>CAWUFW010001484.1:0-2798648 GCA_963921515.1 Calotriton arnoldi | reverse complement strand
ATGTTAGATGTTGAAAATTTGAAATATATATAGAGTAAATGCTGATGAAAACAATGGGGAAATTTTTGCGTGGGAGTTGAACAAAATATAAAACAATAATGGAGTGACACATATTGTAGGAAATTATAAGTGAGAAGTGTGCAAGGTTATTAGTGTATGAAGTGAGTTGCTGGTAAATGAATATGTTAGTTGTATTGCTGATTGTTTTACTGGGAAACGCTGTGTGTGGTTTGTGTTTTTAAATATTGTTAAAGTCAGAGCAGTTGTTGGATCAGGATGACACTGCCTGTTATCAGGAGAGACCTCAGTGCTGCATCTTTCAGCCCAGTACTGATCCTCAAAAGTAATTTTAACCGTACTTACCAGTAACTTGAATTTCCTTCCATAGGATATCATTGCCTGCTTTTTGCTGAAAAAGTTTCTAAGTGTTGATTTTTGAAACATACAAATATTCCTCTAAAATCAGCCGAAATCCGAATTCAGATTTACTCACCTGTTATCAGGAGAGACCTCAGTGCTGCATCTTTCAGCCCAGTACTGATCCTCAAAAGTAATTTTAACCGTACTTACCGGTAACTTGAATTTCCTTCTTAGGCTAACATTGACTGGTTTCACTTGGAAATTCTTCTAAGTGTGGAGTTTTGGAACTTTAAAATATTCCTCTAAAATCAGCCGAAATACGAATTCTGATTTACTCACCTGCTATCAGGAGAGACCTCAGTGCTGCATCTTTCAGCCCAGTACTGGTCCTGAAAAGTAATTTTAACCGTACTTACCGGTAACTTGAATTTCCTTCATAGGCTAACATTGACTGGTTTCACTTGGAAATTCTTCTAAGTGTGGAGTTTTGGAACTTTAAAATATTCCTCTAAAATCAGCCGAAATACGAATTCCGATTTACTCACCTGCTATCAGGAGAGACCTCAGTGCTGCATCTTTCAGCCCAGTACTGGTCCTGAAAAGTAATTTTAACCGTACTTACCGGTAACTTGAATTTCCTTCATAGGCTAACATTGACTGGTTTCACTTGGAAATTCTTCTAAGTGTGGAGTTTTGGAACTTTAAAATATTCCTCTAAAATCAGCCGAAATACGAATTCCGATTTACTCACCTGCTATCAGGAGAGACCTCAGTGCTGCATCTTTCAGCCCAGTACTGGTCCTGAAAAGTAATTTTAACCGTACTTACCGGTAACTTGAATTTCCTTCATAGGCTAACATTGACTAGTTTCACTTAGAAATTCTTCTAAGTGTGGAGTTTTGGAACTTTAAAATATTCCTCTAAAATCAGCCGAAATACGAATTCCGATTTACTCACCTGCTATCAGGAGAGACCTCAGTGCTGCATCTTTCAGCCCAGTACTGGTCCTGAAAAGTAATTTTAACCGTACTTACCGGTAACTTGAATTTCCTTCATAGGCTAACATTGACTGGTTTCACTTGGAAATTCTTCTAAGTGTGGAGTTTTGGAACTTTAAAATATTCCTCTAAAATCAGCCGAAATACGAATTCCGATTTACTCACCTGTTATCAGGAGAGACCTCAGTGCTGCATCTTTCAGCCCAGTACTGATCCTCAAAAGTAATTTTAACCGTACTTACCAGTAACTTGAATTTCCTTCCATAGGATATCATTGCCTGCTTTTTGCTGAAAAAGTTTCTAAGTGTTGATTTTTGAAACATACAAATATTCCTCTAAAATCAGCCGAAATCCGAATTCAGATTTACTCACCTGTTATCAGGAGAGACCTCAGTGCTGCATCTTTCAGCCCAGTACTGATCCTCAAAAGTAATTTTAACCGTACTTACCGGTAACTTGAATTTCCTTCATAGGCTAACATTGACTGGTTTCACTTGGAAATTCTTCTAAGTGTGGAGTTTTGGAACTTTAAAATATTCCTCTAAAATCAGCCGAAATCCGAATTCAGATTTACTCACCTGTTATCAGGAGAGACCTCAGTGCTGCATCTTTCAGCCCAGTACTGGTCCTGAAAAGTAATTTTAACCGTACTTACCGGTAACTTGAATTTCCTTCATAGGCTAACATTGACTAGTTTCACTTAGAAATTCTTCTAAGTGTGGAGTTTTGGAACTTTAAAATATTCCTCTAAAATCAGCCGAAATACGAATTCCGATTTACTCACCTGCTATCAGGAGAGACCTCAGTGCTGCATCTTTCAGCCCAGTACTGGTCCTGAAAAGTAATTTTAACCGTACTTACCGGTAACTTGAATTTCCTTCATAGGCTAACATTGACTGGTTTCACTTGGAAATTCTTCTAAGTGTGGAGTTTTGGAACTTTAAAATATTCCTCTAAAATCAGCCGAAATACGAATTCCGATTTACTCACCTGTTATCAGGAGAGACCTCAGTGCTGCATCTTTCAGCCCAGTACTGGTCCTGAAAAGTAATATTAACCGTACTTACCGGTAACTTGAATTTCCTTCATAGGCTAACATTGACTGGTTTCACTTGGAAATTCTTCTAAGTGTGGAGTTTTGGAACTTTAAAATATTCCTCTAAAATCAGCCGAAATACGAATTCCGATTTACTCACCTGTTATCAGGAGAGACCTCAGTGCTGCATCTTTCAGCCCAGTACTGATCCTCAAAAGTAATTTTAACCGTA
The DNA here is from genome assembly GCA_963921515.1 of Calotriton arnoldi. NCBI lineage: Eukaryota > Metazoa > Chordata > Amphibia > Caudata > Salamandridae > Calotriton > Calotriton arnoldi. The sequence continues at coordinate 2,796,022 of CAWUFW010001484.1, read as the reverse complement.
CTTACCAGTAACTTGAATTTCCTTCCATAGGATATCATTGCCTGCTTTTTGCTGAAAAAGTTTCTAAGTGTTGATTTTTGAAACATACAAATATTCCTCTAAAATCAGCCGAAATCCGAATTCAGATTTACTCACCTGTTATCAGGAGAGACCTCAGTGCTGCATCTTTCAGCCCAGTACTGGTCCTGAAAAGTAATTTTAACCGTACTTACCAGTAACTTGAATTTCCTTACATAGGCTAACATTGACTGGTTTCACTTGGAAATTCTTCTAAGTGTGGAGTTTTGGAACTTTAAAATATTCCTCTAAAATCAGCCGAAATACGAATTCCGATTTACTCACCTGTTATCAGGAGAGACCTCAGTGCTGCATCTTTCAGCCCAGTACTGATCCTCAAAAGTAATTTTAACCGTACTTACCGGTAACTTGAATTTCCTTCATAGGCTAACATTGACTGGTTTCACTTGGAAATTCTTCTAAGTGTGGAGTTTTGGAACTTTAAAATATTCCTCTAAAATCAGCCGAAATACGAATTCTGATTTACTCACCTGCTATCAGGAGAGACCTCAGTGCTGCATCTTTCAGCCCAGTACTGGTCCTGAAAAGTAATTTTAACCGTACTTACCGGTAACTTGAATTTCCTTCATAGGCTAACATTGACTGGTTTCACTTGGAAATTATTCTAAGTGTGGAGTTTTGGAACTTTAAAATATTCCTCTAAAATCAGCCGAAATACGAATTCCGATTTACTCACCTGCTATCAGGAGAGACCTCAGTGCTGCATCTTTCAGCCCAGTACTGGTCCTGAAAAGTAATTTTAACCGTACTTACCAGTAACTTGAATTTCCTTCCATAGGATATCATTGCCTGCTTTTTGCTGAAAAAGTTTCTAAGTGTTGATTTTTGAAACATACAAATATTCCTCTAAAATCAGCCGAAATACGAATTCCGATTTACTCACCTGTTATAAGGAGAGACCTCAGTGCTGTATCTTTCAGCCCAGTACTGGTCCTGCAAAGTAATTTTAACCGTACTTACCAGTAACTTATATTTTCTTCCATAGGAATCCATTGTCTGGTTTTCAGCAGAAAAGTTTCAAAGTGTCGATTTTCACAAACTACAAATATTCCTTAAAAATCGCCTGTATGACTTAAACGCATTCTTTCAACTGTTTACAGGAGATGCACCAGTGCTGGATCCAGGATCCAACACTGAGTAAGAAAAAGTAATGATAACAGTTTTTACCTGCTAAGTGAATTTCCTTCCATAGGATAACATTGGTGATTCTATGAGAAAAAGTTTCTAAGTGTCAACTTTTAAAATACAATAATATTCCTTAAAAATCACGACTGTAACCAAAACGCTTTTACTCAACTGTTTACAGGAGATGTCCCAGGACTGAATCTAGGATCCAGTCCTGTGGTTAGAAAAGTAATCCATAAAGTAACTAATTGCATTTAACTAGAAATTCACATTGAGCTGAATGTTGCATTGTGTTTGAAAATGTGTTGCCCATTGCAACAACTGTAACTACTGTACTTAAAAGTCTATTGCCTATGTGCAAAGTATTTAAACTAAAGTAATTCATTCTGAGAAAGTATTTTTTGTAATGTAATGTATAATGTAATTACAATGTAATTTAAAAAATAAAATATGTAAAAGAAATTGTTTCTAAAAATGTAGTAAATCAGTATGAAAAAAATTAATATAAAAATTAATACATTTAAAAATTGTCATTTAAAAAACCTTTGAAATTCACTGAAAAAACCTTAGGTTTCAGGCACGTTATAGTTACAAATTAGCATTTTAAAAACCTTTGAAATTCACTGAAAAAACCATAGGTTTCAGACACGTTATAGTTAGAAATTAGCATTTAAAAAACCTTTGAAATTCACTGAAAAAACCAGAGGTTTTAGGGCCAGTTATAGTTAGTTGGACATTGCACTCGTACAAAACCCGTGAAATTCCCCCGTTATAGTTAGTTCAGCTAACTATAACTCGCGCCCGCAATGCACTGCTGATGACGTCACATATTACATCACTCATGACATGGTCAGTGACATCACTGATGACATCACTGATGACATCTCAAATGACATCACTGATGACATCATCCACGTGATAATCTGATGCAGCTCCTCACACCCTAATATAACCTTTGATACACCCAATCTAAATTACAGAGTGCCATTCGCAAAACCATAGACACTCCAACACCAATAACTACATACCCACTCACTGATTCTTAGGTCTACACACACACATCCACTCACTCACCCGTACAGTCACTCATACTTATGGTCACTCAGTACAGGACTATCATATGCACTCTTACTCCTATATAGACACTCAAACACCGCCACTCATCCATAGAGGTACTCACACACCTAGTCAGTCATGCAAATAATTAAACACACTGCCATTTACTCACCTATACAGTTATACACACACCAGCTCACTTAATCATACAAATACTAGCACATTGTTACGCTCTTATACAATCACTGATACAAGCACACACTCATCCATACAGCCACTATCACAATCACTCACTCTCGCTTATAGCTATTTATATACTCCAATACACATATATACTGCCTTTCACATATTTAGTTACTCACACATGTACCACTGGGACATACATTCACTCACTAACACACTCTTACACACACTTACCCACCCATACAGTCTATCACAGATGCACTCTTGAAACCATCCACCCAGTGAATCACCCACTCACACATCTATGCAGAGTCGCACACACCCCATCCACACAAACACTCAGGCACCCATACAGATACTCATAGAACCAATAAATAACCCATATAGACACTCATGTAGCTATTCGCAAATCCATGCATCCACTTACACACCAACAGACGGATACAGACATTCACACAGTTTAGTCACTAACCCATGCATTCAGTAAGATACGTTTAATCACTCACTTGTAGAGTCAGTCACGCACGTACTAAATCATCCATTCAGACACTTATACACCCACTCATTCTTCAATACGCCTTTCCCTATATATATTAAACATATTTAAACTTTACAGAAACACACAGTCACTGGATGATGTCATCAGTGATGTCATTTGAGATGTCATCAGTGATGTCATCAGTGATGTCACTGACCATGTCATGAGTGATGTAATATGTGACGTCATCAGCAGTGCATTGCGGGGGCGCGAGTTATAGTTAGCTGAACTAACTATAACGGGGGAATTTCACGGGTTTTGTACGAGTGCAATGTCCAACTAACTATAACTGGCCCTAAAACCTCTGGTTTTTTCAGTGAATATATATATATATATATATATATATATATATATATATATATAATTCACTGAAAAAACCATAGGTTTCAGGGACGTTATAGTTAGGTAGTATAGGTGTGTACACCTAGGAATATATGTATATATATATATATTATCTACTGGCGGTCGCCAGTAGATAGTTATAGTTAGGACCTATTTTCCATAGGAAATTCACAACATTCTATTTCCAATAACTTTGGCGCCGGTTGACGAATCTTCGCGAAATTTTCAAAACTTGTGGGGCGCTCCGGTCCGCTCGTATCCTGAAAGTTTCCGGGTGATTCGGCAAGCAAGGGCCGAGAAAAAAGGGGGGTCCCAAAACGTGTTTTCTCCATGTTAATTCCCATAGGAAATTTTAGACACGGCTACAGCCCGAACTGCTGAACGGAATTACACCAAATTTGGCAAAAAGGTAGCGCTTGGTTCAGAAAGCGACCTTTTTTTTAAATGGTGTAAATCCGTTCAGTAGTTGCTGAGAAATTCAAAAAATAAGAGTCAAAAAATCAATTTCCCATAGGGAACTTTGTGCAAGGCTACAGCGGAAACTACTGAACGGATTTACCCCAACTTTGGCATAAAGGTACTGCTTGGCTCAGAAAGCGACCTTTTCAAAAATGGTGTAAATCCGTTCAGTAGTTTTTTAAATATTAAAGGAAAAAGAACTATATATATCTGGGCAGAGCCTAACCACACATGTCATCGTGAGATCTGATTGGCTGTCAGCACTTCATCCAAGAAGTGTTGGCAGCCATCTTGGGACCAATATACATGATAGCACCCCAATGAAATGCATTGTAGTGAATAGAAGATTTTGAGGGTCACCAAAAGGAGAACTATAAAGGGTGATAACAGACTTTAGTTACATTAGAATTCATTTGTTGATGGTACCATACTAATTTTAGGAATTGTGGTGTGTTCTAGGGTGATTTTACCCTGTGAAAAACCTTCTGCTGGGATTTCATGAATCATGTTTGAGAGAAAACTATTTTCTCATGCTTGTCCCACAGAGGTTTGGAAGGTGCTCCAGAAGCTAAAATGAGAGCATATTTTCTGTAAATTCACATTATCTTTCTCAGTCATGTGAGAATGAAGTCTGACATTCTCAGTAAAATATGTAAATCCAACAAGGGCAGAGACTGTCAGTTGATTCCTTTGTGTTCTACTGCAGCTTCCCAGAGTATTCTTAAGAACAACTAGAGCGCTAACAACCTTACCTATGACAAAAGTATGGCACACCTGAAGCCATCTTGATTGGAATAAACTGGTAACACTTAAAACATTTAATTTAAAAAGAAACAAAATGATGGGGTTCATTTTGTCTTAGAAATTATGGTTAGTGCTGTAGAAAGAAAAATTAGGACATGTTTGAGATCTCAAATATCTTCCTGTTATATTTCAACAAGAGCAGCCTGCCAGTTGATTCCTTTGTGTTCTACTGCAGCTTCCCAGAGTGTTCTAAAGAACAACTAGAGCGCTAACAGCCTTACCTATGACAAAAGTATGGCACACCTGAAGCCATCTTGATTGGAATAAACTGGTAACACTTAAAACATTTAATTTAAAAAGGAGCAAAATGATGGGGTTCATTTTGTCATAGAAATTATGGTTAGTGCTGTAGAAAGAAAAATTAGCACGTTTTAAGTGAGATCTCAAATATCTTCCTGTTATATTTCAACAGGAGCAGCCTGCCAGTTGATTCCTTTGTGTCCTACTGCAGCTTCCCAGAGTGTTCTAAAGAACAACTAGAGCGCTAACAGTCTTACTTATGAAAAAATTATGGCACACCTGAAGCCATCTTGATTGGAATAAACCGGTAACACTTAAAACATTTAATTTAAAAAGGAACAAAATGAGGGGGTTCATTTTGTCATAGAAATTATGGTTAGTGCTGTAGAAAGAAAAATTAGGACATGTTTTAAGTGAGATTACAAATATCTTCCTGTTATATTTCAATAGGAGCAGCCTGCCAGTTGATTCCTTTGTGTTCTACTGCAGCTTCCCAGAGTGTTCTAAAGAACAACTAGAGCGCTAACAGTCTTACTTATGACAAAATTATGGCACACCTGAAGCCATCTTGATTGGAATAAACCGGTAACACTTAAAACATTTAATTTAAAAAGGAAAAAAATGAGGGGGTTCATTTTGCCACAGAAATTATGGTTAGTTCTGCAGATAGAAAAATTAGGGCATGTTTTAAGTGAGATCTCAAATCCTCTTCTATTTCATTAGAAAATTCTGACATGCAGACTGAAACAATCGCTTTCAATACCAGCAGTAGACTTCCAGTTAACTCCCTGGTGAGCAGTAGCTTTACTACATGATCTAATGAGCAACTTGAGTGCTAACATTCTGAATTTATGGCAAATGTGTGACACATCTGAATGCCTTCTTGATGGAATCAAAGTAAAAAACTGAAAGCATTTCCTACTGAGGAGACTGCAGTAAATGAGGAAATTAGGAAACTTCATAACAAATAAGTATCCCAAGATGGCCACCAGAGAAAAAAGAGCCCAAATGTAGCACAAATATCACCCACATGTAGCCCACATATAGCCCAAAGACAGAAGTGTGGAAAACACTTTTTATTTTTAGTTATTTTGCAGTTTTATATAGTGCAGACTGGTCAGGTATTGGAGCGTTGCATCTTACTTGGAAACCTTATTGCGTATTTGGCACGAAGTACCTGAGATTGATCTTGCGAAACATTGAACTTTACTATTCTGTTAACCTGAAGTTGCTCTGAACCGGGCTTTGTAACACCCGTTTTTACCTACTGGTTTTAATTAATTCTCACTGTATTGTATTAAGAAAGAGGATTTACTGTTTTTATGTACACTTTTATGATCTATGTTTCTAAATCAGATCGAATAAAGTTTAATGAATGTAATTGAAGTCTCCCAAGATGGCCACCAGAGAAAAATGAGCCCAAATGTAACACAAATATCACCCAGATGTAGCCCACGTATAGCCCAATGACAGAAGTGTGGAAAACACTTTTTATCCTTTGTTTTTTTGCAGTTTTATATAGTGCAGGCTGGTCAGATATTGGAGTGCTTTACATGAGCATTGGTTACATCATACAAGGACAAACTCATTTTGGTTGTAGGCATGGGGAGATTAAGTGATTTGACCAGAATCACAGAATGACGAGCTGAAGCAGAAACTCCAACTTGGTAACACCACATTTTCTCCCCTAAGCGTTACATCCTCCAAGGCCCCCCCAAGCCCCGGGGACCGCCACCGCCAGGGTTTTTGTCAAATAGGGATCCTCAGGATTCAAGGGGAATTAATCCTCCAACTTACCCTGAGCACTACTGATGCAGTCCAGCCATCGCCCTGTCACTACCCAGGCATCTGCTTGGTCCTCCCCCTAGGTTAGGGGGAACCCAAAATCATCACCTCTCTCATTGCTTGATATTTTCATTGTCAAAGTTCACTTTTGTGAGTTTGTTATATGCTTTTTAGCATAGAAAATTGTTTTAACAAAGCATTTGTATGTGTTTAATATATTGCTGCTACCCTACGTTGACTCTGCTACGTGCACTTTGCGTAGTGCTTAGTAACACAAACTTTGCATGCTCCGTGAGCGTAGCAAAGTATTATGCCCATGGTTAGTAGTTACTCACACATGTACCACTGAGATATACATTCACTCACTAACACACCCATACACACACTCACACACCCATACAGTCCATCACAGATGCACTCTTGAAACCATGCACCCAGTGAATCACCCACTCACACATCTATGCACAGAGTCACATACACCCCACCCATACAAACACTCAGGCATCCATACAGATACTCAGACAACCAATCAATAACCCATATAGACACTCATGTAGCTATTCACAAACCCATGCAGCCGCTTACACACCAACAGACAGACGGATACAGACATTCACACAGTTTAGTCACTAACCCGTGCATTCAGTAAGATACATTTAATCACTCACTTATAGAGTCAGTCACACACCTACTAAATCATCCATTCAGACACTTATACACCCACTCATTCTTCAATACGCCTTTCCCTATACATATTAAACATATTTAAACTTTACAGAAACACACAGTCACTAGATGATGTCATCAGTGATGTCATCAGTGATGTCATTTGAGATGTCATCAGTGATGTCACTGACCATGTCATGAGTGATGTCATATGTGACATCATCAGCAGTGCATTGCGGGGGCGTGAGTTATAGTTAGCTGAACTAACTATAACGGGGGAATTTCTCTGGTTTTGTACGAGTGAAATGTCCAACTAACTATAACTTTCCCTAAAACCTATGGTTTTTTCAGTGAATATATATATATATATATATATATATATATCAGTTAACGCTCATAGATGCATGCAGGCACCACAACGAGAAACGGACACTCCAATACGCTGATTCTGCTTGTCAAGATTTCGTTTTTTATTTTTCAAATATTAGCGGTGCAAAGGCTTTATATATATATATATATATATATATATATATATACAAAAAGGTTGCCCTCAATGGAAAAGCCTCACAGTTTTAAGCCAAGGTTCTTTACCACAGTGGGTTGGTGTCCATGTATCAGCCAGCTCCCTGCCAATACCATCGCCTACATCAAGAAAACCACCAGTCCATGATGACACGTAGTCGTAGTCAGCAGATCCGCTTTTATGCGGCGGGTAGTTCCACGGCCGGACCAGCCGTACTATATCCAACAAAAAGGTTGCCCTCGACGGAAAAGCCTGACAGGTAGGTCACAATTCTTTAATGCAGGTGCAGCGAGCAAAACGTACAACAGGAGACCTTGAAATACAGCCTGACGCGTTTCGGGCTACCATGACCTTGGTCAAATGCTCGGCATGCAGTCAACAGTCAGAATTGCATTCACTAGTTTAAATTCATAACGATGTCCCGTCCCCAAAGGGCCTCCGAGCATCCTGGTATTTGTAGTGCTGCAATGTGTTACCCCAGTGGGTCTTCGTGTTGCTCACAGTTTTAAGCCAAGGTTTTTTACCACAGTGGGTTGGTGTCCATGTATCAGCCTGCTCCCTGCCAATACCATTGCCTACATCAAGAAAACCACCAGTCCATGATGACACGTAGTCGAAGTCAGCGGATCCACTTTTATGCGGCGGGCAGTTCCACGGCCGGACCAGCCGTACTATATCCAACAAAAAGGTTGCCCTCAACGGAAAAGCCTCACAGGTAGGTCACAATTCTTTAATGCAGGTGCAGCGAGCAAAACATACAACAGGAGACCTTGAAATACAGCCTGACGCGTTTTGGACTACCACGCTCTTGGTCACAGGCTCGGCATGCAGTCAACAGTCAGAATTACAGTCACTAGTTTAAATTCATAACGATGTCTGCCCCCAAAGGGCCTCTGAGCATTCTGGTATTTGTAGTGCTGCAATGTGTTATCCCAGGGGTTCTTCATGTTGCTCACAGTTTTAAGCCAAGGTTTTTATATATATATCTGTTTAGTTTTTCCAATATTTTTCGTAAATGTTTTTTTTTTTCATTTTATAGTTTTTTATATTTAATTAATTTGGCATTTGATATAATGTTTGCAGTGATTTGTTAATATTTTTTATATTTCATATGTATATGTATGTGTGCATATATATATATATATATATATATATATATAAATGTATAGATATGTGCTTTTTATCGTAAATTTAAAAAAAGATATAATACAATGTAAAAAAAAATTAATAGGTGTTACATTATATATATGTATATACGTATAAACATACATGCACACATTATGTGTTTATATAAGTATACATTATATATAGTATTAAATATAATTTACATTTATTTACTTTACATTATATTAATGTTAAAATATTTAAGGTTTACTATTTTAAACAATATATTTAAAAACAACAATTTTGTATGTTTTTAACGATATTAGTGTAAAACCAATATTTTTTCTCGATATTTTTGTACTTACCAGATCACAGATCTTTATTACCTGTTGTGCAGCATGAACAAGGAGAGTCAGCACAGTGGGGGCACCTTAAAACAATTAAATAACTTCAGGGTTGGACTGGCGTATAGGGCAATTAGTCAGTGCCCGATGGGATGGTCTTACAGACTAGTGTGTGGGCCAATTATTCAGCAGTTTGTGGGCCTGATTTATGGTCCGGTGGGCCAGTGTTTACTGTTTATTTCCCTCATATTACCACAAACATTGCCTGCAGCACATATAAATGAATTCAGGGTCCCATTCCTCGCAAAAAAACCTAAACAGCTTGTCTTTACAAGTTCAAAACTGGTCTGATTTGTGAATGTGGGACACTTTTTTAGCTATCTGGTTCGCAAATGGGGCCTTTTGTATTTTGGTTTACGGGCCTGTAGTTTGCCCCAGTCTGACACTGAATAACTTCTACTTATGGTGTGCAGTATGTGGGCACTTACACCATTAATCGGCTCTGCAAACTCATAGAGCCCTCGCTCCCAAAATGGGGACGTGTATTTATTTTAAATAAAAGTATCACAAAGCCAGGACAGGTCCTGAAAAACAAGATTGTTCGGGAAAATTCGGGATGCTTGTTCACCCTAACCACCGTACCTTGATGGCTGCACCAGATTACCCAGGTTACCTATTATACAGGGAAAACCGCTTCCGTGAACTCTTCTAGCCAAGTTCCCTTTAACAAGGGCTTTAAGTGGGCCAGGTCTTGCCAGTTCTCAGACCCAGTACCAATTAAAATCTGACTTTGAAACCGAAATCTATTGGCTCCTGTATTCATGTTCTTCACTTTACCAGAAAAATGCTCATAGATTTCTCAACAATGACAGTAAAAACCCTGATGGATGCGATGGCTGTTTAAATCTCATGTTTTGCTTCATTCAGCCATGCCTAAGGGTGTTTGCTTTTCCTAGATGTGTTTCTGCAGTTTTGTTTATGCAACATATGACTCTTATATAGGGTATACTGTGAACGGACGAGCCTGTAGGGTGTCTGAGTGAGTTCAGGTTCTGGGTGGAAGATTCTTGATGGCGCATTATTGATAACTGTCGAGTTGAGGCTGAAGATAGTGTGAGTTTCTGACAGCGGCTGTCAGTCGGAAAAAAAATGCACATCTAATCCTTGGCATCTTTGCAGAGCGCTCAGAGCAATGGTCACATATGTGCCAATTGTAAGAAGGCTTTTATTTGAAAGTATGTGAATGAGGCTTACACAGATGTTGAAAAAAATGTTGACAACACAAAAGGAAATTGACATTTGTATTAAAGATGGGGAGAGAGTCTGTGGGTGAGTTCGTGTGTGTGAGAGAAGGAGGGCATGGTAGGTAAAAGAAAGTATTTGCAGAAGGACAGAGTGACAAGACAGTGACGAAAAGGGAGGACATGACTTGTGAGATGTACCGATGGAGGATTTCAGAAAGATGTCAAGAGAGAAATGGTATTATGTGTCTAACTGAGTGAGAGACTGCAGAAGAAAGTGGTGTGAAGGAGGGACGTGGGTGGTAGAGGCACTATGAGGACCTCTAACCTTTCCACAGACCTTACTAATCTATAATTCACAGTCTCATGTTTACAGAATAGAACTATTTTCAATTCTTACTATTCACAACAAAACCACTGTTCTTACCCATTTATCCTATATTGCTAATGTGGATTGAACTGGCTTGTTTTAGGGGTAAGTTTGTAGTTGTGAGTCTTGAAGCAATAGCAGAAAACTCACAGAAAGCACCAAATATTGGTCATGTGACATAATATGGCAAGCACAGGATTCTTGTTCAATCAATCAGTCGATTTATTAAAGCGCTACAGCTACTAGCAAAGAGTGTCTCTGCGCTAGGAGTCTGCCACAATTTACCCCCTACACAGAATGGATCCCCTCAAAAAGTCTGATCGAATAGCCAAGTCTTCACTACTTTCCTGAGGAGATTTCTCCCCCAATCTTGCGGCAATAGAGCGCAAGCTGATTCCATGCTTGAGCACGTGTCACATGTTTCAAGTGATGCTTATAGTGACATAGGTTATGTCTCTGTTAAAGCAGTCCTAGTTATGGTACTTTGGCCACGCCCCCTGCCCTAGACCACTGGCCCCATCTTTTTCATCCCACTTACAGCACAGCCTTCTTATTGGTGTAAATGCAAAGACCTGCCACAGGAGTCCCACTTCACCTCGTGCAACAAAGGCCACGCCATGGGTAGCAGTCTTAACTGACGTCCATGCAGCAGGTCCAGACATCTGGACCTGCAGGTGCATTCCTTACAATCTAGGATTAAACTGCTGATTCCCCATGCTGTAGAACACCTCACTGCTGTGTTTCTGTGCTGGTTTCAATTTATTCCAATTTAATGCCTGAGTTTCTAGTCTGTCAGTTGCACTGATGCATTAGTGTAGTGTTGTCAAGAGCATCTGTACCTACCCTACATCACACAACAATCATTCTTTATATCGAGTCTCGAAATGCTGACCTCTCACAGGGCAGGATATAGATTAATAAATCAGGTTATTAAGTGATGCAGGACTCATGGAGGTCCAGATGTAGGTTTCTATACTTTACCTCATTTATCAGGTTACTGGCGGAAGCCCCACCAGAAGCTAGATTTATCTTACTCAACCTGCAGGCCTCCTCTGCCTCGACTAACTGCCACTGGTGAACCCCCAGGAGTGGAGCAGTCCGCACACTGGCATCACACATGCCCCTTGACTAACTGCCACTGGTGGACCCCCAGGAGTGGAACATTCTGCGCACTGACATCACACATGCCCCTTGACTAACTGCCACTGGTGGACCCCCAGGAGTGGAGCAGTCCGCACACTGGCATCACACATGCCCCTTGACTAACTGCCACTGGTGGACCCCCAGGAGTGGAGCAGTCCGTACACTGGCATCTCACATGCCCCTTGACTAACTGCCACTGGTGGACCCCCAGGAGTGGAGCAGTCCGCACACTGACATCACACATGCCCCTTGACTAACTGCCACTAGTGGACCCCCAGGAGTGGAGCAGTCCGCACACTGGCATCACACATGCCCCTTGACTAACTGCCACTGGTGGATCCCCAGGAGTGGAACATTCTGCGCACTGACATCACACATGCCCCTTGTCTAACTGCCACTGGTGGACCCCCAGGAGTGGAGCAGTCCGCGCACTGACATCGCACATGCCCTTGACTAATTGCCACTGGTGGACCCCCAGGAGTGGAGCAGTCCGCACACTGACATCACACATGCCCCTTGACTAACTGCCACTGGTGGACCCCCAGGAGTGGAGCAGTCCGCACACTGGCATCACACATGCCCCTTGACTAACTGCCACTGGTGGACCCCCAGGAGTGGAACATTCTGCGCACTGACATCACACATGCCCCTTGTCTAACTGCCACTGGTGGACCCCCAGGAGTGGAGCAGTCCACGCACTGACATCACACATGCCCCTTGACTAACTGCCACTGATGGACCCCCAGGAGTGGAGCAGTCCAGCGCACTGACATCACACATGCCCCTTGACTAACTGCCACTGGTGGACCCCCAGGAGTGGAGCAGTCCGCACACTGGCATCACACATGCCCCTTGACTAACTGCCACTGGTGGACCCCCAGGAGTGGAGCAGTCCGTACACTGGCATCACACATGCCCCTTGACTAACTGCCACTGGTGGACCCCCAGGAGTGGAGCAGTCCGCACACTGACATCACACATGCCCCTTGACTAACTGCCACTGGTGGACCCCCAGGAGTGGAGCAGTCCGCACACTGGCATCACACATGCCCCTTGACTAACTGCCACTGGTGGATCCCCAGGAGTGGAACATTCTGCGCACTGACATCACACATGCCCCTTGTCTAACTGCCACTGGTGGACCCCCAGGAGTGGAGCAGTCCGCGCACTGACATCGCACATGCCCCTTGACTAATTGCCACTGGTGGACCCCCAGGAGTGGAGCAGTCCGCACACTGACATCACACATGCCCCTTGACTAACTGCCACTGGTGGACCCCCAGGAGTGGAGCAGTCCGCACACTGGCATCACACATGCCCCTTGACTAACTGCCACTGGTGGACCCCCAGGAGTGGAACATTCTGCGCACTGACATCACACATGCCCCTTGTCTAACTGCCACTGGTGGACCCCCAGGAGTGGAGCAGTCCACGCACTGACATCACACATGCCCCTTGACTAACTGCCACTGATGGACCCCCAGGAGTGGAGCAGTCCGCGCACTGACATCACACATGCCCCTTGACTAACTGCCACTGGTCGACCCCCAGGAGTGGAGCAGTCCACGCACTGACATCACACATGCCCCTTGACTAACTGCCACTGATGGACCCCCAGGAGTGGAGCAGTCCGCGCACTGACATCACACATGCCCCTTGACTAACTGCCACTGGTGGACCCCCAGGAGTGGAGCAGTCCGCACACTGGCATCACACATGCCCCTTGACTAACTGCCACTGGTGGACCCCCAGGAGTGGAACATTCTGCGCACTGACATCACACATGCCCCTTGACTAACTGCCACTGGTGGCCCAGGAGTGGAGCAATCCGCGCACTGACATCACACATGCCCCTTGACTAACTGCCACTGGTGGACCCCCAGGAGTGGAGCAGTCCGCACACTGGAATCACACATGCCCCTTGACTAACTGCCACTGGTGGACCCCCAGGAGTGGAACATTCTGCGCACTGACATTACACATGCCCCTTGTCTAACTGCCACTGGTGGACCCCCAGGAGTGGAGCAGTCCGCACACTGAAATCACACATGCCCCTTGACTAACTGCCACTGGTGGACCCCCAGGAGTGGAACATTCTGCGCACTGACATCACACATGCCCCTTGTCTAACTGCCACTGGTGGACCCCCAGGAGTGGAGCAGTCCGCACACTGGCATCACACATGCCCCTTGACTAACTGCCACTGGTGATCCCCAAGGAGTGGAGCAGGCCGCATACTGGCATCACACATGCCCCTTGACTAACTGCCACTGGTGGACCCCCAGGAGTGGAGCAGTCCGCACACTGGCATCACACACATCATCACCAGCTCACTCAAGCAGGAAATAGAGAAATGCAGGACACCACAGATGGGCAGGCATAAGGACAACCAGACAGACGACGGACAGCCAGGAGTATCCACAAGGCAATCGGATTATGACATTATTTATTTATTTACTTATTTATTCTAGTCCGGCTTCTCTCTGGGGATCCTGATTGCACTGCTGTTTGCTGCCATTGCCTTGTACAGCTGCTACCGTATTTTGAAATCACCCGAGAACATAGGTGAGGCCACTCTGTGCCTTCTGTGCACTCTGTGTATTTATTTATATATTATGCAATGCCTAGCTATTTTTCTCTATGTGTTTTTCCATTTATGTGTGTTTTTCTACCTGGTAATTAATTAATTTAATAATTTATTAATTGATTCATATATATATGATTGTTTTTTTTTATGCTTGCTTTTCTGAGTGTATTTACAATATTATTAATGCATTTATTCATTTACTTATATCTGTATATAGCCCTTATTGTGTACTCTGTGACCAACCGGCCATTCTTATAGTAAACACTTGTTTAGAAGTGAGTACAGTTGTACATAAGGGATATCAAATTAGTCAGGTAGTTGAGTTGGTGGATGATAAGTGATGACAATGACAAGACAATAGATACAAAGTAAGGGCCTGATTTAGAGTTTGGCAGACATGTACTATGTCACAAACATGATGGAAATCCTGTCTGCTTTATTACATGTGCATTAGGATATAAAGCACTTGTAAACTTGTAGGATATAAAGCACTTGTAAACTTGTAGTATGCTGGATGGGATATCTGTCACATTTGCAACAGAGTATACGTCTTCCAAACTCTAAACCAGGCCCTAAATAATTACATTCAAAATATATATTTTGGTTGGTGAGCAAGCCTGCTGGGCAGGCGAAACGCGTCCGATCAGCCGACAATAAAGCGTATATTTTGTCAGGCTTTTATTCAAGACACGCCCCAAGTTCTTGTCTTGAATAAATGGAGGGAAAATGCTGGCAGAAATGTTTGGCCGTCCTGGAGAGCAGTTGGCTTTGAAGAAGGGCATAAGCCTGAAACGCGTCACATTAAACTGCTGGTCTGCTTACTTCCTGGGAGTGCATCTCACAAGATGGCAAACCTTTTCAAATAAATAATTCAGCCCGCCTAGGTCGAGAGAAGCACCACCGCAAGATCCCAAGCGGGGCCGCCTGCTGTTTTATATTGACTGCGGGTGGAACAGGAGGAGCGGCCTGTAAAGAGAGCTGTGTTTCTTTGTTTTAAAGCACCATTTAAAGAACTTTGAAAACCAATGATGGCTACAAACAGACACACATGGGTAAGGAACTACCAGCCCCATCATGCTTTGCAGGCAATGTGATTTGCCGGCCCACTTGGGGCGTGACTTGAAGCCCACTTGGGGCGTGTCTTGAATAAATGGAGGGAAAATGCTGGCAGAAATGTTTGGCCGTCCTGGAGAGCAGTTGGCTTTGAAGAAGGGCGTAAGCCTGAAACGCGTCGCATTAAACTGCTGGTCAGTGTGTTTTAATATCCCAGTTCCTGTGTCTGCTTACTTCCTGGGAGTGCATCTCACAAGATGGCAAACCTTTTCAAATATATAAAATAAAACTTTCCTTATTCTGAATTCCAGAGTGCGGCGTCCTTTGTCAAAATTGAATTTGAAATTGCCCATTGGTTCGGCCCCACGCTTGCACCCGCTGCTGTGCGCTCCGGCAGGAACCACATTGCTGCAAAAAAAAAAAAAAAATATATATATATATATATATGTGTATTGGAGTGTAAAAACATATTGCTTTGCATTTTTTTGTACTTTTCTTTGGTGGGGTTACCGCCAACTGACCCTTTTTAAGCTCTTAACTCCCTTAACCTCTTCCTGCCCCTTGTTTTATACACCCCTTACCTCCCTTTACCTGTAGTTGCCCCTAAGCCTTAAACACTCTTACCTTCCTTTACCTTTTCCAGTTCCTGAATCCTAAAACCCCTTACCATCTTTTACCTCTTCCTGCCTGTGAAACCTAAAAACCCCTCACCTTCCTTTACTTCTAACTGGCCCCAAACCCTAAGAATACCCTTACTTCCCTTTACCTCTACTCGCCACTCAATCAATCAATAATCACGGCATTTATAGAGCGCGCTACTCACCCGGGAGGGTCTCAAGGCGCTGGGGGAAGGGGTAAGTTACTGCTCGAACAGCCAGGTCTTGAGCTGCTTCCTGAAGGAGAGATGGTCCTGGGTTCGCCGAAGGTGAGTGGGGAGGGAGTTCCAGGTCTTGGCTGCCAGGTAGGAGAAGGATCTTCCTCCGGCGGTGGCTCTGCGGATGCGTGGTACGGTGGCGAGGGCGTGGCTGGTTGATCGTAGCTGGCGGGTGGGCGTGTAGAAGGTCATGCGGTCGTTGAGGTACTTGGGGCCCAGGTCGTGGAGGGCCTTGTGTGCGTGGGTGAGGAGTCTGAACGTGATTCTCTTGCTGACGGGGAGCCAGTGCAGGTCTTTCAGGTGTCCGGTGATGTGGCTGTGTCGGGGGATGTCCAGGATGAGTCGTGCGGAGGCGTTCTGGATGTGCTGGAGTCTTTTTGAAGTTTGGCTGTGGTTCCGGCGTAGAGGGTGTTCCCATAGTCCAGTCGGCTGGTGACGAGTGCCTGGGTGACGGTCTTCCTGGTTTCAGTGGGGATCCATCTGAAGATCTTGCGGAGCATGCGCAGGGTGTTGAAGCACGAAGATGAGACGGCGTTGACTTGTCTGGTCATCGACAGGGAGGAGTCCAGGATGAAGCCCAGGTTGCGTGCGTGGTCCGTTGGCTTGGGTGCGGTGCCCAGGGCCGGGGGCCACCAAGAGTCGTCCCAGGCGGAGGGTGATGAGCCCAGGATGAGGACTTCCGTCTTGTCTGAGTTCAGTTTAAGGCGGCTGTTCCTCATCCAGTCGGCGACGTCTCTCATCCCGTCGTGTAGGTTGGCTCTGGCGGTGGTGGGGTCGTTGGTGAGGGAGAGGATCAGCTGGGTGTCGTCGGTGTAGGAGATGATGTTGAGGTTGTGTTGGCGTGCGATGGCTGCGAGGGGGCTCATGTAGACGTTGAAGAGGGTTGGACTGAGTGAAGATCCTTGTGGAACGCCGCAGATGACTTCGGTGGCCTCGGATCTGAACGGGGGAGGCGGACTCTCTGGGTTCTTCCGGCGAGGAACGAGATGATCCATTCCAGTGCTTTCTCTCGGATTCCGATGTTGCTGAGGCGCTTCACTAGGGTGCGGTGGCAGACGGTGTCGAACGCCGCGGAGAGGTCCAAGAGGATGAGGGCTGCTGTTTCCCGTTGTCGGTTAGGGTTCTGATGTCGTCGGTGGCTGCGATAAGGGCGGTCTCGGTGCTGTGGTTGGCCCGAAACCCGGACTGCGAGGGGTCGAGGGATCCATTCGTCTCGAGGAAGGCGGCAAGCTGTCTGTTGACGGTCTTCTCGATGACTTTGGCCGGAAACGGAAGGAGCGAGATGGGACGGTAGTTCTTGAGGTCGGTGGGGTCCACCGTTGGTTTCTTCAGGAGGGCGGTAAGCTCGGCGTGCTTCCAGCTCTCCGGGAAGGTGGCGGTGTGGAAGGAGGAGTTGATGATGTCCCGGAGATGGGGTGCGATGGTGGCGTCGGCTTTGTTGAAGACGTGGTGTGGGCAGGGGTCGGTTGGTGATCCGGAGTGGATGGAGTTCATCGTGCGGGTGGTGTCTTCGGTGCTGATCGGGGTCCAGTTGCAGAGGGTGGTGGTGGCGGGCGTAGGTTCGGCGGTAGGGTGCGTGGTCTGTGCATCGAAGCTGTTATGTATGTCGGTGATCTTGCGGTGGAAGAACGCGGCGAGTGAGTTGCAGAGGTCTTGCGAGGGGGTGATGTCGTTGTTTCCGGCGCTGGGGTTGGAGAACTCTTTGACGATGCTGAAAAGTTCCTTGCTGTCGTGGGCGTTGTTGTCCAGTCGTTCTTTGAGTGCTGACTTCTTGGTGGCACGGATCAGCTGGTGGTGTTTGCGGGTGGCGTGCTTGAGGGCGGTCCTGTTGTCTGTGGTCTGGTCGAGTCGCCAGGCTTTCTCGAGAGTGCGGCAGTTCTTCTTGGATTCCTTGAGTTCGTTGGTGAACCAAGGGGTTTTCTTGCTTCCGGGTCTGCTGGGAGGGTTTTTAGTGGTGCGAGGTCGTCGGCGCAGGCGGTCAGCCACTTGGCGAGGTTGCTGGCTGCTTCGTTTGGGTCCGTTGTGTTGGTGGGTGTGTTCTGGCTGAGGGAGGCGGTGAGCTGCTCGGCGGTGATCTTGCTCCAGCTCCGGCGGGGAGCCTGTTGCGGGTGGTGGTGGGTCGCAGTCTTTCTGAAGCTGAAGTGGACGCAGCTGTGGTCGGTCCAGTGGAGTCCGGTGGCGTGGCTGAAGGAGATGTGTTTGCTGGAAGAGAAGACGGGGTCAAGCGTGTGGCCGGCGTAGTGGGTGGGTGTGTTCACCAGTTGCTTGAGTCCGAGGTTGGCGAGGTTGTCCAGCAGGGCGGTGGTGTTTCTGTCGTTGTTGTTCTCCAGGTGGAAGTTGAGGTCCCCTAGGAGGATGTAGTCGGCGGAGGGCATGGCGTGCGGGCTGATGAAGTCTGCGATGTCTTCGCTGAATAGTGTGCGTGGTCCCGGGGGTCTGTAGATGAGGGTGCCTCGGAGGGTGGTCTTGGGGTCAGTGTGTATCTGGAAGTGTAGGTGTTCGGCGGCGGTGAAGGTCTCGTCGGAGTTAGTCGAGATGCGGATGGTGTTCTTGTGTACGATGGCGATGACTCCTCCCGTCTGGTTGACGCGGTCCCTCCGGGTAATCTTGTATCCGTCCGGGATGGCTATGGCGATGTCGGGCGCTGAGGAGGCGTTCATCCAGGTTTCGGTGAGGAAGGCGACGTCCGGTGCTGTTGCGTCGAGCAGGTCCCAGAGTTCCACGGCGTGCCTGTGGACGGAGCGGGTGTTCAACAGGATGCATTTCAGGTGGTTGCTGCTGGTGCTTGACTTGGCGGAGGTGGTGCACGTCCGGGGGCAGGTGAATCGGCAGGCTTGGCAGGTGAAGGGTCCGTGGGTGCGTCTCGGTGAGGCTCGGTAGCAGGCAGGGTTCCGGCTGGCATTGAGTGCGGTGAGGGTGGCGGCGTCGTAGGTCCGTCGAGTAGTGTTGCATCGGTGGGATCCAGGGGTCCTGGCGCTGGGCGCGGGCCAGGCGCGGACGGGCACAGACGGGCTTACCTTTGGCGCACCTTCGGCGCTCCGTCTGTGCTCCCGCTGCGCGCGCGGCCGCTGCGCGGTCGCTCAGGGGGCGTCATAAGTAAGGAGCCTGGAGGGAGGAGCAGCTGGGTGGCGGGAGCGGGGCGGCGAATGGAATCACGGGGGGCGGGGCCGCAGGGAGGCAGTGGCGGGAAGTCCCAGGAGCAGCGGGCAGCGGGAAGTCCCAGGAGCAGCGGGCAGCGAGCGAAGGAATCTCCAGGCAGGAGGCGGCAAGGCAGGCAGGAGCGGTAGCAGTGAGTGGGGCGACCAAGTCCTGTGGAGGGCTGAGCGGTCACACTCTGTGGTCTCCTACGGTCCCCTTAAGTAAGGAGCCTGGAGGGAGGAGCAGCTGGGTGGCGGGAGCGGGGCGGCGAATGGAATCACGGGGGGCGGGGCCGCAGGGAGGCAGTGGCGGGAAGTCCCAGGAGCAGCGGGCAGCGGGAAGTCCCAGGAGCAGCGGGCAGCGAGCGAAGGAATCTCCAGGCAGGAGGCGGCAAGGCAGGCAGGAGCGGCAGCAGTGAGTGGGGCGACCAAGTCCTGTGGAGGGCTGAGCGGTCACACTCTGTGGCCACTCAGCCCTATAAACCCCTTACCGCAATTTACTTTTATCCACTCCTTAACCCTAAAAAACCCTTACTTTCCTTTACAATGCCCACTACCCGCCCCTGAACCCTAAAACAAAAACCCTTACCTCTCTTTGCCACTACATCTACCTGTCCCTGTCCCCTAAACCCCTCTCTTATAAAACTTACTAAATGGTACCCTTTCCCACCTATTACTACCAATCCCATAACCCTTGAATGTCCTTTATAAATGACATATTAATTATAATGAATACTTATGTCATTGAAATGTATGTATATTACCTACTGGCGGTCACCAGTAGGTAGTTATAGTTAGGACCTAGTTTCCATATGAAGAGCGTTTTTCATTTGCCAATACCTTTGGCGTCGTTTGATGAATCCTCATGAAATTTTCAAAACTAGTTTGACGCTCACTTCAGCTGCTGTCATGAAAATGTCGGTGTGATCCGTCAAGTGGGGGTTGAGAAAAAGAGGGGGTCCCAAAACGCATGTTAATTTCAATACAAAACTTTAGACACAGCTACAGCCAGAACTGCTAAACGGAATTACACCAAATTTGGCAAAAAGGTAGCTGTTGGTCCAGAAAGCCCCCTTTATATTAAATGGTGTAAATCCGTTCAGGAGTTGGGGAGTTATTTAAAGGTTTTTCAGACATACAACTGGGGACGTGGAGGATCAGTGACCCCTCCTGAGATCTAGTGCTGAGATCTGATTGGCTGCCAACACTTCAAAACAGGAAGTGTTGGCAGCCATCTTGTGACTCTGATGAACCTAGTCACAGGAAAAAACATGAAAAAAGGAAAGGGGGCAGGGAGAAACACCCTGACACCCTAGGCCTCTGGGGTGGCGGGGGTGGGGGGTCCCACAGGGACCCTGCACGGCCAAAAAAGCATTTATTCTTTTACATTTTTGGCAGGAGTCGTGCTGGATCCGCAAATCCCGCTAAATCTTTTTTTATAAAATGAAGCGCGGGCTCCCACGCTTTTTTCGAATCAGCCCCGGGGTGGGCCAGGTCCCGGGGGCATGTCCAAAATATATGGGAGGGGGATGCATGGGGCCCCCCTCCTAGGAACCCTAAAGCCCCAGGGACTGCCACCTCTCTGGGGCATTTTTAATATTTCATGCGAGGGTTGCCCTTGGCAACCCCCATGCCCTGGATACTACCACCTCCACTGGGCAACTGTTGTATGAAATGAATGCGGGGGCCCAAGCAGCCCCCCGCACCGCCACCTCCCTGGCCCTAAATATGTAACCCTGGGCGAAGCACATTTTGAACTACATGTAGCGATGTAGTTAGCTGTGTGCTTGACTGCACTGTACAATAATTGTCAAAGGCATCTTGCACAATGAAAGTTAAATTAAGATAAAATAAATATGTCTGTCTTTATATGCTAAAAATGCATATAGTCATTTCACAAAAGTAAAAAAATAAATAAATTAACAAGCAGTGAGAGAGGTGATGATTTTGGGATCCTCCCTAACCTAGGGAGAGAACCAAGCAGATGCCTTGAAAACAAAAAGCACATCTTTTGAACGATTCAGTGGTGGTCCCATCCTCTTAGGACCACCCCAAGCACAGTTATTGGCAAAATACAATCCCAACCAAAGGCCCTGCAAAGCATTATGGGACGAGATTAGCAGTGGGCAGTGAATATTATAGTATCCAATATCAAAATAATTCTACAAAGAGCTGCAGTTCCACTAGTCGTTACTTGATGTCCCTCACGAGTCAAATGCAAAAGCTTCATGAAAGGGTTTCAATGTTTTTGCATTTGACTCGTGAGGGACATCTAGTAACGACTAGTTGAACTGCAGCTCTTTGTAGAATTATTTTGATATTGGACACTATAATATTCACTGCCCACTGCTAATCTCGTCCCATAATGCTTTGCAGGGCCTTTGGTTGGGATTGTATTTTTGCCCATAACTGTGCTTGGGGTGGTCCTAGGAGGAAGGGACCACCACTGAATCGTTCACATGATATGCTTTTTGTGTTGAAGGCATCTGCTTGGTCCTCCCCTAGGTTAGGGGAGACCCCAAAATCATCACCTCTCATTGCTTGTTATTTTATTGACAAAGTTCACTTTTTGTGAATTGGTTATATGCTTTTTAGCATAGAAAATTGCTGTATCAAAGCATTTGTAGGTGTTTATTATACTGCTGCTACGCTACCTCAATTAGCACAGTTTTTCACTCTGCTACGCGTTTACGCCCAGGGTTATAAATATGTCAATGGCCCCCAGCAACGCCACTTCCTATCCCCAGGGACCACCATCTCCTTGGGGCATATGCTATTAAGAAAAGTGGGGGATGTGTCCTGTAATGGAGGGGGGCTGCGCGGCCCCCTCCTGGAGCCATTAATGGCCCTAGGGACTGACACCCCCCAGGCCCAGCTCCTGCTATGTCCCGAGGTGCCCACCCCTTGGATGCAGCTGTTTGCTATGGCTTGGCAGGAGCTTTACCGCTCCCGCCAAGCCATAGCAAACTGTGATCCGCTTTGAGCAAACAAGAGCATTTTGTTCTTGCTTGCTGAAAGCGGTGCACAATTGCTTTGACAGGGAGGGAGCTGCATGTTAGCAGCTCCCTATCTGTCAAAGCAATGCCGGCTCCCGGCTCCTGCGGTCCCCAAACGACAATGTTGTGATGCCCTGGGTGGGACCAGTGCACCCACACTAGGGGCCAGGCCCTGGGGAATGGGGTCCTGGGGGCCCAAATCAGCCCGGGAGGGGGGCCGTGCGGCCCCCCTCCTCCATTCATAAAAGGCCTGACCCAGGGGCCTGGGGTTCCCGAGGATGAAATCGGCCTAGGAAAGGGGAGCCATGTGGCTCCCCTACCCTAATAATAAAAAAAAATATAAAACAAAGGGACCAGCAAGTCGCCGGAGGACCCACCCCCTTTTACCACCACTCTGCAAATGCACCTCCTGGCGCACTTCTGGTTGGGGGATAAAGTCCCCTTGGCTCCAGAGGGTTTTTGGGGGCCAACAAGCCCTAATGGTACCTCTAGTAAGTCCCATAGAGCACAATTGCAGAGAGGTCTTCGGAGGCCACGGTCCCCTTCTCCACCACTCTGCAAAGGTGTCTCCTGGTGCATTTGTGGTTGGGGGATGAAGTCCCCTTGGTTCCAGAGGGTCCTTGGGGGCCAACAAGCCCTCCTGTTACCTCAGTAAGTCCCACAGAGCGTGATTGCTGAGAGGACTTCGGAGGCCCAACGCCTTTTTCCACCACTCTGCAAATATGGCTACTAGTTAAAAAACCATAGAAATTCACTTAAAAACCATAGAAATTCACTTAAAAACCAAAGATTACTGGGACATTATAGTTAGGAAATAGAATTTGAAAACCCTTGGAAATTCACTTAAAAAACCAAAGGTTACAGGGACGTTATAGTTATGAAATAAAATTTAAAAAACAATTCACTGAAAAAACCCAAAGGTTACATGGACATTATAGTTAGACACTGATTTCACTCATACAAAACCAGTGAAATTCGGCAGTTATAGTTACCTGAGCTAACTATAACTTATGCCCCTGGAATGCACTGCTTATTAACTCACATATTACATCACTCATGACATGGTCAGTGACATCACTGATGACATCACTGTTGGCATCTCAAATGACATCACTGATAACATCATCCACAGAAGCACTCACACCTTGTACAACCTGTTGTATGCCCATTCACACACCCACACAACCACTCACACACCCATTCACGGACCCATGCCAGTATTCACACACCCATTCACTCCTCCATAGAGTCACTTACACCCACTCACTCACTTGTACAGTCACTCGTACAACCATTTACTCACTCATACTACCATTCATACAACCAGTCACTCACCCCCACTTCCAGTCACATAGCCACACACTCACCCATACAGCAACTCCCACTCCCACTAATACTTACATACCTCATTCACACATCCATATAAGCCCTCACACATTCACTCAGTCATCCATAGAGCCATTCACACAGACACTCATTCTCCAATTCAGCCATACACACACCATCTCACTTAAGCAAACACCCACTCAAAAAGCCACTCACCCATCCACACAGCCACTTACACACAAAGTTACTCACTCATACAGCCATTCAGACACCCTCTCACCCATAGTCACTACACACCCACTTATCCAACGACTCACCTATAGAGCCTCTCACACCACCACTCACTTACCCATACAGCCACTGACACACCCACTCACTCACCAATACAGCTACTCACACAGCATCTCACTCACCACAAAGCTACTCACTCACCCACTTATACACCGTTACAGCTGCTCACACACCCATACAAATAAAGATACATACAGTCACACAGCCACTCACATGATATATGTTAGAAGTAGTATCACTCAGTAGGAGTGCACTTAGTATACTAATTTAACTTTTGCAGTAGGTTAGTACATATGTTTAATACCCATTAACTCTTAAAAACGCTTACACTCTCTTTTTCATGTCATGAGTGATGCCATTTGAGATGTCTTCAGTGATGGCATGAGTGGTGTCACTGACCATCTCATGAGTGATGTCACATTTGAAGTAATAAACAGTGCATTGTGTGGACGTAAGATATAGTTAGCTCAGGTAACTAGTTTTGCACAAGTCAAATCTGAGCCTAACTATAATGTCCCTGTAACCTTTGTTTTGTTCAGTGAATACATATATAGATATAGATAAAGATATTTACCTGTGTGGTAACATTTTGTTCGTTAAAGTACCAAAACAAGACCTGTGTGGTACTTACCTGCGTGGTAAATGCTGTAGACCATGATGGGGGATCAGTGGACACTGATGATGGAGATGAGTATATTGGATGGCAAGCCACAGCACAGAGCTAGCAACACCTGTGTAGTCTTGCTACTCACCACTAACGCTACGAGGGAACACTGAATCTGTGAAAGAAAGAGTGCTGGTAACTGAAACTCTGCTCAGCACCCTGCAGCCGGTGAAATTAAATGTCAGCGTGCCGAATACCAAGACTGCACAGTCTTAAATCCACCAGTTGCCTCTTTAATCCACTACCAGCCAATTCCTGCCGCTTCATCTCACTCTTCCAGGTTGCTCCTTCCTCCCTTTGCGACGATTTTTCTGCCTTTCTCTTCCTCCCTCTTTCCATTTGTTTTTCTCTTTTTTGCTCTCGGGAAATGTTTAATGCTTAAAAAGATGTGCTGGTCCCCACAAAAAGTGCCGGTGGTCCCCACCAGCAACCACAGCTCAAATTAAGCAGTGGTGAGACCCATGTTGTTATTAGCCCCTTACCCCTCATAAGTATATTTTTGACCCATCTTTTTTATTTAATTTTCATTGGAAACTGCCATTACAATGAAACTTTTACAACGCATGCTATTACAGTGCATGCCACCACAACGCAAGTGCCATCACAACGCTATGCTATTACAACGCATGTCATTACAACACATACGCCTTTACCACGCAAGCCTTTACAACAAATTTCGTTGTAAAGACATGAATGGTAAAGGCATATGTGTTTTACATGTAAGTATAAGGTAAGTATATAGGGTTTAGGGTGGGTATGGGTTTTGGGGTGGCAAGGGTAATTTTAGGGTTCAGGGTGGGTATGGGTTTTGGGGTGGCAAGGGTAATGTTAGAGTTTAGGGTGGGTATGGGTTTGGGGGTGGGAAGGGTAATTTTAGGGTTCAGGGTGGGTATGGGTTTTGGGGTGGCAAGGGTATTTTTAGGGTTCATAGTGGGTATGGGTTTTGGGGTGGCACAGGTAATTTTAGGGTTCAGGGTGGGTAAGGGTTTTGGGGTCGCCAGGGTAATTTTAGGGTTCAGGGTGGGTATGGGTTTTGGGGTGGCAAGGGTAATTTTAGGTTTAGGGTGGTTAGGGGTTTTGGAGTGGCAAGGGTAATATTAGGCTTCAGGGTGGTTAGGGCTTTTGGGGTGGTAAGGTTAACTTTAGGTTTTAGGGTGGGTAAGGGATTTTGGGGGGGAAGGGTAATTTTAGGGTGGGTATGGGTTGAGGGGTTGTTAGATTTTAAGAAAATGTGTGTGTGTGTATATATATATATGTATATATATATATATATATATATATATACTTATATGCTTTACTAAAATAAAATAAGTATTTTACAGGGAAATATAAACCTATATATGTAGGTTTATATATAGCTTTTATACTTAGCTGTAAAATAGTTAGATTTTAAAACTTAACATTAATCACGCATATGCCTTTACCAAACATGCTATTACAATGAGATTCGTTGTAAAGGCATGCGTTGTAAAGACATATGCGTGGTAAAAGTTTGCACTGTAATGGTAACACGTTGTAACAGCACTTGTGTTGTTACAACCGTGTTGTAATGGCATGCATTGTGATGGCATGCGTTATGTCGTCATACATTCAATTTTCAAAAGTACACAAGCAAAATATGTAGACACCTGCATATACAATCATGTAGCAAGATAACTTAGTGTTTCCATATAACCTGTTCTACAGCTTGGAACTAGTAACTTCTACTCCCCATGCCCCAACCCCTTCAAGTGGTTGCTTAGCTCTTAAATAGTCCATCCTCGGTTCCCAGATTTTTCATGCTTCTGTGGAACCCCCCTACTTGCGTACACTACTTCCTCAGCCTGGGCACAGATGTCCATCTCCTTCATCCATTCAGCCACAGATGTGGCGTGAATGATACCCAATGACAGACAATGTCGTGGTTTACAGAGGGTAAATCCATACTGACCGATGTTGTAGAGGCTCAACCTCCACCCCCCCCTCCCCAATCGTCCATCAGTGTGGGTTTGGGGCCTATATGTATCAACCGGCCTCATGGACACCCGGCCCAGTACCTTGTGGACTTGGGATCCATAGATCTTTATGATGGACATTCTCAATCGTATGCATTAGTACGCCTGTCTCACTACAGAAATGCTCAGAGAACTTGCGAGGGGCGGGAGAGCAACACTACGAGCTTAGGTCCAACTCCCTCATGCACATCTCTGATGAAAAGCTCCTCCACATTTGAAACGTCTTTTGGCTCCTCCTCCCAGGTTGTTTAATAAACCCTAGTTTTGCTCTGCATCTTCCCAAGAAGCTGAAACCAGTGGGGTGCTCCGCCATTTCAGTAAGTTTACTGAGATCCTCGGCTGTTTGTCTGCAAAGCAAACCAGAAAGTAAACTGAATGCTGGGAATAAGGAGACGAAGATGGCGGCATGCATTTCAGGGTCTTTAAAACGCCGGTGCGTAATCGGTTCACTTTTTATATACTGCATGGTTAAAATCCAACCCGAACATTAAAAGCGAGGCTTAGACGCACTTATCTGAATTTATAATTTTCAAGGCACTCCATGGCGTATACAACGGCTGTCATATATCACGCACAATGGCACAGTATCTTGTAG
This sequence comes from Calotriton arnoldi, assembly GCA_963921515.1. Lineage (NCBI taxonomy): Eukaryota > Metazoa > Chordata > Amphibia > Caudata > Salamandridae > Calotriton > Calotriton arnoldi. The sequence continues at coordinate 2,768,504 of CAWUFW010001484.1, read as the reverse complement.
AGGCACATCTTTTCATTTAAATTTGCGAGGACGGTATGGAGCTGACTAGGCAAACATTTTTTATTTTTATGTTATAGATTTTCGTTCTGGATGCCTCTGAAGAAGGGTCCATGAGGACCATGACCCGACATGCAGTGGGCAAGGCCTCAGGACAAGTCTTCTGAACAGAAGAATTTGTAATAATGGCTTTCTAAATTCAAAAACCATACATTTTTACAAATTGAAAATTTCCAATGTTCATAATGAAGGAGCTACATTGGTAAAATAATATAAATTGTGCGGATATAACACTGACGTTTGAATGAGAAAAAACACGGAATATAAGGAATTCATTGAAAAATGTGGGTGAATAAAACCATTGGGTTTTAAAAGTTAAGTGCGACCGGAGTCAGCAAGTGGGGGTCCCCCTCTGACACATTGTTTTCAGTTTCACTACAGTGCAATACAAGACATTGCCCTCTATACTGGGACGCACACAGGAGAAAAACAGAAATTCTATCATCTAAATCAAAGATTATATTGGAGTGCACTGTGGAAACATAGTATTGAGTAGTCTGAGGCACAGTGATGCCATACTCCATTAGCTTGTCTTCACCCTTAAGAAACCAAGCATTGGCAAAGCCAATAAGTCTCACCTATACAAGAGCCATACCTGCAAACTTGAAGAACAATATCACCTTGTGAGGAGGGCGTGGAGCCTTGAATGGGGCTTTGCCTCGTGCCGAGAAGTACCTAGGGGGCACTTTTGAACCCCACCCCTCCCCGCCCCCAAGGCCTTTCCTCCCCCCTCAAAAAAAAAATGCTTGCTGAGTCTGGTGCCGATGTCCTGGGGTATTTCCACACCCCTTAATGGATATTGGCAGTTCAAAGCCTCAGAAAATGAGCTGAAAATCCACTGTTTGAAGTGGTTTTCAGCTCGATTTCCCTGCCACCATGTGATATTACCTCCTCACCAGGAGACCGTGTGATGGGAGCCAATATCGTGTGTCACATGGTGGCACTGTGTGAGCTGGCAGGTATGAAGAGCTATTGGCTTTGGCAATGTGTTTTTTATGATGTTGTACAACAGTGCGGCTGCTGTTCAGCATGGCTAAAAGTTAGTCGTAGGGAGTGTTGTAGAGTGGAGTAGGGGAGTAGAGTGTCGTAGAGTGGAGTGGGGGAGTAGAGTGTCATAGAGTGGATTTGCTGGGGACAGTGCCGTAGAGTGGGGTAGAGTTCAATGGTTCAGTGGCAGGGAGTGTTGTAGAGTGCAATGGTGTAGAGTGGAGTGGTGTGGGTTGGATTACGGTGGAGTGGGTTGGAGTGGATTGAGGTAGTGGGGTGGATTGGAATGCAGTAGAGTGGGGTGGATTGAGTGGAGTGGGGTGTATTGAAATGGGGTGAGGTGGATTGGAGTGGGGTGGATTAGATTGGAATGAGGTGGGTGCATTGGATTGAAGTGATAGGCCTTTGGTGGGGTGGATTGGATTGGAGTGGGGTGGTTTGGAGTGGGTTGAATTGGAGTGGGGTGGAGTGGATTCAGTTGGACTGGAGTGGGGTGTGCTGGATGGATTGGAATGGGTGGGGTAGGTTGGATTGGGGCGAGGTGGGGTTAATTGGAGTGGGGTGGCTTGCAGCGAGGTGGGGTGGGTTGGAGTGGGGTGAATTGGATTGAGTGGGGTGGATTGGATTGAGTGGGGTGGGTTAGGTGGGGTGGATTGGACTGGAGTGGGTAGACTGGAATTAGTGTGGTGAATTGGACTGGAGCGGGTGGACTGGAATTACTGGGGTGTACTGGATTGGGGTGGATTAGATTGAGGTGGGGTGGATTGGATTGAGGAGAATTTAATTGGAGTGGGGTCGATTTTTGAAGTGGGTTGCAGTGGGGTGGATTGGAACGGAGTGGATTAGATTTGAGTGGACTGGATTTGAGTGGGGTGGATTGTGGTGGATTGGACTGGAATGGGGTGGATTGGAATGGAGTGGATTGGACTGAAGTGGGTTGTATTGGAGTGGGGAGGATTGTAGTGGGGTGAATTGGATTGGTGTTGAGTGGTGTGGATTTGATTGGAGTTGGGTGGGGTGAATTAAGGTGGTTTGGAGTGGGGTGGATTGGATTGGAGCGGGGTGGATTAAGGTATACTGGAATGGACTGGCGTGGGGTGGATTAAGGTGAATTGGATAAGAGTGGGTGGATTAGAGTGGGGTGGGATGGATGGATTGAATTGGGGTAGAGTGGGGTGGTCTCAACTGAGGTGGGGTGGATTGGGGTAGAGTGGAGTGCATTGGAGTAGAGTGGAGGGGGGTGGGGTCCATTGGAATAGAGTGCAGTGTGTTGGAGTAGAGTGGGGTGGATTGGAGTAAAGTGGGGCGGGGTGAATTGGAATGGAGTGGGTTGGATTGGAGTGGATTGGAGTGGGGTGGATGAGAGGGTGGATTAGAGTGGGATGGATTGAAATGAGGTACAGTGGGTGGGTGGGGTGGATTGGATTGGAGTGGAGTGGGGTTGGGTGAGGTGGGTTGGATTGGGGTGGATTGGGGTAGGGTGGGGTGGATTGGGGTGGAGTTGATTGTAGTGGGGTGGATTCAAGTGGGCTGGATTAGAATGGGGTGGATTGCATTGAGGTGGAGTGGATTGCATTGAGATAGGGTAGATTGGAGTGGGGTGAGTTGGATTGAGTGGGTTGAATTGGATTGAGTGGGGTGGATTAGATGGGGTGGATTGGGGTTGGGTGGATTAGAGTGAGGTCAATTAGAGTTGGGTCGATTAAAGTTGGGTGGGCTAGAGTGGGTGGATTGCATTGAGATGGAGTGGATTGCATTGAGGTGGGCTGGATTGGAGTGGGGTGAATTTAATTGAGTGGGGTGAATTGGGTTGAGTGAGAGCGATTGCATTGAGTGGGGTAGATTGGATTGAGCGTGGTGAATTGGATTGGGATGGGGTGCATTGGATTGGGGTGGATTGGATAGAGGTGGGCTGGATTAGAGTGGGCTAGATTAGAGTGGGGTGCATTAAAGTGGGGTGGATTGGAGTGGGATGGATTGGATTGCGGTGGACTGGACTGGAATTGAGTGGACTGGATTTGAGTGGGCTGGACATGAGTGGACTTGACTGAAATGGGGTGGATAAGACTGGAGTGGGTTAGATTGGAATGGAGGGGGTTGGGGTGGACTGGAGTGGATTGATGTGGATTGGAGTGGGGTAGGATGGCGTAAGGTAGTTTGAGTGGGGTAGATTGTACTGGAGTGTGGTGGATTAACTTGGACTGGACTGTAATGGTCTGGGGAGGATTATGATTAATTAGATTGGAGTGGGGTGGGTGGATTAGGTTATAGTGGATTTGATTGGAGTGGGTGGATTGGAATGGGGTAGAAAGGATTTGAGTGGGTGAATTGCTTTGGTTTGGATTGGATTGGAGTGGGGTGGGGTGCGTTGGATTGGATCGGAATGGGTTGGATTGGATTGGAGTGGGGTGGGTTGGATTGGAGTGGGGTGGGTTGGGTTGGAGTAGGGTGGTTTGGACTGGAATGAGATGGATTGGACTGCAGTGGAGTGGATTGGAAGGGGTGGGTTGGACTGGAGAGGAGTGGATTGGAGTGGGGTGGATTGTGGTTAATTGGATAGGAGTGGTGTAGATTGGGGTGTAGTGGGGTGGGGTGAATTTGATTTGGGTGAGGTGGATTGGGATAGGGTAGAATGGATTGGTTTGGTTGGATTGGTGTGGGGTGGATTGGTTTGGAGTGGGGCAGATTGTGGTGCTTTGGAGGGGCTGAATTGGGATAGAGTGGGGTGGATTGGTATGGAGTGGGGTGGATTGGATTGGGGTGAGATGGATTGGATTGGATTGGGGTGAGGTGTATTGGTTTGGAGTGGATTGTAGTGTAGTGGGTCAGATTGGATTGGAGTGGGACAGATTGTTTTGGATTGGAGCGGGGCAGATGATTTTGTATTGGAACGGGGCAGATTGTTTTGGATTGGAGTGGGGCAGAATGTTTTTGATTGGAGTGGGGCAGATTGGAGTAGGGCAGGTTGTTTTGGATTGGAGTGGGGCAGATTGTTTTTGATTGGAGTGGTGTAGATTGTTTTGAATTGGAGTGAGGCTGCTTGTTTTGTATTGGAGTAGGGCTGATTTTTTTGTATTGGAACGGAGCAGATTGTTTTGGATTGGAGGGTGGCGGATTGAAGTTGGGCAGATTGTTTTGTACTGGAATAAACCAGATTGTTTTGGATTGGAGTGGGACAGGTTGTTTAGGATTGGAGTGGTGTAGATTGTTTTGAATTGGAGTGGGACAGATTGTCTTGTATTGGAGCTGAGCAGATTGTTTTGAATTGGAGGGGGGCAGATTGTCTTGTATTGGAGTTGAGCAGATTGTTTTGGATTGGAGTAGGGCAGATGGTTCTGGATTGGAGTGGAGCAGATTGTTTTGGATTGGAGCAGGGCAGATTGATGGGGCAAATTCTTTTGGATTGCGTCGGGCAGATTGTTTTGGACTGGACTGTGGCACATTGTAGTGGGGGTCAGATTATTTTGGATTGGAGTGTGGCAGATTGTTTTGAAGTGGAGTGGGGCAGATTCTAGTGGGGCATTTTGTTTTTGATTGTAGTGGTGCAGATTGCTTTGGATTGGCGTGAGGCATATTGTTTTGGAATGGAGTGGGCAGATTGAAGTGGGGCAGATTGTTTTGGAGTGGGACAGATTGTTTTGGACTGGAGTGGGGCAGATTGTTTTATATTAAAGTGGGGCAGATTGTTTTGGATTAGAGTGGGGCAGATTGTTTTGGAGTGGAGTGGGGCTGTTTGGAGTGGGGCTATTGTTTTGGATTGGCGTGGGGAAAATTGGTTTGGATTGGAATGTGGCAGATTGGAGTGGGGCACATTCTTTTGATTGGAGTGGGGCATATTGGAGTGGAATGGATTGTTTTAAAATAAATGGTGTGAGGCAGATTGTTTTGGAATGGAGTGGGGCAGATTGTTTTGGATTAGAGTGGGGCAGATTGATTTGGATTGGAGTGGGGCAGATTGTTTTGGATTAGAATGGGGAAAATTGTTTTGGACTGGGGTAGATCATTTTGGATTGGAGTGGGGCAGATGGTTTTTAGATTACTGATTGGAATGGGTCAGGTTGTTTTGGATTAGAGTGGGGCAGATTGTTTTGGACTGGAGTGGGGCAGATAGGAGAGTGGTGAATTGGAGTGGATTGAGGTGAGTGGGGTGGACTGGATTGGTCTGTGGTAGATAGGATTGAGTGGGTTGGGGTGGATTGGGTGGACTCTGTGGGGTGGATTGTCGTGGATTGAAGTGGGGCGGATTGGAGTGGAGTTGGATGGATTGGGGTGTGCTGCACTACATAATAAAAAAATTACACATAAAGAAACAATGTTGCTTTGCACCATATAGATCAAGATAATCGGCATCTTTTGAGAACAGCGCCCATGAGCGAAAGCAAAACAAAACATGAGTGCAAAGTGAGAAAAGAAGAATTGACAAAATAAGAAAGTTAACTAACCCTGGGCGTAGTTTGCATATACGTGAAGTACATTTTGAACTACACGTAGCTATGCAAATTGCGTAGCTGTGTGCTTGACTGCACTATACAATAATTGCCAAAGACATCTTGCACAGTACAAGTTAAAATAAGTATCTGTCTTTATATGCTAAAATGCATATAGCATTTCACAAAAGTGAAATCAATAAATTAACAAGCAGTGAGAGAGGTGATGATTTTGGTATCCTCCCTAACCTAGGGAGAGAACCAAGCAGATGCCTTGAAAACAAAAAGCACATCTTTTGAACGATTCAGTGGTGGTCCCATCCTCTTAGGACCACCCCAAGCACAGTTATTGGCAAAAATACAATCCCAACCAAAGGCCCTGCAAAGCATTATGGGACGAGATTAGCAGTGGGCAGTGAATATTATAGTATCCAATATCAAAATAATTCTACAAAGAGCTGCAGTTCCACTAGTCGTTACTAGATGTCCCTCACGAGTCAAATGCAAAAGCTTCATGAAAGGGTTTGCTTTTGCATTTGACTCGTGAGGGACATCTAGTAACGACTAGTGGAACTGCAGCTTGATGTATTAATAATTTCAATGCTTTTGCATTTGACTCGTGAGGGACATCTAGTAACGACTAGTTGAACTGCAGCTCTTTGTAGAATTATTTTGATATTGGACACTATAATATTCACTGCCCACTGCTAATCTCGTCCCATAATGCTTTGCAGGGCCTTTGGTTGGGATTGTATTTTTGCCCATAACTGTGCTTGGGGTGGTCCTAGGAGGAAGGGACCACCACTGAATCATTCACATGATATGCTTTTTGTGTTCAAGGCATCTGCTTGGTCCTCCCCCTAGGTTAGGGGGGAACCCAAAATCATCACCTCTCTCATTGCTTGATATTTTCATTGTCAAAGTTCACTTTTGTGAATTTGTTATATGCTTTTTAGCATAGTAAATTGCTTTAACAAAGCATTTGTATGTGTTTAATATACTGCTGCTACCTACGTCGATTAGCACAGTTTTTTACTATGCTACATGCAATGTATGTAGTAACACAAACTTTGCATGCTCCGTGAGTGTAGCAAAGTATTATGCCCAGGGTTAAAGTTAACTATAGAAAATAAAATGTAGAAACTTTGTCCTGCTGGGCACATTTTTGCCAGTCATATGCCTTCTATTTGCAAGGCACTAGAAGTTAAAAAGAACAAAATAGTACCTCAATCACGTTGGGAGCAGTGGACGGGCACTGATTAAGTTGAATCAATCAGAGCTTGGTCTATGCTCCAGAGAGAGGAACGAAAATGATGCTCGCCTGCAGTGGGGAGAGGAGTTGGCCTAACGACTCGGGCGGTCGACCTCGTATCTGGGGAACTAGGTTCGAGTCTCGGCAATGACGCTGAACATCCTGTGATTCTGGGCAAATCACTTAATCTCCCCGTGCCTAACAAAAATTAATGTGTCCTCCTGTAACGCAACTGGTGCTATGTAAAACGCTCTGATACCCGAATCGGGTCAAGTTCGCACTATATAAAACTCCATAAAAGAAAAAAAAAAAGTGACCAGTTACCAGGCTGTAAATAAGAGTGCCACACAAGCCAAAATACTGTATGTAACGGCAGGCTCCCAGCCCTTTTTGGTAACAGTGTCTCGCAAGCTAAACACATGCACTAGTGCATGCTCTAGCAGGCTCGACCTTAAAAAGCAAGTTGGTAAGCAGCAAGGTATTGAGCAGAAGAGGAATAAAATGTGGTAGGATTGTAATTTCAGTGAGAGCAATCCATCCTATCAGAGACCCGTAAGGGCAGATTTACTAAAGTGTCAACCAATGCAGGGCAGCAGCCAAAGTTGCTGCACTGTGCTGTGTGACAGGAAGGGAGCAGGAGAGTGCCATATCTACAGAGATATGGCACTTTCCTCCCCTCTCCCTAGTACCGTCGCACAATCCGGCAGCCATGCGCCACGCACACAATTGTGCGAGGGTGTGTGCGTGAGTCTAGCATAGGTTTTGTAGTGGAAGGGTACCCTTCCAGTACATAATATTATACCTTTCCAACTTTTCCAACTTTGTATTTGTACAGTACAGTGCAGCACACATGCAAAGTTGGAAACGAAAGGAGAAATGAAAACATTTCTCCTTTTAACACCTGCTTTCAACTACGGTAACCTTTTCTCCCATTTTTGGTAGGGGCATATTTACTGGAACTGCGGTGAAGTGCATCAGGTTACCTTTCTGCACTGCCCTGCGCCACAGGGAAAGGGCAGGAATGCACTGTATTTTTCCAGTCCTTTCCCACTGCGCTGGTGCTGTTTTGGCAGCCTAGCGCCAACGCAGGCACCCTTGCACCATGGTGCAAGAGTGCCTGCGTTACAGGCAGGATTGATTTTGTGTAGGGAGGGACACCTTCCTGCACAAAAACAATCCTGAGAGGCTTTTTCCTCTTTCTATGCGTGCTGCAGAAAAAGGAAAAAAAGAGGAGAAATAAACATATTTCTCCTTAGTAGGCCTCACCTGGGCAGACATAAGATTTTGACGTATTCCCAGGTTTACAAATCCTTGTAAATTTGGGAATGCGTCAAAAACCATGAAAGTTGTGTGGGAAGGAACACCCACCGCAATGCCCATGGAACGCCTTCCTTGCGCAGAGTAAGGCAACACAGTGATTTACGCTGGGTTACATTACTCCATATTTGTGAAGCCATTCAAAACTACGCAAAGTGACCATGCGTGGCTTCATAAATATGACTAAGAGTTTTGCGTCATGCATGGACCACATTGTGTGGTGCAAGAATGACGCAAAGCCCTCATAAATACATCCCATAGGGTTTTGCGTCAAGAAGCATGGAAACTTGCTAAGTAACAATTTGCGTTACTTTTAGGCAATTTAATAAATAATCTTATATAAGAAACAAAAATTGCTGGTTTGCATCACTTGTGTGATGTAAACCCAGCGCAGAATGTTGGTAAATCTGCCTCACAGTGGCAGCAATTCAGCATAGTATTACTTTTTCAGAGGAAAAGGTACTACAACTCGTCTAACTTTTCCGAAAAATGTATTCCCAAATATATTTTACAATTTGAAAAAATATGTTTCTTAACTGTCAGTAGCCTATCGGGGTCCTTTTAATTGCTCTAAAGGAGTTTTACCTTCTCTGCCCGCCCCAAACATCGTAGAAAAGCTCCATAATATGTAGTCCGAGCTAATTGGTGTACCTGGCGCCAGGAACACCAACCCTGACATTTCTATTTACCAGAAATGAAAACATGGATCTGGGATCAAAATAACGCAATCTCAATGGCATAAACTTTTTTTTTTTTAAAACAAAAAAACATTTTATTGTTTTAACAACCTTGAAAGGCATTGCATTATAACAAGTTCCAGTTACATGGTATGGTCACAGACTTAGCACAACACACAGTAATTAAAAGGGTGCAGAAGTAGTTATCAGTGATACATTGTAATGTCTACAGTTATATCAAGACCTGGGATACAATACCCTAGATTATTGAGCCATGCTACACAGTGCATCCCATCATTAACCCTGCAGATGCGGTATAACCAAAACATAAGCACTGGAGTAGGGGAAACAAATATCTTTTCTAACCTTCTTTTATAAACATTTTGCATTGAGCTTCATATTTCCGATGCCGCGGATGCGGTTCCAGTAAATTATGCAATTACATTGCAAGCTACAATGCTGTGCTCCTAGAGTACGTGATCTGCACCCTAAGTCCATTGTGCACCCCACTACAAACTCCATTAAACCACATTAAAAGCAGCTGAGGTTTAACCCTTAAGTCCCAGTATATACAAATGTCACTTCTCCCACATAATAATATTCTGTGCACATTATCTAGTGACCCGCGCCACTCCGTGCTCCCCAGCGTTATCCAGTGCCCTAATTTATGTGTAATACTGCAGCACACGCTATGCACTTTACCTGGGGTGTTCAAAATTGGGGTCCAGGTGCGCTCACCGGCACATCCTATGGTGTTTCTAGTGTGTACACATCCTTACCCCATTGTCCCATTCCACTAAGACCAACAGCACTTTGGGGAGGTATGCCACCTGGGATGTTTGGGGGAGTGGTACAGTCCAGGCAACCGTCATTAGGTTTTGGGCTATATTGGGTTGTAGCACCAGGTTATATTCCTAAGGCAGTTTGGACTTTAGACAGCCATGCTCTGGTAGGTGACCTGGTGCCTGGTAGGTGTTATGGGGAAGGAAATATGTTGTGAGGTATTGGTCATGTAGGGCGAGAAGGTGATGCAGTCGCAGTGCTTTTTGCATGAAGCAGGGTGTCTTGGATTACTGGCAAGGAGCGTGGCTGCAGGCTCCGGCCATCCTGCGCAGAGAGCCTCTGAAGGGGTAGCAGGGGAGGTTTGGGCCTACTTTCCACCTCAGACCAGCTCCAAAAAGGTTGTGACAGGTGAAGGGCTTCCAAGGGGCTGCTCACAAGTGCAGCGAGAGGTCCTGAAGGGAGACGTGGGTGGGAAGGGCGGCCCTGGGGCTGGACTGACGTCAGGTAATGGTTGGGTGGCACTTGCCGACGGGCCTGCGAGAGACCCGCAGTGGCGCATGGCCCAGGGAAAACAGTGCAAGGAGCACAGCGGTGCCCGCATGGGCGGGAGCCAATGCTGCTAGGTGATGGGGAGAAGCGTGTTAGTGCTGAGAGAGGACAGGACGCACCCGATATGGCAGGTGGAGGCGCTGGTGCTCCCGCTGCAGCGCATGACTTGTTCTTTTTAGAGAAGGCGAAGTGTGGAGTCTGGGAGGTGGTGGCAGGGGTATAGCTGATTGCGCTTAGGGCACTGACCGCACAGCAAGTTGGTTTGCAGAGAGGCAACCAGGGGTGGGTGGGGCGTGGGGGGGGCCAAGGGGAGACTGAAGGCATCCTTGCAGAAGAGAGCCTGGTTGGAGCGAGGAGATGCCGGGGGCCCCACTGCATGTAAAGGGTCAGAGATGGGGGACGGTAGAGAGACAGTATTAGACAGTGTCCCGGCACCTTCAACCAGCTGGGGCCAGCATCTGCGGTGGTTGCAGCCTTGCTGGAATGTAGCGAAGATGAGAGGCGAACAAGGGACGCGAGGGGGTGGTTCCGCAAGAAGTGTAGAGTGAGAGTGAGCAGCTGGAGAAATTGAGCCGGCCCATGAGAGGGCACACACGGACAGGGCGAGAGAAGATGGGGAGACGCTAGCATCTGATGGGGGGCATACAGGGAAGGGGTGGTCAGCAGGAGCAGCAGGTAGCTTGTTCGGGGAGGCTCTCACCCTGGGTGGTGAGTCACAGACAGAGATTGGGTCCCAAGTGGGTAAGGGTGCAGACTGCGAGAGGTGATTTTGGGTGCCAGAAGTAAGGTTGAGTATTAGGACAGGAGTTAGGGAGGCTAGTACACCAGGCCTATCTTTTACTTTTCAGGTTCCAGGTGACAGTGAGGTAGCATACTCGGGAGAGCACAGTGCGGCTCGGACACCCCAAGGTGAAGTGAAGGCAGGGCACGGAGCTTCCAGCTGGATGACATCATGGGACATGGCGCTCACTGACAGAGGAAGGTCCGGTGAGGGCTCATCAGTGCTTCAAGCGGAAAGGTTAGGAGCAGCCTCCTGCAAATAGCCATACAGGTTGCGTCGACCTGCTTTAGCAGAGCAAACAGGATGGACTGCGGCGTCCATATGGGACAACTTTGAGCCTAGACCTAACACCAAATATGGGGAGCAAGCAGTGGCACGAGCAGTCAGGGCCCAGCTGGAAGATGAGGTTACAGGCCATACAATGTTAGACTATGACGACGATGCTTTGGAAGAAGGAGAGACAGTAGACAATGATGCACCTTTGGAGGCGGAAGCATGGTGGTGGAAGCCAAGTATGAAGGGAGTGGCAGGAGGTATCATAACCTTTCCCTGCCTAGTGTGTTGCAGGGCATGGCCGACAGCAGGTGGCATCCAACAGCCAGCAATTGAATAGGAGTGGTGGTCAACTGGCGTGGCAGCAGGCTTCGGAGTAAGCACCAACCTTGACGCCAGGTAAGAGGGGAGGGGTGGTGGCAAATGCCTGTACTATGGTGTCAACAGGTGTGGATGCATGGCTGGAGCAGGAGAGTGAAGGCAAAAAGGACGGCAAATGAAGGACGCATGGGTTGGCACAGATGTACTGACGCAGGGTGCTGAAGCAAAGGGTTGCATATGAGGGGAGGTGGGAAGGAAAGAGGTGGTAGAGGTGAGCGGAAGTACAGGTAAGGGCGAGGTGGTTGCATGAGAGCAGCAGGGCATCCCTGGGACAGGTGAGGATATAGGGACCAGCAATGGCAAGTTAGAAGGAAGACAGGGATTTAAGACGGAGGGAAAAGAAAGTACGGAGCTGAAAATAAAAAGCTGCCTATGGGTGTGACGAAGCCTTTTGGGGGCTCATCTGATACTGTCTACAAAAGAGAAGATATGGAAAGGGGAATATGTAGAAGTGTTCAAATTGGTGCACAGGGGCTGCTGGCTAAGTAGTGGGTCAAAAGAGGAGGAATACGAGTAAGATAAGAAGCTCATGGACCAATGTGAATTGAAAATTGGACAGCAGCATTCTTAATGTATAATAGTGTGTATTGTGAGAAGTTTCTGGAGGGAGCGTTGCTCTGTTTAAATACATGAATGTGATCCGGAAGGCACAAATAACATATGGAGGGTATGCCGGGATGCAGTACAATGACAAGTTTCGATCACGTATGGCGCTGGAATTGGAGTCAAAGTGGGGAAAGATTGTTTAAGACTTGTGGCAGCAAACGATGAGGCCATCAAAATTTGGGAAAATCATATTTACGGCTAGAGGTTTGCCCATAGTGTACCGGCCCTTTCAGGGATGCCCCACCCGCGGAGGGATGGGAACAACAGCAAAAGGCCCAGGGGGCACGACTGGGGCATGCTGGGATTTTAACAAGGTGCTCTGCATGAGGGAGTACTGTAAGTTCAGGCATGAGTGCTCAAAATGTGCTGGGAGACCCACCCTCATACAATGTGGCGAGGCTGGTGGAGGCTCACAAGGCACACAAGTGGGTCACTGGCAACAGCACGAGGGCCAGGGGTCCATGCAGCGCACACAGCAGTCAAGGGGTACTGGGATTTGGGGGGGAGATCTCATACGCCGGAGAGTCTGGAAAGGCTAGAGTACTGGATACAGTTCTATGATCGAGAGGATGATGCCAAGGTGTTGAGGGACGGGCTTCCCGGGTTTCGTTGGGCGACTGGGGTATGAAGGACCTTGAGTGAGAAGGTGTACGGATAACCTAAAATCAATACGGGACCATAAATAGGTGTTACATGACAAATTAAAAAATGAAATACAGGAGGACAGGATGGCAGGTCCTTTTGACACTTGGCCAATGGATGATTTATTTACGTGATGCTCGGGTCACAATGTTGTGACACCCTATCTGGATGATTTTTTTCTTCTTAAACGGCTGCTGGTAAGTCTTCAGGAGCAAATGGGGGATGTAGGGGTCCTGCTGGCCCCGGATAAGACAGTGGGTCCCAGTACAATGCTGACATTTCTAGGGATAGAACTTGACTCAGTGGGAATGCAAGCGCGGCTGCCAGCAGACAAAAAGCTGACAATGCAGTTGCTGTTGGACGCCTTAGGGATAAAAGACAAAGTATGAGAAAAAGAAGTACAAGTGCTACTAGGTCATGTGAAGTTTGCTTGTAGAGTGGCACATGAAGGAAGGACATTTTGCTGAAGGCTAGGGTTATCACTGAAAGGATTGTTGTTACCCCATCATCTCCTGCGCTTGTCTGCAAGGGTAAAAGAGGACTTAAAGATGTGGCAAATTTTTCTGGAGTCTTTCAATGGCATTCCGTTGCTCACTCTAGATGAGACAGAGTGGGATGTGCAGAATTTCTCTGGTACTGTGATAGGCACAGGTTTTAGTCTGTACTGGTGGGGGCAGTGGTGTGGGGAAAAGTGGCCAGGAGAAAATGAGGGTGGGAGTATTGTGTTCTCGGAGTTCTTTCCTCTGGTGGTGGTTATCACCTTCAGGGTTGCCGAATTGTCCAAAAAAAAGTGCTTTTTAGACATTGACAATATGGCAATTGTGGAAATTGTGAACAGGCAGTCGGCCTGGGATGCTCAAGTGCTTAAGTTGTTACAAGTTTTTGTGTGAGGCTGTTTACAGCATGAGATCATGCTTAAAGCACGTCATGTTCCAGGAGTGGACAATGACATTGCGGATGCTTTGACTCGTTCACAGTGGGAGAGATTCCATGGGCTGGACAGAGTCAATACACCAATGCAGAGGAGCTTTGGACCACAGGCAACAGAGGGAGGATGTTACAGTTGGTGGTAGGGTCATTGGCTGAGTCCACAAGGAGGACGTTTACACATGCTTGGGTAGATTTGTTGGCATTAGGTGTACAGAATAGAGCACCTGGGTGGAGGAGAATGGAAGAAGAGGTGCCTTTTTTTCGTCACTGACAGAGAAGGGTCTCTCGAGGGTTACCAATGTGGGGAAGTTGACAGGCATTGCGTTTATGGGGATGTTACTGTGGGGCTATGCCCCTTCCACCAGGGAACTGGGTAAGTGGATCTTGGAAGGCTGGGCCAGGGAAGTGGGCCGCATTGGGAATCAGAGGAAGCCTTTGACGTGGCAATTGTTTAGCTGGGTGATTCGGATTCTCCCAGCAGTTTGTGGGGGTATCGATGAGACAGCGTTATTCACCACGCTGATGATATGGATGTTTTTTGAGGCTTTCAGGCTGTCAAAAATGTTGGCGGGAAGGGCATGTCATGGAGTGAGTTGAATCAGTGTTGCAAGAAGTGAAACTGAGTTGGTGAATTAGTTCCGCAAGTCTAAGACAGATCAGAGTGTGTAAGGTAGGAGGATGGTTTTGTGGGCTGATCCCCTGAACTCTTTCTGCCCAGTATACCGGGGGGACAGACTGCGGGACATGAGGGGGGACAGTAATGAGGGTGTATTTGTGCAATAGAATGGTCTAGGTGTAACTGCATTTCAACAGCTAGCGGTTCTGAAGAAAGCACTGGAACAATTGGGCGTGGCAGGGAGGGGATATGGGACACATTCATTCTGAATTAGGGCAGCAACGGAACCTTGGAGGAGGGGCTGGAGCCGGGTGACATCATGCGACTAGGGCATGGTCTTCTGATTGTTACAGGAGGTAAGTGAGAAATGAAGGGGAGGAAGTTTAAGCCATGGTACCACTTTACTGGTATTGGCTGTTGTACTTTGTTGCTGGTTCTGCTCCAGATCCGGAATTCAAAGATTTATCTGTCGGGATCATGGGCCACTCTTTTGTAAAACGGTCAGAGAGACAAGCAGCTCAGAGGGGCCATGAAGTCAATTTAGGTTTTAATCCCCGGGTGTTCTCTGTTATTTGGCAAGGGAAAGGTGGTATGCAATAGAAAAAATTGCCACTCAGTTTGAATAGGTTCATGAAGGGTAAACAATAGGTTCATGAAGGGTAAACAATGCCCGGATGTGCCAGTGATTCATTTGGGGGAGAATGACTTGGTGATGGAAAAAGGTTTGGTTCTGTTGCTGTCTATGAAAAAGGATCTGAGAGAGATTAAACAACAATGGGCTGTTTGCTTTGTCAGTTCGATGCAGTTCATTCCCAGGCGAACTTGGCGTGGCGCACACTAGCCCGCAGCTATTCATTTTTTTAAAATATATTTTTATTCGTATTTTGTTTATTGAATGAACAAGGGATACAACACATGCAAATATAGCCTGCATTCGTAGCTTGCAAAACATTGCCAGTTCGGTCACTGAGTAGTGGATGGAAAGCCCATAGTTACGACTATGCCGCAATGTGAAACAATGTGATAATGGTGTTGCGGGCGCAATTGATAGATTCCGTGTGTGCTGGGCACAAGCAGAGCTATGCCCAGTGGTGGTCACTGTGTAGTATAATTGTGCATGGGGGGGTGGGGGAAGGTTAACGGGGGGATGGGCCGTATAGTAGTAACTAACTGCATTGTGTAGTGATTTGGTCCCAGCTTTTGACTATGTCCAAGATCCTGTCCCCCAGCGTCCCATCCGCATGTGAAGTACCATTAGCATTGAGTGATTGGGGAATAAGTGACAGCGGCACAGAGTCACGTTGTATGTATATGTGTTTGTATTTGGCCTCTATAGTGGTCTAGCCCTGGCGGGCGCAGGTGTACTATGCGTTTCCGAGCAAGGGGTATGAGTTCCCTGCTGGGATTTTTGGAGGTCCATAAGCATGACGTCCCAGTCGGACGCCAGGGGAATTTTGCGTAGTCCCATAGCGTCCTCCTGTCTCAGCACTACGCTCTCTGCTTGCGCCCAATTTTTTAAAGAACTGAGCCATGCCTCCCGAGATGGGGGATTCAGGGTTTTTCAACCACCTGGTGACCTTTGGCGACAATCAGGCCCAAGACTATGAAGCGTGACGATGCCTTGCACTTTTTGGACCTACGGAATAGGCCTAGGATGCACACCTCCCAAGTGTTTACCACTGTGCGCCCACTACTGTCT
This sequence comes from Calotriton arnoldi, assembly GCA_963921515.1. Lineage (NCBI taxonomy): Eukaryota > Metazoa > Chordata > Amphibia > Caudata > Salamandridae > Calotriton > Calotriton arnoldi. Next base: position 2,752,527 of record CAWUFW010001484.1, on the reverse strand, counting down.
GTGAGGTGAGTGGTGATCGCTCGCCAGTTGGTAGCCAGAGCAGTGCAGTTCCACAACAAATGGATGAGGTCAGCATTCACCGACTGGCAGCGAGGGCATTGGGCATCTGTGCGGTGAAAGTATTTATTTATGTTTTCTGGTGTGAGAAATGCCCTGTGTGTTATGTAGAGTTGAATGAGGCAGAACCTTGCATTCCTGGATACATTGACCAGCCCTTGCAAGATGCTCTCCCACGCCTTGTCAGTGCTGGGGCGCTGTAGGGTAGCATCCCAATGGCCTCTAATTGAAGTCAGACGATGCGCTGTGTGTGTTAGCAAAGAGTTGGTGAACCATTTAATAAGACGCCTCCCCGTGCTCATGGTGTTAACGTATTGGACGGAAAAAAGTGTTGCAAGTTCCTGCAATAAAGCGCCCCACCGCGCCCTCAGCTCCACAATCAGAGAAGCATGAAGCAGAAACTGTCCTTGTGGCAGCCCATCGTCTGACATAAGTTCTATGAATGGCATCAGTTGCCCATCTTTGTAAAGATCGCCTAAAGTTTGTAGTCCCGCTTCTTCCCAGCCAGGGAGATCCACATTTGTGACGCAGTCCTGTCCTCTCAGCACGCCTAAGATGGGCAATGCAGGTGCATATGGGGTACAGTCACTAATGAGAAATAACGCACGTTTAAAGCACCTATGGGCTACAGCCAACATCAGCTACTCTGGGGTCTTGTCCCAGCTCCCAGGGTGGAATAGGCGTAGAATGGACAGGCACGACCAGGCTTGGCGATGTGTGGCCGTGATCTCTATGTGTTTCCCGCTTATCCATCTGGTCACCCATTGGAGTTTTGCTGCCAGGTAATAGTGTTCTCTGTGAGGCACTGCTAACTTTAAGCCTCCCCGGTCTACCGGCAAATACAGCTTAGACAGCGCTACCAGGCAGCGAGTGCCGTTCCAGAAGAAGTCGTGCATCGTACGCTCAAAGGAGCAGAACACGGGGCGATTGTAAAGTGGCAGGTTTGAAAAGGTGTATAGGAGCCTGGCCAGCACCACCATTCTCAGTAGGGCAATGCGGCCCATGACCGTCATGCAAAGGCTCCACCAGAAGGACATCTGTGACCGTATGACGGACACTGCACGCGTGACATTGCCGTCCAATAGGTCATCAGGTTGGTGGTATTTCCTGATTTTAAGATAGCAAAAGACGGCGGGATGCCATCGAACACTCTGACCAGTGATGGTTAGCTCAGGGTTGGTAGGGGATGGATCATATGGGTACAAGCATGATTTTGCCCAGTTGACTCTGAGGCCGGATAATGACGCAAATTCAGTGAGTGTTTCAACAATATCATCTTGGGGTGCCCTGATGTATCTGACATAGAGTAGGAGGTCATCCGCGTAGAGCGATACTGAATGCATTTCGTCACCGAGCAGTATCCCCCACCCTACACCTCTCTGTCTAAGGGCCGCCGCTAATGGTTCCATGGCCAAAGAAAACAGGAGTGTGGATTGGGGGCATCCTTGCCTGGTACCATGCTCAATGGACACTGGGCTGGACAAGTAAGGTTCTGTTTTCACTCATGCCTTGGGTAAGGTGTATAAAAGTTTTACCAGTTGAAGGTAACAGTCACCTAGGCTGTATCTGGAGAGGACAGCAGATAAAAAATCCCATTCTAAAATATTGAAAGCTTTCTCTAAATCGAGAAGCAGTGTGGTCATTGTTGCGGTGAGTAACAGGCCACTCGAAAGAAGCAGCGCAGATTTAGAGACGTACTGCGAGATAGAATAAATCCATTTTGGTCGGTGTGGACCAATGTAGGGACCAGAGGGGCCAAGCGTTCCACCAATATTTTGGCCAGGATTTTTTAGTCAGTGTTAAGAAGTGCTAGGGAGTGATAAGAGCCCAATAGTTCCGGGTCTCTATCTGGTTTTGGCAAGGAGTCTAGAAGGGATTCCTGTAGCTACGGCGGCAATCTAGACACCTCCTGCGAGACCTCATAGAGGGCTAATAAATGGGGGGCCAGGTTTGCGGCATAAGCCTTGTAGTACTCCGCCGGCAGACCATCTGGGCCAGGAGCTTTCCCAGTGGCCAGCGCTCTAATGGCCTCCTGCACTTCGAAGAGTGTGATCGGTTCATCTAGCTGGGCTTGTTGCTGCAGTGTGATAATGGGCAGAGGGAGGGGGAGAGAAACTCCTCCAGAGTGCACGGGTCTGCAGTGAGGGGGCCATACAATGCTGTGTAGTACTCAACAAACTTAGCGTGGATTTCCTTTTGAGTATGAAATTATTGGCCAATACTTGATCACAGCGCAATGACTGGCTGGTGCGGTTATTCGTCTCTGATTAGCCATGCCAGCAAGCAGCTGCCCCGGTCTGCAGAGGAGTGAGAGCGGGCTGAGTGGGCGTTGTAGTTTAGGCATCGAGCCTCTCTAGCAGCTCCGAATGCTTGTGCCTTGCTATGGATAAGTGTTGGGCACCCGTGGGGTCAGATATCGCAGAGGATTCCAAGCGGAGGAGCGATCGTTCAATTTGCGTCACTTCCTTGTCAACTGTTTCCGGATGCCCCAGCTGAGGCCCAGACTTTGGCCACTAATTACCGCCTTATGAGCCTCCCATTCTGACCCTGCGTCCATACCAGAGCCCGTGTTAATGTCAAAAAAGGTACGTATGGCATCACGCCAGAGCCCCGCGGAAGGGTGGATCTTCCATAGCCGCCGGTTGGAGGCGCCATAAGTGCGAAGTCTGGCCAGCCCCCGGCCACCTGATCTGGAGGAGATGTGGGTTGTGGTCTGAATGTGTACGTCCCAGGTAATCTATGTGGTGGCATCAAGGAAGTAATGCCGCTGAGCCTACAAAGCGCTCAATGTGGACATGCAAGTTGTGCGGTGGGGAATAAAAGGAGTATATTTTAGTCTCGGGGTGTTGTGCTCACCAGATATCTGTTAAGTGCCAGTGGTTAAGCCAGTCCCCTAGCGCCTGATCATTAGACATTGCTGTTGTGCGTGAGAAAGGGGGGAAGGACCTGTCCAAGGAAGTGTCAAGTACTGCATTGAAATCCCCTCCTATAAGCCAGGGGAGGGAACTCCAGTGAGCGAGAATGCCAGACAGGGAGTGCCAGTATGCTGCCTGCTCGGTGTTAGGAGCATATATCGTCCCTATTATCAATTGCTGCCCATCTCTATGGCCATGCAAGAAGACGTATCGACCTGTCCCTGTCAGCCAATGATTCCTCAACATGGAGGGGGGTACCTGGCCTCACCCATATCACCACCCCTCTGGCGTGTGATGAGTATCCAGTGGCGTATACCTGTCCACGCCACCTGAACCGAAGACGGTGAGCCTTTGGCAGTGTGAGGTGCATTTCCTGTAGCAACGCAACGTGCACTGACTGACGTTTGAGGTAAGCGTATGTATCATAGTGACGCGAGGGGGTGTGCATACCCCTCACGTTCCAAAAGACTATGTTAATGGACGACATAGGTGACAGGGGCAAACATGAGTGTGTGCGTGGCCCGCATTTGGAAAGGACTGAGTTGGTAGACTGGGGTAGCAGGCAAAGAACTGCACCAACTGAAGTTTGTATCGCTTGAGCATGGGCAATCTCGTGTTGCAGGTTTTAGAATGAGTGTTGAAAATAAGAGGAGAGGGGGAAAGGGGAGAATGAAAGGGAGAAAATGGGGAAGCAAAACATGGGTTAACTGTATTAGAGCAGAGGGACAACATATATCCACCCAAACTGTGGGGTAAACGTCCCACTACAACAAGCGGACGATTCTGCCGGAGGAGTAGACGATGTAGCGTGTTAAAGGTGTTGGGGGCGCTCTATCTGTGCTTGTGCTGTAGGCCCCCATGTGGCGTTGTGCTGCGCTCACAATATTGCATGTCGGTGCGGAAATGGAGCGGAGGAGTGATTTTTGGGTGCCCATAAAGCGCCATGGTAAGTGGAAATCTGGGATAGGCAGGGCAATTCGCTGTGAGGCATGAATGGTGTGCTGTGCGCCACTGCGACGCATGTGTTAGGTGGTAGAGCCATTGTCCTAAAACAGTTCACCTGCCGTGTGAGACATGACCTTGGGGAGCAGCTCAGTTTTCTCTCTGACCGGCCAAAGTGCTAGGGAACTGTCATCACTGGGAAAGGGGTCAGGAGAGGCAAGCCCGCAGCTATTGATAAGGCTGTCGGAAGGTCATTAGGGAAATGAGGAATTTTTGTAGGGATTCAGATTTTGGTAGGATCGAGCATGCAGATTTGAAGTATGACAATATTGAATTTTTTCACGGGACGGAGTACTTCTTCCCTGGTACAGCATGGATCTGTATCTGTTACAGTTGTATGAAATGTTGGCAAGACGATGAGAATATTTTAATTGGTGGGGTTTGTGTGGGGGCCAAAAAAAGTCAGATGGTTAAGGCCTTTTTCTGGCTGAGAAGTTTGCATGCGTTTAGATAATTTTATTGTTGTTGCCATCAGCGAACCAGGCAGAAAGTGAGGGTGTGAACAAGCTTACAGTTGGACGAGGCTGGAAGTGAAAGATTACATTATAGAAAGTTAGTTTACTTATAGGTTAATAGATGCAGTGATAAGCAGTAGGGAGGTTAGAGGTCACAATTGCAGAAGTTAAGTTACGGTAGGATGTAGATGTTACAGGGTTAGGTTAAGTGGAGGGACATTTAGGGTTGTGGTAGGATGACTTGTAGGTGACATTTTTTGTATAGAGAAGCTTTAGTTTTGTAAGGCAGAATTCGTAGGAAAATGTGTGACGTGCACCTGTTTCAATAAAAGCAGCATTTTTCACTCAGAATCCTGTGTCCGTGGTCTGTGCTGTACCACTTTCACCTAATATGTGGCTCTTACATGTCAAACTTCTGAGCCTCAAATTTAGGGACACAAATTTGTTTTCATTGCAATCATCTTTTCACGTTTCCTAATAAGAGCGAAGAGGAAATCAAAAGAACCTCTATCTTTTGAACTAAGGCATGTAATAAACATACTAGGATTTGGGCGCTGAGCATTGCTATCAAAAGTATAAGACCATTTTTCAAATATATAATGATTTTTTGGAGTAAAAAATTAACTGATACAGATTTATTTGTTTATGTGGGATTTTTTTCAATTCATTAATATCCTAAATTGGGAATATTTTTGTACACCAATTGATATATAGTATAATCAGAGTCACTGGAATTATGCGGCAGGGGAGGGCCAAATTAATACGGCAGAGTTGAGTAAATTATTCGGCAAGAAAAAGCAAATTATGCGGCATAATGCTGCACTTTTTGTAATAGTATTACTTCATTATTTTATCATTTTTACTTCCTAATCACTGTGTGGGCATTGGTTGCTCCTCATTAGTACCAATTTAATATCCAAATACAGCAGTAGCAACAGAAAGGTGACCAGTCACCTTTTGCAAAGGGCCTTCCACTGCGCGGCAACACGTGTCACTGCGATTTTAGTAACTTTTGAACCGTTTGAGCTACAAACAAAATATTTTTTGAAAAATCTGCAGATTATGCAGCAGATGATGTATTATGTGTCAAATGCGGCAAATCCATAACAATGCGAAAACGATGCAGCTGCACAATCGCATAATTCCAGTGCCCCTGAGTATAATATATACAGTTATGTTTTTTGCATCTTATCATTTTTTTGAAGTAACATGTTTTCTTCCTTTCAAAAAATGCTTTTATTTGCCATGATTTGCATTAATTGATGCATGTATGAGGTGGTAAAAATTTGTATTTTGCTTTTCTCTTTAATGTAAATGCAATTCATGTTTTAGAACTCTTTGTTATATTTAGGCCTTTGATGTTTATGAATGAATCTATTAGTTTAGGGCAATCCAAGAAGTCATTGTCCCTTATCGTTCCCAGATTATAGTGTGGTGTCCCTCACTCGTCATCAATCGATATGTGCTGTTACTCTTACTTAAAGCAAAGCATGATGTCACTCTCTCTCTCAGTGTGATATGTGATGACCATCTTCAAAGGAGTATTTTGTGCTGTCAGTCTCTTCTAAAACAATATAAGATGTAAGTACTGCTTACAGACAGTAGGGTGTTATGTCTCTCCCTAATCCCGAGCTATGTCACTCCTCCTCAGATCAGTGTGTGATAATATGTGTTCAATATATGCTGTCACTCTTCCTTAGCACATGTGATGCCATCCTCCCACAGACCCGAGTCTGATGTCACCCTTGCTCTCCTTCCTTTCCCTAGGGAAGGATCTCTCCATCGAGTTCCAAGAAGTGTGTGAGTTTTACTTCGGCAGGGCGGGACGCTGGCTGTGTCTCATCTTCTCCATGCTGGTCGTCAGTGGAGTCCTGGTTATTTACTGGGTCCTCATGGCCAACTTCCTCTACAACACCGGGGAGTTCATCTACGGTAAGAAAACCACCACCGTGACATGTAATAGACAGGATACACACACCAACGGAACCAGCCAGGGAGAGGGAGCTGGGGGTGAGGGCTGACAAGAGTATATAGCACTGTCTCACAAACTATGACGTGAGATAGATTTATGGGTTCCTTCATCAGTCTCAAAGAACTCTGATATCAGAAGTGTGGGCCTCATTATGAGGCCCTTACACCACCATTGCGTCACTTTTTGTGACGCTGCAGCGGCGTAAAAAATGCGCCACACTGCGCCATATTTACAAAGTGACGCATCGAGGCAGATGCGTCATTTTGTAAACCCCTGCGCTACATTATTCCTGTGACAGGTATAATGTATGCAGGATGGGCGTTCCGACGCAGAAAAGCCTTGTAGAAGTGGCGCTATGAAATTTATGAGATTTCACTGTGTCACTTCTACGGCGTCACTGCGTCAAATCCTTACGCCTGCTTGAAGCAGGCGTAAGGGGTGACGCAGGCCTTTTCACATGGTGCTTCCCCATGTGAAATGACACATTGCTGGAGTTGTGTCTGTTTCCAGGCACACTCCAGCAAAGCGGCATTTTTACGCCGACAGATACGTCAGGATTCCTGACGCATCTGTGAATCCTTACAACATGGAGCGCCATACAGTAAATAAGTCGCATCCATGGTGTCGCAAGGATGGCGCACTGAAAAGTGTTGCATCGCTGTTTCACCTCAGCTATGCTACACTTTGCATAAATAAGCCGTGAAGATTTCAAAAGTACCTTTGTTGCCTGATACCACCCGCCAGATTTAGACATATTTGAGCATGAGGACCGCCAGGACTGTGTCAAGGACCAAGGGGATTGCCACTAAGGTGTGGTACCAGAATACTATCACCCAAATCTCTTGGCCTAAATGTAGTTCACAAAAATATCGATCAGTTGATGTTAATCATCACGCAGCTATACCCAATAGAACATTATTTCTGTTAAGAAAAATTCTGTCAACTATATTTTTGCCAACAATATTCTGACATACAATCATAAAAGTGGGTGTTGATCATGTTAGCGAGGTATGTGTATATATATGTATATATATATGCAGCAAGACTCGTCTCTCTCCCAAGGTAGGAAAACCATGTAACAGATGAAGCGAACCCAGATAATGGAGCAGTTTCCAATTTATTGCATGCCCAACACCACCGCCGCCATAACGCGTTTCAGCCCGCGTGGGGCCTTGATGTATGGATGAGTGGGTAAATGAGTTAGTGGCTGATAACCCCCACAGCAGCAGTCCCAGCAACGGCATCGCGATCTCCTCCACGCAGTCCAGCCCAGTTGGCCATCTAGTAGCAGGGAAGCTATGGCCCACCGGGTTGGTGGTGAAGGCACGAAGCAGGCTGGCTGGCAGTCCGCTGATACTGGAGAGCGGCAGGGAGAGCACACGGCGCAGGACTGTCTGAGTGTCTCGGGCCCCACCTAAAGCAGGAACCTTGTAGGAGCACCACGGACCCTGGGACATGGCCCAAAGCTGAGGGGTCACCATCTTACTGAGGGCCATGTCGTGCACCGTCACACCCATGACTTAAGCACAGCGACCTCGCTGTGGACTGCCTGGGGGTCTGTGGTGAGCGGAGCGGACTAGGCGTGCCCTAATATTTCTGCTCTGGGCACTGGAGGGCTGTTGGGAGCCCTCTTAGGGGTAAATACAGGAGAGTACACAGCCATCTTGGCGAGGGGGCGCCACGCAGCCTGCAGGACCCGGCCTAGTGACACTGCGACTCGTCACCTGGGAGCAGTCTGATGTGTGGACACAGCGGTGAGAACTGGCTGAACAGGAGCACACACATCTTCATACTCCTGGCCCCTTCTTGACCTTACCAGTGGGGGAGCAGCTTAAAGGGGCCGAGTTCCGAGGGGGGGAGTGCGCTGCAGGATGCAAGTGGGCCTCTCTCTCCCCCCTGCTAAACTCCTCTTGCGACGGTGGCACAATCTGTAGCGGCTTCAGGGGATACTCACCGGCCTTCACCGAGACTATGGGCCATGAGGCGGTCCAACCCTAAGACATAAATAGGCTGATGCACACTGCGTGGCTGGTTGGCTGCAGGTTACGCTTGGAGCAGTGATCTATCCCACTTACACCGGTCATCTGGACCCCTGGGCAGGGGATACCTATCGGACTGCCTGCACCTACCATTGTTGTGGTCTGGCTTTCTGTGACTCTCTGGTACAGTGAGTATCCATCTCCCAGGGACTGGCTTGGGGAGTGCGATTGAAGGTTTCTACCTGTTTTGAGAGTGTGCCTGACACGGGGTCAGTGGCTCCGGGTCTTGTAGCATTTGCAACCCGGGGCTACAGCAAACTGGTGACTAAAGCATGACCTTTCTATCTGCTCCACCACCCCCCTTACCTTGTTGGATCCCACGGGAGACTGCACCCTTGATGTGGCAAGGGGAGACACAGGCCCTCTGTGACCCTCTCCTTGGCCCTACAATGGGATAACACCTTATTCTTTTGGGGGCCCTCTTGCTTCTACGCAACTGCTGATGCTCTTGGGACCTGTCGGCGAATTCACTGGAGTACAGTATGAGGCGCTCAGTGCCCCTTCTGCAATGGAGCGAGGCTTCCATCTTGAGCCGATCTAGAATCTCTCCCCTGGCGCCCCTGCACTCGGACACTATGCCTTGTTTTAAGTCAACCAAAGACACACCGATTGGGTCCACCAAAGCCAGTAACCTCACTCTGGAGCAAAGCCCCCCCAGCAGATGTGGAGACCTCTACCAGCGCGGCTGGCGGTGTGACCCTAGTGCCTATCTCACAGTGCTATATGGATCATTTTCTCCAAGAAATCCGCTCTGAAATAGGCTCATATAAAGCCGACTTTGAAGCTTGCATTCCAAAACATTTGGCGCAACGTCTCTGAGATAGAGCAGCATGTGAATGACCTGGAATGAACAATGGATGTTCGCTCAGAGGACCAGGATGGCGCAGGGTAGCGGCACTCAAAGACCAACAAATAGAACTACAAACAAAGCAGGAAGACTTGGAAAACAGGAGTCACCGAAACAACATACACATCAGAGGGGTGCCCAGGGGAGCGGAGGGCAGCAACATTTTTGCCTTTACAGCTGAGCTCTTACAGACGATCAGTGGAGATAAAGAGGCTCCCCTGGCCTTGGATAGGGCCCATCTTCTGACATCTGCACCCGGGCGAGCTGACTTAGTCCCTGACATCCTGACGCAAGTCCACTTCTTTACAGACAAAGCATCTATCATGCAGACTTTCCAGAAGCAAAGTTGATGTAGTATTTCGTGGTATTTCGCGGCTACACCATTCAACTTTCGGGATCTCTTCCCAGTCACCCTGTGCACGACTTCAAACCGATTGCCCGATAACCTGCGAGAGATGAATATTCTCTAATGCTGCTCCTGGCAGAGGCAAAACATTTTCTGGGGTTACGAGCCTATCCTCAGGACAGAGACACATCCCACCTCGCTCGCCTACTAAAGAAGGATTACGCACCATCTGGACTAATGGGTGCGGCCCCATTACCCGGACAAACACCGCAAGGAAGCAGCATCCCGGGAGACCAAAAGCAACATTATCCAACATTTTCAGAACATGGGGAAAGGTGCCTCCCCTGCTCCTTCCACCTCTGGCTCCCTGTAACACTGAGACAATCATGCAGTATCGCCTGGAGCCTTCTCCTCGGCAGCAGACACTATGACTTCCATGACTTTAGACCGTGGGTGCTTGGTGCCCCGGGGGTCCGTGGATCATCCTGATTATTCTCACATACCGAGACTCAGACTAAAACACTGGGCCTGCCTCCCACGCTTCACACTCTAAGAGGGTGACTTCTCATGCGGAATTTGTGCTTACCCATGCCGAGCTCCGCAGGATGCAGAAGACTCTGGTGGACCTTGTTGGCTGAGCTCACTATTTTTGGATATCTTTGTTTATTTTCCTTTTTTTGGTCAGCCACTAATGGAGTATGTCACTCCCATCTCCTTTATTGGCTAGTTGGCTACCTCAAGGGTCTCCCAACCTGCATGTGCCTAACACCGGGGGAGGTGCGTGTTCTCAGTGGGGCCCATTCCTTCCATCCAGGCCCAATCTTGCTGCTGCCCTACGTGCATCATGATGCCATTGTACACTCCCCTACATCACAGACCCAAACATGGGCACTAAGTTGCTCGCACTAAACATTCGGGGGATCAACTACTCCCCTAGCAAGTGTAAACAGGTATGGGGATACATTTTGCAACATGACCCGGATGTGGTTCTCCTTCAGGAGACTCATCTTCTACGGGCTGACTGCCACTGGTTGGCACACCCGAAATACCCTCTGCGATACTGGGCACAAACATCCACTAAGATGTGGGGGTGGGTATTCTGTGCAAGGCAGGTTTCTGCCCCACGGTCTTGAATGTAGTAGGGGATAAAGAGGGCTTCTACTTGAAATTGAGTATGCTTATGGGTAAAAAACCAATCACACGACTCAACATATGTGCCCCCAACCATACACAGGACCTCTACCTCAGGCACACAATAGTGGACCAGCTGGCAAGGGAGAATGGCAACATCATAGTTGGCGGGGAGTTTAATTTAGTATGGGACCCAGCCATGGACAGGAGTGAGGTCACCTACCAGGGCACTTGGGCTATGTCTGCTCAGCTCAAGCATGAGATTACCGAGCTGGGCCTCTTAGGCGGTTGGCATTACAGACATCCAGATTTACGTGATTACTCCTTGTATATTCCATACATCATACTCACGCATCAACGATGTTTTCTTAACTCACTCCCTCCTTGGTACCCTCGACATGGCGGACATCTCGGAAATCACCATTTCTGATCACGCTCATGTAGAATTGGTGTGGTCCAAAACCACCTCCTCTCGAAAGGGCCCACAGCGCTGGCGCTTCTCCCTAAGGCTTCTGCGAGACTTGGTGGATGTGGCCAAGATCTGTAGGTGGATCACTGAGTACTTCGAGCTGAATGCCCTTTCGGATAGTTTGCTGCATACGCTGTGGGACAGGTTTAAAGCGATCATAAGGGAGGTAATTTAGCTATAGCTTTGGGGAGAGAAGCTCGTTTAGTAGAGACAAATATGGCCACTGAGATTAAAGCTTTGGATGGCAGGACCAGGTGACCCCCACTAGACGCAACAAACCGCGACTAGCCATTTTACATGGCCAAATACAAGCGCATAGAAATAATAGAGCTGAACGCTCCTCTTAGCTCTAAATCTAGGCTATGAAGGGGGGAAACAAGGTGGGATATCTGTTGGCTTGCAGACATTCTAAAACCACACAGTGGGGGTGAGGACCGGGCAATTTCTGAACAGGACAATCAACGGGATGATTATTGTCAGGCTCTTTACACATGAGATGAAGTCTTCCCGACGTTGATGGAAGAGTACCTGAGCACATACGACTGGGACCCCATCCTTCCCCAGCACGCATAGATCCTTGATGCTCCGATTGAACTCGAGGAGCTGCGTAGGGCAGTGCAGTCGCTCCTGCTCAGTAAAACCCCAGGTCCTTATGTGCTCTCTGTTCTTTTTTATAGAATGTTTCTCCCTAATGTCCAGGACCACCTGTTAAATTTGTTTAACTCCTTTACACAGGATACGGGCCTCACACCCTCCATGACAGCGGCGGAAATATACCTTATACCCAAACCGGGGAAGGACCCAACACACTGCTTGTGCTACCACCCCATAGCTCTTCGCAACATGGCCACAAACATTTTTACGAATATATCAGCCACTATGCTGGAGCACTATCTCTCTGGTCTTATCGACCCTGACCAGGTGTGAATCATCCGCCACTGGCACGGGGCAGACAATAAGCATCGGGTGGCACATTTGATGGAAAAGGCTCAACGTCACAACATCTCAGCCTGCCTTCTTTCACTCTGAACGGAGAAGGATTTCGACAGGATGGACTGGTCCTTCCCCCTGGCGGTTCTGGGTAAGGTCGGCCTGGAAATGGGTATGATTACTAAAATTATGGCTTCATACGATGCCCCAATTGCAACCATCCATGTCAATGGGCAACACACGAATCCCATTGACATCTGCAGGGGCACCTGCCAGGGGTGTCCATTATCACCCCTTCTGTTCGCCCTAGCCGTTGAACCCTTGGCCATTTCCATCCGCCACAACACTCCTATTGCAGGTATTCCCTTCGGGGAACATGATCATCAGATTAGCTTGTTCGCAGATGATCTCTTGCTCACTATCTCCCAACCCACTACCTCTCTGCCGGCTATTGTAGACAGCCTTGCTGCATTCGAATCGGTCTCTGGCTTCAAAATCAATATGACTAAATCTTACGCACTTAATCCTACTGTTCCCGAATGGGAAATTTCTGGGCTGTAAGCACTGGCACAATTCCAATGGGCCCCCACTATAATCCAATATCTCATTCTCAATCTAACTCCTACCCTGTCACCTTGGATGCAGGCCAATTGACCACAACTCCGAAAGTCGATTCTGGCAGATCTTCAATGCTGGAAGCCCCATCACATCTCTTGGCTGGGCCATATCAATGTAATAAAAATGAATGTCCTTCCTCGGGCCCTGTACCTTTTCCAGTCCCTGCCCACTCCAATTCCCCAAGATGAAATCACTTGCTTACAGCGAGACATTTGCTCCTTTATTTGGAATGGTAAGCGGCAGAGAATCTCCAATTATTTACTGATGCAGCCTAAAGAGAGGGTGGACCAGCATGCTCTAATCTCCTTGAGTACTACTGAGTGGCCCACCTCCAATACATATCGGTCCGTGGGAGTGAGAAGCACTGGTTGCATATAGATCTGTCAGTGGCCTGTTGCCCCCTCTAGGACCTAGCCTGGTTACCCAAGCTTGCCCGGCCGTGCAGTGCCTATATCGCTACCCCCACCAAGGCTGTGCTAGACATCTGGAACAGATTGCCACTGAGGAGTGGTTTCACCACCTTCCGCTCCCCCAAACACGCAATCCTGACTTTGCACCCACGCTAACGTCACAATCATTTCCTAGATGGGCGGCCAGGGATTATAGGACTTTAAGGGACCTCTTTGTGGTAACCTCCATAAAATCCTAGAAAAATGCAAGGCCAATTACTAACTCCCTGAAACAACGAGGCTGCAGGACTGCCATCTACTACATTGAGCGTTACACCCCTCCAATTATTCTGAGGCCCTATACTTTCGAAAAATTGGTGAGAGCATATGATGGCTCTAAGGGGCTCATTTCCAATACATCTTGGATCCTCCAACTTTCCACACCACCAAGTTACCACTACAGAGGGCATATCGCCCAAGCAATGGGACACCCTATGGCGCAACATACCTAAAACTTACAAGAGCTTATCTCACTGGGAAACGGCTTATAAAATGGCTTATAAAATTATCTTTCAATGGTATTACACACCGGCACGCCTCTCTAATATGTCCCCTTCCACGACTTCCCTCTTCTGGCGCTGCAGACATGTGGTTGGGGATTTTGTCACATCTGGTGGTCCTGCAGTCTCATTACCACATATTGGAAAGAGATCTCGGGTCACATTAAACCCACCATAGGGTACCACCTCCTTCCCTTCTACCTTACAGTTGTCCTGGGGATTCGACCTCTTGCCTTGGAGGCGATGACCCACGCGGATTGGAAACTCATAAGCCACATGCTAAATGCTGCACAGCAACTTGTAGCATTAACATGGAAAAAGACAACCGCTCCCTCCATCGCCCAATGGTTCACTTGCCTCTGGCACTTAATGGAGATGGAACAACTTTCACACAACCTAGCCAGGACAGAAACTAGCCTTTAACATGTTTGGCACCCTCTGATTCAGTATTTGTCCTGCTTGGAGCTCACCTGCTTCAATCCACCGAAGCTCAGGGCATTGCAGCTCTTTGATTAACCTTCCCCCAGCACTTGACTTCGACTTCACTATCAAACCCCTTTCCTCTCATCTGCTGTATGTGAAAACTACACATGTGCTATATCACGACATTGCTCATACTGTGTAATGCTATGTGGATAACATTGACCTATATTTGTTGTAATTTGATGTTTCTATGTTTCTCTTTCTTTATTAGGTGGCAGGACATGCAGTAGGAGACTTTCTTGCATATATTTCTGATACATGCTTTGCTTACTTCTGCACATTGTTCTTGGCTTCCAATTACGCTTATCTACTGCGCAATGACTTGTCTCCTGTACTATCACAATCGCTTCTGGCGACACTGTTGCACTCTGTTGTATTCTGCCATAAACCCTAAATAAAAAGATTATGAGTAAAAAGTTTTAGTTCCAAGTGGGGGGTATTTTAATTTTCTGGCTACTCCCTTGTCTGTGAATACTATTGAGATACAATGATGTGTTGTGCATATAGTTGTCATGTGGGAAAGAGACAACTCTTGACTAATCTTCTGAAGGTAAGATGGTTGCCAGTGGAACTTATGTGTATGTAGTGAATTCCATAGTGTGGCTGCCTGAACAGAGAAAGATGCTACATCCATGTTTTTTTCTTGTATGTAGGACGTTGAGGCTGGGAGCCATTCTTGAGTGTAGGTTCCTTTGTTGCATGTATTTGTTGATTGTCTTCCTGATGAAGAGTGATTCTTTGCCATGTCAACCAATTTGAGCTTCTAGGGAGACAATTTTATATATCAATCATAAGACAATATTCATATCAAATCTTCAGTTATCTTTGTTGATTTTTTATTGAAAAATATACATACAAAGAGTAATCTTACATGACACCTAAATCTTCTTATTCATAAAAAGTCTTTTACATCCAAATATAGAGTATATAACATCAAAGAACTACTCAATTTTTGATTTAGTAGTTCATATTTGAGTTCAGTTAAAACCAAAACCATCATATCAAATATAGCCTGTATTGCCATTGTATATGCCCTGTATTGCTTGTGTGTGATACAAAATAGCTTTAAGGTAGCTCTTCTGACAACTGGTAACCAGTGTAGGGCCCCAAAGGCAGGGGAGATGTGTGCTTGTGACTTTATATGTAGCAGTAATCCCGTTTGGACAGGACAAGAAATAGTAGCTTACACTATGTGAGGGAATCCTTGGTGTGGGAAGATGTGTCGCCATTTTTTTCTTGAGTAAAAGAAAGAATTGCTACTTATCCACTTGTGCATTCATTGATAGCTTGGTGTCCATGGTAATTCCCTAGATATTTTTGGCCGTGGTCTTAGATCATCAGGCTAGGCTCAGAGAGGGTCATAGGTTTTCCAGTTCCCACATGTGAGTATTTCATGTTTGCAGGCATTAAATTTGAAGTGGCTCTATGTCATCCATTATTCAACATCCCAGAGGCAACTGCAGATTTTTGATGTTTCAATGTACTTTGGGATTTCCAATTTCAGAAGTATCTGTATGTCATCTACATAGTTATAGCAGGTGAAGTCAAAGGCATTGATCAGATCTGGCCATGATTTCATATAAATGTTGAAAAGCACAAATTGAGCCTTGAGGGACTCCTGCTATAATGCTGTATGGTTCAGATGAGAATGGAGAAGTATGTATGATATGTGTTCTATTGTGTAGGTAGCATGTGATCCACGTGAGAGCTGTGTCCTCTATTCCTTCTTCCTCAAGTCTATTGATTAGCGTGTCATGATCCACTGTCAAAGGCTGCTGAAAAGTCCAAGAGAAGTAGGGCAGCAACCCTGTTGTGGTCTATTGTGTTTATAAGGTCATCCCAAGTAGAGATAAGAGCAGATTCTGTGCCTCTTCTGGGGTGGCATCCAGTTTGGAAGTTGCAAAGTATGGAAGTGTCTTCAATGAGTTGTGATATCTGGGAGAAAGCTGCTCTTTCTATAAGTTTGCCCAGAAATGGTCCATTTGCTATGGGTCTGTAGTTATCGGGCTTGATTTTCCAATGATGGGTGTACGTATGCCTTTTTAAATTCTTCTCCTTTTGTTAAGGAGTTGTTGATGAGTGTTCTGACTGGGATGGCTGCAGAAGGTGATGGTAGAATATTCTTAAAGATTTGAGGTGGACAAGGGTGAGAGGAGGAGTCTGCTGGCTTGCTCGCTTTGACAAGATCCAAAAATTCTGTTGGCCATAGTTCTTTGAAGGAGTTTAGAGGTTGTGTTTGCCTTTCCCTAGAGGGTTTTGTAAGAAATGGGTTGGGGCTTTTGGCTTTTTTATTGTTTAAATAAGAATTCAATATGTTTGCTTTAGCTGTGTAGTCATTTGTCCGTTTGTTACAAAATTCTTGAGAAATGGGGTAAGTAGCTTCTGTGCATTTTGACTTACGAATTTCTAAGAGTATTTTATAAAATTCCTTATTTGCATGCTTGGTATTGTGGATTTGGTTGGAATAGTAAGTTTTTTTGCCTTTTTGATTGATGACTTGTATATTCTGTAGTATCTGTGTAGGCATTTCCTGTCCTGAGAGTCGTTTGTTTTGAGTCAGTTTAGCAATTTGTTTTTTTATCTTTTTTTCATTTTGCATTTATCCAATGGGTGTGTTTTCTTTTGTTTTGCATAGAATTTTTCAGAGGAATTAGAAGATCAAAAGCTTTCTGGAGCCATAAGTAGTGTCTGTACTGAATTTATTGTGACCAGATATGTGTTGGAGGTTAGCAGGTTTTTTAGATCCTTCATATTCAACTTGTTCCAAGGTTGATATGTTGTTGAGGGTAAGATAATTTTATTTGGGGTGAGTTTTGGTGTCTTGTGTTGGAAGGAAACCAGGTAGTGGTTAGACCACATGATTGGAGTACTTCTCTCGAATGTGACTAGTTCTGCTTGGTGAATATCATACCTAATTTGTTTCCAGTGATGTCTGTGGGATTTGGAATGAGCTGTTGTAGGTTGTGTGTGCTTAGGCCATCGAGGATGGTAAAGGGGGTGTAGTATATTAAGTTTGTCAAATTATATGTTGACCTCACTAAGGATGCATATGTTTGAGTACATCGTAAAAGGTTAGATATTAGAGGTTAGAGATTGGTTAGAGATTGTATCTAATAAGTTATTTATTCCATGTTAGTCCCTTAGGTTACAGCAGCAGCTAGTAGGTTATGTGAGGGCTCAATCCTTCCTTTGACCCTATCTTCTGGCTTCCACTCCACACTCCACACCAACATTCTATTACATCATTGACTCTCAGCATTCCACACACAAACATGCTATTGCATCATTCACTCTTAGATTTCCACACACCAACATTCTATTGCATCATTCACTCTCAGCATTCCAGACACCAGCCGACACCACCGACGACATCAGAACCCTAACCGACAACGGGGAAACAGCTGCCCTCATCCTCTTGGACCTCTCTGCGGCGTTCGACACCGTCTGCCACCGCACCCTAGTGAAGCGCCTCAGCAACATCGGAATCCGAGAGAAAGCACTGGAATGGATCATCTCGTTCCTCGCCGGAAGAACCCAGAGAGTCCGCCTCCCCCCGTTCAGATCCGAAGCCACCGAAGTCATCTGCGGCGTTCCACAAGGATCCTCACTCAGCCCAACCCTCTTCAACGTCTACATGAGCCCCCTCGCAGCCATCGCACGCCGACACAACCTCAACATCATCTCCTACGCCGACGACACCCAGCTGATCCTCTCCCTCACCAACGACCCCACCACCGCCAGAGCCAACCTACACGACGGGATGAGAGACGTCGCCGACTGGATGAGGAACAGCCGCCTTAAACTGAACTCAGATAAGACGGAAGTCCTCATCCTGGGCTCATCACCCTCCGCCTGGGACGACTCCTGGTGGCCCCCGGCCCCTGGGCACCGCGCCCAAGCCAACGGACCACGCACGCAACCTGGGCTTCATCCTGGACTCCTCCCTGTCGATGACCAGACAAGTCAACGCCGTCTCATCTTCATGCTTCAACACCCTGCGCATGCTCCGCAAGATCTTCAGATGGATCCCCACTGAAACCAGGAAGACCGTCACCCAGGCACTCGTCACCAGCCGACTGGACTATGGGAACACCCTCTACGCCGGAACCACAGCCAAACTTCAAAAGAGACTCCAGCGCATCCAGAACGCCTCCGCACGACTCATCCTGGACATCCCCCGACACAGCCACATCACCGTGCACCTGAAAGACCTGCACTGGCTCCCCGTCAGCAAGAGAATCACGTTCAGACTCCTCACCCACGCACACAAGGCCCTCCACGACCTGGGCCCAAAGTACCTCAACGACCGCATGACCTTCTACACGCCCACACGCCAGCTACGATCAACCAGCCACGCCCTCGCCACCGTACCACGCATCCGCAGAACCACCGCCGGAGGAAGATCCTTCTCCTACCTGGCAGCCAAGACCTGGAACTCCCTCCCCACTCACCTTCGGCGAACCCAGGACCATCTCTCCTTCAGGAAGCAGCTCAAGACCTGGCTGTTCGAGCAGTAACTTACCCCCTCCCCCAGCGCCTTGAGACCCTCCCGGGTGAGTAGCGCGCTCTATAAATGCCATGATTGATTGATTGATTGATACATACAGGGAATGGGGACACACAGGACGTTTTACCACGGCCTGGTGCTGGAGTTCCCTCTGAAAGGCAGGGGCTGCAACAAGCCTATAGTGTAATGTCAACATTATGGGGCATATTTACAAGCCACTATCGCCACCATAACATCACTTTTTGGGACGTTGTGGTGGCGATACTGGCTTCGCCTTATTTAAAAGGCAGCGTTAAGCCACCTGACGTGGCTTAACGCTGCCTTGTAAATAAGGCACCCTTTCACACTAAACTTAGCGTGAAAGTGGTGGGCAATGGGTGTTGCCATGGGCGTTCCACCGCAACACCCATTCATTTTGATGCTGCCCCATATTTACAAGGGTGGCGTAAATATGGGGCAGCTCTAAAATTAGGACTAGGGAAAACCTGGTCTTAACAGGGCGCAACGAGGAGAAATGCATTTTTCTCCTAGTTTTTGCTGGTTTTTTTGTGTGCTGCATTGTGCAGCACACATAGAAACAGCAAAAATCCATGCATGATTGTTTATGTGCAGAAAGGTGTCCCTTCCTGCACATAAACAATCATTTTAAAAATGACGAGTTACAACTTCTATGTGTGCTGCACAAAGCAGCACACATAGAAATTACAAATCGCCATTTAAGATTGTTTATTTTCAGGAAGGGACATAAACAATCATTCCCCACAACGCAGGCACCCTTGAACTATGGTGCAAGGGTGCCTGCGCTGGTGCTAAGCAGCTAAATTTAGCACCAGATCAGTGGGAAATGCAGGGCTGCACTGTATTGTTGTAAATACAGTGCAGCCCCAAGTATCAGAAGTGGCAGAGCGCGGTGTTAAGTCAAGAAGGCTAAAGTCACGCTACGTCCCTTCTTAGTAAATATGCCCCTGCATTTGTTAAATGCAATGAAAATATTCTTTACCTAGAGCAGCCACACATTTTGATAGCAAGGACAAAGTAAACAAAATGTGATGGATGGAAAGCTTGAAACAATCTCAGCCAGTGGTAATTACTCGGGGCCATATCCCAATCCATTGTTATTTTGCACATCATGTCACCTCAGTTTGGACTCAGCTATATGCGCACCAGTTTTGACCCTACTCCTTACAGGAGTCAAAACTGATTTTCACATAGCTGGGTCCAAACTGAGATGGCATAGTGTGCAAAATTACAATCGACTAAAAGTACTATCATGTGACTCCACATTGACATTGACAATACATTGACTTCACATGGTCACAGTTTTGTCTCATTTGTCCTATTCCCGCTTGTATGTTGTAATATATGTAAGCTATATGGTATTAACATATTTTATAATTACATAATAAATATGTACAATTTTTATATATTTTTAACATTTATTTATATTCATATATATTTTTAGGTCGAGCAAGACAGTGCAGCTGTCTCTTCGAGACTTGCAGTAATCAGTCTGTGTGCATCAAGTCCATCCCCTTTTTTGCTATTTCTTTTCATTTGTCTACTTCAGTGGCCTTTAAAAATCCTTGCTTGCTAGTGGTCAGTCCAGCCTCTTTGTCCCTCCTTTCTCTCTTCTGTTCCTCCCACAGGGCAGTGGCTTAGTACTCTCTCATTCCGCTATGGTTCTTTATCTGTTCTCTGAGGGACTCTTCCCTTTCTTGGTTTCCTGCTCTGTTAGTGTTTGTCTGTGCTCAGCTTCAGTGCCCTAGCTTCTCACATTTAAATATAGCATTCTTCCTCCCACCCCTCTTAACACCCCAGTTGTGTTACTGCTGCCTCCCCTGCCCTGCCTCCTGCCTGGTTGCTTGTTAATAATTGTCGATTATTTATCAGCATTATCAATCAGCACTGCTACCATTTCACCAGCACTGCTGGTTTCGTTTTTATTGTTTACTTCCTGGCTCCACTTTCTCTGCTCTCCCTCCCCCCTCTCAATTAGTCACGGGGTTCCAGCCTGCCTCACACAACAGAGCCAGGCAGATGGAGAGGGAGGGTTGTGCTGCAGCCTGCCTCAGAGCAGAGGGCACTGCTATCTGTGCCTGCCCTGTTCCTCCCAGCTGCTCCACCTAATCTAACTTTATGGACCCTGGGAATATATAATAAATACTGGTTAGCAGATCTAAGTGCACTAAGAGGACTGGCTCTGGTTTTCACAGCGCTAGTTTTGCTTTCCTTTTCATCCCCACCTCTCTGCTGTCCCTCCCCATCCCTACCAATCATTCATGAGGCTCTCTCAGGCAGTTCCACATGATTAATTCCCAAAGCTTGTTAATCATTTCCTGCTCATTTGCAGGCCTTCTGCATTTGTGTTGAAACAGGAATGAAGTGCTGTTTCGCTTTTCAGGTACAAATGAAAAAGCTTCTTAAAAATGCATTCCATGTACCGACATGAAATGCATTTTTACCAAGCATTTTCATTTGTACTTTAAAAGCTAAACAGCAATCCGGCAGAACGTGAACAGCCATTTAACAGATACGCATGAAAGGCTCATAACAAGTGGAGCCTGTGCAATCTTTCACTCCTGACCAGCTGAATCTGCGCCATTAAACCCGCAGAGCAAGCAGCCCTCCCAGACTCTGAGACAGAGCAGCTCTTGAGGCTTTGTTTGTTGGTACAAAGGCGTCCAGCCCTCTGATTGCCACTTCACCCCTTTAAAATGGACTAAAAATTATTTGGAGCCACCTCCAGCTGGCAATTAAAGGACACCAAGAACTTTAATTCCACGCTTTTCTCAGTAAAAGAATTCACATGCAGGCACTCGGAGCGGATATTTTTTGCAATGAAAGTTCAGACGCTGAAGATGAGTAAATGTTATATCACCAGCAGACAGTTTCTGCAGATGTGACCCTGACAGGTTCACTTTTGCTATTTTTCTATTGTTTTATGTGCTACACTTGTTGCCTGCAGCTGCAACGAAACACGGCTTTGACTAAAGAACACCAGTCAGCCTAATGATACTAGTGTCGTGTTTTGAGATCTCAGAAAACAGCAAGTCAGTGGGGAGGAAAGGAAAGGGGCATTCTATAAACTCGGAGCTCTTCTCAGTTTAGTGTGAGGGGGAAGTGGAGGACGAGGAAGATTTACTTCATAACTTGTTGTTTAGCTCTTCATAACCCACACCTGTTGATTCTAAGCACTATTAATTGCAGGTGTAATTACCCTCTTTTTTATGATAATACAAAAATTATGAACATGAGTAGCACGAGAGCTGAGTACATAATGCCTGAATTCAAACCGTTGTTAGTTCCCCAGCAGCAGGCGTTCAACTACCTAAGCCATGCTGAAAACCATGACACAATAAATAAAATCTGTCTCATACCAAGGGGCATATTATCAAGCCAGTTATTGCCGCGTTAGCAGCACTTTTGTGCCGCTAACATGTTTTTTTTTAATCGCCCCATCACCAAGATGTCACTAACAGCGTTAGCGACAGCTTTCCGGCGATAGCTATCATTTTTGCTATCACCGTGCATGGCAGCGATAGTTTCCGCTAATGATATGCTAAGTAGGCGTTCCCTCTCAAAATTTCATGAAAGAAGTCGCTAACACACCATCGCACTATTACCAATGATGTCCCGGACCCGGTAAGCGATAAAAAAAGTTGCGCTAAGGCCCCTTAGCTTCAGGAAAATAAGACCTGAAAAAATTGTAAACAGTGGTGATAAATGGAGGCATATAAGGGAGACTAGCCCAGACCCACACCTGAAGACCCACAGACGCCATGGAGGTACTAATCATTCAGCTTGGAGTCCCACGAAGGCAACAACCACCACCGCCACTGCCACCTCCCCCAGGACCACCATCAAGGCTGCGCCAAAGACGACAGCGGGCCCTGCACAGACGTCTCAGCCTTGCAGACCTGACGCCAGAGGATGTCATTGCCCACTACAGGCTCAAAAGGACATCCATCCAACACAGCGGAGAACCAACATCCCTCCGCAGACAAAGCTGCTGGCTGTGCTGCATATGTTGGCCTCTGGGACCTTTCAACCAACAACGGCCAGAGTTGGAGGAGTCTCACAGGCAGCCTTTTCAATCTTCCTCCCAACTGTCTTGGATGGCATACTCAGCCTGATACCCCAGCACCTTCACTTCCCCAACACTGTGCAGGAACAGATTGAGACCAAGCAAGGATTCTACGCCATAGCCGGATTCCCACAGGTGTTGGGCGCAATTGACTGCACACATGTCCTATTTGTGCCCCCTGCGGACGGTGCACACATATACTGCAACAGAAAGCACACCCATTCCATGAATGTGCAGGCAATAGTGGACCACCGGGGACTGTTCACCAATGTCATAGCCAAGTTCCCATGGAGTGTGCATGATTCCTACATCTTCTGACAGTCCATCATAGACCAGCGCTTCCAGGATGGCACATATGGAAATGCAGTGCTAGTCGGTAAGTACTAACATGACCCACCACATGCCTCAACTTCACAGAGATGCAAATCAGAAGTGTGAGAATGTACATGTCACAATCACACATACAACATATCAATCAACATGCCCACATACCAGACACAACAACACCAAGAACTGTGGGAACTGTGGCTAGATCTGTAGACAAACCATCCTCAAATGCTTAGCCCCTGTGCCACCCATAAGCAAATGTGGTGAGAGGTGGGAACCATGTATGTGCGATGGAGGCACACGATCCATAATGAAAGTAGGAACACAAGGCCCAGTGTGTAGGTGTTGTGCTGGACAGTCGAGAGTAAGCTGACCGCAGACGTGCCCATGTTGGCATATAGTGTGTTTCTGTAGCCCAGCCTGATGGCAATGACTGTGGGTCACTGTTACACCCGACAATGGGGGGATCCATTTGAAGGTTGCATTGAGGATGCAGAGGCTGGCGAAGCAGCTGCAGCTGCAGGCCACTGCGTACACCTGTAGGTACATGGAGAGGGAGGAGTCAAATATGGGGCCTAGGTACCTAGATTTGGGGTGGGGGCATCCGAAGGCGTTGGACCACCAGGTGATGCCACATGCTGATTGTTCTGTTACGAGGATGAGTACTCATGTTTCCCCTGTGTATAGCACGCAATCCTACCTGGAAGAGCAGTTTGGTGTGTGGGCGTATTGTTGATGGTGAATATGAGCATTCTGTAAGTGTTTGTGGTGCTGTTTACTGGTATCCCAAAGCTTGCACCAGCTCCACTCCGTGTGTCAGCAGATGCATCTGCCAACTCTGAGGTTGGTGCTGACCGATGTGGACAAGGGTGCATGCGCAGTTGGAGATACATGTTTGGAAAATGTGGACTTGCGCCATTGTTGACGACTGCAGTGTTGTGGTTGTTGCTGTTGGTGGTGTGTAGCATCTCCTCAGTGACTGATCTACACCAACTTTGTGGGGGTCTGCATGTGGTCAACGCTGGCTTGGGGTATATCAACAAGGTGGTGCATGCGTAAGTGGTCAACACATGTGCGTTTAGTGGGGCCAATGAACTGGACGAAGTCTACACATGCAAAGAAGCTGTCAAAGGTGTGCCCTGCCTTGTGGATCAGTGTGGTTAAGATCTGGGACAGTCTGATGTCAGCTAACATTTCCCTGACCCCTGTCCACCGAGGATTTTCAAGCTGGCACTACCAGGGATAGAAAGGGAAGTCCTTTCGCTATTAAACCAATCCCTAGAATTAGGTCATGTCCCCACCGACTTCAAAGAAGCTCGTGTCATCCCACTTTTGAAAAAACCAGGGGCAGTCGTGAATAACCTAAAACATTTTAGGCCCAACTCCCTTTTTTGGCGAAAGTGCTGGAACAGCATGTGCTGACATCCCTGTCACACCATTTAGAAGCAAACCAATTCCTGCAAACCAATCAGGCTGGGTTCAGGGCCCATCACAGCACGGAAATGGTAATGCTGGCAGTCCTAGACGAGCTTAGGCTTAGGGCTGATAAGAAAAAGCCATGTGCCCTGGTTTTGCTGGACCTATCTGCGGCATTTGATACGGTCAATCATGACCAACTTCTGTCGCGGATGTCGGAGCTAGGCATCCAGGGCACGGCCCTTAAATGGCTCACATCTTTCCTTAACGACCGATCACAGAGAGTACAGCTGGCCGACCATGTATCTGGCCCCGGAAAACTACTATGTGGGGTACCACAGGGTTCGGCGTTGTCACCCCTCCTTTTCAACGCTTACCTGCAACCCTTGATAGCTGCACTGAATCTCATGGAGTGTCAGATTTATAACTACGCTGATGACACTCAAATTATCATCCATATTGATAATTCTCCAGTCGCTCACACAAGAATGCAATACATTCTAAAATTTACGGTTAACTGGATGACGGCCAACTCTCTTAAAATTAATCCTGATAAGACCGAGATACTGGCTATCACCACAGATTCCAGTTCCTGGAGAGACCTCTTTTGGCAACAAAAACTGGGCTCGAACCCCAAACCGGCCCTGGCAGTAAAAAGCTTGGGCATCAAAATCGATGCCAAGCTCTCCATGACTCAGCAGGTGTCGGCAGTAGTAGGAACTTGTGTCGGACTGCTAAAACAGCTACGAAAACTTGCCCCTCTCCTCACCTTCGCCACACTTAGAATGGCTGTATCAGCGATGATAGTGTCGCGATTAGATTACGGGAATGCCCTGTATATCGGCCTCCCGGACAAATTGTTGGCCAGATTACAGGTCATCATGAACGATGCAGCTAGACTTATTTTTAGACTTCCAAGGAAGGCCCACGCCTCCTCCCTCCTATGTCAGCTGCACTGGCTCCCGGTCAGACAGAGAATCAAGTTTAAGGGCCTTTGTATTGCGCACAAAGCCATTTATGGCAAAAGCCCCAATGTACATAAAAGACCGCCTAGGCAACTATACACCGAGCAGGGTGCTCCGCTCCTCGAATGCCGGTTTGTTGACCTGCCCCCGCTTTAGCTTGACCTCTAAAGGAGGAAGAGCTTTTTCAAACTCTATTCCTCCACTTTAGAATAAACTGCCGGAAAATCTGCGCAAGGACCACGCCCTTCTGCCTTTTAGGAAGAAGCTAAAAACAGTTCTCTTTGCGGAAGTCTGGGGCTCAACCTAATTTATAACATCTCAGGCTCTAGGGTAGGGCTCTCTCTCACAGCGCTTAGAGACCTGACGGTGATAATGCGCTCTACAAATGTCAGTTACAAGTTACAAGAGTCAAATGGATCTTGAGTAGACGTGGCATGTGAGTTGGAGGCTACACTCCCGAATGAGTACGTAGCCCACGGAGTGGACAGTGTTGCGTCTGATGATGCTGATGGTGTGGGTGAAGCGTTCCTGCCCGCAATGGGCCCTGCATGTGAGGGGGCTGATGACTGTTGATATGTGGCCGCTCGGGACAGGAAACAGCATGTGTTGTGCAGTAGGGCAGGTCTGGCAGCAGTGACAGCAGCACAACTGAACGTGAACCGTGTTTGGTGTGGCCCATTGCCATTTCAATGTTCACATGGCATTGACTGTGAGGAGAGTGGATGAGTGCCATCGATAGATGGTAGAAGAGCCAGTCATGCAACCGCGCAGCGCACACAATTGATGAGGCTTGGGGGAGGGAGTATCAACAGTGAGGCAATTTAATTTGCAGTGATGCTTGTAATCAGTCAGAAGCAACACATGGCTAACATGAAATCCAACATAACACAAATGACACATCACAAAACCATCTACACCAACAACACAGCCGGCACAACCAATAATGTAAACATCTCGCTATCACATGTTACAAGTGACCAAGGATATGCACTATGCCCGTGGATGATGATGACACCCCTGCGAAACCCCACCACCCAGGCCCAGAGGCAGTATAATGCGGCCCACAGACGCACCCGGTCCATTCTGGAGCGCACATTTGGCGTGCTAAATTCACGTTTCCGTTGCCTGGACATCACAGGTGGCAGACTGCTGTACAGCCCTGAAATGGTCAACAAAATCATCCTTGCATGTTGTGAATTGCACAATATATGTGTGCGCACCAATGCTCCATGGATTCAAGTGCCTGCTGCACCGGATGATGACCAGGATGATGATGAAGATGAGGCAGGTGGCGCACAC
This sequence comes from Calotriton arnoldi, assembly GCA_963921515.1. NCBI lineage: Eukaryota > Metazoa > Chordata > Amphibia > Caudata > Salamandridae > Calotriton > Calotriton arnoldi. The sequence continues at coordinate 2,725,716 of CAWUFW010001484.1, read as the reverse complement.
CCCACAGTAAATGCAGCAGGAACTGCCCGAAGGGACCGAATAATAAACAATTTCTTCAACTGAGCACGTCACATTGTGACAGTCCCCCTCCAATGTATCTCATAGCAAAATGACCGCAATCACGGTGTGTGCCAATAAAAAAGACATACACACATACCCTGTCTGCATGTTACTGTCCAGCATGGGTACATCACTCTGAAAAGGGTACGATGCACAATATGTGCAAAGAAAATAACAAAACTTCATCCATGCTGGGAATGTCTCCTCAGTACAGAGATGCTTTTCAGTGTGTCAAATGTGTAAGACTAGAGTCTTCATGGTGCAAATTGGGCTACCCAATCCAAAATTGTTGCGTGTCCTTTGTGTAAAACAGTCAATATATGTTGTCGTCTGTGAATAAATGCACAATTGTAGTCTGTTGTCATTGGTCAATAATTTATTGGCATGTGTACGTTGTGTAAAACAATGAAACTGTGGGCGTGCAATGGGTTAAGAGATGAAACTTTGGGCGTGCAATGGGGTAAGAGATGCAAATTTGGGCGTGTAATGGGGTCAAATCTGAAAATCGTGCATGCAATGGGGTAAAATCTGAAAATAGCGCGTGCAATGGGGCAAAATATGAAAATAGGGCGTGCAATGGGGTAAAATATGAAAATAGGGCGTGCAATGGGGTAAAATATGAAAAATGGGCGTGCAATGGGGTAAATCATGAAAAAGGTGCGTGCAATGGAGTAAAATATGAAAAATGGGCGTGCAATGGGGTAAATCATGAAAAATGGGCGTGCAGTGGGGTAAAATATGAAAAACGGGCGTGCAATGGGATAAATCATGAAAAATGGGCGTGCAATGGGGTAAAATATGAAAAATGGGCGTGCAATGGGGTAAATCATGAAAAAGGTGCGTGCAATGGGTTAAAATATAAAAAATGGGCGTGCAATGGGGTAAAATATGAAAAATGGGCGTGCAATGGGGTAAATTCTGAAAATAGGGCGTGCAATGGGGTAAAACCTGCTTTTGTGTGTGTCAGAAGCAATTAGCTTGGAAGCCACTACCACCTCCAGATCAACAAGCCCTACAACAAGTATGTGGACTACTAGCACCCCTGAGACAACAACCAGACCGCCATCTCCGAATGGACACCAGGCACGGATGAAGACACCTCCTCCGCTAGGAAAGGCATCCACTCGGGAGCCCACACAGACCCCTGGCCCCCTCACATCTACCACAGAGCCACATCTGCCATCGCACACGAACCACTACGCAACATCAACATCACCTTCAACACATGCACGTACACAGAAAACTTGAAGCATGCCGAAAGTCATGCCGCTATGCCTTGTGACCCCCATGGGTGAGTAGCACACTTAAAAAATCCATGATTGATTGATGGTTCTCTTGTTAGATATGCAATTATGGTGTGACCTGTGTTGAATGTTGCAAGTTAGGGTGTCATGTGTTGTGAAACATCATTTTCATGGTGTCATTTGAGTGCCAACCAACCGAAAACATGTTGTTACAGGGCTCTGACATGAAATTTGCACCAAAACTGTACATCAGTGTATGGATTTGCTCTTAGCGTGCAGATCTGGCCACTAACACGCAAAAGCGATTTTTGTTTCCCATACGCCCGATGTTAAAATACATCGCGCGACACTTTTTGCCATTATAAAGTTTACTCATGTGACTATTTGCGTGCAGATTTTCGCCGCTTATTCAAAAACGGGCCGCAAAGAGACAGGAAGTGATGTCTGCATGCTTCCTGTCTACTGGAGTAGTGTTCTGCACTTTCAGTTTCTCTTTTGAGCACATTGCTGGTTATTGTGTAGAGTGCTGGAGTTTTTTGGTGGTGTGTGCTGCAGTTTAGTGATTTTGAGAGTGTTGCTGTGTCCTGTGTATAGTGTCTGTGAAGTGTTGTGTACTCATTAATTGTGTTTTACTGTCTCCTGTCCTCAATTTTGTCGGGTGTCTGTCTTGGGGTAGTGCAGTTAAATTGTTGTTGGGGATATTTTAGAGGCTTTTTTTTTTCTGGCTGTGGGCTCACAGGTGTGTAGCGAGATGCCGGGTGTGGGCAGGGAGGGCAGGATGTCCGAGGGGACATTGGGGGGGTTCCTGTGGCTCATTAAATTCCACCTGCCACTGATGTTGGAGAGGGGAGGCCGTATCCTGCAAGGGTACAATGTGTCTGTGCAGAAGATCAGGTGGGAGCGTGTGCGGGTGCATATGCTACGGTTCTTCGGAGTGGACTGCAACGTGTGCCAGTGGAAGCACCGATGGCAGGACATGCTTGCATGTGAGGCAGACCTCTTGGACTACATGGGAGTCATGACAGGCCTACAGGGTGGTAAGTACAAACTCCACATTTATTTGTGTGGACTGTAAGGAATGAAAATTACGACGTGTGTGACACAGCTGTCAAAGTGAGAAATGGTTTCTGATTGAGGTGGGAGACGCAAAGCGTTTGCGCATATTGTTGGCACATCCGAGACACAACGCAGCATCACATTGACAAGCATATGTTGCAAGTCTGTGTCACCCACTGCGCTGGACCAACACTTAGCACTGTACTGCCATAGCTGGCACACCTGCGCAAAATGTGCTTGCAGGCAGACGATTGTTTGTGTACGGCATGGGTGGCTGTACATTAACTATCCATGGAATTGTCCATGTGAGCTGTGCTGGCCAAAAGGTAGTGACAAAATGCTGTCCTTATGATTTGTGTTACGTTAGCTACGCTGCCCTGTGAACATAGTTGCTGTGTGAAAATGTTCTGTTTAGGGACAAATGGTCTAAGGAAAGTGGACATCTCCAGATTGTCATACCCCAACAACCTCTGTGTAACTGCTTTGTGCAATCTGCAGCTACTCAATTGTACAAAGTGCATGTAGAACATCAGGATGCATGGAGTAATGGTGCCTTGTGGATGACTCACACTACGATTATGGGCATGTCAGCTAGCATTACAGACTTGTCTGTCCAAAATCAGCTGTCACAGGTCGGTTGTGAATGGCAGTCAAAGTTGACCCAATCATGTAGTCAACATGAAATGCCACACTACAGTTACATAGCATTTGCTGTCATGGTGATGATTGGTATGAGGAATACGACGACACATATGAATTGAAGTCTAATACCAACACATATTTCTTTACTTGTCTCACAGATGGACGACCGCCAATCACACAGGGGGACATTGTCAGCTTCGAGGACCCACACACCACTGGTGAGTTGGAACGTAATTGACTAGCATGTTGCGGTGGCATGGATGTCTGGGTCACATGATCACCGTTGCAGTATAAAGTATGGGTGTGTATCATGTCTACCTTGCCTACAGTGTGATGATGTATTGTGGAAGTCAGCAGTGTGCACTAATCGGTAAGTGACTCTGGACAAATGCATTAGTCTCACAGTTGTGACTTGGCCCACCCCCAGTCAGTGACACACATTGAAAGGGAGGTACATATCATCAAGCCCATATCGCAAAGTCAACGTAACTGTCATCAAAGTTGTGTTGTCAATAGGGGCCTAACATCATAATCTGAGCAGCGTTAATACATTCCACGTGTATTAACGCTTACTTGTCAATGAGGTACACTGTCACGCTGTGTTGAGTGTGAACGGGGCGTGCATTGGGGGTTGTGTTCGGCGTTCCACTGCAATACCCATTGTATCAGAGGCTGCCACTGATGTCCAAGTGCGGCATTCATAGTTGGCAGCGCACAATTTACCAACAGTTACATCCCGGTTGTATTCTGGTCATATGAGCAGGAATGCTTTTTGATCATCATGTTTGCTTTGTACATGTGAGCTGCTTTGTGCAGCACACATGGGAATAGAGAATTGACATGGTGTGTATAAGTACAGCAAGGTGGCCCTTCCAGTACATACATTAACATACCTAATTTTTCCCAAATTTATCTTTCCTGTGTGCTGCACTAAGCGATACACATGATAGTCACAACATGGTCTTCTAGGATGGAATCTGTACATGAAGGGGCACCTTCCTGTACAGACACCAAACTCACCTGCACACACACAACCTTGCACTCTGGTGCAAGGGTGCCTGCGTACGCGCTAAGTTGTGAGACGTAACGCCATTGCCGGGGGAAACGCAAGTCTGCACAACATCCTTGGAAATAGGGTTCAGACTTGCATTAGCAAAGTTGCAGAGGTAGCCGTTAATCAGAGGATGCGAACGCCTGTCTCCCCATCTCCCTTGTCAATATGCCCCTAGGTCCATGAGTTCGGTCACCACAGCACATGCCTGTGTATTGCAGCGAACACTGATGGGACAGGAGACATGTAAGTGGGTTTGCTGATGACTATCCAATGACATTGAATGCATGTACATCCTTATGTGAGATGACTGTGCAAGTGTGCATGATGATGCACAAGGAGGCAGTGCATTTCTGCCCGTAAGTGCGCAGACACAGTTTACAATTATGATATTGTAGGTATCCTGCATGCCGGATTCAGAGTTGTGGCAGTGTGTATCTGTGAGCCAAGCATATCAATGGCACGTTCCCCAAACACACAGCAAAGTTGCCCAAATCATTCTCATTGGCATGTATGGCCACTGCAATGGTGTTGACGAGCTGTCTCCTTGCGTCCATTCCCTGATTGACTCTGGATCAGGTGTGGGAACTCCTCAGTCCCAATTGGTGTCATTTCTGTGCACACATTTACCATGCATGTGCTTTGGCCTTTATTTTACAATGCAGGGTTTGCCAACACTATCTGTGAAGAAGCATTACCACAAACGACACTATGAGCATGATGACTCCAGGGTGCCGTCACAAAGGGAAATGCATAGTGACTGTTTGTGTAGTTACGGCCAGCGTATCTTGATACACTACGGAGTGATCCTAGCGGAGACCAGTAATGCATGATTGAGTGTGAATTATGAGGAATGGATGTTTCACCCTCTCTGCGGCAAGACTTCACTTGTTGGGGCATATTATCAAGCCACTATCTCCACCACAATGTCACTTTTTGTGACGTTGTGGTGGCGATAGGCTCAGCGCCCTATCATCAAGGCAGCGTAAAGCTACTCAACGTGGCTTATAGCCATGTTAAGTGTCTTAACGTTGCCTTCATAATAGGTCACCTTTGGTGCTAAACTTAGCGTGAAAGGGGGCATGCAGTGGGTGTTGCTGTGTGCCTTCCACCGCAACACCCATTGAAGTTGACGCTGCCACCTATCATCAAGTCTGGCGATACTAGGTGGCAGCGCAAAACTTACACCCAGAAAAATCCTGGTCTCAAGGTGGCGATACAAGGAGAAATGCTTCCTTTCTCTGCGATTTTGCTTTTTCCATGTGTGCTGCCTTGTGCAGCACACATGGAAAAAGCAAAATGCCATGTTTTGTTCATGTACAGGAAGGTGTCCATACCTGTACATGAGCAAACTGTAGATCGACAAGCCATTTTGTAACTTCCATGTGTGCTGCACGACGCTGCACACATGAAAGTTACGAAATGGCATTTTAGGTTTGTTCATGTGCCGGGAGTAAGTCCTCCCTACACATGAACAAACATCCCTGCTCACAGACACCCTTGCACTCTGGTGCAAGATTGCCTGTGTTGGCGCAGTCATGATGAACCGCACACATGTGCTGGGGGACACACATGCCTGCACGTGGGCATTGTACCTATCATGCAGCCCTGTGTCACTGGAGAGGCTGAGGGTGGTGCTACACACAGGGGGATAATGCGTCCCTCCTCCGATTGCTTGTACATGTCACCCTCTGCCCGTGTATGTAATGGCACAATCGTTTGGCACTGTCAGCCTAATTAGTTAGTGACAGTGCATGTACCATGCCATGCACTGTCATGTGAGTCTCCCAAGCATGTAGTCACTGATCCATGCTTCAACATGTCGTTGTCCAGGTCACTTGCTGACTTCACATAGTTACGCTGTAGTGTAGGCTCCCATGTTGAAGTGAACTTGTATTACAGATGTGTATGGAGGAAATTGAAATTGGCTAAGGGACTCTAATTTGCCTTTGTGTATGTTTCACAGACAACATGACACCTGGCCATATACATGCCTTCCAGGTGCGGAAGGACCGTTACCGCCATGTGAAGAAGGTTGCGAAGGGGTACCGCAACATGTCCAAGAGGTACCATGAGGAACGTAGGAAGGGCACATGGAAGGCGGTGCCTGAGCATGCCCAGGATGTCACACAGCCCCCCCAGGCCCCTCAGGCGTCAGTGGTGTGTCCCAGCTGGGACAGGTGGCACATCCCCTACGGCCCCCCCCACTCCAAGGCACTGTCCCACCTGCAACTGGGGATCAAGTGGTCTCTTTCACATTGCGGGACAGGAGGCTCCTTCAGGACATTGTGGTATCGCTGGCAGAGATCAGGCACGAATTGTCTGATGTCAACAGACGAGTGACAGACATACAACAACACTTTGGACTGCCATGATGGGTGGACCTGTTGGACACCATCCCCCTCTTCTCCCTTCCCCCAATGTTTGAAATCTCTTATTATGTAGTGTTAGGTTAGTTATTTATTTGTTAGGTAGTGTAGTTTTAGTGTAGATTTTAGTTAGTGTTAGCTTGTTAGGTAGATATAAGATTTTAATTAGTCATCCGTATTTGGGGATAAGTTTCCTTTTCCTTTGGGTGGGGGGTTGATGTGTTTTTCTTCATAATAATAAAAAAATATTTACAAATATATCTTTATGTAGATTACATGTTTAGTTAGTTTATGTATAGCTTAGATGTCTTTGTCCTGTCTCGTGGTGTGCCTTAAGGGTGGGAGGGGGGGTTGATGTCTATGATGTGTTGTTGCGTGTTTAGGATTAGTTAGGGTAGATAGTTTAAGTAAGTAAGATTGTTTTATAGTTAGTTTAGATTTTAGTAGTAGTTATAGTGATAAGTGTTAGTTTAGGTCACTTGAATATTTATACTGTTCTAATAAAAATATGATACTTTGGATTTCTGCTTGCACTTATGTCAGGGATGAGGTTGTGGAGTGTGGCTCATTCCATTGTATGCAACTTTTGCCATCACTGGACTATCCATTGGAATCGCTAAGTCTGCTCATGACATGTAAGTTTGCAGGATGTATTGTGTCCGGATACCTTAGATGTGAGCACACTGAACTTGCATTGATGACAGGGTGCCAATTTGGATTGACGTCCTAGTCTAGGGACAGTCGTCTGTGATGTTCTACATCTTCTGTGTGACTCACGGATTTGGACAGCACATTGTTGCCCATTTTGCACACAACCTAGTAAGATGGCATGGCAAGTGAATACAGTTAGCTACTGTTATCCATCATGGAGATGGATGTATGCGCCAGGTTCCACAGATTCCGTCACACATCTGCATGTCAGATGCTCCTGCCACAGAGTCCATCTACATTGCACAGACCTAGCCACACTTGCTGCGTAGTGCCAGTGTGTACGCTTCCTTTGCAAGATATGTTCCGGTTCATGTACGCTCACTCTCCAGACCATGCATGATTTGTTAGAAATCTGTGTGCATTGTGTACAGGACATGGAACAGCAGTGTTCCTGATTTACAAAAGTAATCTGAGAGTAAGTGATGACTTCACATTTTACGTTACTCACAAATGTATTTTCGGAGTAGTGCATTTTGCTTTACAGAGTTGACATCTCCTAAATGCCTTTCGTGACTCACTGGACTAGTCAAGTTTTGATTTTGTCACAGCTAACGTTTGGGTGGTGGCACACTGTTCTGCTGCACACAAGGGGGACATGTTGCATTGCTCCCTGTAGTGACAGTGTCATGGAGACTTGTCCCAGCTGTTACTTCTGCCATTGGCTCATGTTGATGCCGCCCTTGAAATGTTGTCCGTGCATTTGACTATATGCTCAGTGCAGTGCCACACACATCCCTACACACATTGCCCGATACGTTCGCAGTGGTCACAGCATGAGAGGGAGCATATTTTAGGTTACATCGTTTGTCGACAGGGAGGGGCTGACTGACGGCTTGCACTTTGGGGTGAGCCCCTATTTGCCAATCTACTTCACTGAGGCAGACATTGTAGTTCCGTATGTGTATGGTGGACATGTGCCCTTCCGTGTCTTCATCAATGTGAATATGCTGTCCAGTATTTTGGGATGTGACATGCAATGTGCACCATCACAACAGGCTTTGTCCACCACGTAGTGTGTGAGTAGATATGCCAAGAGATATTTGTTTACAAGTGTTAAGGAGGACACAACTCGTGGCCTGCAACAGACTAGGACATTTTAGCACACATGCCTTTTCATGAAAGGACGTGGGGCTAGGTTGGTATATTGCTAGATGGTTGTTTTGGAGCAATGGGGGCACCGCTAGTTCACACATACACCGCCATCTCACTGCCTATCTATAGCAGGTAAAACAGGTACATTTCCCTTGGTGTACCTTCTGGGTGAATCAGTGTCCTAACACTTTTTACATACTTCTATACTTGATTGGTCAAAAACCACACACATCTGTGTGAGTTAAATAATTGTATTTACATTCAGAGGATGAAGACTGGACCAGTGCTTGGCCATACATGCCCACATTGCATGGATGCCCGTTGGAGGGCCAGACAGAGTCATTTGGTGGTAACAGGTCCAAGGGAAGAGGCATAGTTCAGTCCGCAGGCTGATTGCAGTGGCATTGGCAAGAAAAAAGTGATATGGCATGATACTAAGCCCGGCACCAAGGAGGAAACTGGCCTTTTGGCGCAGATGGATGCTACCGCTTCCTCCTTAGCACAAATGCACTTTCACCCTCCTCTTCGTCCTCTGATGTGTCATGTGCCTCACATGTGGGTGGTGGTATGGTGGGTGCAGCACTGTGAGGCACTGACACATCAGGTGGCGGAGCTGAGGATGTGGAGGCAGCAGCAGCATTCATCTGCACCAGACCTTGTGGCAGCAATGAAGTGATGAGCAGGTGCAGGGCATGATAGATCCCAGCAACCTCGCGCTGGTGTGCGGCCCTGGCAGCCATATCTTGTGCCTGCATCTGCTCCATGCTCTCCATTATCCGACAGATGTTGGCCAAATCCTGGCTGACATTGCTGGAGCCACTCTGAGCAGACAGTTGTTGTTGTCTCAGAATCATGACTCCAGCAATGTCAGTCATGGACCGTTGGAGGGCATCGAGCGGGCTGTGGGTGTCCGTGATCTTCTGCATGTGGTCCCGGAGGGGACTCAGACACCCACGTATGGCCTCAAGTTTGTCCGCCAGGCACTCGAACCCCACCCACACCTGTTCCGCCATCTCCCGCTGGACCTCTAGCACACGGTGTTGGAAGGCCAGGTGTGGGTCCTCGAGGTCCGGGGAGGCAGCTGTGGTGGGAGGTGCTTGCTGCTGGTTGGTTTGTGCAGGGGGTGGGGTTGCCGCAATGCTGCTGGGTTGCCCTGCTCCTGGAGGTGGGGTGCTGAAGGAGTCTAGCAGATGTTGCAGTGCTTCCTGATCGATGGTGGATTATTCCTCCTTGTCATCAGTGAAGGTTGGGCCAGTCTGCTGTCCAGGAGGTGCAGTCTCTCCCTCTGCAATGTGATAGGGGAGATACAGTTTAACAGTGTTTGTCATGTACAATCATGCATTGGATGAGTTTACAAGCAGACAGCAGAACAGTGTCCATTTATACTGTTTTTGAGGAGATGCCTATTTGTTGCAGGATAGTGATGATTTTGAGGAAATTGCGGATTTGATGTTATAGTTGTACATTGTCATCTCACAGTTTCCAGCTATGACAAATGTTACTGTACAATATCTACACACAAGCGTCACAAATTGTGCCCTCTGTTCATTTGTGTGAGAAATGCAATTTGGCTCACATAGTAGTCAATGTTGATGGGCTCAGATTTATCTGTGTGTGCACTGTATTGTGTGCTGGTGGCACCTGCAGCTTTGGTTTAGCTGCACATTATACCTTTCAGGTAGTGAGCCTTTGAGTTCTGTGCATTTACAATGCTGTGCTGAGGCAAACTGGGTGGACTATGGGTCTTGGTGAGAGTTGTGCATTGTTTGACTTCAAATGTCTTGTTTACGTCAGGGGTTGTATGTACACGAGGATGTGTCAGAGTGTGACTTGCTTGTTTAAGGATGTTGTCCACACTCAGCCACCTCAGTGAGGTGGCCTGAACCATGTTAATAGGTTGGGCCTGCAGGCATGCTATTCATCATGCACTGTCACTTGCCTTGTCAATGTGGCTCACGGACACGCAGCATTGCAGGGTACTGCACATGTGCATGTGTTTTGTGCAAGTATGGTTATGTGTGAGTAGGGCACCCTTTAGGCACATTAGCAATGAGAGCTTACTTGCTGTTTCAACATGTGCTGCTATATGTAGTACACATGGACATCCATGTTGCTTTGTCTATTGTCATTTGTCTGGTGTGCATGTCGTCTTTCATGTTTTTTATTGCATGCATTGCTGAGTGCCCTCCGTTTGGCTGACCCGTTGTGAGTATGGTTCGGCATGAGTTTCGATTGTTGTTGCTGTCTGAACAGACAGGGGCATGTTACCAAGGAAGTGGCAGGGAGAGCCGTTGGCCATCTTGTCTTCACGGCTCTCACCACCACTTTGGTAACGCCAGGCTCAAACATGTTATCAAGGATATGGTGCAGCCTGGCGTTTCCCCCTGCAATGGAAAAAAATTACACTGCTTAGCGCCAGCGCAGGCTCCCTTGCACCATAGTGCAAGGGTGTCTGCAAGCAGGGAGGTTTGTTCATGTGTAGGAAGTAGTTGCTTCCTGCACATGGACAAAGCTAAGACGGCATTTTCTAACATTCATGTGTGCTGCTTCGTGCAGCACACATGGAAGATTACAAAATGACATTTTGAAGTACAGTTTGTTCATGTACAGGAAGGGACACCTTCCTGTACATGAACATACCATGGAATTTGGCTTTTCACATGTGGGCTGCACAAGGCAGCACACATGAAACAAGCAAAAACAAGGAGATTTAATGCATTTCTCCTAGTTTTGCAACCTTAGGCCCAGGATTTCTCTGATGTTCAGATCAGCACTGCCACCTATTCTCGCCTAACTTGATAATGGATGGCAGCGTTGACTTCAATGGGTGTTGTGGTGGGACGCCCACCACAACTCCCACTGCATGCCCCCTTTCACACAAAGTTTAGCGTGAAAGTCGCCCTATTCTCAAGGCAGCGTAAAGCCACTTAACGTGGCTTTAAGCCACATTGAGTGACTTAACGCTGCCTTGATAATGGTGCGCTGACCCTATCGCCACCCCAACGTCAAAAATGAGTGACGTTGTGGTGGCGATAGGGGCTTGGTGATATGCCCCATAGTGTCAACACCCATTACCCTCCAGGTTGACCCCACGTGTGGTGTGTAAGTGGTCAGTTTTCTGATGTATGTGCATTTCATGATGCCTATTTATGGTACTCAGGCCTGGTCAATGCCACCCTCACAAGAGATGCAAATGTGCGGGTGATGTGTGTTTGTGTATGTGCCACGCAGCTGCTGCCATGGATGATACCTGCTGTCCTGGTTCTGTTATTCAATGCCTGGCTTGGCATGTGGGTGATGACTACCTGACTGCATATTTGTTCACTGACACAGTTGACTTACCAAACCGTTAATTTGAATTGCACATGATGGTGTGATGGGCAACTCACATCAGGAGAGGACTGATGTGGAATGCTGTATTCTGTGTGGCAGATGTGTACACTTGGGGGGGTACGAGTGCAATTTTGGATAGGGGTTGAGGGTGGCATTTGGCCGGTTGACATGATTTGTTTCAAATTAGCTATCCTTGCTTGTTGTCATACTTTGGCAGTGAGACAGCTTTACAGGCACATTGTGGTTCAGCGAGTATGTCACACAGACAAGGCATGCAGTACATATTGGTGTGATACATTCCTGTTCGCATTGTTCACGTACTGTGTGGTTGTTGGCACGTCCCCCTGCTCATTCTATTCCATCGCCCTTTGAGTGAAGTGTGCTGTTTGTGTGCATTTGTGGAGGTGCAACCTTTATCCAGCAGCCTACATGGTCAATTTGTTGTGACATTGCATGTGTGTGGTATGCAGACTCACTAGATGTTTCCTCACTTGGTGTACACCAGACTGCATCTCATGAACAGGCAAGGGGGCACATTGCATGGTAATGCAGGTGATGTCAGATTTTCCCCCTTGCCACATCACCACGCACATACAAATTGCCTGCACATGGACACGTCTCAGTCTGAGGCCAAAATGCGGATGCACTGTGCATGTGACTGGTCATGTGCACGATAAGGCATGCTACCACCAATGTCAGCACACCTGCAGCATTGTGCACATGTGTCTGAGTAGTGTGCAAGGTTGTGTATGTGCAGCAAAGTCCACCTATATGCACAAGCACATTCCTGCACACCACTCATACACATTTGCAGAATGCTGCAGGTGTGCTGACATTGGTGGTGGCATGCCTTATCATGCACATGACCAGTCACATTCACAGTGCACCCGCATTTTGGCGTTAGAGTGAGATGTGTCCTTGTGCAGGCAATTTGTAGGTGCGTGGTAATGTGGCAAGGGGGCCATTTTGCCACCCTGCCGCATGTCAAGTTGTTGTGCCACTTTGTCATTTGAGGGGGCACTTATGGAGTGGTCTAACGTTGACCTAGAACTATTTTGTGCTTCCTTTTCTGTGCACATTTAAAGGTCTGTATGCCGGCCAATGTGTGTCGTGCAATGTGTTGTTTGAGAAGGGTGATATGTCCCTATGCCACCATGGACAGGGGTATCCGGGACATGATCCACAGTACATGTGGGTATGCACTTCAATTAATTTAATTGTACATGAGTGCCACTGGGCCCATCCACCCCCTTCCCCCATCCCTGGTTGATGCTCACCCTGGTGTTGTTGTGTCTGTTCACATTCAGCACTATCCTGGCCCGCAACTCCAACCACCGTCTCCTCACTGATGACTCGGGACACCCGCTCCTCCAACTCATCCAGCTCCTCCTGTGGCGCTGGACTCCTACCTCCAGTCTGCCTCGCTGCTCTCACGTTGGCCGCTAGTTTCTCCTTGGTTTTGCGCTTGGTATCATGCCAGCGCTTCTTGCAGTCGTCCACTGTCCTCCTCCTCTCTCCAACGGCATTCACTTTGGACACAATGTCCTCCCATATTTCTTTTTTTCTTGCTACTGTCACTGTGGAGGTGACAAACAGTTCTTGTTGGTGTTCAGTCACCTCCGCAATCAGGAACTGGTTTTCCTGCAGGCTGAACTTAGGATTCCTCGTCCTCTTGGCCTTCACATGGGTCTCTGGCTGGTCCTCCTGGGTATTTGTGGGCATGTTTGTGGCCTCTGCACTGGTCCCAGCTTCTTCCATTGCTCCTCTGGTATTTTCCTTTTTTTTTTCTGCTTGGCGGGCCTTTTATAGTGTATTTTCCTGCTGAACGCGTAAAATGCAGGCCTAGTGCCAATTAGCGATTGGATTCTGTCGCTGATTTGCCCATCGCCACTTTTTTCACGTTAGCGAGCGTTCTTTTATCGCCGTCACGCTAAATCTATCGCTGTCCATTTCCGCCGGTAAAGGTAGCTATCGCCTGTTAGCGGCGTGTTGCTAATACGCCGCTAATGCGGCAATAGATTCCGGCGTTTGGCGTCGATAAGGAAAATCACGCTAACCGGGGTTAGCGATAAATATCGCCATTTGTTGATAATATGCCCCCAAGTGCGCTGTATCTGGACTGAATTAGTCAATGAAAAATTCACTGAGCCAGGAACACAAAAACACATGAAGGACTGGATGAACTATTCACGCCTTACATGGAAGAGTTTGAGAGATTAAATAACATCAAACTTATTCATTTTAATTTTGTGGGTTTATTTTAATTTAATTTTGAACACATATGAACATCACAGTTAGACAGCAACATTTTATTCTTTACTTAGTATTACAATTTGTATGTTCACTGCACACATTTGCAAAAATAAAAATGCAAGCTTGTTTGCCTTGTCCTTCTCCGCCTCTCTCGCCCCTCTTCCCATCACTCCATCCTTCTCCTAATTGTCGCTCTCATGGCTGCCTCCCCTTCACACTGTGCATCGAGGCACTCTCTCTTCCCCTGCCTGCATAATTAAACTAATGTTGACCTTTCGTTAGTTTGTGTCAAGTGAGCGTTTTACAAAGGCAGATGCACAGAGCCGAGCCCTGAAAATGTTTGCCATGTAAAGTATGTAACAAGACAATGTAAAATGTAGCAAACTCTCTTCAAAAGTCAAAGAAGTGTATTTCTTTAACATGCAGAAACTTTTTTCATAAACCACATCTACTTTCCACTGTGTCCTTGATATGTGTCCCGTACATGTGATCCCTCCCTCTGTTCTCCACTCACCACATATTTTGACACCAAAGCACATATTTCATCTCAAAAACACAATTACACAACACACCACATACATCCAATCCACACCACACAATTCCACATCATGCACAAAATTCAACAGCACACCACACAATTAAACTCCACTACATACCACACCACAACATTCCATTCCACAAAATTCCACTCCATAACACACAATCCTACTCCATATCATTCCGATACACTAAATAACACATTTACTATCCACATAACTCCACTGCACACCATGCCACATAATTCCACTACCCAAATCAAATCCACACCACACAATTCCACGCCTCACAATTCCACAACTAACAATTCCAATCCAACCCACATAATTCCACTACATACAGCATACATACACGCCATAACACATGGGTAAAAGACATTTTCATTTACAACACAAATAGCTCTCACTCAAGCAAATGCGAGACCTATTGCATTTCTAATGCTTGTTAGCTATTTTAAATAATTTAATTTAATATTATTTCCTATGGGGTTTTATTTGAAGGCGCTACCTTCATTATTTTCTATGGGAGGGTATTACAGTACTGGTTGTTGGCCATGTGTAGCACTGAACTTACTACTGTTTTTTTTCTAATAGTAGTAATTTACACTCAGAGTTTGTGAATACTGAAAGTAGTAAACTTACTCAAACTTGTAAAGTTACTCAAAAGTATACATTACCTTTGTGAATCAGGCCTATGATATGTAATTAAATAAAGTACACTGCAATCCTGCAAGCTTTCATAATACTACAAAAAATATTCTACACCGATATTGTGTTAACCTACCAAAGGTCAGAGGCAAAGGTCATAGTTCATCAGAGACTGCAGCAATACCAATCTGTTTTCCCGAACTCTGCCGTATTTACCCAACCTCCTACATACATTTGATTACCTATGCTTTGTTTAACAAGCATTTTCACTTTTGACAGGAATGAACTTAACTTTGTTCTTGTTCTCTCTGGCACCACTTCTCTCATCTCATTGCTTTCTATCTTTTGGTAGTGTCATGTGCCGCATCAGTAGATGCCCAGAATCAAGGCTACAATGTTACATCTGACATGTGCTTTCCACGCAGACCTTGCAATAACTCCACAGTCACCAGTGCCTGGACTCATTGGTGGCACCCACGTGACTCTGTTCCCTTCTACCTCATAATCCTGGTACTGCCTTTGCTGAACTTCCGCTCTTCCACCTTCTTCACAAAGTTTAACAACTTGGGTAAGAATTGTTTCTTCCTCTCACATGTACATATAATTCTGTGACCACAGTCTGGGACTAAGGCTCCATGTTTCCATTTTGTCATCTTCAGTAAAGTAAGACACATCAGTTTAGTGTTAAACTACAAATGCATCGAATTAAAACTACATTTGCAGAATTGGGGAAGTCCAGATAGTTTTATTTTCTACTACAAAAATATTTTGGTAAGAGATTTTCTCCCACAGAAATGCCAATGTGTAATGTTTTCCACAAGCAAATTCAATCTCTGGTAAGTTTTGTAGGAATATTAATTTATTTGTGCAGTTATCAAAACGGTAAATACATTTTAATAACTTTTAAGGAAAACTGAGATTTCGGTTCCAGGAAAATGAGTTGAGAGCCTGACCAAATCTTATTTTACAAGATCACATGTTAACACAAGGCAATACGTAACAAACATTGGCAAAGCCAATAGGTCTTGCCTATACAAGACGTACTGGCTATGGCAATGTGTTTTTGCCATGTTGTACACCAGTGTGGCTGTTGTTCAGCATGGCTAAGAGTTAGTGGTGTGGAGTGTGCTAGAGTGGAGTTGAGGGAGTTGAGTGTTATAGACAGGATTAGGTGGAGTAGAGTGTAGTAGAATGGATTAGGGGTAGTAGAGTTGAGTAGAGGGGAGTAGAGTTCATTGATTCAGTGGCAGAGAGTGTCGTGTAGTTCAGTGTCATAGAGTGCAGTGTTGTAGAATGGAGTGATGTAGAGTGGAGTGGCATAGAGTGGAATAGGGTGGAGTGGGTTGGAGTGGATTAAGGTAGTGGGGTGGATGGAATTGAAGTAGATTGGGGTGGATTGGATTGGGATAGAGCGGATTGGATTGAGTGGAGTTGGGTGAACTGGAGTGGGTGGACTGGATGGGTTGGATTGGAGTGGGATGGATTGAAATGGGATGAAGTGGATTGGATTGGGGTGGATTGAATTGGTTTTGGGTGGGGTTGATTGGATTGGGGCGGGGTGGATTGGATTAGAGTAGGGTGGTTTGGAGTAGCGTGAATTAGAGTAGAGTGGAGGGGTGGATTGGACTGAACTGGAAGGGTTGTATTAGATGGGAGTGGGGTGGATTGGATTAGCGTGGGGGGGGTTGGAGTGGGGTGGGTTGGAGTGGGGTGGATTGGACTAGGGTGGATTGGACTGGAGTGGGGGTGGATTGGACTGGAGTGGGGTGGATTGGAGTGTGGTGGACTGGATGGATTGGATTGAGTGGGATAGACTGAACTGGGGTGGCATAGAGTGGAATAGGGTGGAGTGGGTTGGAGTGGATTAAGGTAGTGGGGTGGATGGAATTGGAGTAGATTGGGGTGGATTGGATTGGGATAGAGCGGATTGGATTGAGTGGAGTTGGGTGAATTGGAGTGGGTGGACTGGATGGGTTGGATTGGATTGGAGTGGGGTGGGGTGGGGTGGGGTGGATTGAAATGGGATGAAGTGGATTGGATTGGGGTGGATTGAATTGGTTTTGGGTGGGGTTGATTGGATTGGGGCGGGGTGGATTGGATTAGAGTAGGGTGGTTTGGAGTAGCGTGAATTAGAGTAGAGTGGAGGGGATGGATTGGACTGGACTGGAAGGGTTGTATTAGATGGGAGTGGGGTGGATTGGATTAGCGTGGGGTGGGTTGGAGTGGGGTGGGTTGGAGTGGGGTGGATTGGACTAGGGTGGATTGGACTGGAGTGGGGGTAGATTGGACTGGAGTGGGGTGGATTGGAGTGTGGTGGACTGGATGTATTGGATTGAGTGGGGTAGACTGAACTGGGGTGTGGTGTATTGGACTGGGGTAGAGTGAGATGGATTGGATGGAGTAGATTAGATTGGAGTGGGGTGGATTAGAATATTGTGGATTGGGGTGTGGTGGACTGGAGTGGGGTGGGTGGATTGGAGTGGAGGGGAGTGGGGTGAAGTGCGGTGGGCTGGAGTTGGGTGGATTGGATAGAAACGGGTGTAGTGGGGTGGAATGGAGTGGGGAGGATTGTATTGTCATGGGGTGCGGTGGATTGGAGTTGAGTAGATTGGATTTCTGTGGGGTGGATTTGATTGGAATGAGGTGGATTGGATTGACTGGGGTGAATTGGGGTGGCTTAGACTGAAGTGGATTGGATTGGGGTGGGGTGGATTGAATTGAGATCAATTGGATTGGGGTGGGTTGGATTGGAGTGGGGTGGTGGGAGGATTGGAGTGGGGTAGATTGGATTTGGCTGGCTTGAGGTGGATTGGATTGGTGTGGGGTGGAGTGTATTGGGGTGAGGTGAGGTGCATTGGAGTGGGGTGGATTGGAGTGGGGTGGATTGGAGTGGGGCAGATTGTTCTGGATTGGAGTGCTGCAGATCGGAGTGGGGTGAATTGAGATGTTATGTTGAACTGTATAGATCGCTTGGTTGCTCCAATCGGAGTGTCCCCCGCTAGGGATTCATACACCACGAAGGCCTGGAACTAAAGATCTTTAGTCTACCTTTGCCTGAAAAGCCACGTCAAACTTTTTACGAAAGGCTAGTTTGGAGCCTTCCTGTCTTAGATCAAGAGGAAGAGTGTTTCACAGTTTGGAGGCCAGGAAAATGAAGGAGCAACCTCCCAAGCATTCCCTTTTCACTCTTGGAACTATGATTAGCGCCACAGGTGAGATTGATGTCAAACCATATGCCGAGATTCTTGACTTTCTGTTTAGGTATCGGAACAGGTCCCGATGCATCAGGCCACCATGCTGTGGGCCAGATAGTGGGCTGTTTCCCCAACACTAGCACCTCAGGGTTCAGCTTGCGGCAACTATGATCCATCCACTCAGTCAGTCCGACCAGGCAAGATCAGAAATGAGTAGCTGAAAAACTCTCTTCCTGAGTTGGCGTAATAGTCAGCTGAGTGTCATCAGCGTATGACACGATTTTAAAGCCAAAACTCTCAATCACCAGCTAGGGGGCGCATATAAAGATTGAACAGTGTTGGGCTCAATGCTGAGCCCTGTGGCACCCCCTGTTGCAGCGGAAAAACCTCATATGAGAAGGGATGTTGTACTACCTGGAAGGTACGGTTCTGAAGGAGGCCAGCCATCTCAGAGCTGCTCCACCAACACCATATGACCACAGCCGTCCGAGCAGAAGGCCATGGGATATGGTGTTGAACACTGCACTTTGGTCTAGCATCATCAGAGCCGTGGTGTTGCTTTCGTCTGCAATGAGTCTGGCAGACTCAGAGACTAACAGCAATGTAGATTCCATGCTGTACTGAGGACGGAAAACAGATTGGGGGATATGTACAAGGAAGTGGAGTAGAGAGGCGTTAGTATTCCTGGCTTAACGCCTCTCTTCTCCACTTCTGAAACGCAAGGCTGCGCCATATTTACAAGAATGTGGTGCAGCCTTGCGTTTCCCCCTGCGATGGCTCTAAGTTTAGCAACTTAGCGCCAACGCAGGCACCTTTGCTCCAGAGTGCTAGGGTGTCTGTGTGCAGGTGAGGATTGTTTATGTGTAGAAAGGTGTCCCTTCCTGCACATATCAATCCTAGAAATGCCATTCTGTCACTTTCATGTGTGCTGCTTCATGCAGCACACATGAAAGTGACAATATGGCATTTTTTTAAAGTTTGTTTATGTACAGGAAGGGACACCTTCCTGTACATAAACAAACAATGGCAATTTTCTTTTTCCATATGTGCTGCACAAGGCAGCACACATGGAAAAAGCAAAAACAAGGAGAAATAATGCATTTCTCCTCGTTTCGCCATCTTAAGACCAGTTTTTACCTGGTCTTAATTTTGGCGCTGCCTCCTATGTACGCCACCCTTGTACATAGGAGGCAGCATCAAAATGAATTGATGTTGCGGTGGAACGCCCATCGCAACACCCACTGCCCACCCTTTTCAGGCTAACCATAGCGTGAAAGGGGGCCTTATGTACAAGGCAGCGTTAAGCCACATCAATATAGGTGACGTGGTGGCGATAGGGGCTTGTACATATGCCTTATTGAGTCTCATGCAAGAGACCTTTGGACTCAATATAGTTTGTCAACTGATGATTTGTATATTTCTGCTACTTTAGAAAACAGTGGGAGCAGAGTCTGAAATTTTCCGGTTTGGCTGGATCTAGCGTGGGTTTTCTCAGGAGAGGGACGGCAGTGGTTTGTTTCCACTTCAGAAATCTGACCTGTCTTAAAGGACAGGTTAAGCAGATCGCAAAGTCCCAGAAGAATAGCCTCCATGCCACGCTCCAGAATCATGGGCGAGGCGGGATCAGTCGGTGCACCTGATTTTACTTTAGGTGCCACAGTGCGCAATTCTGTCAGAGACTGCGTCTTAATCCTGGTGATGCCCTCCCCAGATTCAGAGGGAGTGAACCAAGATTCTAAGCAGTCAGCTTCTCTGATTTCCTGAGGGAAAGTAGCATAGATCTTAGCCACTTTATGAGAGGGAAGGAGTGGGTGGATTGGGGTGAGGTGGATTGGATTTGAGAGGGGCAAACTGGAGAGGGACGGATTGGAGTAGATAAGAAGCAGACAAACCCTAAATTAATCTGTGCTCACCCTCTGGTTGCTTTGGCACAGAGCAGTCAGGCTTAACTTTAGAGGCAATGTGTGAAGTATTTGTGCAACACTTTGGACAGTAAAACAGTGAAAACACCACTCCAGGTTAGAAAAATAGAGCATAGTTTAATAAACAAAAGAAAACAATATCAAAAGGACTAAAATCCAATAAGTAGAACTTGAGATATACATTTTCAAAGAATAAACTGTAAAACAGTACTTGGTAGCAATGAGTGTTTACTTAGGATAGCTGGTCGTGCCGGACCGGTACAAAATTCAAAGATTCAGGCCAGCCGCGATAGAGCGAGGGCCGGATACAAAGACCCTTGCAGCGTCAACGCCGAACATGCGGGATGCAGCCAAAGCAATGCTTCTGTGTCGATCCACACAGCAGGGGCGATGCACTGGTCCTGATCCACGCAGCAGTGACAATGCGTCGGCTCCGATGAGCGTAGAGATGCGATGCAGAGATTTGTCGTCGTCGAGGATGTCGTTGATGGAGACGCGGAGACCTCGTGCAGTGGTGGTTCAGAAGGCGATGCGTTAGGGCTGATCCACGAAGTAGAGGCAATGCACCATTTCTGGTCACACAACAGGAGTGATATGCTGGTTCCGATCCATGCAACAGGAGCGATGCACCTGTTCTGATCCACGCAGCAGGGGCAATGGGCCGGTCCTGATCCACTCAACAGGAGCGATGCACCGTTTCTTATTCACGCAACGGCACCAATGCGCTGATTTGACAGAGGATGCGTGGATTTTGCTGAAGCAAGCACCTTAGGCCTCCCATCCAAGGGTCCAGGACTGGGGTGGCACCACTTGGCAGGGCAGACTCACAGAGGTAGAGACTGGGTGCAGACACAGGTAAGTTGGAAGTCTTTTATTGTCCTGGAGACTTCAGATCAGGAGACCAGCCAGCTAGCCCTTGGAGTCACTCAGGTTCAAGTGATGCAAGTCCAGTCCTTCTCACCCAGGCAGGCAAACAGCAGGGTAGCACAGCAGGGCAGGAGTCCAGCAAAGCAGCAGTCCAGCAGAGTGGCAATCCTTCAGTAGTACAGCAGTTCTTCTTCCTGGTAGGTCCAGAAGTGTATTGAAGTGGTGGTTTCTAAGGTCCAGTGCTTTTACCTAGTAGTACCTTTGAAGTGGGGGAGACTTCAAAGACAAGTCTTTGAAGTGCACAGAGGTCCTCCCTTCCTGCCCTGGCTCCAGACTCACTACAGGTTGGTATGCAACACTTTGTATGGGGACAGGACACAGCCTGTTCAGGTGTAAGAGAGGCTGGGTCCAGCTCCTCCGTCCCAGCCTGCCAGGATGGCCCATCAGTTCCATTAAGATCCCATTGTGTGTGGCTGTCTAGGGGGACTATACAAAGCCCAGTTGCCCCCCACAGCCCCAGGCGTGTACCAGAGACAGGCAGCAGGCACCAAATGGCTAAAGTAAAAAAACAACAACTTTCTAAAAGAGTCATTTTCAGAATTACAATTTAAAATCCGACTTCACCATAAGTTTGGATTTAAAATTGTGATTCCAAAGACACCTAACTCGAAAAGTATATCTCTTCACAAATAGGAGTTACTTTTATAAAATGTAATAAGGTAGTCCCAATGTTATCCTATGGAAGAGATAGGCCTTGCAGTAGTGAAAAACAAATGTAAGTGTTTTTCACTACCAGGACATGTAAAGTTTAAAAGTGCATGTGCTGCCTTTTAAATACACTGCCCCCTTCCCCCTAGGTTGTCCAGAGCCTATCTTGGGGGTGACCTATATATACCAAAAGGGAAAGTATGAACCTGGCAAAAGGGTTATCTTGTCAGGACGACATTATTGTTACTATTATTAATTACACTTCTAAAGCAATACTTTCACCTAAAAGGTATCCTGGCGCTGATCACAAACCCTTTCAGAATACTAATAACAGCTGCTAGAAAAGACATCTTTAAATAAATCCCTTATTCATATTTTCCTGAAGCATTGCTAACTATTTAGGAAAAAGACAGAATTTCAAGTCCTTCCTAAACTGCAGGAGGCTCTTACTGGCTCTCAATGGGGCAGGCAGCTTATTCCATAACTGAGTTGCCCTCACTAAGAATGCCCGGCCTCCTTGCCTCTCTTTCCAAAATTTCAGAATGTATAGAAGATTGGCTGAGTAGGAACGTAAATTGCTTCCTCAATGAATCAATCAATCATGGTTTTTATAGCACAACTACTCACCCGTGAGGGTCTCAAAGAGCTTGGGGGAAATGCGGCTCCGTTGTGTGCTGGGGTCATCCAAAGAGCCAGGTCTTAGGTCCTTCCAGAGTAGGGTCAGTGTGGGGGCTTGCCGGAGGTGGAGGGGGAGGTTGTTTCAGGCCTTAGCTGCTAGGTAGGAGAAGGACCTTTCTCCTGTCCTGATCCTGTAGATGCGTGGGACGGAGGCCAGAGCGAGGTCGGCTGATCTGAGGTGTCTTTTGAGTGCAGGGAAGGAGAGGCGATTGTTCAGGTATATTGACCCGGTGTTGTGGAGGGCCTTGTATGCGTGGGTGAGGAGCATGAAGGTTATTCTTCTTTCGACTGGGAGCCAGTGGAGTTTGTGGAGGTGTTGGGTGATGTGTTGCGGCAGGGGATGTCGAGGATCAGTCTGGCTGCGGCGTTATGGACGGTCTGGAGTTTGTGAAGCAGTTTCTTGTTGACTCTGGCATAGAGGGTATTGCTGTAGTCCAGTCTGCTGCTGATGAAAGCGTGCGTGACAGGTTTTCTGGATTCGGAGGAGATCCATCTGAACGTCTTTCGTAGCATGCGAAGGGTTTTGAAGCAGGTCGAGTAGACGGCGTTGATCTGGCAGTTTATTTCAGCGATGAGCCTAGTATAATGCTGAGGTTTCGTCCGTGGTCTGTCGGGGTGGGGGGATTTCTGAGGGCGGGGGGCCAACAGGAGTTTCCCCATGCAGAGGTGGTGGAACCGAGGATGAGGACTTCTGTTTTATCACTGTTGAGTTTCAGGCAGCTGTTCTTCATCTAGATGGCAACAGCTTTCATCCCTTCTTGGAAGTTGTGTTGGGTTCATTGGTGAGGGAGAGGATGAGCTGGCTGTCGTCGGCATAAGAGACGATGTTGAGCCCGTGGTTCCTGATAATGGTTGCGAGGGGGGCCATGTAGAGGGTGGGGCTGAGGAAGGAGTCCTCGGGCACACCACAGGTGGTTTCTGTTGGTTCCGAGAGGTAGGGAGAGAGTCTGTCTTGCTGAGTTCTGCCAGTGAGGAAATAGCATATCTAGTCGAGGGCCTTGCCGCGGATGCCGGCGTCGTGGAGCCTGGTGGCTAGGGTGTGTTGGGAGACAGTGTCAAAGGCAGCAGAGAGGTCCAGGTGCATGAGGGCTGCCATTTCACCTCTGTCGAGGAGGGAGCATATGTCGTCGGTGGTGGCGAGTAGGGCAGTCTCGTTGCTGTGGTTGCTGCGGAATCCTGGGATGTAATGTTGGAATTTTCTTTGTAGCCCTCAAGGTCCTGTTTTCTGTAGTGCCTTATACAGAATACACATTGACTTAAAAACAATCCTCTCTTTCACTGGACGCCAGTGTAGTTCCTTAATGGTGCCAGAGTTTAAACTGCCCTCACAGGCCCTGTAATGGCAGGCCTGAGCCATGGTTAGAAGGCTACTTAAGTCCATCATCTCCTTGTGTTTGCTTTGTTCGCCCTAAGTTGGCTAAAGAACGATGATGGATTCAACCCAGATCTGTGACTGGGGGTGATTGTCAGAAAAGTTTCAGTGCTCCGTCCATTATCGCCTTGTGTCTGCTTTGTTCGCCCTAAGTTGGCAGGGTATGCCCAGATGTAGGTCCCTTCCTCACTTTGTCACTGGATTTAAGCTAGCCTGGCTTATGAGGGGTCTTAGCCCGAAACCAGTCCCAGGATGCTTGTTTTCAGGCCAGTGAAGACCTGGCTTGGCAGTTCGGACTAGAATGTTCCCATGAGGAACAGGGTTAAGACTTATTTGCATATGGCTGGGTCTGTCTTCCCTGGACCGGAAACAAGCATCCTGGGACCGGTTTCGGGTTCAAAACCCTCATCAGCCAGGCTATCTTGAATCCAGTGGCAAAGTGAGCAAGGGACCCACGTCTGGGCATACCCTGCCAACTTAGGGCGAACAAAGCGATACCAAAGGGGATGATGGACGGAGCGCTAGAGCAAATCAAACACTCACCCCTAGTCAACTGAACTGATGAGGGTTTTGAACCCGAAACCGGTCCCAGGATGCCTGTTTCCGGTCCAGGGAAGACATGGCTTGGCAGTTCGGGCTGGACTGTTCCCATGAGGCACAGGGTCAGACTGATTTGCATATGGCCATGTCTGAACTGGGGTGGTGGAGTGAGCTAAAGAATGATGATGATTTAACCCAGATCAGTTGACTGGGGGTGAGTGTTTGATTTGCTCTAGCGCTCCGTCCATCATCCCCTTTGGTATCGCTTTGCAGGCCCACTAGTAGCATTTAATTTATAGGCCCTGGGCACATGTAGTGCACTTTACTAGGGACTTATAAGTAAATTAAATATGCCAATTGGGGATGAGCCAATATTACCATGTTTTAGGGGAGAGAGCACAATCATTTGAGCACTGATTAGCAGTGCTAAAGTGCACAGAGTCCTAAAGCCAGCAAAAAATCAGGCAGAAAAGTGGAGTAGAAAGGCAAAACATTGAGGGGAAGACCACCCTAAGGCTGTCAGGTCTAACAATAACATAACATATCATAACATTAGTATTTACAGGTAAATAGCACTTTAAGCATGTCGGTTACGTAAGCAGTTATGAATGTCGGTTACAGCAGGCTACTATGTATTTATGTTTCAGTTTGATCATGTAGGTATTATGTTTGCAGAGTAAATGGGAAAGTAATGCTCTAATCCAGTCAATCACTGCACTAACTGTTTTTCAACAAGTAAGAGTTTTCACATTCTTCTTAAAAGTCAGAGAGGAGGGGTTGTGCAGATTTTCGGAGGTAGGGAGTTCCATATACTATGTGCAGTACCAGTAAAGGACAGAGAGTATGTAGTTTCTTTTTTGAATCTAGGAGGTTCAAGGAGTAGAGAGTTTGAGTTTCTCAGTGCATGGATTCAACCGGGCAAGGTGAGTTTCTGTGCCAGGTATTTTGGGGTTCGATAGTGTAGTGATTAATGTGTGATACAGGTTATCTTTAGGATGCAACATGCTACAATAAGTAACAATTTGAGAGCGATCAGAGATTAAGTGATGCGGTCATAGCAGCTTGTTCTAGTTGCTAGTTTTCGGGCATCGTTGAGTGTAGACCTCAGTGGCGCATTATCATAATCTACTCTAGAGTTTACAAGGGCTTGTACCACATTTTGGAACATGGGTAATGAAATGAATGGCTTGATATTCCTGAGAAGCCAGAGTTGGTGTAGAGCAGCTTTTGTGGTGGAATTGATGTAGGTGATCATGTTTAGGTGTTTGTCGAGGTAGATACCGAGAGATTTTGAGCAGTCTATGGCCTTCAGAAGGCAGTCTGGTGCATTCAGGAGGTGTAGCCAGTTGTGTATTGGGAGTGTGCTGTGTGAGGGAGAGATGAGAAGGGAGGTAGTCTTCATTATGTTTAGTTTTAGGTGGTTGGTTGAGTACCAGGTTTGAATATTTGTCAGAGGTTGGTTGAAATTAATTATATCCTCTAGGGAGGTGATTTTGAAGTAGAGTTGAGTGTCATCAGCGTAAAGGTGGTATTATGTTTCAGCCTGGGGGAGTATTGAATACTAATTAAATTGAGCATTCCCCAAAACATCAGGATTATTCTATCCTTTGATCATTCAACAAAGAACTGAAACCTCTACTTTTCTAAAAAAAAATTCAACAAATAGTAATAGAAGATTGCCTGGAAACTAATTCTCCCGATAAGCATAGCGCCTGCTGTAATTTCTTGCTCAGCTTTCTTAATTGAGGGATACTATACACAGTATACTTACAATGTTGAATATTTGTTAATCCTGATCCACTCTTATGTAAAGCATACTGAGGGGCTGATTTAGAGTTCGGAGGATGGTGTATGCTTCATCAGGGTGGCAGAGAAATATACTCTATTGCCCTGATGGCATACCCGTCCTCCGAATCTAGAGATGTCCTTTAGCCCAGCGGACATCTCCTGTATTGGCAGCGGTTCCTGTCAGTATATTAAAATGTTGACGGAAGGCCCCGTCAACATGATAGTAGCCTCTGTCAAACTTTTAACCTTTTTTTTAATTTCAAATACAAAATCCTAATAAATGAAAATAAAAAACGCCCCCTCCCACCATGGGAGTTGCATTCCATGGTGAGGGGTTCATCATTAAAAAATATTGACTGCTCCTTACCACCAGGTTCTACATACCAGTCATGGACATACATACCGGTGGCAGACAGTGAAAACTAGCCATTTGACCACCCACTCTAAATCAGGTGTGCAGTCAAATGAACAAACTTATGATGGTCCTACTCTGTTAGACCCTTATAAGTGTACATGGGGGGGGGTAGGCGGAGTAGTCTCCGTCTCTGACATACAGAAGTTCCGCCCAACTCTAAATGAGGCAGGCAGAACTTCACTTTGATGAGGAGATACTCTGTCACCTTTGCGACAGAGTACTCTCTCACCAAATCAGGTCGCTAGTCTTGTCTGCACTACATAAAACGGACAAATAAATAAATAACAAATAAATATATGCTCGCAATCACTCACATTAAACATATGGGACTATTTTTCAACCATGGATAAGTACCAGAAAAAGGTTCCCCCAGAGTTTCAAGCCCTTCTTTGACTTCAGAACACCCCCTGGCTCAGCTGAGACTGACAACCCCACCCAACTTGACCAATCAGAGCTCTCCCAGACTTTGCTGCATCACTCCACCTCATATACCCAACCTGGAATACAAAACAATTATTTTTGGCAGCAAAGTAGATACAGTTTCATTATTTCGGGTACCTTCTATTTCATAAGGAATCAATATATCCCCACATCTATCTATTTGGGTATGTATAAAACATTAAATATGATTGTATAATTGTAAAGATAGCTTGGGTTGTGTTTTATCACGGCAAAATAGGAGGATCCAATAAATAAGCATGTTCTGTGTTTACAATAAATATACCTAATTGAAGCTGTAAGTTCAATCACTGCTGGGATCATTAACTACATGTGAGTCTAGAAAACGTCACACATAGCATCGTGAACTAAATATCCAAGTTTGCACTCAGAAATCCATTGTTAGTTGTAGGCATGCTAAAAGCTGAGTTTCTGGAATTTGGTGAACTCATATCACACATTTCAACAATCATGGGTTATTTAATGAAAATATTTAATAAATAACTCAACGCCACTATAACTTAAAAATAAGTATGCCCAGTATGAAAGGCAATTAGCAGAAATTGGAAAATATGTAAAATAATTGCACATAAAGTGAAATCTAAAATGTACATTGTATTCATTTGAAAAGGAAGACTAGTTAATTAATTGAAGAAAGATATAACATATAAAAACAAAATTAGTACAGTAAAACAAATTTATTAGCTTTAAAAGTAGTTAAAAATTATGTATTTTGATCTAGTCATCCCAACTATTTGTACCATTTCTAAAACACTGAAAAAGTTTAGAACAAAATAAGCATAATGTTTTTTACAAAGTTATCCATTTTCTTTTTACAATGTATTTAACTTTTACTACCTTGAAAAAAGCTGGAAACGACTGGCAAAAGTATTGAATACTTGTGTCACATTTTACCAGTCATTCAAAATTTCCTTCCATATAAAATAAGGTCCATAACTTTGACACATGTTGAGAGGAGACGATAAAAGTGTTTTGAATAATCTTTGGAACTTGCTACCAAGCAAAACTAAGACTAAAATGACATCCATAGCTGTCAGCTACAAATCATGTTTTCTTAAAGGCATCCTAGAAGACCTGTGGTCAAGCTAGCCCGTTAGCAACAAATCAGGGCTGTCCCTGAATTTTCTGCTCTCCCTTTATCTCACATCCCTCAACCAGGAGGCAGGAGAGTGTGCTGATCACCACAACCACAAGACAGAAGGAGACCAGGCTGCCATTCACAGAACCTGGACTGCTTTCAAAGTGAAATGAGGAATACCCAAATAAATAGAGTTTCTGACATGTCTCTTTCCTCTCTCTGCATTCAGGATCTCCAAGCATCCTAGGCAAAAATAAGTACTTCAGAGATTAAATATTCGATTACCTACCTCATCACAAGCCATGCTCTTCAGAGGCTACAACCTCCCTGGAAATGCAAGCACAAAGGTGACTAGGGACATGCTCCCCAACCTTGACAATACTCGGAACATGAAATAGTTTAAAATACATTGGTTTGATGACAAAATCCACACCATAAACCTCATCCTCTCTGACTCTCACGCCATCCACTGCATACCACTCATTCTCTTCAACTGGACTGACCATCTTGCCGTTTCCTTCACACTTCTACACGTTCAGCCAACACACAAATGCTGTCCTGTTTGAGAACTAAAAACCTTTCACTCCTTCAAGATCTTGTCCATTGACATCCTATGGCATAAAATCAGATCTACCATCAACTTCCTCTGGCAATATCTGATGTTAATTTTCTCATTGACAACTTCGATGCAACCCTGAAGAACCTTTGTGATATCTATGCCACGATGAAGACAAGTAACGGTAAACCCAAACGTTCTGCACCCTGGTATTCCTAAGAACTTATCAACAACAAGTGTATCATACACATACAGGAAAGAAGATAGAAAAAAGCAACTCCCAAGATGAGTGTTATCTTCTAAAATCTCTCTGCTCGACACACAGGAACCTCATCTTGTCAGCCAAAACTACCTACTACACAAACGACATCAATAAAGCGTCCAATCGAAGTAGAAAACTCTCCAAGACAATCAAGAACC
The DNA here is from genome assembly GCA_963921515.1 of Calotriton arnoldi. NCBI lineage: Eukaryota > Metazoa > Chordata > Amphibia > Caudata > Salamandridae > Calotriton > Calotriton arnoldi. Next base: position 2,696,724 of record CAWUFW010001484.1, on the reverse strand, counting down.
ACATCATCTCCCCAACAGTCCCACCTATCCAACACTCAGCCAACAAAATACCAACAATCAACTCCTTCATCAGTGAAAATATACAGAAAATTTGACAACAGATCAACTGCACTAAACTGGAATCCACCACAAGCCTTATCCCTCAGTGTGCCATCTCCAAATGGCTATCCTTCAAACTGTTCTCTCCAGACCTCCACAACATCCTAAAAGCCAACTTCTATAAAGATGATGCCATGCCTTCATCAAAGGCTTCTCTCTGGAGAAGCACTCCCAGCCTTCTTCAACATCATCAATACTTCACTCCCCCAACACACATACCCAGAAGACAAGTCATATCCTCACCTCCTATAGAAACTGTTAAATATTGCCCATCAACCATTTTGCATTCATAAACCAAATCATAAAAAAGCAACTTACAGTCAACTCCAATAACAAAGGTGTGCCACCCATCTCTTCCATCAAATATGCTTCAGATCATGCAGCAGCACTGAGCCCACCACCATACAGGTGAGAAAACATACCTCCTCACCGCGAATGAGAATGATGCCTGCCTCCTGATATGCCTAGAACTCGCTACCATCTTCTGAACAGTGGATCATCCCGTCCTCACCTACACCCTGTCCTGATGAATAGGACTCTCCAACACTGTCCTACACTGTCCTACACAGTCCTACATTGGTTCTTCTCCTTCCTCTCCAATAGGCACAACTCATTCAGAAGGGCTCCTCAAATTCCCAGAAGCTGCATCTTGTCCCCCATCATCTTCAGTTTGTACATGAAAGTCTTTGGAATCCTGGTCACTGACAGCAACATCCATTTTTACCAATTTGCTGACACTCAACTCTATCTGAAGGTCTACAGTGCTCCTGACTTAACAGCAGATCAAAGGCTATCTGCACCTCCTCTTAACCTGAATGTTCAGCACCTACATGACGCTTAACCCAATCAAAAGCAAATCCCTCCTCTTCAACAATAAGAGCAAAACTGACTTGCCAAAATGAACCTGTACGACTTCAACCCTAAGCTCTCAACCAACGCAAAATCTGTCAGCTTCACCATCTATATTTCCAATGAAATTGAAAACAAAATCAAGACAAACAGTTCACCACCCTGAAAATGACTTTCCTCCCTGAAAATTACATCAAAATTACATCAGACGCTTGTTCTCTCTCATCTATATGGAGGTTACGCCATGCTTCATGGCTTCCCTGACACCACACTGGCTTGCACAAAGGGTATTCTGCCCTCAGCTGCAAGCCTAACGAAATTTGACCACTTCAGCCCAGCAGTCTGAAAATCTGCATTACTTTCAAGACTAGTTGCATCACTTTCAAAACCCCTTTCTGTTTGGCTCAGACGTTACCCACTTGTAGCTTATTTTGTGATGTTGCTATGTGTGGTCTAAGTGGCTTAGGGTTTGCCCAGACGTGGGTCCGTTGCTCGCTGCGCCACTGGATTCAAGCTAGCCTGGCTGTTGTGGGGTGATACCCCAAAACCAGCCCCAGGATGCCTGTTTCTGTTCCAGGGAGCACGCGTTGGACTATTCCCAGGGGGAGCAGGATCAAGATTGATTTGCATATGGCTGGGTCCAAAATGGGGTGATGTGGCGAGCAAAATAACAATGGATTAAACGAACCCAGATCTGTGACTGGGGTGAATAAAAAGTTTCAACACTCCGTCCATCATTTTATTTTATTTTGTGATTTTGTTACCCACTTGTAGTAGGCCATGCCTCACCAGAAGTCAGGGCATAGCCAGACTGGAGATGAACTCATGAAAAAATATATAGAGAAAACAAGGCTTATCTGTCTATGCATTTAGGGGCTTATTTGCAAGCCTCTTGCGCTGCCGGTGTGTCACTTTTTATGACATTCCAGCGGCGCAGAGTGCAGACCCAGATCTACAAGGCCCCGCAAACCACTTTGCGTGGCTTTTCATGGCCTCATAAATATGGTGTAAGGCAACACAGCACAAGTCTCTGTGTTACCTTACACTACGTTAGGGAGACTTTGCATGAGCATTGTGGTGGGTGTTCCCATGCAACGCCCATTGGTTTTGACGCATTCCCAGATTTACAAGGATCTGTAAACCTGAGAATGTGTCAAAACTGTATTCCTCCCCAGGGCAGGCATGACTATGAGAAATATCTTTATTTCTCCTTGTTTTTCCTCTTTCCATGTATGCTGCATTGTGCAACACACAGAGAAAGAGGAAAACGCTTCCATGTATTGTTTTTGTGCAGGAAGGTTTTCCTTCCTGCACAAAAACAATCCTGCCAACAACATAGGCACCCTTACACTGGCACCCTTGGACCATGGTGCAAAGGTGCCTGTGTTGGCGCTATGCACCAAATTGTGTGCTGGCTGTAAGGACAGGAATGCATTGTATCTTGTAAATACAGTGCATTCCAGCCCTTTCGATTTGGCATAGGGCTGGGCAGCAAAAAGACTTGTGGGGTTGCCCTACACCAAATCATTGTAAATAAGCCCCTCGGGGTATATTTACTAACTTTCCAGAGCTAAACTTGTTTAGCTCTGGAAAATCACTCGAAAAAAGCGGAAAGCAGCACACAGCACTGCTTTGTATTACTTAGCACCAAGGGGGCGTACCATGGGTAGTGCATGGGTGTTTCCATGCAACCACCCAAGGTTTCTGACCCTAAGCCATATTTACTTGAAAAGTAGACAGAGTTTAGCGTGAGAAAATAGCGCCCTTTTCAAATACCCGCTATAAGGAGAAATGCTTTAATTTCTCCTTTCTTTTCTGACTTTGTATGTGTGCTGCACTGTACAGCACACATACAAAGTGAGAAAAGTTAGTCTAAGCATGGTCTTTTGTACTGGAAGGATTTCCTTCCAGTACAAGACCTATGCTAGACTCATAGAAACACCCTTACTCTGTGGTGCAAAGGTGTGTCCGTGGCGCACAGCATCATATTTCTGCGCCAGTGCTAGGGAGAGGGGAGGAGAGTGCCATATATCTGTAAATATGGTGCTCTCCTGCTCTCTATTTCGCACACAGCACAGCACAGCATATACGCTGCTGCACTGCGCTCCGTGAGAATCTAGTAAATCTGTCCCTCAGTGTCTGAAATGACATTCCCATTAACATAGGAACTGAACTGCCTCGACCCTCCTTCTACTCAGGAAAGAATTCAAGACTCGTTTCTCCACAAAATACTGCAGCCTAGATTTATAAAGTGTTTTCCAGAGTGTTCTGAAGCGCCGTAAATAACCGCACTGATGAACTTATGAGCACAAACATTTTTGTAGCCCTGAATGATGGCTCTTGCCCCTCACCAAACTGCTTTTCAGTGTGAATGGTGAACTCTATGCTAATTCATGCAAAGTGGGATATCTGTAGCAAACATACACAAACTTCCCTTGGTTTTTTACTGAATGCCAGATCACGTATAATGACTTGACCTGGCTTTGTGTCAAAACCTAACTCCAAGTGAAAACAGGTGCAATTGATTGGCAAGTGGTTGTTTATTTCGGCTATCTAAATAGTACATGTTGGACTTTGCCGTCTCTGCAGGGTCATCCACAGACTTTTTCCCTTCACCCCTCCTGTTTTTCTGAATTAGTTGTGGTTGGCATTAGGACTCTGTAAACTTTGCCACTGCAAGTGCTTGTGCTCTTCCCTAAAACATAGTAAAATTGGCCTACATCTGATTGGCTCATTTAATTCACTTATAAGTCCCTAGTAAAGTGGTACAGCATGTACCCAGGACCTGTAAATTAAATGCTACTAGTGGGCCTGCAGCATTTATTGTGTCACCCATTTAAGAAGCCTTTTAAAACATGACTCAGGCCTTCAATTGCAGTCTGTATGCAGTTTTAATCTGCCATTTCGACCTGGCAAGCTAAACCTTTTGCCAGGACTAAACACCCTTTTTAATACATATACGTCACCCCTAAGGTAGGCCCTAAACAGCCCGTAGGGCAGGGTTCATTGTATTTAAAAAGTTGGACATGTACCTTTAAGTTTTACATGTCCTAGTGGTGAAAAACTACTAATTTCATTTTTGGCTACTGTGAGGCCTACCTCTGCCGTAGGATAGCATGGGGTTACTTTTTTACATTTAATAAAATAAATAAATAAATAAATGTAATAAGTGATAGCCTTTGTTTAGGAACAGGTAGAACTATCATTATTGGTCTCTAAAGAATTGTAATTTAAAATCCTCTTTAATAATAAAGCCAGATTTTAAATGACAATTCTGAAAAGGCCACTTTTAGAACGTTGGCATGTTCATGTCTTAACCATTTGGCGCCTGCAGCCCTTGTCCTGGGTCACACAACTGTGTTTAAGGTAACAGTTGGCCTTTGTGTATTCCTCCCAAACAGTAGACTAAGGGGGACTAGATGTTGGCAGGATAGGTCATCCTGCCAACATATGTGGGGCAGAGCTGTTCCCTACCCCACTTATATTTCAAAGAAACTGCCACAACACACAAAGTACTTCACACTAGCTTCTTGTCACCCCAGACTCCTTGGAGCCTGGGCAGGGAGGAAATTCCAGAACCATCTGTGTGGGAAAGATTCCACTTCAAAGCTAGCACCAGGTATAAAAATAGGACAATTAGACCCACTGTTCAGTTCACTCCTGGACCTGCGGCGGACACTCAGAAAGCCTGCCCTGCACTTCAGTGAACTGCCCTGCTGCTTGCGGCCTGCTTTGTACTTCGGAAGACTGCCCTGCTGCTGGAAGCCAGCGTTGAACCCTCAGAGGACTCCCTGGAGGAATGCCTTGCTCCTTGAACTCAGGACTACAAGAGCGACTCGAAGAGCTAGTTGGCTGACCTCCTCTTATGAGCTACAGGGACACAAAAAGCTCCAGTATGAATGAATAATGAATGAATATTAGCCTTATAAATCGCAAACTTTGCCCAGAGGTGTCAAGGCGCTGTAAACAGGGCCATCAGACAGAGATACACGTTGGACTCATGCTAATAGACTGGTAAAGAGCCAAGTCCAAGTCCAGTAACTTGAACCCTGCACCTGGACTCAGGTTGAAGTGAGTTCTACCCTCCAAATGGTGTGCACCCAGTCCTGGACCTTGTAAGTGGTGCTAAAGGTGCCAAAACAGCCAGAATCCAAGCCTGGAAAATATTTTCAGCCCAAAAGAAAGGAGACTTGGACCTACCTGGTCGACGATCTACCCAAGGTGCATCGCCTGTCAGCATGACTTTGCAGTAGCTTCCGCTACATTCTTCTCCGCAGCCTCAAATCCTGTTCAGAGGCTCCTAATGGAAGGGGTATCCCTCCTCGTGGAGCCCTCATCTTTTGCAGTTGGCAGCTTCATGCCACTGGAGATTTTCAACTTCCAAAAAAGAGACTTAAGGCTCAATTTAAATTTTGGCAGTACATACCGCCAACATGACGGTCCGCCTGCCGGATTTATCTGTGGCTGAACCTTTGGTTTGGCTACTGCGTTAACTACTCTGTTTCCGCCATAGCCAAACCTCGAAGATGGCCCAAAGGACGAAGGGCCGTTGGAGAAATGGCCACATGTATCTGCCCACCCAATCAGGATGGGCGAACATGTAGCCATTTTTTTTACTGTCCCTATCAGCCAGACGAATAGTAAAAAACAAATAAAGCTCCCCCGCCATCATGATGACACAGCCGTGCACCAAACGCATTGAAAGCAACTGCTATGACGAGGATTCCTGCCAATGTATTATAAATTACCGCATGCTTGGTGTTCATTTATAAATTTGACAGGCCATTCTTGCCCCATTTCCATGGGAATCCCATGCCAGAGAAGTAGAAGCTAGTAGAAGTCCTGATTCATTGGTGGATGTGAGGCATGCCAGAATTAGTGTCTAACAGGAATATTACTGGCGATACCTGCACTATTGCAGCACACTCTCCTTACCATGCAAGAACACCTACCTAGGTTTTGAGCAGATGTGTTTGTGGTCCCCAAGTGTGGTCAGAATAACTGTTTCTTTACTTTGCTTTAGTACCTAGTGGACCTGTGATGAACCACATTTATCTAGGCAGAATCCAGAGGGCCATCTCAAGTACCAATTTAGAAGATATAAGACATGCATGATTGGGTTACAGTTTAACAGAGACCTCTCCTTCAATGCCCATATCAATAGAACCACCAAAAATATGTTCTTACAACTGCAACATTTGCAGGTGGTGATCCCCCTTTAGGTTTTCCCACAAAATCTCATAGTTAATGAGCTTGGTGCTCTCTAGACTTGACTAATACAACATAATTTACACAGGGCTCCCAAAAGGTGCTGCTTGACTATTCTTTGGTCTGTAACAATGTAATGACATAATCTCAGCCTAGAAATGTCTATACTAGCTGCCCATCAAGGCAGATCATAAGATCCTAGCTGTACCCTCCATCATCTCTTCTAATGCTGGCCACACAGAATGAATTTGCCATCTGTCAAACATACCATAAAATATACTGGGCTAGATCTCTTCACAAGTAGGGCTCATAACTTGAAACTTTATGCCCATACATGTAAGACTGAAGGTGGCTCACTAAAGTTTTTAAGGGGATTGAATACACATCTCTTCCAAGTCGGATATAGCTTTGAGGTCCATAAGTCACTCCAACTATTCCATATGTATATGCACTCCTGAGCTATTTGTGTGATCATTATTCAGCCAAAGGGCAAGTCCAGTTCTCCTTAAGTCACTGGCAATTCAGGGAGGTAGCCTGACCTGCCCTTAGCCGAGTAGTTACCTGTGGTGGTGGGCCAGGCAGGGGTTGTCTGTGGTAAATCAGGAGTGTGAGTCATCTTTTCATAGCTGTGTTATGAGGAAGACCAGCAGCAGGTTCCTTGGTTAATACTAGTGTACCTACTTCCTGCAGGTCTCTTGATGCAGACTCTTGAGAATGCATCATTGTGCGGATGAATGTACTGTTGTACTTTACATGTTGCTGTTAGCCGGGTGGTGGCAGGACATTATCAAATATGGCTTCAGTAGATAACTGCTTTCACCTTTAGAAGGGATGCGTAAAGTTAGGAGTGGTTGACAGTGTCTGGACATTTTTAGTGTGGTGTGAACTTTGGACTATATTCATCTATGTGTGCATCAGCATCTAGAATCCATTGGCGTCCGGGATTGCAGCATCTTGGCACAACCAAGGGAAGCAGTTTGGGCATTCAGTGAAAAAGAGATGAGCATCAAGTACTAACTGGATGTTGAGTCTGGTACAATACTCACAGTTGTAGTATATGAGTGGCATCTGGTGCCTTCTTGATGGGAAGGTGTGCACAGCCAATGGTCCAGCGGCAAGGTAGAAGCCACATCTCTCATAGGCATCTATCTTCCTCAGTGATGTCCTCTGGTGTGACCGGAAGGGTGATACAACATGGGGCCTGAGTACACCTATGACTTCCATCACTGGCTTCTAAAAATATGATTGTAAGATACAGAGTAGGGCTCTGGTGACTCCCTAAAGAGAACCTGTGGCAGAATATTGTAGTAGTCATTTAAACTTTGTGTCTAGCCTGAGGCACTTTCAATTAATGCGTGAGATGGCAAATTAAAAGTTAGTTAGCCCGCTGGTTTACATTTTTCCCCCTGAAGTAAGTCCTGCATCCATGACGGGAGATGGCTCGAGGGAAAATAAAGAGACAGTGGGTCTGCCATTCCATAGCAACACGGATGGGCCTGCAAGCACTCCAGTTAATTCTAAAGACAGTATCCCACCTCAAAAAGCAAAAGCAGCATTGAGTTGTTTATGGACCTTTTTTCTTCTCCACTGCAGTTCTTGACATGGTGGAGTTTGTGGCACTGACAGAACAGACACTCCAGGAATGGTGTGGAGGGTGGGGGTTGATGCAGCCCCTCCAATGCCTATCCTGCAAGTGTCAGATCCATCAGGGTTTTCCCAACAGTGTTTCCAGCAGCAATTCCAGTACTAGGAAAACCACATTCCCCCAACTACTCAGAGCGTCAGGGGAACCGAGAGAAGGGCGGTCTCAGCTGCTGCCAATTTTGGTGGCTGCTCATAGTAGCACATGATTACACTTAGACCCTCATTACATGTGGTCCATTAATCCCAGTGAGGCTGGTAACAGGAGTTTCTGATCCCGTCTGCGTTACAAGCTCCTCATGAACACCAAAGACTGGGAGTGTTGCACTCATCCATTCCAGATGTTGACATGAAATGGAGCGGTACATGCCACATGTAAAATTAGTGTTCACCTTGAACATATTTATTAATTAAGGCCAATGGACATACTGTGATTTGCCTAAAGTTAAAAGATGGATGTCTTAACACGTGAAGACAGATGGAAATGGTGAAATACAGTGTTTGTAATGTACAGCTTTTACTTGGTCTGACAATATGAGCGTGTTACACAACCTGGAAGTAACACAACCGTGTAGTATATCTTTGGCATGTAATAGATTTGCATGCTTTTGGAAAATTACCTGCGTTGCAGAAGAAAAGTTAATTTCTCTGCTAGAGGAGTCTTGGCTGAAGGAGGATCCCTCATAGGAGTTACCTCCACCGGACAATCTCCATGTTGAGAAGGTAGCACTTATTCATCTACAAGGGGTGCTATTTTCAAGTAGTACTTATTATTATAGTACACTTGAATTCTTATTAGGCAACATATAGTTTGTGTGTTAGGTTAACATTGTTGGCCAGTGTTCTAACTAGGAGTGGAGTTAGTTACCTACACATGCCCTATTTTAGTTGATGTATCCTCATCACTACAAGGCTTCTGTGACTAAATCATCCTAGCAGTCTTTCTTGCAACTTCATAGGGCTTGCACATTGAGCTACATGGTCCTTTCTACAGCCATCCTCTACAGCTGTGTGTCTGCCATCTCCTCTGAATCTGCATAATCTCACCTCCCAACCCTCATTCTTGTCACTTTCTCTGTTACTCCTCACCCTGTGCAGGAATCTTGTCTGTCGCATATCTCATTCTCTTGGTGACCGTAAAAGCTGCCCAGTGGGGAGTCCAGATGAAGTTTTTCTGGTTCAAAGGCGACGACTTCTTCATTGCTGGTAAGAGTTTCCTTTGAAGAATGATTTATATGGACGTTTGTTACTCACACAATATAAGATGGGACACTCCTAGTAGTAGTACAGAAGACGCATGATTTATACAGCAAACTGCATTTGACACCACTGGTGTTTCTTACTTTTACACAGTCCTGCATTTATGAATGTCTCTCACCTATCAGCAAAGGTGTACCCAGAAAAATAAGCTACTCCTTCTTTAAACTATATGACTACCACTGAGTAAGGGAACCTGCAATCCTGATGCTTTCAAGGAGGGTCCTGAAGAACTGTTTCCTCTAGGAAAGCTAGTTTCATTCCATTCATCCATCCATCCATCTTTCCTTCCTTCCATCCATTCTTTCTTTCTTCCTTCCTGCCTTCCTTCCTTTCTTCCTTCCATCCATCCTTCCTTCCTTCCTTCCTTCCTTCCTTCCTTCCTTCCTTCCTTCCTTCCTTCCTTCCTTCCTACCTCCTTTCCCTCACTCTATTTGCCTTTCTTTCCTTACTTGAATTCCTCTTTCCAGTCTTCTTTCTGCAATCACTCTATTTGCCTCTCACATTTTCATTGTGATTTTCATCATTCCTCTGTCTCTCTTAAGCCATGTTTGGTTCTCTTCCCACCTTTTGGCACCACCCCAAAATTGTTTCATGGTATTTTCTTTGAATTGTGTATTAGTTTCTGCTGCGGTCTTTCAACAAAAAATCACAGTTAAGAAGAGCCATAAAATGAATTTAATCTTTCTGTTTACACTTTGCTCAAGCTGGTATAATCGATGCTACTCTACACAAAGGCCCATACGTAAATATGTTTGATTTATAAATGATTGCAAACATCATACAACACCTTACACTCTGTTGTTAATGGCACCAATAACCAACAGTCCTGGGCATTGTTATACAGCTAGGAATTACTAAGACTCAGTGGGTGATCATCTGAAAGTAAAGAATATATTGAACTGTGAGATATCTCACAAAAACAAGTCATGATTTATGGATGGATCTGGAGAAAAATGTTACTTCAGTGACTTTGATTCTGAAGAATCTAATTGTAACCTTTCCTGCACTGCTTTGTGTTTTAGTCTATTTCTATCCAACTCACCCATCTTTTTGTGCGGTTACGTGCATTACAAATATTTTAAGACACCCTTTGTGTGGTTGTGCTAACATCGATACTTGTTGTTGTGGTGGAGTAAGAACACTTGATGTGTGATGCATATTTTTGTGGCAGGAATGCACTTTATTCCCCATGTTCTGCTAGTTAGGCCAATCACTGAGAATTAGGACCAGTCTATGAATCATTGTAAGACAAGAACCATACCTATTGTTTGTCAGAAACCCCTGAAAAAAAGTGGTTTCACCTAATTCTTGCTGTCCAGCACTCCCACCTGAACATAACATCCACTAACAATGAAAACAATATGCCATGTGCTCCTCCATAGTGTATTCTATGTATCTTCATTGAGTGTCCCAGACACACAACGATGTATGATGCTTGACAAATAGAGAAACCCTGAAGTAAACATATAGGAGCTTCAACAATATGGACTCAGTACTCACCACCCAGAATCAACACTCTTCAAGCAGAAAAGTGGCTTCTACCACCATCAACCAGCATAAGTTACACAGATGTTCGAATTCTGTGCATCATCAGCTGCTACCCATGTTATTAGCAACTTTGCACTGCCCATGACAAAGTAGACTGATTACTACTGTAGAAGGACTAGATCTTAAATATCCTACTTCTTAATCACAATTAGCTTGCTGTGCTTGGACTTGGTCTGAGCCATACTAAAAGGAAAATAGGAGTCAAGTATTAGCTTTTGCCTAGTGCCAATACTACCTAAGTATATCTTCCTTACACTGAATGAAATATATAATATTAAGTACCATATGGGCGCCAGGCATGGTGACATTGAGACATCACTACCAAGAAGCAGCTCTATCAGGAATGAGAGCAGTCATGATGTTAGCAAGCGGGATGCGGGTAGTTCCCATCATGCCTCGCGTCTAAGAGGCTGCATCCAGGAAGCCGCCGCATGACCAAGATGATGCTGCATGGAGAACGCTAGGAGAGTGCGGCCAGAATATTGGCACAGAGCGGACCGGCGGAGGAAAGGACGAGGCAACAAAGCCCACAATCACAGCCGGAGAGCTGATCGAATGAAGGAGTTTTGACCAGAGCTGGCAGAGAGGCAGGTGAGTGCACAGCGCAACGGAATTACTCGGCGGTGAACCCGTAGTGCTACTTTAGGCTTCCCTCCTGGGGCGAAGCGCACGGGGTGGGACCAAGGGAGATGGCCTACCTAGGTGTACATGCTATTTGTGGGCCCCGGCGCTCTCGCAGATGCCATGGTGCACCCTGCCTCGCAACAACAAGCAGTAGAAGTGCACGCATCTATTTAAAAGCTACAGTTATCAGCCTGCTGGGACTATTAATTGCTCGGTGTATTGGGATTTTTATTTAAAACTACTTAGTCGACTGAGCTTCCGAAACACGTTGCACCACTACGCGAAACATTACGGCGTGAACATACTCCGACTAAACCTAAAGCGGCCAAAAGTACAAAAGGGCAACAGATTTTGCGGAAAGAGAACAGCGGGAAGGTTGCTAAATTGGAGCATAATATGAAAACTTCACTACAACAATCAGGGCCCTAATGTGATGGCCAGCCTACCACTAACTGCTACTTCATGTAATGCTTCTGCCTCTCATGAAAAAAACTGAGAAAGGCACTCTTTAACTTCTGTTGGCCAGGCCCCAACTCCTGTCTATGGCAGTATAAGCTCTTCTAGTACCGTGACGCATTATGAGGCATCAAATATGGCAGTAAAACCTCCATATCTTTTGTTTAGCTCACTGGTTCTCGATCCACTGCATACAGGCATTAAAGGGGTTAAAAGGGAAGATAAAAGAGCTGGCACACTTGGCCTTAGGAAATGGCTAGTCTGCTGATCAACACTCCGCAGTAGCATATGCAAGCATCAAGAATATGGTGGGGGAAAGTGCAAGCTCTTCTTCCAAGCAGCAGTGTGAACGGAGCTCCGGAACAGGAGTGGCAGTAGGCAAGAACAGTCAGTTGGTGCTCATGATGCAGCAAATCCTGGCCAAGCTGAGAGAGATGAGAAGTGCCCAGGATAAAGCTCACTATGAAGTACAGACTCAGCTCAGTAGTGTCAGTCAGAATTTACTACAAGTCAACTCCAGACTGACGCAAGCTGAACAACGTATATCAGACTTAGAAGAATTTCAGAAGACCATTGTGCCCCGGGTGAGCAAAACTAAACAAGAATTGATCAAGATCAATTTGAAATTGGATGAGTTAGAGAACAGTTGTAGACACACAAATCTGCGCTTTACAGGGATCCCTGAAAATCAGGAGATTGACCGAGACCCAATTAAATTCATTTCAAACCTAATTCATTAATATGTTCTTCCGATCAGCCAGAATAAGCCGGAAGATCTCACCATCCTGCGGACTCATCGTGTGCCCTTCACTCAGCTTTCAAACACCAACTTTCCACGTCCATTTCTGGTTAATTTTTGGGGCTTTAGGGTAAAAGAAATGATCTTGTCAGCAGCTATAAGATCAAAAGGGTTCCATATGGAAGACAAAAGTCACTTTAACATTTATTCAGATGTGTCCGCAACTGCAGCCTGGCGGCGAAGAGATTTCAAAGCAATGATGGAACCCTTTAGGAGGCAAGGAATTCAAGCAGTCTTGGTTCAACATTCCAAATTAAAGATTCTGGTGGATGGTCGTTATCGTGTACTGAGCTCAATGGATCAGTAGAAAAAGAAAAATTGGCAAGGAGGAAAGAATATATGTATGAATTTACTAACTCATAGGGAACTCAATATTACCCTAGAGGCAGTCCATAATCCTGTCGTTAATTCATATACCTCGTTCAAGAGCAAAACATCACATACCACAGACACAATTTTATAGAAAAACTAATCATTATTATTTTTTGTTGTTTCTCCTTTAACACCTTCGCCGCGATCGGAATTCCGCCCAGGTGCTGGACATTCCGATTGCGGGCGTGGTCGTGACGAGCTCAGCTCGTCATGCGCACATGCCGACCGCGCAGCATGACGAGCTGAGCTCGTCATGAGCAACGAAGGGGTTAAAACATACAAACATATATAAAAACAAAGTATACATTGTCGGCAGACGGTGTAAAGTTTGGCGTTTAGCCCAGTGAAGAAACAAATAGAGTGAGTAATACCTGGGACGCTTTTAAATGAATCACGACTAAGGAGTCAGCGTATAAGTTATTACAACGAGTGGAGTGAAATATCGCTAAGGCATAAGGCATTGATTTAGTTCCCCGGAGGCCGACCATTAGCCGCTTTTGACTGCGTCTTGTTTGTTCCCTCACCCTTGTCCTGAAGAGGCCAAAATGTGAATGACGGCCGAAACGCGTTCGCGTCGACAGTCCTTTGACAAGAGGAGTCTAACAAAAAAATGAAAATTGTGTATGTTTAAAGGCACTTTCGAATTAAGGTCTAGAGAGGGGTGATTACCTCATGTGCTTAAATGATGACCTCATAGTGGATTGCTTCTATTTAATATGCAAACACTACATGTATTTCTAATGAGTGGGTAGTAGGAACTTATGGGTTTTTGTTGCTTTTGTTTGATTTGTGATGTATACTTTGTTTGTATATATGTTTGCATGTTTTAAAGGAGAAACAACAAAAAATAATAATGATTAGTTTTTCTATAAAATTGTGTCTGTGGTTTGTGATGTTTTGCTCTTGAACGAGGTATATGAATTAACGACAGGATTATGGACCGCCTCTAGGGTAATATGGAGTTCCCTATGAGTTAGTAGATTCATACATATATTCTTTCCTCCTTGCCAATTTTTCTTTTTCTACTTGTTGTAGTACCTTTACCCAGGTAGAGGAGGGTAATTTGGGTAAACCCCTATATATCTTTGAGCTCATTGGATCAGGCAAATGAGATTCTCCAATGACAACCGCAACAGCGGTGGCAAAGAGAGGATCATTATAAAAGAGGGGAATGAAGGGTGAGGGGAAAGAGAGTCACCCGGTTGGAGACTGTGGATACAATTAACTAAAACTATATATCAGTAATCTGAGGAGCTCTCGATTGAAATACTCTAATTCCTTTTCCCCTTTTTAATTTTTTTTTCATCATGTGTTGTTTCTGTTGGATCTTATTCTGTGTTCTCCCTTTTTTGTTTTTCTTCTTTGTGGTGGCTTCCTTGGAGGATAGCTTCTGGGTGCCATTCCAATGCACTCTACAAAAGGGAGTGTGGGTGGGGGCAAACCTGAGCATCAGTGGGCTAGGACCCGAGATGCGGAGGGCCCTCCAGGATGGTCTATCACATGGGTAGGGTTAGGGAGGGAGGGTGGGCTAGGGAGGAGGGGAGGGGTATAAGAGCAAATAAAAAAAAAGGTGTGGCAGCTAAGGTACAGTGCAGAATTTACGTTTGTTTAGAGCACACAAGGTATCTATTTAATTTTAGGTATGCCTCATAAGTGTTTAAAAATTATTTCCTGCAATGTGAACGGGTTTAATAATAGAGCGTTTCATCGATCTATGTTGTCCTGGTTTAAATCATTACGAGCTAATATAATCTCAATATAGGAGACACATTATAAGGAAGGAGCTTCAATTGGGAAAAATTCAGGGATTTATCCAGAACAAGTTCTATGCCTCATCTAATGCAGCTATTAAGGGTGTAGCTTTGTTAATAGTTAAAGATCTTCAATGCATGTAAAAGAACGATGGTTTATAGAGACCACAGAGCTAGATGCTTATGGGTACAGATGAAGATATCAGATTAGTTAATTAAATGGTGAGCTATTATGATCCCATTGAGGACTCACCCGAAACTTTGCAATCTCTTTACGATTTTGCAAAAGCGCAATCTGGTCTGCTAGTGATAGGTGGTGGCTTTACTATTTTGATTGATCCAATTTGAGACTCCTCGCGGGCACACAAACCACAGACAAAACCTAAGTTGAAAATGCTTTTGCAAAATTTGATGCATGATTTTGCTCTGGTTGATTGTTGGCGATGCGAATACCCAAGGGATAGGAAGTATACATGTCATTCTGGGCGCTTTCACTCTTCTTCTCATATTGACTTCTTCCTTAATTCCCATTCACTTTTAAAGACCAAGTCAGAAATAATAGAGAACCCATTTTCTGATCATGCAGCAATCACTGTCAATCTTAGAATCTCTACTCACCGAGAGGCGGAGACTGGATAGATTTTTGATAAATCCTTATTAGTCTGTAAGCAGTGGATTATTCAGATGTGTCAGACTCTAGATGAGTTTTTAGAACGAAACATTGATACAGCATCAGAATTTTCAGTGTGTGGTGCCTTAAAGGCTTTTTTTAGAGGCAGAGTGATTGCATTCAAGACTGACAAGAGAAAGATGGAAAAAGAAGGCAGGCTGCAGTTACAAAAAGAAGTTAGTCAGGCAACAGAGAACTAATTAGCCTCCCATACAGGAGAGGGTAAAACTAAATTAATTTGAGCCAAATATAATCTGCAGGATTATTTTACATCAAAACAGATTTTGAATCATAACTTGGTCTTACAAAAAAGGTACTAGGAGAGTGATTATATAGGAAAATATCTGACATGGTCAGTAAACGCAGGGCGAATGCTAATTGTGTTAAAAAAATATTGGATCCAGTGTCGGCAAGAATCACTTCTCATCCGCAAGAAATTGCGAAGATTTTTTTAAACCACTATAAGGAGCTATATTCAGATTCACATAAGACCACTCTAGAGAAAGCTGAAAGGTGGCTGGGAGGGCTAAATAATACAACATTGATTTCAGAACAGAGTGAGACTCTGACCTCTCCAATTACCCTTGTAGAAGTTATACAGGTGGTAAATACATCTCTTACTGCAAAAGCGTGTGGGTTAGATGGAATACCTACAGAGGTATATAAAGTTTTTTTACCCAAATTTAAGATATTTTTAGTGTCACTCTTTAATATGATTCTTCAAGGGGGCTCAGTTCCCAACACTTTCACTCAAGTCGTGGTGGTTAGTTTAGTTAAAAAAGGTAAGTCTAAGGAAGATGTTCACTCCTACCAGCCCATAAGCCTACTTAATTCAGAATATAAAATCTTTACGAAGATTTTATCTAACCGCCTTGCACAAGTAGCTCCCTCAATAATTAATCTGGATCAAAACAGTTTTTTGCAAGGCAGAACCCTTTCAATAAACACAGACTACTTGACCCAGGCTATTGATTATTTTTCTATGAATAAAATTGAAGCAGCAATAAAAATGTTAGACGCAGGCCTAGTGGTCCAACATGGCGGACGTGCTTTAGGGGAGCTCTGGTAGCCCAGTAAAATATCTTGCCTAAATCCTGTCACATCAGCCCGATAATTAGCCCCCCTGCTCCTCTGACAGATGCTCCTAAACAGGCGATATCAGCGACGGTGTTGGGGACCGCCGATTTCTAACAAAGTGCCCTGGCAGAGATGTCGCTGCGGAGCTCAAGCGGGAGATCCTAGGCCCGCGCTGCGACAAGGCAGCCCCTGCCCTACCTCGGCAAGTACGCGGTCAGCGACCGTGGATCACGATGCCAGTCTACACAGGAAAGAGGCGGACCGACCGTGGGCCCAGGTTGCGAGAAGAGCTGCGGAATCAGAACGCACTAACCTGGCACCGGGGCCTGCAGTGAGAGGTGTTTGGAGTCTGCACACGCCCCGGTCTCGTCCACAGTCTGGCCCTGTGAAGACGCTGCTCTGGAGCCCCGAGTGAAGAATCTTTGATCTGTATTGCCGCAAAGCGGTCACAGCCCTACCTTGACAAGTGAGTTGTCAGCGGTCGTGGGTTCCAGTGCCGATTTTTACAAGTGGGAGGCGCCATGGCCGCTGGCTGAGGTTGCATGAGAGGCTGCTGGGGCGGGACATGCTGGATTAGTGCTGAGGCCTACGGCGAGAGGCGCGAGGGCCTGTTCACATTGCGGTCCCGCGTACGATATCAGCGCGATCGCGTAGCAAGGCGGTGGCTCACTGCATGGAAAGAGAGCGTCCCTTCCAAAACGCCTTCTGAGTCATAGTGAGGTATCCTGGCTCCCCGTTGGCCTCCCAGTCATTCTCACCCTCTGAGGGCCTAGGCAGCCAGAATTTGAGGCCCGCACTAGGCCTATTCACAGTACACTAGAGGGTGGCTTGAATATCTGCTGCACCGATCCTGGGAGCGAAGACGACCCTTGTGGTTGGGAGATTTTGTGGTGCCCTGTGAAGCCAGTAGAAGGACCTGGGGCCTGGTTCAGACTGTCCCGGACTGTGTGGCCGGCGCTTTCTCATGGCACGCCCTCCCCCCCCCTCGAGAAGCCAAAACAGTTGGAGACTGTGGGTTGAGGCAGGTGAGACCGGGGCGTAGGCACCTATTAGGGGGGTGGGGAGGTACCCGTACACGGAGGCAACCAGGCCAGGTCTTTGTACGGCTTGTGTGTGGGTTGCCTTCCCTCTGGCCTTCAGGGACAGTCTGGGCCCCAGACAGATTAAATGGAGCCTCCCTTGGACATTGCTGCAACTGCCAGCCCATACCGGATTGCATTGCCCGCCGGTCTGGTGGCCCCTCCTGCAAGGACTAGCAGTGAGGTCCCCTGTCACAGGGAGCCCCCTTACACATACTGAGGATGACGCGGGACAAGCTGCAGGGAACCAAGCAGAGCACGATGGACCGGTACACGGGCACTGGGGCTCCGGCTACAGATCAAGCGAGTCAGGCCCATGCCATTCCAGACAACGTTGCACTGATTGGCCGCAATTACGCAATCTAGAGATACACTGGAGGCTAAGATTGGGGCAGTAGAGTCTGATGTTATGTTGATCCGTAAAGACCTACACAAGGCGGTAGATAGAATAACGGAAGCCAAGACTAGAATATCGACTGTGGAGGACACCGTTACATCCCTACAAAAGAAAGTGTCGCCCCTGGAGTCTATTACAAGGGGCCTTGTGTCCAGGGTGGAAGATGCGGAGGGCAGCACCCACAGAAATAATCTCTGATTTGTGGGCTTCCCGGAGGGCTGCAAGGGGAGCGATATGGAACAGTTCCTCATGTAATGGTTGATAAAATGGCTTCCACCAAACTCCATGTCTCAATGCTTTATTAGAACGTTGACACCGGTCCCTACTACAAAAACCCCCACCGGGGGCTAGGCCACGACCAATAATCGCCACGATCCTAAACTTCCACGACCGGGATACTATCCTGCGACAGGCCAGATTGACGGACCAGCTCCGGTATGCCTCACACCACATTCTAATCTTTCCGGACTATACTAAAATGGTACAGCAACGTCGGCAGTCATTCACGTCGGCCAAGGCATGCTTGAGAGACTTGAAAATCCCATATGCTTTGCTGTTCCCAGCCCGGTTGCGAGTCTTGTATCAGTCACGCTTGCTCTTCTTTAAATCACCGGAGGAGGTGTTTGCCAGGACCGACGAAACTGTGAAAACTATACCACATACCCCACCGTGACATCACCCGGAGAAGCAACACATAAGCTTAATAAAACCAAAGGGAAATCGAACCGCAGATCGAGGCGCCGATCCAGGACTCGCAGTGAATCCAGCTCAAGAGTGGCCGAGAACCGATGCGACTCGCCTGCACAGAGAATGAGGCACAAGATTGACATTTGATATGGGCTGATGGCGACAAACCTTAAGGGCTACTACCCCCCCCAAGAACTGTTCTCTGTACCTGAGAGACTAACATAATATTGGGGACAGTTTAATTGGGATCTATTGGTGAGGGTTTGACTCCTGCCCCCATTGGAGTAGGATCAAAGCCTCAACCACGACAGATGCTTCAACCGTTTTGAGGTATTGGGTGGGGAGAGAGGGGGAGAGTGTTGGATTGTTTCGACTTGTTGATTGTGCTGTGTCTTACTATCGCATGTATGATACCCCCATAGATGACGCCATGCCCGGGCTCAAAGTAGGATTCCAGGCCCAATACGATGGCAGTATCAGGAAGTAGTCTTAAGATTGTCAGCTGGAATGTGCGGGGCATTCTGGACAAAATAAAAAGAGGGGCCATACTCCACCAGGCAAAGCCATACAAGGCAGATGTTATTATATTCTTATTGCAAGAAACCCATCTCCTTGGCACAAGGTGCCTTGTCTCTCCCGCTTTGGATATACACAGGTCTTCCTCGCAGGTTTCACCAGAGGTTCACGGGGGTGGCAATCCTGATACACCATAGGGTCCCCTTAGCACACAGCAAAACCTGGTCAGATCCCCAGGGGAGGTACATTATCATTGCTGGTACGGTACATGGGGAACAGTTTGTGATAGGCAGCATCTACGCGCACCCCCCATTGGCTTGGTCCTTGGTGGAACGCCTGACAGGGATATGGATGGAAGCGCCAGGGGGTCTGTCCATTATTGGGGGTGACTGGAACGATGTCCTATGCCCGACCCAGGATAGATGGAGAACGGACAGAAGAATGGGAGTGGTGCGGGAGTCGTGGTTACAGACTATGGTAGAGGGGATGGAATGGATAGATACATGGAGACGACTGCACCCGACAGACCACGGATACACATACTACTCTACTGTCCATGACTCATTCTCCCGCCTGGACTACATATTTGTGCCAGCCTGCCACTTCTACAGAATTGCGTCAACTGAAATACTGCCATGGGGCCTAGCCGACCATTCCCCAGTGGTGCTTGAGCTGCGGATGTGCGCAGGTCGGCCAGCCTTCCACTGGCACCAATCGACATGGCACCTACAAGACCAACAGTACAGGTCACATATGAACCAGGCCATAACTGACTATTTCGCTTATAACACCGGGACAGTGGATTCGGCGGGGACGCTGTGGGAGGCCATGAAGCCAACCCTTAGTGGTGTAGACATTTCCTTCTGCACAGCCCAACAGAAGAAGCGCTGGGAACTACTAATCCAAATGGAGGCGCAGATTATGGATCTTGAGCAGCGAAGTAGAGGGGAGGAGGGGAAGCGGGTACACCGACAGTTGCTGCACACACAGGAAGTGTGTGCTGGAGCGCTGCTGGATGAGGCTAAACAGGCATGGTTGGCCTCCCGCAGCAGAATATAGCAATGGGGGGACAAGCGCTCTATTGCACCGGTTGTGTCAGCATGCGCTTCACCCGCCTACTACACCTAGCATTCGCGACTCAGACGGAAAAGTGCTTACCGACCCATCCCAAATCGCATCTAGTTTCTCAGCCTACTATTCTGACCTATATGCCCCTAAGGACGTCCTACCTGCATCCACTTTGCAACGTTTTCTCGATAACTTGCTTCCGAAGGCATTGACCGACTCGGCGCGTGCAGATTTAGATAACCCCCTCACCATTGAGGAACTAGGCGCTGCCCTCGCAGATTTGCGCACAGGTAAGGTACCGGGCCCCAATGGTTTCCCGTGCAAATTAAAAAAAATATTTCAGTCCCTGCTCGGCACCCACTACCTCACAGTGGTAGACGCGGCCCTCGAAGTGGGAAGACTCCCACCGGACTGGAGACATGCTGAGATTGCGTTGTTCCCCAAGTCGGGCTGACCTCCCGATCAACACACATCTTATCGCCCCATATCGCTATTAAATGTTGAGGCCAAATTATTGGCAAAAGCTCTTGCAAATCGCATTCTACCGTATATGGTGGACTTAGTACATCCGGATCAACATGATTCATGCCCCATCGCGCTATCCGGCATAACATCCGTCGCGTCCACAGTGCCATTGCAGCGATCGACCGCCTAGAAGGCCCGGCAGCTCTGTTACTGGGCGACATTGACAGGGCATTTGATTCGCTGAGCTGGACATATCTCTTTGCACTTCTACAACGTTTAAATATTGGGCCCACTATATTTCCTATGTCTGCTTGTTATACACAGATCTTACGGCCTCGGTTCAGATGACAGGTGCAGCATCCCGTGCCTTCCCTATTGGGCGTGGAACCCGTCAGGAATGCCCTCTATCCCCATACCTATAGCCACTGGCAATGGAACCGCTAGCTTCGTGGGTCAGGATCGATGCGCAGGTCAGGGGTTTCGAGTGGTCCGGAGGGATTTCCGACCATATAGCACTGTACGCTGACGATGTCCTTTTCTTTCTCACTGATCCACACCAGACAGAACCGAGACTACTTCGTGTAATACAGATATTTAGAGAGACCTCAGGGCTCTACATGAATACTCGCAAGTCGACCCTCTGGCCTTTGCAGGGCATAACAGAAATAGGTACCTGGTCAAAGAATGTCACAATAGCCACAACAGGGTTTAAATACCTGGGGGTGTTCATTTCAACGTCTCAGCCTATATCCTGGGATTATTAGCCCCATGTGGGTAAAAGACCAGGCCGAGATGAAGGCGTAGTCACGCCTGCTGCTTTCTATCCTCAGGAGATCGGCCATCTTCAAGATGGTCTATCTTCTGTGTCTCTTATACCAGATATAGAATCACTCCTTCCTGGTCGCGCCTGCTTGGTTTTGTCAGGTTAATACAGGGCTGAGCCGCTTCCTATGGGCTGAAAGAGCTGTTAGAGTCGCTCCAAAAACATGCTTTCAATCAAAATATTGCAGGGCGATACCAACCCCTGACATACAATCGTACTATGCCGCCTCCCATCTTTTAGGCTTGAATGAGTGGTGGTACAGATATAGGCATGACCCAGCATACATCTTAGAGCAATGGCTGATGGGCGACGCGCTACCTCATTCACTCCTTAATAAACCAAGGGAACTTTGACTGCTACCGCCAGCTACAAGGGTGGTGTTTGGGGTATGGAAACAGTTGCTGTAGAGAATGGGATGGTTTGGCCGACTAACGGGAGAGACACCCCTGTGGCAAAGTGGCCTCCTGCCCCAACTGTCTACACTGTCCGGTTTCAGAGGTTGGGATGCTGTTAGCATCTCTACACTGGATTTCGTCATGCGTGGTATCACATTGAAATCCTTCCAAGACCTCCAGAGGGAATTTGACATGCCGCACTTGCAATTCTATAAATACTTGCAATTCCGTCATGCTCTGACTCCATACATTGCATAATTAGAGACCCTACCGGAGTTCAACCCGATAAAGGCCAAGGTGTTCATGGGTGATTTGGGAGAGCATAAAATATCTAAAATATACCAGTCCCTAGTGACAAATATTCCCACCACACTGGATACACTCAGGGATACTTGGCAGACAGAGCTAGGCCCCCTAGATAACGATGACTGGACAGAGGCACTGGAATCCCCACGTGGTGCCGCAATAGCTTAACGGTTAAGATTAATTCAATTAAAATACTTACATCGAGTATAATTTATCCGACATAGGCTGTGGAGGGCGGGACTGATACCCTCCCCTGTTTGTCTGCACTGTGGCAATGCAGATTGTACATTTATTCATACGATGTGGCAATGCACTGCACTTAGTAGGTTCTGGAGAGGAGTCACGTCCTGACTTTCAGAGATATTGGGGTGGGACATACCTATGTCACCGAAGCTTGTCATACTGCATATTACAGAGGGGATAGGCGGCAATCGATATAAGCGCCATTTATTGTTCCTAGGCCTTACCCTGGTGAAAAGGGATATAGCCAAAGCATGGAAGGCCCAGTCCCCACCCACGCTGGGAGCCTGGAAAACGGGACTGTATTTCTGGATTTCTGTATGGCCTGGAGCTACCTATATTTAAAGCTAGTGGTTGCCCGCAGAAACACCCTTAAATATGGAAAAGATGGGCAGAATACAGAGGCCTCTATTTGGAGCCCATTACCCCAATGATAGTAGATACGGAGGTATTGGAATAAGCAGAGACTGGACAATGATACTAGTAAACCAGGCAAGGCCAAATATGATGAGATGGCAAGGGGGGTACCGTATACGGAAGGCTATAATGGACATGGCACAGCACGTTGAAATTGTTGCGAGCCAACGTATATAAGCTCAACATGTTTGTGTTTCTTTTTTATAAACTCTGTATTGATATAGTAGGTGTTGACAGATCAGGCGTCACAATGCTTTATGTTTCTCACAAAGAATATCCTGTATGTAATGAAGTGACTCTACTTGCTGAAACAATAAAAATGTGTTTTGAAAAAAAAAATGTTAGACGCAGAAAAGGCATTCAATCGAGTCCAGTGGAATGTCCTTTTTGCAATCCTGGACAAATTTGCCTTACCATCTAAATTTATTCAGGTAGTGAAAAATCTGTTTTACCATGCTAGGGCGTCTATAATTATTAACGGAACCACGGCAGGATCAATCTTAATTAGTCGTAGGACGTGCCAGGGCTGCCTCCATACCCTGTTTTGTTTTCTAAATGTATTGAACCTTTGACGTGTGCTGTTCAGCAAGATGGCACTATTCAACCTCCAGTCTTAGCATCTGCAAAAATTTAACTTTTTGCTGATTATATGGTTCTGCATTTAGCAGCAGCCAAGGATAATATCTTTCGTGCCTTTTTCCAAAATAAGTGAATACAAGGCAATATGGGGTTACAAAATTAACCATTCGAAATCAAAGGTGCTACTTTTTAACTGCATTTCAGAAATTCTACCACTTTCTATGCAGGCTCATTACTCACCAGCTTCAGCAGTAAGATATTTGGGAATCTTTGTTACTGCTAGACCAGAAGACTTATTTGCAATAAACTTTAGAACAATGTTAAATAAAATGTGTAATCTTTTAAAACAATGGCAAATACTTTCTATATCTATTATGGGGCGAGTGGCACTTATTAAAATGAGTATTCTCCCACTATTTTTATTTTCCAATATTATGATTAAGGTTCCCCAGTCTTTTTTTGATGCTATCAATATGGAAGTTAGACATTTTATATAGCAAGGATAAAAAAAGCAGAGGCTTAAAATCCAAGCCCTAAAGCTGGATGTTGATGAAGGAGGACTCGCCCTTACCAATTTCAGAGTATATGACCAAGCGTCACTGCTTAATTGGCTAACTTATAATTCTTCTGGGGGCTTGCAGGCACCACTCAGAGATAGACCTCTTTCCATTTTTAGGAATTCCTAGGTTACCCAAGAAATTGAGATATAAGACTCCTCGGGTGATAACGGACCACTTTAAAAAAAATCTGGGAAACCTATGACATCCCCTGGCTCCATTTATAGCTAAAAATATTGGATTGTATTCCATTGGGGCTACGGTGGTCTCAGCAAACATGTACTCAATGGTCTCGTTTGGGGTTTCATAAAATACAGGATTTTTTCAGTCACAGGAACTTTCTATTAAGGCAGGAAATAGTACATTGGAACTCCAACATTAATAAACATCTTTTTTTTTAGCTATGCTCAAATTAAACAGTTTTGCTCAGGAATAGCAGAGGGAGAGGAAACACGCGTAATGCATCTGGGGAAGGCATATTTTGTCTTCAGAATTAAATGGGGTAGGCAATTGGTATGGATTATTCAAACCCGCAGGAAATAAGCTGGAGATTTCAGACCATTTGGAGAAAATTCAAAGTTCCACAGGCTGTTGTTTAAGCATTATACAGTGACAGGGATATAATAAATGGAGCTGCAAGTTGTAAGAGCAGCTAATTTAAGGAGAATGACATTGTTTAGTAAATGGATGATTTATTATACTGCCACCAAACTACATAAAATATACCCTGGGGTTGATTCCAAATGCTTCAGATGCAGGCAAGCCAATGGAGACGGGCTTCATATAGCTTTTACATGTACTCATTTCATGAAATTCTGGCAAAACATCTTTCTAGAAATTAGTTTAAAGTTGCAAATCGGTATTTGTCTGACGCATCGGCCGCTCTCTTTGGCATAAAAGAAAAAGTGGAAGATCTAACTATTGGACAGCGTGAAATTATTTTTAGTGCCACCTTAGAAGCAAGATCATTAATTTTAGAAAATTGGGAAATCGGAGATGATTCCAGCAGTTTCTCAATGGCTCTTGAAAATGCAAAGAGTTTATACTCGAGAAACTCTGTATGCTAAAAGGGTGGGCTGCTTAGTTAAACTAAATAAAATATGGGAGAATTGGAATTGAACAGCAAAGAAGCGACAGTTAATATTACAAATGTACAATGAAATGAGGTAGATATAAGCTGAATATGAATATGAATTAGATCATTAAATAACTTTTTGATCTACTGTTAGAGTTTTTATGTCGTAGAATAAGTTTGAGAAGCACTTTATTATTGATAGATCACTGCATATGCGCTTTATAAGTAATTGCTGCTAGACTTATTGTACAATGGAGTCTGTTTAATGAATTCTTTTTAGTGATGAAACATTGAAATCTAGGAATGAGAACATTACTGAGAAGCACTTTATTCTATGTAGATGGTAAATTGAATTTGGGAAGTTTATTGTATTCTTGCTTTTTTTTTTTACAAATGGAATGTGTTATGTTACGTATGTAATTTCTCTTTCTGCTGCCACATCGTAAGGGACATTCCCTGTCAGTCACAAGTGCATTGTTGTGAGTTGCCACTCAAAGTATCCCAGTACTGGGTCAAAGATTATCCAATTATCCTTCAGAAATACAAATTACAAAGTCAAAGGCTTCCCAAAATAGTATAGCATTTAAAACATGCAATATAGTTTTGAACCCTCTGAGGTACTTGTAACTGGTTGAAGTCCACTTTTTTGGTTTGACTTGCCAGTACAGCTGTCTGTTTTGCCAGTACTCTCTTAAAACAATATACGGACAGTGGGTTTCAGAGGAGAAATACACTTTCAGTTGTAGCATGTATCAATCCATCTCCTAGCAGATGATTCCATTGCAATGCATGAGGTCCACTTTTTCAGCATTTGGGAAAGAAGTATTTGGTGAATGCAGAAGCCATCTGGAAAATAAGACTTTGCAATCCAAAAGCAACATGTTCTACATATAAGCAAGTGATCAGCTAAAAATATATGTGAATGTTGTCTATCATGTGTCCTGATATTTTTAAATATGTTGGTTTAGGTGTTGTGAATAACACCACATCACAATTATTTTCTATAAAATTAACTCCTAAAAAATAGAATCCAGCATTTATATAGTTTTCTTGATGAACCATGTCACTGCTTTACTTAGGCTTCTGCCTCATTCCCAAGATCAGATCGCTCTATTTCCTTTCCTTGTTTGTACCATTGGGATAATTTTTCTTTGTTGCTGGTTGTATGTGCCATTGTGGTCCTACTTCATTGTTGATTGCTGTATGGGACTTTGTGGTCCTTCTTCAATGTGCCACCATAGTCCTTCTGTTATGTTGCTGGTTCCAGGTTTAATTCTTCTTCCTAAGGAAAGCCATTTTTTAGAAACAATGAATTCGATAACGCTCTTTCCTTCTAACAGGGTGGAGTAAATCCACTTAATGCACACATTGCCAGCTACAATATGGTTTTGCAAAAAGCTGTAAGAGAAGGGAAAGCAGAGACCCATCTGTCTCGGTTCAGACTTTAGCTATTATCAACCAGGTTAAATGGTTCATGTGGAGCAGTTTATGTAGTGACAAAAAGGCCCACCAAATGTGGCATCAAGGGATTATTATTGCATTGCTCCTTAAGGGGTAATGATCATAGGCATACTCAAACTGTTTTCACGCTGTAACATTGCTAGATGTGCTGCACACCAAGTGGGTCCAGCTCAGTGTTGTCAGATGTGTAGGTAATAACAACAAGTTCTATAGTAGGTAGGACAGATTTTGCACTGGATGCACAACATTTACTCCTGCATAAATTATACTTATTAATATTGCACGTTTAGATTTTGCAAATGTTTTTGGCCATTGATAGGGGAAGACTCTAGGACAAATCAGATCCAACTGGTGCCTGAGATTTAGATCAGTTCAGATTGTTTCTACAAGTAACAAATTAGTAGTGATGTACGTTTGGATTCTGTAGGGATTCAAGTAGGGACACTCCTTAACTTTTCTTTTCTTAACAGATAAAGGCTGTGCCTTGAGAGATAATTTACCCAGCACAAGTAAGTGGTTAGAGTACAGGTGTAATTGGGGTGAATGGAAGTGGAGCACAGGGAATAAGGCCACAAACCTGTCAGGGTAAAACACAGTTTCAATAATTTAAACCTGGTCTCAGCCCCTTGGTAGTAATGGCACAGAGCAGACAGGTTTCCTTTAGGAAAATATGTAAAGTATTTAGCAGTAACAAAACAGTTAAAAAATTAAAATAAAACACCATGATAATCCCACAACCAATTTAGAAAAACAGAAAATTGAGTAAAATGACACAAAATGACAAATATCCAATAGCAGGAAATGGAAAAATATTTTTTTAAAGATTTATGGTAAAACGCACAAAGAAAAATGTAATCTCCAGTCAGTAGTCACTCTTCACGGGTGACCGGGACCTAGGGTCGATTTCAGGCTGACTGCGATGGAGTGCGGTCCATATACACCAAGCAGGTTCATCCCAGCCAAAGATTTCACCTTCTGACCTTGTCACTGAAATGGAAGTTGAAATGCTCTACTGGGGCCAGGTTGAAGGCTGTATCTGTCAAAGTCCTGTTAAAGATGGATTGCCATTGGATAAGGATCGCTGAAGCCATTGGTTTTGGTAGGAAAAGCTCAGAGTAGACAAAATTAAAGTTTTGCAGCTTTTGAAGTTCTCGCGTTAGGCAGATACTTTTCTAGCTTTCCCCTAGTCAAGATTTCTACCTTCAGACTTTGGCCCTGATTACAAGTGTAGGGCTACTCAGGGATCGGAATTACGAGTTGTGTGATAATTATCAAACCCTCACAGTTTTCCCCCCCAAAAAATCAAGCAGGTCAAATCTGCTGGAATTTATCAGGGGAAAAGGCCTGTAAAAAAGCGAAATGTGGAATTCGATGTGGTGAATAGTGATTCCGCATGTTATGCCTCGTTTGCAAGTTAAAAAGTCCAAATAACAGGTGTTTGCTAGATATGGTAAATACCTCATTCTGGTAATGGTTTTTACCAACATTACTCAGTTATTGTGGTATACACAAGGTATACCAATTTTATTATGTAAACTCAGTACCCAGTCACACAGATTATCTCCCCAGGGAGCTTGTCATAACATTCAGTAATTTCCATAAACTCATTTGCATAATTATTTTAATTTTTGCTGTTTACTGTACAGTTGCAACATTCTTGCTTATTTAGGCAACACTCCTAAGGCTATACATTCCAAATCGTCTTCACACTGTCCATATCCAATTTCATAGTCTTTCCACAATAGATCTCAACTTTCCATTCAGAGTGCCCAATACATTTCAGACAACTGGTTTTTCTTCAGGGGCAAACTAATTATTCGTGCCTCTTAAAGTGAGAGTTCTTCATATCACGGCTGAACTCGCCAAGACTTGGAGTGCAAGTTCTTCCTGTCTCTGCTGCATGCAATAAACAAATGTTATGGAATAGGAAGAACTCTCACTTTAGGTGGCACGCATGATTTCTCATTACTATGTTTTTCATGCGTGCTGAATTCTGCAGCACACATAGAAAGAGGAAAATACCTTTAAGGATTGTTTTTGTGCAGGAAGACATGCCTTCATGCACAAAAACAATCCTGCCCGTAACACAGAGATTGTGTTGGCATTAGAGAGCACTCAGAAGAGAACAGAAATGCTCTATATCTTTGTAAATATGGAGCATTTCTCCTCGCTCTCTTCCACACAACGCAGAGCAGCAACTATGCTTGCTGTCCTGCGTTGCGTGAAATGTAAATAAACCTGCCTGTCTGAAGTGCCCTCTTCCAATATAAAGTCCAATACCTAGAACATTTCTAAAACATTCCACACACTGGATGTGTGCTGTGCAGTGCTGCACAAATGCAATGTATGGAATGTTTGCAGAAGTAAAAAGTGCTCCATCTTTGCACCTGTTTCAATTAAGTGTTATTTCTTTACTCAAAACCCAGTTTGACTCTCTTAATGGATCAGGCTTTACATCAAAAACTATGGGCGCTTGTGCTGTAACCAGCGGCGCCTGCCATAAACAAAGGGTGGTGGGGCGGGTGGGGTCGCACGGGGAGGGGTGGAATACAATGTAAACAAGCATTTGCAATGCAACCAGGTCTCGCATTTACGCGTGCTTGAGCTCTTGGCATTGTAAATGACAATGCCTTTTATTTATGTTTTGGTTTTTGAAACATAAATAAAAGGCATTGTCATTTACAATGCCAATAGCTTAAACTTGCGTAAATGCAAGACCTATTGCATTGCAAATGCTTGTTTCTTTCTTTTTTAATTCTTGTTTTCCTTTTTAAAACAGGAGATTGGCTGTAGCAATCTCCTCCTTCGCCTGTATCCACTTCATCACCTTTTAATTTAATATAAGATTTTGCTCATGTTTTATGCCATAGTCGTAGTATTCCCTTTATACTGACACTTATGTAGCCCTGAGCATATAAACAAGTAAATATGTATCTGGTTACTACTATTTTATTTAGATTGCAAAATCAGTTCATTGGCTAGATATGTCACTGAGATTCTGATGACCTGTCCTCTTAAATAGCAGTATATTCTTCTAAAGGGTTTTTCTGTAATATAGATGCATAACCTCGGAAATAATGATGAGCTGTATCAGTGTCAATTGTGTTAAATTCATGTTTGAAACCCATTTTTTAGTGATTATCTTAACTTTGTACTGTGGCATTTTATCTGGACACGTATTTTATGATGGATTTTCCGCTGATGTATCCATGTAATTAATTAACTGGTTGTTTATATTGTTTTTTTTGTATGCTTTTATGGTTGTTTTAAACCGAATAAAGGGGCATATTAGCAAGGGCACTATCGCCGCTTTAGCGGCACTTTTTGCCGCTAAAGCGGCGATATTTATATCGCCCTATTAGCAAACTGTCTCTAACAGCAGTTAGCGACAGTTTGCGGGCATTAGCGCCCGTTTTTTTACCGCTTTGCATGTCAGCGATATTTATCGCTAATGACATGCAAAGTGGGCGTTCCCGACGAACAAACCTGGGAAACACTCGCTAACAGGCCTATCGCCTATTAGCAAGGTGGCCATGGACCCAGTTAGCGACGTGAAAAGTCGCGCTAACCGGGGTCATCGCCATTTATTTAACACCTGCAATTAGCAGGTGTTAGCCATACCTAACATGGGGGGGTGGATTATGCTGATACGACCACAGGGTCGTATCAGCAAGGTGTTCTCTCTTCTCCATGCAACATTGCTGGTTTTTCAGCGATGTTGGCCCATTTCCCCCGCTATCGCTGGAATATTCATCGCCATAGCGCTAATCGTTGCTAATACAGCGTTAGCGTGGCGATATATTCCAGCGATAGCCGGCGATAAAAAAAATCACGCTAAGCAGGGTTAGCGATGATTATCGCCTCTTCTTGCTAATATGCCCCAAAGTATTACTGACTGACTGACAACTGGCACAATTAAAGAGTTAACAATTAAAACTATACAAAAACAAATACATTTAAAAATCTTCCCACCATACTCCCCTACACACACAACGCGCCAAAAATCATAATGAATAACTATATCGTAAAATATTAGGAAAAAGTTACATGAAATATTACATTATATATACATTTATATACAATAATTAAAAAAGTAAAGATTATACTCTGGCAAAACAAAAATAGATATTATATAGAACAACTTTAAAGTAATCAATATTATTTACATTTGTATGTATATATGTACAAAAAAAAAACAATATTCTTACCTTCGGTATTTCCTCCAACGAAATTCTTGACATAATTATATTTCTTCCACAGTATTATCGACCAACGATATTATTGAGTTGATATGGCAGAACCCCATGTCTGCTTTAGCCCTGTGGCGAGACAGCACTACTACACTACCTATTCACACTTCATTGGAATGACGAATACAAGCTCTACTGCAGTGTTTTTGGAGCCCCTGCCCTGATTACCTTGTGAAGAGACAGTGATATTACACCGCCTAGTGGAGCATGACAACCCATATGTAACCTTGTCTACAGCTTTCACTGGAGCACCTCACAACATGGAGAGATGGCACTTTTACTATACTGCACACTGGTGCACCCTACTTGGTATGAGGAATGTGAACATGCCTACACTGCAACATCTCAAAGACCTGTAAGGAAAGAAAGGTACTAAAATGCTCATTGGTGTACCCCACTCATCCTTATAATACAAGTTTGTTATATTGACCAGAAGTGAAACTAACTGAGCACAGAGTGTAAATTGACTACATTACCCATTGGGAGTCTGGCAGCTTGTGAGGACTGAGAGCTGCTACATTGTCCACTGTTATATCTGCCAGCCCTGTGCAGAGAGAACAGTGCTAGATAATAGATACACACACTCACAAATGCCGACACACACACACACTCTGGAGGGTGCCGGTACGTTGAAGTGTTATTCATGTCTCTAGATGCAGGGGAAGTGAACAAGACGTAGGTGCCATGATATGTTCATAAGGTTGTAGAGTGCCCGAATGGGTCTTCAAGGCATACATTACTGGAGTTTGGGAACAGGAAGCACCTATCATGGCGCGTGTTGTTTGG
Organism: Calotriton arnoldi; assembly: GCA_963921515.1. NCBI lineage: Eukaryota > Metazoa > Chordata > Amphibia > Caudata > Salamandridae > Calotriton > Calotriton arnoldi. The sequence continues at coordinate 2,665,269 of CAWUFW010001484.1, read as the reverse complement.
AGGCATGAACATAGGACATTCACCGCATTCTTGGAGGAGATGTGGTCTAGCTGCTAGAGCTGCCTAAATTGGAACTGGAGCAGCAGGTTCGAGTTCCGGCGTTCGCTCAACATCCGGTGATTCTTGGCAAGTCCCTTCACCTCCCTGTTCCTAAAAACACACACATGAAGGTGACGTCGTGTAATGTAATTCGGTGCTCATGTAAAGCGCTCCAATGCCCTTGGGCCGAGCTCGCGCTAAATAACACTAACCCTGGGCGGTGAACTACGCTCCGCTCGTGGACTTTGCAAAGTTTGCTGCACTCCGCCTTACGCAGATCTCGCGGAGTGCAGAGAAATTCCGCTAAGCGTAGCGTAGCGGACATTTTTGCTCGCTCGCATTCCTCAATGTCAAGTTGGCAACCGCGAGCGAGCAAAATCAACATCCCGGCGAGATTTTTCCTCGTTTGCGATCGGCAACATCAAGTTGGCGAGCGCGAGCGTGGAAAATAAACCTCCCGGCGAGATTTCTCAACGCGCGAGGGTCAGGTTTCTCATTGCGAGTGGTCGCGTATGCTCGCGACCGCTCGCGATGAGAAACTGCCCGTTCGCGTTGAGAAAGCTGCCGCTCGAGTAAAAATCTACTCAAGCGGCAGAAAACGACCGCTTGCACTGTGCATGATGCCGTTTGCAATGATTGCACAGTGCGGACAAGCATCCGGCACTGTGCAATCACCGCGAACAGCATTTTCCTATCGCACTACGCTGCTCACGTAGCTCTGCGTAGCGCGGCGGAGTTGTTTTACCGCTTTGTGTAGCGTCGCGTAGCGCAACTCCGCGAAATACGCCCACCCTTAAATAACACTGCAAAAAAAACACAAGCTGCATTCTGCGTTTTGCTGTGTTCGGTCACTATATTGCTATCAGTCATCGTGGCTGGTTCAACAAATCTCTCATTGTGCTCCGGAATTTCACGTTTTTGAAAGATACAGCATTACATTACATTAATGAGAAAGCTAGGGTGCAACGAGCTAAAGAAAAAGTGGTACTGCACACTGAGCATTTGACTCCTACTGAGATACGGGTAGGAGCATTAGCGCTTCTTTGCAAGACCTAAAACTTGACCAATAATATATCTATCTATCGGTGACATCTTCTGTTCAAATGTTTTTGCTTGCCTTGTCGGTCTATTAAACAAATCCAATAACAAAAACAGAAAGACTTTAAGTAAGGAATCCGACTCTCGTTTGAATCACACAAAGCCCTTTGAAAGGAAGAAGATGTCATCTCTGCAGCTGGCAGTACCGCACACGGTCATGCCACAGTAGCTGCACCGCTGGTTGCACTCAGGAGACAAGAACACCCTTCAAAGCGGCCGGACCACCCCGAAGCTCGCTATTAGCTCCTAATTGGTTGCACCTGTTTCCGAAAAACCTACAGCTTAGCCGGATAACCATTAATTGAGGAAGTCAAAACACTTTCTTTTTCGAGAGGATGCTCACGTTCAGAATACATGACTGTTCAGGGTGCAAGTTTCAGTGAAAATGTACACCACACTCTTGGCGCTAGCTGTCTGCGAACATGGCATGATGACAAGTGATGGCAGAAGGATGTCTAGAGAAAAACAAGCATTTGCAATGCAATAGGACTCGCATTTACGCGAGACCTATTGCATTGCTAACGGGAGTACGGGCGGGCGAGAAGGCACGGACTGTGGGTGGGGGAGGCACGGGAAGAAAATGGTGCTCACAGTATAAATAAAACATACTGTGCAACACTCAAAGTAAAGGGGCCAGTAGCCATGGAAGGATACAAATGACGACATGCCCGTCATAAGGAGGAACTAACAAGCCTAAAACCAATCAGAAGGCAGCATTTAGGAACTAAGCCAATGAAAAAGATGGGCGGAGAGTGGGCGGAGCTTCCACGGAGCTTCTACTCCAGACTGAATACTGCATGCCTCGCAAAGCCAGCAGCGCATGCGCGCTGCCGCTATAGGCTTGACCTAAAAAATACATTACCTTTTGCCGCTGGCCGCCTCCAGCGTCGCGTCGCGCTACCTCTCCTCTTCCTGCCTGCTGGTCTCAGCAACCCCTGGGCAGACTCCCTGTCCATTGGTATGAGCAGGCAGGAAAGACACCATGCTCAGACCAGGGAGTCTGTGAGGTTTATCCCGCCCGGCTGCTCAATGCAGCTGGGCTGGAGAAAACCTAAGTGCACATGTGTGTTTTGGTTGGCCTGAGACAGATGGCCAAACACACATGAGCACTTATGGAGTGGAGTGCACTAGCACTCCTCCTCCCACCTCCCATGCCTCGAGGCTGCCCCTCCCAACACCGCTGGCTAAGAGCCAAGAAATGTAAAATAAAATGATGCAAGAACATTGTTTTATTTTACATTTGCTGGCTCTGAGCCAGGCAGTGGGGCGACGCTCCTCCGCCATTGTGGAGGAGCCGCCACTGGCTGTAACACCCAGTTACATCCATCTAGTGCTCCCTTGATGCATAGTGGCGTGAAGCAGTGCAAAACACAATTTGCACTAATAAAAGGGCACCTTTCCAATGCAAAATACCCTTTGCAGTGCAAAATAATAAATCTCCAAAACTTTGCATAATGTTATGTGACTTTGCTGTGGCAGAAAGTCTTTGTAAATCTGCCCCTGTGAGTTCTCCATTGCACTGCAGCAGTTTCACTTCAGGGCAGATTTACTAATACTTCGAGTTGGGTCTGCATCAGAAAAGTAACAGAAACTTAAACAAAATTAAAAATTTAGATTCGCTTTCTGGCACAAAACTGTAAAGTACCCTTAAAGTAAGTCAAACTAGAGCTATGCGCTACTTACCACTTCTTTACATCCGGGGGCAGTGTACCATCGATGATACATGGATGTTCCCATGAAATCATTCTTGGATTTTTACACAAAAGCCTAGCTGTAAAACAAGTATTGGCAATGCCAATAGGTCTGGCATTTGCGAGAGTTAGAACTATTGGCGTTGTAAATGACTAAGGGCCCGATTAACAAAAGTAAACTGAGACAAAATCGTAACTTTACGACTTACGGAATTCACAAAGCGCATTTAGGAGTAGTAAAGTTAGGATTTTGTCTCAGTTAAACCTAAGTTTTGGTCTTAAGTTTAACTTAAGACCAAAACTTAGGTTTAACTGAGACAAAGATTTGGTCTTAAGTTTAAGTTTTGGTCTTAAGTTTAACTTAAAACCAAAACCTGTTTAACTGAGACAAAGTTTTGGTCTTAAGTTTAAGTTTTGGTCTTAAGCTTAACTTAAGACCAAAACTTAGGTTTAACTGAGACAAAGTTTTGGTCTTAAGTAACCCTGGGCGTAGTGCTATGCTACGCTCACGGAGCATAAGTAGTTTGTGCTACTACGCAAATTGCACGTAGCACAGGGTCCCCCCTAACCTAGGGAGAGGACCAAGCAGATGCCTCGAACACAAAGAACATATCATGATGAACGATTCAGTGGTGGTCCCTTCCTCCTAGGACCACCCCAAGCACAGTTATGGGCAAAAATACAATCCCAACCAAAGGCCCTGCAAAGCATTATGGGACGAGATTAGCAGTGGGCAGTGAATATTATGGTGTCCAATATCAAAATAATTCTACAAAGAGCTGCAGTTCAACTAGTCGTTACTAGATGTCCCTTACGAGTCAAATGCAAAAGCATTGAAATTATTAATACATCAAGCTGCAGTTCCACTAGTCGTTACTAGATGTCCTCACGAGTCAAATGCAAAAGCATTGAAACCCTTTCATGAAGCTTTTGCATTTGACTCGTGAGGGACATCTAGTAACGACTAGTGGAACTGCAGCTTGATGTAATAATAATTTCAATGCTTTTGCATTTGACTCGTGAGGGACATCTAGTAACGACTAGTTGAACTGCAGCTCTTTGTAGAATTATTTTGATATTGGATACTATAATATTCACTGCCCACTGCTAATCTCGTCCCATAATGCTTTGCAGGGCCTTTGGTTGGGATTGTATTTTTGCCAATAACTGTGCTTGGGGTGGTCCTAAGAGGATGGGACCATCACTGAATCATTCAACAAGATGTGCTTTTTGTTTTCAAGGCATCTGCTTGGTTCTCTCCCTAGGTTAGGGAGGATCCCAAAATCATCACCTCTCTCACTGCTTGTTAATTTATAGTTTTCACTTTTGTGAAATGACTATATGCATTTTAGCATATAAAGACAGAGATACTTATTTTATCTTAACTTGCACTGTGCAAGATGCCTTTGGCAATTATTATACAGTGCAGTCAAGCACACAGCTATGAATGTACTTGCGTAGCTACGTGTAGTGACCCAGAGTTAGTCTTAAGTTTAACTGAGACAAAATCTTAACTTTACTTCTCCAGAATGCCCTTTGTGAATACTGAAAGTCATAAAGTTAGAGTTTTGTCTCAGATTACTTTTGTGAATCGGGCCCAATGTCTTTTACTCATGTGTTTTGGCAGCAAGGAGACAGAGTGAGCAATGGCTAAAGTGGAGGCAGGCAGATAGAAAAAAACAAGTTCCCAATTACAACTTCATATCGTAGGGAGGTATGCAGTGACAGACAGATGGGTGTACGTAATGTGTGCTGGGTGCAAAGTATGCAGGCATAACTGTTTGTTAGGCAGACAGCAGGCAGAGACTGTGAGGGGCCCAGGAAAGTAGGTGGGGAGTTTCTGACGCCCTTCCTGGAAATTTATTTTTGGGCGAGAGAGCTGCTCTCCCATTGTGGGCATTTATAATTAACCTCTCATCTCCTGAGGTCTGCTCTACTCAAGGTGTAGCAGTGGGGGGATCTTAGACTATGCATCCTCTCGAAGAACAAAGGCAGATTGCATCCCTCCATACTGTGCCGGGAGTAGTTCCAAACACTGTAGAAACCCATCTAAAGGCTATTGCTGGTAGTAGTCTAAGTTCCGGATAAAGCAATAGGTTTATTTTTTCACAGTAGAAACAACAATAGCGTAGTCTTGGGGGAACATGGCGGCCGTCAGTTAGTGCCGGTCGCGAACTCTCTCGCTCACGTGGCAACTCAAAACAAAGCTTACCCGCACTAGGATGTGCTAGGATGCCGAGGTTTTCATGGCAGCATAGCAGCGGGGCAAAGCTACGGACGAGGGTCTTCTCCTCTCCCCGACCTCTGCAGAAGTTTTCTGGGGCTGTGCTCTGCCTCGCTCTGGGACAGCGGTGCAGTCACAGAGCAGTGTGTGGGTGGAGGCAACAGCACAGCTCGGCAGGGGCCGGTGCGCCACCGCCAGGATTGGCTTCTGGGGCAGCGGGAGCAGTAAGTGGCAGTTGGTGCTCAGGACTGTGCGTGGCAGCCCAGACCGAGGCTACCTCCCTATGGTAGCAGAGGGACAAGGAAAGTAGGACCGGAGGATGCCGTTCTAAGCCCCCTGATACCCCGGTAAGAAGAAAAAAGAGGAATCTGCACCAGGTTGTTCCAGGAGGGGCTCCTAAGCTATCTGAAGCGCCCTTAACAGAGGGTGAAGAATTAATTGAACCACCGCATGTTTTACAAACAGGTACACTTTAAGAAGTAGGGATATCTGGGGAAAAGGACAGAATTCTCTAGGGGGCCCTATAAAAAAGAACCCTTCTCTGGTCCCTCAGACAAAGCTAGATAACAGGGTTTCTTCTACTCTCCTTCACGTCCTCCCATCTACAACGTCCAAAAGGCCATCCACAGACAATATCCTGCTGAATGTAGGGAGAAGGCAACCTAAAAAAAAACCTGAATGCATAAAAATTGCGCCTTCACTTCGTTCCTATTTTAAAGTCCAGTCTCAAATAGTTCAGCCCGTCCCTTCCACTGTAGCTACATGCCCTGTTCCTACATATATTGCTGAAGCTTGTCGATCCTTGAGTGCTATGGAGGACACCGCCACTACTGAAAGCGGGAAAAACACTTTATGTTTGGAAAATAGTTTAAGCCCTCTAGCAGCTGCAGAGAATGAGATACTAGATCAGAGAAGTCCTAGATCTGTGAACATTTTGAACCAATCGCAAGTTCAAAGAGAGCCACCTATTGTATTAGTCAGTCAGACCAAACAATCTTGCACGGAGAAATTGCTATCTACCCTGTTAACGGAAGTCAGGGAGAAGTTTGCAGTCTCTGAGCTAAACCAACAGAAGATTCAGGGCGAGGTGTTGGAAGGCAAGATTAATAACCTGATGGGAAGAGTGGGGGCAATGGAGCTCTCCTTTGAAGATCTTTCAAAAAAAGTTGACTCTAACAAAAATGAGATAGCAAAACTGAAGGATAGTGATAAGGAGCTCCAGGATAAACTAGAAGTTTTCAAAATCAACGGTAGGAGAAATAACATCAGGATCCTGAATGTCCCGGAGGGTCTCGAGGGAGAAGACATCAGGGGGTTTACAATTAGCCTCCTAAAAGAATTTAACATGGACATAGAGAAGCATAGCCTAGTAGAGGACATCCAGAGAGTCCACCGGGACCCTTTTACGAGGAGACCAGGGAAGAAAAACCCAAGAAGGATTTTGGTGAACTTTAAGTCATACTCCATTAAGGAGAAAATCCTTGCCGGGCCCTCAAAGCAGGATCATACAAGAAAGGAGAGTGGTCTTTCTGTATTAGATCAGACATTTCACGCGCCACACAAGACAGACAATGGGAGTTAGGGAAGTTTATTCAAGAGCTGAGGGGGCTGGGAGCTACTGCCAACCTCCGGTTCCCTGCTTCTCTGAAGGTGATGTGGAATAATAAAATGCATAACATTAGAGACCCCAACGAAGTTAGTAGCCTGATTGATCATATTAAAGTACATCAAAAATAACTTTATCACTATTGCCGTGATGTAGCGAGAGAGCTAAAATTAGAGGTAGTCATCGGAATGCCTCTTGATTTTTGGCAGGGTTCCCAAGGGCGGGAGGGTGGGGTCATTAGCAAAAAGAAAACACTAAAAAAAAAAGCACTTTTTATCTCTTCACTGGGTGGGGGAGCAAGTGGGTTAAAATAAAAAATTCCTCTTTTGTCAATATGGCTCAAGTGGACTGCGGTAATGCTTCAGGCTCCCAAACATATGTAGTAGGTCTAGGTTATCCAGGTTACTGCATATCTACCTATTTCCCTTATGATGAATTCAGTTAGGCCTGTGCAGTTGAAAATCTTATCCTGGAATGTCAATGGCCTCAGAGTTGTCCCTAGGAGGAAAAAAATCTTAGAGTACTTGAGACTCTCTAGTGTGAGGTTTTCTTTCTACAAGAGTCCCACCTGCTTAAAGAGGATTGGGCTGAGATACTTAAAGGGCAGAAGTGGGTTGATCATTGTGTGTGTACCACCCAATCATGTCCAGCGAAGGGAGTTGGCTTCTCTTTAATAAATCCATCTAAGCTATACTAGGAGACTGTACGGTTGACCCTCTTGGTAGATGGGCAATAGCTAGGGCTAAAATTCATGGACCCTGGCTGACTTTTGTGGGGTATTACGGTCCTAACTTGGACGATCCTACTTCCCTACATGCTCTACTCCTCCACCTGGTTGATATCTACGATCCTATAATTTTGGGTGGGGATTTTAATGTAGTAATAGATCCAGTCCAAGACACAACATCTAGGAGAGCAACTGCTGCGACGCCTAGTATGAGAACTGCTCTGAAACAACTGATGGCTGACATTCGCCTCACGGATATTTGGAGGCTGATGGGGTGTAAGGCAGGGACGGCAGGGGGAAAGTTTACCTTTCATAATAAAAAATGCAGTCATCGATCCAGAATAGACTTCTTCTTTGTGGACTCAGCCACTTGTAAGAACACTACCAGAGTCACCCATGTCCCGGAACATCTTTCTGACCATTCCGCAATTAGAAGGAAATGGGAAACTAGAGTCAAGTCTAAGCCCAGGTATCTTATCGACTTGTCGGACCACTGTAGTGGAAGCAGATTTTGCAGGTCCTGGATTTCTGAGGCCGAAAGAGTAAGATTGAGGGCATGAGATTTAGCAAGATTAATCCAGAATCCCGAAGCTTCCTCAAAAGACCGCAGAAGCGTAGCTAAAGCTGGGAGAGAGGAGGACGGGGAGGAAAGAGAATGAAGAAGATCATCAGCAAAGAGGGAAACTTTATGGTCATATCCCCCAAAAGGAATGCCCTGGATCGCAGATTCACGTTGAATGGCGATGGCGAGGGGTTCCACTACTAGGGCAAATAACAGAGGGGATAACGGGCATCCCTGTCTGGTGCCGCAATAAATCGGAATGGAAGGAGTGAGGCGTCCATTAAGACGAATGGGGTAGTGGGTTGCGTCTAAGAGGCCTTCAATCTAGAGATCATCACGGGACCCAATCCCACCCTCTGCAGGACCTCCCTAAGCAAGCGCCAATCCACCCGATCAAAGGCTTTCTCAGCGTCAAGGGACACCAGACAGGCAGGTATACCTCTAATCTGTGCCTTTTCCACAAGATGGGCAATCCGGCAAATGTTGTCCGCCCCCTGGCAATGGTGGATAAACCCAACCTGATCAGGATCAATCAGGCCCGGAAGGTGGAGTTACAGGCGGTTCGCCAGGATCTTAGTATAGATCTTAGCATCAGTGTTTAAAAGGTCAATGGGCGATACGAGGTAGGCAGGGAATGGTCTTTTCCCGGTTTTGGGACAAGGACAATCTCCGTTTCCGCCATGGTTGGAGTAAGACCCGAGACATCCGTAAAACTATTAAAGAGCTGTAACATGTGCTCTTGAAGCTGCGGGTAAAAAATCTGATAAAAAGCTACCGGCAGGCCATCGGGACCCGGCGTTTTCCCCATTGGAAGCTGTTTCAGAGCCTTCGCTATTTCCTCATGAGAAATGGGTTCCTCCATCAGGCCCCTATGATGGGAACCAATAGAGTCCCAAGGGCAAGAATCCAGAAAGTCTGTGACGGCCTCCAGAGAACAAGGGGTATCTGCATAGAGTGCCCTGTAGAACTCCGACAGAACCGAGCACTTGTCGGACTCTGAGATAGCCCAAGTACCGTCTGGGTGTTTAAGTTTAGCAATGTGTGTTCTCGTAGTCCGAGCCCAAAGGCGTCGCGCCAAACACGCCCCCACCTTGTCCCCTCCCGCATAGAATTTCTGTTTAAGGGCAAGCAGTAGTCTCTCCGCCTTATTAGTAGGTTAAGGTTTTTAGGTTATCGAAATTAGGGTACAGTTTAACGTTGGTTACACACTGGACCAAAACATTTCAAACAATCCAATCATGATCAGCTGCCAGGTACTAGTTTCCTCTTTAATACCCTCATCTACAAAGCAATTTTTGCAGTCGGACATGCTCGTAAAATCGGAGCCATTGCAACTGTAAAATGACATTTTTGTATTCACAAAACACAAATTGCGATTTAGTAACAAGTCATAGAATCCCAAGATATTGATAATCCATACCGAATGAGTATTTGGCTGGGGTGTTTTAAGAGCGTCCCTTCCACATACCGATTCCTTATGGTATGTATTAATGTTTTGCGATCTAAATCAAGTCACAACATTATTATTTAACGACCATTTGGGTTACCAAAGGAGATGGTAACCCATTTGACAATAATGTTTTTTTGGAGTAGGCAGTGGTCCCTTGGACCACTGCTTGCTCTTAAAAAATGTTTACATAATTTTTAATTTTCTTTTAAATGCACTTCATTTATGAATTGAGCGATTTTTTACATTTCCACTCAACTCTAAATCAGGCGCTTATTTCAACAGTACGATCCAAATGTTCAACTTTTACGGCTACTTACAACAATGGTGTGTAAGCAATTTGCCCATTTGTGGTAATTGAAGAGCGTACACGTAGAGGGCTGATCCAAAATGGAAGTTTATTCAAGTATAAGCGATGCATCGAAACGTCCCAGCCACCTCAACCACAGCAGGCCAACTGGTCTTATTACATTCTAAGAGCAATCTGAGTTCCATATTCTAAACCCCCAAGAGACATTCTATACACTAAGCATTGGCACAATGTTATATACCAGGATACCACCCATCTTTCCCCTTTTGGAGAATAATTTTTTTTTTAATAGAAGAGACAGTATAATATAATCCTAAAAACAAAACAAAAAACTAAGAAAAATTAGATAGTGAATACGACAAGAAGAAAAGTATAAACTATTCATGGGTAAAGTAAGAAAACATGCTATAATTGTTCAAACATAATCCTTCATGATCCTGGGAGAAACAACAACGTGTCCACTAATTCTAGGTTCGCTGTTACTATCACCAACAGTGTAAATACTTCCTTCAACCGGGTTAGCACGAATTACCACAATTCTGTTTAAATTCCAAATGTAGTTGTCATTAAGTTTAATTGAATCTGGAAATAATTTTACAACTCGGAAAGGTGCAGAAAATCTTCAAGTTTCCTTTCTCTGTGGAAGTTCCACCTTTCCAGCTAACAGCTTTACATACATCAAAATTTTGTTTTCTCTTCCAAATCCTCACTTGTTGGGATCTTTTCCATTCACCTTCGTCAGGCACCCCGCCCCTAAGTTTGTCACACACCATCCACGATGGCTTCACCATAGTGTTAGGTTTAACCCCAAAAACAACTCAAAGGGCACTCTACCTGTGACTGAGTGAGGTGTTAGGTGGTAAACGTCAACCCTTTTAAATGAGTCTTCCATGTCTTAGAGATTTGAATAGACTCTTTGTACATTCTATTGAATCTAACCCTGGGCATAATACTTAGCAGCAGTATAATAAACACCTACAAATGCTTTGATAAAGCAATTTTCTATGCTTAAAATCATATAACCAATTCACAAAAATAAACTTTGACAATAAAATAGCAAGCAATGAGAGAGGTGATGATTTTGGGGTCCCCCCTAACCTAGGGGGAGGACCAAGCAGATGCCTTGAACACAAAAAGCATATCATGTGAACGATTCAGTGGTGGTCCCTTCCTCCTAGGACCACCCCAAGCACAGTTATGGGCAAAAATACAATCCCAACCAAAGGCCCTGCAAAGCATTATGGTACGAGATTAGCATTGGGCAGTGAATATTATAGTGTCCAATATCAAAATAATTCTACAAAGAGCTGCAGTTCAACTAGTCGTTACTAGATGTCCCTCACGAGTCAAATGCAAAAGCATTGAAATTATTAATACATCAAGCTGCAGTTCCACTAGTCGTTACTAGATGTCCCTCACGAGTCAAATGCAAAAGCATTGAAACCCTTTCATGAAGCTTTTGCATTTGACTCGTGAAAACATCTAGTAACGACTAGTGGAACTGCAGCTCTTTGTAGAATTATTTTGATATTGGATACTATAATATTCACTGCCCACTGCTAATCTTGTTCCATAATGCTTTGCAGGGCCTTTGGTTGGGATTGTATTTTTGGGGTAACATGCATGGGATGGCTGAATATGGAATAGAACTGGAGAACGTGCAATATCGGCAGCCGGACTTTCGCTCTGCATGGTCCCACACCGTGGTGATACCTGCCCGCTTGAACTGAAAAGTGGATGGACTGAGATAGGCACCACCATCACACGGGCGGACAACTACGCTTCCCCACCAATTCTCTCTTTATTTCATTCTTGTGCTGCTGTTCTCTTCTCAATATTCTTGTCTTCGCTCTTCTATCTTTTGCGCCGAAGATCTGTGCACTCTTTTCTTTTTCCAGAAATGTTCTTGGTATGAAAGAGGGAAGCTATTGAACAAGTAGCTGTATGCATAAGTGTGAGTGGAGACCGAGATAGTGAAGGTGCAATCAACAGATGTGCATTATGTCCACAACGTGCACTGACCCAGCCCGGTGGGAGATACATCATGGATGCTTGCAAGTGGAATGCATGTTGGTATGGTGAGATTTATGATTTACAATAGGTGTGGGTGGGTACAGTTGATCATGTTATTTTGTTTATGGGTCAATGCTGAAGATAATGATTCACTTTTGAAGTTCAGGGGTTGGTGTGGGGGTAGGGAATAGGACTAGGGAATATATGGGGATGCACTATTTACTGATGTAGTGTCTACCCGGGGGGTGGGTTGTTTCAAGTGTTCAGTTCATGATTGTTACAGGCAGCGATGGTGGCAGAGCACCGACCGCACTCACAATGGGTAGGGCAGCCACGGACTGTGAGACATGAGGCAGTATAAAATTATGACGTGGAACGTGAGGGGGCTCAATTTGTTTGTGAAACGCTATAGAGTACAAACATACTTAAGACGGCAGGGCACTCATGTTGCGATGCTGCAAGAGACACTTAATAGACTCTGAAATACAGAAGCTCCATAAGAAATGGAGAGGGCAGTTATTCGCATCCACCTATTCCACTTATGCTAGGGGTGTGGCAATCTGGGTGGCCCCACAGGTTCCATTCAAATTACGGAGATATGAAGCAGATGTGGAAGGCAGATATGTGGTAGTGCACGGTGAGTTAGATGGCGTGAAAGGGTGCCTGGTAAACATCTACGCCCCAAACATAGAGTTCTTCAGTGCCATAGAGAAACTACTTCTCCCTTACATCGGGATGCTATTAATATGGGCAGGGGATTTTAATTTCATATTAGACGGCAAACTAGACAGACACCCACGAAACTGCACACTAAACCCCAAATGTCAGCAGATTTAAGCGAAGCGATGAGCCGCTTACACTGTATCAACATGTGGTGCGAAACACATGCCGGTGAGCGAGGTTACACTTGCTACACACCAGCGCGTGAGGTTTCTAGTAGACTCAACCGTTTCCTGCTTTCTCGGGAGGCATGCGAGCTGTGACACAAACAAATTTCTGGGCCGATTCCTATTGGATCATGCCTCAGTACTGTTGGAATGGGGACCTGAGCGAAACAGACTGAGGGTTCCGCTGTGGCGCTTGCGGCCGGATACTCTGCGCAACTTGATATTCCGGAAAGAGCTCAGAGAAGCCATCACGGGGTACTTCGACACAAATTGGTTGACCACAGACGCCAGAGGAGTGGAATGAGATACACTTAAGGTGGTCACCCACGGGGAATGCTTTTCTAGGATAGGGGGTACAAGGAGGCGCTTAGAACAAGAATTGAACACTGCGGAGGATAAGCTGACCAGGCTGCAACGCGGGAGGCAGGCATCAGAACCAGATTGCGAGGCTCTTCTACAAGCACAGAGACGAGTTAGGGAGATATGGGAAAGGTTAGACTGCCTTGTCAGGCACGAGTATCGCCATTTGCTCCACAGGGAGGGCGACAGGTCCGGGAGGTTATTAGCGTGGTTACTGAAACGGGAACGTCCATCCCCACTTATACTTACACTCAAACATGCAGATGGAACCATGGTTGCCACACAGGCAGACGTCATCTCTGTGCTGTTTAATCATTTAGCCAAGATATACCAAGAGACCCTGGTGTCTGAGCCGCCGAAGGTTGGGGAGTACCTAGCTGATGTGCCCCTCCCCCGCATCACTGAGGAACAGACAGCGTGCCTAGATGCACCGCTCCCAGTGGAGGGACTGCGGGAGGCGCTTCAAAGCATGGCTCGCTGTAAATCATCTGGCCCGGATGGAATCCCGGTGGAATTCTACCAGACATATGCTGATTTACTACTCCCACGCCTGCTGGAGACACTACAGGAGGCAAAATGGGTGGGAAGTCTACCGCAATCTATGCGAGAGGCGCAGATAGTCATGCTCCCCAAGCCTGGCAAAGATGCAGGCGACCCAAGCTCATACAGACCCTTATCAGTGTTGGGTGTGGATGCTAAACTACTTGCTAAGGTCTTGGCCATGCAACTGGGTAGGGTGGTAACTTGCCTGGTGCAATGAAGACCAGTGTGGGTTCATACAGGGGAGAGGAATGCATATGGACATACGATGGTTGCCACATGTCTTACACTCAGTAGCTGACAATGAACTCTGGGCGGCACTGGTCGCCCTAGATATTGGGAAAGCATTCGACACGCTGCGAAGGGAATATTTATGGGATGTTCTGAGGAGAATGGGATTAGGCAGGGAATATGTGGCCTGGGTCAAACTGCTTTATCATTAGCCAAGAGTTCGAGTGCGGAATGGAGGCCTGATATCGGAGGAGATAAACATTGAAAGGGGCAGGCGACAGGGGTGCCCACTGTCCCCACTCCTTTTCACACTTGCAATGGAACCCCTGGCAATGCAGCTGAGGAGGGACATGGCCCCGTGGGGCATAATCGCAGATGGCCGCACCCACGTACTTCCCTTGTACGCAGACGGAGCACTCCTGTACATACGTCAGCCAGAAGAAGCAATCCCAGTGCTCTCAGAGATACTGACCTCCTTCGGATCGATGTCCGGCCTACGTATTAACCATCGGAAATCAGTCCTATTTCCGCTGACAGCCCTTGCGCACGGAGACCCACTGGACCTCCCCGAGGTGGGGTTCAGTTGGGAAGGTAGCCATTTATAGAATACCTGGGTATACAGGTAGCTCATGAGACGGAAGCTCAATACGCTTTGAATATGGGCAGAGTCATAATTGTCCTGAAAGAGTCTCCCAGATTTCAGACTTTATTATATCGCGGGATCACTACAATATGCAGCACAGTGGTGCAAGGACGAGCGCACTGTGGAGAAGGAGTTATTGGGGGAATAGAGTAGCGGGACAAAACTGCTGAGATACCTTATGATGGGCTCACGGGGCCCCAAGGACTGACCACACATAATACGGCGAGTGGCGGAGGCTTGGGAACTGGCAGACACCCTGGTCCTCTGCAGGGTTCCATATGCTAGCGTGCTCCCACTCAAATGGCAACAAGGATTCCAGCTAATTCAGTCCACCATAGGCATTACGAACTGGTACGAGGGGGATCCGTGTCAGCCAGACACATGTATTTAAACAGGACTTTCCTAACATTTGACGAGGCAAAAGAATGATTCCAAGTCCCAGAAGGTAATTTCTTACTTTATGCAAAAATCTTGCGCGCGGTCCGTGAAATGTGGACCTGGTTCCCGGAGGAACCGAAGTAGTTGCACACGCTGGCATTACTGCTGGACCCTGGGTCCAGCTGAGGGCTCATCTCACGTATACACAAAGCACTGAAAGAAGATCACACGGTTGACCTGTCCGCAGCCAGGGAAAGATGGGAGGCGGACGTACCGTCCCCACTAACCAACGGGGAGTGGATGAGGGCATTGGCACAGGTGTCCGAGGTAGCCAGTAATGTCCAGTTTAAACTCACCCAGTTCGATTATCTACACTGCACATATCTGACCCCGCAGCTGATGGCGCGGTTCACCCCAGGGCGGCCCTCATATGACTTGGAGTTGCATACGCCTACAAACATATTGGCATCAGGTGACACAGATTATCTGAACCGCAATGGCAGTGCGAGTGGAGGCCTCCATTAAACAGTGCTTGTTGGGAGTCCTCCCAATGCCAAAAATGGGTACCCAGATATGGCACAAGTTCGTACTCCTGCGCCTGGTTCTGGCAAAACGTCGAATCGCAATACACTGACTCCAATCTACCCCCCCCCACTCTACATAAATGGAGGGAGGACATGCGAAAGTGGGACGTGGCTGAAGAGTGTTGCCTGAGGGCAGTGAGAGTGGACGAGAATGCAGAGGAAGACTTGATGGTCTTGATGGGGACAAATGCTGGAGGGAATGGCGCTCACGGCAGACCAGAATGAAAGTAAGGTGGACCCTACACAAACTCTGAACCACACCCCAACTGCACCTCACATAAGGAATGGGTATAGCCCTCTCACCCAAACGTAAATGCACAAAGCGCCAGCCTCCCTGAAGGCCAGGCCCTAGACGATTTTATATACATCATACATGGGTTGGGCGCTGCCATCAGTCGCTGCCAGGGAGTTTTTCCAGTTTAGTAATTTCTGTCTTTTCTCATTTAACATACATTTCTCTTATTAACAATACTGAGGAGCATTGCTAAGCACATTGATCTGCTGGGTAAGAGGATGGGCTTGCACACCGTCAATGGCTATAACATGTTTAGTAACTGTACCATTGCAGGTGATATGCAAGAATTGGCAAGTAATAATTTGATGTTCATGGTCTGTCAATGACGTTCTGTAGCATGTATATGACGGAAGTGCAATGTGATACTGTGCAATGTCATTAATAAAGACAAGTTTAAAAACCAATACAGGGATGTACATAAAAAAAAAGAAGAAAAGGATCAAAATGAAATGTCGGCCACAGCGTCTGAAACAGCACAAGAGCATATTGGCAGCTTCTCACTATCAGTGGTTGAACTCTTGGTTTACAACTCTTATCACTAGAGCATCACTCCATGCACTCTCTCATACTCCTCTCAACTTGTGTGTCCATTCACGGCCACCAAAAGTGCAACTTAATTCTCTCTTTAGTCTTAGAAAGTCCTATGTGTCCATGATGACCCAACTGTATGAGCTTCACTCTAACTTTACTAGGAGGAACCAATTTTTTACTTCTCCATACAACCCATTACTTTCAGAAATTTCATCTTTCATGGTTCAAAACATTAACCCACCTCTACTCACACCTTTTTTACAGTTTCATCTTTCTCTGACCAAATTGATCACCTCTTTTAGAACTGCATCTTCATCTAAAAGACCATACCATCAGTGACCTCACAGACCTTTTATTCACCTAAATCCCATATATCATCCTCTACATCGAGATTTGGATTTGTTTGTCTCGCACCTTAGCGTGACAAACAACTTTGTTCTCCATTCCAGGAATGTACACCATCTTGAAAATATAGTCCTGTAAGGCTACCCCATTTACAGATATGACTTAAAATTGCATCCAAGTTTCCCTTACAAAATATATATTTGAGAGGCTTATGGTCTGTCCCTACTTCAAACTCTACCCCCAGAGGAATTTCTTCAGTTTTTTTGTAGTCCAGTAAATTCAAAAGGCTTCCTGCTCAATTATGGAATACCTGTTTACAGGCCCCACCAAACTTCTAGAAATGACCATAATAGTTATTTCCACTCCATCCTTTACCTGTTTAAGCACCACACCCAACCCTTGAGAGCTATTGTTGGTGATTAACATGGAGCAATCCCTGACATCAAAACTTTGCAAGGATGGAGCATTATTTAAAGCATATTTCACATCTTTAAATTCATGCTCACACAGGGAGGACCAATTAAATTTAACACCCTTTTTTAGCAAAGATCTCATAATTTGGGTCTGGAAAAGACGGAACAAATTTGTTGTAATATTCAGCGATTCCAAGGAACGTTATTAATACCTCCTTGTCATCAGGAGCGTGCACGTTTTCTTAATGGTTTTAACCAACTGCTCTTTAAGTTTCACCCCCCTCTTTGGTCAACCTATGACCCAAAAATTCAATGTCTGTTTGGTTAAACTTGCCTTTATTCTCTTGCAAGGTCAGACCTCTCACTCTGCACCTCTCCAAGACTAACGTCAGTCTACAATCATGTTCTTCTTGGTTGGACCCACGAATCAAAACATCATCCAGGTAGATCTTTTCCCCAGGAACATTATATATCACATTCTTCAAAGTCCTTTGGAAAACAGCTGCAGCAGAGGTGAGTCTAAACGGTAATCTATTGAATTTGAATAAACCAAACGGTGTGATAAAAGAAGTTAAATCCATAGAGCCATCATCTAAACTAATCTGATAATATGCTGCCTTAAGATCTAAAGTTGAGAAAATACAAGCCCCCTCTATTTGTGCAAGCATCTCACAGATATTCGGGAGGGGATACTTGTCCACCATCACCGCCCCATTGAGACCCCTTAAATCTACAAATAAACGTATATCACCTGAGGTCTTGCGGGTTCCAGTTTATCAGGTTCGGCCCCCATGTGTTGTCTCAAAGCTAAAGGTACTCCCAGCAACTTGCAAGCTACAGGGAAACCTCATTTTTCAAGACAATCTTATGTGAGTAATCAGCCTCTGCAGGGCTCCATACGCTAGCGCGCTCCCACTCAAATGGCAACAAGGATTCCAGCTAATTCAGTCCACCATAGACATTACAAACTGGTACGAGGGGGATCCGTGTCAGCAGGAGACATGTATTTAAACAGTACTTTCCTAACATTTGACGAGGCAAAAGAATGATTCCAAGTCCAAGAAGGTAATTTCTTACTTTACGCAAAAATCTTGCGCGCGCTCCGTGAAATGTGGACCTCGTTCCCGGAGGAACCGAAGTAGTTGCGCATGCTGGCATTACTGCTGGACCCTGGGTCCAGCTGAGGGCTCATCATCTCACGTATACACAAAGCACTGAAAGAAGATCGCATGGTTGACCTGTCCGCAGCCAGGTAAAGATGGGAGGCGGACATACCGTCCCCACTAACCAACGGGGAGTGGATGAGGGCATTGGCACAGGTGTCCGAGGTAGCCAGTAATGCCCGGTTTAAACTCACCCATTTCGATTATCTACACTGCACATATCGGACCCCGCAGCAGATGGCGTGGTTCACCCCAGGGCGGCCCTCACATGACGTGGAGTTGCATACGCCTACAAACATATTGGCATCAGGTGACACAGATTATCTGAACCACAATAGCAGTGCAAGTGGAGGCCTCCATTAAACAGTGCTTGTTGGGAGTCTTCCCAACGCCAAAAATGGGTACCCAGATACGGCACAAGTTCGTACTCCTGTGCCTGGTTCTGGCAAAACGTCGAATCGCAATACACTGAATCCAATCTACCCCCCCCCACCCCACTCTACATAAATGGAGGGAGGACATTCGAAAGTGGGACATGGCTGAAGAGTGTTGCCTGAGGGCAGTGAGAGTGGACGAGAATGCAGAGGAAGACTTGATTGTCTTGATGGGGACAAATGCTGGAGGGAATGGCGCTCACGGCAGACCAGAATGAAAGTAAGGTGGACCCTACACAAACTCTGAACCACACCCCAACTGCACCTCACATAAGGAATGGGTATAGCCCTCTCACCCAAACGTAAATGCACAAAGCGCCAGTCTCCCCGAAGGCCAGGCCCTAGACGATTTTATATACATCATACATGGGTTGGGCGCTGCCATCAGTCACTGCCAGGGAGTTTTTCCAATTTAGTAATTTCTGTCTTTTCTCATTTAACATACATTTCTCTTATTAACAATACTGAGGAGCATTGCTAAGCACATTGATCTGCTGGGTAAGAGGATGGGCTTGCACACCGTCAATGGCTATAACATGTTTAGAAACTGTACCATTGCAGGTGAAATGCAAGAATTGGCAAGTAATAATTTGCTGTTCATGGTCTGTCAATGACGTTCTGTAGCATGTATATGACGGAAGTGCAATGTGATACTGTGCAATGTCATTAATAAAGACAAGTTTAAAAACCAATACAGGGATGTACATAAAAAAAAAAGAAGAAAAGGATCAAAATGAAATGTCGGCCACAGCGTCTGAAACAGCACAAGAGCATATTAGCAGCTTCTCACTATCAGTGGTTGAACTCTTGGTTTACAACTCTTATCACTAGAGCAACACTCCATGCACTCTCTCATACTCCTCTCAACTTGTGTGTCCATTCACGGCCACCAAAAGTGCAACTTAATTCTCTCTTCAGTCTTAGAAAGTCCTATGTGTCCATGATGACCCAACTGTATGAGCTTCACTCTGACTTTACTAGGAGAAACCAATTTTTTACTTCTCCTTACACCCCATTACTTTCAGAAATTTTATCTTTCATGGTTCAAAACATTAACCCACCTCTACTCACACCTTTTTTACAGTTTCATCTTTTTCTGACCAAATTGATCACCTCTTTTAGAACTGTATCTTCATCTAAAAGGCCATACCATCAGTGACCTCACAGACCTTTTATTCACCTAAATCCCAAATATCATCCTCTACATCGAGATTTGGATTTGTTTGTCTCGCACCTTAGCGTGACAAACAACTTTGTTCTCCATTCCAGGAATGTACACCATCTTGAAAATATAGTCCTGTAAGGCTACCCCATTTACAGATATGACTTGAAATTGCATCCAAGTTTCCCTTACAAAGTATATATTTGAGAGGCTTATGGTCTGTCCCTACTTCAAACTCTACCCCCAGAGGAATTTCTTCAGTTTTTTTGTAGTCCAGTAAATTCAAAGGGCTTCCTGCTCAATTATGGAATACCTGTTTGCAGGCCCCACCAAACTTCTAGAAATGACCATAATAGTTATTTCCACTCCATCCTTTACCTGTTTAAGCACCACACCCAACCCTTGTGAGCTATTGTTGGTGATTAACATGGAGCAATCCCTGACATCAAAACTTTGCAAGGATAGAGCATTATTTAAAGCATATTTCACATCTTTAAATTCATGCTCACACAGGGAGGACCAATTAAATTTAACACCCTTTTTTAGCAAAGATCTCATAATTTGGGTCTGGAAAAGACGGAACAAATTTGTTGTAATATTCAGCGATTCCAAGGAACGTTATTAATAACTCCTTGTCATCAGGAGCGTGCACGTTTTCTTAATGGTTTTAACCAACTGCTCTTTAGGTTTCACCCCCCTCTTTGGTCAACCTATGACCCAAAAATTCAATGTCTGTTTGGTTAAACTTGCCTTTATTTTCTTGCAAGGTCAGACCTCTCACTCTGCACCTCTCCAAGACTAACGTCAGTCTACAATCATGTTCTTCTTGGTTGGACCCATAGATCAAAACATCATCCAGGTAGATCTTTTCCCCAGGAACATTATCTAACACATTCTTCATAGTCCTTTGGAAAACCGCTGCAGCAGAGTTGAGTCTAAACGGTAATCTATTGAATTTGAATAAACCAAACGGTGTGATAAAATAAGTTAAATCCATAGAGCCATCATCTAAACTAATCTGATAATATGCTGCCTTAAGATCTAAAGTTGAGAAAATACAAGCCCCCTCTATTTGAGCAAGCATCTCACAGATATTCGGGAGGGGATACTTGTCCACCTTTACCACCCCATTGAGACCCCTTAAATCTACAAATAAACGTATATCACCTGAGGTCTTGCGGGTTCCTGTTTATCAGGTTCGGCCCCCATGTGTTGTCTCAAAGCTCAAGGTGCTCCCAGCAACTTGTAAGCTACAGGGAAACCTCATTTTTCAAGACAATCTTATGTGAGTAATCAGACAAACATCTCAATTTCTGCTAATGGACTTCCTTAAATTTCTGGTGTAACTCACCAGGTATGCAATTCATACCCTCCTTGAGCTCAGCTACTGATGTATAAGACACAACAGACTTGTCGAGAACTACTGCATCAGGAGAATGTTTCAAAATAATGCATGGCTCACTATTCAGATCTAGCATGACATTTAAATCCTTTTGGTGGAACCATCTAATGATATTGTCACCTCTGCAAGAAACATATATTTTTCCGGCGGAGAGGCACCCTTTGTATTCTAAATAACCATTGAAGCACCCAAGCAACCTTATGGGCTGCCCACCATAGGCAAATGGTCTGATGTCTGGTTTGAAAAGTTGGTCCTTGCCTAAATGTTTATGGGCCAGATTTACAAGCCCCTTGCAACACTTTTGCGCCGCCGTTGCGTCACTTTTGTGATGCAGCGGCGGCGTAAAAAATGCGGCCAATTTACGTGACGCATCTAGGGAGATCACGTTGTAAAGCCCTGCGTCACATTATACCTGCGTCAGGTATAATGTATGCAGGGTGGGCGTTCCCACGCAGGAAAGCCTCGTAAAAGTGACACAGTGAAATCTACAAGATTTCACTGCATCACTTCAAGGATGCCACTGCGTCAAAACCTTACGTCTGCTTGAAGCAGACATAAGGAGTGACGCAGTGTAGTGGGAAAAGGCCTCAAAATGCATTGCTGGAGTTGCGTCGTGCTTGCGGCACGACTCCAGCAATGCATGACTTTTCCCCCAAAAGATGCGTCAGAATTTCTGACGCATCTGCCAATCCTTGCGTCATGGTGCGCCGTATTGTAAATACGGCGCATCCATGGTGGGGCTAGGGTTTCTCAGGGTGGCGCAAGGAAAGTGACGCATCTCTACAGATGCGTCACTTTCTTGTAAATCTGCCCCTATGTGTGTAGAAATCTTTGGGTATCTGCAAGATTTTCGCACCTGAGTCAAACAGTATGTCAACAGATTTTCCATTGACACTGACTTCATCAACTGGACCTTTTATGCTATGCCGTCCAACTTAGAGTACTACTTCCCCACAATGTAATTTATCGTATCCAACATCATCCTCATTATCTTTGTCATATACCAATACTTCTTTTACTTTCTTGACTTTATTCTTGTTTTGAGACCGACATACGTGACACTTAGCTAATAAGGCAGGGCAATTCTTGTCATTAGCCAGGTGACTAGAGGCACCACTTCTAAAGCACTTCCCACTAAAGGGTTTTCTAATAAGAGGAGGGTCAACATGTTTCAACACCGGTTTATGCACCACATGTATCTTCTCTACTGGGACAGTGTTGTGTTCCTTCCTTATAGCATCAAAACAGGGGGTGTGGCCAAGATGGCAGTGGTGTAGCAGCTCTAATGTGGAGCTCCATCACATGTGGTCCCATAAACAGCATCGGTGCCAAATCAAGAGGAGTTGTGTAGCCAGTATGCACCCGTTTCACTGTGAGCTGCGGGGGCACTGAATCCTGGCGCCGGGACCACTGCAGTTTCATACACCATGGGAGACATGCCTGAAGAAACGCTCGCCGGAGCCCTAGGATGGCAGCTGTTTCATGAACTAACTTGGAGTGGCCCGGGCAGCATGAGCATTCCACCCCCATTTCTGGGAGCAGCTGTGCCCAGTGGGAGTGGCCTGGTGGTGGCAGAGGAGATCTGGTGTAGGCGCAGGCTTGTCGCGACGAGGTGAGCGCTGCCATATGTGTTTTACCACCCGTGAGCCACGGCGAGAAGGTGCCGCATACTCCACCACATGAGTGCATAGGCCTGGTGGGCCTGCTATTATAGACTGTTTCCCCTACCAGTAGCAGCCGCCGGGGGGAAGGGGTGAAGTAAGCGCCATAGCGACAAGCCTGGGCTGGAGTGCCCGCTGCTATGTTGATTGAGCCTGGAGGATTAGAGGCCTACTGCGTTTACACCCAGCACATTAGCGCCCTGGATGGCGGTGGCCACTCTCCCGCCTGAGGTAAAATGGTGATGTGGGGCCTGAGGTTCTTATCTCCGCTTTGGGGTGGCTGCTGATAGCCCTCCAGCATAGACCCCCCTATCATGCACACAGACCGGTTCCTGGAGTGAGAAAGGACACATATGCCAGATACGGGACCTCCTCATGGAGCTTGCACCTCCAGTGCTGACTGGAATCGACCCACATATTCACCTACTGCCAGACCGGAGTGCTCCTCACCACACTATGGCTGCGAATCACTCCAAGAAAGACAGTAATATTAAAGATATGCTGAGCAAACCCCCTGCCAAGAAATCAGAGCATTGCCCTGGCACTCCACCCGCTCTTTCCTCCCAGGACATAGCCTCTGATTCTGATGCTCTGTCATCTGAGGGACCGGTGACTTGCACGTTCCTGGAACAGCTTTTTGGGGCCTTGAGGGGTGATATTGCGGCCCTCAGGCACGACGTGGCAGCTGATGTGAAGGGGATTAAGAAGGAATTGGGAGATGGGGCAAAGACTGAAAACCCTGGAGTGGTCCATTGACCGACGGGAGGTGGAACTTGATGAGCACAGACGGGAACTGTTGGAACTGAGGGATAAAAATGAAGACCTATACTACCGCCGGGAGGACCTTGAGAATAACCCTGGGCATAGTAGAATAGATAGTGAAGTTCCAACATCCGCATCAGGGGTGTGCCGTTGCAGGAGACTCAGGGAAATTGGAGGAGTATGTGATGGGGCTCTTCCGGCAAGTGGTACCGGAGTTGGTGGACAAAGATATTCCGTTGGAGTGCACACACAGGGCATGCAGACCGGTGAAGACTCCAGGCTTGCCGCAGGACATCCTCACATGCCTGCACTCCTATAGACAGAAAGAACTAATTTTGGCCCCTGTCCAGGACCTGCCTGTCATCACTTTTGAGAGTGGATAGGTTAGCATCTTCCAAGATCTCTCTGCACACACCCTTCAGTGATGCAGAGCACTGTGGCTGCCACAGCCTTCCTGCGAGAGAAAGGGATTCAATATTGATGGGGACACCCTTTTTGACTTCTTTTTGTTTGGAACAAAGAGACTCATGCAATTCGCACTTTCGAAGAGGCGCACTATGTCCTGGGCCTTGAACTTGCCTCATAAGATGAGTCTCATCGCCCTAAGACCCGGTCACCCTCTCACTCCACCAAAAGAATGAAACAACAGTCACGCAATGTGAAGTCGCAATGTGAAGTCCTCAGCGGCCAAACCCTCAGCATCCGAAAGCCATAAGGAACAAGTAGCGCTCCTGTGACAACCGCAACTACAGGGAGCGCATCAGAGAATAAAAATGACTGATTACTGGTTTACTGCAACAGTCGAAACCTGCTGGCACTCATTTGCAGATATGGATTGGACCCCTGCTCCCTGGCGGCCCTGATGCCACTATCGCAGCTAGACACTAATGCATTCCCATGTGGCGGGGCTTCTTCATGACTTGCTGCGGAGATGACAGGCTGTCTGGATCACGGACCCTCATCTTTTGGAAATGTTGGTTCCCAGGATTGGGAAAATTATTGTTATATTTTTTATTTGTTTTCTCATACCCTTCCTTCGACACTCTCCCTTAATCGCTCTTGCTGTAATCAATACCAACATCCAGTCCAATAGGAGATGTGTGTTACTTGCCCTATCACTCACTTGCCACTCCCAGTAGCTGGCGCATCCCGGATGACTCCATCCCTTGATCAAAGTCCTTAGCCTTAAACATCCTAGGCCTTAACTCCCCAGTGAACAGGCTGGCACGTCTCTCTATGCTTAAAGAAGCAAAATGTGATATATGCCTTATCCAAAAGACAATCTCCTCCAGAGGGAGTGGTATCTCCTGCGCTCTCGATGGTTCGATTGCCAGTTCTTCTCCTTCGGGGTCTCAGAAACAAGCTGAGGTGCGGTCCTCCTGGCCACCCATTTTCCGGGTCGAATCAAATAGATGCATACCAAGATCACTGGTCAAATGCTTGCCCTCCAACTTGCTTTACACACATACACATTTACAATAGCCACGGTGTATGCCCCAAATGAAAATCAAGAGCCATTCTATGCTATGGGTAGGGGAATGACGTCCCCTGACCCAGACATCCCGATAGGCGGAGATTTCAGTTAGTGCCAGATACCCTTATTGATAGAGCAGCCCAACGAATAGGTCAAACTCGAGCCTTAACTGTGGTAGGTCTTCGATGGGTGAGGGATATGGGACTTGATGATGTGTGGTGAACTAAACACCCTACTGATAAGGCATACACATTTTACTCTGCAGCCCACCAAACATACACTCGGCTAGACCTTTTCTTGACATCCCCACATTTGTCCACGGGCCGTTGTGGGAGTAGACTTAGGAACGTCCGCCCTATCTGACCATTCTCCTATTTACATAACCTTACGCACCCCATGTAACCCAACACAGTCTAGCACCTGGCATCTGAATCCCAGACTTCTACAGCACACCACAGTCACCACCGTGATTACCACTGTGATGCATGTGTTCCTACCTGTCAATGATACCCCAGACACTCCCATTTTCTTAGTATGGGATTCTTTTAAAGCGGTAATAAGAGGCACTTTCATTGCCATATCCGCGCAACATAATAGAGAAAGGGCATCGAAGAGACAGGCAGTGGAGGGTCGGTGAAGGACCTAGATGAAGAACTTACATTAGCACGCAAGCAACTTAAAGCTTTAGACATGGATAAAGCTGAGTATGCCTTATTATGCATTAATCAAAAGTTCTACACCGGGGGTAACAAAGCAGAATGTTTGCTCACCCATACGTTGCGTGCCCAAGCACTTAGGCTAAGATTAACAGAAATTAAGACACAACAGGAGGACACTGTCTGCCAAGACTGGCAGATTGCACAGGAATTCGAGCGCTTCTACACTACGTTGTACACGGCAGAGACGCGTGATGTGGAGGAAGCTGCCCACTACATTGCCCCACTCCCGGTAACACAAATCACTGACAGGGACGCTGCACAGATGGCCTGTGATATCCAAACAAGGGAGGCAATAGCCCGGCTACGGCTGGGAAAGGTGCCTGGTCAAGATGGCTACACTGCCGACTTCTGTAAGTCTTTTGCACCCTTATTCGCCCCCCTCCTGGCCCGCTTATACAACTCCTTTAGCTCCTCGGACACCCTCACCGACAACCTGAGAGACGCCATTATCACTGTGTTTCCCAAACCCGGGAAGAACCTGGTTCACTGTGTCCCTTTGCACCCCATATCTTTGCGAAACGTGGATCCCGCAATATTCACCTGCATATTAGTGGCCCGCCTCCCACTCTACCTGCAGGGCTTTGTTGACTTCAACCAAGCAGAATTCATCCCTGAAAGGGGCTGCAGCGATAATACCAAACGTTCTACCACCTCATAGACAAATCCCATTGATTACGCATACCAGCAATACTGAGTTTGACCATGTGCATTGGCCATATTTGCGGGAGGTGCTGGCCAAGTTTGGTCTGGGCCTCCGTTTTCAGAAATGGTTATGGTGTAATTATGCTGCTTCGAGGGCGCAGGTTAGGGTAAATGGCGTGAGGTCGTGCCCTTTCACTATCATGTGGGGTACCAGACAAGGCTTTCCACCCTTCTTTTGCCCTGTATATGGAACCGTTGGCAGAGACAATACAGAGAAATCCTCAGATAACGGGGTCCGGATGGAAGGCAGAGAACACAAACTGGTCATGTATGCAGATGACGTCATGATATCACCCCTTGGTGTCTCTCCCACATCTGGTTTCAGAATTAAAGACATCCGGTAGAGTCTCAGGCCCTAAAGTTAAACTTCCAAAAACACTGATACTGGATCTCACCGTCCTGCAGGGGGATCAGGCACAGCTTGACCTCCTCTTCTCATTCCACTGGGCTACGCAGGGGGTCCCCTACCTGGGCCTGTAAATTCATTCCACCCTGGAGAAAACAGTGGAGCGTAATTATGGATCGCTCCACTCCACTGCCAGCATGGACCTGCAATCATGGACAGAGGGTTCTCTCTCTTAGATGGGGAGACTGGCAGCACTAAAAATGACTCTTCTGCCCAAAATGTTATATGTGATGCAGACACTACCATTCAAGCTCCCTCCACATGTCCTAGGGAAGATGCAACAATTAATTGAACATTACTATGGGGCGGCAAAAAAGCTTGGATACCCAAGAGACAAGCTTATTGACCACACAGGGAGGGTGGTTTGGGAATACCGCACTTGACACATTACTACCAAGCGGCACAAATTAAATATATGGTTGAATGGTCACAGCCTGCATCTGAGAAGCACTGGTGCTGCATAGATCAGGCTATAGCAGGGATTCATATATGGACGGTACCTTGGCTCCCTAAACCGCACAGACCAATGGGTGTCTACATTTCTCCAGTGCTTCGGGCAACAGTGGGCACTTGGGACAAAATACAAACATTTAAGAAACTGTCCTCACTAGTCTCACCCCAAACACTGATACTCCAGAATCCTGATTTCCCCCTGCCTTACAGGGCATATCCTTCTTGTAGTGGCAGCTCGCGGGTTGTAAAAGGGTGGGTGACCTCTTTGACCTAGACGGCCAATTGATCTTTGACCAAGTCTAATCAGACTACAACTTCCCCACCAGCACACACTGCCAATTTCTATCCATTACGCATTGGGTCACGCAGCCTCATATTAAAGCACAAGCAAGCCGTCCACTAACATCTTTTGAGCGGTGGCTTCTCACCCGCACTACATATAAGAAACTCCTATCAGGCATCTATGCATTTCTTAATACCACACTACAAAAGGTAACATCCTCGACACAGCAGAGATGAGAGGCAGAGTGTGAACGCCCCTTTAAACCCAAGAAATGGGAGGATATCCTCCAACCAATGCACACCTCAGCCATCAGTGCCAATTGCAAAAAGACAATCATAAAAATGATGCATTATTGGTATTGCACAATGGAGAGACTTGCCAAGTGGAAGCCAGGAGTGGATAACAGGTGTAGGCAGCAGTGTGGTAAACCTGGGACACTGACGCATATCCTTTGGCAATGCCCTGAACTGCAGCATTATTGGTCAGAGTTCTTAGCAGATATCGATAAGATGTATGACACTGCTATCGTGCGCTTCCCTAGCTACATACTGTTGGGACTCCCTAATGTGCTCACCTGTCTCCTGAAGTCATCGAAAGGCAGGGCCATAACTCTTGCACTTTGTGCAGCAAAATAAACAATATTAGCTAGATGGGGAACAGACACCATCCCATCGAAATTGGACTGGCTTCACAAATTGTGGGGTTTACTGGGCATGGAGAAACTAACCGCAGTGATTGACCACTGATTGTCGCAATTTGGTAATACATGGGGACCCTGCATACACTTCCTCTCCCAGGAATTGTCCTGCCCAACATATTTACGAGTGCTCTGCCTCACTCAGGGGGAACAGGTTCCCACTGGAGAGGCTTTATCCATTCTATGACTGCCCTTATATTGCTAACAATTACACTACACCACAGCATTTGTGGCGTAGCGCATTCGCCTACACTATCCTTCTATCCTATCCTGCCCCTACCTATGGCATCCTCTCTCGATCCTTTCTCCCTCTGCCTGTCCCTAGTTATGTCTTGGTCCTGGATTATTTTACCCCACCGGCCAGTGGATGTAGGTGGGAAGTTAGGTACTGTTGATCCTCTATTTTGAAAAAACCTCAATAAAACAGAGTTAAACCATAACATCAACGCAGGCTAAAGAATGTCTTTTTCACTGTCAATAACACTTCGTCAAGTTTAGGATCATCCTTTTGCCATAACTCATCCTTAATCTTTTCAATATTACACCCAAGCATAAATTGGTCATGGATGCGCTCTTCTAGTTTACCCTCAAACCTGCAAGTAGCTGCAAATTTGCATAAACTCGTGACATAGCTTTCCACTGACTCTTGAGGTCTCTGTAGCCGCTTACCAAAATGATATCTCTTTAAAATCGCACTCACTTTTGGGAGGTAACGTCAATAAAGTTTTTTGATACAGGTGTCCAATTCATTTAACCCCTCTGCTTCACTAATCTCAATTTCCGGGAGATGTTTGAAGGCCTCTTCCTCCTCTGGACCTTAACAGTAAAGCAGGAAAGAAGCTTCCTTTCGGGACTTAAAGTACTACAGAGTTGGGCTTAGTGAAAAAACACTTTTTCCATTTAGACCACTTAAGTGGGTTCTCCTGGAGAGGACTTGAAAAAAGGAGGTGGCGCAATATTTTGCATAATGAATGAAAGGAAATTTAAACTACATTTGATAATAAAATTTACATATATGATCACAAGCATCAGCAAAATTATTCACACAGTTCTTCTGGTATCATAATCAGCAAAAACACATTAACACCCCGACTTGCCTTCAAAAAAATGACCAGAGAACTCCTGAACAATTGATAGTTTTAACTGGGATTTAGGGGCATATTATTTACAATAAAATGTTGGAGCGCAGAGCTGCGCCAAATTAGGCAGCACTGCGCGCCGACATTTTCAAAACACAGGGATGTGCCGTATTCACGGCACACCCCTGTGTTTACCCTAGCGCTGGGGCAAAAAAAGCTGCCTAGCACAGGCACCCTGCCGCCATTTTGCAAGGGTGCCTGCGTTGCAGGGACAATTGTTTATGTGCAGGAAGGGATACCTTCCTGCACATAAACAATCAATAATGGCAATTAGCATCTTCTATGTATCCTGCAGAAGGCAGCACACATGTAAAGAGCAACAAGCATTTGCAATGCAATAGGTCTTGCATTTGCGAGACTTTGAGCTACTTGCATTGTAAATGACAAACCTTTTATCTATGTGTTGGTTTTGAAAACATATAAATAAAAGGCATTGTCATTTACAATGCGAATAGCTTAAACTTGCGTAAATGCGAGACCTATTGCATTGCAAATGCTTGTTTACTGTGTGAAGAGAGTGGAGAGGACATGGTGAATACTGTTCAACATATAAGTTCGTGGGTGTGCACAAACTCAAAGGTCATTCGAACCCTACAACTACGCTTTATTGGAAACTTAAGGGTCTTTTCCCCAACAGGCTGACACCATCAAAGTAATATGTATTTAATTTCACTTTCACCAAGCTCCCGAATGGGGTTAATCTCACAGTCAGCAGCTAATGCCAGCAGCCCACAACCCACAGGGTGCTCAAGGTAAGTAGTCTGTTCATTTCACAACGTGGTGAATTAAGTGCCTTTTGGTGTAGATCTATTACCAAGTAGTATAAAAATCCCCCTCAGGTTCCTGGGGTCCCCCTTCGACTTGGACCCCTAAGTTCTGAGTGAGAGAGAAGTGGGAACGAGAATAATAACTCCCAGTAGAACAATAAACATCCAAATTAAACACCCACTATTCAATTTAAGAGTACAGAGAAAAACAACAGTGATAGTATGCAAATGGTCACCAACATGAGGTTGCCGAGTAGAAAATAAGTGCTGATTAAGCTGTCAACCAGAAAACACAACAGTACTAAGCTGCCATTAGGTAATGTCATGAGACTCGTTTTTTTTCACAAAACGTGACGTTTTAAACTCTTATAAGATACTCCTATTGAAAGAAAAGGCTGCTGTTTAGCCAGTAAACAATGTTACAGCTTATGCCTACCGGCCAGTCTGGACATAGAATTGCACAGTACAGGTCCACCAGCCTAATGTATCCCTTAAAAATAATCTACTATCTCCCTCATTCATACAGCCCTTTATGTGCCTCTGAATGTAAGTGGCATGATCATGGCTGTGGCTACATGTCTGGGTGTCTACATACTCCGAAGAGTAAGTAATCATGATATCATGTTCCCTTCCAAGTTGTATTCAGCAACAATCTATACGAGTTGCTCATGTAGAGACAAAGTAAGTCAGAAGAACATCAAGCAGGGTTTGGGAAGGCATCCTATTAAGACTGGAGGAGTGCCAGGAATGAAGAACTGCACTCACAAAGATACGTTCTTGGTGTAATCTGTGCACAGTAGAATTTCGGTCCTGTGTGTTAAAAGTGCTCAAAATCTCATAAAACTTCATGGTTCCAAAAGGTGTTATGCGCTGCTTGCTTTTGTGATTGATATTATTTTCACAGTAAGACCAGCAAGATCTATTTTTTTTTGTAAACGTGTCTTTTTTAAAGTAAAATCAATAGTTTATCCTGGGCATTGAATTCACTGTGTGCGATTATGTCATGCTGAAACTAGGTTGAAAATGTACAGTTAGCTTAAGCTTTCACTTAAAGATTTAGCAATCCATGGAATCAAATGTACACATGTAGCCCTTGTTTATCCAGTTTGTGTGACTTATTAAATAAGGCCATCATATAAGAGTGATAAAATGAAACAAATACCTACCGTGGCCCTGTATCTGCCGACTGCCACCAGACCAATCGAAAAGGCCTCATAACTGTATAGACCCACGAGGAAGCTTGTGATTGCAGGTACAAGGATCCTTATTCAAACTTAAAGACTATAATTTTGTGGTGACTTTAAGTCCCCAACTAGATATTCTCCTTCGTAGTGTCTTTAACGGGTGAGCATGGCACTTGTATTACCAGTTAGTACCAATAAGCAGATAACACTCCACTTTGGGTGAAGTATTTTAGTATCAAGTAATACAACGACGCCACCTGCTGCACACAACTGATATGACAAATGGAGAGTTTACCCAGCAAAAGCAACAAGCGCGGCCACGCTAATTACTAACAAATGGCCCCTGCGCGCCACTGCTCGCTCCCGCAAGGTGGATGCCGTGGCATGCACGAGTTTGTTAAAAGTGCAGACCGATTCCATAAGGTCATCTCCTAGAGCAGCGCATGCGCGCTGCCTAGGCGAGACCTAAAAAACGAGGAGAAATGAATAATTTCTCCTTGTTGCACCTGTCTAACGCCTGGTATTCCATGGCGTTAGTTTTTGGCGCTGCGTCCGCCTTGTAAATCTGGGTCAGCATCAAAAAGCAATGGGTGTTGCGGTGGAATGCCCACAGCAACACCCATTGCATGCCTCTTTGCCACAGAGGACTGCGGCGGAAAGGGGCATATTTACAAGGTGGCTTTAAGCTATGCAAAGTGGCTTAGCGCCACCTTGTAAATATGGAAAATGGCGCTGCGTTACCAGAGTGTCACAAAAAGTGATGCTCCGGTGGCGGTGAGGGCTTGGAAATATTTCCCGTAATGTCTGAGAAGACACCTGGCGCGCCCCACTTCACTCCAATGTGAGCTCACCGTTATCTGAGAAAACACGAGAACAAATCCACCTAAAAATGAAAATTAAGTTAAAACTAGTCTAACTACTCCTTAGAGGCTGATAAGTTTCTCTGTACCAACAGCAAATTTGTTCCCATTATAAACGCTGTTGAGATCAAAACAAAGACGAGAGGCTCTGTAACAGTGCTGTGCACTGCATCGGTGAAGAGTAGTGACAGATGTCACTGAAACGTTCATGCACTCTATAGAGGTGAAGAGTTGAGTCTTGGATGGCCAAGAACCAATAGATACTGCCGCAGAAAGTGAAACAGCCAATAAGATGAGTAGAGAAGCGAGTGACTCTGATGACAATTAGCCAATCAACAATGCTGCTTAGTAACACAGGAGCGTAAGGATGAGCTCTGTCACAGCTGTGGCACAGTCCTTATGGAGAAGATCACGCCAGGGGCACCCACGCGGAGATTACCAAGGTGCGTTCTGTAGTGAGCCAACCGGCCACTACCATACATTGTATACACTTGCACCCAAGGGGCCGGGCTCTACTCCTCAGTTATAAATAAAGGGTGTAGGGTCGCTCGTGACTCATGTACGGACTGTAACTGCCTGACTCATTACTGTGTCTGTCATACCGGTGTGAGAGGCCTTACGTCACCCCTGCGGGCCATCCTAAACCCTGACACCACATTGGCGACGAGGGGGTACTTACCCGGTGGGTGCAGGAATCAGCTGCAAACAAGCAGCCGTGGAAGTGTGGCGCTGCGGAGGCCAATGTGACGATCTTGCCGCATTCACGTGAGGCAGCGGCCGAACACACAGGCGATGTGTGGCCCGGTGGTGCGGAGAGCCACCTAAGGCGAGTAAGGTGACGGAGGCGAGAGGACTCTCTGCTCGGGGCCAGCGAGGCGTGCTGCATGAGCACAAGGCGTCCATCAGGTGAAGAGGCTGCGGTAACGTATGCGGGAGGAGTGAGCCACTGCGCGATGCCTGGGGCAGGAGAGAAGGAGGCCTGCAGCAACCGGAGGCATCCAGAAGTTGAGGAGACCTCGAGGGCTCATCAGCGTGGAGCGAGGCGGCCGCGCAGACCATCCAGGCAAGGCGCGTGTACAGTGGAGGAGGCGGCACATCTACACGGCACCGGGATCAATGCGTGGGCAGGCCGCAGGAGCACTGCAGTCTCACACGAGGTGGTGGGACAGCCCCAGCCAGGAGAGAGAGCGGGGCAAGCGGTAGCAGGAAAGTGTAGCAGCACTGAAAAGCACAGAGAGGAGAGAAAAGAGACACATCTCACATTAAACCTCCCAGACACACAGGAAAGGAGGGTGCACAAGGCCTAATCGCACAGCAGACAGGCTCCAAAGGCAACAAAGGGACATTATCCTCAAGAACAAAAAAAAAAGAAAAAAAGAAAAATGTCAGTACAGGAGAATGAGAATCAGCAGAGACACCAGGAGAGGGGTGCTCAGTCCACGTTAGCAGCATTACCACTGTTCAGTCAATTGGCTGATCCTGCGACAGCAGCGCCAAGGTAGAGAAAATGGATGGGAAGATTGGAAAATTATTTTCTCGCTGTGCGGGAAATGGTTGGAGCGGTCAAAAGGTCAACCATGCTCCACATGGGGGGGATGAGCTACATGACCTATTCCAAGATCTGCCAAACACAGGAAACCACAATGATTATAATACAGTGGTAGCTGCACTCGATAAATACTTTGATCCTCAGCTAAATCCCGATTATGAACACTTCAAGTTGAGACAGGCGCGTCAGCATGAAGGAGAGTCAATAGACATGTTCTTCGCGTGTCTACGAAAACTTGCAAGCATGTGCACAGGGATTGATAAGCAACTGGAGATAAGGGCGCACCTTATTCAGGGATGCCTGTCTGCCAAGCTAAGAAAATGCATCCTCCGTCAGCCGGGTATATCACTAGACGAAATCCTGATCCTGGGCCGCTCGCATGAGTTGCCTGATGTGAGAGCAGGAGAGATAGAATCAGCACTGGGCCGCAGAACGCCAACGTATACGTCGGCGATGCCAGGAACCGTCAAAACAGAGCAGGTAGACACCATCCAGAGAGGAACTAGGCAAGTCAAATACAAAATCCCCAACAGGTGCAATGCCAAAAGTAACCCTCGGCATAATACTTCGCTAAGCATAGCAGCAGTATAATAAACACCTACAAACGCTTTAATAAAGCAATTTTCAAAGCTATAAAGCATATAACCAATTCACAAAAGTGAACTTTGACAATAAAAATATCAAGCAATGAGAGAGGTGATGATTCTGGGGTCCCCCCTAACCTAGGCGGAGGACCAAGCAGATGCCTTGAACACAAAAAGCATATCATGTGAACGATTCAGTGGTGGTCCCTTCCTCCTAGGACCACCCCAAGCACAGTTATGGGCAAAAATACAATCCCAACCAAAGGCCCTGCAAAGCATTATGGGACGAGATTAGCAGTGGGCAATGAATATTATAGTGTCCAATATCAAAATAATTCTACAAAGAGCTGCAGTTCAACTAGTCGTTACTAGATGTCCCTCACGAGTCAAATGCAAAAGCATTGAAATTATTAATACATCAAGCTGCAGTTCCACTAGTCGTTACTAGATGTCCCTCACGAGTCAAATGCAAAAGCATTGACACCCTTTCATGAAGCTTTTGCATTTGACTCGTGAGGGACATCCTGTAACGACTAGTGGAACTGCAGCTCTTTGTAGAATTATTTTGATATTGGATACTATAATATTCACTGCCCACTGCTAATCTCGTCCCATAATGCTTTGCCGGGCCTTTGGTTGGGATTGTATTTTTGCCAATAACTGTGCTTGGGGTGGTCCTAAGAGGATGGGACCACCACCGAATCGTTCAAAAGATGTGCTTTTTGTTTTCAAGGCATCTGCTTGGTTCTCTCCCTAGGTTAGGGAGGATCCCAAAATCATCACCTCTCTCACTGCTTGTTAATATATCATTTTCACTTTTGTGAAATGACTATATGCATTTTAGCATATAAAGACAGAAATACTTATTTAATCTTAACTTGCACTGTGCAAGATGCTTTTTGCAATTATTGTACAGTGTAGTCAAGCACACAGCTACGCACTATGCAATTTGCATAGCTACGTGTAGTTCAAAATGTACTTCGCGTAGCTACGTGAATTGCTACTATGCAAACTACACCCAGGGTTAGTCAAAAGTGTGCGGGAACTGCGGATTTGCAAGTCATCTGCTGATGAACTGCCCGGCAAAAGGTAAAACGTGCTTGCAGTGTGGGAAAACCGACCACTTCGCAAGAGTGTGCCGGAGCGAAAGAAAAGCAAAGAAAGCTGGAAAAGTGAGGGCCATCTCAGAAAGGGAAGGAGACCAAGGTTCTCCAGCAAGGTAAATAGACCGATGATGCAGATAGAGGAGGAGGAAGACGACAAAGGGGACGTGTTCACAGTATCATTTGCAGGAATACAAAGCCAGAAGAAGTGGCCTCCGCCCATCTCTACTGTCGAGATGAACGGGGCAAGGATGATAGCACTTATTGACACTGGTGCGTCAGTGAACGTACTTGACGGAGAATTGTATTTGCAACTCAAGCCATGTCCACCGCTAGTAAAGACCAAAGCCAAGATATTTAACTATGGAGGTGACCGTCCTTTCTACTCCAAAGAGTCATCGAGGTGGATGTGCGAATTGGGCCCACAAAAGTACAAACCAAATTCTACGTCACGAAAGAGCAGAGGATTTGGGCTTAGTATTTCTTGTGAACCAGGTACATTGGTCACACGCCGAAGAGATCATGAGAGACTTTCCTCATCTCTTCGAAGGCCTGGGATGCCTAAAAGGAGCTAAGGTCAAGCTACGTATTGACAAAACAGTGCTTCTTGTGGCACTGAGACACTGACGAGTACCATTTCACCTGCGGCCTCATGTTGAGGCGGAACTAGACAGACTAGAGAAGGAAGGGGTTATCGAGAAAGTCTCTGGACCAACACCGTGGGTTTCGCCCCTCATGATAGCCCCCAAACCCAAACAACCGGGGGCTATCAGGCTGTGTGTAGACATGCGGGTGCCTAACAAAGCGATAATGAGGGAGAGGCACATCACCCCAACAATCGATGAGATGGTTACGGACATCAATGAAGCCAAGTGGTTTTCCAAGGTGGACTTAAACTCTGGCTATCATCAGCTCCTATTAGATGAAGGAAGTCGATATATAACCACTTTTTCTACACATGTGGGGCTATGGCAGTTCCAAAGACTGAGTTTTGGAGTATCATCCGCCGCCAAAGTTTTCCAGAATGCCATTAGGGAAACGCTCTCTGGATTGGTAGGTGTCATCAATGTAAGCGATGATGTACTGATATTCTCATAGACCCTCGAGGAGCACCATGCCAGACTAAGAGCCACGCTACAAAGATTGGAGGAACAAGGGCTGACACTTCACAAGAACAAGTGTTCGTTCTACACAAACGAGGTGGAGTTCTTTGGGTATCGGTTCTCAAAGGACGGTCTGCAGGTAGATCCAGCAAAAGTGGAGGAGATCCGGGCGGCAACTATCCCACACAATCCAATGGAAATGCGGAGCTTCCTGGGAATGGTCAATTTCTGCAGACGATTCATGCCCCAGTTGGCGATCTTGACGGAGCCTCTACGCAAGCTACGAAAAAAGAAAAGCAGTGGGAGTGGACGTAGGAAACAGCACGTGTTTTCAACGAAGTAAAAGGAGCCCCGCTTCGATTGGTGACCGTGGTATACTTTAGGTGGGGAGGAAAAACTGAAGTGATCGCGGGTGCCAGCCGGTGGGGCTGGGAGCTGCCCTCCTACAGCAGAAAGAAGGGGATGAGTGGCTACCGATTGCGTATGCCAGCTGGGCGCTGACAGCAGTAGAAACGCAGTACGCTCAGATTGAGAGGGAAGCCTGGCCATGCGATTGGCGTGTCAGCATTTCCACATCTATCTGTGTGGGCACAAATTCAAGGTCACTTCGGATCACAAGCCCCTTGTTCCATTGTTTAGTGGATCAGCAAGAAACGGACTGCCACAAATAGAAAAGTGGGCGGTACAGCTTCAACAATATGACTTTGATGTTGCATATCCTACAGGAGCTAGCAACCCTGCAGACTATCTGTCGAGACATCCGATGGCAGATGACCCTACGGCTTCGACAGAAACAGATGAAGGGGTGGAAGACTTTGTGAAGTTTGTGACTGAGAATGCATGCCCGAGAGCTATGTCCATTGAAGAACTGGCCAAAGCCACGACACTGGATAGGGGGTTGCGGAAAGTCAATGAAGCTTTAAGGGCGCATCAGTGGAAAGATTTCTTGCATGGAGCAAGGGATCTTGTCGATGAAGAGAGAAAGATGCTCACAAGCCTATGGAAGTGCCACGACGAATTGAGTGAGAGTGCCGAAGGACTCATACTAAGGGGCCAACAAATAGTGATTCCGAGAAGTTTGTGGAAATGCACAGTCGAGCTGGCTCATCAGGGACACCAAGGCATTGCGAAAACAAAGGCACGGCTGCGGTCAAAAGTGTGGTTTGCAGCAGCAGACAGGTTGGTGGAAGAAACGGTGAGGGGATGCCATTCATGCATCATAACAGGAGCGGAAGGAGCGGTGCCGCCCATCATCACTGAGGCACCCAGTACGAAGCCATGGTCGATGGTCAGTCTAGACTTTGGCAGCTTTCCAGATGGGAGACTATCCCTGGTTGTGATTGATAGTCATTCTAAATCCCCTGCCGTAGAGCTATACGATCGACTGCCTTCAAATATGTTAAACCAGCACTGGAGAAGTTATTCGCAATGCTCGGAATCCCGGATAAAGTCAAAACGGACAACGGTCTGCCCTTCCAAGGGACAGAATTTAACAACTACCTGCACAGTCTCAATGTGCACCACCGAAAGATCACCCCTCAGTGGCCGCAAGCAAATGAAGAGGTCGAACGTTTTATGAGGACTTTAAACAAGGCTTTGCGCATTGGAGTAAACCAAGGGGAAAATCCTAAAGTGTGTCTGCACCAGTTTCTAAGGGCATACAGGCAAACTCTGCAGTCCACGACATGATGTGCCCCCAGTGAGGTACTCATGAGGAGGCCAGTAAGAGACCTGGTACCCATCTGCTCGGAGTGGGCACCAGCTACCCTCGACATAGAGGCGGCCCATGAGAAAAGAAAAACCACTAATGAACGAACAAGCAGGACAAGAAAAGCCCAGGAGCCAAACTTCAGACTAGGTGATATAGTGTTGGTGAAAGACCGCCATCAAGGGTGGAAGTACCGGACTCCATTTGAAACAGAGACGTGGGAAGTAGTTGGAATCAAAGGAACTATGATCACGACGAAAAGAGGGAATGTCGTAGTATCAAGAAACAGTTCCTGGTTCAAGAAGGCGGGGATCCAGGAAGGAGTGAACGACCGGACGAGTGAAGAATTAAGAGCTGAATGCTCCAGA
The DNA here is from genome assembly GCA_963921515.1 of Calotriton arnoldi. Classification (NCBI taxonomy): domain Eukaryota; kingdom Metazoa; phylum Chordata; class Amphibia; order Caudata; family Salamandridae; genus Calotriton; species Calotriton arnoldi. Next base: position 2,626,662 of record CAWUFW010001484.1, on the reverse strand, counting down.
AGGGCAGACACTGATCAAGACAGTCATGGAGGCGAGGAATATGAACTGGGCGATCTCGAGCTGCCAGAACTGGTTCAGTCTACACAAAATACTCTGGAAGGGGCAGGTCGTGCTGAGGTAATGCTGGAGCAAGCACGAGGGCCTCCGTAGCAGTTGAGACCTAATCCTCGACTGAACCAACGGTTAAAAGACTTTGGGGCAGATTTACAAGCCCCTTGCGCCACTTTTGCATCACTTTTCCCATGTTAAAAATGACGCAAAAGTGGTGCAAGGGGCTTGTAAATAAGCCCCTTTTTTATGATAAGAGCAGAAGGAAGCTGCCCTGGTTGCAAGAGTGCACGCCTGGTGCAGAACTGTCAAGAATAAGGATTTGGGGGTTAACCCTGTGCTGTCATAAACGCTTAGTTTGTGTGTGATGTTTCAGCCCTCAAGGTTAGGAGGGATGTAGTGAGCCAACCGGCGACTACCATACATTGTATACACTTGCACCCGAGGGGCCGGGCTCGGCTCCTCGGTTATAAATAAAGGTCGCCCGACTGCCTGACTCGTTACTGTGTCTGTCATACCGGTGTGAGAGGCCTTACGTCACCCCTGTGGGCCACCCTAAACCCCGACACCACACGTTCCAAAGTAGAATGGGAGGCTATGCAGCTTTCAAGGGAATGCAAGGAAGAAATCACTTGTAGTTCGTGAGACTTCGCGCACTAGCGGTAATTTGACACGGCTTCGTGCGCAGAAGCCGAACAGTTGGTCCTTACGACAGCGTGCAAAAATATACCAAACAGAGGGGGATATTACCAAGGAATTGCGATAATTATCGCAAAGCGCGCTTAGCGCTGTTTTTTTTATCGCCGGCTATCGCTGGATTTCATCGCGGAGATAACGCGTTATTATCAACGCTTATCTCCAAGGCGATAAAAAATCCAGCGATAGTGGCGAAACCCAGCAATAGCGCGAGAAATCCAGCGAGAAATTCAACGCGCTAATGAAAAGCTTGCTAATAGGCAGGTGAGGACTTAACCTTACAATCCACCTCCCATTGACTAGAATGGTTAAGTCAGGTTTTTATCAGGTGTTAGATTCCAGCGATAATCGCGGTTAGCGCAACTTTTTTTATCGCTTCGCGGGCATTGCTAATAGGGGGAAGTTGTGTTTGCGACTGTTTTCAGTCGCTTTTAGTTGGGAACGCCTACTTTGCATGTCATTAGCGATATATATCGCTGACATGCAAAGCGGCACCAAAACGGTCGCTTTCGCCATAAAGCTGTCGCTAACAGCTGTTAGCGACAGCTTGCTAATAGGGCGATAGAAATATCTCCGCTTTAGCGGCAAAAAGTGCCGCTAAAGCGGCGATAAGGCCCTTGCTAATATGCCCCAGAAGAAACAATACCTTATGTATCGTTGTCGTTGGGACGTGTCCTCTATCTGAATCCTGTAGAAGTTTCCTGTAACTTGGAAGACTTCAGAAAAATCCCTGTAATCTTTGAGAAAATGAAAGCTTCCCAAACGGAAGATGCTTCTTTAAAGTGGAAGTTTGAGAGTCCCGCGATGAAGTTAAAAATCGTCGCCAAATGTGGTAAATGAAGATCGTACACGTAGAGGGCTGATCCACTATGGAAGTTTATTCAAGTGTAAGCGAAACATAGAAACGTCCCAGAACTGATCTGACTTACATTCTAAGAGCAATCTGAGTTCCTCATTCTAAACCCCCTAGAGACTTTCTATACACTAAGCATTGGCACTATATAATAAACCAGGATACCACACAATTTCTTATTTATATGGTTTTCATACTTCTGCTTTTTTACCTCCTTTTGTACACCTTTCCAGATATACAGTGGTCTACAGCACAATCGACGTGGTTCATGCTTTACCAAATTCTAAAATACATAAAAAGACATACGTATATATGGAAATAATATATAAATAATGTGACAACACAATTTTAATTATCAAATATAAATACTCATTTGAAAAACAGACACCAAGATATAATGCCATCTCCTGAGAAAGTGATTGATAAAAAAGGAAAACGATAACAAAATTGCATAAGAAAATTAGGCGAAGAGCAAGAAGAAAAAGAGTCTTTTAAGGAGACAGAATACCAACATTTGAGATGACAGTCAAATATGTGAAATGTAATGCAATTGTAAACATGTGAAATGTAATGCAAACAACATGTGAAATCTACTTCCATACTTTAAAATGTGTGAATTCTGACTTGATGTACACAATATTACAACCGCTGTCCTCTGTAAATGTACAATAAAAACAACAAGTGGTCCCAGCGTTCCTCTTCGGACAAGCCAAAGAGGTTGTGACTTTTCTAATTTAATTTGCTCAGTCACTCAAAAGTGTCTTCACATAATAATTACACAGGAGAGTGGCAAATTCATCACCATATATAACAGTATATCAATAGAAGGTCACTCTAGAGAAGGAGTGCAAAGAAAAGGTGCTCGTGTGTGAAGTGAATAAGAAAGAAAGAGTTCAAATGAAGGCAATTTGGAAAATGCAGTTTCACAATTTATAATAAACACTGGCTGAAACGATGTTGGGAAAAATACACCAGTGCGGGTGGCCCTGTCTACAAGACAAAGTTAGTTCTTCATTCTTTTGTATCCATTTTTCATGATGATGCCAACATGATAAAAAATGCATCATCAAATATTGGTGGAGGGGTGGTACACCGTAGTACAGGCCCTGTATTGGTAGGTGTTGACTTTTCAAACCCGCTTTGAGCGTAGAGGGTAACTTAAAACCTCCACTTGCGGGTCTTCATCAGCACAAAGGAGTACGGAAGAGACAACCAGAATCTGGCGCCTATTTATGGCAGGCCAGGTCACAGGTCCCGAGGCTGGGTAGTCTGTAATATCCAACGTGATTAGAGAACTTCATATGGGGAAGAGAGAGTATAAGACACTCAATATGACATCCTTCAAAGTAGGGACGTCGATTTTGCAGCGGGAACAAAACCCAAAGTGAATCTTAAAAAAGAGGCTTGGTCGCAAGAAACGCTCTTCTCCCGTCGGCGGCTGCCAGGAACTAACTTTGAACCAATGAAAGGTGGACCTTGCCTTACTTGTCACAGAGTGAGATGTGGGGGTCAATGAGACTTGCTTACCCTATCCCACTACACTCTGTGACGGACAGTCGGCCCTGGGCACTTCAGGGCTTAGAATTAAAGCGCCCAGGTTCGTAACTATTGGTGATGTGCTCCCTTGTCATGAGGAGGAGGACTACACAGCACTTTGCCAGGCTGAGGAGGTCACGCTAACAAGGCTGTCAAATCTTCAGCCTGGTAGAGTTTGGCTCAGGCAGCCAGGCACCTGCGCTTTTAGCTCATGTACAGGGCCTGACCCGAACATGAAGAGTTTGCTCAGCCGAACATGACCTTTGCACAGCCTGACAGACACTCTTGATGCTTTGAAAAAAGATGATGGTCAGGGCCCCACCGCCATTAACAACGTACTTGCAAATAATGTCTGTTTCTTGCTCTCCAGCTGCAGGGATTTGATCTCACTGATGTATATAACATATTACAAAACCAACCAATGACAAGTTAAATAAATTTCAACTTTAGAATTACATAACAGGCTGTCACACAAAATTTGGCCTGGAGTGTGTAGAGTGCTATAGTATCCATTGACCTGGGATGACACATGTAAGCAACCTTACCCCACCCAGGATACTGTCCAGTAACAACTGATGTCCCAAGATCAGGAGAAAAGACCTCACAGAGCTTTAGGATTTATTGGAACTTGCATTATATTGTCTCAAGATTGTAGATATGTCTTTTGTTAGCATTGAATTCTCAGATGTATTAGGGTGTAGTAGTTTTTGGTTGGCTCTTAGGTTAAGATGTCGTTGAGATCTGTCAATAACTAAAGAGTGGTGAGTAAGGTGTTGGTGTAGTGTGTCAGTATGAGATGTGGAACTAGGGGACATAGAGTTGTTTTTTGTGAAGTGGAAAGTGGTTCAAGGAGCGTCTGTGTGTTAATTTATGTTGTTCGCACTGTGAGGGCCTGTAAGACTTTATGATCAGCTCTGGAGGAGCAAGGGATTGAGAAAATTCATAGATGGTGGGGATTAACAGAGGAAATCTTGAGTATTGCTTTGTGGTTGCAGCGATATGTGAAATTAGAAGTTTAAAGAAACATTCAAGCACAAAGATAGCCAACATCTCTTGGGCAATCAAACCAGGCACCAAGGCTAGGGATGTTAGGAATCACCCAGATTACAAGGTCAAGCTAGAGATCATGTAGTGGTGGGTGTAGGAAGGTAGGATCCATCTGCATGCTTAACCCCACTTTTTGCCTGGTGCTAAGCTTGTTTTTGACTAGTCTGACTGGGATCCTGCTAATCAGGACCCCAGTCTCTCTGCTTTCTCCCTTAAATTGTAATTATTGTGTTCAGTACTTAGGTACATCCCAGATTGGATACTGGGGTACCCTTATCAGTCCCTAGTATATGATACTAAGGTACCCAGGGCATAGGTACCCCAGAGATCCCCCATGGGCTGAGGCATGCATTATGCCACCCATGGGAGACCATTCAAAATGGAACTACAGGCCTGCCATTGCAGCCTGTATAAGATAGTGTTAGCACCATTTACTAAAGATGTAGGGGGGATATGTACAAGGAAGTGGAGGAGAGAGGCGTTAGCCTTCCTGGCTTAACACCTCTCTCCTCCACTTCTGAAAAGCAAGGCTGCACCATATTTACAAGAATGTGGTGCAGCCTTGCGTTTCCCCCTGCGATGGCGCTAAGTTTAGCAACTTAGCGCCAATGCAGGCACCCTTGCACCAGAGTGCAAGGGTGTCTGCGTGCAGGGGAGGATTGTTTATGTGTAAGAAGGTGTCCCTTCCTGCACATAAACAATCCTAGAAATGCCATTCTGTCACTGTCATGTGCGCTGCTTCATGCAGCACACATGGATGCGACAAACTTGCATTTTTAAAAAAAAGTTTGTTTATGTACAGGAAGGAACCCCTTCCTGTACATAAACAAACCATGGCATTTTGTCTTTTCCATGTGTGCTGCACAAGGCAGCAAACATGGAAAAAGCAAAAACGAGGAGAAATAATGCATTTCTACTTGTTTCGCCATCTTAAGACCAGTTTTTACCTGGTCTTAATTTTGGCGCTGCCTCCTATGTACACCACCCTTGTACATAGGGGGCAGCGTCAAAATGAATGGGTGTTGCGGTGGAACGCCCACCGCAACACCCATGGCCCTCCCCTTTCACGCTAAGCATAGCGTGAAAGGGGGCCTTATGTACAAGGCAGCGTTAAACCACGTTAAGTGCCTTAACGCTGCCTTGTACATAAGGCGCAGCCCCTATCGCCACCACAACATCACTATAGGTGATGTTGTGGTGGCGATAGGGGCTTGTACATATGCCCCTAGATTTCCTATATCTATGGTCACTGCACTTAAAACCTATAAGTCACCCCTATAGTAGGCCTTTGCGATCCTTAAGGCAGGGTGCTTGGTTCTAAGTGTGAGGGTGCCCCATGCATGAGCAGGACACCCCTACAACCTAAGAAATCCATTCTCCTGGGTTGTAAGTGAAGCAGCCATATACCATATAGAGGGGCACCGCGTAATTACATAATGACCATCTCGAAATTGGATGCAACTAATCCTATCATGTTTGGTATCAAACATGTTGGAATCATACCCCAACACCATAAACGGTGTGGGAGATATGATTCCAAGCACTGGAAGAGCCCTCCATTAGGCTCTCAGTGTTCCCAGTGCCAGCCTTCTAGACCCGGACAGCACAAAATGGTTGCTGCTGACCTGAGACGCGATTCTGCACTCGTGCTGCTGAGCCAAACTCGAGCAGGAGAAGGCAGAACAATAGGCATCCTGTCTCAGGGAGGTGTGACCACCTCCCAGACAGGATTTAGTGTATTGGGACCGGGTGGGTGCGCTTGCCAGCGCCACCAAGTCTGCATGAGGGGCACTTTTGGTGCCTTCTTGCATAGTCTAGTTCAAACCAGGTCTGGGAGCCGTTGGCTCCCGCTCTGGTGAGAAACTGGACAAAGGACATGGGAGTATCCTCCCAACTGTCCAGACCCTCCCCTGGGAGGGTCCCCTTAATCGCCCCAACCCTTTTCTCAGGCTACTTAAAGGCTTACCTATGGGTGGGTCCCTAGATTCGTCGTGGGACACGATTCAATTCAGGCACCACTTCATCTTCTACCGTCTGGGCACTCTGGATATCGCTGGACTTCGTTTGGGCTCGACTTCGTCCCCCTTTCAGTCTGCTGCATCGTCTGTGCACCATACAGGAACCTTCAAAGGCCTGTGGGCATCAAAGACACCTGAAGGAATCTCCCTTGAAGTGAAGGAGTCACTTCCCTGCGTCTGCAGGCACTGCAACTAAGCTGACCGGTCTTCTGATCCTGAGCTCCTACGGACTCCAAAAGGTTCAACAACACAGGTGGTGGTTCTTCACAGTTCTCGAGGCCTGACCTGCCCTCTCACCCAGTTTGAGGCCAGTATCCCTTGTGGGAGCCGCAGGAACCGAACCCCTGTGCACCACGTCAACTTGCTGTTGCAAAGGCTTGTTGGCTTCCTTCCAAGAAGATCTTCGGGCTCCAAGCAGCCCCAACCTCGAGCATTTCCAGTGACCAGAATCTTTGGCCACACCGCATTGTTTGCATCGTGGCCTGCATCTTTTGGTGAGCTGCTTGAGGTCCTCTTGCGACTCCAGTGCCTCCGGCCTGCGGGTCCATTTCAGGGTCACCTTTGCTTCTTTTGGGCTCCCCTGATTTCTCGGGGCCTGCCCTGACTTCCCTGCTTGTGGTGAGTCCCCTGGTCCTTGCTGGTCCCGACATTGCACCCTCTTCGACTTCTGCGTGGGTTGCATTTGCCAAGGCTTGTTGGTGCTCCTGCCAGACACCAACCCCTCAGCACTCGACATCCGAAGTGGGACAGTTGGTGCATGGCTTCTGGTCTTCTTCAACATCGCCTGGTCTTCACAGCTGCAGAGTCAAGGTCCTCGTCAACTCTCCTGCAACTCCCGACATAGGTGGGCATTCGTCTTCCAGACCTCCTGGTCACTCCTGAGTGACATAGACTCTGTCCCCTCTGCTTGCAGGTACCTCTCAACTAGAATCCATCTTCGGATTCCACCGGATACTTTCTCCTTCTTCAGCAGCGGCACCTTCCTGAAGTCCTCCATTGGGTTCGATGGCGGTTTCTGACACCACTTCACACCTATGCACCCGGCTTCCCTGGTGTAGGTAACGTGGGTACTAGGGTATTCACGGGTGGGGTGGCTCTCCAACCTCCTGTCTTCCACTGGGTTTCCTTAGGGTCCACTGGGACGGGCCCTTTTTCTTTAAAACTCCAACTGCGACTTACACGTTGATTTGTACGGCGCACGCGGTCGTGTTCCCACACTGCACACACTCTCGGTAGGGCTCCTAGTCACTCACCTTGGGTGGTTCCTTGGGTTCCCAGCACTTCTACGTCCTCTCGGCATTGTCTCGACCTGAGTTGTGGTTCTTATACCACTTTCTTAGTATATGATTCGGTCCCCCCCTGGGTCCCACTGTGTATTTCGTGCTATTTACTTGATTTCTATGCAAAGTATTGTGTGCATTGTGCATATCTCTGGCTAAGAGATATTTGAATGTGTTAAAGCATATTATATAATAAATACATATTTTTATAAATACCTTGTGTGGTTCTTTTTCACTTAATCTATATATATAAGATTGTGTTCTGGTAAAACAAGCTACTTTGCACTCCTTCTGGACTAAGCCTGAAGGCTGCTCTCCACAGCTACCACTTAGAGAGCTTTCTATGGTTGTCTAAGACCTCCTAAATCACCATAAGGGTTGTCTGGACTGGTGCAAGGGTGTCCACTTACATAAGTGTACATCATATACCAGGCCAGCTTCTCACAGTGGGTATACCCTCTTCCAAGATGGCTACCATACTACCTGAATCATTACCATGGTACAGCTTATTGAACTACTCTAGCAGCCCACCTCAGTTATGGCAATGTGGGAATTGTTCGGGAATGTTGTGAAATATCTAGAACAGTCTATGTCAATTTACTGTGATTTTAGCCTTTTGCAAAGGAGATGGAGCCAACTTGGAATATGGATGCAGGATCTTTAGGAGGAGATCATGATAACGTAATGGCATTCTAAGGCTCAGCAAGAAACAGAGGGGTTGAGGCAATAGACTGGAAGCAGACACCATGAATGTATCATTCTAGAGGGACAAACGTATTCCAATTCTTATACTGAATGAATTAATAAAACTTGGATCTTTCTAATGCCAGCATATATTAAGGAACTGGCGATTCTCATGTATAATTCAAAGCCCTGAAGAAGTCCTGTGTGGACGAAACGCGTCGGCTACTGGGTTTTATCTTTCATTCATTGATGTATTTTTCATGAGAAGAAAATTAATAAAGAACAACTGAAGAAAGAAAATTTCGACATATACTTTTGATTATTTGCTGCATGCAAATGCACCGTGAACATTGTGGTTGTGAACAGAATGAAAAAAATCTTCTGCTGAATTTCAAATGCATCTTATTTAATATACCCACTAATCTTGAGTGCAGAACCATTGCTTTTCAATTCAGCATTCTAAGGCTATTTGAAAGAAATACTAGTCAATGTTTTTTTTCACTGAAGTAAAATCTACTTAAACTGCTAACTCTAAAGAGGCTTCTGTGACTACTACTTTTGACCACAATAGCCACTCAGACCCAATATGAAGTTCCCAAAATGGCCTGCACAGGTCAAATGGGTAAAACTTGCAGTAAAACCCACCTACATGGAGGGAGAGAGGAACAGGCCTGTCAAGCAGTGGATCTTTGTGGGAAGAGTAAGGGAGCACCTCTTAGGTGCCATGACCAATATCCCACTATTAGTGAGTATAACATAGAGGTCATGAGGACACATGGGCCACTGCTATTGTACTAACACGTTCTGTTGTCTTCTCTCTCTGCAGAGTTTAACCAATCCTTTCCGGTCATGTGCGGCACATTGATGCTGGCCTACTTCCTGCACAACTTCATCATCAATTTAATGAGGAATAATGATGCCACAAAAAACGTAAGTGCAAGAGACACCATGTCTATTAGTAAGGCATGTAGAAAAGAGCATGGGATACCTCATCAAAAAACATGTACAAACAGGGGAATGACCTACCGCATAATTGTACATCATACATCAGGGCACAGCTAACCACATAATAACAAGCATTTGCAATGCAATAGGTCTCACATTTTTTCAGAGTTAGAGCTATTGCCGTTGTAATGGAAGTTTGTTTTACTTATGAAGATTATTTTTTTAGCACCTTAGAAGTGCCCTTAAGTAATGTCTCAGGGCTGCCGAGTTCTGCAGCTGAAACGTAAGATATTATGGCACGAAAAGGCCAGTATATCTTGTTCCTTGCCTGCCAGAACACCAAGTCAAATAACCAGTGGCGACTCGCATAGGGCGTGCTGTGGGGCGTGGCGGGGGAGGGGCAGGGTGGGGGGTAGTAAACTCGGACATACGACGGGACGGAGGAAAGTAATTAAATAAATAAATTAAACTATTTACGTTGCGCGCACTGCATCGCCGAGTTGGCAGGGCTCTCGTTAATCATTTATGGTTGACAAATCAAACAAGATGGGTATAAACAACATCCGTTACATAGAGATTTATGTGATTAAAAACGACAGTACCGTGCACCACTTAATAAAACCAAACGTTGTTAATATGAATGAGGAAGCTACCTTTGTCAAACAGACTTTCATTAGTGTGTGCCTTCGCCTGTTCGCTAGCTGGAACTATTAAAACAAGCATTTGCAATGCAATTGGTCTCGCCATTGGGACCTTATATGTATTTAGCTATGCAGCACATTAGCCTGGGTGCTGAAACATCTACTGTTCTTTAACATGGAGGGAAAGTAAGCACCAAACTGCGTAAGACGCCAGGTATGGGAACACATGGAGAGACATATTGCCTTTCAGCAGGAAATGGTATAGTCCAAAGCTCTGTTTTTAATAGAAAATCAGGGCCTTCGGTGGTCATATCACTGAAAATACAAGATTTGAAAAAAATATTATTGTCTACGGGTGCTCGTGGAAGACAATTTCTATGGACTGGAATCTAGAGAATGCTAAAGTGATTCTGGTATTTTACTGACCTCTGCTGGTCGTTTTCTATCAAGAAAGTTAGAGGCAGTTGCCAGAAAAAAAAAAAAAAAGTCCCTCAGCAGAAAGCAATTCTGGTATTTTACTGACCTCTACTGGTCGTTTTCTATCAAGACAGTTAAATTGGGGAAGTTGAACTAGCAGAAAGCAATTCTGGTATTTTACTGACCTCTACTGGCCGTTTTCTATCAAGACAGTTAAATAGAGGCAGTTGAACAGAAAAAAAGTCCCTAAGCGGAAGCAGACAAGTCATAGGGCTGATCTCCAGAGCCCACAAAGTACATACATATATAAGTATATACTAAAGTATATACAAGAGGTCTCGAATGCTCGACCTAAAACAAGATGTCCCTGCAAAGAAAACAGTTGAGACGGATTTAAATATGAACTTGGAGATGGTTTAAGTGTGTCGGCTCTAGAACGAAACGTAATTTATATTTTACCACTGTCTACTTCACATTAATATCATATATGTTTTTAAATGATACCTGATCATAGTTGAAGTGAGTAAATTGAAAAATCTGGCCGGATTCTACTGAACATTGGAAGGAGGAGTGTAGCGCTGCAACTAAGGGGGGCTGCTGGTGCACCCTGCGAGCAGGCCTGGGCCACGGAGTAGAGGGTGGGAGCACGGAGGATGAGGGGCACCCACCCTGCATGGGCACTTGCCTCACGCTACCATTGTACACAGAGGTGCGAAGCACTCCATAAACTTAGGGGACAGGGCGAGTCTCCTGGGGCCCATTAAGAGACTGGGAGCAGCCCAGAGGGCTCGGAAGCATCACTGATTGGGGGCCTGGAGGGTGCAGGGCAGAGGCACCGCACAGCTGACACTATGTGAGCTCCGCCATGTGGAGGGGGAGACTCTGGGGACTGCTGGAGAGGGACACAGCCCTGCAACTATTAGCTATTGGACTCGAGGATGGAGTGTCTCCTGACCGCCGATTCTACTGAACATTAGAAGTGAGTGTCAGTGTGGGCATCAAGTTTTAAGTGAAAGTGATCCTATATGTATTCCATTTTTAAAAAACAGTCGGAAATATATTTTTTATTTATATGTCTGCTCCGAACTCTCTAACACACCATTTTTACATGTTCTTTTAAAAAACATTTTAACGCAGGACGTTGCTGGACAAGTACTGGAAATAAATTACTTTTTTTAAACAATCGTGCCATTATAATATGTTTGTGTGTATCCTAACTTATACGGAGTGAATGACAGTGTTTTATTAATGCTATTCTATACAATGAACATACCAGGCTGGAATTTTACACTACAAAACCGCGCTGGGCTGCATTTTCATCAGTGCATCCCGTAAACATTGAAAGTAAGAGTTCTTGGGGGCATATTAACAAGGGCCGGCGATAAATATCGCAAAGCGCGCTTAGCGCTTGCATATTTATCGCCGGCTATCTCTGGAATTTATCGCCCGGTTAGCGCGTTATCAACAACGCGGATCGCCGAGGCGATAAAAATTCCAGAGATAGTGTGGATATTGCCGTTTTCCATGGTGAAAACGGCCATATCCTAGATGATAGGGCCTGTGGTCTTAGCCACAGAATCCACCCCCCATGTTAAGTATGCCTTAGTCAGGAATTTAACAGACGTTAAATTCCTGCGTTAAGTCATACTTAACGCGATTTAAAAAATCGCTACCCTTCCTTGTTAATATCACGAACCTGCCTTCGCGATATTTTCCCTGGTTGGTTTCACAGCCACGCCTACTTTGCATCTCATTAGCGATGCAAAGTTAGGCGTGCTGGAAACGGGCGCTATGTCAGCAAAACACGCGATAGCGTGTCTTTGCTGATAAGGCGATGAAATTATCGCCACTTTTCGCCCAAAAACGGACGCAAAAGCGGCGATAATTTCATAGCGCCGCCTTGATAATATGCCCCTTGGTTCTTACACCAGTACTGTCAACTGACCGTGTTCCCAAAATCATTTTTATTTTTCTATGCCGGCCTATGCACAGCCCCCGCTTCCAAAGATGTACCTCGTGCACTGCCTGCTTTTTGACTGCGCCTCACAAAGGGATTGCAGAGCGCATAATGTATGGCTTCTGCGGCTTGAAAGGTCCGTCTCCCTTGGTGGTAACACAAATAAAACGCCATTGATCGTGGACATTAATGGATTTCTTGAAATAAAGCCTCATTTAGAAGGTCATGTGGCGTGAGTGCAGCACGATGTGGCGTGCGCAAAATAAAAGCTCGCTGGATGTAGCTGTTAATGTCATAAAAATAAACACGGCTGAGCCGGCGAGGGGTCCGTATGCAGGGGGTGAGGATCTTAGCAGGGGGTCCAAGAGATGTGTGTGAAAGTTTGCCAGGCGCCAATCTCCCCCTTTATCACTTGAAAAGCCATTTGAATTGATTATTCCGAAGAGAGGGAATGCGTTTCTTTTTCTTTTCGCAAGGCTCGCACTCCGCCACATTCTCGTGATCTACGTTAGAAGTGTTAACCTTCATTGTTGGTATTTGGCTTCAGGCGTGCCAGACACAGACTATTATCTCAGGCATTAAGTAACTGCCTGGCAGTGGACGCTCTGTATCTGAGATAATCTCTGCACAAGACCCGGCCGCTTGTGTTTAATGATTAAAGTGAAGAGAAGCTGGCACGGCTGCGCGGTGCTGAAACATGAAAGCGGGCGCGCCGACACCAAAAGCACACTCACTACCTCCTCGGAAGAAAAAAACAGAGCAAGGAGGAGGGGCCATCACACGCTTGTACAGTGTGATGGGCAACTAAAATGTTCTCAGAGTGAAATCGCCTGGGAGGGAGCTAAGAACACAAAGGAGGGACACTTACACAAATGGACCAATACCAAGCCAGCAATTGGTGGGTATGCCAAACCCCACAGAAGAGATATAACAGGTCGATCAAGCTCGACCTAAAAAGGGCAGGAACTACCAAATAATTACACATTTGCACCACTATGGCACTGGCTACCTCATAATTACACATGTTCACCTCAGTCAAAGACAAGCATTGGCATAGCCAATAGGTCTCGCCTTTGGGACCTTATAAGTGTTTAGCCATGCAACAGTTGATGTTGTTGCACCAAGGATATTGTGCTGCATAACTAAATACTTATAAGGCCCCAAAAGCGAGACCTATTGGCTATGCCAATGCTTGTTTCCGACTGCAGTGACAGCAGGCACATCGATGTGCGCGTGCTCACACTGCTCACTTCTCACTAGTGGAGAAGTTACGGCATGAAGTCATGCCAGGTGAGCGTTGGAGGAAGGGAAAATCCTTTAAAGAGTCATTTTCTCTCTGGATTTCCCTTCTGTTTTTGAAACTCAGGAGCAGCAACATTGTCGTGGTGTCACCAGGACTGTAAGTGGAAGATTTCTCAATATTATATACAAGCCATAGTCGTTGCTTATTTATTATATGCAACTAACAACCATTGACAAAGCCAATAGTCCTGGCTTGTTGAAGGTGTAGTGTTGCATGTATCATATATCTGGATGCAATGACAGAAACAGCAAAATGCAAGTCTGGCGGCACACTATGCTAAGCACAGATTTTTAACTTATGTTTTTAAGCCACGCCCTTAATTACATTGGCCACGCCCCTTTGAGAGACCCCCCAGTTTTTTCATCCCACTTAAAGCCCTGGGTGTGCTCATATTCATTGTACATCCAAAACGTGCATTACAGGTTATCTGCAACCAGACCTGCTCTTGACAAGATAAGTTAAAGAGACCAAGGATCTCATAAAGCAAAGGGGGTCTGAGTGAAGGTGTGACCCTGTGGTATAATAAATAAAATACTGCCACCTCACCTTACTGAGTATTACAAGTTACCTGAAATTCTATGACCTAAAAAGGAAAGTATTCTTTGACGTCTTGATATATCCTTATAATGTACGTCCCGGGGTCACGTCTTCTCACATAGTAAGAAAAACATCACGAGGCACACTCAAAATCTTCATGGTCCTTTGTCCGTCACATGACAGGTGCTGGCTCCAACGCTAGTCATTTTAGCAGCCTTAGAATGATACATGTCTGAGCCGACCCTGCAGGAATACTATCTTCGCCAAAGACAAGGTGTCCAGTGGCAATGCATGTGTGGCCTCTTTACTTACGCCTAGCTTTTTCCCTCCACAAATACTGAATTGTGGAACTTGTAGTCCCACTTTTGACACTGTAAACAGGGCCTGAAGACGCCAGCATGCCTAATGGTGCTGGATAAAATGCCACCATTGACAGAAAATACCAGAAGACCTGGAGCCACTTGGGGGGGCTCTGGAGATGGTCCCAACGGGCCACTCGGGCAGAATCATTAACACACTGAGCCACGATAACAGTCTATGGGACCTTCATTAATGCATGTATTCAAATCTGGCACATGGACAGTGCAGTCTGATACACCACCTGCTATGGATGACCTATTTTCCGACCTGATTTTGCACACCGGGACTTCTAAACCCAAACTTCTACTAGGGAAACACGAACTACAAATCCCAGAATGCAACCCCATACTGACCAGAAAATCAGGGCTGGCTACGAGGGGCCATTGGCCAGAATTCTAAGGCATGCAGCGTCACAACTCACCTTCTCCGTTGAGTGCCGAGCCATCCTTTCTTTCCTGAACACTGTGCTCCCACTGGTGGACTGTGGTGTCCTGTCAAGGAAGAGAGGATGGAGGATACGGACACCGGACCCCGGACATCACACGGTCCACTCCCTGTGCAAAGGCGGAAATGGAGCAGATGGATTAGTCTCCTGTCAACCCTCTACGCATGCGCAGAGCAGGAATCACTAACCACCCGGAGTGAGCAGATCACGCATAAGCACTCAAAGAAACGCTAGTTTGTATTACTCAAATTTAGCCGCATACTCAGTGAACCGTCTATTGAGGTGATATAGATTTTTGAATATTAAAAGAGTGGCAGACCAAAATCTGCCGACTTTGGAGCTGGGGAACCAGGCTCTAGTCTCGGCCTCGGAGTTTTAGGTTTTAAGTTACCACACAAATAAAAGAATTCATTCATTCATTCGTTTGGCGTCGGCTCAACGTTCTGTGATTCTGGGCAAATCTCGTAACCTCCCGTGGCTACAAAAATGAATGTGTCCTTGTGAAATGTAACCTAATGTAATGTAACCTGTGCTCATCTAAAGCGCTCCAATACCTTCGGGGTTTCTTTAAATTGGATTCTTTGTAGAGTGTCATATTTTTAAAAAGAAAAATGCTGCGGGGAAAATTAGCTATTTTGCATTTGTAATTGAAACCTTAAGGCTAAATATACTTGGTACCTGTAAAGACGGAGGTGGGCGCTGTCGTTCCTGTGTTTACTGCGGCCCACCTGCGTCCAAAATTGCAAAATTATAGACTTTGGAACTAGGAAACAGGTTTGAATCCCGCCATCGACACGACGGATCCTGTGACTCTGCGCAAATCACTTATCATTGTGCCTTAAGTGTAGCGTCTGGGTCTATAATAAAGCGCTTTAAAGCACCGGTGTCAGATTCGCGCTACTAAAAAAAAAAAACCAAGCGCTCGCGCTGACGAGGAGAGGGGGGAGGGGAGAGAGGAGGGGGCTTGCGCCTGTTTCCCTTGCGGGAGCGAGCAGGAACCATCTGTCAAAGCTCGCTCCTGCAAGGGAATCGCCAAACGTGCACGCGTTGCCATTCAAAGCAATGCAACGCGTGCACGTTTTTGCCTGCAAAACTGAAGCGATTTCAAAAGGTCTTTTTCCTATGCAGCGCATGCGCGCTGCGTAGGCGAGACCTAAAAAAGGCTAGCCCCATAAAAATACATGTTCATAACAATGAGTCAGTTGTATCCAACATCAATGGGGTGTAACAAGGACACACACAAGGGATGTAATTATATGTCTAAGTAATGGTGCTGAAGTAATGGTATTAGACCTATCTGCTAGAGACTTCTAGCTGCAGATTTCTTACCTTTGAATTTCTCAGTCGTCAGACTGGATCTGGAAACTTTTGCGTGAGCAGTATCCCGAGCAGCGAATCCAGGATATTCAAGTTATGATACCGATGTTTTAGTCTCTATCCTGGATTTCAGTGAGAATGACTCTGAGGCTGTTGGGACTCCATACTGTTGGTAAATCATGCCAGATGGCATATGCGGGCTCTGCAGTGGGACCTGAAGTTCCAGTGGGCACAGCATCAGGAAAATCTCTCCAACATGGTCAAGATCTCTGAGGGAACTACAAAGGACCTGCAGTGGTGGCTAATGAACTATGATTGGGTCAGAGGCAGACCCCTCTCCCTTCCCCAACCTGATCTCACAGTAGTGATAGATGTGTCACTCCTGGGATGGGGAGGATATCTGGGAGAGGTAGCGATCAGAGGACTGTCGTCTCCTGCAGAATCCGGACTCCACATCAACCTGTTGGAGCTCCGAGCGATACGGCTAGCGTTGAAACCATTTCTTCCCTCAGTCTATGGGAAGTTGGTGCAAGTGTTCACAGACAACACCACTGCCATGTGGTACATGGCAGGGTGGGGTGTGGCCGTTGACCCTTTGTCAAGAGGAACTGAGTTTCTGGACATGGCTGGAACAGTAGGGCATAACCCTGCTGGTTCAACATCTGGCAGGTTCTCTGAACGCCCGTAGATGCCCAGTGGATCACAAATGGCATCTCCACTCATAGGTGGCGCATGGTCTCCTTCAGCAGTGTGGAGATCCTTGGTTAGATCTGTTCGCCTCCGAAGAGAATGCTCAATGTCAGCAGTTCTGTGTGTTGGAGTTTCCAAGGCGGGTATCGCTCGGCAACGCTTTTTGTTGCAAGTGGAGCCCAGGCCTCCTATACACCTTTCCGCCTATATCACTTCTGCCCAGAGTTCTCAAGAAAATTAGGAATGACCGGGCCCAAGTCATTCTTGTGGCTCCAGACTGGGCACGGAGAGTTTGGTATCCAGAGCTTCTGAAAATGAGCATCGATCCTCCAATCAGGCTGCCCCTTTGGGAGGATCTTCTGTCGCAGCAGCAGGAGAGGGTCCTCCACCCGAACCTGTCAACTCTCCGCCTCCTTATGTGGAGATTGAGTGGTGACAGTTGCTAGCTTTTGACCTACCTCCCAAATTTTGCAAATGGTATACGCCTGCCATTGGCAAAAAAATGTAAAGTAATGTACAGAAAAGTCTATTGACCCTCTTTCTTTCTGATATTGTTCTATTTATTCTTACCCTTGCCCAGCAGGGCTCTGCTCTGGGCACTCTCAAGGGTTATCTTTCTGCTCTGTCCGCTTTCCTACTACTGCCAAACAGCCCTCCTTATTTAAGTCCCCTATTGTAAATAGGTCTTAGGAAACCGGGTTTTTGTTGCAGTACCCCCTGTAGGAAAGTGCCCCTTTTTGCATGGTAACCCCCCACTTTTTTCCTAATATCTGATGCACTTTGACTGAGTGTGCACTGGGTCCCTGTCAATGACGTTCCCAGTGCCTGTGTTCTTTCCCAAAACTGTACTGTTCTGTTTCAACAATAGCACACCTCTGGCCCACATATAAGTCCCTTGTAAAAGGTACCAGTGGTACCAAGGGCCTCATGACCATAGAGGGTCCCTAAGGGCTGCAGCATGTATTGTGCCACCCTCAGCGACACCTCACCTAACACATATATACTGCCATTGCAGACTGTGTGTTTGGCGCAGACAAACCTTAAGAGTTGACATGATACACATCCCTGTGTGCCATGCCCACAAACACTGCCTGTGTCATAGGTAAGCCACCCGTCTAGCAGGCCTCACAGCCCTAAGGCAGGGTACACTATACCTCAGGTGAGGGCATAGCTGCATGAGCCATATGCCCCTACATTGTCTAAGTCTATTTTTAGACATTGTAAGTGCAGTGAAGTCATATCGAGTACATGGGCTAGGAGTTTGTCATTATGAGCTCCACAGTTCCATGATGGTTTTACTGAATTTTGGTATCAAATTTCTCAGCACAATAAACCCACGCTGATGCCAGTGTTGGATTTATTGTAAAATGCACTTTTACAATAACCTGAAAAACGACCACTCCCTAGTGTACAGCTGACTGGTCAGCACCAGTCTGCCACACTCAGACATGTTTCTGACCCTCTGACTTGGGAGCCCTTGAGCTCTCGTGGATCAGGAAAAAAGTCTGCTTGGGGTGGAGGTGCTTCTCACCTACCCCCAAGCAGGAACAGCATTCAGAGTGGTGAGCCTTAAAGGCTTCCTGCCCTTTGTTATGTTAGCCAGGGCCTCTCCAGCTAGTGGAGATGCCCGTCCCTCTGACCACACTCCACTTTTGGCGGCAAGGTCAGCGAGAAAATTAGTGGTCCGGAGAGGTGTGTCCCCTCTCAGCCAGGACCACCCCTAAGGTGTCTTGAACTGAAGTTACCCCTTCTTGGAAAATCCTCCATGCTGGATGGAAGGATTTTAGCCAATAGGATTAGGGGATGCCCCCTCCCCAATCGGAGAGGACATACAAAGGGTGTAGTCACCCTAAAGGTGAGTAGCCCATTGGCTTCTACCCTGCAGTGCCTGTAATGCCCCTAAATTCAGTATTTTGGGGCAGCCCTTAACTTTGATCCTCAGATTCCTGCGACCTAAGAAGAAGGACGACGAAGAAGACGCCGTGCAGCCAAGCCTGAAGATGACTACTGATTTGTCCCCAGCCCTACCAGCCTATCTCCCGCTTAAAGACCCTGCAAAGAAGACGGCGCCTGTCCTGCAGACAGCGACTTTCAGAAACTCGGGGAAGACTGCCTGCTCTTCAACAAAGACCAGATTTCCGAGGACAGTGGCCCTGTCCATAAGAAAAGAACTCCAAGGACACCGGATCCAGCTGGAACCTCGAACCTGCCCACTCTGCACCTGACGCCCACGGCCCAAGTCTGAGTGGCTCAAATGTCCAGTGAAGCCTCCCCAGTGATCCGGACCTCGAAACCATTAGGGGCTAACTTCTCCTGGACTCCACGAATACGCCTGCAGCCTCATCACAAAGGGTCCTCCTGACCGCGACCGGCTCTGGTAAAGACGTTCTGACGTCCAAATGCCCCCCCCCCTTTTATCCTCAGCCCCCGACTTTGGGGAGCCCAGCCAACGGTGCCTCGGCATCCACCGACACCTCTACTTACCTACCCAGCTGTCTATCTCAGTGTATCTTTCTCTTAACCAGGTTCTAATCCTTTGTTCAATAATTAATGTGAGTGTATGTAAACCTTCTTTAATTAGAACATAATATCATCCATCCACTTTTACCTGTGGTATTGGTCCTGGTTTCTGGCACATTCTCCATGATCCACCTAGGTACAAGAGTCAATGATTGACGGAGAGTCAATCATTGACTCTTGTACCTAGGTGGATCATGGAGAATCTATTCTTATAATCCACCAATGTATAAGTCTCAATCGATGACCTTCCATAGGGTCACTAGTCATATCTGGGGACCTTTGAGTTATTTATCCTACATAGAGGTGAGCTCCATTCAGGGTAATCTCTACAAGGCATTTGTTAACACGTATGTTTATATGACATTCCTTACCTTGGGGTCTAACAAGGCAGCTCCTCAATGCAAGGGAACATGCAAGTCCTGATTACTTACTTATGATCTTATTTGCAATCTACTGTTCTCTCTCATCACAGTTACTCAAATGGGGATAAACTAATACTGATGTCCTGATCTTCGGCAGCAAGAGCTCTCCATGAGACTTCTTCTGGTGGCCAAAGAGACCTGGTACCCACGTCCACCCCACTGATCGCGCCAAAAACCTAGGTATTTAGTGGATGACAGGCTCACAATGGGCAAACAAGTGAACGCCGTCACCTCCTGCTTCTTCATCCTACTCATGCTCCACAAAATATTCCACTGGCTCCCCACCAACACCAGACGCACGGTCACCCACACCCTCATCACCAGCAGACTGGACTATGGCAACACACTCTAGGCAGGCATCGCAAATCAACTCTAACAAAGACTCCAGAGCTCCCAAAACCTCACTGCCAGACTCTTCCTCAATATCCCCTCAAGGCACACATCAAGCCCCACCTTGTCGTGTAGTTCCTATATATATCCTATACAGAATCTGCGCGTTCGGATAACATGAACTGTGGGTTTGGTGGCAGTCTGACTCTGAGCACCCCCACCGAAATTGTTAGCCTGTTTGCATTAGCTAATGCAAAAAGAACAATTGATGGACAGAATGCAGAATAATGTCATACATTCACCCCAGTACAGAGATCTGGGCCTAAAACCATCGTTTTTTTGATCACCATGCCATTCCAGTTTGGACCCAGCCATATGCAAATCAGTCTTGTGTTTGCTTTGTTCGCCCTAAGTTGGCAGGGTATGCCCAGACGTGGGTCCCTTGCTCACTTTGCCACTGGACTCAAGCTAGCCTGGCCGATGAGGGCTGTTAGCCCGAAACCGGTCCCAGGATGCTTGTTTCCGGTCCAGGGAAGGCATGGCTTGGCAGTTCGGGCTGGACTGTTCCCATGAGGCACAGGGTCTCAAGACTGATTTGCATAAAGCTGTGTCTGAACTAGGGTGGCGAAGTGAGCTAAAGAACGATGATGGATTCAACCCAGATCTGTGACTGAGGGTGAGTGTCTGAAAAGTTTCAGCGCTCTGTCCATCATCTCCTTGTGTTTGCTTTGTTCGCCCTAAGTTGGCAGGGTATGCCCAGACGTGGGTCCCTTGCTCTCTTTGCCAGTGGATTCAAGCTAGCCTGGCTGTTGAGGGCTGTTAGCCCGAAACCGGTCCCAGGATGCTTGTTTCCGGTCCAGGGAAGGCATGGCTTGGCAGTTCGGGCTGGACTGCTCCCATGAGGCATAGGGTCAAGACTGATTTGCATAAAGCTGTGTCTGAACTGGGGTGGCGAAGTGAGCTAAAGAACGATGATGGATTCAACCCAGATCTGTGACTGGGGGTGAGCGTCTGAAAAGTTTCAGCGCTCTGTCCATCATCTCCTTGTGTTTGCTTTGTTCGCCCTAAGTTGGCAAGGTATGCCCAGACGTGGGTCCCTTGCTCACTTTGCCACTGGATTCAAGCTAGCCTGGCTGATGAGGGCTGTTAGCCCGAAACCGGTCCCAGGATGCTTGTTTACGGTCCAGGGAAGGCATGGCTTGGCAGTTCGGGCTGGACTGTTCCCATGAGGCACAGGGTCAAGACTGATTTGCATAAAGCTGTGTCTGAACTGGGGTGGCGAAGTGAGCTAAAGAACGATGATGTATTCATACTATTCAACCCAGATCTGTGACTGGGGGTGAGTGTCTGAAAAGTTTCAGCACTCCGTCCATCATCTCCTTGTGTTTGCTTTGTTCGCCCTAAGTTGGCAGGGTATGCCCAGACGTGGGTCATTTGCTCACTTTGCCACTGGATTCAAGCTAGCCTGACTGATGAGGGCTGTTAGCCCAAAACCGGTCCCAGGATGCTTGTTTCCGGTCCAGGGAAGGCATGGCTTGGCAGTTCGGGCGGGACTGTTCCCATGAGGCACAGGGTCAAGACTGATTTGCATGAAGCTGTGTCTGAACTGGGGTGGCGAAGTGAGCTAAAGAACGATGATGGATTCAACCCAGATCTGTGACGGGGGTGAGTGTCTGAAAAGTTTCAGCGCTCCGTCCATCATCTCCTTGTGTTTGCTTTGTTCACCCTATGTTGGCAGGGTATGCCCTGACGTGGGTCCCTTGCTCACTTTGCCACTGGATTCAAGCTAGCCTGGCTGATGAGGGCTGTTAGCCCGAAACCGGTCCCAGGATGCTTGTCTCCGGTCCAGGGAAGGCATGGCTTGGCAGTTTGGGCTGGACTGTTCCCATGAGGCACAGGGTCAAGACTGATTTGCATAAAGCTGTGTCTGAACTGGGGTGGCAAAGTGAGCTAAAGAACGATGATGGATTCAACCCAGATCTGTGACTGGGGGTGACTGTCTGAAACGTTTCAGCGCTCCGTCCATCATCTCCTTGTGTTTGCTTTGTTCGCCCTAAGTTGGCAGGGTATGCCCAGACGTGGGTCCCTTGCTCACTTTGCCACTGGATTCAAGCTAGCCTGGCTGATGAGGGCTGTTAGCCCGAAACCGGTCCCAGGATGCTTGTTTCCAGTCCAGGGAAGGCATGGCTTGGCAGTTCAGGCTGGACTGTTCCCATGAGGCACAGGGTCAAGACTGATTTGCATAAAGCTGTGTCTGAACTGGGGTGGCGAAGTGAGCTAAAGAACGATGATGGATTCAACCCAGATCTGTGACTGGGGGTGAGTGTCTGAAAAGTTTCAGCGCTCCGTCCATCATCTCCTTGTGTTTGCTTTGTTTGCATTAGCTAGCTCACAGTGCCACTTTAATCTCCTCTTATCGGGGAGAGAATTGTTTCTGGCAACCTTAGAACATGACAACCCTGATCCCTCAGGATCGTGAAAACAATGTACTACTTTTCGCTCAGTCACTCGTGCTCACTTATGCGGTCTCAGAGAGTTACACAGAAGAAACAGTTGGGCGTGTTACAATAAGAATTTATTGCACAGTTGTTCTTCTAGTGTAAAATAGGTGTGCTGCAACAACCGTTAGACAGTAGCAGATATATATGATTAGCAGTATAGTGAATATAAAAGGATAGTACAGTTCTACCATTTTGTAATAATCATAAATGCATACATGAATATAAAATGCATGATTAAAGAAAGCTCGTACTCCTACGATGCCTATCTAGATGTACCTAAGTGTACCTAGAATGTGAGTAGGTCTGAAGCCAAGAATCCCTCTAGGATTTAGTCGAACCCCATTACCTGAAGTGTGAGAATGTAGGAGCCCGTCCTGGTCTCGAGTTGGACACCCCGCAAGGGATGGGTTAGACCACTGTCAGCTGGAGTGTCTGCATGCAGGAGCCTCAGCGTATCTGGTCAGTGTGTCGGCCCGGAAGTTTTGGTTCCCTCTAACTAACACTACAAGATGTGTTGTATTTATACAGAAAGTATCTAGGGTTCCTTTGTCCCTTGTTTCTTGAGTTAGCCATTGTTGGATTTGAGGATGGCGTATGGGTTGAACCTTGTATGTAGATATTATGCAGGTGGTGTAGCCCCAGCCTGGTTTCCAAGAACCCTTATGAATATTCATTCATACTGTGTGAGTCTATTGATGAAGTTATAGGACACTATTGTTCGGGGAGAAATCCTCCTTCTGAGCCCAGGACTAGAACTAGGGAAAGGTTCAATCCTAAAAGGTTCGTTATTGTGTAGGGGAGGTAATGTAGGTGAAGGGTGTATGATATTACCCAGGCCTATATTAGGGTACCTCTATGAAACATAACACCCACTCCTCTTTCGAATAGTCAACAATAATAAAATGCCATCGAACTATTCTATTTACTAGGTAGTAGCGCATAAAAACTATCACTGAGCCTTATAAAAACATTGGGACATATTAGCAAGGGCGTTATCGCCGCTTTAGCGGCACTTTTTGCTGCTAAAGCGGCGATATTTCTATCGCCCTATTAGCAAGCTGTCGCTAACAGCTGTTAGCGACAGCTTCATGGCGAAAGCAACCGTTTTGGTGCCGCTTTGCATGTCAGCGATATATATCGCTAATGACATGCAATGTAGGCGTTCCCAACTAAAAGCGACTGGAAACAGTCGCAAACACAACTTCCCCCAATTACCAATGCCCGCGAAGCGATAAAACAATTCGCGCTAACCACGATTATCGCTGGAATTTAACACCTGCTAAAAACCTGACTTCACCATTCTAGTCAATGGGAGGTGGATTGTAAGGTTAAGTCCTCACCTGCCTATTAGCAAGCTTTTCATTAGCGCAGTGAATTTATCGCTGGATTTCTCGCGCTATTGCTGGGTTTCGCCGCTATCGCTGGATTTTTTATCGCCTTGGAGATAAGCGTTGATAATAACGCGTTATCTCCATGATGAAATCCAGCGATAGCCGGCGATAAAAAAAACAGCGCTAAGCGCGCTTTGCGATAATTATCGCAAATCCTTGGTAATATCCCCCAAGGTCTTAAAATCATTTTAAAAACAGTCTCAGAGGGGGGAAAAAAAATTGTTAAAAAGTTTTTGGGGAATTGTTACTTAAGCCAAAGTTCCAGATGAATTTGTTTATATAAGTCGAACTACTACAAGCGTCAGGAGGCCATGCTTTTCAGCGAAAGTGTCAATTTTTAGGAAAATGTTCCAAATTTAGTGGAGTTTTGAAAAAAGAAAATCCGAATTCTTTCCCAGCACACAATGAGCCAATTATAGATTAAGTGTCCTGGCTGGGAGACGCAACATCGTTGTTGCCCGCCGCTGCAGGGGACGGTCCTTGTAACACCTCGCAGAGTACGTCAATGAAGCACAGATGATATTCAGAGCTGCCAATAGCTGGTGTAGAGGCAGCCAGTGCTGTTGTCGAAACTTGAGTTCTAGTGGAAGAGCTGATGCTCAACCCAGTTGTAAAAGGCACCTGCGGATTCTCGAGGAATGCAGCCATCAATATGGGAATACGCTGGGGACATTGCCGAGCATGGGCCCTCAGGGGTTCCAGCCTGGTATTCAAGTCCGCAGACGTGTCCGATGCAAGTGTCAGACAGAGATCCAACACGCATTCTTCACCGCAAAACAGGCATCGAAGAACAGGTAAGATGCAGTCCATCCAGACTGGTCTAAACGATAGGAACCAAGAGGCGCTCAGTTCCCATAGGCGAGGTGTACCCAGATGTTGTACCATGCGTTCACGGTACTTGCACTCCAGGAGTGCTTTTGCCATCTCATTGGTGATTGGGCCGTCCATTGCGTAGCAGAAAAATGACAATCAGGATTCCTGCTATAGAGAGCAGGATCAGCGGGAGACCTCCAAAAATGCTTCCCAATACGGAGTGTATGAAATTTGGAATAACTCCGAGGATTGTCTGAAAGGTGCTTAGAAATCCTGACCCTATGGTCTTAAATAGGTGTACAATACCACTCGTATCAGACATATTAAAGATACGACCCACCATTTCTGCGAAATGAAAGGGGCAGTTTGTACATATAAGTGCCTGTATCTCCGTCGAGGTTTGCTGTAAAAGCATGGCTTTCAGTCTGCTCAAATGATCAAACTGTATAAAGGAAACATTCAACGAAGGCCATAACGGCGCCTCCCTGACTGTATTCATTGGGGGAAACAATACTTGCATACAGCAAGTAACCCTGGAGTTCACAGTGACCAGATAGGCAATGCCCGGAAGCATCCCACAGCAACCTTGATCGTTCAGCATCAAGTAACTCCCATTCGAGAGCAGCTCGAATACCGGTGTAATCACAGCTGCTGGAGTCCCTTTCATGTGGCAGGACAAGTTTGCTACCGAACCATTACAAGCTCCGTGCAGGGAAATATCCTGGCACATGAGAGAACCGCTCAAAGCGTTCTTGCAGTTTGTACCACTTAGAAACACTTCTCGATCCCCACTCCGGCATCGAAATCTGTATGGTAACTCCCAAGATTCCTTAATGTATTCCTTACCCATCTTTTCATATTTGCCCACCTGCCTTTGCTCAAGGCAACATTGAAACTGAAAAGTAGTGACCGGTAGAGTTATGTGGCCATGGATTAGCCATTCCGTGGATGGTGATTCCGCTACCGTGAATGGTAATCTATCCAGTTTTTCAATACGCAGCATTGTATATTTTGCTCCCCTTTGTGCCATTTCCATCTGTTTATCTGTTAGATTGTATTCAGAAAACAGAGTCGTACTGTTGATAAAATGCCAAGGCACAAAACCTGCACGCAAAGATTGCAGCGTCCAGCTTAATAACATAATATGACGTAACTGAGATTGCCCGTGTTGTAATATGGCTAAATCCTGTTCCAGTATGACTATCGCAGAAGATACAATGCTGCCTAAAGAATATATCCTGGAGGTCAAAGTTGTTAACCCATGGTCTACCACTGCTAGAGATTTCTCTAAGTTAATACGGTCTATTTCCCGTATTCTCTCTGCGGCCTCTTGTTGGGATATTTTCCAAATTTCATTATAGGCAGCATAAATGCCAGCATATATGAAACGTTTCTGACTGGGTTTCCTGGGACCTAGTAAAAAAATCCCTAAGATCCATGTCTTGTGTGAGTAAGGATAAGTGTTGTTTCGCTTCTGTGAGTGTTGAGGTTTCTAGCCAATCAAGGCACAACTTCCCGACACTGTAGGATGTCACTACTCCTGGTGTGCTCTTTGTACATAACGTGGATCTGGCCTATGGATACTAAACCCTTCAGTGGTATCCCAGAATCTTCTCTGACATATGTTCGTGTCTAAGGGCCAAACCAACCATTCTTTTCCAATTAGGGTTTGATCTATTGTACTGTACGATGTCATCATTGTTGCCCCTTCTTGTGAAGTCGAATTTTGCCACCCTCCCATCTGTGATGGTGTTGGAAATCGAGGTGTGTTCAGGTCCTTGTTCTTGGCTAGTCCAAGACAGGATGTCTGTTGCACAGTGTCATTTAGAAATATCATCTGCTGTGGAATGAGGCATGCTCTAAATAGCGCTTCTGTTCCCTGGACTTGCCAGTCTCTAGAACCCCAGACTGATTTTAAGTCTATTGTGTCCTTCCATAGGTCAAAACCCTGTTCAGACAATTGGGCAATAAAGGAAGCAGAGTAAATCTGTTTGGTGTTTGTCAACATAATTTTGAGTGCCAATTTCGGTGTAACCTTATAATAATATGAGGTCAGGTCAGTGGGGTTAAACCCTGAAAAATATGAAAATATCTGTGCAAATGTTTGCGAACTACTTTTAGGTGGTTTAGGGCAATGTTCCCATTGGTGGTACTCAAAAACATTTCTAGGTGATATAGATTTGTGCAAAAAATGATGACCATAATGTTGGTAACAGTACAAAGTGTCATAGTCTGAAGTACCTTCTAACATTTCATTGTTCGGAAATGCGGCCGTTTCTCTAAATCAGACAACATGTTATTAACAGTTTCAGAGTCCCAATCATCAGAAAATGTACTGGAGGTAATGATGTCACTTAATGAAATTTTAAACACATGAGAAAGTTTTAAAAGTTCAGTAGGACCGAATATTTTGAAATCAACCTTGTCCCAAACTATACCGTCCGGTATAGGAACCGCTGTGATGCTCACTGATGACAAGTCTCTTTGTTCACGATGAGACGATTGATGTGGTTTCAGAATCAAATTAACTTTTTGGGCTGTAGAGCTTTGCTGAAGGTACCGTCCATTAATAAGCATGCTAAAAGTTATAACTAAACCTAGCCAGAAAAGAAAGAAAGTATCCCTGTAACTACCCAGAGTTCTAACCAAGGTGATACCAGGTAAGTCTTTTTGAGAAAGTTCAGAAAGTTTTTAACTTGCTGCTTGCGTGATTTTTAGGCTGGCGTAGTTTCAGGTTCACTTGGATCCAAAGAAAACGTATCAAAGTTTATGAAGTAGCCAGAAGCAGTTAGATCAATTGTAGGAATTGCATCGGGATTTGTTGAAATCGCATTTTGCTCTTGTCGAGGCATGTTGATGTAGACGTCTGTATTTCGTCTAATTGCAACTTGTGTGTTATTTTGATTTAGATTTTGAAGTCGAACTTCGGGTTCAACGGGAACTCGTTCCATAGCATTGTTGCATAGTCCTTCATTCCGCACAGGAGGCTCTTCAAACGTGATGAGTCTTTCTGTTTGAACTTCTTGGATTGTAGCTAGAGGAGGGCATCTGCTACTGTGGAGACCACAAGGCCTACATAGTGTGGTTTGATTAAGTCGATTGAGACAAATCTTTTCTCCTTTTTCCCGACAAGAGGCGGCAAAATTACAGTTCTTGTTCCTTGACCTGCAAGGACTGGTACAGGCTTTCTGTATGATGGTCCAAATTCTTTTTTGTCTGCTATTTTGTCTCTGACCAGATCCCCGACTTTTGGGATCCAGACAGGTCTTGCCATGACTGCCTTGACTTCCCCAGTGGCGGTCTGTTTTTGCTGGACGTTACTTTGTTGTGTCCTGGATTCATTTAGATCCTGTAAAACAGCCAAACGATCATGGATAGCAATTGGTTTCTCATCCGCCACTGCGCCTTCACAATTAAGATCAGGTACCCACATTCTTGTCCCAAATAGGACCTCATATGGAGTGACACCCCCTAGAGAACTTCTTGGCTGGTTATTGAGTGCTCGTTGTACCCCATATATGTGATTGACCCAACTCCCGCCCTTGCCTAATACCCTAGCTGTTAAAGATTGCTTTAGGTCCCGGTTTTTCCTCTCCACAACCGAATTTCCCTCAGGATGGTATGGAGAGGAGTACTGCAATGCTACGCCCATACTTTCCATGGCCTCTTTGTAAGCCCGAGAGCTAAACGCCGGGCCACGGTCAGAATGTAACGTGCCAACAGCGTATGTCCCTATAAAGACTCGCAAATCTTTGATAACAGTTCAAGCGTCAGCCGAGCGCTGGGGCCATACCCAAAGGAATCATGAGCATGAATCCACTGCAACCATGATATACTTGTAAGCCCCATCGGATTGTAAGGGGCCGCAGTGGTCCAGATACACACAAGCGAGAGGTTTGCCTGATTTTAGTAACGTGTCTGTGCCGGGCGTGTTATAGTGGGGCCTTTCATCTGCTGGCAGATGTCACATTTCAAGACATAGTCTTTAGTTTGTTTTGTTAGACCTGGCCACCAATAGCGCTGTTTCAACAATGAAATAGTCGCTGTAACGCCTGTATGCGCAGAGCCCAAACCCTCGTGTGCAGCAATAATTAAAGCTTGCCTACGATCCATATTTGGTATTACTCTATCCCCTACTCCAGGAATCTGAGCATATGGAATGTTGTTTGCATCTAACTTGTAGGAGTACTTGAGTGGAAATTTCTTCGGTACTGCAGAGCTGCCTTTGCGCGAAGCAATGACAGCCACCATAATCTCACTGTCTATTCTCGTTTTTGAACAAGTGATTGCAGCTACGGAAGCCGTGCGTACAGCCCCCTTCGCGGCTTCGTCAGCCAATGAATTTCCTTCAACGTGAACGCCATCACGTTGATGACTCAGTGTGTGTATCACGTGAGCCCGTGGTAGTTCGTTTTTCAATTCAACTACCTGTTCCCATAGCATTTTATGCTTAATTGTGCCACCTTTTGCGTCTTTGAACCCGTTCTGTTCCCAATGATGTAAATATTCATTGTATGATTGCACACAGTAAAAGGAATCACACATTATCAGTGTGGGGAATTCGTGATCCATATTCACCAGTGCTAGTATCAGTGATTTTAACTCTGCCAACTGAGCCGTGCAGTCTCCTAGAGATTGCGTTTTGGTGCAACTTGGATGGAACTTTCCATCCCGCATGCGACCTTTAACAATAGCACATGCTGCGCTGTATTGTTGCTTACTCCCTATGGCTGGTTGAGCAGATCCGTCAGTGTAAATAATATATTCGTACTGATCTAGAGGCAAGATTTCATTTGGTAGAGGATATTCTTGTTCGTTTTGCAGAAATGATTGTGTTTTTAGACTTGGATCAAATCTGTATTCAACATCCGTTGCAGTAAGAGAATTAGCCCATTGTATCCATCTCGGATGTAAGGCCTTTGCATTTGGAATGCTAGCCTTTGTAACAGCTTCTAAAGCTGGTACCGGTGTTACGACAATTATGCGTTTTCCCTGAGCCAGTGCTCTTTCTCTTGCTACAGCGGT
This sequence comes from Calotriton arnoldi, assembly GCA_963921515.1. NCBI lineage: Eukaryota > Metazoa > Chordata > Amphibia > Caudata > Salamandridae > Calotriton > Calotriton arnoldi. The sequence goes on along the minus strand of CAWUFW010001484.1, from coordinate 2,596,886 downwards.
CTGAACTGCTGTCACTATTTTCTCTGTTGAAGTGAAACGCCTTTCTGCGTTTGTGCACAGGTGTGATTTGTAAGCGATTGGTACTGTTTCACCTTCATTGAAGGTTAAGTAAGTGTACCCGCTCCGACCCGCTATTACACGGATCACTAAGTTGAGTACGTTTACCCACGTCTGTAAGTGTTTTGAAGCGATCATGTCTTCTTGTAGTGAACGTAGGATATTTGTGTGTTCCTGTGTCCAATGTCTAACTGAAAAGTCAGGTTTTATTAAGTCGTAGAAAGGTTTTACTCTCTCTGCGTAATCCAAAATGTATGTTCTACCAAAATTTAGGAATCCCAGTATTGATTGTAGATTTTTTAATGATCTTGGGGGTTGGAGCAGCGCACACGTTTCTAAAAAGTTGGCTGCCAGGCTTTTCCCCTCACTCAACAGCTCATATCCTAAAAATAGGACATTGAGGTGGGCGATTTTTGATTTTTAAAAATTAAATTTGTAGCCCTCAGAGGCGAATCCCATAACAATGGTGCTCACCCTGGTCAAGGGCCTTTTTAAGTCATCATCCGTCAGATAAATATCATCCACATAGGACAATGCTTCCTCATCAAAATTTTGGAGTAACTCAGCTACTCTTGCTGAAAATACCCCCGGGCTGTTCTTATACCCCTGGGGGAGATGACAAAATTGTCGCTGGGACCCCAACGCTGAGAATGCGGTCAATTACCGGCTTTCAGGCGCTATATTTTGGCAGAAAAATCCATTTGAGATATCAAGTGTTGTTTTGTATTTTTTCCGCACAATGTTATTTATTAATGCGGCACTGTGTGCGTTTTGGACAGCGAATGTCTTTGTGCATGTGTTTAAATGTCTGTAATCTAATACTAGACAATATGAGTTGTCCGGTTTTGATACGGGAAACAAAGGATTGTTCATTGGTGAGGTGCATGTTTCAATCACCCCTTGGTATTCAAGTTGATCTAAGATCTCCCTGACTTGTTTTTTAGTTTCTTGCTTTATTGGATATTGTCTCTGTGCATTTGATGAAACTTTTAACGGCACTAGTAAGTAAGTAATCTTTATTGCGTGATTAATAAAAACCATTGCAATGAGCTACACGATAAAACATGTGCAAAACACATAAAACAAGCTATTTCATCACAGTGAGGTTGATTTAAAATCCATTTAAAAATTGCAATGTGTTTATGCTACTATAAGGAAATAAAATATAAAACCTCACATATAGTGCAAGCATTAAAATGCAATGAAAAAACGTAAGAGTCCAAGTTGATAGTTATTAAATTGATGCTAATTTCCAGGTACTAAGCCCTAAAAACCATGACCGAACTAATACAAAAGGCTAGTGTGATCTTCAGGGTATCGATGAGGAGTTTTTAAGATCAGTTCAATTTTTGCCAATAAAAGATTATACAGCTGGTTCTAGATTTAGCAATATTCGCAGATTTATGACCAGTTTTTCAGTTGGCTACTGGATTTAACTTTGTTTTTGCTATACTCATAAAGCGGTCCAGCCTACAGGCTAACTGAATATCTCCTCCTTCGAAACAGACTTTCAATGCCTGTCTACATGATCGAATCTGTCTTTGATTCAAGAGTGGTTTTAATAATAGTCTTCGTTCTTTGTCTAGACCCTTACAAATGCACAGTAAATGCAGAACATCCTCTTTAGGGTCGCCACAAAGTCTGCAATTTGTTGTTATGTCAAAACGTTTCCATGGTGAAAGGCGCTGTTTTGCCGGTAGAATTCCCAACCTCAGATGCAGATAACTTTCCTTCATAGCTCTCGAGAAACCTATTCCCAAATAAATTTGCGGCTGGCACCTTGAATAACTCTGGATAACAAACCATCCGTGGGCCCTCCTATTTAGTGTGGCTTTATCTTCTTCCAGAGATAGTATCTTTACTGATTTATTTACAAGCTCCTTAAAACATTATGGGGTCCAATAGTTTCTCAGAGGCCATGTAAAGCAAGAGAACTTATTGCCGATTCAAGGTAGGCTATGGCTGGACTGTCTTTTTTCCTTTTCAGCTCTTTCCATAAATATGAGTTCAGCGTGCCAGACTCAGCTCCCTTTATTTTGTGCCAGTATTTGGCATAGGCACCCTTTCGTGTTATTTGCTGCTTTTGGAGGCCAAACTCTAGCCTTATTTGTGCTGGCGAGGTGTACTGTGGAAGGTTAAATATTATTCTCAAGGCTTTGGACACCACTTTATCCAGGGTGATCTCATCTCTCCCTCTCATACATTCACTGCCGTAGGTGATGGTTGGTAAAAGCCTTGCTCGAAGCACCTCTAATAGAGGGGTTAAGTTTGGGCACGTTATTTTGTGCTTGATAGTTGATATTCTTTAGTGCAACGGCCAATGTAGTCCCTCTAGCTCTAATAGCCTCTTTCTGTTGCCGGAACGAGCCCTTCCTGTCAAAGATTATACCCAGGTACTTATATTCTTCGACCGTTTCCAACTGCTGACCCCGCAGCACCCACCGAGGTTGGTGTTTTTTACTCCTTTGATTTAGTACCATAACTTTCGATTTTCCTAGGTTTATACATAACCCATTCTTATCTGAAAAGTTACTTGTGGTGCTTATAAGATGTTGCAAGCCGACTGGGGTTCGGCTAATCAATATTAGATCGTCAGCATACAGTACGTTCGACAGTGTTAGACCCCCCAGATTCTGGGTGTGATGATTACAATTGTCTAGCTCTGTTGAAAGATCAGACATAAAGAGATTAAACAAGGTCGGGGCAAGGACACAACCCTGCTTCAACCCCATAGTGGTCGGTATTTTCCTTGATAAGCAGTCACCTGCCCCCAGCTTTATTTGAATCCATGTCTTCGAATGGAGTAAAATTAACTGATTCAGGAGTTTCGGGGCTATTTCCCAACCAGATAATTTTGCCCAGAGCTTCCCCCTGTCTATACTATCGAAGGCGGCTGTATAGTCTATAAAGCAAACAAATAGTGGCTTATTGATGTTTTTGGTAGCATCCATTAAAAGTGAAAGAGCAAGGATATTTGTTGTTGTCCCCATGCATTTTTGGAAACCTGTTTGGTTAATGGGAATTAAGGCTTTCCCCGATGCCCACTCTGTAAGTTCATCCAGTAGGAGACCCGCAAAGTATTTGGCATCAACATCAATTAATGCAATGAGCCTATAGTTCTTCGCTTCATTCCTACTGCCTTTTTTATAGATCGGCGAGATGATTGATCCCTTCCAGGAATCTGGAATTCTTGCAACTTCCATAATGTAACTGAAGAGAGGCAATAGTGCTTCAGCCCAGTAATTCGAATCCTGCTTATATAAGATTGGTGGAATGCCATTGGGCCCGGGCGCCCCCTCCTTTCTGCCTTTCGCTATTCTGCTCTCAATCTGTTTTATTGTAAACGAATAGTGGATCTCCAAGGCTTGGCGTTTTCGGGCCGGCCGGTCACATTGGCAAACCACAGCGTCTTGTTTGTTTTCATCCACTTCCCTATTAAAGTGATGCAGTAGATACTTTACCCAGGCTTCCTCAGTTATGTGAGAGTTGATTACTGGAGCCCATGTGTTCTCTATGTTGTTCACAGTGTGCCAAAACCTGGCACTATTGTTGGTTTTTGCATCATATAACAATTTAGCCCATATCTTATCTGCGTTTTCCTGTTTCACTTGCCAAATGATTTTATTCTTACTGGACTTTAGCCTCCTCAATTCCGTCTGTATGTTGTTAACAGGGCCCTTTTGACGGAGACTGCGAATTGCTCTGTTAATGTCCCTCTTTATTTGCCTTAGTTTAGCAGGTTGGATTGTTGAAAGATGGATTCTTTGGTTACTTATGTGCCCGAAGAATGTATCCTCTTGGTCCTTCGACCCTACTATTGCTTTTGTTGGTTTTGGTTTAGAATTGACTAGACCAAAGCTTTTAGTAAAATTCTCCCAGGCTTTCAGACTATTGCCGTTCAGCAATTTAATTTCTTCCCACCAATTTTTTGCCTCTCTCAAAAGCTTTTCTGGATCACTAGTTTTGCATTTAATTCTCTTGCAGTTTGATGCGACCATGGAATTTAGATCTTCGTTGGAAAAGTACATGCTGTTCCATGTACGACAAGTGTAAGCTCTTGTGGCAGATGGTCACTGTAATCTGACGTTCCAATTCTAAAATCTTTAATTGATTTAAAAAGTGATAAAGATAAAAAAGTATAGTCTATTGCTGTACTTGCCATGGTGTTATGAAAAGTTGCTGCTTGAGGGCGATCACCCGTAAATCGACCATTTAATGCTACCAGGCTCAAACTTTCTAAGTCCTTCAGCAGGTCTTTGGATACCCTAGTTTGTTTACCCCATTTGCTTTCATCCTAGGTTGGGACCCCCCATGCCGACAATTGATCTTCTGCCGGCTGATCATTGTCAGCACACCCTGAAAGGAACATATTGAAGTCTCCTGAGACAATATAATTCAAAGTTGCCTCTTCAGTAATTAGCCTCGTTAATTCTGCCACCAGAAGTTTTGCGCCAGTTTTTTTCTCGCTCGGATGTAAATAAATATTTACAAGTATCAACTGTTGTTTATTTTTGGGGCCTGCTATCTCCATCTGTATTGTTTTTATTTCATTAGTTGATGTATTTTTGCTCGTCAATTCTTTAGCTGTATTTATGGTCTTTATTGAAGCATACATAGTAAGACCTCCTTTCAAGTGACCGAATTTTGAACTTCTGCTAGCTGGAAGATGGTATGACTTGTAGCCTTGCAAGTGGAACGGCTCTTCCAACCAGGTTTCTTGGAGTAAGATTAGATCAAATTGTTGGAAGTACATCAGTAGATCTTTGTCCATGGTTTTGGATCCTAGACCATTTATATTCCAAGAACAAAGCTTTAGCTGTGGAACATTCTTTTCCTGTTCCGTGATCTGTCATGGGCCTTAGGGCCTGGTGTTTATAGCTTTTGCTATCCAGGTCCAGTCTTTTTTTGTATCGTTTTTGCCTTTGTCCCAAAGACTCGGAGTGTTACTGTCCATGACCTCCACAGAAATACTTCAGGCCCCTTTAAGCACAGATTTGGTAGGCCCAGAGGACCTCGTATTTCTTGACTTTTTATCGTTATGCTCTTGGTGGTGTCTGAGTAATGGCTCTGGGTAACCGACATTGTGATGGAGCTTTAGTCGGATCCCCCAGGCTTCTAATTGATGTTCCTCCTTTAAAATTTTCTCCACTATTTCCCGTGTGGCCTAGGTTGTTTTTGTTACCTCTTGTTCCGACAGGTGTTTAAACATTTCAAATTCTACGGATTCCAGGTCTTGAGAGTTTGTGCCTGCCAGATTACTGATGGAAGTTAGCAATTGGAGAATATTGCTTCTATTTAGGATGTCTCCCTGACCTTTCGATTTAAACTCTGGAATAAACAGAATTATCTTGGAATCCTCCCGTCGGAAGCTGTTTTGAGGTGTTTCAATTCTTAACTCTGTTTCCTTCCTCCACAATTTTTGGGGTGGCTGGGTTTCTGTACCCCCCTTGTTTGCTATTTCCACTTTTAATTTAATATCGGCTACTTCTGTTGGCTTGGTGGGCACTTTTACGGCTGCTGCTTCCTGGGAGACAGTTTTCCCCGCTTTTGCCATTTCCACATTGTTTGCAGCCTGTTCTGTTGGCTTCTGAGGTCTTACATTCACTCAGGGGTGTCTTTCCTGCATCTTCTGACCCCATTGGACAAGATTCGTTGATGATCATCTGCTTCACCTGTGAGATTGGTGGATCGGCAGTTTCTCTTTGATCTATGTGAATTCCTGTCGGGGTCTTACTTGCTAATTGAAAGAAAGACTTTATAGGTGAGTTTTTGTTCCTCCCTTTTCTCCTCTGTTTCCGGCGTTGTTTCGACGATTGCCTTTTATTAATCAGTATATCCCCTACTTCTGGATTGCTTGTCTGCTTGGTGAGGCTACTAAGATGCGACTCTTCATGTCGAAAATTGTCTGGGAGCCCTATTTGAACAGGGCCCAAAAACGTACTCCCCTTGAAGTTGCCTTGATCCCAAGGTTTTTCCTGTTGAACCGACCCAAGGACGACTCCTTCTCCTTCCCACAGATCCTTCCCGTCCTCAGAGGAGGAGTCATCCAAAGTGTATTCATTCTTGTTAGGTTCGGAGTGGTGCAGTACCGCTTCTATTAGGTTATTACAGGGTTCTCTTTCTGGTATATTTTCTGATCTATTTCCATCTGTGTTGAAACTTCCTATTTTTTTGGTGTTGTTTGTGTTTTTTATATCCACTAGGAGATCTACCAACACTGCTGGTAGAGTAGCGAGTTTATCAATTATTGAATAGCAGGCGCAACTCGGGAGGCTTATTGCCGTTTCGGATTGAACTCTCTTGATCAAATAGTTCAATTCCGACAGCTTGTTATCAATGCTTGTAACATGCGTGGCTAAACAATTAAGAAGCGTTAGTTGGATGTCCATCTTATCTGAGTGATATTCCATGGCCTTTGTTTAGAGTTGCATGGTGTTTAAAAGGGAAGCCCATAATTTATTCCCTTCAGTTGATGAGTCCTCGGTCACATCCTTTATTGCATTTCCTGTATCTTGATGTATTGTGTCACCTTTTTCTTCTGAGGAATATGTAGTGACCAGTTTTTCCCACTCTTCTGTTGTGAGAAAGGACATGCTGCTGACTACGAGACTAGGGTTCTCTACTGGTTCAGCGCCAGTCTTCTCTATTCTGCTGTCAGGAGTCTTGTGCATGAATTCTAACTGTTGTCCAACTGAAGCTGGATCTATGAACTCGACGTTAATTAAATGCTTTCCCTGGTCCCGGCTATGTGTTCTCTTGTTGGGGCTATTATAGTCTGGAGCTAGTGCATCAGAGCTCACTTGTGGGTCCCATGCTTCTTCAGTTTTTGTTGGTAATTCAACTAAGGTGGCAATGTCAGCTTTGCTTTCTAAGGGCGTGTCAAAGATGGATAAGAGGGCTTTTGTTTCCAGATGTGTCGCCGCCGCATCAATCATTACATGTTGGCGAGTCCGGATTTTAATATTTGGTTCCAATGGTATTCCAGGGGCCTCCAGGAAACAAGTAATAGGCAAATTTCCTGAGATATGCCTAGCTTCCTTATTCCCTTTTTCGATGTGCTTAACGGTGAACTTGTCTTTACAATCCTTGACTTGCTTCCGATCTTGATCTAATTTTTCTTCTTCACTTCTATCACTTTTTTGTTCTGAGTAGTGCTCTCTACCACTACCGTTTGCCAGTACAGGTTCGACTGATATACCTATTCCTATTGGAGCGGTTATTTCTGGGTGTAGTGGGGAGGGGAGCCCCTTTTGCGAGTTATTGGCAAAATTAGGCACAGCCCCTGCGTCCTTTACAAATGAAAATGTTGAGTATATTTTGGGTTGGTAGCAGGTCTTTATTGGTTTCGCAAGTGGCGATGCTGCTCTGTCTATTGCTCTATCTATTTCCACCAACATAACATGGTCCTTATTGGCCATTATATCCGTTGTAGCCGTTTTTCCTGGCCGTTGATGGATTCACTAAGGATCTTGTTTTTCCTTTTCCGGTTGTTAATAACGTTTGTGATGGTCTGCCTTTCTTTCCCAGACCTCATGCTTGTCTATGGTATTATGGCGTGGTAGGACGATTATAATTTTTTGCCAGGTCTAGGGCTTGCCTGATCAGTAGCACCCCGACTCGGGCTTAAATTGGATAAGGTAATAACTTTAGCCGATGCGAGGCTCGTCCCCGATATAGTCCTTAACTCCCAACCAGGAGCGCCAGGGGGGCCGCCTTGATCCTGAAATTGATGCACTGATTCCTTAGCTCCCAACCAGGAGCGCCAGGGGGGCCGCCTTGATCCTGGAATTGATGCACTGATTCAGGGGTCAGGGGTCAAAGCACAGCAGCAATGGCAGCAAACAAGAGAAGGAAACCCCAGAATTCCTCGCTTCACCAACCGTACGCCGCCCTCCTATTTTCCCTATTTGCCCACCCCTCCAGAGCGAGCAGAACTCACAGGTGGTCCACAAGCCGCACCCGACCTAGTCGGGCCGCCTCCGTGGGCTCCCCGGCCTCACACTCCACGGCCACACCTAATGGTGGCCGCGCTCTAACCCTGGGTATAATACTTTGCTACGCTCACAGAGCATGCAAAGTTTGTGATACTAAGCACTACGCAAATTGCACGTAGCAGAGTAAAAAACTCTGCTAATCGACGTAGCGTATCAGCAGTATATTAAACACATACAAATGCTTTGTTAAAGCAATTTTCTATGCTAAAAAGCATATAACAAATTCACAAAAGTGAACATTGACAATGAAAATATCAAGCAATGAGAGAGGTGATGATTTTGGGTTCCCCGCTAACCTAGGGGGAGGACCAAGCAGATGCCTTGAACACAAAAAGCATATCATGTGAACGATTCAGTGGTGGTCCCTTCCTCCTAGGACCACCCCAAGCACAGTTATGGGCAAAAATACAATCCCAACCAAAGGCCCTGCAAAGCATTATGGGACGAGATTAGCAGTGGGCCGTGAATATTATAGTGTCCAATATCAAAATAATTCTACAAAGAGCTGCAGTTCAACTAGTCGTTACTAGATGTCCCTTACGAGTCAAATGCAAAAGCATTGAAATTATTAATACATCAAGCTGCAGTTCCACTAGTCGTTACTAGATGTCCCTCACGAGTCAAATGCAAAAGCATTGAAACCCTTTCATGAAGCTTTTGCATTTGACTCGTGAGGGACATCTAGTAACGACTAGTGGAACTGCAGCTCTTTGTAGAATTATTTTGATATTGGATACTATAATATTCACTGCCCACTGCTAATCTCGTCCCATAATGCTTTGCAGGGCCTTTGGTTGGGATTGTATTTTGCCAATAACTGTGCTTGGGGTGGTCCTAAGAGGATGGGACCACCAGTGAATCGTTCAAAAGATTTGCTTTTTGTTTTCAAGGCATCTGCTTGGTTCTCTCCCTAGGTTAGGGAGGATCCCAAAATCATCACCTCTCTCACTGCTTGTTAATTTATTGTTTTCACTTTTGTGAAATGACTATATGCATTTTTTTTTAGCATATAAAGACAGAGATATTTATTTGGTCTTAACTTGCACTGTGCAAGATGGCTTTGGCAATTATTGTACAGTGCAGTCAAGCACACAGCTACGCAATACGCAATTTGCATAGCTACGTGTAGTTGAAAATATACTTCACGTAGCTACGTGAAGTGCTACTACGCAAACTACGCCCAGGCTTACCGCGCTCGCTACTCACCGCATGTAGCTGTCTTAGTTGGCGTTGCCTGGCGGGTCGAGTCGGGTCGGGGGCCGAGTATTGCACCTCAAGCTTCTGGCTCTCAGGCTTCTGGACCACTGCTCCCCCTGTTGTTGTTGTCCAGCGTCGGGATTGGAGCTTGACGCCTTTCACCTGCTCCACCGCAGCACCACGGTAAGCTGGCACGGCACGGCACAGCTGAAGCTCACAGTCACCCCCGTTAACTCAGCACTCGGGGCCCGGGGCTCGTGACTCGGACTTGGCCCGCAGTACCCCCCGTAGGCCCACCACAACTCACGGCACGACTCGCGGCTGCTCTGATCCTGCTCCGATCCGATCTGCCTGGCTTCCTTTTAACGGGAACACGTGGTGGGTTGAATCCTCATCCCACCCGGTATGATTTTTGTACAATGCTGGAGCTAGGGCAACTGCCCACTCCCGTGCATATGCATGTTTAAGATGAATGGGAACGAGGTCGGAGAATGCTGGAAAAATTACCGTTTCTCCCCTAGGGCACTCCATAACGAATGCTGGCAGCCAATCTTGTTCCGCTAATAGGATGTCATAACCAGATGACAGGTTCTCCCAAAAGAGACCTTTAACTTTCCTGGGCTTGTCCCCCCCATTTGGAGTGTTATTTCATGTAACTTATGTGGGACGCTCACCCTCGTATCTGGTGTTTCCCCCGTGATGTAATCATTCAAGTCCGCTGTCACCAGAAATTCCATCAGGTTCTGGCGAGCTATTGTTACTTCTGCCGCACTGTCTAGCATCATCTGAGCCCATTTCCCGTTCAGAAGTTGTGTCCTCAGAATTCTGGGCATGTCTGATCTTCAGGCCTGCAACTTTCTTCTTTTTAAACTGAGGTTTTGATTTAGGCTTTTCTTCTTTTTTGGAAGTATAGTCTTGAGCGTGCTGCTTGTCTCTGGACTTTGTACGCTCTTCTTTGTGTTCTGACCGTCCTTCTCTCTCTGAGTTTTTCGTCGAGCCCTAAAAGGAACGAGAGGAACGTGTATCAGTATCCTGATACCTGTCAGGTATCCTAATATTATCCCTATTCCTGAGATTGTAGCTCTTTTCAGAGGGCTCCTGTGGAGGAAATCTACCTCGGGATTCAGATCGATTTCCTTTAAAGATTTGTTGTTTTTTATTATCCCACTTCTTTTTAGAAGAAGCAGGTGTCTGCTTGGAAATGTCCTTTTCAGGACTGCCCATCAATTGGGGTTTTAACGCTTTCCCACCCAAACTGTCTCTGCCTAATTCTGCATATGCAGTTTCAATTATTTTGGGCAGTTCGTGTTGTTGATCCAATGGACTGTGTTCCCTTAGGCGCTGGCAGATTGCCACTGATGCTGCTTCCCCTTTATTATTAGCCAGTATTATGGCTGATACCTGGTCATAGTTATTTAGTAACTTCATCCCTAAGTTCAGAGCAGGCTCTGCTCTGTACTCGTTCTGTATTTGTCTTAATACATCCGGTATCACTGCTAATGAAGGAAAGGAATACCATGTGTCCTCGTATATATGGCAGCAAAGACTGTACCCCAAGAAGTGCAATCCTCTACATGTGGTGTTATCCCCATGGGCAAGCAGATTGTTAACATTCTGTGTTTTTCAAACGGGGTAGTATTCGGGAATACTGCCTCGAGCTGAGTTATTTTCTGCGCTACCCAGAATGGCATTTGTTCACGTTTTGTGGGCATTTTGCCCATTACCGCGTGTAACGTTTGTGGTGTGATTTTAGTTGCTGTACTCCATTCATTGCAACTGTTGCTGGTTGGATTGTGAAAGTCCTCATGACGAATTGCGTCAAGTTTCTGTAAATTTTAATTAAATCTCTGTGTTGTATGAGTAAGTCTGCCTGTGGCATTGTTTCAATGTCAGGATGTGGTGTGTAGGCTGCTAATATTGGCCATGTTGCCCCCTCTCCTCCGAGCGGGCCTAATCTTACTCTGTTTCTGATGTGGGGTAGGGCGCCTTTAAACCAGTATAAATGTTCCTGGTACGTGAGTGGAACCTCTATGTCCTCGAACGGACCATATTCCATTGTGCATCTCCTTCTGTGTAAGAGTGAAATGTGTGTGTTCCCGCATCTGCTGCTGGGAATGTAACCCACGAATAAAATACCTCTGTTTTGTTTGATTTGTGTGCCTCAATCACAAAAGCTACTATGCCACCCCTAGATGTTAAACCATTTTCTAATAGTTTCAGGGTGATTGTATGTCTGAATTTTTCTGCAATTGGAATTGCGTTTGTATCTTCTTCTCCTGCTGAGAGGTGCAGATCCACTACTGGGTTATTTTTGCCCTCAGTCATTTTTGTAACAAAGAAGTTTGTTCAAGGGAACTAAGATAAGGTTTCTTTTATTGCACAATTTCAGGAACACTATGTCCTTCAAGCTTGAAATAACCAACAGCTAATAAATAGGATTAGCTGTGGCAGAATTTGTGCCCACCCACTCCAGACGTCTCTGGCGTTTTGTGAGTAGGGGTCTCTGAGAAGTAGCATGACTGAACTACTCAGATTCTACTGTTAAATAAGTACCCAAACCAACGTTGGTGGTGCCATGTCGTGTAGTTCCTATATATATCCTATACAGAATCTGCGCGTGCGGATAACATGAACTGTGGGTTTGGTGGCAGACTGACTCTGAGCACCCCCACCAAAAATGTTAGCCTGTTTGCATTAGCTATCTCACAGTGCCACTAGAATCTCCTCTTATCGGGGAGAGAATCGTTTCTGGCAACCTTAGAACATGACAACCCTGATCCCTCAGGATCGTGGAAATAATGTACGACTTTTCGCTCAGTCACTTGTGCTCACTTATGCGGTCTCAGAGAGTTACACAGAAGAAACAGTCGGGCGTGTTACAATAAGAATTTATTGCACAGTTGTTCTTCTTGTGTAAAATAGATGTGCTGCAACAACCGTTAGACAGTAGCAGATATATATGATTAGCAATACAGTGAATATAAAAGGATAGTACAGTTCTACCATTTTGCAATAATCATAAATGCATACATGAATATAAAATTCATGATAAAAGAAAGCGCGTAATCCTACGATGCCTATCTAGATGTACCTAAGTGTACCTAGCATGTGAGTAGGTCTGAAGCCAAGAATCCCTCTAGGATTTAGTCGAACCCCATTACCTGAAGTGTGAGAATGTAGGAGCCCGTCCTGGTCTCGAGTTGGACACCCCGCAAGGAATGGGTTAGACCACTGTCAGCTGGAGCTTCTGCATGCAGGAGCCTCAGCGTCTCTGGTCAGTGTGTGGCCTGGAAGTCTCGGTTCCCTCTAACTAACACTAGCAAGATGTGTTGTATTTATACAGAAAGTATCTAGGGTTCCTTTGTCCCTTGTTTCTTGTGTTAGCCATTGTTGGATTTGAGGATGACGTATGGGATGAACCTTGTACGTAGATATTATGCAGGTGGTATAGCCCCAGCCTGGTTTCCAAGAACCCTTATGAATATTCATTCATACTGTGTGAGTCTATTGATGAAGTTATAGGACACTATTGTTCAGGGAGAAACCCTCCTTCTGCGCCCAGGACTAGAACTAGGGAAAGGTTCAATCCTAAAAGCTTCGTTATTGTGTAGTGTAGGGGAGGTAATGTAGGTGAAGGGTGTATGATATTACCCGGGCCTATATTAGGGTACCTATATAAAACATAACCTCCGAGAGCTAAACTGGCTACCAATTCAGAAGCTATGCCAATTGAAACTGCTCGCATACACATACAAAGCTCTCCACAGCGTTGGACCTGCCTTCCTCAACCACCGCCTCACTCCCACTCTATTTGTCTTCTGAGCCTGGCTTACCCATCTACGTACCTTACCCCTCTGGCCATTTCGTTTGTGCTCCTTGCTGGTTTGAATTCCCCTACATCTTGGATTTTAGATATATGCCATGCTCAGATTTGGATTTCTGTCTTCAAGTGTTCCTCCTGCTTGTCAGAGTAGGTACTGCTTGTCCTATCCTGTTACAAGACCAGTTCATAAATTGAGCTGGTGGTTGCTGGTGGGATCTATCCGCACTTATTTTTTGTATTGAATAAAATATTTATTTTGGATACAAGATCCATAAAACACTGTACAACAAGTAACCAGTTACAAACAAATAAATAGACAACAGTAAAACCAACAATCACGTAAAACATCAAACCCACAACGATACAGGTGAGAGAGAAGAAAGATTTTTAAAAAAGTGGGAAGACTTCAGAGGAGATGGAGCAGCATCTACAAGATAAAAATTTGAAAAAGTTCACTTTTAGACATCATTGCTTCAACACTTGACACTACGTGTGTGGATGATCCAGGCAGCATACAAAAATGTGGTCATCCCAACAACAATTACCTCACTTGTGTTCAAACTTAACCCCTTCGCTGCTAGGCCTTTTCCCCCCCTGTGCTAAGCCTTTTTTGGCTATTTGGGGTGGTTCGCGCTTGGGCCCCTGTAACTTTTGACCACATAAGGTATCCACGCCAAATTTGCGTCCTTTTCTTCCAACATCATGGGGATTCTAAAGGTACCCAGGGTTTGTGGATTACCCTGGAGGAAACCCAGAAATTAGCCAAAATACAACTAAATTTTGTTTTTTGGGGGAAAAAAGTGCTGCAAATGAAAGCGTCTGTTTTTTTCCCTGCAAATGGTATCAACAAAGGGTTTGTGGGGCTGAAATCACCATTTCCAAGCTTTCAGGGACTGACAGACTTTTGTCAGAAAACCAAAAGTTTTTACACAGTTTTGGCATTTTACTGGGACATAGCCTATTTTTGCTATTTTTTGTGCTTTCAACCTTCTTCCAGTTAATGGTAGAAATGGGTATGAAAGCAATAATGGATCCTGGAAAGCTATACATTTTAGAAAAGTAGATACAATTCTGAATTCAGCAGGGGGTCATTTGTGTAGATCCTTCAAGGTTTCTTTATAGAAACTAACAGTTAAACATAGGAAAAATTGAAAATGAGTTAAAAAAACAGCCATTTGTGCCAACGTTTTCACCTGTAACTTCTTCTAATTATGACAAATGTTTGAAAGCAATATACAGTTACATCCGATGGATCTTTCTGGTTGTGGGGATATATAGGAGTTGTAGGTTCACCAAGAACCCGACGAACCCAGAGCCAATAACTGAGCAGCGTCTTGCAATGGTTTTTTATTATGTACCGGGTGTATAGCAATTAACTTGGGAAAATATATCCAGTGTAAAATCGGGATAAAAGACACCTATGTATTTCTGAAATTGGAACAAAATATACAGTTTAGAAACAGTAGCTCTTTGCACACTTCCGAAATTGTGAGTACCCATACTAGCATGAGAATTATAGGAAATTTTTCAAAGTGACTTCTTTTTTACACATTGTCATTCATTTGGAAGGCATAAATGCATCGAAAGCCAATAGGTAATAACAGTTGCTCTACAATTCTGTGTTACCCTAAGTCTTCCGATAAAAATGGGACCTCACTTGTGTGGGTAGGCCTAGTGCCCGCAACAGGAAACAGCCCAAAATGCAACATGAACACACTTTATTTTTACAGTGAAAATTGACCCTTTTTTTGCAAAGTGCGTAGCTGTAGATTTTGAACCCTAGCTCTGCCGGCACCTTGGGAAACCTAGCAAACCTATACATTTTTGCAAAGTAGACACCCAGGGGAATCCAGGATGGGGTGACTTGTCTGGCTCTCACCAGGTTCTGTTACCCAGAATCCCTTGCAAACCTCAGACTTTGTAAAAAAACAAAAACTTTTCCTCACATTTCTGTAGTGGAAAGCTCTGGAATCTGCGTGGAGCCACAAAATTCCACCCACCCCGCATTTCCCAAAGTCTTCCGAGAAAAATGGTGCCTCGCTTGTGTGGGTAGGCCTAGTGGCCGTGACAGGAAACGGCCCAAAACGCAACGTGGACACACCACATTTTCACAGTGAAAACGGACCCTTTTTTTGCAAAGTGCCTAGCTGTAGATTTTGAACCCTAGCTCTGCCGGCACCTAGGGAAACCTAGCAAACCTATACATTTTTGAAAACTAGACACCTAGGGGAATCCAGGATGGGGTGACTTGACTGGCTCTCACCAGGTTCTGTTACCCAGAATCCCTTGCAAACCTCAAACTTTGTCAAACAAAAAACATTTTCCTCACATTTCTGTGGTGGAAAGTTCTGGAATCTGCGTGGATCCACAAAATTCCACCCACCGCGCATTCCCCAAAGTCTTCCGAGAAAAATGGCACCTTACTTGTGTGGATAGGCCTAATGGCCGCCACCAAAAATGGCCCAAAATGCAACGTGGACACACCACATTTTCACAGTGAAAACAGACTAACCCTGGGTTGCATAGTAGCACTACAATTGTGTAGCTATGTGCTTGACTCCATTATGCAATTATTGCCAAAAGCATCTTGCACAGTGCAAGTTAAGATAAAATAAGTATCTCTGTCTTTATATGCTAAAATGCATATAGTCATTTCACAAAAAGGAAAACAATAAATTAACAAGCAGTGAGAGAGGTGATGATTTTGGGATCCTCCCTAACCTAGGGAGAGAACCAAGCAGATGCCTTGAAAACAAAAAGCACATCTTGTTGAACGATTCAGTGGTGGTCTCATCCTCTTAGGACCACTCCAAGCACAGTTATTGGCAAAAATACAATCCCAACCAAAGGCCCTGCAAAGCATTATGGGACGAGATTAGCAGTGGGCAGAGAATATTATAGTATCCTATATCAAAATAATTCTACAAAGAGCTGCAGTTCAACTAGTCGTTACTAACTAGATGTCCCTCACGAGTAACCCTGGCGTAAGTACAGTTTAAACTACACGTAGCTATGCAAATTGCGTAGTGCATGGCTGTGTGCTTGACTGCACTGTACAATAATTGCCAAAAGGCATCTTGCACAGTGCAAGTTAAGATAACATAAGTAAATATGCTGTTTTGAAAACCTTTATTGTTTAAAGGCACACATACAGGAAAAAGACATTTTTTACAATATGATCATGAGTTACAGAACAAAGTCCATAATTACATTTTTCCTAGATATAGATTATGTTGTCATAAAAAACCTATATAAGTGCCAATCCTTATGCCCTGGTGGCAGGGGTCATGCACAACAGAAAAAAAACAAGAAATTCAAGTAACCCATTCTTTCCATTTAGGTACTTGCCATGTGGCCAAAGCCTGATCATCCCCCAAAAGTTCTCTGTCTGCAGCCACATAAGTGTTCATTTTCGCTAGGCAAAGGTTTCTGCATGTTTTTGAATCAAAAGTCTTATGCAGATATAACATAAGGTTCCTTGCTTCCCAAAGGGATTCTTTCCCACAGTTAATAAGTCTCCAGGCGGCTGGATAGCGGGAAGTAGGCAAGGTCCAGCCATACAGGATAGTCTCAAATGTCAAAGTGGTAATGTTCGCAACCCCAAAGCAGATGATACACCGTCTCTTCGTTGGCACAGGTTGGTCTTGGGCACTGTGCGGAGGGAGCGAGGCCTCTACGATGTTGAAATGTCTTTACCGGGAGGCATCCATGGGCGCTCATCCAGGCGATGTCCTTTTGGCTGTGACCAAGATCTCTGTGTCCCACCATACGCCAAACTGCACGTGACTGCTTTTCTGAAAGAGACCCTATAATGACTGGTTTTTCTCTACAAGATAAAGCATTTTTCAAGCGTTTAGAGTCTTTACAAATGTCTCTGGTAAGATCAGTTAAGTCCATTGTGTGCAAAAATGTCTGTAAGGCCATATAGAAAGGAGGAACAGTTTGAGCCAATGGCCGCAAATTGGAAGAGGTAAAAAGTCCAAACTTTCTCAACATGGAACCCGTAAAATAACAAGTAAAATAGCTAGCAGTGGTTGACATATCTTCTTCTGTTCTGGAAATAATATGACTAAATAATTTAGAATACAAAAAGGTTTTGAGATCCGGAAGACCTTTCCCTCCATTTCTCCAATGCTTGCAGGTTTTGTCTCTACTTAATTTTTCCATTTTTGACTCCCATAAAAAAGTAAAAAGCACTTTTGCACATTTCTGTAACATCTGAGGGGAGGGAGGAAAAATCATTGCAGTGTAAAGCAATAACGGAAATAAGACAGCCTTAATAACCAATGCTTTGCCTTCCAATGTGAGTTTACGTGTAGACCACATAGATATTTTCTGTACTATTTTCTCATGCAGTATTGCCCAGTTCTTTTGAACATGCCCTTGTGACGCAAAATAAAGTCCCAAAATCTTTGTAGGTTCAGTGGTGGTATTCACAGGCAGATTTGCCAACCTGTCCCAGGGGCCAGCTGCGACACACACACTTTTTTCCATATTCAGTGCAAGACCTGAAACAGGCGAAAACAATGAAGCATGCAAAAGAGCTCTGCGTGCTGATGCTGCAGTGGTGCATAGGACGGTAACATCGTCCATGTATGCTATGACTTTGGCCTGTGAGGCTGAACCACCGGGTACAAACGCCCCTCTAATTACCTTGTCACTTCGCAATTTACACAAGAAAGGTTCCAAAGCACACACAAAAAGTGCTGGAGACAAAGGGCAGCCTTGTCGTACTCCTGTATGTATCTGAAAGGCCTCAGTATGAAAACCATTGATACTGACTTTGCTGCTTGCTTGTTTGTATAATATTTGTAACATTCGCATGATATTGGGGGTACCCGCAAATGGGACAACACTGCAAAAAGAAAATCATGTGAAACACTATCGAATGCTTTTCGAAAATCCAAACTCAGTATTCCCAAAGGGATGTTTCTGTCCTGGTTGTAATGGAGAACATCTCGAATGATGGTGAGACTGTCAACAAGAGTGCGTCCCCTTATTGCACATGTTTGGTCTTGGTGAATACTAGTGCGCAGGACAGAGCGGAATCTACGACCTAACACTTTGGATACCAGTTTGTAATCCACGTTAAGCAAAGAAATTGGGCGCCAGTTCTGAAGAGATGTTTCATCCCCTTTCTTATAGAGGAGGGTGATGAGTCCTGCGGAAAAATCCGTGGTAAATGCATCATGTTCAAAACTATGTACAATCATGTCCATAAAATCTTTACAAAGCAAACCCCAAAACTTTTTATAAAACTCCCACGGTAACCCATCCAAACCAGGACTAGAGCCCCGGGTGCTGCTCCCAAAGCTGCGAGAAAGTCTTCACCATCAAAAGGTTCCCCCAAAAACTTTCTTTGTTCATCAGTAAGACTTTCTGGGAGGGCTTCACAGTATGACTCTATGTCTTCTTTGGGAGGAGGAGTGCTTGGAGAGGCATACAATGCTGAGTAGAATGCATAGGCCACTTTTTGGCATTGTTCTACCCCATTCACTCTATCACCTTTGTCATTTAAAAGCGTGGTTAGTAGTTTATGAGAGACAGCTGCCTTGCGAAAAAAGAATGCTGTACATTTTTCATCTTCTTGATAATGTTTCACCCTGGAATGAAAAATGGTAGTTTTGCTTTTCCTTTTAAGCCATGTATTCATTTCTGTTTCAAGTGATCTGATGTCTTCCTTTACATCTTTCCCTGCATCACCTAATTGTTGCAATAAAACCCGTCTTTTTTGTAACTTAAGAAAATCCTGCCACTCCAACTTGTGCAATACCCTTCCTTTGTTTGGAAGAAAATCCGCGTTTGGTGTTTAACCCAGCGCCACCATTGATAGAGTGTAGGGAAGGTACTTTTGCGAGCCGCCCATTTACAGTAACACTTGGTGTATTTAACACAAATCTCTTCTTTTTCCAATAATGCACAATTAAGTTTCCACTTGCCTGGACTCCTTTGAGGTCTGGCAGGAACGGAGAGTGACGTGGACACCAAGTGATGATCTGAAAAGGAAACAGGTGTGATGGCGCCATGTTGTGCACACAGCAGCTTGGATGCAAATATATAATCAATACGCGATTTGACTCCTCCATGGTCTGCTTCCCATGTAAAACCTGTCCCTGGTGGACAAAATGTCCTGTGTGTATCATAAAGGCCTAGGTCATAGATGAGTGCTTTTAAAAGTTTTGAGGTTACATCCATAGTGTACTCAGTGTGCACCCCTTGCCTGTCTTTACCATGTGTGATGCAATTAAAGTCGCCAACTAACAGTAATGGCGTGGAACCTGTTAAAAAGGCTTGATTAGTGAAAACAAATTCTTACGTTCTGTTTTTCTGGCTGGAGCATAAACCACACATATCTTTAAAGGGATTCCGTCCATATGTACAGACAGAAGAACTGCTCTCCCTGAAGATATTATTTTCTCGTCTAGTATCTGCCAATGCTTATTCTGAAAAAGAATAACAACGCCGCCATTCTTATTGGCCCCTCCCGACCATGCAGAGGGTCCTTTTTGCCATAAGGATTGGTAAGAAAAATAATTGGGTTTAAAACCTAAGTGACATTCTTGTAAGCAGATGATATCCGCTTGTACATTTTTACAATAATGAAGGATCATATGTTGCCGTAATTCTCCACTCATGCCTCTAACGTTACAAGTGGCAATTGTTACTGCCATGAGTATAATAAGTAAAACAACAGCCATGTTACAAATCTTGTGATTCAGGTACCACAACAGAATTAACACATGCAAACTGTGAAGCGGTGTCTTGGTCTTGACCTTCAAATGAAGCCTGTGAAAGTAAAGCCTCGAGATTAGGTGAAGCCTCCAAATCAATAATCTGACTATCGTGCACTTCTATAACTTGAGCAACATTCCCGATACCCTCCTCGGAGTCCGAGAGGTTAAGTAGGGGGTCAAACCTCCCCCTTCTTGGTGGGCGGTCCAAGGAGGATGCGCGCCGTCTTGTATTCACTTTTCAAACTGGGCCCACCGCTTGTTTAAAAACTTTACTTTTTTTGGATTATAAGTGGTCCACCCACTATGCTCCATGTCAGCGTCTGCACTAGAGACCACTACAGCTGAGGCTAAAGAGGCAGCTGTGTCTTCCGCTACTTTGCGCAGATCCCTGACTGCGCCAGCCACATCGGATTCATGACCTGTAGGGGGAATAATGGAGTTAGATAAATTCATAGGATCACTAGAGGAGGGCTCAGCAGATAGGCTGAGGTTTGGGACATTAGCACAAGGAGTAGATGAGGCACTTTGCTTTGCCCCCTCACGGCGTGCACGTTTTTCCAGGATAGCTTGCTTCATTTGCTCCGCCTCAAGTCTATCTCTGTCTGCTTGTTCTAATTCTTGCTGGATTTGCTCAGGGTCAGGCTCTTCAGGTTGGGAAGAAGGGGCAACCGCAGTCTCAGATTCCCCCTCTTCCTCCTCCACCTCCTCCCCCTCAGACACTCTACACTTGCGGATCTCCATGCCTTCAAATATACCCCAAATGTCTGAATGAGTGACGTCCGCCTGCGCTGATGTAGATGGCTCAGCAGATGATGGAGCAGGAGTAGAGGCAGCGGGAGCGGGGGGGGGGTGGTATGGGAAGGGTGGCCATGCGAACCAGCAGCTGACGCATGTGAGAACTTACTTTTGGGACATGCTTTAAAGAGATGATCTTCGCTTCCACACAGATTACATTTTTTGGGGGCACGACACTCCTGTGCCTTGTGATCCATACCCCCACAGTTCCTACAAACCAAGCCTGAGCACTGTTCTTTTGCATGCCCAAATTGCTGACACAATCTGCAAAATAAGGGTTGGCCAGAATAAACTAGGAAGCCCTTGTTAGTGCCAAGTGCAAAAGTCTGTGGAGGGTGAGCCAAGCCTCGCACTCCACTAGAGTCTTCTTTAAAAGTCACAACATATTTTCGCTTGCCATTCCAAATGCCACAGATATTCTTAATTTTCTGACCCCCTCTGATAGTAGCACAATATCGCTGCAAAAATACTTCAATGAGGCGAGGATCAGTGTAGGGATTGTACATGTGCACTACTAACGTAACTTCCTTGGGTGCAAACATAGGCGTAAATGTGAGCCCCTGCAAAATCCCACAATCACGACGTGCCTGTGCATTATGCAAGAAACTTTGGCAAATGGAATCACTGGCAAATGTAATGTCAAAAATACCTCTATTCGAAAAGTCTTGCACACATTCTATAGCACGCTCTGCAATATCACATTCTCTCTTGATGACATCCTCAACAATAAAGAGCACATTTTTTTCCTTCCTATGCGCTTCTGCAACCTCAACTCGAACTGAGTTAGGTATAAAATCAAATGCCCTAGAGGCCTCTGACATCCTGGAAGAGGTTGGCATGGCTCCTAGTTAAAGGTACATCTGCGTGAGTCAAAAGAAATGAGAGCCAAGTCTCGGCGTTTTGTTCTAATGAAGAGGCAGCTGCCACTTCAAGTCTGTTAATGTAATGCAGTCACAAGAAGAACGAAAAAGGCCTCCGCCTTACCTCCGTGGGCAGGAAAAAGTGTTCACACACTAAGGCAGCCGCCAGGTGTCACAATGCAAGCCAGACACGCTCGCAAAAGGCAGCCGAGCGTGTGCATCTCGTCCTGTAGCCCCCACCTGCGCTGGAGCAGGCACTGACAGAGGGACTGGCCCCCCTGCCTCCGATGCGATGTATGCTCTGCCAGCAGCACAGAAAGCAGCCTCACACGAACAGGAATGAAGAGAAAGTCCGGCCTGGGCTTGCAGGTGCTCAGCTTGCAACAATGTATCGACAAAGTCAGCTCTCCGGCAGGAAAAGCGTCTCCACTGCAACAGTGTATCCTCGAAGTCTGCTCCCGGACGGAAGACCCCTCAGCAGCAACGATGTATCCACGGGTCTGCTCTCCAGCATGATAGATGCTCAGCTGCAACAATGTATGCACGAAGCCTGCTCTCAGACAGAGAAGGATGCCAGCTGGCTCCTCGCAGTCCGAGCAGCAGGGAAAGCCTTGCTGGGACCCCACCAGCTTCAGAGCATCAGCCAGGTCCCAGGCAAGCCAGGAGTCGCAGGCCCAGCCCCTCCGCCTAAGGGAAACCCAGTGGCGCCCAGATAGAATGCTCCGACCTGTCTACCACACCCAGAGATGTCAGCCTTGCCCCGGGCAAGCCAGGGAACAAAGGTCCAACCACTTAGGATAGGCAAAACAGGAGAGGCTCTGTCTCCAAACCTCCTTCACCCTTAATGACGCAGCCTGACTCCGGTCAAGCCAAAGTGACGCAGGCCCAGCCCTTCAGGGATCAGGAGTCACCTCTAGCACTTCAGCATTAACCAAGCTGTACTTGGTCTTTATATGCTAAAAATATCTATATTCGTTTCACAAAAGTAAAAATGATAAATTAACAAGCAGTGAGAGAGGTGATGATTTTGGGATCCTCCCTAACCTAGGGAGAGAACCAAGCAGATGCCTTAAAAACAAAAAGCACATCTTTTGAACGATTCGGTGGTGGTGCCATCCTCTTAGGACCACCCCAAGCACAGTTATTGGCAAAAATACAATCCCAACCAAAGGGCCTGCAAAGCATTATGGGACGAGATTAGCAGTGGGCAGTGAATATTATAGTATCCAATATCAAAATAATTCTACAAAGAGCTGCAGTTCCACTAGTCGTTACTAGATGTCCCTCACGAGTCAAATGCAAATGCTTCATGAAAGGGTTTCAATGCTTTTGCATTTGACTCGTGAGGGACATCTAGTAACGACTAGTGGAACTGCAGCTTGATGTATTAATAATTTCAATGCTTTTGCATTTGACTCGTGAGGGACATCTAGTAACGACTAGTTGAACTGCAGCTCTTTGTAGAATTATTTTGATATCGGACACTATAATATTCACTGCCCACTGCTAATCTCATCCCATAATGCTTTGCAGGGCCTTTGGTTGGGATTTTATTTTTGCCCATAACTGTGCTTGGGGTGGTCCTAGGAGGAAGGGACCACCACTGAATCGTTCACATGATATGCTTTTTGTGTTCAAGGCATCTGCTTGGTCCTCCCCCTAGGTTAGGGGGGACCCCAAAATCATCACCTCTCTCATTGCTTGTTATTTTCATTGTCAAAGTTCACTTTTGTGAATTGGTTATATGCTTTTTAGCATTGAAAATTGCTTTATCAAAGCATTTGTAGGTGTTTTTTATACTGCTGCTACACTATGTTAATTAGCACAGTTTTTCACTCTGCTACGTGCAATTTGCATAGTAGCATAAACTTTGCATGCTCCGTGAGCGTAGCAAAGTATTTTGCCCAGGATTACTCACGAGTCAAATGCAAAAGCATTGAAATTATTATTACATCAAGCTGCAGTTCCACTAGTGTTACTAGATGTCCCTCATGAGTCAAATGTAAAAGCTTCATGAAAGGGTTTCAATGCTTTTGCATTTGACTCGTGAGGGACATCTAGTAACGACTAGTGGAACTGCAGCTTGATGTATTAATAATTTCAATGCTTTTGCATTTGACTCGGGAGGGACATCTAGTAACGACTAGTTGAACTGCAGCTCTTTGTAGAATTATTTTGATATTGGACACTATAATATTCACTGCCCACTGCTAATCTCGTCCCATAATGCTTTGCAGGGCCTTTGGTTGGGATTGTATTTTTGCCCATAACTGTGCTTGGGGTGGTCCTAGGAGGAAGGGCCCACCACTGAATCGTTCATCATGATATGCTCTTTGTGTTCGAGGCATCTGCTTGGTCCTCCCCCGAGGTTAGGGGGGACCACAAAATCATCACCGCTCTCATTGCCTGATGTTTTCGTTACGCTCTGGGTTAAAACAGACTTTTTTTTTGCAAAGTCCCTAGCTGTATATTTTTAATCCTAGCTCTGCCGGCACCTAGGGAAACCTAGCAAATGTATACGTTTTTGAAAACTAGACACCCAGGGGAATCCAGGATGGGGTGACTTGTCTGGCTCTCACCAGGTTCTGTTACCCAAAATCCCTTGCAAACCTCAATCTTTGTAAAAAAAAATACATTTTTTTCACATTTCTGTGGTGGAAAGTTCTGGAATCTGCATAGATCCACAAAATTCCACCCACCCCGCATTCCCCAAAACCTTCAGAGTAAAATGATACCTCACTTGTGTGGGTAGGCCTAGTGCCCGCAACCGAAAACGGCCCAAAATGCAACGTGGACACACCACATTTTCACA
Source organism: Calotriton arnoldi (assembly GCA_963921515.1). Classification (NCBI taxonomy): domain Eukaryota; kingdom Metazoa; phylum Chordata; class Amphibia; order Caudata; family Salamandridae; genus Calotriton; species Calotriton arnoldi. Next base: position 2,572,614 of record CAWUFW010001484.1, on the reverse strand, counting down.
GTGAAAACTGACCCTTTTTTTGCAAAGTGCCTAGCTGTAGATTTGGAACCCTAGCTCTGCCGGCACCTAAGGAAACCTAGCAAACCTATACATTTTTGAAAACTAGACACCCGGGGGAGTCCAGCAAGGTATGGCTTGCGTGGGTCCCCCAACGTTTTCCTACCCAGAATCCCCTGCAAAACTCAAATTTAGCTGGAAAAAATCACTTTTTCTCAGATTTCTGTGTGGGAAAGTTCTGGAAACTGCGTGGATCCACAAATTTCCTACCACCCAGCATTCCCCAGGTCTCCCGATACAAATGGTACCTCTCTCACGTGGGTGGGTCAAGTACCTGCAACAGGCAAGGGCCCAAAACGTATTGAGGAGACATCAAAATGACCTATCACAAAACAACCTGGTTTTGCAAGAGGGGTCACCTGGGTTTTTAGCCCCGCGCTCTGCGGCTACCTTGGAAATCTTACCAAACCCACACATTTCTGAAAACTAGACACCCGGGGAAGTCCAGCGAGGTATGGCTTGCGTGGGTCCCCCAACGTTTTTCTACCCAGAATCCCCTGCAAACCTCAAATTTAGCTGAATAAATCACTTTTTTCTCATATTTCTGTGTGGAAAGTTCTGGAATCTTTGTGGATCCACAAATTTCCTACCACCCAGCATTCCCCTAGGTCTCCTGATAAAAATGGTACCTCACTCGCGTGGGTGGGTCAAGTATCCGCAACAGGCAAGGGCCCAAAACAAATTGAGGAGACATCAAAATGACCTATCACAAAACAACCTGGTTTTGCAAGAGGGGTCACCTGGGTTTTTGGCCCCGGGCTCGGCGGCCATCTTGGGAAACCTACCAAACCCACACATTTCTGAAAACTAGACACCCTGGGGAGTCCAGCGAGGTATGGCTTGCGTTGGTCCCTTAACTATTTCCTACCGAGAATCCCCTGCAAACCTCAGATTTAGCTGAAAAAATCACTTTTTCACAAATTTCTGTGTGGGAAAGTTCTAGAATCTGCGTGGATCCAAAAATTTCCTACCACCCAGCGTTCCCCCAGGTCTCCCAATAGAAATGGTACCTCACTCGAGTGGGTGGGTCAAGTACCCGCGACAGGCAAGGGCCCAAAACGTATTGAGGAGACATCAAAATGACCTATCACAAAACAACCTGGTTTTGCAAGGGGAGTCACCTGGGTTTTTGGCCCCAGGCTCGGCGGCCATCTAGGAAAACTACCAAACTCACACATTTCTGAAAACTAGACAACCGGGGGAGTCCAGCGAGGTATGACTTGCGTGGATCCCCCAACGTTTTCCTATCCAGAATCCCCTGCAAACCTCAAATTTAGCTGAAAAAAACACATTTTCCACATATTGTTGTGTGGCATCACCGTGCCGGCACAAATGTCCTACCCCACAGCGTTCTCCTTAGTCTCCTGAGTAAAATGATACCTCACTTGTGTGGGTGTCCAATGTAGAATTGGCTAAAAAAAAAATATTTTTTAAATGTAGCGCTTAGAATTCTCGGTGCTATACCCTTAATCCCTATGTTTTGGGCTCTTCCCAGTCACAGGCCCTTGCCCCACCCACACAAGTGACATATCATTTTACTCGGGAGACTGAGGGGAACGCTGTGGGGTTGGACATTTGTGCCGGCACGGTGATTCCACCCAAAAATGTGGAAAAAAAAAAATTTCAGCTAAATTTGAGGTTTGCAGTGTATTCTGGGTAGGAAAACGTTGGGGGACCCATGCAAGCCATACCTCGCTGGACTCCCCCGGGTGTCTAGTTTTCATAAATGTGTGGGTTTGGTAGTTCCCCACGATGGCCACCGAGCCAGGGGCCAAAAACCCAGGTGACCCACCTTGCAAAACCAGGTTGTTTTGTGATAGGTAATTTTGATGTCTCCTCAATACATTTTGGGCCCTTGCCTGTCGCAAGTACTTGACCCACCCACGCAAGTGAGGTACCGTTTTTATCGGGAGACCTGGGGGAATGCTGGGTGGTAGGAAATTTGTGTATCCATGCAGATTCCAGAACTTTCACACACATAAATATGGGGAAAATGTGTTTTTTTCAGCGAAATTTGAGGTTTGCAGGGGATTCTGGGTAGGAAAACATTGGGAGATCCACGCAAGCCATACCTCGCTGGACTCCCCCGGGTGTCTAGTTTTCAGAAATGTGTGGGTTTGGTAGTTTCCCACGATCGCAGCCGAGCCAGGGGCCAAAAACCCCGCTGACCCCCCTTGCAAAACCAGGTTGTTTTGTGATAGGTAATTTTGATGTCTCCCCAATATGTTTGGGGCCCTTGCCTGTCGCGGGTACTTGACCCACCCACCCACGCAAGTGAGTTACCATTTTTATCGGGAGACATGGGGTAACGCTGTGTGGTAGGAAATTTGTGGATTCACGCAGATTCCAGAACTTTCCACCACAGAAATATGAGGAAAATGTGTTTTTTTTTACAAAGTTTGAGGTTTGCAAGGGATTCTGGGTAACAGAACCTGGTGAGAGCCAGACAAGTTACCCCATCCTGGATTCCCCTAGGTGTCTAGTTTTCAAAAATGTATAGGTTTGCTGGGTTTCCATAGGTGCCGGCAGAGCTAGGGTTCAAAATCTACAGCTAGGCACTTTGCAAAAAAGGGTCAATTTTCACTGTGAAAATGTGGTGTGTCCACGTTGCGTTTTGGGCCGTTTCCTGTCGCGGGCACCCTGTCTACCCACACAAGTGAGGTACCATTTTTCTGGGATGACTTTGGGGAATGCGGGGTGGGTGGAATTTTGTGGATCCACGCAGATTCCAGAACTTTCCACCACAGAAATATGAGGACAATGTGTTTTTTTAACTAAGTTTGAGGTTTGCAAGGGATTCTGGGTAACAGAACCTGGTGAGAGGCACACAAGTCACCTCATCCTGGATTCCCCTTGGTGTCTAGTTTTCAAAAATGTACAGGTTTGCTAGGTTTCCCTATGTGCCGGCTGCGCTAGGGCCCAAAATCCACAGGTAGGCACATTGCTAAAAGTCTGTGCCTAGTGGGCTTTCTGCAGCCCTGGGGGGAGAAATTGGGGGGGTTGCCCAAATATCCCTCAATTTTTTTGGGGGGTGGGGGCATTGGTATGCCCATTCTGGGCAGCCCCCACCCCCATGCATAAAAAAAGCCAGCGTAATCGCTGGCGTCTAGTGGGCTTTTTGCCCCCCCCCGGGGGCAGATCAGGGGCCCCTGCCCCCATCCGCCCCCCGGGGGGGCAGAAAGACTGTGGCATTTTTTGGGGCAGGTGTGGGCATTCGCATGCCCATTCTGGGCTGACCTCACCCCTGAATTTAAAAAAAAAAAAATCCTGAGGCCTAGTGGGCTTTCTGCCCCCCCCCGGGGGGGCATATAAGGGGTTATTGCCCCAGTGTGGCTCCCAGGGGAGGGGCAGAAAGACTGCGGTAATTATTTTTGGGGTGGGGGCATTGGCATGCCCATGCTGGGCAGCCCCCACCCCTACATCATAAAAAAAAAATCCCTGGTGCCTAGTGGGCTGTCTGCCCTCCCCCCCCCGGGCAGATCAGGGGCTACTGCCCCCGTCTGCCCCTGGGTGAGCAGAAAGACTGTTGCATTTTTTTTGAGGGGGGTGTGGGGGCATTGGCCTGCCCATCTTTGGCAGCCCCCACCCCTAAATTAAGTGTAAAAAAAATCCCTTGCTTCTAGTGGGCTTTCTGCCCGCCGGGGGTCAGATTGGGGTCTACTGCCTCCGTCTGCCCCCCGGGGGGGCAGAAATATTGGAATTTCTCTGGGGTTGGGCAGCCCCCACCCCTACATTACTAAAAAACAAATCCCTGGTTTCTAGTGGGCTTTCTGCCCCCCAGGGGGTCACATTGGGAGCTACTGCCCACATTTGCCCCCTGCAGGGGGGCAGAAAGACTGGAATTTCTCTGGGGGGGCATTGTCATGCCCATTTTGGGCAGCCCCCACCCCTACATAAATTTTAAAAAAATCCCTGGTTTCTAGTGGGCTTTCTGCCCCCCTTGGGGGGCAGAAAGACTGTAGTGGCCAAAAGTAATTGGGGGGAGCAAAGGCCCTTGCCCAAGGGGCCGCTCCCCCCTCCCTGGTGTCTATTGGGTGGATCCCTGCTTGGGGATCGCCCTCCTGGGGCAATCCCCAAGCAGGGATCTACTAGGGAGGGGTACCATTGGAAAGGGGAGGTTCTCCTCTTTCCAGTGATACCTCTCCCATCTTTCTACGTGCTCTGGGGGCTGAGATAGCCCCCTGAGCACGTAGAAACTGAAACTGAAACTGAAATTAGCCTATTGGCTCATTTTAGTTTCGGTTTCTGTGCTATGAAGTCAGCGCGACGTGCGCGCTGATCTTCATTGCACAGAAGCACTTCCCCAGCTCCCGAGGCTGTCAGGGGGAAAAGGAAATCCCTCTGGTGCCCGCATCAGAGGGATTTCCCCTGCCATGTGCGAGAACGGCCGGGAGCCGTCCTGCGCACACGAGCACCGTGGCGCAGGACGGCTCCCGACCGTTCTGCGCATGGAAGGGGTTAAAGTGCGTAAAGCATGAGCATAATGTTGAAATCCCAAAAGATTACATAGTGTCCTCAACCATTGTTTTCGTGGTATATCATAAGCTGGAAAGAAAAAGGCAAAATGATGCAGTTTTTTCCTTTGAATTACATGAGGGATGCACATTAGAACTGCAATACTGCACGCCCCATTTTATACAGAAACCATTTAACGGCAAAACCCTGTGCCTCCATTTTAGAAAAAGTTACAGAGGAATGGAACCCGGGAGAATGTTAAAAAAAGATTCCTAGGCGGGGGAGAGCTTAAAGTCTAAAAAATAATCAGTGAGACTACCCGCTTTGACAAATTTCAGATTCCTCATCCACAGATACTCTTTAAGTCGTTCTTTCACCAAGGAGTGAGAGACTTGTTTTGCCATTGCAGGGGTTTCCCAAAGTAAAGGCAAGCCTATCTCGTATAGTGTGACTTTAATATAAACAAACCAAGCAATCCTCTCGCAACCCAGAGATTTAAGAAGAGCCCTGATCACAATTCTGTAGGATTCTAGTTCAATCAATCAATCAATCAATCAATCAATCAAGGGTTTATAAAGCGCTGCTACTCACCCGTGAGGGTCTCAAGGCTCTGGAACATCTGTGGACCAAAGTCAGTGCCAGTACAAAATAGGGCGACACATAATAAGTTAATTTATAGGAACAATCCTCAAATCTAAGAGTTGGGGGAGGTGAGGAGCACTCTGCAGAAGGTTTTGAATGGTCCTCACAAACCTTTTTTCAGTTTTGCCAAGTTCATCACTTTTGATGTGGCCCCACAGTTCTACACCATACAAGGTTGTTCTTTTTGCTTTGATGTTATAAATCTCCACCACTGGTTCTAGAGAGTACGCATGGGCCCGTTTGCGCAGTTTGGCTACAGCGCCAGCTTCTTGTTGGAGTTTTAGTGAGCATCTCTTGATGTGTGAGGACCAACTCAATTTGTGATTCAAGCAGACCCCCAAATACATAAACTCCTGCACCTTTTCTAGAGCAACACCCTGCACCGAGATATTTGCTCTAACAGATTTATAAGGAATACAAACCATAAATTTCATTTTATTACCATTTAGTTCAAGACCACGATCGCTGCAGAAAATAAAAAAGCTATCAAGTAATGCCTACATACCTTGCAGGGTTTTAGAAATTAAAAGCGTGTCGCCTGTGAAAAGTAGTGTCGCGATTTCATGCGGGCCAAGTTTGGGTGCATCGTTTCCAGGAAAATCCAGTGCGTGCACTAAATCAATGATATTAAGATTAAACAGTGCCGGGGCCAACACATAGCCCTGCCGGACAACAGTTTCAATTTTGAAAGGGTCTGTAAGCTCACCGCAGTTGCCATACCTAACTCTGGCAGTATTGAGTGCATGCAACCTAATAAGGACAGACAAAATATTGCAGGGAACACCCATCTTTTCCAGAACTTCCCACAACTTAGCCCTACAAATTGAGTCAAAAACTGTCTTCAGGTCAACAAAGACCACAGAAAGATGGGCCTTGTCTAGCAAGACTGTTTTCCAATATAGGGCACAGAACCGGAGGATTTGATCCACTGTACTGACCCTATTCCAGAATCCCCAGAGCTCTGAGAAAACCGAGTTGTCCTTGGCCTAATCAAGGAGTTGATCCAATATAAGATGACAGAAAAGTGTCTGAGACGTATAGATTAGGCTGATGGGCCTATAGTTCCCTGGGTCTTCTTTGGACCCTTTTTTATGAATCGGGACAATCTCTGCATTCAACCAAGAGCTAGGGATCGGGCCACCTGCAAGAATAGAATGAAACAGCAGCTGAAAATATGTGGCCCAGATCAGAGGTTCTGATCTGAAGGGGTTCGCAGGAAGGGAATCGTGCCAGGTGCTTTATGTCCCAGAAGAGTCATAAGCGCCGCCATTACATCTTTGAACTGGAAGGATAGAGGGAGACCTTCATCTATGGAAAGACATAGGACATTACTTGATTGTATATTCTCCGGGTTGGTGTTGACTGCATACATTTTTGGGAAATGATCCACCCAGGTCTGTGGCTGTAGATTATTGTTGACACTGGTGGTAGCATTCCGGATCTTGTTGCCCAAAAGAAGCAGAACGTATCGCTGACATCTAGGATCGTTTACCGGAATCAAACTGAGACATGAAGCTGCAGCTTCAGAGAGTGGTGTAATGACCAGTTTTTATCGTGTTCACACTCAAGTACAAAATGAGTACATAGATTCCTTTTTGGGAGGACTCATACTCCCTGTATGAACTCCAGAAAACATTGAATCACATATTGTGCTACACTAATTATGTTCCAAGCCTATGAACAGCACATAGATCTACCTACGGGAACGAGAGTTACTTTCTCTTCTAATTTCAAAGTACTTGATTTACTTGTATTCATCATGGAGTTTGGCATATGCCTATATCAACTTATATAGCTACCTGTAGGAGCGTCAGGTTCCCCTTTACAAATCCTTTGGCATCTTCTTGGGCAATTGTTAACGACAGTTTATCGCCATTCAAGTTTTCATCCATATGATTGTCTTGCAATAGACGGTTCCCTGATGAAGGCAGTAGTGCCGAAACGCGCGTAGTGTTTATCTACCGCTTGCCATCATCAAGTCTTCATCCATTGTCTGTTCTATTTAATTTGTCAAAGATTTTGATTATGATCATGGAACGTTTAATGAGATAATTTAAAAAGATTTTTTCATTTCATCATTCTACCCTTTGTACTTTAATATTGATGCTGTTGTCATTCTATGTGAATTTAATTACCATTTTGTATAAAAACAATTTAATCGAATGAACAAAAAAGAATTTTTAATAACTGAAATAAATACAATTTAATATCTTTTCTATACAAAGTGGTTATTATATTTTTTATGTATGTTGTGAAGTGTGGCTACTATTTCCATGCGCCTAGAATATTTGATGTGGTTAAATAGAAGCTTGCTATTTGTCTCTTTATAAATTAGGTAGCATTCCGCTTGCCATGAGCCACGATTCCCCAGAAAGATTTAACATACCCTGTCCTAACAGCTACTACTAAGTCCTCCCACATCTCTTGTTCGCAATCAATTTTTGCCTGATGAAGTGCTTCTTTATACTCTTTCCTAGCACTAACAATGTTTTGCCTGTTTCCAGTTTTTAAGCTTTGTATAAGGATACTTCTGGAGTTCCAACATCTGGAATTGAACCAGGTACAGCGGGTCTGGGCCCTATGGGTCTTGCAGGCATCTTTACTAATTAAAGCTTTAAGGGAACTGAAAAGTCTTTCATGGGATGTAAGAATAAAACTACAATCAGATAGCGCCTCCACTGTGTTCAGTGCATCCAAGGCATCAGCCACCCGATCATATATCTGGGCCACTAGTTTTGGTTCTTTTCAAACTGCCTCTCATTTTATGGTTTAATTCTTTTTATTGAATTTTGTTATCAGAACAGTAGCCGTCACCTACATCCAACGGCTGGTGGGGAGAGATATTATAAGAATATTAAAAAGGGTGAGAAAAATATAGCTATAGGTCAGAAAAGGAGATAGAAGAAGACATTTCAGGAAGCTAATATTGGCCCAGAGTTTGGGGAGAAAAGCGTGTCCATCCCGTGAGCAAATCTACCGCTGTGAGGCGCGTCTATTGGGCTTGTGGGGGGTCCCTGGTGAGTTCGAGTACCCGTAGATATCTTGGGCATGTAAGTTCCTTGAATTCAGTTGACAAGAACTCTAAAGTGGATCCCCATGTTTTGTCAAAGCGGGGAAGCCTAGGTGTTATGCTTGCTGTTATCTTTTCCATGCTGATCACCTCCCACAGCTTATGTAGCCATTCTAACCTGGTTGGGACTCCGTCTGTTCCCCATTTAGAGAATATCACCTGCTTGGCAGCACCCAGTGCCAGTGTAATAGTTCTTCCCCGGCATGATCCTAGAGGGTAAGGTAAGGCGTTGGGGAGCCCAAGGAGTATGTAGCTAGGGAATCTTGGTATGTCCGTGTTATAGGTGGCTTCTATTTCGGATAGTATCGTTTCCCAAAAGGGTTGTATCTTCGGGCATTGCCATAGCACATGTGTCAGATTGCCCACCTGGCCGCAGTGGCGCCAACAACGGGTGCCCCTCCCCCCCCCCGGGCTTCCAGCGTGCCACCCTGTTGGGGTGTAGTACCAGTAATGTGCTATTTTGAGAAACATCTCTTTTCCTGCTGTGCTGCAAGAGGAGGCTCTGGCTCTATGTATTATGTTATGCCATTCTTTAAGGGAGAACTCTCGCTCACACTCCGACTCCCATCTTCGCTGCGCGGGGGTCTTAACTCGCTGCTTGGGTACAAGAAGAAACAAATATATGTCGGAAAGTAGGTGTTTGTCCGATTGTCTGGTTATGAACCATTTTTCAAATTTTGTTACGGGGCGGCCTGCATGTGGGCGGATATGTGGCTGCGTGACCAGTGCCATAAGGCCAGATACAGCCAGTAAGTTGTTTTAGGTAAGCCATAGTTGGCAGATAATTGGGGAAAGTCCATTATCCCCTCTGCGTCGAAGAGATCGCCTACCCGTTTACAGTTGGGTTCCTGCCATTTAAGGTAATCCTGCCTTGTCTGGGCGGGGGGAAATCCGGGTGGCCTATGAAAGGAGTCCGGGGGGACATAGGGGTAGATAGACCGCGGGACATCTGAACCCTGTCCCATACGTTCATCGTAGCTGTTGGACTTGGCCCTTTTTGGCTAAAGTTCCCTAAACTTTTTGCCTTCCCCCTAGACCTTTTTCCTGACATGGTGTTGCCAATTTAGATGCTTTGGGCACTTTGTCACTGCTGATCAGTGTCAAAGTGCAAGTGCTCCCTGTGTAAAGTGTAATGGTAATTGGTTGTCCATAATTGGCATGTTTGTCTTACTAGTAAAGTCCCTAGTAAAGTGCACTATGTGTGCCAGGGCTGGTAATACAAATGCTACTAGTGGGCCTGCAGCGCTAATTGTGCCACCCACATAAGTAGCCCTGAAAAGAGATCTCAGGCCTGCCACTGCAGTGCCTGCGCGCAGTTTGTTAAACTGCCTTGTTTTCCTGACAAGTGCACCCACTTGCCAGGCCTGACCCTTCCCTTTTTATGCACATCAGACACCCCTATGGTAGGCCCAAGGTGCCCCCTGGGCAGGGTGCAGTGTATGTGAAAGGTAGGACATGTACTAGGGTGTGTACCATGTCCTGACAGTGGAAAACTGCCAAATTCGTTTTTCACTGTTGCAAGGCCATCTTGCCCATAGGACAGAATGGGGGAGGCTGTGTAATATGTTTCCAGCCTATCTTCCCATAGGTTTAAGATGGAGAGGTGAAGTTTAGTGTGCCTGTGCTCACAATTTAATAACACATCTTTTTGTGAAGGTGGTTTTTGAATTGTGTGTTTAGAAACCACGCTTTTAGAAGTGGCTGTTTTTTTTGTTCTAACAATTCTGTGTGTCTCTGCCTGGTTGTGGATTGACTGTCTGGATTTGAATGTGATAGGATCTGGGAAATGTCTTGACCCAGGGGAGGAGTAGGTGAGACAGCCACGGTTGACCTGCATCTGGAGTGTAGGGGGGAGGAGTAGCCCCTGGAGGTGAAGAGGCCTGGGCTGCTGCCATAAAACAAAGGCTCCATCTCCTGCTGAGTGATTGAAGATCCAGACCCCCACTATCAAAGGAAGAAGGTGTCACTGGCAGGGAGACACCCAGAACTGGTTTGGACAGGGGTCAGTGCCCCCTGAACACAAAAATTCAAAGACATTTAGGGGTATAACTATGAGAGCTGAAACCCCTGGACTTTGGACTGATCAAGACTGAAAAGGATTGAAACTACTTCGCGGTCAAGAGGAACCTCTGCCAAGGAAGAACAGCTGAAGAGACTGAAGAGAAGGACTGACCCTTGCTGTGTGTTCTGGGGCTGGCCTGCAGTTTGCTGATTTAACTAAGGAGAGGCTAAGGGACTTTGCTGTGTGCTGTGTCCCCCTGCTTGAAAGGACTTTGCTGTGTGCTGTGTCCCGAAGTAAAGTGTCTCCAAGGGCCCGAGGAGAGCTGGCTCCCTGTTGTGGAAACTCAGGAACATAAAAGTTTCCAAGTGTGTCTCAGCAACGCTGTGTGCGTGTGCTTCATGCAGCCTGCGACCTTCGTGAGGATTGCCCTGTGATCGTGTGCACCCGGAGCTCAAGTGAGTCTCAGCGACGCTGTGTACGTGTGCTTCGTGCAGCCTGAGACCTTCGTGAGGATTGCCCTGTGATCGTGTGCACCCAGAGTCCAAGTGAGTCTCAGCGACGCTGTGTGCGTGTGCTTCGTGCAGCCTGAGACCTTCGTGAGGACTGCCCCGAGATCGTGTGCACCCAGAGCTCAAGTGAGTCTCAGCGACGCTGTGTGCTTGTGCCCTGTTGCAGCCTGAGACCTTCGTGAGAAATTGCCCCGTGGCTGTGTGTTCCGGAGCAGTCTTGTTCTCTGCTTCGATCGACTGCGTGACCAGAACTGCTGCGATCGTCATTGCCATCGGCCCGGACCGGCATCCCCAGAGGAGCTGTGAGAATTCACCGCCGCCGGCCCGAGCCTGCCTTTGCCAAGGAGAGACCTCAAACCATCACCGTCGAGGCTCCGAGTTCCACTGCCCAAGATCAACGAAGTCGCACCGGAGGCCCAAGCCGCGAGGAGAGGAGAGGAGAGTGAGATCGCACCCCCCAGGTAACGCTCAGCGAGCGTGCGTGTGTCGCCGCCTGAGGCGGGGTGCGGGCTACGAGAGAAACGCTCTCGGCCTTTCCCATCTTTGCATCGCGAGCCTCCGCTCAAGTCCGTATCGCGGCCCGTACTTGCCGAGGAGTGGCAGTACCGGGGCCAGAGTGTGGAGCTGCTCTTTGTTTTCCATCATAACAGTATTGGGGGCATATTTTGGCAGTAGCTGGCCGCGAGTTAGTAAAAGTGGCATAGAGACCGTCCAGAGCACCGCGATCGGTGCCGAAGTGCATTATTTTTGCATTACGAACTGCCTGATTGTTGCATTACCAATTGCATTATTTTTGCATTACGAACTGCCTGATTGTTGCATTACGAATTGCATTGTTTTTGCATTACGAACTGCCTGATTGTTGCATTACTAATTGCATTATTTTTCCATTACGAACTGCCTGATTGTTGCATTACGAATTGCATTATTTTTACATTACGAAGTGCCTGATTCTTGCATTACGAACTGCATAGCATTGCATTAGGACTGCATTGGATCATCGAGAATTGCTCATTAATACTGCAAGAACCTACAAGTGCTTGCTGGCCTAATAACCGGCAAGGTGAAATATTACAAATACACATATGTTGGATTTTTTTTATCGTGTGGTCTCATCGTATATCTTTTTTTTTTATAAACATATAATTGTTTTTATGAAACTCGTGTGGAGTCCATTTGTGGTGTTATCACTGTGTTACTGAGAGCGTGGTTGCAAATACTTTACACATTTGCCTTGGAGATAAGCCTGGCTGCTCGTGCCAAGCTACTGAGGGGGTGAGCAGGGGCTATCTGAGAAGGTGTCCTTCCTTTCCCTGACTTAGAAGCAAGGGTCCCTATTTGGACTAAGATACCTACCTCAGCCAACTAGAGATCCCCAGTTCTAACAGTAGCTTGCAGGACCGGTGAAATATAGACCCCGACAGGGTGGTGTTGTTTGGGGAGCCAGGGTACTTTTCACACATGTATGCCCGCTATTGCACGGTCGATAAAGCACCAGTGCTTTTCCGACATGAGCTTATACCATTCGATCATGTAGCACAGCTGAGCCGCTTGGTAATACCGTTCTAAGTGTGGAACCCCTAGCCCTCCGTCTTCCTGTTTCAAGCAGGATGCAGGGGAGTAATGTCATCTTGATAGCATGCCTAACCAGGATAATGTGAGACTTCTCCAACTTTGAAGCTCTGACCAAATATTGGTCAATAGAGCACGCTAATTCTCACGTACCGTACGTTCAGTACCGTAGGGAATATCTGGAGCCCCAGATAGGTAATGCCCGATAGAGTCCCAGATAGGTAATGCCCGAGAGAGCACACCCAAAGGGAAACTCTGATTTTAAAGCCCCAAATGGGGGTGTAACAGAATTAGCTCCTATACCCACATCCCTTTAGTAAAACTAATTTACTTTTACATGCTTAAAAAAAACATATAGCCAATTCACAAAAGTGAACTTTGTAATGTTTCAGGCAGTGAGAGAGGTGATGATTTTGGGGTCCCCCCTAACCTAGGGGGAGGACCAAGCAGATGCCTTGAACACAAAGAGCATATCATGCTGGACGATTCGGTGGTGGCCCCATCCTCCTAGGACCAACCCAAGCAAAGTTATAGGCAAAAGTACAATGCCAACCAAAGGCCCCTCAAAGCATTATGGGGCGAGATTCTAGAGTGCAGTGAATATTATAGTATCGGATCTCCTGCTGAGCCTGGGAGAGCTGCTGATGCTTGAGTAATGGTTTCCTCTAAGTCTGGTGGGTCTGATGGAGGTGCCCATCCCACCGGGCACCTCAACAGTGATTCTTGGTGGAGGGCAGCTCGGGGAGCCCACCCCCGGCTGTCGTCACCGGCTGCCTGCCCCAGCAGCACCCAGGTGTGCTGCCTTAGTCAGGAGCCGGCAACAGCAGGCAGACGGCAGCCCTCTGAGGTCACCTCCTGATCCCCTCAGACACCAGCAGCAGGACCGAGCTGCCCTCCACCAAGGATCACTGTTGAGGTGCCCAGTGGGATGGGCACCTCCATCAGACCCACCAGAATTAGAGGAAACCATTCCTCAAGCAGCAGGGGCTCTCCGGGCTCAGCAGGAGAGGCCATACTATAATATTCACTGCATTCTAGAATCTCGTCCCATAATGCTTTGTGGGGCCTTTGGTTGGAATTGTATTTTTGCCCATAACTTTGCTTGGGGTGGTCCTAGGAGGATGGGACTACCACCTTATCGTTCAGCATGATGTGTTCTTTGTGTTCAAGGCATCTGCTTGGTCCTCTCCCTATGTTAGGGGAGATCCCAAAATCATCACCTCTCTCTGACTGCTTGCTATAATTTCACTTTTGTGAGATAACTTTATGTTCTTTAGCATGTTAAGGTGGAGTTGCTTAACTAAGGGTGTGTGAGGTTTTATTATTTAGGGTGGAGCAGAGCAATGGAGTGGAATTTTTTATGAGTTTATTTTCAACTCCACTGAATTCTGTGTAGTGTTGGTTGTTCTGCCAACTCTACCTATCCTTATTGAAGAGTTGTGTAAAGAGCAGAGCCAGACTAGATGCAAAGGTTTTATAAAATTCAGAGAAAAACCCATTCTTCCCGGGGGCCTTAACCAGCGCGCAGCACTTCGTCTGGTTGGATGTCTGCATCCATTTTATCTGCCTCTATAGCCGGTAGTGAGGCTACTGGTGGCTGGGCCACATATGTTGCTGCTGCTTCCTCATGCAGAGGGTCAGCAGTGTAGAGAGCGGTACAGAACTTTTCAAATTCGAGAGCTGTAAGGTCATCTGTTTGTATTTTCTCTCCGCGAGGGTTTTTGATCTCCGCGATACGGCGTTTATTTATTTGGGTTTGGATTTGATGCACCAAGTGTTTCCCAGCCTTGTCCCCCCCCTCATAATAGCGCGTAATGTGAGTATTCGGCCCGTTCGAGGTCCAACGCTTTCAATCGCTTTCGAGCATTGGTAAGTTGGTGGCGTGTTTGAATCGCTCCTGTGCGGCGATGTACCGCTTCTAATTCCTTAACCTGGCCCTCCAATTGTTCTCGTTTATCCCTCCTATCCCGGTTCAGCTTGGCCGCCATTGCAAGGAACTGACCCCGGATGACTGCCTTCAGAGTGTCCCACAGCAAGGGGCAGGGGTAAGACCATCGTCATTAGAGTCCAAAAAGGCATCTATGGCCTTCTGTACCTCTTTGATGTTGTGTCATATGTAAGCAACTTGTGGTTAAGTCTCCACAGCCTCTGCCTATTGTGGTCTCCCTCCAAATGCCAGGTGAGAGTGATAGGGGAATGGTCCGATATTGACTCCGTCCCAATTACAATGTCTAATATCCCCGAGGTAATGAGCAGGGATGTCAGAAAGAGATCCAAATGGGCACAGGTCTGGTGCGCCGCTGAAAAAAAAAGTGGCGTCTTTGGCAGTGGGGTTGCGCCGTCACCATACATCCACCAATCCCACCTCGTTCTGCCACTGTTTCATAGAGTCAGAGAGTGCCCCCGAGTGTCCCACCCTCTGCGTGGACCTGTCTAGAGTAGAGTCATGTACTATATTGTAATCATCCCCCACTATAAGGTTCTCATCCGGGGTTTCCAGGATAGTGCTCAGGGCTTCCCTAAGGAAAGTCTTTTGGTGATTGTTTGGGCCATATAAGGATGCAAGTGTATAGGTGTGTCCCCCAACTGCCACTCTCAGTGCCAGCATCCTCCTGGGTATCTCTGCCTGAGTGTTTAGTATCTTGCCGGGGAAGTGTGTGGCGAATAGGATAGCCACCCCTGATCTCTTGCCTGACATAAAGAAGAAAAATTGGCGGTCAAACCATCTTGACCGTAGGCGTTTCCAACCAGTGCATTCTATTTTTTTTTTTTTAAAACAATTTTTATTGTTTTTCCAAACAAGCAAAGAAGGGAATTCGGTTACATGCCCCTGACATTTAGCAAAATCACAGTGCAAATCAGGATATGTATGGCATCTCTGAATATCGTAAGATATCTAAATCAACTAGTAAGGCACTTCACGCTGTCATCACGTTAGTTAGTTACAACCAGTAACAGTTCCCAACTCTAACTAGCCCCCCACCCTTCCCTCCCTTCTCACCCCCCCAGGCGTGTCATTTAAGTGCAGGGTGCAATAAGCCATTGTATCCAATGTCTGTGTGGGGCGAATAAGTTGTATGAGGGGCTACTGTCCCCGGGCGTCTCCTAGCATTCTAGGTGTGTCTCCCTGCTAAGCGCGAGGCCTCAGATCAACGGGATCTTAGCACTGCTTACATGTTAGATCATAGCTGCCACAGGGTCATCTACAAGTGCGTCACCCCCTTCCTCGTCTGGAGAGTTAAGCGCGACTACGAGTGCTTCCCATGCTCTCGCCCAGTCCAGTGCCTTTTCACTCTCAGTTCTCCTCGCTATTTGTAACCGAACCACTCCCTCACATTCCGCCCATTTTAGGAATTCTGCCTTCCACTTTGCCACACTAGGGCCCTGCCTTGCCTTCCAATGGGTGGTGATGTTCCGTTTCGCCAGGAGCAGACCCAGATCAATAAATTTACTAGTAATTTAGTTTTTGGACGTATGGGGAAACCAGTGCAAAATACAATGATCCATGGTTGGGTCTAGGTCCCTGTCCGTGAGGTCTGATAGTACTGTTGTTATCTCCTCCCAGTAACTGTCTAGGAACGGGCAATCCCATATCATATGTTTAAAATCCGCGCTGTCTGCGCTACATCTCGAGCAGGCCGGCGATTGGTCCAGGACGTATGCATGCAATTTTGCTGGGGTGAGGTATGCTCTATGTAGGATATGGAAATGTACTAGCTGAAACCTTGCATTTCTCGTGCTCTTCCAGGCTCTCTCTACTATTGCCTCACATGCCTTATCTGGATTCCAGCGCCATGCGCCGATAGAGACACGTCACTGCTTTAAAAGTGCCTGCCGCTAGCACTACATATTGGCAGCCCATGGAAGTTGGAGGTTCTGAAAGTCTCTTACCCCAGTGCTTCCTGATAGCCGCAGTGAGGGCCGTGTATTGCAGGAAATCACCCCCAGGTAAATCAAAGCGGGTTTGCAGGTCATTAAACGGGACCATGGCCCCCTCCTCATTAAGGTCTCCTATGATAGACAGCCCCCGCTCCGCCCAGGCTTCCAACCTCTGCCAAGTACCACCATGTGGGAGGGCGCGACACATTATCAACGGTATTTCCGGTGCATAGGGGCGTGTAATGGAAGCTCTGCGCAAGTATCTGTGCCAGCATTTTCGCGCCATGGCGAGCTCCAGGGTGAGGGCCGCCGTGTTAACCGGAAGCCTCAGTATAATGCGGGAGAGCAACATCAGGGCTCCAAAATCCCCTCTATGCCCATCGTCTCCCCTGGTCACTTTCGCTACCCACTGCGTAAGCCATTGGAATTGCGCTGCCAAATAATAGGTCTCGTAGTCCAGGACCGCCAGGCCGCCCTCTGCCCTTGGTTGCATGAGTGTGCTAAGCGCCACCCTACGTCTGCCCTTGCCCCAGAGGAAGGCCCTGATCATTGAACGGAGCTGCTTGAAGTACGCTGCCGGGATCCAGACCGGCAGGGTCCCAAAGTAATACAAGAGCCGCGGGACGGTTATCATTTTAAGAAGAGCCGCTCGGCCAGCCACTGATAGCGGCAGAGAACCGCAGAATTCGAAGTTGGCTTTTGCCCCTCTAATGGCCTTGCCGATATTACCTTCAAGGATGTCCTCCTGTTTGTGGTAAATATGGGTGCCCAGGTAGGGGAGACATCTGTCTTCCCAGACGACCCCTTCCGTGTGCTGCGGGCCCACCCTATCCCCGCACGCCGGGAACAGGCAGGATTTCGACCAATTCACCTTCAGTCCTGCCACTCTGCTAAGAGCTTGGAGTAAGCTGTTTGCCCCCAAGAGTTCCGCACCCGAATCCACTAGGAACAGTAAAAGGTCATCAGCGTATAATGCTATATGATGAACCTGGCCATCTATATCAAGCCCCCGGTATGCCCGCCCCGTTCTGGCATGCGCTGCTAAGGGCTCCATCGCCAACGCAAACAGTAATGGGGAGAGGGGACAACCCTGGCGCGTGCCCCGCCCCTCCTTGCAAGCGTCGGAGATCAGCCATCCAGTTCTGATTCGGGCGGTGGAGTCAGCATAGAGGAGAGCCGTCCAGTCCACAAATCCAGCCCCCAGTCCCATTTTCCGCATCACGTGAAATAGGAAAGCCCATTTAAGACTGTCGAAGGCTTTTTCTATGTCCACTGAAAATATTGTGGCAACATCCGCACAATAAGTGTCCGCGTGCAGTATGTGCATGAGCTTTCGGACATTGACCGCTGTGTTTCTAGTGGGGATGAACCCGGATTGGTCCACATGTATGAGGGTGGTCATGTAAGGGAGTAGACGGGAGGCCAAGATTTTACTTAGGATTTTATAATCTAGATTGAGCATGGACAAGGGGCGGTACGCAGTTTTGTCCCACGCCGACTTACCCGGCTTTAGTAGGGGGATGATGATCGCTTCCCTAGTGGAGACCGGGAGTTTGCCAAGTCTCTTGGCATCATTATACAATTGCACGAGTTTGGGAGCTAAGAGGTCAATGTATGCGAGGTAGAATTCTATTGGTAGGCCATCAGTACCCGGCGTTTTATTAAGGGCCATGCTCTTGATGGCTCCACGCACCTCCCTTACTTCGATCTTGCGACCTAACAAGGTTGCTGTGTCCTCATCTAGTTTGGGTAGCTCAATCTCGTGCATGAACCCCTGCAGCTCCTCCTCCGTTGGAGCCAGCTGACTGCAATAGAGCTCGGTATAGTATTCTAAGAATATGTCATTGATCCCCTGCTGGTCGTACCTGGCCACCCCATTTTGGTTTCTGATCTCCAATATGACTGATCCCCGTCGAGCCGGGTTGGCCAACCAGGCCAGAAGGGCCCCCGATCTATCCCTCTCCGAGTGTGCTCGAGCTATGTATTGTTTGTAATCAAAGCAGCGCAGCCGTTCTACCTGCGTGGCAACTGCCTCCCTAGCCTCCAGTAGTTCCTGTTGCTTAGCCGGGTTTTCGGGTCTATCCTTTTCCAAGGCGCGCAGGCGCTCGTCATCCCTTTTTATATCTTGGAGGAGAACTTTCCTTACCCCAACCACCTCAGAAATACACCTCCCTCTAAGGACCGTTTTCAAGGCGTCCCATTCCACAAGGGAGGATGTGGCTGTACCTTCGTTATCCTGGAAATAGGTAGTGATAGCTGTGCCTATTGTGGCGCAAAAAACCTGGTCATCCAGGGTCTCCAGGCGCAGGCGCCAGGTGGGAATTTTCGGTCGCCCACGTGACCATTGTAATTGTATCAGGACAGGGTTGTGGTCTGATAATGTCCTGGCAAGGTATTCGCTGCAACTAACCCCCTCATGGACATCAGGTGAACACAGAATAGCGTCTAGTCTGGCAGGCAGTTCATGGAGGGCTGAGAAGAAAGAGTAATCACGGGTCATAGGGTGTTGCGCCCTCCATGTGTCAATTAAGCCCCATTTCTGTTGCCAGTGACGTCGTGAGTCAGCCAATTTATGTACAGGTGCATTAGGGAGGGGGGGTGAGAGCGGTCAAGGAGAACATCAGAGGTACAATTAAAGTCTCCCCCCATCAGCATCGGCCCCGTGAGGACGGTCGCCAGCTTTCCTGACAGAAGGGAGAAGAAGGCCGGCTGGTCGGAGTTGGGTGCATAGATACTACCAAGTGTGAGGTCCCTGCCATCCAGCCTCCCCGACACCACCACGTATCTGCCTTCCGGGTCTATTAGCTGTGTCGTGCACTGGAATGGAACTCCCGCCCTAATCCATATCAACGCTCCCCTCGCATATGCGGAGTATGAGGTGTAATAAGCCTGACCCCTCCATCGGCGTTGCAATGCCTTTCCCTCTTGTGCTAGCATGTGGGTTTCTTGGAGGAATGCGATCTGAATGCCTCTTCGGATCAAATAAGAATGGATTTTATGACGCCGGACCATAGAGTGCATGCCCGGCACATTCCACGAAGGACAAGTCAAGCCTAATGGGGATCCCATTGGTGTGGCCTAAGGTTACAACCTTTAAAAAACTTTATCCCCGTGACACGCCTGGGCCCCCTTAAAAAACCCCAACTACAGAAACAGTCCCAACTCCCCCTCCCCAGGACAGGCATCCAGCAAAAAGTCTCCATCCAAACCATAGTAAAACAAACCATCGTTCAGTAGTAGCTGAAGGGCGGTCACTCGACAAGGGCCGCGATAAGTACCCCATGACGCCGCTTCCCCGTAACTGTTTCGGTCAACAAATCCCTTTCTTTAGCTGGATGTTCCTCAGAATGCACTGCAGGGAAGGCAGAATTTCTCTGTCTTTGCGCCCGTAGCAAAATGATGGTGGGCCCCACAAAGCCTCCATGCTGATTGTCATTTCAAGATCATCATATGAGATCGTCGGCTGTTCGAGGTGTAATCTTTGGCATATCCATTCCTATGCTGTCATTGTCGCTGCGGTCTGGCGAGGTCTCCGACCTACTAGTGTGGCGACCGCTACCACTTAGAGGAGAACCAGGGCTTTTTTGACTGTGCGATATCACCGCCTGAAGTGCCTTGCGACGTTCCAGGCTGAGTTCTCTAGGCGAAGGAGTCTTGGTTTTAGCCCCAAGGTTACGAGGACTATGCTGCGGGGTCCCAATTGCTGTAGTATGACGACCCCCCGGGCCATGGGTGGCAAGCCAGTCCCAAGCATCTTGTGGCGTGTCAAAGAAACGAGTACCCGTCGGGTCCGCCAATCGGAGCTGGGAGGGAAATAGCATGGCATAGGGCAAGTTTAAGTTGCGTAGTTTGGCCTTGACAGCAGCAAAGGATGCTCTACTGCGCTGTACTTCCCTCGTGAAGTCTGGGAAAATCATGATGGTGCTATTATCAATATGCAGGTCTTGCTTTTGGCGGGCACTCTGCAAAATATGATCCCTGTCTCGAAAGTGTAGGAGTCTGGCCATGACAGGACGGGGAGGAGCCCCTGGCTTCGGCGGTTTAGCTGGAACTCTGTGTGCCCTTTCCAGGGTGTAGAAGGGTGATAGACCCGTTGGAGCCACCTCAGACCTGAGCCAGTCTTCCAAGTAGCGGACCATGTTTGTCCCTTCTGTTTTTTCCGGTATTCCGATGACTCGGATGTTATTTAGTCGCGACCTCCCTTCACTGTCCTCAGCCCGCATTTCCAGAGTTTTTACCTTAGATTCCAGGACCGTGAGGGAGCAGCGCATTTCCTGGACAGAGTCCGGCAGGCCACTCAACTCTTTTTCATTACTGGACACTCTGTCCTTGAGTTTACGATGTTCATCTTTGAGCAGGTTGAGGTCCGTTCCGATAGCATCAATTTTCCCCTCCAACGCCTCTCTGGAAGCCGTTATGGCCAGCATGATATCAGCCAGGGTGGGTTTGCGAGAGGATGGGGCTCCAGTTGTTTCAGGCAAATCATCTTCCTCCTCAGAGTGAGTCCCTGGGGCATCGATGCTGAGGACAGCGAACCCCCGCTTCTTTTGTGTTCTCCCCATTTCCCAGCCGTGGCGTACCGATGTGGTGCCGGCTCGAGTCCTGCGCTCCCTGTGGTTAACTCGGTGGGATTCTACCAGTTCCTCTAGGTCACCTCTGTCACCACGTGTCCCCCCGACCCGCAATCAAGACACCGCTACTGTCCCGGGCTGTCTCGCCCATTGCAGGAGTCGTGGGCCGAGTGGTCCCACCGATGGAAACCCCCCTCAGTGGCCTGGGGGTCTTGGAAGCGGTCCTCAGCACTCTCCCGCGTCAGCCCATCTCTAGTACTCCCAGCAGCCTCCTTCTAGAGGCATATATTAAGGGTAGGTCACCCACCGGATTTAGCGCAGCCGGTGTCCAGATGCACCCCACTCGCCGGTGGTGATCCCACGGTGCTCCGTCACTAGTTATAGGGTCAGTCCGTGCTCTCACCACGTAGTTTCCGGTTGTCCCCCTCCTGCTTGGTGGTCAGTACACATGATGGGCGGAGGGGGGTCTCTGCAGGGGCCCACGTTGTTGTTACGTAGCCATCGTAGATATTCAGCGCCAGCCACTACTAGTGCACCCACCGGTGAATCATTCCTGCAGGCATGCGGTCTGCACGGGCTATTCTGGTGGTCACCACACGGTTGGATGAAGACTCTCCTCCACTACTCCCTCCCAGCAGGGTTCTGGTACAGCTCGGCCGGGCCCCTTCTTGTGTAAGTCTAGGCTGGACCCACTTCACCGGTTTCCTCCGCCCAACGTCACCTGGCTTCGGCGAGGACGCGCTGGGATCACCTGGGTCTGCAACGCGTCACCACCTCCATATGGCTTCTTCCCCGCTGGAGGCTCGTCGGGGTTCTCTGGGGCCGCAGGGACGTCCCACCACCACGGCAGTTGCTCGCGGACATTTATGGCGCGGTTGCCATTTTGTGAGCGGCGCCGCAGGGCTCAGTCCACCTCTCCGTGGTCCTACCAGCAAAAGCTCTCCGCAGTAATCCTGGGCAGGGGCGGGCATGTGGGAGGTCCCTGGTTTCAGGCACTCCCGCTGGTGTCCTGGGTTTACAACTTAGGGCCCCTCCCCGCGTGGGCAACGCTTCATCCGGATCGCACAGGGATTCCCCTTCACTGTCCCCAGACGTGGGGGGGTTGTAGTTGGAAGCTCCCGCACCGCTCCAGCAGCGCCCCTGTCTTCTGGCACTCACCCGGCGGCTCGGGGCTTCACAGGGGGTCAGGGCTAACCCTGGGCATAATACTTTGCTACGCTCACGAAGCATGCAAAGTTTGTGCTACTACGCACTACGCAAATTGCACGTAGCAGAGTGAATAACTGTACTAATAAACGTAGCGTAGCAGGAGTATAATAAACTCCTTCAAATGCTTTGATAAAGCAATTTTTTATGCTAAAAAGCATATAACCAATTCACAAAAATGAATGTTGACAATAAAATATCAAGCAATGAGAGAGGTGATGATTTTGGAGTCCCCTAACCTAGGGGAGGACCAAGCAGATGCTCTTGAACACAAAAGCATATCATGTGAACGATTCAATGGTGGTCCCTTCTCCTAGGACCACCCCAAGCTACAGTTATGGGCAAAAATAAATCCCAACTAAAGGCCCTGCAAAGCATTATGGGACGAGATTAGCAGTGGGCAGTGAATATTATAGTGTCCAATATCAAAATAATTCTACAAAGGCTGCAGTCCAACTAGTCGTCACTGGGTGTCGTCCCTCAAGAGTGAAATGCAAAAGTATTGAAAACCTTTCATGAAGCTTTGCATTTGACTCGTGAGGGACGACACCCAGTGACGACTAGTTGAACTGCAGCTCTTTGTAGAATTATTTTGATATTGGACACTATAATATTCACTGCCCACTGCTAATCTCGTCCCATAATGCTTTGCAGGGCCTTTGGTTGGGATTGTATTTTTGCCCATAACTGTGCTTGGGGTGGTCCTAAGAGGATGGGACCACCACCTAATCATTCAATAAGATGTGCTTTTTGTTTTCAAGACATCTGCTTGGTTCTCTCCCTAAGTTAGCGAGGATACCAAAATCATCACCTCTCTCACTGCTTTTTGTTTTCACTTTAGTGAAATGACTATATGCAATTTTAGCATATAAAGACAGAGATATTTATTTTATCTTAACTTGCACTGTACAAGTTTGCTTTTGGTAATTATTGTACAGTGCAGTGAGTCAAGCACACAGCTAGCACTACGCCCAGGCTTAATAATAATAACAAACTCCTTCAAATGCTTTGATAAAGCAATTTTTTATGCTAAAAAGCATATAACCAATTCACAAAAATGAATTTTGACATATCAAGCTAATGAGAGAGTGATGATTTTGGAGTCCCCCTAACCTAGGGGAGGACCAAGCAGATGCCTTGAACACAAAAAGCATATCATGTGAACGATTCAATGGTGGTCCCTTCCTCCTAGGGACCACCTCAAGCACAGTTATGGGCAAAAATACAATCCCAACCAAAGGCCCTGCAAGCATTATGGGACGAGATTAGCAGTGGGCAGTGAATATTATAGTGTTCAATATCAAAATAATTCTACAAAGAGTTGCAGTTCAACTAGTCGTCACTGGGTGTCGCCCCTCACGAGTCAAATGCAAAAGCTTCATGAAAGGTTTTCAATACTTTTGCATTTCACTCTTGAGGGACGACACCCAGTGACGACTAGTTGAACTGCAGCTCTTTGCAGAATTATTTTGATATTGGACACTATAATATTCACTGCCCACTGCTAATCTCGTCCCATAATGCTTTGCAGGGCCTTTGGTTGGGATTGTATTTTGCCCATAACTGTGCTTGGGGTGGTCCTAGGAGGAATCGTTCAATAAGATGTGCTTTTTGTTTTCAAGACATCTGCTTGGTTGTTGGTTCTCTCCCTAAGTTAGTGAGGATACCAAAATCATCACCTCTCTCACTGCTTGTTAACTTTTTGTTTTCACTTTAGTGAAATGACTATATGCATTTTTAGCATATAAAGACAGAGATATTTATTTTATCTTAACTTGCACTGTACAAGTTTGCTTTTGGTAATTATTGTACAGTGCAGTCAAGCACACAGCTACGCACTACGCAATTTGCATAGCTACGTGTAGTTGAAGCTGTACTTCACGTAGCTACGTGAAGTGCTACTACGCAAACTACGCCCGGGCTTAGTCAGGGCCACTTCACCGTCACAGCGGCCAGGTCAGGCCAGACGAGACGCGGGTGCCATTTTGCGGGCTCTCCCGGTGGTTTTCGTCCGCTCCTCCGCAGCCGTGCAGGGACCGTCCGGATTTCGGCGTCCCTATCCCACCAGCATCTCCACCAGGGACTCGGCAGGTCAAGACGGGCTCTGCAGGTAAACTCCGCTGTCCGGGTAGTGAGTTACGCCCATTGTGGTCTGTTAGTTTAGGGTCCGGTCGCCATATTGCCGCCGCGCTTCACTGGGTAGCCAGCTCCAGGATTCACCTTTGCGACACTGCAAATCAGGCAGCTTGGACGCGTTACCACTGCTGAAGTGTGCCAGGAGTTCCCCAGCCGTGAAATCTGCCTTCCCCAGGTTATTTGGGGTTCAGGATAGGTAAACTCGGGAAAGCGGCAGCCGGAGCTCCTCAGCTCACGTCTGCTCTCATTGGCTGCAGGCCACGCCCCCCCCAATCAGTGCGGTCTATGTGGGTTTCTTGTAAGAAATATATGTCACAGCAGGAGTCTCTGAGTTGATTCAGGCATGCGTGCCATTTCACGGGCGTGTTAAGGCCTCGTGCATTGAGGCTCAATATCGAAACGCTAAGGGCAGCCATTGAGGTAGCCCTGAAGGTAAGTGTGCTGTAGGAAAAACGCTCTGCCCCTCAACAGCGAGGAGCCATTCCCTTCTCTCTTTCCCTATACATTGGCAGCCACCCATCTCCAACAGGTGAGGGAAGTTGTATGCCCTGTCCAGCTCGAGTGGTGTCCCCAACTGAATGTTGTGTGAAGGGGGGTACGTTCCCCTCGTGTCAGCAATGCTCCTCTGCGTATGGCAGGTCCTTTATCCGTCCAAACACATCCCTTGTTAACCTGTATAAACCCTTGGGCCAGGCCATTGGCATTGGGCTTTCGGCGACCCCCTCTTCTCTCCCCTGTGGTCTTAGTGAAGTGGGCAGATCATGCATATCTTAGATCGGCAAAAAGCTCCTGTAAACCCTCAATCTCTATCTGAGAAGAAGGTGCATCGAAGATGCGCAGGAAATAGAAAGAGAAAAAGACATCAAGAAGATAAGTGGGCGATAGGAAGGTCAACAACAAAGAAACAGCCCATAAGTGGGCAACAATATCACCATAGTGTAAGGGTCCATGTGGCAGGCAACAGTGTACGTCCATACTCAGGAACTGTTGGTACAGGGTAGGCTCCGCCTGTGGTGGCAGATCTCCTGAGCCCTCCCGGAATCTGCGGGCGCCCAATGGGCAGAGGCGGCATGGCCATTCTCACTCGAGGGTGCGTTCATTCCTTCGAGTGCTCTCCTCCGTCTTCACAATCCTGCAGTTGTCTGATGATGGCCTCTCGCTCCTTTTGGCTTTCCATTTCTGAGGGTCGCAAGCGTGGGTCCTTCCCTGTGCGGCGTCTCCCTCTCAACTTCGGTGTCTGCTCTGTCCTTGCTCCTCCAGTTGGGTGGTCCTCTTTCCCCCCGGCATCCAGGTCGGTACCCAGCACAGCCTGTGCTTCTTTCAGGTTTCACACTGCTTGCGTTTCTTTATTCCATACAAAGAGCAGCCTGAAGGGATGACGCCACCGGTATCGGACTTCATGCTCATGAAGATAGGTGGTGACTGGTTGCAGGGCTCTGCCTCTCTGGAGCGTGAGTGGGGAGAGGTCCTGGTATATGCCCACTTGCAGACCTTCAAATGAGATAACCGCCTTGTCAAGGGTTGCGGCCATGATGGTTTCCTTTTGCCTATAGGAGTGGAGGCACGTGAGTATGTCCTGCGGCTGGCCTGTGGTCGTCGCCGGCTGTCCTGCTCGATGCGTGCGATCAAGTATGATCGCCCAGCGCCGGGGCAACGTGCCGGAAGAGCCGGGTCGCAAAGTCCTCCAGTTCTCCGGCGTCCGCTCGAAGTGGAACCCCTTTGAAGCGAATATTGGAGCACCTGGACCTGTTTTCCAAATCTTCTAGTAGCAAGCATAGGTCTTCATTGCTGTCCCGCAACTCCAGCAGCTCCCGTGTATGTGCGATGAGCTCCTCCTCCCTGCTGTCTCCTGCCCTCTCCAGATTATACACATGATCGCACAGTTCGTTAATGTCGGCTCTGACCTGTTTTAGGTCAGCTGCGACCTCCTGGCGTAGCCCCGCAAAGTCTTCTTGCAGTGTGTTGAACAGTTGCTCTAGGAATTGGTGATTGACTGGCTCCTCCTTCTACTGTTCGGGTGTGTCCGCGTCTCCATCTCAGGTGTGAGTGGATGGCAGGTCCGCGGCGTGTCCATCGACTCTTTTGCCGCCTGGCTTCTGCAGGATGTCCTTAATATTCGCCTCCTTTTTTGAGCGGTTGGATGCCATTTCGTGGGGATAGAAAGCCGAGAGGCGCGATGGGCAGGCACCAGAAGTCTAACCGGCAGATGAATGTGTACCGGGCTGTGGGAAGGCCCCCCCCTTGCCAGTGTCTACTGCAATTACTGCCCGACGGGGCCCACACCTTGTGTCCTGGGGTGTCCTCCGACCCCGCTGTGTAGGCTCCTCTCTCCCGACCCCTTCCTGGCCTGATGGGCCCCCTGCCACCCGATCTGGGGTCCCAGCAATTGTTTTATGGCCTAGCTGGTGGTGTGGGCTTTCTACCAGGCCCTCCTGTAGGCCTAGCTGGCAGTGGGGGCGTTCCTCCCGACTCGTTTGCCGCTCCTGGAGACGTCCTCAAGTTTACCCCCGGGCCCTGTCCGCATCGCCTCCGCGGGGCCCGAGGGGTGCACCCAATCAGTCCTTCTGGCGCCTGGGGCGGCTTGCTCGACTACCGAGGTTCCACCCTCAGTGCCGTTCCACCATACCTTCCAAGTCTGCCGCAGCCCGGGCCGCCCGCCAGCGCCCACCGGTCTCTTCCGAGGCCTCACTTGACTCCGGCTGTCACTTATGGCCTATGCTGCTTCCCCGGCTGGGGTTCCAGCCTGATTCTGCCACTTGCCTGGGACCTCTGCTGCCGCCCCGTCAGGGATTCCAGCCGAACTTCGCAGCACGCCTGGGGCCTCCTCTGCCGCACCGTCATGGCTTCCGGCACCTCGCAGCTGAAGCTCAGAGGCTGCTGCCTTGGAGGTCTTCTCGGGTCGTGCGGTGCTGCTTTCTATTGGGCGGGCGGCACTCGGACCATCAGGTGTCCCCGTAGTCCGTGCCAGTACCACCTCCTCCGCAGGCCACCAGCAGCCCGGGATGGCCACTGGAGCTGCTGCTTTTCGGCCCAGTTCGGCGGAGCACCACGAGATGGCTGCTACTCTGCCGCCATCTTGGCCAGGCCCCCCCTCAGCATCTCATTTTAAGGCCCACTTGTTATTCGACAGGGCAGCCCCAGAATTCGGGGAAGCACACTGGTGAGCAATATATTTGACCTAGCTTAGAGAAAGATGGAGAGCATTGTGGTCGCTGTCATGACACTCAACATCTATCATGTCTATGAGGGATGGCCAAATCGGAAGGGACAGGAATATATAATCAATGCAGCTCTTTTGTGATCCACTCTTCAAAGTATGGGCACCACTGAGGTCCGAACGGGACCTACCATTACAAGCCCCGAGGCCAAAGTGAAGAGTCAATTGATCAGCAATGGGAGAACATCTTGTAGCAGGGCCCAGATCTAGCTGAGGAACACCCCAAGCTGCATCTTCTTCATTAGTTTTAGAGGCTCAGGGCCATAGGGTTTGAAAGTAACATTGAAGTCTCCGGCAATAATTACCCTATCTTTGTATGAAAGGGAATCTAAGGCTTCTTCTAAAATACTTAGGGGCAGATTTACAAGGACTGGCGCATATCTGCATATTAGCAGGGATGCGCCAGTTAAGATGCAACACGCAAAAATACCCTTGCGCCACACCGGATGCGTCGCATTTACAATGCAGCGCACCGTGGCGCAAGGATAGACAGATGCGTGTCGCATCTTTTGTCGTAAGGGCAGTGCATTGCTGGAGTCGTGTCGCAAGCGCGACGCAACTCCAGCAATGCTCAGGGGCGGCCTATACTTATTGTGCTGCGTCACTCCTTACGCCTGCTTCAAGCAGGCGTAAGGTTTTGATGCAGTGGCATCGTAAAAGTGACTCAGTGAAATCTTGTAGATTTCACTGCGTCCCTTTTACGAGGCTTTCTTGCGTCGGAACGCCCACCCTGCATACATTATACCTGACGCAGGTATAATGTAGCGCAGGGCTTTACAACGTGACGCATCTCCCTAGATGCGTCACGTTGTAAATATGTCGCAACGTGGCGTATTGTTTATGACTCCGCTGCGTCACAAAAGTGACGCAACGGTGGCGTAAAAGTGTCGCAAGAGGCTTGTAAATCTGCCCCACAAAGTGATAGATATTTTGTGTACCTCACTGGGCCTGTTGTAAACATTAAAAATATACCAAGAAGAAACAACCCCATAATTTATATCAAGCCTCGTAATATGGAGGGCTAGCAAATTTATTATCCACATAATCAAGCCTCCAGCAGGCCGACCCATACCACCTAAAGATGCGGGGCAAGAATAGGTGGTGAACCCTGACCGATGTACTGGCTCCACACACCATGGGCCTCATTCATGAGGTTTTGGCGCAGGGCAGCGCTGCAAGGAATCTTGCTGCGCTGCCCTACGTCAAAAGAAAAGGGCAGGAATGCGCCATATCTATAGGATACGGTGCATTCCTGCCCTTTTCCCCTGCGCTGGTGCACAATGGGCTGCCATACGCCAACGCAGTCACCCTTGCATCATGGTGCAAGGGTGCCTGCATTGCGGGCCTGATTGATTTTGTGCAGGAAGGGGCACTTTCCTGCACAAAATCAATCAATTCAGGCGATTTCCTCTTTCTATGTGTACTGCAGAATGCAGCACACATAGAAAAAGGAAAAAATGAGGAGAAATGAAAACATTTCTCTTTGTTGCGCCTCCCTAATGCCAGTGGCATTAGATTCTGACACATTCCCAGGTTTACGATTCCTCGTAAATCTGGGAATGCTTCAGATTCCATGGGTGTTGCGTGGGAACACACACAGCAACACCCATGGAATGCCCCTTTCACGCAGTGTTCTGCGAGAAAGTGGCACATATTTACAAGGCCATGAAAAGCCACGTAAAGTGGCTTTATCTGGCCTTGTAAATATGCTGTGGCACATTGCGCCACCGGAACATCAAAAAAGTGACACTCCTAGGCCATGGGCCCCAACGGGCTCCCCATCGAGCTCTTCAAGCCCATGTCAGCTCTATTGGCTCCTCACCTGTTAAATTTATACACTGAATGTTTCGAATCGGGAGTCCTCCCCACCGAGGTCCGTAATGCAGCGATTGTAGTCATTCACAAACCAAATAAGCCTGTCGAGGATTGCAAATCATATCGCCCCATATCCCTTTTGACGGTCGAGGCTAAAATCCTGGCCAAACTCCTCGCGAATCGTCTCCTCCATTATATCTCGGACCTGGTACACCCGGACCAATCCGGGTTCATGCCGGGAAGGAACACAGCTCGCAATCTGTGTCGCGTGCATGGGGTCCTCGGCAGGCTCCATACCATAGAGGAAGACGCGATTCTCCTATCATTAGATGCCTCTATGGCTTTTGACACTATTGAGTGGGACTTTCTTTTCGCCGTTTTGGCTCGTTTGGAGTTCGGGCCCAAAATAATCCGTTGGATCCGACTACTGTACACTTACCCTACGGCTCATGTCGTCGTCAATAACCACCGCTCCGCCACTTTTTCGCTCCACCGGGGCACGAGACAAGGCTGCCCCTTGTCGCCGCTACTCTTCGCCCTTGTCTTGGAGCCACTTGCGGTGTGGGTCCGAGGTGACCCGGGGATACGGGGGCTTAAGTGGACGCCATAACACGAGGACCGGATCTCGCTGTATGCCGAGTGCCGACGATATCCTTTTTTACTTGGCTTCCCCGGCGCGGTCACTGCGACGGGTGCTCCACATTTTTCACATTTTCAGCGCCCACTCTGGATATCAAATAAATTGGTCCAAGTCCCAGATGTTTGCGCTGTGGGGTCCTCCTCCGGCGAGCCCGTGGGGCTATGACATTCCGGTGGCCCCTCAGGGTTTTCGGTACCTGGGCCTTTTTGTTACTCCCGATCTCTTCTTCAAGCACAACCTACTCGGGCCCCTCCAACGTTTCAAATCCGACGTGGTACACTGGCACTCTCTCCCTCTCACCCTACTAGGACGCGCGTCCCTGTTCAAAATGTTAGCACTTCCACGGTTTCTGTATGCCCTGCAGAATACCCCCATTCCGATTCCAGACTCTTACTTTGCCCAAATCGACGGGGTATTGAGGGGACTGCTGTGAGAGGATCGCACACCACGTGTTGCCATGAACAAGCTTACCATGGGCTGGTATGACGGGGGCATCGGTCTACCAGATCTTAGATTATACTATCAGGCGTCCCAGCTGAGTGTAATTAATCGCTGGGTGTTCGAACCCCATGTTGAGCCTATCTTCCGGACGGATCATTGGCTTCTGGGAAGGGGCGGCTATAACAGAGCACTCTATACCAACCCCCGCAAACTTAATTTGACAGGCCCCACCGCGCGTACAGTCGAGGTCTGGCACGACGTCACTAAAAGGCTAGGCTGGCATAAGCGCCTGACGAAAGCGACTCCCTTGTGGGAACCCGATATTCTGGGTCGCCTCAGTACTTGTCCAGGGTTCGACAAATGGGATTTAATCGGAATTTCCGCGGTTAGAGATATATGGGTCAAGGGGAAGCTAGCATCGTTTCAGGAACTCCAAACTAAATACCAGTTGGCTCCTTCCGAGACGTTCAGGTACTTACAGATTAAGCACGCTGTGGCCTCCGCCCTACCGAGCGAGGGCTCCCTCCCTGACTCGTCCCCTCTGGAAGACCGTCTGTTGTTGGATCCCATGGACCGCAAGGCCATCTCGCTGACCTACAAGAAGCTGGTCAACAACCGTGCTGATCCGATGAAGAAACTGAGGGAGAGGTGGGAGGGGGATCTGGGAGTGATGGAGGACGACAATTGGCGAGACGCCCTAGCGTCATCCCGCGAAATTGCCATTCCCCTGTGCATGCGACTGCTCCAATTCAAGATCCTTCATCGAGCCTACTTCGATGCCAAACTTCTGTTCAAATTAGGTAGACACCCCGATCCGCTGTGTCTCCGACACTGTAATCAGGAGGGTACCTTTTTTCATATCATATGGGACTGTCCACATATCCAGGTCTACTGGGTGGCAATTGCTCGTCAACTGCAGAGGGCGGGTGGCAAATCCCTGGGGTTATCTCCCCAATTATGTTTACTCAACATCTGGGAGGCGTCTGACTTTACACATGCTGAACGGACATGGGCCTCTATGGGCTTCATCATCGCGAAGAGGAATATTGCACAACACTGGGGGGTGGCGACGATCCCACTCCTGGGCGACTGGGCAAAAGACATGGACACTACCATGATCGCCGAAAAATCGGTGTTCAGGGGACGAGGTTGCCCCAAGAAGTGGGACCAGAAGTGGGGGAGGTGGAATAAGTACAGAGGAGACATCTGTATTTCCCCGACGGTGGAGCTACACAGAGACAGACAAACACAGATGGCCCAGCTGACGGCAGAAGTGCTGGCCTCGCCCCCTTAGGCGTGCAATTCTTGTTCTCCCCAGTTCTAGCTGTCTGTTGCTTTCTGCTTATACTGAATGGATACTTTGGTCTATTATTGACACTGGAAATGTATGAGTATATTATTAGGTGTGGATCCCTGCTTTGTCACGGGTTGCATGACATTTTGATACTGTATGTATGTATAGGAGGGGGTATTGCTTACAGAGACCTGACTTTGTTGTACCGGCATTGGTTTGTTTTATAATGCAATAAAAAGTTTAATTAAAAAAAAAAAAAAAAGTGACACTCATGCAGTGCAAAAGTGTCTCTAGAAAGATGCAGATGTCAAATGTATCAATAAAAGGCCCCCAACCGTGTTCCATGAGAGGACGTTCCCAATTATTTTCTGTAACCGTGAATTTGGAGAGACAGCGGAGAATGGTCGTGGTGGAGTGGCAAGATTGTGGTGACCAATGTTGTCTTCCTGGGGGAGGACCCATGTGATAAAGCTGCAACCTCAACAGCTAGATTTATCATACTTTCACACAACGCAACGCAGCAAGAGGCCTTGCTGCGCTGCGTGAAAGGGAGAGGACAGGAATGCACCATATTTAACATTACATAGGACATGTCTGTCCTCTCCTTGTGCTGGTGGACATTGTGCTGCCTTGGACCAACGCAGGCTCCCTTGTGCAGGGGTGCCAGTGTGCCTGCTTTGTAGACAGGATGTACCTTTTCCTGCACAAAAACAATCCTCAGAGGCATTTTCCTCTTTCTTCTGCAGCACACTTAGAAAGAGGAACCAGCGAGGATAAATAAAGATATTTCTCTTCCCCTAGGAAGGCATAGCATTTTGACGCATTCCCAGGTTTACCTGTCTTGGTAAATCTGGGAATGCAGCAAAATCCATGGTTGGATGCATGGGAAGTTGGGAACGCCCACGTTCCACCCATGGAACACCTTCCCAGGGCAGAGTAACTTCAGATTTACCAAGCCTCGCAGGGCCATGCAAGGTGGTCTTGGGTGGCTTGGTAAATCTCATTCTAGGTTTTGCGTCACACTGAATCGCTTTGCATGGCGCAAGGGCAAGGCAAAATCTTGTACATTTGGCACAAAGTTTTTTGTCTAACCGACAAAGGATTTGCCCCATCTCTTTTCTTCCAAACTCCTAACCCTCACTTCCCATGTGCCCTCTGCTCCCCTCCTCATTCATTTTAAACAGAGAACGTTGGAATCAGAAGTGAAATAAAACAAATAATGATATAGTGAACATTAATTTGAGGTGTCTAACTGCATTATCAGTAGAACTCTATTGAAACTTGGTGAAACAATAACCCAATCCGCCTCCTAGATCCCTAATATGTGATACTCTGTAACAAGGGAACTGACTGTTATTCTTCTGGTGTCTCCATGAGTGCAGAGTATCAGTGACATGCATGAAAGTAAACCCTGCAAAGCACAACTTTACTCTGCCCACCTGAGACCAAGGAGCCAAACCCCACTACAAAAACACCTGAATAAATGCAATGCACAGGTGCCGGAACACATGCATGCATGTCCTGCTTGTGACTCTTGTCCTCTCTCCTCTTACATTTCAGGTACGAGATCTCAGCATTGGGTACCTCTTGGTGTGCCTGACTTACCTCTACGTAGGAATGATCTTCTACGTCACCTTCCCAATCCCCAAGAACTGCATTTCTCAGGTAAGTGACTCACAGCTGAGCCAGTGGACATGCTGCTATATCAGTACTCTAGAGGTTATCCTTACAACTACTATTTTTATCAGGTTACAGAGAGTTTTTCAGACGTTTAAAGGTTCATAAATAATTGATGTCAGAAGTTTAAGCAGCAATGGCTCATTGCTTCTGTGACATTAGCGAGAGTATGGGGTGTTTATCCTGTAGTTAACTTTTTTGAGCCAAATGTAGTCCTGTTATTTTTCTTGTTTTGATGTTGAAAGAAAAGTTATTAACAGAAGACATCAAATAGGTGTTTATGGAGTTCAATAATGGGATGCTATTGGTGACGTTGGTAACAAAGCACTTGCAGGTAAAGGCAAGTTGGCAGTGGTAAATCTGGCTATCACTGGTTGAAACAGTCAGTTGAGGCATGAATTTCTAAATTGATTGGACAAGGGACTTCTTCTCTGCCTTCTCGCCTTAGATACATATGGGCATATTGGGTGATGGCCTCCCACTCTATATCTCCCTCTAAGTGGAATCCCGGTGGGACAAGCTAGGCCGCCATTTTGCTGAGGGCGCGCTCTAGTTGTTGGGGGCATTCAGACATAAATTATGCGCGCTGCGCGGACGCGCCGCTGGCGTGCCGAAGGCAGACCCGTCTGCGCCCGTCAGCGTCCCCGAAGCGGCCAGCGCCAGTCATGCTGCCCGTTTTTCGCTGGAGATGCCGAACGATCGCCTGGCTCTTAGCCGTTCAGAAATCATGACAATTGGCTCTCACTTGGGTAAGTGTGGGCAACAATGGATGGTTCTGGACAATACTGTCAGCATATGCCAGCAGTGCAACTTCTGTTTTAGGAAGGACTTAGGTACTAGCATTCATGCCAAACGCATCCCTTCTGGTCCACAGAACTCCCAGCGCATACGAGCTGCCCTAATTAATGCCCGCTCCATGGTGAAACACGCCCTGGATATCTCTGAGCTCTTGTCTGACAATTGGTTGGATATATTATTTATATCAGAGACATGGCTCAACGAATCCTCGGCACCGGCTATTGCTTGGCCATCCCAATGGGGTATAAAATAGCAAGGGCAGACCGCAAAACAGGCAGAGGAGGAGGGGTTGCGGTAGTGTTCAGGGAAACCTGGGTTTTTACGCAGGCGGTGACCCAAGACATTGGTGAGGGGGAAGCCCTTGACTTCTCCCTCTCCATATCCCCTCACTGTATGTTGGGAGGCACCCTGATATATCGTCCCCCTGGCCCCTCTGTCGCCTTTTTGAAGGCCTTAGATGGAGCTATTATGCCAAGAGCGCTGCAATACTCAAATTTCTTACTCTTAGGGGACTTCAATATCCATTTGGATTGTGTGGAGGCCACCGACACAAGGGAATTTAGTGACTCTCTGAATCTTGCCCAATTGACCCAATGGATTAGCTCCCCATCCCATAGGGGGGGGGGGCATATTCTAGATGCAGTCTGCTCCAACTTCCCTTTAGTCGTCCAGGAACCACTTCCCGTTTCCTGGTCCGATCATTTTTTAATCCAATTTTCATGAACTATCCAGTCTCCCTATCCGACCATGAGGTCACTTAAGGACAGACCTCCCCAACGAATTGAGCCCGCTGCCCTGTGCAGAGTCCTGTTAGACACTCGCCCTCCCGCTTCCAAAGTTTTGACGGTCGCTATGGGAGGTTTCAATAACTGGATCTCACAGGCTGTGGAACACCTTTCCCAACCTTTGGTCAACAAGAGAGCAAGAAACACTCTGTCCAAACCATGGTTCTCTGATGAGCTTAAAGAGCTAAAGCAATCATGCAAAAAGCTGGAGCGCATCTGGAGACAGGCCTACTGCCCATTGGCAAAAATAACACTAAGGAAATCTCAGAAAGATTATTACGCCGCTATTAAGAAGGCTAAAGGCAATTTTTACGCAGAGCGCATCGCTCAGTCAAAAAATAACTCAAAAGAAATCTTTTCCATCGTCCAGAGTTTTCTGAAGCCTTGCGCGGAACGTATTGCCTTTCCTGCCTCCAACTCTTGGTGTGAGAAGCTGTCCGGCTTCTTTATAGACAAGATCCAATCGATCCAGGACAGCTTCGGGCCAAGTATTCAAGTGCAGGTGGAACACCCCTCTCTGACTGTCCCGGCCTCGGACTCTGTCCGCACTTTTCTGACAGCCTTCTCGCCTATTCCCCTGTTGGATACATTGGCTATTCTCAAATCCCTCAAATCAGGTTCCCCTGCTGACCCTTGCTTAGCTAGGCAGCTAGCAGCTGCGGCGGAGGTGGTTAACCCTGAAGTGAACAATATCATCAATCTATCGCTTCAAACCGCTGTGGTCCCTCCGGAGTGGAAACAGGCTAAACTTCTCCCCCTGCTAAAAAAGCCCTCTCTAAACCCTGCTACACTAGCCAGTTACCGACCTATCTCACTTCTCCCGGCTGTGGCGAAGGTGTGTGAGAAGGCAGTCCACAAACAACTTTCCAAGTTTGTTGAGACTACTGGTGCCCTCCACCCAGCCCAGTCGGGATAAAGGGCCACATACAGTACTGAGACTGCCCTGGTTGAGATGTCGGAGGCTATCAGAGAATGTCTGGATTCAGGCGGCAGAGTGGCCCTGATTTTACTGGACCTCTCTGCCGCCTTCGATATGGTGCCTCACCGCCAACTTTTGGCCCGTCTCTCCAACATTGGAATCTCAGGTTCGGCGTGGGATTGGATCGAATCCTTTCTAGAGAATAGAACCCAGCAGGTTTGGCTGCCTCCGTTTTCTTCAGCACCAAGAAAAGTGTCCACGGGAGTTCCTCAAGGGTCTACTTTGAGCCCCCTTCTCTTCAACGTGTACATCACGCCGTTAATCTACCTGGCGGAGGAGCTGGGTGCTAAGATCATAGCCTACGCTGATGATACCCAGCTCCTCTTTACGTGGAAGGAAAAAGATCTGTTGCCCGACTTAGCCAAAAACTGCCTTGCAGCAGTCTTTAAATGGCTCGCGGAGGCTCAGCTTAAATGCAATGAGGACAAGTCTGAGGTACTCCTGTATGGGTCCTTCTCTCCTCACTTTTGGGAGGATCTTTGGCCTGCGGGTTACCCCATGCCTAACTCAAAGGGGAGTCCAGTGAAGAATCTGGGGTCTGGTTTAGTGAGGACCTCAGCTTTTTTTCACAGATTAAAAAGCTGGCCGGAGTGTGCTTCGGCACCTTGAAATTACTCAGGAAATTCCTGCCATTACTGCCCAGATCAGGGAAGGAAATGGTGACTCGCCAATGCGTTATATATTGGCCTTCCCGGATAGCAGCTGAAAAAGCTCCAGACTAACCCTGGGTGTAATACTTCACTAAGCAGCAGTATAATAAACACCTACAAATGCTTTGATAAAGCAATTTTCTATGCTAAAAATCATATAACAAAGTGAATTTTGACAATAAAATATCAAGCAATGAGAGAGGTGATGATTTTGGGGTCCCCCCTAACCTAGGGGGAGGACCAAGCAGATGCCTTGAACACAAAAAGCATATCATGTGAACGATTCAGTGGTGGTCCCTTCCTCCTAGGACCACCCCAAGCACAGTTATGGGCAAAAATACAATCCCAACCAAAGGCCCTGCAAAGCATTATGGGACGAGATTAGCAGTGGGCAGTGAATATTATAGTGTCCAATATCAAAATAATTCTACAAAGAGCTGCAGTTCAACTAGTCGTTACTAGATGTCCCTCACAAGTCAAATGGTCTGGAATCACAAAGCACACTGAGCGGTGGAAACCCATGCAACTTAACTATTTATCATAAAAGTCTCACTCTGCATGATCAACATTTCACACCAAAGTATACAATAATTTCATAAACATATTTAATCCTTTCTTGTTTTCAATTGATTGCCGCTACATCCAGAAATTAAACACAATTAATTTAAATAAGTGTAAGTTGTGCACCCATTAAGGAATACGATACCATGAACCACTACAGGCATGCCCCGTGTCTCCATATCCAAGTGAAGCCCTAAGCTACCTAACCGTAAGTATCTGTCACCTGATATCAAATTTAGAAGGTTCCTGTTTTGTTTGTATCAAATCTGTGAAGGACAAAATAAGTAATATGGGGCAGATTTACAAGCCCCTTGCGACAACTTTATGCCGCCGTTGCGTCACTTCTGTGCATCGCGTTGCGTCGTAAACAATGCGCCACGTTGCGACATATTTACAACGTGACGCATCTAGGGAGATGAGTCACGTTGTAAAGCCCTGCGCTACATTATACCTGCGTCAGGTATAATGTATGCAGGGTGGGCGTTCCCACGCAGCATAGCCTCGTAAAAGTGACGCAGTGAAATCTACAAGATTTCACTGAGTCACTTTTACGACGCCACTGCGTCAAAACCTTGCGACTGCTTGAATCAGGCGTAAGGAGTGACGCAGCATGTTAGGAATAGGCATTCCTAACCATTGCTGGAGTTGCGTCGTACTTGCGACACGACTCCATCAATGCGCTGCCCTTACGCCGAAAAGATGCATCACGCATCTGTCGATCCTTGCACCACGGTGCGCCGCATTGTAAATGCGATACCAAAGGGGATGATGGACGGAGCGTTTGAGCTAATCAAACACTCACCCCCAGTCAACTGATCTGGGTTTAATCCATCATCATTCTTTAGCTCACTCCACCACCCCAGTTCAGACATGGCCATATGCAAATCAGTCTGACCCTGTGCCTCATGGGAACAGTCCAGCCCTTCATCCCCTTTGGTATCGCTTTGTTCGCCCTAAGTTGGCAGGGTATGCCCAGACGTGGGTCTCTTGCTCACTCTGCCACTGGATTCAAGCTAGCCTGGCTGATGACGGCTGATTAGCCAGAAACCGGTCCCAGGATGCTTGTTTCTGGTCCAGGGAAGACATGGTTTGGCAGTTTGGGCTGGACTGTTCCCATGAGGCACAGGGTCAGACTGATTTGCATATGGCCATGTCTGAACTGGGGTGGTGGAGTGAGCTAAAGAATGATGATGGATTAAACCCAGATCAGTTGACTGGGGGTGAGTGTTTGATTTGCTCAAGCGCTCCGTCCATCATCCCCTTTGGTATCGCATTGTAAATGCGGCGCATCCATAGTGGCGCAAGTTTTTTTTTACATGTTGCAATTTAACTGGTGCATCCCTGCTAATATGCAGGGATGCGCCAGTTCTTGTAAATCTGCCCCATAATTTTCAAGCATGTGTGCTCCATTTGTATGAAAAGTAGCCTGTGGCACAAAACAACAAGCCCTTAGTCTTGCCCAGTTAATACAGTGTCCACTGACACATCAATCCACTTCTGCTAACATTAATCAGAGCGGGCTAGGGGGACATCACCACACTCCCCAAATTATCCTCTCATATCCTTACACGTAATGTGGTCAGTATGCGTGGAACTTCTACCATGGTGAGTGCACCTGGTTCTGCACTATAAATGGACAAACCTGTGTGATCACCTTCATTTATAGAGCTCTACTAGCCCAAACGAAGTGCACGCTGACCAGACTGCTTTATGGTTGGTCTCAGGGCATAGGCCTGGTGCTCACAGATGGCAACTGGAATAACATTCTAACGGACACTCCTTGTACATCTCGCAATTCTTGGTTCCATCTTATCCAATTATACTATATCCACAGGGCGTACCTAACCCCCGAAGCGCATCACTCTAATGTTCCCAATGACACAGACGACGGGGCAGATTTACAAGCCCCCTGCGCCACCAGTACGTCACTTTTTGTGATGTACTGGTGGCGTATTTCACTGCTCCATATTTACAAGAACAGTAAAAGCCACCCTGCGTGGCTTTTCCTGTCCTTGTAAATATTGCCAATCACAAAGGAGGGACTCTGGGCTTTTTGGACAGGTTCAGCATACGTGCCCAAACATAGTAAAGATACAGAAAGTATGCTGTTCTTAATTACGAGACAAGGGAAAACTAGGGGAACCAGTTTTGCGTGGTCATCAGATGTAGGAGGACGGGGATTCTTCCTCTTGGAATTTGGGGCACTCACACACCCGGCTGGGTGTCATGCTTCATCATAGGGCTGCTCCTCATCAGGTCGGTGCTGCAATACCTCCTCCTACATCTCATGACCACGCAAAACCAGTTCCCCTAGTTTTCCCTTGTCTCGTAATTAGGAACAGCATACTTTCTGTATCTTTACTTGTAAATATGGCCCCTTTACACACAGCACTTTGCGTGAAAGGGGCGTTCCATGGGTGTTGCTGTGGGTGTTCCCACGCAACACCCATGGAACCAGACACATATCCAGATTTACGCGGAATCGTAAATCTGGAAACGCGTCAGTATGCTACGCCACCCTAGGGGAGGCGTAGCGAGGCGCAACGAGGAGAAATGTTTTCATTTCTCCTCGTTTTTTCCTCTTTCAATGCGTTCTGCATTCTACAGCGCTCATTGAAAGAGGAAAATGCCTGTAGTGATTGTTTTCGTGCAGGAAGGTGCCCCTTCCTGCACGAAAACAATCTCCCCATGACGCAGGCATCCTTGCACCATGGTGCAAGGGTGCCTGCGCCGGAGCATGGCAGCTGTTTGTGCTCCAGCGCAGGGAGAGCACAGGAATACGACATATCATTGTAAATATGTCGCATTCCTGTGCTCTAAAGTGACTCAGTGCGGCGCAGCCAAATGGCTTGTGGAATGCACTGAGTCACTTTCTCGTAAATCTTCCCCGACGTGTCCTTGATGCCGGGAAAAAGAGGCAGATTTCTACCATATGGTGTGGGATTGCACAGTCCTCACCCTCTACTTGGATATGGTGATAAACCTCATCAATGCCGCTATGTTCCCTAAACCTAAAGCCAACTCGATTACCCTGAGATTTGCAGACTTAGGGCCTCATTTATGAGACTCCTTGCGCCTCCGGAACGTCACTTTTTTTGACGTTCTGTGGCGCAGAAGCCTGCGTGATATTTATCAGGTAGCACTAAGCCACTTTTTTTGGCTTAATGCTGCCCGATAAATATCAGTCCCTTTAACGCAGTGTTCTGCGTTAAAAGGGCGTGCAATGGGTGTTGCTGGGGGCGTTCCCAGCAACATCCATGGCCATTTGACACTGCCCCAGATTTACGAGAAATCGTAAATCTGAGGCAGCGCCAAAAGCTTACGCCTCCCCAGGGGAGGCGTAAGGGAGGCACAACGAGGAGAAATATCTTCATTTCTGCTCTTGTGATTATTCTTCTACAGAAAGGTTTCCCTTCCTGTACAAAAATAATCATCCCCGCAGCGCAGGCACCCTTGCACCATGGTGCAAAGGTGCCTGCGTTGGCACATGGCAGCCCATTGTGCGCCGGCGCAGGGGAAAAGGACAGGAATGCGCTGTATCTTATAAATACGGCACATGCCTGCCCTTTTCTTTTACCGTAGGGCAGCGCAGCAGCAAGGCCTGCTGCGCTGCCCTACGGCAAAACCTCATAAATGAGGCCCTTAGCATTATACTCATCCGACAGCAGATATCCTTGATCTGGAATGCACCCACGGGCTCAATCAACTCTCCAGGTATGGAGACAGGAACTTTGTACGTGGACTACACGTGAAGGTGTCCTATTGAAGGAAGGAACAATAAGGGCTACGCAGCCGTGACCATGCGCAGGCATGGGTCTTGATCTGTAAGGTTGCCCACTCATAGATGACTCAAGGTGAGTACTTCCGCTGTCGGACATAAACTCATCTGAGGAGAGATGAGTCAACACACTCTGGTCCATGAACACTCGAAGGCCACTTAGACTAGGCCAACCCCATGATGCCATATCACAGACTTTGATTAGCAACTCAACGATCCAAACAACTCCCACAGAATAATATGCATGTGTCACTTTAGCTTTGGCTAGCATTTCCTTATTCCCCCTTACCTACATTTTTTTTTAACTGTCATGTTGTATTACTTTTACTTATTACAACATGCCAATGTTCCAGTACAGTTTTCTCTTATACAGATTGTTTCTCAGAATGAAACCATGCCATGTTCAGATGTGCAACGAACTATTCAATAGGTAACAATAACACTGCCATTGTTTTGAGTCCATACATGTACCACATTGTTCCATTCTCAACAGTATGCTATGCCATAAACCTTAAAAAAAAAGTGTGTTTAAAAAAAGATGCATATGGCCATCATCCACATATGAGTGAAGTTAGTGACAGACGCTGAATTTCATCACTAAACAAAACTACGGGTATTCAGTAACTATGGAGACAGGGCCAATGGCTCTTGGGAAATTATTTGTGTGAACTTTGGGGCATATTATCAACGGCCAGCGATAATTATCGCTGGCCGTGCTTAGCGACAGATTCCCTATCGCAGGCTATCTCTGGAATTTATCGCCCTGGTAGCGCGCTATTAACAACGCGCTTCTCCAGGGCGATAAAAATTCCAGAGATAGCGAGGTTATCGCCGTTTGCAGGGAACATCGCTGGTTTTCCAGCGATGTTCCCTGCAAAACGGCGATGCATCCTGCTGATACGACCCTGTGGTCGTATCAGCAGAATCCACCCCTATGTTAGGGATGGCTAAGTCAGGATTTTAGCAGACGTTAGATTTTGGCAAAACGGCCGTTTCGCCGAAATCTAACCTCTGCTAAAATCATGTGGGCTGCCTTGTAAATATCGCGATGTGAACATCAGCGATATTTGCAAGGTAGTCCATCCGGGGTACGCCCACTTTGCATCTCATTAGAGATGCAAAGATGGGCGTTGGGGAAA
This sequence comes from Calotriton arnoldi, assembly GCA_963921515.1. Lineage (NCBI taxonomy): Eukaryota > Metazoa > Chordata > Amphibia > Caudata > Salamandridae > Calotriton > Calotriton arnoldi. The sequence goes on along the minus strand of CAWUFW010001484.1, from coordinate 2,530,741 downwards.
AGGGCGATAATGCAAGGATTCACGCGATAGCGTGACCTTGCTGATTAGGCGATAAAATTATCGCCGCTTTTCGTCCGAAAACGGACGCAAAAGCGGCGATAATTGTTTATCGCCTCGTTGCTAATATGCCCCTTTGTCTGCTATTTTATAATGGTTTAAGAATGAATTTACAAACTGCTGTGTTGAGTATCCTGCAGCCATTTTGTATGCCAATGTTTTACTAACATGCTTGGGTTCTCTTGTCTCTGATGCGCCGGGCATTGCTTCCTTGCTTGGCACTGCAAACGGGGGATTCTCAATTAAGCTAGTTCAGCGTCTAAAATCTTCACTGTCTTTCTCAAGGTCCTTTTTTGTTTTACTCAAAGGTAACACATGCACCTGTAGGTACCGTTCTCTAAAGCTTTACTTACTGTCACCTGTATCCTGCTTCAACTACCTATGTGACAATAATGAGTAAACGCTTGGGGAATTTGAAGAGGAGATAGCATAAGATGCTCACTTGCTGGTGGTGTGAAACTCTGGGGCATATTATCAAGGGCTTTATCGCCGCTTTAGTGGCACTTTTTGCCGCTAAGGCAGCGATAATTATATCGCCCTATTAGCAAGCTGTCGCTAACAGGCGTTAGCGACAGCTTTCAGGCGTTAGAGGCCGCGTTTTCCATCGCCTTGCATGTCAGCGATAATTATCGCTAATGACATGCAAGGAAGGCGTTCCCTACTAAAAGCGACTGAAAACAGTCGCTAATCCCACTACCCCCTATTAGCAAGGCAGGCGAAGCGGTAAAATAATTCGCGCTAAGCGCGTTTATCGCTAGATTTTATCACCTGCTAGTGAGGATGACTTACCTGTTTAAAGTATAGGAGGTGGATTCTAATGCTGAATCCACCTTAGCGATAATGTGTGAATATCGCTGCTTTTCCAGCGATATTCTCACATTTTGCCGCTATCGCTGGAAATTTTATCGCTATGGAGATAAACCTTGTTAATAGGGTGTTATCTCAGCGATATTTTCCAGCGATAGGCGGCGTTAACCAAAGTCGCGCTAAGCGCGGTTAGCGATAAATATCGCTATTCCTTGATAATATGCCCCTCTATTTCTCTGGACTGCCATACCGTTGTATTTATGCTTATTTTGGCGTAGTAAACATTTTATAAACTTCAAGTGGGCTCTGAGCAATATTATTCTGTCACATTTCTGAACGGTGTTTACCAAGAATAGCTCTTTGAATTGGAGCCTTTATAAAGCAGAGAATTATTAAGCCCACAGCTGGTAATCCCTCCCCATCTCGCTATGATTCTGAGCAAGGTGCCAGGTCTGTGGCATTAAACCTGGCTAGAGGTAAAAAAAAAAAAAAAAAAAGCTCACACACATCACCTTGTTATCTTTGTGGCAGTTGGGATATTATTTCCAAGGTGATGAGATGGTGAAACCCTAAATAAGTAATGTTACGGAGCCCATTATCTGGAACATGTAGTTGGATTAACGCCTTTCTGACGATTCACGACAGGAAAGGAAGGTTGAAAACTGGTTGGATATGGTCTGATTCATCTGGTCCAAGTTGCATTTTGAAGTGCCAAGTCTCTTTCGTAAAGCTTTCGGATGACACCACAGTCTCTAGGTACTGATTTACAAGTGCTCAGATATGTTGGCTATTGCAGGTTCAGAGGTTCTGAAACATCTCTGATTTCATTCAGTCGGGCACTCTAACAATTCACTAGTATCTTTAAGAACGTTTGTAGATAATCTAGCATGCTTGTGTCTCCTTGTATGGATTAGCATTAACAGTGACAGGGTGGGAGTATCCAAACCAGAATGTGGGGACGCCTCACTGGAGTTGACACTAGTTGGCACCAAGACAGTGCCCCAGAAGATATCTGGGATGTTTGGCAATCAGGTGGAACTCAAACGGCATGTTATATATTCCAACAACACTCATTACTGAGAATTATAGCAGACCCAAAGTTTTGATCACTCTCATAGGTTTTGCAAACTTCTCAACACTGAATTTGCTGAGGAGGTGTCTAATTCTTAAAAAGTCCCAAACAGATATTTTACTGGAAGTTGCCGATTTCCTTAGATCGCAATAACGCTCTACCTTGGCTTGATTCCTTTTACTTCTGTTGCTCACGCTCACCTCTCTGCCATCATGAGTGGTAATGTCAATGGGATCTCTTTGTCCCTTCTTTTTGAACCAATAGGGCTGCAGCTTGGTGGATGCATGTCTGCCTCCCAATAATTCATAGGGAGTTCTACCCATAATATTATCAGTTGTGGTACAGTATGCCTAGAGGCAAGATCTTAATGCATTTCGGACTGGTAAGTTACCCCTAAGGGCCAATTGTAAGGTCTCCTTAATGATACGGTTAGTCCACTCAACTTAGGGATGGTACCACGACTCCTTGCGATGAGAGATGCTACAGAAATGAACTGGTAGCCATTGCCACTTACTAATTGTAATTGTAAACCCTTCCTTGAAAACGTCTGTTTAATGAATTCAAGAAGGTTGCCCGTGGTGGGGAAGGTAGACAATTCCATGTCAATGTGTTTGCTATAATAATCTACTAAAAACTCAGCATAACATGTGGCTGTATATAGGTTATACATTGGTCTCATTCAATCATCACCCACTTTCTGCCAGGGTTCCAAGGGAGTGGAGATTCAACATTTTGTCTGTTTCTCCACATAACTGACACTCTTTTACAAACAGTTCCACATCACGGTCCATGGCGAGCCACCAATAGTTCATTCTCAGTTTTCTTTTCGTACCAGTGATACCAGGATTTCCTTCATGGGCCAGAGCAATGAGACATGGTCTCACTGAACGAAGACCACCAGCAAATCATTTATCAGAATGACTTCATCTTCAATCGACAACTCATCCTTTGCTTTTCTGTATGGCCTGAGGTTCTCACCTAACCCTTTCTACTTGGGTCAACCCTTCACAATGAGAGAATGCTCTGAATCATCAGCAATTGCAGTCATCCAATCAGTTCTACTTAAAGAACTTTCACAAAAGGGCTCATCCAATAAATACGCAACTGCCACATCGTCATCACTTTATACTCCTCATCATCAGCAAAGCAATGTCAAATGGGAAATGAGATAAATAATCAACAGGCACATCGAATTTACCTGGAATATGCTCAGTGCCAAACACATACTCATGCAATTTACACACTAGTTTCATAATGTTAGGAGATAGCACCTTTACTCAAGATGCAAACTGAAGGTTTGTGGTCCATTTTGATCATAAATGGCTTTCTCCGTAAGAAACTTAAATTTGACCATGGGCCACACACATGACACTCAATGACAGACTACCGATTCCTCGTTCTGCAACAAACTTGCTACCTTCTTTAAGAACAAGGTAGAAGTGATTTTTAATGCCTTAACTTCAAGCCCCAGCTCCAAGGGGTTATGCACGAATGGCAATCTACAGGTAGAAGTGTGCAATGACCCAAAATCAGGTGAGGCTACTAAGAAAGCCATTATTTCGAAGCCTGGCCTACCTGTACCTTCCCATTCCAATAATTCCACTCTTTTGGCATTTTCCCCCCTTACAATAGACCAAGTAACCAGCCTGTTCAGGCAAATTAAGTCAGGCTCGCCTCTCGACCCATGTCCACCAAGAGTCCTTCAGCTAAATTCAGTCATAGTGCCTGGACATCTTCTGGGGATTTTTAATGGAATACTCCTGTCTGGGTATTTCCCCAAAAATTGGAAAGTTGCATCCATTCTTCCTCATTTAAAAAAAACCTAATCTGGAGGTCGATATTCCCAATAATTATAGGCCAATTTCTCGACTTCCTTTTCCGGCCAGACTGATAGAGAAAGCTATAAACACCGAACTCTCTCTCTATCTCCAGGATCATAATCTACTGGATTCTTCTCAGTTTGGCTTTAGAAGTCAGCATAGCCCTGAGACAGCCTTGATCACAACCGTGGAATATGTCAGAACAACCTTAGATAGAGGAGGGAACGCTGCCCTAATCTTGTTAGATCTCTCGGCAGCGTTCGATACTGTTAGACATCAACTCCTTATCAATCGGTTGTTCGAGATAGGAGTTAGAGGTACTGCTCCTAATCTCCTCAGCTCATTTCTCACTGACAGAACACAGTACATGGAATGTAATGGTCACAGATCTGCCTCTTTCACCCTTCCCTGTGGGGTTCCGCAGGGGTCATCACTGAGTCCTACTCTTTTTAATCTGTACGTCACACCTCTGGCTGCACTGATCAAAGACCTTGGCTTCTCAGTTGCTTCTTATGCTGACGACACCCATATTGTAGTGTCAGTCACAGAAAATGCTGATAACACAGCTAAATGTTTCCACAACTGTATGCTACAAATTGGGCATTGGATGTCTAACAACTGTTTGAAGTTGAACTCAGATAAAACTGAGGTGCTGCTCTTTGGTAATCAACCATCATTCTGGTCCCCCAGCTGGTGGCCTCAAGAAATGGGTGCACTCCCCACTCCTGTGCCAAAGGTGAAAAATTTGGGAGTACAGTTCGATGAAAAACTCTACTTTGTAGGTCATGCCAATGCCATCACCTCGTCATGTTTTTTTATTCTTAAATCCCTTAGGAAGGTTTTTCCTTTTATTCCTCTGGACCTAGGTAAAGCAGTGATTACTGCACTGGTATTTTCCAAAATTGACTACTGCAATGGCCTCTTTCTGACCGCCCACAAGAAAGCTCTGGACAAACTACAAATGGTCCAAAATGTGGCTGCCAGGCTGCTCTTAGGGATCCCAAAATATCAATCGGTGTCCAGGTCTCTCCCCTTACTCCACTGGCTTCCGGTCAAAAAAAGGGGTATGTTCAAATCCCTGTGTATAGCTTTTAAGGCCCTCCACGCTGAGGGTCCAGTTTCTATTAAGAAATGCTTCCATCGTTACATCCCTGCCAGAAACTTAAGATCTGCCTCCCAGGCTAATTTGGTTGTTCCCAAGTTTAAAAGAGTTACCTGGGGAGGCAAGAGCTTCGCAGTGGCCACTGCCAAACTCTGGAATACGATGCCATTAACACTTAAAACCTCAAATAATCTGTTCACATTTCGGAAAGCTCTGAAAATCTGGCTATTTAATTATTAGCTCAGCATCCTTTTCCACTTTTTTATGTCCCACTGATGTCTGGTGTTTTCCTTTACTCTGGTCCACCCTTTCTTTCGGAAGTCAGCGCCTAGACACCTGCGGGTAGTAGTGCGCTTTAGAAATCATAATTTCATTTCATTAATTTTCATTTCTTTGCTTTCTGAACCCTTTAACTTGCTAGAAGCATAGGCGATCCCCATCCTGTGCAGTTTGGCTAAAGACATCTCCTAGACCCATTTACCCGCATCAACAGCACAGAGAGCATCTATTTATTAAAGGTATTCAAGGATGGCACCCCTTGCAATTCTTCCTTCAAGAGGCGCATACTGTCAGAGCTCTTCTTGTCCCAGACAAAGTTAAAACAAAATTTGGCAAGGTGTTGCATGGGTTCCACCTTTTCCATGTAGTTTCTAATACATTTGGAGTAAAACTCTCACAAAAAAAGGAAAGCAGTTCATCCTTGTTGGTTGGTTGCAGTGATTGGACTATCGTGGAGACGAGACTGGGTTTGGGCACAGTAACCCAGGAGATAACCCAAGTATTCCACTTTGCCTTTGAAAACCTCACACTTCTCCTTTTTCGAGGGTCGAACCATTTGCTTGGACACTTTTTAGGGCCTCAATTAAAATGTCCAAATGACTCTCCTCGTTCTCAGAAAACACAAGTACATCACCCTAAAAACCTTAACCCCCTTCATCTCATGAAACAGTCTGCTGATTATTTTCTGGAAGACTGCTGAGGTTGAAAAAGTCTGAAGGGCATTCCACAGAATCTGTAAGCTCTGCTGAGGGTGATAAAAGAAATAAGATCACTGGAATCCTCGTGGAGTTCAACTTGATGGTAGGCGGGGTGAAGTCCAGAGTCAAAATCACTTTGGCTTTACCCAAGGTAGCCACCATTTCGTGCAAGTGAGGCAAGGGACGACTTTCAACTATCACTTCTCAGTTCAACTGCTTCAAATGTATACACAGTCTGATCTCAACATTCTTTTTCATCACTACTATGATGGGTGATAACCATGAGGACGTTGAGATTGGTTCAATCACCACTTCCTTCAACCAATTTTCCAATACATTCTCGACTTCCTTACATACGGGTAATGGAATGTTGCACACTTTCTGCTTTGTTGTTGCAGCTTGGTCTTTCACTTTGGTGTGATGTTGGAATCCCTTAAGTTGACCTAACTTTCCCAAAAAGACTGCTTCGTATTCTTGCAAGACATCATTCAAGTCAGCTTCTGAAAGACTGAATATGTAGGGTACCTTGCACAGATTAATCAACATCCTAGACTCTGTTGCTTTGTCCATCCCAAAATGTTGACGTCTTAGTCAATTGCATACACTTTGACAGAAGCAGGCCTTCCTTCAAATGTTAGATTAGCCATGAACACACCCTGCAAGCTGAGTTTTGTCCCCCATAGTCATCTGGTGTGATACAACTTGATTACAATCTACTTTTATTTAGCAAGTAATTGTACTCTTCTTTGGCTATGATGGTAATTCATGACCTGTGTTCACCAGGATCATAAAGTTGTGCTGATTCACCTGTATAGTACACTTTGGTTGGTCTATGGTGTTGCACTTCTCCAGTATTATATCTTTCATAGATTCACATGCTTGAATCTACCCCGTCGTCATGATGGGAGTCCTACGGGACCAGTAATAGAAAAGCAATGCTAGTAGATAGGCCTTTGAAAACCCATTGAAAACAATAGAAATTGTTAACCTATTGACATTGTTGTAAAGCATCCAAACTTTAGCCAATCAGAGCAGAGACCCAGAAGCACTTCCCCTACAGAGCCACCATACCTCTGATTTCTTACTGCATGTCGTGTGATAGGGAGTCTCTCTGAGCTCTGCTCAGTCAGCTTTGACCTTTTGACCTTTCAGCTATTCGTTGACTTTTTGAACCTCCAGTTAGGTTCGAGGTACAGTTTGAGAGATTACTTCTGAAAACTTTGGATAAGTCTAAGAGGTCCAGAAAAAGGCTTTTTAGGCCTTGCAAATCCTGTGGGAAATTCAGGCCATATTCAGAAGATCCCCACAAAGAGTGATTATACTGCCTGTACCCGCAACACAAATCAAAGGAATGTAAGTACTGCTGTATCTTTTCTGCAAAGGCACTAAAAGACAGGAAGGCCAGACAATTTCTCTGGCTCCAAAGAAAGAAGAAGGTTCGGTCAGACTCTAATTCTGACAGTGACGAAAAAGGACATACATCCTCTAAAAGGTACAAAAAAGAGGACTCATGTGCCAAAGTTCCAAAGAGGGTGAAATTCCATTCAAGGGAAGTGCTGAGAGGTCGAGTGACAAGGATCATCACAGACCATCTCCCTCTCTCAGAAGATCTCCATCTGCTCCTCCTTCAGTTCCTGTACATCCTTGAAGGAGCCAGTGACTCTGAAAATGTGCCTATCTACGGATATGTCAACGACAACAACACTGTTGACGGTGGCTTCGTTATCGAGAGCGTAGATGATACAGACAGCCTTGATGCCAATAACCACAGCGGCGTTGACATCGTCGATGAGAACATTGACGACCACCTCCTCCTCGAAGGCTTCAACAATGACAACTACATTGTCGACGAGACCGTCGACTGCAGCCCGCATATCATCAGTCACATCTTCATCATCGTCGTCCAACATCCCGTCAACAAAGACCACACCAACGTCGACCCCATTGACGACTCTCTCCAGGTGGATATCTCTGGAGATGAAGGTCTGTTTATCCCTGCGTATAGTCCTTCGCAACTGAATGTGAGGTGCCAGGAAACAGAAGACGAAGAGGTGAATATTCTTTCCATGGTAGGATCAAAGAGGTTGCCCGCAGGTATGATACCTTTGAGGATCATTATCCCTACGAAAAACAAGAGGAGGAACATCATCTACAAGGATCCTCTATGACAGTTCCTGTGTCTCTGGTTACAGACCACCGGTTAATGACAAATGACTATTACAAAAGATTCTGGATGCTAACCCATCAGCTCCACAAACTCCGAGATGTAAGGATACTCCTGAGTCTGCGACTCTTTAGCAGTATCCCTTCATAATGAGAGACCTATTCCCCCACCCATCACAATAAGGGATAGTCTAGTTGAAAGTGGCAATGAATTCCGTTTGATGCAGCGGTTAAAGATCCTGATGGGATGAGTACATCGTCCCTCTACCTGCTTCACCGACTCCACCTCCAGCCGACTCACCACCCGCAGATATAGATTTTTTTCATGACCTGCTAGAAAGCGCATCTAAGCGTTTCGACCTACAGCTTCCAACTAAGCATACAGAATGCTTCTTGTATGACTTTAAAGATGTGGCTCAGCGCTCAGTGAGGTCCATACCGATCGTGGACTATATTTGGCAGGAGGGACTCAAGTTAATAAAGACTCTAGCATCTGTGTGAGCAGTGGTGCCAAAACCTGATACAAAATATAGAGCACAAGAGAATGCACCAACTTGTCTTATTGGTCATCTCAGGTCTGATTCTGTTATAATGCAGGCAGCACAGAGGAGGGTTAAGAATCCATCTTCTCCATGTTCGACTCCACCCGATAAAGAAGGCCGTAGACTCAATAACATCAGGTAACGGTTTTCGGCCATGGCGGCGACTGCGATAGGAGCCTATAATGCCCTAGCGATTCTAGGGAGATATGACTCACAGATGTGGTCCGATCTGTCTGCATTTATCGAGTATCTCCTTGATGACAACCAGAAAGAGGCAAGAGAGATACTTGCAGAAGGTAAGAAAGCCTTTTCGGAGATTATTGACGCAGCAATGGATATCTCCTCCACTGCTCTCCGTCAGATGGCTGGGGCAGCAGTACTGAGGAGCTAGGGCAGGCCGAAGGCTACATCGTCCTCCCCGAGGTGCAGTCGAAGATTTTGTACATGCCATTTGACAGCAAAAATCTTTTCAGCAAACATGTGGACCAGGCTCTCCAGTCCATTAAATCGGATACTGAGACCGCCCGCTCTTTGGGTTCACTCCAACAAAGAAGTTTTTATTCCTTTCGAGGAGGAAGGGGCAGGGTTCAGTTCACACCATGACCTATATACAAACATGTCAGATAGCCTTACGCTCAGCCAGGATTTCATTCAACCTAGACCTCACAGACAACCTACAGGGCGGCTGCAGGTTCCACCTATCCTCGACAACCAGCTCGAAGATGTCCCCCGGCTGGAGGGAAATCTCAAGATACCTCTAGGAGACAATGATATGTCCCTGGCACCGGCCATCTCTGTCCCATCTCACAAATTCAACGATTTTCTTTCTAAATTATTTAGTCGTTGGAAAAACATCTCTTCCGACAAATGGGTGTGAGACTTTATCCAGCACGGTAACACCCTGCAATTTGTTCAGAAGCCTTCATATTATCCACTACGCAAAACATCTCACCGACACCTAGTTTCGCTGAAGCAAGAGATCAGTGTGCATCTCTCCAAGGATGCAATAGAAAAATTCTGACCAGATCAGCGCAACAAAGGTTTCTATTCCAATTTTTTCCTTCTCAGGAAGAAAACAGGCACATGGAGACAGGTGATGGATTTAAGGCTTCCAAACAAGTTCATCAAGAAGCAATCCTTCCAAATGCTTTCTTTGCAAGAAATTCTTCAACTTGTGGATCCAGGAGATTTCATGACATCCCTCGATCTACTGGATACGTATTGCCACATTCCCATCCACCCCAAACATCGAAAATTTCTTTGCTTCAAGGTGGCAGGGTGCCATTATCAGTTCAAGGTGCCTCCTTTTGGCCTTCGCTCCGCCCCAAGAGTCTTCACAAAATGCATGGTTCCTGTGGCGGCTTTTCTGAAAAGATCAGGTCACAAGGTATTCCCCTACCTGAACAACTTGCTTTTAAAATGACTCACCTTTCTCTCAGCCACAAACTCAACTTGTGCCTGTCTAAAACTGTTCCAGTCTCTATTCTATTCTCAATTGAACAAAGAGAAGTTATCTCTTACTCCTTCAACAGCAATCTTTCTAGGAGTGGTTATAGACACAAGGACCGCAAAGGCATGCCCTACTTCAGAGAGAATTCAACGGCTCAAGACAACAACGAAACAACTGTCAACAAGAAAGTCCACTTCAGCACGGAAGTACAAATCAATGTTGGGGATGATGCAATCCTGCATCCCGTTAATACCAAACTACTGTTTACGAATGCATCCGCTGCAGGAAGAGATGGACAAGCAGTGGGGACAAAGTCGCGGGTCTTTCGAGGATTCCATCTCAATAACTCATCAAATGAAGTCTGCAATGTCCTGGTGGGTGGACATACAAAATATCTTCCAGGGCCTCTCATTTATCTCTGTAAGGCCTCACATAGTGATGACAACAGATGCTTCTCTCAAAGGATAGGGAGCTCATTTTCAAGATCTGGAGATCCACGGCAAGTTAAACGTGCAGGAAGCTGCCTTCCACATCAATCTCTTTGAGCTGAAAGAAGTCTTCCTGGGTCTTCAGGCTTCCGTACCCAGGTTACGCAATTCCTTGGTGTTGGATCGAATAGACAACACCACCACCACCATGTTCTACCTGTCCAAGGAAGGGGGCACGAGATCAAAGGTTCTCTCAGCTCAAGCACAACAGATCTGGGAATGGGTGCTCAACAACAACATCACCTTAAAGGTAGAGCATGTCCCAGGAGAACAGAACGAATGGGCAGATGCCCTAAGCCGGACGGCAAACAATGTCACGAGTGGGAGCTGAATCAATATTACCTGGCCAAAGTGTTCCGGCAATGGAGAACACCCAACTTAGATCTGTTTGCTACCCTGCTCAACAAGAAATGCAATACGTTTGGCAGCAGATATACTGAACCAGGATCCAGAGGGAATGCTTTCAATCTGGCATGGACGGGGATGTTTGCATATGCCTTCCCGCCTTTTCCTCTCATCCCCAGGATCATCAGGAAGATGAAGCTAGAACTGTGTCGCCTACTTCTAATAGCTCCGGCTTGGCCAAGACTGTACTGGTACACTGAGCTTCTTCTCCTCTCACATTCCCACCAGCAGAGGATCTCCTTTCATTGAGCCAGGGTCAAGTTCTGCATCTGGAGATCCAATCCCTAAATTTGACTTCCTGACTCCTCACAATACTGAGTTCAAGTCAATAAATCTGTCTGAAGATTGCAGAATGATTCTGCGGCAAGCTTGAGTAGAATCTACAAATAAATGTTATACCGCAAAGTAGAAAAGGTTTTGTCTTTGGTGCACTTCTCACTCGGTGCATCCTATCTCTTCAACACCAGAACAAGTTCTTCCTTACTTGCTGCATCTAGCAAGTTTGTCTCATGCTTCTGTGAAAGTTCACCTGGCGGCAATCTCCAGACTCAGACGACAGAAAGGAAAGCTCTCTTTGTGGTCGAACAGACGTGCTAAAGAGTTTATGAAAGGACTGTTCCGGGCCTTTCCGCCGTTTAAGCCTTTGCCGGTGGGCTGGCAACTCAATACAGTCTTATCACAATTAATGAAGCCTCTTTTTGAGCCGATTCACAAAACTGGCCTAAAATTTCTTTCCTGGAAGGTTGCCTTTCTCTTGGCTATTACATCAGCAAGGAGAATAAGCAAAATTCAGGCTCTGACAATCAAAGAACCATGGGGCATATTAGCAAGACCGGCGTTAAAATTATCGCCGTTTTAGCGGCAGGAAACTGCCGCTAAAACGGCGATAATGGGCTTGCTAATATGCGTTATGGAATTCCAATAGAAGCCCAGGTTAGATGTCCTGCACATCTAACCTGGGCTTCTATTGGAATTCTATAACGCATATTAGCAAGTCCATTATCGCCGCTTTAGCGGCAGTTTCCTGCCGCTAAAACGGCGATAATTTTATCGCCGGTCTTGCTAATATGCCCCCATATCTTCAGTTTCAGGAGAACAGAGTAATTCTGAGAACTAACCCCAAGTTTATTCCAAAGGTGCCTATTGTCTTGCCAACTTTTTTTTCCCCTAATCCATCTTTGCCTGCGGAAAAAGCTCTTCATTCTCTGGATATTAAAAGATGTCTACCTGTACGGAACTAAATTGCTCAGATGGAACATCAGAGGGTTGGGGAACCCACGAAAACGCAGACAAATCCTAGCTTATTTAGAGAGCCATGGCACCCACATCGCCATGCTACAAGAGACACATTTTGGAACGGGGGCTGGGATGAGGTTCGCATCTCGCTGGGTGGAACATAGGTGCTTTTCCACTCACTCCACATATGCCAGGGGTACAACGATACTTATAAAAGAAGGCACTCCGTATGTGGCAATGGGGTAGTGGCAAGATACACAGGGACAATTCAGCATCATGTGGGGGAGGCTAGCCACGTACTCCGTAACTTTGGTGTGCTGCTATGGCCCAAACGTGGATGAGCCCTCTTTTTTCAATATCCTTTGGGGTAAGATGCTTGATATAGGCTTCACATATGTTATTTGGGGGGGACTTTAATACCACGATGGACCCTCAAAAGGATAGATCCAACCCTCAACCTCACCACTATACAGCGACGCAGCAGCAGTTACATGATATAGTCACAGATCACCATCTGATAGATACATGAAGGCATATCCATCACGGTTAGAAGAAAGCACTCACTACTCCACAGTACACTCATCATGTGCCAGGCTGGATTATTGGTTTGTCTCTAAAAGGATGGGCCCCTGGCTGCACATATTATATTGTGTAAGGCATCTTGCACAGTGCAAGTTAAGATAAAATAAATAGCTCTGTCTTTATATGCTAAAAATGCATATAGTCATTTCACAAAAGTGAAAACAATAAATTAACAAGCAGTGAGAGAGGTGATGATTTTGGGATCCTCTCTAACCTAGGGAGAGAACCAAGCAGATGCCTTGAAAACAAAAAGCACATCTTTTGAACGATTCGGTGGTGGTCCCATCCTCTTAGGACCACCCCAAGCACAGTTATTGGCAAAAATACAATCCCAACCAAAGGCCCTGCAAAGCATTATGGGACGAGATTAGCAATGGGCAGTGAATATTATAGTATCCAATATCAAAATAATTCTACAAAGAGCTGCAGTTCCACTAGTCGTTACTAGATGTCCCTCACGAGTCAAATGCAAAAGCTTCATGAAAGGGTTTCAATGCTTTTGCATTTGACTCGTGAGGGACATCTAGTAACGACTAGTGGAACTGCAGCTTGATGTATTAATAATTTCAATGCTTTTGCATTTGACTCGTGAGGGACATCTAGTAACGACTAGTTAAACTGCAGCTCTTTGTAGAATTATTTTGATATTGGACACTATAATATTCACTGCCCACTGCTAATCTTGTCCCATAATGCTTTGCAGGGCCTTTGGTTGGGATTGTATTTTTGCCCATAACTGTGCTTGGGGTGGTCCTAGGAGGAAGGGACCACCACTGAATCATTCACATGATATGCTTTTTGTGTTCAAGGCATCTGCTTGGTCCTCCCCCTAGGTTAGGGGGGACCCCAAAATCATCACCTCTCTCATTGCTTGATAGTGTATTGTCAAAATTCACTTTTGTGAATTGGTTATATGCTTTTTTAGCATAGAAAAGTGCTTTCTCAAAGTATTTGTAGTTGTTTATTATACTGTTGCTACTAGCACAGTTTTTTGCTCTGCTGTTTTTCACTCTGTTATGTGCATGCTACTCACTCCTGCTCTTTGAGTTAGCAGTGCATGCAATACAATACCCAGGAGACATATTTTAGTATCCCTATATGTAGATGATATAACACTCTATGTGCGTAATCCATGTATCAGTCTAAACCCCATGCTGTTCGAGATCACTGCGATATACCCTAGACTACCCCATCGTTTCGTGACAGGAGGAGGTCAAATATTTGGGGATAATAGTCTCCAGGGATAGGACGGAGCTACTACGGGCCAACTATGTGAAAGTATTAATTTCCCTCACGGATATGATAACAAGATGGATTGCCATGCCCCTCTCGATGGCAGGAAGAATCTCCTTAATGAAAATGGTGCTACTTCCTAAATTATTATATTTATTCCTCAACATACCCATATAATCCGGGCTGACACTTCTTTAAAACACTTCAAATGCAACTGATTAGATTGGCGTGGGGAGGGAAACAACCCAGACTTAAATGGGAAACCCTGATACGGCCCTTCTCACAAGGAGGTTTTGAAGCCCCTGACATGAAACTGTATTATCTGTGCGCACAGGCACACTATGCAATACATTGGTTCCACCCTCCCCCCTACATGCCGCATTTAGCCATTGAGCAGGGATACATGGATCCTGTCCCATTAACTGGCTTTATAGCACACAGGCCCAAAGATAGGAACCCAGATCCCACTACAGTGGAATGCACTACGGCGGCCTGGAGAGGAATGACTCATAGAATAGCGGTGCTCATGCTCTACTCACCCAGGCTACATCTCTCACAGTATCCAGACCTCAAGGTGACGCAAGAGCTAGGATGCCGCAGAATGTTGCAGAGGGTTAAAGTACACACCTGGGACGACCTCTATGATAATGGGATTTTCAAAAGCAGGGAGCAATTCTTCCATGGGGACGAGCCCACAACACTGGAACTCTTCCTATATGTGAGGCTTCATCAGAGTGTCAAGCATGTCACGCCCACATTCCTCCAGGAACCGCCTACGCTTGCCCCGCTGCATGCCATACTGCAGAGGACTCCCCCGGCACATGTGGTATCTCTTCTATATCACCTGACACAGACCCCCTTGACAGAGGTTCCCACTGACTCACGACAAAGATGGGAGACAGACCTGGGCGAATCTCTCACAGACCATCATTGGAGGTATAGCTGTGACCAGACAGGGAACATATCGGCTAATAGCCGCCTGAGCATTATACATTATAAATGTCTTCACCGCATATATTATACACCGGCTAGACTGCAGAGATACTACATACGGGAAGATAGAAAATGTGACAGATGCAGACAGACAGATGCATATTTCCTACACATGGCCTTGGACTGTGGATCCGTAAAGGCATACTAGCAGCGGGTTTTGAGGGCGCTGGGAGAAATGATTGGACCTACTATTCCGGCATCGCCGGTCATAGCACAGCTAGACTACATCAAGGAAATTGAGGTGGTATATAGGAAATTCATAGCACTGGGACTCTTATTAGCTAAAAGAAGGGTTGCCTGTAGATGGGGAAGGGGCAGGGCACCTACATTTAAGATATGGCTTCAGGACCTGATATTGTGGCAGGAGCAAACCATGACTTATGCAGAGCTACTCCCTCCTACCTCTAGACTGAAGGCTATATGGGCCCCTTAAAAGCGTATTTGTTAATGCACCCCTCCATGAATCCACTACTGGGAGGAGATGTGGTTCAATGCCGGGGAGAGCAGGAAGGGACCCTAGAGGGACACAAAAAACACACATGTGCAAGATGGATGGGGGAAAGGTAGGCTCACTGAACGATGACATATAGGAATGGGCGGTAACAGATGCAAGGGAGTGTCAAGCCCGATGGATGAATTGATGGGACAAAACTCAGTCCAGAACCATTGGACTAAAGATTATGTACTGTACAATAATTGGTAAACGCAAGATGCTGAAGAAGTACCGATTTGTGTTTATATTTATATTTTATATTTATATTTTATATTTATATTTATGGTTTAAATCTGTTTATTGAAATTTATCAACAAACAACATACCTGGCAGTTCAGAGTGTGTAGCATAATGTGGCAACAGGGCCACAGTCTGATTGAATACATAAGCGACAAAAACAGTGCCTACGAGGGATGCCTAGGCATAAAATGAAACTTATTCGAATCCCCCAACCCCTCCCCAACCCTCGTCCACCGGGAAAACGAAAAAGGGGAGGGGAAACAGGAACACCACTCGGGGTTTGGCATATGAGTGACGCTTTAAGCCGCTTCCAGTTGTGGGGCAGAAAGTCGTAGAAGACGCAAGTACCTGGGGCATGTGACCTCTCGGAACTCAGTAGCCAAGATGGATATGAACGGCTGCCAGAGCTCGACAAATGTAGAGCCCTTCCCTGCCAGTGTGAGGATCAGCTTCTCCATCCCCAGAACATGCCACAAGCGATACAACCAAGCTGTGAAAGTAGGGACCTGGGGAGTACGCCAGTGTGTTAATATGTTTTGGACCGCCGAGCCTAGGGCAATTGCTATCAGGCGGCCTCTGCGAGATTTAAGCGGGTACATCAGTGGGTTTGGAAGGCCCAGCAGAATGTATGCGGGGAACCGTGGCAGTTGGGTGTCCAAGTGTGCATCCACCTCATCAAGTATCTGAGTCCAGTATTCCTGTATGTGTGTGCAATCCCAGAGAAGGTGTACCAGGGTGCCCACGCTCCCACATCCCCTCCAGCATTCAGCACTCTGTCTTGGGTCTGCACGATGTAGGCGCTCGCGATACAAAAGGGGATGATGGACGGAACGTTTGAGCCAATCAAACACTCACCCCCAGTCAACTGATCTGGGTTTAATCCATCATCATTCTTTAGCTCACTCCACCACAGACATGGCCATATGCAAATCAGTCTGACCCTGTGCCTCATGGGAACAGTCCAGCACGAACTGCCAAGCCATGTCTTCCCTGGACCGGAAACAAGCATCCTAGGACCGGTTTCTGGCATTCCAGCCGTCATCAGCCAGGCTTGCTTGAATCCAGTGGCAAAGTGAGCAAGGGACCCACGTCTGGGCATACCCCCGCCAACTTAGGGCGAACAAAGCGATACAAAAGGGGATGATGGACGGAGCGTTTGAGCCAATCAAACACTCACCCCCAGTCAACTGATCTGGGTTTAATCCATCATCATTCTTTAGCTCACTCCACCACCCCAGTTCAGACATGGCCATATGCAAATCAGTCTGACCCTGTGCCTCATGGGAACAGTCCAGCACGAACTGCCAAGCCATGTCTTCCCTGGACCGGAAACAAGCATCCTAGGACCGGTTTCTGGCATTCCAGCCGTCATCAGCCAGGCTTGCTTGAATCCAGTGGCAAAGTGAGCAAGGGACCCACGTCTGGGCATACCCCCGCCGATGTAGGCGCTCAGGCGTGTAGTACCAATAGGTAGCCAGCTTAGTAAACGTTTCCGTCAGTCCCAGGTGATAGGCAGAGTGGCGAGCCCTATAATACACCCCCTCCCATTCCTTATTGCTAAGTGTCCTGCCCAGGTCCCGCTCCCACCGGGCCCGGCCGGCGCTGTATTCGTGCGTGTTCCTAGTTAACAGCATCCTATATAGATCCGAAATAACCTTTTTGTCAGATGTGCGGGTGAGGAGCCATTTCTCATACACAGAGAGACGTCTTTCAGCCGACGGCCGCACCCGAGGGTGTAGCGCCCAGTGTCTAATCTGCAGATAGCGCAGCCTTTCAGATTCGGGGATCCCGTAGTCCAATCTAAGCTGTGGGAACGGTATGATCCCGTCTACATCTAAGAGGTGCCCCAAAGAGCGGCACTCCGACGAGCGCCACCTCGAAAAATCTGCACTGTCCATGCCTGGCTGAAAGTCTGGGTTGTCGAGTATCGGGGTGAGCGGAGAAGGGAAGGAGGTCAAGTCGTGTTTAATATTGGTGCGGTCCCAGGTCTCCAAGGTGACGCGGGTAATATGTGACGCGTAGAGATTGGGCGGTCGATGCGCCCTGCGAAGGAAAGGGACCCTCTGTAAGGGTGTAGCCGCGACTGCTTGGTCCTGAAAAAGCCAATGCTTCTCCGATTCCAACCTGTTCCACTCAACCAGGTGGCGTAGCTGTGTCGCCTGGAAGTATAACTGGAGATCGGGGACGCCAAGGCCGCCCTCCTCCGGCGGGAGAACCGTCAAAGTACGCTTCATCCTGGGTTTACGGCTGTTCCATATGAACTGCGCGAGGTCAGACTGGGTTTGTTGAATCCATCCCGGAGGGGGGTTGAGGGGCAGGGTCTGAAACAGGTACAAGACCTGTGGCAATATGGTCATTTTTATGGCTGCCACTCTGCCGAGCCAAGAAAGCGGGTAGTGCTTCCATTGACCCAGTTCCCTGCGTATTTTCGCTCGCAGCCGAGTGTAGTTGACAGTGGCCGTGTCTAAGACAGAGGGTGCAAGTTGGATCCCCAGGTAGGAGACAGTATCGGACGCCCACTGGATAGGGTGTCGCTCCTGTAGCCACGCCCGGGTGGATGGAGACAGGGAGAGATCAAGCGCGACAGACTTATCCATGTTAGCCCTAAACCCCGAGGCTTGTGCGAAGGCATCGAGTTCTAGAAAGCAGGCCTGCATCGCGGGTATCGGGTTAGATAGGGAGATCAATACATCATCCGCGTATAAGCTGATGGTGTGGGTATCCCCTCCGAATTTGATCCCTGTGATCTCCGGATTGCGTCAGAAGCGTTGAGCCAGGGGCTCCATATATAGCGCAAAAAGGAGGGGTGAGAGAGGGCACCCCTGTCTGGTCCCTTGGCCTATAGGAAACCGGGGAGATGTGTGGCCATTCACCCGGACTGTAGCAGTGGGGAAGCGATAACAGTTCAATATGTGTGTTCTGAGCTTCTCCCCCATCCCGGCCCGCTCGAGGACCTGCTCTAAGTATGGCCAATGGACCCTGTCAAAGGCCTTCTCGGCGTCGATGGTAAGAAACATATATTCTCCCGCAGTCCGGGAAGCCTTCTCGATAAGGTGGAGGGCCCGTTTGGTGTTGTCGCTCGTTTGGCGCTGGGGAATAAAACCAGCTTGATCCGGGTCTATAAGCCCTGGCATGTAGGGGCCCAGGCGTGCAGCTAGGATACTGGTATAGAGCTTAAGATCGACATTAAGGAGGGAAATGGGGCGGTAAGCTCCGCAGGCCGCTCTGTCACGCCCCGGCTTCGGGATAACCACTATGGATGCTGCAAGCATCTCCCCCGGGATCGCACCTTGTGTACCAAAGGAGTTAAAAAGGCCGGTCAGGACTGGGGCCACAAGCGGGCAAAATGTTTTGTTAAAAAAGCAGCGGAGTATCCATCGGGTCCTGGGGCCTTGGCCTGTTTAAGGCGCGAAATGGCTGCAATAACCTCCTCTACTCGTATTTCTCTCTCCAGGTGATCGGCCTGAGCCTTGGTTAGGGTAGGGAGATCAGTCTCCGCGAGGTATGCAGCACCATCCGCTGTGTTCAGGGATTGACTGGCGTATAGACGGGCGTAGAAATCCCGAAAAGCCTCAGCAATCTCGGAGTCCTCCGTGACCCGCCGACCGTCCCCCCTCCGGATCTCCTGGACCCCTTGTTTCTGCCTAGCCTCACGTAGTTTGTGAGCGAGAAGTCGACCACACCTGTCGCCGCCCGTATAATAAGAATGCCGCAGCTGAAGAGCGGCATACTCCGCCCTGTCTTGATCTAACGCGGCAAGTTGCTGTCGCACAGCCTTCAATTGTCGCCACACCCGTGGGGCCCCGGTGCGTTGATGCACCTGCTCTAGTTCTCTCGTCCTCTGGGAGAGGTCCTCCCTCTTGCGTCTGCGCTCCGCATTGTCTGCTGTGGAAATGGCCACAAACTCCCCGCGTATGACCGCTTTAAGTGCCGCCCACTGTGTAGAAAGAGATGTGTTGTGGTTTGCATTGTGTAAGAGGTAGTCTTTAATAGCACGTTGGATCTGCTCCACGGTCGCTGTGCGGTGCAAAAGGGTGTCGCGGAGGCGCCAGTGGCGGGTAGGAGACTGCACAGGGGGGAGCGCGAAGGTAGCAACCACCGGGGCATGGTCAGAGAGCGAGGCAACTCCTATCTCCACCCCAGTCGCGTGCGCGTGCATATGCGAGGAACCTAAGATATAGTCGAGTCGAGCATATGTTTTTTGGGCACTGGAATAGTAGGAATACTCGCGCTCAAGGGGATGGAAACAGCGCCATAAGTCATTAAAACCTAAGTCCTGCAGCCGGGCAAGGCCGGTTGCTGAAATTGCACCCGCCTGGCTCGTGCGCTGACATGACCGGTCTATAATGTTGTCAAACACCAGGTTCAAGTCACCCCCAGTAGGATCCTGCGTTCTGTCGTCGACGTAGCCTCCGTGAGTGCGCTGTGCAAGAACTTCTCCTGACCCTCATTAGGCGCATACACCGACCCAATCGTGAAAGTCAAACCCCCAGGATAAAGCGGTAGGTAAGAAGGCGCCCCTTGATCTCTGCCTCTTTCTGAAGAACCCTCCCCTGGAATGTGCTGGACACCAAAATAGCGACTCCAGCAGTTTTAGTGGGCCCGGATGAAAACAGCTGAATCGGAAACGCGCGGGACCTGAGGCGGTGGCAATCCTTAGTCAGGAGATGCGTCTCCTGCAAGAGGCATATGTCAGCTTTGGCATTTTCTAAGCAGGAGAGGACAGCCTTTCGTTTGATAGGGTTATTAAGTCCCCTCACATTAAGGGAGAGGACTGTAAGCGTAGTTGGGGGCATCTATCCGATGGAAATGTGGTGGGGTGCAGTACTGCGGGGCAAGGGCCGTCGCTCCCGTAGTGGGTAGCGTGTGATAACAATGGAGGGGTTCTCCCCTTGGGACGCCCTGTGTGGGTGCGAAAAGAGGGTGGACGAGGGACCCCAAAACCCAAAAAATAACCCAAAACAAAAAACCCAAAACAAACTATCCACATAAGGCGGATTCAAATAAAAACAAAGTTCAAAATTGCATGATAGTCCATCATCCATAGACGATCGGTGAAGGTCTTCGTGGGGATCGTGTCGTGGCCAGGGGTGCGTCCCCTCCCCCCCGTCGGCCACTTATCGAGAGGAATGACATCGGAAATGCGTTTCTTGAGTAGGTGCCCGTCAGGCGGGCTGCGTTGTGGCCAGTGCCGCAGGCATGGCGTCCAAGGCTGCTTTCTGTCCTTGTGCTATCGTTGCGGGGTCTGGTCTCCGAGGGCGGCGCCGACGTCCCTGTTGTCTCCAGCGTGGTCTGTCTTCCTCTGCTCCGCGACCGGAGCCACCCCCGCCATCCTCCTCCTCCGGGATGTCAACCCCCAGCAGGCGGCCCGCCTCTGAGAGTGAGCGGAGTTGGTAAAGTTTGCCCTCCATGCGGAATACAAGCCGGAATGGGTGCCCCCAGCTATAGGTGATGTTGCGCTGGCGCAAGTGCGTGGTGATGGGTCGGAAGGTCTTCCGTCTTTGCAGGGTGAGTGCTGCTAGATCTTGGTACAGGACGGGTTGCTGGTCCCGGAATGTAATCGGCTGCATCATTCTGGCCTTCCGGAGAATCTCCTCTTTGGTACGAAAGTCCTGGACGCAGACCAGTATGTCTGCTGGTGGGGCCGTGTCGGATCTTGGAGGGCCCACCCTGTGTGCTCTGTCTAGAGTGAGTGCTGTATCGGGGGGGTTACCGAGTACGTGGTTGAAAAGCTCCCTGACGTACTTGAAAATGTCACCCGCTTCCTCGTTGGCCTTTACCCCCCCGAATTCTAACGTTATGGCGGCGGGACCGATTCTCCAGGTCCTTGAGATGGGTCTGAAGGTCCACTTGTTGGTCGTGTATCCGGATGACCTCCTGCTGGAGGGTCGACAGCTCCGTGTCCCTCGTGTCGCTCTTTTCCTCCAGTACAGCAACCCTCTTGCCAACACTGTCCACGTCTCTGCGTACCGCCTTAATTTCGGCGGTGAGGTCGCGCTTGAGCGTCTGCAACTCATCCCGTAAGGCCAGGAAGAGGGACTCGAGAAAGGCCCTGGTGACCGGTTCCGCTCCGTCACCGCCCGTCTGTGAGGAAGATTCGTCACCTGGGAGAACAGAACCCGTCTGGCTCCCGCTTTGGGTGTGCGCAAACAGTTCCTTCAAAGTTTTGTCCTTCTTCCCACGTGTGGAGGACATGACTCGATTCTCCCCTGTGTGCACGGGTGTGTCGGGGCAGGCCTAACTGGGGGGCGTCTTGGACCTCCGGATCTGGCGCTCACGCCGCGGGTCGATGGGGGGGCCCCTCTGCTGGCGCTATGTATCGTAGATGCGTCTTCTCCCCCACGGCGCTCTCGGCGTATGCTCAAAGGTGCGGGGAGACCAATACCGGTCACCCGTAGGCCACCGGGTGCCGTGCTGTCACACTGCCTCCAGCCTTGGTCGTTGGTGGGAAAGGCGGACCCTGGCTCCACTCTATGGTCAGGGCCCAGTGTAAGCGCCCAGTCTAGCGCGAGGCTCCTGCTGCGCAAACGTCCCAGGGGCACTCAGGCCCTCCCTCCAGGCCGGTGCAATCGGGGGTGGTCGTAGTCCCCACTGGATCCCTCCGGGCACCCCCAGCCCAAGCGGCGTGTGGCGTCTGCGTCTCTGAGCCTCAGGCCCTCAGTGAGCAATCGACTCAGTGCCCCCCAGATAGACGGATAGGTGGCATCTGGATTTTTCACTGGAGGCCGCAGCGGTGTGGTGTGGTGTGGTGTGGCGGGGCCCATGGGGAGTGTCACTAGGCCCGGTCTCAGCGCAGAGTGAGGCCCCGTCTAGTCGCAGCCGCACCTCAGGCCTCTCAGCAGTAACCCTGGGCATAATACTTCGCTACGCTCACGGAGCATGCAAAGTTTGTGCTACTACGCACTACGCAAATTGCACGTAGCAGAGTGAATAACTGTGCTAATTGACGTAGCATAGCAGCAGTAAAATAAACACTTTCAAATACTTTGATAAAGCAATTTTCTATGCTAAAAAAGCATATAACCAATTCACAAAAATGAATTTTGACAATAAAATATCAAGCAATGAGAGAGGTGATGATTTTGGAGTCCCCCCTAACCTAGAGGGAGGACCAAGCAGATGCCTTGAACACAAAAAGCATATCATGTGAACGATTCAATGGTGGTCCCTTCCTCCTAGGACCACCCCAAGCACTGTTATGGGCAAAAATACAATCCCAACCAAAGGCCCTGCAAAGCATTATGGGACGAGATTAGCAGTGGGCAGTGAATATTATAGTTTCCAATATCAAAATAATTCTACAAAGAGCTGCAGTTCAACTAGTCGTTACTAGGTGTCCCTCACGAGTCAAATGCAAAAGCATTGAAATTATTAATACATCAAGCTGCAGTTCCACTGGTCGTTACAAGATGTCCCTCACGAGTCAAATGCAAAAGTATTGAAAATCTTTCATGAGGCTTTTGCATTTGACTCGTGAGGACATCTAGTAACGACTAGTGGAACTGCAGCTCTTTGTAGAATTATTTTGATATTAGATACTATAATATTCACTGCCCACTGTTAATCTCGTCCCATAATGCTTTGCAGGGCCTTTGGTTGGGATTGTATTTTTGTCAATAACTGTGCTTGGGGTGGTCCTAAGAGGATGGGACCACCACTGAATGGTTCAAAAGATGTGTTTTTTGTTTTCAAGGCATCTGCTTGGTTTTCCCCTAGGTTAGGGAGGATCCTAAAATCATCACCTCTCTCACTGCTTGTTAATTTATCGTTTTCACTTTTCTGTAATAACTATATGCATTTTTATCATATAAAGACAGAGATATTTATTTTATCTTAACTTGCACTGTACAAGGTGCTTTTGGCAATTATTGTACAGTGCAGTCAAGCACACAGCTACGCAATGTGCATAGCTACGTGTAGTTAAAAATGTACTTTACGTAGCTACGTGAAATGCTACTACGCAAACTACGCCCATGCTTACTCAGCAGCCCACGGGACCCCCGGGCCATCTCAGCTCTTCGCCCAGTGCCGATCACGCACTGCGAGTTTCCCCCGGGAGGTGCTCACCTTATGCTTCTGTTGCCGGGCTCACAGTCTGTCCTCCGGACGCTCGGGAGTCGGTCCTCCCCCAGGCACGGGTCCACCAGTGGGAATCCTCTTCCTCGATCGCGGCCCCGACAGCTCCCCGCCACTGGTGGGTCGCAAGAGACACACAATTGGGTCGGCCTCGTGGGGATCAGCAACGGGCCTCGTTGCCAGCCGCTGGTCGATGCTGGAGCCGCCGCCGCTCGAGCTCCGCGGCCGCGGCGGTAGGCTATGCGTCGCAGGCCCAGATCCAGACCTCACGCTCTCGCTGTCAAGGAAGGCCAGGCTCGTCGTCGCGGTCCGCTGGCTTCCCAACGGAGCCCAGAGCTTCCTCAACCCTCGGGAGTCAGTGTGCCAGATTCCGATGGCTAAGATGGCTAAAAAGCCAGTGCTTTACTGGGCCGCCGACGGGAGAGACGGAGCAACGCATCCTATCTCGCCGCCATCTTGGCCACCTATATTTATATTTAAAGGACAGGAAAAGCCACGCAGGGTGGCTTTTCTTGTCTTGTAAATATGGGGCAGCAAAATGTGCCGCCCGTGGGTCACAACAAGTGACGCACCGGCGGCTCAAGGGGCTTGCAAATAAGCTCCTTAGTTTCCTATGCCGGACCCAGAAAAGGACAAGCCCTCTCTAGGGCCAGTATTGGATGTTGGGTTGCTGCTGTCATCAGATTCTGCCATGAAAAAGCAGGAAGGCCACGGTCAACAAAAGTGAAGGCGTGTTCCACAAGAAAAGTGGCGGCTGCTTCGACTCTGTTTGCGGGGGTTTCACTCCCTGACATCTGCAGGGCAGCCACATGGGTTAATGCTCATACTTTTAGGAACCACTACTTCCTGGACTCGTGGCACAAAGCTGATGTGGCAGTTGGACAAGCTGCATTATGACGCTTGTTTTTGTAAGGTATGCAAGGTGAAGTCTTTTATAACAAGGTGCATTTTCATATTTCTTTTCCCTCTCTCTGTCTCTTTTATTGTAATGTCTAGTTCATCATATATGATTAGAAGTTCTGCATATGTTCAAATGTTATATTTTAAGAGTTGCCTTTATGCGTTTATGATATATATTGGTACTTAGGGAAAACATTATTTCGTCAGTGTATCAGGTTGTGATGGGTCTTATGGTGGGAAGGTTCGCCTAACCCACCTCCTAAAAACGTTTGATACTGCTCGCTACTCTGATTCAAAGAAAACACAAGGAGATGATGGATGGGGCGCTGAAACTTTTCAGACACTCACCCCCAGTCACAGATCTAGGTTGAATCCATCATCGTTCTTTAGCTCACTTTGCCACCCCAGTTCAGACCCAGCTATATGCAAATCAGTCTTGACTAACCCTGGGCATAATACTTCGCTACGCTCACGGAGCATGCAAAGTTTGTGCTACTACGCAAACTGCACGTAGCAGAGTGAAAAACTGTGCTAATTGACATAGCGTAGCTGAGAGAGGTGATGATTTTGGGGTCCCCCCTAACCTAGGGGGAGGACCAAGCAGATGCCTTGAACACAAAAAGCATATCATGTGAACGATTCAGTGGTGGTCCCTTCCTCCTAGGACCACCCCAAGCACAGTTATGGGCAAAAATACAATCCCAACCAAAGGCCCTGCAAAGCATTATGCGATGAGATTAGCAGTGGGCAGTGAATATTATAGTGTCCAATATCAAAATAATTCTACAAAGAGCTGCAGTTCAACTAGTCGTTACTAGATATCCCTCACGACGAGTCAAATGCAAAAGCATTGAAATTATTAATACATCAAGCCTCAGTTCCACTAGTCGTTACTAGATGTCCCTCACTCACGAGTCAAATGCAAAAGCATTGAAACCCTTTCATGAAGCTTTTGCATTTGACTCGTGAGGACATCTAGTAACGACTAGTGGAACTGCAGCTCTTTGTAGAATTATTTTGATATTGGTTACTATAATATTCACTGCCCACTGCTAATCTCGTCCCATAATGCTTTGCAGGGCCTTTGGTTGGGATTGTATTTTTGCCAATAACTGTGCTTGGGGTGGTCCTAAGAGGATGGGACCACCACTGAATCGTTCAAAAGATTTGCTTTTTGTTTTCTAGGCATCTGCTTGGTTCTCTCCCTAGGTTAGGGAGGATCCCAAAATCATCACCTCTCTCACTGCTTGTTAATTTATCGTTTTTACTTTTGTGAAATAGCTATATGCATTTTTAGTATATAAAGACAGAGATATTTATTATATCTTAACTTGCACTGTCCAAGATGCCTTTGGCAATTATTGTGCAGTCAAGTACACAGCTACGCACTAAGTAATTTGCATAGCTATGTGTAGTTCAAAATGTACTTCACGTAGCTACGTGAAGTGCTACTACGCAAACTACGCCCAGGCTTAGTCTTGACCCTGCGCCTCATGGGAACAGTCCAGCCCGAACTGCCAAGCCATGTCTTCCCTGGGCAGGAAACAAGCATCCTAGGACCAGTTTCGGGGTAACACCCCTCATCAGCCATGCTAGCTTGAATCCAGTGACAAAGTGAGCAAGGGACCCACATCTGGGCATACCCTGCCAACTTAGGGCGAACAAAGAAAACACAAGGAGATGATGGACAGAGCGCTGAAACTTTTCAGACACTCACCCCCAGTCACAGATCTGGGTTGGCAGTTTGGGCTGGACTGTTCCCATAAGCAATAGAACGATGGATTTAACCCAGATTTATTGACTGGGGGTGAATGTTTGATTTGCTCTGCATTCCGTCCATCATCTGTGTGTCTTTTGCTTTCTCGCCCTAAGTGCGCCGGGTATGCTCAGACATGGGTCACGGGCTCACTGTGCCACTGGATTCAAGCTAGTCTGGCTGATATGGGGTTATGCCCCAAAACCGGTCCCAGGATGCTTGTTTCCGGTCCACGGAGGACCTGGCTTGCCAGTTCAGGCTGGACTGTTCCCATGAGGCACATGCTCAAGACTGATTTGCATATGGTTGGGTCTAAACTGGGGTGGCATGGTGAGCAAAAGAGTGATGGATTTAACCCAGATCTATTGACTGGGGGTGAATGTTTGATTTGCTCTGCATTATGTCCATCATCTGTGTGTCTTTTGCTTTCTCACCCTAAGTGCGCCGGGTATGCCCAGACGTGGGTCCTGGGCTCACTGTGCCACTGGATTTAAGCTAGCCTGGCTGATGAGGGAGTGATGTCCCGAAACCTATCCCTGTACGCTTATTTCCGGTCCAGGGAGACCTGGCTTGGCAGTTTGGGCTGGACTGTTCCCATGAGGCACATGGTCAAGACTCATTTGCATATGGCTGGGTCTAAACTGGGGTGGCATGGTGAGCAAAAGAACTATGGATTTAACCCAGATCTGTTGACTGGGGGTGAAAGTTTGATTTGCTCTGCATTATGTCCATCATCTGTATGTCTTTTGCTGTCTCACCCTAAGTTGCCGGTTATGCCAAGACGTGGGTCCCGGGCTCACTGTGCCACTGGATTTAAGCTAGCTTGGCTGATGAGGGGTGATGCCCCGAAACGGATCCCAGGATGCTTGTTTAAGGTCCAGTGAGACCTGGCTTGGCAGTTTGGGCTGGACTGTTCCCATGAGGCACAGGGTCAAGACTCATTTGCATATGGCTGGGTCTAAACTGGGGTGACATGGTGAGCAAAAGAACTATGGATTTAACCCAGATCTATTGACTGGGGGTGAATGTTTGATTTGCCCTGCATTCTGTCCATCATCTGTGTGTCTTTTGCTTTCTCGCCCTAAGTGCGCTGGGCATGCCCAGACATGGGTCCCGGGCTCACTGTGCCACTGGATTCAAGCTAGCCTGGCTGATGAGGGGTGATGCCCCAAAACCAGTCCCAGGATGCTTGTTTCCGGTTCAGGTAAGACCTGGCTTGGCAGTTTGGGCTGGACTGCTCCTGTGAGGTACAGGGTTGAGACTGATTTGCATATGGCTGGGTCTAAACTGGGGTGGCATGGTGAGCAAAAGAACAATGAATTTAACCCAGATCTATTGACTGGGGGTGAATGTTTGATTTGCTCTGCATTATGCCCATCATCTGTGGGTCTTTTGCTACTCTGATTCAAGCATGTGACTCTATGAAAGATATAATACTAGAGAAAAAAACAAGTTACTTGCTTGTACACTGTGGTTTTCCAGTACTGATATCTTTCATAGATTCACATGGAACCCTCCCTCCTCACCGTTCAGGCTCACCATTGTTTGACCTCTTATCCTCTGGGTATTACACCTGTACTCGGAATCTGAGGTATGGTGGCTCTGCAGGGGAAGAGTGATTTAGGTCTCTGCTCTGATTGGCTGAAGTTTGGATGCTTTAAAAAAATGTAGATAAGTTAATAATTTTTCTTATTTTCAATGGGTTTTTTAAGATCTATCTACTAGCATTGCTTTTCTATTGCTGTTACCGTGGGACTCCCACCATGACAACGGGGAAGATTCAAGCATGTGAATCTATGAAAGATGTCAATACTGGAACCACAGTGTACAGGTAAGTAACTTGTTTTTTATCGAGTGTGGCAACCAGCAAGACAAGGTCATCCAAGCTGTCTTCGATTTTAGTTTTGTAGTCGTCATCATCATTCACTGCAAATAGTTTTTTTGGACAGGTATTGGCACGAAAAACCTTGGCATTTGCAGCACTCCCTCCGTAGTGTAGAACAGTGTTCGAAAGAGGCTCTATGGCTACCTGAAACACAACAATAACATTTACTACAATTCAGATCAGCTTGTCTATGACCATTGGCTCCATTTCTTGTCATGGCATTTTCATATCTAGGTTGTGCATTTGAGTGCGCAAGTTTCATCTCATTGTCACATCCTTCAGCTTCTTGAGCATTTTCACACCCTTCGCAGAACGTTCCCTGATTTTATTTCTACTGATTACTTTATTGAGACTAGAATTCTTGTGGCATAATAACTTCCCCTGTGCCTTGACATTTGATGTGCGCATGACTACTTGATCATGGATCATTTTGTCCCCATTGCTGAATGCACAATTTGATGCTAATATACACAATGTTGCAACATATGCCTCAACTGTTTCACCTGGTGCTTGGCATCTATAATAAAAATTGTGACGTTCCATTATGATACTGATGCTTGTCTTCTATGTACAAGTCCCAGTCTTCTTCCCCTTCTGGCTTTTAAACTGGTGATGTATTGCCAAATAAATGTCTGCTCTCAGCACCTAAACAGTTATACAGTAGGGCTTTCTTGTACTGGGCACTATACTGTGCCCCATCAATGGCCACCAGATGATCCACTGGCTCCATCATTCCCTTGGTGTTCAAGGACTATCCAGGAAAGTCACAGGCATTGCCACCACATTCATTACCCCATCTGTGTTGCGGAAGAATGGAGTTTAGGTGGGGCTGCTTGCGCACTTGCAGTTATATTTTGTAAGGATCTTGGAGGTAAACTCATGGTGAAGAAGAGTTGGATTCAATGTGCACGCAAAGTTTATTCGAGGAAAACTTGAACTGGACACTGCAGTGGAAGCTTGACTCAATTCCAGCAAGTGGTGTAGATGCACTACCAATTCCTGTAGCTTCAAAAACACAAGGTTAATCGAGCATGGGCAGGATGCCCATTCTCGAGATCTGCCCCAAGTCTTGGATAAATATGGGCCAGAGGAGTCACTTGGAAAAAGACTCTGCCCAGGGCATGGCTGTGGACAATTACAGCTACTGGAGAAAGCCTACCCAGGGCGGGGACTACAGTCTGTGAAGAGAGAAGAGTGGCTGCAGAGGAGCAGCAGTGGTTCACAGAGGGAAGGGACAACCCATCGTTGTCTGGGGAAAAAGGATAGAGAGGAGCGGCCAAGAGACTTTCCAGAGTGGGCGAGGGAAAGTAGAGCTGACAGATCCCGTCCTCATTGCCAGAAAAGCTGTAGTAATGATATAGGCCAACGGTAAGGAGCACAGTGTAATTTAATTCAGCTCCCATTGCATCTCCACACAGAATGCCGCAACAGCCACCTACGAACCACCAAACCCCACAACCTTCTAAGCAGCACGAATTCCCGCAAGCACCCAGACACACATGGTGGAGGAAGAAGAGAGCAAGGGGAAAAGACCACAAGCGAATCAACACAACTGACAATATAAACCAACACATACTGAGCAATAGTACAGTGAGTCAACCTTGATCCTGTGATTATTCTGGTTAGTATTGATTGACCTCTCTTACTCTACTGAGTGCTGAAACTCTGAAGCAAGTTTAGATAGTAACACCAGTTCTTTGTGACAGTGCCAATGTTATGCGCCGTTGCCAGAGCAAGATCCAGTGTAATCCCTAAGGTGATACCTTAGGTAGGCTAAAGTTTGCTCATGATACTTTTAGGGCAAACATCTGTTTTACTATGACGAAGCATGACCCAGTTTGTTCATCCATCCAACCCTTAATTGTATTCTACTGGCTCAAATATTGTTGCATGTAACTTAAGGGTTCATAAGGGGGAAGGAATATTGTGCAATGGGTCATACATAAGTACATGTTTATGCAGGAGTTGCAGCAACATATCAAACAGGTCAGTCAACATTAGGGAGTCGAGTCCTGAGGCCCCTAGCAATCAGCTGTACCAGCCCGGGTCTCACATGCCCCTTGTAAACTCTTGACGGATCTCAGGTTTTTCCAATAAATCTACACGCTCAATGATGGCAAATGGTTTACAAAGGTTGAGCAGCAGCAATTGTTTGGCATCTATCCATATTGATAAGGGCCTGATTCACAAAGGTAAATGTACAGTTTCGTCTAAGTTTAGGACTGTTTGCTATTCACAAAGGGCTGTACGAGTAGTAGCTTCACGAGTGCAGAGTCTCCACACATAAAAAGACCTGTGGGGCATATTATCAAGGGCCTTATCTCCGCTTTTTTGGCTTTAAAAGCCAAAAAAGCGGAGATAATGTTTTCGCCTCTATTAACAAGGCAGTGCTAACATGCATTAGCGCATGTTAGCAGTCTTGTTACCGACGCCTCGCTTTGTATCTCTAATGAGATGCAAAGTGGGCGTTTGTGTCAAAATAACACAGAAAATGTCGCTAACTGCACTTCTCCGTATTACCAAGCCGGCCCAGGACACCCATAGCGATAAAAAAAGCCGCGCTAAGCGCGGTTATCGCCGTAACCTAACGTCTGCAAAATGTCAGACTTAGCTATATTTGTAAAGGGAGGTGGATTCTGAGGCTAAATCCACATCTCCCTATTACCAAGGATTCCCTTATCGCCGCATTTGTATCGCTGGATTTCCAGCGATGTCCCCTTATTTTGCCGCTATCGCTAGATTTGTTATCGCTGTGGAGATAAACGTTGATGATAACGTGTTATCTCAGCGATTTAATCCAGCGATAGCCGGCGATACAAAAAATAGCTCTAATCGCGCTCAGCGATATTTATCTCTGTGTGTTGATAATATGTCCCCTGTGTTTTTATGTGCTGAGACTCTGAAAGTGTAACCTTATCTTTGTGAATCAGGCCCTCAGTGTTTTTTGATCTAGGTGAAAGAATGATTCTCCTGATCATGATCTTAAATAGGGTTGAACAAGCCTATAAAAGGCCTCTCGGCACGGTGAAGCTCACTGAGATATTGAAAATACTGTGATCCAGAAGAGAAAGAATTTAGGGGCATATTATCAATGGCCAGCGATAATTATCGCTGGCCATGCTTAGCGATAATAGTCCTATCGCAGGCTATCTCTGGAAATTATCACCCTGGTAGCGCGTTATTAACAACGCGTTTCTCCAGGGTGATAAAAATTCCAGAGATAGCGAGGTTATCGCCGTTTTGCAGGGAACATCGCTGGCTTTCCAGCGATGTTCCCTGCAAACGGCGATAACTTTGCTGATACGACCCTGTGGTCGTATCAGCAGAATCCACCCCCTATGTTAGGGATGGCTAAGTCAGGATTTTAGCAGACGTTAGATTTTGGCGAAAACGGCTGTTTTCGCCAAAATCTAACCTCTGCTAAAATCAAGTGGGCTGCCTTGTAAATATCGCGATGTGAACATCAGCGATATTTGCAACGTAGTCCATCCAGGGTACGCCCAGTAACGCCCACTTTGCATCTCATTAGAGATGCAAAGATGGGCGTTGGGGGAAAGGGCGATAATGCAAGGATTCACGCGATAGCGTGACCTTGCTGAATAGGCGATAAAACTATCGCCGCTTTTCGTCCGAAAACGGACGCAAAAGCGGCGATAATTGTTTATCGCCTTGTTGATGATATGCCCCTTATTCATTTAGTAAACTAAGGAATGGTGTCATAGTCAATCATGGATAAAGCAAAGGAGTTACACACTGGTAGCAGAAGTAGATAAACCTTTGAGTGTAGAGTTTAGGCCTGTTTCTCAGGTACAAGGATACATATGATAAATAGCTCTGTCAATTATCGCCAAAACTTCAAAACAGATTTGCATATGTGCAGGTTGCCCATTAAATTTCTTTTTTTTATTATTTCATACATAATATAAAAAAAATATTCGTACAGATAGCATTTGTGAGAGTTGGAGCTATTGGCGTTGTAAATTAAATTGTCTTTTACCCATGTGTTTTGGTTTGGAGTGGAGTGGATGTATGTGGTGTGGAGTAGAATTGTGTGTGCTGTATTGGAATTGTTACTTTTGGAATTGTGTGGTGTGGATTTGTGTAGTGGAATTATGTGGCATGGTCAGATCCATCGGACCGGTCCTCCAACAGAGAAACGTAAAGGGGCATGTCTGGAGCCAAATTATACAGTGTTCAACATTATCCTGACAACCCCAGCCACCAGCAGGTAATGCAGACGAATTGACAGTCCGCGTCTGAATAGCATGTAATGAAAATATTAATCATATACATGCGGTGTGGCACGAACACCTGCTCTTGAAGTGGGAGCTCTAAATTGTGTGACATAAAAGTGCCAATGCGGGAATATGGCGCTAATGACTAATTTGCGTATGCTTCAGGGTTGAGAATGTGCTGGTTCATTGTCGTGATTTTGCACACATTCTGTTAAATGTTGTCTAAGAATTGGGGCAAAATGACACCTAATTAACAAATGCTTTTTGAAGTTACGAGGCAGGACAGAAGTGGATGCCTGCTTGTGCCCCGGGGGAACTGCAAGGTGCGTGCTCGATCGGAGCTATGATTGCTTTTTTTAATGCTTTTTGCTGGTGCTTTCTAACGTCTTTCAAAGCACCATATGAAAAATGTAAATGCTATTTAAATAAAGAACACATTCGGTAGAGTTTGGGCTGAATACAAATGCCAGGGAAAGTAGAAATAGTACCTCATTCACAGCGCGAGCAACGGAGGGACTCTAATTAAGTTGAATTAATCGGTACTTGATCAGTGCTCCGAACAAGCCACAGGAAATGACATATCGTGAGTTGTGCCAAATTAAAAGGCAGCAAAGGAGAGTGATTATGCTGTCAACAAATGTTGAGGGTGGGCGGGCTAAAAGTCCCTTTTGAGTTTTTTTTTATGCACAACAGATTGTCGCCATAGCGACACCGCATGCACACTGCCTTGGCTTGAGCTAAAAAAAGAATAACAATAAAGAAATATAACAAAGGAAAAAGAAGAACCCTAAGAAAAACAAATATTCAATAATATAGTCTAGGGGGCCGATTCACAATGGTAATCTGAGACAAAAGTCTAACTTTACGACTTTTGGTATTCATAGTGATCATTTACGAGTCGGCTCGGGCCTTATTCTCCGGCTCGAGCCGTACTCTCCGGCTCTGGCCAATTGTAGTGTAATCAATGGGCCAGAATGCAATTTTTACAAAAGGGAACATTAGGAACTTGTGATAAATGGTAGAGGAGCTCATGAAAATCAGTTTGGGCAGGGAAAGGGGTGTGGCTAGACACTACATCATAGCCCAGAAAAGTTTGCTCCTTTGCATCATGGTACACGCAGTGCACAATTTGCGCTCCCATCAGTGTTGACTGTAGTGTCAACACTATAGTCAACACTAAGGGGAGCGCCCTTAATGTTTACTGTAGTGTTAACACTACAGCCAACAGTGAGGGGAGTGCAAATTGTACCATGATGCAAAGGAGCAAACTTTTCTGGGATATGATGTAGTGTCTAGCCACACCCTTCTCCCTGCTCAAACTGATTTTCATGACCTCCTCTAACATATATATCACACGTTCCTAAGGTCCCTTTTTGTAAAAATTGCAATCTGGCCCATTGATTACACTTCATCCAGCCCGAGCCTGAGAGTACGTCCCGGGTGCGGGGAGTACATCCCAGGTGCGGAGATTCCGTCCCGACTGCGAAGATTCTGTCCCGACTGCGGACGTAAAGATACAACTCGTAAAGGATCTCTGTGAATACCAAAACTCATAAAGTTAGACTTTTATCTCAGATTACCTTTGTGAATCGGCCCCCGTATCTTTACGTCTGCAGTCGGGCCGGAATCTCTGTACCCGGGCCATACTCTCCGCACTCGGGCCGTACTCTCCGGCTCGAGCCGGATGAAGTGTAATCAATGGGCCAGAATGTAATTTTTACAAAAGGGAACATTAGGAACATGTGATAAATGGTAGAGGAGGTCATGAAAATCAGTTTGGGCAGGGAAAAAGGTGTGGTCGGCACCACATTATATCCTAGAAAAGTTTGCTTCTTTGCATCATGGTAGATGCAGTGCACAATTTACGCTCCCCTCAGTGTTGACGGTAGTATCAACACTAGAGTCAATACTAAGGGGAGCGCTCTTTTCCCTGCCCAAACTGACCTCCTCTACCATTTATCACACGTTCCTAATACACCTTTTTGAAAAATTGCATTCCAGCCTATTGATTACACTTCATCTGGCCCGAGCCGGAGACTACGGCTCGAGTCAGAGAGTACAGCCTGAGCCAGAGAGTGCGGCCCAGGTGCGGAGATTCCGGCTCAACTGCGGACGTAAAGATACGACTCGTAAATGACCTCTGTGAAAACCAAAAGCTGTAAATGACTTCTGTGAATACCAAAAGTAGTAAAGTTAGACTTTTGTCTCAGATTACCTTTGTGAATTGGCCCCTTCGACTTGGATATCACCACAACAATCATGATTATACCCAGAATCAGCAATTGACTGAAAAAGACAAAATCAATCAACGTATTAGTTTGAGAAATCCCAGCTGAAACCTACCCAAATTTGATCAAACTTGTTCAAAGAGGAAGGATCCCTAGCTTTGGCCAAGGCCATCTCAGACTCATAAATTTGTCTCATGAGAGCCCACCATTCAGATGCCTTTGGGGGAGTCGCAGAGATCCATGCCCTAGCGATTCATAACTGGGCACAGACTATCATCATTGTCATTAAACACTTGGTACCCCCATCGTACTCAAACTTGACTCCCTTCAATATCTCTTTAGGGGATAATAAAACTTGGAAGCCTAGGTCAGATGACATTAGCTTAGGTACCCTGACCCAAAAGTCTTGTAGGGTAGGGCATGTGGAAAACATATGTACAGTATCCTCAATTAGCAGACTACATTTGGGGCATCTCATTTTATCCATAGAAACATTCGCACCCCATATGGAAATACTCTCTGGGGTATAATACCAAAGCAAAATAGTCTTGAACTGTTATATTTTTAGATTGATAGAGTGTACCAAGCACTCTGCTGTCTCTAATGCCCTCTGGATCTCCGACACAAGAATATTGGCAATAGAAGCTAACTCCATTTTGTTGCCAGTAGCCCCTATCATCGGTCCTGATATACCATGCTTAACGACGGTCTCCTGCCTAGCTTACATAGATGTAGCATTAGCTCTGTACCTTTTAAATTGACTAAGTATTTGCACCCTGAGTTGTAAGTACTTGAAAAAATGTTGATTAGGAAGCTCATAGATAGCCTGTAATCTCGCAAATGAGCAGAAGCCATTCAAGTAATACAACTGCCCCATAGTCTGAACCCCATATCGCTCCCAGGCCCTGCCAATTGTATCATGAAACACTGGTGGAAAATCAGGATTATCCCAGAGTGGCGTTTCTTTATTTAAAAAAGCGATTGAATAGTTATAACAAATTTCCTGCCAAATACGAATAGTATCCTTCACCACCTTAAACCATATCCTCTTGTAATAATTAGGATCCCCCAAGTCAATGGAAAAAAGCCTGAACTCGGCCCGAGCGCTAACTGATAACCGAAAGCTGCTGTATCTGGGATCAGCCGGGATTAATAAACTGCACAGGTGCCCCGCAAACGCAGCCCAGAAATATAACTTAAAATCAGGGAGTTCAAGCCCCCCTTTCTTGTATGGAAGTTTCATAAGTCGAATTGCTCGTATCACCCGCTTATAACCCCAGATAAAGCTTCCAATTGCACCTTCCAGACGTCTAAAAAAAATGCGGGACCCGTAGTGGGATCGCCCTGAACAAATAAAGACATTTCGGGATGTTCATCTTAATGATGTTACATAGACCAAATACTAAGGGGGATATTCACAAGAACGTGCGCTAAACATCTCCAAAAAATGTTAACGCAACTTTACACATCGCAGTCTATCGCTGGAAAATAACCCCGTGTTAACGTGGAATTCACAACAACACGGCGGTACCATGCGATAGTTTGCCGAAAACGCAGCCAATGTCCGCGATACAACCACCGCGACGGAGATAAAAACACAAACCCCAACACCAAAAAAACGTGCGATGAGCCCATTCGCGATGAGGAAAGCAGCGATAAGCAGCGCCAGGCCCGCGACACACACACGGCATGGGGGAATAAGCACAACAAAAGCAGGAAAAAGGAAGACAAACCAAACAGAAAACAACAGCGAAGCACAAAGGAGGCAGCCGGAGCTAGTACACAACCCCACAAGCCCCATTGGCAACAAAACATTGTACATGGCAGTCCATCGTGGACAAGGTGAATGCAGCCGGAGAGCGGAGGAGGACAATGGAAGAAAACCAGAACAGCTGGAATGATGCGAAACGCACAAACAAGCAGAAACACGCCAACAACCAGAAGGCAGCAATGCACACCGGAGGTGGGAGTCCAGCGCCACACCAGGAGCTGGATGATATGGAGCAAATGGTGTCCACCACATCAGTCTGGAGATGGTGGCAGGAGTCGGGGACCGGAAACTGCTCAAAATCAACAGACACAACAGCAACAGGGAGAGGAACGACCAGGGACTGGGGGGACGGGTGGAGATGGGCACAATGGCACACATGCACAATTAAGCACAGCACAACTGCAGACAAACCATGCCCAAGAGTAAAAACACCAACCAAGAGCACAAGTCACACAACTCGGCAATATCACACCACTGAACAAGCACAGAAGTGAAAACCACACTGCCTGAAAGGGAGAAGGGTGAGCCAAATCAGAGCTGAAGGGACATCTCACACACAATGCAGCACACACACATAGGAAGCAGAGCACCCCAACATCGAACACAATGTGGCACAAACAGCAACATTTGCACAACCGAACACAGGACACAAGTGCACCCGCTTGTGGCCGGCAAATGGCCATACGCATCTGGCAAAGCACGAAACAGGGACATGATAATGCACAAGTTCAAACCCACAGCCCTGATGGGGTAGCAATGCATGTATGGCAGGGACCCAGATAGGCCGTGACACACACATTGGCATACAAATCAGCACTCATCACAGTTGGAGACAAGTGAAGGTGTGGAAACTTTATCAACAATTGCGTGGCAGAACGGCCAAGAGAAGTGCCACGACATGCAGACCAATGCAGCAGCATGTCTGAATGAGGAACGTTGGAAAGCGCCCATGTCCACCCCGGGTGAGTCCATCACCCATACAAGTCAGTGACAACCCGCGTTGGTTGTCCGCGCATGGATCCGGAGTCCAGGCCAATGCAGCCATGTCCACTGTCGTCTTGGGACATGTGACCAGATCCCCAACATGCAACCAGGCGTCGGGACACGTGCAATGG
The DNA here is from genome assembly GCA_963921515.1 of Calotriton arnoldi. Classification (NCBI taxonomy): domain Eukaryota; kingdom Metazoa; phylum Chordata; class Amphibia; order Caudata; family Salamandridae; genus Calotriton; species Calotriton arnoldi. The sequence continues at coordinate 2,493,115 of CAWUFW010001484.1, read as the reverse complement.
GTCACATTCAGTTGTGGCTGCAGGTACGTTGTCACTCGTCCATGAACGCGAGTGCAGCAGCGTAGGCCAACATTTCCAATGAGAGCTCGTTGTCCACCACATCTAACATGTCGGTGACGTAACCCATCAGCTGTCCCAGACAGATGTGCTAACTCCAACCCCTGGCCCCAATTGGCACTAAAGCCCAATAGGGGAGCGGCTCAATGTGGTCACTGCACATGACGACTGGTGCAATCTCCCAGGTCCAGTTGCCAGCATGCATGCCAATCATCCAGGCATGCCATAAACGGGCATCACGGTGACACTCCTGGTCGTGGGCCAACAGGGGGCGCACACACAAGTCGAAATCCAGGTCAGCTACCGTTACGTTGGAGAGGCAGACATCCATGGTCCACTCGAATATGCACGAGCGACAATGCAACACAGGCTGAACGCAGGTGACGTTGGCAAGGCGGAAGCTTAGCCGGTAACTGATCCGCAGCACTGCCAATGGCAGTGCCCACAGTACATGCAGCAGACGTGCACGGTACAGGTCCACGTGACTGGAGTTGTGCATGTGTCCGGGATGGTCTGCAATTGCGTCAGTGGCTCTGCTTGAAGCGGCACTGTGCTGACCCGCGCCAGTCCTGTGGATGAAATGCCGCAGCTCGGAGCAATGAGCAGTGTCTGTGTGCAACAGGTGCAGGCCTGGGGTGGGGTGGGAGTACGTGTGAAGGCCATTTCACGCACGCCAACTACAACCAAGGACTTCAGAGTGTGGGATGTGTACAAGTTGGTCTCACGTCGGGCAGTGCGTAGTGTGGGAGTCGCCAGCAAATGCTATCGTATCTGTCAGGGGGTGCACTGCTGGGCACATGCAAGTCCCAGCTCAGAGCTGCAGATGTGCTACCACCTGATAGTTCAGACAAAGGACCTTTCATCCCTACAGTAACTTCACCATCTGCTTGCATACAGGAGATGTAGAGGCCTGTCGTGGGTGGGGTGGGATGTCTGCGACCCAGGGAATCATGGATAATATGCCGAGCACGTGGCACATGAGCGGCCACACTGGGTGTCACGTTGCCTCACAGCAGCTCCTCCCTCCCACGAGCCCCCACACTTGTGTGCGCTGCGCGGTTGTAACACGTGCACTCCTACGGCACCCCATTGTCATGCCTGTCTGCGCATGTCCAGCGGCATGCCAACAACACCGTGAAGCTGGCCGTTTAGGCTGTGCGGCCACGTGAGTGTAGGCCAATGGTCTGGACAGGGCGGACACAGGTGTACAGTCCATGGCTGGCTGTGATCACGCTGCGAATGAGGCTAGGCATCTGACTTATGCAGCCGCAGGACTGATACACATAACACTTGGCATGCATGAGCCAAGACCCCAAGCGGTCTTGCGCTCCTACATTTCCCCGTACGTGCGGGCCCGCCCTCCGGGTGCATGCTACATTGCAACATCGACTACTGTGGCCCCGGTAGTGACAACACTCCAACACAGAGACACACTTACCGCACTTCCTGCTCAAGGCCAGATCAGAGCCACGCCCTGATCCCCCTGCCGAATCAGCACACCCCTGCGCTGACCTGACGTACGCCGGACCAGCACACGCCGCTTGTGCATGCAGGGGGGGGGGGCGGGCAAAGCTACATGTCCAAGGTCTCAGCCACTGCTGAGATGACATGGTATCGTCCGCTGAAGACAGCACACTGTGATGTTGCAGGGCTCGGGCCCATCATGCTGACATAATGACCACACGGACACACTTGCTTAGATGGTGTGAATGGCTACGAGCACGTGCGCCCGGCCACTTTTATTAGCAGGCTCACATGTCGAGTGACACCTGTGTTGGATGTGTGTGGGGTGTGTGTACTCCAGCCGTCATGGAGTGCCTGGTGCAGTCAAAAAATGACAACAGTGTACATCGTTAAGGACACAACCATTCAACCATAAAGGCCCCATGACTTGAGCTGCACAGAGTTAGTGGTCCCGGATGCACAGCGTCCTGCACGGGCCTACCACGACGGGCCGCTGACTTGCGGTGCACTGGGGCAGGGTCACGAGAGCAGAGCAGGTTCTCGTAGATGACAAAGGGGGTTGTCGCGGAGTGTCTCGGTGGACAGTGGAAGGTGTACCCCCAGGGCATGATGCAGAGTGCAGAACCACGCAGAAACAGTCACTATGGTGGAGATGAATGGAACAGACACATGTCGAACACCAAGTCCGGCCCAGCCAGATGATGATGCAGACAACCCCCAGGCCATGGACTCAGACGCCACCAAAGTCCAACCAGAAAGTGCCCATGACTCATTGCGCACAGAGTTAGTGGCACCAGTGCTGATAGGGGAGGCCGCCTGCGATGAGGCGTGTCCAATGGTGTGGACTCCTCCATATCTTACCCAAGACACAGTTCCACATGTGTGACCTACTGGACCGCAGTGTAGGCCTGAGGCAGCTGTCAGCAGGGGCCATTCACCGAGTGTCGCCGGCTTATGTTGGATGGTCCCACCGGCCTGCGTAGTTCAGGTTCAGTGGCACCACGGGACGCGGACTTGCGGTGAACAGGGTTGGTGGCACCAGGTCAGTTGTTGCTAGTGTTCGGTCACCTTCGTGACGAGGATCCGGCTTTCATCCGGACTGAGCCGCATCTTCCTCTTACTCCTCTCCGTGCGTTCACTGGTATGGACTCATGAATCACGACTAAGTGCTGGATGTGGGACCTACTGGACCGCAGTGTAGGCCGGGGGCAGCGGTCAGCACGGGCCCACAGACACGTGTTGTGTGCTTGCGTGGCAGACTTTGGCCTCACTGATCGGAGGGAGTTCAGTGATGTGGACGCTGCCACGGACTTGGGGTCACTGCCATTGAAGACTCAGGACACAGTTCCACATGTGGGACCTACTGGGCCGCACTGTAGGCCTGAGCCCTCATCCAAGTGTCGCCGGCTTGCGTTGAACAGGGTTAGTGGCACCACGTGTCGCAGACTTGCGTTGAACAGGGTTAGTGGCACCACGTGTCGCAGGCTTGCGATGCAGACTTTGGCTTCACTGATCGGAGGGAGTATAGTGTTGTGGACGCTGCCACAGACTTGGGGTCACTGCCATTCTTAACTCATGACTCAGTACAACATGTGCCAACAACTGGGCCGAAGAGTACGCCGGTGCAGTATGTCAATGAGAAAGGAGTACTGTGGGCCAGCGTCGTGGAGGCCAGCGATGGTCTGCGGAGGCTGCAAAGGTCGCGGGACTGGGGCTTGGAGCTTGCACTTGCACGTGGTGGGCCCTCTTTGACACACGTCGGTGTCGGCAGGTGAGCGGAGCCTCCTTGGTGCGCTGGGGCAGGCATGACGGGTCTGGGGACCAGCGGCCCGGGGTGCAGCAGGCACACAGGGATGCAGCCCCGCCGCGCACGGCGCCGGCCTCATGGCGGGCTGAGAGGTGCCGCCCTGACAGACACGTTGGCCATTCCGAAAGAGAACCACGCCCAGAGCGACAGGGTTTTTATTCACACCCCTACGCAGGCCTGGAATACGCAGGGCCAACCCACTCCTCCCGCCCATACAGGGGGGGACGTAACGTGCGACATTTCCGCGTTCTGCCCCACAGCCTGTGGGGACATGGTAGCGTCCACTGGCCACTACACTCCATGCACCAGCAGTTAATGTCCACATGGCCATTTCCATGGTTCGCACATTGGAGTCTGTCCGGCACCTCCACGCCACACCTGGTATTGGGTAGGTTCTCATTCATTGGTCACGTGCCGCTCTCGCACATGCCTGCTCCAAGCCTCTCCTCACATTCTGCTATTGTGTGGCTGTGGTGCCATGCCGTGGCTGGGTTGTGTGCATGGCAAGCCCAGGTTCCCAATGGAGTCGTGTTGTCGTGTCTGGTCGGTTGGCATGTTGTGTGGCATGTTGCATGTAGTTCTGCTGCGTGCCCATTGCCAGTGTCGTGAGTTGCATGACTGTGGGGTGGAGGTGTGTGGTGTGTTCATTTGGTACTTACCAACGAGCACTGCATTTCCAGAGGTGCCATCCTGGGAGCGCTGGTTGATGATGGACTGTCGGGCGATGTAGGAATCATGCACTCTGCCTGGGGAGTTGGCCACGACATTGTTGAGGAGTCCCGGGTGGTCCACTATTGCCTGCACATTCATGGGATGCGTGTGCTTTCTGTTGCGGTAGTTGTGTGCAGTGTCGGCAGGGGGCACGAGGGGTACATGTGTGCAGTCGATTGCCCCGGACACGTGAGGGAATCCAGCTATGGCGTAGGAGCCTTGCTTGGTCTCCACTGCCAGCTGCTCCTGCGCAGTGTGGGTGAAGTGGAGGTGCTGGGGTACCAGGCTGATGATGGCATCCAGGACAGGTGTGATGGACTTGGATGGGGCTGGCTGTGAGACTCCTCCGACTCTGGCAGTTGTGGGTTGGAAGGTACCAGAGGCCAACATGTGCAGCACAGCCGGCAGCTTTGTCTGCGGAGGGATGTTGGTTGTCCGCTGTGTTGGTACCGTCAGCAGGTGGGCAATGTGGGTCAGGATGCGGGGGATGGTCGTCCTTTTGGGCCTGTAGTGGACAATATCCTCCTCTGGCGTTCGGTCTGTGCGGCTGGTGCGTTTATGGTGGGTCTGCTGTCTTTGTGTAGGCTGCCTCTGTGGTGGTCCGGGCGGGGGGGCGGGCGGGTCCTGGGGGTGGTGGCGGCCCTGGGGGTGGTGGCGGTGGGTGTTGTGGCCCTCATGGGTCTCCGAACTGCATGATCATTGGCTCCATGGCATCTGTGGGTCTTCAGATGTGGCTCTTGGCTGGGCTCCCTTTCATGCGGCAGGTAGTCGTCCTGCTTAACACCGGCAAAAGGCAGGTGTTAATTCCCTGCTGCTACCGGGCTTATCGCCTGTTTTTGGTTCGCATCGCAGATCTGGCAGTTCGTTGTGAAAGTGGTGTTGTGGTTTTTTCGTGAGTTTTTGCACGGGAACGCCTACTCTGCATCTCATTAGGGTTAGTTGGTGATGTGACCCGTGGGGGTAAAATTTGCAGCAGTTATCACGGGAATACTGGCGATGTCTGCAGTTTGCACACGCTTGTGAATGGGGCGTTAAATCTATCTCCACTTTTGATGCATTAAGGTGGGGATAACTCTGCGATAAGTCCTTGTGAATATGCCCCTAAGTGTGAGTTTATTCCATGATTTCATCTTAGAAATAGCTGATAATAGTAGATGTCGGCGCTGGAGTGCCCACGGCAAGATGGCCGCACTTTAGTGCAGCTCTTGTGGCCGGAATTTATAATCCATCAGAAATCCGTGATATGGGTTGTAATCCGCGGCATTAGCTCACGGAATCTAACAGAGCGGCGGAGAACAGGAAAGGCCGGCCAAAATGAGGAGCTAAAAGTAAGAAATGCCGGTGATGAATGGCGTACAGCAATAACTGCCTGCGGAGCAAGATGGCTGCCCTAGACGGCATCGGCAAAATCAAAGCAGTCACCTCCCGCAAGCTGGACAGCCTGACTGCGATATTGGGAATATGCACGCTGCATGATTTTTGAGCATCGACCCCGCGCGGAGGCCTCTGACACAACAGGGTAGGATTGCTGCTGCATCGGTGTGAGGCGCGAATGAAGTGCTTGGAAGAGCAGCTGTGGTTGTGCGGTCTGCACCGATGTGACGAGAGGAGAGAGTGGAACTATTACCTAGCTGCCCCTAGGAGTGAGACACCAACGGGGATGTGGTGTTGCAGTGGCAGAGGAGAGGCAGCAGGTGTTACAGCTTCCCCCTGGCCAGCCCCATTGTGGGTGCTGAGGGATCGTCTGGGCCTGTGGACTCCTTTGCCCGAGACCGCGACCTGCCTGGAGGAGGTGCGCGGGATTCTGATGCATCGCTGTGGGAACAGGAGAGGCCTACACCCGAGCCTACAATAACCAGAACCCTCAACCAGGAGGCAGTGATCGGCTCCTGTTATGGCACTGAGCATAGCAGCGGTGGACTACATACCACAGAGAAGGCCCCAAGGGAGGAGGTGCTGAGGTACAGCACGTCAGGGACTATACCGTTGATGGCGGTCCGGGGGGGTTTGGACCATTGAAAGTGCATCGCTGGGGCTACAGTTTACCAGGGTTGGGCCGTGCATGCGTGGTTCCCCTCCCCTCGTCCATCTTAGGTTATGATGGTAGGCAATCGGCGGCCCCGACGGAGACTGGGAGGCAGAATTGGCTGTAAGCGGGGCCAGCTCTACAACCGAAGGAGAATCTGTTAGCCAGGGTCTTATACATATTGCCATAAGGGAGGTGGAAGCACTTGGTGACCTGGAAGACTGCCGAGCAAGGTGGGCAGTGTGCTGTTATCAATGGCTTGTTTGACTGCACATTGGGGGCTAAACTCAGGACGGTATACCCAGACATAGGTAGCACTCCCCCCTCGCAACTAGAACTGGGTATTCTGCAAGCATGGGCAAGACTGACAAGCAACAGTCGAAATTAACTTTTGAATCTCGCCACTCGTCACGCCCTTCAACTGCACACTCAGACATGGAGTTGGAAGCCGAACACCCAGACACGCCCCCATTGGAGTCTGTGTTGCTGGTAATGCAGCAGAGCCTCCAGGCCATAGACAGAAAAATAGACACGCTAGTGCTACGTATGTACAACATGGCTGCTAAGATCAATAAACAGGCGGCGCGCCTCGCTACAGCAGAACAGCGAATATCCTTGGTGGAGGATGAGTCATATGAGAGGCGGACAGATGCGGCGACATGGGGAAAATTCTGGAGGTGATAAAAGCCAAACATGAAGAATTAGAGGCCCTATCTCGGCGCAACAACCTCCATATCATGGGGATTCCAGAAAGTGCCAACATGGGCTGCCTGGAGGACTACATCGAAGCAATGCTAAAAAAAATATTTGGCACAGAGCACCTCTCCCCAGGTCCTGATCGTTGGAGTGACCCATATTGTGGTTAAGAGGAAGGCGATGGGCACGCTTGATTTGTGAGTCCCAGTCCCAATCCATCAAATTGGGAAAGGCTTTCCCAAACAGTTGCACAATATATTGCAGAGCGTTGGTCCCCTCCTTCCCCTCGGTATTCCAAATATCCTGAGGTTGTTTCTCCTCTGGCAGTTTTCCAAATCTTCAACCTTAGTTTGGGGGCACTCCAACTGCTTATCATGGTTCCCAATGCATTTATTTAACTTAAGCTGTTTCCACCTCCTCAACATTGGAAACTCTTTGTTGCAACTCAGTGATCTCCATTGTAAGATTAGAAACCTTTCCAGACACCTCAGATAGCGATAGATGCATTTTCAGATTGTCTGGTCTTGACTGAGCATAATGTGACTGTGCCTCAGACCGCTTGGCCTGCAGTATCTGCAGGATTGCCATCAAAGAGAGTTATTGAGAGTTATCTTCTGTACAGATTCCTTGAAGGCCAGTGATGTGGAATGATCAGAGGGAGTACCGCAAGATATATCAGAAGTTGAACAAAGGTGAGGGGTTGAGCCCTTAGGAGAAGAATGTTGTTCTATAGGCTGTTTATCTTCAGTTGCCCCAGAATGGCCGATGTACGAGACATAACTCACTTCTCCCATTGATGTAACCCACTTCCTTAATGGACTACTCTTAGCCCCAGAGTTGCTCATCTTGCTCGTCTGCAGCTGTTTCAGAGATTTGCCAGATTGGTGTGATCTAGATGGCTCCGTAAGCTCCCTCGTAGTATTGCCCCTTTCTGAGCAGAATGGCCTTCCTCCTCCTGACCACCAGTATTATTGCTGCCAAGGTTACCCTCTTTGTGAAGTCCAGAAACACAGGAGCAAGAGGGGGTTCAACCCCAGGTATATACATTAACTGTAAGCCGGGATCCTCTGCTTGCTGCACCGTCACCCAAGCATTAGGTTCCAGTGGGCTAGCTCTTGAGTTCCAGTTCACAGCCTCTATTAAGCCCCCTACTGTACCCTCCTGTTCCCCCAGAGTATCTCTGGCGCCATAATCACTGTTTTTGTGATGCCATCCGAGTGTCTACTAGGGGAGACAATTCACCATCTTTTCCATGAGAAGATACAACAAGTGGCTCACTATGATGCCTGGGTTGGGGCTGGGAGCTAATACTGTTAAAAAGTCTGTTAAAAAGTTACCACCATCTGTAGCCTGAGTAGGAGAGGAGGGGAGTGTCACTGTATTCCCTCCAGTCATAGCTGCCACTATTAAAGCCTCTACTAGTGAAGACTCCTCGCCAAAGACTGGTTGCATTTGGCTGCTGTTTGTATACAATCCTTGACGGCACCAGATTGAAGCAGCTTTAGTATAGGGTGCCCAATCTGTAGCCCTGGGCATAATACTTCGCTTCCCTCACGGAGCATGCAAAGTTTGTGCTACTACGCACATTACATTGCACGTAGCAGAGTGAAAAACTGTGCTAACAAATTGCACGTAGCAGAGTGAAAAACTGTGCTAATTGACATACGTAGCTTAGCGCAGCAGCAGTATACTAAACACCAAGAAATGCTTTAAAAAAAAAGTATATAACCAATTCACAAAAGTGAACTTTGACAATAAAATATCAAGCAATGAGAGAGGTGATGATTTTGGGGTCCCCTAACCTAGGGGAGGACCAAGCAGATGCCTTGAACACAAAAAGCATATCATGTGATCGATTCAGTGGTGGTCCCTTCCTCCTAGGACCACCCCAAGCACAGTTATGGGCAAAAATACAATCCCAAACAAAGGCCCTGCAAAGCATTATGGGACGAGATTAGCAGTGGGCAGTGAATATTATAGTGTCCAATATCAAAATAATTCTACAAAGAGCTGCAGTTCAACTAGTTGTTACTAGATGTCCCTCACGAGTCAAATGCAAAAGCATTGAAATTATTAATACATCAAGCTGCAGTTCCACTAGTCGTTACTAGATGTCCCTCACGAGTCAAATGCAAAAGCATTGAAACCCTTTCATGAAGCTTTTGAATTTGACTCATGAGGGACATCTAGTAACGACTAGTGGAACTGCAGCTCTTTGTAGAATTATTTTGATATTGGATACTATAATATTCACTGCCCACTGCTAATCTCGTCCCATAATGCTTTGCAGGGCCTTTGGTTGGGATTGTATTTTTGCCAATATCTGTGCTTGGGGTGGTCCTAAGAGGATGGGACCACCACTGAATCGTTCAAAAGATGTGCTTTTTGTTTTCAAGGCATCTGCTTGGTTCTCTCCCTAGGTTAGGGAGGATCCCAAAATCATCACCTCTCTCACTGCTTATTAATTCATCATTTTCACTTTTGTGAAATGACTGTATGCATTTTTAGCATATAAAGACAGAGATGTTTATTTTATCTTAACTTAACTTGCACTGTGCAAGATGCCTTTGGTAATTATTGCACAGTGCAGTCAAGCACACAGTTAAGCAATTTGCATAGCTGCGTGTAGTTCAAAATGTACTTCATGTAGCTACGTGAAGTGCTACTACGCAAACTATGCCCAGGCTTACCAAACTGTGACAATACAGAGGGGGGAGCCGTTGTCTGTGAGCTGTCCTTCCCCCCTCCCCAATGAGTTGCTATTCCTGAGTCTTAGCATTACCCCCCCTTTGCTACGCCGCTGGCTCCTCGTCCTCCTCGGAGCATATATGCTCGCTGTGCCACCTTAGCTTAGGCACTAAAATGAAAGATGCGAGCCCGGAGACACATCACCGCGAATCCGCACAGCCAGCCGGCAAGCCTCCAAAGACCATGCAGCCTCCTGCCACTGTAAAGAGCCACCCGGCCTCTCCCCTACAGAGCCACGGCCGCTGCAGGTAAGAGCGGTGGGGCAGTGGGGCCGGCTGGGGGGGATTACGAGAAACGACCACAAGGGAAAATTAAATAAATAATTAATTTTTCCCTGTGGTCGTCTCTCGAAATCCCACCCAGCCAGCCCCACCGCCCCACTGCTCTTACCTGCAGCAGCCGCGGCTGCCCCTACATTGTGTCTGCCAGCACCCCTCGTGGCCGGGCTCGGCCCGAGGGTATAAATAAAAGGGCTAGGGTCGCATGTGACCCCTAGCCGAGCAGACACCAAGTGTTGTATGCATTTGTACTGCTCGCCGCCAGGTACGCCTATGACCCCTGTCAGGCCTTGCCTTCTACACTGGCGATGAGGGAGACAAGGACCCTCTCCCTCCCTCCACACTCACCCGGAGCCGGTCCGCACAACTGCTAGGCCGCCGCCAGCACCATCATGGCAGCCTCTGAGGTCCTTGCCCCGGCAACCGTACTGCTCTCCTGTTCGGCGGTGTGTGCCTGCTGTCTGCGTCCCACCTCCTTCCTGAACGCTGCTGCCAGTGCCCTGCTGTGTCAGTGCGGCATCCACAGCGTCAGTGAGCCAGCCTTCATCTGCGGCCTGTTTCCTGATCCAAGGCCCGCGTATACTACGCAGCAGAGGGGCGTGGCTCTTCCAGCCCTCATCGCGGGGCAGTGACTCCGCCCCCACCTGGAAGGAAAGTGAAACTGAGAAAAAAAACAATAAGGATAATAAACATCTGAAAGTCAAGCACCACATTGAAGAGATGCCAGCAGTCTGCTTCCTGGGCCGTTAAAAGTCCTGTCATGATCACGCAGAGCCTACAGGACCAAGAGGGATCACCCTGCCGCACCCACACTCTGGACTGCTCGCGGAGGAAGGGAAGGAGAAATCTCCCTCACATTCCAGGTCAGTCATTGGCTAAGCAAATAGCTGTGCTACAGCGGCAGTTTACCTGCACTTGGGACCAATGTTCCCTCTAATTGTTTTCCTCTGTGTGCGGCAGTGTAGGGTCTCTGTGCGCTGCAGCCATGGCTATGTGCGGCAGGAACCAGACCGCGCGTGTGTGCAGCGCCAAATATCCCTCCAAACTTTTGTTTAAAAAACTGAAAAGACGGTGCATTTCCACACATACAGCGCCACGTTAAGGGTCTTAAGGCAGATTTGCAATTTGGATACACACGCCATACATGAATTGGTTACACAGGCAAGTACACTTCAGGTTTACAAAAGCACAAGACTCCAACGGTGGTACCATCATAAGATTTTACTAAAGATTCTTAACTGGAGCACTGTTCATTGGGTGGGGAAATGTTGAGAGCCTATACAAGATTACATATACACAATAAGTTGTGGAATGGAATCTTCTTGCTGTAGTCTGCAGCGTTCATCTTCATTTGGCAACTTCAACTATTGCTAAATACTGCGGGAAACAGTGCATAATTTGTAAAACAATAAGTGCTGGGGCTCAAAGCTTAGCTCAGAAGATGTGCGTTGTTTTCCATCTGTGGCCCTGGATGATAGTTTGTCGAGGAAAAATATGTAACGGTCCCCAGGGTGCAGTAATGATGGAATCCGCAAAGGTTCAGTGGACTCTGGTGCCCCAGAGTTGTCTCTTAGAAGGTCTGGAAGGAGAGCTATCCCACCTGCTTACGTAGGGGAGTATTTAAGATAGATATACTCTTTACATATTAAGAAACATGCAACATGAAACCTTTTTCGCATTTATCTTTTCCCATGTATATATATATATTTGTATTATAATGAGCCAAATGTTTACGTGTCCTGGCTGGGAGACGCAACATCACTGTTGCTTTCCTTTGCAGACGACGATTCCTGCAACACCTCACAGATTAGGTCAATCGAGCACAGATGATCTTCTGTATTATCCACAGCTGATCCTGGGGAAGTCTGTGTGACTGACATCCAAGGCCTGAGTATTTGTTGAGGAGCCGGTATCCGCTCCAACAGGAGCTGAAGCATCCTGTGGTGGCTCTAAGACTACAGACATCAACATGGGAATACGCTGAGGACACAGCAGAACTTGGGCCGTTATCGGGTCCAGTAAAGCATCAACGTCCGGTGGCGCAACCAATGGAATTGTCAGACAGAGATCCAACACACATTCTTGTCCGCAGAACAGGCATCGGAGGTCAGGCAGAACACAGTCAATCCAGACTGGTCTAAATGACAGGAACCAAGACTTGCTCAGTTCGCGAAGGTGAGGTGTGCCCAGATGGAGTACCATGCGATCACGGAATTGGCGCTCCAAGAGCGTTTTTCCCATTTCCCTGGTGACTCGGACATCCATTGCGTAGCAGAAAAATGACAATCAGGATACCTGCTATTAGCAACAGGATCAGCGGAAGCCCTCCAAAAATGCCTCCGAATACGGAGTGTATGAAGTTGGGAATAACTCCGAAGACTGTCTGAAAGGTGCTTAACAGTCTAGAACCTATGGTCTTAAATAGGTGTACTACACCCATTATATCAGACATGTTAAAGATACGTTGCACCATTTCTGTGAATTGGAAAGGGCAGTTTGTTTGAACTAGTGCCTGTATCTCAGCTGAGGACCTTGCGAACTGAAGATCATAAGGGGCAGATTTACAAGAAACTGACGCATCTCTGCATTATAGCAGATATGCGTCAGTTTACTTGCGTCACGCAAAAAAAAACTTGCGCCACCATGGATGCGTCGCATTTACTATGTGACGCACCATGGCGCAAGGATTTACAGATGCGTCACGCATCTGTTGGCGCAAAGGTCATGCATTGCTGGAGTCGTGTCGCAAGCACGACGCAACTCCAGCAATGCTCAGGAAGGCATATACCTATTGTGCTGCGTCACTCCTTACGCCTGCTTCAAGCAGGCGTAAGGTTTTGACGCAGTGGCATCGTAGAAGTGGCGCAGTGAAATCTTGTAGATTACACTGCATACATTTTACGAGGCTTTCTTGCGTCGGAACGCCCACCATGCATACATTATACCTGATGCAGGTATAATGTGTTGCAGGGCTTTACAACGTGACGCATCTCCCTAGATGCGTCACGTTGTAAATGTGTTGCAATGTGGCACATTGTTTACGTCGCCGCTGCATCACATAAGTGACGCAACGGCGGCGCAAAAGTGTTGCAAGGGGCTTGTAAATCTGCCCCTTAGTCTCTTGGGCGGAGGTCAAGGGCACTGTTTTCTGTAAAAGCATGGCTTTCATTCGGCTCAGAATATCAAACCTTATAAAGGAAAAATTCAATGAAGGCCATAACGGCGCCTCCCTGACTGTGTGGGTCGGTGGAAACAATACTTGCATACAACAAGTAACCCTGGAGTTTACAGTGACAAGATATGCGATGCCCGGAAGCATCCCACAACTACCTTGATCATTCAGCATCAAGTAACTCGCATTCGAGAGCAACCTGAATACCGGATTAATTACGGCAGCCGGGGACCCTTTCAAGTTTGCAACTGAACCGTTACAGGCCCCGTGTAGCATGATACCCTGGCATATGAGAGATCCACTTAAAAAGTTCTCGCAGTTTGCACCGCTTAGAAACACTTCCATGTCCCCACTCCTGCATCGAAATCTGTATGGCAATTCCCAAGATTCCTTGATGAATTCCCAACCCATATCTGCCTGCCTTTTGTTGTTCTAGGCAATACTGAAACTGCCAATGTTACCCTCTTTGTGTGGCCATGGATTAACCATTCTGTGGATGGTGATTCTGCCACAGTGAAAGGTAACTTGTCCAGTTTTTCAAGACGCAGCATTGTATATTTTGCTCCCCTTGGTGCCATTGTTATCTGTTTTTCAGTTAGATTGTATGCAGAGAACAAGGACGTACTGTTGATAAATTGCAATGGTACATAACCCGAACGCAATGATTGCAGCAACAACATAATAGAACGTAGCTGAGATTGTCTGTGTTGTGTAGTATGGACAAATCCTGTTCTAGTACATCTATAGCAGAAGACACAATGTTGCCCAGTGAATAAATCCTGGATGTTAATGTAGTCATACCATTGTCAACTACAGCTAACGCCTTTTCTAGGTTAATTCTATCTATTTCACGAAGTCTCTCCGCAGCTTGGGGGGGGTGCTAGAGGGCGGACGGCAAGATGGCTAAGCTGTAGTGCAGCTCCGCCGGCCGACTCGACAATCCGGTCATTATCCTGCTCCCACGGCACCATCCGTGCTATCTACACGGAGGCTAATGTCTCGTGGATGCATCCTACCTGCATGAGGCGCTTTTCCCGGCGTCTTCTGGCTGCAGGCGGGTGATTTGCTGACTTCCTGCGCCGCTCCGCGGTGAACAATATGGCGGCCCGCTGGTGCGGATGGTGGAGGCCGGGGGCCTGGAGCTTACCTGCGGGCTGCTGCTCGGCTGAGTGATCGCTGCTGGCACCGGCAGGCTCTGCGAGTGCACGGGCTCCCAATATCTGCCCGCTGGGAAGTGCGCAGAGTGCGCCGGAGCTGGAGCGGGATGCGGCTCTGCGCCGCGGGTGGGTTCCTGCCTTCGGCGGCTGCTGTGCGGTTCGAGCGGGGCCGCTGCAGAACTCCGATTTGTCTACGGGTCTGTGAGGACGAGAGCGCGGGCGGACCTTGCCCCTGAGTTCACCGCAAGTCACAACGTGCACGGACCCTCGGGGCACACGGACCATCAGGCATCGTTAAAGCAGGAAGGCATAGCGGCGTGCAGACCCAGTAAGTGAACTGCGAGCGGGGAGATCGGCAGGTGAGAACTATGATACAGGCCTTGAAGGCGGATCCGCCCGGGGGCGATTCTGTGGCGGGAAGACACCTTGCTCGCCGGCTACATATAAAGGACTGCAGGCGATTGACAGACCAGCGAGGCGCCGCTGCTGTTCCCCTGCGCGTCGCATGCCCTGCGGCGGTTTATGTGCTCTGGGTCCCGCAAACCAAAAGGCACCAAGTTAAAGGAGGCGCGCAGGCGTTTTTGCGGCAGGTGGGCACGCCGGAGACCGGAGTGTCAGATAAACGTGCATTGCGGCACAGGCCCCAGCAGCACACACGTCAGAAGGCGATTAAGTGGCGGGAAGCACATTGGAAGACTGCCTCCACTCCAGAGACCACGGGCGTGGGGTATATTCCTCATAGGCCACGCATAGCGTCGCTCCCTACTACTGCACCAATCTTTGGCAAAGGCACACAGAGTATATGAACCGTGACGTGGGGACGACGGCAGTTTGAGCGACCCGGGGTTGCAGGGTGCTGGGCCTCCTCTGCCTTTTCCTATCCCTCAACGGTGGGTTGC
The DNA here is from genome assembly GCA_963921515.1 of Calotriton arnoldi. Classification (NCBI taxonomy): domain Eukaryota; kingdom Metazoa; phylum Chordata; class Amphibia; order Caudata; family Salamandridae; genus Calotriton; species Calotriton arnoldi. The sequence continues at coordinate 2,478,100 of CAWUFW010001484.1, read as the reverse complement.
CTGTGCCGCACCGAGAGCGGTTCCCTATCTGCCCTTTCTCGGATGGTTCTGGGACTGGCGCCTGCTTTGTGCCGCAGACTTGTGTACATCGCCCTTCAATTACACGGATAAGAGCGAGGAGGTCAGAGACTTGCGCATCCCACGGGCCTTTGTGATGAAGAGCGCATACGAGGGGTCGGCACAGCGGACGCGCGGGGCCTGGGGTGTGCTGGTCGCGGCCCCGTCAAGCGGAGACGCTCACCATGGGTAAAACGGACAAAAATCAGTCGCGCCTAACCTTCGACCTGCGGAAACCCGGTAGGCCGCCGCAGGGAACCACTTCTGACTCTGAATTGAACAATTCCACTGATGCTTCATCATCCCTGGAAAAGACACTATCTGCCATACAAGCCAGTCTTCAATCCATAGATGGCAAAATCGAGGCCCTCAATGGCCGTATGGACCACATGTCTGCCAAGCTTGACAGACATGCTACCAGACTGGGAGAGGCAGAAAAACGCATCTCGAACGCAGAAGACGGGCTGCAACAGGTGACATCCAAGGCATTGGACATGGAGAAGGTACTTGCTGTTATCCAGGCCAAAGATGAAGACCTAGAGGCCAGGTCTTGGCGCAACAATTTGCGCATAATGGGCTTGCCGGAATCGACAAATGTGGGCCAGATGGAGACCTATGTGGAAACTATGCTGCCCAAGATATTCGGTGCTGACAGCCTCTCTCAGCTGCTCATAGTGGAGAGAGCTCATCGATCCCTGGTGGCTCGTCCCCCTCCGGGGGCCCCACCCAGGCCGATCATAGCGCACCTGCTGAATTATAGGGATCATGTCAGAAGGGCACCATCACGTATCAGTGCAACACGCTGGTGTTTTACCCTGACTTCACAGCTGCAGTTCAGGCAGCAAGGAAAGAGTTCCAGCAAGTAAAAAACATTTTGATCGCAGAGAAGATGCAATATGCCATGCTATACCCAGCCAGATTGCGCATTGGAGCAGACGACAAGGACAAGATCTTCACGGACCCCAAACAAGCCATGGGCTATGTAAAAGATATTTGGCGAAAGAAACGGTCCGCCCCTGATGCCTCGGGCGATGATGACTAACTTCTATGGAACATTTCTCAGAGTCTCTCTAAACGGACAGCTGCGGCCGCAGCCGACGCAGTTACCAGCGGCTATATCTGCTTTGATGTTTATATACTGTGGAGCGTGGTGCTCCTGCTGAACTGAACCGCTGCATCTGTATCCTTTTGTCCAATAAGCTCTTTGGGATTGGTAGTGGGATGTACTGGTAGGAAGTGCGGGACTGAGTCTCACTGTTTCACTGTTTCACAGAACGGGCGGCCTTGGGAGCTCTTTTTACATTGCTCGGCCACCTCCCTTTTCACCTAGGGAGAAGGTTGTGCTCCAGCGTTCCCCCATGGGTGCTCCCCACATTACACAATGTCCAGGTTTAACAGGTTGGGGATTTCTGTTAATTGGAGGGATGGCTTTGGCAAGTTGGGTTCGCTAAAGTGGGTGGGGGTGGGGGTACTGCAATATGGGAACCGGGGTTTGTTACATGTAATTGTAATTGTAAAACATTTGTAGAGCGACTGGTTACCAAAGGCATCCCAGCGCTAGAGGCCGAAGTTTATAATCTACATATCAGTTATGGAAACAAGAAGGTTTTTATGCGTTTCCGGAAGACCAGATGATTAGTTTCACACCGAATGGCAAGGGGGAGGGAGTTCCAAAGCCTAGCAGCGTTATATGAAAAGAGGCGGCCCCCTGTGCGGGCTTTCCTAATTCTAGGAACAGCTGCCAACTGTTTATTGCATGATCGCAGGGTTCTCTCAGGATGGTAAAAGGAAATGAGAGAGCGTGTGATAGGTGGGCCAGAACCTAACAACACCTTGTGTGCAATGCAGAGAGCCTTAAACTGCACTCTCTGCTAAATGGGCAGCCAGTGAAGGGCGGCCAGGGCAGCCCCTGCTGACTGTCGGCTGGGGATATTCAAGAGTTGTCGTGCCGCACAGTTTTGTACAATTTGTAATTTCTTAATCGTGGAGCAAGGTGCTCCTAAGTATAGGGCATTGGCATAGTCGAGCCTAGAAAGAATAAGGGACTGGACCACCACTTTCCTTGCAGATAAAGGGAGGAGGGGAATGATTTTCCATATCATCCTCATCAGCCCAAAGCAGCTACCAGCAACCTTCCTTGCTTGCTACAAAGATATTGCTCGTATGTATTTGTTTGCCTCTGCACAGCTGGGAACAATGTATACCATCACTTCACACACTCAATGATGACAAATAATGATAGGGTCACATGCCTGATGTGGAATGTTCGTGGGCTGAACTCCCCCAAGAAGATTAGACAAATCTTTGCTTACTTAGACAGACACGGGGTTCAGATTGCTCTCCTGCAGGAGACGCACCTGACCAGAGAAATGGAGGCCAAGATCGCGCTCAGGTGGTCGGGATATAAGCTCGCTTCTTCATACTCTTCCTATGCACGTGGGGTCCTTACTCTTATAAAACGGGGTCTAGCTTTTACTCCAATTAAAACATGTACAGACCAGGAGGGCAGATACGTTATGGTGCAGGGCAAGCTGGGGACCTCGCTACTGACCATAGTTAATGTATATGGACCAAATACGGATGACCCTGAACTGTTTGCCAGGATCCTTAACACACTGCGCGAATGGCCGGAAGCCGAAGTTCTGTGGGGGGGCGATTTCAACTCGCACTTAGATCCTAGTAAGGATAAGTCTAGCAAACAAAGTGGGCGCACATCTAGAACCGCTCAATGCATCAGGGATGGTATGCTTGAGTTCCGACTGGTGGATGCTTGGCGTCTTCGCAACTGGGATACACTGGACGGCACACATGCATCTGTGGCGCACAGGAGTTGGTCCCGCTTGGACTATTGGCTGCTAAGCGAGGGTGTGAATGCCTGGGTAACTGCTATTGATCCACTCCCTCGCACTCTCTCTGATCACAACCCAGTTAAGCTCGACATACATGTTCCAACGCATATCCCGCGCCAGATCACATGGAGATTCCGCTCGGAAGCGCTACTAGATCCCATATTCGCCAACACTATTAGAGAAGCCATAGTGCAGTTTTTTTATATAAACACAGGAACTGTGGAAAGCGCTGCAACTTTATGGGAGGCCTTCAAGGTCACTATCAGAGGCACGTGTATCAGCACCACAGCGGGTATACTAAAAGACATCAGGGGACAGATCACCAAAATTGAGCGCACACTATCGGAACTTGAGAGAGAGTATGAATCCCGGCCATGTGCACACACACTATCTTGCATTAAAGATCTGTTAATAGAATATGACGAGATGGCGGAGACTGAGATTCGCTATTTGTCTAGGAGACATGTAGCCCGTCACTATGGTGAGGGAGGCCGGCCAGGCCATAACCTAGCGTCCAAACTTAAACACCATGCCGAACATCACACTATCACCACAATCACTGATACGCACGGTGTGGGGCACTACACGCCACAAGCCATAGTCGAACAATTTTGTGGCTGCTATGCCAATATGTACACATCACGGGGGGTGTAGACCCTTCAGAGCTGGATGAGTACCTATCAGACGTCGCCTGCGCCTGGTTCGCTAAAGGACATCAAGATTATTTAAGTCGCCCGATTGAAGCATCCGATATCCAAGAGGCAATACGTGCTCTGCCAAATAAAAAGGCTCCGGGACCGGACGGCCTTACAGCGGAATTTTATAAAGAATACGCAGAACTCCGGATACCCTGTCTGCCGGAGGTGTATGGAGAAGCGCATGAGACAGGCAGTCTCCCGCCGTCGCTCAGACAGGCACTAATAATCACTTTATTAAAAAAAGACAAGCCCCCCTCTCACTGAAAGTCTTACCGTCCCTTATCACTTAAAAATTTGGATGCAAAAATATTAGCAGAAATTCTAGCATCCAGGCTTCAGCCGTTAATGGCTGGTTTGGTCTTACCGGACTAATCTGGTTTCATACCAGAGAGATCCACATCCCATAATTCACGCACTATATTCGCGATGTTTCATGTGCTGGAGCCCGCCCGCCCTGCTGCTGTCATTATGTTGGATGCAGCAAAAGCATTCGACTCCATTGAATGGAGCTATATGTTTCAGATCCTGAGGCGAATGGGTTTCCCGGAGGTTTTTCTTAGATGTGTGCGTCTGTTGTATACAGACCCCTCTGCACAGGTCAGAGTAGGCCGTCTCACATCGGAGCCATTCCAGATCAGCAGGGGAACCAGGCAGGGGTGCCCCCTATCGCCTCTACTGTTTGCTATCATGCTGGAGCCATTGGCTTGCATAATCAGACAGCGGCACAGAGGCACAGCTCTTAACTTTATGCACCGACCAGTCGGCATCTCTCTCTATGCTGACGACATGGTGTTGTTCATCAGAGAACCTCAACGGTACCTAGCACCTGTACTACGCAAATACATTAGGTTTGGCCGTTTCACGGAACTGACCATCAATTGGGATAAATCTGTGATAATACCTTTAACCAAAATCACAGAATCCCCTATGCTGGAATACCCACTGATACGGTCCACTAACCCAGTGAAGTACCTTGGGGTTTGGGTGCATCGGGATCCTGAGACAGTGATTAGAGAGAACTATGGGAGGGCATGTGCAACAGTGGAGCAACTGGTAGACAGGTGGAAAGCACTCCCGCTCTCCTTAACAGATCGCATTGCTCTCATTAAAATGATCGTATTGCCTCGCTTTTTTTATACCTGTTTAGCAATATTCCAATAACACTAACTCAACACTTTTTCACCACTATACGGTCAATATTAATACGATTAATCTGGGGAGGCAAACAAGTCAAAGTGGGATGGAGCACACTCACACTGGATTATGCCAAGGGGGGATTCTGCGTACCAGACTTATATATGTACTATCTATGCGCGCAGGTGCAGTACGCACATTATTGGTACAATCCCCATGCTTTTACCCCACATGTGGCGGTGGAAGATGGTGATGCACACCTGATTCCCTTACATGGCATCCTCACACACTCTCAGAGAGGTAAACCAAAACCAGAAATTAATGCGATCGACTCCACCATTGCCGCGTGGCAATCCATTGGTAGACTTGCGGTGAAACTCCCGCTTTATGCTCCAGCGCTCCCTTTGGCTCACCACGCCGCACTCTCAGTGATGCAGGAGGAGGGCCCGATGCGTTCCCTAAAAGAGGCAGGCATTGATAAGATGCAAGGCCTATATCCCAATGGGAGCTTTGTCACAACTGAGGAGCTGCAATACATTCATAACTCATCATTGTTATTCAGAGTCACGCTGCATAGATTGAAAATGGCAGTAAAAGCGCACTATAGCACGTTCCCAGCCGAGCCCCCCGCCCTCCAGTCCCTGCAGATGCTTTTGGTTTCCCCCATACGGCGCAAGTTGTACAGGGCAGTAAGGGATGAAAAAGTCCAGTGTGCTGATAGAAGTTTTGAACGATGGAATGATAGACTCGATCCTCCGCTAACATTAATGGAGTGGGAGCATTGCTGCAAAATCACCAGTGCCCTCACGCCCAATGGCAACCTACGCATCATTCATTTGAAATATATTCACCAAGTATACCATACACCACTTAAACTACACAAGTTTGGGCTCCGGGACAATAGCCACTGCAAAAGATGCGGACAGCCAGATGCTGACTTTTGGCACTTGGCCTGGAAATGTAAGTTAGTGTCTGAGTTTTGGGGGGAGGTGGTGCGGCAACTGCAGGTTATGTCAGCACTCCCTATGCAATGCACGCCGAAGGTTTGTCTACTGTGTAAGCCCGGGCGTAGTTTGCGTAGTAGCACTTCACGTAGCTACGTGAAGTACAGCTTCAACTACACGTAGCTATGCAAATTGCGTAGTGCGTAGCTGTGTGCTTGACTGCACTGTACAATAATTACCAAAAGCAAACTTGTACAGTGCAAGTTAAGATAAAATAAATATCTCTGTCTTTATATGCTAAAAATGCATATAGTCATTTCACTAAAGTGAAAACAAAAGTTAACAAGCAGTGAGAGAGGTGATGATTTTGGTATCCTCACTAACTTAGGGAGAGAACCAACAACCAAGCAGATGTCTTGAAAACAAAAAGCACATCTTATTGAACGATTCCTCCTAGGACCACCCCAAGCACAGTTATGGGCAAAAATACAATCCCAACCAAGGCCCTGCAAAGCATTATGGGACGAGATTAGCAGTGGGCAGTGAATATTATAGTGTCCAATATCAAAATAATTCTACAAAGAGCTGCAGTTCAACTAGTCGTCACTGGGTGTCGTCCCTCAAGAGTGAAATGCAAAAGTATTGAAAACCTTTCATGAAGCTTTTGCATTTGACTCGTGAGGGACGACACCCAGTGACGACTAGTTGAACTGCAACTCTTTGTAGAATTATTTTGATATTGGACACTATAATATTCACTGCCCACTGCTAATCTCGTCCCATAATGCTTTGCAGGGCCTTTGGTTGGGATTGTATTTTTGCCCATAACTGTGCTTGGGGTGGTCCTAGGAGGAAGGACCACCATTGAATCGTTCACATGATATGCTTTTTGTGTTCAAGGCATCTGCTTGGTCCTCCCCTAGGTTAGGGGGACTCCAAAATCATCACCTCTCTCATTGCTTGATATGTCAAAATTCATTTTTGTGAATTGGTTATATGCTTTTTAGCATAAAAATTGCTTTATCAAAGCATTTGAAGGAGTTTGTTATTATTATTAAGCCTGGGCGTAGTGCTAGCTGTGTGCTTGACTCACTGCACTGTACAATAATTACCAAAAGCAAACTTGTACAGTGCAAGTTAAGATAAAATAAATATCTCTGTCTTTATATGCTAAAATTGCATATAGTCATTTCACTAAAGTGAAAACAAAAGCAGTGAGAGAGGTGATGATTTTGGTATCCTCGCTAACTTAGGGAGAGAACCAAGCAGATGTCTTGAAAACAAAAGCACATCTTATTGAATGATTAGGTGGTGGTCCCATCCTCTTAGGACCACTCCAAGCACAGTTATGGGCAAAAATACAATCCCAACCAAAGGCCCTGCAAAGCATTATGGGACGAGATTAGCAGTGGGCAGTGAATATTATAGTGTCCAATATCAAAATAATTCTACAAAGAGCTGCAGTTCAACTAGTCGTCACTGGGTGTCGTCCCTCACGAGTCAAATGCAAAAGCTTCATGAAAGGTTTTCAATACTTTGCATTTCACTCTTGAGGGACGACACCCAGTGACGACTAGCTGAACTGCAGCTCTTTGTAGAATTATTTTGATATTGGACACTATAATATTCACTGCCCACTGCTAATCTCGTCCCATAATGCTTTGCAGGGCCTTGGTTGGGATTGTATTTTTGCCCATAACTGTGCTTGGGGTGGTCCTAGGAGGAAGGGACCACCATTGAATCGTTCACATGATATGCTTTTTGTGTTCAAGGCATCTGCTTGGTCCTCCCCTAGGTTAGGGGGACTCCAAAATCATCACCTCTCTCATTGCTTGATATTTTATTGTCAACATTCATTTTTGTGAATTGGTTATATGCTTTTTAGCATAAAAAATTGCTTTATCAAAGCATTTGAAGGAGTTTATTATACTCCTGCTACGCTACGTTTATTAGTACAGTTATTCACTCTGCTACGTGCAATTTGCGTAGTGCGTAGTAGCACAAACTTTGCATGCTTCGTGAGCGTAGCAAAGTATTATGCCCAGGGTTACTACTGTGTTGTGTGCCGCAGCTGAAGGGGGCCGTGGGCCGATTTGTGAGAATTGCACTGCTAATGGCGAAACGCCGGGTGGCGCTGACATGGGAGAGCACTATGGCCCCACGACCAGACCATTGAGTGAAAGACCTTGTATATTGTAAAGAAAAACTCGAACTGTGGGCCTCATTTATGAAAAGTGACGCATCGCTGCGTGAAAACAGCGATGCAGCACTTTTCATTGCGCCCTCCTTGCGACATGCTGGATGCGTCATATTTACAGTATGACGCATCAAGACGCAAGGAGTTACAGATACGTCAGTATTTTTGACGTATCTATAGGCGCAAAAATGACGCATTGCTGGAGTGTGTCACAAAAGTGACGCAACTCCAGCAATGGGTCATTTCACATGGGCAAGTCCCATTTCAAATGTGCCTGCGTCAGTCTTACGCCTGCTGTGAGGCAGGCGTAAGATATTGACGCATTTGCGTCCTAGAAGTGGCGCAGTGAAATCTCATAGATTTCACTGCGTCACTTCTACGAGGCTTACTTGCGTCAGAACGCCCACCCTGCATACATTATACCTGGCGCAGGTATAATTTGGCGCAGGAGTTTACAAAGTGACCCATCTACCTAGATGCGTCACTTTGTAAATATGACGCAACATGGCGCATTTTTTACTCTGCTGGTGCGTCACAAAAAGTGATGCATTGGCCGCGCAAAAGTGACGCAAGGGCTCATAAATAAGCCCCTGTATGCGGAGGAGTTGCCCTCATCTTCTAAGCCCAAGGACATTTGGGAGCCTCTACTTCAGTATCTGGGATCGCAAACCCAGTCATGAATATTAAATGTTGAAGGCTGATATCGACGTGAATGTTGGACCCTTGTAATTGCATAGTCATTGTAAGTTACCTGTATTCCGCTAAGCTGTGTGAAGGGAAGTTGGTCAATCACATGCTGTTTGTATGTTTGACATCTGAAATACCTGACACGGCATTGCCGATGTGTGTTTAACACGAAATGCAATAAAGAGAATAAAAATTAAAAAAAGGCTCTCCGCAGCTTCTTGTTGAGAGATTTTTCAGATTTCATTATAGACAGCGTATAAGAAACGTTTCTGACGTGACTTTCGGGGACCTAATAAAAAAATCCCTTAAATCCACCTCATCTGATAGTAAGGATAAGTGCTGTTTCACCTGGGACAGTGTTGAGGTTTTTAGCCAATCGAGGCATAACTTCCCAACACTGTATGATATCACCACCCCCGGATGTTCTCTTTGTACATAACGTTTGTCTGGCCTATGGATACTAAACCCTTCGATGGTACCCCTGAATCTTGTTTGACATCCTGTTTGTGTCTGTGGGCCAAACTAACCATCCCTTCCAATTCGAGTCTGATTTATTGTATGATGTCATCTATTGTATCCCCTCCAGGTGATGTAAAGTTTTGCTACCCCTCAAAGTGTGACGGTGTGGGAATTCGGGGTGTGTTCAAATCCTTGTTCTTGGCTATTCCAAGACAGGAAGTCTGTTGCACAGTGTCATTCAGAAATATTATCTGCTGTGGAATGAGGCACGCTCTAAATAGTGCTTCTGTTCCCTGAACTTGCCATTCATTTGAAAGCCAGACAGATATTATGTCTCTAGTGCCCTTCCATAAGTCGAAACCCTGTTCAGACAGTTGGGAAATAAAGGATGCAGAATAAATCTGTTTGGGGTTAGTCAGGATATTTGTCTGTGCAGTTGTAGGTGCAAACTTATAGTAATATGAGGTCGGGTTAGAAGTGTTAAACCCTGAAAAATAAGAACATTTCTGTGCAAACATTCTCAAACTACTTTTTGGTGGTGTTGAGCAATGTTCCCATTGGTGGTATGTGAAAACATTTCATGGGATACTGGATTTATGTAAAAAGTGATGACCATAATGTTGCTAACAGTACATAGTGTCAAAATCAGATATGTCCTCTAACATATCAGTGCTCGAAATGCAGTGGATTGTTCTAAATCAGACAACATATTATTTACAGTTTCAAAATCCCAATCGTCAGAATATGTACTGGAGGTAATGATATTACTTAGAGAAATTTTAAATACATGAGGTATTTTTAAAAGTTCTGTGGGACCAAATATATCATAATCAACCCTGTGCCACACTATACCGTCAGGAATTGGAACAGCTGTAATGTTCACGAAGGACAGGTCTCTTTGTTCACGATGAGAAGATGTATGAGGTTTCAGGACCAAGTTCACATTTGATACTGCAGAGCGTTCTGGGAGATAGTTTCCATTCATGAGAAAGCAAAAGACAGTCACTAGGCCAATCCAGAACAGAAAAAACAGTATTCTAGTTATTATTCAGAGCTGGAGCCAAGGTGAAACTAGGTAAGTCTTTTTCAGAAAAATGTAGAAGTCACAAATTTGTTGCTTATGGGAAACTGGAGCTGGTGTTGTTTCAGGTTCACTGGGATCCAGAGAGAAGGTATCAAAATCGATGAAGTAGTCAGATGCAGTTCGATCTATTTTTGGTAGCTCAGCAGGTTTTGTTGAACTGGCAGACGTCCCTTGTAGAGGCATATTTATGTAGACATCGGTGTTAGGACGAATTGATATTTGTCCTTCATTTGTGTTTTGATGTTCAGTTGCAAGAGGAACGAGTTCCATTTCATTGTTGGATATTCCATTACTTTGTATTGGCGACTCTTCAAATGTTATGAGTATTTCGGTCTGAACTTCCTGTATGGTAGCGAGAGGAGAGCGTCGGCTACCCAGGAGCCCACTAGGCGTACTATTCAGTGTCGGCCACATTGTGTGGTTTGATCAGATCGATGGAGACGAATCTCTTTTCTTTTTTGCCGGCAAGAGGCAGAAGAAGTACTGGTATTCGACAGCCAGGACAGGTACAGGCTTTCTGTATGATGGCCCAAATTCTTTCTTGTCCACTATCTTTTCTCTGACCAGATCCTTGACTTTTGGGATCCAGGCAGGTCTTGCCGTCACTGATTTGACTTCCCCAGTGGCTGTGCGTTTTACTTGCACGTTGCTTTGTAGTGCCCGGAATTCATTGAGATCCTGTAAAATAGCCAAACGTTTATTGATGTCAAATGGTTTCTCATCCGCCACTGTGCTTTCATAATCGAGATCAGGTACCCACATTCTTGTCCCAAATAGGACTTCGTAAGGAGTGACACCTCCTAGGGAACTTCTTGGCATATTGTTAAGGGCTCTTTGGACCCCGTATAAGTGATTGACCCAACTACCACCCTAACCTAATATTCTCGCTGTTAAAGATTGCTTTAAGTCTCAGTTTTTCCTCTCCATAACCGAATTTCCCTCGGGATGGTACGGAGAGGAGTACAACAATGCAACACCTGAAGTTCCCATGGCTTCCTTGTAAGCCCTAGAGCTAAACGTGGGGCCACAGTCAGAATGTAATGTGCCAACTGCGTATGTCCCTAGCAAATCTTTTATAACAGTTGGAGCGTCAGCCGAGCGCTGAGGCCAAACCAACACGAATATGGAGCATGAATCCACTGCCACCAAGATGTACTTGTAAGCCCCATCTGATTGTAGGGGGCCGCAGTGGCGCAAATAGACACAAGCGAGTGGTCTGTCTGATATTAGTAATGGTGTCTGTGCTGGACGCGCCATGGTGGAACCCTTCATCTGCTGACAGATGTCACACTTTAAGACAACATTCTTCGTCTGTTTAGTTAAACCAGGCCACCAATAGTGGTAAAGAAACCGTCACGTATTCTCTGCATGTGCAGAACCTAGACCCTCGTGTGCAGCTAGTATTAAGCCTAATCTAAGATCAATGTTTGGTATTACTCTATCCCACACTCCTGGAATTTGAGCATACGGAATGTTATTTGCATCTAACTTGTAAGAGTACTTGAGTGGAAAACCTTTCGGTAAGACTGTGCTGTTTTTGCGTGAAGCAATGACAGCTACCATTATCTGTCCATCTATTCTCGTTTTTGAACGAGTGATTGCAGCTACGGCAGCAGTTCGTACTGACCCTTTTGCAGCTTCATCGGCCAATGAATTCCCTTCAACGTGAACGCCATCACGTTGATGACTCAGCGTGTGTATCACGTGAGCTCTCAGTAGTTCGTTTTTCAACTCAGCTACCTGTTCCCATAGCAATTTATGCTTAATTGTGCAACCTTTTGAGTCTTTAAACCCATTCTGACCCCAGTAGTGAAGATATTCATTGTATGACTGAACACAGTAAAAAGAATCGCACACTATCAGTGTGAGGAATTCTCGATCCGTATTTATTAGTGCCAGTGACAGGGCTTTTAGTTCTGCCAGCTGCGCTGTGCAGTCTCCTAGAGACTGTGTCTTCGTACTGCTAGGATGGAACTTGCCTTCCTGCATACGACCCTTCACAAGTGCACATGCGGCGCTGTATTGTTGTTTACTACCTATGGCCGGCTGAGCAGAACCGTCAATGTAAATAATGTATTCATACTGATCTAGAGGCACTATTTCATTCGGGAGAGGATATTCTTGTTCATATTTCAGGAATGCTTGTGTTTTTAGTGTAGAGTCAAATTTGTAATCTACATCTGTTGCAGTGAGAGAATTAGCCCATTGTATCCATCTCAGATGTAAGGCTTTAGCATTTGGAACGCTTGCGTTTGTAACAGCCTCTAAGGCTGGTACTGGAGTAACGACAATTATTCGTTTCCCCTGAGCCAGTGCTCTTTCTCTCACTACAGCGGTCTGTACTGCTGCCAGAATTTTTTCTGTATAAGCAAAACGCATTTCAGCGTTTGTGTACAAGTGTGATTTGTATGCTATGGGTACGGTTTCGCCTTCATTGAAGGTTAGGTAAGTATACCCAGATTGACCCGCTACTATAACACGGATCTCCAAATTTGTGGTATTTACATGTGGGTGTAAGTGTTTGGAAGCTATCATGTCAGCTTGTAGGGAACGAAGGATATCTGTGTGTTCCTGTGTCCAATGCCTAACTGAATAATCAGGTCTTATTAGGTCGTAGAAAGGTTTTACTTTTTCTGCATAATCTAAAATGTAAGTTCTGCCAAAATTTAAGAATCCCAATATGGATTGTAAGTTTTTCAATGATTTAGGAGGTTGGAGCAGCGCACAATTTTCTAAAAAGTTAGCTGCCAGGCTTTTTCCTTCACTTGAAAGCTCATATCCCAAAAATAGGATATTGAGGTGAGCTATTTTTGATTTTTTAAAGTTGAATTTGTAGCCCTCAGAGGCGAACCCCAAAATTATGTTGCTCACCCTGGTCAAGTGTTCCTTTGAATCATCTTCCATCAGATAAATATCATCTACATAGGACAATGCCTCTTCATCCAATTTCTGAAGTAACTCTGTTACCCTAGCTGAGAACAACCCAGGGCTATTCTTACACCCTTGGGGAAGTCGACAAAATTGACGCTGGGAACCTAGAGCTGAGAATGCTGTCAAATACCTTCTTTCAGGCACTATATTTTGGCAGAAAAATTCATTAGAGATATCTAATGTTGTTTTGTATTTTTCCGCACAATGTTTTTCATTAATTCAGCACTGTGTGCATTCTGTACTGCAAATGTTTTAGTGCATGTGTTCAGATGTCTGTAGTCTAAAACTAGACTGTATAAATTATCGGGTTTCATTATAGGAAAACAAAGGATTATTCATTGAAGAGGTGCAAGTTTCTATTACACCCTGATATTCAAGTTGATCTAAGATCTCCCTGACCTGTTTTTTCACTTCTTGTTTTATTGGGTCCTGTCTCTGTGGAGTTGGAGTAGTTTTTACTGGGATTGTATGGTGTGGTGACTCAGCATCCCACCCAACATGGTTGCAATTTAGTGCTAGAGCAATTGCTATCGCCCACTCCTGCGCGTATGTATGTTTTAAGTATATTGGAACGAGGTCGGAAAAATCCGGTAAAATTACAGTTTCTCCCTTTGGGCAATCCATAACAATTGCAGGCAGCCAATCTTTTTCAGCCAAAAGGATGTCATATCCATGAGTCAGGTTCTCCCAAAAGAGTCCTTTAATTTTTCTGGGTTTGTCCCCCTCCATTTGGAGTGTTATTTCATGTAACCAATGTGGGACACTTACCCGTGTATCAGGTGTCTCCACTGTGATATGTTCATTCAACTCTGCTGTCACCAGAAATTCCATCAGGTTCTGGTGAGCTATTGTTACTTCTGCTGCGCTGTCTAGCATCATTAGAGCCCATTACCCATTCAGAAGTTGAGTCATCAGAATTCTGGGCATATCTTAAGACCTGCTACTTTCTTCTTTTTAAATTGAGGTTTTGATTTTGGTTTATCTTCTTTTTTGGAAGTATAGTCTGAAGCGCGTTGCATGTCTCTGGTCTTTGTACGCTCTTCTTGTCTGTGTTCTGACTGTCCTTCCCTCTCTGAGTTTTTTGATGAACCCTGAAAGGACCTTGTATCAGTATCCTGATACCTGTCAGGTTTTTTAATGTTATCATGATTCCTAAGGTTGTACCTCCTTTCGGAGGGCTCCTGTTGAGGAGACCAACCCCTGGATTGTGATCTATTCTCTCTATTCTTTTGTTTTTTATTGTCCCATTTCTTCTTGGAAGAATCAGGTGCTTGCTTGGTGTTCTCTTTTTCAGGACCACCCATGAGTTGAGGTTTTGTTGCTCTAGCTCTCAAATTGTCTCTACCTAATTCAGCATAGGTGTCTTCAATAATTTTAGGTAATTCACGTTCCTGTTGTAAAGGAGTGAAATCCCTCAGGCGTTGGCATATTGCCACTGCTGCTGCCTCCCCCTTTACGTTTGCTAATACGATAGCTGATACCTGGGCAAAATTACCTAATAATTTCATCCCTAAGTTCAGAGTAGGTTCTGCTCCATACTCATTCTGTATTTGTCTCAGTACATCTGGTATTACTGCTAATGAAGGGATACCATGAGTTCTGGTATATATGGCAGCGAAAACTGTACCCCAAGAGGTACAATGCTCTGTCTGGGGAGCTATCCCCATTGGCAAGCAGATTGTTAGCATTCTGTGTTTTTCTTGAGGGCTAGTGTGTGGAAATACTTCCTCTAGCTGTGTTATTTTTTTTAGCTATCCAGAATGGCATTTGCTCACATTTAGTGTGCATTTTACCCATAACTGGGTGTAGCATTTGCGGTGTCATTTTAGTTGTAGATCCCTGAATTTGTCCTGCTTGTGTAGCCCTTGCTGGCTGAAGTGTGAGTGTTCTCATCACGAACTGTGTCAGGTTTCTGTAAAGTTTTATGATTTCTTTATGAAGTGGACGTAAGTCTGCTACTGACGTGTCAATGTCTGGATGTGGTGTGTAGGCCGCTAGGACTGGCAAAGTCGCTCCATCTCTTCCAAGCAGACCGAGTCTCCCTTTTTCTTTTGTGTGTGTGAGGGCACCTTTAAACCAGTTTATGTGCTCCTGTTAGGTGAATTTCAATGTCCTTATATGGACAGTATTCGAGTGGTTTTTCATCTTCAGTATAAGAATGAAATGTATGTGATTGTACATCTGCTTGTGGGAATTAAACCCAAGAATAGAATACCTCTGTTCTATATGATTCGTGTGCCTCAATCACGAATGTTACTGTCCCACCCCTAGCTGTAACTCCATACTCTGCTAGTTTTAGAGTAAGGGCAGTTCTAACATTTTCTAAAATGTTTAATTCACCTTCTTGTTGTTCCTCCCTAGCTGCAGCACGTTGTGCTGGCACATTGGCGTCTTCGTCAGCCATTCTTTTGAAAGAGAAGAGTTTTCAAGGAAACTGAGATAAGGTTTTATGCACAAGCTTGATAAACCTACAGCCAATACATAGGATATGCCTACTCAGCTATGGCGGATAGTTCCCTTCCCACTCCAGACGTCTCTGGGGAAATGTGAGTAGGGGCCTACGAGAATAGCACGGCTGAACTGCTCAGATTTGACCGTTAAATAAGTACCAAACCAACGTTGGCGGCGCCATGTCGTGTAGTTCCTATAAACCTAAATAGGATCTGCGCGTTTAGACAACATAGACTGTGGGATTGGTATCCAGACTGATTCTAGACGCCCCCACTGGGTATGTTTGCCTGTATACCAGCTAGCTCACAGTGCCACTAGAAAACCCCTCTTAACAAGTAGAGAATAGTTCTTGGCAACTATCGAACATGACAACTCTGTCCCATCAGGGATCGTGGAAACAGTACAGTACTTTTCGCTCAATCACTCGTGCTCACTTTGTCTCAGAGAGATACACAGAATAAACGGTGGGGACGTTTTCAATAAGCATTTATTGAACCAGCGTCATTCTAGTGTAAAATAGGTGTGCTGAAACAACAATAAGACAGAAACAGATATAAATGATTATAAGCACTAAACCTGGGCGTAGTTTGCGTAGTAGCACTTCACGTAGCTACGTGAAGTACATTCTTAACTACACGTAGCTATGCACATTGCGTAGCTGTGTGCTTGACTGAACTGCACAATAATTGCCAAAAGCACCTTGTACAGTGCAAGTTAAGATAAAATAAATATCTCTGTCTTTATATGCTAAAAATGTACATAGTTACTACAGAAAAGTGAAAACGATAAATTAACAAGCAGTGAGAGAGGTGATGATTTTAGGATCCTCCCTAACCTAGGGGAAAACCAAGCAGATGCCTTGAAAACAAAAACACATCTTTTGAACCATTCAGTGGTGGTCCCATCCTCTTAGGACCACCTCAAGCACAGTTATTGGCAAAAATACAATCACAACCAAAGGCCCTGCAAAGCATTATGGGACGAGATTAGCAGTGGGCAGTGAATATTATAGTATCCAAGATCAAAATAATTCTACAAAGAGCTGCAGTTCCACTAGTCGTTACTAGATGTCCCTCACGAGTCAAATGCAAAAGCCTCATGAAAGATTTTCAATACTTTTGCATTTGACTCGTGAGGGACATCTTGTAACGACTAGTGGAACTGCAGCTTGATGTATTAATAATTTCAATGCTTTTGCATTTGACTCGTGAGGGACACCTAGTAATGACTAGTTGAACTGCAGCTCTTTGTAGAATTATTTTGATATTGGAAACTATAATATTCACTGCCCACTGCTAATCTCGTCCCATAATGCTTTGCAGGGCCTTTGGTTGGGATTGTATTTTTGCCCATAACAGTGCTTGGGGTGGTCCTAGGAGGAAGGGACCACCATTGAATCGTTCACATGATATGCTTTTTGTGTTCAAGGCATCTGCTTGGTCCTCCCCCTAGGTTAGGGGGGACTCCAAAATCATCACCTCTCTCATTGCTTGATATTTAATTGTCAAAATTCATTTTTGTGAATTGGTTATATGCTTTTTAGCATAGAAAATTGCTTTATCAAAGCATTTGAAGGTGTTTATTTTACTGCGGCTACCTACGTCAATTAGCACAGTTAGCGTCAGTAGCACAAACTTTGCATGCTCCGTGAGCGTAGCGAGGGTTAATAAGCACCAACAGAGTAAAAGGATGGTAGATTTCTACCATAGTGCTAAAACAATGAATACAGGCAAGTATCAAAATGCATGACAGTAAAAATGCGTACTCCTACGATGCGACCCTAACTAGATGTACCTAAGTGTACCTAGCATGTATGTAGGTGTGCAGCCAAGAATCCCTCTAGGAGAAAGTCAACCCCATTACCTGAAGTGAGAGACTGTGGGACCCCGTCTTGGTGTTGAGATGGACAACCCCGCGAGGGATCTCAGACCACTGCGAGCTGCAGTTTCTGCGTGCAGGAACCTCAGCGTCTCGCATCAGTGTGTCAGCATGGAAGTACTTTTCTCCTCTGCCTATCCCAGCAAGATATGGTGTTTATATACCCAAAGTGGTACCCTCAGGGGATCTACCTTGCAATGTCATGTCGGACTTAGGATGACGGAAGGAATGACCCTTATACATAGTTATTATGCAGGAGATGGTGGTCCTGCTGAGTTTCCAAGAATCCTCATGCATAATGGATGAGGCTAGTTTTCAGGAAAAACCCCACGTCCTGTTAGCAGTCCCGTAACTAGGTAAATGGTCAGTCCCAAGAACCGTTACGTAGTGTAATGGTAGGGGAGAATATAGGTGAAAGGTTAGGTGACTATCTGAGCCTATATTGGGGTACCTAGATGAAACATAACACCACGAGGCTGCAACATCCAAGGTCCCAAGCCGTACGCGGCTGATTTTGGAAAAATTCCTTTCAGCTGACAGACATCAGTGCTTTACTGAGCCAGTTGGAACCACAACCGGCTTCAGACTTCAAGCCGGTTGTGTGCGATGGCAGTCAGGAACAGGGGAGAGAGCACACGCTCAGTAGTGAGGATCAGCCTGCCATCTTCTTTCGGAATCCCTAATCTATTCTACCCATTAAATTTCTGAAGAATGTGTGTAATGTGTTCTAATCGGTGGGCATTCTTGAGAGTGCGTGGAGAAGAGTTCAATAACATGTGCAATATTTGTCAATTATTGTTTGTTGCACCGATTAACAAATAATGAAATACAAGGCCGGTTTAGGGCAGTGTGACTGGCACTGAGCGCTGACCTGGAGAGGGGGTACCGACCTCAGTGGGGGCTCTGTGTTTAGCAATAATCTACGATTCAAAAGCACCTGCTGCAGAGTTCCTTGTGCATCCAGTTTTCAGGCAGCAATAAAAATGTCAAGATAGTATCCCAGAGGGTTAATATGCCTGCTGCAAAGAACAGATCTATATTTTATGTAGATAGCTGAGTGGATTATTAAAGCCAGCCTTTACCAGCACTATAAAAACAAATGAAATGTATGTGAGAAAGGGTCTATGGAGAGATGAGGGGCACTTTTGCTGGGTGGTGGTGAGGGAATCCAAGGAGGAGGTCAAGGGGGGGGGGGCAAAAAAGATTGTCGCACCAGGCGCCACCAGCTCTAAAGCTGGCCCTGATTAAATAAATACTGCTAGTACCAACAAAATTTTTGGCAATCATAGCCAGAGGAGATTCTTAGAGAAAAAGTGGAATTCTTCGTTCTTAGCAGCTTCAGGGTGTAGGTAGAAGCTGCTATCATCATTTTAATGTGCTTATACAGTGACAAATGTGATTCTAAAGGTATTTTTCACATTCACATCAAGTAATATGGTGCAAATACCAGTATGGATGTTTGATAAAAACAAGCAATTATTCACAGTTTATTTGACAATGCTTTAAGCAGAAGTACATTTTTGGTTTCATTCAAAATGAGGCAGGTTTGGTTCATGAATGACTGAATTTAGGCACATGTTGATTAATTAACCTGAAGGTCTTGCTGTGGCTTCTCAGCGCAACTGATTTAGCCTCTGTGATGGTAAGAGTTGACTGAGCAGTTGTGCATAGATATTAAGTAGAAGTGCTGACTACTAGGACTGCAAGTGTTGATAGAGAGGCTGTGCATAAATATTACACAGAAGTGGTGACAGCTGGGACTGTAAGAGTTGATGGAGAGGTTGTACATAGATTGGTAACAGCTGGGACTGTAAGAGTTGATGGAGAGATGTACATAGATCGGTAACAGGCGGGCTGTAAGAGTTGATGGAGAGATGTACGTAGATCGGTAACAGGTGGGGCTGTAAGAGTTGATGGAGGGGTTGTACACAGAGTGGTAACAGCTGGGACTGTAAGAGTTGATGGGGAGGTTGTATATAGATCGGTAACAGGCGGGACTGTAAGAGTTGATGGAGAGATTGTACATAGATTGGTGACAGGCGGGGCTGTAAGAGTTGATGGAGTGGTTGTACATAGAGTGGTAACAGGTGGGGCTGTAAGAGTTGATGGAGGGGTTGTACATAGAGTGGTAACAGCTGGGACTGTAAGAGTTGATGGAGAGATTGTACATAGATTGGTAACAGCTGGGAGTGTAAGAGTTGATGGAGAGATGAACACAGATCGGTAACAGGTGGGGCTATAAGAGTTGATGGAGAGATGTACATAGATTGGTAACAGGTGGGGCTGTAAGAGTTGATGGAGAGATGTACATAGATCGGTAACAGTTAGGGCTGTAAGAGTTGATGGAGAGATGTAAATAGATCGGTAACAAGTGGGGCTGTATGAGTTGATGGAGGGGTTGTACATAGACATTAAGCAGAAGTGGTGACAGCTGGGACTGTAAGAGTTGATGGAGAGGTTGTACATAGATCGGTAACAGCTGGGACTGTAAGAGTTGATGGAGGGATGTACATAGATCGGTAACAGGTGGGGCTGTAAGAGTTGATGGAGGGGTTGTACATAGATATAAGCAGAAGTGGTGACAGCTGGGACTGTAAGAGTTGCTGGAGAGGTTGTACATAGATTGGTAACAGCTGGGTCTGTAAGAGTTGATGGAGAGATTGTACATAGATTGGTAACAGCTGGGAATGTAAGAGTTGATGGAGAGATTGTACATAGATCGGTAACAGCTGGGACTGTAAGAGTTGATGGAGAGATTGTCAATAGATTGGTAACAGCCAGGACTGTAAGAGTTGATGGAGAGATGTACATAGATTGGTAACAGGTGAGGCTGTAAGAGTTGATGGAGAGATGTACATAGATTGGTAACAGCTGGGAATGTAAGAGTTGATGGAGAGATTGTACATAGATCGGTAACAGCTGGGACTGTAAGAGTTGATGGAGAGATTGTCAATAGATTGGTAACAGCCAGGACTGTAAGAGTTGATGGAGAGATGTACATAGATTGGTAACAGGTGAGGCTGTAAGAGTTGATGGAGAGATGTACATAGATCGGTAACAGCTGAGACTGTAAGAGTTGATGGGGAGATGTACATAGATCGGTAACAGCTGGGACTGTAAGAGTTAATGAAGAGATGTACATAGATCGGTAACAGGTGGGGCTGTAAGAGTTAATAGAGAGATGTACATAGATCGGTAACAGTTGGGGCTGTAAGAGTTGATGGAGAGATTGTAAATAGATCGGTAACAGCTGGGACTGTAAGAGTTGATGGCGAGATTGTACATCGATTGGTAACAGCTGGGACTGTAAGAGTTGATGGAGAGATTGTACATAGATCGGTAACAGCTGGGACTGTAAGAGTTGATGGAGAGATTGTACATCGATCTGTAACAGCTGGGACTGTAAGAGTTGATGGAGAGATTGTACATAGATCGGTAACAGCTGGGACTGTAAGAGTTAATGGAGAGATGTACATAGATCGGTAACAGCTGGGACTGTAAGAGTTGATGGAAAGATGTACAGAGATCAGTAACAGCTGGGACTGTAAGAGTTGATGGAGAGATGTACATAGATCGGTAACAGCTGAGACTGTAAGAGTTGATGGAGAGATGTACATAGATCGGTAACAGCTGAGACTGTAAGAGTTGATGGGGAGATGTACATAGATCGGTAACAGCTGGGACTGTAAGAGTTGATGGAGAGATGTACATAGATCGGTAACAGCTGAGACTGTAAGAGTTGATGGAGAGATGTACATAGATCGGTAACAGCTGAGACTGTAAGAGTTGATGGAGAGATGTACATAGATCGGTAACAGCTGAGACTGTAAGAGTTGATGGGGAGATGTACATAGATCTGTAACAGCTGGGACTGTAAGAGTTGATGGAGAGATTGTACATAGATTGGTAACAGCTGGGACTGTAAGAGTTGATGGAGGGGTTGTACATAGACATTAAGCAGAAGTGGTGACAGCTGAGACTGTAAAAGTTGACAGAGAGGGTTATGCATAGATATTAAAAAAAAGTGGTGACAGCTGAGACTGTGAGAGTTGAATGGAGAGATGTACATAGATCGGTAACAGGCGGGGCTGTAAGAGTTGATGGAGAGATGTACATAGATCGATAACAGGTGGGACTGTAAGAGTTGATGGAGAGATGTACATAGATCGGTAACAGGTGGGGCTGTAAGAGTTGATGGAGGGGTTGTACATAGACATTAAGCAGAAGTGGTGACAGCTGGGACTGTAAGAGTTGATGGAGAGATTGTAAATAGATTGGTAACAGCTGGGACTTTAAGAGTTAATGGAGAGATTGTAAATAGATCGGTAACAGCTGGGACTGTAAGAGCTGACTGGGTAGTTGTATGTAGACCCTATACAGAAGTGATGACAGCAGTGACTACGAGATGGTTGAGAGACTGTACATAAGTATTAAACAGAAATGGTGAGAAATGGGAGTGTACGTGTTGACAGAGCATTTGTACTTAGATACCAAGCAGAAGTAGTGACAATTGGGACTGTAACCATTGATAGGGAGGTTGTACACAGATATTGAACAGAAGTGGTGACAGCTGGCATTGTAAGAGGTGATGAAGAGGTTGTCTGTGAATTGGTAACAGCAGGGACTGCATTGTCGACTCTGCAATTTTAAAAACATATTTAACAGAAGTGGTGACAACTGGGACTGGAACAGTTAATGAAAGGTTGTGCATAGCTGTCGAACAGAAGTGATGACAGCTGGGATGCTAATAGTTGATGGAGACTGTAAGTGTTGACTGATCGGTTGTACGTGGATATTAAACAGAAGTGGTGGCAGCTGGCTCCTTAAACGGTGATGGAGAGCTCGTATATAGACATTAAACAGTGGCGGTAACAGCGGGCTCAATAAGATGTGAGGAAGAGGTTGCACATGGCTATTATACAGATGAGGTGACAAGCAGGATCCTGGGAGCTCTCCACAGGTGGCGGTGATTAAAATAAAGATGCTGTTCACAAACACTTTGCTTGACGTTGCCCAGTCAGAAATGACTCGCACCCTCTCGTGCTTGGTCCTACACCCTCCGCCACTTCCCTGATCCAGGACCGCAAAGATTGGTCGGAGGCTGCAAAGACATCCAGCCCCATCAACCGTGCTCCCCTGCGGTCCAGAACAGTGGGAGCCTGGACGTCTATCAACGTTGTTTCGGTAACTCCCCATAAACAGACACTGACTGGGAAGCCCCAGTACATCCTGTTGTTTCAAAAAGACTTCTGGGTGGAAAGTAGTTGCCTTTTCCAGTATTTTGAACAACATTGAGACATTATAGGTAGGCTCTGTTGACTCTAAAATGCCTTTTATATCTGTGTAGTCATCCAAGGGTCTTACGGACATTTATAATAGGTTCCATGTGGAAGCAGCGAAGAGCATAATCTGTAGTAATAAGTAACAACAGTTTATTAGCACATTTGCGAGTGATGTTCCATGAGCCCGAGCCCCAGACAACCCTTTATTAACATGGGCGCTCGTCTTTACTGTTACCATTTTGTCAATGACCTTCTTTTGCCTGGAATGAAACTTCAGTCAGACATCTATGAATTTTGAGATGATTCCGCATTTGCCTGGCTTACCAAGCAGCTTGTTTGGCAGGCTGTGTTTGTGGGGAGCTGCAAGGGAAGACTTACCCTCACAGATCAGTGCATTCTTTTAAACAAATCAAAACCCTGTAAGGGCCAGCGTGCCCACACAGGACAGTCCGGAGCTTCTTCAATTCTGACCCCCACTCCACAGACATAAGAATAGTAATAATCATCTCCATCATCATAATAATAACGATAAGAATATTAATCACGGTTTTTACTTTTAGATCCAAACATTAATAAAAATATTATATGATGGTTCAAAGTTCCCATAACAAATTATTTTTATTACAATCAAAATGTATTTATTTTAAGTTGGTAACAACACATAGCAAATGTAAAAAACAAAACCTGCCCGTCCTCAGCATAGAATACCTCCAGTCTGGGGAACTAAGTACAAATATTGTCACCTTAATCACTACTAAAGTCATTACAATAAATGTATTTAATTCTGGCCCCCTGATATACCTCCGTAAAAAATTGTTGTCCAGAGATTTTCATTTTTGATTTGTGTTTCTGGATGCAATTTAGCTTGGATATACATTGCTGATCCGTGCCGAATTCTTCTGGATGACATTTTTAAAAATGGTGCATGTGTTGCAGTGAATATTTCAGGAACCATGAGACCTATATACTTCATTTTGTAGTCATAACTTAGGTTTTGGGGTCAAGTAGTCTTACTGAGACAGATAATAACTCCTCAAAGCAACCCTTACGCCATTTTCCAAAATGGCATCTATAATAGAGGAAGAAGAGACATATAGAAATGAAACGAATAGTAATGGGTTTCTAATCCTTTTATGTATACACCAAACAATGTTTATGATCTGAATATATAAAAGAATTATGTTTATCACTCCTGTTTTAGACCCATTTTCAGAGTTCACTTTATTTGTCTCGGCAATCGCTCGTGGTACATTTGCAGAATGTTGAACATTTGAGAAGAGCATATCCACAGGGACATCTTTTGGTAGCACAGGTTTTGCAGGTACATGTATGTGTAAGCTTTGTGAGTAGAGGCTTTCGAAATTTTGTAGGTTTTAGCACCCCATCAATATCGTCCCAACCAAATTCACACAGATCTTTCTCTACATATGCATGTATCCAAAACATTTACACATCTTCTGATCAAGTAGAACACTCTTTTAATGTGTCCACGCACAGAATATGATGTTGGTGTAAGGTCACTTAGCGAGACTGATCTCTTGAACTCACTGTACCGAAGATCGCCAAAATGTGTGACAGTCAGAACTCATTTTCCACACACTCACAAGGTATTTTTCTACGTCTTTAAAGTCATAGTCTTCTTCTGTCTCAGAAAATCCTTTTAGAAACTTCACAGGTTCAGCAGTTTAAGCTCCAAGCTTTGTTCCAATTTTGCTCACAGTGTCATCACCTGTAAGAATAGGTGCCTTAATAAGAACACTGAGAATCTCTGGGTCAAGTTTCTTGTACAGAATATAAAGCGGGATTTAGTGTCTTTTCTCGCCTGTTCCATAATGTATCCATAACTCTGACAATCCTTTACTTATGAGCATTGCAACAAATCTTAGTAGCACAGCGCCTTGAGACCCTCACAGGTGATTAGCTGTGCTATACAAACCTGTGGTTGATTGATTGATTGAATAATAACATATGCGTCAAATTTTAGAGAATGAATATCTTATATGGACATTATCCGTGTTTTTAAAAAATGTAGTCAAATGCAGAAAAACAATTTTAATGTGAATTTCTTAAAAAGGATTTTAACACTGTGTATAGCGGTTGTCGATTTAAATGATGTAAGATATTGTGTGCTTTTATGATTATCTTGGGAGAAATCAAATGAAGCTTGTTTGAATGAATGAACATATGTGCCATTTGACAGTACAATGACTCGATTTGAACCATTTCGAACAGCCCACTCAACATGTGGCACAACACGAAGGTCAGCTTCCTCCAAGTTGCTGTTAAGTTCTTTAACAATATGGGCCGTACCTTTTGAATATATCTTTGCAGGCACCTACTCCTCATTGACAATCATTCCTCTTGCAATAATTGGAAATTCAGTGTTCACTGAAGCATCAGCAATGTTTTAGCGAGTTAACATCTACAAGTTCATTTTGTTCGATGTTGATGACCAGAATTTACCAAGTTGCACAGGAATAGGTGTCGAATTTTTGATGCAGGCACGGTCACTTGTTCCATTTGTAGACATTCGTCTGATTTTCTCACATTTTTGCTAGATAGTTCAAGATAACTGTCAAAGACAATGTGCAGTTCTTGCAAGGTGCACACTGACTTTGATATCTGTAGAACAGTCTGAATGACCTCTCTGAAGTATTGCATGGATGAAATTGTGACCATTCGCAATTGTGACATACAGTCCACAATAACTGCAGTTTTCAATGAGGACACCTTTTTGAATTGAAATTCTTCAGGTGAAAGGTTTCTTTTTAGCTCTTGTACGAGTTTGTGCTTTACTGGTTTGGTTGCAGCATCTCCATCAAATAATGCGTTTGTTGGAAGAAGAGCTATCATGTGTAAAACATTTCCCTAGTACTTGCAAAGTTCAGATTTTTCTTCACATTCTTTGACAAGCTCTACAAACTTGGTTTTCAGGTTTTCTGATTTTGAACTGAGTGTATTGAACATTGCCTGGCTTTGCATTATGTATTTTGAATTAAGTGCACCCTGTGACTTGTTCACTTCTGAGATAAGATATGCATAACCTAATTTTTCATTCTTGTTTCAGAAAGCATTCCAACGCAATGTTTCTGTAGGCTTGGATATGATGAGCATACGAATTCTGCTCAATACTGACTGGACAGTTTTGCTTCCAAAGATGTCAGCCTCAATAAGTGCATCATGTATGCCACATCCACAGAAATAACTTCCTGCACAGCTCAACTCAACTTTTGTCATGTGGAAAACACACATCATTGGATAAAGATCATCAAATTCTACTGCATTGCTCATATAAATGTCAGCTACAATACGGAAAACACCTTAATCGCAGAAAATTGCCAGAATAGGCTGGTCTTCAAGCTGAGCACGCACCTTTTGGAGATTCTTTAGAGCTGTGTATACTGTTGCGTAGTTTGAAACTGGAGATGGCATTACTGGTATAAACCCAACCTTCTTCAGTGGGACTGTATTCTGGGAGATCAGAGCATGAATTCTAGCCCACGGAGAAACTAGCTTTTCTTCATCCATTAGTCCGCACCACATAAGCGATATGATAAATTCATTTAAATTAGCTTTACGGACTGCAGCATCAGGTAAAAGAAGATCCATGTCCTCAGCCACTTTGAAACTTTCTGGTGGACTGGGACGTGTTGATGGCTTGTAGTGATTTTGCACACGTTGGTAAGACAGTTGAGTTATAAGTTTGCAGCTTAGGTTTTTTTTATGCCTACAGCAGACACAGCTTGTTTTCCAGCAGCTACTTCAATGGTACAGTCTTGAAAAAGCACCATGGCAAAATCATGTGTGCTGGATGTTCCAGACAAAGAAGAGCTGTCTTCAGAATCAAAATTATCTAGAGCAGCAATTGTAAATCCTTTCCTAGTAAAGTGACTTGGAAGTGGTGTGCTGCCGGATTCACAAGTTTTTACAGCATGAGCTGCTAACAAGTTTCTGCTCCGTACTATGTCATTATAACTAGTTTATACACCAATCCTATTTATTGAAGTGATTAGCTCTCTACTTTTGCACTTGTCATAGACTGCGTGGGCGATCATCATGTGTAGCAGAGTTTTCATTTTGCCGTGATATAATTCATAAAACATAATTTGGAAAAGGCAGTACATTTGCACAGCATAAGCCTGTCAGTTCATGGGATTGTCTTCCAGTTCTTTGCTTATATTTTCAAAGCCATCATCAATGTTGTCGGTTTCTGTTCTGAACTCAAGAACGTTAGTTTGTAACAGTTTTGCTTTGCTGAAATTAAACAATGATGTAAAAAATGTTAAGACAACATCAGGAATTCTTGTTGACTCCCAAAATCTAAATCTTTCAGGACATGTCTTAAAATGGTTCCTGTTGATTTTACTGTATCCTGTGATCTTATTTTGGCAGCAAGAACTTCAGGCGTCAGCTGAGAACACCATAAGCAGCTCATTCATTTTGTTAGACTGACAAAAAATGAATTCTGTCATTGTACATTCTCACCAGAAAAATCTTAATTTCTTTATTAAGGATCAATACAGTTTCATCTATATTGATCGTTATTTCTCTGATCTCACTGAGTGTGAATCCATAGCCAGCACTAAAGAGTGACTTCAAAACTTCATTTGCTTTTTCAAAGAGTGCAAACTTAACTGAAGACTGGCAGTTAAGTTGCAGCTCGGAGCTCATTGTACATTCATATTTTCAAATGTATGCATGCATGCAGTTCGGGTGGGCATACAAATCTGCTGCAAATACATTCACCTCGCTATTCAGATCAGCTACTTGGCTGAAAACTTCATCTTGGAAGAAACTAGCTGCAGATAAAAACATGTTTAGCCTTTGAGACTCACATTCTCTGTACTTTTGTCAATCCCTTTGGCTCTTATTCTGGTGAAACCACAGATAATACATTAAAGATCCTCTGCTTTCTGATCAGTTGCTGGAGGTGGATGAGGGGTAGCCATCAATCTTCTAAGTGGATGGGCATTGGGTTTGGTTGTCATCGCTTTCTCAGAAGACTTGCCTAAAATGAATCATTCAGAGTTCGATCACTGGGAAACACTGCTCTATTATTGTGTTGCAGAATTTGTTGGATAACCTGCCCATCAGCGATGTGTGGGGCATGATTGGTCGGCTGCTGATGCTCTTTCAGCTCATCACTGTCTACCCCCTCCTGGCATTCATCATCAGAGTCCAACTATTCCAGGAACTCTTCAAAAATGTCTATCCCAGGTAAGGGTCTAGAACGGTTGAAAGTAGAGTTTACTATCACTGGTAGGGGATCTAAGACCTCATGTAAAGATACAAGCATGACAATCTCTTTGTGGGGCATCAGTGCCAGTAGAGGGAATGGAACAATGTGATCTTTTAGGAATTAGAGCATTGCACAGCCTTCACAGAGTAATTATCGGAGGTAAGAGAATGATTGACTTTTTGAAAGAGAAAATAGCCATCTGAAGCTCTACGGGAAGATTGACTATTCCAGGAAAGAATATGAGCCTTACAAAGACTGTGCAGCCCTCATATGAGAATAGCATTGGAAATATTTTACATCACATGTGGGAACTTTCACAGGTGCCCAGGAGATCATAATTAACCTTTTAAAGAGAAACAATAGCTTGCTGTAGTCATATGTTAGGGCCACCTAACATGGATTTGATTGAAACATGACAAACCCAATAGGATTGCAGCCATGGAGCAGAGCCTGTCAATCATGTACTGCTCATAATTAGCACACAGGCTCTTTAAGTCCCAGCAGCAGGTGGTGGTTAAACTTGATCCATCGGGGTCTGGAAATGACCTTCCTCACCTGCCAATTTAATATCCTCTAAAAATACAATTATTACATCTGTGAAAGGTGTAAAATACAATGAGGCCTGTTCACAAAGGTAAACTTACTTTTGAGAAAATCTACACGTATATGTTTTCACTTACTTTAGCTCAACTCCTACTTTTGGCTATTCACCATCTACGAGTGTAAAGTTTCTCAACAGCTTAGACTTACATGTAATAATCAGGTAAAAGATAAGTTAATAGTTTAATGATAGTACTAGAAACTTTTCCCATGTAAGTGAAGTTCTCCGCCACTGAGGCGGAAATCTCCATATGGTAAAGTATCGAAACAGTGTAAAAGTTTATTAAGCTTTAAAATAATGGAAAGAAAATGTCATTTAAAATATAAATGTATATAATTTTGTGTGTATATTTAACTATTTAGATACATTAAATTAAAGATAATAATAATTATTTAACAATTTTAATGATGTATTAAAATATTATTGAAAGAGATCTATAGAATTAATTAAAAGTGATTTAATTATATTTAAAAAATGTTACATACATTTTTAATATAAAAAATTATGTTCAAATAAATAAATGTTTTATTTTTAGATACTTTTTAAACATTAATTTAAATCTATTTATATTTTCCAAAAGTGTAATTAATTTAATTTAATTTACCATTATACCCTATGGGGTATTATTTTAAATCCCTACCTTCATTACTTTTTATGGGAGGGTGTTGCAGTACCAGCGTTTGACCATGTGTGGTGTTGGATTTACTCCAGTTCTCAGCTTGAGTAGATTAACAACAGTTTTGGGTCCTTTCTGGCTTTAGTAACCTCAGAAGTGCAGTTTGTGAATAGGAATTGGCTTACTCTTATGTGGGTGGGTGCATGTTCCTACCTAAACCCTTCTTTACTTCTCCCTTAACCCCTTTCATTTTGTAGTAAGTATTTCCCATTTTCCAGCCACTCCCTTCTTTCCCTGCCTAATTTACTACTAAAACTGTGCAGCTAAGGCGGAGATCGCCATCCAGAAAAGGATAGGATAGGCGGGGCAGAACCTCTACACATAGGTTTGTGAATAGCATTTTGCAGTACGTTAATAGTACTACCGAATTATTATGTAATGTACTAGAAAATTCAGTTTGTGAATAGGCCCTATTATGTGAAGCAGGACTCCTAAGGATAAAGCAGCTTCTTTATGCACCAGGATAGCAAATAGGGACCAGAATTTGTCCAAGTGTGCAGCATGTGTGGAAGCGGAGTATAAGCGAGTAAATAAGTAAACATGCCATGCTGAGTTGGTCCACTATGCACCTCACACATTGGAATTAATTTGCAATGCAGCTTTATTAGCTAAATACATGTCCACATCCCGCCACACATTAAACAAATGTGATTTGGGAATTTGTATACATATGTGTAGGTTCCTATGTGTGCATAAAAAATACACATGGTTCACTTGTAGGCCAATGCTTTGGGTTCCTTTCTTCAAGGTGCCTAAGTGGGAACCTCCATAGGTGGTACCAACAGCAGCTCCAAGCCTTTAATCTATGCCGGCAAATGTGCTTGGAGATGGTGTGCCTGAACTGCCAAAATTGCTGAAGATATCTGGAACACTGTCAGCAATCGTATGTCACCCACATAATCCATTGCTGAAGACAGATATCATATATGAGATTGCCTAGCATAAATCAGAAAGAGAGTGGAATATAGGTACACATTGGGGACTAGCAGGAGAGTGCATGTTAGAAATACAGTGGCTATCTAGATTTAGTAAGCAGAGAGAAAAGCATTCCAGGCAGTATATTAACAAATTTTGGCAGGTGCTCGCTCAACGCAGTTGTGCTTGGCAGGGCTTAATTTGAGCCAGTGGTTACTTAATTGTCAACACCACACATATGACAGTCTTCCACAGGGTGGCACCGTTTGTCTAATTTAGGGATGAGCACAATCACAATTGTTTATTGATTCAATATACATTGAAAATGACTAATACCTGCCACCCAAGACATTCTTATAGCTTTGGGGGCCTATAATAGTCTCAATTGTTACTCTTGTAGGAGTGTGATGGTTAGGAGTTGTGTTGGTACTGACATTGGCTGTGCTGGCAGGGGTAATGGGTGGTAAAAGCTGCAGTGGCCTCCTGACGAGGGCCTTAGCACTTATGATTTTTACAAATTAAGCACTAGCTTAAAGTTTTTATTATGAATGATACATTTCTTCCAAGTTTTGCATTGTGATGTGTCATGCGAGCACCTGTGTAAAACGTTTGTTAACATAGCCCTAGCTTTCAAGGGCTGTTTGAATTCCAGAAGTCAGTGCAAATCACAAGAGTGTGCAAGTACCCCAAGGGTGTAAAGGATCCCCAGTGTGCAGCCGCGGTTGGTGGTAGGAGTGCTGCCGGGCGGTGACGTGGGGAGGGGGAGGGGCAGGGTGGGAGGTAGTAAACTATGGATTATGGAGGTTTACAGGTAAGTAAACATATAAATAAATAAAACGAATTTCGTTGCGTGCACTGCATCGCATTTGGGGATGCAGTGCGCGCAACGAAATTCATTTTATTTATTTATATGTTTACTTACCTGTAAACCTCCATAATCCATAGTTTACTACCCCCACCCAGCCCCTCCCCCTCCCCCTCCCCACGTCACCGCCCGGCAGAACTCCTACCACCGACCGCGGCTGCCAGTGTGAGCAACAAAGTAGTGCATATCTTTATGGTTCTCTTATATGTTAGCATAGAAAAGAAGTCTAAAGCATATACATGCAAGAAACCTAGAACTGTGCAACAGAGAATCCTGGGCACTAGAAAATCCTAGTGCTTGCGCACAACACAGCCCTCCTTGGTTGGGAAATACATACTGTGAATTAATAAATGAAAATATATGCAAATTATATTAAACTTATCTGGATGTATCTTCTTGTTTGTTTTTAGTTTTTTCCATGTGTTAGCCCTTAACATTTTACTGGTGGCCCTTGGCTCACTGATGGCAAAGTTCTACCCCAACATTGGAAGCATCATCAGGTGAGTGTAACCAATGAAGCATGTGTTTTGTGCAAGGATCCTCTCCTCGTGGGAGAGAAGCACTTGGCACTGATGGTGACCTAGTACTAAAGGATGTGGATTTTGGCAATATGTGTGCCCCTTAGATTCATGCATCTCACAAAGTCTGGCGTCAAGTTCCTGCAGCATATGAAATACAGGGGTCCACGTTGTATCAAAGGCACCGGGCTTTGTCTGTAGACATCTGCTGGCAGCCACTCTTTTTCAACAATCCTGAATGATGAAAAATATTCTTACGTCTAATGAGGAGATGGGAGCATGGGCTGTAAATGAATGACTATTTCCCAGAAAGAATCTTTATTTCCTCCTTTACTCTGGTCTACTTTTTTCCTTTGGATTAATGGTGGGCGTAGTTGGTGGAGTACCACTACACGGAACTCTGCAGAATTTCTCATCCCAATTAATAAAACAGAAACCTCACATACCTTTGATAAAATAAGAAGCAACTCTATCTTTACATGCAAAAAAGAAAATAGTCATCTCACAAAATAGAAAACACAGCAAGCAGTGAGAGAGGTGATGATTTTGGTGTTCTCCCTAACCTAGGGAGAGAACCAAGAAAATGCCTTGAACCCAAAGAGCACATCATGTGGTGGTGGTGGTGGTCCCATCCTCCTAGGACCACCCCAAGCAAAGTTATGGGCAAAAATACAATGCCAAGCAAAGGCCCAGCAAAGCATTATGGGGCGAGATTCTAGAGTGCAGTGAATATTATAGTATCCAATATCAAAACATTCCTCAAAGGGCAGGCTCTCAGCTCAGCTGAGAGCTAATACTATAATATTCACTGCACTCTAGAATCTCGCCCCATAATGCTTTGCTGGGCCTTTGGTTGGCATTGTATTTTTGCCCATAACTTTGCTTGGGGTGGTCCTAGAAGGATGGGACCACCACCGAATCGTTCACCATGATATGCTCTTTGTGTTCAAGGCATTTGCTTGCCCTCCCCCTAGGTTAGGGGTGACCCCAAAATCATCACCTCTCTCATTGCCTGATATTTTTCAAAGTTCACTTTTGTGAATTGATTATGTGCTTTTTAGCATGTAAAGGTAAAGTTGATTTATCAAAGGGTTGTGGGTGTAATAGTTAATTCTGCTGAGTTTGTTTCCCAAGGTTACTTTGGATGTCTGTCACCCAGTCTAGGTCCTACCATTTATTATTCTACTTGAATTTGCGGATAGAGGTGTGAATCAGTCTAGATTTTCCTCTCCATCCTATCATATCCAGTAAATGAATAATGTATACAGTGACTGTCCAGCCCCCAAACTCCGAGGGCCCATCTTGCCCCAGAATAGATGTGTTGTCTAGCAGAAACATATCAGAGCCTAATAGTAAACTTTCTAGGACAGACATCAGACATAAACATAAACATAAAATAGGTCCAAATCAACACCCCCCTAATACCGAAATCGGTCTGTCCCCACAAGACCTAGTCACCATAAATTTGCCACCCGCCAGTTGTCCTTATGTGGCCGTTCTAGTCAACGTCCCCCCTCTGAAACCAGGGGTTAGGGAAACCACAGAATGTCTGATGAATAAGGTAGTTCAGTGGCTTAGCAACAGACATTTATTTTTCCCTGGTATAGCACATGAAATCTTGCTCACAACAAGAAGAGTAGGGTGGATTGGGCCTCTGGGAAAAAATCTTGGGGGCGACTGCGTTATAATTAATTTTAAGAGCCCTAGAACTGCCGGTGGTATCCTCAAAAAGACAGAGGCATTACCGTTGGAGATATCATACGTGAGCATACTCCCATTGGGTTTTTTCTACCGACACCTGAAGGGCTTAGATTAATGCCAGGGCTTTCCAATTGAGAGGGCTACCCAAAGCTTGTACCCGCCCCGTGGCCCGGAATTTGCAATGCCCAACAGATATGAAGTGCTGAGTAGATTAGATGACAACGAATGACTTTGCACTAAATCAAGCCATCTGGGGGACTCCAGGGATCACCAGTGTGGGTTTGACAAAAGTAATTCCATAGCCAACCAGATAAAGCAGCAGTCCCCGAAAATGTGTACACTTTCCATGCAGGTACCTTCCATATATGGGTTGGTAGTAGCCAATAGCGATAAGACTATCAGTGATAATAACCTTAGTACCCCGGAAAGTGTATCAACCACTTACCTGGTAGAACGTCCCCATATAGAAGGGTTGGAGTTTGCAACCTGGAACGTGAATGGACTAGCAAACAAGGCTACAAATACTGATTGGGTTAACTCCATTTCTAGCTATGACATTATGGGGGATATTCTCAAGAACGTGCGATAATCATCGCCAAAATGGGTTAACGCAATCACACATATCGCCGTCCATCGCGGGAAAATAATTCCGTGTCAACGCCCCATTCTCAACACGGCGGTAACATGCGATAGTGCCCTGATAACGCCTCAAATGCCTGCGATAAAATCCCCGGGACGGCGAGAAAAATCTAAAGCCGAACGAGAAAAAAGTTGCGATTGGCCCAACTGCAAAAAAAAAACACAGCGACAAGCAGCGCCAGGCCTGCAAGTCCCACAAGTCAGGCGGGAAACACCACCACAAAAGCGCCAACAAAAAACACAAACAAAACACAAACAACTGCGAAGCACCATGGAGGTAGCCGGAGCGAGAACAACGGAGGACCAGCCTGGGACCTCGGGGTCAGGGAAGGGCAAGGAGAAGAAGAAGAGGAAGACGCCTTACAGTACACAGGAAAACCAGATCCCCATTACGGAGGTCATAGAACACCACCACCAACTGTGCATCCCCTCCACTGTGTCATTGGCAACTAAAAATCCAATATGGAAGTCCATATTGGCCAAGGTGAATGCAGTCGGAGTGAAGAGAAGGGAAGTGGACGACTGCAAGAAGCGCTGGACTGATGGGAAGCGCAAAACCAAGCTGGAACCCGCAGCCAACCTGAAAGCAGCAATGCAGACTGGAGGAGGGAGTCCAGCGACACACCAGGAGCTGGATGAGATGGAGGGAATGGTGACCCGAGTCAGCATTGGGGAGACGGTGGCAGGAGTTGGGGGACCGGACACTTCCCAACATCACCTGACCCAACAGCAACAGGGTGAGTAATGACCAGGGACTAGGGGAACAGGGGGAGATGGGCACAATGGCACACATGCACAATTGAGTATAGCACACCTGCGGACAAACCATGCCCAAGAGTCACAACTCCGACCAAGAGCACAAGTTACCCAAGTCTGTAACATCTCAGCACTGTATAAGCACAGAAGTCAAAGGTACACCGCCTGAAAGGGATAAGGGCCAGCCAAATCAGAGCTGAAGGGGCAACACACCCACAATGCTGCACACACACATAAGAATCAGAGCACCTCAACATTGATAACAATGTGGTACAAACTGAAACACTTTCACAACAGAACAGAGGACACAACTCCCGCCGCTTGTGTGTAGAAAATGGCCATTTGCATTTGGCATAGCAGGAAACTGTGAGATGACAACGTACAAGTACAACCTCACATCCCTGATGGTGTAGAAATGTCAACTGTCCCGCATCACATAGGCATTTCCTCACAAACAGTCACAATGTACATTGTCATGCAGTCTGCAAGTAAACTTGTCCAATGCGTCAACATACATGTGAACACAATGTCAATCTGCATCTCCCCTTCACATTGCAGAGGGAGAATCAACACCTCCTGCAGAGCAGACCCAACAACTCAGCACTGATGATGAAGAGGACCCCCCCAACATCGACACCGACGCCCTCCAACAGCCCATGGACAGCTTCGGCACCCCTCCTCCAGGAGAAGTGCAGCCCAGCTGCATCGAGGAGCCCCCACCCCCTGCACAGACCACACAGCAGGAAGCACCCACCACCACTGCTGTCTCCCAGGACCCCCACGACCAACACATGGCATTCCAATGCTGTGTGCTAGGGTGCCAGGAGAAGATGGCTGATCAGCTGCGGGTGGGGTTCGACCTCATGGCAGCCAAACTAGATGCCATACGTGAGTGTCTACGTCCCATCAGGGACCACTTACAGTCCCTAACGGACAACCACTGTCCGCTCCATGCTCTCCAACAATCCATGGCTGACATCGCTGGAGTCATGACTCTGAGCCAAGAACAACTGTCCAGTCAGAGTGGCTCCAGTGATGCCAGCTGGGAGTTGGGACACATGCAGAGGATCATGTTGAACATGGAGCAGATGCAGGTGGAAAGAATGTTTGCCACAGCTGCACACCAGCGAGATATAGCTGTGATCTTCTATGCCCTGCAGATCCTCGTCATGGCATTGCCGCCACAAGGCCTGGCGCGGATGAATGCTGCTTCTACTACTCCATCCACATCTCCGCCCCCTGAAGTGTCAGTGCCACACAGTGATGCAGACTAAACACCACCACCCACATGTGAGGCACCTGACACATCAGAGGACGAAGATGATGATGAATCTGGCAGTGTGGTAAGAATGAAGTGGTAGCATTCATCTCCGCCATATGGCCTGTTTCAGCTTGGTTCTGCCCTCTGCATCATGCCCTGGATTAACACCTTCCACTGTCCCCCGATACACTCAGCGATACTCACCTTCGACAGGGACTGCCATATTTGGTTTGGTTACCAATTACACAGCAATCACACTGCGGACTGAAGTCTGCCTCTTCCGATTAACTTGTCAATCCCTAAAGGACTCTGGCTGGCCCTCCACGGGGCAACAATGTAAAGTGGGGTGTACATGGCCCTGTACTGCTCCAGCTTCAACACTCCACTGAATGCGAAAAAAACATTCTGATTCACACGGATGTGTCGTAGCTATGACCAATCAAGTATGAAAGTATGGATGAATATAGGGACAGTGATTCCACAAAAAGGTACTCCCTGGGTAATGCTACCAATGCGCATGTCTGGCCGTGACCCAGATAGGCAGTGAGACACACATTGTCATTCAAATCAACACTCATCACAGTTGAATACAAGTGAAGGTGCGTAGACTTTATTAGCATATGCGTGTCAGTACGGGCAAGAGA
This sequence comes from Calotriton arnoldi, assembly GCA_963921515.1. Classification (NCBI taxonomy): domain Eukaryota; kingdom Metazoa; phylum Chordata; class Amphibia; order Caudata; family Salamandridae; genus Calotriton; species Calotriton arnoldi. Next base: position 2,441,634 of record CAWUFW010001484.1, on the reverse strand, counting down.
AGTGCCACAACATGCAGACCAATGCAGCAGTATGTCAGGAATATGAGGAACGTTGCCAAGCGTCGCTGTCCACTCCGGGGAAGTGCCTCACCCTTCACAGGTGTGTGTCAACCCGCGTTGTTGTCCGCTCATGTATTCGGAGTCCAGGCGAATGCAGCCATGTCCACTGTTGTCGTGGGATATGTGACCAGATTAACCCTGGGCATAATACTTCGCTACGCTCACAGAGCATGCAAAGTTTGTGCTACTACGCAAATTGCACGTAGCAGAGTGAAAAACTGTGCTAATTGACATAGCGTAGCAGCAGTATAATAAACACCTACAAATGCTTTGATAAAGCAATTTTCTATGCTAAAATGCATATAACCAATCCACAAAAGTGAACTTTGACAATAAAATATCAAGCAATGAGAGAGGTGAGGATTTTGGGGTCCCCCTAACCTAGGGGAGGACCAAGCAGATGCCTTGAACACAAAAAGCATATCATGTGAACGATTCAGTGGTGGTCCCTTCCTCCTAGGACCACCCCAAGCACAGTTATGGGCAAAAATACAATCCCAACCAAAGGCCCTGCAAAGCATTATGGGACAAGATTATCAGTGGGCAGTGAATATTATAGTGTCCAATATCAAAATAATTCTACAAAGAGCTGCAGTTCAACTAGTCGTTACTAGATGTCCTCACGAGTCAAATGCAAAAGCATTGAAATTATTAATACATCAAGCTGAAATTCCACTAGTCGTTACTAGATGTCCCTCACGAGTCAAATGCAAAAGCATTGAAACCCTTTCATGAAGCTTTTGCATTTGACTCGTGAGGGACACCTAGTAACGACTAGTGGAACTGCAGCTCTTTGTAGAATTATTTTGATATTGGATACTATAATTCACTGCCCACTGCTAATCTCGTCCCATAATGCTTTGCAGGGCCTTTGGTTGGGATTGTATTTTTGCCAATAACTGTGCTTGGGGTGGTCCTAAGAGGATGGGACCACCACTGAATCGTTCAAAAGATGTGCTTTTTGTTTTCAAGGCATCTGCTTGGTTCTCTCCCTAGGTTAGGGAGGATCCCAAAATCATCACCTCTCTCACTGCTTGTTAATTTATCGTTTTCACTTTTGTGAAATGACTATGTGCATTTTTAGCATATAACGACAGAGATATTTATTTTATCTTAACTTGCACTGTGAAAGATTTCTTTGGCAATTATTGTACAGTGCAGTCAAGCACACAGCTATGCAATTTGCATAGCTACGTGTAGTTCAAAATGTACTTCACGTAGCTACGTGAAGTGCTACTACGCAAATTACGCCCAGGCTTAGACCAGATCAACAAGATGCAACAAGGTGTTGGGACATGTGCAATGGATTCCAATCTGTTGTGGCTGCAGGTACGTAGTTACTCGTCCATGAAAGCGATTGCAGCTTCGTAGGCTATCATTTCCAACATGAGGTTGTTGTCGACTTCATCAAACAGGACGGCGAGGCGATCCATTAGCAGGTCCGGACAGATGTGCTGCGTCCACCCCCTTTCACCAATTAGCACTACAGCCCAATAGGGGAGCGGTTCAATGTGGTCACTGCACACGAGGAGTTGTGCAATCTCCCAGGTCCAGCTGCCAGCATGCATACCAAGTATCAAGGCATCCCATAAACGGGTATCACGGTGACACTCCTGGTCGTGGGCCAACAGGGGGCGCACACACATGTCAAGATCCAGTTCAGCTACCGTCCTGTTGGATAGGCAGACATCCATGGGCCACTCGAATATGCACGATCGACAATGCAACACAGGCTGAACGCAGGTGACGTTGGCAAGGTGGAAGCTTAGCTGGTAACTGCCAATGGCAGTGCCCCCAGTAAACACAGCATATGTGCACGGTACAGTTCCACCTGACAGGGGTTGTGCAAGTGTCAGGGATGTTCTGCCATTGCGTCAGTGGCTCTGGTCGAAGCGGCACTGTTCTGACCTGCGCCAGTTCTGTGGATGAAATGCCACAGCTCGGATCAATGGGTTGTTTTAGTGTGCAACGGTTGTACGCCTGGGATGGTTTGGGAGTAAGTGTGATGGCCATTCCATGCAAGATAACTTCGAGCAAGGACTTCTGTGTGTGGGGTGTGTATACGTTGGTCTTTCGTCGGGCTGTGCGTAGTGTGGGAGTCGTCGTCAGCTGCTCTAGTATCTGTCAGGGGGTGCCGGGCACATGCAATTCCGAGGTCAGAGGTGCAGATGTGCTTCCGCCTGATAGTCCAGACAAAGGAGCTTTCATCCCTAATGTTGGTTTCTCATCTGCTTGCAGTCAGGAAATGTGAAGTGGCTTGTTGGGGGTGGGGTGGGATGTGTGCGACTTTGGGATTCAAGTTTGACATGTCTTGCATGTGGCAAATGAGCGGCATCACTGTGTGTTACGTTGCCTCACAACTGCTCCTCCCTCCCCCTGAGCCAATTTACCTGTGTGCGCTGCGCGGTTGCATCACTTGCACTCCTACGGCACACCATTGTCATGCCTGTCTGCGCATGTCCACAAGCCAGACAACGCACTGTGATGTTGGCCATTGAAGGTGGGCGGCCACGTGAGTGTAGGCCTGTGGGAAGGATAGGGCGGACACAGATGTAGAGTTCAGGCCTGGCTGAACTCGCGCTGCGATTTAGGCTAGGCATTTGGCTCATGCTGCGGCAATACAGATAAACACAGCACTTGGCATGTATGAGCCAAGACCCCGAGCGGTCTTGCGCTTCTTCATTTCCCTGTTCGTGCGAGCCCACCCTCCGGGTGCATGCTACATTGCAACATTGTCGATTGCGGACTGGGTGGCGCTGACACTACAACAGTGACACACTCATTAGTTACTTCCTTGTCCAGGCCAGGACTGAACCACGCCCAGAGCCCCGGGCAAATCCTTCACACCCCTACGCTGGCTTGGCGTACGCCGGCCCAGCCCACTCCGCTTACGCTTACAGGGGGGGACGACTCAGCTACATGACCGGGGTCTTCCCCACTGCCTGAGGTGGCATGGTTGCGTCCACTGTCCACAACACTACACGCACTATCAGTATATGTCTACATGGACATGTCTTTGCTCTGCATACTGAAGTCAGTCCAGCACATCACCGCCACACTTGGCATTGTGTATATTCTTATTGATGGGTCACTTGCCTCCTTCGCACATACTTGGTTCCCACCTCTCCCCACATTCTGCAATTGTGTGGCTGAGGGGCCATGCCGTTTTCGGGAGGTCAGCTGTCTTGTTTTGCGCTGCCTCGGTGGTAGTCCGGGGAGGTGGGCAGGGGGGGGCTGGGGGTGGTGGCGCTGGGTGTTGTGTCCCTCTTGGTTCTCCGTGCTGCTTGGTCAGTGGCTCCATGGCATGTGTTGGTCTTCAGATGTGGCTCTGGGCTGGGCTCACTTTCATGCTGCAGGTTGTCGTCCTGCTTTAAACCAGTAAAAGGCAGGTGTTAAGTCCCTGCTGCTAACGCGCCTTATCGCCTGTTTTTGGGTCGCAGCGCAGATCTGGCTGGTCGTTGAGAATATCGCGGAGTGGTGTTTTCGTGTGTTTTTGCACGGGAACACCTACTCTGCATATCATTAGTGTTAGTTGTTGCTCTCATCCATGGCAATGTTTTTTGCGCTAGCTATCGCTGGGTAACTGGCGATGTCAGCAGTTTGCACCGGCTTGAGAATGGGGCAATGGATCTGTCGCCACTTTTACGGCGCTAAAGTGCCGGTCAATCGGCGATTAGTCCTTGAGAATATGCCCCTATATGTCTACAAGAAACCGGGGAGCATATTCACAAGAACGTGTGATAACCACCGCAAGTGTATCTTAACGCAACTCTGCACATCGCAGTCCATTGCGGGAAAATTACGCTGTGTTAACGTGGTATTCCCAACACAGCGGTACCATGCGATAGACACACGAGAACGCGACAAATGAACGCGTTGAAAGCAACGCGACGCCGCAAAAACGCGAAACCCCAACGCAAAAATAGTAGCGATGACACCAATCGCGATACAAAAATCTGCGAAAACCAGCCACAGGCCTGCAATTCGCACGCGTCATGCGGGAAAATGCACTATAAAAACAGAAAAAAAACACAAACAAAAGACAAACAACAGCGAAGCACAATGGAGGCACCCGGAGCAAACACAGAGGACAACCAGAACCCCACAAGCCCCACGGAGGACTAGCCTGGGACCTCTGGGTCAGGGAAGGGCAAGGACAAGAAGAGTCGGAAGAAGCGGTTTCGTCCGCAGGAAAACAGGATCCTGATCACGGAGGTGATAGAACACCATCAACTACTGTTCGTCACCTCCACTGTGTCACTGGCAACTAAGAATGGATTATGGCAGTCCATCGTGGACAAGGTGAATGCAGTCGGAGTGCTGAAGAGGACAATGGACGAGGTCAAGAGGTGCTGGAATGATGTGAAGCGCAAAACCAAGCTGAAACTCACAAACAACCTGAAGGCAGCAATGCAGACTGGAGGTGGGAGCCCAGCGACACAGGAGGAGCTGGACGAGATGGAGGAAATGGACCCCACAGTCATCAATGGGGAGACGGTGGCAGGAGTGGGGGGACCGGACACTGCTCAACATGACCGGACACAACAGCAACAGGGTGAGTAACCACCAGGGACTGGGGGGTCGGGGGGAGATGGGCACAATGGCACACATGCACAATTAAGCAGACCACATCTGCAGACAAACCATGCCCCAGACCCACAACTCCCACCAAGAGACCAATGCACACAGGTATGCAACACCTCAGCACTGCATAAGCACAGAACCCAGAGGCACACCGCATGTAAGGGATAAGGGCAGCGAAATCAGAGCTGCAGGGGCGAATCACCCAAAATGCGGCACACACACATTACATGCAGAGCACATCAACATTGACAACGACGTGGTACAAACCGCAACACGTCCACAACAGAACAGAGGACACAACTGGTGCCGCATGTGCGTAGTAACTGGACAATCACATTTGGCATTGCAGGGAAATGTGAGTTGACAATGTACAAGTACAAACACACATCCGTGATGTAGTCGGAATGGCCACTGTCCCCCATCAAATAGGCAGCACCCCCCAAACAGTCACATTGTACACTGTCATGCAGTTTGTATGTGAACCTCTACAATGCGGCAACATACATGTGAACATGTTGTTAAACTGCATCTCCCCTCCACATTGCAGGGGGAAATCCAACACCTCCTGCAGAGCAGTCCAAACCTCTCTTCTCTGATGACGAAGAGGACCACCAAACCTTCGACTCCGACGCCCTCCAACAGCTCGTGGACAGCCTCCGCAGCCCACTTCCATGAGCAGGGCAGCCCAGCTGCCACAAGGAGAACCCACCCCCTGCACAGTACACACAGCAGGCAGCACCCACCACCACGGCCGCCTCCCAGGACCCCCACGACGAACACATGGCCTTCCAACGCCATGTGTTGGGGTGCCAGGAGAAGCTGGCTGAACAGGTGCAGGTGGGGTTCGACTGCCTGGCAGCCAGACTAGACGCCATACGTTGGTGTCTAAGTCCCATCAGGGACCACTCACAGTCCCTAACGGACACCCACAGTCCGCTCCATGCTCTCCAATGATCCATGGCTGACATCACTAGAGTCCTGACTCTGCGACAGGAACAACTGGCTAGTCCGAGTGCCTCCAGCGATCTCGCTCGGGAGTTGGGACACATGCGGAGGATCATGGAGAACATGGAGCGGATGCAGGCGGAAAGAGCGGCTGCCACGGCTGCATACCAGCGAGATCTAGCTGGGTCCCTCCATGCCATAGGGAACACCCTCATGGCATTGCTGCCACAAGGCCTGGCGCTGATGCATGCTGCTGCTACCACCCCATCCACATCTCCGGCCCCTGATGTGTCAGTGCCACCCAGTGCGGCAGACATAACACCACCACACACATGTGAGGGACAGGCAACAGCAGCGGACGAGGATGCGGATGCATGCCCCAATGCACTCTGCCACACTCATGCAGATGCATGCCCTGATGCACTCTGCCACACTCACATCAGACCTCAACATGGAATGCCCCATTCTGTTTGGTCACCAATGACCCAGCTAACAGAATGCAAACTGAACTCCCCCGCTTATTGGGGGGGGGAATAAATGCAATTCACAAAAGTAAACTTTTTTTAAATAAATAGCATCCTATGAGAGAGGTGATGATTTTGGGATCCCCCCTAACCTAGGGGGAGGACCAAGCAGATGCCTTGAACACAAAGAGCACATCATGCTGAACGATTCAGTGGTGGTCCCATCCTGTTAGGACCACCCCAAGCACAGTTATGGGCAAAAATACAATCCCAACCAAAGGCCCTGCAAAGCATTATGGGATGAGATTAGCAGTGAATATGATAGTATCCAATATCAAAATAATTCTACAAAGAGCTGCAGTTCAACTCGTCGTTACTAGGTGTCCCTCACGAGTCAAATGCAAAAGCATTGAAATTATTACATCAAGCTGCAGTTCCACTAGTCATTACTAGATGTCCCTCACGAGTCAAATGCAAAAGCATTGAAACCCTTTCATGAAGCTGCAGTTCCACTAGTCGTTACTAGGTGTCCCTCACGAGTCAAATGCAAAAGCATTGAAACCCTGAGCTGAGAGCTAATACTATAAATTCTACAAAGAGCTGAACTGCAGCTTTATGAAAGGGTTTCAATGCTTTTGCATTTGACTCGTGAGGGACATCTAGTAACGACTAGTGGAACTGCAGCTTGATGTAATAATTTCAATGCTTTTGCATTTGACTCGTGAGGGACACCTAGTAACAACGAGTTGAACTGCAGCTCTTTGTAGAATTATTTTGCTATTGGATACTATAATATTCACTCCCCACGGCTAATCTCGTCCCATAATGCTTTGCAGGGCCTTTGTTTGGGATTGTATTTTTGCCCATAACTGTGCTTGGGGTGGTCCTAAGAGAATGGGACCACCACCGAATCGTTCCGCAAGATGTGCTCTTTGTTTTCAAGGCATCTGCTTGGTTTCCTCTCTAGGTTAGAGAGAATCTCAAAATCATCACCTCTGTCACTGCTTACTAAATTTTCATTTTCACTATTGTGAAATGACTATATGCATTTTAGCATGTAAAAACAGAAATACTTGTTATTTTATCTAAAGTGTTTGAGGCTTCTGTTTTATTAAGTGCAAAGCATGCATAGCGTAACTACACAAATTGCGTAGCTGTGGGCTTGTCTGCACTGTGCAATAATTGCCAATGGCATCTTTGCGCAGTGCAAGTTAAGATAAAATAAGTATCTCTGTATTTATATGTTAAAATGCATATAGTAAATTAACAAGCAGTGAGAGAGGTGATGATTTTGGGATCCTCACTAACCTAGGGAGAGAACCAAGCAGATGCCTTGAAAACAAAAAGCACATCTTATTGAACGATTCGGTGGTGGTCCCATCCTCTTAGGACCACCCCAAGCACCGTTATTAGAAAAAATACAATCCCAACCAAAGGCCCTGCAAAGCATTATGGGATGAGATTAGCAGAGGCAGTGAATATTATAGTATCCAATATCAAAATAATTCTACAAAGAGCTGCAGTTCAACTAGTCGTTACTAGATGTCCTTCACGAGTCAAATGCAAAAGCATTGAAATTATTATTTCATCAAGCTGCAGTTCCACTAGTCGTTACTAGATGTCCCTCACGAGTCAAATGCAAAAGCTTCATGAAAGGGTTTCAATGCTTTCGCATTTGACTCGTGACTCGTGAGGGACATCTAGTAATGACTAGTGGAACTGCAGCTTGATGTATTAATAATTTCAATGCTTTTGCATTTGACTCGTGAGGGACATCTAGTAACGACTAGTTGAACTGCAGCTCTTTGTAGAATTATTTTGATATTGGACACTATAATATTCACTGCCCACTGCTAATCTCGTCCCATAATGCTTTGCAGGGCCTTTGGTTGGGATTGTATTTTTGCCCATAACTGTGCTTGGGGTGGTCCTAGGAGGAAGGGACCACCACTGAATCGTTCAGCATGATATGCTTTTTGTGTTCAAGGCATCTGCTTGGTCCTCCTCCTAGGTTAGGGGGGGCCCCCAAAATCATCACCTCTCTCATTGCTTGATATTTCCATTGTCAAAGTTCATTTTTATGAATTGGTGATATGTTTTTTTAGCATAGAAAATTGCTTTATCAAAGCATTTGTAGGTGTTTATTATATTGTTGCTACGCTATGTCACTGTTTTTCTCTCTATTACGCCCAGGGTTACGCTAAAGGGATCTGCAGCTCACAGGTCTAGTTGTCAGCATACCACAGCCACTCTCTCATGGCTGGTGTACACCCACATCCATCCAGCACAGGCGCATGTGCTGGACGCCATTTCAACTCTACAACTGGGTGTCTCTGTGTAGTTCCCATCTACGAATGAGGGCCTACGGCCCTGCCACCTCACATTGCCCAGTGCCGGGGGTGACATGATGGCATCCGCACCACGGGACTCAATCATTAAGGGTCCATGGCTGGCGGGGCACAAACTTGGTGGCACCGGATACACTGCGGCAGGCACAGGCACAGGCACCCCGCCACGGGACGGTGTCTTGCGGTGCAGTGAGATAGGGGCACCTGAAATGCTGAGCGGGTGTGCAGCCTGCGATGATGCGCCGTCCTGGCGGTCCGGACTGGCATGGGTTTGTGTGAGACCTGCTGGCCCGCAGTGTGGGCCTGGGCAAGTGCAGGGCAGGCCTCCCACCACGTGGCGTTGCGGTTCACAGAGTTAGTGGCACCTCAAGCGCTGAGCGGGTGTGCAGCCTGCGATGATGCAGTGTCCACTGATGTGGTCTCTGCCATTGCGAAATCAAGACCCAGCAACATGTGTGTGACCTGGTGGCCCGCGGCGCGGGGCTGCATGATGTGGAGGGTGGCATGGTCGCGGGCCCCGGGCTTGGCGATCCCTCCGGAACGTGGTGGGCCCTCTTGGAGACACGCCGATGGCAGAAGGTGAGCAGTGAGGCCTGGTTGCGCAGGGGCGGACATTCAGCGCTGGACGTCGGGAGGGGCTGGGGTGCAGCTGCCTGTGTGCGCAGGGGCGGGCATGCGATGGTGGCATGTGCAACTGTATGGACTCTGACATCCATGTCTCTGGAAACTGTTTCAGATGAGGGACCTGGGGGACTGCTGTAAATCCCAGCATGTGGTTGGAGACACACCGGTGGCAGCAGGTGAGCAGTGGGGCATAGGTCCGCAGTGTCGGCACTCTCTCTCCCTTTTCTCCCTCTCCCTCTCCCTCTCCCCCTCTCTCCCTCTCTCTCCCCCTCTCTCTCCCTCTCTCTTTCGCTCTCTCTCTATGATTTGATGGGCGCATGGCACTCCTTCTTATACAGATTTCTGTTTTGCAGGCTGTGACTTACTGGATGTCGTGGGACGACCCGCCATGCCTCTTCTGATTTTCAGTTTTTGTTATGTTCTGTAATAAATGTGTTATTTGGATATTATGATATGGATGTATGATTTCCCTCTTTTCCGAACACACATGTATGTTGGGTGGTGTGCTTGTGCGACTTCAGGCGATTTGTTTGGTTCATGGTTTCGTGGAGTTGATGTGCGATATCTTTGTCCTAGGGGTGGTTGTGGGGGGTGCCCGGGGTAGGGCCCCGGGGGGGGTTGTGGTGGGGGTGGTTGGGGTGGTGGGGTCCTGGGGGTGGTGGCGGTGGGTGTTTTTGGCCTATTGGGGCTCCGGGCTGCATGATGGGTTGCTCCAGGGCATGTGTTGTTCTTCATGTGTGGCTATGGGCTGTGCTCCCTTGTCTGGTGCAGGTTGTCGTACGACTTTACACCAGGTCAGAGCAGGTGTTAATTTCCTGCTGCTAACGCGCCTTATCGCATGTTTTGTGGTCTTATCGCAGATCGGGCTGGTCGTTGAGAATGTTGTGGAGTGGTGTTGTCGCAGCTTTTTGCACGGGAACGCCAACTCTGCATCTCATTAGTGTTAGTTGCCGGGGTAATCTCTGGCGATGTTTTCTGCGACTGATTTCACAGGTAAACTGGTGTTATGGGCTGTTAGCACCAGCTTGGGAATGGGGCGATAGTTTTATCGCGGATTTGGCTGCGGGAAAGTGCCGATAACTCGGCGATGTGTCCTTGAGAATATGCCCCCTGGTGTGTTAGTCCGATACACGTGGAAGGATATTCCTCACATTTCTTAGCAGCTATAAGATCACAAGCCGGACTAGCAAAAGGGGGATTACAAACACTTATTTCCAATAAAATCTCCATCAATGTCAAAAAGGTTGCATCCGTGGGCCCTCACGCACAAATGTTGTGGCTAAGTAAAAAGGGGGGGAAAGATGTAATAATTGTAAATTTCTAAACAATATTTTTGATTCTTCACGAAGTAATGTGGTAGCAGCTCTTGATGATGGCCTAGAAACTTTTTTATCCCCAATTAATACGGAGTACGTCCTATTGTGGGCAGGAGATTTTAATCTACAGGCATGCGGAGTACCCAACAACAAGGCATGTGGCCACATATATGAGGATGGAGAGGGAATTGATCACTTTTGTCATAACGACTATGGGAAAGCACTAAATCAGATGATCGCTAAATATGATTTTCAGCTTCTTAGGGGGTGCTTTGGTCCGAATGGGGATTTAGCCACAACTTTTATTGGGAGAAATCTATACTCCATTATAGACCATGTATTAGTGTCTGCCCCTGCCGTTTGCATGTGTGGCAACCTTAGTGTTGTACCCTTATTATTCAGTGATCATAATCTGATAAAACTAAGGGGCATTTTACCAAGGATTTGCGATAATTATCGCAAAGCGCGCTTAGCGCTGTTTTTTTTATCGCCGGCTATCGCTGGATTTCATTGCGGAGATAACGCGTTATTATCAACGCTTATCTCCAAGGCGATAAAAAATCCAGTGATAGCGGCGAAATCCAGCAATAGCGCGAGAAATCCAGCGATAAATTCACTGCGCTAATGAAAAGCTTGCTAATAGGCAGGTGAGGTCTTAACCTTATAATCCACCTCCCATTGACAAGATGGTTAAGTCAAGTTTTTAGCAGGTGTTAAATTCCAGCGATAATCGCGGTTAGCGCGAGTTTTTTTATCGCTTCGCGGGCATTGCTAATAGGGGGAAGTTGTGTTTGCGACTGTTTGCAGTTGCTTTTAGTTGGGAACGCCTACTTTGCATGTCATTAGCGATAATTATCGCTGACATGCAAAGCGGCAACAAAACGGCCGCTATCGCCATTAAGCTGTCGCTAACGGCTGTTAGCGACAGCTTGCTAATAGGGCGATAAAAATATCGCCGCTTTATCGGCAAAAAGTGCCGCTAAAGCGGCGATAACGCCCTTACTAATATGCCCCTAACTTTCTTCTTTTGGGGCAAAAGGAATGATGTATTTGATTTAGCAAATCACATTAATCCGGTTAGGACAAAAGGCGTTAGAATTAAATGGACGGGTGTTGACCCATGCTTGATTATGAGGCAAATATTAGTTTCTAATCATAGGGAAATAACATACTGTCTTCAGGATGAAATCATCCCACTATTAGTGACCGAGAATTTCTGTACCATCACAAATTCCATTAGATCACTTCTAACAAAAAACCCTGGGCCTGCCCTCTATACAACAAAAAAAAGGGTTCGACGGCCCTTGCACTAAAGCCCTACAGGTCTTAAAGCATGCCCTGTCTAAATCACCACACGACTTATTAACCATCCAAACCCCACGGCGTGAGTATAAAATAGTTATATCCACCCGGAAAAAGATACTCAAGGCTGAGGAATGGGAAAACTTGGGGGCATATTACCAAGGATTTGCGATAATTATCGCAAAGCGCGCTTAGCGCTGTCTTTTTTATCGCCGGCTATCGCTGGATTTCATCGTGGAGATAACGCGTTATTATCAATGCTTATCTCCAAGGCGATAAAAAATCCAGCGATAGCGGCAAAACCCAGCAATAGCGCGAGAAATCCAGCGATAAATTCACTGCGCTAATGAAAAGCTTGCTAATAGGCAGGTGAGAACTTAACCTTACAATCCACCTCCCATTGACAAGATGGTTAAGTCAAGTTTTTAGCAGGTGTTAAATTCCAGCGCTAATCGCGGTTAGCGTGACTTTTTTTATCGCTTCGCGGTTCTGGGGCCGCGTTGATAATAGGGCGAAGTTGTGTCTGCGAGTGTTTCCATGACGTGTTAGTCAGGAACGCCTACTTTGCATGTCATTAGCCATATATATCGCTGACATGCAAAGCGGCACCAAAACGGTCGCTGCTATAAAGCTGTCGCTAACAGCTGTTAGCGACAGCTTGCTAATAGGGCGATAGAAATATCGCCGCTTTAGCGGCAAAAAGTGCCGCTAAAGCGGCGATACCGCCCTTGATAATATGCCCCTTGGTTATTTCTGCAAAAACCAAGAATAATAAACTTTTTGGGGATACAGTAAACGCCCCCTTTCTGAAGAGTGATAGCATTCCAGAATTCTGTTCTTTTGATTCTTCAGATAACTGGGTAAAACACTTTTTAGAAATCTTTAACAATAATGGGGATATGATGAGAGTGTCTGAATGGATGATAGGTGAGGGAAGACAACTCCCTCTGAATATCACCAACGAGGAAGTCCTCCAGGCAATCCAGGCGAGTGCCGGGGGGCGGGTACCAGGACCGGATGGTGTCCCAGCGGATGTGTTTAAATCTGCCTCTATATTATGGGGACCCATCCTAACTCGAGTGTTTAATTCAGCTGCTACTGATACAATTCCAAAGACATGGGGAGAATCGATCATCATACCCATATTTAGAAAAAGGGGATCAAACAGACCCTAGAAACTATCGCCCAATCTCACTTTTAGATACTGCCTTGAAAGTGATAAGCAGGGTCCTGCTGCTAAGACTCGAGGAATGGGCATTGGAGTACTCGGTTTTAACCCCGGTGCAGTTTGGTTCAGAAAACGACTAGGGACCATTGAGCAATGCACTAACTTAGAGCTACTTATCGGCAAGTATACCATGGCTAAGGCAGGTACCATATATTTATGCTTTGCTGATCTAAGTAGTGCATTCGATCTGGTGGATCATAATTTACTCTGGCCAACCCTGATCTCCATGGGAGCACCAAGGGCGATTATTGGGTTTCTCTCTCGTTTGTACGAGAATTTAACTAGCCAACTTTGTTTCGGCCCCCAGGGGGAATGTTCATCCAAATTCAAAGTGGGGCAGGGGATATGGCAAGGATGCGTGTTATCACCAATATTATTCTCCCTTTTTATTAATGGAATAGATAATCATTTGCAGACAATACAGGCTGATGCCCCCAGGGCGGCAGGTTGTCCGATACCCGTTTTATTATATGCGGACGACGCTACTCCTAGCAAGAACTTTGGTAGGTCTCCAGAGACTGATGGATGCATTTTCAGCATTCATGACACAAAGGAAAATGGTAAATAAGTAGTCCAAAACATATACCATGATCTGTGGGCCAAAACCAAAACCTCCCAAAACTTTCTATATTGAGAATAGCCCAATCAATACTGTCAATTTCTTTTGCTATCTTGGCATTTTATTTTCGGATAACGGCTGGCTCTTGGTCCCAACATATTTTAAACACCAGAGCTAAAATGAGCAGGGCAACACAGGGAATTTTTAAATTTTCTTCAAAATTAGGGAATCGCCCAATTAATGAGATGGTAGCTATATATAAAACTAAAGGAGCAAGTATAGCTCTTTATGGGGCAGGGCTTTGGGGCCATGCAAAGAGCAAGACCCTGCAAACGCACGAAAATTCTTTCCTGAAACGTTTGTTATATTTACCGCCATCTGCTTCAAACACTATTGCACATCATGAGGTGGGTCTCCAGTTTTTAGAAGATCTCTTATTGGTCAGACCACTGTTATTGTGGGACTCAATTTGGAAAAGGGAAGAAACGGCTTTTACTAAATCGATTATTTTAGATTGTCTTAAACTGCACGATGCACTAAAAATTCCATGGCTACTATATATTAATTCCTCTTTAGAAAATTTGTACAAAATATCAGTATGGTCAGAGACATCAAAAATATTGTCCCATACAAAGAAGGAGATCAGAGACTCCTATCTGCAATATAGGTGTGATCTGAGATCAAAGGCTGAGAAAAATAAATCTACTGTTGCCTTGTACATATCGTATGGCTTAGAGGAGGGTGCTAATAATTATTTGTCATATGTGACCTATCCCCAGCACCGTTTTGTGCTACTAAGATTGAGATGTGGCATTATTCATCACCTTGTAGCATTTCCAAAAATGAGGACTCATCCATCTTTTATCAGAATTTTAGATGTTTTTATCTTAAATCATTGTTTGTCACCCATAACATTAGGTCACATAAAGTAGCAATTAAATTTCTGGAGGCACTAGATGACCCCCTGATATGTTACAACATTGCCCTGTTCATTTTGAAATCAATAAATGTGAGAAAAAATATCCAAATACAGTAGAAAAGAATTGAATTGATTTTTATAATTCTGTAGTTGATTATCCTTCAAGCAATAATAATACCATGTCTAATTTGAAGCCTATTAAGCTGAGAATGTGTTTTGATATAATATAAGAAATGAATTTATTTTGTACTTTTATATAAGCGTATGAAACGAACTGGAAACGCATTACTACATTAAAAACACAGAATGAGTTAATTACTGCATCCACAACCCTTTGATAAAACAACTTTAACTTTACATGCTAAAAAGCATATAACCAATTCACAAAAGGGAAATTTGAAAAATATTAGGCAATGAGAGAGGTGATGATTTTGGGAGCACCCGTAACCTAGGGCGAGGGCAAGCAGATGCCTTGAACACAAAGAGCATATCATGCTGAACGATTCATTAGTGGTCCCATCCTCCTAGGACCACCCCAAGCAAAGTTATGGGCAAAAATACAATGCCAACCAAAGGCCCAGCAAAGCATTATGGGACGAGATTCTAGAGTGCAGTGAATATTATAGTATTACCTCTCAGCTGAGCTGGAGAGCCTGCCCCTTGAGGAATGTTTTGATATTGGATACTATAATATTCACTGCACTCTAGAAGATCGTCCCATAATGCTTTGCAGGGCCTTTGGTTGGGATTGTATTTTTGCTCATAACTGTGCTTGGGGTGGTCCTAGGAGGATGGGACCACCACCGAATTTTTCAGCATGATGTGCTCTTTGTGTTCAAGGCATCTGCTTGGTTCTCTCCCTAGGTCAGGGAGGGCCCCAAAATCATCACCTTTCTCACTGCTTGCTATATTTCCATTTTTACTTTTGTGAGATGACTATATGCATTTTAGCATGTACAAATAGAATTATTTATTCTTTAACTAAAGGTACTGCTTGTTATATTTTTATTTTCACTTTTGTGAGATGATTATATGTATTTTAGCATGTAAAGATAGTTATTTGTTGTTTTATTACAGGTATGTGAGATTTCTATTTTGTTAGTATGCATTATGTTGAAAAAACAAGATTTCTTTCATGTAAAAACACTGGAGTTAGCTACTGCACCCACAACTCTTTGATGATCACCTTTACATGCTAAAAAGCATATAACCAATTCTCAAAAGTGAGCTTTGAAAAATATCAGGCAATGAGAGAGGTGATGATTTTGGGGTCCCCCCTAATCTAGGGGTAGGACCAAGCAGATGCTTTGAGCACAAAGAACATATCATGCTCAACGATTGTGGTGGTCCCATCCTCCTAGGACCACCCCAAGCAAAGTTATGGGCAAAAATACAATGCCAACCAAAGGCCCAGCAAAGCATTATGGGGCGAGATTCTAGAGTGCAGTGAATATTATAGTATTAGCTGGTGAGCCTGCCCCTTGAGGAATGTTTTGATATTGAATACTATAATATTCACTGCACTCTAGAATCTCGTGCCATAATGCTTTGCAGGGCCTTTGGTTGGGATTGTATTTTTGCCCATAACTGTGCTTGGGGTGGTCCTAGGAGGATGGGACCACCACTGAATCGTTCAAGGCATCCACTTGGTTCTCTCCCTAAGATTTAAACTGGACTGACTGTCCAAACATGCATAGAATACTGCTGGAGTTTTGGGCATGGGATCTAACATAAATAATATATGGCAATCTGAAGTAAAAATAATAGTTTTAGGCAAAATCACAGATTATATGAGTAACAAAATGTGTTCTGTCCATGTAACCCGCCCAGTTTTTTTGCTTCTGTATCACCTGTTTTTTGGCCTTTTTACTGTGGGTGAGCCTCCCAACTGGTGACTCACGCATGCTAAACACATGGTAAATGAACTGCGCGTGTGTGCACACGTGTGAGGGCTGTGCGTGTAAGGCTACTGTTGTGTGCAGCCCAGTAGCTGCATACAGGTAGCCTGACACAGAGGGCACTCCGCAGGTTTAGATATTTTCCTGGGGTAGGACTTATAATGTTAGTGTACATTCATAGGGAAAGTCACTGTGGTTTACTGTTTTGTCTGCAGTGACATTTCATTATACACAGAGGGGGAAGACTGCCTTAGAGTGCAGTTTTGCTTCCCTTTGGCCTACAAAGTCCAGTGATATATCAAAATGGAGTGAAACATGTACACCAAAAGCAAATCTGAGAGTCCCGAGAAGATATGTGTACAAGTTATGGGTCATCCAGAATGATCATAATCGCTGGCTCAGCTCAGGGTCAGAGGCAGAGCCCAGGCCTTTTGCCACCCTGCTGTGCCAAGTTTATTATATTTCTCTCCAGCAGCAGAAATAAAGGCCTCCTCACACAAAGGGAACAATTAACAGTGCTTCATTCCGCTCCTTAAGAGGAAATGGGTGGAAAGAAGGATCTGCATCAGCCAGTTAGCTGTCACACTGTACAAAGGAGGGAACCCAGACCTCTGGAGCCAACACAGGCGTGGACTCTTCTTTGAAGTCTTGGTGGGAAAGGCCCTGGCAGTGATGTCAGCGAGTAGCAGAGCTTAGGCCCCCAGAGGAGATGTGACTAGTGACCTGGGTGAAGCCATCGTAAAATATCCCAGCATGCTGTGCAGGAAGGTTGGGACAGGGGCGGAGAGGTTATGTGGCACACTAGGATTGGCCAGGGGTGCCTGGCTTCTAGAACTTTCCGCCTCCACTTAAGAAGTCTTGCATAAGAGGAAGAGCTCTATTGTTGTGCTTTTTGTTGGAGCTGGACACTGAGACTGGAGGCAGCAGCCATGGACATCTGGAAGGAGGAACCCCCTAAAGCTCACCTGGACTAAGGACTCTGACTACAGTTGACCCCAGGACCAGTGGGTCTCTCCCCAGGACCAGGGGAGCTGGTCCCCTTACACCCCCTAAGCCTAAGGACTAGTTGATGGACTTCTGCACCAAGGAAAGAAGCACCAAAGGAGAAAAAGAAAAAAGGCTGGCACAGGGACCCAGTGGAACCAGCTCCCTGCAAAGCTTGCCACCTTAGAGGCCAGAAAGCTTAAGGAAAGGGCTCCAAGTGGCTAGGGCTCCCCACCAGGAGTAAAATGAGCCAAAGATCGAACAAAATGGCCCAATGAGTCCTGAGATACAGTAGAACTAAGGGTTTGACATTTGACCCCCAAGTGCGGCCCGCAGCACGTGAAGCTCTGCAGTTTGAGGATTTCAAACCCCCAGGGTGGGCCAGGGCCCGGGGGCAGGCGCAAGGACTGGCATGAATTTTCCGACCCTGGGAGTGCATGGGGCCTCCATCCCTGATTTCAGATGGCTCGGGATCTTAACCACAGGCTGGATCTCATTTATGGGGGTTTGGGATGCCACCTCCAGGCCCCCCACCACTGAAAAGAAAGCCAGGAGTGGTGTTGCACCCCCTTGAGAGTCAAAAGAGGGGCCTGAGATCCCCAGCTCCGGGCCTGATGTGCGTAGCTACATGAGAGATTGCTGCCGAGCTCCCCTGAGTGGAGGTGGAAGGGCCACAGCAGTGGAGAGAGTGAGCGAGAGAAGGGGGAGTGCCGTGGCAATCCCCACAAGAGTGGTGAGCCTGCCTCACTCAACATGCCTGTGTCTCAGGGGAGCATGTAGCCAACACCAATACGCAGGTGCGGACAAGGATAGAAGACTGCTGCCTGGCTCCCGCGATGGGCTGCCCCCAACGAAGTAGGGCATTGGGGGAGCCCAAGTAGGACTGGGCACTCCAAGGAAGATAAAAAAGAAATTAAACAAAAGGAGGCAAGGCAGCACATCAAATCAAGCAGCCGGAGCTGCTCATTATTATGCAGGCTTCCCGGAGAGGGAGCGCCCCATGAATGCCCTGTGCGGCTTTTGCTCAGCCTGATGGTCTGGAACTGTGGTGGCCCCTGGATGGCAGGGGCGCCCCCAACAAGGGACAGAGAGTGCAAGGGAGCTGCAGATGTGCATCAGCTCACCCCAAGGAAACTCTCATGAAAGGTGACCCCAGGTTAAGAGGGTCAAAGAGAAGATGACCAACCTGAGCCCTGCCTAAGATGTTTAAGCACTCCCCAGGCTGGAGCTTCGGGTCTACAGCTGGGAGTGCAGTGCAGTATCCTCTAGGGGCTTAGTCTATGGTTGCAGGTCAACTGACCTAAAGGTTGTTAAAGAAGACACAGACATGTGGGTAATGTTTCAACAATGCTTTATTTAGAAATGTTTTTGCTATAGGTTGAACAGTTATGTATTCACAAGTGTTATTCACAATGGTTTTATGCAATGCATCATTCAAAGATATTACTTGCCATGCTTTACTGAAAGGTGTTGTCAATGCTGATAATAACACATATTCCCATAAGGCTGCAATGCTTTATTAATGATAATGTGAACATTTGATTGTAACTCTTCAATAAGTGCCGAGGAGGATGTCATTCTTTACTACTGATAATGTGGGCACATGATTGCATTTTGCAATACTTGGTTATTATAAAAAGTGCAAAGGGATTATGGTTACTGAAACAGTGATGGAACGAGGTGTTCTCATGGCATGTGATTCTGGTCTTTGAGTGTGATAACATTGACTTGATGTAAACTGACACCCCGCATACATGGTTATGTGCTGTATTGTACCTGGTGGGGGTGCTGAGAATTTTGAGGTCATGACCCTTTAGGGGTCAAAAGTAATGTCGACAAAGGTATTTCCACCAGCCTTTTGTATATTTGTAAATTACTGCATAGTATTGAGTAGTGTGTGTGTGTAACAAATGTACATTTCCTTTTCTAAAGAAAAAGCACAGACTGGACAGTTATTTATTGATTGTTATTAATGCTTGCCAGTGAATGGTGATTTCTAGCCCACATCACCTCCTTTGAGTAGACACTACTTTGCCACCCTGAGAAAGTCAAGTGCTACAATGAGGTATTTGGTTCCCAGTGGAGGGTGAATGTGGACCCATTCCTTGTGCAGGCTACACAACTAATGGCCCGTTTCTTCACATTATGCACCTGTAGTGTGGCTAATATATGATTTGCGGACATTTCACCGTGGGCATACACTGATGCACCCTATGTGTGAGTAAGTGCACTGCTATGATCTCCATTTGTCTTTTTTGTCTCCTTAGACTTTTTTCCTGTATTCCTGTTTTGGTTCAGTTTGCAGCTCGTTCTTGTTGCTGCAGCATTTTATGCAGATCCGGAACTTCACTCTCTGAGGAAATTTATCGCACCAAATTAAAAATTTAAATGCAGTACCATATCTCCTCCCAAGGAGTCTGGGTTTAAACCATGTAGGGACTGTGAGAGACAGATGTCCATTATGGACCCCATGCCATCTTTCTATGGTTCCTTGGGGTCTGACCATGACTCGAAGACCTGCTCCTCGTGCCTCAGCATGCATCCCAAGCCCATCAAAGAGCAGGAAGCCGAACTCTTCATGGCACAAGTGAAGGATAAACACTGACCCCAGAAGTACTCCTGGCACGGTTCCCGCTCTCCATCTTCATCTTCGGGAAAAAAGAAGAGGAAGCATAGGAGGAAGGAGAAGAAATGTGCTAGAGGTAAGTCTCCTCATTGCTCTCTATCCCCCACAGGACCTTTGTCCTTGGAGCTGGATCTTGTCGACTTGATGCTGATGGAACTTCCACACAGCCCTGCTCCTTCTGTGGACCCGGCCCTGGACAGACCTCTTTTATCAGAGCCTTTGGCACCAGCACATCTGTCAAGCCTTAGATGCCGACTACTGTGTTCCCGACTCTTGGATTGGAACCAGCAGTGTTCCGGAATGTGATGTATTCCATTTTCACCAAAGCCTTGATGCCATCCAGCGCACCTCCAGCCCCATCAAGTCTGCCACTCTTCATGCTTTTTCAGCCGACAGCCTTCGGCGCTGCAGCAGTGGAACATTGGTTTGCCTTTGTCATATTGCTTTGGCCTGGCGATCCGCCTCTCGGCCCCGTCCACGGCACTGGGTATGGTGCTGAGAAACCCCTGCCTCCCATGCCGCCACAACCTCTGGCTCCAGACATGACACCTCCGGAGCTGCAGTTCGACGTCGAGCCTTAGATTCACTTTTGCAGAAAGGCCCGACGTTGCTTGAAGAGGAGGCTTATAGAGCACACCTCTATTAAATATTTGGCACAGATGCTAACTCTTTGTAGTATTTCACTGGGGGTATCCCGGATCAGGATCCCCTTGGATTTCAAGGCCTGTCTTCGGCCAGCGTTTAGACATTTGTTTAGACACCTCATCTGAGCTGGGTATGGACTTCCACACTGGAACACCAATGCCAGAGGTCATGTCTTTGCACAAAGGCATGCTAAAGGCTGCAGAGGTGTTGGAATTATAGTTGCCAGTGATGGAGATGAAAACAAATGCTCTCAATGAGGTTCTCCTGCCCTCATCGAACTCTTCGGATCCTCGTCTCCCCTTCACTGCGGCTTTATTGTTACCGGTCATGGCAGCGTGGAAGAAGCCTTCCTCTGGCGATCAATCAGCTTGTTGCTTTCCATTATGTCTCCACTCAGGGGCCTAATCGGGAGGTGCCTTCCCTCTAGCCCCCTCTGACAGAGAGTCAAAATGCTTGGAAGCCTGCCTTCTCAATCATTACAACCACGCCTTGTGGGACATGGTCCAAATGATTCTCCCACATATTACCGCTGACATGAAATAGCATTTTCAGGAACTCATTGTGGATAGGCATAAAGCCTCCTGGCAAGTCTGTATTAAGGGTGACCCCAAAATTTCAGAGAACCTGTGGTAATGTAATATATTAGGAAAAACAGTGGTTCACTTGGGCATCAGTACCGGTAGAAAAACAACTGTATTCAAAAATTGATAACAAATCAATAATAAATGTTGTCCCTGGTAATGAAGAAAGTGGGAAGTAATCAATACTGTATGACAATTTATTAATTCATTGCTTACATTTATCACTCTTATACTTTTTTGTGGTGTTTAAACGAGATCCAGTGGTCACACTTTAGTGAAGAGGGGTGCAGTGATAGGTGATGAGGGAGCAAGAGAGACTGTGCATCACACATAAAAAGACATATGACTCCTTAGAGGAGTCTATATAGGTCTATTGTTGACCGTGTTTCGACCTCTGGTAATGTGAGGTCATCATCAGGACAGGGCGTGAGCACCCGATATCTAGAAATTAAAAACATATGTATGAGAATCCTGAGAAGGCAAAACTGTGCCAGAAAAGGTAATTCTGAGAGTCAATTGTTTAAACTTACCTGGGGAGGGAAGTAAAACAGGAGTCAAATCAGGAGGGTGCTGCTTTCAGGGAATTAAGGCAGGGATGCTAAGGGCATCCAAGTTAGCCCTAAGTAGCAGAGAAAATGAAATTAATCATGCTGGGCATGCAAAAGTCACGATAGAGGTATTTAATAATAAGGGAGCTCACCTAATTATGGTTAACCGCTGGATGGCCAAGGGACCCTGGTGCGGATGGGTGCACGTGCCAATAGGTACCAGCCTAGAGGTACTGGGGTACCAGATAGGAGAAGCGCTGCATTACAATGCCCGTAACTGGGGACATCAATTACTGGAAGATACAAGTGGTGCTTGATTAATTCAAGGCTGTAGCTTGAACTGACTGAGTTTAAAAAGGCGCTTAATTAATAGAGGGGCTGCATGAAAAGCCTTGTTTCGCAGGGCTCCAAATACTGTGAATTACATGTTGCGCTGGGTTAATTGGATTAACGCAAAGAGGGTGGTTGAGAAATGACTTGCTGTGAATTACAGGTAAAACTGAAATGATTAACAGAAGGAGGGAGCGCTGATTAATTAAGAATAACTGGGTCCAGGAGGGGGGCGGAAAAGAACTGACCTTAATTACTGTGGGCTCGTGGCCAGCCAGTGTAGCGAGCAAGGGACCGAAAGTGGATTGGGTCAGGAGAGCAGCCCGAATCTTGAAGGGCTTCCAGTGCGGTGTCTGTAATTGAAGACAGAGTAGAATTAAAAAATACAGTAGAAATAAAATTAAAAGGCCCGGGACCCCAAGAATGCAGGAAGACCAGGGGATGGGCAACTAACCTTGATTGCAAAGTGTCTCATGGCCAGTCTGCCTAGCGAGACGCAAGGCCAACGGATGGCCATAAACCAAGTTTGGCCGTCGTGGATTCTGGTAATGTGCTAGACGCAGAGTGAAGGGCCAGTTAATGTAATCCTGGGATCCGTGCGCATGCGTGAGGTAGGCACGCCGTCACCGTAAGCCGATGTTTAGGTGGTTGGAAAACAAGAACGCTAACTCCTGCGCGGAAATACCAAAATGGAGGAGTGGGGTTGTATTTTAAGCGCAATTGTATGTCGAGTTAAGGCAATTCGTGCTCATGCGGGAGGCTGCACATTGCCTGCCGCTGGGCGGGAATATCAAAATGGATGAGAGGGAGTGTGTTTTAAGCGCACTTGTATGTCAAGTGAAAACAATTATCGACATATAAAAGGGGGAGAATATTTTAAGCGCAATCATATGTCCTCACAGGAAGCTGCTGTTTAGGTGCTTGGAAAACTACAATGCTAATTCCGCAACTTCGCTCCGTTCTGTCAGACTCCCAATTAATAAAACAGAAACCTCATATACATTTGGCAAATTGACAAATATCTCTGTCTTTACATGCGAAAATGCATATAGTCATTTCACAAAAGTGAAAAAGAAAATTTAGCAAGCAGTAAGAGATGTGATGATTTTGGGATCCTCCCTAACCTAGGGAGAGGACCAAGCAGATGCCTTGAAAACAAAGAGTTTGCAATAGAAAATGATCCACCAGGGGTGCCGTGGTGACTTTGCAGAGAATTCTTCTTCTTTGTTGGGAGATCCTGGCCTTCACCTTTTGGGTCGTTTGTCCAATGTAGATCAGGCTGCAGGGGCAACGAATGCAATTGATAATGTTACTTGAGTTACAATGGGAAAAGAAATTGAGATCTTGGTGGATGTTCCCATAGTTGAAAGTTTTCGTATTTGTGGTCAGATTGCACGCTAAGCAGTTACCACACTTGTTGTGACCATGTACTGGTGGAAGGTTCAAGAGAGGGTGTATGGTGTTGTCACTGCGTCTGGGTTTATATGCCCTCACTAGTGATTCTTTAATGTTACTTCCTTGTTTAAATGAGAACAGTGGTGGCTCTAATGACAGGTTTGTCGTAGATAGGATGTTACAGTGTTTTGTGACACTCTTGGCCAGTTTGTTGCTGATGGGGCAAAAGGTAGTGATGCAGATGATCTTGTTCAGGGTTGTCTTGTCTTTGGGTTGTATTAGTAATTCCCTGCGTGAGTACCAGACACATTTGACTGAGCATTTGACAAGTCTTCTCAGGCACCCTATCTCCCTGAGTTGGTTTGTCCAGTGTCTCAGCTTCTGCAGTTTGCAATTGCGGCAAATGCACAAGAATTGGTCATAGGGAAGGCAATCTTTTAGGGCACGTGGATGGGAACTAGACTATTGGTGCAATGTGTTCCTCCCTGTAGGTTTACGGAACAGAATGGTGTATAGTTGGTTATCTGATATTTTTACAGTGACATCTAATTAGTCAATTTGGGTGTTGCTTTGGTGATGTGTGAATCTTAGATCAGGTTGGCAGTTGTTCAGCCATTCACAGAAAAGAGTAAGATTCCTTAAATTGCCAGACCGGATCAGGAAAATGTTGTCTATGTATCTTTCTCATAGGCGTATTTTAGAAAAAAATGGGTTGGTAGCATTAAGGACGTATTTGGTCTCCATCTCATCATCAAACAATATTGCAAAGTTTGGTGCAAAATTTGCTCCCATTGATGTTCCTTTGCATTGATGACAGTACCTGCCTTCAAATAGAAAATAGATTTTAGTAAGTGCTATTTCAAGGAGGGAGATAATTAAGTCAGTAGGGACTTACACAGGTGCTGGTCTGCAGTTAAGATGATCAGTTATTAACTGAATACCTCCTGTCTGTGGAATATTGGTATATAGTTATTCTATATCCAATGTGAGCAATATTTTGGGTGTGGGGTTGAAAAAATCCTCTGTTTCTATAAGGCTAATGAAATTAGTTGCGTCAATCATGTATGTGGTAGTTAAAGGGACCATCTCTTTGATAAAAAAAAGTCAATGTACCAACTGAGGAGTTTCAAAATGGAACCACACCCCGATAGTATGGGTCTGCCTGGAAAAATCAAGATTTGGGGGAATTTTTGGTAGTATGTACAGGACAGGGGTGTATGGGCATTTGTTGTTCAGGATTAGGTATTCATTATGGCTGATAAACCCTACTTCTTCTGCTGCTTTCATGAGGGTTGAATCCTGGCCTGTATTTCAGGTAAAGGGTTTTGGTTGAGGGGTTCATAGTGGTCAGTATTGCTCTGTTTGTGGAGAATCTTGTTATCATAGTTAGTTTTATCTTGGATAACTATACCACCTCCTTTGTCACTTGGTTTAATCACAATTTCCTCATTAGCCTTGAGCTCCCTTAGGGTTTTCTTTTCTGGGAGACTAATGTTGTAAGGTATAAAAAGGCGATTGCTCTTAAGTTTCTCAAAGTCTTTTAGCACTAGCCTTTCAAAAGTGGTAATCTCCGGGGGTATCAGATTAGATGGTAGTTGGAAGGTAGATTAAGGATTTAGGGCCATATGTAGGTAATTTCTATTTACCGATTCCTAAATACCGAATTTTACCGATTCGGTATTTAAGAATCGAGTAAATAGAATGTAGGTAAACATTCGGTAAATTTTACCGATTCGGTAATATTCGGTATTACCGATTCGGTATTTACCGACTCGGTAATATGGAATACCTTCCCATTCATTCCTATGGGCCTGGAGGCCCATAGGAATGAATGGGAAGCCATTCACTATTACCGATTCGGTAAATACCGAATCGGTAATAGAGGAGCATATTCAAGGGTGGCAGGGTGTCAAATTGACACCCTGTTGCACCCTGAATCGTGCATGTGTGCACATGTTGCGCACATACATGCCCTAAGGGCATGTATGTCTGCCACATGGCACTTTTAAAAAGCACAAAATTGCTTTTAAAAAGGTATTCAGTATTTACCACCAACCTGTAGTTGGTGGTAAATAACGAATCCTTAAACCAAAAATGCACTCACTTGAGTGCTCCCTACATAGGATTTAAGAATCGGTAATTTACCGATTCCTTAAAATAACGAATCGGTAAATTACTGATTCCTTAAATCCAGCCTCCTACATCTCAATTGCCTAAATACCGGTCGGTAACGGGAGATTTACCGAATTTCGGCCGTTACCGACCGGTATTTAGCTACCTACATATGGCCCTTAGTCCAGTAGTGTCCAGAGTCATAGCATTTTCTTTATTCATAAAAAAGTACTTCAATCTGATTTTTCTGAAAAATCGTAAGATTTCCGTGTAGATGAACCAGTCTGGTTTTTCAGTGATCACAAACGAGAGGCGTTTACTGAGTAAGTATATTTCTGTTGAGGAAAGCTGGTGTTGTGAGAGGTTAAAGATGGGTATCTGTTGAGAGAGGTTAAAGATGGGTATCTCAGTGGGTTGGATGGTTAATAATGGGGGCCCCAGCGATAGAACTTCCGTCTCATTTGACGCTCCCTCGGTGGGGGGGAGTTGTTCTTGTTCCTGCCTCTGTAACCTTGTTGACCTCTGGCAAAAAAATTAGATGCTTGTTGAGCTTGTGGTGATTTGCTTGTCCCTTCCCTGTGATCAAAATTGTCCGATTTGGCTGAGGATTCTGAAAAAATGACCATCTATCGTTTTTTTAATCTGCCCCATGAGCCTGTGTAGTTTCTCTGTGGTGCCTGTGACGGGGTGGTGAAGTATTTGTCCAACAGACATGGGTATGTCTTTTCTTTATCATAGTTTTTGATGTCACATGAAACTTTTGTCGATTTCTTTTTCTGTTCGAATTTTTGAAAATCTGCTTTTGTTCTCTCAGGTTTTTCAAGCGCTTCTTTGGCATCAATCAATGTGTCTGATTCTAGTATTGGATTGCCTTTTTGAGTTCTAAAATGCCCTCTAATTCTCTTGTAATGTGTTCTAGGGCTGTGTCTATGCCTAGAACCAACCAGTGTCCTGAGCACATTGTTGCAATGTGGCTAAATCTGTGTGTAAATTTGATGTCTAGGATAGTAATGACCAGGACTTTACGAACTTGTAGGCGTAGTGGAATTATGTTTGCCTTTAAATATTCGGTAAGCATGCATGCATAAAGCTGAGAGCCATAAATAAATTGCATTGATAAGAGCTGCTCGCTAGTCCCTCTGAAATCTGAAAGTGCTAATTTGTTTCAGAAATCTGAAGGCAGTAGAACTGGTTTGAGATGGCTTCCTTTATAAAGTATCTCTCTATGCAGTTCTGCAGACACAGCCTTTATTTGGGGTGATGCTCCTCACAGCAGCGTAGTCTCCAGCCTGGAGCGCCCACAACAGAGGCACAAAGGTGGTGAACTATCTGCACCTGGATATGAACAGCCACGAAGACAGTGATCAGGAAAGAGAAAAAAAGGGTGGTTTTACCTAAAAGAGCCTTCTAACTCTGAATAACAGGCTGCAGCTCCCTTAACCTCCCTGTCATTTAGCAAATGGCAGTGCTACAGGAAGTAGCTAATCAAATTTCTATTAGAGCCTTGTCTCCTTTGTCCTCATGGTCTAGGTCTCCTCCCTCCTGCATCCTGATACACTTTCACTGTCTGGGAATACAACATCACCCCCAATTTGTGCACAGGAACAGGCCCGGGACGTCCAAAATGGAACCCAGAGGGCTTTATCACTCTGCTTCATACAATGCACATTTAATAGCCATAAACACTCACAACATACACTTGGATGGGATCAGGTGAGAAAACAGGGTACAAATCTGTTGCGCACTGACGAGACACTTCCAGTCAGTACCAAATAACTAATTTTTAGTGAGGTAGTGAAAAATCTTTAATTACAGAATAGTGAGGGAAGATCTTTAAATGAGAGCTTTTCTTTTATCTTCGTCAACTCCCCGTGTGCAGCATACAGACCCTGTACCAAGGTTGGGATACTCCAGACTGTGTTTAAAAGAGCTGCCCTGCGCTTGGCACAAGATGCCAGGGCTCTTAGGCCTATATGTACGAAAATTCAGAAATTGCGATTCCCAAATAGTGAATCTGTAGAAATCGCTTTTTGGGAACCGCAAATTGGAATGTACATAACCTGCAATTTCCTAATAGCGATTCCTACAGATTCACATTCGCTATTAAGAAATCGCAAATTAGGAAATTGCAAACAATTTGGTAACTGAGCTTTCTGGAAGCAGGTTGATTATGACACAGCCCAGGTGGAGTATAAGTATAGGGTGTGGCCACAAGTCAGAGGCCTAAAAACCTTCTGGAATGTGGATGATGATGTCACAGCCCAGGTGGACTATATTTAAAGGGTGTGGCCACAAACCAGAGGCCTAAAAGCCAACTGGAAGCAAGGAGTACCTCTGCATCACTGCTGCCTGTACAACACTTTGTCTCCAGTGAACAAACTGCCTGTTGAGGAGGGGAACAAGGACTTGGGAGCAGCAGGAAGAGAAAGGTGAAGTTCTCTGAGAGGGAGCTTGAGGTCCTGATGGATGAATGTACTCCCAACGTGGACCAACTGTTTGGGAAGGCCTCCTTCTCAGTACCTGAGGCACAGAAAACATGGATCTGGAATGGAATCCTGGACAAGGTGAACTCCCTAGGAGTAACACAGAGGGCCATCCTGGAGATCGTTAGGAGGTGGTGTGACCTGAGGTCCTGTACCAGGGAGAGGCTGGCCAGCAGGATGGCAGTGGGACGTGGGACGTGGGACAGGCGGAGGACCCTCACAACCCCCCCCTCTGACTTCCATGGAGATGCTCATTAAGGGGACCCTCAAACCGGAGAGTGTTGCAGGAGTTGGTGATATTGGCACCTCCATTCCAGCAGGCAGCAGCCAGGGTAAGTGATCTTCTCTTTATGTAACATACATAACATAATGTTAGCCAATCCACACATCATACATCACAGCATGAATTACTCCATTGAGGTGCTTGGCCCACCCAGGCAATGCAGCATGGAAGTTGTAGTACACATCATTAGCATGCGGTACTGAGTGCTGATGACCACACCAAACATATGTGTACAACACAAACATGTCACATACACATGCAGCAGAATCACAACAATATTGTGACAAAACATTAACTATTTAATTACACTAACTATATACATGCAAATCCACAGATCACAGCCCAGATGTGTCAGGACCCATGGCAGCCGAAGGGGACACTGGCAGTGAGTTTGTCGTTGAGCCTAAGACACCACCATCTTCTCGGCCCATCACCCAAACTCCAACTGGCAGGAGAGGAACCATCTGCCCACAGCCAGTTTTAGGACAGCGATGGGGACAGTCACAAAGCAGAGACCCCACAACATCTGATCCCAGGACACTGCGAAGGCACAGAGGTTAAATCCCAGCAGGCTTTCCAGAGACTGTGTCTGACATTTCATATGCACATCTCGTGTATGGTGGCCTGGAGAGGTCGATCCTCAACACACCGCGCCTGTGGACAAAGAAAATTGACACAGTAAATATATGCAACTGCTGCGCATGGCAAAGTCTCTGTAGAACATGGAGAAATGACAGGAAAGGTGGCTAGCAACAATGGAGAGGGAGCAACGTGTACAGCATCAGAGGCACAGGAGGTACCTGGCCCGGGTTGACACATTCACCTGGTCCATCAACCAGCTTACAGCTGCAACATAGACCCTTTCAAGGAGGACTGTCAATATCCAGACAGCCATGGCACACTGCTGCCAGGACGTTGTACATGGGCTGGTGCAGGTCACCACTGCTTTGAGAACATCCTGACACACAACCTGTGCATCCTCAACATCCCAGCCCCACCTGAGAGAGAGGAGGGCTCCAGTCTCAGTGGCTTATCCATTCATGAGCCAGGATCTACCAGGCATTCACGCCACAATCTGTCTGACAATGACTCATCCTCAGTCCCACAACATAGTGCTGTTGACAAAGCACCTAACCCAAGGGGATATAAGAAGTGACTCCCGGCCTAGACACTCAGTGGGATGAGTTGCCTTTGTTTATCATTCACCTTACTTGTTGTTTTTTTGTTTACAATGTATCACCCACAAGAATGCAGTTGATCCTTGCTTGTTATAATGTTGTAGCCAGGTGTAAAGGTGGTCACTCAGTTGTGCACCAAAGACTACCATCATGTGTGATGTTTCATTTCTATGATGTTCTGTAATCCCTTACCTCAGAAATAGTTGTTAGTTATCTCTGTGAATTGTGCACGTCCCTCTGCTGCAGGTGTACCCTCCTGCTGCACCTGTAGGAGTGGTAAGTCATCATCAGAGTCAGACTCAGGTTCTATGGGGATATCATGCAGACCCTTCTTCATGGCAATATTGTACAGAATGGCACATGTGGCGATTATCTTGCAGCATGTATCCGGTCTGTACATTAGTACTCCACTGGTCTTGTGGAGGCAGCGGAAGCATGACTTTAGGATGCCAAAGGTCCTCTTGAGGATTGAGCATGTAGTCCTGTGTGCCCTGTTGTTTTGCTTCTCATGTCTTGTCCTCAGAGTCAGGTACAGTGTGAGTAGCCAGGGACGTATACATACCTCACTGTCACCTTAAGAGCATAAGTAGGGAAACCATTAGGTCACATCAAACACACCATCCTGGCCACTATATTCATTAGGTTTGCGATTATCTTACCAAGTAGGAAACCATCGCCAAATTCACCCTGTGCAAGTCACTTCTGTATTCCACTGTGGCGGAACATGAATAAGTTGTGGGTGCTGCCTGGGTATTGGACCACAAGGTCTGTTATGATACAGGAGACATCACACAGTACCTGTACTGAGTGAGTGTGAGCTTTTCCTGTTCTTGTATATGCACTCAGTTGCTGCCGGGGAACATATGGCAAGATGTGCTCCATCAACACAACCAGTGACATTGGGGAACTATGCTACCCTGCAGAACATCAAGTTGGTTTGTTGCAATGATTGGGGGTATTGGGGAATGATATATATTGATTGATTTTGCTAACCATGATGTCCAGGAACCTGCGGAAGAACTGGGAAAAGACATTTTGGGAAACCCCCCCTGCCACTGCCATGACCCCCTGGTAACTGCCCGAAGCTAGTAGGTGTAGGCAACACAATACCTGCACATGTGTTGGGATTGCACTTATTCTGAGTGTTGGGGCTCTCAATAATCTCCTCCTCTTTCTGTTCAAACAGGGTGACCCTCACCCTAAATATCCTCTCCTGTCTCCGCCTCCTTCTCTGCCTCTTCGCAACAATCCTCATCCTCCATTTGCTCACAAGAGGTGCCCTAGTCTCCCACACACTTGCTTTTTATCCATACCCCACGGACCTACAAATAAAATTCATTTTTAGGTACCGGTGAGGTATTTTTAATACACCAGCACCACACCCTTCTTTTAGGCCCACACACCCACATGCACAACTGCGGCGTCTCCTAAAAGATCTCCGATAAAGAGCCCTCTCGTGGGGCCTGTGGAGGACAGCAGCGCCACCCCCAAGAGGAGCAACGCCCGATGATGAAGCATGACACTCGCAAGAGTGTGTGAGGGCACTATTTTCCAAAGTAGAAATTCCCCATCTTCATCAGATCAGTAACACACTTAGAGACTATCCACTTACATTTGTTTCTTGCAACCAAATTGGTTACATCCCTCTCTAATAGGAACAGTCACCAACCAGTCATTACCTAATTGCTGCCAGCTAATCTATCTCACATACCATTCACCTGAAACTGTGTAACCCCCAATAATGATCACACCTAACTGATAATAATATATCACACAGTCACTGGATTAAACGCATGCAATGTTTTCTTGAGAGCACATGACTAATCGCAATAACCAACAATAACCACTAGATTAACCATTAACCTTGGGTTCCGGGGTAGCGTGCTACTCGACGTAGAGTGCTTCAATGCCTCATCAGTTGGGGTGGTAAGCTGTATATAAATACAATAACAATCTTGTCTATGTTTCACCCCTCTACTAAATCTGCTTATTCTGGTAGATGGGGCAACTTTGTTACATGGTGTGCAGACAATGGTGTCGATCCCTTGCAGGCCAAATTAAATCAAGTGCTGCAATTTGCACTTTCCTTTGCTCAGAGGGGATGTGCCATTGACAATGTGAAGGGTTATTTAGCTACCATGTCTGCTTTCCTCTGTCTGTGGGATCTGCCATCCCTGTTTAAATCCCCTGTTGTCATGTATTTTCTTAAGGGCCTAACCAACTTTTTTCCTCCAACTCCCTTTGTGGTTCCTCAATGGGACCTAAATCTGGTTCTTACTTTTTTGATGGGGACTACATTTGAGCCCCTTCACAGTCGTATCCTTCGTATGTTGACCCTCAAAACTGTGTTTTTGGTTGCTATCACTTCTACTAGAAGGGTCAGTAAGTTACAGGCCCTAAGCTGTTGCCCTCCTTTCACTACCTTCATTCCAGATAGGGTAGTGTTGCGAACCAATTCATCCTCCTAAAAAGCAGCATCTAAAACCCTTTATAAATCTGCATCACCGCTAAACGTTTTATTTTCCCTTCACTTTAATGGAAGCATGTAATGGAAATTTCTACCTCAGGTGTAAAAGAAGTGGAAGACTGCAACAACCTCTGTGCTGTAGAGACACTTGCAGCAGGATGGAAGGTCCAGCTAAGCTCACAACTGTTCTCCTACTCTCAACTGCTACAAGGCCTGTCTCTCCCAAGCAGACTGACAATGCCACCACCCAGGATGTTCTGACTAGGGTTATAGTGACATGCACAGTAATACATGCCACGCCGGTGTCTTAACACCTAGTGCCCAAAGCTTGCCAATAATCAGTGGGAGATGGTAATGTTCAAAATACCCTTCACCCATTAATCATGGTTTGTGTTTTGTTAATGAACACAGTCAGGCAAGTATGGTGAGGGTGCCAGGACAATTGTATGTCCGGCACTGGCCCTACCTGCCAAACCCTTCCCCAACAATGTCACTGGAATGGCGTTAGACAGCTGAGAACAAGTAGTCTTACATACTACTGGTTAAACTGAAGACTAGTGGGAAAGCTGATTTCCAAAGTATGGTATTTAACATTGAGTAAAGGCAGGAGCCTGAAGGGATTAAGTGCAATCAAAAATCTGCTTTTCTTAGGTCATGGCCTTGACAAATGTTTTCCATTGGTCTCTTGTGAAAAGGTACAATTAGCTTTTCTTTTCAGATATTTACTGTATTTTCTCTACAAAGTGTTTGGGTATAAGCCTCATGGTTTAACGTAACTGCCATGATATTTCTTTCTTTCTCTTTCCTGACTTTTCAGTGGACTTCTTTTATAAGTTTACTCATTTGAAGGCAGGGAAACAGGTCTATAATTAATCTCTCTGCTGGGTAATCATGCAAGTATATAAGGGCCTGGTAAATAACCCATAAAGTGGACAGACTGTAGATTGGAATGTAGGGGACATCTCACTTTATGCTGTGGGTTCCCATGGGGTCTGCCCCAGTACTCATGTTGTGATACACACATCTGGCTTAGTGAAGTTGATTAGAGAACTGTCTGGGCTCTACATCTTTGTTTAGCTTCTTTTAATGTCAGATATTTGTAGCATACAGTTTCTTCTTTTTGTCTTCAGAATTATCCTTCTTCAGAGCCCACCTCCTGCTCTTCAACTCATCTTGCGCAGGGTGATCTTTTC
Organism: Calotriton arnoldi; assembly: GCA_963921515.1. Classification (NCBI taxonomy): domain Eukaryota; kingdom Metazoa; phylum Chordata; class Amphibia; order Caudata; family Salamandridae; genus Calotriton; species Calotriton arnoldi. Next base: position 2,408,562 of record CAWUFW010001484.1, on the reverse strand, counting down.
CCTTTTTACTACCAAACCAAAGACATACAGCTAACTCACTAAGAACCTCAAAACAATTATCACTATACACATACAAAGACCAGAGGATAATAAAAATGATACAGGTGACTGACTTACTTACCAGAGTCTTTAGATACTGGCAGAGTCTAGCTGCCTTACCTGTGCTCCACTGTCGGCTTGTCTACACCAACCTGCTATATTTACAGGCGTCTGCTGTGTTGGCTGAGATTATTTTTGCGAAAGTGCTTCGTCTGACTCTGCAGAAACACTTCTAACAGAACCAGCCGCGGCCCGTGCACTTAAGAGCGGTGGGGCCGGGTGGGGGGGATTTCGACAGATGACGATAAGGGAAAATTAAATAAATAATTAATTTTCCCTCGTCGTCATATCTCGAAATCCCACCACCCCCGGACCCACCGCCCCACCGCTCTTGCCTGCACGGGCTGCAGCTGAACAGAACTGTTAATGAAAGGTGGTGGGCTGGCGACTATAGATTAAAGTCCAAAGGTTCATATTTACAATAAAAAAGCTATAGAAAAAAGCAATGATTCTGGCATGCAGGGAATTTTGTTTCCATGCTGGAGGGTCATTGTTATTTCACCATCCTGGGTTTGCTATACCCAGCACTGTGTTGGTACAGGAAAAATGTGTGTCGGAAGGGCTGCTTTCAACAGAGTAGGCCTTCAACATACACTGACTGGCACCTCTGCGTCAGATGGGCAGCTATTGGAAAGTTTCTGAGAGTGGAGCCAGCTAAGTCTCCACTATTGAAAACCTAGCTGTTCCCCACCTCTAAATAAGATTGTAAAATCACAAGATTGTAGGGTGGGAGACTCAGTGATTTATGGCACAGCTCCCACTCTGCCAAACTCTAGATGATCTTCTGCATGATACACTTAACTGTCTCTGAAACGACCATTCTCTTTCTCCACTAAATTTAAATGGCTAATACACTGCTTCCTTTTACTGCAAGGGCAATATATATTTTTTCTTAAAATAGAAATCAATTCACATATCTCCATTTCGCCTTCTCTGTCACAGAACTCACAGCCTTTCTGCTTCGTGAGCAGCTACCTAAAAATACATACTGGTTCTTGCTTCTTCTAAAGTTTGAAACTAGGGCCTAGAAGAGGCTTTAAGGGTCATTGTCTCAAATGTAACCTTGGAATCAGGGCCCCGATTTATAAAAACGCATGCAATGTTGCGTTGTGTTAGGAAGAGTTGTGCTGCATTACACAACTTTTTTTCCCCATCGATGCACCAGGTTTTTAAAGTGCCGCACTTCAACGCAAAGCTATGCGTCATTGCACAGCACGCCATAATGCAACTTGTCCTTGCATGCCACTAATCAGACTTGTGCACCACAAGGCAGTGTTGCGTCATACAAGAGGCTTTTGTATCCCTTTAAAAAAACACCCAAATGTCATGCAGCACTTCCCCACTTTCAACATGGCAAGGCAGGAGGATGCTACCACCTAGGAGAGTCTTTTCAAAGAAAGAGGTGCTGTCCAGGCGGGTAGCAAAAAGAGGAAGGTGTATTTCACCAATGAGGAGAATAGGATTCAGGTTTCAGAAGTGAAAAAATAAGAGAAGTATGTATTTGTCACCTCCAAATTATCATTATCCAAGGAAGCTTTATGGAGAGCAAAAGTTGACAAAATAAATGCAGTAGCACCAACACACAGGACTGTTGTAGAATGCAAGAGAAGATGGGATGATTAAAAGAGCATGGCTAAGGAAACAACTGGCAAGAAATGTGAAGTCTGCAATGAGAACTGGAAGAGGTCCAGACGTGCATGAGGACTTGACACCAATGGAGGGGCAGATGGCAGCATTATTTGGACCAGAGGCGGTTACTGCCAGAGATGATGTTTGTACAAAATATTGAATAAAAATTATCCTGATACCAAAATATTGTGTCAAGAATATCGAGATGTCAAAAATATTGTGGACAGGAATATCGAAGGTAAGGAGATCCTTTTAAGTGTTTTTTTAGTATCGTAAAAATGTTGCTTTAGAAAATATCGTTGTTTACAATATCATTTGTAAGTGTCATTTTATATGTATTTTATTGTAGTGTGTTTGATTTTATGTGTTTAGTAATTTTTTTAATTTGTGTGTTTAGTGGATTATGTATTTTAATGTTATGTTTCAAACTTTAGGAATAATAATGCATAATAATAAAAATATATGAATTTTAAATAATGAATAACACATTTTATATGTTAATGTTTCATTTTAAATATATAGGTTTTTAGTTTGTTTTTATAGTGTCTTCTAAGCACTCTATTTTATTTTATACAGAATAGTTATGTATGACTATGGAGTATTGATTGTGTTTATAAGCTCTTTAGTGTCCAACAACTTCCCTAAAAATGGTTGATATTTGAGTGGGAATAGTAAAAGTGACCAGAGAGCCAGATCTATAGGAATTGCAACCTACGGTGATGGCGTATGCAGGTACACAGATCACACAGTTTTACAAACTAGTGAAAATATATTCTTGCGCAGACTGTATTTCCCCATCGGCAATAATGCATAAGGAAACAGGATTGCAGTATCATTGCATATCATAAGAACGGCATCCATTTTGCTCTGGCTCTCTATTTGGTCAAGACCTGAGGCAGCACTGACAGTCAGTAATTAATGACTGTTTAAAACTTTCTAAGGTCCACAAGATTAGATGGTTGAATTATGTAAAGAATGAACTGCATACAATCGGTAGGCCAGAGCTCTTTAGTAACCAGCTGCTGATTAATGGCCAGTCCAGATTACTGATAAAAAACAAATTACTGGACCATATTGTGGAGAAGAGGTGGGAGGGGGAGTAAAAGAAGGGTAGGATGGGAGCCTACCTATCACTGTGCACTACATCCGGCATTTAGCCATATTTGTTGAGGGTCCCTCGTTATCAGAGATTTTTTTCTCTTGAGATTCAGATTAGGCCTGGCCCATTTTTTGGTGTCTTATCCCTCTAATGTTTTTTTTAAAAGGATTTGGACTTATGCCGATGTAATGCGGTTACGCCTTAATCCCAATTGCATATGTTTTTTTCTGTGAGCTCTATAAATAACAGTGAAAATGGTATTTAATGCCAGTTTTGAAAATTTTTAATATTGGAAAATGTAAAGAGGCTTTAGAGTATCTACAATTGCTCCAGACAGATCAAGTATGTATAACTGTGGCATTTCAATTGATTCAAACTTGCACTGATGCATTTTTATTGATCTTTGTATGATAAAATGATTTTACTTTATATATATATATATATATATATATATATATATATATATATATATATATATATATATATATATATATATTCCAAAACACCTGTTGCCCTTCGACGAGAAGCACTCGAGCACATTAAAAGCTTCAAGCCTTTATTTGGTACAGATGTAATCCCACACGCAAATGTCTTTCAAAAGCAGCTCCTCTGTCATGCCTGACGCGTTTCGAAAATAGGACTTCTTTATCAAAAGCTTGGCAGGGAAAAAGCGTGCAGTTCCGGTCACTCCCTTTTATGCTGAATAGCACGTCCTGTATGGGCTGTTCAATTGAAACTGTGCTGAAGCATTATGGGAGTTAAAGTCCGAAAATTGCTGTCCTTAATTGTATGCACTTGATGACTGCTGAGGACAGCAATTTTCGGACTTTAACACAATCAATACTCCATAGTCAGCATAAAAGGGAGTGTACCAAATAAAGGCTTGAAGCTTTTAATGTGCTCGAGTGCTTCTCGTCAAAGGGCAACAGGTGTTTTGGAATCTAGATGCGGCAGCCTCGCTGTAGAGAAAGTACCACCCCGGTAATCAGGGGGCCGTGGGGCAGGATATTTATCGAGCCTCGTCAGCGGAGCTACATTAATGAAGTGAGGAGGTATCCCCATGCGAAGGCCCATACAGGGTTTATGATTTAAGTAGCAGTCATCAAGTGCATACAAAAAAAAAGTGATAGTCTGTTTTCACGGTTCCCTTGGGGACTAGAGGTCCATGGTCTAGGTTTGCCAAAATCACCTGCTACTCTGGGAAGGTTAGGAGTTCAGATGAGGCACTGTGAGCTAGCCCAGATTAGGGTTGCCAGGTACTGATGTGGTAGAGACTAGAGAGACACAATCCCTAAATTCTGATGTCCTGACATCCCAAGGCACAGTTCTGTTTACCAGCAGAATCCCTGCAACAATGTCACCTCTTTAGTGTCCAACACCTTCTCCAAAATGGTTTAAATTGGAGTTGGAATAGTAAATGTCGTCCCTTCAGTGTCCAACGCCTTCCCCAAAATGGTTTAGATTGGAGTGAGAATGGTAAATGGCTCCCCTTTAGTGTCAGACACCTTCCCCAAAATGGTTTAGATTGGAGTTGGAATAGTAAATGTTGCCCCATTAGTGTCCAACACCTTCCCCAGCATGGTTTAGATTGGGGTTGGAATAGTAAATGTCGTTTCTTCAGTGTCCAACGCCTTCCCCAAAATGGTTTAGATTGGAGTGAGAATGGTAAATGGCTCCCCTTTAGTGTCAGACACCTTCCCCAAAATGGTTTAGATTGGAGTGGGAATAGTAAATGTCGCCCCTTTAGTGTCCAACACCTTCCCCACAATGGCTTAAATTAGAGTGGAAATTGTAAATGTCGCCCCTTTAGTGTCCAACACCTTCCTCAAATTGGTTTAAATTGTAGTGCGAACAGTAAATGTGACCCCTTTAGTGTCTAACATCTTCCCCAAAATGGTTTGCATTGGAGTTGGAATAGTAATTGTCGCACTTTTAGTGTCAAAAGCCTTCCCCCAAATTGGTTGAGATTGGAATGAGAATAGTAAATGTTGCCCCTTTAGTAATCAACACCTTCTCCAAAATGGTTTAAATTGGAGTGGGAATAGTAATTGTCACCCCTTCAGTGTCCAACACCTTCCCAAAAATGGCGTAGGTGGGAGTGGGAATAGTAAATGTTACCCCTTTAGTGTCCAACACCTTCTCCAAAATGACATACGTTGGAGAGGGAATACTTAATTTAACCCTTTTAGGGTTAAATTCCTTTGTTAAAAGGTATTTCTATGTAGAAAGACTAGTTTGTCATTAAAGTAGTATTGTTGATATTTAGAAAGAAAATGAACATAGTAGTTAGTTGTATATTTGTAATAAGTAACACCATTTTTTACATATTTCCATATGTAACACATTTTTCAATTTTTCTTTATTTTGTGAAATTTTATTTACTGAATTTTTTGTCATTTTTAACATATAAAATTCTAATTATAAAAACATTCATATATTATTTATAAATAAAAATAATATATTTTCATTAAATAAACAATGCAAATAACATTGGAATAGTATTGTATGATTTACATTTTTTTAGCTTTTTTCTGTTGTTTAACAGTTGTTTTATATGCATTTTTTAAACATGCTTTTTTCAGTGTATATTAAATAATTGTATATTTTTTATACTATTATTTAATTTATACTTTAAAAATGTTTTACACATTTTAACAAACACAATAGGATGATGGACGAAGTGCCGAAACTTTTCAGACACTCACCCCCAGTTACAGATCTGGGTTTAATCCATCACTATTCTTCTGCTCACTAAGCCACCCCAGTTTGGACCCATCATCATTCTTCTGCTCACTAAGCCACCCGAGTTTGGACACATTTTAACAACATTTTTTAACATGTTTATTAAGTTTTTTTTTACAATTTATTAAAGATTTTTTAAACATGTTTAACATATTCTTCTTCATTTCTATGGGAAGATAGTATTTTTTTAGTTTCAGTCACAGGAAGGTGCTGCTGTTCTTCGATACAGGTAAATCCTTTTTAAAGGTAGGTTTTTCTAGGGTTTTGAAGGTGGGTGGATGTACATTATATATAACATTTGTTAGTTGTAGTGTTGTTTGTGGGTTTTTAGTGCATTTAGTTGTAGTAATTGTAGTGTGTTTTACTAGTGTGTTTGTATAGGTTTTTTTTATAGTGTTTTAATAATGTATCGACATGTTATGTTGTGACATGTTAGTTGCTTTTTGATGATTAGGGGCCCGATTGCATTGGCATTCCTAAGAAATGCATAAAGATGAACAAATGTAGTGTACTGGACCAGCACTATTAATTTGATGATTCACTCATAATAAATTATGCTTGTAACTGATACAGCAGACTACTTAGCGATTACTAACACAAGAGGAAATTAAGAGAATACATACAAGATTTAAACTTTTCAATCGGAGTGCAAAGTTGGGACGTTATTCCCTTTCAGGAAAATGCAACAGCGACTTATTCCTTCTACGCCTTGGATCAGTGGGCGGTACCCAACCTGCACCCAATACAGTACATAAAAGAGAAAAGGTATTTTTTACCCCTTCTAACATTCTGAGGAGTGTGACAGTTCTTCTATTTGCAATATTTAATAATTTACCTAAGTGTTATGTGGTTGTTATTTGGTATTATCTATTTTAAGTATTGTAATAATTTTTCAGAATGGATTGAATTTGTTGTTTGAGGTTGGTTTCTAGTTGGTAAGTTTTAGGTTTTTTATATAAATAATATACATAATATTTTATTTTATAAGTCTTATAATTGGATGTTTATGTAATGTTTTGACTGATGTAATAAAATATTATGTTTACTGTATATATATAAAATAATTTGCAATGTTGGTTAGGATTATGTTATACTTTTTGGGGAGTTTTGTAGGGTAGCATTTATTTTATAAAATGCTTTTGGCTATTATTTCTAATTTATCTACCTCTTTGTTGTTTATGAAGAGTTTTACTTTAAATTGCAGCATGTCGTACGTTCTTTTGATTTGTTTGCTAATTGTAGGTGCAATTTGGGTTGCAGATTGCTCCATTCCTAGTTGTTGGTAGCTTTGCTCTTTTTGTTGGGCTTCTATACATTTATGTTGGTTGGGTTCTGCCTAGTGTGGATTGAAAGGAATTGTGCCATCTTTCCACTGCATTGTTTATTTTGGCTTCCTGTGTCAAGGTACTGTCATACGGATTCCACCATAGTATTTGGAATTTGGGTTGGCATCTGTGTTCGTATCGATGTAGTCTGCTAAGCCAAGTGTCTTCAAAATAATTCATATGGGGAGGGGCTTAGTTTGTGTTCCTTTTGTTGGTAGAAAGGACTTTTGTATTAGTAAATTGTAGTGGTAATTTACCTCTGTGACAGGGACATAGGCTAGTGCTATATTTTTTTTAATTTGAAAGGCAAATTGGCTGTACCATATGCCACACTTAGGGCCATATTTATGACCTGGTTTATGTCGCCTTGCACCATGGTAAGAGCTACGCAAACCTTAAGTCATATTTTTGAAGCTACGCAAAGTCACTTTGAATGGCTATCAGTGGCTCCAAAAATATGGAGTAACGCAACACAGCGCAAATCATTGTATTACGTTACTCTGCCCTGGGTTGGTGTTCCATGGGCGTTGCGTGTGTGCTCCTTTTGACGCATTCCCAGATTTACAAGACCTTGTAAACCTGGGAATGCACCAAAAAGATGCACCTCCCCAAAAACGGTCCAGCGCAGGGGAAAAGGACAGGACTGTGCATTCCTGCCCTTTCCCTGTGATGCAGGGCAGCGCAGCAAGGTGATTTGCTGTGCTGACCTGTGCCACCAAATTCGTAAATATGGCCCTTAGAGCAGATTGTTGGAGATGACTCTATATGCTTTGATTGGAATGGTAGTAATAGTCTTGGATGGCTGTGTGTGGGTAAACATTTAAAATGATATGAATCATGGCTTGTTCAAAGTCTATGATTATGTCTTGTGGGTAGTAGTAATTTGTTTTTTGTTGGTTTGAGAGTTCTTAGTAAGTGCTACTTTGTTTATTTGGTAATAGGGCATACATAAAAGAGATATTTGAGCTGTGATATTCACCATGTATGGTGTATAGCTGAGTGAATTTTTTGGGGCACATTTTGAAGCTCTCATCCATCATCCAGGTTAGACAATGGCTTACTTTTAGTAAGTTATCTGCTGTAGAATATATTAGGATTCATTTATAAATGGTTAGGGTGTCATGTAACAGGAAGGGTCCCTCATTGTGTGTGTGATTTGTAAGGGCTCAGGTATTTTGATAGCTTTATATCTTTTAAGGGCTGGAGGCATATCACTGTTTGCTTTATAAGTTCTTGTAATTAAGCATTTTGAGGTGTGTAAGGTGGTAGTTGACCTGTCATGTGTTTGGGGACTTTAGGCAGTTTTTCTTTTAGGAATTCTGTTGTGGGCTCCTGGGAGATAGTGCTTACCTCTCCTATGTCCTGCAATACCATTTCTGTCATATTTGGGGGATGGTTGTGTTCCCTTACATTAATTACAACATCATCTTTTATAGTGGCTCTTCCACAGCATGAATTAGAGTAATATTTAGCACATTTCCAATTCAAAGTTTCCATCGGTGTACTTTCTTGGTTGCAGGTGTAGCCCATGTGACTTAATAATTTGCTTCCTTTCTGTGATGTGATATATCTTGCCCTTTCGTCATTATGTCTCAAAAGGGTGTAATTATATAAATAATTACAATTTAAAAATGTTTGTATGTTTGTTATTTACATATAAAATTATGCAACTAGTTTTCTTATTTATACTCGCATGAGTCGCTTGTATCGCATGAGATCCTAGACCAGTCTCAAAATGGTTTCCGCGCCGATCACAGCACCGAGTCCGCCCTCATTGCTGCCACTGATCACATCCGCATGCAGGGTGGATTGGCGGTGCTGATTATGCTTAATCGGTTGGCTGCTTTCGATACCGTTTCTCCTATACGTATGGTTCAATGCTTGTGGGAAGAGGGAGTCTTGGGAAAGGCCTTGCAGCTTCTCCACTCCTTTATGACTGGGAGAACGAACATCGTCAGCTACGGAGATTTAAGATCCAAGGCTTTTAGCCTACCTTGCTGGGTTCCCCAGGGCTCATCGCTAAGCCCCACCCTCTTTAATATTTACGTGACCCCTCTAGCTGAGTTGGTGAGATCTTTTGGGTTCCAGGTGATCTCCTATACGGAAGACACGCAAATCATTGTTTCCATCTCTAATGATTTGAAATTGGTCGCAGAAAAATTCAACCACTGCATGGCAAGCACTATCGGCTGGATGAAGAACAATTCCCTTTAGATTAATGCAGAGAAAACTGATATTCTAGTCTTTGGCCCACAGAATTCTATCTGGTCAAATGCCTGGTGGATGGCAGACTCTGGTCCTCTGCCCGTCCCGGCTAGGACAGTTAAAAACCTGGGGGTTACTTTTGATGATGGTCTGACCTTTGATGCTCAGGTCAGCTGCACTGTTCGCACCTGCTTTTACATCTTGAAAACCCTCAGAAAGGTGCTAGTCACTTCCCGGCTTGATTACTGCAATGCACTGTACCTCAACATCAGTGTGGCCTCCCTGAACAGGCTTCAAGTCGTCCAGAACGCGGCAGCCAGGCTGATCCTCAATATCCCTAAGCATCAATCAGCTAGGGAGGGGATCAGCGCTCTGCACTGGCTCCCTATTAGGAAGTGCATCTCTTTTAAAGTCCTTAATATGGTCTATAAGGCCTTGCACAGCAAAGGCTCGCCACCGCTGAAAACCATGTTCCAGTGGTACACCCCCGGGAGGACCCTGAGATCCTCTTCCCAGCTGTGAGCAAGGCCCTGTGTGGCAGAAACGCTTCAGTGTAACAGACTGGCTCTGTTTGTCAAATAAATCATCTAAAGTCAGGATCCCGAGTGCGGCGTACCTTTGTTTAAAAAAAATATATATATATACATCACATTTCCCCAATTGACAGGAGCCCCCATCCCTTCAGGGCGGCTTCGCAAACGGGCATGGAGCTTCCCGTTATTTGGCTTTCACCACAGCAAAAAAGAGAGAACTGCGAAGCCCGACTGAGTACTTCACTGGCTTTATTATTTTTATTATTTTTTTATTTTTTTTATTTTTAGGAATAGCAGGACATCAACCCCTACACGTTTCGGCCATTGGTTGTGGCCTTGTTCACAGGTGAGGTGCATCACACTACATCGGTTTTCACATTTGAACACATTACAGTCACGTGACCTGGTACGATACTACCAGTCCCATAGTGCACCCTGGTTTATGCTACAGACTACGGTGGTTGTGAAATATTGCTGATAGCGTTACATCCCGTAGTAAGAGTGAAACCTTTGCTTAATACTATGTACTGTGATGTGATAGAAATACAGCTGCATAGCATCCTTGCTCACAGTACATATCCAGGTGCACTCTGTTGTTCACAAAGGAATTGTCACGTAATGAATGTGCAGCAGTTACCTTCGACAATGGAATCCACAAGATGTGCTGCCCACAATGTCTCTCAAACTCAAAAATTCAGGCCAGTGAGTCCCAAATCGGCAAGAGGAGACCTCCCTCCTCCTGTACTCGCTTCCGCGCACTGCGCACGAATCTTCGGGAAATCCACTCTGTCTGCACATAGGCGCGTGGGACATCTCCCCATTTCAATCCATCACATTTCTCCAATTGACGGGAGCCCCCATCCCTTCAGGGCGGCTTCGCAAATGGGCATGGAGCTTCCCGTTATTTGGGTTTCACCACAGCAAAAAAGAGAGAACTGCAAAGCCCGACTGAGTACTTCACTGGCTTTATTATTTATAGGAATGGCAGGACATCAACCCCTACACGTTTCGACCGTTGGTTGTGGCCTTGTTCACAGGTGAGGTGCATCACACTACATCGGTTTTCACATTTGAACACATTACAGTCACGTGACTTGGTACGATACTACCAGTCCCATAGTGCACCCTGGTTTATGCTACAGACTACGGTCGTTGTGAAATATTGCTGATAGCGTTACATCCCGTATATATATGTATGTATGGTTTGATCCTGTGCTTCCTGAGAGCCGGTGGTGCAGGAACAGGCGATACCGCAGACGCCTTTTAACATTTACCAGTATTTCTCTCCATCAAGAGAAAAGCCTGCATTCAAACTCTTGAAAATTTTCATTTTATTGTTGTGGATAGCGCTTGGCACAATAATGCGTTTCGGCTGTACAGTCAGCCTTTGTCAACCTACAAGAGCGCCATTTTTTCAACAATTTAAATATTTCTCTGCACGTGATACTAATTACATGAACGAGATAGTTTCTAATCTAGCTTTAACAATATCTTTTGTGGTTACTACAACCATGCCCAAAATTATCAATCACTTGTCAGAAGAGAGATAAAACAATTTAAACAATCGGCAACTTATCAGCAGTTCTTGCAGCATTAAAAATGCAGAAATGGAAAAAATTCTTTAACTCCAGTTTCAGTAAACTTTAACGTTGGCGCTATGCTGCCAATACTGCTTCAGCCTGCCACTCAAATATCAGTTATTTTAGTCTCTCACCTCGTGGCTGCATTGGAATGCTGTCAGCCATTCATGTAACCTTTATTTTGCAAAAGTCAAGTACTAGTCTTTCTCCATTACTTCAGAACGCTACCAGCAAATGGTGCAGTCTTTAAATCACACAAATGAAAAGCAGTCCTCAGCTCCAACACAGTCTCTTATTAAGCAGCAGCTCTTGTCTTGATCCATAAACATGTAGCTGCTAGAAATCTGTGCTCATAAATCAAGTGCTATCTGAACAGTAGCTTTGGGGCATATTATCAACGGCCAGCGATAATTATCGCTGGCCGTGCTTAGCGATAGATATCTTATCGCTGGCTATCTCCGGAAATTATCGCCCTGGTAGCGCGTTATTAACAACACGCTTCTCCAGGGCGATAAAAATTCCAGAGATAGCGAGGTTATCGCCGTTTTGCAGGGAACATCGCTGGTTTTCCAGCGATGTTCCCTGCAAAACGGTGATAACCTTGCTGATACGACCCTGTGGTCGTATCAGCACAATCCACCCCTATGTTAGGGATGGCTAAGTCGGGATAATAGCAGACGTTAGATTTTGGCGAAAACGGCTGTTTTCGCCAAAATCTAACGTCTGCTATCATCCTGTGGGCTGCCTTGTAAATATCGCGATGTGCCCATCGGCGATATTTACAACGTAGCCCATCTGGGGTACGCTCAGTAACGCCACCTTGCATCTCATTAGAGATGCAGGATGGGCGTTATGGGAAAGGGCGATAGGGCAAGGATTCACGCAATAGCGTGACCTTGCTAATACAGCGATAAAATTATCGCCGCTTTTCGTCTGAAAACAGACGCTAAAGCGGCGATAATTTTTTATCGCCGGCTTGTTAATATGCCCCTTAGTCTCTCGAATTCACCGCTCGGCCTCTGGCCTTCAGCAGTTCTCAATATAAACTAATAGCAGGGTTTACTGCAAAACACAAGTCCCCGCCAAGGGTAGGCCTTTGCTCCCAGCGTCTGACTGAATAGCCGAAATGTGTTCCTATGTCAAGTGCTATCCACAAAAATAAAATGAAAATTCTCAAGAGTTTGAGTGCATGTTTTTCTCTTGATGGGGAGAAATAATTTTAAATGTTAAAAGGCGCCTGTGGTATCGTCTCTTCCTGCACCACCAGCGATCGGGAAACACACGAGCAAACCACAAAACCAGGAGTGTATGTAAACACTGGTGAGCCCCCGAGCACCGCATCGGATTATCAGAAGAGAAGGGATGAAAGTAGTAGCATGAGTTTGACGCTGGGCGCAAAGAGCTACCCTTGGCGGGCACTTGGGTTCTGTGCTAAGCCCTCCTATTCGTTTATTTTGAGGCTGTTCAGAGCCGGGCACTGCTGAAGGCCAGAGGCCAAGCGTTGAATTCGAGAGACTAAGCTAATGTTCAGATAGCACTTGATTTATGAGCACAGCGTTCTAGCAGCTACATGTTGATGGATCGAGACAAGAGCTGCTGCCTACTAGGAGACATGGTTGGAGCGAAGGACTGCTTTTAATTTGTGTGATTTAAAGACTGCTCCATTTGCTGCCAGCGTTCCGAAGTAATGGAGAAAAACTAGTGAAATTGTTTACTTGATGTTAAATAAATCCTCCAATACGTACAAATTGTAAGAGGTTTATTAGAAGTGAGATCCTCTACAGTCCGACCGTTCAGCTGGCTCACACCAACATTCTCAGGTGAGCTTCACCAGAAGGTTCCATTGAATGGATAAAACAATAGAAGGGAAAGGAAGGGGGGACAGAAGGTGAAGGAAAAAGGAGGAAGGAATAAACCATTTAACTAGATTATAACACATCTCCCTTTATCAATAAAAAACAATACATTTTGGCAATACCCTGAAAGAAAACAAGGTGGAAGGGGAACAAGAGAGGAGTATAAAGAAGTTACATAATGTCAAAGCAGTGAAGAATACATTACATCTTATCGTCTGCTTGCCAACTATGAGGACGACAAACTCTGACATCCTTGGACCCATGTGAGGCCGACACAGTTCAATCCTCCACCCCACCATCATCTGATGAAGGAATTAACACATCCGGCCAAAGAGCCACATTATCCATACTCTATGTATGTCATCCTCTAAAACCACTGAGTTGCGTTTGACATGCTTGATTCTCACGGGTTTAGAGATTGAAAAAAAATTGGAGCGGTTAGAGTTTGGTCTCTTGATTGTGACCCATTGTCCTTCTCTCCATTCTCTACTAACAGTACCCCATTTCCGGTCATATCTGGTTTTATAATCATTTTGGTGATGACCAATCTTGTCCAAGACTGAGCTTCTGTCTACCCAAACCGGACAACCACCATTAAGCCATTTGGGAGTTAGCTTGGAGCCAGGATTCCTCTCCTCAAGAAAAATGAATGGACATACTCCTGAAATTGCATAAGGAGTGATATGATATGACCTTTACATCTTCCTCAAAGCTTCATCAATGGGTTCACGAGAGATGAGGGCCAACTGAATGGTGTCTTCAATCATCCTGTTAGCCCTTTCCACTAACCTATTGGCCTTTGGACAATAAAGGGGAGATTTAACATGCGTAATGGACAAATTATCCAGAAACTGTGTCATCTCATCAGAAGTAAACTGTCGTCCATTGTCTGTGACCACAATGCTGGGAATACCTTCTTTCGAAAATATCTCTTTTAAGAACTCTATAAGAGATGAGGTATTAGTGGTTGTGATTGACTTAGTAGATATCCAATGGGAATAGTAATCTTTTAGCACAAACATGAATCTCTGGGAATTGTTAAGCATATTCAAAGGTCCTATGAATTCAAGGCCTAATTTGTCCCAGGGCTTTGAAGGTACTATCACAGGAAGGAGAGGGGTTTTACGTGTGACTCTAGTTTTCTGGAACTGCACGCAAAACATTCTTTCACTGTCTTCTCCAACATGGTGTACATGTTGGGAAACCAATAATCATTTAGGATTTTCCCTTTTGTCATACTCCTACCTGAATGGCCTTCATGTGCTATTTTTATAATACGTTCTTTGATGCCCTTTGGGGGAACAATCTAGTTTCATCTATAAATTTTGTCATGGATAATAGATAACTCATCTTTCACATGCCAGTAAGGCCGAAGCAATTCTGGTAAATCATTACATTTTTTGGGCCAACCCTTGATAATCCTATCTTTAAGAGACTTGAGGATATTATCATCTACTTCACCCTTTTCCCACTCTTCTTTTTTTATTTCTGGAATGTCAATACGGAGAATAGCTTCCTCAGATGGGCTGACCTGGGAACCTTCGCCTGTGATGGGAAGTTTTGAGAGACAATCAGCAATTTAATTTTACTACCTGGCACAAACACAATATTAAAGTTGAACCCATGCAACCCCAATACCCATTTGGAGATACGACTGAGTAGCTTTCTCAATACATTTAGTAGAGAACATCGGAATTAGGGGTTTAGGGTCGGTTCTCAAAACAAATGGTATGCCCCACAGATAGAATTTGAAGTGAGTGATTGCCCATCTTTTCCACAGAATAAATGTGGAAAAGATGAGCAAACTATGTAGTTTAATTAGGCCACATTATTCAGTGAGCACTACACCCATGAAAAGTAATAAAAGTACATATATTCCTCACAAGTAGCTCTCCCTTGATCATTTTTGCTGTTTGTTTTACTACAACCAACAAATAGTATACTCCATTGTTCAACTTACTCCTTTTCATATACATTTATCTGCTTGAAAAATAAATATTTTTCTTGTCATAAAGCATGTAATTTAAAAATATGTATATGATGGCTAATGAGTGCATTATGGTGCAATTATGCCATCTCTGTATTTTTGTTTGGCTTATTAGGTCACAAGAAACCCTTGGTGGCATTACATTGCTATTTCTTTCAGAAAATGTATGTTTGAAAAATAATTACCATTTGTGAAATAAGATTAATTGAATAGGTGCCCCAATTGAGGTGCCTCAGAGATTGCCTGTTTGATCTGGGTAAACTCATCCTGACATTGACGTGTCCATTCAAAAGGGGATACCTTTTTTGAGTAAAGTCCTAAGCAACGGCACCCGATCCGCAAACGTTTGGATGAATTTAGACATATACTCCGCAAGGCCAAGAAATGATTCCAATTCTTCTTTGTTTGAGGTTGCGGGTGCCATTCTGACAGAGTCTACTAAGCTAGTTCTGGGTCTCATGCCTTCTTCAGAAATGGTGTGTCCCTAGTATGTAACTGATTTAACACCAATTTTGCATTTATCTTTCTGTATGGAGAACCCTGCTTTGCTTAGCTTCCCCAGAACTTCCTCCAACACCACATTGTGTTCTACTTCTGAGCAACCATACATAAGGATATCGTCCTGAAAACAAAGGACCTTGTTGGTCCCTTGCAAGATGTGTTGCATCACTCTTTGAAAAACTGCCGCGGCGGATGCTAATCCAAATGACATCCTAAGGAATTGGTATGCTCCAAATGGAGTTATGAAAGAGGTTAGAGCTCTAGAGTCAGGATGAAGGGCTACCTGGTGGTAAGCAGATGAGAGATCTAGCACACTAAACTATTTGGCTCCCTGAATGACACTTAGCATTTCATTATTGTTGGGAAGAGGATGCCTATCCACCCAAATGTTGGCATTGAGGTCTCTAAGGTCAACGCACAGACGGATACCTTTCCCTCCCTCTTTGGATGCTATGACAAGGGGAGCTAGCCCTTCAGAACTCTCTATCTACTCTATGACCTCATTGGCCTCCAACTTGTCCAACTCTTTCCTTAGGGGATCTCTCATTAGCAATGGAATGGATCTGGCTTTGTGAATTACCGGAGTCTTAAGATTTATTTTATGAAGAAACCCATTAAGTAAACCTAATTTCTCTGAAAAAACTTCAGTAAATTTACCACATACATCCTTACCAACTATAGATCTGTCAATCAAATATACCTGTTCTAACGCATTGGGATCTAATTTGATCCCCAGATCCCTCTGGTGTTTCCATCTTAAACGGTTTGAGCCACTTTTAGTTATATAAACTTTACCCAAGGTGGATCTTCCTTTGAAAACTATCTGCATTAGTAACATCCCTGCCAGGGGTGTGATCCATTGTGCTTTGCACGTGTGGGTTCGTATCCCATCCTCATCGCCAATTTGTTAAATAAATCCTCAAACACATAAAAATTGTAAGAGGTTTATTAGCAGTGAGATCTTCTATAGTCTGACCATTCAGATGGCTCACACCAACATTCTCAGGTGAGCTTCACCAGAAGGTTCCATGGAATGGAGAAAACAATAGAAGGGAAAGGAATGGGGGACAGAAGGTGAAGGAAAAAGGAGGAAGGAATAAACCATTAAACTAGATTACAACACTTGACTTTTGCAAAATGAAGGTTACATGAATGGCTGACAGCATTCCAATGAAATAACTGATATTTGAGTGGCAGTCTGAAGCGACATAATGCTCACGTTAAAGTTAACTGAAACCGGAGTTAAAGAATGTTTTCCATTTCTGCAATTTTAATGCTGCAAGAACTGCTGATAAGTTGCTGATTGTTTAAATTGTTTTATCTCTCTTCTGACAAGCGATTGATAATTGCGGGCATGGTTGTAGTAACCACAAGATATATTGTTAAAGCGAGATTAGAAAGTATCTTGTTCATGTTCATGTAATTGGTATCACATGCAGAGAAGTATTGTATTGTATTGTATTGTATTTGCATTTATATAGCGCTTACTACCCCTGACGAGGCGTCGAAGCGCTTTTTCGGCGAGTAGCACGCTACTCACTTAAATTGTTGAAAAAATGAAGCTCTTCTAGGTTGCCAAAGGCTGACTGAACAGCTGAAACACGTTCCTGTGTCAAGCGCTAGCCACAACAGTAAAATGAAAATTCTCAAGACTTCGAGTGAAGGCTTTTCTCTTGATGGGGAGAAATAATGGTAAATATATATAAATAAATAATTATATATATATATATATATATATATATATATATATATATATATATATCAATCAAAAACACAGTCTCTCGTTTCTGGAGCCCAGGACCCTTCAGGGCGGCCTCAATAAAATGGGCACGGAGCAGCCCATGAAAGCACTTGCCATGCAAACAAACAATTTGAAGCCCAATACTGCAGCTCAGGTTCCCGCACAGTCCAGCAGCGCCTGCTTCCATTTCCCTAACATTTCGGCTGTATAGCCTTGCTCACAGGTGGAAGAAGACACCAACTTGCGCTTAGGTGTGCTTTTGTAAAAGATTTTAATCACGTGACTTGTTTTTAAAGACATCAAATCCCACAGTGCTATATAATTCATGTAGATGTACAAACTGGAAGTCCTTACTTTCAAGCCTTGTTGGACAATTCTGCTTGATATTTGCACTGATGTTCAAGTGGTTTTGTTTGTAAAAGCAGTCAGGTGCCATGCCGCAGTGTTTTCACTCTGCGTGCGACCAGCAGAAACCATCTGTTGCAGCACGATTGTAGCAGGAGTCATCCTGCTCGAATCCCTTACACACGCATTCCATTTTCGCTAATTAGCGTATCCTTTGTAGGTCGGGTGCGTGCGTGAGTGAGTCAGGCTCCTCAATTAATACCAAAAACACAGTCTCTCGTTTCTGGAGCCCAGGACCCTTCAGGGCGGCCTCAATAAAATGGGCACGGAGCAGCCCATGAAAGCACTTGCCATGCAAACAGACAATTTGAAGCCCAATACTGCAGCTCAGGTTCCCGCACAGTCCAGCAGCACCTGCTTCCATTTCCCTAATGTTTCGGCTGTATAGCCTTGCTCACAGGTGGAAGAAGACACCAACTTGCGCTTAGGCGTGCTTTTATAAAAGATTTTAATCACGTGACTTGTTTTTAAAGACATCAAATCCCACAGTGCAATATTATTCATGTAGATGTACAAACTGGAAGTCCTTACTTTCAAGCCTTGTTGGACAATTCTGCTTGATATTTGCACTGATGTTCAAGTGGTTTTGTTTGTAAAATATATATATATATATAGAGAGAGAGAGAGAGAGTAGAGAGAGATATTTAGATTGTTGTATAAATGTTTGTAGTTTATGTAAATATGTTTCTTTTAAATAATGTTGTTATGTATTGAGTTATATTTTTATTTGGAGTGATTTATATTTATTTTGGTGATGTAATATCATTTTACTATTGTTAAAATTTGTGTATATGTTGCTTTATATTCATTTTAATGTTTTGTTAAAAGTAAAACTAGTTAATTTTATGTTTATTAATGATAATGTAATTATTTTGGTGATAATATTGTAGTCAATATCGTTTGAGGTGATATTTTTGACTAGTTATATGTTTATTTAAAGGAACAATATTTTTGGTTCCGATATTTTTGTTTTCAATATTAGTAAGCAACAATATTTTTAACAGGGATAATTATGTTCTCGATATTTGTGGTTTTATTAGTGAAGTATAGGAAGGTGATATTTCTGTTAACAATATTTAATTTCTAATTTTTTTGTATATGGATATTGTGTGCATCAATTTTTTTATCGAACATGCACAGCCGGCAAAGGCACTGTCAGTTTGAAGACATTCCCTATAACTCAGGGGAAGTGTAAATTAAAGATAATGTTTCTCACTGTTTGGTTAGGATTCAGTCAAAACAGATACTGCTACCTAGCACCTGTCAGGGAATTGTAGATTGTTTGCAAATTCATTTTCCCAAGCATATGAAATATGTTTTGAATGTGAGTAGTTGTTTTGTACAGTTTATTTATCATTACATTATGCTTGCATTTAAAATACAACTGCAATGTTGTTGTTATATCCCTATTATTTAAGGCAATGTTTTACAATGTGTTTAGTCTGGAAAACAAAGTATGGTTGCTAACTTTCAATGTAAGCCATGTTAATCTAAACCGTAAACAAGAAATGTATTTCTAATTTGTCCATGATTGCATATATGTGTACGTTCATGGACCAGCTACACCACTGTTGCTTCTGTCAAACCTTTCAAATGTTTGGCTCATCATACGATTAATAAATGCTGCTTGGTAGGCATTGAGCACATTTGGATGCCCTCAACCTTTGTTCTTTTTGTCGCTATTTATTGTTTGAAGTATTGTAGAGCCAAATTCCTGAAATATGTCTCTAAACGATCCCCAAGTCTATTGTGGACACTGAATAATAACTTCTTGATACTCCATTGTTTGTCCCTTTGATATTTTAATAGAGATTTCTCTGTTACATATGGTCTTACCGAACAACAGATAGCCAGGTCCCTGGAGTTACAACATATTGAAATATTATTAACAGCTCATTGCAAGAGCTCCACAACCCTTTTCATACCTGAGGAAGCCACCTAGAACAGGCCAATGGTAATAAAATGTATCCTATTTATATCATGGTTGCCAAGCTCTTGTTATGCAAGGGTGATTCTGTTGTTTCATTAATGTAATTACTAATTACAACAATATTGATTTCAAGAAAATTAAAAAAACTTGTGTAGCCTGCACCCTTTTTTATTTTCTCAACTCGATTACCTCTGGACTTATTGCCAGTAGTTAAAGGTAGTAGGCAAATTTACCTAAGCTATCTGAAAGTATATTTTAAATGTGCCCCTTGTGCTGCATTTGCCTTCCATCTCTCAATTTGGTAAACCCTTTCATTGACTGAACAACAAAAACAGCAACACAGTGTAAACCTTAAATACAGAGCTCTGTTTGAACTATTTCAAAATAGCACCTGTAATTGTAATATTCTTTTTGTTTTGGGGTTGATAAACTGACATTTCTTGTGTATGTTTAGAATTTGTTAACATTCTTAATTCCATTTTTTCAGTCTGTGTATATTTGACCAAACCTTCTCACAACACACAGATGTTTTGGAGAAATCTCCATCCATCTTGGCAAGGGGCGACAATGTGGCAGTGTTTCCACAAGTACCTCAACGGACTTCTTCCCAAACAACATCTGATCAATGTGCTCCTGTGGATGATCCCCTTTGATCACCTTTGAATGAAGAATCCACAGGACACAGTAATGCATGAATGAGGAAGTCAAAAGGGGGTGGAGACACTGTTGGATCCTCTAGAAGGAGTTCAAAGGTGTCCAACTCCTAATACAAACGTGGCACAGACTGTCAAAGATGCCTATTTTTGGCTCCAGGAAATTGCTAAGTATTACACATTGGCCTGTAGCACAAGATTGACTTATTCATTTCTGTGATGAATGTCCATAAGAAAAACATTGTTGCTGTTTTAAAATTGCAGCAGACCCTTGCCAATGATTTCAATGTAGCCTACACATCACTCACTGATTTTCTAGCTAGCATGTGGCCTACATCTTCTTCCTCCGCTACATCATCAGTGCACACACTCCCTATTTTGTCTGATCGTCAAAGACCGCACGAGAAGCATGAGCATTCCTCAGAGGAAGATGCAAGTATACATTTCTTGCACCTGTAGGTAGCAAAATAGACATCGGGGAGTTTTCCATGTACAGTTGTTACTTCAGTCCTGATCTGTTCTTCATGCCATTTTTTGCTTTGCATCAGTAGTCCTGCCTTGGTATTACTGTGTTTACTGTGCCAATCTATTGCTTACCTAACATTTAATTCTTGGATATAGTAATTTGAAATTGTATGTTATTGTATTATTACGTTGTTGCTTACTTCATTTGTTATCCATAAAGATTTTATGCCTGATTTGATTTTTTGATTTTTTGTAAATAATTTATTGACTCCATAAAAGTAAATCTAAGTGACATTATAATTACACAATTATTAAAAAATCTATTCAGTTAAAACAGGAGTATTTTCTGACTCATTCTATATACAGGTGTCTCATCAGATTAATTTTTTTGGCTTTCATTTCCTTTGTTTAAGCCAGAGTCTATCCATGTGCCATTTTTCAGCCAAAACAACCATTTAGCAACACATGTAATGTAAAGGTGAATGTGTTCACCCTGAAGTTATCCTTGAGCTGAGAATGACTTTATTATAACTTAAATGAGCATCTGTCCAAATTGCCCAATAAATTATATTTTTAATGAATTTCTCGAAGGTTTTAATATGATTCAATGTATTATATACATTGGTTATTTACTTCACAAGCCAAAATACTTGTTTCATATGTGTGTTTTTGAAAAAATATGTTGGATTAGTTTCTCTTTTTTCCTTTCTGTCTGCTCCCATAATATATTTCTAATCAATTACATTGATAGATCAAAAGTGACAGTTACTATAAACACAAATAGCTCATTTTGTATGAAGGTCAAATAAACTATGTTGGCATTTGCAAATTAAGAATTGACCTTCAAAGACTGTATGAACAAATCTTTTTATTTAGGTTTGATAACATAAATGACAAATTATAACCAGTAAGAGGCTCTTTGATGTCGTAGGTTCATTACACTCTGAGCAGTGGCACACCCCTATCTGGCCAACAGTGTTGGTGTTATGAGGCCAGCAATAAATCTACCATCTCTCATTTCTAATTCCCATAATTATTATTGATATAAGGGCATAGTATTTGTCCTTCTGCATAACACATATGCCATCTCAATTTTCATTACTCATATGGAGTAAAAAGCATCTTAGCCATCCACTAGTCTGACAAGATATATATATATATTAATCTGGGTCTATCACTTTAGGCTGGTTGTTTTATTTTTTATTAAATATGTAGGTACACATGAACAAATTACCCTTACTTACATGTCAACATTACTAACATTATTTAATACTTTACAATATGTAGGCCATGTAGCCCACAAAAATGTAGGCCATGTGCACGATAGTTAAAACTGGGACCACATAAGAATGTCATTACATTGATAGGCACAACAAAAGAAGGATCAATGTAGGAAGTGTGGCTGGTGCAATTGTAAACCCTAGCAAGCTGTATGAAATTTATTTTTAAGAAGAGTATGCCAAGGGGCCCCAAAAATGTATTTTGTTGTATAAATACGTATTACAAGAACAGCTTCTCGTCCAACGAAGGGCTAGATTTACAAACATTTTGCTACGCAAACCAGAACAACATTTTCTTGGTTATTTGCTTTCCAGCGCAAACCTGCTTTGCGTTACTTAGCATCAAGGGGGAGTTACATAGGTTGTACATGGGCGTTCCCATACAACCAACCAGGTATTTTGATGCAAAACCTTATCTACCAAAAATTTGAGACAGAGTTTTGCCTAAAAAATAAACGCCACTTGAAAGCAGGAGTTAAAAGGAGAAATGTTTTCATTTCTTGTTTCTTTTCCGACTTTGCATGTGTATAGCCCACATACTAAGTAGGAAAAGTATTAAAAGCACAGGGCCTCATTTATGAGGTTTTACCGTAAGGCAGTGCTGCAGGCCTCCCTGCTGCGCTGCCCTACGGTAAAAGAAAAGGGCAGGAATGCGCCGTATCTATAAGATATGGCACATTCCTGTCCTTTTCCCTGCGTACAATGCGCTGCCGTGCACCAACACAGGCACCTTTGCACCATGGTGCAAGCGTGCCTGCATTGAGGGGATGATTGATTTTGTGCAGGAATGGAAACCTTCTTGCACATAAACAATCACAAGAGGCTTTTTCCTTTTTCTATGTGTGCTGCAGAATGCCCCCAGCAACACCCATTGCATGCCCCTTTAACACAGAAAACTGCCTTAAAGGGGAGAATATTTACGAGGCAGCATTAAGCCAAAAAAAGTGGCTTAGTGCTGCCTTGTAAATATGAAGCAGGCTCCTGCGCCATGGAACATCACAAAAGGTGGCGTTGCGATGGCGCAAGTGGCCTCATAAATGAGGCCCACAGTATTTTGTACTGGAACTAAACCTTTCCAGTACAAAACCGTTGCTAGACTGACACATACACCCTTGCACTATGGCACAAAGGTGTGTGTGAGGCGCTCAGCAGCAAAATTGTGTGCCGGTGCTGGGGAGAGGGGAGGAGAGAGTGATATCTCTGTAGATATGGCACTCTATTGCTCTTGACTTCTCACATAACGCAGCACAGCATTTTTGGCTGCTGCAATGCTTTGCATGAGAATTTAGTAAATCTAGCCCTAAATGTTTTAATGTTTATAAGCTTTTATATATTTTGAACAATAACTTAATCAAAATGCACAAAGTTCATGTTGAATAATTATTATTTATCTACAGTCTGTCATCCAGCTTGTGATTACTCTTGAATATTTGTGATTAATGGTCACAAAGCTCTGGAGTGTTATTTTAGCTTATCTGTAAGGATGGCCATATTGGCTGTGGACAGGTAAAATTATTTTTTAACAGAGGGGCCTATCCTGTCACATGCAGATGTACAATGACTCCTAAGCTGGCACCTTCATTTATAACCACACTCATGCATCCCGATTTTTTTTTTATTTCAAAGCAGTACCCCCAAAGTTTTGGGACTGACCACAGAGGAGGGTGTGCTCATTACCCTACACCCACCTCTGTTTGGATACACACGCTCATCACAAGGGTTAAATGTTTTATACCTCTTTCATTTAGTGATAGTGGGCCACACTGGTACTCAATAGGGCACACATGATAGTTTGACAAAGTGCATATGCTTAAACTTTTAATTTTAGAATATAATCATTATGTCTGTGCAATAACTCACCACCGCCTACAATTTTCTGTGAGGCATAAAACTGGCACACTAACACAATCCTTTGTCATCTGCTGTTATTACACTTCAATGGCTGCACCTGCTCCCACTTGTACACAGTACAAATAACTTCATTACCCAGGATATTTGCATGACCTCTGTTAGAACTGGCATTCCTAGTTGGCTTAGGTATGCACCCAGGCTAGGCAGGAATCCACACTCTAGTCAGGGTGAGCTAAGTACACACTAAAAGATAGTCTGTGCTCGTCCTCTGGCAGGTTGGCACAGAGCTGTCAGGCTTATCTAAAGAGGAAATGTGTAAAGTATTTGTGTAACACATACACAGTAACACAATGAATACACCACAAAAAGACTCCACACAGGTTTAGAAAAATAGATTATTATATTATGAACAAAACAAGACCAAAATGACAAAGGTCGAATGTATAGAATTTTAGATTTTGAATTTCAGAAGAATAAGTGAAAAATAGCACTTAGAAACAAATAGTGCTTTAGGGGTTACTTGAGGTCACGCAGTGCCATGGCAAAGTCAAAGTTCAGGCCTCGGTGAACAAAGTACCTTTCCTAGTCGCAACAGCGAGCTGCTTTTTGAGCTGCGTTGATGCGGGTTCCGCAAGTCGAGGATGCGTTGATGTTCTCCATGCGCTGATGACGATGTGTCGATTCCGTAGACGGGTGCTGGAGTCAAGAGGCATCGATCAATGCTTTGAGTTTTCCCATGCAGTTGAGGGGATGCCTCGATCTCTCCAGGCTGCAGCGATGTCGAGCACTATCCAATGCGCCCATCTCGGGAGGCAAAGTGCTGGTTCCGATGTGATGCACCAATTTTACTCCCGCAACCAGGTCGATGGGCTGGACACAAGACAGGCGATGCGTTGAAGTACGTGTTGCAAGTATCTGAGCCACTTCCCATGAGCCAGGCACAGGAGGAGGGGTAGAGACTTTGATATCCCTGAGTCTCAAGCAACAGGAGGCAAGCCAACAAGCCCTTGGAGCACACTTGGATGGAAGGCAGAGTCCAGCTTTCCTTCATCAAAGTCAGAGAGAAGCAGGCAGCAGGGCAACAAGCAGTAAAGCAGGCCTTCCGGATCAGCATTCCAGTTGAGTCCTTTAAGCAGCACAGCAGTTCTTCTGGCAGAGCCTCTGTTACTGTCATAGGGTTTCTGCACATACAGAGCTATGCACAGGATAATAGGACCTCGGAATATAGTGGTGAGCCAACCATAAACCTTAGCACCCAAAACCCCAACCCAACTAGCCTTAGCGTCCCATTAGCACTAATGTACCAATGATTAGACAACCCAGAACACGGTATCTCTCTCTCAGGACTCGCAGAGGCAAGAACACTCTTTCGTCACTCTCGTACCTGTCCACAACATGCGTATGAAGAGACACTGTGTAGTTCAAAATATTTATTTCAACTTACGTGCTCTAAGATACAGTACACGTGTCAGTACTAGTAGCATAATACATAAGAACAATATAATCAGCATAGTTACTACTCCATAGAATACGAACGGGGAAAGCATCTCATAAAGCAGTGGATATATGTCTAACTAACAGTACCACCCTCCCCGTGCTGGAAGCCAGTTTATTATAATAATAGAAGACCTTTGGGCTTTGACTAGCGAACCCCCATACCTCAGTCTCTTGATGCAAAACTACATCAGCAAACAATCACAGCTCTTCTCTCTGGAAAGGTCGTCTCCAAGTGCTATCTTAGAACAAGCGATCGCATTATTAAAAGCACACTATTTTCTCAATGGCAGCTGTACATGTGTTATGTCTAGGTGCGAGGGACGGGCCAAATCAGTAGGAACCAGGGAGTTGTTATTCGACCTTGTAACTGTTGTTCAGACTGAGCCCAAAAGGGAACAGGAGAAAAGGTGAGAAACAGAATATGCAGACAGTTGTAGAATAACTTGGCAATAACAGAGGGCGACAGAACAACATCCATTAATAACGTGCGCAAGAGTCATCATGGCAGCCAGGCCTGCAGTAACGTAGCCAGACCGGCCAGGAGGCCATGAGCCACAAGACACCCTCCCCTGGACAGTCCATCGGCCAAGACGAAGACAGAGTTCCAAACACCTGAGCAGAATTGAGGCGGCCTACTGACAAACAACGGCAAGTCAATCAATCCAAAAATGTGGAAGAGCAGAAAAACGCTATACCGTCCAAAAGGACATCATTGGAATCGTCAAAAAACGTAGACGCCATCCAGTCCAACAGGTCAAAGCTGCAGGAATGTTCTTCAGAGTATGGAGCATCCAAAAGCAATGCGGGACAGCTTGCGTGATATTCAATATAACTTTGTTGTAGGAGGTTCTGAGCAGCCGCCCAGATATCCCATTGTGCCAAAATCCCCAGTGCAGCCGCACGCATCATAAAGCCAGCAGCGGAACAGTCCCGTTCATGGGCCTCTAAGGGACCCACCAACCGAACAAAATCCGGGACCGACAATGACGAATTGGAGAGGCAATAATCCATGGTCCATGTAAATGGACAGCGGATGCAAGACATCACAGGTTGCACGCAAGTGAAATACGCAAAGCGAAAGGAAAGGGTGTAGGACACACTGATAGTTGCCAAGGGCAGAACATCGAAGCCAACCAGAAGTCGCTCACGGAGCAGCTGGAGGCGTTCGGGATCGAGAAGGGCCCAGTGGAGTGCAGCCATTGCGCAGAAAACAGACCAACAGCAAGACACCGGCCGCCAAAGCGAGGATTAATGGGAAACCACCAAAGACGCTAGAAAAAATAGAATGAATGAATGCCGGTATCACACCGAAAATAGTTTGAAAGGTGGACACGAGGCCAGACCCCACAACCTTAAAAAAGTGCACCAGACCCTCAGTGTTTGATGCGTTAAAAATACGATGAATTAACTCCCCAAAATGTTGGGGGAGGTCAGTGTTCAAAAGGGCCTGTATTTCACTGTGGGTGCTCGCCACCTGGAGAATGAATGTCTCCCGGGCGGATGTGAGCATAACCTCCTCATTCAATAATAGGGCCTTTATTCTGCTCAACTTATTGAAATCTGCCTCCATGGTAGGAATGGAAGGCCAAATAGAGCTATCAACGATGTCGTGAGGGGGAGGAAAAAGCACATTCTTGCAGCAGACAACTCTGTGTGAGACTGTAACAATATACGGAATGCCAGCCTGCAGGCCACAACAGTCTTCGTTATTTAAAAGCAAATAGCTACCGTTGGTAAGCAAAGTAAAAGTAGGAGAAATAGCAGGAGCAGGAATACCCTTCAGGACACATGCAAGATTTGGAACTGAAACGCTACAAGCCCCGTGCAATTTAATATGTTTACAAATAAGCGAATGACCCACAGTTGAATCACAAGACTCCCCGTGAGAAATACCTCCTTGCCGTCTCTAAGGCATTTATACATGAAAGGCAAGGACCAAAGTTCATGCAGGAAAGCACCACCCAAAGGCTGGAAACGGCCTACAGGATAATGTTTCATGCACGAACCGAACTCAAATAGGGAAAAAGGTAAAGCTATAACCCCATGAACTAGCCACACCGCAGAATCTAGTTCCGCTACAGAGAATGGTAAAGGATCCACTTTTTCAATATGTAACAAAGTGTAAGATGCATCTTTCATGGACATGAACTGCTGTTTGTCAGTCAAATTAAAAGGCAGAAAGAGGGCAGTGGTGTTTAACAAATTCCAAGGAACTTTACCCAACTTAAGGGTTTGCAAAGTCCATGCAAACTGCATCACTGAACGCAACTGATTCTGACCATGATACAACATAGAGACATCATCTTGTACAATATCAACAACAGAGGATACAATATTGTCTAATGTGTAAATGCGGGAAGACAGGGTATTTATACTATTGTCAACAACAGCAAGCACCTTTTCCAAATTTGCTTGGTCTATTTCCCTAAGACGGGAAGCAGCTTCCATTTGTGACAGCTTCCAGAGCTCATTATACGCTTCATAAATGAATCTCTTCGGTCGGGGACCACGAGGTCCCAAGATAAAGTCAGATAAGTCAATAGTGCCTGATAGGAGGGATAAATGGTTCTTAACAGAGTCTAAGGACGAATGTTGTAACCATTGTTTACATAATTTACCAACCGAATACGTGGTCACAGTACGAGTTTCAGTAAATCTTGGATCAGGCTTGTCCTGTATGTAACCAGGAACTGTGCCATGAAAACGAAGTTGGCATGTATTAGATGATATGGGCCATGCCAACCAGGGTGACTGTATCAGTGCAGAAACGTTAAAGGAATTGTTCTGAAACTGAGCCTGTAACGCCATAAGGGACATATTAAAATGCAAACTATCATTTGGAAGACTCGACAAGGATGGGATGGTTGGCGCATTTAGTTGTTTAACGGTAGCCAACCCCCAACATGTGGTCTGATAAATGGAAGCATTTAGAAATAGAATTTGGGCTGGGATAAGGCAAGCACGGTGCAGGGCCTCAGTGCCCTGCACCTGCCATGGCTTCGAACCCCAGATTGATTTTAAATCCACTGTGTCTTTCCAATACTCATAACCACCCACCGCCAAGGCGCTCAAAAAGGAACCAGAATATAGTAATTTAGTGTGGGTCAACATTATTTTTTGAGTCGATGGAGATTTTAATTTAAAATAATATGACCCAGGGTTCGATCGATTAAAATCAGTAAAATAGGTGAATTTATTTCGAAGAGTTTGGGAACTACCTGGTATGGGGTTTGGGCAGTGTTCCCATTGGGTGTAAGTAACAGGGCTGCGTAGTGCACTTGGTTTGTGGAGAAAATGATTGCCCCAATGCTGGTAGCAATACAAATCGGCATAATTCGCAGAATTCATATACAAGTCTTCAGCATTAAAAGAGGCATAATATTTTAAATCAGCAAACAATGCTTCAACTGCATGCACATCCCAATCATCAGAATGAATATTACTTTTTACTACATCACCCATCGAGACTCGAAGGACATTTGGTACATTAATAATTTCTGTCGGGCCATGTATTTGAAAGTTTACCGCATCCCATACGATGCCATCAGCAACTGGAAACGCTGAAATGTTCACAAATGTGTGGTCACGCTTCATGATGTGTGAAGAGGAATGTGGAGCCAAAGTTCCAGCAACACTGTTCACAGCAGAGCGTTCAGGTAAATAGTGACCATTGATGAGTAGAAAAAACACTGTGACAAAGCCAATGGACATGAACAAAAAAACCAAGAAAAGTACCATCCAAATATATGTCCAAGGTGGAATCAAAAAATTGTCTCTAAACCAGGATACAAAAAGACTAAACTTGGACGGGACTTGTGATGAGTTGGAATCCGAGTCAAAAGAATAACGTGTCGGGCTCAGTGGCGTTGTTGGTTGGTGTGCCACCGACTCTGTGGCGGGATAAGTATATTCGTCCTCGGCTATGCAGGGTGATGCAGGGGGTTCAAATATATTTTCAGGCAAATCAACCATCTCCATGGTAACATCAGTGATTGTTCGTGCAGGCGTGCCTCGAACGCTTGTCCGATAAATGGCAGGACAAGAGACCGCTGGTGTGACACTATTTAGGATCGGCCAGATGTTGTAGCTTGACATTTTCCACTGAGATGTATCTGTTTTCCTTGCGACCGGGAAGCGGTGGTAGGATGACTGTACGTGTTCCCTTCAAGCCCAGTACTGGAACCGGTGCACGAAAAGAGGGGCCGAATTCTTTTTGTTCTCCACCTTCTCTCGTACTAGGTCGCCAATCTTCGGAAGCCAGCCGGCAACCGGAATCTGCACAGCAGGGTCTGTGGCTGAAGGTAAATGTGCAATTGCTAGTTTGTCTCGGGCTTCTTGTAAGTCCTGTAACATAGTAGAATGATTATCTACATCGAACTTGGCGGATTGCGCCGCCATGTCTAGACCATCAAGGTCAGGCACAAACATTCGTATGCCAAAGAGCATTTCGTAAGGGGTCCGCCCACCCAGAGGCCTTCTAGGGAGATTATTAAGTGCACGCTGAACAGTATACAAGTGGGCCAGCCAGTTCCTGCCAGTACCTATAACTCTAGCTGTCAAGGATTGCTTTAAGTCACGGTTCATTCGTTCAACGATAGAGTTGCCCTCAGGCCTATACGGAGACGAAAATTTCACCCGCACCCCTAAGGAGCCCATTGCGTCCTTGTAAGCCTTAGAGGCAAACGCCGGACCTTGGTCAGAATGGAAGGTGCCGCATGCAAAAATTCCCACAAAGACTCGCAAATCCCTAATGACATTTCGTGCGTCAGCACTCCGTTGTGGCCAGACCCAGATGAACCGTGTGCACGAGTCCACTGCCACTAAGATATATTTATAGGCAGTGTCTGAAGAAAATGGACCGCAGTGATCCAAGTAAACACACCCAAAGGGTCTGTTTGAAATTGCAAGCGAGGTCTGCGGTGGTCTTGTGACTGTTGAAGGCTTGATCTGTTGACAAACGTCACAGGAAAGCACATAAGTACGTGTGTCTTTATATAAACCACGCCACCAGTAACGCTGCTGCAAAATGGAAATTGTCGCAGACACACCAGCGTGCGCCGAAGCCATGCCTTCGTGTGCCGCTGCCATCAAGGAAAGTCTGCGGTCCGCGTTGGGGATCAGCCGAACCCCAACGTTAGGTATTGTTACATAAGGAGCCTGATCGGGACCTATCTGGTAAGAATATTTAGAAGGGAAACCTCTAGGGTAATTAATTCCTTCTTTTGTTGCAGCAATAGCTGCCAAGATATCAGTGTCTATTTTAGACATGGATCTAGTAACTGCTGCTACTGAACACGTGAGTACTGCTGATCTGGCAGCCTCATCTGCCAGACTGTTACCAACAGCGTGTGCGCCCACTCGCTGATGGCCTAGGGTGTGAACCACCTGTGTGAGTGGCAGACGTCTTTGTAATTCTGCCACCCTAACCCAAAGCATTTTATGCTTGATTGTGTTGCCTTTAGCGTCTCTATAGTCATTTTGCGACCAAAAGAACAGATTGTCATTGTATGATTGAACACAGTAGTAAGAATCGCACACGATTAAAGTGGTCACATCAGGATTTACGAACTCAAGCGCAAGCACCAAGGCACGCAACTCGGCCAATTGTGCGGTACTGTCCCCGAGTGTCTGTGTATGCACCACAGTGGATTTGAACTTTCCGTTCACAAACGTACCTGCAACAATAGCACATGCGGCTGAATAAGCATGCTTGGACCCCGTGGCCGGTTGTGCCGAACCATCGGTGTAGATCACACATTCGTAATCCTCAAGCGGCAATAAGGACAAAGGAGGAGGATGAATGAATTCATACTGTAAAAACTCCTGAGTCTGAAGAGAAGAGTCGAAAATGAAAGTGACATCCGGAGACGTCAAAGATGTTGCCCATTGAATCCAACTGGGGTGCAAAGCTTTAGCGTTCGGTACACTTGCTTTGGTCACCGCCTCTAGAGCAGGATATGGTGTTACCACCAAAATGCGTTTTCCCTGTGCCAGTGCGCGCTCCTTCAGGATCGCCATTTGCACTGCTGTCAGCACTTTCTCCACAGATGAGAACCGCATTTCTGCAGAGGTGTACAGATGTGACTTGTATGCGATGGGTACTGTATCACCTTCATTAAAGGTTAAGTACGTGAAACCCACTGCCCCTGGAATGATTCTAATCACCAAGTTTGTGTGGTTATCACGCGTCAAAAGGTATTTAGACTCAAGAAGGTCTGTCTGCAAAGACTGCAGAATGGAGGTATGCTCCGGAAGCCAGCAAGACTTCGAAAAGTAGGTTGTATCAAAGCATACAATGGCTTGATACGCTGGGCATATTCGGGAATATATGTACGTCCGAAGTTCAGAAAACCCAGTAAAGACTGAAGCTTCTTCAGATTAGTAGGAGGGCACAGAAGTGCACATTTCTCCAGAAAATGGGGGCTAAACCCTTACCTTCATTGTTGAGCTCATAGCCCAAGAACAAAACGGTAAATTCAGCAATATGGGATTTGGCAAAGTTAATTTTGTATCCCTGAACCGCAAATTCAAGAATAATGCGGTCCACCCGGGTCAGATGCGGAAACAATTCATCGTCTGTCAGATAAATGTCATCCACATACGAACAGGCGTCTGGATCGATGCCGTCTAACAAAGAGACAACACGAGCGGCAAACACGCCCGGACTATTTTTGTAGCCCATAGGAAGACGCCTGAATTTGAACATTTTCCCACCGGAAGTAAAAGCGCACCATTGGCCACTCTCCGGGGCTAAGTTGTGCGTGTAGAATCCATTTGAAAGGTCAAGTGTCGTTTTGTATTTTTTACGAACAAGACTGTCTACAAGCGCAGAACTATGGGTATTTTGCACCGCAAAGGTCCGACAATGAGAGTTCAAATGCCGGTAATCCAATACTAAACGGTACGATCCATCGGGTTTAGAAACCGCGAAAAGGGGATTGTTCATAGGTGATACACAGGGTTCAATTACTCCCTGATATTCCAACTGTGTCAGAATCTCGGAAACGGGGCCTTTGGCTTCACGTTTTATGGGATATTGGGGTTGTGGCTGCGGCAACGACCGCAAAGGTATTTCATGGGGGGGGAGATTCTTCGTCCCAACCCACGTGATTGCGGAATAACGCTGGAGCCAGGGACACAGCCCACTCTGCTGCAAGAGCCTCTGCTTTGTCCTTTGGGACATGTCGAGAAAAGCTAGGAAGGATTACTTCCTCCCCTTTACGCGCAGCAAGTACGAATGGGGGTGGCCAATCCGCCTCTGCCAATAAAATATCATATGAAGAGGTCAGATTTTCCCAAAAAATACCTTTAATTACTCGCTGTATATCACCTTCAATTTGGAGGACGATATTAAATAGTCTGTCAGGGGGTGCCACTCTGGTGTCTGCTGTTTCCACAGTAATGAATGTTTCAGTTGCTGTCGCCTCCATATGAGGACGTAGCGCCTCCCGCACTATGGTTACTTCCGCGGCGCTGTCTAGGAGGGTTACTGCCCACGTCCAATTCAGGAGTCTCGTTCTCACCGTCTGTGGCATATTTCGCTGTTACAGCGGCAACTTTCTTCTTCTGAAATTGGGGTCGAAAACGTTGAGCGTCTTCTTCTTTTCCTCTGACCTGTTGTCGAGGCTGGTCTCGTCCCTGTGGGGCCTCACGGGCCCTTCCTCTATCCTGGCGGTCTCCTCCACCGGCCTGTGACGAAGTCTGTGCCTGTAAAGAACGAGGAGAACGCGTATCAGGGATCTGAAACCTATCCGGTGACTTAATTCTCGCTCTATCGCGTAAATCATAAGTACGTTCAGAAGAAACTGAAACCGGGGATGCGCCTCGCGATCCCGGCTTTGTCTGTTGCTTACCCTGTTTTTTCAGCCTCCAGCTCTTTTTAGTGAAGACTGGTTTCTCATCCTTCTCAGATTGAGATTTGGTTTGTTGCTGTTGTGGTTGCGATTGTGTTTGCAGTTTTGCAAAGGCTTGTTACCCAGGCTGTTTCTACCAATAGTTTTGTAAGCCTGGGTAATAATTTTCGGTAATTCGCGAGGCTTGTCCAATTCTGGGACCAAAGCCAAAGCGTTAGCTACTTGAAAGTTCACTGCATCGCCCTTGACATTCGCAAGGATCAGTTCAGCTACTACTTCAAACACTCCCACTAGTCTCATCCCTAATTCCACAGCCGCTTCAGGGCCGTGTTCATCCTGTACTTTTTAATTACAGAGGGGAGAACAGTCATGGAAGGAGTACCAAAACATTTAGAATATACTGCTGCGAATACCCTACCCCAGTTGTCACATGCTGTCAACTCGGGAATTAAGTCTTTTGGCAAACTAATCGTCAAAATACGATGTTTATCCACTGGGGTTCTGTGTGGAAAAACTGCCTCCAACTGGTCAAATTTTTCTGCAAGCCAATAAGGAAAGTCGTCCTTATGTTGTGGACGTTTGCCCATCACTGAGTTCACCATTACAGGACTTATGGCAACTCCGGCTGCACCAGCTGGATGGCCTGCAACTCCAGGAGGGGCTCCCTGGATGTTGCCTGTAACATATTGCACTAAGGCTCGATGCACTCGTACCAAAGCCGAATACATGTTGCGCAGTTCCGCGACTGGTATTGTCATATATCGCGGATGTGGGGTGTACCCGGCCAAAACAGGCCAAGTGGCCCCATCAATAGATAAGGGGCCTAAACGAACCGTGGTAGTCGGTTGTGGGAGGGCGCCATTAAACCAAACACGGTGTTGCCACGCCGTGAGCGGTACCTCAAGACAAGAATAAGGTATATAGTTATTAGGAACTGCGGTGGCTGTATATTCATGGAACAAATCGTCAGTCCCATCCACTGCAGGAAAAGTTATCCATGAGTAGAACACCTCAAAGTGGTAAGCCGGATCGGCTTGTACCACAAAGATCAGTTCGACTCCAGCATCTGGCACTCCATACACCTGTAAGTGTGTGCGGAGTGCTCCGCGGCTATGCGCCGCAATTTGAACAGCCATTTACGGCTAAAATACTTCGACAATCTAACAGGAGGCAGCACAATTAGGGTTTTAATCAAGAAAACCTTTTGTAATAACATCAAGCTTGAATAGAACCTACAAAATCTGCAATATAGGAGGTATCGCCGTCACACACGCTTCCGGAAGCGTACGTGAGGGGTGTGTGGACAAGCACAAGTACTACTCAAGCGTCTCGCAAGTAAGCTGCCCCACTCGTTGGTCGCGCCATGTCATAGGGTTTCTGCACATACAGAGCTATGCACAGGATAATAGGACCTCGGAATATAGTGGTGAGCCAACCATAAACCTTAGCACCCAAAACCCCAACCCAACTAGCCTTAGCGTCCCATTAGCACTAATGTACCAATGATTAGACAACCCAGAACACGGTATCTCTCTCTCAGGACTCGCAGAGGCAAGAACACTCTTTCGTCACTCTCGTACCTGTCCACAACATGCGTATGAAGAGACACTGTGTAGTTCAAAATATTTATTTCAACTTACGTGCTCTAAGATACAGTACACGTGTCAGTACTAGTAGCATAATACATAAGAACAATATAATCAGCATAGTTACTACTCCATAGAATACGAACGGGAAAGCATCTCATAAAGCAGTGGATATATGTCTAACTAACATTACCACCCTCCCCGTGCTGGAAGCCAGTTTATTATAATAATAGAAGACCTTTGGGCTTTGACTAGCGAACCCCCATACCTCAGTCTCTTGATGCAAAACTACATCAGCAAACAATCACAGCTCTTCTCTCTGGAAAGGTCGTCTCCAAGTGCTATCTTAGAACAAGCGATCGCATTATTAAAAGCACACTATTTTCTCAATGGCAGCTGTACATGTGTTATGTCTAGGTGCGAGGGACGGGCCAAATCAGTAGGAACCAGGGAGTTGTTATTCGACCTTGTAACTGTTGTTCAGACTGAGCCCAAAGGGAACAGGAGAAAAGGTGAGAAACAGAATATGCAGACAGTTGTAGAATAACTTGGCAATAACAGAGGGCGACAGAACAACATCCATTAATAACGTGCGCAAGAGTCATCATGGCAGCCAGGCCTGCAGTAACGTAGCCAGACCGGCCAGGAGGCCATGAGCCACAAGACATTACAAGTACCGTAGTGTCTGATTTCAGGGGGTCAGAAACCCAGTACTTATACCCAAAAGTGCCTTTGATGTGGGGGTGACTTCAAAGCAGCTCCTTGAAGTGCACAGATCCTCCTTTCAATCCAACCCTGCTAGGCTATCTATGGGGTGTAAAGCAGCCCTTTGAGTGGGGACAGGCACTACCTAGTCAGTGAAGTGTTAGCCCCTCCCTTCCATCCTGCCCAGGCAAGGCCATCAGAATGCAGATGTATATAGATGGGTACTCAGACACACCTATCCTTCCTGTGTTTGTGGCTGTCTAGAGGGAATGCACAAAGTGTAGCTGTCACCCACCCCAGACACGTATTGGAGACAGGCTGCAAGGCACAAAGAGCAGTAAGTGCAGAGAAATGTTCACTTTCTAAAAGTGCCATTTCTAAAACAGTAATGTCAAATCCAACTTCATCAATAAGGGGGATTTAACATTACCATTCCAAATATATAAAACATGAAGTAGCTACTCCTTTCTGATCAGGAATTACCACTTAAAAGTGTATAAAGGAATTCTCAATCCTAACCTATGCAGGGAGTAGGTCTCCCAGTAGTGAAAAATGAATTTAGTTGTTTGTCACTACCAAGACATGCAAAAGAAAGAAGCATATGTCCTACGTTTTACTTACATATCATCCTGCCCATAGGGCTGGCCTACCTTTGGGGTGACATATATTTAGCAAAAGGGGTGTTTAAAGGTTGGCAAGTAGTTTTAAATGCCAAGTCGCAGTGGCAGTAAACTGTACCCACAGGCCCTGCAATCTGCCATTGACCTGAGACAGGTGTGAAGGCTCACTTCTGAGGGAGGCACAATCAGTGCTGCAGGCCCACTATAGTAGCATTTAATTTACAGGCCCTGGGTATTTGGTATACCACTTTACTAGGGACTTACAGGTAAATTAAATATGCCAGTCATGTATACACCAATTACACACATGTTTAGGGAAGAAGCACATACACTTTAGCATTGGACAACCGTGGTAAAATGCTCAAGAGTCCTAAGTTCAACAAACAAATTCAGTAAAACGTGGAGGTCAAAAGCAAAAGGTTTGAGGGAAGATCACCATAAGGATGACAGGTCTAACAAACTCATTTTTCCATATTTTTTTTACTGATTTAAAAAAAAATCTAAATGTATACATTTGTTGTTCCAACCTAATGAATTACTTATTGTATGTTATTACTTTTGTATAGTTGAAATACATTCATTAAACACTGATACAATTAAAAGGTGTTTTACCCTAAATATTTGTCATGTGTATAGCTAAAATATATAGATCAAATCCATGTACATATATAATAACATATATATCATATGTAGGTACACATGTATGAAACATTTGGTAATTTCATTCATCTTGCATTGTGTGAGCTTAATTGACATTTGTGTAAAGAAGTATCAACCTTTACAGCACATTGTCTCACATCTACGTTTTGCCTTGGAAAAGTCATGCAGTGTGTCGCAAAACATCAGAACGCTACCAGGAAATGACGCAAAGGGAATGATAACTTTTTTCTGTAGATGTTTTTGTTGTTGGAGTATGAGGAGGTGTTTTGAAGGTTAGGCGAGTGTTTTGAGAGTTTGGAGGAGTTTTTAGAGGTAATATTTTGTGATTGTGCTTGTGTGTGTTGGTATTGTTAAGTATTGTAAGTAGTTTTTCTTTTTGTCAGTCTTTAATTGTGAGTGTTTTTAAGAGTTGTCTTTGTTTTTCTAATATTTGTATAGAAAGTTTTATGGTTTGTTTGTTTGTGTAGTTGGGGTTCCTTGTAGGGAATACATTGTCAGGTACGGGTAGACAGGTTGATTTTGAAGAGAGGTCGGTAGGTGCTTTGATGTTGCTAGTTGTGCACTAGCTCCCACGTATGCTTGCTTCTGGTGGGGCAGGGCATCCACTGCAGCAGAGAAGAATGTTGGGTGAGGGTCAGACTGATTGAAGTGGGCAGCAGGTCCAATTTCGCTGGGCGGATGTGGTGTCCTGAGAGGCAGACTTGCTGCTCCATATTGGAAAAGAAGTAGCAGGACAAGTTAGTAAGTGTTTCAAAATTCAATGTAATATTATATATTCATTTATTTTCTCATTACAGGAAATTTTGCATTCAAATTGGACATTTAGGGCCCGAATTACAAATGCTTTGTGTGGTGTTTGGATTGCCTTTACAACACAAACCACATGCAAACATTTGGGGTGGGATTTAGTATGAAATACAAACCATGATGTCCGTTGAAAGTATCCACAAGTAACACTAATTTGGCTGTGCGCTGCTTTGAATCATGAGGCTGTTACATGGTTGATGCACAACCATTCACCTGAAACCAACCATGAGTTTATATGCTAATCCGTAGCTACTAACATTTGCAGCGCCTTGAGACCCTCACGGGTGAGTAGCGCGCTTCATAAACCCCCGATAGATTGATTGATAACATTTGGCAACAGTGGTTCAGCTCAAAATCCTATGCCTCCTTTGATGCAAGACTAACAAGGAGAAAGTATACTTTAGACAAGCCACACACCCTCGGAATATGACACAAGCATGTGTGCATTGCCACATGGCAGTCAAATGTTTGCCAGTGTTAGAAGATGCAGAAATTGCTTTTTTCAATAATCCATCCACTGTTGGTGGGTGTTTCACTGAAGTATGCATTTATACACTGTTTACTCAGTTTTGCTTTTCAGAATGATCACGCCAAACATGCTGATTGGCTCATTGCTGGAATGTTTTATGCGTTATTAATCTGGCCTACATTTACTAAAGATTTGCTTTGTGTTTGGCAACCCCAAAGCAAAGTGGAAATGTTTTTTAACATTTTTTTGTCAAAAGTTTCGTGAATATTCATCAAACTTGTCAAAATGCACCAATGTTATTAGCAAGCTAAAAAATCAATTTCCTATGGAAATCCGGTGCTAACTATACCTACACAGTGGCAACCGCTACTGGTTTTTTATATATGTGTATGTGTGTGTGTGTGTGTGTGCGTGTGCGTGTGTGGGTGTGTGTGTGTATTATTTTGTAAAAGGTACACATTCAATAAATACAAATACTATAATATTAGCAACATTGTACTAATTGTTGCTAGTAAATGTTTTAGATAGACATAATAGAATTTATTTTTTCAAAAACCCTTTGAAAATTATAATCGTACCAAAGAGAAGGAATTGTCATACACTCCAGTCTGGGGGTGATGTGCACTTCCAGGATATTTGGCAACTATATTAGTGAAATAGTACTGGCAATCCACAATAGCTTGCTTGTTTATAGAATAATTGTCCTTCCTGTTCCTAAACATGTGTGCTGGTTGCAGGTGTTGCGGCCAATTGGCTACAAATGAAGGGGCAGATTTATCAAATATTCATGCAACACAATGCAGCAAGACACCTTCCTGCGCCGTGTGAAAGAAGGAGGGCAGGAGTGTGCCTTATTTAACATTTTACGGCCCATTTCTGCTCTCTGCCTGCACTGGCGCACAAACTGCTGCCTCGTGCCAACGCAGGCACCTTTGCACCATGGAACAAGGGTGTCTGTGCTGTAGGCAGGAAGGGACATTTTCCTGCACAAAAACAATCCTCTGAGGCTTTTTCCTCTTTCTATGTGTGCTGCAGAATGAGAGGATATTTCTCCTTGCTACACCTCCCTTGGGGAGGCGTAGCATTTTGACACATTCCAAAGTCTACCAATAATGGTAAATCTGGGAATGCAACAAAATCCATGGGTGGATACGGGGGAACACCCATGCTGCACCCATGGAACGCCTCCCTGGGACAGAATAATGCAAGGCAGCAACTTCCAGATTTAGCTAGCACCACAAGGCCATGCAAGGTGGCCTTGCATGTCTTGGTAAACCTAGGTTTGGTGTTGCGTTGCCCTTGCCCTTCCCTGAGTGATGCCAGGGCAACGCAACACTTTGGTAAATCTGGCTTGCAGACTGTTGCTCGCAACACATATGGAAACTGGGCTTTTGGTAAAATCCTGACTTGATCTTAATTTGATCTTCCAAAGTATTCGGAAAATGTAGATTCTGAGAGAGAAAGATGATGATGGCAACTCGTACAGTAGGTAAAAATGAAGATAAAGCACTCTGTAAAATTCCAGCCATCCTGGCACAAGTGGTTTGGCTGGATCTAGATGCCAACAAATGCAGTACTGACATTAGCTTCACATGTGGTGGAATGCTGCATGTGAGCAACCTGTCTTGAATTGTAACATTGGTCCAATTTTGTCCCGTAAAGCAAAGATGTTTTCTTTTTTCAGTCAATGGACATCCCCCTCTCTCAGATTAATAAAGCTGATCCTCTGACAAATCCTCTCCTTCTTTGTAGATTGCAGTGTCTCAGAAGCTCACTCACTCGTAAATAAATCACTTGATGGCTTAAAATGATTTTGTGAGGAAGTGTGTGGCACTTCTATATATACTGAGGGCCATATTTATGACCCGGTTTGCGTTGCTCTTGCACCATGCAACGTGATCCATTCCTCTATGTAGTTAAGTGGAGATTTTTCGCCCAAAGAGTTTAATGGCTTCTCCCGCTCACTCTTTTTGAAAACCAAGGATACTACCTGCTTTGAACCCTCTATGAAGCATGATCTTTCTTTCATGTTGATGACTCTGTTTTTATGGTGTTTATACTGAAAGCAGAGTCAGAAGCAAGGCACAACTAACCCTGTACTTTCCACTTGTAGGTACTCTGGCGCAATATGTGGCTTGGTCTTCATCTTCATCTTCCCCTTCCTCATTCACCTGATTGACCTGCAGCGCAAAGGAAAGAGGACGCTCCTCACCACCATCTTTCATGTCTTCCTCATACTCCTGGGACTCGCCAACCTCATTGGGCAGTTTTTAGTTTAACCCAATTGGCCTCAACCATCCAGCATCACAGACGTGACATCCACGCCTTCTGGAAAGGTTGGGCTGGGGATCTTATTGGTTCCTCTTTGTACTCATCGACGGCTGGACAACCACACAAAGTTAACTTTCCCCTTGGATTACTGACTGACCTGAGGAGTCAGCATGCTATTGAGTGTCATTCTGCAAGGCGACAATAAAGCAATACATAAACATGGCATTTGGAAGCCCTTCTCCAGGAAGATTTTCCCCAGGAACTACAGTCACCAGTGACAGCCTGCTTGGGACCAACTGTGCTATCCTTCCCGCTGCCATATAGGATTAGGTGCACATCTTTTAAAGAGACAAGAGCGGTGGTGATGGTGACAAGAAGTGTGAGGACAGGAGAACTGGACTGGGGTCTGTCTGCAGCTCCCTTACAGGGCGTAACATCACCGAAGCACACTGAGTGAGGCATTCCACCCAGGGGTTCAGAATCCGCACAGATCTCCCTTATTCCGGTAGTCAGATGTTTGCTAAATATTGGAGTGACAAGCAGCTACATCTTGGATGCTCTTTCATCTGTGGTCACCGGTGGCCACTAGCCATTTCACGAGGGTTATCATTTGGTTCCCTTTCAGCCATTACTTGGTGAAAATGGAAAGTGAGCATTGCAGATTTGTTGTCTGGTGCAGCAATTTCCATCATGTGAAACACAAAGCCCAACACTGCCCTGAGCATCAGACAATGATCCCAGAACAAGATGGCTAAAGACCCCTTCACAGGACCCTGGCAGATGCTTAGTGTTCAGCTGCCTGGGTGTCCCATCCGCGCTGAACCTTGCTGCCAGGCCTCTGCATCCCCTCTCAGGATGAGGTAGAGTGGCCTGACCTTAACTGTCATGGGATTAAAAAGCAGGATTTGTTTTCTCCCAGTTTTATTCCTAGTACCCTGCTGTTACTCCTGCATTTCTGTATGTCTAGTGAATCTAGCCTCAATCCTTCCTCTGATTGAGTCATCATTAATGAGGTAAAGGTTATATTCCTTAATGGAGCCCAAAATTTCAATTTTATTTCTTACAGAACTCCTGTGATCAACTGTGACATGCTGAGCAGAGAAAGATGCCTTTTAAAAGATGGACCATTAGGATATTTACCCTGGAGAGCTACCCAGCACACCTGGTATGTGCAAGAGGGGAAGATTTACAAACACTTTTATTTATGGAAACACTCCAGGATAACTGAAAGAATAAAAGTGTGTATTTGTGAAATAATTCTGCTTTCCATCTGTTCCTCATCCTTCCGCTGATTTGACAGTTTCTTTAAAGGACTCATTTACTTTCATAAAATTAGCTCTATGTATAATCTTGCTTTCTAATGTGTTTTTAAATGCAAATGTCAAACCGAGGATAGCAAAAATGTTACAAACAGAGGTATATATTTTTATTGGAGGTCTGTGCTCTTTCCAGTGTTCTATAAAAATGTCAATTGAAAAGCATTGAGATGCCAAACATGGATTGAAAAATACGAACAAACCAAGTATATATCATATACTCAAATTGGAAAACCATCGATCGCCCTTGAGAACTATTGGCTTTGCTAATGTTTGTTTTTCCCAGATAGCCCCTGTGCATGCACACACGTCGCAGTGGCCATCAGATAGTCGTTCGTTTTTCTCTGGGCATTAAAAGCATTCCAAGATGGCCACTGTCCTTGCACATGCATGTGTGGAGACAACTTGGATTTTTCTTTAATACTTGATGAACCGTTTTGTTCTGTTATGCTATGTTATGTTATGTTACATTATGTTAAGTCATGTTATGCAGATTTGTAGAGCACACTGTCACCCTGGAGGGTATCCGAGTATCTAGGCACACCTAGGGCCTACTGGGACTACTCATAAAGCCATGTCTTCGGCTGATTGTGGTATTCAAGCAGTGAGGAGGAGGCTCTTATAGGTAGTGGCAGGTCGTTCCATGCTTTAGGAGGGCTGTAGGAGAAGGCTTAGCCGCTGGATCTGGTTTTCCATAGTTCCGGGATTTGTTCAAGTTTGAATCTGGACGAGCTGAGGTGTCTGGAAGGTTTGTGAAAGCAGATGCGATTGTTGAGATATGCTGGCCAGTGTTAGGTCGTGCCTTGAAAGTGTTGGTGAGAGGTTTGAATTGTGCTCATTAGTGATTGGAGAGCCAGTGGAGCTCCTTCAGGTGCCGTGTGATGTGAGTGCAGCGTGGGAGGTTGAGAGTGATTTGGCTGCCGAGTTCTGAATGGTCTTCAGCCTTCTAGTGAGTGTTTTATTGATCCTAACATAGAGGGTGTTCCCATAGTAAAGCTTGCTTGTGACCAGGGTGTGTGTGACAGTTTTCCAGGTGCTCATTATGAGTAACCCCGGGCGGGTAACTCCGCTCCGCCAGTGGAGTTTACGGAGTTTTGCCTACTCCGTGCTCCGTTGCGAACGCGGACTTTAGGCAAAACTCCGACTCCGTGGCGGAGCGGAGTTAGCTGACCCCTCCACCTTCCCTAATTAATTATAATTTTTTTAAAAAGGCACTTACCTGCTGTGGCTGCCACCTCCTCACCGTGGCCGCTCTCCATCCTCGTCCTTGCCGTCGTTCTCCATTGGAAACACCTATAATGTACGTCTTGCACATACGCACGCGCAAGACGTACAACGTAGGGTTTTCCAATGGAGAACGAGCAGGACGAGGAAAGATGCGACCATGATGAGAGGAGGCAGCCACAGCAGGTAAGCTGCCTTTAAAAATTATAATTAATAGGGAGGAGAGAGCGGAGTTCCACTGAGGTTTTTCCAACTCCGTGGAACTCCGCGTAGAGGCACTACGCCAGCTCCGCTCTGGCTTAATTATGAGTCATTTTAAAATCTTCCTCAGCATCTTCAAGGTATGGAAGCATGAAGTGGTGATGGCATTGACTTGGGCGGTCATGGGTAGTTTGCTATTGATGATGATTGTGAGGTTCTTGGCATAGGTATCAGACCTAGCTCTGTTGACCACCAAGTAGAGTCCACGGTGATGTGCTCTTCCCAAATATCACAATTTCGGACTTGTCAGTG
Source organism: Calotriton arnoldi (assembly GCA_963921515.1). Classification (NCBI taxonomy): domain Eukaryota; kingdom Metazoa; phylum Chordata; class Amphibia; order Caudata; family Salamandridae; genus Calotriton; species Calotriton arnoldi. Next base: position 2,365,160 of record CAWUFW010001484.1, on the reverse strand, counting down.
TTCAGATTTAGACAGTTGGCCTTCATCCAGTAAGCAATTTCAGTCATGCAGGCATTAAACTTGAGTGAGTAATGGGTGTCTTGTCTGTGAGGGAGAAAATGAGTTGTGTGTCATCAATGTAGGAGAGGATGTTGATATCACAAGAGTGGATGCTGCTGCCTATAGGGATCATGTATGCATTGAATAGGGTCGGGCTCAGGGAGGATCCTTGCAGAAGAGGAGGTCGTGGACATCTGAGGTGTATAGGGCCATGCTCACTGACTGGGTCTTTCCAGTCAGGAAGGAGCAGATCCATCGGAGTGCATGTCCTTGGATTCCGATGTCGTGTAGCCGTTGTATGAGGATGGGATGGGAGACTGTATCAAATGCTGCAGAGGGGGTCCAGGAGCTTGAAGGCTGGCGTGTCTCCTTTCTCCAGAGTCATGCAGATGTCATCTGAGGTGGCAATGAGAGCAGTTTCCATGCTGTGGTTGGGTCTGAAACCAGACAGAGTGGTGACAATGAATTGGTGGTCATTGAGTTATTCAGTGAGGTGTCTGTTGATGATTTTCTCTAAGACCTTGGCCAGGAATGGTAGCATGAAGATTTACCTGTAGTTGGCGAGCTTGAAGGATCTGCAGAGGGTTTCTTTAGCAATGGGAGGACAGTTGTGTGTTTCCAAGCATCTGGGAAGGTTGTGGAAGAGGTGGAGGCATTCAGAATGCATGTGATCATGGTGCTGATGGATTGCAGTCCTCTGGAGTTGGCGTGGTGGGGACAGGATTCTGATGGGGCCCCTCAGTGGACGGAGTTCATGGTGGGAGCGGTTTCTTCTGGGGTAATGACAGGCCATGTGGTTAGCAGTGGTTCTTTGGATAAGATAGAGAGGCATTTGGTAAGATCTGTCAGGTCTGGATGCAGACTGAAGTTGCTGTAAATGGCAGTGATTTTGTTGCTGAAAAAATGAGAGATATTTTTGTATAGGTCCTGCGAGGGCGTGATTGAGTTGGAGGCGGCTGATGGTGAGATTAAATCTTTCACAATGGCGAAGATTTCTTTGCTTTTGTTGGTGCTGGCATCAATGTGGTCCACCAGAGAAGCGCATTTGGTGATCTGGATCATTTGGTGGTAGTGTCTGAAGGCAGATTTGAACATGCTCCTGTCTGCATTTCCTGGCACAATCTCTATTTGTGCTCCAGTTGTTTGAAGTGGCATTTTATCAGACTTCATTCCTCCGTGTACCAACTGGCGTGGGGTCTAGATCTTGTTGTATTGCTGTGTTTGAGGGAGCCCAGGGAGTCGGCGCAGCGAGTGATCTAATTGTTGGAGTTCTTGATGGCTCCCCTTGCAGGCATGCGCTATCTTCAACAACCATTGCATCATTTATAACACTACCACAACTAGCACCCATAATGGCTGGCTGACAAGCTTGCAATCTCCAGGCACACCCACAGCCAGGACACCTTCAGACTAGTGGCAAAGAAGTGCCAAAAGAAAGAAAACAAGGCAACAGGCCTTCTCTAGTTATACACCTGGATCTGAAACAGCATCTCTGTATCCAGTAAAATCATTTAGCACGGCTCCAGTTTAGGAAAGGGCTGGAGTCAGACATCTTTAAAATACAATACATCATGATGTAGTAACAGTCCACTTCTGTGAGCAGAATCCAGCTACTTCTTGTTGATTGTATCTTTGCCTTTGTCACTGTAGAGTGCTCTGCTGCATTTTGCTTGGTTTGCGCTGTACAAATACCACATATCAACATAGCTAAATCTAATTTACTTTTCCAAAATAGCGACCAGCCATTTCGGAATGTTAAATGAAAAAATAATATATGCAGTGGATGCTGCAAAAAGGGGGACAAGCAAGTAGCCATGTTGCTGTTTGCAGCTGCTGGGCCCTCGATAAAATAATTAGAAACAAAACAAAATGAAGTGGGGACCTGAGTGGGATTGAGAATAAGAGGGTGGAGAGACAAATGGGCAAAAGCAAACGGCCGGGCAGCTGTGTGCAGCTGAGAAACAATTATACAAATGTATATCAATAATTATATTTAAGTATTATCAAGAAAAGCAGCTGGAGTATTTTGGCACCCACCTTCTGTCCTTTAACAGTCAAAACTGTATTAATTGAGATAGCGTAGCAGCAGTATACTAAACACCTACAAATACTTTGATAAAACAATTTTCTATGCTAAAAAGCATATAACAAATTGACAAAAGTGAACTTTGACAATAAAATATCAAGCAATGAGAGAGGTGATGATTTTGGGGTCCCCTAACCTAGGGGAGGACCAAGCAGATGCCTTGAACACAAAAAGCATATCATGTGAACGATTCAGTGGTGGTCCCTTCCTCCTAGGACCACCCCAAGCACAGTTATGGGCAAATATACAATCCCAACCAAAGGCCCTGCAAAGCATTATGGGACGAGATTAGTAGTGGGCAGTGAATATTATAGTGTCCAATATCAAAATAATTCTACAAAGAGCTGCAGTTCAACTCACGAGTCAAATGCAAAAGCATTGAAATTATTAATACATCAAGCTGCAGTTCCACTAGTCGTTACTAGATGTCCCTCACGAGCCAAATGTAAAAGCATTGAAACCCTTTCATGAAGCTTTTGCATTTGACTTGTGAGGGACATCTAATAGCGACTAGTGGAACTTCAGCTCTTTGTAGAATTATTTTGATATTGGATACTATAATATTCACTGCCTACTACTAATCTCGTCCCATAATGCTTTGCAGGGCCTTTGGTTGGGATTGTATTTTGCCAATAACTGTGCTTGGGGTGGTCCTAAGAGATGGGACCACCATGGAATCATTCAAAAGATGTGCTTTTTGTTTTCAAGGCATCTGCTTGGTTCTCTCCCTAGGTTAGGGAGGATCCCAAAATCATCACCTCTCCACTGCTTGTTAATTTATCTTTTTACTTTTGTGAAATGACTGTATGCATTTTTAGCATATAATGACAGAGATATTTATTTTATCTTACCTTGCACTGTGCAAGATGTCTTTGGCAATTATTGTACAATGCAGTCAAGCACACAGCTACGCAATTTGTATAGCTAGTGCTACTACGCAAACTACCCCAGGGTTAATGTATATATCCTGAAACGGTGCAAAACAGTTGAGAAGACTTGTTACCCAAAGGTCTCTGAACAGGAACACAACAGTTATCTAAATGTTTGCCACACCAAGAAAATATATATCCAATTTATTATACAGAATTAGCCCAACATGGGCCTCATATACTAATAATGCATGTGGTAATGACAGTGGTTGCAATTTGCCAACCAACTTTTACTGAATGCTTTGGTGTTTTGCGACCTGATCTATGTATTAATAGGTTGGTTCACAAAATACTGAATTGTAGTGGGCTGCAATTTTACCTACCTCATGAATATTAATGAGGTAGGTCACAAATTGCAATCCATTGTCATTCGCTGCCATCAAAGGCTACCATGTCTGTGATTGCTTTTTAAAAAAGCCATCTGTTTTAATGCAGCCCATTTTCCTGTGAAAAGTTTTACAAACTTTGGGGCATATTTACAAAAGAAGTGACGGAGCATGGAGTTAGCCATGTTGGCTTAATGCCACACTCCGCCACTTATGAAACGCAGGGCTGCACAGTAGTTACAAGAATGCGGTGCAGCCCTGCGTTTCGACCTGCGCTGGCACTAAATTAGCTGCCTAACACCAACGCAGGTACCCTTGCACCATGGTGCAAGGGTGCCTGCGTTAAGGGGAATGATTATTTATGTGCAGGAAGGTTTCCCTTCCTGCACATAAACAATCTGAAATGGTGTTTTGAAGCTTCTATGTGTGCTGCTAATGCAGCACACATAGAAGTTGCAACTCGTCATTTTTTTAATGATTGTTTATTTGCAGGAAGGGACACCTTCCTGCACACAAACAATCAATGGTGTTTTGCTGTTTCTATGTGTGCTAAATACAAAAGCAACAATTGATGGACAGAATGCTGGACAATGCAAACATTCACCCCCAGTCACAAGGATCTGGGTTAAATCCATTATTCTTTTGCTCACCACACCACCCCAGTCTGGACCCAGCCATATGCAAACCAGTCTTGACCCTGTTCCTTGTGGGAACAGTCAAGCCCGAACTGCCAAGCCAGGTCCTCCCTGGACCGGAAACAAGCATCCTGGGACCGGTTTCAGGGCATCACCCTTCTTCAGCCAGGCTAGCTTGAATCCAGTGGTGTAGTGAGCACGGGACCCACGTCTGGGCATACCCTTCCCAGTTAGGGCAACAAATACAAAAGCAACAATTGATGGACAGAATGCTGGACAATGCAAACATTCACCCCCAGTCACAAGGATCTGGGTTAAATCCATCATTCTTTTGCTCACCACACCACCCCAGTTTGGACCCAGCCATATGCAAATCAGTCTTGACCCTGTTCCTTGTGGGAACAGTCCAGCACGAACTGCCAAGCCAGGTCCTCCCTGGACCTGGCCCCATATTTATGCCACCCTTGTAAGTATGGCAGCGTTAAAATCAGAGGGTGTTGCAGTGGAACGCCCACCACAGCACCCATTGCCCGCCCCTTTCACGCTAAGTATAGCGTGAAAGGGTGCCTTATTCACAAGGCGACGTTAAGCCACGTTAAGTGGCTTAATGCTGCCTTGTGAATAAGGCGAAGCCCCTATCGCCACTACAACATAGAGAAAAGCGACATTGTGGTGGCGATAGGGGCTTTTAAATATGCTCCTCTATTTAGGAGTAGGCAATGGTCATATGGACCACCGCTTGCTCCTAAAAAGGTTTTTGTCAACATTCACAACTTTGAGGTGTCGGGCATATTCACAAGGAGCTATCGCCGAATTAACGGCACTTTATCGCAGCCAAAGTCGTGATAAATGTACCTCCCCATTCACAAGCCGGTGTTAACAGCCCACAGCACCAGTTTACCCGCGATAGCAGCCGCAAAAAACATCGCCACAGAGGACCCTCGCAAATATCGCTAATGAGATGCAGAGTAGGCGTTCCCGTGACAAAAGCAGAGACAACAGCACACCTCAACATTCACAACGACCAGCCACATCCGCGACAAAAACACAAAACAGGCGATAAGGCTCGTTAGCACCAGGAAATCTACACCTGCTCTGACCTGGTGTAAACTCGGACGGCAGCCAGCACCACAAATGGGAGCACAGCCCAGTGCTACATCCCAAGGGCAACAGATGCCATGGAGCCACCCATCATGCGGCCCGGACACCCAAGAGGGCCACAACACCCACCGACACCACCCCCAGGACCCCATCCCACACCCGGAACACCCCTCTCCCCGGACCAACACAGACCCAGCGCAGACAAAGACAGGGGAACCCCAGGAAATGTACCAGCCGCACAGACCCAACATCTGACAATGTCACCTTCCACTACAGGCTGAAAGGGACATCCAACCTACGCATCCTGACCATCATCGCCTAACAGGCCTACGGCAACAACACAGCGGACAACCAACATCCCACCCCACACAAAGCTGATGGCGTGGCTGCACCTGTTGGCACCTGGGACCCCCCATCCAACACCCGCCAGAGTCGGAGGAGTCTCACAGCCAGCCACATACAAGTCCCCCACACCTGTCCTGGACATCACCCTGGTACCCCAGTCCCCATACGTACAACACAAGGCGCAGGATCCGCTGGAGACCAAGCAAGGACCATACGCAATAGCAGGATGCACGCACGTGTTGGGGGCAACACACAGCACACATGTACTACCTGTGCCCCCTGGTGACACAGCACACAATCACCTCAACAGGAAGCACACGTCTCACACCAATGTGCAGTCAACAACAGAACACCGTGGAACACCCAACAATGTCGCCCTCAAATACACAGCCAGTGTGCATGATACCTTCATCCTCCGACAGTCCATCATCAACCAGCGTTCCCAGGATGGCAACAAGGGAAATGTACAGCCCCTTTGCAATATACAAATTAACATCCCACACACTCAACACCACAACCATGCAACTCACAACTCTGGCAATGCACACGTCACAAAATCACATACAACAGGCACAACAATATGCCCACCCACCAGACACGACAGAACAACTTACAATGGCCACATGGGCAAGCCCTGAAAATGAGCCAGCAACGGCATGGCACCCCAGCCACATACTAGCCGAATGTGGGGAGAGGTGGCAACCAGGCATGTGTGAAGGATGCAGTAGAACCATGATTGGGAAAGTACATAATGCCAACAGTGCCGGAGATGTGCTGGACACCTCGCAGTATGCAGAACACACCCATATCCATGGCGACATACACCGCTTACGTATGGAGTGTAGTGGACAGAGAGACGCCGCTATGTCACCACAGCCAGTGGGGACCTCGCGGGAATGTTGCCTGTTCGCCCCCTAGCGTCAGCGGAGTGGGATGGCCCGGCGTACGCTCACGCCAGCATAGGGGTGTGAATAAAAACCACGTAGGCCTGGGCGTGGTCCTCTTCCGGAAAGACCCACGTCTCTGCCAGGGCGGCGCCTCCCACCTCGCCACGAGGCCGACCCCATCCTCGTGAGCGGAGTTGCCTGCGATGCCGTGCGCCTGCCGGACCCCGGCACGCTGGTCCACGAACCCGTCAGGCCAGCCCCTGCGCAGCCAGGCCACACTGATCACCTTCCGACACCGGCGTGTGTCAAGGAGGGCCCACCACGTGCCGGTGCAAGCCACAAGCCCGAGGCCCGAGACCTTGGCAGCCTCCTCAGACCATCATGGCCGCCACGACACCAGCCCGCTTTATTCCCTTTTCGTTGAAGTACTCCACTGCCGCCCCCGGACTACTCTTTGGACCAGTAGGTCCCACATGTGGAACTGTGTCTTGAGTCATGAATGGCAGTGACCCCATATCCCGGCCAGCGGCCACAGCACCAGACCCCTCCAGTTCAGTGAGGCATAGTTCCATATGGGCATCTTGCGACACGTGGTGCCACTAACCCTGTTCAACGCCAGCCTGCTACACGTGGTGCCGCTAACCCTGTTCAACGCCAGCCTGCTACACGTGGTGCCACTAACCCTGTTCAACGCCAGCCTGCTACACGTGGTGCCACTAACCCTGTTCAACGCCAGCCTGCTACACGTGGTGCCACTGAACCTGAACTACACAGGCCGGTGGGGCCATCCAACCTATGCCGGCGACACAAGGTGAATGGGCCCTGCTGACCGCTGCCTCAGGCCTATACCACGGTCAGGTAGGTCACACATTTGGAACTGAGTCTTGATTACACCATGGCAGTGAACATTATTTGAGGCAGAGAACTATTAACCATACACCAGAGGTCTTCAATCTGTGGGGCGCGACCCCCAGGGGGGCCGTGGAGTCCTGGGAAGGGGGTCGCGCATTTCCAGGCCTCACAGAAACGCTTCATTCCGGTGTTTAAAAGGCTTCAGCTGAAGTTAAATGAGTCTCCTGTGCTGTGAAAGGAAGAGGCTGGGCAGATAGGTAAACAATCCTTCATGCCAGGTTGCCTGAATGAAATGCAATTGTGTGTTATGAGTTAATCAAATTTTACTTTACAAATGTAAAGGGTGCTTGGGAGCGATTCTGGCCTTAATTGCTTTGTGATGGCAAAGATTTGGTTTTGTTTTGAGTGGTAGTAGGAAGAGTTAACAACTGGGCTGTGAAGTGCATGCTTTTAATCATAATTTACACAGTGCTTAGTACCCTTGAGGAGTTGTTGAAGGGACAGTTATGCAAAAAAAAAATGCATCACTTATGCTCCGGTATTACTAAATGTACATTTTTGGAAGCTCCATTTTATCCTAAAACTATTTGCAGTTTATAGCAGTCCATCTTATAATTTGTGTAATGCAAAATAAAATAATGACATACATTCACAGTGCTTTCTGTCACAGGCTGTGACCTTGTAACACTAAAAATACACGTCACTATTCTTCAGTGCGCCAACCAAATTTAATTCTGTTGCTCTCTGGTTACACACAGACCTCTGCAGGGCATTAACTAATAAAGGCTTCATAATGTACTACAGGGCATTTCCCACTGAGTAACAACTTTTTAAATTTTATTTTTCATTTAAGCTACCCATTATTTTATATGTACCTATCTCACGGTGAAAGACCTAAAAAAACGTGCAAAATATTTTGGGGCTGAATTATGAGAGGCTTGCGCTGCCGGAGCGTCACTTTTTTTTTTAAGCTCCGTTGGCACAAGTGTCTCAATCATATCTATGAGGCAACGAAAAGTCACCCTGCATGGCTTTACATGGCCTCATAGATAAGGAGTAAGACAAAGCAGCGTAAGTCTCTGCCTTGCCTTAGTCTGTCAAGTAGGTGTTACATGGGCATTGTGTTGGGTGTTCCCACGCAACATCCATGGACTTTGACGCTAGGAGCGCCAAAACCTTACACCTCCCCACAGCAGGCGTAACGAGGAGAAATGTTTTCATTTCTCCTCGTTTTTCCTCTTTCTATGTGTGTTGTATTCTGCAGCTCACATAGAAGAAAAACCTCTCTGGATTGTTTTTGTGGAGGAAGGTGCCCCTTCCTGCACAAAAACAATCCTGCTCATTGGCGCTAGGCAGCAATTTGTGCGTCAACGCAGTGGGAAAGGACAGGAATGCACCATATTTCATAAATAAGGTGCATTCCTGCCTTTCACATTGGCGTAGGCCAGCGCAGCAAGAAGACTTGCGGCGTTGACCTATGCCAATTCCTCATAAATGAGGCCCTTTGTTTTTAGTCACACTTTTGACAACGCTTCCACGCTCACTGACCTTTGGTGTGATAAACACTGTTTAATATTATTTCCCCACTGTAAAAATGATTTGCTATGGGAATTGGGGGCGTTTATGGTTGTCGATAGTTTTCAATGATGAGGAGTACCAAGTTCTAGAAATTTTTGTCAGGAGGGGGTCTTTACGCCTAACAAAATCTTGACAGGGGGGTCTCGGCATCAAAAAGTTTGAAGACCTCTGCCATACACCCTTCGATGTGGTGGCAACAAGTCTGTGCATGGCATCACAACCACACGTGTCTGTGGGCCTATGCGGACCACTGCCCTCGGCCTACGCTGCGCTCGAGTGGGATCACAGAATTGTAACTGAACATCTGTAATTCAAAAGGCTGAATACATGTCTTCGCACGCACGGAGGGGCGTGAGAGGATGACGCGTTGCAGGCCAGAGGGAACAGGATCATGGTCACGGAGGTGATTGAACACTACCGACAACTGCCACTGTGTCACCAACTCTGTGCCCCGCCAGCCAACGACAGGTGGCTGTGGGCCCATGCTGACCGCTGCCTCCGGCCTACACTGCGGTCCAGTAGGTCACAGAGACTTGATTTGGCAATGTTGGAGTTCACATCTGTGTACCGGCATCATCGCAGACTGCATCCCCTCTGAGCACCTGTGCCACTAAGTGTGTTCCCCGACATTCATGGACACTCACTGGTCGTACATTGGTGGCGTTTGTGTCAATGGAATAGGGGCTAGTTTTCATCCTCATGTAGCTGATCCCGAGTTGTTGGTGACAACGAGGGTTGCGCTTTCCACTCCTCAATTTGCTGCTTCCGGATAACATCAGACCTTCTGCATCATGCCCTGGAGTACACCTTCCACTGTCCCCCGCAACACTCCGCAACATACACCTCGGACATTGATGGGGACCCGCTCAGTTTGCATGGCCCATCTGACTGCACCGCAAGTCACCGTCCCATGGCTGGGTGCCTGTGCCAGCCGCAGTGCATCAGGGGCCACTAACTCTGTGCTGGTCACGCCTGGGACCCCTTCTTCTGAGACATTGAATGGCCTCTGTAGCGATGGTCTTGGGGTCATCTACGCCATGTGTCTGTGGCCCTGCGCTGTCCGCCTCCTCCGGCCCCAACTGCGGGCCAGAAGGGCCCACGCATAGCATCGAGTCTTGAGCGGCCCGGACGTCGCATCACCGCAGGAGGCACACGCCACCACGGCAAGGACCACCTCCAACCGCCATCTGCCAGAGTCGAAAGGGTGGTCCTGACAGACCTACGGAGTTGCCCACGACAGGTCTTGTCGTGGATGCCATCATCGGCCTGCTGCCCTGCTCAGCACTCCAGGTGCCAGTGACTCAGTGCACCGCAAGCCATTGTCCGTTACTGATTGAGTTTTGTGCTGTTGTAAGGTTGCACAGCAATGTCACCTCATGCAGTGTGGAAGACCTGGGACCATGAGGAGGAGGATGTGTCAAGTGTGCGGACGGGAGAAGGCACAGACAACGGGAGGGCAGGTGGCAGCAGCCCTAAGGCAGGAATGCAGACTGGTGGCGGTAGTCAAGCTACACACCCGGATCTGATACTGGGTATTTTGCTGTGGACTGCGCACGCAACTGTCACCTCAGGCAGTGTGGGAGACCTGGGACGTTGATGAGGAAGTTGATGCAGGTGTACCACACCCCACTGCATCTGCATCAGGACTAACACGAAGGGACACAGTCCTAGCAATTCCTTCACATGAGCGCGCTCTTCTCTAGTGCCCCTACCTCAGTGCACTGCAACTCACGGAACGTCCAGACTGAATATTGGGTGACCTCTGTCCTTACTCTGGATCCCTCCATGCTGCTCTGCAATTGACTCTGTTATGCTGGTGTTTTCTGTTTCCATTGCACTGGTGTCCACTGTTCAGGTTGTTGCCAGCATCAAGCACTCCATGCGGGCTGGCTTATACTCACCCCACACACATCCAGCACAGGCATCACTGTACATGTGGCCCTGCCAATAAAGGGGCCGGGCGCACGTGCCCGTAGCCAGTTCAACATGATATGTGCATGTGTCTCTGTGGAGGTGTGGGACTCCTTTGTGGGGTGTAGGTGGTCCCTGAAGGGTATTGGACACCCACGTATGTGTTCTACTTCACATTCCATGGGTTAGGCAACACCCTCACCTGTTGGGCCACCTCCTTTTGGCGTTCGGCCACCTGGCATTGGGGTGCCATGTGTGGGTGGGTGATGTGTTGTGAGGCAGCCGTGATTGCGGGTGCTTCATGCGTGTGGTCTGTTGCAGAGTCTGGGTTCTCCTCTGAGTAGCTTGTTTGCCCTGGTCCTGGTGGTGGGTTGTGTGGGATGTCCATGGGCTATTGTAGGGCGTCGTGGTCGGGGGTGTGGTGTTCGTCTCGGGCATCACTGATGGGTTGTCTGTTCAGACCTGCTGGAGGTGTTGTTTGTCCCTCTGCATTGTGATGGGGAGGTGCATGTTGGCATTGTGTTGGCGCCTTGTTCTTGTCGTCATGCAGACTGTGTGACAATGTACATTTTGACTGTTTGGGCGGTGGTGGCTATTTGAGTTGGGACAGTGTACATTTGGCCTACATGGCTGATGTTGGGTTGTAGGGGTAGATGTGCATCTCACAGTTCCCTGCTCTGTCCAATGTGATTGTTCTGTTTCTGCGCCTGGGTGGACCCAGTTGTGTCCCCTGTTCTGCAGTGTGGGTGTTGCACTTTGTGCCACATTGTCATGGTATGTGCTGTGATTGCTATGTGTGTGTGCTGCAGTGTGCTACGGGGATGGGGGACATGTCCCTGGGTAATTGTGGATGTGCAGTGTGCTACACCTCATTGTGCATGTGTGGCATTGTGCCCATCACCCCCGTCCCCCAGTCCCTGTTGGATCCTCACCCTGTTGTTGTTGTGTCAGGTCCTGTCGAGCTGTGTCCGTACTCCCTACTCCTTGCACCCTCTCCACACTGATGACTGTGGCCTGGCTTTCCTCCTGCTCCTCCTGTGTCGCTGGACTGCCACCTCCTGTCGCCGTTGCTGCCTTCCTGTTGGCAGCGGGTTTGTGCCTGGTTTAGGTTGTCACGTCCTGGCGGAGCCTCGTGGCCTCCTGGGCTCTGCGACTGCATTCCAGGTGGTCTGCTTGTGGATCAGTTGCTGGTAGTGTTCTGTCGCCTCCGTGGCCTTGGTCTTGTTTTCCTGCGGTCTGCACCCGGTCTTTCTCTCTATTTTCTCCTTGGCCTTCCCCGACCCACTTGTTCCTTGCTGGTGGTCTGTGGGGGTTGTGGGGTTCGCGTTGCCCTCTGCGCTTGGTCAGGGTGCATGGATGTTGCTACGGGCTTTGGCATGTTTCTGGTGTGTTGTGCCTGTGGTTTTTATGGTGCAATTGCCCGCCAGACGCGTGGGAGTTGCAGGCCTGAGGCTGCTTTTCGCAGCTTTTTTTACCGCAATTGGCCTCATTGCATTATTTCTCGCGTTCCGCATTTTTGGGGCGTGGTGTTGATTTCCATGCTGGCATTTGTCGCGTTATCTGGTGACTATCGCATGGTTCCGCCTTGTTGTGAATTCCACGTTGACACTGGGTTATTTTCCCGTGATAGGCTGCGTTATTGAAAGTTGCGTTACGCTACTCTTGCGGTAGTTATCACACGTTCTTGTGAATATACCCCTTAGTGTTTTGCGACCGGATTTCGGTTGCAGAACATTAATACATATCATAAAAAATTGGTATTTAGAAAGGACACACTTAACACACCCCTTCCAAATATGTTTCATCTAGTGGGCAAGCCATCGAATAATGAGCTAGGAATGGAGATTGAGGAGAAAGCCCTCAAATCATGAGCAATTGCTGACCCAAAGAGCACTCTGTTCACAATAGGTGTCAGTAAGCGAAACCTAAAAAATAAGCGAACAAAATGTACTCACCAATATTGTCCCCTAGCACTTACTCTGTACCTCCAGTCAGACTCTGAACCTATCTCCCCTTCTGACTCTACACATCTAGTTCCCATTTACACCCCACCCTGGTGCCCCTCTTGCAACACACTTGGGTCCTCATTACGATGTCGTTGGTCGGACCGTCGACAGACTGTCATTGCCAGTTCGACCGCCGCCAAACCCTTGGTCCGACCGCCGTATAACGATACTGGTGGTCAGACCCACAGCGGTCGGATGCAACGCCTCTGCCAGGATCATAGATCCCTATGGTGCAGCAATCAAAAAAGCCTCCCAGTCTGGCGGCGGTGCAGAAGCAGGCACCTCCGTCGGGATTATGATATCCCTTTCCGCCATGTAAAGGTTGACAGAAAGACATTGAAGGGGCCCCAAGCAGGGCCCTCAGGCATCAGAGCCGGGAGTAAAATGTGCCAGGGGGCACATGTAGTGCCCCTCTACATTTGCACTGTTGTGTGTGCACCATGTGCCATGCATGACATAGTGCATGGCACACTGTGCACTGATGTGCTAAAGGCGCTGCACTGCGGCAGCACTTTCCTGTGACCGTGGCATGCCCACGCTGTGGTTCTGCGGAGGTCCGACCTCCAGCCCGGTGGTCCTATCGAAATTCAGCTGTCGTACGCCGCATGCTTGTAGGGCGGTCTCCCGACTGCTGCATTAGCTGCCAGAGGTTTGACCGCCCAGCATTGTAATGAGGCCCTTGATACCCGCTTGGCCACATTTTTAAAGGTGCTGTCTTACAACTGCTTCTCTTCATGTAACACGCTCCATTTCAAAGGCAAAATCATGAAATACAATTAACCACTGCATTGGTATTCTAGAACGACTGTCATGAGAGTGACTAGATGATCCTTCAGGAAGTGGAGAAGATCGGGATAGCAATGGTAATGGCAGTCTTCATCTATTATAAATACTAGTGTCTGGTAACTCAAACATATACATAGCAGTGTAATGACTAATCATTTGAAAAAAGGTTGAAGTAGGAGGGATCTATTGGGAGCAGCGCTCCAGATATTTTCTAATTTCAAAACAGTTCCCATACTATTTACTAAAAAGATACCATTTCTGAATGGTTAGTGCAAAATTTGAGTTGCCTCATGCTGAAAGGGAAGGAAGGGGTCTCCTTAATTGTGAAGTGTGAGAAGGGACAGATAGCTAAAAAATCTTTTCCATGGTGGCTGATACCTGAAAGAAATGTAAATGTGTGCAACTGGGGAGAGGATGCAGCCTTACGGCTAGAGTGGTCGACCTCGAAGCTGGGGAACAGGGTTCGAGTCTCGGAAATGACGCTCAACATCCTGGGATTCTGGGCAAATCACTTAGGGGGATATTCACAAGGAAGTGCAAGGCTGCACCATATTCACAAGGACATGGTGCAGCCTTGCTATTCCCCCTGCGATGGCGCTAAGTTTCACAACTTAGCACCAACGCAGGCACCCTTGCACCAGAGTTTATGTTTGTGGCCCTTCCTGCACATAAACAAACCGAAAATGCCAGTTTGTAACTTACATGTGTGCTGCTTCATGCACAACACATGTAAGTTACAAAACGGCATTTTTTTAAAAAAAGGTTTGTTTATGTACAGGAAGGGACACCTTCCTGTACATAAACAAACCATGGCATTTTGCATTTTCCATGTGTGCTGCACAAGGCAACACACATGGAAAACGCAAAAACGAGGAGAAATAAAGCATTTCTCCTCGGATCGCCAACTTAAGAGCAGGGTTTTCCTGGTCTTAAGTTTGGCGTTAGCTCCTATTTACGCTGCCCTTGTGAATAGGGGGCAGCATAAATATCAATGGGTGTTGCGGTGGAACGGCCACCACAACACCCTCTGCACGCCCTTTCACGCTAAACACAGCGTGAAAGGTGGCCTATTCACAAGGCAGCGTTAAGCCACGTTAAGTGGCTTAACGCTGCCTGTATGAATAAGCGAGACCTTATCGCCACCACAACGTCACTGAAAGTGACGTTGTGGTGCGATAAGGCTTGTGAATATGCCCCCTAATCTCCCCGTGCCTAACAAAAATTAATGTGTCCATCTGTAACGAAACTGGTGCTCATGTAAAGTGCTCTGATACCCGATGTCTCAGGTCTAGCTCGCGCTATATAAAACTCTAAAAAAATAAAATAATTGCAAATCTAAAGGCTGCTGGGGAGCAAGTATATCGCTTTAATCGATGGCGTCCTTGAAGCTTCATAGTGACAATGTTTTTCTTTTTAAGAGGTACTGTAAGGATGTTACTAGTTCTGGAATGAGGTGCCCCAAATAGACAACTATTAAAAAAATGTTTGCACTAGGTACAGTCTTAGTGCATATTACTAAAATACAACTTTTCAAAGCACTATAAGCGCCTAATCATAATCTCTTCTCACATTTTGCAGCAGCCTTTTTTATACTGTCTGGAACGCATTTTTAAACTAATGACTTACATATTCACAGTGCTTTTTGTCACAGGCTGAAACCTCATAGCACTATAAATTAATGTCACTGTTCCCAAGCACACCAACCAGGATTCAAATCAGTGACGCTTTGGTTACATCCACTGCCATCTAAACTGATCGCATTCACTAACTGGGTTTTCCTACCAAGAAAAGCATTTTCCACAGGTTAGATTAACTTTAATGTATTTTTGATTTATATTGTGTGCATTGTTTTTATATATAGTCACCTGTAGATGAAAGGCCAGCAAAATCGTTACAAAATATTCTTTATAACTACTTCTCTGACCCCGCCCTTATTGTACTCAGGCTCACACATACTTTATACTTTTTATGCACTTCAACCTTGCAATTGACACACAGCGGTGGCCAGCTCAGGTAAGCGTGGTGGGGTGGGGCAGGGCGTGGCGAGGGGAAGCCGACAGACGATGTAATAGGTATTATTTATTTATTTAATTATACCTATTCCGTCGTCTGTCGACTTCACCTCCCCTCCCACCCCGCCCCACCGCGTTTACCTGTGCCGGCTGCCGCTGCACACAGTGAATGTTCAACATTCCCATTTCCACGTAACCGATCTCATCAGGTCAGTCAGACATTAATTAGTAAATGGGCGAGGACAGCTCGATCACTAGGGAGAGGCAATACACTAGAGTCCGACGATCTGTTCTAGATACTATACAACAGCATGAGCTGGCAGACATTTGGAGATCCAGCGAGGAGAACAACCAAGAATAGAACATTTTCTAGCATATGCAACAAGAATTTTAGATTCTATAAAAGACACGGAGGCGAGGATTATGCTTCTCAATCTTTACTACTCATTTAAACAGCAGCCAATCAAAAAACAGTAAACATGAAAACACACTACATATCCCATAAGGCTTTGAACCACGCCTCTCACAAACCCTCCAATAGCTTATCAACGTCCAGTATAAAATAGAGTGGCACCATCTTCCTGCCTCTTTCTTTGCAAACATGCAGTTCACTAATAAGAACAGAGTTCAAAATAGAACAAGTACACAGTTCCAAAGCCCTCAACGGAGAGTTATCACAGTCTCAAATTGAAATCCAGGCAGAACGATGAAATCCAAACAGAGCCACTGGAGCTGAAACACCAACCACTGGAAACAGCGAGGTCATAGGCATTAACTTTGTTTCAAATCCGATCCTGAAAGGAAAAAATATCTTGAATCCCATCTTAACATAAGTTCAAACAGAACGGTGGGACAAAAAATAACCGATTATATGTATTCCGCATAGTATATTGACAGTGATGAGATCATAAATCTTACCTGTCCCAATGGGTGGGATAATCCTCGTCTCCGCGTTCTTAATAGAATCTAAAATTCTTGTTGCATATGCTAGAACATTTCCTATCCTTGGCAGGAACGGAGGCTCCGAATATGCAGGTTCAAAGCTCACCAACAACAACAGAAGTTACATGCACAATAAGGGGCATATTTACTACGAAGTGGCGAAGCGCGGCGTTAGCCTTCTTGGCTTAACTCCGCACTCTGACACCTTTGAAACGCAGGGCTGCACCATATTAGAACAATATGGGTCAGCCCTGCATTTCCTCCTTCGCTGATGCTAAATTTAGCAGCCTAGTGCCAACGCAGACACCCTTGCACCATAGTGCAAGGGTGTCTGTGTTGAGGGGGAAATTGTTTATGTGCAGGAAGGTTTTCCTTCCTGCACATAAACAATCTTTAAATGGCGTTTCTGTAATTTCTATGTGTGCTGCTTAATGCAGCACAATTAGAAGTTGCAAAACACCATTTTTTTATTGATCGTTTATGTGTGGGTAGGGTCACCTTCCTGCATATAAACAATCAATGGCCTTTTACTGTTTCTATCTGTGCTGCACAACGCAGCTCACATAGTAACAGCAACAAGGAGAAATTAAACATTTCTCCTTGTGCGCCTGTTTAAGACCAGGTTTTCCCTGGTCATAATTTTGGCACAGCCATATATTTACGCTGCCTGTAAATATGGGGCAGGGTCAAAATCAATGGGTGATGCGGTGGAATGCCCACCGCAACACCCATTGCCACCCCTTTCACGCTAAGTATAGCGTGAAACGGGGCCTTATTCACAAAGCAGCATTAAGCCACCTTAAGTGGCTTAACGTGGCCTTGTGAATAAGGCGAAGCCCCTATCGGTGATCGGAATTTAAACCCTGTTGCAAGTATTGAATCTTCAGACGTTGAAGAGCCCTGTAGTGCAGCGGGCCTGGGAAAATCGCTTGAATCGAAGACGCTAGCAACCCCAGAATCCGGGCCTGGGATTTCAAAGACACCATCTGTTTCGACAGAGTCGATCTCAACTTACTTTTGATGGACTTCACTTTCAAGGGAGGAAGTAGCAGTTGCGCCTTTAGGGATTCCACCTGAAATCCCAGGAATTCCACTTGCTGGGATGGAGTAATCATGAACTTTTTGGAATTTATCACAAACCCCACATCCTGGAGAAGGGACATAGTCCAAGACAAATGAGGTAGTAGAAGAGATTGATCTTGAGCTAAGAGGAGCATGTCGTCCAAAATATACGATCAAGCAAACCCCCATCTCCCTTAAAAGGACCACCACTGGTTTCAGAAGTTTGGTGAATATCCAGGGGGCCGAGGATAGACTGAATGGAAGGGATTGATACTCGTACCATTGGCCTCTCCAGCGGAATTCCAGGTACCGATGGTGAGAGGACAAATGGGGACCGATGGATAGGCATCTTTGAGATCGAGACAAATTATCCAATCTCGTACTTGAAGAAGATCCCTCAGTAGATGGATGCCCTCCATCTTGAAGTGACGGTAAATCACAAAAGGGTTGAAATTTCAGAGTTTTAGAATTAACCTTTTGACCCCCACCTTTCTTCTGTACCAGAAACACATTGCTGCAGAAACCCCTTGGGTGAGGGGCTGTCAGAAAAATTGCCTGTTTTGACAAAAGTTCTAGAAGCTCTGAGTCTATAAAAGACTCGTCTTGTTGGGAAAAAAGGAGAGGGGGAGGGAAAGAGTCTTGAAATGGGGGTTGAGAGAGTTCTATTTGATAACCCTGAACACTATTGAGAACCCAACAATCGGAAGTGATCTTTGCCCAGTTGTGTATGAAGTACCTTAGTCTGCCCCCCCCAGAGGAAGGTGAGAAGGGAGAATGGGAAACATTACCTGCAAACTGGTTGTCGGAGTTACGAAACTACCTGTTGATTCCTCGATGAAAGCGGCCTCAGAATCCTCTGGATCTGGTAGGGTAGAACCCCGCTTGGGCTGGATCCTGGGCGTAACCTCTACACCTGGGGTTGAACCCACAGGGAGGACCTTGTTGGTTGAAGCGGCCGGTCGAGCTTCCTCTGCCACGACTGGCCCTGCCAGAAAGGGGGTTGAAAACTCATTTGATCGAAGTTTGGGATTTGTCAAGAGAAGTAAATGTGTTAATGAATTTGGCTATATCTTTAACAAAGCATAGCCAAATAATTGGCCTTCAGCCAGGGGACCCGGTTCCCCAGTAGCCAGTTACACCAACTGTAGGTCAATTTGAAGAAGCATGGACTTGCAGTGTTCGGAGGCCAGTGCGCAGTTAGCATTATCCAATAGGCAGATTGCCCACTGAGTCCAGCCAGCCCGCACCTCCGGGTGAATAGGCACCCCTATCTCTTGCGCATGTAAGGCAAATTCCAAGATCTTGGCTAAGGGGACAGAAACATCTAGGAGTTTATCTTGGCATGCTCTTAGGGGGAGATTTACTAAAAAGTCACGCAACGCAGCGTAGCCCACCGCGAGGGCGACAGGGAGGGATTAGGAGAGCGTCGTATCTTCAGAGATATGGCTCTCTCCTCCCCTTTCCCTTCCGCCGGCGCTGATTTCAGCTGCCATGCGCCGTGCACACACCATGTGTGCATGTGTGTAGCATAGTATTTTGTACAGGAAGGGTAGACACGAGGGAAAGCTTTTCCCACTTTGTATGCGTGCTGCACAGTGCAGCACGCAATGCAAAGTCAGAAAAGAAAGTAGAAATGCAAGCATTTCTCCTTCATTGCGCCTAGTTGAAAAGAGCGCAGTTTTCTCACGCTAAACCCAATCTACTGTTTTTAGTAAATTGGGTTTAGCGTGAGCTACTGGGTGGTTGCATGGGAACGCCCATGCACCACCCTTGGTACGCCCCCATGGCGCAAAGTAATGCGCTGGAAAGTTAATTAGGAAAAAAAGATTTTGCGTCACTTTTGTGATGCAAACACGGCGCAAAATCTTAATAAATCTCCCCCTTAGTGTCCTGTCAATGCCCTTTTTTGGATCTTTGTTATACTTCTTGAGAAAGGTCTGCATGGCTGAATCAATATCAGGGGGTGAGAGCAGTTTTGTGAGGTAAATCAGGCCGAGGGCATTCTGAGTTAAACTGGACATCACTTCTTTATCAAAACATTTGCGCAAATTTAACTACATGAAGTTTGCCACTGCAGGAGCAGGGGTCCAGTCGGAGGACCTAGGATGCAAAATTTCAGAAGGGTCAAAGGTGAAGGGGGATATAATGGAAGGGGATATGGAGCGCTTATGCTTTTTGAAGCGTTTGCATGCTTGAGATCCTTGAAAAGAAGAGGAATCAGTATCAGTATCAGTGGCCGGGAAAGGTGCAGAGGGTAAAGGAGGGGGTGGAGAGAACCATGCACTGTAAGCACAATCAGGCAAAATCCCTTCAGTCACCTTAGCAATCACTTTCACATGTGGCCATTATGAGGTAGAAGGGGAAGAAGAAGGGAGGGGGCAGGAAGGGGGGGGTGAATGAGCGCCTAGCAAGCTCATCTAAGCGTTGAGAAAGCATTGAGAAATGGGCAGAAGTGCTGAGCTGAGGGCTTTATCTAGAGATTTATCAGTAATTGCCTCCATGCCATCATCATACCAATAATCTTTATCAGGGCCATAGGCTGCCAGGCCCTAGAGGGGGAAAATACCTCACTCAAAATCCCCAGAGGGAAGCAAAGGTCAACCAAAGATATAAATATATATATTAAGGTATGAATGGAAGACCAAAAGCGCAAAATTATTACAGCCCTGCTCAGCCCAGAGTCAGGACGTCAATGGGAATATGCTGGCTGCAGAACTCTGAAGAACACCATTGTGTTCGAAAGCAGGACTTAGAGAGGGATGGGAAATCATTGTATTGCCTCAGGAGGAGAAAACTCTTAAAGTTCTCAGAAGCCCCGGTAACTAGAGACTGCAGAATCCCCTATTTCTGCAGCCCTGGGAAGGCGGCTCCAGCGATGTCTGTAGGAAGCTGTCGAGGGAGAGAGGGAGGCTCAGGTAGACTTCCGTAGAGGTACGCATGTGTAACCCAATTGGGCTACACACGCGACCTCGCTCCTGGGAGGGGCTGGCACCTGAGGCGCGGCTGCACGGGTCGCGCAAGGGCAACACGGAGTGTTTTGTTCCATATAGGTACCCCAATATAGGCTCAGGTAGTCACCTAACCTTTCACCTATATTCTCCCCTACCATTACACTGCATAACGGTTCTTAGTACTGACCTTTTACCTTGTTACGGTAATGTCCAGAGATGACATGGGGATTTCTTTGAAAAGCTTAAGCCTCATTCATTATGCATGAGGATTCTTGGAATCACAGCAGGACAGCAGGACTACCATCTCCTGCATAATAACTATGTATAAAGGTCATTCCTTCCGTCATCCTAGTCCGACATGACACAGTGAGGTATATCCCCAGGGGGTACCACTTTGGGTATATATACACCATAACTTGCTGAGGTAGTCGGAGGAGAAAAAGTACTTCCATGCTGACACATTGCCGCGAGACGCTGAGGCTCATGCACGGAGACACTCCAGCTCGCAGTGGTCTGACATCCCTTGCAGGGTGTCCACCTCGAGACCAAGATGGGGTCCCACAGTCTCTCACTTCAGGTAATGGGGTTGACTTTATCCTAGAGGGATTCTTGGCTTTACAGCTACATACATGCTAGGTACACTTAGGTACATCTAGTTAGGATCGTATCGTAGGAGTATGCATTTTATTGTCATGTATTTTATATACTTGCCTGTATTCATTGTTTTAGCACAATGATAGAAATCTACCATCCTTTTACTCTGTTAGCACTTATAATCATTTATATCTGTTACTGTCTAATGGTTGTTTCAGCACACCTATTTTATAACCCTGGGCATAGTTTGCATATGTCTCAGCTACGCTAGAACATCTTGCACAGTGCAAGTCATGATAAAATAAGTATCTCTGTCTTTATATACTAAAATGCATATAGTCATTTCACAAAAGTGAAAACAATAAATTAACAAGCAGTGAGAGAGGTGATGATTTTGGGATCCTCCCTAACCTAGGGAGAGAACCAAGCAGATGCCTTGAAAACAAAAAGCACATCTTGTTGAACGATTCGGTGGTGGTCCCATCCTCTTAGGACCACCCCAAGCACAGTTATTGGCAAAAATACAATCCCAACCAAAGGCCCTGCAAAGCATTATGGGACGAGATTAGCAGTGGGCAGTGAATATTATAGTATCCAATATCAAAATAATTCTACAAAGAGCTGCAGTTCAACTAGTCGTTACTAGATGTCCCTCACGAGTCAAATGCAAAAGCATTGAAATTATTATTACATCAAGCTGCAGTTCCACTAGTCGTTACTAGATGTCCCTCCGTCACGAGTCAAATGCAAAAGCTTCATGAAATGGTTTCAATGCTTTTGCATTTGACTCGTGAAGGCATCTAGTAACGACTAGTGGAACTGCAGCTTGATGTAATAATCATTTCAATGCTCACAGAGTTCTTGAGAAAGATCAGATGAATCAGCAACAGGAGGGAAATAAGAGAGTTGATAACCTTGAAAAGCTCTCTAGAAAGATTTAATTGATTCAGTAACCTTAGAATAATACAATCTTTTTCTCCTCAAAGCGCTGTTTATGTAGCTCTCTACCCGCCACGTTGCGAAGATCTGTACGCCAAATCCTTTCCTGTTTGCGGCAGGATTGTCTCAGCTTTCTGAGTCTATCAGAATACCATGGTGCAGAGGGTTTTTTCCTCGCTACATAATGTTTTGTAACGGGTGCCAAAGTAGCTCCTAACAACCATCTAGAGAGTTCATCTGCTGCTAAATTAGCATCTGAGTGCTCAGAAACCTGAAAGTTCATAAAATAATTAGCAAGAGCATCCTTACTGATATGGCTCAGATTTCTCTTTTCCTCCCCTGTCCCTTTGCCAGCTGAGACAGTGCTTGATGCTGAGGCCATCAACCCCCTGCCCTCCTCCCATCTTCCTCGCACCTTCTGCCATTACATTGCAATGCCCCTCGCCGCCACAACAAACACCAAATTTTCTTACCACCCAAGGTGCTGTTCCAGCCAAACCAATTTAGGGCCGGCCCTGCATGGAACTGCTACCCGACATTATCTCTGACTGGGGACTAGGCCTAGAGCAGGGTGGACAGAGACCGTAAAACACATGCAGATCACTCACCAGTGGTGTTATTGCTGAGACTGCCTCGGGGTGGCAGTGCGCATAGAGTGTGGAGGTTCCAACCAGCTATACTGCTGGATTCGGTTTTTGGAGATCAAATCAAGCAGGCCATAATCTCATATTTCAACACAAATAAGCACTTGGTAAAGGCTCAGACCACAGTGTGTGAGGTATCCAAGGAGGTTATTGCAAGAATATTGTGACATGGCTGAAAGGGAAACAAACTACTTAGGTAAATATACCACTGCACGACTGTATGGTGAGAGAGAAAGACTGGGGCGCACCAATCAAACACACTGATCAAACCAAACTGGGAGGCCGACCACATTACAATGCCAGTTACCCACGAGGGAGTAGAAATCCATTGGTTCTCTGACATCCATAAAGAATTCACGCGTTACTATGAAACTCTATAGCACACTGGCTATCAACCAAGCGGAGTGGAGAGCCACCACTATTTAGAATCAATTACAAAAGCCTGGGTGGAGGCGGCAGAGAGGGACCTCCTGTGCCTACTGATTGCAGTCAAAGACATACAGTGGGGCATATTCTCAAGGACTTATCGACGATTTATCGGCACTTTAGCGCCGCAAAAGTGGCAATAGATTTATCGCCCTATTCTCAAGCTGGTGCAAACTGCTGATATCGCCAGTTTACCAGCGATAGCTGCCGCAAAAAACATCGCCACGGATGGGAGCGACAACTAACGCTAATGATATGCAGAGTAGGCGTTCCCGTGCAAAAACTCACGATAACACCACTTCGCGATATTCTCAACGACCAGCCAGATCGGCGATGCGATCCAAAAACAGGCGATAAGACGTGTTAGCAGCAGGGATTTAACACCTGCTTTCTACTGGTGTTAAGCAGGACGACAACCTGCAGTAGAAAAGGAGCCCAGCCAAGAGCCACATCTGAAGACAACAGATGCCATGGAGCCAATGATCATGCAGCTTGGAGACCCAAGAGGGCCACAACACCCACTGCCACCACCCCCAGGACCACCCCCACCCCCAGGACCACCCCCCCCGGACTACCACCGAGGCAGCGCAGAACTTCCCTTTTCCTTCCCCGAGGTCCCTGGCTGGTCCTCCGGGGGGGTTTGTGGGGTTCTGGTTGGCCTCCGTAGTTGCTCCAGCTTCCTCCATGGTGCTTTTCAGTTGTTTGGGTTTTGTTTTTATTTTATTTTATTTTTTTCTGCTTTTATAGTGATTTTTCCCGCATGACGTGTGTGAATTGCAGGCCTGGTGCAGCTTATCGCTGATTTTTATCGCGGTTGGGCCCATCGCCACTTTTTCACATTCGGCTTTAGATTTTATCGCGCGTCCCGGTAATTTTATCGCGGACATTTGACGCGTTATCGGGAAACTAGCGCATGTTACCGCCGTGTTGAGAATAAGACGTTAACACAGAGTTATTTTCCCGCGATAAACGGCAATATGAAAAATTGCGCTAACCTATTTTGGCGATGATTATCGCACGTTCTTGAGAATATGCCCCAGTGTGTGATAAAAGATCTGAATGACAGGAAAGCTCCGGGCAGCGATGGCTTGCCAAGGGAATTCTTTAAAGATTATATAGATTTACTGCACCCCCCCATCTGTTACAAATATATGGAGAGGCAACTCAAAAGGGAAAGCTAAC
This sequence comes from Calotriton arnoldi, assembly GCA_963921515.1. Lineage (NCBI taxonomy): Eukaryota > Metazoa > Chordata > Amphibia > Caudata > Salamandridae > Calotriton > Calotriton arnoldi. The sequence goes on along the minus strand of CAWUFW010001484.1, from coordinate 2,340,927 downwards.
CCCCTACCCCCCAGTGTCAGAGAAACATTAGTTATCACACTACTTAAACCCAGGAAACCTTCTTGTGACTGTGTGGCTATTGGCTGTTGATAAAATACTTGTAAAAATCCTGACTGGTAGACTGATGCCAATGCTCCACGGCCTGGTCCTCCCATTCTGGGTTTATACCACATCGTTCTATGGCTGATAACCTCCGCACACTGTTGGTCTTACTGCACCAGATTGCCCCGGAGACTGAGGTGGTATTTCTTGACGCTGCTAAAGCATTTGATTCAGTAGACTGGTCATATCCGATGGTGGTCCTGAGCAGAATGGGAGGATGACGAAATGGATAAGCTTGCTCTATAGCAAGCCCACAGCGTGCATTAAAGTAAATGACCAGCTATCCACCCTGATCTCCATTAAGAGTGTAACTAGACGGGGGCGTGGCCTGCTGTGCTGCGGAATGGCCGCTCTCTGAGTGAGCTCCGCCAGCCGGGAATTAATCCTGTAAATATCCGCGCACACGGAGAGCCAGAGCTGCAGCTATAGACGCCCAGGGGTTGCGGAGCGATCGCTGTACCTGCTGTTGCTGGTCCGGTGTCCCGCGGCTGCGGGAGAGCTGCGCGGTGAACTGACTTGCGGTGCCGCTGGCGAGCCCCGAGGATCCTGTCCCCGGGGGCGCAGTGAGCGGGTGGCTGGCTACGCGAGCTTGAGGTGGCTGCAGACCAGCGGGCCGCAGATTAAGGCCGGAGGAGGTGATCCTGATCTGGGTGGCCCCGGAGACCCGGAGTGCGGACTGCGCCCGATGTGACCGGGAAGCGGAGACGCCTCGTAAGGTGATCGAAGCCGGAGGAAGCCGCCTGAGGCCAACAGCGAGGTGCGGAGGACGGGGATGCCCGGGGAGCTGTGAGACACCGAGGGGATACAGTGAGGAGACTGTACTGCGGCGCAGTAGCAGCCTGATTGCACTGCCTACGGCTGACCGGATTTTTGGAGCGGGTCTGGGGACGCCGTGGTGTAGGTGAGAGACCCGGCTGGGGCGGTGAGATCCAGCGCGCTATGCCTGAGCGGTGACTTTGGCTGTGGACCCGCCATTTTGTACTCGCCCGGCGGAGCCAGTGGAGGGTCGGCTGGGGGCAAAGCCAATTATTGAAGGGATTGTTGGGAGCTCATTGCCGCGGGCCCTTGAGTGGAGTGCTGTGCCTGACCCATACTGGAACGACACAGACCCTATCCTGGTCCATCAGCCTGGAGCTACATGGTGGTGAGCACCAGGCCGCCATTTTGTGAGGCGGAGTTGGCTGCTGTGCGGGGCCCGGACTGGGTATAGAGAGCCTGGTGATCGCCCGGAGCTGTGGTGGGTAGGTGGCCAGGACTGACCAATTGCAACTGGGGGACGGCTGCACCGGGTGGTTTGTATCCTGATTGCGGCATTGCACGCGCAGAGGGTACGCCTTGCACCACGGAGGTGGGTTGTGCCAAAATCACTGCTGCTGAGGGAGCTGGCCAGGAAAGCCACGACTGATAACTGGCCGACCGATACTGGCTGACACCTTGAGGTGAGGATACCCGGGCTTGTGTGTGGAGAGACTGTGCATTGCTGCGCCCCGTGCATCTCGGTGTCCGGGACAATGGGGAAACAAGATGCTAAACAGCCTAAGCTGACATTCGAAAACAAGCGGTCCACGCGCCACACCGAGTCAGACACAGATGAGCAGGTGGATGGCCAACAGGAAGCGCAGGGTGAGGATCAGGGAGCGGACCTGCGTACGCTCATGCTGGAGATGCGCTCCAGTCTGCGGAATATAGACTCAAAACTGGACACCCTGACCGCGCAGCTCGACTCTGTGAAACGCAAGTGACCACCCATGAGAACCGTCTGGATGCCTTGGAAAATCGCCACACGGAATTCCACGAGTTCCAGGTGGAAACTAAAGAGCAGCTCCTGCATATGGACAAGCTCCTGGGGATAATTAGGGCCAAGAACGAGGACTTGGAGGCGAGGTCTCGAAGGAATAACCTACGCACTACGGGTATCCCGGAGACCACAGCTATTTCTAAGATGGAGTCCTTTGTATCAGACCTGCTGCATGAAGTATTTGATCCTCACCTCTCCTCGTCTTTGCGGTGGAAAGGGCGCACCGGTCCCTGGGTCCGAAACCTCCAGTTGGCGCTACGCCCCGACCCATCCTGGCGAAAATCTTGAACTACCAGGATAGAGATATTATCCTGCGGTTGGCCAGAGAAAAAGGTCAGGTAACACACAAAGGGAACACCATTTCATTCTATCCGGATTTTACCCCGGCGGTACAGGCGGCACGGCGTGAATTTTTCCCGGCGAAGCGACTTCTCATGCAGGCACAAATCCCATACTCCCTGCTCTACCCGGCGAAGTTGAAAGTATCCCATGACGGCACAGCTCACTTCTTCACCGACGCAAAGTCCGCCTTGAAGTTTGCCAAACATGTTGGCGGCAATAAGAACAAGGAGACCAGAGGGGCCGGGCTTGCCGCCGCTAGCCAACTCAGTGACAATGACTGATATGGGTATTGTATGGTCCACCATTCAGGACGATTGAACTGCTCTGCTATTTGGTGGGAGGGGCGGGTTATATGCAATCGCTGGGACCATTAGGATAGGTGACAAGCCCCTGTACCTTAGGTACCGTTCTGTTTTTGATAGCTGTGGTTTCATAGAGCTCTCCGCAGATTTCCTGGCCACCCTGTGTACACAGGGGAGGTAGCCGGTATTGCTGCGCCCCTATGGGAAGATTCCCAGTACCACTTGGTGGTGTTTGGTTCAATAGTTTGTTCAGGGGGGGTACTCTACAACCTAATTGGGGGGTTGGTGTGGGAGGTGGGGGGTGGAGGGGGTTTGTTCTGAAGTATGTTGCCGGCATGCATATCTGTTATAGGTCAAGGTCCATGGCTATCGGCTGGAGAAGGGCGCAACTCCATTATAAATGTTGTATTGGTCAGGATATGTTAAGTAACACCACGCTACTACTTTGAATTTGTTAACATGGAACATAAGAGGGTTGAATGACAACAGGAAGTCCAGGCTCGTGCATGCGTACTTAACTAGACATAATATTGACCTCTGTCTGTTGCAGGAGACGCATCTAAATGTTACACCATTGCAGAGGTTAAGACACAGTAGATGGGGATATGTCTACTCCTCGATTTACTCCAATTATGCCCGAGGGGTGGCGGTGCTGGTTAAGAGGGGGGTGAACTGGAGGGAGGAGGAGGTATATGGAGATCCCGAGGGGAGGTATGTTTTATTGAGAGGTGAGCTGGGAGGAATTCCCTTACTAATTGTGGCAGTGTATGGCCCAAATGTTGACGCCCCGGACTTCTTTCGGGAGATCTGGACGAGGACTTCAACGCTATTTTAGATGATGATATGGACAGGAGGGGTGCGGATCGCCCCTTGCACCCGGCGGTGAGCGGCGCCTTAGCTGAAATATTATCTGATGGGGAACTGATGGATATATGGCGCCGGAGACACCCCTTAGTTAGGGAAGGCACATGTATTTCCGGCAGGTGCGGAGCGTGGTCCCGTCTGGACTTCTGGTTGGTCTCCCATGACGTAGCTACCTGGACCACCGACATTTCGCATTTGTCTCGATCCCTGTCTGACCATGCCCCATGTCTCCTGCGGCTGTCGCTCCCTGGTTCGCCCTCCCGTGCTTTCTCCTGGCGATTGCCGCCACATGCCCTATTGGATACGGCTTTTAAGGAGGAAATTCGAGCGGACATTAATAATTATTTTAGTTTAAACACGGGATCGGTGGCAACGGAGGCGTCCCTCTGGGAGGCATTCAAGGTGGTCATCAGGGGACAGTGTATCGCTCGGCAGGCGGGAGTGTTAAGGGCCATACGAGGCACTTTGGCATCCTGGAGACCCAGATAAAACAGCTAGAGGAGCGATTCTACTCCGCCAGTGAACCCCAAACCGCTGCATTGTTAAAAGCTAAGTTGTTGGACTTCGCAGATGAGGCCCAGCGTGAGGTTAAGTTCCTGGTGAAGCACGCGGAGGCGCGGAAATACGCGGAGGGAGACAGACCCAGTCGTACATTGGCGCAAATGATACGCCCCTCCAGATTGAATGCATTCGTTCATGAAATACTTACCCCGCAGGGCACTGAGGTCAGGGGACAGAAAGATATTCTGGATGCCTTCTCCACATTCTATTCTCAATTGTACAGCACCACCCAAACCGCAGGTCCGGAGGGGTTGACACCGTTCCTGGACTCCTTGGCACCGGTCTGGTTTAATCAGGCACACAGGGATTACATGGATCACCCATTCACGGTTGAAAACGTTGCCCAAGTGATAAGAAGTCTGCCACTGGATAAGGCACCCGGGCCGGATGGCCTGACCATGTCCTTCTACAAGGCCTACGTGGAGGAAGTGGCCCCTCGGATACTAGCGGTCTTTGAGGAGGCCTTGGAGGATGGGGTTTTGCCTAAGTCTATGCGGGAGGCGATCATTATCACCCTTTTGAAGCCTGGGAAGCCGGAGTCAGAGCTAGATTCGTATCGGCCATTATCCATGATCAACGTGGACGTTAAAGTCCTGGCCAAGTTACTGGCAAACAGGTTGCAGCCCCTGTTTCCGATTATAGCACTGCCTGATCAATCGGGCTTTATTCCCGGGCGCTCAACATCCCATAATTTACGGACTATATTCTCGGTGTTACATTACCTACACCCTGACGTCAGGGCTGCAGCGGTTTTTTTAGACGCCACCAAGGCGTTCGACACTCTAGAATGGCCTTATTTATTTGCAGTCTTGGGACGCATGGGTTTCAGCCCGCTGTTTATTAACCGAATCAGATTACTGTATACCTTGCCCAGTGCTCGGATTAGGGTGAAGATGGTCTCTTGTCTGACCCTTTTTCGATCACAGCGTGGTACCAGGCAGGGCTGCCCTCTTTCCCCAATGCTTTTCGCTATTGCGATGGAGCCGTTGGCTGCCCGCGATTCGGCAGCACCACACTGCCCGTGGCATAGGCTTTAGTTCGAGAGTCTACTGATTTCCCTATATGCGGATGACGTGACTCTCTATATTGTAAATCCCAAGGAGAATCTGGACCCTATCCATGAGGGTGTTTATAAGGTTTGGTGGGCTAGCCGGTGTCTTCATAAATTGGGCAAAATCTGTGATCTTCCCGCTTACGGATGGAACACCCCCAGTGATCTCTGAGTTCCCTCTGAAGTGGGAGGCCGGGGCGGTCAAGTACCTGGGGATCTGGATTAGCAGAGACACGCAGGAAGTGTGGAATCTTAATTATGGAAGGGCTGTAACTTGGTTGGAGGAGAAGGTTAAACTCTGGTCACAACTACCGCTGTCCCTGGCTGGGAAGATAGCGCTGGCCAAAATGGTCATTCTACCGAAATTCCTATATCTATTTGTAAACGTACCGATTCCTCTCACACAACACTTTTTTAATACGCTGAAGTCCAAGTTGATATCCTTGGCTTGGTCGGACGGACAGGCTAGAATATCCTAGGAATGGCTAACACTCCCGCTTAGACAGGGCGGCTGGGGGCCCCGGATATGCACCTGTATGCACTATGTGCTCAGGCTCAATTCCTGCACTTCTGGGTGCACCCCTCGCCCTACCAGCCACATGTGGCAGTCGAGGCGGATGCTATAGCCCCGGACCCGCTACGAGTGGCAATCTACCGAAAGTCAAGCCGCCCACGCGGAGACATAGACACCGCCGGTACGCTGCGGGGGGCATGGACTGCGATGTGTAGAAGGACTGGGGTGCTGCTGCTGTATGCCCCCTCCGACCCCTTGGCTAGAAATCCGATGCTGCCATGTGTCCAGGATGGTATCAGCAAGACATTGGAACAAAAAATGTCGCTCCGGACTTTCGCGGATCTATTCCCAGATGACACGTTCAGACCACTCCCGGAGGCAGCGGAGGGGCGGGCGGTGACATTTGCTGAGCTATTCTTACATCATAAGTTGAGGACGGCATGCCGTGCACTCTGGGAGGGCTTCCCCATGGCCCCCCGACATTGCCTGCGCTAGAGAACCTGCTGCGGTCCCCCTCTCCCCGCAGACTTATAACAAGATTATATACCCATACACAAACCACTACCCCCCTGGTGACACCCAGGTCATTGGAGAGATGGAACAGCGAGCTTGCCGAGCCCCTATCTGAGGAGCAGTGGGATTTCTGTTGTAGGCAGTTGACGGAGCTCTCCCCAAACTACAAGCTCCGGTTAATACACTTTAAATATCTGCATAGATTTTATAGAACGCCAGTGGGATTGCATCGAATGGGTATCAGGGAGGATGCCAGCTGCTGGCGATGTCACTATACCCCCGCCACATTTCTACATGTTGCATGGGACTGCCCCCGTATTGCCGACTACTGGTCACTGGTATTCACCTCGGTGTCTATTGTAGGCGCTGCCGCTGTTCCGTCCCCGATACTGGGCTTGTTGGGCTATGTGAAGGACACACCACCAAAGCTGCGTAAGCTACACGCACTTCTTTTATTGTTTGCTAAGCGACAGGTTGCAGTCCATTGGGGACGTAAGCGGGTACCCACTTTCAAAGGGTGGGTCACGGACGTTGCTTATGGGCACACACAACTGTGTACATTTTGGGAACTTATGCCACCCACTTCTAGACCCCGAGATATTTGGGCACCATTTCTTGACTGGGCCCGGCGGCAACGGGGAGAGGAGGAGGGGGTGGATGTGGGGGAACCGCGGACTGTGAGTTCCACATAATATGAGATCAGCTCCGCATCTAGGACACACTGCATATCTCCATTTAGGTACATATGCAGGTATTGACAGGAGCGCTAACACCACATGACTAGATGCGCAATAGTGTACGCTTATTGGATAGGATGCCCTCTGAAGTGCACCACGAGTGATGTAGTGTGGGTAAGATGCGCTAATGTTCCTCTTCACTGTCACAACGCAATGGGTCGTGTACTAATTGTATCGCTTTAAAATGTATGGACCAGGACTATTGCTACTCCTGTATTGCAATGTACCATGCTGGCTTGTTGTTTGTTACAAAATGTCTCTCCGCTTGTTATGAAAATGCCAATAAAAACAAATTTAAAAAAAAGAGTGTAACTAGACAGTTATGTCCTCTTTCCCCTATCTTCTTCACATTAGTGATGGAACCACTGGTGAGCCTGCTACGAGAGGTACACTATGATAGGGGTATCCAGTTTCCAGCACGAAGGATGCTGGCCTTGTTACATGCGGATGATATCCTACTCTTAATTAAAGTTCCTTTGGCCTTACTTGAGTCTATAGTAGCAGAGATCATTTGATTTGGCCAATAGTCAGGATTGACCATAAACTGGACTCAATTATTGACAAGCTCCTCACCCAAGCTACCGTCGCACCCGCAATAGGTAATCCCCTGCACTGGCAGGAGAAGCCGTTCGGATACCTGGGTATATTGATCCCCCGTAACATCCTCATGAGAGAAAATGGTGGCAAGAGCATGGACACGATACAGGCCAACATAAATAAATGGATTTGACTGCCCTTATCATTGGCAGGCTAGATCCTTCAATCAAAATGTTAATACTCCCACAGCTACTTTATTTCAAAATATCCCAGTGCCCTTGACACAAGGGTTTTTCAATCAGCTCAGTGCCCTGCTTATCAAGCTGACATGTGCGGGCAAATAGCCGCACATCAGCTAGAAAATGTTACAGAGGCCGTATGAACAGGGTGGCTTCTCAGTGCCATATTTTGAAGCATACTATTTCATAGCACAGGCCTATTTTGCCACACTGGTTTCACAACAATAGGCAGGACCCCTTCGCTACCTGGAACTAGGACTGGCAGAGCCGCATGGCCTCATGAATGTTATTATGAAGACCCTGATTAGTCTGCTTAATGAGGTCCATACAGTGGATTGTACGAGTGGGCCTGCCTGCGACTCACTCAGATTTGTACGGTCGACATGCTATATTCCCTCCCATATCAACTTAATACGCAATCACAAGCTACACATCACAAGCAAACTGGCGACAATACACACATTTGAGACCTATACATAGATAGTAAATTTGCTTATAAAAGATATGCAGAGGCTGGAAAGACAATCCCGTGATAATTGGTCCCGAGATCTGGCAACCTCAATATCAGATGCGCAATGGGAATATTGTTGCCAACACACCAAAGAGATGTCTTAATGAATGGTAGACACCGTCTTAAACATTACAATTTTCTACATCAATTATACTATACAATGAATATGGTTGGAGAGACAATGCTAACTGTGAGAAATGCACATCTGCAAAGGATGATTTTATCCACCTGGTTTGGCAATGCCTGCCAATTGCCGAATACTGGCACAGACTGTTTCGAATGTTAAATGGCATGACTGACCTGTCCTTACAGGTGGATCCGATACTGGCCTTTCTCGGCTATGTGAAAATGTTGCTCAAACATAGCAGACAATTGGTGGCTATAGAATTACTACTTGGCAAAAGATGGGTGGCCATGCGCTTATGGACGTCGATTCATCAAAATGCCTGGGGTAGCGGATGTGACATCACATGCCATGTGACAACTTTGGCCTGATGACATCACAGGAAGTGACATCACCTGCCCCTTGACCCACCCCGATGATGTCACACGAAGTGACATCACACATACTTTGACCTGGTGGCATCACAGGAAGTGACATCACCTGCCCTTTGGACTCCCATGAAATCAAAGGAAGCGACGTTGCATGAGCTTTGACTTGGTGCTATCACAGGCAGTGAAGCATCTAACTTTTTGTTACTTGCATCACACAGAGATTGGAAAATCTCTACAGACACAAAAGAAGTACGCTAAAAACATAATACTTCAAATCATATTGATAATGCCGCAGCCTACATTGTTTCAGGTAGAATCTTCAGATCTACAATTAAGATAATGTAGCATTAAGAACCTATCAAATAGTGTACAACAATGGAGAATACACTAGTCAAGTTGAAATCAGCCATTATCAATATCAAATAACTTATAAAATGGGATGGTTGATGGGACTATTATTGTCCAAAACAAGTTCACTTTATCATTTGTTTTAGAAACCAAGAGTACCATGTAATTAAATCTAAGTCTTGGAACGTAGATAACAGTGCTATTTAATGCAGGTCAAGTTCTCCCAGCAACCTTCCTTATCATTCAATCATGACATGTATTACATTCTCCTAAACCTGTGGAGCCATTGAACCTTTCCAGGTTCACTATCATTAATTTCTTCTATAGAAAACATGCACATCACTGGTAAGGTACACTGATGTTGATCACTACATCTGCAATAGCAATTTAAAGAGTGTTACGAAAATTTGGCCAGATTTTACTCACATGGACGAAGATACTGGCTGTCATGTTGATAATGCATTACTGATAAGAAGTGATGCTGCTGCTCTGCTTCCTTGGAAAGAAGAAGGCTCTGACTGGGCGGATAGAAAGAGGCCAACAGTCCCCATCTAGAATTGTATCTGGTGGTATGAGCAGCAGCTGGTTCTAGTGATGATTGGGGCATCCTCCTATGTAGAGACTGACTTGAGGGTAAGTTAATGCTCAGCTAATATGAAATCCAGAATAGGCTGACAGTGCCACAGATACGGTAAACAGATCTCTGAATAGGATACTGGTTGGTTCAAAGAATAGTGATTGTACTGATAATTGCCAGTCTTGAAGAGAGAACAAATAGGTGGACAGCAAGTGCTTGGCTACAGGAAATCAAGGTGGCTAACAGTGCTTTGTAATACTGGTTCTACATTTCTACACATGACAAGCTGATGTGATGACGCTGCATATCCACTGTGAGAAAGAAACGAAATGGACAGCAAGTTGGTACTTTGACAATAGTGTAAAATGACCACTCAGCACTGTCAGCATGTGTAGAAATATCATTAATGTCAACAATGGCAGAACTATCATCATCATAGGGAGAAGCAGCTGCAATGGCAGCAGATGATGGTTCAGGGATGAAATAAGAATGTGAGCATATGTCTTCACTGCTACACAGAGCATCATCAGACAACTCTTGTTCTCTTGCCTTCATTAGAATCTGTAGGAAGGTCTTCAGTACTCCTTTTTTTAGGGAAAAAAAAATCCAATATTGGTCTTTGATTTGGATCTGTGGGTTTTGTAGTAAGAGAAGACATTTTTCTGTGTTCCTTTGTTTGCAGCTGAACTCAGCATTTCTACTGCTAAAATGTCAAACATACAGAAAAAAGGGTTAGGACATGGCATGGTGCACTGCACACAACAGTAAGGAAACATCGGACAGTGAGGAAACATCGGACCATGCAGGGCAGGAGGGAGGGGGCCGGGGCATGGACTCAGACAACAGAGGGCAGGGAGGCAGTGGGTAGGGGCAGCAAGCTAGCTGTGCATGGCAGGTGGGAAGGGTAGTGGCAGAGCAACGGCCACACAGGGGTGGACATGGTGGAAGGGGTATGGACTTGGACAATGGAGGGCAAGGACGAGGGAGGGTTAGGAAAAGCAAGTTTAGACGGGGCAACACAATGGACAATACCAGCCCAGACCCTACGGCCAGCCGCCCTGCCGGACATTACGATGGACATCTTACTTTACATTACAAAAAAACTAGAAATTCACTGGCAAAAACAATGGTTAACGTGACATTATAGTTAGGAATTGTAAGAATATCTAACTTTACATTAACAAAACCTTAGAAATTCACTGGAAAAAACAAGGGGATGTTATAGTTAGGTGGCAATGTCACTTAAAACATACCATTTGAAACTAACAAAACCACTGAAATTCACCCTAAAATAACTACTACTTGCGCCCTTGCGATACACTGCTTTTGCCCTTAAGAGAGAAAGAGGGACAGTCAAAGATAGCCAGCGAGAGGGAGAGAGATATTTTGTAAAGAGTCAGAGGTGAGAACAAAAGAGAGTCAGAGATAATTTAATCAGAAGGGATCTTGGAAGGTAGGGGCCTTTGCAATTGTTCACATAGCTCATTCCTTAAAACGTCTATGCCTATTTTCATGCTCTGGCAGGCAGAAGTTTGAGGAAGGTGGCCCAGCTATAGTGAGGTGAGGCCGGAAGCTTGAATGTCCCTTACTACTGGGGATGGGATGAGAACTACAAGCATCACCCAACATTATTAAGAGTCTTATTAGAAATTCAGGTATTGCCCCATTAAAGTATTACCAATGTGTTTAGAAGTGCCCTTGCACTCCTATTAAAAGTCCCTTTAAAGTGGCATCCAGTGCTACCTGCTTAGAAGAGACATTCATTGGATGTAATATATGTTTTATAATCAACCAAGTGTGTTCCAAAGTTTGGGGAAGGGCATGCTTAGCTCTGTTCACTGCTGAACTAAAGGACATAAGCAGCAGTGAGTGTAGAGGCCTTCCCAACAGCCCCACGAAGGCTCCAATGATACGTTGGTTCTCTTTCCAGTGATGTGCTCATGCAAGAGTGCTCAATGAGTTGTGACTGCTGATGTCATCTAAGTCAGAAGGGAAAATATTTGCCCAGGAGGAACCTGGTTGGTGTATCTGCCTCATACTCCCTCGCAGTCGGTCTCAAATTACGCCTCGGTCACAGTCTACTAAAACCATTGACTATCACTGGCACTTTGTGCTTTTTGGAGCTATTCTTATTTAAAACTTTAAAAATTAATATCTCTGGTTCCCCTTTTTTGATGTTTCTCATTTTGGTGTCATTTTGATTATTAAATTGTACTCTCGTTTCTCTAATTCAGTTAGAGATGTTTTGTGTTTTGCATTTTATTACTATATTTGGTACTGCATAAATATTTTACACATTGCCCGAAGTTAAGCCTGTCTGCTCTGTGCCACAGCTATGAGGGAGTTGAGCTCAGGCTCATTTAGTGCCTTTCAGGGTTCGCTCTGGCGAGGGTTGTGATAACTCCTTATGGTGGGCAGTCGCCCACCTCAAATAATAATCCAATTTATTACAGGAAATAAATTTGGATTAAGAAATTGCCTTACATTTTGCTTTACAAAGCCATTAGGTGCACACTTGATGGCAATAACGAAAGAGAGGACATGGAAAGGGGACAAAATTGAGGTTTTCAAGCTGCTGCTCAGGGAAGTAAGGGCTAAAGAGGGTCGAGAGAGGAGGAGTACTAATTGACAAGAAGATTAAAGGTCCCAGTCACCGCAGAGAATTGCAGTATTTTTAATATATGCCAGTGTTACTGCAAAGATGTGTTGCACTCTTCAAGTGCATTGACGTGATAAGGAAAGCCCAAGTTACTTTTGGAGGTTACGCATGGGTGTGGTAAGGCAAAGAGTTTTGATTCGATAAAGGCTGGCAGAATATGCGACAGAAATGGGGGGAGCTGAACTATGATCCCTGGATACAGTTGATGGTGCACACTTGGTCGATACCCATTATGTACATGGCTAGTGGTCTGCCCGTGTTGTATCGGCCCTGCCAGTGGCATCTCCACCCTCCCCCCCTCACCCCTCCAGGAAGGGCTGGCCCAAGCAGACACGGGGCAGCAAGATCAAGGGGACGGCTGCTGGACCTTCTGCAAAGGTGTCTGTGTTCAGGGGTACTGTATATTCAGGAATACGTGCTTGAGGTATGGGGCGAAGCATGCGCGCTCACACAATGTGGAGATAACATCGGGAATGGGCAGGTGAACCTGGTTGTGGGTTGGCAGCAACAGAATCAGAGAGAAGGGAATGGGGCAGGGGTCACTGGGAAAAAGCTAATAGTTCACTTGTGTTACACAGACTAGATTATTGGTTGCAATTATTTGACAACAGAGTGGATGTCCAGTTACTGTTAGCTGGTTTCAAACAAAGCTTTATGTGGGGATGGAAGGTTCATGAGGCAGAAGGCAGGTGGATTTGTGCAGACGTTGTGCAGAACAAGCTAGCAAAAGAAATTAGTGAGAGCAGGAGTGCATGACCTTTCGAAGACTGGCTTTTGGATGAGGTGATTGTGTCACTAAATGGTATGGTACCCAAAAAGGAGAGGGGAAAAGTTTTGTTTGATCCAGCATTTTGGCATGGACAGAGGCCAAGTTTATTATTTATTTATTTTGAAGTTTTATATAGCACTGGCCAGACCCGAGGGTATCGGAGCGCTTTACAACAGTCATATTGTAAAAGACCAAAAATACAAGAACAAAAAATACAGCGAAAGTATCAATACACGTGACAAAGATATCGTGAAAGTATCAGGCATGGACGGTGAGTTTCAGCGGGTTAAGTAACCAGGGTCAATGAAGACTAGTAGTGCCTTCGCCGGGTGTCATAGTCTGGGGTCACAAACCCATCCAGGGAGTAGTGTCATCGGCGCTTCTGCGTCTCATGTCTCTTCGCTAGGGACCGATCTAGGAAAAGATTTTTGAGATGTCCTTTGAATTTTGCGAAGGAGGGGATAGATCTGATGTGCGGGGGAATAGCGTTCCAGATTTTGGGCGCGTTGCCCGCGAAGGACCGGGCTGCGGTTTTTTGTTTGCGTGCTTTCAGCGGGATGAGTAGTAGAGTATTTGAGCTCCGGAGGGTCCTGGTCTGCCCGGCTTTTTTGAGTTTGGAGGCCAGGTATTCAGGTTTGCCTGTGTGAAGGGCTTTGTGGGTGAGGCAGGCTGTTCTGAAACTGGCACGCAGTTCAACTGGGAGCCATTTTAGTTCTCTGAGTGCGGGTGAGATGTGGTCAATTTTTTCACTCCTGTGACCATTCTAGCTGCTGCGTTAAGCGTTGTTTTAAGGGGGGCAAGGTGTGCCTTTGATGTGCCTGAGAGGGCTGCGAGCCTGCGATCCCATAGTCTAATCTAGATAGCACCAGTGATTGGGTAGCTTGTTTAAGGTCCTTGGATGAGATGAAAGGCTTTAGGGGCATATTATCAAGGGCTGGCGATATAATTATCGCCGCTTTAGCGTCCGTTTTCGGGCGAAAAGCGGCGATAATTATATCGCAATATCATCAAGGACACGCTAGCGCGTGTTTCCTTGATGTAGAGCCCGTTTTTCACAGCCTCGCCTTGCATCGCTAATGAGATGCAAAGAAGGCGTGGCTGTGAAAACAACACATGTTAATATCGCGAAGGCAGCTTCGCGATATTAACTAAGGAGGTGCAGCGATAAAAATAATCGCGCTACCTCAGCCTTAACTCAGGAATTTAACGTCTGTTAAATTCCTGACTTAAGCATACTTTTCATGGGAGATGGATTCTGCTGATACGACCACAGGGTCGTATCAGCAAGGTTATCCCTGTTTTGCAGGGAACATCGCTGGAAAACTAGCGATGTTCCCTGCAAAGCGGCGATAACCTCGCTATCTCTGGAATTCTTATCGCCCTGGAGTAACGCGTTGTTAATAACGCGCTACCAGGGCGATAAATTCCAGAGATAGACGGCGATAATTATCCTAGCGCTAAGCGCGCTTTGCGATAATTATCGCCGTCCCTTGCTGATATGCCCCTTATTTTGTTCAGTAGCTTCAGGCTGAGGAATAACCCTGGGCGTAGTTTGCGTAGTAGCACTACGTAGTGCGTAGCTGTGTGCTTGTCTGCACTGTACAATAATTGCCAATAGAATCTTGCACAGTGCAAGTTAAGATAAAATAAGTATCTCTGTCTTTATATGCTGTTTTGAAAACCTTTATTGTTTAAAGGCACACATACAGGAAAAGAAATTTTTTACAATATGATCATGAGTTACAGAACAAAGTCCATAATTACATTTTTCCTAGATATAGATTATGTTGTCATAAAAAACCTATATAAGTGCCAATCCTTATGCCCCGGTGGCAGGGGTCATGCACAACAGAAAAAAAACAAGAAATTCAAGTAACCCATTCTTTCCATTTAGGTATTTGCCATGTGGCCAAAGCCTGATCATCCCCAAAAGTTCTCTGTCTGCAGCCACATAAGTGTTCATTTTCAGCTAGGCAAAGGTTTCTGCATGTTTTTGAATCAAAAGTCTTATGCAGATATAACATAAGGTTCCTTGCTTCCCAAAGGGATTCTTTCCCACAGTTAATAAGTCTCCAGGCGGCTGGATAGCGGGAAGTAGGCAAGGTCCAGCCATACAGGATAGTCTCAAATGTCAAAGTGGTAATGTTCACAATATGAAGCAAGAAAGGCTGAAGCAATGTCCAGAAATCCTGTGCATACTGCAACCCCAAAGCAGATGATACACCGTCTCTTCGTTGGCACAGGTTGGTCTTGGGCACTGTGCGGAGGGAGCGAGGCCTCTACGATGTTGAAATGTCTTTACCGGGAGGCATCCATGGGCGCTCATCCAGGCGATGTCCTTTTGGCTGTGACCAAGATCTCTGTGTCCCACCATACGCCAAACTGCACGTGACTGCTTTTCTGAAAGAGACCCTATAATGACTGGTTTTTCTCTACAAGATAAAGCATTTTTCAAGCGTTTAGAGTCTTTACAAATGTCTCTGGTAAGATCAGTTAAGTCCATTGTGTGCAAAACTGTCTGTAAGGCCATATAGAAAGGAGGAACAGTTTGAGCCAATGGCCGCAAATTGGAAGAGGTAAAAAGTCCAAACTTTCTCAACATGGAACCCGTAAAATAACAAGTAAAACAGCTAGCAGTGGTTGACATATCTTCCTCTGTTCTGGAAATAATATGACTAAATAATTTAGAATACAAAAAGGTTTTGAGATCCGGAAGACCTTTCCCTCCATTTCTCCAATGCTTGCAGGTTTTGTCTCTACTTAATTTTTCCATTTTTGATCCCCATAAAAAGGTAAAAAGCACTTTTGCACATTTCTGTAACACCTGAGGGAGGGAGGAAAAATCATTGCAGTGTAAAGCAATAACGGAAATAAGACAGCCTTAATAACCAATGCTTTGCCTTCCAATGTGAGTTTACGTGTAGACCACATAGATATTTTCTGTACTATTTTGTCATGCAGTATTGCCCAGTTCTTTTGAATATGCCCTTGTGACGCAAAATAAAGTCCCAAAATCTTTGTAGGTTCAGTGGCGGTATTCACAGGCAGATTTGCCAACCTGTCCGAGGGGCCAGCTGTGACACACACACTTTTTTCCATATTCAGTGCAAGACCTGAAACAGGCGAAAATAATGAAGCATGCAAAAGAGCTCTGCGTGCTGATGCTGCAGTGGTGCATAAGATGGTAACATCGTCCATGTATGCTACGACTTTGGCCTGTGAGGCTGAAGCACCGGGTACAAACGCCCCTCTAATTACCTTGTCACTTCGCAATTTACACAAGAAAGGTTCCAAAGCACACACAAAAGTGCTGGAGACAAAGGGCAGCCTTGTCGTACTCCTGTATGTATCTGAAAGGCCTCAGTATGAAAACCATTGATACTGACTTTGCTGCTTGCTTGTTTGTATAATATTTGTAACATTCGCATGATATTGGGGGTACCCGCAAATGGGACAACACTGCAAAAAGAAAATCATGTGAAACACTATCGAATGCTTTGCGAAAATCCAAACTCAGTATTCCCAAAGGGATGTTTCTGTCCTGGTTGTAATGGAGAACATCTCGAATGATGGTGAGACTGTCAACAAGAGTGCATTCCCTTATTGCACATGTTTGGTCTTGGTGAATACTAGTGCGCAGGACAGAGCGGAATCTACGAGCTAACACTTTGGATACCAGTTTGTAATCCACGTTAAGCAAAGAAATTGGGCGCCAGTTCTGAAGAGATGTTTCATCCCCTTTCTTATAGAGGAGGGTGATGAGTCCTGCGGAAAAATCCGTGGTAAATGCATCATGTTCAAAACTATGTACAATCATGTCCATAAAATCTTTACAAAGCAAACCCCAAAACTTTTTATAAAACTCCCACGGTAACCCATCCAAACCAAGACTAGAGCCCCCGGGTGCTGCTCCCAAAGCTGCGAGACAGTCTTCACCATCAAAAGGTTCCCCAAAAACTTTCTTTGTTCATCAGTAAGACTTTCTGGGAGGGCTTCACAGTATGACTCTATGTCTTCTTTGGGAGGAGGAGTGCTTGGAGAGGCATACAATGCTGAGTAGAATGCATAGGCCACTTTTGGCATTGTTCTACCCCATTCACTCTATCACCTTTGTCATTTAAAAGCGTGGTTAGTAGTTTATGAGAGACAGCGGCCTTGCGAAAAAAGAATGTTGTACATTTTTCATCTTCTTGATAATGTTTCACCCTGGAATGAAAAATGGTAGTTTTGCTTTTCCTTTTAAGCCATGTATTCATTTCTGTTTCAAGTGATCTGATGTCTTCCTGTACATCTTTCCCTGCATCACCTAATTGTTGCAATAAAACCCGTCTTTTTTGTAACTTAAGAAAATCCTGCCACTCCAACTTGTGCAATACCCTTCCCTGTGTTTGGAAGAAAATCCGCATTTGGTGTTTAACCCAGCGCCACCATTGATAGAGTGTATGGAAGGTACTTTTGCGAGCCGCCCATTTACAGTAACACTTGGTGTATTTAACACAAATCTCTTCTTTGTCCAATAATGCACAATTAAGTTTCCACTTGCCTGGACTCCTTTGAGGTCTGGCAGGAACGGAGAGTGACGTGGACACCAAGTGATGATCTGAAAAGGAAACAGGTGTGATGGCGCCATGTTGTGCACACAGCAGCTTGGATGCAAATATATAATCAATACGCGATTTGACTCCATGGTCTGCTTCCCATGTAAAACCTGTCCCTGGTGGACAAAATTTCCTGTGGGTATCATAAAGGCCTAGGTCATAGATGAGTGCTTTTAAAAGTTTTGAGGTTACATCCATAGTGTACTCAGTGTGCACCCCTTGCCTGTCTTTACCATGTGTGATGCAATTAAAGTCGCCAACTAACAGTAATGGCGTGGAACCTGTTAAAAAAGGCTTGATTAGTGAAAACAAATTCTTACGTTCTGTTTTTTGGCTGGAGCATAAACCACACATATCTTTAAAGGGATTCCGTCCATATGTACAGACAGAAGAACTGCTCTCCCTGGAGATATTATTTTCTCGTCTAGTGTCTGCCAATGCTTATTCTGAAAAAGAATAACAACGCCGCCATTCTTATTGGCCCCTCCCGACCATGCAGAGGGTCCTTTTTGCCATAAGGATTGGTAAGAAAAATAATTGGGTTTAAAACCTAAGTGACATTCTTGTAAGCAGATGATATCCGCTTGTACATTTTTACAATAATGAAGGATCATATGTTGCCATAATTCTCCACTCATGCCTCTAACGTTACAAGTGGCAATTGTTACTGCCATGAGTATAATAAGTAAAACAACAGCCATGTTACAAATCTTGTGATTCAGGTACCACAACAGAATTAACACATGCAAACTGTGAAGCTGTGTCTTGGTCTTGACCTTCAAATGAAGCCTGTGAAAGCAAAGCCTCGAGATTAGGTGAAGCCTCCAAATCAATAATCTGACTATCGTGCACTTCTATAACTTGAGCAACATTCCCGATACCCTCCTCGGAGTCCGAGAGGTTAAGTAGGGGGTCAAACCTCCCCCTTCTTGGTGGGCGGTCCAAGGAGGATGCGCGCCGTCTTGTATTCACTTTTTAAACTGGGCCCACCGCTTGTTTAAAAACGTAATGTTTTTTGGGATTATAAGTGGTCCACCCACTATGCTCCATGTCAGCGTCTGCACTAGAGACCACTACAGCTGAGGCTAAAGAGGCAGCTGTGTCTTCCGCTACTTTGCGCAGATCCCTGACTGCGCCAGCCACATCGGATTCATGACCTGTAGGGGGAATAATGGAGTTAGATAAATTCATAGGATCACTAGAGGAGGGCTCAGCAGATAGGCTGAGGTTTGGGACATTAGCACAAGGAGTAGATGAGGCACTTTGCTTTGCCCCCTCACGGCGTGCACGTTTTTCCAGGATAGCTTGCTTCATTTGCTCTGCCTCAAGTCTATCTCTGTCTGCTTGTTCTAATTCGTGCTGGATTTGCAAAAATATTTTTTAGATAAAAGACATTGGAATAATATCTCTCTGGCGAGTTTATCAATAATTCTTGCAGTTAAATATATATCAAAAGCAATAGAACAGAGTATTCTAAATAAATCCCTTAAAGGCGCTTTTTACCCGTTCATTGGATTTGCTCAGGGTCAGGCTCTTCAGGTTGGGAAGAAGGGGCAACCGCAGTCTCAGATTCCCCCTCTTCCACCTCCACCTCCTCCCCCTCAGACACTCTACACTTGCGGATCTCCATGCCTTCAAATATACCCAAAATGTCTGAATCAGTGACGTCCGCCTGCGCTGATGTAGATGGCTCAGCAGATGATGGAGCAGGAGCAGAGGCAGGGGTGGTATGGGAAGGGTGGCCATGCGAACCAGCAGCTGACGCATATGAGAACTTACTTTTGGGACATGCTTTAAAGAGATGATCTTCGCTTCCACACAGATTGAGGGGCATATTAGCAGGACCGGCGATAAAATTATCGCCGTTTTAGCGGCAGGAAACTGCCGCTAAAGCGGCGATAATGGGCTTGCTAATATGTGTTATGGAATTCCAATAGAAGCCCAGGTTAGATGTCCTGCACATCTAACCTGGGCTTCTATTGGAATTCTATAACGCATATTAGCAAGCCCATTATCGCCGTTTTAGCGGCAGTTTCCTGCCGCTAAAGCGGCGATAATTTTATCGCCGGTCTTGCTAATATGCCCCTACATTTTTTGGGGGTACGACACTCCTGTGCCTTGTGATCCAATGCTTTTGCATTTGACTCGTGAGGGACATCTAGTAACGACTAGTGGAACTGCAGCTTGATGTATTAATAATTTCAATGCTTTTGCATTTGACTCGTCAGGGACATCTAGTAACGACTAGTTGAACTGCAGCTCTTTGTAGAATTATTTTGATATTGGACACTATAATATTCACTGCCCACTGCTAATCTCGTCCCATGATGCTTTGCAGGGCCTTTGGTAGGGATTGTATTTTTGCCCATAACTGTGCTTGGGGTGGTCCTAGGAGGAAGGGACCACCACTGAATCGTTCAGTATGATATGCTTTTTGTGTTCAAGGCATCTGTTTGGTCCACCCCCTAGGTTAGTGGGGACCTCAAAATCATCACCTCTCTCATTGCCTGATATTTTCATTGTCCAAGTTCACTTTAGTGAATTTGTAATATGATTTTTAGTATGTAAAATTGCTTTATCAAAGCATTTGTAGGTGTTTATTATGTTGCTGTTATGCAAAATTGCATATTGCTAGTAGCACAAACTTTGCATGCTCTGTGAGTGTAGTACTATGCCCAGGGTTATTGAGGAAGGTGCTCTTGGCGGAGTTCTTAATGTGATTGGTCATATTGAGTTTCGTTACAGAGTCTGCCAGGGTGCAGTTAGCCATTCCGTAATTTGTGGATTCTCTTCTTTGTTTGAGATGAGGAGAATTTCGGTCTTGTCTTGATTAAGTTTTGGGTGGTTACTAGACAGCCAGTGTTGGACTTCTCTGAGCGTGTCGTTGAGTCTCTGAATGTCGTCAATGGAGGTGGTTTCCAGATAGATCTGTGTGTCATCAGCATACAGGTGGAAGGGGATGTTGGTTTTCTGAGTAGGGTTGTGAGTGGTTCCATGTAAATGTTGAAAAGTTGTGGAGAGAGCACTGACCCTTGGGGGACTCCCCTGCTGACAGGGTGCAGGTCAGACGTAAAGTTTTTGATTTTTATTCTTTGGGTGCGGTTTGAAGGAAGGAGGAGAACCATTGTAAGACCACCTCATCTAGACCTGCCCTTTCTTGAAGCACCTTAATGAGGAGGTTGTGGTCGACCGTGTCGAAAGCTGCCGATAGATCTAGGAGAATGAGAAGGCAGCATTTGTCCGCATCCAGTGATTTGTGGATGTCGTCAATGACATTGAGGATCGCGGTTTCCGTGCTGCAGCCCTTTCTAAAGCCCGATTGGTGGGCATCGAGGAGGTTGATGCTATCCAGGTGTTGAGTTAGTTGCAGGAGCACTCATCTTTCTAGGGTTTTGGATAAAAGAGGTAAGTTAGAGACTGGTCTGTAATTATTCAGATCTTTTTTGTCTAGGCCTGTTTTGTTTAGCAGTGGCGTGACTTGCCCGACTTTGAGGCAGTCAGGGACGACTCCGGATCTCAGGGAACTGTTTATGATCTTGCACCAGAGCGGGGCAAGGGAGAGTTTAAGCTTTTTGGTTAGTTGTGGCGGAAGAGGATCTAGAGCGTGTGAGGCGGGCTTGGATGTGGAGATCAGGTTGACTATCTCATCTTCCTGTATAGGGATGAAAGATTTCCAGGATTTTGAAGGGGGCTTGAATGTGGAGTCCTTGGTCCCAGGCGAGATGTTCTTGCTGAGGGGATTGATGTTGATGTCCAGTGAGAGCTCGATCTTGTTGAGCTTGTTCTCAAAGAAGTTTGCGAAGTTGTCACAGAGTTCTTTGGAGGCTCGCACTGAGGAGGAAGCGGGCTTGGAGGTTTGTTGTCTAATGATGTTAAAGAGCTCCCTGGGCCTGTTTTTTGCGTTGTCCAGCGCCGAGCAGAAAAATTAGGTTTTTTCGTTCTGGATGTGTTTTTTATACTTCCAGCGAGCTGCTTTGAGTTGCTTGCGGCGAGTGTCGGAAGGGTTGCTTCTCCATAGTCTCTCTGTGGCTCTTAGTTGTCTCCTTTCGGAGTTGATGTCGGTGTTAAACCATGATCTCGATGGAGTGCTCCTGGTTTTTTTTATTTCAGGGGGGCTATTTGATCCAGAATGGACGTCATATTTGAGATGTAATGCGAGGTGAGTTCAGTTGCGGAGAGGTGATCAGAGGAGCTGGGGAGGAGCGAGCGTATCCTTTCCTCTAGGTCCGTTAGGGGAATCTGCGTTAGATTTCTGGACCATTTGATGGGGTCTTGTGGGGGGGTTGGAGAAGAGCCTTTTGGTTGATGTGGAATAGGATGTTATGGTGGTCGGACCAGTCCACGGGGAGGACATGGTCGATCGTAACTGTGTCATTTTGAGCGATAATGGCATCTAAGGTTGCTCCTTTATTGTGCGTTTCTTCTGAGCAGAATTGGGTCAGATTGTTGTCCTGAAGAAGATTGTTAAGGGTCAGAATTAGCGGATTGTTTGCCTCATTCCAACGTAGGTTGAGGTCACCGAGAATTAGGTTATTTGAGTCACCGAGTGAGCAGTGAGCAATCAGATCCGACAGGTGTTCCCCGAATGCGGAAGTGTTGCCTGGGGGATGATATAGGAGATGGCAGAGAATTGCTCTGTTGTTGTTTGTCTTGATGTTGGCGGTGAGACATTCAATGGTGCTGTAATTGAAGGTGTCCATTTCTATGATGGCAATGGTGTTCTTATTGCCTCCACCTCTTTGGTCTTTTCTGTCCTTGTTGATGATAGTGAAGCCTGGGGGCACCAACATATCTAGGGTTGGTGCGGAGAACTCGTTTAGCCAAGTCTCGGTTATGAACGCAATGTCTATGTCATGGGAGGGGATGGTTTCCGCTAGTTCTGTTGCATGCTTAGAGGCTGATCTACAATTTATGAGCATGCAGTTGGTGGTGGACTCCTCTTTGGTGTGTTTCTTTACGGGGAGGCCCTGGGAATGGAAGTGAGGAGGGCCCGGGGTCTTGGTGAATTCAAGGTGCGGTGGACCCTTCCGAAACCGGTGATCACTTGGATCTTGGCTGTAGGGGAGGCTGTGGGGGGAGAGTCGTAGGTTAGAGATAGCTCCGCCGCCTCTTTAGAGGACATGGCTGCTTTGGTTCTTCTGGGTCTCTGATTTCGATACTCCGTATCGGTTTCTCTGTGTCTTTGTGTCAAGATCGCACAGGTGTATGGGGGCTCACTGGGTCTCTGAGTTCTATACTCTGTATCGGTTTCTCTGGGTCTTTGTGTCAGGGTCGCAGGGGTGGTTGGGAGCTCACTCGGGTGTGGTGAGTTGTCTGGTCTTAGATGGGTGTAGCTAGCCAGAGTGGGAGTCCGTTGCAGAGTCAGCCTAGTCTTTCGGGCCAAGTCGAGGTTGGTTAAGATTTCGCTCAGGCCCAGGGTTATCAGATCTAGCTGGCTTTCTAGAAGGGCTAGCCGCTGCTCCATGTTTACTGAGGAGAGGGTAAGGGCGGCTTGGGCAGGGGCATCTCGGGAGAGGGTGGGTATGTCCGTGTTGTGGGGCCTGTTGGTGGAGGAGCTGACCGTATTGGGGACCGTAGGCAGGGGGAGCAGTTGGTCATGATGCGCTTTCGCCATCCTGCTGTCCACAGCATGAGTGAGGTGTCTGGGGGTCTGTGATTGCAGGTGAGGGTCGTTCCTAGCTTGAAGGATGGGGTGATCGGGGGGAGGAGGGTGGGACTCGGCGGGAGGTTGTGGCTCTTGATTCGTGGGAGCGGGGGTGCGGGTGGTGACTCGTGTAGGAAGGGTGGTTGTTCTGGTAAATGGCGAGGGAGTGGTTGATCGTTTCTCCTGATACGGAAGACTGGCCAGCGGTACGGAGTAGGGCGGGGAGGGTAGGGGTGTGTGTAAGGGGGCGATTTTCAGCGAGGGGAAGAGAGAGTCGAAGGCCTCTAGATTCTCGTTGTTGGATTGGATCAGGTCTGTGAATGAGTGCATTTTGGAAGAGTTGACATCATGGCTACATCTACTCTTCAGTAGATGAAGCCACTGAGCTGGTGAGGTCGCTTAGGGTAGGTGCTACACTGGCCAAAGGTGACATCAAATCCACATTAAGACATCTACCGGTACATCCAGATGAATTTGAGCTGCTGCCGATGGGTTGCTCAGTGTCTTGTGCACTGTTTAAGAGATTTAGGGGCATATGTACAATGAACTGGCAGTCCGTGGGTTAGCTCCAAAATTGCTAATGCCGCTCTCCATCAGTTCACAAATGCAGGGATGCGCCATATTTACAATGATACGGCATACCCGTGTTTCCCCTAGCACTGGCACTAAATTAAGCTGACTAGAGCAAACGTAGGCACCGTTGCACCATAGTGCAACGGTGACTACATTGGGGGGAACGATTGTTTATGTGCAGGAAGGTGTCCCTTTCTGCACATAAACAATCCAGAATGGCAATTTGTAACTCTTATGTGTGCTGCATTGTACAGCACACATAGAAGTTGCAAATTGTCATTTTTTTAATTATTGTTTATGTGCAGGAAGGCACACCTTCCTGCACATAAAATATCATTCATGGTGATTTGCTGTTTCTTTGTGTGCTGCACAATGCAGCACACTTAGAAACAGAGGAGAAATTAATAATTTCTCCTCGTTTTGACATGTTCAGACCAGGTTTGTTATGGTCTTAAATTTGGCGCTGCCCCATATTTATGCCACCCTTGTAAATAGGGACGCTCACCGCAACACCCATTGCCTGCCCCTTTCACGCTAAGTGTTTTGTGAAAGGGTGCCTTATTTACAAGGCGGCGTTAAGCCATGTTAAGTGGCTTAACACCGCCTTGTAAATAAGGCGATGGACTCAAAAAGTGACGTTCGCGTGGCGCTAAGTCCTTGTACATATGCCCCTTAGGGCATATTTACTATGAAGTGGCGGAGCGCGGTGTTAGTCTTCTTGGCTTAGCACCGCGCTCCGCCCCTTCTGAAACGCAGGTCTGCACCATATTTACAACAATATGGTGCAGCCCTGCGTTTACCCCTGCGCTGGCCCTAAATTTAGCAGCCCAGCACCAACGCAGGCACCCTTGCACCATAGTGCCAATCTTTAAATGTATTTTTTTAACTTCTATGTGTGCTTCTTAATGCTGCCCATGTAAATATGGGGCCTGCGTCAAAATCAATGGGTGTTGCGGTGGAACGCCCACCGCAACACCCATTGCACACCCCTTTCACGCTAAGTATAGCGTGAAAGGGGGCCTTATTCACAAGGCTGCGCTAAGCCACGTTAAATGGCTTAACACTGCCTTGTGAATAAGGTGAAGCCCCTATCGCCACTACATCGTCCTGAAAAGTGACGTTGGGGTGGCGGTAGGGGCTTGTAAATATGCCCCCTAGTTCCTTTTTGCAGTGGCTGTTCATCTTTGTCACAGGAGTTATGCCTGTGACTCATTGTTGATTTGGACATTTCCTTGGTGGAGGAACAGCTAGAGGCGGGGCAGATGATCTTTCCCTTCTAGGAATATAAAATTGATACAGTGAGGATGGCAGTTAAGTTGCTGAAGGACAGTAAGAGAGCAATGTTGTGGTTACTGGAAGGGATGTTGGCAAGAACTAAAGTACAGGTGAGAGATGCACAGGTGCTTCTTGGGCGTTTTAATTTTGCATGCAGGGTAGTGCGAGCTTCTTTTGCAGGAGTTTAGGGTTGTCATTGTCAGGTTTGTCACTTCCTCACCGGGACTCGGGTATCCGCAGGTTTACAAGTGGATCTGACAATGTGGAGGACTTTTCTGGAACACCGTAACAGAATATCATTGTGGGGCCTAGGTGAGGAGACATGGTGGAACATTCAATTTTTTTGATGCAGCAGACAGAGCTGGTTTCAGATTATTTTGGCAGGGTAAGTTGGGCACATAGCAGTGGCCGGCAACATGGTGGATAGAAGGCTATATCATCGAAGTTTCAGAGTTTTTTCCGCTGGTGGCTGCTTTGTCCTTTTGGTGTGAGAAGTTCAAGAACAAGAAAGTTTTTTTTAAGGTTGACAATATGGCTGTGGTCAACATTGTGAATGGGAAGTTGCTTCAGATTTTTGGACTTGGCTGTTTGAACTGCAATATTATGTTCAGGACAAGGCACATCCTGGGATTTGACAATGAAATTGCAGATGCATTGTCTCGTTCACCGTATAGGAGGTTCTGTGGGCTTGCACCGAGGGCAGATTAGGAGAAGACAGTGATGCCTCAGGACTTTGGCGGGTAGGCTATTGAGGAAACAGGAGTTGGTGTTGGAATCCCTGGTGCGATAGAGTCTATGTTCAGGCAAAGAAGGAGTTTTTGGCGTTAAGGGCAGGAAAAAAAGATCATGGCAGTGTGGAGGTTTGGAGAAGGAGAGAAGATGTAGTATTATCTATGAGGACGATGATTGAGAAAGGTTGGTCTCCTATCATGCTTGCGGGTAAGCTGACATGAATAGCTTTTTAGGGGAAGTTGTTGTGGGGCTATGTGCCATCTGTGGATGAGCAGGTGTGCTGGTTGTTGGAAGGTTGGACCAGGGAAAGAGGGTAACGGGGAAGGCTACGGCGCCCATTGTTATGGTTGGTTCTGTAGAGGGTGTTGGCAGTGCCTACTAGGCTCTGATTAGATGCCTCTGAGTTGGTGTTACTCTCCACATTGATGATTTTAATATTCTTCTGTGCCTTTTAGAGCTATTGGGGGCTCAGAGAATGGGAAGTGTAAGCAGGGTGGACACGCTGAGTGCAGATCGGTGGTGGTGGTAATACGGATGCAGAGGTAAAATACATACTAGAAGGTGAAGGGAAGGAGAGTAACACTCATGTATCCTGTGGCAAGGATGTGTCTAGTATACTGGTGGAGATGTTACATTGCTGAAGGTTTTGTAAAAATGGAGGACGTTTTTATGTATAGGGACTAGCCAATGCTTACTTTTTTTCAGCTGTTGTTGGTGCTCCATAAGGCATTGAAAGAACTAGGGGGCAGATTTACAAGCCCCTTGCGGTGCCAATACATCACTTTTCGTGACGCACCGGCGTCGCATTTCACTGCCCCATATTTACAAGGATAGGAAAAGCCACCCTGCGTGACTTTTCCTGTTCTTGTAAATATGGCCCCTTTACACGCAACACTTTGCGTAAAAGGGGCGTTCCATGGGTGTTGCTGTGGGTGTTCTCATGCAACACCCATGGAACCAGACACATTTCCAGATTTATGAGGAATCGTAAACCTGGAAATGCGTCAGTATGCTACGCCACCCTAAGGGTGGCGTAGCAAGGCGCAACGAAGAGAAATGTTTTCGTTTCGCCTTGTTTTTTCCTCTTTTAATGCGTGCTGCATTCTACAGCACGCATTGAAAGAGGAAAATGCCTGTACTGATTGTTTTTGTGCAAGAAGGTGCCCCTTCCTGCACAAAAACAATCTCCCCATGACTCAGGCATCTTTGCACCATGGTGCAAGGGGGCCTGCGCCGGCGCATGGCAGCTGTTTGTGCGCCAGCGCAGGGGAGAGCACAGGAATGCGACATATTATTGTAAATATGTCGCATTCCTGTGCTTTGAAAGTGCTGCAGCGTGGCGCAGCCAAAGGGCTTGCGGTGCCGTGGTGCGGCACTTTCTTGTAGATCTGCCCCTAGGTCTGCGTGGTCTAAAGTATGGGAGCAGTGACAGAGGCTGGTAAAAGGGGCTGGTGGGGTAACAGGATTAGGCAGCTGGGCAGGTGGTTTCAGACAGCTACAGGAGAAATGTGTGTGGTGTATTTTTATATTATATTTCATGTGATAATAGTTAAATTGCTGGTTATTTGCAGGATCAGTTATTGGTCCATTAAGACATTACATGTTCATATGGATTTGAGGTCATTCTTTCATCAAATGGGCAGAGAGCCAGGCAGCAGTAAGGAGACATGAGAGGCAGCTAGGTTTCAACGAGGCAAGGACAGGGGTGAAGTGGTGCCAGACAGGGGGGATGAGATGGCGTGAATTGTTGCCAGTTTTGGATAAGATGTTTATTATCGAGGGTTGTTGGGACATTTTGGTAATTGGTCTAGGGCAAAACTATCTAGTGAAGTTAAAGGGTCTGTCGAGAATAAAAGAAACCTAAGATGCGGTATGTTTGTCCAGTGGAACAAGTTGATTCCTAGAAGAGAGTGACGTGGGGCAGATAGGTCTACAGCAATTGGCTGAGTGAGAAGAAAGGTAAAGAGGGAGATTATAAACTTCTGCAGAGAATAGTGCACTCAAATATTAAATATGAGGTGGAACACTTTTGTTACCACAATGGAGTCCATTTTTGGCATGGATCTCTTTGATGCAGCTTAGGGAAGCCTTAGGGAAAGATGAAAATTGAAATTTGTACTTGTAAAGCGCACCCATACCCCCAAAGGGGTGTCCAGGCGCTGTACGCATACCGCTGTGGAACCCTTCCTGGCTTTTCCCTGTGAAATGTCCACTCCTGGGCACCCCCAGGGTGAAGCCAGGCATCCCAGCGCTGTTGGGGCCGTTGTGGAGATTAAGCAAGCTATTGCCCAGAGTTGCAGAGTGGGACCCATGATTAGAATAGGCACCGAGGCGAGAATTATCAGGTCCGAGGAAATTGAGCCCAAGACCCGCCGAGGCGGGAATTGAACCCTGGTCCCGGGCCAGATCTCTGCATCAGGGTCTGCCGCTCTAACCATTGAGCCACAAAGGCCCTGGAAGTGAAGATGTGGTGATTCTGCTGGCAGCCAAAAATGGTTGGTGGGGATATGGGGCAGAAAACTCCTTTTACAAAGGGTTTTTCTGGGTGGTGGGTTTTCAGGTTGTTTTAGGACCAAAAAGAGGCTGATTGCATTTTGAGGTGGGTGAGTCAGCCATGAGGGAGGAAGAGGCGGGGCGGGTGTTGAGGTTGTTTGGGAACGTTTACGGTTCATTAGGCATGAAGTTAAAGGCTTAGATGTTTAAAATGTTAAATAAAAGTTCAGTGATGCAGCGGATTAGTGAAGTCACGTGAAAATGATGTGGGTATTTTCTTTGGTGACTTAGGGGTGGAGGTAAGTGAGGGCACAGGTTACATAACCCGATTGTGAGGTATTTATTTACTTTGTACGGCTATGTGCCAGGGGTTCATTGGTTGTAATATGCTCCTACTTCTTTAAAGCAGATTTTTTTCACACACTTTTGATGGTTAGAGTAGTTCATGGAGTGGGCCTAAGAGAAGCATGAGCCTATTTTTAGTCTCTGTGATCTGTCCCTGAGGTATAATTTGAACTACATGTAAAGCACTCTATCATTTTCACACTACTTTATTTCGGTTACAAACCATAAAAGTACAGAAAAAAAAATTAGCCAGTATAAAACATTTTTAAAAATGTGCTGTAGCACACCATAAATACATAAAACCAACATAAAACACCATCATACAATCTGTGTTATCAACCAATTTTTCCGACTCCATGTAAAAGTCACAAGGGTATGACAAAGCAATCTTAGTCCGTGTATAAATAGAGAACCAATGCGTGTGGGAACGAACAAGAGCTCGAAGCAGGCCCTAATCATTCCCTATAAGTACAAATGCGGCATGAATCGTGTCCACTCTTTACTAATTTTGGGGAATTATATTCTTGAGCCGCAGTGTCACAAATTTCTCATGGCGGCGGAATAATAGAATCATTAAAAGCCCCCGATGTTATCAATGCGACGAGCCCATTTTTGCTTTAAGGCTCAAACTCCTGGTTTCTCCACCACCAAGAGATAGCGAGATACGGCGAAGACAATACATTGTTTTGTGTCGTATCTTAAGATACAAAGGGCTTCTACATGCTTTCTCACTCCAAGTGTTCGACATAATGGGAGGATCCATTTTTTTCTCTACTTAGCATAGGCAGGACAGAAGAATACAACATGCTCTACAGATTCCTTGCTAGCACCAAAAGCGAGGCAGTCCCATCTACCCTGCTCGTCTTGGCGAGCCCAGCCCGAGGTAAAGGAAAGCAAAGGAAGAGTTTCATTACGGAACAGCAGATATAGTTTCCTGGCTCCTGGTGGTTCGATCTCGTCAAGGAACCCTTCATTCTTAAACTCGAATTTCACTGCTAGGAAGGCATCAGATAGTGGGCCAAAGGTGACTTGAGAGTGCATTAGATCCAATTTGTACTGAGAGTAAAGCAGTTTAATGGTGTTCTTGCTTATGGAGCCAGCTGTCGACGGGTCTTCCCACAGGGACCCTATACCCAACTTTCCTAAAGTATCTCTGATGTACCTAATCCATGAGATATTGACAGAGCCACGGAGCCTCAGTATTTCCTCTAGCCCTTCACGGTAATATTTGAGCTCAGGGGTTATCCAAAGTCTCCTCCAGTACAAAATTGGCCTCAGTCCTGTCCCTTCTGAGATTTGTCTAATACCCATGTCTAACCTAAGAGGGAGTAGTGGGGTGCTGTCTGGGAGGCCTGTCAGTTGGCGTAAAAATTTGTTTTTGACTATAGTGAGGGCCTTTGCATCTTTGTGCCCCCAGAGCTCCACCCCATAAAGGGCTGCTCTGTGGCCTGTTGGTTGTAAATTTGTAGTGCCTGTGACACTGGGTGAAATTTTGACCTGCTCTGCGCCCTTATCAGCCCTCCGGTATGTTGTTCAAGTTTTAGTCTACATCTGTCGATGTGATGTTGCCAGTCTAATTTCTCATTAAGAATTAGACCTAGATACTCAGAGGTATGCACCCGCTCAAATGTGGATCCCTTGAGCTTGGGACTGGATCTCATTGTGGGACAGGGGTTAAGGACCATGTATTTTGTCTTTGAGACATTGATTTCTAAACCCCTCTTGGAACAAAAAGTTTCAAAGCTGTCCAAGGTCGTCTGTAGCCCCATGGGTGATTTGGAAATTAGTAGGGTGTCATCTGCAAACATAGGTGCAGGGACCCTGTGTCCCGCAAGTTGCTGAAAATCACCCATACACCCATTCAGGTGATCAATCAAATCATTAACATAAATTGTAAAGAGGGTGGGACCTAAAACGCAGCCCTGCCTTACCCCTCTGGTGACAGGGAAGCGGTCTGTCAACTCACCATGTTGAACGCACCTGACCTGGGCATAGTTATGCTCATGGAGTCTTATAATATTAGCTAATAGGCTTTCAGGGACACCCACGTCGGCCATTATTTGCCAGAGCTTCGTTCTCAGGACCAGGTCGAATGCTGACCGAAGGTCTACAAAAACTATGTACAGCCTGCCTCTTCCCAGGACCACTGTCTTCCAAAATAGCATTTGAAGGCAAAAGACCTGGTCCAGTGTACATGTACTGTCCCTGAAGCCGGCCTGTAGGGGAGTGAGCACTTCTTTAGTTGCCAGTCATTCTTGGAGCTTTCCCAACAGAATTCTACTAAATATCTTTTGTAAACAGTCAATCAGGCTTATGGGCCTATAGTTAGCCAGGAGCGAAGGACAGCCTTTTTTATGCAGGGGAACAATTTCTGCGCCTAGCCAAGTGCGGGGAATTGACGCTCCATTCAATATCCCATTAAAGACAGCTGTAAAGTATGGACCCCAGACATCCATCTCAATACAATAGAGGTCTCCCAGGATTCTGTCAGGGCCTGGTGCCTTATTTGGGACGATCTTAGAGATAGAAGATCTAACTTCTTGCACCATAATGCTAAGTGGCTGTTCTTTTTCGTGTGCATATGTTATGCCTACTGGTGTGTCACAACCAGTAGCTGCCACAGTGAGCCTGGTTTCTTCAGTTCCAGTGTATGTAAGAATAAGGGTACCCCTGACACAATTTCCTAAATCAGGGTGTGTTAGTCGAGTGTAAACAAAACAAATTAGGAAAATTGAAAATAATCGTGGACCTAAACAACATATATAATATACATACACCTTCTAGTATTAGGTATCAAAAATATTTTTTATTTTTTATATAGATATAGACAATTTTCTTCATGTACATATTAAAAAATAGAAGGAAGAGAAATTATTGTCCCCTGAAATCAATAGTGCATCTTGATTACACATTTAGATTGCATGAAATGGTTATGTTTCCTATCATGAATCTAGACAATCCTAAATGTATGTTTCATGGTGTCAACATTATACATCTTTATATATAGGGATATATAAAATGATTCAACATTAATTACAAAATAAAGGTGATACAAAATGTATCACTTCATTTTATATAGAGGACATTCATTTCTGGCATGGCTCTTGGAAATCTGTGTCCTACCCGCGTTTCGGCTGTACGCCTTCATCAGGAAGCCATGTACATAAACAATGAGACCTAAACAGAGTGCATGTAAACAAAAGACATATATCAATAATATGCAAAGGTCCTACTACGTTTAAATGCCTAAAGAGGCCAGTCACAAGACATGATAATACATGAAAATTTAAAAACACTAGTCACAAATAAGCACAAATTCATTAAAAAAAGGGAAAGAAATGAGAATCATTAATAGTGTTACTAGCAGTTCAGTGTTAGTTAGTTCCCATCACCAGATATCAAGAAAACTCAGAAAAAAGGTTTTTTTTAAAAAAAGAGAGTAAATGAGAGATTAAAAGAGTGATATCCAGAATAAAGACGCTCACATCCAGTCTATGAATTCCAAGGCTGCGAGTGAGTAAAAAGAATAAAGTATGTGTGGGCAGGTCTCCGAAAACATAAAGTTCCCACCAAGTGAGCCTTTATTGTAGATTACTATGATTAGAGAGTTACCTCATCAAGTATAACTGTAGGTCTAACTTCTGAGAGTAAAGAAGGAGGACGCAATGCTGGTATGATATAATGAATTCTATCAAAGATGAAAAAATAATAATTTAAACCAATGAACGGCAAGGACTATACATAGTGGCTATCAAAATTGCTACTAATAAACGCATTATACCTCTCGTATAGTTTGCCCAAGTCCAAGGATGAAGAAGAAAAACTAAGGACCTGTACAGTACAGTGGTGGAATCCAAGGTGAGCCACAAGCTGATATGTGGCAAAAACACCAAATAAATCAGGGTGTAGAGGTTGGTCCGCTGCGATAGAAAACAACAGTTGAGATGTAATGAGTTCCAGTTGCAGAATAAAGGCTAGAAAAATGGGCGACGCAATCAGCCGCCGGGACAGTAGTTTCGACAATGCAATATCCATCGGCTGAGCCTGTGGATACCAAGTTCCAGAAAGACCGCTGGTCCCCTTTACGTACTGCTTCTAGCAGCCCTTCCCACTTTACTGCTTCCCACTCCCTTTTGGGTTGACGTATGTTTTTATAATCAGCCCTTTTCATTTGGATCTCCTGCCTGTCTTGCAGCTTGATAGATTGCATCAGAGCAGCCCTGGCCTTCCTACAGCAAGAGTTGTACCATGTTGGGGGATGGTCCTTCCCTGCAGACTTTTTAGCTTCTTCAAAGGAAAGACTATATAGCTCTCCACACATTTGGGTATAATCCCCCAACATGGTACAACTCTTCCAGTAGGAAGGCCAGGGCTGCTATGATGCAATAAATCCAAATAAATAAAAGAAAAGCACTCTATCAATACCCATCCGATTTTTGAGAGTGTCCAGAAGCATGTCATGATTAACGGTATCAAAAGCCGCCGACAGGTCGAGTGGAATCAGGAGGCACGCGTTGCCTGAGTCGAGTATGGAAAGTGAATTGTCTACGATTTGGAGCACTGCTGTTTCAGTGCTACAGTCTTGATTGAATCCTGAATGAAATCCATCTAAGTGATTGTTGTCTTGGATGTGTTCAGCAAGTTGGTTCGCTATGACTTATGCAAGGAATGGGGTTTGGATACTGGACGAAAGTTGTTCAGGTCATTTGTGTCTGAAGAGGGTTTTTTGAACAGTGGGGTGACTTGACCATTCTTCAGGCAGTCAGGTATCACTTCCTGGGTGAGTGAGAGATTTGCTGGTTTTATCCAGTATGGCACAGCGTGTATGGCAATGTCTTTGTTTAATTGCTGAGAATTGGGTCCACTAAAAGTTTTGAGAGTTGGTCTTTGTAATGGCCTTTTAGTAGTTTGTCCTCCACTATTTCATCATGTAGATGCCAAGTGGTCTTGGCTTTACAAGTGGTTGTCTGTTTGGATTGTTGCTTTAGATAGCTTGTCAGAGACTGATCAAACAATTTCACCTCAGAATCAACGAATTACACAAATTCTGTTTTAGCAGCTGAGCCAACAAATGAAACTGACGTGGGGGATGCAAGCCAATTTAACCACTTCAAAGAGCCTTTGGGGCAATTTTTAGCTGAGTCAATAAGCGATCTAAAGTGGATTTGAATTTGCACCGAAGATGTTTCTCTTACAGATGGATCTTGAAGTTCGGAGATAAGTGAGGTTGGTGGGGGTTGGTGATTGTCTGAATCACTTGTCTAGCAGTCTCAGCACTTTTCTTCCTTGAAGAGAAAGGGGCAGATTTACAAGCCCCTTGCGACACTTTTGCACCGCCGTTGCATCACTTTTGTGACGCAGCGACGGCGTAAAAAATGCGGCTATTTACAACGTGGCGCATCTAGGGAGATGCGTCACATTGTAAAGCCCCGCTTCACATTATACCTGCGTCAGGATGTATGCAGGGTGGGCGTTCCCACGCAGGAAAGCCTCATAAAAGTGACGCAGTGAAATCTAAAAGATTTCACTGCGCCACTTCTAGGACGCCACTGCATCAAAACCTTACACCTGCTTGAAGCAGGCGTAAGGAGTGACGCAGTGTAGTGAGAATGGGCCTCAACATGCATTGCTGGAGTTGCGTCGTGCTTGCGACACGACTCCAGCAATGCGTGACTTTTGCACCAACAGATGCGTCAGAATTTCTGACGCATCTGTCAATCCTTGCACCATGGTGCGCCGTATTGTAAATATGGCGCATCCATGGTGGCGCAAGGGTTTCGCAGGCTGGCGCAGGGAAACTGACGCATCTATACAGATGCGTCCGTTTCTTGTAAATCTGCCCCAAAACTTTTAAACTAGGAGCTGATGGTTACGGTCTTTATTTTTGCTCTTAGGTGCAGCTAGAGCATTAAACATTTCCAAAAGACCATCAAAATAGAGGACTGTGGAGAGGTTGATAATTGAGTAAGAATGTATTGGGTGTAGTACATTCTGCGCCCTGCTGCCCAGAATGTTGAGGTCTTGTTATTGTGAAACCATGCTAACCCCTTTTTGTGGTTGGCCTGTGATAATGGAATGAGACAGCAACGAGGAGAAAGGAATGAGGTAATGACCAGAACCATAAACAGTTATGGGATCTCCGACTATGAGCAGGTCAATCTTAGATATAATTAAGACTAGTGTTGATCCTTTTATGTGGGTAGAACTGAGGCTGTGTTGTATAAGATCATTTGTAGTGAGAAATGAGAAGAGGGGATTGACCGCAGGGTCATATTTGTTGCCCCAATTCTATTGAGTCTCCGAGGAAAAAGGACTTTGTCACATTGAAATGACTGATTGGTAATGAGTTCTTTAGAAACCTCAATAAAAGCTGCATTTTAACCAGCAGAGTCATAAATGAAATTGAGTTGAAAAGGGGAGTTCTCTTGTTCTTGTATAGTACATATCAAGCATTGGGAAGAAGAAACAAATCTATTTGGTATCTCTTTGCATTGCAAGGAGTTTCTGAAGATAACTGCAACACCTCCTCAAATTCTCCCTTCACAGTTGCATCTGATGATAGAGTGACTCTGAGGGAGTAGATGGTCTATTATTGTTTGAGAGCTATCTATGAACCACGTTTCAGTAAGGGCTAGAATATCAAGGTTCCAGTTTGAGATTAAGTCAGCAATGTGTATCACTGCTGATCTTCAATTATGTAGCATGCCCCACAGGTCCGAGGATACCATTTTGGTGCAGAGAGTGTCAATTGGTTTCTGTCTGAATAGAAGTAATGTTCGCCAAGGTTTTTGTCTGGTCCTAAACAACAAAATAGTCAGTTATTTGGTCACAGTACAACAACCGGTAGTTTTGATGTTACAAGTAGGGGTGGGTAGAACTCACAGAGTTTCACTACGCGGAATTCCGTGGAGTTACATTAAAACACAGTGGGATTCTGCTGACTTCCGGGAGCCGGCAGAATCGGAACGTCGTGCTGATTTTTAGCACTGGGAGCTTGTTCTGCGCTGCCAAAAAAGTGCGAACAACACCAGGCAGCACACCAGAGGATGCTACTTGTGTGGGATCTTTCTCACCACGAGCCGCAGCTTTCTCACTGCAAACAGTTGCAACTGCCTGCGACCACCCTCATGGAGAAAATCTCGCCAGGTGCTGGCCTAGCATCCAAAATTTGCAATATGGGACGCCAATTCTAGCTCACCAACTAAACGTTGGTGAGCTGCGTGTGAGAAAAAACTCTGCCCCACGGTGGTTGGCGGAGTTTTGCCGGAACTCAGCATTACAAGCTAATGCGGAGTAGGCAAACTCTGCTGGTGTAGCGGAATTTATCGGCCACCCCTAGTTACAAGGGGACAAAGTGTTACTGTCTGCCAGTAGGTTGTTCAATGTCTCCCTATGACAGGGTTGAAGGAAATGTTAGGAAATGGTAGTCCATTACTCTTAGGTCTTAGGCGGATCGTAATGTTCCCTAGACGAGATAATTTAGAGTTGAGATCTAGCTTATGTTCAAGAGGATTTGGTCTGTCAAATTTTGCAAGCACTGATAATCATTATGCTTCATTTTTTTAATGAGGTTCAATAGTGACCTTGATCTGTAGAACTGATCCCACACTGATGCTTGCTGTTCTTTTTCTTGACTTTGTCTGGGTCATGATCTCCCTTTTCAGTAGACAGGAGCTCAGGACAGCGGGAAATGTGTTTCTCATAGTGACGGGCTGTGCTTGTTTGGACATCTTCATCTTCATCTGGCCAATGTTATATGCTTGGTTTAAAGGTTTAATTGGAGTGGTGTCTGCTACAGTTTTGGAGTTGAAGGC
This sequence comes from Calotriton arnoldi, assembly GCA_963921515.1. Classification (NCBI taxonomy): domain Eukaryota; kingdom Metazoa; phylum Chordata; class Amphibia; order Caudata; family Salamandridae; genus Calotriton; species Calotriton arnoldi. Next base: position 2,304,534 of record CAWUFW010001484.1, on the reverse strand, counting down.
TGTCAAGGGTGAGAGGGGTGGGTGAGTTGATGGGCTTTGTGATGTCGGTGTTGGGGACAGGAAGGTGCCATGATTCTTATGTGGTGTTATATGGTAAAGGGAGCCTCTGCGTTTGATTCAGGGAACATTAATGGGGAGGAGGAGAAAGAAAGGGGATCATTTGCTGTCAGATCAGAGGAGAAGTTGAGATGGTTTAGAATGATATTGGGGGCATATTATAGTTAAAGGTTGTGAGTTGTGTTTGAAGAGGGTGATTGAGGTAGTACAGGAGGTCGCTGTATGGACTGTGCAGTATTAGGTATGTGTGTTCTTTTGTGTTATTTGGGACATATACGGCGTAACAAGAGCAGAGTTTATCAAGTGTGTTTTCATACTGCATGGAAAGTTTTGTTTGAATATTTGACAGAGACGGAGAGGGGTAGAAGGTACAGGGAGGCCAGGATGGCAACATCTGATACAAGAATGAATGGATGGTATTCTCATACAGTGGAGACATAGATTGAGCATTACCAAAGAAGGCCGTGAGTGGGCTGGTTAAATATGTGGAGTGTCCTGATTCCATTCGAGGGGTCTTGCGTAAGGATTATGTTGTTATTCTGGCTTCTGAGACAAAGAAGTGCGTGATCTCACGAACCGTAGAGGAGTGATGAGAGGAAGGAATTGCTTGGAGTTATGTGTGTAGATTAGACAAGGTCATAGCAGTTACATAGAATTATATAAGGAGGTTTGCTCTATATGGGGAGTTAAGGATACCCTCTTTGCAGCATTGAGAAGTGTTTTGAATAAGTATTCGAATACTGTCAGATGTACATTGATGGATTGAATCATGATCCTACCACTGTTGTACATGGAGATGGTTATTGAATCATCCAACAGAGAAGAAGGAGCTATTTTAAGTTTGCCTCCATACAGGATTTTTGAGGCTGAGGCAACATTTGGTTCCTTGAGAAATGTTTCAGACCAAACCATTGTATTTTGTGTGAAGTTGAGGTCCGCCTTGATTTTCCCTTGTCATCCAGTATGGTATTGATCCGCAAATGTCTCAGGGAATTATTCTACAGTCTTGTGTTTGACATGTTTTGTGGCTGCTTTGGAAAGTTATGGAGGATACAGTATCTTGAATGAGTTGTCACTGGCTTTTACAAGCTTATTCACCACGGTTGTTTCTTAGGCTATTGACTTTGAAGTTGTGTTTAAGAATCAGTGTTCGAGGGCTTCTCTGTTGTCCTCTACATCTGTCCCAAATCTGCATTATTGCTGTCCCCACAGGGTCGGGTCAAAGACTCTTGGTTGTGCCATGCCTTCTTTTGCTCCTTGGTTCTTCGATGCATGTTTTTTAGAGGGATCTGTACCCGATAATGGTCCGTGGCAGCAGAGTTCACAGAGCACCTCCCTTCTTATCGGCCAACTTCAAAAATGGATATTTAAAGTTCAAGCATATGGTTATTCAGAATTCCCATCAAACGAATAGAATATGATACCTGATGGCCAATTGTATGTAGTGTTGTTTTCCAGGTATTTAAATGTTGCTTTATATGGAGTAAGACACTTGTTCTTGTGTGGATTAGCAAGACTTGCAGACGGTAGTTATAGAGCGCGATTGTGGGGTTGCATTATAATCACGAATAGTTCGCACTTAATATAATCCTTTGTCGTGTTAACATTTGGTTATTAGAATGTGTAATGTAATAACGGGTAAAGTGAAGTGAAGTGAAGTAATAGAGACATTTTCGTACAACGTGGAGAAATTATCACTGTAATTGTGTTCTACATGGTGAAGTCTTAGGGGTATATTCACAAGAACGTGCGCTAAACATCTCCAAAAAATGTTAACGCAACTTTACACATCGCAGTCTATCGCGGGAAAATAACCCCGTGTTAACCTGGAATTCACAACATGGCGGTACCATGCGATAGTCTCCCGAAAACGCGGCCACTGTCCGCGATACAACCACCGCGACGGAGTCAAAAACACAAACTCCAACACCAAAAAACGTGCGATGAGCCCATTCGCGATGAGGAAATCAGCAATAAGCAGCGCCAGGCCTGCCATACACACACGGCAGGCGGGAAAATCACTACAAAAGGAGAAAAAACACACAAACACAAAATGACCAACACCGAAGCACCATGGAGGCAGCCGGAGCAGGCGCAGAGGATGAGCGCAACCCCACAAGCACCCCGGACGACCAGCCTGGGACCTCTGTGACAGGGAAGGGCAAGGACAAGAAGAAGAGGAAGACGAAGTTTAGTCCGCAGGAGAATAGGATCCTGGTCACGGAGGTGATAGAACACCATCAACAACTGTTCGTCGCCTCCAATGTGTCATTGGACACCAAAAATGGATTATGGCGGTCCATCGTGGACAAGGTGAATGCCGTCGGAGAGCACAAGAGGTCAATGGATGAGGTCAAGAGGCGATGGATTGACATCAAGCGCAAGACCAAGGAGAAACTCGCAGGCAACCAGAAGGCAGCAATGCAGACTGGAGGTGGGAGCCCAGCGCCACAGCTGGAGCTGGATGACATGGAGGAGCCGGTGTCAACAGTCATCAGTGTAAAGACCGTGGCAGGAGTCGGGGCACCGGACACTGCTCAACATGGACCGCCACACAGTTGTAGTCTTCTCCCAAAATTATCGAGCCCATCACGTGAGGGGCCAACACCAGTAAAAGGTTGTCAAAGAACACAGCTTGGTTCACATTTGGGTCATTTATACTACCTATAGCCACATCATGCCCATCGAGACGGCCAGTGACCACAACATAGCGGCCATCAGGATCCACCGTCTGTTCTATACATTGAAAGGGGACCCCCGGGCGCACGCAGATCATAACCACCCTTGCATAGGCCAAGTATTTGTTAAAATAGCCCTGCCCTCTCCATCTGCGTCGTAACGCTGCTCCCTCTTTGGCTAAAAGATGGGTCTCCACAAGGAGCGCTATCTGTACTCCTCATCTATTAAGATAGGAGAATACTTTGTGTATTTTCATCGGGGTATGCATTCCTCTAATGTTCCAAGACAATATCTTGTAATTTATGGGGGTAGCCATTGCGTGTGTGAGACTGACATCATGGGGCGCCACCTACTCCCCATGTCCCAAGCTCAGAACCACCCGCCCCAGCAGCAAAACAGGAGACATTGGCACAGGGCATGCACCTCATTGTCCCCCCAATAGTCAAACAAAAACACCCCAACTCCGACACCACAGGACACGCAGGTAAGTACCCCCATCCAAACAAACAACCACTTGCATGCATTCGTAGGTGAACCCACCAAATCTGTGAGGAAAGGCGGAGGGAAGGTCAAAAAGGAACGCCCCACCCAGCCTCCCCTCAGCCAGCCAGTAGTAGAGAACAAGAATAGGGTTCCACCTTCCCAAGAGCCCTCCCCATGAGGTATCACAGGGATCTCAGCAAGCATTTCACAGTAGTCACCATAAGTCTCAAAGTGTACCAGTAACTTCAGATTATATCATTTGCCGTGCTCGGAATAACAGTCGGTAGATTGTTATCAGAGTTCTCAACCGAGCTGACATCCTGGATTAGATCGGATTCCTGAGCATCGTCCCCAGCCAGCGAAGATGACGTATTCGTTCCTCTCCCACTCAGTGCCGCCACCCCCTCCACTGCACGTCGTTGCTCTCTCTGGGCCTCCTCTCCCGATGGAGCCGTCCCACGTGGAGGCCCACCTTGTAGTCTTTTTTCCGTCTACGTAGTTGATTCGGTGACTCTCCGTTAGCATCGGCCCGCGGATGTGTCTCAAGCCAGTCCCACACTTTCTGTAGGGAGCAGAAGAATTGTACTCCCTCCGGGGTTACCACTCTCAATCGTGCCGGGAATAACATAGCATAACTCAGTCCCATTTGGCGAAGGCACCGCTTGTCCTCCAGGAACGTGGATCGTTGCATCTGTACCTCTTTGGTGAAATCAGGAAAAATCATCACCTTGTTGTTGTCCACCCTAATATCGCATCTTTCCCTGGCCTGTGCAAGGATATGGTCCCGGTCTCAATAGTAGAGAAGTCTGGCAACCACCGGCCTAAGTGGCGCACCCGGCAATGGCAGCCGGGCAAGGACCCTGTGTGCCCTCTCCAGGGTGTAAAACTAGGAAAGGCCCTCTGGTGCCACTTCCTCGCGCAGCCACCACTGCAGATAGACCACCATGTATCTTCCCTCAGTGTGCTCAGGGAGCCCTATGATATGGATATTATTCCTCCGTGATCTGTTTTCACTGTCTTTGGCCCTGATTTCTGGGGTGCGCACCTTGGTCTACATCTGTGTCATCCACTCACGCATCAATGCCATATTCATAGGGAGGTCACTCATATCTCTTTCCATTGTCGTGACACTGTCAGCCAAACTGTTGTGGTCATCTTTTAATATGCCAAAGTCTGATCTCAAGCCCTCAAATTTCGATTCCAATGCCTCTCTAGATGCAGTAATGGCCTCTAGACGCAGTAATGGCCTGAAAGATATCCAACAGAGTGGGCTCACTCTGTAGACCCTCCGTTGGTGGAGGTCTTGCAGCGTCCGCCACATCAACCGTCAGGGCAGTTCCAGCCTGATTGCCAGCGCCCAGGTCACGCTTCCTAGAGATCTTACCCATGTCTGAGGCAGCGATCTACAGAGGTAGGTATGTTCGCTATATGCAGCTGTCACAACCAGTTATGAAACTCCAGATGGGTGAGTCTGCTGTGGGTCTCCTTTGGGAGTGCGCAAGATTCCTCTGAGCAATAGCTAGACTCCAGGCGCACCCATTAGCAGCACAGAATAGGGCGGCAGCCAGTAAACGTCAGTGATGATTTGCAGGAGGGCGAGGTATCTGTTCCCAGATGCAGTCGGACGCCACAGCGAGCCCAATCCTCGACAGTCCTGGGCCTCCAGGCGCCAGCCCACAGAGACAGCCCCCAATCTCCACTACCACGCGCAGGTGATCAGTGGCAGACCATCAGGATCTCAGGGAAGGTGATCACAAGGCGGATGGTGGTGGGGGCACCGACATGCGGGCCGATTAGCTCAAAGCGAGAGCTCCCTGTAATGCACTGTCAACACAGGCGATAAAAGAGGGCCGCAACCCACTGCTCAGGACCTCCCTTTGCAACCCGTCAGGGCGGGCAGGACACTGCTTCCTGCTCCCGGATCGGGACGTCCATCTCAGGAGCCGCCGCAAATGAGCTCCGTACACCTCAGGGAGAGGATGTTACGACAGCCACTCACCTGTACTCCAGTTTGTTCCTCCCTTGACGACAGTTCCCGAAACCCTCTGGAAATTACAAGAATGGCAAGAAGGTCACACGATTGCCAATCCTATAACTTCCCGGGGGAAGGGGGATGGGATTGAGAGACAAGAGAAACAAGAAACAGGATGTCTTTCTACTATCTGCTGATTGTCAGGGAAATGTCTCTCAGAAAGGCAGGGATAATGAAGTATATCTCTTCTCAGGAAGCACTTCGGGTTAATGTTTGTCCTACAACAACTATGCAGAAGAAAAGACTACATTACTCAAACATTCTATAAATGAACTTAATGATACTCATTCATATACTAGTACTTTCTATTGAGCCTACCCTTTATGTTTGTAGGTGAACTTCTGGATTGATTAACTTCTATAGCGTAGGTCTTTATTCTCGTTTCTTTACTAGCTTTTTCTAAAACATAACACAATTTGTTAGGAACATATACTTCTCCTTTGTCTTGACATTAAAAGTGCTTTGTAACATTCATTTCTGACATATCTGTAATTTTCTTATCAGAGATGCCAAACGTCGCTTCAACTAAAATATAGTAAAACATAAAAGAGAGCACAATATGCAGGTACAATATAAATTATCTTACATACAATTGTCCAGGGATATTGCTGGTTTAAGTACTTGCATTGCTTTGAGGACCACAAAAGGTTAACAAAGTTCTATGGTTTTTTAAGGAGTTAACAAAGTTGCACTCCAATTTCAGTTTGGAAGATTTTTACACAAAGAAATCAGCAGAGTTCTTGTTCCTTCGTTTAAAAGTGCTTCTGCGCTTGAGCACTTTTTAAATGTCTTTTAAATTAAATAGAAAGGTAATGTAAGTCTTACTGTTTCGTTAAAATGTCACCGCAATGTTCAAAACTAAATTATTTGTGTTACCGTTCTTTTCTTGAGCGTTGCCAGGCAACTGAATCAAAACTTTCCTTTTCTCTCCTAGGTTACAGGAAGACGCGCCGGAGGACAGGATACGAGGGAACACCAGGACCGGAACTCTCGTCCAAGAAGCAGGAAGGATTGCAGGATGCGCGTCGGGACAGCACCGAAGCGGGTCTGGAGCCAGGTGAGTACCGCATCAGCAACGAGGCAAAGCATTTCAGAATGAGCGAGCGCGGTTTAAATGTTGTCGGCGCTCCGCTCGTTCACTGTAAACACGTGCGCACGTGTTAACTGTTTAACGCACGTTTCCGATTAACCAGTTGGGATTCTTTATGTAGATGTAGATGCACACGTGTGCTCTTGAAGACACGTTTGGTAGTTTAAAAACGTGTTTTTTCTTGGGCTTTCAAGTTCAGCACTCAACTGCAGACTTTTAAGATGATTAATCTTCAATTAAACGTGGCACATTGTTTTCCAATAAGTATCATTTTACAGTGTACATAACTATTACCATATGCTCATCATGAAAAGTATATTTGAATGCAAACAAAGTCTCAGATTGTACATTCCACAGTAATCTTGAATCTGCGCAACCACCCAAGACTTTATGAAACCAATGATAAGTTTCTTCCATTCATAACAGTCCCCCCCCCCCCAAAGGTCTTCTAACGGGACGAGGTTTGTTTGGGTGTAGAGCTTGGAAGGCTCGAACCAATCTTGGTGCATGCACATGAGTTTCTGGTTCCCAGGATCTCTCTGAGGCATCATAACCTTTCCAGTCAATTAGATAATGTAATCGACCACGTATTCTTTTAACGTCTAATATGCGCTGTACCTCGAATTCTACATGATCTCCAACAACCACAGGTTGGGGTGGATTATCTTTTCTTGTGTAAGGGTAATAGGGTTTCAGAAGGGACACATGAAAGACGAGGTGAATGGCATATTCTTCAGGTAATTCTAATTTCATTGAGACTGGGTTCAAAATTTTACATATGGGGTCTGGACCAATGTATCTTGGTTTAGTTTCTTAGGACCTTCTAATTGAATGTTCCTAGTAGATAGCCAGACTAAATCTCCTATTTTATAAGGTGGTTCTGGCGTTCTATGTTTCTCTACTGTATTTTTGGTGCTAATTTTATTTTTTGCGAGACTAGTCTTGGCCTTCTCTTGTAGTTCTTGTAACTGTTTTAATCTTTCTGAGACTGCTGGCATGATTTCAGATTGCTGAGGAAGAGAAGTTGGAAGAGAGCGTGGATGAAACCCCATTAAAAAGTAAAAAGGAGAACAACCTAAGGCTGAATGAATGCTATTATTATATGAAAATTCTGCCAATGGTAACGCCAAGTCCCACTGTGAAGTAACTGTGGAAGTTAAACATCGTAAACTTTGCTCAAGATATTGATTCACCCTCTCGGTCTGACCGTCTGTTTGAGGGTGACAGGCAGAAGATAAGGCAATTTCGATACCTAGATGAGTACATAGGTTTTTCCAAAATTTTGAAATAAATTGAGGGCTACAGTCAGAAATAATTTTACTGGGAAAACCATGTAATTTAACAATATTACGTAAGAATATTTCACTAAATTCAGATGCTGTGGGTAATTTAGTTAAGGGGATGAAATGGCTCATTTTTGACAATAAGTCAACCACTACTAAAATTGTGGTATGATTGTTAGACTTAGGTAAATCAGTGATAAAATCTAGACTAATTGTATGCCAAGGTGTTGATGGTATTGGTGATGGTTGTAGAAGTCCAACTGGGGCTGAGTGGTGTGATTTATTTCTAGCACAAACTGGACAAGTTCTTATGTATTGTTGTACATCATTCCACCAGAAATTCCGTAGACATAACTCATAAGTCTTGTTCATGCCTGGATGCCCTGCTACACTTGAGTCATGATTCCATTTGAGCACTTGCTGTTGCAGAGTTTTTTGTGGAATAAAGAGCTTATTTTCATGAAAGAAGTATCCGTCATGAATAGAATTTTTTTGATTCTGTAGCCATTTTTGTTGATTCAGAGTTCGAGAGCTTAGTTTTACGTCAGTTAAGAAGGTGTCAGCCTGAGTTACTGCTACTACCTCTTCCGGAGGAATAATATGTTGAATGGGAAGCTGTTCTTCTATAGGGTCAGTATTATTAATTCTAGAAAGGGTGTCAGATATGATCTGTTTCTGTCCAGGGCAATAAGTTATTAAAAAATCAAATTCACATAAAAAATGTAACCACCGCATTTGTCTGGGAGTAAGTGCCTTAACTGATGTAAAAAACTGGAGATTTTTGTGGTCTGTAAATATGGTTATGGTGTGTTTTGCACCTAACAAGTGGTGTCTCCATTCCATGAACACTGCTTTTATTGCCAATAACTCATGTTCAGCCACAGTGTAATTTTGTTCGGCTGCCAATAACTTCCGTGAGTAAAATGCAATGGGGTGCAAATGACCTGAATTAGGATCTTTCTGCATTAAAACTCCTCCCAATGCGTTTTGAGAGGCATCCGCTTCTACAAAAAATGGTTTGTCAGGATGGATTAAAATGGGCGCAGTCGTGAAGGCCTTTTTTAAAGTTTGAAAAGCATTTTCTGCATCAGGATTCCACTGAAAGCTCTGGCCTTTTCGTAGAAGCTGTGTGATAGGAGTGACGATTTCGGAGAAGTTAGCAATGAATCGCCTATAGAAATTAGCAAATCCAAGCACCTGTTGTATTTCTTTTACTGATGAGGGTGCAGGCCAATTCAGAATAGCCTCAACTTTCTTTGGGTCCATTGTGATTCCTTCAGGAGAGAGCCAATAACCTAGGAATTCTACTCTGTTTGTCTTGAAAACACATTTGTCAAGTTTAGCGTACAAAGAATTTTCTCTTAATTTGTGTAAAACAGAACGAACATGCTGTGTATGTTCCTCCGCAGTTTTGGAAAAAATAAGTATGTCATCGATCTAAACGATGACGCAAATGTCAAGCAGGTCGTAGAGCACTTCATCAATAAAATATTGAAATGCTGCTGGGGCGTTGCAGAGACCGAATGGCATGACCGTGTATTCGAAAAGACCGTATTTTGTGCGAAATGCGGTCTTCCATTCGTCTCCCTCCTTAATACGAATAAGGTGATTATGCACCCCGTAAATCAAGCTTAGTATAGATCGTAGAACCTTTGATTTGATTTAAAAGTACAGGAATTAAAGCAATGGGTGGCGATTTTTAATGGTTGCTTTGTTAATTGCACGATAGTCGATGCAAGCCCTTAGATCGCCAGATTTTTTGGCTACAAAAAAAAGTGGCGATGATACAGGAGATGTTGAATGTCTAATAAATCCTATTTCCAATAGTTCGTCCAGATAAGTTTTTGAATACTGGGTTTCAGGTTCTGTTAGGGCATAAATTCTGCTACAAAGCAAAACTGCACCCAGAATCAAATCTATCCTACACTGATAACACTCTGTGAGATGGTAATTGGGTGGCTTGAACAGGGTCAAAAACGTCAACAAAGTCATGGTATTGCTCAGGCAACTGTGAAGCATTATTCTGAAGCACTGCACAAAAAAACGGGATTATTGGATCCTGAGTAACCCTGGGCATAATACTTTGCCGTGAGCATAGCAGCAGTATATTAAACACATACAAATGCTTTGTTAAAGCAATTTTCTATGCTAAAAAGCTAAAGTGAACTTTGACAATGAAAATATCAAGCAATGAGAGGTGATGATTTTGTTCTCCCTAACCTAGGGGAGGACCAAGCAGATGCCTTGAACACAAAAAGCATATCATGTGAACGATTCAGTGGTGGTTCCTTCCTCCTAGGACCACCCCAAGCTACAGTTATGGGCAAAATACAATCCCAACTAAAGGTCCTGCAAAGCATTATGGGACGAGATTAGCAGTGGGCAGTGAATATTATAGTGTCCAATATCAAAATAATTCTACAAAGAGCTGCAGTTCAACTAGTCGTTACTAGATGTCCCTCACGAGTCAAATGCAAAAGCATTGAAATTATTAATACATCAAGCTGCAGTTCCACTAGTCGTTACTAGATGTCCCTCACGAGTCAAATGCAAAAGCATTGAAACCCTTTCATGAAGCTTTTGCATTTGACTCGTGAGGGACATCTAGTAACGACTAGTGGAACTGCAGCTCTTTGTAGAATTATTTTGATATTGGATACTATAATATTCACTGCCCACTGCTAATCTCGTCCCATAATGCTTTGCAGGGCCTTTGGTTGGGATTGTATTTTTGCCAATAGCTGTGCTTGGGGTGGTCCTAAGAGGATGGGACCACCACTGAATCGTTCAAAAGATGTGCTTTTGTTTTCAAGGCATCTGCTTGGTTCTCTCCCTAGGTTAGGGAGGATACCAAAATCATCACCTCTCTCACTGCTTGTTACTTTGTTGATTTCACTTTTGTGAAATGCTATATGCATTTTAGCATATAAAGACAGAAATACTTATTTTATTTTAACTTGCACTGTGCAAGATGCCTTTGGCAATTATTGTACAGTGCAGTCAAGCACACAGCTACGCACTACCTTCACGTATGCAAACTACACCCAGGGTTAAACATGACACAACGGCAACAGGGTGAGTAACCACCAGGTACTGGGGGGACAGGGGGTGATGGCCACAATTGCACACATGCACAACCACAATGACTCTGGATCATGGCCCTGATCTACACACTGTCACAATGTACATTGCCATGCTGTCTGAATGTCAACATGTACCATGCGGCCACATACATGAGGACCCATTGTAACACAGCATCTCCCCTTCACATTGCAGGGGCACCGTCAACGCCACCTGCAGAGCAGTCCCAGCCACTCTTCACTGATGACGAGGAGGACGCCACCAGCTTCGACACCCAAGCCCTCCAAGACATCATGGAACTCATCCGCCAATCACCTCCAGGACCAGGGCAGCCCAGCTGCATTGAGGAGACCCCACCCACTCCACAAACCACCCAGCAGGAGGCACCCACAACCCCGGCTGTCTCCCAAGACCCCCCGAACAACACATGGCCTTCCAATGCCATGTGTTGGAGGTCCAGAGGGAGATGGCTGAGCAGGTGCGGGTGGGATTCGACCTCGTGGCTACCAAACTGGACGCCATCCATGGGTGTCTGAGTCCCATCAGGGACCACCTCCAGTCCCTAACGGACACCCACACGCCGCTCCATGGTCTCCAACGAGCCCTGGATGACATCGCTGGAGTCATGACTCGGAGACAAGAACACCTGTCCGCTCAGAGTGGCTCCAGCGATCTCAGCCGTGAGATGGCACACATGCTGAGGCTCATGGAGGACATGGTGCGGATGGAGGCGGAAAGGATGGCAGCCACCGCTGCACATCAGCGAAATGTAGCTGGGATCTACCATGCCCTGCATGTCCTCATCATGGCATTGCTGCCACAAGGCGTGGCGCGGATGAATGCTGCTGCCCCTACACCATCCACATCTCCGCCCCCTGGTGTGTCTGTGCCTCACAGTGCAGCAAACGTTTCCACTCCGGCACCTGATGTGTCAGTGGCACACAGTGCTGCAGCCGGAACAGCACCACCCACAGGTGGGGCAGGGCACACATCCGAGGACGTGGCTGGCTTTGGGATCAGAAGGAGGCACTAGCATTCATTTCCGCCACCTGGCCTGTTGCTCCTTGGTGCCGCACATGGCCCCATGACCTTCCACTGACCCCCGATACACTCTGCGGCACTCACCTTGGACCGCGACATGGACTTCCATATCCTGTTTGGTGACCAATGACACGGCGACCAGACTGTGGACTTTACTCTTCCTCATCCTCTGTACTTGTCATTCCCCGATGGACTCTGGCTGGCCCTCCACATGCCCATATTGTGAAGTGGGGTTGGCATGGCCCTGTACTGCTCCAGCTGCTAAACTCCACTGGATGTGCAATAAACATTCAGTAACGCACTGCTGTGTCATGTCTTTCATCATTCAAGTATGAATGTGTGGATGAATGTAGGGTCAGTGATTCCCCCTAACGTCAATGATGCTCATCTAGTGGGATACCAGTCACAGTGTGCTACGTTGCCGATTGCGTTGCGGGTGCTGTAGACACCACAACAGGGACACACGCATTAGTCACTTCCTTGTCCGGACATGGACTGCACCACGCCCAGAGCCCCCGAGTCATTGTTGCAAGCCCTGCGCTGGCCCGGCGTACGCCAGGACAGACCACTCCGCTTACGCTCCGAGTGGGGGGGGGCACATAACCACATGTCACAGGTTTACACGCTAGTGGTCTGCAGGTCGCTGGTCTAGTTGTCAGCATGTCGCGGCCACTCCCTGAGGGCAGGTTTGCACACACACCACACCCATCCGGCGCAGGCGTCACAGGCCATGTGACCCCGAGTATATAAGGGGCCGGCAACGTCACATTCCCCACTGCCGGAGGTGACTGGATGACGGACGTACCACGGGGCTCAATCATGCAGGGCCCATGAGTTGTTGCGCACAGGGTTAGTGGCACCCGAGGCCTTGCGGCCGCACGGGCCTACCACCACGTGGCGCTAACTGGGGTTGCACAGGGTTAGTGGCACCGAAATTGCTGAGCGGGTGTGCAGCCTGCGATGATGACGTGTGCAGTGATGTGGTCTCTGCCATTGATGCCTCAGGACTCAGCGCCATGTGTGGGACCTGCTGGGCTGCGGTGCGGGTCCGCATGATGTGGAGCATGCCATGGTGGTGGGACCGGGGCCTGGAGCTTGCACGGGCACGTGGTGTGCCCACTGGTGGACACACCGTTGGCGGCAGGTGAGCAGTGGGGCCTGGGTGGGCAAGGGCAGACAGCCAGCGCTGGCTGGCGTGAGGGGGTAGGGTGCGGCTGTCTTGTGTGCGCAGGGGCGGACATGCGTTGTTGCCGTGTGCAGTGGGATGGACTCTGCCATGATTGACTCTTGCCTCGATTACAGATAGCAGACCTGGTGGCTTGCAGTGTATCCCGGCACTTGGTTGGAGACATGCCGGTGGCAGCAGGTGAGCACTGGTGCCTGGGTGCGCGGGGCGGCAGTGTCCTTCCTTCTCTCTCTCTCTTTCTCTCTCTTCATTTCTCTCTCTCTCCCTCTCCCTTCCTTTCCTTCTCTCTCTCTCTCCCTTCCTTTCTCTCTCTCACCCTTCCCTTCCTTTCCTTCTCTCTCTCTCTCTTCATTTCTCTTTCTCTCTCTCCCTCTCACTTCCTTTCCTTTCCTTCTCTCTCTCTCTCCCTTTCTTTCTTTCTCTGCCTTTCTTTCATTCTCTGTGTCTCGCTCCTTTGATGTGCGCATGACACACGTTCTGATTTTGTGCATTATCGCATTGGTGTTTTGTGTTATATTCAATAAAGTTTTTGGTTGTTACTAACCCTGGGTACTGCTACGCTCACAGAGCATGCAAAGTTTGTGTTACTACGCAAATTGCACTCTGCTAATCGACATAGCATAGCAGCAGTATATTAAACACATACAAATGCTTTGTTAAAGCAATTTTCTATGCTAAAAGCATATAACAAATTCACAAAAGTGAACTTTGCCAATGATAATATCAAGCAATGAGAGAGGTGATGATTTTGGTTCTCCCTAACCTAGGGGAGGACCAGCAGATGCCTTGAACACAAAAAGCATATCATGTGAACGATTCAGTGGTGGTCCTTCCTCCTAGGACCACCCCAAGCACAGTTATGGGCAAAAATACAATCCCAACCAAAGGCCCTGCAAAGCATTATGGGACAAGATTAGCAGTGGGCAGTGAATATTATAGTGTCCAATATCAAAATAATTCTACAAAGAGCTGCAGTTCAACTAGTCGTTACTAGATGTCCCTCACGAGTCAAATGCAAAAGCATTGAAATTATTAATACATCAAGCTGCAGTTCCACTAGTCGTTACTAGATGTCCCTCACTGAGTCAAATGCAAAAGCATTTAAACCCTTTCATGAAGCTTTTGCATTTGACTCGTGAGGGACATCTAGTAACGACTAGTGGAACTGCAGCTCTTTGTAGAATTATTTTGATATTGGATACTATAATATTCACTGCCCACTGCTAATCTCATCCCATAATGCTTTGCAGGGCCTTTGGTTGGGATTGTATTTTTGCCAATAACTGTGCTTGGGGTGGTCCTAAGAGGATGGGACCACCACTGAATTGTTCAAAAGATGTGCTTTTTGTTTTCAAGGCATCTGCTTGGTTCTCTCCCTAGGTTAGGAGGATACCAAAATCATCACCTCTTTCACTGCTTGTTAATTTATTTATTTTACTTTTGTAAAGTGCTATATGCATTTTAGCATATAAAGATAGAGATACTTATTTTATCTTAACTTTCTCTGTGCAAGATGCCTTTGGCAATTATTGTACAGTGCAGTCAAGCACACAGCTATGCACTATGTAATTTGCATAGCTACGTGTAGTTTGAAATGTACTTCACGTAGCTACGTGAAGTGCTACTACGCAAACTACGCCCTGTTTCTCGTTCTTCTGAGTCGTGCACGGTATGTGTTTGTCGAGAGGGGCCTGGGAGTGGTGGCGGTGGGTGTTGTGGCCCTCTTGGGTCTCCGTGCTGCATGATCATTGTCTCCATGGCATCTGTGGGTCTTCAGATGTGGCTCTTGGCTGGGCTCCCTTTCATACTGCAGGTAGTCGTCCTGCTTAACACCAGCAGAAGGCAGGTGTTAAATCCCGGCTGCTAGCGCGGCTTATCGCCTGTTTTTGGTTCGCATCGCAGATCTGGCAGTTCGTTGTGAAAGTGGTGTAGTGGTGTTTTGGTGTGTTTTTGCATGGGAACGCCTACTCTGCATCTCATTAGGGTTAGTTGGTGGTGTCATCCGTGGAGGTAAATGTTGAGGCAGTTATCGCGGGAATACTTGCATTGTCTGCAGTTTGCAACCGCTTGTGAATGGGGTTTTAAATCTATCTCCACTTTTGTTGCGTTAAGTTGGCGATAACTCCGAGATAAGTCCTTGTGAATATGCCCCCTAATGTTTTGATTTTCCAAGTGACTAATGAGAAATTAATTAGTTTTTATGTAACTCATCGATTCAACATGCACAGTAATAATGCTTATGTATACGTGTGCTTAATGAAGTTCACATTCATTCTTATGTTAGCCGAATTTGTAGGCCTCATGTGTATTTTTCCCTGGCTCTCTAGATGAGTTGCTCGTGAAATTCATGTGTATGCAGAATCTTTCCTTTCTCACGTTTCTGTTGCAGGTGGAGAAATTCATCTTTGTTACTTAGAATAACGCTTTTGTTTTAGGAGTTAGGCTTAGGGAGGAGAGGATACATTGGAACAAGTGGTACTGATAATGTGGGACAGTGTTCATTCTCACTGGAGAAAGCCTGGGAATCAAGTTCATCGAGCCAGCGCTTGGGAGCATCGCTACCACATGGAAAGTTACCCACGAGGAGGTGTCCGGCTGGATGGGACGATCGCGTGATGTGATGATGGGTGTGTCTTACGATTCTGGTATTGGGGTTAGGGACAGAGTCCGCGGACATCTTCTGCCATGCCTGGGGAGGAAAGAGCATCTTAGAACGAGCTCTGCAGCTTTATGCTAATCAACCCATTCAAAGTGAGTGCACTTTTTAGGAAGTCGTCACACGCTGGCACCTTTTTCCTGAACTTGCCTGGGGAATGCTAAGTAAGGATGTGACGTTAGTGGTAGTGTAGGGACAGACTAATGCTTTTTACTTACGAGCCTCCAATGAAGAAGACTCTCGATGTCGGCGCAGTTATTTTCTGCGTTCCGATTCTAGAACTGGTCATTCTTTGGGGCAGATTTTCAAAGAGTTTGCGCTGGCGTTCGCATGACGCAAAGCGGCGCAAAAACTCGCACACATTTTCAGATAGGCGCAAGTAAGTATTTGCGCCATATTTTAAAGTTAGCATGACGCACAAACGGTTTTGCGTCACTCTGCGCCAAGGTCGATTTAATGTATGCAGAGTTGATGTGCTAGGGAGTTACCTACGCAAAAAGCTCCAAAACCCTGTATGCACAGGTATTTACAAGAGTCACGCAAAGTGACGCGAAGCAGCGCAAAAAAGATTAGCGCAGAAAAAATAGTGCGGGTACAAAACAGGCGCAAAAAGAGCTGGAGCCATTTACTGGGAGATCTACCAGCAGAAGCACAACAAATATCTACTGGCTGTGGCAACCATGGAGATTGTTATTGTCCGTCACCATCAGCGGATAGTTGCCTTGGAGAAAAAGAAAACACAGAGGAAGGAAAGAATCTACAAGCAGAGAATATCACTCGTCCACATGGAGATACTGGTAGCTGGATCCTCTTCTGAATGCTGCATTACAGGAATGGGTTGTGGGACAAGGTTCTCTGCCATTTCTTGTGTTTGGACTTCCACCAAAATACGTCGCACATACTTTTTGCGCTACGACGCGAGACTATTTTTGCGCATGCGCTAGTTCGCGACGCCTCGCATTGTAAATATGACGCAGCGCTATTTACTTTCACGCAGCGCAGCGCTAAGGTTTTCGGGCGCAGCGCGAATTCTACCTGACCTTTGAAAATCAGCCCCTTTGTATGCTGCATCGACTCCAATTTACCCCTAGATTTGGCTTTTTATTAGTTCCAATGTATTTCTATAACTTCATCTTGAGGTGTCTGTATGTCCAATTGTTCTTGGCTTTGTAATAAACTAACTAAACTTGAAATCAGGAGTCGGTGATTCTTCGAAGTCATGGTTCATTGGGTTTGTGATATATGATTGGCGAATGATTTTTCTCCCCTCTACACTTTTAAGCAGGAAACAAAGAGCCATCAGCCAGGGGTTCCAGAGTAAGTCTTGAACGTGGAACCAGGGTCCTTCAGTAGTATGTGTATTACATATTAAATTATATGTTTGACTTGGTAAGTAGCCCGAGTAAACAGTAACATTCAATAACAAATGTATGCCCAACCCCCAGGTTATGGTCCGTACCAATACTATGTGGATGTCACCAGGATGTAATGGACTCCTGCTGTCTGTTTCACTGTCTGCCTGTTTAGGCCCCTGTCTATTCAAAAAGCTGGAGTGCTCAGAGTCTGGGTGGAAATTAGGAGGTCAAGGATATATCTGTCAGGTTGAGTACCTAGGGGCCCTGGTTGCTTGGAGCCCGCCACAGGAGCTCGACCCATAGCACTTTGGGGCACATTTATCAGGAAGTGGCGGAGCGAGGAAACAGCCTCCTTGGCTTAATGCCGCGCTCCACCCCACTTCTGAAACGAAGGGCTGCACCATATTTACAAGGATATGGTGCAGCCCTGCGTTTCCCTCTGCACTGGCGCTAATTTAGCTGCCTAGCGCCAACGCAGACACCCTTACACCATAGTGCAAGGGTGCCTGTGATGCAGGGGAACATTGTTTATGTGCAGGAAGGTGTCCCTTCCTGCACATAAACAATCTTTAAATGGTGTTTTGTAACTTCTATGTGTGCTGCTGAATGCAGCACACATAGAAGTTGCAAAACGTCATTTTTTTTATTGATTGTTTATGTGCAGGAAGGGTCAACCAGTCAAAAACCTGGGGATCTGGTTTAACGAAGATCTCCGGTTCTCCACGCAGATAAAGAAACTAGCAGGGCAGTGCTTTGGTACACTGAAATCTCTTAGGAAGTTTTTACCCTTGTTACCCAGGGCTGCCAAGGAAATGGTTACCCGCGCCCTGATTCTCACACGCATTGATTATGCTAACGCCCTGTACATTGGCTTGCCAGGGTACCAGTTGAAGAAACTGCAGTTAATACAAAATGCTGCGGCCAGGGCTCTGCTTAACATCCCGAGAAGATCCAGCATAAAGCAACATTTGCATGATTTGCACTGGCTCCCCGTGGCCCAACGAGTTAAATTCAAAGCCCTCACTGTGGCCCATGCAGCCCTGTACAGAGCTGGCCCACTTTATCTTAGGAAACGTTTTAGCTTTTACGTGCCACAAAGACAGCTGCGCTCAGCCTCGCAGTGCCTGGCGGTGATCCCCCGTTTCCGCCTCACAAGAATGGGCGGCAGTTCCTTGACCTACAAGGCAGTGGAGGCTTGGAATTCCCTTCCCCACGAGTTGCGTGATAATTGTTCAGGAAACGACTAAAAACCCTGCTTTTTATCTAATTTGCAATTGCCTTTCAGCTCCTCTCCTTTTTTTTTTTTGCTTCCCCGCCGGGACACTCTTGAGTAGCTGTGCGCGATACAAATGTCTACAACATAACATAACACATTTAAAAGATGATACCCAAAACCATTTTTAGGTCTAACCTAAAGAAGACAGCTTTAGCTATCTTGCCAGCCTCAGGTTTTCCAGAAAATACATACAAAAAAGAAATGCATGTGTAGGAACCTCCAACCAACACTCTTTCACCATTCCTTGGTCATCAACATACAAGCACACTTTGAGTACAGCAGTTTAAGCCAAACACACATTTATACATACACCTAACAAAGGTCACACCCCCATTACTTAACTTACACTTGTACTTCCTAATGACTGATAACCCCTATGTAAAATAGGGTTTCATCCACTATTTCCATAACTCTCATTAAATTTATTGTAAATTACAATGTAGAATCCTCACTATAAACAGGCTTTAGTTTATTAATTTATGCCACAGAAAATGGGCACAAGTCCTTAGAATAGCTTGCGTATACATGCAGATTTGTAGGTTGAAGCCACACCCCCTCAGCTTGGTGCAGGGCCCATATTTATGAAGCCTTCGCGTTATTCTTGTCTCATACAAGGTGACGCAAAGGCTTCAGTAATATTTACACAGCCACGCAAGGCCTGGTTTGAGTGGCTTTGCATGGCTTTGTAAACAAATGTAACACAAAGCAGCTGCTTGCGCTCATCACGTTACGTTTCAACTTGAGAGGCATTCCATGGGTGGCGCATGGGCGGTCCCAAGCATCTACCCATGGCTTTGGCACATTCGCAGATTTACAAAGAGTGTAACGAGAAGAAATTTCTTTATGTCACCTCCTTATTTCCTCTTTCCACATGTGTTGCATTCTGCCTGTAAGCAAATGCCTCTAAGGATTGTTTTTGTGCAGGAGGGTGTTCCTTGCTACACTAAACAATCCTGTTTGTAATGCAGGCACCCTTACACAATGTTGCAAGGGTGCATGTAATGGCGCTAGGTATCACACAGTGCACCAGCGCTAGGAGGCAGCAGAAATGTGCCATATTTTGGTAGATATGGCACATTTCTGCTAACTCCTTTTCACGCAATGCAGTGCATCAACTTTGTTTGCTGCCTTGCGTTGTGTGAATAATTAGTAAATCTTCCCCCAGGTCTTTTGAAGCAGTTGCATCTGACTTGAGTGGGACCTCTATTAACAACAAGTGAAACAGCTGCTTTATGTAAGAATATCAGTACTTTTGCATTTGACTTGTTGTGAGGGACACCTAGTAACCACTACAGGAACTGCAGCTTCCTGAAAGAATTTCAATGCTTTTGCATTTGACTCATGAGGGACACCTAGTAACCACTAGAGGAACTGCAGCTTCCTGAAAGAATTTCAATGCTTTTGCATTTGACTCGTGAGGGACACCTAGTAACCAGTAGAGGAACTGCAGCTTCCTAAAAGAATTTCAATGCTTTTCATTTGACTCATGAGGGACACCTAGTAATCACTAGAGGAACTGCAGCTTCCTAAAAGAATTTCAATGCTTTTGCATTTGATTTGTGACTAGGGACACTGTAAGTTCATGTAAGAATGTCTGTGCTTTTACAATTGACTCCAGAGGGACAACTAATAATATCTTGTGGACCTGCACTTTTATGAAAGAATTTCAATGCTTTTGCATTTGACTTGTGAGGGACACCTAGTAAGGACTAGTGGAACTGGAACTATGGCTTCATGTGACAATTACAATGCTTTTGCATTTGATTCCAGAGGGACACCTAGTAAGGACTTGTGAAACTGCTGCTTCATTTAAGAATTTCAAGGCTTTTGCATCTGACTCAAAACGGACACCTATTAACGACCCTTGGAACCGCAGTGTATGAGTGTGCCGTGCTGTGCATCTGTTCTCCTGGAAATGAAAACATGTATCAGGAAACAAGCGCAAAATACCCCTGCTACACCTGAGGTGATTCTTAAGACACACTTTTCTGTTTGTATCACTGACAGATATTTTGGAGTACTGAGTATGAGGCGCGCTGCCGCATTTTGCACCATCTGAAGTTTGTTCAGTGAGTAGCTATTTATGTTAAGGTACAGAGCATTACAGTGGTCTAATCGCAAGGTGATTAGTGTAATAGCCATTGATTTCTGAAGTTCCTCAGGAATAAAAGGAAATATCTTTCTGAGGGAGCCAATAATGAAAAACAGGTGCTTGCGGTTTGGTTTACCTGCAGATTGAGGTGTCAAGCAGGACCCCTAAGTTCTTTACTGACTTCACGGGAGTAGAGAGGGGCTCACCTGATTCCGGCCACCAAAGCTCTGACCAGATAGAGTATTGGACTCCGAAGACCATTACTTCGGTCTTATCAGCATTAAGCTTAAGGGAGTTGTCTTTCATCCAGCTACTCATCCCAGTCATACAGAGTTTACATTTCTCAGCTGTCTCAGGTAGGTTGTCCTTGAGGCACACAATAGTTTGTGTGTCGTCAGCATATGATATTACCTGGAATCCAAAGGATCTCACTAAGGCTGCTAAGGGAGAGACGTACAAGTAAAAGAGAGTGGGGCTGAGGGAGGAGCAATGTGGTACTCCACATGGTAGACTGAAGGCTTTGGCTCTAAACTGACCACAACTCACAATCTGACGTCTCCCCACAAAAAAAAGGCTTGCAGCAGTTCCAGAGCCTTTGCACCCACCCCTACCTGCTGCAGCCGTTTGACCATGCGAGCGGGCGAGACAGTGTTGAAGATCGCCGATAAGTCCAATAGGATGAGGACAGCAGTCCCGCCCTGATCTACCTGCATCCTTATAGAGTCAGTGTCAGAAACGAGCGCCAACTCCATGCTGTGGCCGCTTCTGAAAAGGTTTTGAGAGGGGTCCAGAAGGGCATGGTCAATAATGAATTTTACTGACTCTGGAGCATATTTCCTAGGAAATGGCGCAGCATGGCACTGCAAGCAATTTTGCAGAGCTGCGCTGCGTCATTTAAAAAACGCAAGGATGCGCCATATTTACAAGAATACGGTGCACTCCTGTGTTTTTCCTTACGCTGGCACTAAAAATCAACAGCGGCCTGCAACTTTTGATAGTGGTGGGGCGTAAATGTAATGTGTTACACGCCCGCATTCAAACTACCTTTGCATTAACCATGGTGGGACGACAATAACACCCTGCACGCTGCTGTAATGTTTTATTTGCCCCAAAAGTAAACTGCACCAGGCATCATCACAGGGTGAATTTTTTGTGCCTGTATAGCACTCTGTCGCCTGAATGGGCCATGGTTGGTTTATAAGTACATAGAGAATATGGCAACTTCAGACTGTCTATAAACAAGTAAGCAAGAACATAGTTGCTGTCACATCCGTCCTTGAGGACAAGTCTATAATGTGCATGTTATGTGCTATGCTTTGCATCAGGCGCATTAACCCTCTGTGCTTGCTGGGGGGGCGCTAGAGAGCCCGAAGCAAGATGGCCGCACACTAGTGCTGCTCTGCTGGTCGGGGCCTAAATCCGACAATTATCCTGCAATTATCGCCGCCATCCAGCGGAAAAAACCCTACATACTGACTCTCCTACTGGCTGTGAATACGACTGTGTGAAGAGCGCTGTCACGGGTGCGCTATATGACTCTTTTTTTCTGCTCGCAACTGGGCGGACACAGCATGGTGGCCCCTGCAGCCCGTTGATGCATTGGGGCAAGCGCTGAAATGAGTAGGATGCTGAGTGCCTATAGCGCTAACTGAGAGATTGTCTGAAACCGAACAGCAGCGGCGGACTTGCAGACCTGCAAAGGACATAGCTGGATGCCGAAAGGGGGAGCGGCCCGCTAAAGTGCGCGTTCAATAGGGGGGAGACCGGCGATTCTCTGTGGAGTCCGGTGAGTGGAGCGCGACAGGCGGTGTGACTGTTGCCGTGAAAGGTAGCGGGGTGCCGCTGACTGCATTGCCTCCTCTGCCGACATCGGAGGTATCGTTGTGCTGTTATGCGCTGCTGGTGCAGCGCCCCCGTACACGCCTGCGAAACGCACCTGTGGCCAGACTATTCGCGAGAGCGCGCAGGCGGCCTGCCTACGGCGACAGTGCAGCTGCCTAAAGTGAATACTTCTCTTTGGCTGGCCCGGCTACTGTCTCGGGCACAAAGACAGTGCTTGGTAGGACATACCTGGATTGAGCGGCTTGAGGCGGCGAGACGAAGAGACGACGGGCCTACTGACCTCTGCCAAGGCCGGTGAATACGTCTGCAGCCACCATTTTGTGCTTCTGACAGCCCTCTAACGTGCCTCTGCAAAGTACCTTAATTGTAAACAGAGTGCTGGGGAAGCGGAGCGGAATATTGTAGCGGGCGCGCAGAGGCTGTGCACACAATGAAGGTTTCCTCTTTAGATTAAATACAGACTTTGTATATATCGCCACATATGATTAACTGTGATATCTTGGCGGCACACTGCGCTAGACACGCGCGCCTACTGATGATCCTCCTTGTGTGCTGATAAGGTTGGAGCGGCGGAGCACAGAGACAAGCGGTAGTGTGTGGCATCTGCGGGTAGTGACCTGCTGTAAAGGATCGCAAATAGCGGGTCCCGCAGACAATGGCTGGCGGCACCGCTGATGTGTGGCAATGTACTGCAATTTTGAAAAAGAGGAGTCATGCCCGTTGTAACATAGCTGCCGCAATGACAGGGTTGTGTTGACCGCGATATTGTACCACTATCTCGCCATTAAAACCAGCACTCTGATAGTAGGATAACATCCATACGCCGCAAAATAACAAGCTGCGCAGCCACCGCTCACTTGATGTTAGGCCACCTTGGAGGCGGCGGGAAGCACGTGACAAGGCGCCAGAAATGTGACGGCGCTGCACAGATGGAGTACTTCCACCAATAGCTCCGGTTGAAGGTGAGATAGTGCCTGCTGCTGTGCTATAGGGAACATTTCAAACCATCATACTAATTGCGGTGTGCGCTAATACTGGCGCTAAAGGGCCGTCCAGAGCACAGGTGCAGACTTTGATGTGTGGCTGCTGGGCGGCGATGAGCGGCTGAAACGAGGCACGAGAGAGGCGCAAGCCACAGGTGGATGCTAGTGGTGCTGTGGGCCTAGACCAGTCGCCAGCGGGACTCAGACGTGTGACAGTGTGCCTCTTCCATTATTGGTGGCATCCTCTGCAGCTCTTGGTGTACCGCTGCGGTGCGGCAAAGTCGGTGAGTTATAGCTCTCTGCTGGCGGGCTGCTGACATCCACCAACAGTGTCTATACAAGGTCAACGAACGGATTTGGAGGGGCCTAACTCTGGGGGCTCAATATAAAGGGTTTGCACCTCTGTGGCTTCTCTTTGCACATCTGTTGGGCTTTGATCGTGAGAAGATGGGTAAAACAGATAAGCAGCAGCAGTCCAAGCTCTCGTTTGAGTCCAAACGATTAACTAAGTCTCAAATGCAGGTTGCGTCAGACACCGAGACGGAACTGGAAGCAGGTGTCAGTAGTAAGCTGGAACGCATGATGCTTGCTATGCAGCAGAGCCTGCAATCGATTCACAGTAAAATAGATACCCTAAACTGTCGAATGGACAATATGGCGGCGAAGCTTGACAAACATAGCTCACGCTTAACTGAAGCGGAGCAACGCATCTCCACTACGGAGGACCAGGTTGGGGTCATTAATGAATCCTGTGCTCAAATGGAGAAGTTCTTGGCAGTGATACAGGCAAAGAATGAGGATCTTGAAGCCAGGTCCCGGCGTAATAATCTCCATATCACAGTAGTGCCTGAAACCACCAACACAGACAAACTGTAGCTCTACGTTGAGGAAATGATGGAAGACATGTTGGGTGCGGAGCATTTTTCGGCCATGCTTGTTGTGGAAAGGGCGCATAGATCCCTGGCGCCTAAA
Source organism: Calotriton arnoldi (assembly GCA_963921515.1). NCBI lineage: Eukaryota > Metazoa > Chordata > Amphibia > Caudata > Salamandridae > Calotriton > Calotriton arnoldi. The sequence continues at coordinate 2,280,426 of CAWUFW010001484.1, read as the reverse complement.
CCGGTGCCTGGTGCTCCACCGCGCCCTATAATTGCCAGACTGCTGAACTATCGGGATAGAGACATTGCGCACCGCCTGGCTAGGGAAAAAGGAACCACTACGTATCAGGGGGTAGAAGTCGCACTGTTTCCTGACTTCACGGCGGCGGTACAACAAGCGAGACGTGAATTTCACCAAGTGAAGAAAAAGCTGCAAACACTGAAAATGCAATATGCCATGATGTACCCGGCGCGGCTCCGGATACAGCACAAGGGCAAAGCTAAGATTTTTACATCATCAAAAGACGCTATGCAGTTTGTGCGACAGGTGGAATGACAGCAGGCCTCAAGAGCAGCGGGCGTAGATGCAGACAATGAAGACTAAGTACGCATCTTACGCAGCACGTTGAAGCTGATAATGATGGTTAAACTTGGCGATGGTTGTAAAGATGGGTATTGTTGACATTCTTTCCTGTTTATATGCTAGGCTCCTGAAATTCTGGTGCAAGATATAAGTTGCAGTATATGGTGCGTGTGGTACGGGTATTGCACTGTTGTGTTATTACGTTGCATTTAAGTTTTGGTGCTATGTTGAAGTCTTGGCAGGAGGGGAGGTGCCACGACTGCATGGCAGACATGATGTAGTCATTGAAGATTGATCACATGCACTGCACGGAGATGGAGGGCTGAACGCAATAGAGAATATGGGGCAGCTGCATAGATGATCTTAGATAGTGGACATTGCTGTTTATGATCTATGAAGCTACTGCTATTGCTTCACTGCGAATGTTATGGGCATCAGTGCAGTGATGGTACACTGTACAGGTGCTAAAGACGGTTGTGTTTTATACTCTGTGAACTCTGATATTGAATCTGGGTTCCAATAATGTACAGGGACTTTGAGGTCATTTGCGCTCCGGGGCCTTCAGACACTGCTGGATGGGTGGGATTAATATGAATGCCCCGACCCCCCCTTGCTGCAACGAAGGGGTCGGATGGCTGCTGGCGACCCCCCAAGAGGGTGCACCCCACATTGGTTACAGGTTATGGTGTTGTTGCTTGCAGCGAGGCATGCGGTTGCATGCGTATGTTCTTTTAGTTAGTTTGGGGATCCTTAGCATAATTGGGATGCTGAAGTGGGAGCGGGGGCTGGTTGGGGTACGTTCTAGGTGTAACAGCATGAAACACAGGATGCAGTTGGTGGTAATGATACCTACAAAGTTGAATGGTACAGATCAGACACCTGAAACCCGACATGGAATCAGAAATGGCAGGTACTAACGGTGACATAATAACATGGGTGACATGGAATGTCAGAGGTCTCAATAGTCCGAAGAAAACACGGCAAGTGTTGGCCTATTTAGATCGGCATAATGTTCAGATGGCACTGTTGCAGGAGACTCACCTCACTAAACATACAGCGGCAGCAGTGGCAACCAGATGGGCTGGGGTGCGATTAGCATCCTCTTATTACTCTTATGCAAGAGGTGTTATGATATTAATAAAAAAAAATGTACCCTTTGAAATTGTGCATGTGGACGAAGATGAGCAGGGAAGCTATATCTTGGTGCAGGGTAAACTATGTGGTACGCTGATGACTATTATCAACCTCTATGGTCCTAATACGGACGACCCAGTTTTTTATGAAACGCTATGGGGTAAGGTACATAAACTGCATCCGGCAGCAATTATTTGTGGGGGTGACTTTAACGTTGTATTAGTACCTGCGGTTGACCGTAGATCCCCTGCAGAGTTTACAATTAAAAAAGCTGCGCAGTCTGTCAGGGATGGCATGAAGGATTTGAATCTGCTAGATGTCTGGAGATTGAGGCACCCTGAGTTGCTGGAAGGTACATGCCATTCTTATGTACATCAATTGTGGTCGCGCCTTGATTTTTGGCTGGCCACGAGTGATGTGAATACCTGGACCACTAATGTTAAACATTTGCCTAGAACTTTGTCGGACCACTCCCCAGTTTTACTAAATATGGCTATACCCACACACACATCACCACAATTTCAATGGCGATTACAATCCTCCTCGTTACTTGACCAGGTATTCCGTGAGGGCGTCAGAGAGGCCATATAGGACTATTTTGTCAATAACGTTGGGTCAGTACAGAGTATGGGAACGCTATGGGAAGCGTTTAAGGTAACAATACGCGGAGTATGTATAGGATTACAAGCAGGAGTGCTCAAGTAGTTATGTGGGACCATGAAGAGGCTTGAGCTGGAATTGGGGCGCCTTGAAAGAGAATACGAAACCACGCCTGACAAGGCAACGCTTGCTACCATTAGGACAAAGGTCACTGAGTATAATGAGACAGCGGATCAGGAGGTGCGCCATATGTCGTGCAGATGGACTGCCAGATACTATGGGGAAGGGGGAAGACCTGGGAAAGCATTAGCCAATAGAATTGCTGAGCCGTGGGACAAAACTCATATCGTTAAAGCGATTGCAGATGACAACACTATTCATTATGACACGCCAGGGATACTCAATTCATTTGTGCAATACTACCAAACTATGGGGCATATCAACAACAACTTGCGATAACTATCGCAAAGCGCGCTTATCGCTATTTCCCATATCGCCGGCTATCGCTTGAATTTATCGCCCTGGTAGCGCGTAATTAACAATGCGTTTCTCCAGGGTGATAAAAATTCCAGCGATAGCGGGGAAATCGCCGTTTTGCAGGGAACATCGCTGGTTTTCCAGCGATGTTCCCTGCAAACGGCGATAACCTTGCTGATACGACCCTGTGGTCGTATCAGCATACTCCACCCCAATGTTAGGGATAGGTAAGTCTGAATTTTAGCAGACGTTAGCTTTTGGCGAAAACAGCTGTTTTCTCCAAAAACTAACGTCTGCTTAAATGCTGGGGCAGCCTTGTAAATATCGCGATGTGCACATCAGCGATATTTGCAAGGTTGTACTGCCCAGTGACGCCCACTTTGCATCTCATTAGAGATACAAAGCGAGGCGTCGGTAACAAGGCTGCTAACATGCACTAATGCATGTTAGCACTGCCTTGTTAATAGGGCAAAAACATTATCTCCGCTTTTTTGGCTTTTAAAGCCAAAGAAGCGGAGATAAGGCCCTTGATAATATGCCCCCATGTACGCAAGCAGGCAAACAGCAGAAGAAGACGAAATTGCACAATATCTAGAAGACATAGGGGCATATTAGCAAGAAGAGGCGATAATCATCGCTAACCCTGCTTAGCGTGATTTTTTTATCGCCGGAATATATCGCCACGCTAACGCTGCATTAGCAACGATTAGCGCTATGGCGATGAATATTCCAGCGATAGAGGGGGAAATGGGCCTACATCGCTGAAAAACCAGCGATGTTGCATGGAGAAGGGAGAACACCTTGCTGATACGACCCTGTGGTCGTATCACCATAATCCACCATCCATGTTAGGTATGCACAAGTCGTGTTGTTTGCAGGTGTTAAAATTCCTGCGATGACCACGGTTACCGCGACTTCTGTCATCGCTAACCGGGTCCGGGGCCTCATTGGTAATAGGGGTTAGGGCTGTTAGCGGCCGTTTTTGTGGTTGTTTGGTCGGGAACGCCTACTTTGCATGTCATTAGCGATAAATATCGCTGACATGCAAAGGGGCACCCAAAACGGTCGCTATCACTGAAAAGCTGTCGCTAACACCTGTTAGCGACAGCTTGCTGATAGGGCGTTAAAAATATCGCCGCTTTAGCGTCAAAAAGTGCCGCTAAAGCGGCGATAAGGCCCTTGGTAATATGCCCCATAGTGTTAGTATGGTTATCACGTGGGCAGCAGGATTTTTTAATGCATCAAATTACAATAGATGAAATTCGGGATGCCATCTCAGCGTTGCCCAATGGGAAAGCTACGGGCACGGACGGCTTGCCAGCCAAATTTTATAACGAATATATTGACTTGCTGGTACCCTATCTTCATGAGATGTATATAGTGGCGTATGAGGAACAGCGCCTCCCGGACACGCTTCGGGAAGCGTTGATCATAGCACTGTTGAAGCCTCGGAAGGCGCCGGATAGCTGTGAGTCATACAGGCCTCTTTCGCTTATGAACACGGATGTAAAGATTTTGGCGAAAGTGTTGGCCACCAGACTGCGTTTGCTGCTCCCTACAATAGTGCTCCCTGATCAATCGGGATTTGTCCCTACTAGATCCACGTCCCACAACCTGCGTACGCTATTTGCAGTACTACATATTTTAGAGCCCACATTGCCTGCAGTGGCGGTCTTGCTCGACGCTGCTAAGGCGTTTGACTCTATCTTCTGGAAATATATGTTTGCAGTCATGCATCATATGGGAATGCCCTACGTATACACCAATTGGGTCAAACTATTATACACAGATCCGGTAGCGAGAGTGCGTATTAATGGGCAGACGTCTGATACTTTCCAGATACGGCGTGGCACGCGACCAGGCTGCCCATTGTCGCCCTTATTATTTGCTGTAGTCCTGGAACCGTTGGCATGCATATTACGACAGAGATATGCGCAGATGGCGTTGCGCTTTTACCAGTGGCCCCTTGCAGTATCCATGTAAGCAGATGATATGGTCCTCTATGTACGTGACCCTGCAGTATATCAAGAGCAATTGATCTGGGAATATATCCGATTTGAGTGGCACTCAGGGCTCGAAATTAACTGGAATAAGTCGGTTGTAATGCCATTGACTGAATGCACATCGCGTATAGAACTTGGGTATCCATTAGAATGGAGCACGGACCCAGTAAAGTACTTGGGAATCTGGATCCATAGAGATCCGCAGGTGGTTATACAAACCAATTATGGTAGGGCAATCACACGACTAGAAGAGCAAGTGTCCAGATGGATAAACTGCCATTATCGTTTGCAGACAGAATAGCCTTAATCAAGATGATCGAACTCCCGAAGTTTTTATATTTATTTGTGAATATCCCCATTCGGTTAACACAGCCTTTCTTCACTACGCTTCGTACTTCACTACTTATGCTCGCATGGGGGGGGTAAAAAACCAAGAGTGAAATGGGAGGTGTTAACGCTTCCATACGAGATGGGTGGGTTCACAGCTCCGGATTTACACTTATACTATCTCTGTGCTCAGGCGCATTATGCCTACTATTGGCAGCAGGCTCCAGCTTTCATCCCGCATGTGGCAGTGGAAGCTGGCGCTGTTCATCCAGTACCGCTTAAAGCCCTGATTGTAAACACTAGCACTATATTTGAAAAGGGAGAAATAGATACAGTGCAATGCATGGCCAACGCGTGGAAGGAGCTTGGGAAGAGGGCGCAAAGGCTCCCTTTATATGCTCCAGCTATGCCACTTTTGCACCATACCGGACTCTCTGTAACGAGTGAGGCTGGCGCGCTTAAGATTCTACATGAAGCAGGAATACACACAATGGGAGATATATATCATGAAGGGAAGTTTATCGGAGTCTAGCAGTTTGTAGAGGGCAGGGGGGGTTCTGCAATGCTGATGTTTATATACAGCAGATTACGCGCAGCATTACGGGCGCTATACCCATGCTTTCCTGAAGAGCTGACCACCTTAGGAGCGCTGCAGCTAATATACACAACGCAAACAGGATCCAAACTTATCACTCATTTATATAGTGCTTCACAAATAGATGCAGCAACCGTTGGGATAGGTCCAATGGAGAAATGGAATGCTGTTCTATCTGAGCCACTGACGGAGGAAAAATGGGGAACGTGTTGCAAATTGACAGGGCAGCTGACTGCAAATGGGAACCTTAGAATTATTCATTTTAAATATTTGCATCAAATGTATTATACGCCTGCGCAACTTCATAAATATGGATCAAGAGACTCTGCATGCTGTGTACGATGTGGTGCGCACAATGCAGATTTCCACCATTTGGCATGGGCCTGTCCTAAGATCTATGAGTTCTGGGTACGGGTCACACACACACTGACGAAAATGGTGGGGGAGCTGATAGATTGTACTATGCAAGTATGTTTGTTAGGGAATGTCATAATGATCAAATCTAGTAATCAGAAATTAGTAGCTATAGCTTTATTGTTGGCGAAACGCAGAATCTCCATTCATTGGGGTGGCAGGCCTGCACCACAGCACAAACATTGGCTGAAAGATATGGTATATTGTCGGGATCAACTCACCTGCTATGCTGAAGAATTACCAAGTGCGTCTAAGCCACGTGAGATATGGGGTCCGTTAGCCTCCTATTTGATGTCTATGGTTGAGGACTAATGTTATTCCATGTACTGCTCGAGATCTGGTATTGTAATCTAAACAATGAATGTACTTGAATTTTACCATTAGGTTTTTATTGGAAGGTATCAAATCATCAATCTGTGTTCTGCAACTATGTGTAAATGCTGATGAACTTTATGGATGTTTTATTATGAAAATTCAATAAATAAAAAAATAAAAAATAAAAACCCTCTTTGCTTGCTGAGTCAAACCTGTGATCATGCTGCGCGGTGCACACAAATCCCCCTAGCAAGTGCACAAACCAACATCAATTCACTGCTATTATACCCCGGGACTTCTGGGGTGTACAATTTTCTTTTCAGCGGGCGCATTACCCTCATAAAATATTTTTATATCGTCTGTAAACAAGCCAGAAAAGCTTTGCTGTTACATTTGTCAGTAGGGGCAAACGTTTGTTAAACAGTAAGGGGCAGATTTACAAGCCCCTTGCGCCACTTTTGCGTCACTTTTCCCATGTTAAAAATGACGCAAAAGTGGCGCAAGGGCCTTGTAAATAGGCCCCTAAGTCTCTGCACTGCTTGCCATAGAGCATGTTCTGCAGCTCTAGAATGTAAGCACCATGGGGGCTTATTTACAAGGCCCTTGCGCCACTTTTGCGTCATTTTTAACATGGGAAAAGTGACGCAAAAGTGGCGCAAGGGGCTTGTAAATCTGCCCCCATATATTCAGAGGTGAGACCAGAACTCTTAGAAATTAATCTTGTACACAGACAGAAGTGCAAGTCAGTGCACACTAAAGCAGGTGCAGTGTGTACTTCCAACCCCCACAGATGTGCCGGTACTGTGTGCGTCATAGTGACCGTACCCTCGGAGCCTCAAGCACGCTGAATAGCCCAACAGCAAGTGAAAGCACTTCAACAGACCGAAAACTCTTGAAGAGCCGGCCTTTGACCTGAATACTAAACCACAGGTAAGAAATAAACAAACAGGCACGGAGTGGCACACTTCCACGGCAAAGAGGCCTGACAAACTTTAATACTATGGGCAAATGCCGTCCGTTATCAAAAATATTCATGGGCAATGGGCATTCGTCCGAAATAACGACCATCTGGTCACCCTTGAGCCCTCACCCGCTGCCGAGGTCGCGGTTGCTGTGAAAACCCTAGAGCCGGGGATCTGCCACTGGAGGCAAGCAGGAAGACTCCGCACATTTGTTATAATTAATGGCAGCCCCCGAGCCCCAATTCAGCTCTCGGTAACTTGAAAAAACAAACCTGCTGTGCGCTCATTAGATACCACGGCTGCAGGCGCCTTTCTTTTTCCAACAACTGTGTCCCGGAAATAGGAGCTGCCAAACTCATGCATAGCCCACTCCCCTAAGCTCACTTTACCCAATTAGAAAGCCTAATTCACTGAGGTGAAAGGAGTGCTGCAATTGTTACCACCCCCCTTCACTGTGCGCCAGCCAGGGCTTTAAGTGGGCCGGGTCTCACCGGGTCTGAGCACCGGCTGTTCTTTTACGGAGGCCTCGAAACGGGTCTCTATCGGGCTCTGTGTTGTGCCCTGGCACAGGCGGTCTGTTTTTTCCGGACTGCAGTGACAGCAGGCAAACCGATGTGCGCTGCTCACACTGCTCACTTCTCACTAGTGGAGAAGTTAAAAAGGCATGACATCATGCCAGGTGAGCGTTGTAGGGGAAGGGAAATCCTTTAAAGAGAGTCATTTTCTCTCTGGATTTCCTTCTCTTTGAAACTCATGGGCAGCAACATTGTCGTGGTGTCACCAGGTCTTTAAGTGGAAGCCTTTTCAATAATATATACAAGCCATAGTTGCTGCTTATTTATCTTATGCAACTAACAACCATTGACAAAGCCAATAGTCCTGACTTGTAGATATGATGTTACTTGTTGTATCATATATCTAGATGCAATGACAGAAACAGCAAAATACAAGTCGGGCGGCACACTATGCTCAGCACAGATTTTTAGATTAAGTGTTTTAAGCCACGCCCTTAATTACACTGGTCACGCCCCTTTGAGAGACCCCCCCCCCGTTTTTTCATCCCACTTAAAGCTCTGGCGCCAGCCTTGCCCCTTCCCATTATTGTGAATGACGCTCCACTGACAGCGCCCTGGGCCGCTTCCTAAGCGCCCCATTTGGAATCCATGCACTGGCGCTTTATGCGGCCACTCCCACAAGGCTGGTGTCACCCGCCTCCTCGCTTGTGCCTCGAGGGCGAGGAAAAGTCCTCGTCCAGCTAGCACATGAGCAGGAAGACTTTGCGCACAAAAAAAGATTTTACATCGTTTCACAGGGGGCACCAAGCAGTGAGCACTTCTTTTAAAACTGCTCCATGGTGTTCATTCTCTCCTTTTTCCCATATGCTGGTAGGTAGGGCAACGCCCCCTCCGCTCCTTAATACTAGCCGCCACTGCTAAAAATAGCTGCCTAGTGCCAACACAGACACCCTTGCGCCATAGTGCATTGAGCCTGCGTAGCATGGAATCATCCCTGCAACGCAGGCACCTTTGTACTATGGTGCAAGGGTGTCTGTGTTGCAGGAAATTATTGTTTATGTGCGGGAAGGGACACCTTCCTGCACATTAACAATCTTTAAAGACGATTTGCACTTTCTATGTGTGCTGCACCATGCAGCACACATAGAAAGAGCAAATATGAGGAGAAATAAAAGTATTTCTACTCACTGTGCTAATCTAACGCCTGCTTTTGAATGGCGTTAGTTTTTGGACTTGCCTCAGATTTACATATACTTGTTAATCTATGGCAGCATCAAAAAGCAATGGGTGTTGCGGTGGAACACCCACAGCAACACCCATTGCACACGCCATTCACACAGATATCGGCGTGAAAGGGTACCTTATTTACAAGGCGGCATTAAGCCACGCAAAGTGGCTTAATGCCACTTAGTAAATATGGAGCAGGGCATTGCGCCACTGGAACATAGGAAAAAGTGATGTACCGGTGGCGCAATCCCCTTGCAAATATGCCCGTCTTTGTTTAGATTTTTCTCAAGAATTTTTGCAGGGTTAGGGAGTTACGAGATCAGATGATAGTTCTTCAATTCAAAACACACAAGATGATGGACGGAATGCTGCACATTGGCAAACATTCACCCCCAGTCACAGATCTGGGTTTAATCCATCGTTATTTTGCTTCACCACGCCACCCCAGTTCAGACATAGCCATACGCAAACCAGTCTTGACCCTGTGCCTCATGGGAAAAGTCCAGACCGAACTGCCAAGCCATGTCTTCCCTGGACCGGAATCAAGCATCCTAGGACCGGTTTCAGGCTATCAGCCTTCATCAGCCAGGATAGCTTGACTCCAGTGGCGTAGTGAGCACGGGACCCACGTCTGGGCATACCCTTCCCACATAGGGCGAAATGCAAAACACACAAGATGATGGACGGAATGCTGCACATTGGCAAACATTCACCCCCAGTCACAGATCTGGGTTTAATCCATCGTTATTTTGCTTCACCACGCCACCCCAGTTCAGACATAGCCATACGCAAACCAGTCTTGACCCTGTGCCTCATGGGAAAAGTCCAGACCGAACTGCCAAGCCATGTCTTCCCTGGACCGGAATCAAGCATCCTAGGACCGGTTTCAGGCTATCAGCCTTCATCAGCCAGGATAGCTTGACTCCAGTGGCGTAGTGAGCACGGGACCCACGTCTGGGCATACCCTTCCCACATAGGGCGAAATGCAAAACACACAAGATGATGGACGGAATGCTGCACATTGGCAAACATTCACCCCCAGTCACAGATCTGGGTTTAATCCATCGTTATTTTGCTTCACCACGCCACCCCAGACATAGCCATATGCAAACCAGTCTTGACCCTGTGCCTCATGGGAAAAGTCCAGACCGAACTGCCAAGCCATGTCTTCCCTGGACCGGAATCAAGCATCCTAGGACCGGTTTCAGGCTATCAGCCTTCATCAGCCAGGATAGCTTGACTCCAGTGGCGTAGTGAGCACGGGACCCACGTCTGGGCATACCCTTCCCACATAGGGCGAAATGCAAAACACACAAGATGATGGACGGAATGCTGCACATTGGCAAACATTCACCCCCAGTCACAGATCTGGGTTTAATCCATCGTTATTTTGCTTCACCACGCCACCCCAGTTCAGACATAGCCATACGCAAACCAGTCTTGACCCTGTGCCTCATGGGAAAAGTCCAGACCGAACTGCCAAGCCATGTCTTCCCTGGACCGGAATCAAGCATCCTAGGACCGGTTTCAGGCTATCAGCCTTCATCAGCCAGGATAGCTTGACTCCAGTGGCGTAGTGAGCACGGGACCCACGTCTGGGCATACCCTTCCCACATTTCTTCAATTCACCCAGATCCACATTGGGTTGTTTTGGAGTGGGAAAGCCCCAGTAAGCAGAATGTGGTTGAAACTTTTTCCAGAAACTCAGCTATTGTGTCAGGGACCAACTGTAGAATTTTGGGAAGGCACGGGTCAGAGGGAGAGCCTGATTTAACACTCATCAGAGTCTCTTTGACCTTGTGTGTTGTGATTGGCAGAAAGGTGAACATCAGAGAGGCTGCTGGGGCTATATTATGAGCGAGGAGCATCTCCTCCTGTGTCTCAATGGAATTAAATTCTGAGTATATGTTAAGAATTATATTCCCTGAAAAACGTAGCCAGGTTACCACAAAGGGCTTGGGAAGCATCAGTCGGCTGTTTGCTGGGAGGACTAGATAAGCTCTTGACCACTTTAAAAAGTTCATTAGTCGAATTCTTGGCTAGCCTGATTTTTTATGTGTAATAAGTAAATTTAGCCACGAAGATCACCAGCTTATATATGGCTAGTAAGGATCTATGGTTATATTTCTAATTTATGTCTCGGTCAGTGTGCCACTTCCTTTCCTGCCTGCGACTATACTGCCTAAGTTCTCTAAGTTTACTGGAAATCCAAGGGGCTGACTCTTTTCTTTTAATGGGGTAGTTGACCCTCAGAGGTGCTACCTTGTTTAAGGCAGCTTTCAGCCAGTTGGTGACAACTTCTGCCGGCCTTTCCGAGTTGTAGTTTGCCTCTACTGCCGAGGTGCTGAGAGCTACTTGAAGCTCTTCAGGGCTAATCTTATTCCCATTTCTGTGAGGTGCGAATTTATGGATCTGGTCAAAGCGAACAGGCCTGCCGGCAGCCCTTCTGACCCTTGGCCACTACAAATATTCAAGAACATTCTTCTAACTAACTCTGCTTCTACACCAGTAAGAAGAATCATTAATAATTCCTTTTCAATGGGAATCTTTCCGGAACACCTAAAAAACGGCACACATACGCCCATTATTAAAGAAAACTAGCCTGGATCCGCTTGACCCCGACAACCACAGACTGAATACAAATTAAACTTTGCTGGGCAAACTGATAGAAAGAGCAGCATTCGCCCAGATGTCTCATTTGATTGAAGATAACTCCATACTTTCCGACTTCCAAACAGGATTCCTTCCCAGAAGAGGCACAGAATCTGCCCTCATCGCCATCTGGGATGACCTTAAAAACACAGTAGACCACAAAGAGGATGCTGCACTAATTCTATTGGACCTCTCAGCTGCCTTCGAAACAGGTGACCATGACACTCAAATCCAAAGACTCTACGAAGCGGGATAGAGGGGACTGCCCTCAACTGGATCACATCCTACCTTCAAAACAGAACAAATGTCATCCATTCTCCACCTTTCTCATCCAAACCGTACTTCACAAATGCAGGGGTCCCTCAAGGCTCTATCATCTCACCCATGCTTTTCAACATCTACTTCAAGTCATTACCGGCAGTCATCAATGAATTTCAGCTCACATGCTATAACCATGCAGATGACACACAAATACTCCTTAAACTGGAAAGCCCCAAAGACACTGGAAACTCACAAATCTTTAGTTGCCTCAGAGCCATTGATCAGTGGATGATATGGAGCCATCTCAAATTGAATGCTTCCAAAACGGAAATACTCACATCTGGCGACTGGAAAAATGATGACCCACTTTGCGCCTGGCCTGACGATCGGGAACCACCTCCTAAATTATCTAAGGAAGTAAGAAACCTTGGAATTACCATGGTGTCCAAGTTATCAATATATGCCCAAGTAGCCAAATTAGCAAGATCAAGCTTCATTACTATAAAAACTCTGCGAAGCATCTTTCCCCACTTGGGATTTCCACATAGGGTAAAGCTACTATTTCTCTTGTACTGTCTAAACTTGATTACGCCAACTCTGCTGCCAGACTACCCCTACATGTAAAGCCCACATCTCCCCTGCCATGAAGGCGCTACATTGGTTACCGGTTGCCAGAAGATCCACATTCAAGCTGCTTTATATCACCCACAAAGCAATACATGGAACGGGACCGCATTTCATCAGGAATAAAATCACCAAATACATTCCACAAAGGAACCTCCGCTCCAGATTGGCACCTCTCTTCAAAATCCCACCGTACTAAAAAAGAACATAGGTGGCACATCTTCCTCTGTTCCAGCAGCCAAACTATGGAATTCATTACCCCCAAACATAAGATCCACAGATAACTAACTATCTTATCTTCTGAAGACTACTCAAAGTTGTCTCTTTCCTACATAACCACTATACTTAGGCTGTCTGGTTTTAGGTTTAAGCCTATAATAACTGATAAAACCACACCGAAAGGAAAATAGCCATCACCAGTGTAAACATATAAACACTGAAAAAACACCTTCACAACCACAAACTAAGTGCCATTCAAAGAAAGGAAAAGATGAGTGAAAGATTCATTTTTATTTATTCTTGGAGGGGCCAATACAATGTAACTTTGTTATACAAGGCAGCAGCGAGAAAGACTGGGCTAACATTATTCTGCTTGAGATTTGCTCTTTAGTAATGTCACTAAAATATTGTTTCTTCCATCTGCTTTTTTCAGTTTTGTGGTCTTTGGTCTAAAGATGCAGTGTTTAGAAGCATGTTTTAGGTCTTATTTAGTTATTTTATAAACTGTAGAGAATCAGGAAATATCAAAATCATATTTAATATTTTGGCTACATTTGATTTCACTGATAGGTAAAATGGCTGGTTTCATAAGAATCTTTCCCGATATATACCATCACATTTACCCACAGACAGAGAATGGGTGAAATCCTTTGATACATCATCCCCCTTTTCTAGCGAGTCATTATTGATTGTAGATGAATTGCCAAACACTCCAGGCTTTAAACATTCAATGCAAGGTGTAGTGACAGGTATATGGGAAAAGAGTGTTGTCACCAAGCATCTGAGATAGTGGTGAAAACATGACACCAGAGGTTTGGTAAACATGGAAAGCAGTGTCACTTGGAATGCTGTTGCAAAAACGTTCCTACCAAGTTCAATAAAGATTGGAGTGATATTGTTGGTATTTGCAGTGATTCAGCTACGTATATGAAAAAGTTGTATGATGACCTGTCAAAATCGATACCTGAGCTGAAGTGCTTCCCTGTAAGAGATCCTTGTTAACTTGCTAGATGGTATGCTGAAAGCATCTTTACAATCTTCAGAGTTAATGAAGAATGCCATTGACTTTGTAGTCCAATCTGGTGCACAGTTTCGGTATGCCCAGGAACTAAAATGTAAATATTTCTCATTTTGTGCTATGTGTGGCATCAAAGGAAGAGTCATCCTAACGGTCATTTAGCCGGTGGTTCTCAGTCCTAGAGGCTGTGAATTCTATATTATCCATGTGGCGACCGTTTACAGAATTTTTGCTTAGTAATGATGCCAAAGGCAAGAAATGTGATGATCTTTGGTCACATATTGATAGTGATGTGAAAAATGTACAGTCTACTGCATGCTTAGGTTTTTACAGGAATACATGACTGATGTAGTGGACATAATCAAAATACTAGAGTCTGAAAACACCCTTGTCTATCAAGTGTTCAGCGTAATTGATGTAGATCTGAAACATCTCCTTGAGAGTAGGCTGGGCAACACTTTTAGTGACTTTGGCACTGCAACATGCTGCATGTTAGAATTCTTGCCACTTGGTAAGCAAAGAAATGTGGAGGAGCAACTCAGGAAATGTTATTTTACAGTCTATGGGAAATGGCTTGCGATGATGCATAGAAATGTCCCTTCCCCAACCATGGCATTTGAAGTTAATGAAGCCTCACTGAGGTACTCTGCACAAGCTCCGGGAAACCCTGTTGGGTAGCTATGGGTTTTATAAATCCTTTAAATAAATAAATAAGTTCTAGATCCCTTCTGAATTTTCTCCAGACTTTGAAAAGTACTGCTTCATTTTTGACTGCTTCAATAACTGAGGGCATATGCGCCCAATTCAACGCATATGTTGCAGAACATGTCCTAGAGCATGGGTACTCACAAACTTTCTCTCGGGGGCCAAATTTACAGTGTGCTTTGTGGCCGAGGGCCGCACCGGTGGGGGCGGGGTCAGTGGGGGAGGGGGGCGGGGCTAGAGCAAAACAAAAAAACTATGACCATGAGGTTAAACACAGGCCCCTGCAGCGGACGCCTTCGTCCACTGAGCCACCAGACCCGGCATACACACATCTCTCTCTCTCTATCTATCTCTCGCTCTGTCTCCCTCCCTCTCTCTCCCTCCCTCTCTCTATCTCTCCCTCCCTCTCTCTATCTCTCCCTCCCTCTCTCTCTCTCCGTCTCCCTCCCTCTCTCTCTCTCTCTCTCTCTCTCTCTCTCCCTCTCTCCCTCTCTCTCTCTGTCTCCCTCTGTCTCACTCACTCTGTTTGTCTCCCTCTCTCTCTCTCTGTCTCCCTCCCTCTCTCTGTCTCCCTCCCTCTCTCTCTGTCTCCCTCCCTCTGTCTCCCTCCCTCTCTCTCCCTCCCTCTCTCTCCCTCCCTCTCTCTCCCTCTGTCTCCCTCCCTCTGTCTCCCTCCCTCTGTCTCCCTCCCTCTCTCCCCCTCCCTCTCTCTCCCTCTGTCTCCCTCCCTCTGTCTCCCTCCCTCTGTCTCCCTCCCTCTGTCTCCCTCTCTCTGTCTCCCTCTCTCCCTATCTCCCTCTCTGTCTCCCTCTCTCCCTATCTCCCTCCCTCTGTCTCCCTCCCTCTGTCTCCCTCTCTCTGTCTCCCTCTCTCTGTCTCCCTCTCTGTCTCCCTCTCTGTCTCCCTCCCTCTGTCTGTCGCCCTCTCTGTCGCCCTCTGTCTCCCTCTCTCTCCCTCTGTTTCCCTCTCTGTCTCCCTCCCTCTGTCTCCCTCTCTCTCTCCCTCTGTCTCCCTTTGTCTGTCTCCCTCTCTCTGTCTCCCTCCCTCTGTCTCCCTCCCTGTCTCCCTCTCTCCCTATCTCCCTCTCTGTCTCCCTCTCTCCCTATCTCCCTCTCTGTCTCCCTCCCTCTCTCTCTCTCCCTCCCTCTCTCTATCTCTCCCTCCCTCACTCTATCTCTCCCTCCCTCTCTCTCTCTCCGTCTCCCTCCCTCTCTCTCTCTCTCTCTCTCTCCCTCTCTCCCTCTCTCTCTCTGTCTCCCTCTGTCTCACTCACTCTGTTTGTCTCCCTCTCTCTCTCTCTGTCTCCCTCCCTCTCTCTGTCTCCCTCCCTCTCTCTCTGTCTCCCTCCCTCTGTCTCCCTCCCTCTCTCTCCCTCCCTCTCTCTCCCTCTGTCTCCCTCCCTCTCTCTCCCTCTGTCTCCCTCCCTCTCTCTCCCTCCCTCTCTCTCCCTCTGTCTCCCTCCCTCTGTCTCCCTCCCTCTGTCTCCCTCTCTGTCTCCCTCTCTCTGTCTCCCTCTCTCCCTATCTCCCTCTCTGTCTCCCTCTCTCCCTATCTCCCTCCCTCTGTCTCCCTCCCTCCCTCTGTCTCCCTCTCTCTCTCTCTCTGTCTCTCCCTCTCTGTCTCCCTCTCTGTCTCCCTCCCTCTGTCTGTCGCCCTCTCTGTCGCCCTCTGTCTCCCTCTCTCTCCCTCTGTTTCCCTCTCTGTCTCCCTCCCTCTGTCTCCCTCTCTCTCTCTCCCTCTGTCTCCCTTTGTCTGTCTCCCTCTCTCTGTCTCCCTCCCTCTGTCTCCCTCCCTGTCTCCCTCTCTCCCTATCTCCCTCTCTGTCTCCCTCTCTCCCTATCTCCCTCTCTGTCTCCCTCTCTGTCTCCCTCCCTCTGTCTTCCTCTCTCTGTCTCCCTCTCTCTGTCTCCCTCTCTCTGTCTCCCTCTCTGTCTCCCTCTCTCTGTCTCCCTCTCTCTGTCTCCCTCTCTGTCTCCCTCTCTCTGTCTCCCTCTGTCTGTCTCCCTCTGTCTGTCTCCCTCTGTCTGTCTCCCTCTCCCTCCCTCTGTCTCCCTCCCTCTGTCTCCCTCTGCCTCCCTAGGTCTCCCTCCCTCTGTTTCCCTCTCTCTCTGTCTCCCTCCCTCTGTCTCCCTCCCTCTGTCTCCCTCTCTCTGTCTCCCTCCCTCTGTCTCCCTCTCTCTGTCACCCTCTGTCTCCCCCTCTCTGTCTCCCTCCCTCTGTCTGTCTCCCTCTCTCTGTCTGTCTCCCTCTCTCTGTCACCCTCTGTCACCTCACCCCGCGTGTGTGTCAGCCCGGGCTGAGACAGCTTCCCGGGCACACACACAGCCGCACCTGAGTACTTCACAGGTCTTTAAAAGACCATTCACTTGTTAATGAGGCTTTGTTGTATTTCACCTCTTAGCGCCCCTGCATCTCCACTCAGAGTGGAGATGCAGGGGCGCTAAGAAGAGGTGGAATACAACAAAGCCTCATTAACAAGTGAATGTTCTTTTAAAGAATCGCCCGGCCCCCATAGAGCGCTGCTGCAACCGGCGGTGTTTGCTGACACTTAAGAAAAAACACAGGTAGGATATCTGCAAGGTCCGCGGGCCGCCAAGGAAGGCTTGCCGGGCCGCTGGCGGCCCGCGGGCCGTACTATGAGTACCCGTGTCCTAGAGAATCACCATCTTCAGGTGCACCAGTACTGGCATGGAAAGCTATGTCATTGGCCAGAGTTAGCAAATTGTGTACTGGCTGTTTTGGCGTTGCCCGTCTCAAGTGCCAATGTTGAGAGGGCCTTTTCACAGATAAACGTTTACATAGGAAGGAAAGAGCGAGCGCGCATGACCACAGACTCACTAAAGAAGTATTGTATGGTGTACTACAATAAGTTTGATTTGTAAAAATGTATTCGGATCTCATATACCCTATACACACGCTGTCTATACATGCACTATCAGTGCAGAAAGCAAGCAATAATTAAAAGCAAAACATTCCATAAACACCGGAAAAACACTGTTTCTATTGTTTTTAATGGTGTAAAAATGTGTAACCACTGATAACCACAGTTTTTTTAAGGTATTGAAAACACTGAAAAAATCCCACCAGAATTTGCCAATAATAGAAACTGAAAACAGGAAAGCCTAACTATACTCAAACACAAATGTACAGCATATCCCTGTGTACATAAACATTTAAATTGATTATATGCATGTATCTAGATATGTGAATTTCTTGATATAAATATGTACATATGTATCTATATATTTATGACGTTACTCCTACTGCAAAATAAAACCTTTGACGCTCTCCAATGCACTATCCTATATTTCACTCTATACCTCTCTCAATATATCCTCTACCTCCACTCTCTGACTCATCCCAAACATCATTTTACTACTATGATCTCCAAAATAACCCTTTCTAAACTCTTCCCTCCTCTGTCCCTCCTTGGCTCACCCCAACCCTCATTTTAATACTATAATCTCCCAAACAAGCCTTCTAAATTCTTCCCTCTCCAATCCCTCCTTTGACTCATCCCAAAACTAATTTTACTATTATGATCTCCCTAATCCACTTCTAGAGATTCTTCCCTCCTCCATCTCTCCTTATACTCATCCCAAATCTCTTCTTACTACTATGATCTCCCAATAAACCCTTTCTAGACTCTTCCCTCTTCTATCCCCTTCGCCATTTTCCTTTGCAATCCAACTAACTGACTCACATGTCCACTGCTCAAATTAACAAGGTTTTCACTATACTAATCCACCACTAATTCTTTTTGGGTTCCGGAGTAGTGTGCTAGTCTCCGAAAAGCACTTTGATGCCTCATCAGGGGTAGTAAGCACTATATAAATACAATTACTATACAATACAACAACCTGTTAGGTGGGGAAAAAATGATGTAACAAGAATTATATGATGGTCAAACCAGCTAATGGGAAGAGTGTCCACAAGAACGCTAGTAGAATTGGCAAAAATGCAATCTAAGGTGTGGCCTGCGCTATGTGTGGTGGTGTGAGCCAGTTGACTGAAACCCAAATTGTCCATGAGTTCTAACAACATGATGTAGTCTTTATTGGAGAAATCCTCCACAGGAAAATTGAAGTAGTCTAATATGGTAAATTTAGAGTGCATGATCCAAAATGTGCTGCTGTGCTTGTCTACACTGTGCTATAATTGCAAACAGCACAGTGCAAGTTAAGATAAAATAAGTATCTCTGTCTTCATGTGCTAAAATGCATATAGTGAAAAAGATAAATTAACAAGCAGTGAGAGAGGTGATGATTTTGGCATCCTCCCTAACCTAGGGAGAGAACCAAGCAGATGCCTTGAAAACAAAAAGCACATCTTGTTGAACGATTCGGTGGTGGTCCCATCCTCTTAGGACCACCCCAAGCACAGTTATTGGCAAAAATACAATCCCAAGCAAAGGTCCTGCAAAGCATTATGGGACGAGATTAGCAGTGGGCGGTGAATATTATAGTATCCAATATCAAAATAATTCTACAAAGAGCTGCAGTTCAACTAGTCGTTACTAGATGTCCCTCACGAGTCAAATGCAAAAGCATGGAAATTATTATTACATGTTACATCAAGCTGCAGTTCCACTAGTCGTTACTAGATGTCCCTCACGAGTCAAATGCAAAAGCTTCATGAAAGGGTTTCAATGCTTTTGCATTTGACTTGTGAGGGACATCTAGTAACGACTAGTGGAACTGCAGCTTGATGTAATAATAATTTCAATGCTTTTGCATTTGACTCGTGAGGGACATCTAGTAACGACTAGTTGAACTGCAGCTCTTTGTAGATTTATTTTGATATTGGACACTATAATATTCACTGCCCACTGCTAATCTCGTCCCATAATGCTTTGCAGGGCCTTTGGTTGAGATTGTATTTTTGCCCATAACTGTGCTTGGGGTGGTCCTAGGAGGAAGGGACCACCACTGAATCGTTCAGCATGATATGCTCTTTGTGTTCAAGGCATCTGCTTGGTCCTCCCCCTAGGTTAGGGGGGACCCCAAAATCATCACCTCTCTCATTGCCTAATTTTTTCATTCTTAAAGTTCACTTTTGTGAATTGGTTATATGCTTTTTAGCATGTAAAATTGCTTTATCAAAGCATTTGTAGGTGATGATTTTGCTGCTTGCTGTAGTGTAGTACTACGCCCAGGTTTAATTCCTATCTGCTCAAGCGTGCAGTCCAGGTGTTCTTTACTGATTATAGCCAGGGCGCCATCTGTCCGGCCTGGTCAGTCTATGGCATCCACTAGATCCAGCCCAATTCTTCTTTTGTTCAAATTTCCATGATAAAGAGGCAGTCTAGATCCACATTATGGATCAGATCCATAACTTTGTGTCTGTGCTTAGTCTGCAAGCACGCATTAAGGGCACCAGCTATATCCAATGTGGCTTCCACTCTTCTAAAGGTAGTTCCACAATGCATGTTGTTCTGAATACATGTGCAGCAGTTGGGACATGTATGGTGCATCAGGAAATCAGGTGATAACAGAAGGCAATATGTGGGCTTACCTATAGGTCGCAGAACAACTAGCTGGGCTTGAGTGTAAGTGGTTCTCAAGGAAGCATAAAGATTTGACTTGGAATGGACAGCATCCCTAGCGCCTAGCTCAGTCCAGGCGCAGATGGGCTTGTATTTATTTATTTATTTATTTGTTTTATAGAGCGCGAACCAGACCCGTGAGGGTATCAGAGCGCTTTACAGGATTAAAGGTGGTATACAAAGAATTAGGAAGGGAGGGACCAATTGGGTAAAATAGGTGGGTACATTCTACAAGAAAAAAAGAGCACACAGTCAAAGTTCCCGGCTACATATGGGATAAAAACGAAAAACAGGTAGATACATTTTAAAAGAAGGCTCGCAGTCTCAACTCTTGAGTGGGATGCCCAGGAGTGCAGGAATAGGTATCATCCGAAAAAGCATGGATCATGCCGAAGTGGAGGGTGGATCGTGTCGCTGAGGTGATCGTTAGTCGAGGAATTTGCTCATTAGGAAAGTTTTGGTCTCCTTTTTAAAGTGTGCCAAGGACGGAAGTCTTCTGATGTCGGGTGGGAGAGTGTTCCAAATTCTAGGAGCGGCCCCAGAGAAGGCCCGGTTGTAGGTTTTTTTTTTTCCGGAAGCGTGCTGGTTGAAGCAAAAGGTCTTTGGCAGATCTGGAGTTTCTGGCTCCTCCGGATATCACGAGTTTTTGGGCGAGAAATGCAGGGGACTTGGAGTAGAGAGCTTTGTGAGTGATGCAGGCCAGTTTAAGTTGGATTCTGGCCTCTAGGGGAAGCCAGTTCAGAGCTTTGAGGTGGGGAGAGATGTGGTCAAATTTCTTTGAGCCAGTTAGGAGTCTGGCGGCGGCGTTGAGGCAGGCTTTCAGTGGGGCCAGAGAGTTCTTGGGTAACCCTGCGAGAGTAGAGCATCCATATTCTAGTCTGGAAATGACTAGTGCCTGGATTGCCGTTTTTAGGTCAGAGGTATCGAGGAAGGGTTTTAGGTTTCTTAGGTAACTTAGATGGAATCTGGCAGTTTTGGCCATCGAGTTGATGTGGCCCGCATGTTCAGGCTGCCGTCATGGGTTACTCCAAGGGATTTCGCAGAGTCAACAATGGTAGGAGGGCAGTTTAGTGCTGTGATAGCCTTGATCCATTCCTGGATGTCTGGATTGGTTTTGGGTGGGGAGATTAGAAGAAATTCGGTTTTGTTAGCGTTAAGTTTAAGCTGGTTGGCGGTGAGCCAGTGGACAGTCAGCTTCAGGGCCTCATTCAGGGAGAGAATGTCCTCAGGGGAAGAGATTTTAATGTATATCTGAGTATCGTCGGCGTACATAAGGTAGGAGATATTGGCAGAGCGTAACACCTCTGTGAGTGGTTCCAGATAAAGATTGAAGAGGGTAGGGGAGATGGTTGATCCTTGGGGAACTCCAACCGTGATCGGAGAGGGAGCGGATAGATTACCGTTGATGAGGATTCTCTGTGAGCGATTTTGGAGGAAGGATCTAAACCATTCAAGGACGGTGTCATCCAAACCCATCCTGAGTTTGAGGCGTTCAAGGAGAATTTCGTGGTTAACCGTATCAAAGGCAGAAGATAGGTCTAGGAGGATTAGGAGACAGGTTTTGCCTTGGTCGAGGGCTTGGAGGGCTTCATCCACGATGTGGAGGAGGGTGGTTTCCGTGCTGTGTCAAGGTCTGAACCCGGATTGGAAGTTATCTAGAAGGTGGAAGTTGGTGATGTGTAGGCTCAGCTGTTGTTGCACACATTTTTCCAGAACTTTGGCTAGGAGTGGGATGTTAGATATGGGTCTATAGTTGTCGGCGGAAGCAGGGTCCAGCGTAGGTTTTTTTAAGATGGGGACGACTTGGCCAGCCTTAAGAGAATCAGGTATTGAACCCTGTAGGAGGGAGGCATTGATTATTGAGGTCCAGGAAGGGATGATGGCCTGAGAGACGGCAGCTAGGCAGTTAGAAGGGAGAGGATCATTGAAGTGATTGTTCGGGTTTAAGGAGGCTAGAATTCTCGAGATCGAGTGTTCGTCATAGATTTTAAAGTTGGACCAGTGCGCTTGGTTTTTGGGTGAGGTTTGGGAAGCCAGCGCGGAGAGAGAAGGTAGAGCCGATAGATTTTGATTTTGGTGGTGAGTTGCGGATTTAAGTTCATTTCCTAGGGCAGAGATTTTGTTGCAGAAGAAGGATGAAAATTCCTCGCTTGATATTAAGGGTTTAGGTGTTTCTTTGGAGGTTTTTGCTAGTTTGTTGGATTGGTGGTTGACCAACTCAAATAGCTTGCAAGGTCGATTCTTAGTGTTCGCCAGTTCAGATCGGAAGAATTCTTTTTTAGAGACGAGGATTTTCTTATTGTAGGCATTTCTGGCCTGGCGGAGAAGTTTTAGATGGGTTGTTGACGGGTGCTGTTTCCAGATTCGTTCAGTCTGTCGAAGGGATCTCCTCTCCTTGTTGAGGGATCCGTTGAACCAAGGATTCCTGTCTTTGATCTTGGTTCTTTTTAACTTTCGTGGAGCAAGGTCATCGAGAATGTCGGATATAGTTGAGGAATAGTGATCCGCTAGGTTGTTGACCGACGTGCACTGAGGGGGAGGGCGGAGGTCAGTCTCACAGCGCGCAGCCAGTTTCCCGTGATCAAGGTTCTTGGTGTCTCTAACCCATCGTTTGGGAATCACAGGTTGGGGTGTCCATGTCTTGTGGGTGCTAGGCAGGAGGAAGGTGATACCGTGGTGGTCAGACCAGTCACAAGGGTCACTAGAGATAAGTTTGACCGCTGATTCCTTAGCGATGATCCAGTCTAGGGTGGCGCCTTTCGTATGTGTAGGGAGAGAGCAGGCTTGGGTAAGGGCTTGGTCGACCAAGAAGTCTCTGATGGCGCTGACCTGAGGGTCATTAGGATAATTCCAATGCAAGTTGAAGTCGCCAAGGAAAATGTCATTAGTGTTAGGGGAAATCTTGGCTGTGATGATTTCCATGAGGAGGTCAGTGAAGGTGTCATTCTTGCCTGGGGGTGGTAAAAGATGTGAAGTCTGCACAGTTGGGAGTTGTTGTTAGAAATGGAGAGTGCGAGGTATTCGCAGGAGTCTGAAGGGTCCACAGGAAGTTCCGTAACAAGGAGGTTAGAGCGGTATATGCAGGCAATGCCTCCCCCTTTTTTCTTTGAATGTCTGTCCAGCCTTACGATGTTGTAATTGGGCGGGACTAAGAGGTCTAGGTAGGGCGATGAGGATTCCTTGAGCCAAGATTCAGTCAAGATCGCTAAGTCCGATTTATGACTCAAGATGAGATCAGCGACATCAGATGCATGCTTTACTGCTGAGCGGCAGTTAATTAGGAGGCCGGCTAGGGAGGGGTCGGAGTGAGTGTCAGGGGTAGATGCAGAGAAAGGTACTCTAGTTAGGTTGCTATTGACCACCCCTCTGCTGCGGAGGGTAGCAGATCTGTTGGGGTTGGTTTCAATCGTGCGGATAGGGTGTTCTTCCCTCAGGTCTGAGGTGCATGTGGTTGTCAAGGCAGAATCGTAGCTAATGAGGAGGTCAACCACTTCTTCCTCCGTGAGGTCTAATGGGTTAGGCGTGCCGGGTGTGGGTTTGTAGGTATGGTGGCAGGGTTGCTTGCGGGGGCGCAAGTGTCTCAGGGATAGTGGTAGTGGGTGAAGGAGGGGCTTAGTGTAGGGGATGGGGGTCGCGTTCTGTGAGAGCCAGAGATTCGAGAAGGAGAGTTCGGTGAGGTGTAGGAGGTGCTTTAGATCCAGAATGGACTTGTGGATGCTCAGGGTTAATTCGGTGGCTCTGCGGTGGAGATTATCAATATCTCTAAGAGATGTAGGTTCAGACGGGCAGGGGGCCAGTTGCATGCGAGCGATTCTGATAGAATGTGCTGGTAGCCTAGTGGTGGGTTCTGGCCGGCCGGGGGCCGGTTTCATGCGAGCGATCCTGGTGGAGTGTGCCGGTAGCATAGTGGTGGGGCTAGGTCGATCAGTACCCCAGTGAGAGGTAAGATCTTGCGGGCAGGGGGCCGACGGGGTGGGAGCAATTCTGTCGGACTGCGTTGGTAGCCTAGTGGTGGGGCTAAATCGACCAGAGTCGTGGGCCCTAGTAGACGTTTTGATACCAGTGTCGTGGGCCCTAGTGGAGGTTTCAATAGCCCGGTGTGCGGGAAGATTATGCGGGCTGGAGGTTAAGGGTTTGGGGACGCTTCTGATGGCAGGTGCTGGTAGCGTGATAGCGGGGCTAGGTTGGTTCGAGATGAGGGCCGTAGGGGAGTTACGGAAGCCGATGGAGAGGGGGAGCGTGTAGGCCTGAGTTCAGTGGTATAGGCGCGCAGTGGTTGGCATGCGTTGGTGATAAGGTAGTAGTGAAGTGGGCACTAGCATGTGTGGTTAATGAGAGGCTAGGTGCACTTGGCGGATTGGGTGAGAGGTGGAGCGGGGGAGCGTGGACTGGGTAGGGTTGTGAACATATTTTTTAAGGAGGGTGAAAAGGTCTGCAAATTTGATGAGGTCTTTGGGTGTCCCTTGAATCAGGATAATGCCGCTATTGTACAAGGTGATGGTGAGGTCAGCACGCAGGTTTGCAGATGGTGTGATCGTGAGTTTTTTTCCGTGAGGGATGTTCCTGGCTTCCTGTACTTTGAGGAGGCTCGAGAAGGCATTGCGCCAAAGAGACGTTTTCCTGGAATGGAAGATGAGGTCGTTAATGACAGTGCCCTTGTCCACGCAGAGACGAAGATCAGATATCAGGGTCTCAGGATGACTTTTCAGGATGGAGTGTTTGAGGGATTTAGAGGCGGATTTGGAGAGATTAGGTGGATAGGTAAGCTTGTCTTTGGCACACCTTTGGCGTCTGAGCTGCAGCTGTGTTTTTGAGGGCAGTGCTCATCGGCTTGAGCGTCTGCACCTGCTTCCTGGTTTGAACGGGTTTGAATTATGTTAAAATCTTGTTACCATACCTAACTATATTATCAATTTAACCATATTTGGACGAGAAACTACCGTTTTCAAGGCTACTCTCCCGCCTCCCGAATCTTGCATGCAAAAACCTGATTCCTCTGCGGGCTTCAGCCAACAGGGACTGGTCTTGTGTCATTCGGAGTATACACTGCCAGTAACCTGCTGCTGCAGGCCAGTGCACAACATGTTTGTCACGCTCTCTCTGCCTGACAGAGTGCTTTCTCTGTGCTATTGACAGGTAGGGAAAAAACATGTGTTTGCATTTCAGAGATCTGATCCTGCAGCAGCACACTTGTAAGTCCCATACATGCCAATAGACCCAATTCAGGCCTCAATAGAAGTCAATGGAGAAAAATACATTCTGGTTACTATTTTTTTTAAATCTCCCAATTCCCTCTTCTAAAATGTTTGCATGCATGTTGTAAGGAGCAGAGCTTGGACTCTGATTTGCAGGTGGTTTGACGGGCTAACCACCTGCTCTGGCCAGCACAGCAGCAGTTTCCTACAGAGTCTGGTCAATGACCAGATCCTTCTAATTCTCTTTTAAAAAAATTGGATACTGCAGTACCAGGTGGAAATTGTGATACCACATAGGAGAATCTTGCTGAATACCACGGGTCTAGCACTAAAATTGTGGTTTCTGTGACAAAAAATACATTAAAAAATGTAACCGAAAGGAATGTCCATTTGTTAGCCCCAAATGAGTCCGGGTGTCAGGTTGTGCTCATCCTGCCGCCTTATGTGCCATTTTTCATTTTTTTTTCTGGACTCAGGACTCAGTCCCGTAGTCATGTATTGGCAGGCGCAATATTTCTGCCATGTTGCAATCAGCCAGTCACATAGTTTCAGTACTGCACTTCTTTCTATGGATCTGCAGTACCGAAAAGGCTGACAGGAGTAAAATCACCAGTAGCCAGCCAAATCTTTGGTACCTCGGTTGTACCAATGTACCCAGAGGTCCAGCTATCTCTAACTTTACTTGAGGATTAACCTCTTCATGCCCAACCCGAGCCCCACCTCCAACCACCTATGAAGCTAAACAAATTTATTTCGCGAATATTGCCCAGAGGGAAATACCCAGAATAATTTGTAAATGTGTGTGAGTGCAACTGAACGAGTACTCATGTGATACATCAGACTCCAAGTAGGAGGACGGCCTAGTAAGAAGGAGTAGGAAAAAGAAGGGTCATATCCTGTGGTCCTGAAAAAAGTCAAGTGGCCCGTATAGGCAGTGATTAGGCTGAAACATGTAGACCTAGAGATGCTGGAGATAAATAAGTTCCTCCAAGAGCATCGCCAGTTGTTTTTTAACTTACCAGGGTACCATTTTGAATAAAATATGGAAATTCTCTATAAATGGTACAGCTACGTAATTTTAACTTCAAGATTCCTCCACAAGATAGTAAGTGCTCCCTTAGAATCCAAGGTAGAGCCCGCCGCATGAACTTTGGCTGGAAAGGGGTACACTATAATTAAAACTTCATAAACGGCGGCTTTTGCTTGTTTATCTCTGCCTTCAAGTCCACCATGAACATTTTGCTTCTGTTATGATGAAATGACTCAGGAATCTTTGGGGCATATTAGCAAGACCCACGTTAAATTATCGCTGTTTAGCGGCAGGAAACTGCCGCTAAAACGGCGATAATGGGCTTGCTAATATGCGTTATGGAATTCCAATAGAAGCCCAGGTTAGATGTCCTGCACATCTAACCTGGGCTTCTATTGAATTCCATAACGCATATTAGCAAGCCCATTATCGCCGCTTTAGCGGCAGTTTCCTGCCGCTAAAACTGCGATAATTTTAACGTGGGTCTTGCTAATATGCCCCATAATTTTATAAATTCTAACTAAACGTATCTGACAAAAATGTGGTGGTAAAGCAATTTTCGGAACTGAAATTAGTAATCACAAAAGTTTTTCTTTCTTTTTTCAACTGATATCTTTAGATACCATAAACAAGGGTAATCAGATATTATACAGAGAATATCAATAACTACTGAGGAAATACTTCCTGATTTGTATATTTTTTTCTGGTGAGTGTTTATGAATTGATGGCTTCTGAAGATTAGATTGAACTGGTCCTGAATGTTATATTTTATCGAGGGTAACTACACGAAGAGTATCTATTCTACCTTCAAGTAACTGATATGGTAATTAGAGATCTATGGTGCCTTTATGAATTATAAATTAGATCTGTTAATTCTCCATATAGATTAGTAGGCTACCTTTGAGTACATATCCAGTGGACAACTGATCTAGTACTAATAAATTTGTTTGTTTATGGATGGAAAATTGACTATATATTTAGTTGTAGTGAGTTTGTTTGCTGTTGGATGGTAAGTAAATAATAAGAATGATTCCAGTTAGTTCATTAGAACACATAGATTTGAATTCCTGCAATGGGGGTGTTTTTAAGACGTGTCATTTGAGATACACTTTTTATGCCTGTAGACATTATGCATGTATGTAAAAAATGTGTAACCTAGACTCTCTTGCTTGGCGTGCAACACTAGCTGGATATAATATTAGGAGAAGGGGAACCCCTTGAGTTAATGAACAGTAAACAGATACAAGTTCACAAGCTGAACCAATTCTAACATGTCTCTCTAGGTGGGTAACATTTTGCTGTTGCAAGTTATCGCCAAGGCAATAAATTCTTTTCCTTTGACTCTGGGATTACATATGCTTCAAAAGTTAATCACTCAGGGCCCGATTCACAGAACTAACTTAAGACAAAATCCTAAACTTACTCTCATTTTGGTATTCACAGAAGGCACTTACTCATTTTGGTATTCACAGAAGGCACTTACTTACTCATTTTGAGTAACTTACTCATTTTGTGTAACTTACTCATTTTGGTAATCACAGAAGGCACTTACTCATTGATGAGTAAGTGCCTTCTGTGAATACCAAAATGAGTAAGTTACACAAAATGAGTAAGTTACACAAAATGAGTAAGATACTCATTTTGGTATTCACAGAAGGCACTTACTCATTTATGAGTAAGTGCCTTCTGTGAATACCAAAATGAGTAAGTTACACAAAATGAGTAAGTTACTCAAAATGAGTAAGTAAGTGCCGTCTGTGAATACCAAAATGAGTAAGTGCCTTCTGTGAATACCAAAATGGTAGTAAGTTTAGGATTTTGTCTTAAGTTAGTTCTGTGAATCGGGCCCTCAGATAAAGACTATTTCTAGGAAAATATAATTCTAAGGGTAATACTGTTTCATTCTTTATAAACAAGTTAGGTACACTGATAGTGTGGGGCTATCTTCATGTGATACCACTATATACATTGATGATGTCATCATATATGAAGTTGTATATTGAATTTGACTATGTTCTCAAAATATCTCTTATGTTGCCATACCATATAGTGAATGATGTGCTATGCAATGATTGATGACATTTTATGTATGTTGTAAGTATGTTCAGCATTGGTGTACAATCTATATGTCGGCTAATCTGCTCACATAAGTTTTTTATGTGGTTGGTGTTTATATGTCTTATATGTGCTCTGTTACCAGCCCTGAGGAAGCTGCATAGCTTCAAAACACGTGTTTGCTATATACAAGTTTAAATACCGATGACAATGCGTGGCTCTCTCATGAAAATTGAAAGCAACACTTTTTAAAATACTTCATTATGAAAACTGCATGAATACGATTATTTTCAATTCAAATTACCGGGTAAGGAATCTTAAATCAATTTATAAAATACATAGGGGCCTCATTTATGAGGCCGTACCGGCACTTTTGTGCCGCCGGAACGTCACTTTTTTGACGTTCCAGTGGCGCAATGTGCCACTGGCATATTTATAAGGCCACTTAAAGCCATTGTACGTGACTTTTCATGGCCTTATAAATATGTGCCCCTTCCACACAGTAAACTGCGTGAAAGGGGCATTCCATAGATGTTACTGGGGGTGTTCCCAGCAACTTCCATGACTTTTTGACACAGCCCCAGATTTACGAGAAATCGTAAGGCTGAGGCAGTGACCAAAACTTACGCCTCTCCAGGGGAGGCGTAAGGGAGGCACAACGAGGAGAAATATCTTTATTTCTCCTCGTTTTCCTCATTCTGCAGCACACATAGAAAGAGAAAAAAGCCTCTTGTGATTGTTTTTGTGCAGGAAGGTTTCCCTTCCTTCAAAAAATAATCATCCCCGCAACGCAGGCACCTTTGCACCATGGTGCAAAGGTGCCTGCGTTGATGCACGGCAGCCCATTGTGCGCCGGCGCAGGGAAGAAGGACAGGAATGTGCCATATCTAACAGATATGGTGCATTCCTCCCCTTTTCTTTTGCCTTAGGGCAGCGCAGCAGCAAGGCCTGCTGCGCTGCCCTACAGCAAAAAACCCATAAATGAGGCCCATACATGTGCACTGGAGTGTAACCTGTTCTACAGGGAGGTCTAGCACCGGGCACATAACTCGTTTATCTATATAAATGTGTATCTATGATGATTATAAACAGGGCAACTGCTAAGAAATTTGCTTGTTGATAATTGTGTTCCTAATTTATTTGCATATTTAATTGTGGTAGTGATGTAAAAAAAATATAGATAAGAGGGAGGCATTGGCAACCAAACTTTTTTCAGGTTTATAATGTGGTGGTCCTAATACCAAAAATAAGAATCAACCTAAAAGCTTAAAATAGTTGTTCCTTAAATTAGATCATATTCAGAAAAGAGAGTCACTCAAGTGGTGGGAATCAATGATACTTAAGAAATACTTAGAAGTTAATAGTATACTCCGGGGCCTCTCAATAAATATCATTCCAGTGCTAGAAGCCTAGATAATGAAAGAGCAGAAAGATGGGAACAGAAAATCAAACATATTGGGATTTAATTGAGATGCTAATAGATTCAGCAGTGACTCAGATAAATAAAATAGTTAAAGAAATAAATGA
This sequence comes from Calotriton arnoldi, assembly GCA_963921515.1. Classification (NCBI taxonomy): domain Eukaryota; kingdom Metazoa; phylum Chordata; class Amphibia; order Caudata; family Salamandridae; genus Calotriton; species Calotriton arnoldi. The sequence continues at coordinate 2,250,684 of CAWUFW010001484.1, read as the reverse complement.
GATAAAAAATGATAGTGAGATATTCAATTGTCCCAAGAATACCACAATCAACTATGAAATTTAGGATGCTATCATGGACAAGTATCAAGAGGAATGTGAAGTAAACGGGGTAAGAAATCAACACTTACCTGAACAAAAAGATCCCCAACAGGCAACTCCCTCATCTCACTCACCATCAGCCAGAATGTAAAGCTTTTCTCCTTGGTTTTCGGAGTCCCTTTTAGCAGAAATAGCAGACTGTAGAAAGCTGGAACAAAAATGGAGAAACACTAAATCCCTTGCTGACACACTTACTTATAAAGCAGCTCTAGGAACCTATCATAAAAACCTAAGGGAAGCAAGAAAGACCCACATAGTGGAAAGAATCAACAATACAGGAGATTCAACAAAAGAATTATAAAAGATTCCAAAAGAATTCACTAAGCACTTTTGGGCTTATATACAAGCCCCTTGCACCGCTGCTGCATCACTTTTAACATGGGAAAAAGTGACATACCGGCGGCGCAAGGGGCTTGTAAATAAGCCCCTTTGTTTCTGCCTCTCCCATTCCAGCATCCCAGTCTCTCTGCGATGATCTCGCAGACCATTCTGAGGAAAAATATCTCCAAAATCTACCACACCCTTTCAAATGGTTTCAAACAGGAAGGACTGGACTCACTCGCCTCCTTAGCTACTCATTACCACGCCCTTCTGGAAAATTGTGATCCATTCACCCCTGAGCAAGCTCACCAGAGGATCCCTATCCTCCCTATATCATGGTGATCCTGGCCCCAGCACTTCTCCCCACGATCACAGGTCTGTATAATCAGATTCAGTAAATGCATGAAAAAAATTGCCCTCTGGATGTCGTCCAACTGCCTTCAAATGAACAGTTGAAAGACTGAGATCCTGATTTTCGGCAAGGCTCACACCTTTTGGTACGAAGACTGGTGGCCCCCAGAACTGGGGTCGGCCCCTTCCCCTAAAAAGGTAGTAAGAAATCTAGGCATCCTGATGGACGATAACCTGTCTTTGAAGGAAGAGGGGAGTGGACTCTCGCCAATGGAGTTAGCAGCACTGCTCGGAGCTCCGCTTGGCCAGACCTAAGCCAGAATCATCCTGTCGGTGAAGCCTGGCCCTGGGCCCCCCCAAGCCCCTCCATTACTGCCCCATCTCTTGGCGGTGATGAGGGGAAAAAGACGACCGAGCGGACCGCCAATGCCGATTCCCCCAGGGGTGTCCATGTGAAAGCAAGGCCGTGAATCAAGATGGCGGCTACCTCACGGTGAAGGAGTGGCGGTGTTGCCAGATTCCTGAGTTGCGGGCCCAGCTTGGAGGCGGTGCCTGGTGCGCCTGGTGGGCAGCTTGTTGGACCCGGCTGTCGGCCGGTGGAGCTGTGGCGACCTGCCCGGACCGATCTGTGATCCTTGGTGGACCCCGGGAGCGAAGGCGGCAGTGGAGCAGGTAGGCGGACGGAGGAGCGGAGAACCACATCCTGCTCCGGCGGTGGTGCCCTTCCTGAGTGGTGCATCCTGCCCGGGATCCTCTGTTATGAATGGAAGAAACTTATCATTGGTTTCATAAAGTCTTGGGTGGTTGCGCAGATTCAAGATTACTGTGGAATGTACAATCTGAGACTTTGTTTGCATTCAAATATACTTTTTATGATGAGCATATGGTAATAGTTATGTACACTGTAAAATGATACTTATTGGAAAACAATGTGCCACGTTTAATTGAAGAGTAATCATCTTAAAAGTCTGCAGTTGAGTGCTGTACTTGAAAGCCCTAGAAAAAACACGTTTTTAAACTACCAAACGTGTCTTCAAGAGCACACGTGTGCATCTACATCTGCATAAAGAATCCCAACTTGTTAATCGGAAACGTGCGTTAAACAGTTAACACGTGCGCACGTGTTTACAGTGAACGAGCGGAGCGCCGATAGTATTTAAACCGCGCCCGCTCATTCTGAAATGCTTCGCCTCGTTGCTGATGCAGTACTCACCTGGCTCCAGACCCGCTTCGGTGCTGTCCCGACGCGCATCCTGCAATCCTTCCTGCTTCTTGGACGAGAGTTCCGGTCCTGGTGTTCCCTCGTATCCTGTCCTCCGGCGCGTCTTCCTGTAACCTAGGAGAGAAAAGGAAAGTTTTGATTCAGTTGCCTGGCAACGCTCAAGAAAAGAACGGTAACACAAATAATTTAGTTTTGAACATTGCGGTGACATTTTAACGAAACAGTAAGACTTACATTACCTTTCTATTTAATTTAAAAGACATTTAAAAAGTGCTCAAGCGCAGAAGCACTTTTAAACGAAGGAACAAGAACTCTGCTGATTTCTTTGTGTAAAAATCTTCCAAACTGAAATTGTAGTGCAACTTCGTTAACTCCTTAAAAAACCATAGAACTTTGTTAACCTTTTGTGGTCCTCAAAAGCAATGCAAGTACTTAAACCAGCAATATCCCTGGACAATTGTATGTAAGATAATTTATATTGTACCTGCATATTGTGCTCTCTTTTATGTATTTTAGTTGAAGCGACGTTTGGCATCTCTGATAAGAAAATTACAGATATGTCAGAAATGAATGTTACAAAGCACTTTTAATGTCAAGACAAAGGAGAAGTATATGTTCCTAACAAATTGTGTTATGTTTTAGAAAAAGCTAGTAAAGAAACGAGAATAAAGACCTACGCTATAGAAGTTAATCAATCCAGAAGTTCACCTACAAACATAAAGGGTAGGCTCAATAGAAAGTACTAGTATATGAATGAGTATTATTAAGTTCATTTATAGAATGTTTGAGTAATGTAGTCTTTTCTTCTGCATAGTTGTTGTAGGACAAACATTAACCCCGAAGTGCTTCCTGAGAAGAGATATACTTCATTATCCCTGCCTTTCTGAGAGACATGTCCCTGACAATCAGCAGATAGTAGAAAGACATCCTGTTTCTTGTTTCTCTTGTCTCTCAATCCCATCCCCCTTCCCCCGGGAAGTTATAGGATTGGCAATCGTGTGACCTTCTTGCCATTCTTGTAATTTCCAGAGGGTTTCGGGAACTGTCATCAAGGGAGGAACAAACTGGAGTACAGGTGAGTGGCTGTCGTAACATCCTCTCCCTGAGGCGTACGGAGCTCATTTGCAGCGGCTCCTGAGATGGACGTCCCGATCCGGGAGCAGGAAGCAGTGTCCTGCCCGCCCTGACGGGTTGCAAAGGGAGGTCCTGAGCAGTGGGTTGCGGCCCACTTTTATCGCCTGTGTTGACAGTGCATTACAGGGAGCTCTCGCTTTGAGCTAATCGGCCCGCATGTCGGTGCCCCCACCACCATCCGCCTTGTGATCACTTTCCCTGAGATCCTGATGGTCTGCCACTGATCACCTGCGCGTGGTAGTGGAGATTGGGGGCTGTCTCTGTGGGCTGGCGCCTGGAGGCCCAGGACTGTCGAGGATTGGGCTCGCTGTGGCGTCCGACTGCTTCTGGGAACAGATACCTCGCCCTCCTGCAAATCATCACTGACGTTTACTGGCTGCCGCCCTATTCTGTGCTGCTAATGGGTGCGCCTGGAGTCTAGCTGTTGCTCAGAGGAATCTTGCGCACTCCCAAAGGAGACCCACGGCAGACTCACCCATCTGGAGTTTCATAACTGGTTGTGACAGCTGCATATAGCGAACATACCAACCTCTGTAGATCGCTGCCTCAAGCATGGGTAAGATCTCTCGGAAGCGTGACCTGGGCACTGGCAATCAGGCTGGAACTGCCCTGACGGTTGATGTGGTGGACACTGCAAGACCACCACCAACGGAGGGTCTACAGAGTGAGCCCACTCTGTTGGATATCTTTCAGGCCATTACTGCGTCTAGAGGCCATTACTGCATCTAGAGAGGCATTGGAATCGAAATTTGAGGGCTTGAGATCAGACTTTGGCATATTAAAAGATGACCACAACAGTTTGGCTGACAGTGTCACGACAATGGAAAGAGATATGAGTGACCTCCCTATGAATATGGCGTTGATGCGTGAGTGGATGACACAGATGTAGACCAAGGTGCGCACCCCAGAAATCAGGGCCAAAGACAGTGAAAACAGATCACGGAGGAATAATATCCATATCATAGGGCTCCCTGAGCACACTGAGGGAAGATACATGGTGGTCTATCTGCAGTGGTGGCTGCGCGAGGAAGTGGCACCAGAGGGCCTTTCCTAGTTTTACACCCTGGAGAGGGCACACAGGGTCCTTGCCCGGCTGCCATTGCAGGGTGCGCCACTTAGGCCGGTGGTTGCCAGACTTCTCTACTATTGAGACCGGGACCATATCCTTGCACAGGCCAGGGAAAGATGAGATATTAGGGTGGACAATAACAAGGTGATGATTTTTCCTGATTTCACCAAAGAGGTACAGATGCAACGATCCACGTTCCTGGAGGACAAGCGGTGCCTTCGCCAAATGGGACTGCGTTATGCTATGTTATTCCCGGCACGATTGAGAGTGGTAACACCTACAGAAAGTGTGGGACTGGCTTGAGACACATCCGCGGGCCGATGCTAACGGAGAGTCACCGAATCAACTACGTAGACGGAAAAAAGACTACAAGGTGGGCCTCCACGTGGGACGGCTCCATCAGGAGAGGAGGCCCAGAGAGAGCAACGACGTGCAGTGGAGGGGGTGGCGGCACTGAGTGGGAGAGGAACGAATACGTCATCTTCGCTGGCTGGGGACGATGCTCAGGAATCCGATCTAATCCAGGATGTCAGCTCGGTTGAGAACTCTGATAACAATCTACCGACTGTTATTCCGAGCACGGCAAATGATATAATCTGAAGTTACTGGTACACTTTGAGACTTATGGTGACTACTGTGAAATGCTTGCTGAGATCCCTGTGATACCTCATGGGGGAGGGCTCTTGGGAAGGTGGAACCCTATTCTTGTTCTCTACTACTGGCTGGCTGAGGGGAGGCTGGGCGGGGCGTTCCTTTTTGACCTTCCCTCCGCCTTTCCTCACAGATTTGGTGGGTTCACCTACGAATGCATGCAAGTGTTTGTTTGTTTGGATGGGGGTACTTACCTGCTTGTCCTGAGGTGTAGGAGTTGGGGTGTTTTTTGTTTGACTATTGGGGGGACAATGAGGTGCATGCCCTGTGCCAATGTCTCCTGTTTTGCTGCTGGGGCGGGTGGTTCTGAGCTTGGGACATGGGGAGTAGGTGGCGCCCCATGATGTCAGTCTCACACACGCAATGGCTACCCCCATAAATTACAAGATATTGTCTTGGAACATTAGAGGAATGCATACCCCGATGAAAATACACAAAGTATTCTCCTATCTTAATAGATGAGGAGTACAGATAGCGCTCCTTGTGGAGACCCATCTTTTAGCCAAAGAGGGAGCAGCGTTACGACGCAGATGGAGAGGGCAGGGCTATTGTAACAAATACTTGGCCTATGCAAGGGTGGCCATGATCTACGTGCGCCCGGGGGTCCCCTTTCAATGTATAGAACAGACGGTGGATCCTGATGGCCGCTATGTTGTGGTCACTGGCCGTCTCGATGGGCATGATGTGGCTATAGGTAGTATAAATGACCCAAATGTGAACCAAGCTGTGTTCTTTGACAACCTTTTACTGGTGTTGGCCCCTCACTTGATGGGCTCGATAATTTTGGGAGGAGACTACAACTGTGTGGCGGACCCGGCTTTAGATTGTTTCCACCCACCGTTATGGGAGTCACCGACCCGCAGGGTGGCCCGTACATTTACTGCCTGGCAGAGAGAATGGGGAGTAGTAGACCCCTGGCGCTTACAGCTTGCAGGGGAGCGCGACTATTCCTTTTTTTTTGGCTTGCACGACTTGCATGTGTCCCCCTGGACACGCTTTTGTGCTCACTGGACGTGCATAAGTTGGTTCGTACTACAGAGTACCTATCCCGTACTATCTCTGATCACAATCCTCTCCAATTAGGACTGGATTGGATAAGGGCCAGATCTTGTATTCCGGTGTGGAGATTGAAACCGAACCCTGGAGGACCCAGTATTCTGAGACACAGTCAGGGCTGCTATTTGTCATTATTTTGATGAAACCGCAGGCTCTGCGTTATCCCCTTTAGCAGAGTGGGAGGCTTTTAACGTAGTGATACGTGGGACCTGCATTTATGAATCAGTGGGCATTCGTAGGACACTTTTATCAGAGATCTCGTCCTCTGAGGAGGAGTTGAGGGCCCTGGAACGAAGCAGACCGGAACACCCTGAACTACATCCTGAAATGCTGGTGGCTAAGAAGAGGGTTGCGGAGCAGGTGGAGCAGTTGCAATGCTTTGACTATAGGCAGTATATGATACGGACGCATGCTGAGAGAAACCGCACTGGATCATTGTTGGCTTGGTTGGCGAATCCGGCAAAGCGGGGCTCGATCATTGTGGAGCTTACCGCTGCTGACATTGCTAGGCTCTATAGGCTGGATGCCATTAACCTGGAGTGTTTTGACTACTATTCTAAGCTGTATCGTAGTATGGCTGATTTCCCATCGGCAGACGTTGCAGCCTTCCTGACATCCCTGCAATTTCCCACTGTGTCCCCAGAAGAGGCTAAGGACTTGGGAGAGGATATTACTCTCCCGGAACAAGACACCGAGTACGGACGGGGTGCCATTGAGTTCTACTCCACTTCCTTAAGTATGCTTACCCCGAGGTTGGATGATCCTTACAAATCCGCCAGAACTACGGGTTTGCTCCCTTTATCGACTAGGGAGGCTTTGATTGTGCCACTATTGAAGTCAGAGAAACCAGCATGCGATAAGAAGGCCTATAGGTCATTGTCTAAGCTCAACTTAGATTATAAAATACTGAGCAGGATCCTGACAACTCAGCTTCTGCCCCACATATCTACTCTAATTCATGCGGATCAGGTGAGATTTATTCCAGGCTGAAAACATGGCACTTAATATAGATAGGCTCCTCGCACTCCTGGAGGCAGACTCCTACGATAAAGTGCAGGCAGTGATCTTTGCAGTGGACATCAAAAAAGCTTTCAATAGTCTAGAGTGGAGCTTCCTCTATGATGTGATGACTCGTTTTGGCCTGGGCCAGGGCTACGTCAACTGGACAAGAGTTATACAGTGGAATGTGGCACTAGGCAGGCTGCCCCCTGTCACCACTGCTCTTCGCTCTGACTATGGAACCGATGAATTGCCATGCCAGAGCCGGGAATGCTTATGATGGTGTTAAAGTCAGAACCCAACTACATCATACTGCTTTATACGCCGACGATCTCTTACTTTTTTTACAAGATGCAGAAGCGGCCCTTACGGGTGCTCTGGATTTTCTGGAGCGATTTGGCGCTCTCTCTGGGCTCCGTGTTAATTGGCAGAAATCTTACCTCTTCCCCATGTCCGCACCTAGGAACCAGCCAGAGGACAGGGATATGCTCAAGTGAGAGTCCAGATGCTTGCTCTATCTGGGGGTACAAATTTACCATGATCCAATGGACCTACTGGAAGGGAATATGGGACAGGTCATTTGAGTGCTTTGCTCTAGTATTGATTTTTGGAAAACACTTCCCCTTTCAGTGGCGGGCCACATGGCTTTACTAATAATGATAGCCCTCCCCCATTTGCTGTATTTCTTTGTGGTATTGCCGATCTGGGTCCTTAGGGCACTATTTGGAATATTGATACGCTTATCACGGGTTTCCTTCGGGGTACGGGTCGAAGACGAGTGGTATTGTCATGATGCAGCAGCCTAAGGAAGAAGGTGGTCTGGGTGTTCCCGATTTCGAAGCGTGCTATTTGGCGGCACAACTACAATGGCTTACACAGTGGATCGCCGGCAGCCTTACCCCTGGGCGGAGGTTCGGACCATCTGTATCTGATCTTTCCAGGTGGATCAGGGTGCTTCTCCAGCTTCCCTGTCCTGGGCGGGCCGACCCCATTGAGTTTCGAGTGATGTGCCGCTGTTGGACTCGAAGTCTGAGATGGGCGCGTATACCACTGCCTTACTCTCCAGATATTACCTTGACATTCCTGGGGGTGCTACCGCATGGGGGAGATTGGAAAATGTTAATGAACTGGGTGGAGGCAGGAGCATCGACACTTGGGTCATTAAGCCACAACCTTTGCCGCAAGAGCGGAAGCATTTTTAATATTATACACAACTTTATGCAACAAACAACCATTGACAAAGCCAATAGTCCTGGCTTCTTGTAGGTGTAATGTTACTTGTATTATATATCTGGATGCAATGACAGTATCAATCAATCAATCATATCACTTGTAAAGCGCACCACTTACCCGTGAGGGTCTCAAGGCGCTGGGGGTTGGGGGGTGCTGCTACTGCTCGAAGAGCCAGGTCTTGAGGAGTCTTCTGAAGGTCAGTAGGTCTTGGGTCTGCCGTAGGTGGGTGGGGAGGGTGTTCCAGGTCTTGGCGGCGAGGTGGGAGAAAGATCTGCCACTGGCAGTCATTCTTTGGATGCGGGGGACTGCGGCGAGGGCGAGGCCGGTGGAGCGGAGCTGGCGGGTGGGGTTGTAGAAGCTGAGTCGTCCGTTGAGATATGCTGGTCCGGTGTTGTGGAGTGCTTTGTGTGCGTGGGTGAGGAGCTTGAAGGTTATCCTCTTGTTGACGGGGAGCCAGTGCAGGTCTCTCAGGTGGGGTGTGATGTGGCTGCGGCGGGGGATGTCGAGGATCAGACGTGCAGAGGCGTTCTGGATGCGTTGCAGCCGTCTCAGGAGTTTGGCCGAAGTTCCTGCGTAGAGGGCGCTTCCGTAGTCCAACCTGCTGCTGACGAGTAGCAGCAAAATATCAGTCGGGTGGCACACTATGCGAAGCACAGATGTTTCGCTGAATTGATTTTATGCCACGCCCTTAATTGCATCGGTCACGCCCCTTTGAGAGACCACCTAGTTTTTTCATCCCACTTAAAGCACTGGTCTCCACGCGCGGTCGGGTTCTTGGCGCACATAGCCTTAGCTGCAGCGCACAGAGACCTTACTCTGCCGCATACAGAGGAAAAAAATTAGAAGGAACATTGCTCTTACTTATTATATTTCACTACCTAGCAGTTCCATGTACTCTGTATGATTATTGCTAAATATTATCATGCCGAACGTGAGATGATTATGTTCTCATAAAATGACAATAAAATTTGTTTTTAAAAAAAACTGTCTTTGAAAGAACAGGTGAACTCTATCTGCAGTACCTGTTTCGGGATTAAGCGCCTACTTAGGAAAGCTTTCCAGTGGCCGCCCCTTCAGACCAGAAACTCTCTCACTGAGGCACTTATTGTAAGTCGCCTGGACTTTGGCAATGCCCTCATGGTAGCAGCAAATGAAGCTCTCCTAGCTAAACTTCAGGTTGTACAAAGCACGGCTGAATGCCTGGTTTGTAACCTGCCACCCCACTCTGCATCGGAGCCCACGCTCAAATCTCTGCATTGGCTACCTATTTAAAAGTGTTCTCTTTTCAAACTCTTCTACCTAGTCCACAAGTCCTTATCTGGAAACGGATATATATACATCTATATATATTCAGTGAAAAAAACAAACGTTAAAGTAAGGTTATAGTTAGATGAGAATTTCAGTGACAAAATAACGTTTTAAACGTACAAAACCACTGAAATTCACCAGTTACAGTTATCTTAAGTAACTATAACTCGTGCCCTAGAGTAACCATAACTCACGCTCCCGCCTTGCACAATTTTCTCATCAATAATTTAATTGCAAATGGTGCAGTGATATTATTAATGATGTCATAGATGTCATGAGTGATGTAATTTGTGTGGTAATTAGCAGTGCATGGGAGGATGTGTGTGGCATGGGGTTGGCCACAGGGCCTGACTGCAGGTGAGCGACCCCCCCCCAAGCCACTTTGGGCCCTCGGGTCCCCAGTCCCAATGGACAAAATATATTTCTAAAGGGGAGGGGGGCACATGGCTCCCATCCCCACAAGGGATGGCCTCAGGGACCCCAACACTGGTTCCTTTAAGGCTCCCTTAATAGGCCCGGGGAACCCATACCCCAGAGTCTAATTCCTTTGGAAAGGGGAGGGGGACACGCGGCCCCCGCCCCCGAGCCTTAATAGACCCCGGGGACCCCATCCTCTGTGGCTGAATGCGATAAAAAAAGATGTGGGCTGCGTGGCCACCCCTTCATGAGCCTGCAAGAGCCGGCACTGCTCTCGCCTGGCAGGAGCAGCTGCTTATGCTTGCTCCCAGGAGAATCTGTTTCCTTGCCCGCAGGCGCGCGGGGAAGGAAACAGAAGTCTGCTCTCACCCTGTGGGAGGATTTTTAAATCTCCCACCAAGTGAGAACAGACATGCCTTCCCTACCCAAACTCCTTCAGGCAGGAAAGGCATATTTGCTCCCACCCTGTGGTAGATTTAAAAATTCTCCTTCAAGGCCAGAGCAAACATACGTTTTTCTGCCCGTCCTGACAAATGCGGTGCTAGTGGCAATATAGCTAAGTCAAAAATTCCGCAGGAAAGGCATTTTTTATTTTCTTAATAAGTTTGCCACTGTTTATTCCAAAAAACGTTAATTCACCTTGGCTCCTTCATGGAATGTCTTGTGCTGATCCTTCGAGTGAGGGCCAAGGAAAAGGGGTGGCCCCAAAAGTGTGAATTTTCATTTTAATTCCCACAGGACAGTCTGCTCTCTTATACAGGAGGAAACAGCTGAACTGAATTGCACCAATTCTGACACAGCATTAGAACTTCATTGACAAAGCCTGCTTTTTGAGATTTGGTGTACATCCATTCCGCCATTTTCACATTAGAGATATCTGGACTGTTGGTTAGCGTGGTACTCGAGCAGTATCAAATATTTAAATAATAGATGCTCCTGATTGACAGTTAAAGGTTTTTACTACAATTTGCTATTTTGATACTGCAGATGTGGAGAAGGAACTGATGTGATTGCTGGCTGACACATGACGGGAAGTGTTGCAGCCGGAGTTACACGACTCAGGTACTTGGTAGTCAAGACTGAAAAAAAAAGAGTACAAAGGGGGTAGAGGGAGCACACCCTGACCTCCAGGCCCATATGCAGGACCCCAAAGAGACCGTCCCTTAGGTTACATTTTTAAAAATTAAAATTAAAAAAAGTTTGCTGTAGGAACCTCAGTTTCAGTGGCTGGATGCATGTGACAAGCTTAACGATGCAAATATTACCTCAAGATTTGCACCGCTGCTTCACAGAGATGATATGTACCCAACTCCTTGTGCCCTACCTTTCTTAAAACTAAGGGGCATATACTCAAGAACGTGTGATAACCATCGCAAAAGTTACTTAACGCAACCTTCAACATCGCAGTCCATCGCGGGAAATTTACGCCGTGTTAACCAAGTATTCACAACACGGCGGTATCATGCGATAGTCCCCAGATAACCCGACAACTGACCGCGTTAAAATCAACGCCACGCCTCAAAAATGCGAAACACGAACGCAAAAAAAGCTGCGATGAGGCCAAGCGCGATACAAAAAGCAGCGAAAACCAGCCACAGGCCTGCAAGTCACACGCGTCAGGCGGGAACAATCACCATAAAAGCAGACCAAACAAACGGTGAGATGACAACGTACAAGCACAACCCCACAGCTGTGATGCAGAACAAATGACCATTGTCCAAATCCGACAGGCAGTTCCTCACAAACAGCCACAATGTACATTGACATGCATCCAGTAGGTAACCTGCGCCAATGCGGAAACAAACATGGAACACACTGAGAAACCGCATCTCCCCTACACATTGCAAAGGGACAAACAACACCCCCTGCACACCGACGTGCCATGTCCATGACCAAACAATAATGAAAGCATGGACCAATGTAGGGGCAGTGACTGCCCCCACGTACATGTCGCCCATGTCACGGGACTTGAGTCACAGGGTGCATCCCTGCATCATGGCGGCACATATCAGAGCCCAAAAGAAGCCCTCTTGTCACTTGAAGGCCACAAATGACAGCCAAAATGGAATGAACTGGGACACATGTGAAACGCAGAAGAGTGGGATACCGTAACAACTGTAACACACAGAACTGGCATTGCGAATACGTGACACCCTAAACAACCTCACTGTACAGAGGTGACACACCCACCATCCATTAACAAATTCCTAAATTGTCAGCACAACATGTCGCACCCACACGTCTCTGAGTGAAGTGCCTGTACAGATGAGTGACATGCACGCAGGGAATGTGTTTCGGAATGCATTTATTAGCACATGCTGTGCCTGTGGTCAGTCAACGTACTGTGCCATTACCGCTAAGGACCCTCACAATGTGACGTCAACCAGAGAAGAAATTGCCAATGATGTAGTCCCTACGGGCAATTCCTGCTGCGGCTGCAGTGGGGTGTGGTCCACCTGCCTCATCTCCATCATCATCGTCCGGTGCATCTGGCACACGTATCCATGGGGCTCTGCTGCGTACACATATGTTGTGCAACACACAACATGCAACGATCATCTTGCACACGAGGCCTGGGCTGTACAGGAGCCTTCCACCTGTGACTTCCAGGCACCTGAAACGTGACTTCAGCACGCCAAATGTGCGCTCCACGATGCCCCTGGTGCGTCTGTGGGCTAAATTGTACTGCCTCTGGGGCTGTGTGTTCGGGGCTCATAGGGGTGTCATCATCCAAGCGCAAAGTGCATATCCTTGGTCACCTGTGACAGTGCAGAGAGACATGAGTCAAGACTACGTACTGCATGATGTGTTGGCAGGCCCACTGGTTCATTGCTGTGTGATATGTGTGAGTTAGTGACTCCCGTATGACATGTACTGCATGTTGCTAATGAGCGGCATCACTGTGTAGTACGTAGCCTCACTGCTGCACCTCACCCCCCCGAGCACATTCACTATTGTGCGCAGGGCGATTGCGTCACATGCACCCCTACGGCACACCATTGTCATGCCTGTCTGCGCATGTCAACAAGCCTGACTACGACACAGTGATGATGCTGCGCTGAATGTGGCCGGCCACGTGTGTGTCGGCCCATTGCAAGGACAGGGCTGACACAGAGGTAGAGCACCTGTCTGGCTGAACCCGACATGCAGTTGAGGGTACATCTTTGGCTCATGCAGAGATAATAGCGACACACACAACAGTTGGCATGTGTGATCCCTGACCCCGAGCGGGCATGCCCTCCTCCATGTACCCCTGCGGCCGAGCACGCACACCGGGGGCATGCCACATGGCAACATTGCCGATTGCGGGACGGGTGGTGCAGACACTACAACAGAGACACACGCATCAGCCACAACCTTGGCAAGGCCTACACTGCACCACACCCAGATCCACGTGTGGAGTAGCCACACCCCTACGCAGTACCGACGTACGCCAGTCCACCCTGCTTACGCTCACAGGGAGGTACGACACGGTTTCATGTCCCAGGTCTACACCACTGCCTGCAGTGACATGGATGCACACGCTGTACACAGCACAATGTTATGTGGAATGACCCCGGTCCCCCATGCATACATAATAACCACACGGACACACTGAGTGAGTTAGTGGGACTGGCCACGGGCACGTGCGCCCGGCTCCTTTTATTGCCAGGCTCACATCTCCAGTGACGCCTGTGCTGGATGGGTGTGTTGGGTACTGTAAGCCACCACTCAGGGGTTGGTTGGTGCTGGCAAAGACAACAACAGTGAGCAGACAATCAGCAGTACAAGGTACGTACATCATGGGTCCGTGACTTGAGCAGCACAGAGTTTGTGGCCCCGGATGCACAGCGGCTGGCACAGGCACACCGCCACGGGACGGTGACTTGCGGTGCACTGAGGTAGTGCCACGCGAGCTGAGCGTGTACTCGTAGATGTCCAAGGGGACTTTCGCGGAGGGTTGCGGAGGACAGTGGCAGGTGTCCTTCCAAGGCATGCTGCAGAGGGCAGAAGCAAGCAGGAACAGGCAGATGGCGGAGTTGAATGCTACAGACCCCACTTTTCCACCTTGTCAGTATCAGCTACATGTAGATGAAGACAGCCTCCAGCCCATGGGCTCAGATGCCACCGACATCCAAACAGACTTTGCCCATGGATTCCAGGGCACACACTCAGTGGCGCCAGAGCTGGAAGGGGATGCAGTCTGCGATGAGGCCTGTACAATGACATGGACTCTGCTATGTAGAGAGCAAGACTCAGTTCTAATCGTGTGACCTACTCCACCGCAGTGTGTGCCGGAGGCAGCGGTCAGCAGGGACCCACAGCCAAGTGTGGTAGGCATGTGCTGCACAGAGTCAGTGGCACCAGTGCAGTTGTTGGTAGTGTCCCATCACCTCCGTAGAGGTGAGCCTTTTCTCTTCCAGACTGAAGCGCGTCTTCCTCTTACTCCTCTCCTTGGGTACTGTGACATGAACACTGCCATGAAGAAATCAAGACTCAGTTCCAAAAGTGCGACCTAGTTGGCCGCAGTGTCGGCCGGAGGCAGCGGTCAGAGCGGGCCAACCGCTGTCCAGCCATCTCCTCCTGGATCTCTCACACACGACGTTGGAATGGCATTTGTATTACTTTTGTGGCTGACATAGGTAGTGGCACCAGAGCTGAGCGGGTGTGCAGCCGGCGAGGAGGCCGTATCCTGCCTGTGGCGGACTGCATTGGATTGGTGTGAGGCCTGCAGGACCGCAGTGCAGGCCCAAGCTCGGAGTCAGCAAGGGCCCGCAGACACGTTTGGTGGGAGTCCTATGCACAGACTTGGTGGCACCACATCGGGGGGAGTATAGTGACATGAACTCAGCCTTCAATCATATACTCTACCATGGTGTAATCAAGACTCAGTTCCAAATGTGTGACCTTCTTGTCCGCTGTGCATGCTGGTGGAGTACGTCAACGAGAAAGGAGGTCCGCGGGCCTGTGACGCGGAGGCCGTGATGGTCCGAGGAGCCTGCCAAGGTTGGGGTCCTTGGGCTTGGAGCTTGCACTGGCACGTGGTGGGCCCTCTTTGACACACGCCGGTGCCGGCAGGTGAGCAGTGATGCCTGTATGCGCAGGGGCGGCCATGACGGCTTTGGGGACCAGCGGTCCATGGTGCAGCAGGCGCACAGGATCCCAGGCAACACCGCTCACAGCGTAGGCCTCATGGCGGGGTGAGAGGCGCCGCACTGGCAGGGACGTTGGGCATTCCGGAGGAGGACCACGCCCAGGGCTACGTGCTTTTTATTCACACCCATACACTGACCTGGCGTACGCCGGGCCAGACCACTCCTCTCACGCTTACAGGGGGGTACGTAACAAGCTACATTTCCTTGGTCTCCCCCACTGGCTGGGGTGACATGGTTGCGTCCACTGTCCACTACACCACACACCAGCGGTGTATGTGGACATGGATATGTGTGTGGTCTGCATACTGCAGTCTGTCCAACACATCCTCGCCACACTTGGCATTGTGTGCAGTCCCATTCATCAGTCACATCGCCTCCTTCGCACATGCCTGGTTCCCTCCTCTTCCCACATTCTGCTGATGTGTGGCTGAGGTGGCATGCCGTTGATGGCTCATGTACATGGCTAGGCCAGGTTCCCACGGTGAGTTGTGCTGCCGTGTCTGGTGGGTGGGCATGTTGTTTGGCATGTTGTATGTGGGTTGTGACGTGTGCATTCCCAGAGTTGTGAGTTGTATGATTGTGGAGTTGAGGTGTGTGGTGTGTTCATTTGGTACTTACCAACGAGCACTGCATTTCCGTAGGTGCCATCCTGGAAGCGCGGGTTGATGATGGACTGTCGGAAGATGTATGAATCATGCACACTGCCTTGGTAGTTGGCGACGACATTGGTGAAGAGTCCCCGGTGGTCCACTAATGCCTGCACATTGATGGAATGCGTGTGCTTTCTGTTGCGGTAATTGTGTGCAGTGTCGGAAGGGGGCACAAGTAGGACATGTGTGCAGTCTATTGCCCCCAACACGTGCGGGAATCCAGCTATGGCGTAGAATCCTTGGTTGGTCTCCAGCTGTTCCTGCGCAGTGTGGGGGGAGTATAGGTACTGGGGTACCAAGCAGATGATGGCATCCAAGACAGGTGTGAGGAACTTTGATAGGGCTGGCTGTGAGACTCCTCCGACTCTGGCGGTTGTTGGTTGGAATGGCCCAGAGGCCAACAGGTGCAGCACAGCCAGCAGCTTTGTCTGCGGAGGGATGTTGGTTGTCCGCTGTGTTGGTACAGTCAGCCTGTGGGCAATGATGTTCAGGATGCGGAGGATGGTTGTCCTTTTGAGCCTGTAGTGGGCAATGACATACTCTGGTGTCATGTCTGTGAGGCTGGTGCGTTTTCTGAAGGTCCGCGCGGTCTGTGTCTGCACTGCCTCTGTGGTGGTCTGGGGGGGTGGTGCGGGGGAGGTCCGGGGGGGTGGTGGAGGTCCGGGGGGGGTGGCGAGCTGCATGATGAGTAGCTCCATGGCATCTGTTGTCCTTCAGGTGTGGCTGTGGGCTGGGCTCCCTTTTCTGGTGCCGGCTGCCGTCCGACTTTACACCAGGTCAGAGCAGGTGTTAGTTTCCTGCTGCTAACGCCCCATATCGCATGTTTCGTGGTCTTTTCGCTGATCTGGCTGGTCGTTGGGAATTTTGCGGAGTGGTGTTTTCGCTGCTTTTTGCACGGGTACGCCTACTCTGCATCTCATTAGCGATAGTTGCGGGGGTCATCTGTGGCGATGTTTTTTGCGGCTGCTATCGCGGGTAAACTGGTGTTATGGGCTGTTAACACCAGCTTGTGAATGGGGCGATAAATTTATCACCACTTTGGCTGCGCTAAAGTGCCGCTAACTTGGCGATAAGTCCTTGAGAATATGCCCCAGAGAGCCTTGTTAGATCAATTTGAAGTTTTGGTTGTACTTCACACGTTACTTCCTAGGAAATTTCCAACTAACAATATACCTGCGATCAATTAGCTGGGGCACATGGATGACACTACATAGGGTGTGTGAGGAAATGAGACATCTCTTCTCTGAATCATCCGGGTTTCTTTGATTTGATTGTCCTATAAAAGATATGCAAGGTAAGTTACAAAATTATTAATTGAGATAGCTTTTCAATACACAATTGTTAGTTTCCTTATTTCACTTTTAACATTACCCCTTTCAATCTTGGGGGCATATTCATAAGGGGATTGCGTCACCGGAACATCACTTTTTACAACGTTCCTGTGGCGCAATGCCCTGTGCCATATTTATCAAGCGGAGTAAAGCCACATTACGTGGCTTAAAGCTGCTTTGGTAATGGTGATTTGTTACTGCTATGTGTGCTTCAGAATGCAGCACACATAGCAGTAGCACATCGCCATTATTGACTGTTTATGTGCGGGAAGGGACACCTTCCTGCACATAAACAATCATCCCTGCAATGCAGGCATCCTTGAACTATGGCGCAAGGGTGTCTGTGTTGGCGCTAGGCAGCTATGTTTAGCACCAGCATAAGAGAAAACACTGGGGTGCGCCGTATTCTTGTAAATATGGCGCATCCCTATGCTGCAAAATGTGCCGCAGCGCCACACTGCGCCATTTCCTTGTAAATATGCCCCTTAGTTTCTTGAGATCTTTTCTCAATGGAACTTCCTCCGTGGTGCTGCGTAACACAAATACTCTAAAGTCTCTTACACGTCTCTTGCTATTCAATTCTTCAAATTGATGAACATCAATTTCATTTTGCAGATAGTCAAATATAAACTTAGTACCTTGAATTTCTTGAAGTTTTGCTGACTTGTTAGAAAGTTGTTTTTTCTTTCAGGTGTTTTTCTTTCAGGAGCGTCATTGCGGAAGTGTGATTGCTGAAAGCTGAAGGCGGATGGCTGAGCAGAGGAATACTGGGTGGCGTTGACTCTCATGTAAGCGGGAGGAGAACCCTCTCATTCAGTGGTCTTGAGGCAAAGCGTGTGTCCTTGCCTGGGCGAGTTTAAAATTTAATACGGACCACACTCAAGATGGCCGCTGAGATATGCCAAATCTCACGGGATTTTGGCAATTCTTGCGGTCAGCCTAGAACACAGATTTACAGCCTGTACAGCACACAGAAAGGGCAGAGCAATTGCAAAATATACCATACCCAGACACACTGAGCATATCATTCTATAAACAAATGCATGTTGTTCACCAAGCACGTGTAACAGTTCTGGGGGCCTGAGGTCTGCTGAATGAAGTCATGAGGCTGAGATCTGCCCCTAATAGTCAGAAACCGGAGGAAGCAGTAATGTGGGGGCACTGGCCAAATGGACTAGATGACTGTGATCTAGTGCCCGGAAGCTGTTGGCCTGGAACAACTGAGGCCTGCTGCTCAAGAGGGTTGTGATGCTCTAAACTACTTGTAGCCTCTTGCTGTAGAGGGTTCAGACACCGTGGTACCCAGCACGGCCCTTCTGTGGTGTACAAGGGTTCCAACCAGGTACTGTGATACCAGAAAACATTTAAAATAGTTTCAAGGATCTGGTCATAGACCAGACCCTGCAGACAACTGCCATTGTGCTGGCCCTAGTGGGATGTTGGCCCCCAAACCTGCTCACATGCGAGGCCAGACCCTGAGGTGGATGACCTAAGGTGCAGCGTAGGTTGGTACCCATGGGGGCTTGGGCACAGGCTGCCCATGAGGGTTGAACAACTGCAGGAGGTTGGGCACAGGTCGCCTAAGGGGGTTGGGAGTATGCAAATAAGAATATGATTTAAAAAACTAAAACTCACTGAAAAAATAACGATTAAAGTGACTATGGTAATGAGATCTTAACATGCATATGCTCAGCTTAGAATATGACCAAAAGAATCTGAAAAATTCACTGACAAAAAACAAAGGGTAAAGGGATTTTATGGTTAGACGTTGAAATGAGATAAGAACTAATGTTTTAAAAATAGAGAAATCACTGAAATTTGTTACCTATAGTTTAGTGAACTAACACTGACTTGTGCCCTCGTGTGCACTACTTATGAACTCACATATCACATCACTCATGGCACATTAAATGACATCATTAATGACATCATCCACAGCACTGCTATTCACATTACTCCAAACTTTACATCATTTGAAAAAAAAATATTGGCATTACAGGGTCCATTGACCTACACAGCAAATGTGAGGATGCATAGAATGACAACAGCATATGCCCTGGAGCTATGTGTGACTGTGCACGGTGAAACCTATAAGGTGCACAGTTTACCTGCTGGTAAAGTTTTGGGTGCAAGAAGTACTCCCTGTTAAATAAACTGCGCGCACCTGGGGCCAGATTTACTAAGCCCTTGTGTTGCCCTTGCGTCACGCAGGCAATGCAAGGGCTTAAGTTAGATTTAATAAGTCATGCAAAGCCACCTTGTGTAAATCCATAGAAACGAAAAGTAGTGCAAATCGCTGCCTTTCATTACTTGGCATTGGGAAGCCATTTAATGGGTGGAACATGAGCATTCCAATGCATCCACCCATGGATTTGGGTGCATTCCCCAATTTACAAAGGCTTGTAAACCTGGGAATGTTTTAAAATGGTACGCCTTCCGAAATATCTTTACTTCTCCTCGTTATTTCCTCTTTCTACGTGTGCTGCATTTTGCAGTACACGTAGAAAGATGAGAATGCCTCAAATGATTGTTTTTGTGCAGGAAGGAATCCAATAAGTATAGCTTATTGGATTCCTTTCATACCACAAAGCCTATAAAACACTGTCCTGTCATAATCATTCGATCTCACAAGTGATGTAATCAATTATGTCATTTATTTTGCCACGGGTGATGTAATATGTGAGGTCATAAGCAGTGCATTGCGGGGACACAAGTTACAATTAGCTCAATGAAGTTCCTTGAACTATAACTCCATTTTTTAAACATTAGTTCTTATCTCATTGTGAGGATGAGGACCCAGCTTTTACCCCCTCCCTGGCCCCCAAGCCGTGTCCACTCCCATATGACAAACTCACCGTCTCACGAAGACCAGGAAAGCACGGGTTAACTTTCTCGAACACCTTTCATGTGCAGGGAAAGGACCGCCCTCCGGAGAACGAGAGCCAATGGGAGCAATGGCTGGACAAAAGAGAGGCAGAGCGACCGCCTCATAAGGAGAACCCGGAAGACGCCTAAGAGCGCGAGGACAGACGGAGCCCTGAAGCAGGACGGACGTCGAGAACACTCGTCGAAGAGGAGAAGAGTCGAACCACGCCGGGACAAGAAGAACACCAACCACGAAGCGGAGCTGCCGCCGTGAGGGGAGAAGAGGACGCCGACGAGGAACTGGAAAGCTAGTCCGAAGACTGGTGGACACCCCCGGAGGACGCGCTCATGCCGCCGCAACTCCGGAGAGTTGCGGCACCCGCGGTATGTGACTCGGCACTGGGGAGGGAGTGAAGGGAGGGGGAGGGTATCACTAGGGGCACACGGGTCTTCTTAGTTGTTGCTTGGTGTCAACGCATGTCAAACCACCCTAATACCAGTGCAACAGGATCATTATTTTAAAAAGAGCACCTGTGTCGACCAGTGTTACAGTGTTTGAGTTTTCTCTTGGGGCACTGATTGTTTTGCATGCGCCCGTTTCCTGGAGGGACAGCCCCATTCTTGGGTGTAAACTCGATCCCTGAGGATAAGGGACTGGAGTATAGGAACACCCCAACAAAGGCCCATGATCTTTTCTTACAGTATTTTTTTTGTTTATGCACTCATTTTGCCCGTAATTCCTCTGCACTCCCGGGGACGGTGAAGGATATCACTTTGTAGATCCTGGAGTCTCCTGACAGTCATACTTACCGCCTTCTTCTTCTTCCTTTCTCGATACCCCGGGGTCGTCTCTTCGCTGAAATGCTGGAAGAAGAAGAGAAGGAAGGAAGGAAAACACCAGGAAGGGTAGAACATCTTGACTGTGACATTCTATATTATTATTTTTTTTTCATCTCGCTCCACAATAAATCACGCCGCAATTAAGCCGCACATTAAGCCTCCGAGATTCTTTTTCCGCCCATCCCTCTCACACTCATATAAACACCTAACTTGAACGTCACTTTAACCTTTTTTTGTGTGTTCCTTAAAATGTTTAAATTTTACTTTGTATGAATGTGTGTATATATTTGTATCTATACATGGATACATGTGTATCCACAAATACATAGAAAGTCAGATTTATAAGGAAACATATAGGGTCATATATTGCCTTAAACACTTCTTTGCAGCAATAGGTAGCTGGAAAAATAAATGCTTGCGGGAAGGTGTAGTGTTTAGTTTTTTTGTTGCCTGATGGAACATTCAGCAGCTGTTGCCGTGGGGCCCAGGATGGGACCAGGCCAAATAGAGCCCCATCAGCCCCCCTCTAGCAACACCATTGCAACTATAAGCCTAAATTAAACTGCCTCATTTGGAAGAATACATCCAGTAACCAAATACCTGCTTCCAAGCAAGACCCACTCATTATCCCTATTTCCCATGCTCGCATCCCACATACTTTTGACATGGACCACATCTCAGCCAGGAGTGAAAAACAGGAAGTGGAGGTGTAACCCCACCCTCCCTGTGGGTGCTATAAGCACTAGCTTACCCACATAACTTCATGTTTTTAGATCTCGCCTAAGCAGCGCTTGCGCTGCCTCTTAGAGACATGCTGTATTCAGGTATGGACTTGAAGTTCCGCCCATTTTCCGCCCATCTTTTTGACTCCTCTCACTGTCCTTTGTAAACTGTGGCTTTTAATTGGTCAATAGGCTTAGTAGTCCCTCCTTAGTACTGCCGTGTCTCATCATGTAACCTCCCATGAGGACACCCCCTGTTACATATGTTGTTACTCCGTAGGCTCTAATTACAGCAGCCTCTGAGCACTATTTTCTTAAATAGGTTCGTCCTGCCTGCAACAAAGACAGGACACGCTCTCCCTCAACACTTTAAAAAAAATTAATTATCCAGTGTTATATGCTGGACGAACGGGGTTGCATGCCTTTCTTTTTCTGTTTATTTTTTAATGGCGGCATCCGCGCTTTAGTTTTAAACCTCTTAAGCTAAAGAGCGTGTGCCGCGCTTACTTTAAAAGTAAACAAATAGAAAAAAAGTGTGCATTTTTTTTTTTATTTGTTTAATTTTGAAGCATCGCGGAACCCGCACTTAGGCTTAAGATGTTCAAAGCTAAAGCGTGGGTGCCGCCATCGTAACAAAAGTAAATAAACAGAAAAAAAGTGCTTGGCCGCCAGTAGCAATGGCGACATCCGCACTTTAGCTTTCAACATCTTAAGCTAAAGCGTGTGTGCCGCGTTTGCTTAGGTCTCGCATTTGCGAGAGTTTGAGCTATTGGCATTATAAATGACAAAGCCTTTTATTTATGTGTTTACAAAACCTGCAGGCGGTGTTTACGCACCGCTTGCAGGTTTTATAAACATATAAATAAAAGGCATTATCATTTACAATGCCAATAGCTCAAACTCTCGCAAGTGCGAGACCTACTGCATTGCAAATGCTTGTTATGTCCTGCCTTTGAACTAGGATGAGAACAGGAACGTAGGAGTCTTGCCGGGCTAGGATCTACAACGTGGCACCAGTGTTCCCCTTGTGAGGGTACAGGGTGATTAGGATGTGTAATGTGGTGTGGGGGAGGACAGGATGTGGAATCTATCTCTGCCCCTCCCAGACTTGAGATCCTCTGACTAGACCTGGCTGCTGGGAGATGGATGCAGGACTGTGAGTATGTTCCCATGCCACAGTCTGACGTGTCAGGTGGCCTAGGACTGATCTGTGTACGGGTTGCTAGGCTGAGTCCTGGTTCACCAGTATGAGGATGTGGTAGGGTTTGCCGCTCCCTCCTTCATTTCTGTACTTGGGGCGCAGAGAAAGTATGCAAACAGATCCTGCGCATGTAAGGAAGAACTGGAAGAATTGCATGCACTGGGTCATTGGACTTGACATGTGTGGAAGGAATGGATCTTCCGCATGTGTGGAAGAAATGGACACCGTACATGCGTGGACGGGATGCATGGTGCAGACAGGATGGAGGTTGGTGTGTGCATGCAGAGCATGGTTTATCCCAAATGTATCCATTTTGAGGTAGTGTGGATACAGTGTGGCATGTTTACATGCTCCCAGGGTGTGTACTTTAGCTCGAATATTCGTGGTGGAAGAGGAGGGTGGTGTAGTTATTTTAAAAAAAATTGGATTTCTTATTCTTACTCCTCCAGATCTTCTCCATCCAGGGGCAAAAGAGGGCAAAATATGAGGACTGCTCTCTGGTGCACAGAGTTAGAAAGACTGTTCTGAAAATAAAGTCAGCTATTTATGCCCATCAGCAAGTGACACCTTTGAAGGGGGACTGGTATACGTCTATTTCCAATTAAGGAGAAGAAAAGGAGGGCGTGGAAATGCTATCTTCAGAACTAAAGGGCAACAATATGCTAAGCAGATGCTGCCAGAAATCTTGGCAATGGTAAGGCATAAAATGCGGTTTCCGCTAGCAAAACTGCCTAATACTTCATCAGACCCGGTTCTAAGACAGTTCCAGCAACCTGCGTCTTTGGATCTACCAATATACCAATATGTGGCTGATGTGGTAAAGAGGGAATGAAAAGACCCTGATAAAATCTACGTTCTGTTGTATAGACTCAACAACCAGACTCCATTTAGTGCAACCCAAGATTCCACTTTCTGCATTTCTGCCAAGTCATTTGCCTGTCTAGACAACGTCTGTCCTTATCTTTCGAGGAACCCGTGAAAGTGTCAAATCATCCTGACAATGACATAGACAAAAATACCTAACACGACATCAGTCTGGGACAAGTGCCTTGTTATCTCTAGTTCAAGGTCAGATAAAAACAATAACATAAACAATGTAGTCTGTAATGAAGTGTTTTTACTATAAGTGTTTTTCCTACTGCATCTTAAGACTAATATACTGATGTATATGATTATGTCAGACATTCCTCAAGAAAGATAAGATGAGTGGATAATACTATGAAAGCCCAGTAAGGTAGCTATCGAATTAAAGAGATCTTCGCCCCAGAATATCGGACCAGATACCACCCGTGATCCTGAAAGAAACTGCCAGATCACCGTACTGCTGCAGCATCCAGTCCCCTGCTGACTGCTGATAACAAGCTGATTCCGAGAGGAGAGGAGCTGAGCCCAGCTCTCTGCCAGCCTCCTGATAAGTACAGCCTTTGCTGTAAACAGGTATTCAGAATGCTGTATTCTAAGAAACTCTGCAGGCAAGCTAATCTAATCCACACTCTCATAGTGTAGAGTGTAGAAGAAGGCTTTAGGGTGTGAGGTTCCCAAGTCAAAAAGGAAGATCATCCTGGAGTCATTCTGAATTCATCTGATGACTTCAGCCAGGCTATTCCTGTAATTATCTGGGGAAGTCATCCCAGGCCATCCTGAAGTATGCCTATAGGGCAGAATATTTAAATGAGATGACTCCTAGAGTCATCACTAAAACTACTCTGGGATGGTGTCCTGATTACTTCAATTGAATATGCGTGATGATCTTTTACTACTCAAGGAACACCAACTGACAACTTCAGGATGAGTGTTAATTACTACAGGATGATTCCATGACAACTTCACAATGACTGAAGATTACTCTAGGATGCTTCCAGGACAACTTTTGGATGACGGTGAATTACTCCAGGATGATTTCATGAAAGCTTTAGAATGAGTGTGGCTTACTATAGGATGACTTCTTGACAACTGCAGGGGGAGCGTGAATTGCTCCTGGATAATTCCAGGAAACATTTTGATGGTTGCTGGCAACTAATGAATGATTTATTATTGAGTGAGGACTTTACTACTCATTGAAGATTCTATGACATGAGAACATTCTATGGCCACATCTTCTCAAATCCAGGGCCCATCAAGTACTTTAGATCAACTAATCTGTTGCTAAACAAGTACTCTGAGGTGCATGACCTATGTACCATCCTGTAAAATAGGGAATTGTACTAGAAAGTAATAAATGTACCTTGTTTAGACAGTCCAATTAATTCTAAGTAACTAGTAAGGTAAAATATAAACAATCTGAAATAGGAATTAGCAAGAATACAACACACTTTGGGGGAGATTTTCTAAGATTTTGCACCGTGCTTGCGTAACAAAAGTGACGCAAAATCTTTTTTTCCTAATTAACTTTCCAGCGCTAAACTTGTTTAGCGCTGGAAAGAACGGAAAAGTAATGCAAAGCAGTGCATTGCGATGCTTCGCATTACTTTGCGCCATGGGCGCGTACCATGGGTGGTGCATGGGCGTTCCCTCGCAACCACCCAAGGTTTCTCATGCTAAACCCAATTTACTAAAAACAGTACATTGGGTTTAGCGTGAGAAAACTGCGCCCCTTTAAACTAGGCGCAAGGAAGGAAAAATGCTTTAATTTCTCCTTCCTTTTCCGACGTTGCATGCGTGCTGCACTGTGCAGCACGTATGCAAAGTGGGAAAAGCTTTGCATCGTGCCTAGCATAGTATTGTGTACAGGAAGAGTACCCTTCCTGTACAAAACCTGTGCTATACTCATGCACACACCCTAACGCTACAGTGCTAAGGTGTGTGCACTGCAGCTGAAATCAGCACCAGCGCAAGGGGAGGAGAGAGCCATATCTTTGAAAATATGGCGCTCTCCTACTCCCTCCCTGTCGCGCAGCGCAGCCTGGAAAAGGGGGGGGGGGTGATGAAATCCATGGAGATTTTCTAAATCTTCCCCTTTTGTATTCAAAAGAAGGCTTTTAACTTGTGGTACTCCCTCATATTCAGTAGAGATTGCCTTCATTTGTGTATAAGACATTACCTGACTTTTTTCTAATATTGTGATCTGTGGGAAAAGACTAAACAAAACACAGGTTGAAATAAAATTGATCCAAAATGACTTCTAAATGCAATTTTATTGAGCTTAAACACATACCGGATCCCAAAAGGGCTCAGGTTACCATAAATAGAATAGTAAAAGTAGACAAGAAATGGTCAATAAAAACTGGCACTTTGTTTGCTTCTAGATTTGCTGGTTTCTTCAGTTCTCTTCTGACAAGGCAGATCTTTATGGCAAGTTCTCACTGCATCTTTTTGATGTTCATGGTTCGCCAGCTTTTGGCCTTGTACACAGATTTCATAAACTCTGAAAGATAACAAAACAATAGATTAGGATCTTTTATCAAAGAGGGTGCTGCCTTCAAAATGGAACAAGACCATAAGCTTCCAACAGTTTTCTTATGGTGGGTGGTCACAGGAGCCCAGGTGATATTAGGTCATTGGTCATGCTGGAGGTGGAGAAAGAAAATGTCCATTTCTGAACTGTGATAGAGAAAGAAGCAGTTTCAGAAGATCAATCTCCTAGTTAAGAGGGTGTAGCCAAATATAGGTAATCTGCAAAGCGTACTATTTCACTTTTTGATCTCCTGCTCATCAAAAAAAGAAAGAACACCTTTCTAGCTGTGCCCTACATGGACCCAATTGTTAGACAGGATAAAGTCTTCAGAGACTGTGTTCAATTAGTTAAGTGACTACTCTGCCAACAAATATCTGGTCTCCAAAAGGATCCTACACCCAAGTTGTAAAACAGGGCTGCTTATCTACAGATTGCAAGTGCTGCTCAAGTGCAAGGTAATGCTTCGAGTGGTGTGTGCCATCTCCTGCACATGGCCACACTTCGTATTAACATACACGCCATCATACTATTTTAAACATAATGTAAAAATATAAAGTGGTAGTCTGTGGGCAGTAATCTGACATCTAGGCATAGCTCACTTAACAGTGACAAAAATGATGTTTTTAAATCCATAAAAAGAAAGTAGATATGTATAAAATATATCCACAATACTTTCAGATTGGAACAGATATAATATTTATACCAAAGAAGGAAAAAATAAAGCAACTCACCCTTTGTATTGCAAATGATCCATTGAATATTTTTGATGATGTTGATATTTTGTAGGATGTTTCACCTTGTCAATGCAGACTGCTGCCGGCAAATGATTTGTAGTCATCTCCTTTCAGCATGTGTCACATACCTGAGCTATAAAGAAAACAAATAATTTCAAGTGAGCAGATACAGGAAACAAACAATTTTGGGCACTACAAGTGGAGGGTAGAAAAAAGTTATGGATTTGGGTGTTGTGAGATATACATCTCTGAAAATTAGTTGTCATCCAGCTGGTCAAAACAGAATATCCTTTACCCTTTAGGCAGTCAATCTCAGTTTGTACACCTCTCTCTTTTGCTCGTAAAAGTATTCACTCCTTTTCGTACAAGTAGAGATGGAATAATAGGAATAGGTGTTCTCTCCATTAATGATTGACAAGTCATACATAACTTCATTAGGGCGCAAGCGCCTTTATCCCAGTGTGAAATTATGCACTTTGAGTTATCAAACAATGATAGACTTCCCTGTCCTGAAAAACAAGAGAAACCAGTGAACTTTAAACCACTTCTGTGCAACTGTTTATAATATAATTTTTTCTTTTGTTCATTCATATTTTTAAAAGTTATGTTAAAAGTGCTTTTCAGTCAAGACATTTAATGAACTACATTTATTCTGTATTACAAGAAAGGATTAAGTCCTAAAAAAGGATGCCTTGGTCACCATGCAAAATAGAATAGGCGTGCAGGCTTATTCTAAGCAATTCCGTATAACGCTATCATAGTGTAGAGTGTAGAAGAAGGTTTTAGGGTGTTAGGTTGCCAAACGATTTTCTCACGAGGCGTGAAATGTTCATATAATTCTTGTTGTTAGATGCCTCAGTGCTGTATTAATAATATTCTCTGTGGTTACTTTGCATGTGCTAAGCAACAGGATGAGGCTTTTGGAATAAAAACACTATTAAGCATAAAGGAGCTTATTTACAAGCCCCTTGCGCCGCCGGCGCGTCACTTTTAATATGGGAAAAAGTGACGTACCGGCAGCGCAAGGGGCTTGTAAATAAGCCCCAAAGTGTCTTTCTCTAAGTACAATGCTTTTGTGTGATATTCTAAAGACCAAAATTGGGTTTGAATTACCACTGCGTCCGTGAATCCTTAATGGGATAGTTCCTAACCCAGGGAGCAAAGACACCATATGTGGAGCTACAAAAACCTGGACGTTCACGCTCAAGTGCTGGTTACTGAACCAAGTTCAGTTTTAGTTTCAAAAACAGTTTGCTGATTTATGTCTAGGTTTTATCCCTGGGAGGAAGTAGATAAGATTATGCCGGAGTCAGTCTCTGTGGATTCATTTGTGTCCAGTTTAGTTGGGTGGACTTCAGTAGAAGAAGTAAGTATCCTGAAGGATCAGAGGGAAAAGAAATTTGAATCTGCACTGAAAAAGTCCTATGCTGGGGCCCATCTAGTAATGCGGACTGGATAACATAGGGCTATACAACACAGCCCTTAATCTCTGATATCAAGGGCCTGTTTAAGGCGGTTCACGAGGTTCTGAGGGTTCTGCTCTTCTCGAGGCATTGGAAAAGCAGGTTAAGTTTTATGTGATATCACCAGGGCCGGACTGGGAACCGAAATCGGCCTTGGCAAACTGCTCAGCCGCCCCTTCCCCCCCCCCCCCGGGGGCAGGGGGGGTGCGGCCGAGCTGTTTGCAAGGGCCGGTTTGGGTCGATTTTGTTACAGGGGGCCTATATTGCTGGCCCCGGTAACAAAAACTGCCCCCCAGCGGCCCAAAACCGGCCCCCACCCTGGTGGTCCACAGGGGAAACACCCGGTGCCCGCTAATGCCAGTCCGGCCCTGGATATCACTTTTGATTTAGTAAGAGCATCGGCATTGGCAGAAGGAACAACTATTTCAGCCAGAAAGCAGCTCTATGGAAGGGGGTTGCAAACGGATGCGTCACCGAAGTCTGTGGCTTTTCATATGCTATTTAAGGGATGCAAACTTTACGGAGCGGAGTAAGATAAAAAGTTACACAGAACTTAAAGAGGAGATGCGCTCTTCATTAGGATCTTGTTCTTGTTCTAAGTGTTCCTTCCGTCAGGCCTCGAAAAGGACTGGGCAACAATTCTCATTTTTCAGAAGACAAACAGGCAAAGGAAACAGGAACCAGGACGATCAGAAAGGGAATTCAGGATCTGCCTCCAGAAACCAGCACGCCTGACTATGCTGAAGAAGTCCTACATTTTTCCAAGCAGCATGGGACGAATCTGCTTCTGATGCCTGGGTTAGCCGAGTGGTGAAGGAACGATTAAGGATTGAGTCCTTAGATTCTGGGAACATTCCTACACCAGAACCTCGGGATGTAATAAGGAAAAGGGCGTTGAGAGCAGCACTTCAAAGTCTGGTGGTGAAAAGGGCTGTTACTCCAGTGCTGAGAGAGGAGAGGGACATGGGAGTGTATTCAAAGACATTCCTAGTCCGTAAACCTTCACGACAATTCAGGTTGATTATAGACCTAACAGGAGTGCCAAAGTGGATAAAAAGAATTCCATTTCAAATGGAAACGTGACAAAAAATTGTACCTTTAATCCCGGATAAGACTTTTATTATCTGAATGAATGTGACCTATGCTTACCTCCACATTCCCTTTGCAAAGATGCATCAGAAATACCTCAGTTTTTTTTTTATGAACAATTTTATTGGGTTTTAACCGCCACGATGTGGCCAACGAGAACAAAGCACAAGTTAAGCATGCAGTATCACATGTACAAGTTACAACCAAGCGAGCTAGGACATATACATAGATGGGTCATTGAGTCTCTCCGGAGCAGCAGTTTGGATACAGTAAGTTAAAGGTGCAGCCACTTCCCCCACACACGACCATACTTTTGGGGACAGCCCCTCGCCTCAAACACCACCCTCTCCTGCTGGGCACACCAGTCAACCTGGCGGCGCCACATTGCAATGGTAGGGGGAGAGGGATTCAGCCACTTTGCCGCAATGTTGCGCTTTGCAACCAGAAAGGCCGTACCTAGGAAGGCCCTCTCAGCCCTGGTGCCCACGGCACCCTCTGCTATTCCCAGAAGGATCAAGTTGGGAGAGAGGGGAACCGCCCACCCCAGCACCTCTGCCAGTTCTCTTATTACTGCGGCCCAGTATGTTTGTATTGTCACACAGGAACAGACCATGTGGAAGAAGTCTTCAGGCGCAGCTGCGCATCAGGGGCAGGTGGCATCAGGCCCGAGACCAGCCCTACGCAGACGCGAGGTACGCTACGTGGAGGTAGTAAATTTGCATTATCCGCAATTTGGAGGAGATGGTGAGCTTGCGGGGAGCCATCAGGGCGTCACGCCAGTCCTCTTCTTCTAGTGGACCCACCCAACCATCCCATTGGGTCAAGAGATGGTGGAGTGAGCCGGGGGAGTTTTTGAGGGTGCAGTAAATTTATGAGATACCTCCGCGTCCCAGGTTACCCATTAGGATTTTGGCTTTTAGTGGATTAAACTCACGGAGGGTACTGTGTCGCGTATGTGGTTATGGAGGGCGTGCCTGACCTGGAAATATCTGTTGAATTTGGTGCATGTAAGGGCAAATTACTCCTGCAGATTTGTGAAGGAGCGTATGTGTGTTCCTGACCACACGTCCCCTAATTGGGAGATCCTGATGTTATCCCATGTTCTGAAGCCGGTGAGTGATGCCACCTCCTTCAGCCAGGTGTCATGCCATAGAGGAGTTTGTCGTGTGAGTTTACCATCCCATTGCACGTGGCGTATAGCGGCACGCCAAGCTAAAAATACTACTCGTGTGACCATGACTTATTGGGAGGGGATCGGGGGGCCATATACCAATGCCTGAAGAGTAAGGAAGCCGAGTCGGGAGAGTTCTAGTGTATAGGCCGGGTCCGACCATCCCCCGTTGAACCAGTCGTGGGCAACAAGGAGTTGAGAGGCAAGATAGTAAAGGTACAAATTGGACATGCCCAGCCCACGGTCATAGGGACCTCGATGACAGTGGATGAGCGCTAGTTGTGGCCATGATCCCCGCCACAGAAAGGTGCATGAGGCACCTTCCAGTTTTCGGAACCAAGACCTTGGAATCTGGAGAAGAAGGTTGAGGAGGATATAGAGGAAGCGGGGCAATATCATCATTTAATACAGGGCTATACGGCCCATCACATTAAGGGGGAGGCTATGCCACTTGGTCAGGTCCACTTTTACTTTCCAGAGCAACGGTTGTATGTTAAGGGCCAAGGTGAGCTCTGGGTGCAGTGCCACCCACACGCCCAAATATTTGAAACTCAGTCTGTGGAGAGCGATGGTCGACTGCCAGTCAAAGCAGTCTCTCGATGGGGCCAGGGGAACCAGCACTGATTTGGAGGGGTTCACTTTGAGGGCTGAGGATAACCAAAGTCCTCAAGCAGGTGAAGACATTGGGGGAACGCTCCATGCTGGGTCTGTCAAATACAGGAGGATGTCGTGCGCGTATAGGGCGATGAGGTCCTCGTGGTTGACATCCCACCTCCATCCCCTGCATAGCAGGTCACCACGAATGAGCTGGGCTAGGGGCTCCATTGCTAAGGCGAAGAGAAGGGGGGACAAGGGGCAACCATGCCTCGCGCCGCGCCTAAGATGAAAGGAGTCTGAAAGGACTCCATTTACTCGCACTCGGGCCGACAGATGGGAGTAGAGCACATCAACCATGCCTCGGAAACGTGGGCCAAGGCTGATACAGGCTAGCACCTTACGGAGGTAGTCCCAGTCCACCGTATTGAATGCCTTCTCGAAATCAATAAGAAGCAGAGCTAAGTCGTGTAGCAAGGAGTGGTATTGGGCTAGGGCCACGTGGAGCTGTCAAATGCAGTGTTGCGTGCTTCTTTGCGGCATAAAGCCGCATTGGTCCGGGTGGATGAGCGTCGGTAGCACCCTTTTCAGTCTGTTAGCCAGGATCGTGGCGAAAATGTTATTTCGCAGTTGAGTAAGGAGATGGGACGTTTGTGGGCACAGGAGGCAGAGGGGGGCTGCGTCTTGGGGATCACTACTATGGTGGCGGAGTCCAGGCCTTCTGGGAAGGAGCCCAGGTGACACGCATCTTCAAAAAGGGCGAGAAGATGGGGGAGAAGTAAGTCTCGGTTTTTCATCAGGTATTCCATGGAGAACCCGTCCGGGCCTAGAGTTTTCCCAGGGTTTAGCCCTGAGAGAGTGTCTCCGACCTCCTCTATCATAATGGGGTCGTTAACCAGTTGGGCGTCTTCCCGAGGAAGGGATGGGAGGATGACCGTGTCCAAGAGGCGATCACTGGCCGCCCAGTCCTTGTCTCTCGGCGCGGAGTACAATTCCTTGTAGTAAAGGGCAAAGGCCCGAGCAATGTCTGGCAGTGTTTGATGCGTATGGCCTGCTTCATCTCTAATCTCTGGGACTATTCTATTGGCCTGCTGGTGTGAGGCCAGCCAATATAGCATTTTCCCACTTTTTTCACCCCAACCGTGTATGTTAGCCGTTGTTGCGCGCCAGAGGAGCTTGGCCGCTTCTAGGGAGTGTAGGCGTATGTCGTCCTGGACAAGACGCAGCTGGCGGGAAATGGCTTCCTGTGAGTCAGAGAGAAGGCGCTGTGCGCTGTTCCAGGTGGGATGTCTGCATTTCCAGATGTTTGATGAGGGACAGGTGCTCGCACTCCCGCAACCTGACCAAGTGTTTCGCGAATCCGCGAATGGTAGCTTTGCTGGTGGACCAGAGCTTACTCACTCGGCCCACCTTTCCGGAGTTAAGGAAGTAGGATTGGAGCTCTTTTCTTAGCGCTTGGACAAAAGTATACCTCTGGTTTTTTGCACTAAAGAATCATTATGGGTCAGATTAACTAAAGTATTACCCTGCACAGCTGCCAAAAATGCTGTGCGGCGTTGCTTGACAAGGAAAGACCAGGAGAGAGCCATATCTACAGAGATATGGCACTCTCCTCCTGTCTCCATAGTGCTGGCGCAGAATTTTGCTGCAGTGCGCCTCACAAGCACCTTTGGGCCATAGTGCAAAGGTGTGTGCATGAGTCTAGCATAGGTTTTGTCCTGGAAGGGTCACCTTCCAGTACAAAATACTGCGCTTAGACCAGTTTTAAAACTTGTCCTACTTTTTAAGTGTGCTGTTCAGTGCAGCACACATGCAAAGTCAGAAAAGAAAGGAGAAATTAAAATATTTCTCCTTTTAACACCAGCTTTCAAAGGGCAGTCATTTTTTACACTAAACCCTGTCTCACACTTTTAGTAGATAGGGTTTTGCATCAAAATCATGGGTGGTTGCATGGGAATGCCCATGTAACGCCCCCTTGACACTAAGTAATGCAAAGCACAGCTTTGCGCTACTTTGGGTTACTTTTAGGCAATTTCCAGCACAAAACAAGTTTTGCTCTGGAAAGTAAATCATTTTTTAAAAACGTGCTGGTTTGAGTCACTTTTGTGGACCTGGCCTTGCAGCTCAGCCTGGACTGTTTTCAGTGGAGCTGGGTCAAGATTGATTGGCATTAGGCTGGATTCAAACTGAGGTGGCATGGTGGGTGAAAAACAAGGGATTTGTATGCTGCCCATGCGATTGGTAGTGGCTGACATCAATTCAAGCACTCCACCCATCAATTTATTTTTGTGTCCTCAGCTGCTGTATGCATTCCCACCTACTCCACCCATCCCTCACCTTCTTACAAGAGTGCAGAGAGTAGCAGCGGAGGTTATAGTGGTAATCCTGTTTTTGGCCTTACAGCTCCCAGTTTCCCCTCTAGAGATCTTGATCATTTTTTCACCTTGGAGCATTCAGTTGTTTCCCCTTGCTCTCAGACCTGTGGGGTGTTTCCCTCTTCAGAAACTGGCTCTGTCTGTTGAGAGAATCGGGCTTCAGATGAGATGGGTGCCTGAACATCTAGCAGGAATCATTCGGGGTTCCAGTTGCCCATCTACTCTGAAATCTTATTCCCACCACTGAGGAAATTTCCTCTAGCTTTCGGTCAGCAGTAGGATGTGAGATTCGATTCTTCAGCTTTTGGTAGATGGTTTTCAAAAGCAGTTGGCTGTGACTACATTACTGGCCCAGTGAGCAGCCATCAAGGCATTTAGAAAACTTTGGCCTAATCCTAGCAAGGATTTTGATTTGGTGACGAGACTTCTCAAAAGCTTCGCTATTTCAAGACCTATGTCTAAACCTTCTAAGCCAGGGGTTCTACCTCTGGTCCTTAAGGCTCTGCAGGGAGTACCTTTCAAGACACTGATTTCAGTTTGTTTAAAGTATTTGGGGCAGATTTACAAGCCCCTTGCGACACTTTTGCTCTGCCGTTGCATCACTTTTGTGACGTAGCGGCAGCGTAAACAATGCGGCCAATTTACAACGTGACGCATCTACGGAGATGCGTCACGTTGTAAAGCCCTGCTGTGACCAGGGACACGTTTCAATCAGGATAACAGTAGTTATTTATTTTCAATAGTATGCAAGAATTAGTAATAAAGTTCAGGTGCTCACATAAAAAAAGTGACAACAAGCGTGAGGTGCTCAGTGAAGGTGACTTTAAAATATGTACATCGCATTGACAACACACAAGAGAACTCCATATGAAAGAATTTATGTAGAATGCATGGAGTTCAGGTTGTTGGGGGTCGACGGCGTTTCGATCTCAGTTATTTAGAGATCATCTTCAGGACATAGCATAGTGAGAAATCCGAATCTATAAAAGATCGTGAGGCATATTAGCAAGACCCACATTAAAATTATCGCCGTTTTAGCGGCAGGAAACTGCCGCTAAAACGGCGATAATGGGCTTGCTAATATGCGTTATAGAATTCCAATAGAAGCCCATGTTAGATGTGCAGGACATCTAACCTGGGCTTCTATTGGAATTCCATAACGCATATTAGCAAGCCCATTATCG
Organism: Calotriton arnoldi; assembly: GCA_963921515.1. Taxonomy (NCBI): domain Eukaryota; kingdom Metazoa; phylum Chordata; class Amphibia; order Caudata; family Salamandridae; genus Calotriton; species Calotriton arnoldi. The sequence goes on along the minus strand of CAWUFW010001484.1, from coordinate 2,216,076 downwards.
CCGTTTTAGCGGCAGTTTCCTGCCGCTAAAACGGCGATAATTTTAACGTGGGTCTTGCTAATATGCCCCCTTGTGCCCTCGACACCCACATCCAATGTGGAAGAAATCCCAATTTGTAACTTGTCCCAACACCAGTTGGCATCTACGGACATTGCTCTACTGAGCAGAAGTCTGTCCTTTGTAATAACTGAAAAACCCAACTGGTTCCTTATACAAACTGAAATCTTTCAGTTCTCCAGAAAAGTGAGACTGAATGCATTCTTCCACAATAAAGAACCTTCGAACAATACAGACACTACAGGACTACGTCCTAAGTCTGTGGCTCCATGCCCCCAGAAATTCTTACCTTTGAACACCTAGTCCTTAAAGACCTGGACAAAATACAAAGAGAGAACAAGTTTACCCCATACAACGTCAGCTTGGGAGAAAAACAGAGTCTCAATAGACTAAAAGACCTTGATGAAATTGTTATAAAACCCTGTGACAAAGGCGGTGTAATAGTCATGCAGGATAAAACAGCCTATGACAATGAGATTTTCCGCCAGCTCAGTAACACGACACATTATGAGCACCTCACGAGCAACCCTCTTCAAGAGATTAGCGATCTCATCTTGAATGTCACTAAAAAAGCTGAAGAAGATGGTTTTATCAGTAAGAATGAATTCCTATTTCTCAACAACAAGATCCCACGCACCCCTGTCCTATATACGCTACCCAAAATACATAAAAATTTGGAAATACCACTGGGCAGGCCCATCCTATCTGGGTGTGGCTCTATCCTAGAACCCCTAGGCAGATATATTGACTACTTCATCCGGGATCTGGTACAGGTTACAACTACATATGTGAAGGATACCACACACTTCATAAATCTGATTGAATCAGAACTTTTTGACCCCCAGACTGAACTCCTGGTCACTCTAGATATCGAATCTCTGTACACAAATATCCCCCTGGACAAGGGAATTGACGTTATCAGAAATCACCTTAACCAACGACAGGCACCACACCAAGTCCCCACAGACTTTATTATCTCACTTCTTGAAATAGCTCTGACCAAAAACTATTTCCTTTTCCAAGATAAATACTACAGACAGTGCAAAAGTACATCTATGGGGGCTGTTTTTGCCCCCAATTTTGCGATTCTGTTCATCTATAACATAGAGACCTCTACAATTCTCAACATAGTCAATCCATATCTCCAAAAAATTCGAGTATGGCGGAGATATATAGATGATGTCTTCATGATTTGGCTGGGTGATAGTACAGAATTACATGATTTTTGCTCTTGGCTTAACAACAGTCAGCCAGACCTTAGATTCACATACAACCACAGTAACACTCAAATTGACTATCTGGACGTCACCGTAAAAAGCTTAGGTGGAGAACTATATACCACTCTGTTCAGAAAACCTACTGAACGTAATACACTGCTCCAGTACAATAGCTCACACCCCAGAGCCCTCAGAGATGGTCTACCATACGGCCAATTTCTCAGAATCCAGAGGAATTGCAAATTCAAAGAAGATTTCTTCAGAGAAGCAGAGGTACTCTGCAAAAAACTGACTGATAGAGGCTATCCCAGACGCCTAGTCAAACGCTCTATGAAACGAGCATGGTACTCGCAACGAGAATACCTGCTCCAACCCAAGCAAAAAACACCCCTATCCAAAATCACGTGTCACCACATACTGTCCAGTGAGCAATAAACTGACCAAAATGATCAAAAGACACTGGTCAGTCCTTGCTCCCCTGGACTTGACTACAGGGTTCCCCTTGTTCTCCTTTAAAAGAGGCTGCAATATTAAAGACCACTTGGTTAGGGCTCACAAACCTGCACGTAAGGACAAATCCCTCCAATCCTACCTCAACCTGCCCCCTTTACAAGGTCACTACAAATGTAACAACTGCTTGGCATGTGAATCCACTATGAACACCAAAGTGTTTGAGTATGGAGGGATAAAACACACATTAAAGTCTTTTTCCAATTGTAATTCACAAAATGTGATCTATTGCATTGACTGTCCATGTAAGCTGCTACATATAGGACAGAATGCCCAGAAGATAAAATCCAGGGGGCAGATTTACAAGCCCCCTGCGCCACCAGTACGTCACTTTTTGTGACGTACTGGTGGCGCATTTAACTGCTCCATATTTACAAGGACAGGAAAAGCCACCCTGCGTGACTTTTCCTGTCCTGGTAAATATGGCCCCTTTACACGCAGCACTTTGCGTGAAAGGGGCGTTCCATGGGTGTTGCTTTGGGTGTTCCCATGCAACACCCATGGAACCAGACATATTTCCAGATTTACGAGGAATCGTAAATCTGGAAATGTGTGTGAATGCTACGCCTCCCCTGGGGAGGTGTAGGGAGGCGCAACGAGGAGAAATGTTTTCATTTCTCCTCGTTTTTTCCTCTTTCAATGCTTGCTGCATTCTACAGCACGCATTGAAAGAGGAAAATGCCTGTAGTGATTGTTTTTGTGCAGGAAGGTGCCCCTTCCTGCACAAAAACAATCTCCCCACGACGCAGGCATCCTTGCACCATGGTGCGAGGGTGCCTGCGCCGGCGCATGGCTGCAGTTTGTGCGCCAGCGCAGTGGGAAGCACAGAGATGCGACATATTGTTGTAAATATGTCGCATCCCTGTGCTTTGAAAGTGACTCAGTGCGGCGCAGCCAAATGGCTTGCGGAATGCACTGAGTCACTTTCATTGTAAATCTGCCCCCCGAATTTCACAGCACAAGAGCCGGATTCGCTGCAGGATTACCACAGCACCCCTTGTTGAACATTTCCTGGAAAAAGGACACTCTGAACTGGATTTCAAATGGCTAGTGATTGAAAGCCTACGCCCTAACTGCAGAGGCGGCAGTCTACAACAGATTCTTAACAGACTGGAATGTAAATGGATCTTCAACTGCCGCACCATTGAATATGGACTAAACTCAATGGATGAATGGAATGCTTTCATATAATCACTGGCTGTGTACATAAAATAGGAGACACAGATGTCTCTTATATCAGTTTCTGCATATGGGTACATTTCCCTAATACCCGTTTCCACCTTGTACATAACAGCCTATTTATGATGCTACTAATTCTATCACTGAAAAGTTTGGCTGTGTATTAAGACACTAGACATACGGAGCCTTTTTCCTTGTACATAACTACTTAATTATGCTGTTAGTTTTCAGACTTCCACTGAATCATGTCCAATATTTATTATTATTACCATTTTTTCATCTTAATGTGTTGTTCGGCATGTGATTTTGCTCTAAATATCTTCTGTGTCACAAACATTATCCTATCCTGCCTCACTTATACTTGTCTTTCTAACACGCTTATTCTACAAGCGTCCTCCTTTCATCAGAAAGGGTCAATACCCTGCAGCTACCGGCGTGGGTCCTATGTGTCCAATTAGACACCCCCCCGCCCAATTGAGCTGCTGCACGCTTACGCACACACCGGTGCTCCAATTTAGAGCACCTAACACGTCCTGACCAGCTGTCATCATTCAGCGCGCCCTTCGCGGAAGTCAGGGACACAGCCCGCTCCTCCCTTGGCAGACTGACTCCTGCGGTCTGATTACCAAATAAGTCTAATTCTCGCTGCATATTGCCCTCTCCCAGTGTGGAGCCTTTCCCCATGCCTGATGGCTACCCGTTTTCTCCATAGGTAACGCTACGACGGAAGGAATTAATTATCCTCCACCTGCAACACGGACATGTTGCACGTTGTATTACCCTACTAATCATGTAAGTTCGCCACCAATTACTATGGCTTGCGCTAACCTATAGTCTATCCACCGGCTGCCAATTCACCCATTCATTTACCCTTACAGAACTCGATTGGAATTAATTTGAGCGCCCTCCTCGTTACATGTACTGGCATTAAGAATTGTTCGCCAGTCCCGCGCTGAATTAATAACGCCGTAAGTGCATTCACCATCTTAATTAATTAATCTTCGACGGACTCGTGCTTCCCATTAGCCCTGATCAGTTGTTGTTCATTCATCCTTAGCCACCTGGGTCCATACACCTTTCGGGCAGACACCAGGCCCAGCGCTCACCGATTAGAGGTCTCTCTGCAGGCCCTAATTGCGGTTAACCTTCAATTCTATTTCGACTATTCCACCGACACCGCCCGGTTCATAGTAAGTTTCAAGCTGCACCTTTTAATTAGGCGCTTCCTATTTTCTCATTTATCTCTTGTAATTTCTCATGCCTTGACATGACTAGCCCTCTTTTCTAATATTTTTCACTCTACTCACTCTCTATTTATGTTATTTCACCTGAACTAATTTCAATAACTCTGCAACCTCAGGCACCATTGCTGTGCCACGCCGGTTCCTAGTGTGTCGGATTTAAGAATGGTACATTATACCAAGATAGGCACTAATTAACCAAGTGTCAAATAACTTTTGTCATTTAGTTATGTTGTTTCACTGGGAGCTCTACTCCATTTGTTTTCAATAACAATTAGTAACAACAACCCCAGGGACCTTATCCTAACACTATGTAATATCTTTTATAGATTTGGATTGCTCACATATGCTATGTCCTGAATATGATCTCTAAATAACTGAGATTGAAACACCGGTTCAAGACATATATAAAACATACAAAAATGGATACAAAATGAACAACATGTGAATACACAAACATAACAATTGATAGTGATGGAGCAGGGTAAATAAAATAATTTGTACCCCCCCCTTGGAAAATTAATGAACTTCTAATAAATTAACAATACTAATTGTTTGAAGGAGCATGAAATAACGAACAAATGCATTTTTAGTAAACACTATATAAGGGTAACCCGCAATTTTGTGCAAAATCTAATTTATTTACAATTGTAAAGTTGATTAACCCTAATTTTGTAATTTGCGTACAAATTAGAGTAAACTCACATGATTTTTGCTATGTAGTAAATTTGTATTGTGGCAAAGAATGCAGATGGTAAGTAAAATGGCTTTAAATGTCGCTTCTGCTAGGTAACACTGTGACCTAACACGGGTCTTTAGAATGGCGGGTGGTAAACAGAAAGGCTTATTTTCTTTGTTTTAATTTTGGTTGTGTTTGTTCTTATGATAGTTCGTTCGGGCCTGTTAGACCATGCTGCGAAAATGGCTGCCGAGGCAGATGAGGTCACGTGAGAAGCCAAAGATGGCCTCTGGGCAGAAGAAATAGAGAAACTAAATCACGTGGGTGCGGCCTGTGCACGTAGTGAGATATGTCAAGGTCGTACTGACCTACCATAAGGAGGGTGCCAAGAAAGACTCAGTACGTATTCATGGGAATGGAAGAGAAAAGTACTGAGCAACAATGGACTAACTAAAATGTGACCATTGAGATTGCAACAAAATGAATGGACAAATTGGACTGCTTTTAACCCAGAAGTCATGAGACTCATTGTATGTTTAACTGTCTCCAAAACCAGTTTGAACAAGGAGGGCGATGAGGTGACCATCACCACCCCTCAAATGGACCAATTAGCGTGATTCTTGCCCCTAACGATTGCAACTTTTTGTGTAGTAAGCTAGAAAGTAGGGTATAAGAGGGTCTACTCTTATGTGGGGTGGGGTTGCTCCTTTTGCTGCTACTGTGGCCGCTGCTATTGATGCTACTGCTGCCGTTGGTGTTTTCTTGCCATACCATTTTTCCTATTTTCCATTTTTCCACCTCAATCTTACAAAAGGACTCTGTAATTTTTGGACTTCGAACTTGACTGGGGAAGGTACGAGATCGTTGCGGGAAACCTGCATGGGAGGTCCGATCGAGGAGGCATTTAGCGGGACAGTCAGTCAGTTTGGGAGTTCTATTCTGTGATCTGCGGTTTATCTTCTTTTTGGTGAACCATTCCTATCTGCATCCAAATGGGTAATGCATAATTTTCTATTCTTTATTAGGCTTTTCATATAAATGTTATTAATGTATTAAAAGTGATTAATAAACAAAGAATCTCACCCGTGCAATTGAGAAATTAGATAAAATGTAATTCTAACTTAAAATGAGTCTGTGGTTCTTTAGTTTATTAATAAGTTTAAAGGTTAACAGGTTTTAAGAGTGATTGAGCTGGTCTTAATCACCATCAACTTATTCTACTAGTTGGTCCATCGACCAAAGAGCGGAATACCTTGATGTTTAGAACTGACAGGACCAAAAGTTGATGTATATGATGTCTGAGGTATTATTCTGTCAAATTTAACAAGGTATCCCGTTTCTCCAGCAACACATTTTCTCCTTGTTGTGAAATCCAGTGAATGAATGAATGTATGATATGCGGTGTCATGGGCCCCACCGACATATGGTTTAATAGACGTGAATGTTTTACCTGGATTCGTGTCCTAAGAAGAAATTTATATTAGCCGCGCTGGATCAATAGGCAGACCTATCCTTCATTTCTAGTTGAAAAGAACGGCGGTCAATAGATTTATACACTAGTCAAAATGAGAATCCTGCCATTACAAGCTTGTTGGGAGCGAATGGAACAAAAGGCTGATTGCCATGTTTGTTGGCTGCTTGTAGTCTATGCAGCTTAGTGTCTTATCCAACTAGCTGGGTCAACGCGTTTCGAAACCCTTGAAATCTTTCCGGGTTCTCGTCAGGACCAGGACTAGGTCACACACTACAAAAAAATTATGACAAAAAACAATGTTTTAATTCTTTGTGCAAAATTATTCCTTTTACCCTACAAAACATCTTTTGGGGTGGCTTCTACCCTTACCATTAGTGATCAGTGCTGGAACACACTCAGATGTCCAGTGTTAAGGCTTGTTATCTTGCTTGCGATTCTTCGGTATTTAATGTGATCGGTTCTGAAACAAGGAATGAGGGACATTTATAAATTATGTGAGTAATTTAAATGAAGGGTTTGGAAAGGTAAACTCTAGAGAGGCAGCAGCATTGCTTCAAAATGTGTGCTCAGCTTAAAGCGCCTGCAACCATAAGGTTTAAGCAGTATGAAAATCAAAGTCATTAAATGGAGACGGGGCATGTTTAAACACAGCAGTTCAATGAGGTTCTGAAGGTCGTGACTGTGTTACCAAACACTTTGTAAAGATCAGCGCGTGCAAACTGCAATTTAAAGCTAAGTGTGCTTCGATTAAATAAATGCTGGAAAGTTCAAAACGAGACTTGCCTCGAATGCTGGAGAAACTGTCATCACCCTTGTGTTCTGAATCTTTAGTGCAACATTGTTGCCAACCTACTGAAATTGACCCAGAAACTGTGCTATTAGTTTCTGTGCAGTCGAGAATGGAGTTCTATGAAAAAGCGTGTTACATTTCATTCGTTTCACTTGCCTTTGAATGGAGCTCAATTGTTCCTTCCTTCTTTACCGGCAGCAGATTACAAATGACGCGGAGCTCGATGTCTGCGACTGACAGGCATTACTGGTAGAACAGCAGCAATGGGTACAACACGGTGCATGCTGGAATTGGTAGTTTCTGGTAACCAAGGGTTGCCTTTGAGAGCAGTTTGGAATTTGTGTGAAACATATTGTAAAGAAGTTGAACAAAACTGGCTTATAATCGATTGATTTCAGTCATTTCATTCAGCCCACGGGTGGCTGTGTTGAACTTCATTATTAAATATGGCTCTCTTCTGAGCAGGGATACTTTTGGGTCTCCACCTCTCGGGTTGGGTTTCATTATGCTGAGTACAGTCCATTGAAATTGCTTTTCATTGTTTTTTAGCTCTTGGAAATGTGCAACTAACGGGGCGTTTTGCACCTTATTTTTCAGCCTAGAACGATGTTGAGCAATACGTTGGCGAACTTCTTGTGTGGTTTTTCCGATATAATAGGGCATCCTTCAAGGATTAGAAATTGGCATTTTAGGCCCTAAAGAACACGAGTACCTGACTAAAAAGTACCCAAGAACACCTGTTATTTACTTCCTGCCAAAAGTGCACAAGGACGCCACAGATCCCCCTGGTCGCCCTATTGTTTCGGGTGTGACTCAGTGTTGGAACCTGTGTCACAGTACGTAGATATATTCCTTAAACAATTTTTGAAGGAAGTTACATCGTATCTACGAGACACAATGGATTTTATCAATAAAATTGAAGGTTTTGAATTTGACCCCACTGACCACAGACTGGTGACACTAGACGTTGTCTCACTATATACCCAGATCCCCCAAGAGGATGCATTGGAAGTCCTTGAATCCTATTTGGACAGCAGAGAACGTCCCCATCAAGTACCAACACAGTTCATCTTAAGCCTGGCGTCATTGGCACTCAAGCGTAACTATTTTAAGTTCGAGAATGATTTCTTCATCCAAGTTAAGGGGACCTCGATGGGATGTCCCTTCGCCCCAGAAATGGCGGTGCTGTACATGTCTAGGTATGAAGAAAAGTACATCTACAACAACAATCTGTTTGGAAATCATATAGTACAATGGTACCGATACATCGATGACATCTGGTGTATCTGGGCAGGTAACGAAACTGACCTTGTGAATTTCCACATTTGGCTGAACAACAGGAACCCTGATATACAATTCAGTTTAGACAACAGTCAAACAAGCCTTACATTCCTAGATGTGGAAGTAAGTCCAGCTGAAATGGGACTGATTACCACCTTATATACAAAACCAACGGACAAAAATACCGCTTTACACTTTAACAGCTTCCACCCTAAAAGTTTAAGGGACAACCTACCTTATGGTCAGTTTTTGCATGTGAGACGAAATTGCACACGCAGAGAAGATTATGAATTTCACGCAAACATGCTGACTGAAAAACTAAAGGAAAAAGGGTACCCCCATAAACTGCTGAAACACTCAAGGAAACGTGCTTGGTTCACACCACGAGAGGAACTGTTGAAAAAGAAGCCTAAAACTGTAATGACTAGATTGGTATGTGTGTCTACATTTGGCCCACACACCAACACATTTAAAAAGATTATTCGTCAAAATTGCCACCTCATCAAAGACATGGATGAGGAACTACAGGCGCCACTCTTTGCCCTAAAGAAGACTACTAGCATTGGCCAACGGATAATTAGAGCATCGGAGGATAAACAAAGAAGTCTGGATACCATACGTCCTTTCTTGAACCTTCAACCCGTCCAAGGTCACCACAGATGGGGAAATTGTCAAGCTTGCAGCTCTTCAATTGAAGGCACAGTATTTGCAAATGGCCGAGATAAATGGATACACAAAGAATTCTCTAATTGCAGAACAAAAAACGTTGTTTATGCAATCACTTGCCCCTGTTCTCTCATTTATATCGGAAAACCCATACAAGAAGTTCGCCAACGCATTGCTCAACATCGTTCTAGGCTGAAAAATAAGGTGCAAAACGCCCCGTTAGTTGCACATTTCCAAGAGCTAAAGCACAATGAAAATCAATTTCAATGGACTGTGCTCAGCGTAATGAAACCCAACCCGAGAGGTGGAGACTCAGAAGTATCCCTGCTCAGAAGAGAGCCATATTTAATAATGAAGTTCAACACAGCCACCCGTGGGCTGAATGAAATGACTGAAATCAATCGATTATAAGCCAGTTTTTTTCAGCTTCTTTACAATATGTTTCACACAAATTCCAAACTGCTCTCAAAGGCAACCCTTGGTTAACAGAAACTACCAATTCCAGCATGCACCGTGTTATACCCATTGCTGCTGTTCTACAAGTAATGCCTGTCAGGCGCAGACATCGAACTTCGCGTCATTTGTTATCTGCTGCCGGTAAAGAAGGAAGGAACAATTGAGCTCCACTCAAAGGCAAGTGAAACGAATGAAATGTAACACACTTTTTCATAGAACTCCATTCTCGACTGCACAGAAACTAACAGCACGGTTTCTGTGTCAATTTCAGTAGGTTGGCAACAATGTTGCACTAAAGATTCAGAACACGAGGGTGATGACAGTTTCTCCAGCATTCAAGGCAAGTCTCGTTTTGAACTTTCCCGCATTTATTTAATCAAAGCACACTTAGCTTTAAATTGCAGTTTGCACGCGCTGATCTTTACATAGTGTTTGGTAACACAGTCACGACCTTCAGAACCTCATTGAACTGCTGTGTTTAAACATGCCCCGTCTCCATTTAATGACTTTGATTTTCATACTGCTTAAACCTTATGGTTGCAGGCGCTTTAAGCTGAGCACACATTTTGAAGCAATGCTGCTGCCTCTCTAGAGTGTGCCTTTCCAAAGCCTTCATTTAAATTACTCACATAATTTATAAATGTCCCTCATTCCTTGTTTCAGAACCGATCACATTAAATACCGAAGAGTCGCAAGCAAGATAACAAGCCTTAACACTGGACATCTAAGTGTGTTCCAGCACCGATGAGTAATGGTAAGGGTAGAACCCGCCCCAAAAGATGTTTTTTAGGGTAAAAGGAATAATTTTGCACAAAGAATTAAAACATTGGGGCATATTAGCAAGACCCACGTTAAAATTATCGTCGTGTGCAGGACATCTAACCTGGGCTTCTATTGGAATTCTATAACGCATATTAGCAAGCCCATTATCGCCGTTTTAGCGGCAGTTTCCTGCCGCTAAAACGGCGATAATTTTAACGTGGGTCTTGCTAATATGCCCCATTGTTTTTTGTCATAGTTTTTTTGTAGTGTGTGACCTAGTCCTGGTCCTGAGGAGAACCCGAAAAGATTTCAAGGGTTTTGAAACGCGTTGACCCAGCTAGTTCGATAAGACACTAAGCTGTATAGACTACAAGCAGCCAACAAACATGGCAATCAGCCTTTTGTTCCATTCGCTCCCAACAAGCTTGTAATGGCAGGATTCTCATTTTGACTAGTGTATAAATCTATTGACCGCCATTCTTTTCAACTAGAAATGAAGGATAGGTCTGCCTATCAATTGTTATGTTTGTGTATTCACATGTTGTTCGTTTTGTATCCATTTTTGTGATTATGTATGTTTTATATATGTCTTGAACCAGTGTTCTTTCATGTACGAAATGTTTGAAATGTCCATGACTCTTTTTTCAAAGAAGCAAAGTAAAAATTGAAGGTGAATTAAACCACTAAAACCACTAAATCCAATACGGTGGTCCTGTGTTTTGTAGTTTTCAAATGAATTGCAGCACCCATACACTGTCTAGTTCTGTTGTATTCTAAATACGGCACATCCATGGTGGTGCAAGGGTATCGCAGGCTGACGCAGGGAAACTGATGCATCTCTACAGATGCGTCAGTTTCTTGTAAATCTGCCCCTCTGTCTTTAAAGGTGGCATGTTTAGTGGCTTTTCACTTCAGCTAGAAGGATTGGTTTAAAGATTGTGGAGGATGGGGTTTTGTTTAAACACACTCAGGCTTCTCTCCTTAAGGAGGCTTCCAAGATGAACAGGGAAGGTGAAATATTGCTGCCTTTGTTTTAGTCTCCATTGCACAAGGAGGAAGAACTTTTTCATTTGTTAGATGTAAAAAAGACACTGGAGTTTTACCTTCAGAGATCTGAAAGGAATCAGAACACTTTTGGTGGTTTTAACCAAGAGCAAAAAAGCATCTAGTATTATTAGAGATGGCGGCTGAAGTGGACGGAATGTGCTCTACCTTTTCCTTTACGGAGCTTCGCTGTAAAGATCAGTATCTTACTGTAAATTATCCTGCGTCCAATAATCAATTCTGATTCCACCATCTTGACAATCTGCCCCATAACGGGGACTGGCCCTCAGACGGCGTCCATGATGCTGATATCGACAATCTCAAGATCAGCCCGGAGGATCCAGCATGCTGCTTCCCCCACCACCATCCGGCCATCTACCCCTATGGACCTCTCCAACTCGAGGATCCCTCCAGACCCAAGACCACCACCCTTGAGTGCAACACCACCTGAACACCTGGCTGAACGATGGCAAGAATTTCCTGCTCTGTAAATATGTAATATATAATTGTCCAAGCCTAATCGCTGTTAAAATGTAATCCTGAGTGAATTTGCAATTTGAATATATATATAACTCTAACCAGTAGTATATGTAGTAGACCGTTGTACTTACTACCATTCCTATGTGATTTTAGAGTTTATCTGTTTGTATCTCTTCCTTGAGTGACTTTACAACTTGTACATTTGCAATTTTTTTCTGTTTGTATCTTATGTAACTCATGTAATCCAAAGTCCTTTTGTAACGCAACTGGTTCTTTTGTAAAGCGCTCTGACACCTTCGGGTAATGTTCGCGCTATATAAAATCGCATTAAATAAATTAGAGTAGATAGACCAGATCAACAGTTGTTTTGGCACACTCGTCTGATGTCCCTCTGAGGAATACAGGGAAGATCCACTAGGTGGCAGTCTCTTGGGCTGAGGCACTGGGCGTTCTTCTATCTGAAATTTATTGAGCGGCCACTTGGGCTTCAACTCAGACTTTTGTGACTAGCCGGTTACTTACTGTCATACCTCATTATCTGTAGTCCGAATTGTCCTTCTCACAGTCAGTACGACCCACACTAACTTTATATCGTCAGGAAATGATGGGGTTTGCTGACGCTTGTAACTCCCAGAGAGTGGTTTAGGTTGCACCTGCACTTCCTGGGGCAAATTTACAAGCCCCTTGCACCGCCATTGCTGTCACTTTTTTAACGCAAGGGCGGCTCAAACAATGCGGCCAACTTACAACAAGACGCATTTTTAAGTCATATATCTTGATATATGGAAGCTGTAGAGAAGTCTTGCCACCAAATCAAAATCCTTGCTAGGATTAGACCAGAGTTTCCAAATGCCTTGATGGCTGCTCACTGCGTCAGTAATGTAGTCACAGCCAACTGCTTTTGAAAATCCTCCACCAAAAGCTGAAGAATCGAATCTCACATCCTACTGCTGATCGATATGACGTCATTATGCAATGGATTGTGGGTATTCTGATGTTTGGCAGATGCCATTTCTGCCTCTGCTATCAGCTGCCGTGAGTACTCTTTCTACCGGATATCCGTATACCCAGAATGCTTTGCCTGCATGCCTAAAACTCCGTTACACTTATCATTCATTAGGATGGAAATAAATACATAAGTGGTATGGTTTTCATGTGTGAAGCTGTTCCCGATAATGCTGAGTTTGCCTTCTTTATATGGTATTAAACTCGCACTAATACTGCAGTGTATCCTACTTACAGCACCGTCTTTCTTGGACGTTATTACTACGATATTCTTGACATCGATATTCATATCCTAGATTCAGTGCACTTCGTGGGGCATCTGAAGACACGATATTGAAATTTTTGGAAGGTCCGAAAGGATCTCACTTATGGGTTAAATGAAAGATTTGTTTGAGGATACGACACCAGCCTTATAAAGTGCGTGTGTTACCTCGATAGGTTTGATTCAGGGCGAAATAACACACGAGTGGATTTCTCGAGCCAAGAACAAGCACGTGAATCCTGCTTAACCAGCTAGAAAGAGCTATCGCACAGAGGAACTATAAACCTATTCAGAAAAGCTGTTGGGGGAAATCCGAAAAGGACAATCATAATTTATGGCAAAAATCACAAAAAAATACCATTAGGTCCTTGCAATGCGTCTAGACCTAAGACTTTGGCGACAAGATCACTGAGGCGGAAGCGTCAGTTTGTTGAGAAATTAAAACAGTCTCCATGGCGACACTGAGAAAGGAGAGGCGCAGGGGACATATTTGCAAGTCCCTAACGCCACCGGAGCGTCACTTTTTCTGACGCTCCAGTGGCGTTGCTCGCTACCCCATATTTACAAAGTGACGTTAAACCACTTAATGTGGCTTAACGTCACCTTGTAAATATGCTCCTTATCCCGGCGGTCCGCTGATGGCAAAAGGGGCAGGCAATGGGTGTTCCTGTGGACCTTCCACCGCAACACCCATTCTTTTTGACACTTCCCATATTTACAAGGATGGGGCAGCGTCAAAAACTAAGGGCCTCCTTTATGAGGTTTTGGTGCAGGGCAGTGCTGCAAGGAATCTTGCTGCGCTGCCCTGCGTCAAAAGAAAAGGGCAGAAATGCGCTGTCTGTATCTATGAGATACAGCGGAATGCGCTGTATTTATGAGATACAGCGCATTTCTGTCCTTTTCCAATCCGCTGGCGCACAATGGGCTACCAAGCGCCAACGCAGGCCCCCTCATGGTGCAAGGGTGTCTGCGTTGTAGGGGTGATTGTTGTTGTGCAGGAAGGTACACCTTCCGGCACAAAAACAATCATGAGAGGTGTTTTCCTCTTTCTATGTGTGCTGGATAATGCAGCACACAGAAAGAGAACCAAAAAAGGAGAAATAAGGATATTTCTCCTCATTGCGACTCCCTTATGCCACCACTGGGGTGGCATTAGAATCTATCTAACACATTCCCAGGTTTATGATTACCTGTAAATCTGGGTATGCTTCAGATTCCACGGGTGTTGTGTGGGAACACCCACATCAACACCCATGGAACGCCCCTTTCACGCAGTGTTATGTGTGAAAGGGGCACATATTTACCATGCCACGAAAAGCCACGCCAAGTCGCTTTGCGTGGCCTTGAAAATATGCTGCGACACATTGCACCACCAGAACGTCAAAAAAGAGACACTCCGGTGGCACAAAGGTGTCGCTAGGGGCCTTGTAAATGAGGCCCTAAGGCCAGGTAATACCTGGTCTTAGGATGGCAATAGGAGGAAAAATTATTCATTCCTCCTCGTATTTTGCTCTTTCTATGTGTGCTGCATTCTGCAGCACAAATAGAAAGAGCAAATTGCCTTTCAAGATTGTTTATATGCAGGAAGGTGCACATAAATAATCGCCCCTGCAGCGCAGGCACCCTTGCAGCATGGCACAAGAGTGCCTGCGCTGGCGCTAGGTGCTTTTTTAGCGCCAGCGCTAAGGGAAATGCAGAGGTGAGCTGTATTTTTGTAAATACGGCGCATCCCTGCGTTAAAAAAATATCAGAGTGTGGCATTACCAATTTTGCCGTAATTCCTCGCTCCAACATTTTATTGTAAATATCCCCCCAGGAGACATAAAGATGCAAACTGAGGGCCTTATTTATGAAAAGTGACGCATCGCAGCGTGGAAACAGCGATACATTACTTTTCATTCTGCCCTCCTTGCGACATGATGGATGCGTTATATTTACTGTATGACTCATCATGTCGCAAGGAATGAAAGATACGTCAGTTTTACTGACGTATCTGTTGGCGCAAAAATGACACATTGCTGGAGTAGTGTCGGAAGCGTGACGCAACTCCAGCAATGCAGGGGGGAGGGCTATGAATATAGCACTGCGTCACCCTTACGCCTGCCATTAGGCAGGCGTAAGGTTTTGACGCATTTGTGTCCTAGAAGTGGCGCAGTGAAATCTCATAGATTTCACTGCGTCACTTCTATGAGGCTTACTTGCGTGGGATACCCCTCCCTGCATACATTATACCTAACCTGATGCAGGTATAATGTAGCTCAGGGGTTTACAAAGTGACGCATCTGCTTAGATGCGTCACTTTGTAAATATGGCACTACAGGGGGCATGTTTTACGCCGCCGATGCATCACAAAAAGTGACTCAACGGCGGCGCAAGACTGTCACAAGGCCTCATAAATAAGGCCCAGAAACATCTGCTACATAAAGATAGGGTGTAAAGTTGGGTAGCCATTAAAAAACAACATAGGCCAAGGCCCAGTGGCTCGATCCACAAAGCCATTTTCTCTCGTAAAAGCAGCAACTGTCTGAAATTTCGACTGCTAGTCGTTCACAAAATGTGGCCTAGCAGTCACAAATCCATTTACCCCATGTCATATGATCTCATGGCAAGGTAATATTATGCAGGAGTAAATACTGTGCCAGAGGTGGGACGCCTTGACAGGGTGTGTAGAACCACACACACATCAGTGTATGCCAGAACACGAGACTACTCCAAGCTTTTCTCAGCTTAAAAAGAGTCAGAGATTTACTCCTGCCAGTGGCTGGAGTAAATCTATTTCCAAGATGAGAATGTGAAGAGAGCACCTCCAAACTTCAACAGCCTCACAAGCGTACTGGCCAAGATTAGTGACAAGAGAGGCGGAAGGGAGGTTGGGGTTTCCTCTCCCTGTAAAACAACAATATGCTCCATGGAACATTTTGTGGGCCCCTCAGAGAAGGGCGCTGATTTTCAGGTTACATCACTGATGACATCTCAAATGACATCATTGATGACATCATCCAATGAGTGTGAGTGTTTTCTAAAAGTTTATGGGGGATATTCTCAAGAACGTGCGATAATCCTCGCCAAAAAAGGCTAACGCACGTTTCCATATCGCCGTTTATCGCGGGAAAATAACTCCTTGTTAACGTCCTATTCACAACACGGTGGTAACATGCGATAGTCACCCGATAACGCGTCAAATAGCCGCGATAACATTACTAGGACGGCGATAAAAATCTAAACCCGAACGTGAAAAAAGTCGCGATGGGCCCAACCGCGATACAAAACCAGCGATAAGCTGCGCCAGCCTGCAAGTCCCACAAGTCAGGCGGCCAAAATCACTATAAAAGCGGCAACCAAAAACACAAACAAGACCCAAACAACTGCGAAGCACCATGGAGGTAGCCGGAGCAAGTACAGAGGACAACCAGAACCCCACAAGCCCCACGGAGGACCAGCCTGGGACCATCATTGGGGAGACGGTGGCAGGAGTCGGGGGTCCGATACTGCACAACATGACCTGAGCAAACAGAAACAGGGTGAGTAACGACCAGGGACTGGGGGGACGGGGGGAGATGGGCACAATGGCACACATGCACAAGTAAGTATAGCACATCTGCGGACAAACCATGCCCAAGAATCACAACTGCGACCAAGGGCCCAATTTACCCAAGTCTGCAACATCTCAGCACTGCATAAGCACAGAAGTGAAAAACACACCGCCTGAAAGGGATAAGGGCCAGCCAAATCAGACCCGAAGGGGCTACTCACCCACAATGCAGCACACACACATAAGATGCAGAGCACCCCAACATTGACAACAATGTGGTACAAACTGAAACACTTTCACAACAGAACAAAGGACACAACTGCTGCCGCCTGTGTGTAGAAAATGGCCATTCGCATTTGTCATAGCAGGAAACTGTGAGATGACAATGTACAAGTACAACCTCACATCCCTGATGGTGTAGAAATGCCAAGTTTCCCGCTTCAAATAGGCGTCTCCTCATACACAGTCACAATGTACATTGCCATGCAGTCCGACAGTAAACTTGTACAATGCGTGAACATACATGTGAACACAATGTCAATCTGCATTTCCCTTCACATTGCAGAGGGAGAATCAACACCTCCTGCAGAGCAGACCCAACAACACAGCACTGATTATGAAGAGGACCTCCCCAACATCTACACCGACACACCCCAACAGCTCAGGGACAGCTCCGGCAC
Source organism: Calotriton arnoldi (assembly GCA_963921515.1). Lineage (NCBI taxonomy): Eukaryota > Metazoa > Chordata > Amphibia > Caudata > Salamandridae > Calotriton > Calotriton arnoldi. Next base: position 2,198,761 of record CAWUFW010001484.1, on the reverse strand, counting down.
CCCACCTCCAGAAGCAGGGCAGCCCAGCTGCATCCATGAGACCCCACCCCGTGCACAGGCCACACAGCAGGAAGCACCCACCACCACGGCTGTCTCCCAGGACCCCCACGACCAACACATGACATTCCAACGCCGTGTGTCAGGGTGCCAGGAGGAGATGGCTGACCAGCTGCGGGTGGGGTTCGACCTCATGGCAACCAAACTAGATGCCATACGTTGGTGTCTAAGTCCCATCAGGGACCACTCACAGTCCCTAACGGACACCCACTGTCCGCTCCTTGCTCTACGACAAGCCATGGCTGACATCGCTGGAGTCTCATGACTCTGAGACAAGAACAACTGTCTAGTCAGAGTGCCCCAGCGATGTCAGCCGGGAGTTGGGACACATAAGGAAAATGATGGAGAGCTTGGAGCGGATGCAGGCAGAAAGAATGTTTGCCACGGCTGCACACCAGCGAGATGTAGCTGTGATCTTCCATGCCCTGCAGATCCTCGTCCTGGCATTGCCACCACAAGGCCTGGCGCGGATGGATGCTGGTACTACTACTACATCCACATCTCCTCCCCCTGAAGTGTCAGTGCCACACAGTGCGGCAGATTTCCCACCTCCGTCCCCTGATGTGTCACTGCCACACAGTTGATGCAGACAGAACACCACCACCCGCATGTGAGGCACCTGACACATCAGAGGACGAAGATGATGATGAATCTGGCTTTGTGGCTAGAATGAAGTGGTAGCATTCATCTCCGCCATATGGCCGTGTTCAGATTCGTTCTGCCCTCTGCATCATGCCCTTGAATAACACCTCCCACTGTCCCCCCATACACTGAGCGACACTCACCTTGGACCTCGACATGGACTGCCATATTTGGTGTGGTTACCAATGACACAGCAATCACACTGCGGACTGTAGTCTTCCACATCCTATGAACTTGTCAATCCCGAAAGGACTCTGGCTGGCCCTCCATGGGCCAACAATGTAAAGTGGGGTTTGCATGGCCCTGTACTGGTCCAGCTTCAACACTCCACTGAATGTGAATAAAACATTCAACTTCACACAGATGTGTCATGGCCATGATCATTCAAGAATGAAAGTATGGATGAATGTAGGGACAGTGATTCCACAAAAGGGGCACTCCCTGGGTAATGCTATCAATGCGCATGTATGGCCGTGACCCAGATAGGCATTGAGACACACATTGTCATTCAAATCAACACTCATCACAGTTGAATACAAGTGAAGGTGCGTAGACTTTATTAGCATATGCGTGTCAGTACGGGCAAGATAAGTGCCACAACATGCAGACCAATGCAGCGGGATGTCAGAATGAGGAACGTTGCCAAGCGCCGCTGTCCACTCCGAGGGAGTGCCTCACCTTTCACAGGTGCGTATCTGAAAGAGACACGTTAGTGATAGATTCCTTACCTTAGAATATCCCCAGGCGTCAGGCTGGATCCGGAAAGTTTTGCGTAGCAGTACCCTCGCGCGTCGGTAGGCGGCGTCGTGCGGCTCCGCGTCCGTCGTCGGCGTCGTGATCGCCGGGATGACGTCGCGGGCAGTACTTAGGCGCCGCCCCTGCGCGCTGACGTCAGTTCTTCTTTTTCCGCGCCAGCAAGCGCAGATCCGGGAAGAGCAGTGCCCTGGTCAATTTTTGACCATACTTTTTGGTGATTTTTTCACTGGTTTTTCACAACTTTAAGGTGTCGTAGGGATGCCCGGCTTCAAGCGATGCGGCGCCTGTGCGCGGATGATGTCCGTCACCGACCCGCATTGGGAGTGTCTCTTCTGCCTCGGCCGAGGCCACGACACCGAGTCTTGTCCCGAATGCCAGGCCCTCAACCCGAAAGCTTTGCGAGAGCGGTCTCGAAAGCTCCTCGAGGCCCGGCATTCGGCTCCGCGGAAGCCCCGGTCGCGTGAGAGGTCCAGGGGTCGCTCGCGGAGTGCACACCGGTCGTCGACTTCTTCGTCCGGTAAGTCGAAGCACAAGAAGTCCAAGAAGCATCGTCGCTCTCGGACTTCGCCTCGCCGGTCTCGCGACTCGGCTGAGGCCCCTCCCGGCACCGTCCCCGCCCCCGCGGCCCCGGACTTGCCTGTGGAGTCGCCCCCGTCATACCCGCCCTTCCCGGGTTCGGGGGCGGATCCGGCCAAGGTACAGGAGTTCCTGTCGGCCATGGCCCGCCTCTTCGGGCCTTCAGGCCCCTCCGGTGCGCCTTCGGGCCCTGATGGGGTTGCTCCGGCGTCGAATGTTGATATGGAGCCGGGACTCCGCCGGAGACCAGAGGCCTCTGATCTCCGCCTCTCCCATGTGACCGCCCCATCCCAGAAGGGACGCGTCCGTCACAACTGTATGCTCTGGCTGGGGAAGGGAGAGGGATCTGCCCATGACCCATTGCCGGTTCGAGAGCCACCACTGCAACTGTTTTGCAGTCCCCTCCGAGATCTGGACGTGATCGGACAGGTTGCCCTGGTGCTGCGCCCACTGGAACTTCAGGTCCCACTGCAGAGCCCGCATATGCCATCTGGCATGATTGACCAGCAGGATGCAGGAGGCCATGAGGCCCAGCAGCCTCAGGGTCATCCGTACCGAAACCCAGGATAAAGGCCGAAAGATCGGAATCATAGCCTGAATATCCCGGACTCGCCGTTCGGGAGGATAGGCCCGAAACTGCGTCGTGTCCAGAACTGCTCCGATGAAAAGGAGCTGTGGAGAAGGAATCAGATGCGACTTCGGCACATTGATGGAGAACCCCAGCGAGTGCAGGAGTTCGGCCGTAGTCTGGAGGTGGGAGACGACTGCCTGGGACGAGCCCGCCTTCAGCAGCCAGTCGTCGAGGTAGGGGAAGACTGAGACCCCTGCCCGGCGCAGATGAGCTGCGACCACCGCCATCACTTTCGTGAACACCCGAGGGGCACTTGTAAGGCCAAAGGGGAGCACGGTGAACTGAAAATGCTCGGGGCCTACCGTGAACCGAAGGTAACGCCGGTGGGCCGGCAGGACGGGGATATGGAAATACGCGTCCTGCAAGTCCAACGCTACCAACCAGTCTCCTGGGTCGAGGGCAGTCAAGACCTGAGCTAGGGTGAGCATCTTGAACTTCTCCTTCCGGAGGAAGCGATTGACGTTCCGGAGGTCCAAGATAGGACGCATGTCCTCCTTGTCCTTTTTGGGCACCAGAAAGTAGTGGGAGTAGCAACCACGCCCTACTTCTGGGGTCGGAACATGCTCGATGGCCCTGTTGGCCAAGAGGGCCGTGACTTCCTTCTGTAGAAGCACCAAGTGATCCCCTGACATGCGGCGGAATTGAGGTGGCATGGCTGGGGGGGTGGTCTCGAAGGGGAGGGAGTAGCCCCTTCGGACAATGTCCAAGACCCACCTGTCCGAGGTGATGGTGCGCCAGTGGGGAAGGTGATGGCGGACCCTGCCCCCTACTGGCGTGCCGTGCACCTGAAAGGAGGGACTAGGAGGGCTTGGAGGCCGCGGACGGGTTGGAGGTGGTGGCCTGACCCGCACGCTGGTTGCCCGATCCGCCACGGCGGAATCCACGTCCTCGGCCACGCGAAGACGCCTGCTGCGCGGGCCGGTGGCTGGGCTGCTGACGTGAAGGGGCGCCCCTACCGTGGCCACGATAGGGGCGAAAAGCAGAAGGCAGCGGAGGGCGTGTAGCAGAAAGGCCCAGGGACTTTGCAGTAGCCCGTGAGTCCTTAAAGCGCTCCAACGCATGGTCTGCTTTGGACCCAAAAAGACCGACTCCATCAAAGGGCATGTCCATGAGAGTATTCTGGACATCCCCTGAAAACCAGTGGTTCTCAGCCAGGCGTGGCGCCGGAGCGCCACCGTCGTTGCAATCGACCTGCCCAGCGAGTCGGCGGTGTCAAGGCCACAACGGATAGTGTATTTGGCCGCATCCCTTCCTTCCGCAATGGCGCGGGAAAGCAGTGCCTGGACCTCCTCAGGGCACTGGGGCAAAACATCCGCCACCGAATCCCACAGGGAGTGGGTATATCGGCCCAAAAGACAAGCGGTGTTAACGGACCGCAAGCCAGCACTGGAGGAAGAAAAACCTTTCTTCCCAAACTGATCCAGGCGTTTGGATTCCCTATCCGGAGGAGCGGTAGGGAAGGCGGTTTGGGAAGCGGAGGCTTGGACAACCAAGCTCTCAGGAGTGGGGTGGACAGAAAGAAACAGGGGGTCGCCCGGAGCGGGGCGATGGCGTCGTGACACGTTCCGATCCACAGGAGCCCCTGTGTTGGGCTTGGACCAGGCGCCCAAAAGAACGTCAGTGAGGGCGTCGTTAAACGGCAGCACAGTCTCCGCAGAGGAGGCTGCCGGCTGAAGCACCTCCGTCAAGATGTTAGTCTTGACCGTCAAAGTAGGGAGCTGGAGACGTAAGGCCCCAGCAGCCCTACGCAACACCGTACCAAAATTGGCCCCCTCCTCCGTAGCCACGGGAGGAGACAGCATGCCAGTGTCAGGAGAAGTATCCAGACCACTGGCCTCCCCTAGACTCTCTGTCCAGTCCTCATCATACTGACAGTTTCGTGTCAGAGGGTCATCAGACCCCTCCCAGTCCTCCTGGTCCTCCTCTGGTTCAAAATAAGGAGGAGGAGGGACATTTGGGACCCAAGGTCCCATCGGCGCCGGAGCCGGCGTCGAGCGACGTCGCTCCGGGTCCATGTCCGGAGCCGGAAGGAACTGGGGAACGACGCCGCCCGGAGCCCAGGGCGGCGTCGAGAACGGCACCGGAGACATCGGCGCCGGCGGAGGTGTCGTGAGGTCGACCGGCGTCGATGGGGGTTGTGGAGCCGGGATCGAGGCCGGGGCCGAAGCCGGAGCCGGGATCGAGGCTGGAGGCTCGGGCGACGCCGGGGCCGGAGCCGCCGGCGACGCCGGAGCAACCCCATCAGGGCCCGCGGGGCCCGAAGGCGCACCGGAGGGGCCTGAAGGCCCGAAGAGGCGGGCCATGGCCGACAGGAACTCCTGTACCTTGGCCGGATCCGCCCCCGAACCCGGGAAGGGCGGGTATGACGGGGGCGACTCCACAGGCAAGTCCGGGGCCGCGGGGCGGGGACGGTGCCGGGAGGGGCCTCAGCCGAGTCGCGAGACCGGCGAGGCGAAGTCCGAGAGCGACGATGCTTCTTGGACTTCTTGTGCTTCGACTTACCGGACGAAGAAGTCGACGACCGGTGTGCACTCCGCGAGCGACTCCTGGACCTCTCACGCGACCGGGGCTTCCGCGGAGCCGAATGCCGGGCCTCGAGGAGCTTTCGAGACCGCTCTCGCAAAGCTTTCGGGTTGAGGGCCTGGCATTCGGGACAAGACTCGGTGTCGTGGCCTCGGCCGAGGCAGAAGAGACACTCCCAATGCGGGTCGGTGACGGACATCATCCGCGCACAGGCGCCGCATCGCTTGAAGCCGGGCATCCCTACGACACCTTAAAGTTGTGAAAAAACCAGTGAAAAAATCACCAAAAAGTATGGTCAAAAATTGACCAGGGCACTGCTCTTCCCGGATCTGCGCTTGCTGGCGCGGAAAAAGAAGAACTGACGTCAGCGCGCAGGGGCGGCGCCTAAGTACTGCCCGCGACGTCATCCCGGCGATCACGACGCCGACGACGGACGCGGAGCCGCACGACGCCGCCTACCGACGCGCGAGGGTACTGCTACGCAAAACTTTCCGGATCCAGCCTGACGCCTGGGGATATTCTAAGGTAAGGAATCTATCACTAACTACTGTCTCTTACAGATATATCGTTACACAAGTTAGTAACTTGTGCGTTAAGCCGCGTTGTTGTCCGCTCATGTATTCGGAGTCCAGGCGAATGCCGCCATGTCCACTGTTGTCGTGGGATATGTGACCAGATCTCCAAGATGCAACAAGGTGTCGGGACATGTGCAATGTGTTCCAATCAGTTGTGGCTGCAGGTACGTAGTTACTCGTCCATGAAAGCGATTGCAGCTTCGTAGGCTAACCTTTCCAACATGAGGTCGTTGTCGACTTCATCAAACAGGACGGCGAGGCGATCCATTAGCAGGTCCGGACAGACGTGCTGCGTCCACCCCCTCACACCAATTAGCACTACTGCCCAATAGGGGAGCGGTTCAATGTGGTCACTGCACATGAGGATTTGTGCAATCTCCCAGGTACAGCTTCCAGCATGTATGCCAAGTATCAAGGCATCCCATAAACGGGCATCACGGTGACACTCCTGGTCGTGGGCCAACAGGGGGCGCACACACATGTCAAAATCCAGTTCAGCTACCGTCCTGTTGGATAGGCAGACATCCATGGACCACTCGAACATGCACGAGCGACAATGCAACACAGGCTGAACGCAGGTGACGTTGGCAAGGCGGAAGCTTAGCCGGTAACTGATCCGCAGCACTGCAAATGGCAGTGCCCCCAGTAAATGCAGCATTCATGCACGGTACAGTTACACGTGACAGGGGTTGTGCATGTGTCCGGGATGTTCGGCCATTGCGTTAGTGGCTCTTGTTGAAGCGGCACTGTTCTGACCTGCGGCAGTTCTGTGGATGAAATGCCACATCTCGAATCAATGAGTTGTTTTAGTGTGCACCGGTTGTACGCCTGGGATGTTGTGGGAGTAAGTGTGAAGGCCATTCCATGCAAGATAACTTCGAGCAAGGACTCCTGTGTGTGGGGTGTGTATACGTTGGTCTATCGTCGGGCTGTGCGTAGTGTGGGTGTCGGCATCAGCTGCCATAGTATCTGTCAGGGGGTGCCGGGCACATGCAATTCCGAGGTCGGAGGTGCAGATGTGCTTCCGCCTGATAGTTCAGACAAAGGAGCTTTCATCCCTAGTGTAAGTTTGTGATCTGCTTGCATTCATGGAATGTGAAGTGGCTTGTTGGGGGTGGGGTGGGATGAGTGCGACTTTGGGATTCATTATTGACATGACTTGCATGTGGCATATGAGCGGCATCACTGTGTGTTACGTTGCCTCACAGCTGCTCCTCCCTTGCCCCGAACCCATTTACTTATGTGCGCTGCGCGATTGCATCACTTGCACTCCTACGGCACAGTATTGTCATGCCTGTCTGCGCATGTCCACAAGCCAGACAACGACACTGTGATGTTGGCCGTGGGCGGCCACGTGAGTGTAGGCCTATGTTAAGGATAGGGCGGACACAGATGTAGAGTACATGCCTGGCTGAACTGGCGCTGCTAATGTGGCTGGGCATTTTGCTCATGCTGCGGCAATACAGATACACAAAACACTTGGCATGTATGATCCTGGACCCCGAGCGGTCTTGCGCTCCTTCATTACTACGTTCGTGCGAGCCCGCCCTCCGGGTGCATGCTACATTGCAACATTGTCACTTACAGGGGGGGACGACTTAGCTACATGTCCAAGCTATTACCCACTGCCTGAGGTGACATGGTTGCGTCTGCTGACAACAGCACAATGTAATGTGGTAGGGCCCGGGGCCATCATTCATGCATAATGAACACACGGACACACTTAGATAGATAGTGGAACTGGCTACGGGCACGTGCGCCCTGCCCCTTTTTATTACCAGGATCACATATCCAGTGAAGCCTGTGCTGGATGGGTGTGGGGTGAGTGTGAGCCAGCCCTCAGGGAGTGGTTGGTGCTGGCAACAACTTGAACAGTGATCACTATTAAAGCGGAAACAGATAACACCAACATAACACAAACAACTGCGAAGCATCATGGAGGTAGCCGGAGCAAGTCCAAAGGTCACCCAATATTCAATCAGAAGGGGTCATGACTTGTGGTGCACTGAGCTAGGGCCACCAGAGCTGAGTGTGCTCATGTGAAGAAATTGTCAATGATTGTGTCCCTTCGGGATATTCCTGCCGCAGCTGTAGTGTGGTGTGTTACACCTGCCTCATCTTCATCATCATCGTCCCAGGTCTTTCACACTGCCTGAGGTGACATTGTTGCGTCCGCAGTCCACAGCACGTAACTCAATCATAAAGGGTCCATGAGCTGTGGTGCACAGAGTTAGTGGCACCTGTGGCGCTCGGCGGGTGCGCAGCCAGCGATGATGCGTCATCCGGTCGGGCCGCACTGGGAGCAATGTCTTTTGCTTATTGAATTCTGCCTCAATAAGGCCACGTGGCGTTGACTTGTGGTGCACAGAGTTAGTGGCACCTGTGGTGCTCAGGGGGTGCGCAGCCAGCGATGATGCGTGGTCCGGGCGGCCCGCACTGGGAGCAATGTCTTTTGCCTATTGAATTCTGCCTCAATAAGGCCACGTGGCGTTGACTTGTGGTGCACAGAGTTAGTGGCACCCTTGGCGCTCAGGGGGTGCGCAGCCAGCGATGATGCGTGGTCTGGTCGGGCCGCACTGGGAGTAATGTCTTTTGCCTATTGAATTCTGCCTCAATAAGGTCACGTGGCGTTGACTTGTGGTGCACAGAGTTAGTGGCACCTGTGGCGCTCGGGGGGTGCGCAGCCAGCGATGATGCGTGGTCCGTGCGGGCCGCACTGGAAGCAATGTCTGTTGCCTACTGGACTGCGTCATCTGCAATCGCGACTCAATCTGAATTGTGAACCCTGCTGGCCGCAGTGTAGGCTGGAGGCAGTATCCAGCACACACATAACTCCGTGGTGCTGTGCGGCTGGGGGCCTGTGTCGCGGAAGCCAGCGATGGGCTGAGGGGGGTGGCGGTCACAGCGGCGGCCTCGTGGCAGGGTGAGGGGCGCCGCCCTGGCAGACGCGTTGGCCATCCCAGAAGTGAACCATGCCCAGAGTCCCGGCCTATTTATTCACACTAATACGCTGGACTGGCGTATGCCGGACGAGCCCACTCCGCTTACGCTTACAGGGGGGGACGGCACAGCTACATGACCGAGGTCTTCCCCACTGCCTGTGGTAACATGGTTGCGTCCACTGTCCACAACACTACATACACCTGCAGTTTATGTCCATATGGACAGGTATGTGCTCTGCATACTGAGGTCTGTCCAGCACATCACCGCCACACTTGGCATTGTGTGCATTCTTATTCATGGGTGACTTGCCTCCTTCACAGTCACACATACTTGGTTCCCACCTCTCCCCACATTCTGCTATTGTGTGGCTGAGGGGCCATGCCATTTTTGGAACGTCCGCTGTCCTGTTCTGTGCTGCCTCGGTGGTAGTCGGGGGCGGGATTGTCTGGGGGGGGCTGGGGGTGGTGGCGGTGGGTGTTGTGGCTCTCTCGGGTCTCCGAGCTGCACGATCAGTGTCTCCATGACATGTGTTGGTCTTCAGGTGTGGCTCTGGGCTGGGCTCCCTTTCATACTGCAGGTAGTCGTCCTGCTTAACACCAGTAAAAGGCAGGTGTTAAATCCCTGCTGCTAACGCGCCTTACCGCCTGTTTTTGGGTCGCATCGCAGATCTGGCTGGTCGTTGTGAATATCGCGAAGTGGTGTTTTTGTGTGTTTTTGCATGGGAACGCCTACTCTGCATATCATTAGCGTTAGTTGTCTCTCTCATCCGTGGCGATGTTTTTTGTGGCAGCTATCGCTGGAAAACTGGCGTATGGGCAGTTTGCACCAGCTTGAGAATGGGGCGATAATTCTTTCGCCACTTTTGCTGCGCTAAAGTGCCGATAACTCGGCGATAAGTCCTTGAGAATATGCCCCTATAAGTGTTAGACATATATACCAAAGTAATATAAAAGTAAAAGTAGTATACTTTCTGTACTACTAATGAGTGATACTGTTTCTAACAAATATTATGTGAGTGGCTGTGTCACAGTGGGGCATATGTACAAGGAGTTAATGCCGCCTTAGCTTTAATTTTTTGACATTACGGCGGCTTTTTTTTTATCGCCTTATTTACAAGTTGCCGCTAACCGCAGTTAGCGGCAGTTTTCCGGCATAAACATGCGTTTTTCGGATCGCCAGTTCTGTTAGCGGGACTTAACGAAAATGGGATGCAAGGTAGGCGTTCCCGTGCAAAATTTGCCTCTAACCCCACTTCGCGATATTTACAAGGAATTCCTTGTATGGTGCAAAACCAAAAAAACTGCCTCTAACTTCAGTTAGAGGCAGTTTTTTAAGACCAGAAAATAGCTGGTCTTAAAAATGGTGCAAACACTTGGGGCCTCATTTCAGAAGGTTTTGGTGCTGGACAGCGCTGCAAGGAATATTGCTGCGCTGCCCTGCGACAAAACTACAGAGCAGGAATGCGCACCATCAATAAGATAGGGCGCATTCCTGGGCCTCATTCATGAAAAGTGTTGCATCGCTGCGACAAAACAGTGTTGCAACACTTTTCACTACGCCCTTCTTGCGACACCATGGATGCGCTGTAATTAATGACAGATATGTCTGGAATCCTGACGTATCTGTCATCGCAAAATTCACGCATTGCTGCAGTTGTGTCACAAGCATGACGCAATTCCAGTAATGCATGGGGCCATCATATCCCAGTGGCACTGCGTAACCCTTACGCCTGCCATGAGGCAGGCGTAAGGTACTGACGCAGTGGCGTCCTACAATTGTTGCATTGAAATCAGATGGATTTCACTGCGCCACTCCTATGAGGCTTTGTTGCATGGTAACGCCCACCCTGCATACATCATACCTGATGCAGGTATAATGTGGCACAGGGCTTCACAAGGTCACGCATATGCCTAGATGCATCACTTTGCAAATACGGCGCAACGTGTTGCAAGAATCACGCTGCAAGTATGTCAAGAAAATGACGCACAGGTGGGGTAAAACTGTCAGAAGGGGCTCATGAATAAGCCCCCCTGTCTTTTTACCCTAAGTTGGCGCACAATGGATGCCATGCGCCAAAGCAGGCACCCTTGCGCCATGGTGCAAAGGTGAATGTGTTGCGGAGTTGACTGATGTTGTGGCTCCATCTCTTCTCAATACGTCTGCATGTGGTGCTGGACTAGTGGAGGGCGGAAGTGAACCAGCGGGCCTTCTTGGAGTGTTGTTTGCCTGGTCTTTTCTTGAGGGGTGCCAGGGTGTTGGCGCAGTTGGAGATCCATCGGTGGAGGTTGCACGCTGCGGTGTTGGCGTCTGTAAGCGTTGGCAGAGTGGTGGTGCTGAGGGAGTTGAAGGGAAGTTCTTCGGTGGCTTGATCCAGCCGCGACGGGTGGGGCAATGATGTCGATGGTGTACGGTGGGCGTGGTGAAGGTGTGATGTAAACAATGAAGGTCGGTACAGGAGAGTCCTGTGGTGTTGCTGTAGTTGAAGTTCCCGCTGGTGGAAAAGACGGGCTCGAGCGTGTGTCACTCTATGTGGGTTGGTGCGGTGACTAGCTGCTTGAGTCCGAAGTTGGTGAGGTTCCCCAGGAGGGGGGTGGTGTTCTGGTCACTGGGGTTGCCCAGGTGGAACTTGAGATCTCCGAGTAGGATGTAGTCGGTGGATGGGAGAGCCTGGGGTGCGATGAGGTCTACAATGGCATCGGTGAATGGGGGTTCATGGTCTGGGGGGCATGCAGATGAGGGTGTCGCGGAGGGTGGTGTTGGGGTTGGTCTGGATCTAGAAGTGGAGGTGTTCCATGGTCACTGTCGGGTCATTAGAGAGCATGGTCAGTTGGAGTGTGCCTTTTTTGAAGAATGGCAATGCCTCCTCCTGGCAGCTCGGAGTGGTCCATGCGGGTGAATTTGTAGCCATCGTTGATGGTGATGGCGATGTCCAGTCCGGAGCAGAGGTTGGTCCAGGTTTCCGTGAAGAAGGCGATGTCTGAAGAGGTGGCGTAGAAGAGGTCCCGGATTTCTGTTGCGTGTTTGTGGAGGGACCACACGTTGAGGAGGATGCAGTTGAGCCGGTCGGCTGCGCTGTTCGTCGGCTGGGCGGCAGGAGGTGCTGGTGTGCTGATGTGGCAGAAGGTACGTTTGCAGTTTCGACAGGCGCAGGGTGCAAGAGAATTCTACAGTGTTGCTAGATGGCAGGCGGTGTGGTGTCCAGGGTTGATGGTGAGGAGGGTGCTGGCGGTCCAAGAGGAAGGGTCCTTGGTGCTGGGCGCGGTCCAGGGGAGAGGCTTGCATTTGGCGTACCAGTGGTACACCCGCTGCGCATGACCGCACAGCGGCTGCCATTATGTAGTACTGCGGGGGGGACTGGACAGCTGGGAGGCTGAAAACATGGGAAAGGACACTGGAGGGGCGGGGACGCAGGGGTTGTAAATATATATATTTTTAATTCTTACCTCGAGGCCGGGTTCCGCGTCTTCTGGGCTCCTGCTCTCCTGAGTCTGCTTCCAGGAACAGGAGACAGGCAGCCGAGCCCCCTCCCCTAAGCCAATCAAATTTCTGCAATGCTGTGTTGTGATTGTTCTTGAGCGCCGTGCCAAGACGTTCAGCCAGGGGCTGGAGGGGGGGCATGTTCTCCATGCAGGCTGTAATGCAGCCAGCATTGCGAACAGGGCTGTGCACATGACTGTTTTGGGCAGCCTGAGAGGGCCGACCAAACAGTCATTGCCCACTTGAGTGGGCATACCACTCCACCCCTGCCCTGCTCCGTGATTAGAGCAGCCCCACCCACCCTCCCGCCCGCAAAGGAAACATAGCATGAGCACATCAGAAAGTTATCATCATGTTATGTTTCCTCTTCTTGCACTGCTTGAAAGCAGTGGGGCGAGGCTCCTCCGCCATAGTGGATGAGCTGCCACTGGGGGTGCGTCACCCACAGGTGCTAGGCCTGGGCCCTACTTGACTCCCGGGCCTCCTCCGCTACGCATCTCACCTTCTCCTCACCTGGACATTGACACTGTGGCACAATACGCTACACTCTCTCCAAATCTGTGACTCAGCCAGCAGGAGCCTCACCCAGGCGGGATTTCACAAGCCAGGGTACAGCAGTCGCTGCCCAGTCCGCTGGGGAACCTCCCGATGCAGGTGATGCAACAGGGCCCCCTTAGGCGTGAAGTTGGAGCGCTCCCGCCACACAAGATTGGCGCAGATCAGGGGCCTCACCCTCCACAGCCTCCGGCCAGCGCAACATCCTCGGCCTGTGATGCAGAGAGGCGCGGCTCACCATTGTTAATCTCCTCCATGTACCCCGGTGTAGTGGTGGCGTGTGGTATGCGATGCAGACCTCCCTACGTTGGTGCGCAGGAGCGCCTCTACCGTTCACAGCTCCAAGGAACACCAGGCGGTCTTCTCACACAGGTCAGCAACATGTCTCCATGCGACCTGGCAGACTTCACTACCAGGTAAGGGCGATCGCCAAAGCCTCAATGTCTACCACCACGGCAGAGCAACTCCACAGCACCTCTGCATCCCACTCCGGGGCCCAGACGCAGGCCCAGCGAGGCCTCCGGGCCCCGGGTACTGTCCGCGCTTCCAAGGTTTTGGATGCCATGGTGTTGCAAGGAGTGCGCAATGATAAGTGATGCATCACTGGTTTTGCCCAGCGATGCGCCTTTTTTCATGATCGTAGCCCTGGATTTCCTCTTCCCCTGGGACTCTGGCTGGTCATCCTGGCTGTTGGGGGGTTTGGGGGGTTTGTTGATCTGTGTAACACTTGGCCCTGGCTGCTCCAATCTGCATTCTATTGGTTTTGTTTCCTATTTTTCATTGGAGGTGGACTTACAGGCTATTTTCCCTCCAGAGGCAAAAAAAAGTCACGTTGGGCTGACTAACGTGAGTTTTTTGCCCGCAAATTGGCCTTTCGTCGGTTTTCGCCCGCTAACGCCAAAATTTATATCGCCTTCATGCTTGTGTTAGCGACAGTTATCACCGAGTCTACCTGAAACTATCGCCATGTAGCGACGTATTGTAAATACATCGTTAACAGGGCGATAGTTTTTGGTGATAGGCCGCGTTAAGAAAACTGCCGCTAACTAACGTTTGCGTTAGTTAGCGGCAATTCCTGTACATATCCCCGTGTGTCTTAGTGTCTGAGTGGGTGAATGAGTGCCTGTATGGGTGTGTGAGTGGGTGTGTGAGTGACTGTATGGGTGTATAAGTAGGTGAGTGAATAGCTGTGTGGGTGAGTGAGTGGTTGTGTGAGTGACTATGCGTGAGTGACTGTGTAAGTGGCTAAATAGGTGAGTTAGTGGGTGTCTGGTTAAGTGAGTTTGTGTGTGAGTGGCTTTATTGGAGAGTAAGGGGCATATTTACAAGAAAGTGACAGAGCATGGGGTTAGCCTCCTTGGCTTAACGTCGCGCTCTGACACTTCTGAAATGCAGGGCTGTAACGTATTGACAAGAAAACGGTGCAGAATGCACTAATTTAGCTGCCTAGCGCCAACGCAGGCAACTGCACCTGAGTTGAGGGGAATGATTGTTTATGTGCAGGAAGGTGTCCTTCCTGCACATAAACAATCTGAAATGGCAACGCCAGTGCAGGAAGGTGTCCCTTCCTATACATAAGCAATCATTCAATAAATTACGTTTTAAAACTTCTATGTGTGCTGCTTAATGCAGCACACATTTTGCAACTTCTATGTGCATTTTGCAACTTCTATGTGTGCTGCATTAAGCAGCACACATAGAAGTTTCAAAACGTAATTATTTGAATGATTGTTTATGTACAGGAAGGGACACCTTCCTGCACATAAACAATCAATTGCGTTTTGCTGTTTCTATGTGTGCTGCACAACACAGCACACATGGAAACAGCAAAAACGAGGAGAAATTAAACATTTCCCCTCATCGCGCCAGAGTAAGACAACGTTTTCCCTGGTCTTAATTCTGGTGCTGCCCCATATTTACGCCACCCTTGTAAATATGGGGCAGCGTCAAAATCAATGGGTGTTGCGGTGGAACGCCCACCACATCACCCATTGCCCGCCCCTTTCACGCTAAGTACAGCGTGAAAGGGTGCCTTATTCACAAGGCAGCATTAAGCTATGTTAAGTGGCTTAACGCTGCCTTGTGAATAAGGCGAAGGAAAGTGACGATGTGGTGGCGATAGAGGCTTGTAAATATGCCCTTAAGTGTCTGTATGAATGGCTGTATGGGTGAGTGAGAGGATGTGTGAGTACTTGTATTGGTGTGTGAATGGGTATGTGAGAGGCTGTATAGGTGAATTAGTGGGTGTGTAGTAGCTGTATGGATGAGTGTGTGGCTGTATGGGTAAGTGACTAGTTGTAAGAGTTGCTGTATGAGTGAGTGAGTGGTTGTGTGAGTACTTGTATGGGTCTGTGAATGGGTATGTGAGTGGTTGTGTGAGTGGGTGTATGAGAGGTTGTATGGGGGTGTGAGTGGGTGTGTGAGTGGACTGCCAACTGCCCAGGGCAGACCCTATAAGAATAAAGGAGGGTTGCCGAGCGGCCCCCCTCCTGGAGCCATAGATGGCTCTGGGGACTGCCACCCTCCAGGGCGGACTCCTGCTATGTCCCGGGTGCCCATCCCCGGGACATAGCTGTTTGCTGTGGCTTTGTTGGGAGCTTTACCGTTCCTGCCAAGCCTTAGCGAATGCTTCATTTCCAGCAAGCGAGAGCATCTAAAATGCTCTTGCTTACTGGAAGCGGAGTAGAATTGCTTTCACATACACGGAGCTGCCTTTCCAGCAGATCCCTGTGTGTGAAAGCAATGCCTGTTCCCCCAGGAGGTGAGGAGGCAGCAGGGACTGCTGGGGCCTTCAGGCTCCCCCGAGGTCCCAGTGGAGACTAAGTGCCCTAGGGGCACCCAGCAGACACGGCCGGCCTGTACAGCATACAGAAAGGGCAGAGCAATTGCAAATATACCATACCCAGACACACTCAGCATATCATTCTATAAACAAATGCATGTTGTTCACCGAGCACGTGTAACAGTGCTGGGTGCCTGAGATCTGCTAAATGATGTCATGAGGCTGAGATCTTCCCCTAATAGTCAGAAACCGGAGAAAGCAGTAATGTGGGGGCACTGGCCATATGGACTAGATGACTGTGAGCTAGTGCCCGGAAGCTGCTGGTCTGGAACAACTGAGGCCTGCTGCTCAAGAGGGTTGTGGTGGTCTAAACTACTTGTAGCCTGTTGCTGTAGAGGGTTCAGACACTGTGGTACCCAGTGCGGCCCTTCTGTGGGGTACAAGGGCTCCAACCAGGTACTGTGATACCAGAAAACATTTAAAATAGTTACAAGGATCTGGTCATAGACCAGACCCTGCAGCCAACTGCCATTGTGCTGGCCCTAGTGGGAGGTTGGCCCCCAAACCTGCTCACATGCGAGGCCAGACCCTGAGGTGGATGACCGAAGGTGCAGCGTAGGTTTGGTACCCATGGGGGCTTGGGCACAGGCTGCCCATGAGGGTTGAACAACTGCAAGGTGTTGGGCACAGGTCGCCTAAGGGTGTTGGGAGTATGCAAATTAGAATATGATTTAAAAAACTAAGGGGCATATTCTCAAGCATTTATCGCCACGTTAGCGGCAGTTTTCTGCCGGTAATGCGGCGATAATTTTATCGCAGTATTATCAAGCTGTTGCTAACAGCCGTTAGCGACAGCTTTTAGGCGAAAACTACCATTTTAAAGATCGCGATTTATGTTCGTGATATTTATCGCTAATGACATGCAAGGGAGGCGTTCCCATGCGAAATCTGACATTAACACAACATCTCCATATTCTCAAGGGGATTCCTTAAGTCCAGAGGACACCAAAAAATGGCTCTAACTGCAACTAGAGGCAATATTTTAAGACCAGAAAATACCTGGTCTTAAAATGGAGATAACCATTGGTGCCTCATTTCAGCATGTTTTGTTGCTGGACCGCGCTGCAAGCAATGTTGCTGTACTGCCCTGCTACAAAAATACAGGGCAGGACTGCGCACCATCAATAAGATAGTGTGCATTCCTGGTCCTTTCTCATGAAAAGTGTTGCAGCGCTGCAACAAGACAGCGTTGCAACACTTTTCCCTACCCCCTTCTTGCAACACCACGGATGCGCTGTATCCACTGGACAGCGCTCCATGATGCAAGCAATGACAGATACGTCTGGAATCCTGATGTATCTGTCTGCACTAAAGTCACGCATTGCTGCAGTCGTGTCACAACCATGACGCAACACCAACAATGCATGGGGCCAGCCTATCCATGTGGCACTGTGTCACCCTCATGCCTGCCATCAGGCAGGCAGAAGGTACTGACGCAGTGCTGTTCATGAGGGGTGCCCGAATGTCGGCGCTGTTGGAGAACCATCGGTGCCGGTTGCGCACAGCGGTGTCATCGGTTGGAAGCAGTGGCGGAGTGTTGGTGCAGAGAGGGTTTACGAGACGTCCTTCGGTGGCCTTGAGCCAGCTGCGAGGGGTTGCGATGATGACGGTGGCGTCCGGTAGGCAAGGTGAAGACGTGATGTATCCAATGATGATCGGTCCAGGAGAGTCCGGTGTTGTGGCTGAAGTCGAAGCTCCCGCTGGCGGAGGTGACGTGCTTGACCGTGTGTCCTGCTATGTGGCCTGTTGATCTGATTTGCTGCTTGCGTCTGATGTTGGGGACCTTCCCCAGAAGGCGGTGGTGTTCTGCTCACTGGGGTTGTCCAGGTTGAACATGAGATAACCGAGTAGGATGTCGTCGGTGGATGGGAGACCCTGGGGTGCAATGAGGTCAACAATGGTATTTGAGAATGGGGGCCAAGGGCCTGCACATGAGGGTGCCGCAGTGGATGTGCTTGGGCTTGGTCTGGATCTGGGAGTTGAGGTGGTCCATGGTCACCCTTGGGTCATTAGAGTGCGTGGTCAGTTGGAGTGTGCCTCTGTAGGTGATGGCAATGCCTTGTCCTTGAAGGTCGGGCTTCTCCTTGCGGGTAATACTGCAGCCGTCAATGATGGCGATGGCGATGTCCGGTCCGGAGCAGAGGTTGGTCCTGGCAGGCGAGGTGGTGTCCAGGGTTGATGGCAAGGAGGGTGCGTGCGTCGTAGCGGTGGAGTGTCCAAGAGGAAGGCTCCTTGGTGCTGAGCGCGGTCCAGGGGCAGACGGACGCAGACGAGCTAGCCTATGGTTTGCCTTTGGCATGGGAGACGTCCAGTACAACGCAGGCAGTACATCATTAACTACGCAACTCCGACAACACATGTGCCTTTACATCGCATTTGAGTACAACACATTGTGAGGTCAGTAATGGTGTAATTTTAATTTTTTTCGTGTGAGTATGGATTACGATGTTGGATCTGAAATTTGGGGTGTGCATTTGGGGTACATTATGAAATTTGGGGTGTGCATTTGGGGTACATTATGAAATTTGGGGTGTGCATTTGGGTCGATTTTGATTTTTGGGTGTGTGCTGGGGCCTCAAAAAGGAATTCCTGGGTTCACAGTTGGGATTGGGGTACAAAGGTTAGTTTAGGGTTTCACTCACTGAAGTGGGAATAGTGATGTTTATGACTCCGCTATGCAACACCTACCCTACTGTTGCAATGTGCCTAGTATTAGTATGCATTGTAATGGAATGCAATGTCATGTAATGCGTCGTAACTACGTATGTGCCTTTGGCAAATGAGTGTTAGTCCCGCTGTGCATGTGCGCACAGCGGCCGCCATTGAGAAGTGCTGGGGGGGGGCTGGACAGCTATGAGGTGGTAAATGCTGGAAAGAATACTGGATCGTGCCTGGACGCAGGGATGTGTGTGTGAGTCATAGGGATGCCATAGCAGAAAGTACAAATCCAGTTTTGCTAACGTTTTGTGCTTCCCTTTTCATGCCAATATATAAAAATATATGCATCAACTGTAATGACAGTGGTCCTGCTCTCACAAAAAGGTTGTAAAGCAGGAACATTTACAATTTTCTCTTTGATAACCTTGAAGGAGTGTTCACAATAGTCTGACCAACTGAACTCTGCATTTTTTTTAAGAGAGTTCTGAAACACTCAGTTAAGTTAGCAAAATTCTTTACAAATTTGGCATAAAATTCACATAGGCCTAAAAAAGAAAGTAATTGCTCCTTATTCTTGGTAGCCGGTGCATCTAAAATGCTCTTGACAAGACAAGGTTTGGGCTTAACACCATGTGCTGAAAAAACATGACCTAAATACTCTATTTCCTTCGTTTTAAAAATACATTTGTCTTTTCTTAAAGTAGCCCCTCTAGATTCAAGTATGCTTAACACTTTATTCACAATAGAGTTATGCTCTGACTCAGTTTCAGTGAACACCAAAATGTCATCTTGAAACACCGCCACTTGAGATATGCCATGGAACATCTCAGACATCAGTCTTTGAAACACTGCTGCTGCAGAAGCTATGCCGAAAGGCATTCTGCAAAATTGAAAGGTGCCTTCTGGAGTAACAAAGGCAGTGAGATGGCGGGATGTTTGGTCTAACTCAACTTGGTGATATGCTGACCCAAGATCCAGTTTAGTGAACCAGCATGAGTGACCAATCTTAGTGATGAGATCTTCTATTCTGGGCAAGGGGAAATTATCAACCCAAATTGCTTCATTCACGCTTCTTAAATCTACGCACATTCTAAGTTCACCTGTCTTCTTCTTGGCAAGAACTATAGGAGATAACCATAAGGTGCCCTCAACCTTCTCGATGATTCCTTGTTCACACATATCAGTAAGCATGTCAGATAGCTCTTTTCTAACACTTAAAGGTATGTTGCGTAACTTGTGCTTAACTGGTGTAACTTGTTGCTTAACTTTTATTGAAAAAACAAAATCAGTAATTTTGCCTAGCTTGTCTTGAAAAACTTTATGAAATTTCTTTTCCCAATCGTGATCAGAAATCTGAGGACATTTCACATCTTGTAAATTATTGATAGATATGTCAACATGCTTGAAGTTGTTCTTTTCGACAGTAACAGGATTACAAGAACCGGGTCTGATAGTTAAATTGAACTCAGCTTGGTGAACAAGGCCTAGAGCATTAATGCCTTTACGAGCATTGATGATTGATTCAAGAAATTTGATACGAGCTAAAAAATAACCAAGGAGGTCCACTCTACTACCTTCAAAAGCCACAGTCGTAACGTCAGGAGGCAGCAGAGAGTGGCTACTCCATGATTGTATATATTTAGGACAGTCTATAATTGTGATGCGAGCTCCAGTATCAACTAGAAGTTTGATAGAAGCTCCATTGATTCAAACTTCAACCTCTGGATCAGCAACTAAATAAGGGCTGAAATCTTTCACACATCTGATACCTAATAACAATTCATTAGGACAATCACTATTGTCACCTTCAACTTCACAATTTTCACTAACTAGACAACGAACAGGATTATTAAACTTGCCTCCTCTTCATACATTTAGGAAATGACCCATTCTGCCACATTTTTTACATTGTTGACCATGTGCAGGACAATGTCTAAAAGAAGAAACATGGTTAGGTGACCCACACCTAAAACAAATTACTTTTCGTGTAGAGAAAGATTGAAAATTAGGTTTAGCAGGAATTTTGTTCTTTTTGTTGTCCACAACAGGAATGGGTTTGTTAACAATTGCACCTGAAATGGTTGTTTTGTTGAGGGATTCTTCTATAAATTTCACATCTTGACACGAGCCCTCAATGCTTTTAGCTATGTCAATAGCTTTGTCTAAAGAGGGATTTTTGCAAGTGAGCAAACGTTCCTGTATTTTCTTTTAACTGCATCTGACAACAAGTTGATCTCTAATTAATTGCGATGTAAATTCTTCAAATTCACATGTAGCTGCCAACACTTTCAGGGCAGTAACATACGTATCAATATTCTCAGATGGTTTTTGCACTCTGGTAAAAAATTTAAATCTATGGACCACTACATTTTTTGACTTGGCAAAATACTTGTTAAGTTGAGCAATGGCAACGTCGAATTCATCAAGATCAGATTCGTCTGAACCTTCATACTCGGGAAGATGGTCGAATATATTCTGACCTTCAACACCAAGATGATAGTACATTAACCCTTTTTTCTGTCAGGTTTGAATTTAGTTGCATCAATTGCTACAAGGTATGCTTTAAAAGGGCAAATCCACAACTTCCATTCTAAAGGAGGCTCGCCTGGATCTTGTAAAAATGGTGCAGGTGGAGAAATGCTGTGCATAGTGTATAAAACGTCACTGGAAAAAAAATTGAAATTAAAGATGTACACAACAAATCGAATGTGAGCAAGGCATGCAAATCGCTGTGAAACGTGCATAAAGCGTGCACATCGCTGTAATACGTACTCGCCACTGACAGACTGATTTGCACTGAATATTGAAAAAGTGTGCATATCACAGAATTGTAGACATGCAAAGCTGCAGAAGACCAAACACTGGATAGTGTAAAGATAAAGCGTGCAAATCGCTGAAGTGTTGATTTGCTTTTATTATTGAAAGTTTGTGCACATCACAGAAACATGGATGTGCAAAGCTGAAACGCTGATTTGCATTTAGTAAAGAAAATGTGTGCACATCACAGTGTTGCGGGGATTCTGCACATATACAGAACTATGCGCAGGAAAACAGGACCTCGGTGTATAGTGGTGTACCAACCATCCACCTTAGTGCCCAAAATCCCAATCCAACTAGCTATAGTGTCTCATTCGTTCTCCGTACTACAGCGAAGCTACCAATGATTAGACATCCCAGAACACGGACTCTTTCAGGAATCGCGGGAGCAAGAACACTCTTTCATTACTCACTCATACTTGTCCACAACGTGCGTATTAAGAGACACAGTATAGTTTAAAATGTTTATTTCAACTATCGTGCTCTAAGACACAGTACACGTGCCAGTACTAGCAGCATAAGGCATAAAGACAAAACAGTAAGCATTGTCACAATTCCATAGAATACAAACGGGGACAGCATTTTATAAAGACAGTGGATAAAGGATTATAATGCCTTGCCACCCTCCCCGTGCTATTATAAAAATAGAAGACCTCTGGGCTTTGTCAGGGGGACCCCCATACCTCAAGAACTAGATGTAAGGTTTACATCATCGGACAAGCACAGCTCTTCTCTCTGGAAAGGTCTCTCCAAGTGCCTCCAACAGGGAGATCACAATATTAAAAGCACCCGAATTTCTCCAGTGCAGCTGTGTTTCATGTTATGTCTAAGTGCGAGGGCTGACCAGAACAGCAACAATAAGGGACGTTGTTTTTCGACCTTGTACATTGTGTGCAGACGAAAACCACAGAGGACATCAGAAAAGGTGAAAGGCAGAAATGCAGACAGTTCTAATGTGAACGGTCACAAGCAGAGTCTGGAAAAACAAAGTCACGGAGTAACGTGTGCAAAAGAGGCATCATGGCAGCTAGGCCTAAGCTAACTTAGCAATGTCGACAATGAGGCCACAATCCACACTACACCCTCCCCTGCTCAGACCATTGGACAAGACATAAGACGAAAGCAGAGTTCAAATAGATGGAGCAGAATGAAAACGTCTGTATGTGGGAAAATGTTTTGGAAGAGAAGAAAAAAAAAGTCAAAAGAGGGGGAAAAAAAAATGATCACTCTAAGAGGATAAAAATCCGAATATGCAGGTTATCGAGAGTCAACAAAATGAATCCATCAGAGTGTATGCGCAGAAGACAGCAACACCCTCCAAAAAGACATCATTGTCATCGTCTGAAAAAAGAGATGCCATCCAGTTCAGCAAATCAAAACTGCATTCATGTTCCTCACAATAGGGAGCAGTGATCAGCATTGCGGGACAACTTGCGTGATATTCAATATAACTTTGTTGTAGGAGATTCTGAGCAGCCACCCAGATATCCCATTGGGCCAAGACTCCAAGTGCAGCCGCACGCGCCATCAATACGTCACCGGAACATTCCTGTTCATGGGCCATCAAGGGGCCCATCAACTGGTCGAAATCCGGGTCAGAACAGGACAAATTGGAGAGGCAAACATCCACGGACCATAAAAACGGACATCGTAAGCATGACATCACAGGTTGCACGCAAGTGAAATACGCAAAGCGAAAAGATAGGCCATACGCCACGCTGAATGTTGCCAGAGGCAGGACGCTGAAGCTGTTCATCATGTGGTCATGGAGCATCTGCAGGCGCCCTGGGTTGTGCAGAACCACAAGAGGTGCAGCCATTGCGCAACAGGCAAAGTAAAAGCAATATTCCAGCAGCTAAGGCTAGGATCAATGGGAAGCCACCAAAGACGCTGGAAAAAATAGAATGAATAAAAGCCGGTATTACGCCAAATATAGTCTGAAAGGACGTCAAAAGGCCAGAGCCCACAACTTTAAAAAAGTGTTCAAGGCCGGCAGTGTTAGATGCATTAAATATACGGTGAATCAGTTCACTGAAATGTTGGGGGAGGTTAGTGTTTAAAAGGGCCTGTATTTCACTGTGGGTGCTAGCCACCTGGAGGACGAAGGTCTCCCGTGCGGAAGTCAGCATAACTTCCTGGTTTAATAATAGCGCCTTTATTCTGCTCAATTTATTGAAATCTGCCTTCAAAGTCGGTATGTAAGGCCAACTGGAACTATCTAACTTCCCACGCGGGGGTGGAAAAAGCACATTTTTGCAGCACACTACGCGTTGCGAAACAGTTACAATGTAGGGTATGCCAGCCTGCAACCCACAGCAATCTTGATTATTCAAAAGCAAATAGCTACCATTAGCAAGCATAGTGAAAGTAGGTGATATAACCGGAACAGGGATGCCCTTTAAAACACATGCAAGATTCGGGGCGGAAACATTACAAGCCCTGTGCAATTTAATGTTTTTACAAACAAGGGAATGACCCACTGTAGAATCGCAAAACTCTCCTGTGAGAAATACCTCCTTGCCATCCCTAAGGCATCTGTATGTGAAAGGTAGGGACCAAAGTTCATGCAAAAAAGTACTGCCCACAGGCTCAAAACAGCCAACAGGATAATGTTTCATGCGTGAACTGAATTCAAATAAAGAAAAAGGCAAAGTGATAACCCCGTGTACTAGCCACACTGCAGAGTCAGTCTCCGCCACAGAGAATGGTAAAGGATCTATTTTTTCGATATGTAGAAGAGTGTATGTCGCATCCTTCATGGACATGATGAACTGCTGCTTTTCGGTCAAGTTAAACGGCAAAAACAAAGCAGACGTGTTTAAGAAATGCCATGGAACCTTACCCATTTTCAGAGTCTGTAAAGTCCATGCAAACTGCATTACTGAAAGCAATTGATTCTGACCATGATATAACACAGACACCTCATCCTGTACAATATCAACAACAGATGAAACAATATTCTCTAATGTGTAAATGCGGGAAGACAGGGTGTTAATACTGTTGTCGACAACAGCAAGCACTTTTTCTAGATTCGCTTGATCTATTTCCCATAAACGGGAAGCAGCTTCTATTTGTGAAAGCTTCCAGATTTCATTGTAAGTCGCATAAACAAATCTTTTTGGTCTTGGACCTCTAGGTCCGAGAACAAAGTCGGCCAGATCGATATTGCTGGATAGCAGGGATAAATGTTGTTTTACTGAATCTAAGGTAGAGTGCTGCAACCACTGTTTACATAATTTACCAACTGAATATGTTGTAATTGAACGTGAATCAGAAAAACGTGGATCTGGTCTATCCTGTTTGTAACCAGGCGCAGAGTTATGAAAACGCAGCTGGCAGGCATTAGAAGCTATGGGCCACACCAACCAGGCTGATCGATCTAGTGTAGAGACATTAAATGAGTTATTTTGAAACAAAGCTTGCAATGTATCAAGGGAAGAATTTAAATGCAAGCCTGTGTTTGGCACTGATGACAACGCAAGAGTGGTAGGGGCATTTAATTGTTTGGAAGTCGCCAAACCAAAACAAGTTGTTTGGTATATAGTACTATTTAAAAATAATATTTGGGTCGGGATGAGGCAAGCGCGGTGTAAGGCTTCTGTACCGCGTACCTGCCAGGATTTAGTGCCCCAAATAGATTTCAAATCAATGGTGTTTTTCCAGTGCTCATAGCCACCAACAGCTAATGCGTCCATAAAGGAGCTGGAATATAGCAACTTGGTGTGGGTCAACATCACCTTTGGATTTGAAGAACTGTTCAATTTAAAATAATATGACCCTGGGTTCGACCGGTCAAAGTCTGTAAAGTAAGTACATTTATTTATCAGTGTTTGGGAGCTACCTTGCAGAGGGGTCGGGCAATGTTCCCACTGGGTGTAATTGAAACTACCTCGAAGTGAACTTGGTTTATGCAAAAAATGGTTACCATAATGTTGATAGCAATACAAATCGGCATAATAATTAGCTGAATTTAAGTACAAATCCTCAGCATTAATAGCAGCATAATATTTCAAATCAGAAAATAACTATTCAATTGCATGCACATCCCAATCGTCTGAATGAATATTCCTTTTTACCAAATCACCCATGGAAACACGAAGCACATTAGGGACATTAATAATTTCAGTCGGTCCATGAATTTGGAAATTCACTGCATCCCATACATAATTCACTGCATCCCTGCCATCTGCAACTGGAAAGGCGGAAATGTTCACAAATGTGTGGTCACGCTTCATGATGTGTGAGGAAGAATGCGGAGCAAAAGTTCCAGCTACAGAGTTCACCGCAGAGCGTTCTGGCAAGTAGTGACCATTGATGAGCAAGAAAAAAACTGTCACAAAGCCAATGGACATGAACAGGAAAATCAGCAATAGCACCAACCAGATGTATGTCCATGGAGGGACCAAAAAATT
Organism: Calotriton arnoldi; assembly: GCA_963921515.1. Classification (NCBI taxonomy): domain Eukaryota; kingdom Metazoa; phylum Chordata; class Amphibia; order Caudata; family Salamandridae; genus Calotriton; species Calotriton arnoldi. Next base: position 2,173,297 of record CAWUFW010001484.1, on the reverse strand, counting down.
GTCTCTGAACCAGGATACAAAAATACTGAATTTGGTTGGGACAAATGATGAGGTGGAAGACGAATCAAAGGAAAAACGAGACGGGCTCAGTGGTGTTGTAGGCAAATGAGCCACCGACTCGCTTGCGGGATAAGTGTACTCAGTTTCCTCGTTGCAGGAGGAAGCCGGGAGGTTGAGCAGGCGATCTGGCAAAGCGACCATCCCAATGGCAACATCGGCACCTGTGGAGTTTGGAGGGCCACGAACAGGATTTCTGGAAATTGCTGGACATGATACAGCAGGTGTTACACTATTCAGTATCGGCCAGATGGTGTAGCTTGACATTGTCCACTGAGATGTATCTGTTGTCTTTGCGACCAGGAAGCGGTGGTAAGATGACTGTACGAGTACCCTTCAAGCCAAGAACTGGGACCGGTGCACGATAAGAGGGGCCAAATTCTTTTTTGTTCTCCACCTTCTCTCGGACCAGATCTCCAATCTTTGGAAGCCAGCCGGCAACCGGAATCTGCAGCGCTGCATCTGTGGCTGAGGGTAAGTGTTCGCTTGCAAGTCTGTCACGGGTCTCTTGTAAGTCCTGTAACATAGTAGAATGATTATCTACGTCAAAGATTACGGCTGCTGCCGCCATGTCTAGACCATCAAGGTCTGGCACAAACATTCATATGCCAAAGAGCATTTCGTATGGGGTCCGCCCACCCAGAGATCTTCTAGGGAGATTATTAAGTGCACGTTGCACGCCATACAAGTGGGCCAACCAGTTCCTGCCAGTACCTAAGACTCTAGCTGTCAAGGATTGCTTTAAGTCACGGTTCATTCGCTCCACAATTGAGTTGCCCTCAGGCCTGTATGGAGACGAAAATTGCACCAGTACCCCCATAGACCTCATCGCGTCCTTGTACGCCTTAGAGGCGAACGCTGGACCTTGGTCGGAATGGAAGGTGTCACAGGCAAAAATTCCCACAAAGACACGCAAATCCCTGATGACATTTCGAGCGTCAGCACTGCGTTGTGGCCAAACCCAGATGAAACGTGTGCACGAATCAACTGCAACTAAGATGTATTTATATGCAGTATCAGAAGAAAATGGACCGCAGTGATCAAGATATACACACCCAAAAGGTTTATTAGAAATGCAGAGCTGTGTTTGTGGTGGACGTGTAACCGTAGAGGGCTTAATTTGTTGACAGATGTCATAAGAAAGGACATAATTACGGTTCTGTTTGTATAAACCACGCCACCAATAACGCTGCTGCAAGAGCGAAACAGTTGCAGACACGCCAGCATGGGCCGAAGCCAAGCCTTCGTGTGCGGCTGTTATCAAAGAATTTCTGCGGTCCGCGTTGGGAATCAGCCGATCACCAACGTCTGGAATTCTTACATAAGGAACCCGGTCGGGACTTAAGTGATAAGAGTACTTGAAGGGAAACCCTGCGGGTAATTAGTACCTTCCGTAGTTGCAGCAATAGCTGCCAAAATCTCATTATCTATTTTTGTCATGGATCTTGTAAAAGCTGCTACTGAGCACATGGCTACTGCTGATTTGGCAGCTTCGTCCGCCAAACTGTTACCGACCGCGTGTGCGCCCACACGCTGGTGGCCAAGAGTGTGAATCACCTGTGTGAGAGGCAGGCGTTGTTTAAGATCTGCAACTCGAACCCAAAGCATTTTATGCTTAATTGCGCTGCCTTTAGAATCTCTATAGTCATTTTGAGACCAAAAGATAAGTTGTCATTAAAAGACTGAACACAGTAGTAAGAATCGCATACAATAAGGGTAGTCACATCCTGGTCTGCAAACTCAAGTGCGAGCACGAAAGCACGCAGCTCGGCCTATTGTGCGGTACTGTCTCCCAGTGCCTGCGTGTGTACAACACTCGACTTGAACTCACCGTTCACTATGTTGCCCGCCACTATTGCGCAGGCTGCTGAATAAGCATGCTTAGAACCAGTGGCCGGTTGCGCCGAACCATCGGTGTAAATGATACATTTGTACTCCTCAAGCGGCAGCAAAGACAGAGGAGGAGGATGAACAAATTCATACTGCAAGAACTCCTGTGTCTGAAGAGAGGAATCAAAGATAAAGGTGACATCCGGAGACGTCAAAGAAGTCGCCCATTGTATCCAACGGGGGTGCAAAGCCTTAAAGTTTGGTACACTTGCCTTTGTCACTGCCTCTAGGGCAGGATAGGGTGTGACAACCAAGATGCGCTTTCCCTGTGCCAGTGTGCGTTCCTTAAGAATCGCCATTTGCACTGGAGTCAAAACCTTCTCCACAGTTGAAAAGCGCAACTCGGCAGAAGTGTAAAGATGAGACTTGTATGCAATAGGTACTGTGTCACCTTCATTAAACGTCACGTAAGTGAAACCCACTGCCCCTGGCACAATTCTAATCACCAGGTTCGTGTGGTTATCACGAGTTAACAAGAACTTAGATTCAAGTAGATCAGACTGCAAAGATTGCAGAATAAGTGAATGTTCCGGAAGCCAGCATGACTTTGAAAAGGTCGGTTGTATCAAGGCATAGAGAGGCTTGATACGCAGGGCATATTCGGGAATGTAAGAACGCCCGAAGTTCAAAAATCCCAGCAAAGACTGAAGTTTTTTCAGGGTCGTCGGAGGGCGCAGAAGTGCACACTTCTCCAAGAAGTGGGGAGCTAAGCCCCTACCTTCATTGTTGAGCTCGTAGCCCAAAAACAACACAGTGTATTCTGCGATGTGTGATTTGGCAAAATTAAATTTGTAACCTAAGACCGCGAACTCAAGAATAATGCGGTCTACTCGGGGAAGATGCGGCCATAGTTCGTAGTCTGTCAGATATATATCGTCCACATACGAATACGCTTCTGGGTCTATGCTGTCCAACAAAGAGACAACACGGGCGGCGAAGACCCCCGGGCTGTTCTTGTATCCCATAGGCAAACGCCGGAATTTCATTTGTTTTCCACCGGAACTGAAAGCGGTCCATTAACTGCAGTCAGGGGACAAATTGTGCGTATAAAATCCATTGGAAAGGTCAAGTGTCGTTTTATATTTTTTACGAACTAGACTGTCTACTAGCGCAGAACTATGGGTATTCTGTACCGCAAAGGTTCGACAATGAGAGTTCAATTGCCGGTAATCTAAAACTAAGCGGTAAGACCCATCGGGTTTAGAAACCGCAAAAAGGGGATTATTCATTGGTGACACGCATGTTTCAATTACTCCTTGATATTCTAACTGTGTCAGAATTTCAGAAACGGGACCCTTTGCTTCCCGCCGGATGGGATATTGGGGTTGAGGCTGTGGCATAGACCGCAATGGTATATCATGGGGGGGGTGAATCCTCATCCCAGCCCACATGATTACGGTACAGTGCCGGGGCCAGGGCCATAGCCCACTCAGCTGCGAGAGCCTCCGCTTTGTCCCTGGGGACATGATGAGAAAGGCTCAGAAGGACTACTGCCCCCCCTTTAGGAGCAGCGAGAACAAATGGGGGCGGCCAAACCGCCTCCGCCAATAAAATGTCATAAGAAGAGGTCAGATTTTCCCAAAAAATCCCTTTTATAACACGCTCTATGTCACCTTCAATTTGAAGAACAATGTTAAATAGTCTGTCAGGGGGTGCCACTTGGGTGTCAGCTGTCTCGACAGTAATGAAAGTGTCAGTTGCTGTCGCCTCCACATGAGGACGTAGTGCCTCCTGCACTATGGTAACTTCCGCGGCGCTGTCTTGCAGCGTCACTGCCCACGTCCAATTCAGGAGTCTCGTTCTCACCGTCTGTGGCATATCTCGCTGTTAAAGCTGCAACCTTTTTCTTCTGAAACTGTGGGCGAGAACGTGGAAACTCTTCTTGTTTCCCTTTTCCAGGTTGTCGAGGTTGGTCTCGTCCCTGTGGGGCGTCACGACCCCTGCCTCTGTCCTGTCGATCTCCTCCACCAGCCTGTGAGGTCGATGGTGCCTGTGAAGAACGAGGAGAACGCTGATCAGGGACCTGAAATCTGTCAGGAGACCTAATTCTCGCTCGGTCGCGCAAATCATATGTGCGTTCAGAAGATGTGGAAACCGGAGACGCTCCACGCGACCCTGGTTTTTGTTGTTGCTTCCCCTGTTTCTTTAACTTCCAATTCTTTTTAGAAAAGAAAGGTTTCTCGTCTTTACCAGACTGAGATTTTGGTTGCTGTTGTGGTTGAGTTTGCGTTTTAGCAAAAGGCTTAACTCCCAAACTATTGCGGCCAATGGTTTTATAAGCCTGTGCAATAATTTTCGGTAATTCGCAAGGCTTGTCCGGTTCTGGGACTAAAGCCAAGGCATTAGCTACTTGAAAGTTAACTGCATCACCCTTGACGTTCGCAAGGATTAGATCAGCCACCACATCGAACACTCCCACTAGTATCATCCCCAATCCTATAGCCGCTTCAGGGCCATGTTCGTCTTGAACACGCTTAATCACGGTGGGAAGGACCGTCATGGATGGATTGCCGAAACACTTTGCATACACTGCCGCAAATACCTTACCCCAGTTGTTGCATTCTGTCAACTCAGGAATTAAGTCTTTTGGCAAACTTATAGTCAAAATCCTGTGTTTTCCACAGGAGAGGTATTCAGAAACACCGCCTCCAGCTGGTCAAATTTTTCAGCAAGCCAATAAGGCAAATCATCCTTATTCTGTGGGCGCTTGCCCATCACCGAATTAACCATGACGGGGCTTATAGTTACACCGCCAAGTCCAGCTGGATGCGCCGCAACTCCAGGAGGGGCCATCTGGACGTTGCCTGTAACATACTGTACTAAGGCTCTGTGCACACGTACCAAAGACGTATGCAGCACGCGCAGTTCATCTACTGGAACCGCTAAATAACGTGGATGCGGGGTATACCCGGCCAAAACAGGCCAAGCGGCCCCATCTATCGATAAAGGGCCTAAACAAATTGGGGTGACCGGGTGTGGGAGGGCGCCATTAAACCAAACACGGTGTTGCCATGCCGTGAGCGGAACTTCAAGAGCCTGATAAGGCCGATAAACATTAGGAAGGGCGGTGGGAGCTTAAACGTGGAACAAATTGTCAGCTCCTTCCACCGCCGGAAAAGTGACCCATGAGTAAAATTCCTCAAAGTGGTAAGCCGGATCAGCTTGTACCACAAAGATGAGGGCGACACCCGTGTCAGGTACTCCATAGGCTGCTAAATGAGCACGGAGCGCGGCGCGGCTATGGGCCGGAATATTGACATTCACAGCCATCAAGACTAAGAATGAAGAACAACTTAGTGCGTGGCAGTTAACATTAATGAAAAAACCTTTTAATTACTTCAAGCTTGAAAGAACCTATAAAAACATCAATATAGGAGGTTACACCCTCACAACTGTTTCCGGAAACAGAAGTGAAGGGAATTGTGGACAAGCACAAGCACTACTCAAGCGTCTCGCAGATAAGAAGCCCCACGTTGGGCGCCATGTTGCGGGGATTCTGCACATATACAGAACTATGCGTAGGAAAACAGGACCTCGGTGTATAGTGGTGTACCAACCATCCACCTTAGTGCTCAAAATCCCAATCCGACTAGCTATAGTGTCTCATTCGTTCTCCGTACTACAGCGAAGCTACCAATGATTAGACATCCCAGAACACGGACTCTTTCAGGAATCGCGGGAGCAAGAACACTCTTTCATTACTCACTCATACTTGTCCACAACGGGCGTATTAAGAGACACAGTATAGTTTAAAATGTTTATTTCAACTATCGTGCTCTAAGACACAGTACACATGCCAGTACTAGCAGCATAAGGCATAAAGACAAAACAGTAAGCATTGTCACAATTCCATAGAATATAAACAGGGACAGCATTTTATAAAGACAGTGGATAAAGGATTATAATGCCTTGCCACCCTCCCCGTGCTATTATAAAAATAGAAGACCTCTGGGCTTTGTCAGGGGGAACCCCATACCTCAAGAACTAGATGTAAGGTTTACATCATCGGACAAGCACAGCTCTTCTCTCTGGAAAGGTCTCTCTCCAAGTGCCTCCAACAGGGAGATCACAATATTAAAAGCACCCGAATTTCTCCAGTGCAGCTGTGTTTCATGTTATGTCTAAGTGCGAGGGGCTGACCAGAACAGCAACAATAAGGGACGTTGTTTTTCGACCTTGTACATTGTGTGCAGACGAAAACCACAGAGGACATCAGAAAAGGTGAAAGGCAGAAATGCAGACAGTTCTAATGTGAACGGTCACAAGCAGAGTCTGGAAAAACAAAGTCACGGAGTAACGTGTGCAAAAGAGGCATCATGGCAGCTAGGCCTAAGCTAACTTAGCAATGTCGACAATGAGGCCACAATCCACACTACAACAGAAGTAAAGGACATGCGATGACGAAGATGACCACCAGAGGCAGTATGGCTGGAACAGTATGGCTGGAGACTAGAGACTCTGTAGTCTTTGCGAGGAAACTGTAGATGCCGTGAGAGACCACTAGAGGCAGTGTGAAAAGGAACACACTCTTGAGTCTCTATGATCTTTAAGGAGAGTAGAAGAAAAAAAACTTTGAAACGAAGCTCAATGTCGTGATGATCCACAGGTGAAGACAGCTGGTAAGTGAAAAATACTTCCTCCGAGTCGGTATTTAAATGCTGAAGAAGCGCGCTTGATTTGTGAATGAGCGCTTGTGCTGAGGAAACGAGGAAAGAGTGAACTGAAAGGACACAGCCTTGTTAACTGGAGTTGAAACGCTTTGTTTCACACACACGCCAACACGCGCTGGAGCTTAACAAAGCTCGTGCGTGCCAGAATTCCACAAAGCTTTTCATACGCTGAACATGCGCTATAGCTTACAAATGCTCGCGCTTGATTGAATTCGAGGAAGCCTTTTAAGCAACGAGTGCTCGTGCTGAACGTGCGTGTTACACTCAAAGACAGCGGTTGCTGGGCAACAATCGCAACACTTTAAAAAAGGTTGAAAATAGCGCAGTTAAGTAAAAATCCTCTTCGGAAAACGATGAAAAGGAAGTAGAAAAAAAAACTTGAAAGTCTCTTTTTTTAAAAATATTTTTTATTGTCAACAAATGGGGTATAAACACTACACCAATTTTCATAGAAATTTTCAGAGAAATTTCATAGAAATTTTCAAGAAAAAAATACAAGCAAAAAGATATCAGAAAAAAGAGCATAGAGAAATGACTAGAAAACAGGGGAAATAAACAAAATTATGTAATACAAGAACAAGAGAGAGTAACAAAACAAACCAACAGCATATACCTCACAGTAACATTGTATCGTAGCTTAAAACAAAAGTCCCCATATTGCTTCTAGCTTTATCATAGAACGTGTACCCCTTGCCTTAGCCAAAGCTTTCTCCATTTCATACGTATCCTTTACCAACTGCCACCAATCGTTTACAGAAGGTGGCTTAAAAGAGATCCATACACGGGCTATTGCCAATCTAGCAGCAACTAGCAGTATTGAAGCTAATCGCATAAATCTAGCATCCACTATGTTACATCCCAACATAATTTCTGTAACCGTTATTGATGTCATTATCCCCAGCCTCTGAGAAAATACTTGGCCGATCTGCTGCCAATATGTCTCTAGTTTAGGGCAGGTTGCAAACATATGAGTAATATTCGCAGCATATATATCACATCTGGGGCATTTTGTCCTATCACTGCCCGAGCCAGGCCAAGCCCATTTGGCGTATAATATAACAAGCATATAGTACGGAATTGCTGCATTCGCAAATTAACCGAATGCACTGAACTAGCTATAGTATTCAGCGCTTGTTCTATAGCTTTAGATGTGACCTCTGACCCCAAAGCTATACTCCAGCGCCCCGCTAATCTTTCAGAATCATTTTTCCTTAGATTCTGTAAGCATTTATACATTTCGCTTATCACAGACTTTGTTTTCCCACTATATAAACATTCCCATATCTCTGAGCTAGTTGATTTAATCAGATTTAAGTGTCTGATCAAATATTCTCTAATCTGTAAGTATTTTAAAAACATATAATCAGGCAGTTTGTGCAACCTCTGCAAGCTATTAAAGGAAACAAATCCATTATAATCATAAAGATCTCCCAGGCAAGTAACCCCGTATCTAGTCCATCGTTTACTAACAGCGTCATGGAAAATCTATGGGAATATCGGATTATCCCATAAGGGAAGTTTATCATGGTAAAATGACATATTGTATCTAGTATGAATAGTGCGCCAAATGAACGTACTATCCCTTATAGTCTTAAACTTGACTCTCTTAAAATAGTTTGGATCGTTGGTCCTATATAAGTACATACTACTGTCCTTACCAAGTACAAATTGATGGTAGAAGTTTTTATGCTCAGGCTTTAAGAGGTTGTGAAAACGGGTTACAAAAGCAGACCAAAAGTAATTTTTAAAATCGGGAAAGTCAAGTCCTCCTTGTTCATATGGTAGCTTTAACAAATCAATAGCTCGTCTAGCTTTTTTATATCCCCATATGAAGCTTCCCAGAGCTCCCTCCAATTTCTTAAAAAATAAATTTGGAACCCGCAAAGGGATAGATCAAAATAAATACAAAAATTTGGGCAGAATCTTCATCTTTATAATATTGGAGCGTCCAATTATACCAATCGGAAGTTTGTGCCACTTCCTGAGCATGTTAATTGTGTCTTTCAGTAGAAATTCATAGTTCAAAGTGAATATCTTGTCTATCCACGCGGATAGCCTAACCCCCAGATAGGTAGCTACAATACAGGCCCCGGATATTGGTTTTTCAGGTTTAAAATTAAGTAGTATTTGGGTTTTTTTAATATTCAGTTTATATCCTGAAATACGACCGAACTTTGCGGCTTCCTCCTCAATAATCATAATAGCTTTGATTGGATAGGTTGTAAAAACCGCTATGTCATCTGCATAAGCGATGACCTTGAGTGGTACATCGCCAGATACTAAGGGGATAATTTGAGAATGCGATTGCAGGGTACAAATAAACGGCTCAATATATAATGCAAATAATAAGGGAGAGAGGGGACACGGCTGTCTAGTGCCAGAATGAATCTAGAAGGCTTTTGACTGGAGGCCTGAGTATGATAATTTTGCTCGGGGCTTATCATATAGGGCTTGTATCCACCACTTAAATTGGCCTTTAAGCCCGAACTTGTCAAGTATGGCCCATAAAAAATCCCATCCCACTCTGTCAAAAGCCTTCTCGGCGTCCAAAAGAATCATACCTAAAGGGATTGCCCTCCTTTCAGCTACATCAAATGCCCCTATTGCCATATTAACATGGGCTGTAGTATCCCTGCCTTGGATAAACCCATGTTGATGAGGAGACACCAGCCCAGGCATGGATGAAGAGAGACGGTTTGCTAAGATCTTAGCAAAGATCTTGGCATCTACATTGATTAATGAAATTGGCCGATAAGAGCCACATTCATCAGCCGGCTTGCCCTTTTTTAGAAAAAACACCATTTGCGTCAAGCTCCAGGATTCTGGTGCCTTCCCCGTAACACCTATACTTTGCATAACCATTCCAAACAGTGGAGTCAGAATATCTTTGAATATCTTATAAAATTCTATAGGTATAGAATCTTCTCCCGCTGCCTTTCCAGTTGGCAGAGAAGATATTGCCAAATCTATTTCCTCCACTGTGATATCTCTCTCCAGTGAATCTGATGTTTTGTCGCTCACTATTGAGAAGGTTCTATCCTGGAGGTACCGCCGCATCTCCTGGGTCTATAGTTGACGTATATAGCTCTCTATAAAACAAAGAGAATTGTTCTAAAATCTCTTTTGGCTGAGAGTACAGAGTATTTACTCCTTTTATACTCCTTATTTGAGTTTTAGCCCTATCCTCTGCTACTTTATAAGCCAAGACTTTGCCTATTTGTTCTCCATATTCATATTGTATCACCTGTTGTTTATAGTATCTAGCAGCGTTTTTCTCCCTGAGTGTCTTCCTTATATCTAGCCTAGCATCTATCAGTGACAAAAGCAGCTGATCTTGATCATTAGAACCGAGGCAAACTGCTACTGAATGTAATTCCTCAGCTTTTCGGACTGCTTGGATAGCCTCTTTGCTCGCCTTTTCCCAGGCTTTATTCTGTTGCCATATACATTGTTGAGTTATACCTCCTACGATGGCTTTCATAGTATCCCAGACCATAGATGGAGAGGCCGAGCCTATATTTTCTCTAAGAAATAATTCAAGCTGGCTTCTAATATTATCCAAGAGTCCCTTATCTGTTAAAAGGTATCTAGGGAACGAAAAAGGTCTGGGTGTCCTACCTTCGTATTCCAAATCAAATGACAATAATAAAGGATTGTGATCAGAAGTGACCCGAGGGCATATTTCTATATCCGGTAATAATGCTAGTATATAATCTGATATCCATACCATGTCGATTCTAGAGTACAACTTATGAGGGGTGGAATAGTACGTATACCCTGGGATGGTTGGGTTTAAGTACCTCCATATATCTCTAATAGATTGCAGCCGTCCCAGTTCTATAATTGCTGCGCGAGTCTTCCGCATTCTATAAGTAGCCCCTTGTCTAGTGGTATCTATATTATGGTCCATAACGCAATTAAAATCACCCATTACCACCCGCTCCCCCTCCCAGTCTAACATTTCCATATTTAAAGTATCAATAACCATAGGGTCGTCAAAATTAGAACCATAGACAAATTTCTTCCCCCTGATTTCCAAATGTGCCATGGCCCATCTACCCCTCTGATCAGCCAAAGTCCTACATATTGTACAATTAAATCGTCTGTCTTTTAATATAACAGTACCCCTTGTTGATGTAACTTGTGTTGTAAAAACTATTGTCTCAAAACCCAACTGCTTAAAAAAGCTGCGGTCTTTATATGCAAGATGTGTCTCTGTTAACAACACCAGCTGGGGGTTATACATTTTCAACTCTTCATAAACCAGTTGACGTTTCATTCTACTGTTAAGACCAGCAACGATCAAACGAGACACTTAGGGGCATATTACCAACGGACATCATTGCTGCTTTCCAGGCGCGTAGCGCCGGAAAAGCGGCGATGACAACAGCGCGATATCAGCAATGCGCCGCTAACATGCATTATCGCATGTTAGCAGCTGTTTTCCTAACGCCTCGCCTTGCATCGCTAATTAGATGCAAAGTAGGCGTTCCGGAGGTAAAACAGCATTGCAGTACCCGCTGACACGGCTTCGCCAAATCAACAAGCCGGCAGCGGACCCGCGAAGTGCTGCCTGAACTCGCGCTGAGACCCTGTTATCGCCAGATCCTAACGTCTACTAAAAAGCAGACTTAGCAATAATATCCTATGGGGAGGTGGATTATGAAGTTTAATCCACCCCTCCATATCAGTGAGCTCTGCCAGCATGGCTGTCCATTCTTCGCCGGAATACTTGCGTTGAAGGGGTTTTCGCCGGCTATCACTGGATTTGTCATCGCCAATGCGCAGAGCGTTGTTAATACAGCGCTATCATGGCGTATAAATCCAGTGATAGCCGGCGATAGCACAAACCGCGCAGAGCGCGTTTAGTGACTACCTGTTGTTAATATGCCCCTAAATCCGATCCATAATAAGTGTAAATCCCTTTTATTTTCATACTGCCCGATTCCATTTGCCCCTCTGCTCTTTTAATCAATTCATTTACATCTGCTCTCTTTATAGTTTTACTTCTAAGTTTCCCAGATACCCCTTTGTTGACTTTTCCCTGTCTTTCAAACCTGCACCACCCTCCCTCCCCTTCCTGAGAAGTCCCCCCCTCCCTGTATCGTAGAGGAGGAATTATCCCCTCTCACCAGCTGCCGCTGAATTGGCAGCACCCCACGGAGTTACCCGAGCTGAGCCCACACCCTCACCAGTAGAAAATCTGATTATAAGTGAATATTTAAGCCCCATTTAGAACCGATAAGGAGTGAGAAGTCCAAAGAGGAGAAGAGAAGGGATAGGACATAAATTAAAGAAAAACATCAAAACATTGTAATCATGTTGTCAAATCACCAACCCCAAAACCCGATTCCCCCACTCCCCTCTCTCTCCCCTTTTCCCCCAACTTCTTGATGCAGAATAGCACAAATACAAACTAAGTTTTATCTAAGGGTTTTTTTTTGCCATCTATGAATTGCTTCTTTTGCCTCCTGTTCGGATAAGAAAAAATACGATTGACCCTCCCGTATAACTTTCAGACGGCAGGCTCCTGCAAGAACACTTGTGCCCCGCTGGCCTTTAATGTATCGATCAATTGGCGCAGCTTCCAACGTCTGTCCATTGTCACCTTGCAGAGATCAGAACGAGCAAAAATTGTCTAAGCACCGACAGACACCGGAGAGCTAGGACGGGCTTTTAAGGATACAGCTTGCCGAAGCAAAAAATTTCCCCCAAAAATCAAGAATGACCTAGGATAACACGATCCCTGTTTGGATTTTGCCAGCGGCAGTCTATGCGCTCTTTGTACCTGACAGTCCCAATCCCAGTCCCCCAGATTGGGGAAGGCCTTCTGTAGAAGCTGGACTATAAACGCTCGCGAGTCTGACCCCTCTTCATCCTCTGGGACACCAAAAAGCCTTAAATTATGACGCCTCTGGCGGTTCTCCAAATCTTCTAGCTTAAGCTGCAAGGCTGAGATACATTCCTCGTGTTTTTGCAATGAGTTAGCAGCCTGAGCATTAGATTCTTCAGTGGTCGCCACCCTCTGTTGTAACTCCACAATATCATTGGTAAGTGTCCCGATCTTCATGTTCACCTCCTTTAGTGATTGTTGGATGCTTTGATTATCAGCTCTAGCTTGAGCGTAATATTCCTGTGCTTCTGTTCGCTGATCCTGCAGGGCTTGGAAAATCGAAGACAGCGATACTTGATCTAAGTCCTGAGTCTTCTCAGGCTGATCTTTCTCCTTTGTCTGTTGTATTACTTGTTGGAGCGTTCCAGAACATGAAGCAAGGGTCTCCGTATCTGAAATATCCGTTCCTATTTCTGCCATTTCCTCTTCCTCCAGAACATCAGGAGGACTAGCCCCCGATAGCCGTGATATTATAGATCTAACCCCACCCTTTGCTTGAACCCAGCGACGAAGAGGGCTGTCCGCAGGAGGGTCTGTAGCCCGCGAAGAGTTGGAATTATCGTGACCAATATTGATTTTTTTTACTCCCTTCACAGCTTTAGGTCTAGCGTTCCTCTTCTTGTTGGAAAGATTGAGTGCTGGGCTGTCTTTCTTTTCAGTAGTTTTCTTACGCTCCTGTAAGGCAGCTTGATCAGTTTGAATAATTTGCGCTTCTTGAGCTTTACCACTTATTACACAACTTGTCGCACTGTCCCTCAACGATAACTGTTGGGCAATTCGCCACTCCTCTTCCATTACAAGATTCTCACTTCGCAAAGCACGGGGTGGGGTTGCAACAAGAGATATAGTAGCAGAGCCTTTGAGATTAATTTGCCCCACACCGAGCTGATCCTCAGTCACTTCTCTCTCCCCTTCGTATAAAACCAGTGAGCTCTCTTCTATTTTTGTGGGTGGATCCGCTGTCACAGGAGCCGTTGATTCAGATAGTACTGGCAAAGTGCGCTCTGCTGCTAATACATTTAGTTTTATACCATCTGGGTCCTCACATATATCATTTGCATCAATTTCAGCTCCTTTTATTTGCTCTAATTGCTCTGCTTCAGATATACTATTCCAGCTACTCCGGCTGAGACTGGCAGGCTCAGGGCTGTCAGCAGTATCTCTAGTGCTACAGTGTATTGCTGGAATTGCCTCGTAAAGCGCACTTGCTATATTGTTGCAAGTAGAAGAGTCATCTACAGACGATCTTGCTGCTAAGACTTCCGTTACCTTGCCTGACTGCAATAGAAGGAGCAGGGGCTTACCTATTTTCGAGTTGCACTTAACAGTATTTCCTCCGCGGAGTCCTCCTGCATGTTAGTGCCTCCACACACCGGTAGCCGTCCTGCTCGCGCCGCTCGCGTGTTTTTAGGCGGAGCCATGCTGTCTGCCCAGCTCGAAAGTCTCTGCCAGCTGGCTACCGAGTGATAGCCGGTCCCCCAGCGGGCTCTCCAGAGGACGTGCAGCCACCGGCCAGCGCCAAATGTTGCCTGCATTCATCGCATTCACCGCCTCCCCGCTCCAGACGACCACAGCAGCGCGCGTGTAAGTGTCTTTTCAAATTACGGGTTAAGCCTGCATTTCTTGCCTTCTTGTCTTCCCGCTCTCCTTCTCAGAAAGCAAGACGCTGTGACATTTCGTTTTTACAGCCGATTAGGTGTGGGGGCTCGGGAGCTCCTCCATGTGCTGCATCTCCTCAGACGGCGTCAGTCCGCCATCTTGCCCCTCCTCGACTTTATCAATCGAAAGTCTCTCACCTCAATTATTCACTTACTAGTGAATAATAATTTCTTCAGAGCAGTTGAAGTCACCGCTGGTGTGCTCTCTGGCCCCTTCTTCAGTAAAGTTGAAAACCAATGAGCGTGAAACATCCGAGTGATCCCAAATCGTCGCCAGTTTTGTAAAGATGACACTACTAGGAAAGTAGTGGAAGCAGTAGGTTTATTCAGTAAAGTACATCTCTCCATGAAGGGGCCCTGGAGCACCTGACACAGAAGGAATGCAGAGAGAAAGAATGCTCTGCTCGTGCTCCAGTGACCTCATCACATTCTAAGCCTAGGGCTTAGATATTGCACATTACCACAATCACTCATGGCACGTTAAATGACATCATTGATGACATCACTGATGACATCATCCACAGCACTGCTATTCACATTACTCCAAACTTTACATCATTTGAAAAAATAATATTGGTATTACAGGGTCCATTGACCTACACAGCAAATGTGAGGACGCATAGAATGACAACAGTATATGCCCTGGAGCTATGTGTGACTGTGCACAGTGAAACTTATAAGGTGCACAGTTTACCTACTGGTAAAGTTTTGGGTGCAAGAAGTACTCCCTGTTAAACAAGGTAAAGGCTGAGCACACCTGGGGCCAGATTTACGAAGCCCTTGTGTTGCCCTTGCGTCACGCAGGCAATGCAAGGGCTTAAGCTAGATTTAATAAGTCATGCAAAGCCACCTTGTGTAAATCCATAGAAACAAAAAGTAGCGCAAATCGCTGCCTTTCATTACTTTGCATTGGGAAGCCGTTTAATGGGTGGCACATGAGCATTCCAATGCATCCACCCATGGATTTAGGTGCATTCCCCGATTTACAAATACTTGTAAACCTGGGAATGTTTTAAAATGGTACGCCTTCCGAAATATCTTTACTTCTCCTCGTTATTTCCTCTTTCTACGTGTGCTGCATTTTGCAATGAGAATGCCTCAAATTATTGTTTTTGTGCAGGAAGGTGCACCTTCCTGCACAAAAACAGTCCTGTCTTTAACGGAGGCACCCTTGCACCATGGCGCAAGGGTGACTGCGTAGGTGTTAGGCAGCTCTCAGTGCGTCAGTGCAGGGAGAAAGCTGGAATGCACCATATCTTAGTAGATAAGGTGCATTCCTGTTCTCTCCCTGTCATGCAGCACAGCAAGTTGTCTTGCTGAATTGCCCTGCATCACATTTTGATAAACCTGGCCACTTGTCTGAGTGGCCAAAGCCACATGCCCATGATAAGTACTATATGGTGCTATAGACATATTCTACGTAAGGTGGACTTTTATAAGCTTTGGATGGTTATTTACAGTACTTCACTGAAGATTTTGAGGCATTGCACATTGTTGAATAATGTAGAGGTGAACCCCTTAGAGATTGTACACAATTTTTCTAATCTCAGGAAAGTGAAGTGTATGGTTTATTTTACCAAACCATATAGGGCTTTCCGAAGAGACTTGCTGAAGGTGTCTTATCAGTGGCTAATGCATACCTGTCAAACTCTCGACTCCAAATGTTGGTGATGCGAAGGCTTTAAGAGGGTAATCCCATTAAGGTTAAAAAAGAAGTGGCATTTTTTTGGAGGGTGTTCAAGGTTTAAAAGGTGGGTGCCCCCATTAAAGCCTATAGAGGCATTAAGTTTCTTAGGTGGGTGAATACCAGTAGAAAAGGTGAAATACACCAAATGTTGGTGCGTTGACAGATATGCTATGTGTTGCCAAGGATAATGTCCATTATCACTTGAACGGTGATAAAGTATAGCTTATTGGATTCCTTCCATACCACAAAGCCTATAACACACTGTCCTGTCATAATCATTCGATCTCACAAGTGATGTAATCAATTATGTAATTTATTATGCCACGGCTGATGTAATATGTGAGGTCATAAGCAGTGCATTGCGGGGGCACAAGTTACAATTAGCTCAATGAAGTTCCTTGAACTATAACTCCATTTTTTAAACATTAGTTCTTATCTCATATAAACACCTAACTTGAACGTCACTTTAACCTTTTTTTTGTGTGTTCCTTAAAATGTTTAAATTTGACTTTGTATGAATGTGTGTATATATTTGTATCTATATATGGATACATGTGTATACACAAATACATAGAAAGTCAGATTTATAAGGAAACATATAGGGTCATATATTGCCTTAAACACTTCTTTGCAGCAATAGGTAGCTGGACAAATAAATGCATATGGGAAGGTGTAGTGTTTAGTTTTTTTGTTGCCTGATGGCACATTCAGCAGCTGTGGCCGTGGGGCCCAGGATGGGACCAGGACAAATAGAGCCCCATCAGCCCCCCTCTAGCAACACCATTGCAACTATAAGCCAAAATTAAACTGCCTCATTTGGAAGAATACATCCAGTAACCAAATACCTCCATCCCAGCAAGACCCACTCATTATCCCTATGTCCCATGCTCGCATCCCACATACTTTTGACGTGGACCCCATCTCAGCCAGGAGAGAAAAACAGGAAGTGGAGGTGTAACCCCACCCACCCTCCCTCTGGGTGCTATAAGCACTAGCTTACCCACATAACTTCATGTTTTTAGATCTCGCCTAGGCAGCGATTGCGCTGCCTCTTGGAGACATGCTGTATTCAGGTATGGGCTTGAAGCTCCGCCCACTTTCCGCCCATCTTTTCGACTCCTGTCACTGTCCTTTGTAAACTGTGGCTTTTCATTGGTCAATAGGTTTAGTAGTCCCTCCTTAGTACTGCTGTGTCTCATCTTGTAACCTCCCATGAGGACACCCCCTGTTACATATGTTGTTACTCCGTAGGCTCTAATTACAGCAGCCTCTGGGCACTATTTTCTGAAATAGGTTCGTCCTGCCTGCAACAAAGGCAGGACACGCTCTCCCTCAACACCTTTTAAAAAATCATTTATCCAGCGTTATATGCTGGACGAACGGGGTTGCATGCCTTTCTTTTTCTGTTTATTTATTTTTTAAAGGCGGCATCCGCGCTTTAGCTTTAAACATCTTAAGCTAAAGAGCGTGTGCTGCGATTACTTTCAAAGTAAACAAATAGAAAAAACGTGTGCATTTTGTTTTCTATCTGTTTAATTTTGAAGCAATCGCGGAACCCGCACTTAGGCTTAAGATGTTGAAAGCTAAAGCGTGGGTGCCGAGATTGTAACAAAAGTAAATAAATAGAAAAAAAGTGCTTGGCCACCAGTAGCAATGGCGACATCCGCGCTTTAGCTTTCAACATCTTAAGCTAAAGCGTGTGTGCCGCGTTTGCTTATGGTCTCGCATTTGCGAGAGTTTGAGCTATTGGCATTATAAATGACAAAGCCTTTTATTTATGTGTTTACAAAACCTGCAGGCGGTGTTTACGCACCGCTTGCAGGTTTTATAAACATATAAATAAAAGGCATTATCATTTACAATGCCAATTGCTCAAACTCTCGCAAGTGCGAGACCTACTGCATTGCAAATGCTTGTTATGTCCTGCATTTGAACTAGGATGAGAACAGGAACGTAGGAGTCTTGCCGGGCTAGGATCTACAACGTGGCACCAGTGTTCCCCTTGTGATGGGTACAGGGTGATTAGGATGTGTAATGTGGTGTGGGGGAGGACAGGATGTGGAATCTATCCCTGCCCCTCCTAGACTTGAGATCCTCTGACTAGATCTGGCTGCTGGGAGATGGATGCAGGTCTGTGAGTATGTTCCCATGCCACAATCTGACGTGTCTGGTGGCCTAGGACTGATCTGTGCACAGGTTGCTAGGCTGAGTCCTGGTTCACCAGTATGAGGATGTGGTAGGGTTTGCTGCTCCCTCCTTCATTTCTGTACTTGGGGCGCAGAGAAAGTATGCAAACAGATCCTGCGCATGTAAGGAAGAACTGGAAGAATTGCATGCACAGGGTCATTGGACTTGACATGTGTGGAAGGAATGGATCTTCCGCATGTGTGGAAGAAATGGACACCGTACATGCGTGGAACGGATGCATCGTGCAAACAGGATGGAGGTTGGTGTGTGCATGCAGAGCATGGTTTATCCCAAATGTATCCATTTTTAGGTAGTGTGGATACAGTGTGGCATGTTTACATGCTCCCAGGGTGTGTACTTTAGCTCGAATATTCGTGGTGGAAGAGGAGGGTGGTGTAGTTATTTAAAAAAAATAGATTTCTTATTCTTACTCCTCCAGATCTTCTCCATCCAGGGGCAAAAGAGGGAAAAATATGAGGAATGCTCTATGGCGCACAGAGTTAAAAAGACTTCTGAAAATAAAGTCAGCTATTTATGCCCATCAGCTAGTGACACCTTTGAAGGAGGACTGGTATACGTCTATTTCCAATTAAGGAGACGAAAAGGAGGGCGTGGAAATGCTTTCTTCAGAACTAAAGGGCAACAATATGCTAAGCAGATGCTGCCAGAAATCTTGGCAATGGTAAGGCATAAAATGCGGTTTCCGCTAGCAAAACTGCCTAATACTTCATCAGACCCGGTTCTAAGACAGTTCCAGCAACATGCATCTTTGGGTCTACCAATATACCAACATGTGGCTGATGTGGTAAAGAGGGAATGGAAAGACCCTGATAAAATCTACGTTCTGTTGTATAGACTCAACAACAAGACTCCATTTAGTGCAACCCAAGATTCCACTTTCTGCATTTCTGCCAAGTCATTTGCCTGTCTAGACAACGTCTGTCCTTATCTTTCGAGGAACCCGTGAAAGTGTCAAATCATCCTGACAATGAGATAGACAAAAATACCTAACACGACATCAGTCTGGGACAAGTGCCTTGTTATCTCTAGTTCAAGGTCAGATAAAAACAATAACATAAACAATGTAGTCTGTAATGAAGTGTTTTTACTATATGTGTTTTTCCTACTGCATCTTAAGACTAATATACTGATGTATATGATTATGTCAGACATTCCTCAAGAAAGATAAGATGAGTGGATAATACTATGAAAGCCCAGTAAGGTAGCTATCGAATTAAAGAGATCTTCGCCCCAGAATATCGGACCAGATACCACCCGTGATCCTGAAAGAACCTGCCAGATCACCGTACTGCTGCAGCATCCGGTCCCCTGCTGACTGCTGATAACAAGCTGATTCCGAGAGGAGAGGAGCTGAGCCCAGCTCTCTCCCAGCCTCCTGATAAGTACAGCCTTTGCTGTAAACAGGTATTCAGTACGCTGTATTCTAAGAAACTCTAGAGGCAAGTTAATCTAATCCACGCTATCAAAGTGTAGAGTGTAGAAGAAGGCTTTAGGGTGTTAGGTTGCCAAACGATTTTCTCACGAGGCGTGAAATGTTCATATTATTCTTGTTGTTAGATGCCTCAGTGCTGTATTAATAATATTCTCTGTGGTTACTTTGCATGTGCTAAGCAACAGGATGAGGCTGTTGGAATAAAAACACTATTAAGCATAAAGGAGCTTATTTACAAGCCCCTTGAGCCGCCGGCGCGTCACTTTTAATATGGGAAAAAGTGACGTACCGGCAGTGCAAGTGGCTTGTAAATAAGCCCCAAAGTGTCTTTCTCTAATTACAATGCTTTTGTGTGATATTCTAAAGACCAAAATTGTGTTTGAATTACCACTGCGTCCCTGAATCCTTAATGGGATAGTTCCTAACCCAGGGAGCAAAGACACCACATGTGGAGCTACAAAAACCTGGACATTCACGCTCAAGTGCTGGTTACTAAACTAAGTTCAGTCTTAGCTTAAACAACAGTTTGCTGATTTATGTCTAGGTTTTACCCCTTGGAGGAAGTAGATAAGATTATGCCAGAGTCAGTCTCTGTGGATTCATTTGTGTCCAGTTTAGTTGGGTGGACTTCAGTAGAAGAAGTAAGTATCCTGAAGGATCAGAGGGAAAAGAAATTTGATTCTGCACTGAAAAAGTCCTATGCTGGGGCCCATCTAGTAATGCGGACTGGATAACATAGGGCTATACAACACAGCCCTTAATCTCTGATATCAAGGGCCTGTTTAAGGCGGTTCACGAGGTTCTGAGCTTCTGGAAACATTGAAAAAGCAGGTTGAGTTTTATGTGATATCACTTTTGATTTAGTAAGAGCATCGGCATTGGCAGAAGGAACAACTATTTCAGCCAGAAAGAAGCTTTTTGGAAGGGAGTTGCAAACGGATGCGTCACCGAAGTCTGTGGCTTTGCATATGCCATTTGACGGAAGCAGGCTGTACGGAGCGGAGTAAGATAAAAAGTTACACAGAACTTCAAAGTAAAGATGCACTCATTAGGATCTTGTTCTTGTTCTAAGTGTTCCTTCCGTCAGCCCTCTAGAAGGACTGGGCAACAATTCTCATTTTTCAGAAGACAAACAGGCAAAGGAAACAGGAACCAGGACGATCAGAAAGGGAATTCAGTATTTGCCTCCAGAAACCAGCACGTCGGACCATGCTGAAGAAGTCCTATATTTTTCCAAGCAGCATGGGAGGAATCTGCTTCTGATGCCTGGGTTAGCCGAGTGGTGAAGGAAGGATACTGGATTGAGTCCTTAGATTCTGGGATTATTCCTACACCAGAACCTCGGGATGTAATAAGGAAAAGGGTGTTGAGAGCAGCACTTCAAAATCTGGTGGTGAAAAGGGCTGTTACTCCAGTGCTGAGAGAGGAGGGGGACATGGGAGTGTATTCAAAGACATTCCTAGTCCGTAAACCTTCACGACAATTCAGGTTTATTATAGACCTAACAGGAGTGCCGAAGTGGATAAAAAGAATTCCATTTAAAATGGAAAAGTGACAAAGGATTGTACCTTTAATCCCGGATAAGTCCATTATTATCAGAATGAATGTGACCTGTGCTTACCTCCACATTCCCTTTGCAAAGATGAATCAGAAATGCCTCTGTTTCTTTTTTTTATAAACAATTTAATTGGGTTTTAACAGCCACGATGTGGCCAACGAGAACAAGGCACAAGTTAAGCATGCAGTATCACATGTACAAGTTATAACCAAGCGAGCTAGGATATATACATAGATGGGTCATTGAGTCTCTCCAGAGCAGCGGTTTGGATACAGTAAGTTAAAGGTGCAACCACTTCCCCCACACACGACCATACTTTTGGGGACAGCCCCTTGCCTCAAACACCACCCTCTCCTGCTGGGCACATCAGTCAACCCTGCGGCGCCACATTGCAATGGTAGGGGGAGAGGGATTCAGCCACTTTGCTGCAATGTTGCGCTTTGCAACCAGAAAGGCCGTACCTAGGAAGGCCCTCTCAGCCCTGGTGCCCCCGGCGCCCTCTGCTATTCCCAGAAAGATCAAGTTGGGAACCGCCCACCCCAGCACCTCTGCCAGTTCTCTTATTACTGTGGCCCAGTATGTTTGTATTGTCACACAGGACCAGACCATGTGGAAGAAGTCTGCAGGCGCAGCTGCGCATTGGGGGCACGTGACATCAGGCCGGAGACCATCCCTGCGCAGACGCGAGGTACGCTACGTGGAGGTAGTAAGTTTGTATTAGCCGCAATTTGGAGGAGATGGTGAGCTCGCGTGGAGCCATCAGGGCGTCGCGCCAGTCCTCTTCTTCTAGTGGACCCGCCCAACCCTCCCATTGGGTCCGTAGATGGTGGAGTGAGCCGGGGGAGTTAATTATTAGGGAGACACCTCTGCGTCCCAGGTTACCCATTAGGACTTTGGCTTATAGTGGATTAAACTCCAGGAGGGGTTCTGTGTCACTTATGTGGTTATGGAGGGCACGCCTGACCTGGAGATATTTGTAGAATTGGGTGAGTGAGCCAGGTGCTGTGCCATAGAGGAGCTTTTTGTGTGAGTTCACCATCCCATTGCACGTGGCGTAAAACGGCACGCCAAGCTAAAAATACTACCTGTGTGACCATGGTCAACTAGGAGGGGATCGGGGTGCCATATAGCAATGCCTGAAGAGAAGGGAGCGATACCAAAGAGAATGATGGACGGAGCGCTTGAGCTAATCAAACACTCACCCCCAGTCAACTGATCTGGGTTTAATCCATCATCATTCTTTAGCTCACTCCACCACCCCAGTTCAGACATGGCCATATGCAAATCAGTCTGACCCTGTGCCTCATGGGAACAGTCCAGCCCGAACTGCCAAGCCATGTCTTCCCTGGACCGGAAACAAGCATCCTGGGACTGGTTTCTGGCTATTCAGCCGTCATCAGCCAGGCTAGCTTGAATCCAGTGGCAAAGTGAGCAAGGGACCCACGTCTGGGCATACCCTGCCAACTTAGGGCGAACAAAGCGATACCAAAGGGAATGATGGACGGAGCGCTTGAGCTAATCAAACACTCACCCCCAGTCAACTGATCTGGGTTTAATCCATCATCATTCTTTAGCTCACTCCACCACCCCAGTTCAGACATGGCCATATGCAAATCAGTCTGACCCTGTGCCTCATGGGAACAGTCCAGCCCGAACTGCCAAGCCATGTCTTCCCTGGACCGGAAACAAGCATCCTGGGACCGGTTTCTGGCTATTCAGCCGTCATCAGCCAGGCTAGCTTGAATCCAGTGGCAAAGTGAGCGAGGGACCCACGTCTGGGCATACCCTGCCAACTTAGGGCGAACAAAGCGATACCAAAGGGAATGATGGACGGAGCGCTTGAGCTAATCAAACACTCACCCCCAGTCAACTGATCTGGGTTTAATCCATCATCATTCTTTAGCTCACTCCACCACCCCAGTTCAGACATGGCCATATGCAAATCAGTCTGACCCTGTGCCTCATGGGAACAGTCCAGCCCGAACTGCCAAGCCATGTCTTCCCTGGACCGGAAACAAGCATCCTGGGACCGGTTTCTGGCTATTCAGCCGTCATCAGCCAGGCTAGCTTGAATCCAGTGGCAAAGTGAGCAAGGGACCCACGTCTGGGCATACCCTGCCAACTTAGGGCGAACAAAGCGATACCAAAGGGAATGATGGACGGAGCGCTTGAGCTAATCAAACACTCACCCCCAGTCAACTGATCTGGGTTTAATCCATCATCATTCTTTAGCTCACTCCCACCACCCCAGTTCAGACATGGCCATATGCAAATCAGTCTGACCCTGTGCCTCATGGGAACAGTCCAGCCCGAACTGCCAAGCCATGTCTTCCCTGGACCGGAAACAAGCATCCTGGGACCGGTTTCTGGCTATTCAGCCGTCATCAGCCAGGCTAGCTTGAATCCAGTGGCAAAGTGAGCAAGGGACCCACGTCTGGGCATACCCTGCCAACTTAGGGCGAACAAAGCGATACCAAAGGGAATGATGGACGGAGCGCTTGAGCTAATCAAACACTCACCCCCAGTCAACTGATCTGGGTTTAATCCATCATCATTCTTTAGCTCACTCCACCACCCCAGTTCAGACATGGCCATATGCAAATCAGTCTGACCCTGTGCCTCATGGGAACAGTCCAGCCCGAACTGCCAAGCCATGTCTTCCCTGGACCGGAAACAAGCATCCTGGGACCGGTTTCTGGCTATTCAGCCGTCATCAGCCAGGCTAGCTTGAATCCAGTGGCAAAGTGAGCAAGGGACCCACGTCTGGGCATACCCTGCCAACTTAGGGCGAACAATGCGATACCAAAGGGAATGATGGACGGAGCGCTTGAGCTAATCAAACACTCACCCCCAGTCAACTGATCTGGGTTTAATCCATCATCATTCTTTAGCTCACTCCACCACCCCAGTTCAGACATGGCCATATGCAAATCAGTCTGACCCTGTGCCTCATGGGAACAGTCCAGCCCGAACTGCCAAGCCATGTCTTCCCTGGACCGGAAACAAGCATCCTGGGACCGGTTTCTGGCTATTCAGCCGTCATCAGCCAGGCTAGCTTGAATCCAGTGGCAAAGTGAGCAAGGGACCCACGTCTGGGCATACCCTGCCAACTTAGGGTGAACAAAGCGATACCAAAGGGAATGATGGACGGAGCGCTTGAGCTAATCAAACACTCACCCCCAGTCAACTGATCTGGGTTTAATCCATCATCATTCTTTAGCTCACTCCACCACCCCAGTTCAGACATGGCCATATGCAAATCAGTCTGACCCTGTGCCTCATGGGAACAGTCCAGCCCGAACTGCCAAGCCATGTCTTCCCTGGACCGGAAACAAGCATCCTGGGACCGGTTTCTGGCTATTCAGCTATCATCAGCCAGGCTAGCTTGAATCCAGTGGCAAAGTGAGCAAGGGACCCACGTCTGGGCATACCCTGCCAACTTAGGGCGAACAAAGCGATACCAAAGGGAATGATGGACGGAGCGCTTGAGCTAATCAAACACTCACCCCCAGTCAACTGATCTGGGTTTAATCCATCATCATTCTTTAGCTCACTCCACCACCCCAGTTCAGACATGGCCATATGCAAATCAGTCTGACCCTGTGCCTCATGGGAACAGTCCAGCCCGAACTGCCAAGCCATGTCTTCCCTGGACCGGAAACAAGCATCCTGGGACCGGTTTCTGGCTATTCAGCCGTCATCAGCCAGGCTAGCTTGAATCCAGTGGCAAAGTGAGCAAGGGACCCACGTCTGGGCATACCCTGCCAACTTAGGGCGAACAAAGCGATACCAAAGGGAATGATGGACGGAGCGCTTGAGCTAATCAAACACTCACCCCCAGTCAACTGATCTGGGTTTAATCCATCATCATTCTTTAGCTCACTCCACCACCCCAGTTCAGACATGGCCATATGCAAATCAGTCTGACCCTGTGCCTCATGGGAACAGTCCAGCCCGAACTGCCAAGCCATGTCTTCCCTGGACCGGAAACAAGCATCCTAGGACCGGTTTCTGGCTATTCAGCCGACATCAGCCAGGCTAGCTTGAATCCAGTGGCAAAGTGAGCAAGGGACCCACGTCTGGGCATACCCTGCCAACTTAGGGCGAACAAAGCGATACCAAAGGGAATGATGGACGGAGCGCTTGAGCTAATCAAACACTCACCCCCAGTCAACTGATCTGGGTTTAATCCATCATCATTCTTTAGCTCACTCCACCACCCCAGTTCAGACATGGCCATATGCAAATCAGTCTGACCCTGTGCCTCATGGGAACAGTCCAGCCCGAACTGCCAAGCCATGTCTTCCCTGGACCGGAAACAAGCATCCTGGGACCGGTTTCTGGCTATTCAGCCGTCATCAGCCAGGCTAGCTTGAATCCAGTGGCAAAGTGAGCAAGGGACCCACATCTGGGCATACCCTGCCAACTTAGGGCGAACAAAGCGATACCAAAGGGAATGATGGACGGAGCGCTTGAGCTAATCAAACACTCACCCCCAGTCAACTGATCTGGGTTTAATCCATCATCATTCTTTAGCTCACTCCACCACCCCAGTTCAGACATGGCCATATGCAAATCAGTCTGACCCTGTGCCTCATGGGAACAGTCCAGCCCGAACTGCCAAGCCATGTCTTCCCTGGACCGTAAACAAGCATCCTGGGACCGGTTTCTGGCTATTCAGCCGTCATCAGCCAGGCTAGCTTGAATCCAGTGGCAAAGTGAGCAAGGGACCCACGTCTGGGCATACCCTGCCAACTTAGGGCGAACAAAGCGATACCAAAGGGAATGATGGACGGAGCGCTTGAGCTAATCAAACACTCACCCCCAGTCAACTGATCTGGGTTTAATCCATCATCATTCTTTAGCTCACTCCACCACCCCAGTTCAGACATGGCCATATGCAAATCAGTCTGACCCTGTGCCTCATGGGAACAGTCCAGCCCGAACTGCCAAGCCATGTCTTCCCTGGACCGGAAACAAGCATCCTGGGACCGGTTTCTGGCTATTCAGCCGTCATCAGCCAGGCTAGCTTGAATCCAGTGGCAAAGTGAGCAAGGGACCCACATCTGGGCATACCCTGCCAACTTAGGGCGAACAAAGCGATACCAAAGGGAATGATGGACGGAGCGCTTGAGCTAATCAAACACTCACCCCCAGTCAACTGATCTGGGTTTAATCCATCATCATTCTTTAGCTCACTCCACCACCCCAGTTCAGACATGGCCATATGCAAATCAGTCTGACCCTGTGCCTCATGGGAACAGTCCAGCCCGAACTGCCAAGCCATGTCTTCCCTGGACCGGAAACAAGCATCCTGGGACCGGTTTCTGGCTATTCAGCCGTCATCAGCCAGGCTAGCTTGAATCCAGTGGCAAAGTGAGCAAGGGTCCCACGTCTGGGCATACCCTGCCAACTTAGGGCGAACAAAGCGATACCAAAGGGAATGATGGATGGAGCGCTTGAGCTAATCAAACACTCACCCCCAGTCAACTGATCTGGGTTTAATCCATCATCATTCTTTAGCTCACTCCACCACCCCAGTTCAGACATGGCCATATGCAAATCAGTCTGACCCTGTGCCTCATGGGAACAGTCCAGCCCGAACTGCCAAGCCATGTCTTCCCTGGACCGGAAACAAGCATCCTGGGACCGGTTTCTGGCTATTCAGCCATCATCAGCCAGGCTAGCTTGAATCCAGTGGCAAAGTGAGCAAGGGACCCACGTCTGGGCATACCCTGCCAACTTAGGGCGAACAAAGCGATACCAAAGGGAATGATGGACGGAGCGCTTGAGCTAATCAAACACTCACCCCCAGTCAACTGATCTGGGTTTAATCCATCATCATTCTTTAGCTCACTCCACCACCCCAGTTCAGACATGGCCATATGACTGGACTACGGCAACTCCCTCTACGCCGGAACCACAGCCAAACTTCAGAAAAGACTCCAACGCATCCAGAACGCCTCAGCTCGACTCATCCTGGACATCCCCCGACACAGCCACATCGCCGGACACCTGAGAGACCTGCACTGGCTCCCCGTCAGCAAGAGAATCACGTTCCGACTCCTCACCCACGCACACAAAGCTCTCCACAACCAAGGCCCCAGATACCTCAACGACCGTCTGACCTTCTACACTCCCACCCGCCAGCTACGATCGACCAACCACGCCCTCGCCGCCGTCCCCCGCATCCGAAGAGCCACAACGGGAGGAAGATCCTTCTCCTACCTGGCTGCCAAGACGTGGAACTCCCTACCCATCCACCTCCGCCTGACCCAAGACCACCTCTCCTTCAGGAAGCAACTCAAGACCTGGCTGTTCGAACAGTAGCGGACCCCCCTCCCCCTAGTGCCTTGAGACCCTCCGGGTGAGTAGCGCGCTATACAAATGCTTGATTGATTGATTGATTGCAAAGCATCCTTGTATTAGCCGCAATTTGGAGGAGATGGTGAGCTCGCGGGGAGCCATCAGGGCGTCGCGCCAATCCTCTTCTTCTAGTGGACCCGCCCAACCCTCCCATTGGGTCCGGAGATGGTGGAGTGAGCCGGGGGAGATAATTATTAGGGAGACACCTCTGCGTCCCAGGTTACCCATTAGGACTTTGGCTTATAGTGGATTAAACTCCGGGAGGGGTTCTGTGTCACGTATGTGGTTATGGAGGGCACGCCTGACCTGGAGATATTTGTAGAATTGGGTGAGTGAGCCAGGTGCCGTGCCATAGAGGAGCTTTTTGTGTGAGTTTACCATCCCATTGCACGTGGCGTAAAACGGCACGCCAAGCTAAAAATACTACCTGTGTGACCATGGTCAACTAGGAGGGGATCGGGGTGCCATATAGCAATGCCTGAAGAGAAGGGAAGCAGAGCCAGGAGAGTTCTAGTTTATAGACCGGGCCCGACCATCCCCCGTTGAACGAGTCGTGGGTGACGAGGACTTGAGAGGCAAGATAGGAAAAGGTACAAATTGGACATGCCCAGCCCACCGTCATAGCGACCTCGCTGACAGTGAATGAGCGCTAGTCATGGCCGTGATCCCCACGGAAGGTGCATGCGTCACCATCCAGTTTTCAGAACCAATACCTTGGAATCTGGAGAGAGAGGGGAGGATATAGAGGAAGCGGGGCAATATCATCATTTTATACAGGGCTTTACGGCCCATCACATTAAGGGGGAGGCTCTGCCACTTGGTCAGGTCCACTTTTACTTTCCGGAGCAACGGTTATAGCTTCAGGGCCCAGGTGAGCTCTGGGTGCAGTGCCACCCAAATACCCAAATATTTGAAACTCAGTCTGTCGAGAGGGATGTCAACTGCCAGTCAAAGCAGTCCCTCGATGGGGCCAGAGGAACCAGCACTGATTTGGAGGGGTTCACTTTCAGGCCTGAGGCTAACCAAAGGCCTCAAGCAGGTGAAGGCATCGGGTCACTCCTTGCTGGGTCCGTCAAATATAGGAGTGGTTGACATCCCACCTCCATCCCCTGCATAGTGGGTCGCCATGAATGAGCTGGGCTAGGGGCTCCATTGCTAAGGCGAAGAGAAGGGGGGACAAGGGGCAACCCTGCCTTGCGCCGTGCCTAATGGGGAAGGAGTCTGAAAGGAATCCATTTACTCGCACTCTGGCCGAGGATTGGGAGTAGAGCACATCAACCATGCCTTGGAAATGCGGGCCAAGGCCGATACAGGCTAGCACCTTATAGAGCTAGTCCCAGTCCACCGTATCGAAGGCCTTCTTGAAATATATAAGGAGCAGAGCTAAGTCGTGTGGTAAGGAGTGGTGGTGGGCTAGGGCCACGTGGAGCCGTCGAATGCATTGTTGCGTGCTTCTTTGCGGCATGAAGCCGCATTGGTCCGGGTAGATGAGCGTCGGCAGTACCCTTTTCACTCTGTTAGCCAGGATCATGGCGAAAAACTTTATTTCGCAGTTGAGTAAGGAGATGGGACGATAGTGGGCACAGGAGGCAGAGGGGGCTTCATCTTGGGGATCACTACTATAGTGGCGAAGTCCAGGTCTTCTGGGAAGTAGCCCAAGCGACACGCCTCTTCAAAAAGAGCGAGAAGATGGGGGAGAAGTAAGTCTCAGTTTTTCATCAGGTATTCCATGGGAAACCCGTCTGGGCCTGGAGTTTTCCCAGGGTTTAGCCCTGAGAGTGTGTATTCGACCTCCTCCATCGTAATGGGGTCGTCAAGCAGTTTGGTGTCTTCCCGAGGAAGGGTTGGGAGGCTGACCCTGTCCAAGAGGTGATCACTGGCCGCCCAGTCCTTGTCTCTTGGTGCGGAGTACAATTCCTTGTAGTAAAGGGCAAAGGCACGGGCAATGTCTGGCAGGTCCTGATGCATATGGCCTGCTTCATCTCTAATCTCTGGGACTATTCTATTGGCCTGCTGGTGTGAGGCCAGCCAATATAGCATTTTCCAATTTATTTCACCCCAACCGTGTATGTTAGCCGTTGTTGCGTACCAGAGGAGCTTGGCAGCTTCTAGGGAGTGTAGGCGTATGTCCTCCTGGATGAGAAGCAGCTGACGGGAAATGACTTACTGTGGGTCAGAGAGAAGACGCTGTTCCAGGCGGGATGCCTGGGTTTCCAGCTGTGTGATGAGGGACAGGTGCTCGCGCTCCCGCAACCTGACCAAGTGTTTCGCAAATCCGCGAATGGTAGCTTTGCTGGCACACCAGAGCGTACTCACTGAGGCCACCATTCCGGAGTTGTTAAGGAAGTAGGTTTGGAGCTCTTTTCTTAGCGCTTGGATGAAAGTTTACCTCTGTTTTTTTGCACTAAAGAAGCACTATGGGTCAGATTTACTAACGAATTACCCTGCACAGCTGCCAAAAATGCTGTGCCGCGTTGCTTGACAAGGAAAGACCAGGAGGGAGCCATATCTGCAGAGATATGGCACTCTCCTCCCGTCTCCATAGTGCCGGCGCAGATTTTTGCTGCAGTGCGCCACACAAGCACCTTTGCGCCATAGTGCAAAGGTGTGTGCATGAGTCTAGCATAGGATTTGTCCTGGAAGGGTTACCTTCCAGTACAAAATACTGTGCTTAGACCAGTTTTAAAACTTGTCCTACTATGTAAGTGTGTTGTTCAGTGCAGCACAAACACAAAGTCAGAAAAGAAAGGAGAAATTAAAATATTTCTCCTTTTAACACCGTCTTTCAAATGGCAATATTTTTTTACACTAAACCCTGTCTCACACTTCTGGTAGATAGGGTTTTTCATCATAATCATGGGTGGTTGCATGGGAATGTCCATGTAACGCCCCCTTGACACTAAGTAATGCAAAGCACAGCTTTGCGCTACTTTTAGGCAATTTCCAGCGGAAAGTAAATGATTTTAAAAAAACATGTTGTGCTGGTTTGAGTCACTTTTGTGGCCCTAGCCTGGCAGCTCAGCCTGGACTGTTTTCAGTGGAGCTGGGTCAAGATTGATTGGCATTAGGCTGGATCCAAACTGAGGTGGCATGTTGGGTGAAAAACAATGGATTTCTATGCGGCCCATGCGATTGCTAGTGGCTGACATCAATTCAAGCACTTCACCCATCAATTTATTTTTGTGCCCTCAGCTGCTGTATGCATTCCCACCTACTCCACCCATCCCTCGCCTTCTTACAAAAGTGCAGAGAGTAGCAGCGGAGGTTATAGTGGTAATCCTGTTTTTGGCCTTGCAGCTCCCAGTTTCCCCTCTAGAGATCTTGATCATTTTTTCACCTTGGAGCATTCAGTTGTTTCCCCTTGCTCTCAGACCTGTGGTGTGCTTCCCTCTTCAGTAACTGGCTATGTCTGTTTTGAGAATTGGGCTTCAGATGAGATGGGTGCCAGAACATCTAGCAGGAATCATTCGGGGTTCCAGGTGCCCATCTTCTCTGAAACTTATTCCCAGCACTGAGGAAATTTCCTCTAGCTTTCGGTCAGCAGTAGGATGTGAGATTTGATTCTTCAGCTTTTGGTAGATGGTTTTCAAAAAAGCAGTTGGCTGTGACTACATTACTGGCCCAGTGAGCAGCCATCAATGCATTTAGAAAACTTTGGCCTAATCGTAGCAAGGATTTTGATTTGGTGACGAGACTTCTCAAAAGATTCGCTATTTTAAGACCTATGTCTAAACCTGCTAAGCAATGGGATCTACCTCTGGTCCTTAAGGCTCTGCAGGGAGTACCTTTCAAGACACTGATTTCAGTTTCTTTAAAATATTTGTCTTTAAAGGTGGCATTTTTAGTGGTGATCACTTCAGCTAGAAGGATTGGTTTAAAGATTGTGGAGGATGGGGTTTTGTTTAAACACACTCAGGCTTCCCTCCCTAAAGAGGCTTCCAAGATGAACAGGAAAGGTGAAATATTGCTGCCTTTGTTTTTTTAGTCTCCATCGTCCAAAGAGGAAGAACTTTTTCATTTGTTTGATGTAAAAAAGGCAGTGGAGTTTTACCTTCAGAGATCTGAAAGGAATGCGAAATCATAACACTTTTGGTGGTTTTAAACAAGGTCAAAAAAGCATCTAGTATTATTTGAGTAGATAGATCAGATCAACATTTGTTTTGGGACACTCCTTATCTGATGTCCCGCTACCTGGAGGAATACAGGGGAAAAACACTAGGGGGCAGATTTACGTTGAACTAACGCAGCGGGGTACAGCAAGTCATTTTGCTGCGCCGCGCTGCGTTAGTTTTGAAGCACAGGGATGCAACATATTTACAAGAATATGTCGCATCCTTGTGCTTCCCCCTGCGCTGGCGCACAAACTGCAGCCATGCGCCGGCGCAGGCACCCTTGCACCATGGTGCAAGGATGCCTGCGTCGTGGGGAGATTGTTTTTGTGCAGGAAGGGGAACCTTCCTGCACAAAAACAATCACTACAACCATTTTCCTCTTTCAATGCGTGCTGCAGAATGCAGCACGCATTGAAAGAGGAAAAAACGAGGCGAAATGAAAACATTTCTCCTCGGTGCGCCTCGCTACGCCACGTCTAGGGTGGCGTAGCTTTCAGACGCATCTCCAGAGTTACGATTTCTCGTAATTCTGGAGATGTGTCTTGTTCCATGAGTGTTGCATGGGAACACCCACAGCAACACCCATGGAACGCCCCTTCACGGCAAAGTGCTGCGTGTGAAGGGGCCGTATTTACAAGGAGAGGAAAAGTCACGCAGGGTGGCTTTTCCTCTCCTTGTAAATATGGAGCAGCCCCCTGCGCCACCAGTACGTCACGAGGCGCAGGGGGCTCGTAAATCTGCCCCTAGGTTGCTTCTCTTGGTCTGAGCCACCGGGGCGTTCTACTATCTGAAATTTATTGAGTGGCCACTTGGGCTTCAACTCAGACTTTTGTTACGCACTATGGCATTGACAGAGTAATACCCGGTTACTTACTGGCAAACCTCATTATCTGTAGTCTACGTTGTCCTTCTCACAGTCATTACAACCCACGCTGACCGCTGACCTTCTCTGACTTTATATCGTCAGGAAATGATGGGGATCCGCTGGAGCTTGTAACTCCCAGAGAGTGGTTTAAGTTACACATGAACTTCCTGGGGCAAATTAACAAGCCCCTTGCGCCGCCATTGTGTCACTTTTTTTTTACGCAACGGCGGCGCAAACAATGCGGCCAATTTACAACGTGACGCATCTAGGGAGATGCATCACGTTGTAAATCCCTGCGTCACATTATACCTGTGCCAGGTATAATGTATGCAGGCTAGGCGTTCACTGCGTCACTCTACGCCTTCACTGCGTCAAAATCCCTACGCCTGCTCAGACCAGGCATAAAGAATGACGCAATCAATCAATCATGTCACTTATAAAGCGCACTACATACCCGCGAGGGTCTCAAGGCGCTGGGGGAAGATGGGGGTGGTGCTGCTACTGATCGAAGAGCCAGGTCTTGAGGAGTCTTCTGAAGGCCAGTAGGTCTTGGGTCTGCCGAAGGTTGGTGGGGAGGGTGTTCCAGGTCTTGGCGGCGAGGTGGGAGAAGGATCTGCCGCCGGCGGTCGTTTCCGGATGCGGGGGACTGTGGCGAGGGCGAGGCTGGTGGAGCGGAGCTGGCGGGTGGGGGTGTAGAAGCTGAGTCGTCTGTTGAGGTAGGCTGGTCCGGAGTTGTGGAGTGCTTTGTGTGCGTGGGTGAGGAGCTTGAAGGTTATCCTCTTGTTGACAGGGAGCCAGTGCAGGTCTCTCAGGTGGGGTGTGATGTGGCTGCGTCGGGGGATGTCGAGGATAAGACGTGCAGAGGCGTTCTGGATGCGTTGCAGCCGTCTCAGGAGCTTAGCCGTCGTTCCTGCGTGGTCCCATGCATGGCTTTTTTGCATGGGACTCACCTATCTGTTGTGGCACATTGCTGGAGTTGCGTCACTTTCATGAGCAACTCCAGCAATGGGTCACTTTTGTGCCAACAGATGCATCATACTTACGGATTGATCTGCGCCATGGAGCACTGTATTGTAAATACAGCGCATCCATGGTGGCGAAACTGACGCATCTACATGCGTCAGTTCCTTGTAAATCTGCCACCCCGTTTTTTCTCGCCTGGTTTGTGGTGAGGATCCACCTCAAAATATACAGAACATATAAAATATATATATATTTTATTTATTTACGAAATGTAATTTTGACACAACCGTCATAGCACAACGCACCGAAAAATAAGACACAACGTTGAGCATGAATGGCAAGAACTGATCTCGAGAATCACCCCGGTATTTTGCGCTTGTTTCCCGATACCTGTCTTAATTTCCACGAGAACAGCTGCACAGCCCGGCACGCTCGTACGAACGCTGATCTGCTGCAAGTATCTGCACAGCAGTATTGGTATGACGTCATTATGCAATGGATTGTGGGTATGCTGATGTTTGGCAAGAGCTACTTCCGGACTGCTGCCGGCTGCTGTGTATACTCTTTCTACCGGATATCTGTATGCCCAGAATGCTTTGCGGGCATGTCGAGTACACCGTTATACCTATCATTCATTAGGATGGAAATAAATACATAAGTGGTATGGTTTTCATGTGTGAAGCTGTTCCCGATGATATTCAGTTTGCCTTGAACACATGTTGTTAAACTCACACTAATACTACAGTGTATCCTACTTCCAGCACCGTCTTTCTTGAAAGCTGTTTGGCCGATATTCTTGACACGATATTCATATCCTAGATTCAGTGCACTTCGTGGGGCATCTGAAGACACGATATTGAAATTTTTGGAAGATCCTACAGGATCTCATCTACAAGTGTAAAGACAACTTCTGTTTGGTAGTATTACATCGAGTTTCGCTACTGCGTGTGATCTCTTTAGTTTGATGTGAGGGCGAGATAATACATGGGTAGATTACTGGAATCAAGGGCAAGTACGTGAATCTTGTTTAATAAGCCAGAAAGAGCTATCGCATAAGGGAAAAGAGAACTATAAACCAATGCAGAAGGATGTTGGGGAAAATCCGAAAAGGTCCATCATAACTTTTGGCAAAAATCTCAACAAAACTCCATTAGGTCCTTCCTCTGTCTAGACCTAAGAGTGACTTAGGCGAAAACATCGCTGAGGCGGAAGCGTCAGTTTGTCGATAAATTAAAACAGTCTCCACAGTGACACACAGAGAAAGGAGAGGCGCAGGGGACATATTTACAAGCCCCTAACGCCACGGGAGCGTCACTTTTTGGCACTTCCCCACATATACAAGGAAGGGACCGCGCCAAAAACTAAGGTCCTCATTTATGAGGTTTTGATGCAAGGCAGTGCCGCAAGTAATCTTGCTGCGCTGCCCTGCGTCAAAAGAAAAGGGCAGGAATGCGCCGTATCTATGAGATACAGCGCATTCCTGTCCTTTCAGTATCTATGAGATACAGCGCATTCCTGTCCTTTTCTAATGCACTGGCGCACAATGGGCTACCGAGCGCCAACGCAGGCCCCCTTGCGCCAAGGTGCAAAGGTGTCTACGTTAGATTGGTGATTGTTAAAGCGCAAAGGTGCCTGCGTTGGAAGGGTGATTGTTTTTGTGCCGGAAAGTCACAAAAACAATCATGAGAGGTGTTTTCCTCTTTCAAGGGAATCTCCTCTTTGCGACTCCCTTATGCCACCACTGGGGTGGCATTAGAATCTAACACATTCCCAGGTTTACGATTCCCTGTAAATCTGGGAATGCTTCCGATTCCACAGGTGTTGCGTGGGAACACCCACAGCAACACCAATGGAACGCCCCTTTCACGCAGTGTTCTGCGTGAAAGGGGCACATATTTACAAGGCCATGAAAAGCCACGGCAAGTGGCTTTGCGTGGCCTTAAAAATATGCTGCAACACATTGCACCACCATAGCGTCAAATAAGTGACACTCCGGTGGCGCAAAAGTGTCGCTATGGGCCTTGTAAATGAGGCCCTAAGGCCAGGTAATACCTGGTTTTAGGATGGCGATAGGAGGAGAAATTATTAATTTCTCCTCATATTTTGTTATTTTTCTGTGCAGCACACATAGAAACAGCAAATCGCTGTTCAAGCTTGTTTATGTGCAGGAAGGTGCACATAAATAATCACCTCTGCAGCGCAGGCACCCTTGCAACATGGCGCAAGGGTGCCTGCGCTGGCACTAGGCATCTTTTTTAGCGCCAGCGCTAGGGAAAATGCGGAGGTGAACCATATTTTTGTAAATATGGCGCATCCCTGCGTTTAAAAATTGTCCGAGTGTGGCATTACCAATTTTGGCGTAGTTCCTCG
This sequence comes from Calotriton arnoldi, assembly GCA_963921515.1. Classification (NCBI taxonomy): domain Eukaryota; kingdom Metazoa; phylum Chordata; class Amphibia; order Caudata; family Salamandridae; genus Calotriton; species Calotriton arnoldi. Next base: position 2,137,568 of record CAWUFW010001484.1, on the reverse strand, counting down.
ATCCAACATTTTATTGTAAATATCCCCCTAGGAGACATAAAGATGCAAACTGAAACATCCGCTACAGAAGGATAGGGTGTAAAGTTGGGTAGCCATTAAAAAACAAAATAGCCCAAGGCACAGTGGCTCGATCCACAAAGCCACCTGCTCTCGTAAAAGCAGCAACTGTCTGAATTTCCGACTGTTAGTCGTTCACAAAATGTGACCTAGCAGGCATAAATCCATTTACGCCCATGTCATATGATCTCATGACAACTTCAAGGTAATATTATGCAGGAGTAAATACTGCGCCAGAGGTGGGACACGTTGCTAAGGTGTGTAGACGCACACACACATCAATGTATGCCAGTACACAAGACTCCTCCAATCTTTTCTCAGCTTAAAAAGAGTCGGAGATTTACTCCTGCCAGTGGCTGGAGTAAATCTATTTCCAAGATGAGAATGTGAAGAGAGCACCTCCAAACTTCAACAGGCTCACAAATGTACTGGCCTAGATTAGTAACAAGAGAGGCGGAAGGGAGGTTGGGGTTTCCTCTCCCTGTAAAACAACAATATGCTCCATGGAACATTTTGTGGGCCCCTCAGAGAAAGGTGCTGATTTTCAGGTTACATCACTGATGACATCTCAAATGACATCACTAATGACATCATCCAATGAATGTGAGTGTTTACTAAAAGTTTATGGGGGATATTCACAAGAACGTGCGCTAAACATCTCCAGAAAATGTTAACGCAACTTTACACATCGCAGTCTATCACGGGAAAATAACCCTGTGTTAACCCGGAATTCACAACACGGCGGTACCATGCGATAGTCCTCCGAAAACACTGCCAATGTCCGCGAAACAACCACCGCGATGGAGTCAAAAACACAAACCCCAACACCAAAAAACCTGCGATGAGCCCATTCGCGAAGAGGAAATCAGCGATAAGCAGCGCCACAAAATGACCAACACCGAAGCACCATGGAGGCAGCCGGAGCAGGCGCAGAGGACGAGCGGAACCCCACAAGCACCCCGGACGACCAGCCTGGGACCTCGGTGACAGGGAAGGGCAAGGACAAGAAGAAGAGGAAGACGAAGTTCAGTCCGCAGGAGAATAGGATCCTGGTCACGGAGGTGATAGAACACCATCAACAACTGTTCGTCGCCTCCAATGTGTCATTGGGCACCAAAAATGGATTATGGCAGTCCATCGTGGACAAGGTGAATGCCGTCGGAGAGCACAAGAGGTCAATGGACGAGGTCAAGAGGCGATGGATTGACATCAAGCGCAAGACCAAGGAGAAACTCGCAGGCAACCAGAAGGCAGCAATGCAGACTGGAGGTGGGAGCCCAGCGCCACAGCTGGAGCTGGATGACATGGAGGAGCTGGTGTTGACAGTCATCAGTGTGGAGACCATGGCAGGAGTTGGGGGAGCGGACACTGCTTGACATGACACAACACAAAGCAACAGGGTGAGTAACCACCAGGTACTGGGGGGACGGGGGGAGATGGCCACAATGGCACACATGCACAACCAAGCAGAGCACAGTGCACACCCACAATGACTCTGGATCATGGCCCTGATCTACACACTGTCACAATGTACATTGCCATGCTGTCTGAATGTGAACAAGTACCATGCGGCCACATACATGTGGACACATTGTAACACAGCATCTCCCCTTCACATTGCAGGGGCACCATCAACGCCACCTGCAGAGCAGTCCCAGCCACTCTTCACTGATGACGAGGAGGACACCACCAGCATCGACACCCAAGCCCTCCAAGACATCATTGAACTCATCCGCCAATCACCTCCAGGACCAGGGCAGCCCAGCTGCATCGAGGAGACCCCACCCACTCCACAAACCACCCAGCAGGAGGCACCCACAACCCCGGCTGTCTCCCAAGACCCCCCCGAACAACACATGGCCTTCCAACGCCGTGTGTTGGAGGTCCAGAGGGAGATGGCTGAGCAGGTGCGGGTGGGGTTCGGCCTCATGGCTACCAAACTTGACGCCATCCATGGGTGTCTGAGTCCCATCAGGGACCACCTCCAGTCCCTAACGGACACCCACATGCCGCTCCATGATCTCCAACGAGCCCTGGCTGACATCGCTGGAGTCATGACTCGGAGACAAGAACACCTGTCCGCTCAGAGTGGCTCCAGCGATCTCAGCCGTGAGATGGCACACATGCGGAGGCTCATGGAGGACATGGTGCGGATGGAGGCGGAAAGGATGGCAGCCACCGCTGCACATCAGCGAAATGTAGCTGGGATCTACCATGCACTGCATGTCCTCATCATGGCATTGCTGCCACAAGGCGTGGCGCCGATAAATGCTGCTGCCCCTACACCATCCACATCTCCGCCCCCTGGTGTGTCTGTGCCTCACAGTGCGGCAGACATTTCCACTCCGGCACCTGATGTGTCACTGCCACACAGTGCGGCCGACAATCCACCTCCGGCCCCTGATGTGTCAGTGGCACACAGTGCTGAAGCAGGAACTGCACCACCCACAGGTGGGGCAGGGCACACATCCAAGGACAAGGACGTGGCTGGCTTTGGGATCAGAAGGAGGCACTAGCATTCATTTCCGCCACCCGGCCTGTTGCTCCTTGGTGTCGCACATGGCCCCATGACCTTCCACTGACCCCCGATACACTCTGCGGCACTCACCTTGGACCGCGACATGGACTGCCACATCCTGTTTGGTGACCAATGACACGGCGACCAGACTGCGGACTGTACTCTTCCTCTTCCACTGTACTTGTCATTCCCTGATGGACTCTGGCTGGCCCTCCACGGGCCCATATTGTGAAGTGGGGTTGGCATGGCCCTGTACTGCTCCAGCTGCAAAACTCCACTGGATGTGCATTAAACATTCAGAAACGCACTGCTGTGTCATGTCTTTCATCATTCAAGTATGAATGTGTGGATGAATGTAGGGTCATTGATTCCCCCTAACGTCAATGATGCTCATCTAGTGGGATTCCAGTCACAGTGTGCTACGTTGCCGATTGCGTTGCGGGTGCTGTAGACACTACAACAGGGACACACGCATTAGTCACTTCCTTGTCCGGACATGGACTGCACCATGACCAGAGCCATTGTTGCAAGCCCTGCGCTGGCCCGGCGTACGCCAGGCCAGACCACTCCGCTTAAGCTCCGAGGGGGGGGCCACATAACCACATGTCGCAGGTTAACACGCTAGTGGTCTGCAGGTCACTGGTCTAGTTGTCAGCATGTCGCGGCCACTCCCTGAGGGCAGTTTTGCACACACACCACACCCATCCGGCGCAGGCGTCACAGGCCATGTGACCCCGAGAATATAAGGGGCCGGCAACGTCACATTCCCTACTGCCGGAGGTGACTGGATGACGGACGTTCCACGGGGCTCAATCATGAAGGGCCCGTGAGTTGTTGCGCACAGGGTTAGTGGCACCCGAGGCCTTGCGGCCGTCACGGGCCTACCACCACATGGCGCTGACTGGGATTGCACAGGGTTAGTGGCACCCGAAGCCTTACGGCCATCACGGCCTACCACCACGTGGCGCTGACTGGGGTTGCACAGGGTTAGTGGCCCCGAAATTGCTGAGCGGGTGTGCAGCCTGCAATGATGACGTGTGCAGTGATGTGGTCTCTGCTATTGATGCCTCAGGACTCAGCGCCATGTGTGGGACCTGCTGGGCCGCGGTGCGGGTCTGCATGATGTGGAGCATGCCATGGTGGCGAGTCCGGGGCGTGGAGCTTGCACGGGCACGTGGTGTGCCCACTGGTGGACACACCATTGGCGGCAGGTGAGCAGTGGGGCCTGGGTGCGCAAGGGCGGACAGCCAGAGCTGGCCGGCGGGAGGGGGTAGGGTGCAGCTGCATGTGTGCGCGGGGGCGGATAGGCGTTGTTGCCGTGTGCAGTGAGATGGACTCTGCCATGATTGACTCTTGCCTCGATTACAGATTGCAGACCTGGTGGCTTGCAGTGTATACCGGCACTTGGTTGGAGACTCACCGGTGGCAGCAGGTGAGCAGTGGTGCCTGGGTGCGCGGGGGCGGCAGTGTCCCTCCTTCTCTCTCTCTCTCTTCCTTTCCTTCTCACTCTCTCTCTCTCTCCCTTCCTTTCCTTCTCTCTCTCTCTCTCTCTCTCTCTCTCTCTCCCTCTCTTCATTTCTCTCTCTCCTTCTCCCACTCCCTCTCTTCATTTCTCACTCTCTCTCTCTCTCTCCCTCTCTTCATTTCTCTCTCTCCTTCTCCCTCTCCCTCTCTTCATTTCTCACTCTCCTTCTCCCTCTCCCTCTCTTCCTTTCTCTCTCTCCTTCTCCCTTTCTTTCTTTCTCTCTCTCTTTCTCTCTCTGACTTTCTTTCCTTCTCTCTTTCTCTGTGTCTCGCTCCTTTGATGTGCGCATGACACACGTTCTGATTTTGTGCTTTATTTTCCAGGCTGTGACATCAAGATTGTCCCGGACGGACCCGACAGGAGTCTTCCGCATTGGTGTTTTGTGTTGTATTTCAATAAAGTTTTTGGTTGTTACTTCAATGATGAGTGACTGTTTCTCGTTCTTCTGACCACACGTGTGTTTCTTCTTGTCATTGTGCAACATCATGCGCTTTTTGTGGCTCTTGTGTCGTGCACGGTATGTGTTTGTCTGGGGAGGGGGTCTGGGGAGGGGGTTCGGGGGGGGGCCTGGGAGTGGGGGCGGTGGGTGTTGTGGCCCTCTTGGGTCTCCGAGCTGCATGATCATTGTATCCATGGCATCTGTGGGTCTTCCGATGTGGCTCTGTGCTGGGCTCCCTTTCGTACTGCAGGTAGCCACCCTGCTTTACACCAGCAGAAGGCAGGTGTCAAATCCCGGCTGCTACCGCGGCTTATCGCCTGTTTTTGGTTCGCATCGCAGATATGCAAGTTCATTGTGAAAGTGGTGTTGAGGTGTTTTCGTGTGTTTTTGCACGGGTACGCCTACTCTGCATCTCATTAGGGTTAGTTGGTGGTGTCACCCGTGGAGATAAGTTTTGCGGCAGTTATCGCGGAAATACTGGCGATGTCTGCGGTTTGCACCCACTTGTGAATGGGGCGTTAAATCTATCGCCACTTTTGATGCGTTAGGGTGGCGATAACTCGGCGATAAGTCCTTGTGAATATGTCCCTATGAGTGTTAAACATATATACCAAAGTACTACAAAAGTAAAAATAGTATACTTTCTGTCCTACTAATGAGTGATACTGTTTCTAATATATATTATGTGGGTGGCTGTGTCAGTGTGTGTCTTAGTGTCGGAGTGGGTGAATGAGTGCCTGTATGGGTATGTGAGTGGGTGTGTGAGTGACTGTATGGGTGTATAAGTAGGTGAGTGAATAGCTGTGTGGGTGAGTGAGTGCCTTTGTGAGTTACTGTATGGGTGGGTGAGTGGGTGTGTAATTGACTGTATGAGTGAGTGGGTGTCTGAATGGCTGTATGTGTGAGTGACTGGCTGTGTACGTGGCTGTATAGGTGAGTTAGTGGATGTTTGTTTAGGTGAGTTGGTATATGAGTGGCTGTATTGGAGAGTAAGGGGCATAGTTACAAGAAAATGGCAGAGATGGCGTTAACCTCCTTGGCTTAAAGTCACGCTCTGCCACTTCTGAAACGCAGGGCTGTACCGTATTGACAAGAATACAGTGCAGCCTTGCGTTTCCCCCTGCGCTGGCGCTAATTTAGCTGCCTAGCGCCCACGCAGGCCCCCCTGCACCATAGTGCAATGGTGCCTACGTTGAGGGGAATGATTGTTTATGTGCAGGAAGGTATGCCTTCCTGCACATAAACAATCTGAAATGACGTTTTGAAACTTCTATGTGTGCTGCTTAATGCAGCACACATGTGTGCTGCACAACACAGCACACATGGAAACAGCAAAAACGAGGAGAAATTAAACATTTCCCCTCATTGAGCCAGAGAAAGACCAGGTTTTCCCTGGTCTTAATTTTGGCGTTGCCCCATATTTACGCCACCCTTGTAAATATGGGGCAGCGTCAAAATCAATGGGTGTTGCGATGGAGCGCCCACCACACCACCCATTGCCCGCCCCTTTCACGCTAAGTATAGCGTAAAAGGGTGCCTTATTCGCAAGGGGTCGTTAAGCCACGCTAAGTGGGTGTGAGTGGGAATGTGAGGGGACTGCCACCTCCCCAGGTCAGCCCCTACACAAATAAAGGAGAGGGGCCATGCGGCCCCCCTCCTTGAGCAAAAGATGGCTCTGGGGACCGCCACCCTCCAGGGCCGACTCCTGCTATGTCCCCGGGTGCCCATCCCGGGGACATAGCTGTTTGCTGTGGCTTGGTGGGAGCTTTACCATTCACGTCAAGCCATAGCAAATGCTCTGCTTCCAGCAAGCGAGGGCATTAAAAATGCTCTCCATTGCTGGAAGCGGAGCAGAATTACTTTCACATACAGGGAGCTGCCTTTCCAGTAGCTTCCTGTATGTGAAAGCAATGCCTGCTCCCCCAGGAGGCGAGGAGCCGGCAGGGACCATTGGGGCCTTCAGGCTCCCCCCGCGGTCCCAGTGGAGACTAAGTGCCCTGGGGGCACCCAGCAGACACAGGGGGATGGGGTCCCTGGGGCCACAATCAGCTTGTAGAGGGGGACCATGTAGCCCTCCTCCCCTATTACTAATAAGCCAGGCCTTGGGGGAAGGGGTCCCTGGGGCTGAAAACAGCCCAGGCCCCCCCTTCTCTAATAAAAAAAAAATAGTGCCTGGCCCCGGGGGATGGGGTCCCTGGGACCGAAATCGGCACAACCCCCTTTTTCTTGGCCCTCGCTTGATGGATCGCCCTGAAACTTTCCATGCACAACTAGAACTTTTTGGGGAAAATTTCGTGAAGATTTGAAGATTCGTCAAATGGCACCATAAATATAGGTAAGTCAAAAAACGCATTTCTCATGGAAACATGGTCCTAACTATAACTACCTACTGGCAACCGCCAGTAGGTACTATATGTGTATGTGTGTGTGTTTCATTTACCTTATATTTACTTACCTTACATTTTAAAGGCATGTGTGGCAAAGGAATTGCGATGTAATGGATGTGTGGTAAAGCCATAAAACCCTGCAGTGATACTTAAGTCCAGTTTTGCTGTGCATCACACAAGGCAGCATTGCATATAGAAATGCAGTACTGCATTGCTTGAACAGCATAAAATATTGAGCATCAAATTTAGTAGGAGTTACCTGCCGATCATGTCAGTGGCTGCACTTGTGCAAAACCTAAGCTGTTCTCCATGACACGCAAGTCCAAATTCTGAAAACTGTCAGGGAACGCAGCGCAGCCCCCAAAGACGCAGCGCTGCATTGTGTGGCATGGAGAGGGCAGGAGTGTGCCATAGTCACAGAGTTATGGCACTCTCCTCCCCTCTCCCCAGCGCCGGCGCTGATTTCAGCTGCTGTGCGCCAGGCACACACCTTAGCGTCAGTGCTAGGGTGCATGCTTGAGTCTAGCATAGGTTTTGTACAGGAAGGGCTGTGAACTACCTCTCCACTTCTGACCTTATTGACCTATGCAACTCCTACTTACCTAAATCTCTGATTACTGATCTTCCCCTCCCTTACTCCAGCATCCCAGTGATTGTGGGAACTAGCAGAATCCCCTCCACTACCATCTCCCCTAGACCCCCAGCTCAACTCACCACCATCCACTCTTGCTTCCCCACCAAAGACAACCCTAATCCCCTCTCCTGCATGCTTGTGAACTGCTGATCGGCTATCCGACATGCGACGGAAATATCAGATACCATCCTCAATGAAGCTATTGACATTGCCTTCCTTACGGAAACCTGCCTCAATGACCAATCGACGGCCATCCTTGACTTACTCCCCCCCCCCCCGGTTACTCTATCATTAGGAAAGACAGACCTGACAGAAAAGGGAGTGGACTAGCTATAATCTATAAAAATGAACTTCAACTCACCCTTTTAAAGAACACAGACCTCTTAACCTTTGAATACCTTGGTGCCGAACTCTCTGTGCAGGGTTCTTCCCCAATTCGACTACATAACATCTACCACCCTCCAGGTGATCTTATTCTCTTCGCCGAGGAATTATCCGACCTTCTTACACAATCCTCACTTTCTGACTCGAAAAATCTCTTCCTAGGAGATTTTAACATCCACTGGAATAATGTTGAGGATCCCACAGTCACCCGCCTCATTAATCTTCTAGAGAATAACGACCTTAAACAACTATGTCATAATCCAACCCATACCAAAGGGGCCACTCTCGACGCCATCATTTCCAACAATGACTTGGCCTCCCTTTCTAACATCATCCCCATTGACTGGTCTGACCATCACCTCATTTTGTTTAAGATCGCAACCATCCCCCTTCACCCCCCTACAAAAAATTCCAAACCCATGAAATGGACCAGAAATCTTAAACAAATCCCCCCTGGTGAACTTGAGTCCAAACTCCAAGCACAACTTCTTCTCACCCCTCTCTCCCAAAATGCCAACGAGCTCACTGAACATTGCAATGAGACCGTTAATGATGTCTTAGACCAAATAGCCCCTCCTAAACTAAAAAAACAAAGAAACATTCCATCCAAATCTTGGTTCAATTCAGATCTCCACAACGAAAGACGCTCACTTAGACTGATGGAAAGAACATGGAGACAACACCCCTCTCCCTCCCATCTCGCTCTCCTCAGATCTGCGAGATCTACTTACAAGAAACACATTTTCAATGAAAAGGCAACCTTCTTTCGAGCACAACTTGATCGTGCCAAAAATAGACCCAGAGAACTGTTTAACATTGTTAGAAAACAAACATCTTCAGCCCCCCCAGAGCTGACGGCCTCAACAGAGAGATGTGAGGAAATTGCTAACTTCCTCTCGGATGAAATCGCCAAAATAGATCAATCCTTCCATCTAACTCAGGTTCCACCCAGCACCCAATTTGCCAGTGACGTTACCTTTGACTTACCTCCCTTGTTGACTTTGCCCCTACCTCCTGACTCTTCCTCTCACCGACCAGTTACAACCCCTCCTGAAAATAGCCTTTCCAACTTACAGCTGAAAAACAATGCCTCCTGGCATAATTTCAACCCCGTGACTGAACTCGAAGTCTTTAACATCATTGCCAAACTTAAGCCGACCTCACACACAAAAGACCCTCTCCGTTCTAAACTTGTCCAAGATCTCAACCACATCATTGCCCCGTACTGGACTACTATCATCAACACCTCCCTTGCCACGGGATGTGTCCCCGACTCCCTCCAACTCGGACAAATCACTCCCATTCTTAAAAACCTCACTGCTGACCCTAACGACCCTAATAATCTCTGCCCTATCTCTAACCTCCCACTTTTTTGTAAAGCCCTTGAAAAATGTGCTCTGCTCCAATTGGATAAACACATTGGCAATTTCAACTTACTTGACTCTTTGCAATCCGGCTTCAGAAAAGGCTGCAGCACAGAAACCGCCATGCTAAATATAGTTGATGACATCCATTGTTCCCTTGACAATGGTGAGACCTGCCTACTTATTCTCTTCAACCTCTCTGCTGCCTTTGATACTGTTAACCATTCTTCCTCACTTACCTCGCTCAATGCTCGCTTTGGCCTTAATGGTCTTGTCCTCAAATGGTTTGCCTCTTATCTCCAACACAGAACTCAACAAATCAAAATCAATGACTGCCTCTCCAACCCTACACCTGTCTCCCTAGGTGTCCCTCAGGGCTCTATCCTCTCCCCCTCTCTCTCCAACCGCTTTATGGGACCCCTTACCCTCATTCTGAAACAAGCAGGAATCAACTATCACCTCTACGCTGACGACACCCAACTTTACTATAAGATTAGATCCCACTCTGATGGACTTCATCTAAACAATACCCTGAGTAAGATCCAATCCTGGTTCTACTCCAATCATCTCAAACCAAACCCTAAAAAAACTGAAATCATTCTCTTCTCTCCAAAAAACAACCGCCTCCCCATCCAAGCCTGGATCTCGGACCTTAATGCCCTCATTTGTCCGCTCTCCTTCTCCAACTCGGTGAAATCACTCGGTATCACCATTGACAAAAACCTAACTCTTAACGACCACATAAAAAAACTCGGCTAAAGGAGCTCTCTTCACTCTCCGTCATCTCAAGAAAATTAAACCTTTCATTCCATCTGACGACTTCAAATGGGTTGTCCAATGACTAGTCCTCTCAAAAATTGACTATGGTAACGCTATCCTCACCGGAACCCCCAAAGTACACCTAGCCCCCCTCAGATCTGTGCTCAACCTAGCGGCCAGGCTCATCACCGACTGTAAACGTTTTGACCACATCTCCCCAGCCCTTAAAGCCCTAAATTGGCTACCCGTTGAAGGAAGATCCTCCTACAAGACTGCATGCATTACGCACAAAGCTCTTCACCAAAAAACCCTGTTATACCTTGCAAACAAACTAAAAAAAGCGGGCTGCTCCCGACCGATGAGAAGCACTAACGCTCTCCTCCTCATCCCCCCCCCCTGTTAAAAAAGAAAACGACACAATCTCGTTCCTTCTCCGGGAATGCCCCGAACATCTGGAATGCTCTCCCTAAGGACCTGCGATGTAATCCCTCCTACCACAGCTTTAAACAAGCATTGGCATAGCAAATAGGTCTCGCCTTTGGGACCTTATAAGTGTTTAGTTATGCAGCACAACTTTAAACAAGCCTAGACTATTGGCTTTGTTAATGGTTGATAGTGGCATAAGACAAATAAGTAACAAGAATGACTTTGTTGTATATAATATTGAAAATGCTTCAGTTCTGAAATGATGAGACTGTGAAATAACTGTAACGAGTCTCTTTGAAGTTGCATCAAAGGCAGTGAAGGGTGGTAGTGCTGCAAATTAAGATTGTTTCACTCTGAGGGTGATGGCAAAAATGGAGAGATCGATAGGGACCAGTCTCAGCACCTGCTTTTTAGAATTGCCGGTGGACCCGGCCCACTTAAAGCTCTGACCTTCCCTGATCCAAGTTAAGAGAAGCTCCTTGTTAGAAATACGGACATTGGCATGATATAAGACTAATCTCTCCTATCAAGACGAAACCTATCAAACACATTCTTACATTTTAAACCGTGATTAGTCAAGTCGAGTCAAGGAAAGCTTTATTCGACTGATATTTTAACAGTCATAAAAGCACATAAAAAGACACAAATACATATTTTCACATCTATGTACACAATTTAACAGTTTTATATAATAATGTTAAAATAGAAGGATCAAGTATTAAAAATAGTGATAAAAAAGAAAACCCTAAAATTTACAAAAACTCAATGGATCATACATCGTTTGTTAAAAATTGCTTCCTTTGGAGAAGTACCTTTTTAAAAACATAACTAAGCACCAGGCAATTTGGTCATTCTCCAACAGCTGAAGTCTAATTAATGCAGGGCGGCATTGCCGCAACCCCTGTAGTTTTAAAATCGGTAGAATCCATGGTCTCCTTAACTCAACATAAAATTTACAAAATAAAACCAAGTGAATGGTGGACTGGGTAGAATGGTTATCGCATGGACACAATGGCAGATCCCGTGACCAGTCATTAATTTCTGGATGGGTCACGAGTCTATAGACTATATTCATTCTAAACCAGCTCAATAACCGCCTGTCAAAACTACCTGGTTACGAGAAGCTCCTTGTTAGAAATACGGACATTGGCATGATATAAGACTAATCTCTCCTATCAAGACAAAACCTATCAAACACATTCTTGCATTTTAAACCGTGATTATCAATTAGACCAAATATGCATATATGTGATAGTATGCTAACGTGATCTGTTCTATGGTATTTTATTCCAGTTTATTGTAAATTTTAGTTGACTCCACAGAGTAATTTTCACTCGGTGAGGAAGAATATTTCTCATAGTCCACACGCTACTAATATTGTATTCTAAATTTATTTTTGAAGGGCTTTTGATACAAATGATGTTCACACGGACCTTGCACACTTCCTGTTAAAGTGACTGCATACCGTTTGTCACACGCTTGTAACCACAATAGTTTCCACCCAGTAGTGGCTGGTCGAAGATATGACACTAGGTTTGTTCATGAATCTGAGTGAGAACATTGCAGATGCCTGTGCTTTGAAATGAGAATGAGGCACTTGAAATTAAAGATGTATGCTAGTTACTGTAATGTTGCTTTAATAGGAATCCTAGCTGTGGAAGGATGTAATATCATTATATGCACTAACATAAACAATTCAAAATTGTGATTTGAGGTACGAAAGTTCTATTAACACATTTAAAAGAGACAAAACGAGGGTGAGACAGGCAGGGGAGAGAGAGTAGAGAAATGTAAACAAGCGCGCGCGGCCACGCTAATTGGAAACAGATGGCCCCTGCGCGCCGCTGCTCGCTCCCGCAAGGTGGATGCCGCCACAAGCACGAGTCTTTGAAAAGTGCAGGCCGATTCCAAAAGGTCATCTCCTAGAGAAGCGCATGCGCGCTGCGCTAGGCTCGACCTAAAAAGAACTCAAACATCACCTTCTCAGCAAATACTGGGGTCCATAACCTCGCATTTTCCCCTATACTCTGCCTCCCCCGATCTGGTTCTCCTTTACTTTCTTACTGGCTCTCACCTCTCCCCCCCTCTTTTCAAATATCACCTTGTTTACTCTCTCCAGACCCTCTTCTTTCCCCTCCCCCATCTCCTACCCTTACCCAGCTCCTCCTAAAATCTCTCTCCGTTGATACTACCTTCTCCCCCTCAATTTGTTCTCACCCACCTATTTTAATCTAATTATTCTTCACCCGCTGACCCGCCCAGAATTTTTCTTCCCCCCTTTACTCTATACTGAGCTTTACCTGCGTTACTTGTTACCGTGTAAATAGCTTTCCTTGATTCCCTCTATTCATGTATATAGCTGTTTGACCATTTGCTTAATTAATATGTTTTTAGTCTTGCCTGTCTGAGTTTTATGCTATTGAACAACTGTTTTTCTTTTTTCCTGTACTGTTTATGCTCATGTAAAGCACTCTGATACCCCGGGTCTAGCCAGTGCTATATAAAACCTTTCAAATAAAAATAAATTAAATAAAGGAGAAATGAAAACAATTCTCCTTTTAACGCCTGCTTTACAGTGGCGTTAATATTTGGTGCTAAACCCTGTCTACTAATGTTAGTAGATAGGGTTTAGCATCAAAAAGCATGGGTGGTTGCATGGAAAAGCCCATGTACCATTCATCTAAAACTCCCTTGACATAAAGTAACGCAAAGCAGTGTTTTGCGCTGCTTTGCATTACTTTTCTATACAAACCAACGCTAATACCAATTAGTGTTGGTTTGGTAATCCCAAAGCGGTTTACCACCGGATTAGCGTTACAAAAGTAGCGCTAATATGATGCTAAACCTTTGTGAATATGGGCCAAAATCTCACGATGTGATGCAAAGGGGAGTTTGCACTGTCTTGCATAGGCTTTGTCCAATATACCCTCCAGTACAAAAAGTAAATATGGACACCAGCACAGGGGGCATAAATGTAACGTGTGCTTTAGGTAAAAGTTTACATTACATGTAGCTATTGCAGGCAAAATACTGCTTGACCCCTTGCTTACACCAGATTTTCTCTTATGTTAGAATTTGGGCCAAAGCCAGGACCCACTAGTTTAGTACATTTAAAAACATTTTTAAACGTCAAATAATTTTACGTTCTAGGTATATATGGAGGTTGGCAGAAGAATAGACTGATTGGTCCGTAACCACCCATCACATGCTCTTCCTTCTTAGTTTAAAATGGAGCCACTTTTATTTTGGTATTGGGACCTATTTTCTGGCCTGATCCAACCCTGATTATGTCCTGAGTTTCGCTGGATACACCGTGCTCTAGCAAGATAGCCACAACCTAGAATACAAACAAACATAACGAGCCCGCACCCTAGTATGTCGACCCCAATGCAGTGCTAAATTTGTAAACACGATAAATAATAAGGGGCTTATTTACAAGCCCCCTGCGCCGTCGATTCGTCACAATGCGTGACACACCAGCGGCGCAACCTGCTTTGTGATATTTACAAGCACATGTAAAGCCACCCTGCGTGTCTTTATGTGTGCTTGTAAATATCGCCCCTTTTCACACAACACTTTGCATGTTAGGGGTGTGTCCACTGATGCATTTCCAGATTTACGAGCAACCTGGACATGCGTCAGTATGCTACACCACCCCAGGGGTGCATTCTACCGCACGCATAGGAAGAGGAAATCACCTCAACTGATTGTTTTTGTGCAGGAAGGTGCTCTTCCTGCACGAAAACAATCTCCCCTCGATGCAGGCATCCTTGCACCATGGTGCAAGGGTGCATGCGTTGGCACTAGGCTGCCAAAACGATGCCAGCTCAAGAGAAAAGGACAGGAATGCGCTGTATTGGATAAATATGGCACATTACTGCCCTTTCCCTGTGACACAGGGCAGATCAGCAAGGTGACGTGCTGCACTGCCCTGCACCAAAAAAGTCATAAATATGGCGCTTATGGGCTTATTTACAAGCTCTTTGTGTCACCAGTGCGTCACTTTTTGTGACGCACCGCTGGTGTAACCTACTGCCCCATATTTAGAAGGACATGTAAAGCCACCCTGCGTGGCTTTTCCTGTCCTTGTAAATATGGCCCCTTCTCACGCAACACTTTGCGTGAAAAGGGCGTGACATGGGTGTTGCTGTGGGTGTTCACACACAATACCCATGCATTCTGCCGCATTTCTAGATTTAAGAGAATTTGTGAACCTGGAAATACCTCAGAATGCTACGCCACCCCAGGGGTGCCATAGCGAGGCGCAACGAGGAGACATTTTTACATTTCCCCTCGTTTTTAACTCTTTCTAGGGGTGCTGCATTCTGCAGCACACATAGGAAATTGCTAATCACCTCTTTTTATTTTTTTTGTTATTGTTTTTGTGCAGGAATGTACCCCTTCCTGCACAGAAACAATCTCCCCGCAACACAGGCACCCTTGCACCATGGCGCATGAGTGCCTGCGTGTCGTATGGCAGCCTATTGTGCGCCAGCGCAGGGGAACTCACAGGGATGCATCATAATGCTGTAAATATGACGCCTCCCTGTATTTTGAACGTGCCACAGCGTGGCGCAGACAAAGGGCTTGCGGTGTCGCGCTGCAGCACTTTCTTGTAAAAGAGCTCTTAGCATCTACCATGTAGAATCTTTGCCCTGTTGGAAGCTTTTTATGCAGAATACTAAGGCTGTCAGTCTTGATTCCTGCTCCAAAACTGCAGAGATTGAATATAGTGGTTGAGCCTGTCCTTCCCATGCCCTAAGAATAGTTTGGTGGAATTTACCAAAACGTTTCATGAAAATTAAACCGAATGATTAAGTCAGTCAGGCAAGAACATTTATTTCGAATATCAAAGATACTAATAAAAGTGCAATCATTAGAAAATTGACAAACTATTGAAAAATCATTGAATTTCAACAACGTACAATGGATTTGCAAAAAGAACTAACGGTAAAACATACAACTTCATCCTTTAGCATTTCTAAGAAACACAACGCTGCTCCACAATTGGTAAAATCATAGGGGCTCATTTACAAGGCGCCTGCACCACTGGAGGTTTTTGCAACGATCCAGTGGCGCAGGAGCCTACTCCATATTTACGAGGCAGCACTTAGCCACTTTGCATGGCTTAACGCAGCCTTGTAAATATTGTTCCCTTTGATGCAGTTTTCTGCGTTACAAGGGCTTGCAAAGGGTGTTGCTGTGGGCGTTCTCAGCAACACCCATGGCTTTTGACACTGCCCCTGATTTACAAGGAATGGTAAATCTGAGGCAGCGCCAAAAACATACACATCCCCAGGGGAGGGATAAGGGTAGCGCAACAAGGAGAAATACTTTTATTTTTCCTTGTTTTTTGCTCTTTCTATGTGTTCTTCATTCTGCAGCACATATAGGGGCAGATTTACAATAAACTAACGCAGCGCGGTGCAGCATTCATTTTGCTGCCCCGCGCTGCGTTAGTTTGGAAGCACAGGGATGCAACATATTTACAACAATATGTCACATCTCTGTGCTTTCCCCTGCGCAGGCACCCTTGCACCATGGTGCAAGGATGCCTGCGTCACGGGGAAGATTGTTTATGTGCAGGAAGGCTTCCCTTCCTGCACGATTTCTTGTAAATCGGGAAATGTGTCTGGTTCCATGGGTGTTGCGTGGGAACACCCACAGCAACACCCATGGAACGCCCATTTCACGCAAAGTGCTGCGTGTAAAGGGGCCATATTTACAAGGACAGGACAAGCCATGCAGGGTATGGGGCAGAAAAATGTACTGCCGATGCGTCATAAAAAGTGACACACTGGCAGCGCAAGGTGCTTGTAAATCTGCCCCAAAGATTGAGCAGCACACGCCATTAATGATTGTTTTTGTGTAGGAAGGTGTCCCTTCCTGCACAACAACAATCAGCCCTGCAACGCAGGCACCCTTGCCCCATGGTGCAAGGGTGCCTGCGTTTGCGCAAGGCTTCTCTTTGTGCGCAGGCGCAGGGGAGAGCACAGGGGTGTGCTGTATTCTTGTAAATACGGCACATCCCTGAGTTTTTTAAATGGCACAGCTCGGCGCAGCAAAAGTGCTTGTGGCGCCGTGCTGAGCCATCTCATTGTAAATATGCCCCAAGGCTCCTGTTATGCACATCTTACGCCTTATGAACAGCTCTTCACTGAGAGCCCACTCAATCTAGACACCCAAGCCCCATTAGGTGACCAAGCCTCTACTTCGCAGAGCCTTCATCCGGTGCACAGCTCTTCATGGAGCGCCACTCCCTCTAGACACCCAAGCCACATTAGGTGGATAAGCCCCTACTACTCACAGCCTTCACCCTGTGCACAGCTCTTCATGGGGAGGATGCTCTCCCCTGACACTCAAGCCCCATTAGGTCGCCAAGCCCCTACTACACAAAGCCTTCACCATGTGCACAACTTTTCACAGAGAGCCAACTACAGCACACACAAGTCCTATTAGAAGGCCAAGCATGTTACAAATGCATATACCCATTGGAAAACCAAAAACTGTAGCAAATTTGCTGTAGATGTAGTTCACTAAATACCTTTCAGTGTCAGAAGCATATAGCAAACTGTCACACTCATTGGATGATGTCATCAGTCATGTTATCAGTGCTGTCATAAATGATGTCATTTGAGATGTCATCGGTGATGTCATCAATGAAGTCATTGGACATGTCATGAATGATGTAATATGTGATGTCATAAGCAGTGCATGGCAGGGGCGCACGTTATCGTTTGCTCAGTAAACTATAACCAGTGAATTTCAGTTTTGTTTGATTTAAAATGTTACGTTTTAACTGACATTTTTCACCTAACTGTAACGTCACTTCAACCTTTGTTTTTTTGGGGGATTTTTCTGAGTTTTTTTTTTAATGTACAGTCAGATGTTATTATCATATCTAACTATAACGTATCTTTAAAATGTGTTTTTTCAGTGAATTTCTGGCTTTGTGTTTTTTTACATAAAGTAATAACATAGATGCTGCCATTTAAAGTAAGCAAAAGACACACAAATGATGGACGGAATGCAGAACAAATCAAAACATTCCCCCCAGGTCAAGAGATCTGGGTTAAATCCATCATTCTTTTGCTCACCATGCCACCCCAGTTTAGACCTGGCCATGTGCAAATCAGTCTTGATCCTGTGCCTCATGGGAACAGCCCAGCCCGAACTGCCAAGCCAGGTCCTCCCTGGACTGGAAACAAGCATCCTGGGACCGGTTTCGGGGTTTCACCCCTCATCAGCCATGATAGCTTGAATCCCGTGGCACAGTGAGCCCGGGACCCAGGCCTACTGGATTTGTCAAAGGGTCAGAAGTCCAAAATGTAAAAGGCAGGCCTACTGACTCTATCAGGGGGTCAGCACATCAACTTACATAAAGCAGACCTTTGGCTTTGTCCATAATAATAATCACTGTTTTTATTTAAAATAACTATAAACATGTATTGAGTCTTTTTTTCATACTCAGCTGGCCACGAAATGCAGCCATAGGACCTACAAAAGTAGTTGCCACTCTCCAGCTGAAGAACATACAGCTCCAGCCCAGGGTGTTCTAAAAAAATATAATAAGATCTCCTGGAGTGATGTATTCGATGACCCCAGAGACTTACTGCAACTTTTTTTTAAATGCTCACTATGGGGCTGCTGCCCTTGCGGGAGGGTAGGGTGCAACATGGATGGAGGGAGGGTGGGAGACAACCTGGAGGGAGAGAGGGATGGAGGAGGGTGAATGGCAACAAGGATGGAGGGAGATCGGATAGGTAACGCAGAGGGAGGGAGGCAAGGACTTGGGTGGAGGAGCGCGAGGTCAAAACAGGACATGTGGGAGGGGTTGTGGGAAGCAGATGGGCAACGGAGGGAGGGAAGAGCTGGGCAAGCACATGGGCAACGGAGGCTGGGGGCAAGCAGAGAACACAGGGTGCGAGAGTGGGGCTCAGGGCAAGCAGACGGACAACGGAGGGTGGTCAGGAGGGGCTAGGGCAAACACACAGACAATGGAGGATGGCCAGAAGGAGCTGGGAACAATCAGATGACAACGGATGGGTAAGGAAGGCTGGGCAATCAGATGGACCGTGGAGGGTTGTAGGAAAGGGTTGGGGCAAGCAGACACACAACAGAGGGCCAGTGGGTGGGAGGGACTGAGGCAGAAATACAGATGGGGAGAAATACACGGGGAGACAGCTGAAAAACAACACCCTCTCGTAGAGTGCTTTAACAAAAATGAAAAAGTAGCACCTGATAAACTATAGCGAGGGACACAAGTAATGCATCCATGCTTCAGGGGAGGGACAAACAAATGAAGAAAAAGGAAGCCTGTGGAAGCTGACAATTAAGAAGCAAGCAAACAAGAGTGACTCGCCCAGCTACCATGCACAGTAATGTCTTAAATGATGTCATTTGAGATGGCTTGAGTATTGTTATGAATGCGATGATTTAACATGCTTTAAGTGATGTAATATGAAAGGACATAAAAAGTGCATGGTGATGGCACGAGTTATAGTTGAACTAGTCTACCTAGCGAGTTGGCAACACTGTATGGAGGTGCAGAAGATATTGAAAGTTTTGGGCGGGACGGAAATTAAAACATACTTATACCTATAACTGTTTAATTTCTAAGGTTTGTGCTGTTTATGTTTTTTGTCTAGAAATAATAAATTAAGGCCCAGATTTATCATTTTTTCATGCAACGCAGCAAGATACCTTGCTTCGCTGCGTGAAACGGAGAGGGCAGGAATGCGCCAGATCTATCATGATATGGTGCATTTCTGCTCTCTACCTGCGCTGGCTCACAATCTGCTGCCTAGCGCCAATGCAGGTACCCTTGCACCATATTGCAGAGGTGCCTGTGCTGAAGACAGGATTGTTTTTGTGCGGGAAGGGACACCTTTCTGCACAAAAACAATCCTCTGAGGCATTCTCCTTTTTCTAAGTGTGCTGCAGAACGTCTTTCTCCTATGCCAGGACGTCAAACTGTTATATAGAATTCCTGTAGATTGCTACATGTCAGTCAACAGCAGTGTAAAATTCCTGGGCTCTCATTAGGAAGAAAGCATTATGGGACGAGATTAGCAGTGGGCAGTGAATATTATAGTATCCAATATCAAAATAATTCTACAAAGAGCTGCAGTTCAACTAGTCGTTACTAGATGTCCCTCACGAGTCAAATGCAAAAGCATTGAAACCCTTTCATGAAGCTGCAGTTCAGCTCTTTGTAGAATTTATAGTATTAGCTCTCAGCTCGGGGTTTCAATGCTTTTGCATTTGACTCGTGAGGGACACCTAGTAACGACTAGTGGAACTGCAGCTTCATGAAAGGGTTTCAATGCATTTGACTCGTGAGGGACATCTAGTAACGACTAGTGGAACTGCAGCTTGATGTAATAATTTCAATGCTTTTGCATTTGACTCGTGAGGGACACCTAGTAATGACGAGTTGAACTGCAGCTCTTTGTAGAATTATTTTGATATTGGATACTATAATATTCACTGCCCACTGCTAATCTCATCCCATAATGCTTTGCAGAGCCTTTGGTTAGGATTGTATTTTTGCCCATAACTGTGCTTGGGGTGGTCCTAACAGGATGGGACCACCACTGAATCGTTCAGCATGATGTGCTCTTTGTGTTCAAGGCATCTGCTTGGGCCTCCCCCTAGGTTAGGGGGGATCCCAAAATCATCACCTCTCTCATTGGCTGATAATATAGTTCACTTTTGTGAATTGGTTATATGCGTTTTTTAGCATGTAAAGTTGCTTTATCAAAGCGTTTGTGCTGCAGCTTAGTAGCTGATTCCACTACTGTGCGTAGTTAACAATTCTCCGAGTTCATTGCCCACCCCTACCTGACACCCCTGAAAGCAAAGATTTGTAAAAGAGTAGCCCAGGGCTAGAACAAGGTGCCCTGATGACATAGGGTCATCTTATAATCTTACATAGGGCGGTCCGCTGGAAGTGTCACAGAATCCTTCTCTTAGCTCATACCGAGCTCACCCAAGACCACTGACTACCACCAGTAGTTACTCACTCTGCAGTGACTATGGTATGTGCACCATTCAGTGGCTACCCACCCAAAGTGACCACCAGTGCACTGCTCATTGCAACCTGTAGTAACCACTACCAACCAGTATGAAGTAATGATCAATGTTCACCTTATGCTCACTAGCCTTAAGTGGCTGGTCACTTACTCTTCAGTGACCAGTACCAATCCACCTGTAAGCAGTGCCCACCCACCAATAGCGACCACCAGTTATCACTCACTATGCAAGGAACAGTGCTAAAAAATCATGCATTTGTAGGAAATATGTCTTTCTTGTATGGTCACCCTAGAATTTTAATCTTTTTGTGAAACCATATTTTTTCTGGCTGTAGAACTCTTAGCACTTTACCACAGCTAACCAGTAATAAAGTGCTTTTCCTTTTAACATGATGAAATTAGTATACCCCTCGGTGGCATAATTAACTTACCTAGAAGACCCTGGTATATGGGACAAAGTGTACCCAGGGCCTGGTGGACCCCAGCACTCATTGTGCTGTTATGTTTTGTAATGTACCCCAATATTAACCCTGGGCATAATACTTCTTGTGCTGCTACTACTATGTACTACGCAAATAAATTGCACGTAGCAGAGTAAATAACTGTGCTAATTGACGTAGCGTAGCAGCAGTAAAATAAACACCTTCAAATGCTTTGATAAAGCAATTTTCTATGCTAAAAAGCATATAACCAATTCACAAAAATGAACTTTGACAATAAAATATCAAGCAATGAGAGAGGTGATGATTTTGGAGTCCCCCCTAACCTAGGGGGAGGACCAAGCAGATGCCTTGAACACAAAAAGCATATCATGTGAACGATTCAATGGTGGTCCCTTCCTCCTAGGACCACCCCAAGCACAGTTATGGGCAAAAATACAATCCCAACCAAAGGCCCTGCAAAGCATTATGGGACGAGATTAGCAGTGGGCAGTGAATATTATAGTGTCCAATATCAAAATAATTCTACAAAGAGCTGCAGTTCAACTAGTCGTTACTAGATGTCCCTCACGAGTCAAATGCAAAAGCATTGAAATTATTAATACATCAAGCTGCAGTTCCACTAGTCGTTACAAGATGTCCCTCACGAGTCAAATGCAAAAGCATTGAAACCCTTTCATGAAGCTTTTGCATTTGACTCGTGAGGGACATCTAGTAACGACTAGTGGAACTGCAGCTCTTTGTAGAATTATTTTGATATTGGATACTATAATATTCACTGCCCACTGCTAATCTCGTCCCATAATGCTTTGCAGGGCCTTTGGTTGGGATTGTATTTTTGCCAATAACTGTGCTTGGGGTGGTCCTAAGAGGATGGGACCACCACTGAATGGTTCAAAAGATGTGTTTTTTGTTTTCAAGGCATCTGCTTGGTTCTTCTCTCCCTAGGTTAGGGAGGATCCCAAAATCATCACCTCTCTCACTGCTTGTTAATTTTTTGTTTTCACTTTTGTGTAGTAACTATATGCATTTTTAGCATATAAAGACAGAGATATTTAATTTATCTTAACTTGCACTGTACAAGATGTTTTTGGCAATTATTGTACAGTGCAGTCAAGCACACAGCTACGCAAAGTGCTACTACGCCATTGTACTACATAACGTTTTTGGATGTTGACCTTTTACCTAGTTAGGTGCCGCATAAATGTCATGTGGTTTTCTTAGAAAACTAGCCTAATTTATTATGCATGAGGATTCTCAGAAACACAGCAGGACTACCATCTACTGCATCTTCTGCATAACTATGTTTAAGGGTCATCCCTTTCGTCATCCTCGGCCGACATGAAACAGCAAGGTAGAACCCCTGAGGGTACCTTTTGGGTATATAAACACCATATCTTTGCTGGGGCAGGCAGAGGAGAAAGACTTCCATGCTGACACACTGACGCGAGACGCTGAGGTTCTTCCACACGGGGTGTCCATCTAGAGACCAAGATGGGGGTCCTTCATTCTCTCACACCAGGTAATGGGGTTGGTCTTATCCTAGGGGGATTCTTGGCTACACACATACATACATGCCAGGTACATTTAGGTACATCTAGTTAGGGTCTGTATCGTAGGAGTACGCATTATTACTGTCATGCTATAAAATAGGCACCGCCATGGGAACGTCAAAGGAAGTTCCAGCACGGCATTGACTGTGAAATCCATGCCTTGCTAGAACTGGGGGTGCATGCACACAGAAGGGCACATGTTGTGCCCCCCGTGTGCATCCACATGGAGTGAGGCACAAGGGGGCCCTGTAGGGACCCCTTTCTTTCCTCGCCGCCACTGTTTTCATGGAGGAAAGATCTTCATGAAATCAGTGGCTGAGAGGAAAATCGTGATATGCTTGGCGGGACCGCAGCTGTCCCACCAAGCATATTGATGCCTCTTGTCTGCCGCACCACCACCAGGAAACTGCAGTTCCCTGGCGGAGTCGGGTGTCCCAGGGAGGCACGACGTTAAGGTCGTAATGTGGCAGTCGGAAGACCGCCACCGCTGCCTCACCACGTCCGAGGACCACCAGACACGTAAGTAGGCTCCAAGTAGGTATTACTGCCCACAAGTCAGGGTGTATAGCATTTAAAAGTAGGGCATGTAAACGTTTCATGTTAAACAAGTCCTTACAGTGAAAAAGGTTGCATGTCAGAATAACACATGCCTTTACCACGCATGCCTTTACTCCGTAGTTTACCACGCATGCCTTTACCACACATATCATTTCAACAAAATGCCTTAGGGAAAGCGCTGGACTTTGGAGTGTTATAATTTAGTTTTCCAACTCCAGTCTGTGCAACAGTAGGGAAAGCGTTGGACTTTAAAGTCCAACACCGTTTTCCCTAAGGCATGTTGCTGTAACGACATGCGTGGTAAAGAAATGCGTGGTAAAGACGTATTTGTTGTAACAGCCACGTTGTAACAGCAGCTCGTGGTTCAGCCATTGTGGCAAAGGCTGTTTCTCAGTGAAAAAGCCCTAAACGCTATTTACACTGCTGCAAAGCTGGCTGTTCTGTAGGAAAACATTGGATTAAATTATTGCATTTAATAATCCTAATTTTTGTTATGAAAAGCTAGAAATATGATTCAAAGACTTCTTATTAATAGTTATTCAAAATCCAATTTAATGGTAAAATTGAATTTTTACTAACTATTAAGCAAAATGTACTTTTAGAAAGGTACCTTTGACTTGCCTAAAACCTCTGGAGGTTTATGTGTATGAACTCCAACTGTCACTTATCACCTGAATAGCTCCTTTAATGAGATGGGGAAACTGCTCCCAGAGCAGTACAAATGCCTCGGGTGAGTGGATGAGTTGTTGTTCCCTTGGCAGTGTGGCCATTGGGCTGTGCCCAGGAACTAGATTACCTTTAATGAGGCCTACCCTGTCACAGGTAAAAGTTAGCTGACACGTGAGCAGGCCCTTCCTTTACTCCCCCCGTCAGGCAGGAACCAATTCCAGTGGAAGAGGAGCTACCTCCAGAACTGGTTTAGAGTGACCACAGAGGAGGGATTGCTCACTTCTAAGGCCACAACTCTGGAGTTGGCACAAAGGCACTGCAAAAAGAGAGAATAGATTCACCTACTTGTATTTAGACAGAGAAGGGCAATGTAGGATTGTTTGCAATAGGCAACACAAGAGATGTTGCAAAAGCGGTGGGGTAACCCCAGAGGACTTTTACCCCATTAGTTAGGAAGGAGCCAGAATTGACATCCACCCACAGGTTGGTGCCAGTACCCTCCTCAGAGTACTACAGGACCTGTAGAAATTAGAGAAGGACTGAACCTTCTGTGTGATACCTGAGAAGAGCCTAGAAGACTGGACTTGCTCTCCTTCTTGAACCCAGGACAAAGCAATGGACTACAAGGGTCATAAGGCTCACCTGCTTAAGCTACATGGACAGAAAAAGCTACAAGAGGCCTTTTCTGCAACTGCTCATCTGACCAGTTCCACCTGGACTAGCTATGGATGCTACTGATGGCTTCATCTTAAGTCTTGACCCCCAAATGCTGTTCCCGAGGTTCTGGAACATTGGGCTGTGTCAAAGTGTATTACTCCTAATACCCTAAGAACCTAGGATTTAGATACTTTTTAAATCTAAAGATCTCAAAAGGACCGGGACACACCTGCCAAGCCGATCTGATGAAGGTGTGTTGTAGGTGCCACTGGGAAGATGATTCATATTTACCCCACTCTGAGCTTTTACACAGCAGCAAATCCAATTCAGCAGCACGTCATGAAGGTATCTGGATTTGTGGAGCCGTCTTCCGTTGCAGCCTGAAGCTGTGCCCTGCTGGAAGAGTCTGAGCTCCAAAAACGTAATTAAGCTCGAATGCAGAAATCTTCACCAGGTGACAGTGCCTAAAGTATCCGGCCCATGAGGGACCTTACTTGGGCACGAAATTTGAATTTCTCCCACTCTGAGTTTCTCGCCAAAAGTCAACAGTTTCATGGAGCCCTCATCTGATGGTTATCCCACCTCTAGGAACCTTTTGGCCCCAGCCTGCTGCTTTGTCCCACTGAAGATTTTGGGCTTCTACTTCAGAGACTATGGGGCATATTTATGACACTGTCACGCAGTGCATCAAGTCACCTTGCTGCACATCTCTGCGTGACAGGGAAATGGCAGGAATACACCATATTTGAAAGAATACAGCGCATTCCTGCTTTTTCCCCTGCGCTGGTGCCATTTTTGCTGCCTAGCGCCAATGCAGGCACCCTTGCACCATGGTGCAAGGGTGCCTGTTTTGCATGCAGGATTTTTTTTTGCAGGAAGGGGAACCTTCCTGCACAAAAACAATCCTGAGAGACATATTACTCTGTCTGTGTGCTATAGAATACAGTACACATAGAAAGAGGAAGTAACAAGGAGAAATTAAGATATTTTTCCTTGCTATGCCTCTCTTGGGAAGGTGTATCTTTTTGGCGCATTCCCAGGTTACCAGTTCTGGCAAATCTGGGAATGTGTCAAAAACCATGGGAAAACCCATGCAACGCCCATGGAACGCCTCCCTAGTGCAGAGGAAGGCAAAGCAGTGATTTGCGCTGCATTGTTTTACTCGAGATTTATTAAGCCACTCAGGGCCACGCATGTTGGCCTTACGTGGCTTCATAAATCTAATTTCTGAGTTGCGTCGCTCTTGCACCATGTTGCGTGGTGCAAGATCGACGCAACAGGGCTCGTAAATATGTTCCGAAGTCCAAAGATAAAACTTCCAACCGGGTCGAACCTAGTTTCTGTAGCTGATCCGCACTCCATCGCAGTTGGCCTCAAATCACACCTAGGTCCCAGTCAACCGCAGCCAGTTGACCGCAGTTGACGCTCAATGCTTTTAGGTGCTACTTTTAACCTTAAGCTTCAAAAAATTAATTTCTGTAGGTATCCTTTATTCAATGTTTGTCTTTTTGGTGTCATTTTATTTATCAACAGTTACTCTATTTTTCTAAATTGGTTTCGGATTTTCTTGTGTTGTGACTTTATTATTGTTTTGGTACTGCATAAATATTTTACACACTAACTCTAACTTAAGTCTGTTTGCTGTGTGTCATAGCTATCAAGGGGTTGAGTTCAGGTTAATTTTAGTGGTGCACCCTGACTAAGATTGTGGCTATTGCTTGAGGTGGGGCATCACCTTAACCCATACCCCGAATCCCTTACAGCAGTGATTACTGTTCACCCGCATGAAGTGACCACTAGTGCTCGCTCACTCCGCAGTGACAACTGTCAATCCAAGATGCTGTCCCTCACTGTCACTTTGCAGAGCACAAATGGATGGGCATGTGATCTGTGCCAATTCCCCCTTTTGGGTTCCCATACTCTCCACTCTGCTGCACTATTTTGACTGATCACTATGAGTACCTTCTTTTTAGTTACCAGTGCCAGGTGCTTTACAGTACTACCAAGAGCTTCCACGCTGCAGCACTCAGCTCACTCCACTGTGCAGTGACCAGCGCTCAGGAGTCTTGTAGTGCTCATCCCTGGCCCTTCTCCAATTGATCTGCAGCCTTGTAAGATCTGTGTATTGTGAAGAACAACTCTGTTGTCTGTACTTGTAGTTTTTTTGTTTATAGGGATAGATTGCTCGAAGCTGGGTGTAGGAAAGTGCCCCTTTTTGCATGGTTACCCCCCACGTTTTGCCGATATCTGATGGACTTGACTGAGTGTGCACTGGCTCCCTGCCAATCAGGTTACCAGTGCCTGTGTTCTTTCCCAAAACTGTACCTTTGTTTTCACTATTGGCACACCTCTGGCTTACATGCAAGTCCCTTGTAAAAGGTACCAGTGGTACCAAGGGCCTTGTGACCAGAGAGGGTCTCTAAGGGCTGTAGCATGTATTGTGCCACCGTCAGAGGCCCCTCACCAAACACATACACACTGCCACTGCAGACTGTGGGGGAGATTTACTAAGCTTTTTGCGCCGTGTGTGCATCACAACAGTGATGCAAATCAGCGCAAAATCTTTTTTTCCCAATTTACTTTCGAGCACTGAACTTGTTTAGCGCTGGAAATAAGGGAAAAGTAATGTGAAGCAACGCATAGCGGTGCTCGGCATTACTTTGCGCCATGGGGGCGTACCAAGGGTGGAACATAGGCATTCCCATGCAACCACCCAAGGTTTCTCACGCTAAACCCAATTTACTGAATAAAGTAGATTGGGTTTAGCGTGAGAAAATTGCGCCCTTTTCAAGTAGGCGCAAGGAAGGAGAGATGCTTTGATTCCTCCTTCCGTTTCTGACTTTGCATGCGTGCTGCACTGTGCAGCACGCATACAAAGTGGGAAAAGCTTTGCATCGTGTCTGGGCATTGTATTTTGTTCAGGAAGAATACCCTTCCTGTACACAAAACCTATGCTAGACTAATGCACGCACCCTAGCGCTATGGCGCTAAGGTGTGTGCATGGCCCACGGCTGCTGAAATGAGTGCCGGCGGAAGGGAAAGGGGAGGAGAGATATCTCTGAAGATATGGCGCTTCCCTGCTCCCTCCCTGTCACGCAACGCAGTGCAGCCTCGCTGGGGGGTTGTGCTGTGTTGCGTGACTTTTTGGTAAATCTCCCCGTGTGTTTTGGTGCAGAAAAATCTTAAGAGTCAACATTGCACAGGTAAGTCACCCCACTAGCAGGTCTCACAGCCCTAAGGCAGGGTGTACTATAATACCACAGGTGAGGGCACAGCTGCATGAGCAATGTGCCCTTACAGTGTCTTTGTCATTCACAGACATTTTAAGTGCAGTGGAGCCATATTGAGTACATGGGCAGGGAGTCTGTCATTATGAACTCCACAGCTCCATGATGGCTTTACTGAATGCTAAGGAGTTTGGTATCATACTCCTCAGCATAATAAACCCACACTGACTCCAGTGTTGTATTTATTACAAAAGGCACTCAAAGGTTATCTTAGAGATGCCCCTTGAAAAACGACCAACTCTCTCGTGTTCAGCTGACTGGTCTGCACCAGCCTGCCACACACAAACATGTTTCTGACCCCTGAGGAGGGAGTCCTTGTGCTCTTGTGGGTCAGGGACAAAGGCTGCTTTAGGTGGAGATGCTTCACACATACCCCCAAGCAGAAACAACATTCAGGGCGGTCAGCCTCAAAGTCTTCCTGCCCTTTGATATGCTAGCCAGGGCCTCTCCAGCTAGTAGATATGCCCACCCTCTTGACAAAGCCCCACGTTTGGCTGCAAGGTCAGTGCGAAAATTAGTAGTCAGGAAAGGTGTGCCCCCTCTCTGCTAGGGTCGCCCCTAAGGTGCCCTGTACCAAGGTGACCCCCTCCTTAGAAAATCCTCCATTTTGAATAGAAGGATTTGACCCAATCAGGTTAGGGGGATGCCTCTACCCCAAAAGGAGAGGACATTCTAAGGGTGTAGTCACCCTAAAGGCAAGTGGTTCATTGGCTACCATCTACCAGTACCTATAACGCCCCTAAATTCAGTATTTAAGGGCACCCCTGAACCTTGATCCTCAGATTCCTGTTACCTAAGAAGAAAACGGATGAAGAGGATGCCGTGCAGCACAGCAAGAAGACACCCACTGACTTGGCCCCAGTCCTATCGGCCTGTCTCCTGCTCCCCGGGCCTACGAAGACAATGCATGTCCTGTGGCGAGCGACTTCCAAGAACCCCAGGAAGACTGCCACTCTCCAATAAAGACCAGATCTCCCGAGGACAGCGGCCTGTCCAGAAAAACTCCAACTTCAAGGATTCCATATCCAGGCGGATCTGCGACCCTGGCCCACTCTGCACCCGACACCCACGGCCCGAGTTTGAGTGGCTCACCTGCCCTATGAAGTCTCCCCAGAGATCCTGACTTCGTCTCCATCGGTGGCTGACCTCTCCCTAACACCCACAAAGTCGCCTGCAACCTCTACACGAAGGGTCCCCCTGACCACGACCGGCTCCAACCATGAAGACCTGACACCAAAAGGTACGCCTGCATCCTCAGCCCTCCGGTCTTGAGGAGCCAAACCGACAGTAGCTAAGTGCTACTGTTTCTGATTGACAAATACAAAAGCATTTCTAAGACTAAAGCATTTCTTCTGCCTTGCAAAACAATTATTTTGGCAATTTTAAAAGCCTTACTACTTTGAAAACTGTTACTTACCTGCAACTGAGTATTCCTTGGTTCTAGAAATAAAATAACCAAATAATAACTTTTTATACAAAACAATTGATCTGGATTCAGTCCTGTAGTGTGTGCCATCATTTCTTGCCTGAGTGTGTACAATAAATGCTTAAAACAGCCCTCTGATAAGCCTAACTGCTCGACCACTCTACCACAAATAGAGCTTCTAGTACTATCTAATTGAGCCACTGTAAACCTCTGGGGATTAACTGGACTCTGTGCACACTATGCTTTACTTTGGTATAGTATATACAGAGCCAGCTTCCTACACTGGGTCTTTAAAATGTGTGCATGCAGAAACAAGCATCGCAGTGTGAGCATGCAAGATTTTTGTAATGAATTTGAGTCTTGCAACTGGAGAGAAATAGTTCTGCCATCCTATCCTGTTACGTGTGTGTATGGTGTAATTCAAGAGATTGCTCCATTCTAGGGGTCAAAGTCGGTAAATCTGTGCAACCGAAGGGATAGTTCTGCTGTATAAGACCTGGGCATGTAAGCTCATACTACAGTGGGAGTAAATGCATTTTCAGAATGGGAGCGAGGAGGAATCAATCTGGGTGAAGTCGAAGGGGTTTCTCCAAGTGGAAAATATTTTGTATGTGTAGTGCAAAGAAATAAAAAAGATCCCAGTGCAAATTGACTTTTTACTCTGAGCGTAGAGCTACCCTACACCTGTGGGCATAGTTCTCCTACATTTTCAAGAGAGTGTTGTGAATCAAGCAAAAAACGAGGAAAGGAAGAGGAAATCTCACCTCCTCAATTTTCTTGCCATGTGTTTGTCCTCCTTGTGCCTGCAACCACCTGGGTCCGTATAACAGAGAGGGCGCAAAAGTCCCTGATTGCGACACGGCGCACCTTCAAACAGGTTCCCTGGGCGCAAACAAGGACAGTGCACCCTATTATGTTGAATGTGCTGCACCACTGCAGCCGCAAACTCGTTCTGCCGAGGGCAGTGCATTCAGTGACATACAGAACAGATGTTTCAAATCCAGTCGTGTGTTTGTCTGTGCAGCCAACAACCTGCCAGTTCTTTAACCCCTTCGATGCGCGTGACGAGCTCAGCTCGTCATGCTGCGCGGTAGCGCTGTGCGCATGACGAGCTGAGCTCGTCACGACCACACCCGCGATCGGAATGTCCAGCACACGAGCGGAATTACGATCGCGGTCAAGGGGTTAAAGAGGGGGTCAGAGATTTCCGTGCTGCCAGGTACATCCGCACACAGGGGCATGTTGTGGGGTACATGGTACCCCATTCCCCCTATAGAGGTCAATAGTTAGGGGGTTCACTGACAGGGTGTCACCTTTTTGTGGCACAATCTATGTGCCTCCTACGAGCCTAGTTGCCTCTGTGCTTGCGTTCATAATACAATGGCGGCGCAGAGGCAAAGTGATTCCCTCATTTACATGGGGCCACACTCCAAGCCTATGAAGCTTCAGCTGGCGCTACATTTGAGCCAGCGCTATCAGTATTACACAAGGGGGCGCACAATTGTCTTCGGCCCATTAGGTAATGCCATAATGGCCCAGGGGCACACAAAGTGGGCACACAATCCCCTTGCACCCTGCCGGGCACTATGTATAATTTCTGCTATCAGGCTACCACTCACATGAAAGTTTTCTCGAGGCCATTAACGTCAGGGGGCTAGTTGCCACAATAATAATTTGTTTATCCGTAAACCATGCGGTGTGAGAATGTTTTTGTATCTCCGCTACATGAATCTACACCTCTTTTAAGATAATCTAACAAGACATAACATGTTTATGTTAAAGCACATGTTCACCCTTGTTCTCCTGTTGCTAAAATAACAGTTGTTTGTTGTCATTCAACCTAATGGTACTCATTTTATTAAGCTCCGAAGGATGAAATGTTGAGTGGACCGTATGTGACCCTGAGGTCAAACATCCATTCCTACAGTGGATGCTTTAGCCCGCTGAGCCACAAGACCAGGCTTGAAGGATGGTTGTATTACAATTGGCAGTATTTGTTGGCTTATTTAAAAATGCAAAGATATATTGTAGCCTACACAATAAGGTGAAGAGTACAAGCCCAGCTCTGCTGACTATGTTTGTAAACACCAGATTCATATGAGCCCCAGTATCATCTGTAGACATACTGTAGAAGTACCCTCGGCAGGTGAACCCCATCATCATCTGCAGACATAATGTAGAAGTATTCTCGGCAGGTGATCTCCAGTATCATCTGCAGACATATTGTAGAAGTACCCTCAGGCAGGTGATCCCCAGTATCATCTGCAGACATACTGTAGAAGTACCCTAGGGGCAGGTGAGCCCAGCATCATCTACAGACATACTGTAGAAGTACCCTAGGGCAGGTGATCCCAGCATCATCTACAGATATATTGTAGAAGTACCCTCGAGCAGGTGATCCCCAGAATCATCTGCAGACATACTGTAGAAGTACCCTCGGGTGCTGGTGATCTCCAGCATCATCTGCAGACATACTGTAGAAGTACCCTAGGGGCAGGTGATCCCAGCATCATCTACAGATATATTGTAGAAGTACCCTCAGGCAGGTGATCCACAGTATCATCTACACACATATTGTTGCAGTACCCTCAGGCAGGTGATCCCCAGTATCATCTGCAGACATACTGTAGAAGTACCCTAGGGGCAGGTGATCCCAGCATCATCTACAGATATATTGTAGAAGTACCCTCAGGCAGGTGATCTCCAGCATCAACTGCAGACATACTGTAGAAGTACCCTCAGGCAGGTGATCTCCAGCATCATCTGCAGACATACTGCATAAGTACCCTCAGGCAGGTGATCCCCAGCATCATCTACACACATATTGTAGAAGTACCCTCAGGCAGGTGATCTCCAGATTCATCTGCAGACATACTGTAGAAGTACCCTCGGGTGCTGGTGATCTCCAGCATCATCTGCAGACATACTGTAGAAGTACCGTCAGGCAGGTGAGCCCCAGAATAATCTAGAGACATATTGTAGACGTACCCTCAGGCAGGTGATCCCCAGCATCATCTGCAGACATACTGTAGAAGTACCCTCGGGTGCTGGTGATCTCCAGCATCATCTGCAGACATATTGGAGACATACCGTCAGGCAGGTGAGCCCCAGTATCATCTACAGACATACTGCAGAAGTACCCTAAGGTAGGTGATCTCCAGCATCATCTACACACATATTGTAGAAGTACTGTTAGGCAGGTGATCCCCAGAATCATCTGGAGACATATTGTAGAAGTACCATCAGGCAGGAGATCGCCAGTATCATCTACAGACATACTGTAGAAGTACCCTCGAGAGGTGAACCCCAGCAACATCTGCAGACATATTGTAGAAGTACCCTCGGGTGCTGGTGGTCTCCAGCATCATCTGCAGACATACTGTAGAAGTACCCTCGGCAGGTGATCCCCAGCATCATCTGCAGACCTATTGTAGAAGTACCCTCTGCAGGTGATCCCGAGAATCATCTGGAGACATACTGTAGAGGTACCCTCGGGAGGTGAACCCCATCATCATCTGCAGACATATTGTAGAAGTATTCTCGACAGGGGATCCCCAGCATCATCTGCAGACCTATTGTAGAAGTACCCTCTGCAGGTGATCCCCAGAATCATCTGGAGACATACTGTAGAAGTACCCTCGGCAGGTGAACCCCAGCATCATCTGCAGACATATTGTAGAAGTATTCTCGACAGGGGATCCCCAGCATCATCTGCAGACCTATTGTAGAAGTACCCTCTGCAGGTGATCCCCAGAATCATCTGGAGATATACTGTAGAAGTACCCTCGGCAGGTGAACCCCAGCATCATCTGCAGACAGATTGTAGAAGTACCCTCGGCAGGTGATCCCCAGAATCATCTGGAGACATATTGTAGAAGTAACATCAGGCAGGAGATCTCCAGTATCATCTACAGACATACTGTAGAAGTACCCTCGGGAGGTGAACCCCAGTATCATCTGCAGACATATTGTAGAAGTACCCTCGGCAGGTGATCCCCAGAATCATCTGGAGACATATTGTAGAAGTACCATCAGGCAGGAGATCTCCAGTATCATCTACAGACATACTGTAGAAGTACCCTCGGCAGGTGATCCCCAGCATCATCTGCAGACATATTGTAGAAGTACCCTCGGCAGGTGATCCCCAGAATCATCTGCAGACATATTGTAGAAGTACCATCAGGCAGGAGATCTCCAGTATCATCTACAGACATATTGTAGAAGTACCCTCGGCAGGTGAACCCCAGCATCATCTGCAGACATATTGTAGAAGTACCCTCGGCAGGTGATCCCCATCATCATCTGCAGACATATTGTAGAAGTACCCTCTGCAGGTGAACCCCAGAATCATCTGGAGACATACTGTAGAAGTACCCTCGGCAGGTGATCCCCAGCATCATCGGCAGACATACTGTAGAAGTACCCTCGGCAGGTGATCCCCAGCATCATCTGCAGACATATTGTAGAAGTACCCTCGGCAGGTGATCCCCATCATCATCTGCAGACATATTGTAGAAGTACCCTCTGCAGGTGATACCCAGAATCATCTGGAGACATACTGTAGAAGTACCCTCGGCAGGTGATCCCCAGCATCATCTGCAGACATATTGTAGAAGTAGAACAATATGCTAAAACCAAGCGTTATAATACAAGATGTTTCGGTTGCACAGCTGCAGAAAGTTTCAGAATGTTTATACAAAGTCTATTCGTATCCTGGCCCTTGTATTCAGGTCCTTATGATACGTTTCCTCCATAAGAGTTCATGGTGGCTTCCCCCTTTTGATATAATGTCCTCAACACTGGAAATCAGAAACTCATGCAATATATCTGCTAGCAATCAAGAGTATCCACTCTGTCAGAGGCCCAAACTGGGTGGCGATTCCAACTTATTTGGCTGCACCCGGTGAGCCAGCTGATGGCATTGCTACTGTGGGCATCTCACTTGTGGCAAGACCCAGCTGGCACTCTGTGGCATCTTTAAGTTAGACTCCTTGTGATGCTTTTGATTATCCTTGTTGTGATGCACCTTTCCTGCCATCCGTGACAGTGTGGATGCAGGGTGAGCTACAGCAAGGACCATATCAAGGGTGGAAGATTCACCGATCATCTCATCTCCTAAAGTTAAAGGAAAAATAAACGTTATGCAAAAAAAATAAAAATACAAAAGAAGTCCGTAATTAATTTTTGAAATAAAAGTTATCAAAAACAAGCAAATGCTTAAATTGCGCCTTTTTTAAAAATATCATACAAATACATATTAAATTACTTATTGCCAATTTGTTATTTTTTTAAAAGTCATTTAAAAAAGGAAATGATTTATTACAATATATTTCTATGAGTAAAATAGTCTTTGTACTACTTTTAAGTACCTGGATTAAGTTGCGTGCGGTTGCGAGACAGCCATTTTCTAGGTCGCAGACATCAGTAGAATTCTAAACGTTAAAAATAACGTTTTCAAAGAGAAACTATGATTGGAATGTGGTAGAGTGGTGGGGGGATATTTTTTGAAATATTAACGGTAAGCAGGAGTTCCCAAATGAAATCCTGTATAGTATATTATTTGGTGAATGAGTAGGTTAATGTGTATTGGGTCTATTCTGTTTTGTTCTGTAATTGATTTCTGCTTATAGTGTTCTTTGAAAATGTTGTGTTTGTTATTTTTAGGCATTTGACTATGTTTGTGTGTCTACGTAATGTTCTCACCCAGCCACAAATGGGCGTGATCTTTCCCTATCATGGGTATATTATTGATGTTTTAATTTTAAAAACAAATTTAAAGGCGAGTTTTATGTGGATTTCTCACTTATTATCAGGGTTTTCTTTTCTTGAATCTAGTGATATTTATTTTTTAGAAAAATGTTTTGGGAATTAAGGAAATGGTTATCTCTCAACTAGTGTGTGAACCCTCTTTATATTACGGCAAAAACTTAGGAGAGGAACAAAGGATTGCATTATGGGAAGCTTATTTGCATTTTTCCATTTTTTTTCCAGTTTTCGGTCTTGCATATAAGGATTGTCATTTTTAGAAAAAAAATTGTTATAAAGGTGGCAGTTGTTTCTAACTTTGCAAATAATCCTTCAAGAGTATTGCTTTCAGAAGATTGCTTCATGGAAAATTGATTTAAATTTTTTAAGCTTTTTAAAAAGATTCCTTAACATTATTTTTTTTGCTTTGAAATTTGTTTAGAGACATTTTTTCAGTCTTTTCTTTTAAACAAAGGATGAGGGTTAGCATGGGGTCCCTTTCTTCCTCCCACCATTTATCACATATGCTGGGTCACCTTTTCATATACAGGTTTTTTTTTTTTATGGACTCTGATGTCAGTCTACAATTTGGATGGACAACTTTATGACCCAGCAAGATAGATCAAGTTATGGACTCAACATTATAAATCAATTTTTTTTAAATATCTTATGTGTAATGTTTTGGAATGTCTTTAGTGGTGGCTTTACATTTTTTTTTAAACTTTTTGTGTCTTTTTTACCTTCATGGGGGTTTCTTTTGTATAGGCAATCAAAATTATTTGGAATCTAATCTTTTTTTATGCATGTCATAACTACTTTGAATTAATAATGCTTTTAAGTGGGGTGTTTTATTAGTATTTGGTTTTGCAGATTGTGCTGAGGGTGTTGACTCGAATTAATATTACTATGAGTAGGCAAGCATATTTAGATAATCCAAATCCCTAACATTCCCCAAAAGTACCTTTTGTTGTAAACAAGCAGGCATTACTCTACCTTTTTTCAAAATTTTAGGGGCTATAGTACTAGCTACCGCCTAGATTTGGTGCATTTCTTGGAAACTTTGCTCCTTTTGTGGAGTTTCAAGGAACGCAAATAAGCTTAGGTGAC
The DNA here is from genome assembly GCA_963921515.1 of Calotriton arnoldi. Classification (NCBI taxonomy): domain Eukaryota; kingdom Metazoa; phylum Chordata; class Amphibia; order Caudata; family Salamandridae; genus Calotriton; species Calotriton arnoldi. The sequence continues at coordinate 2,101,599 of CAWUFW010001484.1, read as the reverse complement.
TCTTTCCAACAACTTATATAGGCAGCTACATTTATTTTTAAAAATCCACTTGTGGATTGTGCTGGGTGTTGTTTTTTTTCTCCGCTGCATTTCTAATTGCTCGCGCTCAGTGGTTTGTGGTCACATTTGGTTTCTAGGTAGAAAAGGATTTAACTGAGAGAAATCCTGTTTAGTCGACAATGGATTCTTTTACTGACCTCCCATAATCTGGACAGTCCCAGACGGGTGTCCGGAGTCCAGCGCTAGAAGACTGCGATTTTAACATACCATTCACTTCTCTGTTCAGACATGGCAGCCGTGGGCCAACTTGAGCTTCCCTGGGGTGCCATGGCAAGAACCAATGTCAAGAACAACATGAAAGGTCGCAGCTAATAGGTCTGCGTTGTGTTTGGGCTATTACAGAGGACAGGAAGGGAGACTACGGGTCACATGAAAGAACATGGTCATGTTTATATATGATTAGAGATGCTTTATTCATGGAGGAATACAGAGTCCAGCAGAGCATGTCTTGGTAGGCCAGCTCCAACTTGTCTGAGGAGGGCAGGTTCCTCTATCCCAGCAAGTTTTGGGGAGAGGAGTTGGCCTAATGGCTAGGACGGTCGACCTTGAATCTCGGGAACAGAGTTCGAGTCTCGGCAATGACGCTGAACATCCTGTGATTCTGGGCAGATCACTTAATCTCCCCGTGCCTAACAAAAATGAATGTGTCCTCATGTAATGCAACTGGTGCTCATGTAAAGCGCTCTGACACCCGATACCTTCGGGTCAAGTTCGCGCTATATAGAACTCAGTAAAAAAAATAAGAGCTATATGTAAAGTAAAAATAAAAAAGACATCTATCTATATACATAGGATATCTGCAGATTAAGAAAGCTGGAGCATTTTCTGGCTCAATAGTTCCCACTTGCCCGATTTATGTCAAAATATCAGTTATAGGGGAACTAGGCTCTGCTTCTGTAAACAATTCATAATAAAAAGAAGGGAATAAGAAGGGGGGGCCTTTCCTTTGTTCCAGAGTACAAGCGAAACGAATCGACAAAAGTGAATTACAAGGATTGTGGTAACGGACACATCCCCATTTTAAATGCTGATATGAGAAGTAACATCAGTAATGTGGAAGGAAGCCAGCAGAAAAGGAAGTGTTGGCTGCAAAACAAAGTACTACCAGACATTGAGATGGCGACTGGGCATTGGGTGACATCCCGGGATGTACCACCAGGCACTGCCTGGAACAGCTGTCCTTTCCTTGGAGCACCGGCTATCACTACTGAATGTGCCATGGAGAATAGGTAGGTCCTAGTGAAAGTACCAAAGCACACTGGCTGGCACTGCCGCGTGTTCCACGGAGAACAGGTAGGTCCTAGTGAAGGTACCACAGCACACTGGCTGGCACTGCCGGGTGTGCTACGGAGAACAGGTAGTCCCTAGTGAAGGTACCACAGCACACTGGCTGGCACTGCCGGGTGTGCCACGGAGAACAGGCAGGCCCTAGTGAAGGTACCACAGCACACTAGCTGGCACTGCCGGGTGTGCCATGGAGAATAGGCAGGCCCTAGTGAAGGTACCACAGCACACTGGCTGGCACTGCTGGGCATGTCACAAAGAACAGGTAGGCCCTAGTGAAGGTACCACAGCACACTGGCTGGCACTGCCGGGTGTGCCACGGAGAACAGGCAGGCCCTAGTGAAGATACCACAGCACACTGGCTGGCACTGCTGGGCATGTCACAAAGAACAGGCAGGCCCTAGTGAAGGTACCACAGCACACTAGCTGACACTGCCGGGTGTGCCACGGAGAACAGGCAGGCCCTAGTGAAGGTACCACAGCACACTGACTGGCACTGCTGGGCATGTCACAAAGTACAGGTAGGCCCTAGTGAAGGTACCACAGCACACTGGCTGGCACTGCCGGGTGTGCCACGGAGAACAGGCAGGCCCTAGTGAAGATACCACAGCACACTGGCTGGCACTGCTGGGCATGTCACAAAGAACAGGTAGGCCCTAGGGAAGGTACCACAGCACACTGGCTGGCACTGCTGGGCATGTCACAAAGAACAGGTAGGCCCTAGTGAAGGTACCACAGCACACTGGCTGGCACTGCCGGGTGTGCCACGGAGAACAGGCAGGCCCTAGTGAAGGTACCACAGCACACTGGCTGGCACTGCTGGGCATGTCACAAAGAACAGGTAGGCCCTAGGGAAGGTACCACAGCACACTGGCTGGCACTGCTGGGCATGTCACAAAGAACAGGCAGGCCCTAGTGAAGGTACCACAGCACACTGGCTGGCACTGCTGGGCATGTCACAAAGAACAGGCAGGCCCTAGTGAAGGTACCACAGCACACTGGCTAGCACTGCTGGGCATGTCACAAAGAACAGGTAGGCCCTAGGGAAGGTACCACAGCACACTGGCTGGCACTACCGCGTGTTCCACGGAGAACAGGTAGGCCCTAGTGAAGGTACCACAGCACACTGGCTGGCACTACTGCGTGTTCCACGGAGAACAGGTAGGCCCTAGTGAAGGTACAACAGCACACTAGCTGGCACTGCCGGGTGTGCAACGGAGAACAGATAGGCTCTAGTGAAAGTACCACAGCACACTAGCTGGCACTGCCGGGTGTGCAACGGAGAACAGGTAGGCCCTAGTGAAGATACCACAGCACACTAGCTGGCACTGCCGGGTGTGCAACCGAGAACAGGTAGGCCCAAGTGAAGGTACCACAGCACACTAGCTGGCACTGCCGAGTGTGCCACAGAGAACAGGTAGGCCCTAGTGAAGGTACCACAGCACACTAGCTGGCACTGCCGGGTGTGCAACGGAGAACAGGTAGGCCCTAGTGAAGGTCTCACAGCACACTATCTGGCACTGCCGAGTGTGCCACGGAGAACAGGTAGGCCCTAGTGAAGGTACCACAGCACACTGGCTGGCACTGCTGGGTATGCCCTGAGGCAGGGCCTGGCTGTACTGATGGGAGCTGCACTAACACCACAAACCAACTAGAGGTACCAACACTGTAATTCCAGCCAGTGTATCATTCAAGGGCATGATTAAACGTCATTATGGATTATCTCATTAGTTATATACAAGTCCCTCATTCCTGCCCCTGGATGTCCATGCACCTCTTACAGCAGAGGCACTTGTATGAAAACTGGGAAGGACGCAGGGGTGAAGGTGAAGCTGGGTGGGATCTCAGCAGGGCTCTCCAGACTTAGCGAACCTTACAGAGGGAACATGGCCACTGTCAGTTGGGCGGAACTGAAGGCAGTTCAAAGGTGGAGCTTGTGATGTCATATACTGAGGATTGTGATGAGGAAGGCACTTGTAGTGGTTTGGTGATGATGACTTGCAGTGAACTGACAGGTGCAGATTTAATATTCAATTTTGTGGGCATGGGGGATGAGTCCCTCCCCCCAACAGTTCACTGGGCTCCAAGGGTCCCAGCGATTACCGCCCAGTACCCACAATGCCCTTCTACTCGACTCCTCTCCCTTTACACAGCAAGACATCAAAGCTAGGCAAACACTCTTCCAACCAAGTGCTCCACCCACAGCCTAGAGTCCTTTCAGCCTCCTAATGAGCTTCGGTGCCGTGTCAAGGGAATGAAGCGCTATATAAATGCAGTTACAATACAATACCGATTCTAACCAGTAGCCTCACAAATGTACCTGGCTATATTAAAGGTCAAGTTACCATAAAACTAACGTTATCAGTACTAGGCTTTTCCCATTTAGCATTTTATAGGAGTCGGGCGTCACCTTGTGACTAATCAAGAATTTCTTTCTCAAACCTGTCAAAATATCCAACGCCGATTGGCCCGTTGCAGCCATGTGCAAAATGGTCACTTCCCCATTTTAAACAAGCATTGGCAATGCAATAGCTCTGGCTTTAAATTAATGTTGTATGATAATGTGAAGCATTACAAGTAGATAGCATGGAAATGAATTCGTATTTGAGTGAAAGCAAATTACTATAGAATGATGTTAGTGTAGGTTAAAAAGTCAGGAGAAAAATTGCACTATCAATCCAGACCTTAATATCCACCCATGCTGCTGCCAGAGAAAAACACTATAAACGATCTAGTTATCTAAGACACTTTAATAGCTTTACAGTGTCGTGTATGTGTCCCTGAAAGTTCAAGTTCAGGGAGCTGGATAAATAAACAAAATGATCACTGCTGTGTCGATGGCAAACACTTTTTTGTGGAAGCACACAACTTCTGCCCAATCAAAATATGTACTCCTGGCTCCCAACAGGTGGGTGGAGCCAAAGCCCCTCTCCTGGTGATTCACACATAATTGCCTGGCGACAACTATGCTGTCAAGTTAGACCATAAAAAGAACCAACCAAGGGCGTAACTTACATTAGTGAAGCAGGTGCCGTGGAACCAGGGAAAAAGGGCCCACTTCATCCTAATTAGGACTATTTTACTACGCAACTCTTGCTTTTTGGGGCCCATTTTCCTTGCCATTGATTAATATCATGCAAGCCAAACTTTAATAGCAAAACCGATGAGTAAATCGGACAAAAAACGTTACTTGTTTAATCAATAATTTACACCAAAGATCACAAATTCCTATCAAACCAAAAAAAGAAGTGACTCCCAAGACCAGTTACAGAACCCAAAATCCAGTAGTCAGAATTGACAGTTCAAACAAAAAAAATGGCATCAAAGATGTACTGGAAATATTTTCACCTGACAAATATCACTAGCTACTCTTACCATAAAATGAATACTATGTGCACTTCTAACTTAACTGCAAAATATAATATATATGCGTTGCAATTATTATTTACCAACACCTAAACCAACTACCTTCCCTATATAAGCACTCAAACAATCAGTATTGACAAATGTACCATTGTATTAGTGCAGTGTTTGCATGATTACAAAGTACAGCTTTTCTTCAATAAATACAAATTATTTTCTTAACTTGTATCACACACAATGAAATCCCAATGGCGCAGCCACTGAGGCCACAGTAAAACTGACTTGATCTATAGTGAGAACCCCTCTACCCCAAAACAACTCTCAAATGTACTTAAACTGTGATGTCAAAAAGTGCTGCCCGCTGAACTTTAAACAGCGGCTGAACCGTTGTGAATATGTACATGTCAAATATGACCTATGAATAAGCAAAACTGTGACAAGCAAATGTCTGAAGATAACCCAGCGCTCTGTTGCAGATAGAATAAAAAGTAAAAACATAATTTTCTTAAATAAGACATCTATGAATATTTCCACAACATGAATTTGCCAATAACAGCTTCTTCAGTCCATAAAGAAGTGCCAGCTGGCGATATTTCTTTAGCAACACAGCTGGTATTATCCCCCCCATGAGACTGATTTTGGATTCTGCAGAATGAACGCAAAACCCTTACTAATAAGTTGATCTGCTCTCACCTCGGCTCTCTGCCTGCAGCATGATCATGATGGAAGGGTAGTTTAGCAACCATAAGCCATATATACAAAACTCAGTTTTTGCATTTCTTAAATAGCAAATCCCAAGAAATAGCTTTTAGGAAATGCAAAATAGAATGTACTAAAATAATGATTTCGTAATAGCGAATCCTACACAGTAGGAATCGCTATTATGAAATCGCTATTTAGGAAATGCTAAACCATTCGTTCCTATTGGCCTAGGTACAAATGATTTTGCATTTCCAAATTTGCGACTTTTTAATAGCCCTCTACAGATGGCATAATGGACTTTTCTAGTCCACATCACAGAACCTTTTGCTGAGGTCTGACAGGGTTGCCACAGCAGGTACATGCCAAGCACCAAAGGTCTAATACTTGTAAATTCATTTTATTCGCTGGATTGTTCTGATTTTAATTCAAACAGCATAGATTCAATCTTATTATTTTTTAATATTTGTATCTGTACTTTTATGGTTCAACGAACCGAAATAAAGTTATTGCCTTCCCCTTGTATTAGGAAATCGCAATTTTGGAAATGCAAAACCAAGGGTGCCTTTGGGCCTAAGGCCACCCTTGATGCATTCCAAAAACGCCCACCTCACAACAACTTGCACCTCTGAGATTTAGGACAGTGATGCCAAAGACTCATGCTTGTTCCAACAACAGGCAAGCGACGCCCGCTTCGAAATGCATTCTGGGATACCAGGGCGATGTGGTCACTCATGGCAAGAAATGGCGGCGGTATGACTGTCTGAAGAGGTAGATTTTCAGTAATGAGAACCGTCCTCAAGCTCCCCCTGCAGTCCGAGCAGCTTCAACCTCTCGGAGGGAGGAGTGGCGAAGTAGGTTTTCTGCTCCTCTGAATAACGCTCCTGCACGTCCACGAAGTCGCGATACTCCCAGTCCTTCCAGCGGAAGTTGAAACTTTCTAGCAGTGCAATCCTCTTCTCGTCGGAGGCAATGCAGTCGGCGGGGGCCTTCTGCTCCAGGGAAGGGGCCTGAACGTCAGGGAACACCAGTACGGCCCGGATTGCAAACCAGCCTCCGAACTGAGGGTGGATGCACACTCCATACATTTTCTGAAAAACACACAAATCATTTTTGAAATAAACACTTTGTCTGAGTTATTTGTAAACTCTGCCTTTTCACACAATTTTAACTATTAATGAATATATTGGGAACAATTATTCTACCCTCTCTACAATGGCAAGATATGATATTCAGGCAGACAACCACAAGATATATACAGTGCCAATTTCAAGTCCTCTCATAAGGCAAGATTCTGCTTTGCCTCAAGCATTATCCTGGCTTAGTCTGCATTAATGCTCTTTCATGTCAGTCATGGACATGTTTAAAGTTATTTTGTGTTTATGTTTTAACTGCCTTACACTGAACATGTAGGAGGGGGATTTATTCACAACTCTGTAAAATATTCTGCACATTATTTCTTAAATGCACTGAAGAGCGGCAGACGCAGAACTAGGCCTGGGCAGATCGCGGAGTTCCGCTATGCAGAACTCAGCAAAGTGACCAAAAATCTCCACCGGGCTACGATGCGTTCCACAAGCGTCGGAGTGCGTTAGGTCACGCCGTTCGCACTGATCTTCAGCACCAGGTATTTGTCCCGCGCTGGAAAATCAGCACGAATGGCATCATGCGCAGCGCAAAAGAGGCGCTGCTTCTTTCTGCCGCTCGGGTACATGTTCTATTCGAGCAGCAGCTGCCTCAACGCAAACACATGGTTTCTCACAGCGAGAGGTTGGGACCATCCGTAACCGACCGCGCTAAAAAATCTCGTTGGGAGGTGGTCTAGCATTGGATTTTTCCTCGCTCGCACTCGCCAACTTAAGTTGGCGAGCACAAGCCAGGAAAAAGTTTTCGGAACTCCGCGTGCTGCAGAAAACTCCACGAACGGAGAGGAGTTCACCGCCCAGGCATAAGCAGAACTGGTATCTGTGGCACCTGACAATATCCTTTTCCCCTGTGGGTATGCCAATTACATAAAACTTTTTATTTTCATCAGTCACTGTTCCGTCCTGATAGCATTGAGCCACAATACCATTTAAATTAAACTACAAATATTCCAATAATTGCCATCTATTTCTTACTGCGTTTTTAGGACTTAGTCTGGTAGGGCAAATTGAACGTTCCAGCACCATACACCTAGCTGTGCCTTTTCTCCTGGAGGGGGCGGCAAGGGTTAGCGGTCAGCCACAAAAGGGATGCAGCCAATGGTTAGCTACACCTCTTTTGACAACTACTAGAATGAGGGCAGCAAGTTTGCCAACAGGTCTGGTTTTTTCTAGCTCTTCCCACATATTCAGAAAGGCATGTACTGGGGAGAATCTCCATCTCCCCCCCACTATTTCGGATGTTGCTTGGCTCACTTGCTTCCAAAAGAACTTTATCAAGGAAAACCCTGAGTGCACTGTAGACAGTCTCTCACATATATGGCTACTTATCTAGGCCCCATTAAAGCCTCTCCTCGTTCGGGGTCTTCCATATCGTCCACACAAGAGTCCTAAATCATTCTTAATTTAATCAGGCTGCTTGACATTTAAAGTATGAATGCTATTTCAACTTGAGAGATTTAACAATGAACATGTTTTCTTGCAAGAGCATTGCCCATTCTGCTCTTGGAAACCCTCAAGAGCATTCACCGCTTCTAACTATTCTCCGAAGCACCAAACGGTTCCTCTGATAATTCCTCCTCCCATTCTTTCAATCACTTTTATCTCCCACAATAGAGAAACCTCTTTGGTGGCTGGTGGTAAAGTTCCAGAGCCGACCCGCCCCCCTCAAGCCATAAGAAATGGTGTTTCTTATCATATTGTCACTATCCAGCCTGCTGGCATGCACTGGTACTAGTTGGTGAAGCCGATCGTTTGTCACTGCTAACTGGGAATAACAATAGCAATACTGGGTATGTGGGACCCTCCACCCGACCCGCTAACATCATATACAGTTCTTTGTAACTGGTCATGTTCTATTCCTACTGTGAGTCTGCCTGGCAGCAAGCAACAAAACTTATTCTCTATCCTTTTTAAAGGATATGGCGTGCTCTGCAGCACACACAGACATTTGGAGACCTGTATCACCAAGATGGACCTTCCTCCTCGTGATGTACAGCAAAAAACACTCCAATTCTGCGTTCTTCAAAAAAAAGATTACAATAAGGTTTTCAGACGTTTTAAACCTGTACTATTTTGTCGTTTCAAAGGGAATCCCAAATATTCACATTTTTCCCATTTCAATGCAGGTTGGTGCGGCTCACATAAGCATTCATCATGAGAGATATATCAACTTCATACACATGAAACATGATCGACTTCTCGGATTGTACTACTGAATATCGAGGATATGTATATCGTGATACACGAATATCGTGGACAAATTATTAAAGACCAAAATATTGACAGGTAGGTGCCTATAGAGGAATCATACTATTCCCAACGCCACATCTAAGTACCTTGAAGATATATATCGTCATGGTACATATATGTGGAGTTGGGTATAGAAAATCTATACTTACCTTTCAATATTTTGACTTCGATATTTTGTCCTGGATATTTCCATACCATGAAATTTAGGGGGCACACAGACTTCTCCCAGATGATACGTAATCTTGAGACTTTCCGAACACTCCCAGAACATTAATCGCTTGATAACCTGTGGCCATTAGAGGTCTTCAAGATACAGCAATATACATCATCTTAGTCTGTTTGCTAATATTGTGGTAACAATATTTTTTTTAAGCATTTTCCAGAGATACGGACCAGTAGGATGCACCAGGATGGTTTTTCTTTAGGGATTATTACTACAGACGCCTCATGTAAGGCTCTGGAAAATGTATCATCTTCGTATCTTGTTACAAACATCTGCGGCATTTGCGAGCATATTTCCTTACCTATGTCGGGAAAGAGTAACAAAGGTAATCTGTTTGGACTTGGAGGAGCGAGTGGGGTGACTGCTGATTTACGAGGGCACTTCTTGTATCTCGTGTGGTCACCTGCCTGTCCAATGCACGTGCCCCATTTGGAGAATGGCTCCAATAAATATATCTAATTACGCATCTGTACAAGCTTGTTACTGATGCATGAGAATTCATAATAGTTTGTAGACCCTGCAATTTGTTTGCTGCGCTCTGATATCTTGCGTTTTATATTTCTCATTCACTGGGCATATCTATTTTGCTTCTCTCGTCTGCTTAGCCAGTGCAGGGGTTCTATATACTCCTTTGGGATTCTGCTAGATTGTCTACTGTGGGCGACCCAACTATTTCATTGAAGACATTGTAACTCCTTACGCATTCCCTAAGAATGCGTTCTTATGGGTCAACTAGGAATTTATTTTCCAGGTAGATAATACTACTTTTTTCCGTCTGTACTGCTTATTTTTAGTGTACCATTTAATGTACATTGGCACAAATGCCGCCCAGGTCATTGATGAGGCCACTGAATTATCATTTAACATTAAGTGTTCCTCTGTCTCCTCTGCCAGTTGTTTGGCCATCTGATTAGAAGTTTGATGTCTCACTTTTAGCTTCCACGTCCCTTGGAAGATAGTTTCAAGTTTGCAAGCTCTCACACCATTGGCTTTATTCTTTTTGTTTTCCAAATATGTTTTTGGGGTTTTTACATTATCACTCATATCAACAAATACACATTTCAGCATGTTGACATCTGGTGTAGTCCTAGTCAAACTATTGGGTATTGCAACTTCAGTGACCATACAGTTTTAACACTATTCTATTCCAATATGTTTTATCCCCATCTGCCATCTTTAGGCGACAGTGGACTTAACCAGTGAATGGCAATGTGTCTTTTGCTAGTACCACCCCCAGAGTTGCAAACAGTTTGCCTATCTTATTTTTTTTTACATTTAACATTAGGAGTGGGTTTCAGCCCGAGAGGCATTGTTGTTTAGGTGGTTGTGAGTATCTGCACTGTAGTTATGTGTTACTTCTGTCCAGAATTTCTGGATCACTGGACGTTGTTGAGTCAAATGTATAAAAATCTGCAGCATCAGTTTGGCAACTGGGACAGTAAAGTGAGCAACCTGGGTAGATGATACTCAGTGTCAACGAGGTCTTTTGTAGAAAGTAACACTGGTAAAGTTTGAATCGAATATTACTTCTTAACCCCTTGGCATGTCTTTTCTGATTACCTCTGGGTAAGTGGTTTGCCCGTGCCGACGCACATTTTTCACGCAACATTTCAGCTTTTCCGCATCCATCTCGCCTGTATGACCTGTAAATATTGGCCACCAGGTTCTTACAGCCCATTGATACCTCAGGAAAGGCCTGCCAGATTTCTCTAGCAGTCTGTGCAATCCTTGTATATTGCAGGCATTAACTTTGGTCTATCCTGGACAGTACCTGACCCTCTATAAGGGAGATGATTCTACCCTGTTGTTAGGGGTCTGTACCACCACAGCTTGTGCACTTTGCTTAAAGGGCTTTACAAGCTATAGTCATGTCAGATGAACTGAACACAGCTATCTTACCTTTTCACCCCATGGGTCTCCCTGGACGTCGCTCCTCTGATAGTAATAAGCCGCTCCAGCCACGTGTGCCGCCGTCTGGACCAGGACCTTCGGGCGTCGGCTCGGAAGCATCTCATAATCATACATCACAACCACCTTCTGTTCTGGGAGGCTCTAGAAGCAAACAGGATCCATACATTGACACTTCACTGCCATGAACATGTGGTCTCCAAAGAGCAATCTTGTGCTTAATTGAACAAAGTGATAGAGTTCCTTTCCTAGGAAACTCTGCATCAGCATCAACTTACTAAACGGAAGGAGTTAAAGCCCTGAGCACAGAATAAGGAATCATTTCTGATATGCACCGATGCCCCTAGACACATGTCGGGTTGGTATCAGCCAAGAAAGAAACACAATAGAACCCTCACACACGAAGACCAGATCACCGTGAAGCCCATGGTACTGCGACAATCCTCCAATAAACTGCAATAAAGGCACATCATATGGCAAAGTTGAAAATGGGTGAGAAACCTCCTGCACTCACTGAGCCAGATCACAAGGGCTGGAGGGGAAAGGAACAGCAACTGCCTCAGTCCAAAATGTCCAGTTAGACTGGCCCTCTCAAGAGTGATCGAACTAGCAACATCTCTTTATTTATCACACTTCTAGGAACAAGGCAGCTTAGTAGCCCCGGGTCTTAAAAACAAGCTACAATGGGAACACAATACTTGTGTGATCCCCATATTGTAGACGCCCATGACGGGCAAACAGCCAGGTCCAGGAACGGCAAATGTTCCCATCTCAGTGGTCTGGACCTTAAATGTTCAATAAACAAATAAACAAATGTCTCTCACTCCTAATTTATGGTGTTCAGCAGACATATTAGTTCTTCCTGAACTCAAGGGAGTCTACAGAATAAGCCCCAAAAAAATTCTGATTTTGGGCTCATCAAATCTACTGGCAACTGACACAAATATACCCAAATTTGGTTAAAGTATCCGAATGCCTCTTAGGAGGGAGGGAGGGATAACACTTTTCACCCTCTCTCTCTACTCACTGTACAACTCCAACACTTTGAGGTACAGCAAGCATTAAAACATATAACAGTGTGCATACAGAGGACTTCTACAGATACAGACAACAGAGGACATAACGAAAATAGACACAAGGCACACAAAGGAAACAAAAACAGAGCACGCGTTGGGGACAGAGCCACACAACACAGGACAGATAGAGAGCAGAGCACTCAGAGGTGACACACAGACAAAGAAGCACATAAAGGAAATAAAGGGGATAACTACAAATAGACCAAATACAGGGCACAGATATAGACAATAAAAGCATATACAAGTGAAAGACACAGAAAACAGGGCATATACAAGGACAAATGCAGACAGCGGCATACACAGCAGGCAGACATTGATAACAGCAAATATCAGTGTCCTAGATAATGGCATATATATGGGACAAACGGACAGATCGTATACAGTAGAAGATACAAACAGGGCACATATGGGCACAAGTAAAGAAACCAGGACACATACAGGGCCAGATGCAGACATAGGAAGATACAGAGAATAGACCACATACAGGGCACACGCACAGCACAGACAGGGGGCTGATACAGACAACGCACCCTACAGAGTGGACTGGTAAAAGGCATTGAGGGGCCGGATACAGAAGACAGAACACACACAAGCTGAAAACAGACAACACAGTATGTGTAGGAGACAGATGGTGGGAGCTCATCACTAGGGGTGTTCAGGCAATGCACCACCACCTGCAAAGCGCCACAACCTGGCTGGTATCTGCAGTGTTATGTTTTATTGATAATCAGTCCCACTGTAAGTCACTCACATTATGCAGGCCAAAAACTGCAGTTACGAGTTCAAGTTACATAAAGGAGGAGGTGTGGCCCTGGGTCGCATGGCTACACTGTGTCACGATGAGCGACACAGTTGCTGTGATTTCAAATATGCATTTTGGTTGGCAGGGCACAGACTTCAGTAGCCAGACCTGCACACTTTAAGGCCTTTGAGTCCTTGCTGTATCGCAGAGATGGGGTGGTGGCAGACAGACAGACTGCATCCCCTACGCCCTCTCTGATGGAGTAATGGGTTGTCCTCTCAAGCCACTCTTGATGCAGCTCTTATGCTATTCATTTTAAATTCAGAATTGGCTGGCAGTTCCCACAGGCATCAGTCTGTGCACCAAAGCAGCAAGAGAGCTGGCTAAACTGTTAGTTAAAAAGCTAAGAAAGTCAAGCATTAGGCATCACAGTTCCAAGAGACATTCACTCTGACAAGAGCCTTATACACTATATAGATTGTACATTATATAGATTCTTATGCAAGGAGTGGGTGATGGTTTCTTATCTGCATTCTACAGGAAACATTAATGTACAGCAAAATCTTTATTCTCCATTTATGAATAATATAATTGTACAGGTTGAAGCTGTTGTTCATGGTGTTATATTGATGTTTAAAATAGTAATGATATAGTGCATTACAGTCCATGCAGAGAAAAAGCAATGCCTAACAATCACCTTCACCACGAAGAACTAAGATCTAATGAAGGGCCTGGGGATACATATCAGCATTCTTTCCCTTTCTAACTCTTCCTTTCTTTTTCTTTACTCGTTCTTGCTCACCACTCTTTCCTTCGTGTTGCTTTGATTCTTTAGGCTCTTTCTTTCTCCTTCCTTTTCTCAATTTTACCATTTGTTTTCTTCCCCTTTCCTTCTCTTTCCTCTGTATCTTTTCCTTCATTCTCCCTTTAGTCTTGCCTCTATTTCAGCTGCTTTATTTTTTCAATATCTTTCTTCTGACCTTTATTTATTTCTTCCATTTTTTTAAAATTTTTCTTTTTTAGCAACTGATAAATGTTTTAGTGTTTTGGATACTTATTTAGGATAGTACATTTTACCAAACATTGAGAGTTTTTATAGTTAGTTAATCAACTTTACTCAGAACGTTAAAACAAATAAAATGTACATACCATAATAGGATCTCTACTAACTACTGTTTTGGACCCTAATAGGCTTTGTTTGTATATCATGCTTTTAATCGTATTGTTTTATTTTCTGCAAAGACTATAAGTGATGGCAAGAGTGCGGACAAATGAGAGCAATCAGAAAAAAAAAAAAAGAGATTAAATGTGTAAGAAGCTTAGGGTTAACTGCGGGTAAATGTGAAACAAGCTTATGGTGAAATGTATGCTATTGCGCCCAAGATCATTTTTACCACCCCAAAAAAAGAAGAAAGCAGGGGCACCTCATTGAGTGTTTGAATATCCCAAAACTACCACTCAGAATTGCCAATTAAACAAACATATTTTTAACTAAATTCGAACGTAGTATATCCCCTTTTAAGATTTGGGCTCATGCTTTTATGCCGCGCTGCTTTCAAAGTTCACCAGCCGCAGCCACCTCTGGGAGTAGATAAAGACATCAGGGCATATACATGTGACAGACGCGGACAGCACAAAGGAAATATCTAGACACATTTTATACATGAGACGGAAGCAATTGGAAAATCTTGATAAACATGGATAACTACCTATGAAAGGTAGAGTATGGAAAGCCAGAGCAGGCACAAAGACAGATGGAGATATGTGAAAGACTCAACCCAGCATCACAGTCTCCAACTGCAGGATGAAGAGACCAGTATAGGGTCTGCTCATTAGCCTTGTAGAGAAGCATGAAAACCACACTGAAGCTTGAAGGGACAACAGGGGAAAACAACTCTGATAGGCTCTTCATATTTCTTTGCCTTAGAGAAGGTTGCAATTGTTTTTAAAGATGTTACTAGATAATTAATGAGCGACACTGGATGAGATCAGAAGTTAATTTATGACTCATCTGCACAGGGGTCGTATTCTTCCAGGGGCTCTCCATATTGTAAAACATCAGAGCAGAGTGAAATTAATCGATGTTTTGCTTGTGAGACCATAGAGTGCGCGGACACTGCTTATGATTAGTGGCGGTGACAGAAAAATCTAACCTACAGTTGTAACTAGTACTGTGCGCCGCACACGCTGCCCACCACGGTGTATCAAACGTGATCTGGTGTTCCTTCCCTAGGTGAAGCACGACATTCATGGGTGACTCACATACTGCAGGCGAAGCGGGGCAGGCATCACCCCTCGCTCAACAGGCACATGACCAATTAGCACTGGGCGAAGATAGTTGCCATGGCTCCGTCGCCTGGGAGAGGTATGCCTGCAGCGCTGGGAGAGAGGGAACAGCTTATTCCAAGGCCCTGATTGAATCCCGTGCCCTACTTAATCCTATGGGCCCCTTACCTGCAGTCGCTTATTTCTGGGATATCCATGGATGATGCTGCCCACAGGCCCTAAGTTACTCTCCCTTAATGTTAGGGGCCTCAACTCACACAACAAACGCCAACAGGTATGAGCATATTGCAACAGGATGCACACATTATCCTGCTCCAGGAGACCCATCTCATGGGGTCGGTCATTCACCGTATAGCACGCCTGAAGTACTAGTTGAGGAATTGGGTGCACGCAACCACGAAAACGCTAGGAGTGGGAGTAATCATCAAGGCATGTTTCTGCACCTCTCTCTCAAAGGTAGTTAAAGACAAGAAGGGGCGCTTCCTGGTACTACATATGCACAGAGATCAGAGACCCTTTAGGATTCTCAAGGTATATGCTCCAAACCAATCCCAGGACTGTTACCTGCACCACTTACTGCGCGACCAGGTGGCTGGGGTGGGGGAGACATCGTTGTTGGGGGTGACTTCAACCTAGTGTGGGATCCCTACCTCGACAGAAGCACAGCCACATATCAGGGCGCTGGGGCCATGTCTGTGCAACTAAAGAGGGGACATCGCAGACCTAGGGCTAATAGACACTTGGAGATATAAGCGCCCAGATAGCAGGATTATTCATTCTACTCTCATGTACATGCCACATACTTGTGCATTAACCATGTCTCGTTAACCCACTCCCTACTGCGCAATCTTGACATGACCGAAATCTCGGACATATCAATCTCAGACCACGCCCATTTAGAGCTGCTCTAGGACTCCGAAATCCTGACACACCGAGGTCCACTTCGATGGCGTCTTCCTCAAAAACTCCTTTGGGATACAGCTGACCAGGCAGAAATCCGCAAGGGTATTGCAGACTACTTTGAGTTAAACGCTCTGCCTGACACCTCGCTGCCCACACTCTGGGATGGCTTTAAGGATACCATCAGGAGGTGATCTCCACTATAGCCAAAACAGGTAAGGCATGGCTGGTTGAGACCAACCTGGTGACAGATTAAAGCTCTGGAGAACCAGGATCCCTCCGCCCCTAACCGGTGCAACAAATGCCAACTGACTATGCTACACAGGCAACTGAGGACCAACTTCACCAATAGAGCGTAACGCTCCCTCCTGGCTCTCAAACAGCGCTACTAAGATGGGGTGGGGGGACAAAGTGGGACCGATGCTCACTATGCGGCTTCAGCAGGCGCAGGCCAAAGCTCATATCGCCAAACTGCGGGTGGAGGATGCAGGCTGGGCAATCACCGAATGCGACAAACAGCAGGTGTTTCAAGACTACTACCAAACGCTCAATATGAAGAAAGAGTTGTCCCCTGCCATGATAGAGGAATATCTGCATGCTTGTGATGGGGAGCCCTTTCACCCCCAGCACGCGGAGCTCCTTGAAGCTCCAATCACCCTGGCAGTGTTTCATAACGTGGTTCAGGCTCTCCCCTTAGGTAAAACTCCAGGCCCCGATCATGTCCTCTTCTATAGACTGTTCCTATCAGACCTACAAGATCATCTGCTTCAGCTGTTTAGCTCCTTTACAGAGAGCACAGGTCTTACTCCCACAATGGCAGCGGCAGAGATCTCTCTCATACCCAAACCAGGAAAAGATCCCACTCAGTGCTCCTCCTACCGCCCTATTGCGCTCCTCAAAAAGGATGCAAAGATCTTCACCAGAATTCTGGCTACCTGATTAGAGCGCTATCTCCCGGGTCTTATAGACCACGATCAAAGCGGCTTTATCTGCGACCGGCAGGGGACAGACAATGTGCGCCGGATTGCACACTTAATAGAGAAAGCACATCGCCACAACACCCCGGCCTGCCTCCTCTCGCTTGATGCAGAGAAGGCCTTTGACACGGTTAATTGTGCTTTCCTCCAAGCTGTGTAGGGCAAGATCGGAATGGGACTGAGTATGATAGCCAAAATCATGGCGTCATACGTCACCCGTACAGCTACTGTACGGGTAAATGTGCACCAGACGGCCACCCATAAACATTCTTAGGGGCACGCGCCAGGCCTGCCTGTTGTTCCCCCTTTTGTTCGCCCTGGTGGTGGAGCTCCTCACCATCACCGTTCGTCACGCTGAAGATGTGGTAGGCATCCTCTTTGGGGGTCGACCGCACGAGATACGTTTATTTGCGGATGACCTTCTGCTATCTGTTTCACAGCCTGCTACCTCCCTACCAGTGATTGTCGCACATCTTTCCAAATTTGAAGCAGTATCCAGCTTTAAAATTATTATGTCCAAGTCTTGTGTGCTTAACTTGACCATCCCTCCGCATGATCTCCTCGCTCTGCGAACCCTAGCGCCTTTTCAGTGGTCGTCTGGCACGGTCAGATACCTGGGATCGCAACCCAACATCTAAACTGTCCTCCTGAATGCAAGCCAATTGGCGGTAACTTCGGAAGGGTATCCTAGAAGACCTCAGAAGATGGAAACATCATCATATCTCTTGGCTGGGCTGCATTAATGTCATAAAAATGAAAATCCTTCCACAAGCACTATATCTATTCCAAATCTTGCCTACCCCGATTCCGCAGGATGACATCCTCCGCCTAAAATGGGGCATACGCAACTTCATTAGGAATGGGAAGCGACCACAAATCTCTGCCAGGCTCCTGGCCCAGCCTAGGGACAGGAGAAGCTTGGCTTGCCACCAGCTCTTTGTAAATTATTGGGCCGCACACCTACATCTCAGAGTGGGTGGTGAGAGAGAGTGAGAAACACTGGTTCCATATGGACCTTGCGGTGGCTTGTCAGCCCCTGTGGGATCTTGCTTGGCTGCCCAAACACGCTAGGCTATGCAGTGCTTACCTAGCCACACACATGAAAACAGTGATTGATATCTAGGACAAACTGGTGACCACAAGGAGGCTCACTACCCTTCCCTCCCCTTACACCCCCATTGCACACAACAATGATTTCACATCTACTCTGCTGCCTGAGTCATTCCCCAGCTGGCGGGAGGAGGAGTGTCGGACACTGCGCAACCTTTTTGTGGGACTCTCTAGCAAGTCCTTTGACCGCTGCAAAACTGACTTCCATCTCCCAGAAACCGCGAGCTACAGTACTATCAGCTATGGCACTGGGCACTGCATCCTTCTACCTATTTGGGGACGACTAGAACCTACACCCCATTTAAAAAGTTAGTGCGGGCATATGCGGGCTCTTGGTGGCAGATATCAAACACATATCGCACACTCCAGTACTCTACGTGCCCTCGTACATATCGCTACCAAACTTACTGGCAGGGTACCACATCTGAGGGTATCTCGACTACACAATGGGACACCCTATGGCGAGATATACCCAAAACCTATAGGAGTCTATCATTCTGAGAGACGGCATACAAACTAATGTACCAATGGTATTACACGCCGGCCCACCTCTCCGCCATATACCCCTCTACACCATCCCTTTGCTGGCGCTGTGGGGAGGCACTAGGGAATTTGTGCCATATTTGGTGGTCATGCAGACTCATTGCCACCTATTGCAAAGAATTCCTGGAACACACCAAAGCCACTATAAGATATCCCATACCATCTTCTTATCTCACAGTTATCGTGGGCATACGACCCCTTGCACTAGAACAGGGGTCTTCAAACTGTGGGGCGCGACCCCCATGGGGGCCGTGGAGCGATGCAAAGGGGGTCGCGCCTTCCCAGTCACACTTCTGCCGAGGCCCAAGGGCTTCAGCCCCCCCCTCTTCCCCCGTCCTGCGTCTCAGCCCGGGCTGCTGCAGTGCAACTCGAGCTGCTGGGGGCTCAGCTGGGCAGTGTCTGGAGTCTTATCTCCGGCACGCCCAAGTTTTTCACAGGTCTTTAAAGACTATTTGCATATTTACATGCCTTTGTAAACTGGTTACAGAGGCTTAGTTTTTTTCCTGGTTCCAGTACCCCCTGGGCCCCCACTCTGCCTATTCCTTACATTTGTATTTTACATTTACTGCTGCAGTGTGAGAATGCATTTCATGAAAAGGAATATAAAGCAGGGTTGCCAAAAGAAAAATGCCTGCCGTGTTTTGTTTAAAGAGCCTGCAAAGACCTCCTCTTGACACTAAATAGATTTATAAATAAAAAAGTATGTATGTATTCGTTATGTGACTTTTCTGTCTTTGTTCTCTTTAATTATCAGTCATGGATCATTGAGGCAGCCCTAGAACCCAATTAAAAGTGCTTTCTATTTATATTTGCTGTTCGAAGTATGCACAGATAAGTGCTTAAAATACAGCTTTAGGTGACTGCTTATTTTTGTACCGACTGGGCCATCAAAATAATCTGCTGGCAACCCTAACCATAGGACTGGAAGTTTGTTGCAGGATCAGCACATTATTTATTTCCTCGATCCCCGATTAATGCCATAATAGCAATAGTTTAACTTAGATCTTAAACCCTACGCCGCCGTCCATAACATGCTGAGTTACTTCAAGTGTCTGGGAATGCACTCTGCATTCAGACAACTCACTCGTCATTCTCGCCCTTCACTTTCACGCTCACCCTGCATTCACAGCGATCACAATGCACTCACACCATTCACCCGCTTACCCTGCACTCACAGTGATCACTCTGCACTCACAATGCACTTGCGCTGTTCATCCTATACCTCACCCTGCAGTCACACGAGTACACTACTCATCCTGCACTCATGTGACACTTCACTCACCTGTCCCCCTCACTGCTCAATATGCAACTCACTCAAACAAGCCCATCAGTAATCATACACTCATTCGTCCCATTCTGAACTTGCATCCGCACCTAAATTCATAAGCCACCTCACTCACCCTGCAGTCACTCCTCTTACCCTACTCGCACACTGTTGCATCGCTCACCGTGCACTCACATGGGCA
Organism: Calotriton arnoldi; assembly: GCA_963921515.1. Taxonomy (NCBI): domain Eukaryota; kingdom Metazoa; phylum Chordata; class Amphibia; order Caudata; family Salamandridae; genus Calotriton; species Calotriton arnoldi. The sequence continues at coordinate 2,081,567 of CAWUFW010001484.1, read as the reverse complement.
CTCTTGTCACCCACACAGTGCAGAGGGTTAACGTTCCTGCTACAAAGAATATGTACCATGCAGATCACAGAAATGAGTGTGAGTAAACTATGAGTAGCGCTATAAAAAAATGAAATGTTTGTCAGAAAGGTGCTATAGAGAGATGAGGTGAATTGTTGGTGAGTGGCAGTGAAGGAATTCATGGAGAAGGAGGAAACGGGGGTGGGGCACCAAAAAGACTGTTGCACTGTGTGCGACCAGTGTTAGGACCAGCCCTGGCTGGGAGAGTTAAAGGTGAAGTGAGAGGTTGAATGGGGAGAGTTCAGAAGTTGTAAAAGGGGTGAAAGAAAATGGCCTGCAAAGTGAGAGAGGGATCCGGGGTTAGGAGAGGACAGAGGGATGGAAGGGAGGGGGTGAGAGGAAAGCTGCATGGGTAAACTGCTTAACTCTGCACAAAACCGCCAGGGTTTTAAGGGACCCCTGCTTCTCCCGGACAGGGCCAAGTGAGCTTCTAATGTGGCAGCACGTATTCCTGCGGAGTGGAAGGCCCTTCACAAAGGTTGACTAGAAATCTTTCTGATGTTAATTGCTGTATTTTGGTTATACACTGGTACTGATGGGGTGAAATCTTTCCTCAGTGTTACTGTGTACGCGGCATCACATAACATCATTTACCTTTTCTTCCCACACAATTTAGTCAAGCCTGTCACGTAATTTGGTCCTCACCTGCCTCATAATTCCAGTAGCCCTGCCTACAGGTTTAGAAATTTTTGTCAGGAGGTGGTCCTTACGCCTCAAAATGTTGACAGGGGGGTCTCGGCATCCAAAAGTTTGAAGACCTCTGCACTAGAAGCAATGACTCATGCAGATTGGAAACTCATTAGCCACATGCTCCATGCAGCATGCCAATTAATCGCTCTCAACTAGAAAAGACAACTGCCCAATCTAGTGCCTAGTGGTTCACCTGCCTCTGGCATGTGTTAACAATGGAACAACTCTCTCATAATCTCACACGTACAGAGGCCAAATTTCAGCGTCTTTGCGCCCATTGGTACATGCCTGGAACATACCTGCTTTCATCCCCCGAGATTGCGGGCAGTACAACTCTGTGATTAACCCCACTTCGGCTACCGTATTGGGCATCTAACCTTTCTTACCCCTCCCTCGCTACCACATCTCCCTTAGTTTGTGCCCCATAAAAGAGGTTCACCTAAACTTGGCCCCATCTATGCAGCTTGGACCAAGAACTGTTATAGTTGATGGTTTATCTGTTGATCCATTTGCTTTACGTGTGCAGCATGGACTGCATTGGATGGCACTTAGCCGCACCGGCTTATTAATTGTGTACTATTGTAATACTACGTGAAGACGAAATGCGGCTGTCTACTGAATGTTAAATATGTGCAAATTGGCTTTATGTGATACAAGGCGAGACAATAATGTTCATGCCATGTCTGCCTGTTATATTGAAAATGTTCAATAAAAAGCTTCTGAGCGCAAAAAAAAAAAAAAAAAAAAAGTGATCTGGTGGATTAGAGAGGAGTTCAGACCTCTGGCGAGGATGAAGTAGGACAGCCAATCGTGTCAATTTTGATGGTTCTTTTTACAGACAGCAGGGGAGCAACATGTTTAACAAGGTTACAAGAATCTCTTCCCATTTCAATGTTTACACTCACAGTGTACTTATCTGGGAAAAAGGCTAAAGTCAGATGCACCAATACAAAACCAAAAACTACCCGACCAGACCTGGCTTATGCTTGAGCACACCAGGAACTCATTTCCAACCTATCTTTACCAAGCAGCAAACCAATCCTGACTGACACGGGAATGGGGTGATTACAGAACCCTAGTAGCCATAAATTTCAATGGCTGTAAGATTTCATGGCAATGTGCGCAAGAAGAGAGGACAGTGGGACATAAGAGGCAAAAACAAGCTACACTTGTCCAAGTATGAGTGAGGCCTTCACAAACTTACCTTCTTCATGGCTGAGATATAATAGGAGACACACTCATCAACTGGGTCCCTCACGCGCTGCAGCAGCTGCTGACTTATGAAAGGCTTGAATGCTTTCTCAAACATGGACGGAGTACTAAGCACAACGAAGGCCAATGTGTCCTCATGGTACTGCAGATGGAAGCCAGGCTGTAGGATGGCATTGTACCACCCCACCTGAACAAAGACACAAAACATACACATCAAATGGCATTCTGCATATGGGCTTTGCAACCAATGTCACTTACAGTGCCTACAAGCATAAAAACCAATGTCGCTTACAGTGCAAACAAATTTATAACCAGTGTTCCTTACAGCCAGCAGTAGATGCAGCGCGCATTAACATAACTCACGAGACATTACATATCCTCACGGTAGCAAGCATTACTTACAGCACAGAGAAACCAACAGCAGAAAACATGCCAAACACAATAAAAGAGAGGACCCCAGGAAGTGGTCTGTGTGTCTGTTAGTCCAGTCATTTGTCGTTTTTACCCAAGAGCATATTGCTGTTGGATGAAAGCCAGGCCTGGATGATAGGGGTGACAAGTGGCATCGGCCCACAAGCCAGCTATGATTGCACAAGACTGGCAGATTTTCTACAAGTCTACATGATAGTATCAAGTCCAGCTTTTGAGCTTTGTGTCTATATTGGTTGAAAAACCAAGACTGGCTCAGGTGCACCTCTTAAAGAGGAGCCACCTGACCTGAACCGTACAAAGGGCACCACATAGATGAAGTAAGAGAAATAAAAATGACTGTACACACTTCAAGTTGCTGTGTGTCCGAGTAAAAGAACTTGCTGAAAGCAACCATGAGCAACTTGTGGTAAAGTGCTATCACTTATGTTAGTGGGACACGCACTGGAGATCAAAATGCAAGAACATGATCTGTCCAAGGGAATAGAAGATATTGCAATTGAGAATCTCGACTGAAAATTGTAATCATGTAACGTATACAACTTGCCATCATTTTCAATTACCTAATTCTGAATTTGTATAACAAATATGGAAAACTGTCAAGTTATCCCACGTCAGGCAGGAGTAGTTCATATGGTATTATGTAAGCATTCAAGCCCAGTATTTATCATGCAAAAACCCTTAGGAGATACAGAGTAAAACCCAGGACTGGGTGGCTACTTTTGACCAGCATAGAGCAACTTGAGAGCTTGCCAAGGACCAAACTAAAATAGAGTACTGCATACCAAGATACTTTTAGCTCCTATGAGGATTTCTAGAGACTATGAAACATATGTGAGAAGTTTACCTGTAGATTGTTCACACAGACTGATGAAGAGGTGAAGACTAGTACACATGCCAAATGGCAATGGGGGTCACATTAGCGCCAATATCTGTGAACTGTTTGACTGACATCATGTGAGAGTGCATTCTACCACTCAAACGTACCAACATTTTGTGGCTAAAAAGGATGTAGGGTTTTCAGATTTCAAAATGACTAACTAGCATACTTTGTCACCAGAAGTGAAACTATATGACTTCCGCCCAAATGGGTCTAAAAGTCTGTATTGAGCTAAGTGTCAACAGGAAATGATTGAAAGAAGTGCATAACACAGTTTATGCAAGCTTCCACTACAATGCATTCAATAGTGTAGACAAATAGGAACAGTATTTTAAAATAGATTGGCTATGCTCTCCATAGGGATGACAATTGTGGTTGAAGGGATATTCTGCAGGAGGATTGAAAGGCTAATTGATGCATCTGGAGTGTAAGGAGAAATGATCCCTCATCATGGGCCGAATCAGCTGTACAGAGGTGTAGACGCATGCACCTGTGATGGAGATACAGTCAGTTAGACCTCCAAACATTCACTGTAGAACCAAAGGTTTGAAATTCAGCTATACACAGATACAGTTCACCCCAGAAGTGGCTCCATGTCTGTATTAACTGCACAACATATGATGATGCACATATGCATTACCTACACCCACGAGTGGCTGATTTTCTGTTCGGTGTGTATTCCAATCATGATGCTTACCAGTATTGTGTACGTCTCTTAAGAGTCCACATGTTTACATTGTGCACACCTCATTTGTGTTTGCTTACCTGCCTTATGTACACCCAGGAGAGCATGCACAAATTGCATACAGCTTACTGGGAAATGCAGGCCAAGCATATAACATGCAGCAATATGCTTGCTCAAAAAATAAAACAAGCATTGGCATAGCCAATAGGTCTCGCGTTTGGGACCTTATAAGTGCTTAGCCATGTAACAGTTGATGTTGTTGTACCAAGGATATTGTGCTGCATAACTAAACACTTATAAGGTCCCAAAGGCAAGACCTATTGGCTATGCCAATGCTTTTTTTTTTCTTAAAGGACAAGCAGTGCCATCAGGCTCCGGCTGCCACTTAGTCCACCGCAGGGTAGAAAAGGGATAGAAGAGGGATAGAAGAGGGGTAGAAGAGGGGTAGAAGAGGGGTAGAGGAGTAGAAGAGGGGTAGAAGGAGGTTAGAAGGGGGTTAGAAGAGGGGTAGGAGAGGGGTAGAGTGGTAGAAGAGGGGTAGAAGAGGGGTAGAAGAGGGGTTGAGGGGTAGTAGAGGGGTAGAGGGGTAGTAGTGGGGTAGAGGGATAGTAGAGGGGTAGAGGGGTGGTAGAGGGGTAGTAGTGGTAGAAGAGGGGTAGAAGAGGGGTAGAGTGGTAGAAGAGGGGTAGAGTGGTAGAAGAGGGGTAGAGTGGTAGAAGAGGGGTAGAGGGGTAGAAGAGGGGTAGAGGGGTAGTAGAGGGGTAGAGGGGTAGAAGAGGGGTAGAAGAGGGTTAGAGTGGTAGAGGGGTAGTAGAGGGGTAGAAGAGGGGTAGAGGGGTAGTAGAGGGGTAGAGGGGTAGAAGAGGGTTAGAAGAGGGGTAGAGTGGTAGAAGAGGGGTAGAGGGGTGGAGGGGTGGAGGGGTAGTAGAGGGGTAGTAGAGGGGACGAGGGGTAGAAGAGGGGTAGAGGGGTAGTAGAGGGGTAGAGGGGTAGTAGAGGGGTAGAAGAGGGGTAGAAGAGGGGTAGAGGGGTAGTAGAGGGGTAGAGGGGTAGCAGAGGGGTAGAAGAGGGGTAGAGGGGTAGAAGAGGGGTAGAGGGGTAGAAGAAGGGTTGAGGGGTAGTAAAGGGGTAGTAGATGGGTAGAAGAGGGGTAGTAGAGGGGTACAGGGGTAGAAGAGGGGTGGAGGGGTAGAAGAGGGCTAGAGGGGTAGAGGGGTAGTAGAGGGGTAGAAGAGGGTTAGAAGAGGGGTAGAAGAGGGGGTAGAGGGGTAGAAGAGGGGTAGAGGGGTAGTAGAGGGGTAGAGGGGAAGAGGGGTAGAAGAGGGGAAGAGGGGTAGTAGAGGGGAAGAGGGGTAGAAGAGGGGAAGAGGGGTAGAAGAGGGTTAGAAGAGGGTTAGAAGAGGGGTGGAAGAGGGGTAGAGGGGAAGAGGGGAAGAGGGGTAGAAGAGGGGTAGAGTGGTAGAAGAGGGGTAGAGGGGTGGAGGGGTAGAAGAGGGGTAGAGGGGTAGTAGAGGGGTAGTAGAGGGGTAAAAGAGGGGTAGAAGAGGAGTAGTAGAGGGGTAGTAGAGGGGTAGAAGAGGGGTAGAGAGGTAGTAGAGGGGTAGAAGAGGGGTGGGGTGAGCGTTAGTGAGCAGCAACACAAAGGAGACAGGGCGGGAGTTAAAAGCACAGACGTGAGTGGCGGAGGGACTGGTGACTGAAGTAAACAACCAGCGGAGTGTGGTGGAAAATGCGATAATATGCGTTGTCCATACCACCGCGAACCTCTAGCAGACGTGTGCGTGTGCACACAACCAAAGCTTCCAGCCAGGGTTTAACGGTGCAGGCACTTGTAAGAAGTATTCAAGTAAAGAAAAACACAAAGACACTGGCGGAAAGCAGCTGATAGTGAAAGATAGCCCTGTAGCTGGATGGAGGAGGAGGGAACATGCGAGGATGAGAAACATCAAAGATGCCGACAATCCTAAAACACGTCAGAAACAGAACAAGCACACTATGGACAGAACAGTGTTTTAAGGCATTCCCCTGCTCCGCTTCCCGGCCCTTGCCTCATTCATGTAGCATTGTAGCAGGCGTTGGAGAGCTGTGATCAGCAACTGAAGGTACTTCAGGCCAAGGTTACCTGATCCCAATACACAGGGCGAGGGGTTTATTTTGTAGATCATTATTTACAATACATTATTCAACTCACTTTCCACAAAAATGACATAATTTTAATGGCAAATCAAGTCTGGAAAAAGAGCTCTGTTTTTTTCCTTTTTAAATTCAATCCAAATCATTTCCTTTACGATTCCATACGTATTTCTTCACTAGCTCCTCCCTCAAATATTTTATAATTTACTTTCTAGTGCTTGCCATTAGAAAAGCATGACTACTCATCCCAAAAATCAATTCTATGCTGTTTTTTTTTTTATATATCGCGAACTCGACCCGAAGGTATCCGAGCGTTTTACATGAGCACCAGTTGCGTTACAGACAGACACATTCATTTTGTTAGGCACGAAGAGATTGTGATCTGCCCAGAATCACAGGCTGTTGAACATCCATGCAGAGACTGGAACCCGATCCCCCAGCTTTAAGGTCGACTGCTCTAGCCGTTAGGCCGCATCCTCAATTACATTGTGACCTGGGAGTTCCACAGTATCTTTTTTTCCCTTGGGCTTTTAAAACCTGAAAAAACAAGTGCACCACCACGAAAACATTGGTGTTTTGTGTCTTTCGTATGTTTAGCTTGCCTTATAACTCAGTGGATGTGTGCAGTCCTGTGTCAGTGATTTTGCCATGTAATCCTTCTGTGTTCAGGGTTGATACCAATTTCTAGTTCTACTTATTTGTCTATGGCACATATAAGAAGAGATCACTTTTAGATGGGTTAAATAGCTGTCTTAATGATTTTATTTTTATTATTTATTTTATTTTATTTTTGTGTTTTATAGAGCGCGAACTTGACCCGTGAGGGTATCAGAGCGCTTTACAGAGTCATAGAGTTGTACAAGAGGCATGGAGTCACATGAATATACCATAAATTGGGAGGGGGCGGGGTGCTGAGTACAAGAGGGATGGAGGGATACAATGTACAGTTTACATTACAGGTGCTGAGTACAAGAGGGATGGAGGGATACAATGTACAGTTTACATTACAGTTGCTGAAGACAGGCCCCAGGTTTCTTGGTGGGGTGAGAGGTCATCGGAAGGAGTCAACAGCCATGAAATGGTCAGGGTCCCTGTGGCGGTTGAGGGTAAGGGTTTAGACGAGGAATTTACCCATGAGGAAGGATTTGGCCTCCTTTTTGAAACGTGCAAGAGAGGGGATTCTTCTGATGGCGGGTGGGAAGGAGTTCCATATTCTTGGCGCAGCCCCAGCGAACGCCCGGTTATACGTTTTTTTTCCCGAAAGCGTGCAGGCTGGAGTAGGAGGTCTCTGGCGGACCGTGAGTTTCTCATTCCTCCGGATACCACAAGTTTCTGTGCAAGATATGCAGGGGAGTTTGAGTATAAGGCCTTGTGTGTGATGCATGCCAGCTTAAGCTGTATTCTGGCCTCGAAAGGAAGCCAGTTCAGCGCTTTCAGGTGTGGAGAGATGTGGTCAAATTTCCTTGTGCCGGTAAGAAGTCTGGCGGCCGCATTGAGGCAGGCTTTTAGAGGTGCTAGGGAGATCTTGGGTAAACCAGAGAGGGTGGAACAGCCATATTCCAGTCTAGAAATGACTAGTGCTTGGACTGCCAGTTTTAGGTCGGGAGCGTCAAGGAAGGGTTTCAGTTTCCATAGGTAGCTCAGGTGGAATCTGGCTGATTTGGCCATGGAGTTGATGTGGTCGCGCATGTTCAAGTTGCAATCCAAGGTTATTCCCAGTGATTTGGCCGAATCCACAATGGTTGGTGGACAATTTAAGGCTGTGATGGCCTTAATCCATATCTGAATCTCAGGGTCGTTTTTGGCGGTGAAATTAGAAGAAATTCTGTTTTCTTTGCGTTGAGTTTGAGTTGATTGGAGGAGAGCCATTGGACGGTCAGCTTCAGGGCCTCGTTCAGGGAGAGAATCTCCTCGAGAGATGAGATTTTGATGTAGATCTGAGTGTCGTCAGCGTACACATGGTAGGAGATATTTGCGGTGCGTAGGACTTCGGCAAGCGGTTCTAAATAAAGGTTGAAGAGGGTGGGGGACAGCGTTGATCCTTGAGGGACTCCAACTGTGACCGAAGAGGGAGCGGACAGGTTGCCGTTAATTAGGAATCTCTGAGATCGGTTTTGGAGAAAGGATCTAAACCATTCTAGGACAGAGCCATCTAATCCCATCCTGAGTTTGAGGCGTTCGAGAAGCTTCCCATGGTTGACGGTGTCGAAGGCCGAGGATAGATCTAGGAGGATTAGGAGACAAGTTTTGCCTTGGTCAAGGGATTGGAGGGCATCATCGACGATGTGGAGCATGGTGGTTTCAGTGCTGTGTCCCGGTCTGAATCCAGATTGGAAGTCATCGAGTAGGTGGAAGTTGTCGATGTGATGACTTAGTTGCAGTTGCACACACTTCTCCAGCACTTTAGCTAAGAGAGGGATGTTGGAAATAGGTCTGAAGTTGTCAGGGGAGGCTGGATCCAGCGACGGCTTTTTCAGAATGGGGAGGACTTGGCCCACTTTCAGAGAGTCCGGAATTGATCCCTGCCGGAGAGAGGCGTTAATTATTGCGGTCCAGCTAGGAATAATGGATTGGGCGGCGGCAGCTAGGCAGTTAGAGGGGAGCGGGTCGTTGAAATGGTTGTTCGGGTTTAAGGTAGATAGGATTTTGGAGACGGAGTCTTCGTCGTAGAGTGTGAAATCGGTCCAGTGTGCTTGATTCTTAGGTGAAGCCTGTTGGGGCGGCGTGGGTGTAGGGGGCAGGTCAGGGGGGGGTATAGAATGTGATGCGGAACTAAGTTCGTTACCTAGGGCTTTGATTTTGTCCGCGAAAAACGAGGAGAATTCCTCGGATGATATTAGAGATTTGGGGTTTTCTTTCAATGTTTTGGCCAGTTTGTTGGATTGGTGTTTGACCAGTTCGAAGAGTTTGCGGGGTCTGTTCTGGGCGTTCCCCAGTTCCGATCTGAAGAATTCTTTTTTGAATTGAGGATGTTCCTGTTGTATGCATTTCTGGCCTGGCGGAGAAGTTTTAGGTGAGCGGCCGAGGGGTGCTGTCTCCAGATTCTTTCGGATTGCCGGAGGGATCTCCTCTCATTGTTGAGGGATCCAGTGAACCAGGGGTTTCTATCTTTGATTTGAGTTCTTTTTAGTTTTAGTGGGGCTAGGCCTCCAGAATGTTCGACATAGTTGCAGAATAGTGATCGTTGAGGTCACTGACCGTTGTGATATGCGAGGGGGGGGGGGAGGTCAGATTTGCACCGAGCCTCGAGTTCTTTGTGGTCCAGGTTCTTGGTGTCTCTGACCCAGCGTTTAGGAAACACCGGCTGTGGTGCCCTTGTCTTGTGGGTGCCAGGTAGTAGGAAGGCAATGGCGTGGTGGTCAGACCAGTCACAGGGGTCTATAGAGATAAGCTTGACGGTTGCTTCCTTAGAGATGATCCAGTCAAGAGTGGCCCCTTTCGAGGGAGTTGGGAGAGAACAAGATTGGGTCAGGGCTTGATCGGCCAGGAGGTCTTTAATGGCGTTGACATGAGGATCCTTGGGATCGTTCCAGTGCAGGTTGAAATCGCCAAGGAAAATGTCTTTTGCGTTGGAGGAACTCTTTGCTGTGAGAATTTCCATGAGGTGGTCAGTGAAGGAGTCATTCATGCCTGGGGGGTGGTAAAAGATGTGCAGGTTGCACAGTTGGGTTGAGTTACTGCGAATAGAGAGGGCGAGGTATTCGCAGGAGTCGGTGGTATCCGCCAGAAGTTCCGTGACAAGAAGATTAGAGCGATAGATGCAGGTGATGCCGCCTCCTTTCTTGCTATGTTGTCTGTCCAGCCTAGCAATGTTATAGTTGGGAGGGACTAAGAGGTCTAGGCATGGGGATGAGGAATCGTTTAGCCATGATTCTGTTAGAATTGCCAAGTCGAAATTTTTGTTCAGGATGAGAGCAGCTACATCGGCGGCATGCTTTACTGCCGATCGGCAGTTAATTAAGAGACCAGTCAGGGAGGGGTCAGAGGGAGTGTCGGGAGTCGGATCAGACAGGTGTACAGGCGCTAGATTGCTTCTAATCACACTTCTGTTTTGGAGGGTAGCTGATCTGCAGGGGTTGATAGCGACTGTGCAGATGGGATGTTCGGCACTCACGTCTGATAGGCAAGGGGTAGCTGGGGCTGTGTTGTAGTCCTGGAGAATGGCAAGGATTTCCTTTTTAGTGAGGTCTAGCGGATTTGGGGTGGCGAGGGAAGGGTTGTAGGAGAGGACGAGAGCTAGGGTTTCCTCCTCCGATAGGTGGCAGGGATGCTTACGAGGGCGGAGGTGCCTTAAGGATGTAGGTAGTGGGTGTTTGGGGAGCTCTGTGATAGGAGGGAGGTGGAGTTCAGCAGGGGCTTGAGGCTAGCGAAGGAGAGTTCGGCGAGGTGGAGGAGGTTCGTTAGATCCAGAATGGAGAAATGGATGCTCTGAATTATTTTGGCGGCTCTGGAGTGCAGAGTATCGATATCCATATAAGGGGGCGCAGTAGAGGTGCTAGGAGGGTTAGGAAGGACTGTGTTAGGAACAATAGGAGGGGTGGTTTGTGGGCTAGCAGGGCCAGCTTGACCTGCATCATAGGTCATTGGAGGCGTACAGGTCTCAGAGTCAGGGTGGGGAGCAAGAAGGGAGGAGACCATGGGTCTCGGGTCGATTGCGTTAGCAAGGCCGGTATATGAGCTAGGGGGTTAGGATGAGCTGGGTTAGAAGCCTCAGAGACGGTATGGGGAGATAGTGGGGAGGAGACCAATGGTCTCGGGCGGTAGTGTTAGCAGGGCCGGGAGACGAGCTAGAGGGGTTGGGAGGCCCTGAGTTGGAAATCCTTAGAGAGGTGGCTTGTGGGAGGTTAGTCCTGCTAGGCAGGCAGGTCGGAGGATCGTCAAGGCGGGTGTTGGTCGCCCTGCTAGTGTCGTGCACATGGTTTCTGAGGAGGGTAAAAAGGTCCGCAAATTTATTGAGGTTTGTGGGTGAGGCTTGGATCAATACAATGCCACTTTTGTAGAGGGTGATGGTGAGGTCAGCTCGCAGGGTTGCGGAGGGCGCTATTGTGAGCTTAGTGCCGTAAGGAATATTCCTGGTTGTGCGTACATTGAGGAGGTGCGCAAAGGAATTGCGCCAAGAGGGGGTTCTTCTGGAGTAGAAAACGAGGTCGTTGATGACTGTGCCGTTGTCCGCACTGAAACGCAGGTCAGAGATCAGTGTCTCAGGGTGATTTTTCAGGGTGAGGTGCTTGAATGTTTTTGTAGCAGTTTTGGAGAGGTTAGGGGGGTAAACCAGGGTGTATGAGTTTACCCCAGTAGCGGTCAGACTGGGACCTACCATGTTGACTAGGGTTGGGCACTATAGGAGAGACGTGGGTCAGTAGGCAGCAGATTTCCTTATGTCCATGATTGTTAGGATAGCAACCTTATAGGAAATAAGAAATTGGCCAGGTCGTAAGTAGGAAGAAATTCCTAGAGCTTTCCAAAGTTCAACAAATTTTTCATTGCCTGCTATGGCAGGTCAGTGCCACTTCAAGATGGCCGCCACCTGAACGAGCATGGCCCAGGATGCAGCTGTGGGCCCTTGTTTGTGTTGATGGTGCAGTCCTCTTTCTGTTGCCATTGTCTGATCAAGCCTGGCTGGCGTGCAGCTGTGGGCCCTTGTTTGTTTTTATAGGTCAGTCCTCTTTCTATAGCCATTGCCAGGTGCTGCCATTTTCGTGGGTAAAAGGCCCGAGGCAGTATGGAGGGGCAGCTTTGTGCACAAAATGGCTGGGGGCAATAAAACTGTTGTGCCATAGACCGACAACTGCAAGGTACAGCTAAAATTTTCGATACCAGACCCACTTCTGTAGTCTGGATATCGCTATGTTCCTGCTGGTGCACACTGCTCACTCGGTGCAAGTCTAATTGAGGGAGGCTTCTCGTCTGTTGATGCTCCTTAGGAGTATATCTTCAGGGCAGGCGCACCGCTTCGCAGCTTTTTGGCATCCCTGCTGCCCCGAGCGCGATCCTTATGAGAACACTGCATTGAGGGTGAGGCGGCAAACAGCTCCCCAGGGCTTCGGCTTGTGCTGGGTGAGCCCGTCACTGGAAGGGAAACTTCCTGAAAGTTCAGCGCATGTCACAGGTTTCGGGGGCTCAAGGTGTAGGATACAGCAGCTCTTTGGCATCCCTGCTGCCCCGAGCGCGATCGGTATGGAGGTACTGCATCGGGGGGGGGGGGACACAGCAAACAGCTCCCCAGGGCCTCGGCTTGCGCTAGGTGTGCCCGTGACCAGAAGGGAGAATTCGCCTGAGGGCTAGCGCAACTTCGCCAGTTCCGGCAGGTCTCAGGGGCCCAAGACGATGAGTGGCCTGCAGCGGGGGGGGGGGGGGACCGGACTCACCGATGTCTCTGGTCTGGGCAAAACATCCTCGGTCAGTCCCCCAGCAGCCCAGCCTTCCGTTTATGCCTGCTGGATTCGGGGAGCAACTCTCGGCTGGGGCTCCGTTCGTCCGCAGCAGTGAGGTATCCGACGGAGTCAACAACGGCCAGCTCTTCTGGACAGTGGCCGACGGTCCTAGTTGAGGTAAGAGGGGTCCATAAATGCTGGTCAGTGCGGTGCTGCGGGGGCCGCTGTGTGATGATGTAGGAGGGCGATGGATGGCCGGGTTGTACAGGGATATTAACCGATAGGTGATCCCTAACCCAGGAGCTCAGTGGAGGAGCTCTCGTCCGGTGGCCATCTTGGAGCTGTACCTGGCTGATCATTAAAACGAAGAAAGACAATGTTAAACAAGCATTGGCATAGCCAATAGGTCTCGCTTTTGGGACATTATAAGTGTTTAGCCATACAACGGTTGATGTTGTTGCACCAAGGATATTGTGCTGCATAACTAAATACTTATAAGGTCCCAAAAGCGAGACCTATTGGCTATGCCAATGCTTGTTTTTTTTACCAACGTCCCTGAATTTGAATGGGTCGGGACAGCAGCCGACAACACCGTTCTCATTACATCTGTGGTTTAAAACCTCTCAATATCTATATTTATAGATGAAGAGGCCAGATCTCACGGAAGCGCTGCGCTGAAGACAATTTTAATCGGATCGCAAGCTGCACCAGACCTAATAATTTATAAGAATGTGATGCTAAATCGATGTGACTCCTCTGGCCTATCGGCTATCGCCTAAACCTGTAGCGCTGACAATTGCGTACCATTCCAAAAAGAGCGAGCAACGGAGTAACCTGAGAACATAGAGGGGTGGATAACATCCCATCCATTCCCTAACGCCACTTTCTTACACCATTAGCAGATGAATACAAGGACGGATTTAGAATCATGAATTATACTTATATATGGGTTATCATTTTAAACTTTGCACGAAAACAATAAAATAAGTACCAACTCCGATTTATATCAAATGGCCTTTGTCGAAGATCTAGTAGCATAACAGGGCTTACAATAATATTTCTACTAATAGGGTCATTTCTGTTGTTTTTAGTTTAGCCTGCGTACTTTAAGATATGTTGCTTGGCACGTCTGAAATGTTGCTGTGCATGTCTACCAAAGAATTCACTGTTTACCTTTCTTTATTGTATGCTTTGAATGAACACATTCCGAGAGCTTATGACAATTGACTGAAGCATGTGCTTTCACCACATACATAGTATACACTTCCCATACCTTTCCCCATAGACATAAAAGACACACTCCACATGCTGCTGCTCGTAAAAAAATAAACTGCAAGCCCCTGATCACGCCTCCTAACAAACACTTCCTGTTAGAACAGGGAACGGGCTCTAAAGAAAGGCGTCCGTTAATGCCCACACCACTTGCTCTATGTACCTTGAAAGGATACACTTCGAATCCTAAAGGTGCAAGAAAATCTCGCACAGCCTGTTCCAAGGGCGCTGCCATTATACACACACAGAGCCATGACGCAGTTCCGGTTGAGCGCAAGGCCAGACGGGATCTGACGTTGTTTCGCGATCTAGTCCCCCCTTATTGTTACAGTCATGTTCCTTTCGGGACTAAAAGAACCATCATAGCTTGCGAAGGAGGCGGGACCACTGTTGCCTGGAGCTGAGAAGCGTTTGAACGCGTCCTGCGAGCGGAGTGACGCCGCCAGCTGCAGGTGAGTTGTTCTGATGGCCGCTGTTATTGTTTGTGAGGCGCCCCCGTTCCTTGTCTTACGGTTTACTCCGGTGCTGCCGTGGGAAAAGGGGGGATGGAGAGAGGATGGTTACCGTTTTCACGAGGTGAGGGGGGCTCTGTCAACAATATTATAACAGCAGAGTGAGTGAGGACCCTGTACAGGAGAGACTCCCCATCTCTACTAAAGGGTTCCAGATGCCCGTTTAGAGGCGCTGATCCTATTTCTTATGTTCGTCTAGAAGTATAACGCTAATCACCTGGGAGGATATCCATGTGATTTCGCAGGTGGCTGTCTCCTGGCAGATTGTTCGAAGAGCCAGGTCTTCAGATTCTTGCGGAACTCGAAAGATATGAGGAGGCTCAGATGTGAAGTGGCAGGTTTCTCCATGCTTTGGAGTGATGTATGAGAACAGGGGACCTCCGGCTCAGTGTAATATGAGAGCATCCCCGCGTGATTCTGTAGCGCGTGGACGCTCTGTGTATATGTATGCTTTGTATTTACTTGAATGGTGTACCACGATTGGAACCTGGAACGGTGAATGCGAGGACGCAGTGAACGTTTGTTCAGTTGCTGGAGTCCTTCTCACACATCGGGAGCTCTCGGTCGTGGGTGTCTGGATTGGAATAAATTAACTGAAGAAACCTTATGTTATGCCCTGCATAGTTATTCTGTGTTCTACGTTTCACCTATTCTTCCTGCTGCTCAGCCAGTGTGCATGTTTACTGTAGAGTGTTGGGAATGCAGTGATGCACGGAATGTTGGGTGTCTGTGTGAGTGAGGAATGACAGTTAGAGAGAGAGGGGCTGAGCAGCAGGCAGGCTGCTCCTGGTGGGGTTTGCTACTACAAGGTGTTTCCTACTACCTGGAACTAATGGCTTGACTACTGGTTAATCTACTTATACTTCACCTGTTACCTGGACTACCTGTCTGTTGTACTTACCAACCATCTGGATGTACTTGAACCGACTACAGATTAAAGGTACATGTTAAATCTACTTGGCTACCAGCGTCTACTTTCTACAACAGACCACAACATATTTTGGCGACGAGCGAGAGTTGGAGACTTTCCCACGTGCTTAATTTTCTCCACAATTGAACAAGAAAGCAAAAGATGACATCTGTAACCAGTCCACAGGGTGAGAAGGAGCCACAAGCCCTACAGTCAACCATGAAACAACGCTACAACAAGCATACAAGAGGCAACACGACAAGCATCACAAGAGGAGTCATCGCAACAAAAGAATCTAGTACAGCATACTCAGTAACCCCACCAGTGTCCTGGACAACGGACAGCCCCAATGTAAGCATGCTGTACTGTGTGTTGCCTGTGCCATCAAGGAAAGATTGTCCTTTGTTAATGGCTTTAAACATGTTTAAACTGTACTGGTATGCTGCACATGTCATGATATGTCCAGCGCAAAGTCTGTCTGCTACTGGATGTGACAGTTATTTTGGAGGAGCCAGGAAAAGGACTTTAAGTGCCACAAGTATCCACTATGTGTGTAGAGATCTCTGCAGTTGGATTCACACTTTGATTTGGATTTGAAAACGTGCACTGTGGTGGTCATTCTCAGCGTGGAGAATTCACATGAAGGACAGCTGAGGATGTGACACGGAGCCCCTTTGGCAAGCTTTGGTTATTCCAAGTTTCTACCTGACAGTGGCTAATGGCGTGGTGACAAGATGTGGTGCATTCTTGGCGCATCTCAGATGCAGTGTCATAGGGAGCAGAGTCTGGTGAGACACATTTTTGTTTTTAATTGTTGGTCTATTTTGAGACCTGATTTCTTTGGGACTTTGCAACTGTCATTGTGAATTTAAAAATGAGGCACGAGTCTTCAGTAGCGCGAGGAGGCTTACCTTCGCGTGAGTCTCTCGCGCTGTTCCTCTTTGCATTTGTGACGTTCCAGGAAGCACCGTGTTTGCCCATCAACGTTGTGAGGCACTGGCGTGCCGTGAGCCAGCCGGCACGGCGTGGGATAGCGTGGCGCCATCTTGGGGTTGGCAATCGTCTACTTGATTTGCGGGCACATGGAGCGTCATTCTGCCAACCACGTAATTTTGCCAACCACGTTTTTTTATATATACGTGCGCTGCGTCTTCAATACAGTTATTTGAAGCAGGAAGATTGTCAAGAAGGTCGTGTTTAACAGGAGTGAGTATGCTGCTGCTTTTTGTTTCCCTGCAGCCCAAGAGGTTTTCACATGATCCCGATGATTGGTTAGATTATCTGCCAGAGGACTGAGGATGTTGTTCTGGACACTGGCGGTGAGTGGAAGTGTTTTGCAATTAACTACCATCCGGTGGCTGAATCAGCTTGTTTTCTTGCTTTCTTACACTTGGACAGAAAGAAAGATTAACATGAAGTTGTTCTCTTCTTCGGAAGTGGCAGAACGCGCGTGAGAGATTTTAAGGAGCAGCAGTCATTTTCAACACGAACTATGACTTGTTTTTTTTGCTCTTGTTCGGCGTGAAAATGTTCAAAGCTGTGGTCATGATTTTTCAATATTTTCTGCCCAGTGTTGTGCTGCCATCTACTGCCAAGTTGAAATAGGACGTTTATATAGCACAGATGAATTTTTCAGTCCACGTCTGCTTCTTACTTCAAACCTATATCTAGCACGATCCGGGTGAGAGATCGCTCACCGGCGCAGTTTCTGGTTTTCCTTTTTCCCTACAGAAATAGTGTTCCCTGTCTAGTACAATGTGTTTCCATTGTAGAGTATACATGCTTGAGGGATTTAAGCTTAGAATTTAGGTTTGCCAGCTTCCACAGTTAGTTTATGGTAGTGGCTAGCTGTACTACATTATCCCTTACATTAGGGATGGGCATGGGTTTGGGAACGAGTACCTTTCCCATAAGGCGTTACACGCGGCCCCTACGCAGGGGTGGGTAGTATGAGCTCTTTTCTCGTTAAGCGTTAGACGCAGCCTCTACACAGGGGTGAGTTCATGAGTGGGTTTTACAGGTACAGTCGTTTGTTTAGTAACCCTGACACGGGGTATGTTTATCGCGTCTCCGCCGATTAACATAACAGGTAACCCTTACACTGGGTTGGTATTAGTCATGGGTACGATTCCCATTTACAGTTGTTTGTTTGGTAACCCCTACACGGGGTATGTTTTGGGGATTTCTCCAATCAACATTTCATGTAACCCTTACACGGGGTGGGTTTTGGGTTTATGGGTACGGTTCCCCTACACAGGGTGTATTTACATAGTTTATGGTCCCATATTCATGTATAAAGTCTTACTGGACTTTATGGGTCACAGTCCCTAGTGTTAGTACCTCGTATGAGGGGTGGAAGTTTGGTTTTAGGTCCTCTTTCACAGCAAATGTAAGTTTCCTTACGTGAGGAATCTTGACTATTGATTTGTTCCCTTTCAGCAGGGATTGCAGTTGCGGGTTTATTTTTCTCTGCAATTTACAAGGAACTTTGTTCATTATATTTATTGGGAGAGGATGGGTCTTTTTACTCCATTTTTGTTCGTAAACCATCCATTCTCTCTGTTTTGAATAGCTCTGACCCTCCCGTGATGTTTACTTTATTTCTCATCCCTGGGTTTTGAACTATTTCTTGCATTTGTACATTTCTGTGTATAGTTCTACTATTGCAGTATTGTTACTCTTTCGTTGTTCATTTTAAAAGGAAAGGGATGTGTTATGCCCTGCATAGTTATTCTGTGTTCTACGTTTCACCTATTCTTCCTGCTGCTCAGCCAGTGTGCATGTTTACTGTAGAGTGTTGGGAATGCAGTGATGCACGGAATGTTGGGTGTCTGTGTGAGTGAGGAATGACAGTTAGAGAGAGAGGGGCTGAGCAGCAGGCAGGCTGCTCCTGGTGGGGTTTGCTACTACAAGGTGTTTCCTACTACCTGGAACTAATGGCTTGACTACTGGTTAATCTACTTATACTTCACCTGTTACCTGGACTACCTGTCTGTTGTACTTACCAACCATCTGGATGTACTTGAACCGACTACAGATTAAAGGTACATGTTAAATCTACTTGGCTACCAGCGTCTACTTTCTACAACAGACCACAACACCTTACTTTTGTGGAGTCCTCTTCAACTTAACATGTTGGCGATGATCAGAACGACCTTGCGTTCCATGCTGTGCCGGACGCTCCAAAGCTCCTCAGACTGCTTCAGGCCACACTTGCTGCTTCTTTCTTGTCAGCCTCATTTTGCCCGGTGGTAACTTCTTGGGACCAGCGCCCTGGGGGCTTTCACTGCCAATTTACGGGCATTTACGAAGCGCCTCCCTGTCCCGCCCTATTACGTCACTTGTTTGGGAAAGCCCAGCGTTAGAAGGCGGCAATGGGTAAAAATCTTTGAGAGTCATCTAGTGGCCATTGACACAGTAAAGTTTCCACCCGTACGCAAAGTAGCAATTCTATATGGTTGTCTGGGTCTTGCAGTGCAGCAAGTTTTTGAAAATGTACCCTCCATTGCTCCTCCTCAAGGAGGTGCTAGCGATAGTAAGCACAGGGATGCTTACAAGGAGGCGTTGGCCTGCATGGGAAAACAATATGATGAACAGCGAAGCATAATGTTGGAAGGGCATTGTCATAAGGTTTCTGCACATACACAGAGCTATGCACAGGAAAATGGGACCCCGGAATACAGTGGTTTGCCACCATATACCGTAGCACCCAAAAACCCCAACCCAACTAGCTTAGCATCCCATTAGCACCCAAGTACCAATGATTGGACAACCCAGAACACGGTATCTTTATCTCAGGACTCGCAGAAGCAAGAACACTCTTTCGTCACTCACTCGTACTTGTCCACAAGGTGCGTAGGAAGAGACAATGGATAGGTTAAAATGTTTATTCCAACTTACGTGCTCTATTGTACAGTACACGTGTCAGTACTAATAGCATAATGCATATGACTAATATAAGCAGCATGGTTACAATTCCATAGAATACAAACGGGGAAAGCATCTCAGAGCTCAGTGGATAAACGTATAAATAACATTACCACCCTCCCCTTGCAGTAAGATAGTTTATTATAATAATAGAAGACCTCTGGGCTTTGACTAGCGAACCCCCATACCTCAGTCTCTAGATGCAGAATTACATCAGCAGGACATCATAGCTCTTCTCACTGAAAGGGATTTCTCCAAGTGTGTTAAGCGCTAGTAAACCACAGTATTAAAAGCATACCAAATTCTTCATGGCAATTGCACCTAATGTTATGTCTGGGTGCGCGAGACTGGCCATATCAGGAAGAACCAAAATACATTGTTATGCGACCTTGTACATGTTTGTGCAGACTGAGCCCAAAAAGGTGAACAACAGAAAATGCAGACAGCGCAAAAGAACCTGGCACGAGCAAAGGGCGAGGGAGACCCGGCTCAGTGTAACGTGCGCAAAGAAAAGCAGCATGGCAGCCAGGCCTAGGCCAACATAACAAGGCAGGTAACAATCCACAAGACACCCTCCCCTGGACAGTCCGGCGGCCAGGACAGAGGCCCATCAGAGGAAAAACACAGCCGTTGGAGCACAGGGAGCGCCCAAACGGCGAAGGGCAGGTCAATCCATGAAAGTGTAAGTGCAGAAAAAAGCCATACCCTCCAAGAGTTCATCATTGGAATCGTCAAAAAACATAGATGCCATCCAATCCATGAGATCAAAGAGCAGGAATGCTCCTCAGCAAAGGGAGCATCCAGAAGCAATGCGGGACAGCTTGCGTGATAATTGAAACAGCTTCGTTGTAGGAGATCCTGGGCAGCCGCCCAGATATCCCATTGCGCCAAAATCCCCAGTGCAGCCGCACGCGCCATACAGCCAGCAACGGAACAGTCCTGCTCATGGGCCTCTAAGGGACCCATCAACTGAACAAAATCCGGAACAGACAATGACGAATTGGAGAGGCAATAATCCAGAGTCCAGGTGAAAGGACAGCGGACACAAGTCATCACAGGTTGCACGCAAGTGAAATACGCAAAGCGAAATGAAAGAGTATATGACACACTCAGTGTCGCCAATGGCAAGACACCAAAACCGGCCAAAAGGCGCTCACGGAGCAGCTGGAGGCGTTCTGGATCGAGCAGGTCCCATCGGGGAGCAGCCATTGCGCAGAAAGCAAATTAAGAGCAAGACACCAGCCGCTAAAGCGAGGATCAATGGGAAACCGCCAAAGACACTGGAAAAAATAGAATGTATGAAAGCCGGGATGACACCAAAAATAGTTTGGAAGGAGGACACCAAGCCCGACCCCACGACCTTAAAAAAGTGTACTAGGCCTTCAGTGTTAGATGCGTTAAAAATACGATGTATTAACTCCCCAAAATGTTGGGGGAGATTAGTGTTTAAAAGGGCCTGTATTTCACTGTGGGTACTCGCCACCTGGAGAATGAATGTCTCCCGGGCGGACGTGAGCATAACTTCCTCGTTTAATAATAGCGCCTTTATTCTGCTCAGTCTATTGAAATCTGCTTCCATGGTAGGGATGGAAGGCCAAATAGAGATATCAACCTTGCCATGAGGGGGAGGAAAAAGCACATTTTTGCAGCAGACAACCCTGTGCGAAACTGTTACAATGTAAGGAATGCCAGCCTGCAGGCCACAACAGTTTTCGTTATTTAAAAGTAAATAACTACCATTGGAAAGGAGAGTGAAAGTAGGTGAAATAACAGGAGCAGGAATACCTTTCAGCACACAAGCAAGATTAGGAGAGGAAACGCTACATGAGCCATGCAATTTAATGTGTTTACAAATAAGCGAATGACCCATAGTCGAGTCGCAGTACTCCCCGTGAGAAAGACTTCCTTGCCGTCCCGAAGGCATTTATACATGAAAGGCAAGGACCAGAGTTCATGCAGGAAAGCACTGCCCAATGGCCGGTAACGGCCCACAGGATAATGTTTCATGCACGAGTTAAATTCAAACAAGGAAAAAGGTAAAGCGATAACCCCATGAACTAGCCACACAGCAGAATCAAGTTCTGCAACAGAGAACGGCAAAGGATCCATCTTTTCGATATGTAATAGAGTGTAAGTTGCATCTTTCATGGACATAAATTGCTGTTTGTCAGTTAAGTTAAAAGGTAGAAACAAGGCAGAGGTGTTCAAAAAATGCCAAGGAACTTTACCTAACTTGAGCGTTTGTAAAGTCCATGCAAACTGCATAACTGAACGCAATTGATTCTGACCATGATATAACACAGAAACATCATCTTGTACAATATCAACAACAGAGGACACAATATTCTCTAAAGTATAAATGCGAGAAGACAGGGTATTAATACTATTGTCAACAACAGCAAGCACCTTTTCCAAATTTGCTTGATCTATTTCCCGAAGACGGGAAGCAGCTTCCATTTGTGATAGCTTCCAGAGTTCATTATATGTCTCATAAATGAATCTCTTAGGTCGGGGACCACGAGGTCCCAAAACAAAGTCGGACAGATCAATATTGCCTGAAAGGAGGGACAAATGTTGTTTAACAGAATCAAGGGACGAGTGTTGCAGCCATTGTTTGCATAATTTACCAACAGAATATGTAGTGACAGTACGGGAATCAGTAAATCTCGGATCAGGCCTATCCTGTGTGTAACTAGCTCCTGAGTCGTGAAAACGCATTTGACATGCATTTGATGATGTAGGCCATACCAACCAGGGTGACTGAACTAGCTCAGAAACATTAAACGAATTATTCTGTAACAGAGCCTGCAGGGACACGAGGGACATATTGAATCGTGAGCTGTCATTGGGAAAACTCGACAGGGATGGTATTGATGGAGTATTCAATTGTTTAGTGGTTGCTAAGCCCCAACATGTAGTCTGATAAATGGAGACATTGAGGAACATAATTTGTGTAGGGATGAGGCAAGCACGGTGTAATGCCTCGGTTCCCTGTACCTGCCATGGCTTGGAGCCCCAAATAGATTTTAAATCCACTGTATTATCCCAGTACTCATAACCACCCACAGCTAGGGAACTTAGAAAGGAACCTGAATAAAGCAATTTGGTGTGTGTTAACATAATTTTCTGAGTTGATGTGTTATTAAGTCTAAAATAATAGGATGCAGGGTTCGACCGATTAAAATCAGTAAAATAATTAAACTTATTTCGTAAAGTTTGAGAGCTACCTGGTAAGGGGTTTGGACAATGTTCCCATTGGGTATAGTTAACAGAACTACGCAGGGCACTGGGCTTATGGAGAAAATGAGTACCCCAATGTTGGTAACAATACAAATCGGCATAATTAGCAGAATTCATATATAGATCTTCAGCATTAAAAGATGCATAATATTTTAAATCGGCAAACAAAGCTTCAACGGCATGCACATCCCAATCATCAGAATGAATATTATTTTGTACTACATCACCCATTGAAACACGAAGGACATTAGGTACATTAATAATTTCCGTCGGACCATGGATTTGATAGTTCACTGCATCCCATACGATGCCATCAGCAACTGGGAAGGCTGAAATGTTCACAAATGTGTGGTCACGCTTCATGATGTGAGACGAGGAATGAGGAGCCAAAGTTCCAGAAACATAGTCTACAGCAGAGCGTTCAGGTAAATAGTGACCATTGATTAGTAGAAAAAACACTGTGACAAAGCCAATGGACATGAACAAAAAAATCAAGAAAAGTACCAACCAGATGTATGTCCAGGGTGGAATCAAAAAATTGTCTCTAAACCAGGATACAAAAATACTGAACTTGGATGGGACTTTTGAAGAGGTGGAATCCGAATCAAAGGAATAACGATTCGGGCCAAGTGGCGTTGTTGGTTGATGTGCCACCGATTCAGATGCAGGATAAGTATACTCGTCCTCGTCGATGTTGGTGGAGAGTTGGGGATCAATTATAGTTTCAGGCAAAATAGAGGATTCAGGCAAATCGACCATCTCAATTACAGCATCAGCGACCGTTCGTGTAGATGGGCCACGAACATATGTCCGATAAATGGCAGGACAAGAGACCGCTGGTGTGACACTATTCAGGATCGGCCAGGCGCTGTAGCTTGACATTTTCCACTGAGATGTATCTGTTCTCCTTGCGACCAGGAAGCGGTGGTAAAATGACTGTACGTGTTCCCTTCAGGCCAAGAACTGGAACCGGTGCACGAAAAGAGGGGCCGAATTCTTTTTATTTTCAACCTTTTCTCGAACCAGTTCTCCAACCTTTGGAAGCCAGCCGGCTACCGGAATCCGCAACGCAGGATCTGTGGCTGAAGGCAAATGTGTAGTTGCAAGTTTGTCTCGGGCTTCTTGTAAGTCCTGTAACATAGCAGAATGGTTATCTACATCAAACTTGGCGGATTGCGCCGCGATGTCTGGACCCTCAAGGTCAGGCACAAACATTCTTATGCCAAAGAGCATTTCGTATGGGGTCCGCCCACCCAGAGGTCTTCTAGGGAGATTATTAAGTGCACGCTGAACGGTATACAAATGGGCCAGCCAGTTCCTGCCAGTACCTATAACCCTAGCTGTTAAGGATTGCTTTAAGTCACGGTTCATTCGTTCAACGATAGAGTTGCCCTCAGGCCTATACGGAGACGAAAATTTCACCCGCACCCCAAGCGAAGCCATTGCATCCTTGTAAGCCCTAGAGGCAAACGCTGGACCTTGGTCCGAATGGAAGGTGCCGCATGCGAAAATTCCCACAAAGACACGCAAATCCCTGGTTACATTTCGGGCGTCAGCACTCCGTTGTGGCCAGACCCAGAGAAACCGTGTGCACGAGTCCACTGCCACTAAGATGTATTTATAGGCAGTGTCTGATGAGAATGGACCGCAGTGATCCAAGTAAACACACCCAAAGGGTCTGTTAGCAATGCAGAGCGGTGTTTGTGGTGGACGTGTTACCGTGGAAGGCTTAATCTGTTGACAAACGTCGCAAGAAAGCACAAAAGCACGAGTGTCTTTATATAACCCACGCCACCAATAACGCTGCTGCAAGATGGAAACCGTAGCTGACACACCTGCATGAGCAGAAGCCATGCCTTCGTGTGCAGCTGATATCAAGGCACTCCTGCGGTCCGCGTTGGGGATCAGCCGATCTCCAACGTCAGGTATAGTTACATAAGGAACCTGATCGGGACTTAATGTGTAAGAATACTTGGAAGGGAAACCTGTAGGGTAATTATTACCTTCCTTGGTTGCAGCAATAGCTGCTAATACAACAGGGTCTATTTTAGACATGGACCTGGTAACCGCTGCTACTGAACACGTGACTACTGCTGAACGGGCAGCTTCATCTGCCAGATCGTTACCAATAGCGTGTGCGCCCACCCGCTGATGGCCTAAGGTGTGAACCACCTGTGTGAGGGGCAGACGTTGTTGCAATTCTGCCACTCGAACCCAAAGCATTTTATGCTTAATTGTGCTCCCTTTTGCGTCCTTGTAGTCGTTTTCGACCAGAAAAACAGATTGTCATTGTAAGATTGTACACAGTAAAAAGAATCACATACAATAAGAGTGGTCTCATCCTGAGAAGCGAACTCAAGTGCAAGTAGCAATGCATGCAGCTCGGCCAATTGTGCGGTACTATCTCCAAGTGTGCGAGTATGCACTGCAGAGGATTTGAACTTTCCATCTACAAAGGAACCCGCAACAATAGCACATGCAGCTGAATAAGCGTGCTTGGACCCAGTGGCCGGTTGCGCCGAACCATCGGTGTAGATCACACATTTGTAATCCTCAAGCGGTAGTAAAAACAAAGGAGGAGGATGAACGAATTCATACTGCAAAAACTCCTGAGTCTGAAGAGAAGAATCAAAAACAAAAGTGACGTCCGAAGACGTCAAGGATGTAGCCCATTGTATCCAACGGGGATGCATTGCTTTTGAGTTCGGTACACTTGCCTTTTGTTACTGCCTCTAGGGCAGGACAGGGTGTTACCACCAGAATTCGCTTACCCTGTGCCAGTGCGCGTTCTTTTAGAATCGCCATTTGCACTGCAGTTAGAACTTTTTCGACAGATGTAAAGCGCAATTCAGCGGAAGTGTACAGATGTGACTTGTATGCGATGGGTACTGTATCACCTTCATTAAAGGTTAAGTATGTGAATCCCACCGCCCCGGAATTATTCTAATCACCAGGTTTGTGTGGTTATCACGAGTCAAAAGATATTTAGACTCCAATAGGTCTGTCTGCAAAGACTGCAGAATCGAGGTATGCTCAGGCAGCCAGCAAGACCTTGAATAAGTAGGTTGTATCAAAGCATACAAAGGCTTGATACGCTGGGCATATTCGGGAATGTAAGTACGCCCGAAATTCAAGAAACCCAGCAAAGACTGAAGTTTCTTCAGAGTATTTGGGGGGCACAAATGTGCACATTTTTCCAAGAAATGGGGGCTAAGCCCTTACCTTCGTTATTGAGCTCATAGCCCAAGAACAGAACGGTAAATTCAGCAATGTGTGACTTAGCAAAGTTAAATTTGTAACCCTGCTCCGCAAATTCAAGAATAATGCGGTCCACACGGGACAAATGCTGAAATAATTCGTCGTCAGTCAGATAGATGTCATCTACGTACGAACATGCGTCTTGATCAATGTCATTTAACAAAGAAACAACACGGGCGGCGAATATACCCGGACTATTTTTGTAGCCCATGGGTAAACGCCGGAACTGGAATAATTTACCACCGGAAGTGAATGCGGTCCATTGACCACTCTCCGGGGCTAGGTTGTGCGTGTAGAAACCGTTTGAAAGGTCAAGTGTCGTTTTGTATTTTTTACGAACAAGACTGTCTACAAGCGCAGAACTGTGTGTATTTTGCACCGCAAAGTTCCGACAATGAGTATTTAAATGCCGGTAATCCAAAACTAAGCGGTACGATCCATCGGGTTTAGAAACCACGAAAAGGGGATTGTTCATAGGTGATACGCATGGTTCAATTACTCCCTGATATTCCAACTGTGTCAGAATTTCGGAGACGGGGCCTTTTGCCTGCCGTTTGATGGGATATTGGGGTTGTGGCTGCGGTAGTGACCGCAAAGGTATTGCATGAGGAGGTGATTCTTCATCCCATCCCACATGGTTGCGGTATAACGCTGGTGCCAGGTACACAGCCCACTCAGCTGCAAGTGCTTCAGCTTTGTCTTTTGGGACATGCCGTGAAAAGCTTGGAAGGATTACCTCCTCTCCTTTATGTGCAGCTAAAACGAATGGGGGTGGCCAATCCACCTCCGCTAACAAAATGTCATATGAAGAGGTTAGATTTTCCCCAAAAATCCCTTTTATTTCACGCGGTATGTCACCTTCAATTTGTATGACTATGTTGTAAAGTCTGTCAGGGGGTGCCACTCTCGTGTCAGCTGTCTCTACAGTAACGAATGTTTCAGTTGCTGTCGCCTCCATATGAGGACGTAGCGCCTCCCGCACTATGGTAACTTCCGCGGCGCTGTCTAGGAGGGTCACTGCCCACGTCCAATTCTGGAGTCTCGTTCTCACGGTCTGAGGCATATTTCGCTGTGACAGCGGCAACTTTTTCTTCTGAAATTGCGGTCGAGGAAGATGAAAGTCTTCTGCTTTCCCTCTGACTTGTTGTCGAGGTTGGTCTCGCTCCTGGGGAGCCTCTCGGCCCCTTCCTCTATCTTGCCGTCCTCCTCCACCAGCCTGTGACGACGTCTGGGCCTGTGAAGAACGAGGAGAACGCGTATCAGAGCTCTGAAACCTTTCTGGTGATTTAATCCTTGACCTATCACGTAAATCATAAGTACGTTCAGAAGAAACCGAAACTGGGGAAGCGCCTCTCGACCCCGGCTTCTTTTGTTGCTTACCCTGTTTTTTCTGTCTCCAACTCTTTTTAGTGAAGACTGGTCTATCATCTTTCTCAGATGTACTTTTTGTTTGTGTAACTTGTGTTTGCGATTGAGTTTGCATTTTTACAAAAGGCTTGTTGCCCAGGCTATTTCTTCCAATTGTTTTATAAGCCCGGGCAATAATTTTCGGTAATTCGCGGGGCCTGTCCAACTCTGGGACCAAAGCCAAAGCATTCGCTACTTGAAAGTTCATAGCATCGCCCTTGACATTTCCAAGGATCAGCTCAGCTACTACATCAAACACTCCCACTAGTCTCATCCCTAATTCCACAGCCGCTTCAGGGCCATGTTCATCCTGTACTTTTTTAATTACAGAGGGTAGAACCGTCATGGAAGGAGTTCCAAAACATTTTGAATAAACTGCTGCGAATACCTTACCCCAGTTTTCACATGATGTCAAATCGGGGATTATGTCTTTTGGCAAACTTATCGTGAGGATGCGGTGTTTATCTACTGGGGATGTATGGGGAAACACTGCTTCTATCTGATCGAACTTTTCTGCAAGCCAGTAAGGATAGTCGTCCTTATTTTGTGGACGTTTGCCCATCACAGAATTTACCATGACAGGACTTATGGTCACTCCAGCGGCTATAGCTGGTTGGCCTGCGACTACAGGAGCAGCTCCATGTAGGCTACCTGTAGCGTATGTCACTAGGGCTCGATGCACTCGTACCAATTCGGTATGCATAGTGCGCAGTTCCGCAAGCGGTAATGCCAGATAATTCGGATGCGGGGTATACCCGGCCAATACAGGCCAAGTGGCCCCCTGAATTGATAAGGGGCCTAAACGAACTGCAGTAGTTGGTTGTGGTAGGGCGCCATTAAACCAAACACGGTGCTGCCAAGCCGTGAGAGGTACTTCAAGAGTGGTATAGGGTCGATAGGCAGCAGGAATAACGGTGGGTTTATATTCATGAAACAGATTATCATCTGCCTCCACCGCTTCAAAAGTGATCCAAGTGTAAAACACCTCAAAGTGGTAAGCCGGATCGGCTTGAACCACAAAGACCAAATCGATCCCTGTATCAGGCACTCCATACACCCGTAAGTGGTCACGGAGTGGTCCTCGGCTATGTGCAGCTATCGCCACACCAGCCATAACTAAACAATTGTATTCGACAACCTAACAGGGAGCACAAAATGGGTTTGTTATATAACCTTTTTTAATAACTTCAAGCTTGAAAGAACCTATAAAACGTTCAATATAGGAGGTATCACCGTCACTTATGCCTCCGGAAGCGTATGTGAGGGTTTTGTGGACAAGCACAAGTACTACTCAAGCGTCTCGCAGATAAGCAGCCCCACGGTGGTCGCGCCATGTCATAAGGTTTCTGCACATACACAGAGCTATGCACAGGAAAATGGGACCCCGGAATACAGTGGTTTGTCACCATATACCGTAGCACCCAAAAACCCCAACCCAACTAGCTTAGCATCCCATTAGCACCCAAGTACCAATGATTGGACAACCCAGAACACGGTATCTTTATCTCAGGACTCGCAGAAGCAAGAACACTCTTTCGTCACTCACTCGTACTTGTCCACAAGGTGCGTAGGAAGAGACAATGGATAGGTTAAAATGTTTATTCCAACTTACGTGCTCTATTGTACAGTACACGTGTCAGTACTAATAGCATAATGCATATGACTAATATAAGCAGCATGGTTACAATTCCATAGAATACAAACGGGGAAAGCATCTCAGAGCTCAGTGGATAAACGTATAAATAACATTACCACCCTCCCCTTGCAGTAAGATAGTTTATTATAATAATAGAAGACCTCTGGGCTTTGACTAGCGAACCCCCATACCTCAGTCTCTAGATGCAGAATTACATCAGCAGGACATCATAGCTCTTCTCACTGAAAGGGATTTCTCCAAGTGTGTTAAGCGCTAGTAAACCACAGTATTAAAAGCATACCAAATTCTTCATGGCAATTGCACCTAATGTTATGTCTGGGTGCGCGAGACTGGCCATATCAGGAAGAACCAAAATACATTGTTATGCGACCTTGTACATGTTTGTGCAGACTGAGCCCAAAAAGGTGAACAACAGAAAATGCAGACAGCGCAAAAGAACCTGGCACGAGCAAAGGGCGAGGGAGACCCGGCTCAGTGTAACGTGCGCAAAGAAAAGCAGCATGGCAGCCAGGCCTAGGCCAACATAACAAGGCAGGTAACAATCCACAAGACAGCATAACTTTTTCATGAGGAGGCAGAGCGCAGATGAAAGTGTTGATGAATATATTTTGGCGTTACAAGTTTTGGCATCCACATGTGCATTTGAGGCACACACTGATATTTAGAATCAATTTGTCTTTGCTTGCTTTTCTAAAAAGGTTCAGGAGTACTTCCTTAGTTACAGGAAATCAACACTTATGGAAACAATTGATATTGCTAAAAGCATTGAGCTCTCAATGGTCACATCGTGGGCACTTAATGAACATGCTGTTAATGCTGTGAGGGTTCCTGGAGAGTGTACAGCAGATTCTGTGAATGCAGTGAACTTGTCTATATCTGTTAGGCAACCTTTTAAGAAGAGTTCCCTCTTGTTTTAGATGTGGTTCCAGGTCACGTCTTAGTAATAATCCCAGTTGCCCTGCATTGGGCAAAAGATGCATGCTTCTCAAGAAAATGGGCCACTTCCAAGGTGAGTGTAGATCTGGAAGAAAATCCACAAGTGTTGCGATCGCTGATGCTGTTGAGGTGTGTTCTGAGCAATTGCATGATGTGTTGGCTGTGGAATGCAATGCTGTTTTCGATACAAAGAACGTTAAAGGACCTTGGTGTGATGAATTGTTTGGAAGAATTGAGGTACCCGTCATGGCAGATTCGGGCTCACTGATCTCAATATTATCAGAACTCTTGTTGCTTGACAAGTGGAAAGGAACTGTCACTTTAACTCGGACTGATGTGAATCCTTAAGCATTCGGCGAGTCTGATATAGACGTGCTGGGATACTTCATGTCCAGGGTGGAATGTTTGGGAAGGTCTATTCGTATCAAAGTTTACGTTGCTGTTAAAGGACGCAACATAATTGAATGGCAGGATCTAGCGAGAATGGGTTTGTACTTAGTTCTGGGTTCGGATCTCCCCATCACTGTGGGAAAGGTACCTGAAGGCTACGTTGAGGTTGATCATCGTGAAGATGATGTTCAGGTGGGTTGTGTATGGGTTGAGGAATGCTCTTTGGACATCAAGAAGGTGTTGGACCATTTTCCGAGCTTGTTTGCTGACAAGTGTTTTCAACATCAACTCTGACTTAAGTCGAACGCTCAAGCCATTGTTCATAAGGTGCGTCGCCTTCCCCTCAGTGAGAGAGATGAACAGAAGTCCGAACCAAAAGTTTGGAGTGGTGCACTACTCTGAGGCAGTAGTTCGTTTTAATAAATCATATAGTCTTGTTTGCTTTGTCTTAGTAAGTCCTTTATTTTCATAAGCATCCAACAGTTAAAAATGCCAGCCAACGCGTTTCGTTCATATTCAATGAACTTCTTCAGGGCTGTAAATTACAATATAAAACACATAAATATATATACACATACATACAATCATAAATACTTAACACAGGACTCTTGTGACAGAGAAGGAGAAACAAGACAATGTGAGAAACATGCATAGAAAAGAAAGGGATAAAACCAACAAGGAATATAAGAAAGTCATGGAAGAAGAGGGGGGAAGGGAAGGGAAGGGAGCAGAGGGAGTAAACGTGAAACACGAATAGTGACATCAAGTAAAAACAAAAACTCATTAGAACGTCATAACAGTATAAGAACACTGAGAGTGTGATAGTACATAAACGCTCGACAACCAAGTAGCAAATTACATACAAAAACATAAAAAGACAGGTGTGTGATAGGCATGTGGTACCATATATGATATGCAAGAAATCCGCCTTAGCGCAATAAGCAAGGGCATTCCCCAGACTAGGGAGTACAGTGTAACATCTGGTGGAATATAAAAGGCAAAATGCCCCAGCTATGGTGGAACCAATGAGACCTAGTCGGGTTAGGGTCCCAGCCAGACTCCATCCCAATGCGAGTATATGATATGTCGCTCAAGTCAGGTTTATGATCCAATATGGGAATCTTAAAAAGTAAGTATATGTCCCGTGGAGCCCAGAGCCTATTCCAACCCTACACAAAGGGGTATAAGCGCGATCAGAAAGGGCACACATATGGGGAACTACAGCCATTAAAAGGGCAGTCCCAAATTACACTTAAGTCGTAATACAAGGAAAATGAGCAACTCAAGTACATAGCACGTGTACATACCAATGAGAGATGCGCGTTTTTGAAGGAGAAAGTCCTAAGTTCCCCCTGGCGATTCTTTTGAGCCGAGTATGAGCTCAGTCCAAGATGTGGAATCGTTGCGAAGCAAAGTTGCACAGGCACAGATTAATGTAACTGTGTGGGCCTCCTTAGTAAGGGCCAATAAGCGCTGATTTCTGGTGGAAGAGAGGAGAAATGTGAGAACAGATCCACTAATACAAAAGAAAAAACATTAGGACGAAAGATAAGGGTAGATATAAAAGGCAGGGCCTAAAGGAGAAGTATATACAAAGAAGGGACAGGATCCGCTTGCTATGTGTGGAAAATGCAGCTTCCTTCCATATAACGAGGCTCATATATAATAACGTCTATCGGGCCAAATTACAAATATAACAAAATACAGATGTGAGTAAAATCGAATGAGTGAAATGAGTCGCCCACGTACGGGCTCCTCAAGATGCAAAATCCACTTAAAATACGTGAAAAGAACTGCTTCCTAAGATGAAGCAAGGCCCATTAACACGACGTCTAACGGCCCAAGTAACAGATATGAAAAAATGAGGTGGACCACTCGCGTGCAACCTCGCCAGGTGCAGGCAGTGGTGAGTATTACGTGTAGGCGGTTCAGGGTCCCTTGTGGCTGCTGGGCATAGAGGACGGTGGGAGGGGGATAATAGGATGCGCGTCTGGAAAGGACAGAGGGAGGGGAAAGAATCTCCCGTGTTCCCAGATGTACAAAGGAAACATGGAGGATAGCTAAAAC
Organism: Calotriton arnoldi; assembly: GCA_963921515.1. Taxonomy (NCBI): domain Eukaryota; kingdom Metazoa; phylum Chordata; class Amphibia; order Caudata; family Salamandridae; genus Calotriton; species Calotriton arnoldi. Next base: position 2,049,528 of record CAWUFW010001484.1, on the reverse strand, counting down.
TTCTTAAATACAAAACGGATGGCAGAAAGCCGAGCATGGTAACCGCATAAGTCTGACATAAATACAGAAACTCTGCAAATGTGAGGTCCCGGACAGGGTCAAAGTTCAAGAAAGTTGACAGAATAGAGACGTACCTAAAAAGTTGGAAGCAGCCGTCAGCTCCGTTCAAAAGTGTAAAATGCCGGTTCAGGGAACTGGAGGCTATATACTAAAAAGCGCGGGGAAGCGTGACGGGTGTACGTGCCAACGTGGAGCAAGCTAGAAGTTAAAGGGATGAGGTTCACTAATGTATATACGAAAAGCAGATGAGTCCGTGTCACGGATCGTGTCACAAGTTGGAAGGCAGCGTCAGCACAAGAAAAGCACTGACCAGATGAAAAAAATGGCTAAAAAGACGAGTCAGATGGATCGATGTCCCCGATTGAGTATCTATTGCGAAGGCAGAGTCAGCACAAGTAAAACACTAGGCTGATGGCACGGCAGCGTCCGCACAAATAAATCGCTGGGCCGATGAGTACTGTAATGGTTGGCGTCACCAGTAAATGAGCTGTCCGTGAGGACTGTAAGCATCTAAATTTGAAAGGGGTGGATATAAAGTTCGCACCCGGTGTGAAATAAGCTAATGAAAGTGCTGCAAGCACAAAATGTAGATACTAGTGACCTGACAGGATGTCAGGTGTAGTGATGTTCAGGCTATCATCCAATAAGCATCACCAGGGATGAGATGCATGTATGAGGGTGAAATGCACCCAAGTCTCAAGCGTGTGTTAAAAAATGTCTATCATCCATTAAGCATCGCCAGGGATGAGATGCGTATATGAGGGTGAAATGAACCCAAGTCCCAAGCGTGTGTTAAAAAATGACTTGGGGCAAATAACGCCCCAAGTGGAAACAGGCCTGTACCACCAAATACCCCAGACTGTTGACTCCTAGGAATGCACCACTTTTGTTACTCCTTTTGGAGTTTACAAATATCTCAGATTGCCGTTCGGTTTGGCCTCTGCGGCCAGTGTCTTCCAAAAGTTGATGGACCATCTTTTTGGAGACACCCCGGGATTCCGGGCCTATCAGGACGACATTTTGGTGTTTGCTTCTGATTGGGAAACACACATGGAGACTCTGACTAACGTCTTTTTTTGGATTGGACAAGGCAGGTATGACCATATGGAAGGATATAGTGCAAGTTTGGTACGCAGCAGCTAGACTATTTGGAGCACAGTGTGTCCTCAGAGGGTATCAGAACTAAGTTATCCTTAATTAACCCCTTCGCTGCTCGGCCTTTCCCCCCCCTGTGCTAAGCCTTTTTTGGCTATTTGGGGTAGTTCGCGCTTAGGCCCCTGTAACTTTTGGACCACATAAAGTATCCACGCCAAATTTGCGTCCTTTTTTCCCAACATCATGGGGATTCTAAAGGTAGCCAGGGTTTGTGGATTCCACTGGAGGGGGCCCAGAAATTAGCCAAAATACAGCAAATTTTTTTTTTTTGATAAATGGGGAAAAAGTGCTGCAAATGAAAGCGTCTGGTTTTTTCCCTGCAAATGGTATCAACAAAGGGTTTGTGGGGCTGAAATCACAATTTTCCCAGCTTTCAGGGACTGACAGACTTTTGTCAGAAAACCAAAATGTTTTACACAGTTTTGGCATTTTACTGGGACATAGCCTATTTTTGCTATTTTTTGTGCTTTCAACCTTCTTCCAGTTAATGGTAGAAATGGGTATGAAAGCAATAATGGATCCTGGAAAGCTCTACATTTTAGAAAAGTAGACACATTTCTGAATTCAGCAAGGGGTCATTTGTGTAGATCCTTCAAGGTTTCTTTATAGAAACTAACAGTTGAAAATAGGAAAAATTGAAAATGAGTTGGAAAAAAACAGCCATTTGTGCCAACGTTTTCACCTGTAACTTCTTCTAATTATGACAGATGTTTGAAAGCAATATACCGTTACATCCGCTGGACCTTTCTGGTTGTGGGGATATATAGGACTTGTAGGTTCACCAAGAACCCGACGAACCCAGAGCCAATAACTGAGCAGCGTCTTGCAATGGTTTTTTATTATGTACTGGGTATATAGCAATTCATTTGGGAAAATATATACAATGAAAAATCAGGATGAAAGACACCCATGTATTTCTGAAATTGGAACACAATATAGAGTTTAGAAACCGTAGTTATTTGCACATTTCCAAAATTGTGAGTACCCATACTAGCATGAGAATTACAATACATTTTTCAAAGTGACTTCTTTTTTACACATAGTCTTTCATTTGGAAGGCAGAAATGCATCGAAAGTCAATAGGTAATAACAGTTGCTCTACAATTCTGTGTTACCCTAAGTCTCCCGATAAAAATTGTACCTCACTTGTGTGGGTAGGCCTAGTGCTCGGGACATGATACGGCTCAAAACGCTACGTTGCGTTGAGACACACTTTATTGTTACAGTGAAAACTGACCCTTTTTTTGCAAAGTGCTTAGCTGTAGATTTTGAACTCTAGCTCTGCCAGCACCAAGGGAAACCTGGCAAACCTACACATTTTTGAAAACCAGACACCCAGGGGAATCCAGGATGGGATGACTTGACTGGCTCGCACCAGGTTCTGTTACCCAGAATCCCTTGCAAACCTCAAACTTTGTAAAAAAAAAACCACATTTTCCTCACATTTCTGTGGTGGAAAGTTCTGGAATCTGCGTGGATCCACAAAATTCCACCCACCCCGCATTCCCCAAAGTCTTCAGAGAAAAATGGTATCTCACTTGTGGGGGACTGGGGATAGGCCTAGTGCCCACGACAGGAAACGGCCCAAAACGCAACATGGACACACCACATTTTCACAGTGAAAACTGACCCTTTTAAGGTCTCGCGCTGCACTAGGAGATGACCTTTAGAAATCGGTCTGCTCCTTTGCACACTCGTGCTTGTGCTGGCATCCTCCTTGCGGGAGCGAGCAGCGGCGCGCGTGCTAATTGAAACCATATGGCTCTCGCGCCGCTGCTGCTCGCTCCGGCAAGGCGGAGGCCAGCACAAGCACAAGTGCTTCGAACAGCTGCCACTTGTACTCGCGCAAGGCTGAAGTTGATTCAGGCTGCTGACTGGCACACGCGGGGAGCTGAGAAATACAGCCAGGTTTCACAAGACAAGTCAGTACACAAGATTTCACGGAGCCACACGCACTTGAACAAACTGGGCGTCTAGATAAAAGGAGCTTAAACCGACTGAACACCGGAGGCAAACTTGTTTCTTTTCTTTGTGAGCCACTCACTGCAGGCACGACGTGTTTTTTTTATTAAAGGAGCATTGGCTTTAATGCACTTTTTATTGCATCTAATAATCGGTCTCTTTCTGCTCTCCCATGTGCCCCCTTCGAGATCCTCCTCTCCATCCGCATTCTGCCAGCACCCTCCTACCCAATAGTCGTCCACCACCACCACCACGTCCACCACCACGTCCGCCACCACCACGCCCGCCACCACCACGCCCGCCACCACCACGTCCGCCACCACCACGTCCGCCACCACCACGTCCGCCACCACCACGTCCGCCACCACCACGTCCGCCACCACCACGTCCGTCACCACCACGTCCGTCACCACCACGTCCGTCACCACCACGTCCGTCACCACCACGTCCGTCACCACCACGTCCGTCACCACCACGTCCATCACCACCACGTCCATCACCACCACGTCCATCACCACCACGTCCATCACCACCACGTCCATCACCACCACGTCCACCGCCAATGCCACCACCACGGCCACCACCACCATGTCCACCACCACATCCACCATGTCCACCACATCCACCACCACCACGTCCACCACCACCATGCCCACCACCATGTCCACCACGTCCACCACCATGTCCACCACGTCCATCACCACCACCACGTCCATCACCACCACCACGTCCATCACCACCACCACGTCCATCACCACCACCACGTCCATCACCACCACCAGGTCCACGTCCATCACCACGTCCACGTCCATCACCACCACCACGTCCACGTCCATCACCACCAGGTCCACGTCCTCCACATCCACCAGGTCCACGTCCACCACGTCCACCACGACGTCCACCATGTCCACCACAATGTTCACCACCACCACCACCACCACCACCACGTCCACCACCACCACCACGTCCACCACCACCACTACGTCCACCACCACTACGTCCACCACCACGTCCACCACCAACTCTGTCCACCACGTCCTCCACCACCACGTCCTTCACCACCACGTCCACCACCGACAGGTAAAGTGTCACTGGAGGGCAGGGGGTAATAGGAGTGTCAACCCCGGCTGTACATGGGACATTTAAGGATGCATTGGGTGCGAGAAGACGGGAATAGGGGCTAGAAGTATTACACCAGACCCAAGATACATTTTGAAGAGGCGCAATGTCACAGGGGCTCCTGTAAAAGCACTCGCAGCATCTCTACCTCACAGTGGCATACCTGCACGAGCCACTCTCTCAAAACGAGCATTGGCATAGCCAATAGGTCTCACCTTTGGGACCTTATAAGTGTTTAGCCATGCAACACATGATGTTGTTGCACCAAGGATACTGTGCTGGATAACTAAACACTTATAAGGTCCCAAATGCGAGACCTATTGGCTATGCCAATGCTTTTTTTGCAAAGTGCCTAGCTGTAGATTTTGAACCCTAGCTCTGCCGGCACCTAGGGAAACCTAGCAAACCTATACATTTTTTAAAACTAGACACCCAGGGGAATCCAGGATGGGGTGACTTGTCTGGCTCTCACCAGGTTCTGTTACCCAGAATCCCTTGCAAACCTCAAACTTTGTCAAAAAAAACACATTTTCCTCACATTTCTGTGGTGGAAAGTTCTGGAATCTGTGTGGATCCACAAAATTCCACCCACCCCGCATTCCCCAAAGTCTTCTGAGAAAAATGGTACCTCACGTGTGTGGGTAGGCCTAGTGCCCGCGACAGGAAACGGCCCAAAACGCACCGTGGGCACACCACATTTTCACAGTGAAAACTGACCCTTTTTTTGCAAAGTGCCTAGCTGTAGATTTTGAACCCTCGCTCTGCCGGCACCTAGGGAAACCTAGCAAACCTATAAAAAAAATTAAATCTAGACATCCAAAGGAATCCAGGATGGGGTGACTTGTCTGGCTCACACCAGGTTCTGTTACCCAGAATTCCTTGCAAACCTCAAAATTTGTAAACAAAACCACATTTTCCCCACATTTCTGTGGTGGAAAGTTCTGGAATCTGCGTGGATCCACAAAATTCCACCCACTCCGCATTTCCCAAAGTCTTCCAAAAAAAATGGTACCTCACTTGTGTGCGTAGGCCTAGTGCCAGCGACAGGAAACGGCCCAAAACGCAATGTGGACACACCACATTTTCACAGTAAAAACTGACCCTTTTTTTGCAAAGTGCCTAGCTGTAGATTTTGAACCCTAGCTCTGCCGGCACCCAGGGAAACCTAGCAAACCTATACATTTTTGAAAACTAGACACCAAGGGGAATCCAGGATGGGGTGACTTGTCTGGCTTTCACCAGGTTCTGTTACCCAGAATCCCTTGCAAACCTCAAACTTTGTCAAAAAAAAACCCACAATTTCGTCACATTTCTGTGGTGGAAAGTTCTGGAATCTGTGTGGATCCACAAAATTCCACCCACCCCGCATTCCCCAAAGTCTTCTAAGAAAAATGGTACCTCACTTGTGTGGGTAGGCCTAGGGCCCGCGACAGGAAACGGTCCAAAACGCACCGTGGGCACACCACATTTTCACAGTGAAAACTGACCCTTTTTTTGCAAAGTGCCTAGCTGTAGATTTTGAACCCTAGCTCTGCCGGCACCTAGGGAAACCTAGCAAACCTATACATTTTTGAAATCTAGACACCCAGGGGAATCCAGGATGGGGTGACTTGTCTGGCTCTCACCAGGTTCTGTTACCCAGAATCCCTTGCAAATCTCAAAATGTAAAAAAAAAAACACATTTTCCTCACATTTCTGAAAACTAGACACCCGGGGGAGTCCAGCGAGGTATGGCTTGCGTGGACCCCCCAACGTTTTCCTACCCGGACTCCCCTGCAAACCTCAAATTTAGCTGAAAAAAATCTAATTTTTCTCAAATTTCTGTGTGGGAAAGTTCAGGAATCTGCGTGGATCCACAAATTTCCTACCACACAGCGTTCTCCCAGGTCTCCCGATAAAATTGGTACCTCACTCGCGTGGGTGGGTCAAGTACCCGCGACAGGCAAGGGCCCAAAACCTATTGAGACATCAAAATTGCATATCACAAAACAACCTGGTTTTGCAAGGGGGGTCACCAGGGTTTTTGGCCCCGGGCTCGACGGCCATCTTGGGAAACTCCCAAACCCACACAGTTCTGAAAACTAGACACCCGGGCGAATCCAGCGAGGCATGGCTTGCGTGGATCCCCCAACGTTTTCCTACCCAGAATCCCCTGAAAACCTCAAAATTAGCTGAAAAAACCACATTTTCCACATATTTTTGTGTGGCATCACCGTGCCAGCACAAATGTCCTATCCCACAGCGTTCGCCACAGTCTTCCGAGTAAAATGATACCTCACTTGTATGGGTGTCCAATGCAGAATTGGCTAAAAACGTATTTTAAAAAAAATATAGCGCTTAGAATTCTTGGTGCTATACCCTTAATCCCTATGTTTTTGGCTCTTCCCAGTCACAGGCCCTTGCCCCACCCACACAAGTGAGGTATCATTTTACTCGGGAGACTGAGGGGAACATTGTGGGTTAGGACATTTGTGCCTGCACGGTGATTCCACACAAAAGTATGTGGAAAATGTTTTTTTCAGTTAATTTTGAAGTTGGCAGTGGATTCTGGGTAGGAAAACATTGGGGCATCAACTCAAGCCATACCTCGCTGGACTCCCCCAGGTGTCTAGTTCTCAGAAATGTGTGGGTTTGATAGTTTCCCAAGATGGCCGCCGAGCCCGGGGCCGAAAACCCAGGTGACCCCCTTGCAAAACCAGGTTGTTTTGTAATAGGTAATTTTGATGTCACCTCAATACGTTTTGGGCCCTTGCCTGTCGCGGGTACTTGACCCTCCCACGCGAGTGAGGTACCATTTTTATCGGGAGACTTAGGGGAACGCTGGGTGGTAGGAAATGTATGGATCCATGCAGATTCTAGAACTTTCCCACACACAAGTATGATAACAATTTATTTTTTCAGCTAAATTTGAGGTTTGCAGGGGATTCTGGGTAGGAAAACGTTGGGGGGCCCACGCAAGCCATGCCTCGCTGGACTCCCCCGGGTGTCTAGTTCTCAGAAATGTGTGGGTTTGGTAGGTTTCCCAAGATGGCCGCTAAGCCCGGGGCCAAAAACCCTGGTGACCCCCCTTGCAAAACCAAGGTTGTTTTGTGATAGGTAATTTTGATGTCTCCTCAATACGTTTTGGGCCCTTGCCTGTCGCGGGTACTTGACCCACCCACGTGAGTGAGGTACCATTTTTTTTCAGGAGACCTGGGGGAACCTGGGTGGTAGGAAATTTGTAGATCCATGCAGATTCACAGAAATGTGAGGAAAATGTGTTTTTTTTTTTTTACAAAGTTTGAGGTTTGCAAGGGATTCTGGGTAACCGAACCTGGTGAGAGCCAGACAAGTCACCCCATCCTGGATTCCCCTAGGGGTCTAGTTTAAAAAAATGTATAGGTTTGCTAGGTTTCGCTTGGTGCCGACAGAGCTAGGGTTCAAAATCTACAGCTAGTCACTTTGCAAAAAAAGGGTCAGTTTTCACTGTGAAAATGTGGTGTCCACGTTGCATTTTTGGCCGTTTCCTGTCGCGGGCACTAGGCCTACCCACACAAGTGAGGTACCATTTTTCTCGGAAGACTTTGGGGAATGCGGGGTGGGTGGAATTTTGTGGATCCACACAGATTCCAGAACATTCCCCCACAGAAATTTGATGAAAATGTGTTTTTTTATAACAAAGTTTGAGGTTTGCAAGGGATTCTGGGTAACAGAACCTGGTGAGAACCAGACCAGTCACCCCATCCTGTATTCCCCTGGGTGTCTAGTTTTAAAAAATGTACAGGTTTGCTAGGTTTCCCTATGTGCCGGCTGCGCTAGGGCCCAAAATCCACAGGTAGGCACATTGCTAAAAACAAGTCTGCGCCTAGTGGGCTTTCTGCCGCCCTGAGTGGGGGAATCGGGGGGGGAGGGGGGTGTTTGCCCTGATATGCCCCCAAGGGGGGCAGAAATACTGTGGCTATTCTTTTGGGGGGTGGGGGCCTTGGTATGCGCAATCTGGGCAGCCCCCACCCACACAAAAAAAGCCAGCGTAATCGCTGGTGCCTAGTGGGCTTTCTGGCCCCCCCCCCCCGGGGGGGGGCAGATAAGAAGCTATTGCCCCCATATGCCTCCCGGGGGGGCAGAAAGACTGTGGTAATTGTTTTTGGGGTGGGGCATTGGCATGCCCATTCTGGACAGCCCCCACCCCAACATTACTAAAAAAAAAAAAAAAGTCCCTGGTTTCTAGTGGGCTTTCTGCCCCCCGGGGGTCAGATTGGGAGCTACTGCCCCTGTCTGCCCCCCAGGGGGGCAGAAAGACTAGAATTTCTCTGGGGGGGGGCGGCATTGTCATGCCCATTTTGGGCAGCCCCCACCCAAACATAAATACAAAAAAAATCCCTGGTTTCTAGTGGGCTTTCTGCCCCCCGGGGGGGGCTAGAATGACTGTAATGCCCAAAATAAATTGGGGGGAGCAAAGGCCCTTGCCCAAGGGGCCGCTCCCCCCTCCCTGGTGTCTAGTGGGTTGATCCCTGCTTGGGGATCGCCCAGGGATCCACTAGGGAGGGGTACCATTGGAAAGGGGAGATTCTCCCCTTTCCAGTGATATCTCTCCCGTCTTTGTACGTGCTCGGGGGGGCTGAGATAGCCCCCTGAGCACGTAGGAAGTGAAACTGAAATGAGCCTATTGGCTCATTTTAGTTTCGGTTTCTGTGTAATGAAGGCAGCGCGACGTGCGCGCTGCTCTTCATTGCACAGAAACAACAGAGACATCCTTGGGGAGCTGGGGAAGCCCTTCCCCAGCTTCCGAGGCTGTGGGGGGGGCGGGGGAAGGAAATCCCTCTGGTGTCCGCACCAGAGGGATTGGCTCAAATGTAAAATGCTGCATTCTGATTGGTTGCCGGCGTATTAGTCCCGCCTCCTTACTGCCATGACATCATGTTTATCCTTCCATGGCTATCAGCCCCTTTACTTGAGCAACTCTTTTCTTCCCCTGCCTCCCCCTGTTCCCTCCCGCAGTCTGTGACTTCTATGGCCACCACCACCCCCCCACCCACTCCTGTTCCTGCCTTCTTCGGCGCCGGCATTTTTGTTTACACTGCAATAGGACTCGCGTAAATACGAGTCCTATTGCATTTGTAAATGCTTGTTTATATTGTAATTGGACGATGGATTCGCACTCTTTTGTCTCGCATGCGCGCGTGATGCCTTTCATCCTACGCATGCGGGACAAAGCACTGGCGTTGCCCGCAGCGCCTGCACCCGCCCCTCAGCCACAGCCGCTCCATCCCAGCTCTCCCTCGCCAGCCCTGCCAGCTCCACGTCGGACATGCTCAACAGCGTCAAGGGCCGAGATGTCAGCGGGCCCCGGACCGCCCCGCAGAGCCGCATTGGCCTCGAGTCTCATCCCGTAAGTTTCCCCGGACTCCCACCTCACTGTCCCCGGCTGGCGGGCCTCTGTCCCCATCCACCCCTCCGCCCACAGTCTGCTTTCTGGTTTAACTTGTTATTGAAGCGCCTTGACCCAGTTCAGTTGATGGTGTGCGCTACATGATAGTATTTCTGAGTGAATGAGTGAGGAAGCATCTCATGTTACGCACAGCCCTGGTCACTCGCTGGAGAAGAAGGCCTGTGGTGCTCTGCTGTTCATGCGTGCACGCATTTCAATGCCCTTCTTTTCCTTCCACCCCTGCCGCCCGTGGAAGCTTGCATGCTGTGAAGTTAATTAGCCACACAATAGCCCTGGAGACGTCTTCCTGCTGAGACAATTTAAAGGCCTCCTTGTATCCGGTTACACGCCATCCTGCCCGCCTAGTTTCACTCAGTGGATGCAGGAGCAACTTCCTCTTATTGTGACCCCCCACCGCCCCCATTCCGAACCTGCTATCGTTGTGCTATGCGCTGCTCAAACATGTACATTAATGGGGTCCCATACCAAATAAGTACTGTTCAGTATTTTAAAGGGAGCACATTGTGTTATTTTTTATGCAAATCAAAAAGGTTAAATCTGATTGGCTTGCGTGAAATATTTGAGTCTATCAGGAGAACTTGAGCCGAATCACCAACTCAGATAAAATTACAGAATATCCTACAAAATGGTCTCCCCAAACTATGTACAGAAGATGTTGAAATGTTGTGGCACAATAATCCACACGTCCCCATCGCAGAACATTTTTATTGTAGCAGGATCATCGCCGCTAACCAGAAGCGCTGTCTGGGCAGCTCGTGGGGAGCACGTGAAAACTGAATACATAAATAGGATCCAATGGGAGGTAGGGCGGAAACATGTAATTGGGGCAGTAGAAGTTACATTGCAACGAGGTAGTGCGCGCCATAGCAATATATATAACAGCATTACAGTGTCTTCAGAGACATGGAGATTAGGTGAATTTCCCATAAACTTAAGTGCCTGAGTAAAATTGGGCACCCAAGTCTCGTTTTCCAAAGTCTGAGCCTTTGCCACCGGACAACATCCAGGTCAGGATACGTGACTACTGACTTCCATGTCACAGTGGAGTGCACAGCACAGACATAGCGCTCAGGGTCAAACATAGCGCTCAGGGAAAACATAGCTCTCATGGCCAGTGCATACATTTTGCCCATGTGCAGCGAGCTTGGCTAACATTTCATCCATGGGGATGGGTGCTTGCTTGGGTTCATGCCTTATTTTGTGAGCATCACGTGTGATAAATTAACATGCAAGACATCGAATTCTGAGTTATTTACGTAGTGGTTATCCTGAAATCTGGTATGGATCAGCCTTGGGGGGCTCAGTGGTGGATAACCCCGACCCAAACTCTCGCTCGATGCAGGTATGTTTATGCCAGAGATTTAACACAATACGGAAGGTTATAAAGACACGGGAGGCTTAAGTGCTCAATGGTAAATCCTCTTAAAGGACCCTTTTTCCTACGTAAAACAGTGAGACTCATCAGGACATCACTGATTACTCCTGTGTCTGCCATGCTGCTGTCCCTGGGTGTCTCCTTTGCTGTGCCCATGCCTCATAGCCCTTTTTAAAAAAATGTCTCTTATGTTGCAAGTTTTGTTTACTCTCTGTTGTGTCTACGACTCAACTGGAAACTAGGCGGAGAAGATTAAAGAAAATCAAAACATCAGATACGGACCTGCAGAGCTGATCAGAGCTGCCAGCATGCTGTATGATGCAAACCGCGAAGGCACGTCTATCTCTCACATTTCTTCATCCATCGCACCGCTAAGCGCTGCGCACCAAATTGGCTATCACGTACGGCACAGAAACACTTCCCTTAGTGGATCAAAACATGAACACAACCCCGCTAACCACTCTCCCTGCGCAATACAGCGTGCTGGCAAGTGCTTCACCACAACTCTTAGTGGTAAGGTAAAGTAAGTCTATTCTAGGATAAAATACAATATTGAGACCACACACATTTCACACTCTGCCATCAACAGGCAGCTGTACAATACTACAGAGAATATCAGTCTTCAAAAGAGGCTTGAAGATACATCTATTCAAGGAGTCTTTGGACACTCAACATGCCACCATCGGGAGGGTAACCCATCCTTTGGAAAGGGTCTGGCCCCCTTTAACAGTCAAGAACCTATTGACCAGTGTTAACCTGTCTAGGTGTGATGGACCCCATGAATAGGTGCCACACCAGAATTGCTTTCTGCTGAGGGACTTTCTTTTTAATTTTTTCTGGCAACTGCCTCTTTTTAACTTTCTTAATAGAAAATGACCAGCAGAGGTCAGTAAAATACCAGAATCACTTTAGCATTCTCTAGATTCCAGTCCATAGAAATTGTCTTCCAAGAGCACCCGTAGACAATAATATTTATTTCAAATCTTGCATTTTCAGAAATATGCCCACCGAAGGCCCTGATTTTATATGAAAAACAGAGCTTTGGACTATACCATTTCCCGCTGAAAGGCAATATTTCTCTCCATGTGTTCCCATACCTGGCGTGTCACGCAGTTTGGTGCTTACTTTCCCTCCATGTTAATGAACAGTAGATGTTTCAGCACCCAGGCTAATGTGCTGCATTGCTAAATACATATAAGGTCCCAAAGGCGAGACCGAATGCATTGCAAATGCTTGTTATTTTTCTGAGGGGAAGGAAAGTACACACGGATTTATGTCCTGAATGGTTTCAGAACCAACATCGTGTTGAGAGTGCAAGTAGAGATGGTAAACGTGTTGCTTCCCAAGTGATGCAGAAGCAGCGTGCCATGAAGGTGAGGCTGGGTGCTGGCAAATGTTTTAAGAATGTGGCTCTTGAAATAAATGATTGGGTCCTTATCAGAAATCCTAAAAAAGGAGGGGGCGTGGCTAGTGCCCGGGGAAAACGGCCGTGTTCCCTTGACTCTCCCGGGACGGTGGCTGGAGCGGCAGTTCCCGCGACTTACCAGATGCCTGTAAGTCCTTCAAAATGACGGCACAGGTTTCGCTTCGTGTGGTGCCCTTATCGCTGTGACTGTTTTGACACGCAGTATCCTGCAAGGCTCATTTTACCGCGATTGCGCTTCTGAGCTGCTCCATCAGCGCGACGTCCGCCATCTTGACTCCAACGAAATTTCTCCTCAGGCGCTGTTGCGGTGATGGCCCCGTAATGCTTATTTTTCATGGAATCCTTTCCTTTGCACAGCGTTATCAAACCCAGATATGTCATATAATCTCCTGCTCACTTCCCTTGACTATTACAATGTTGCTCATTTATTTTTTCTCTTCAAGTGATTTACTTTTTCATCTTTTTGCTGGAATGTGATTGCGCAGCTGTGTATTTTTTCGTCCTTTATAGCATGCTCCTCACATCTTAGATTTCAAAATGGCCGCTGGGAAGGAGCTCCTCAACAAAGCTCCCGGGCACTAGGATCACCAACAAGGTGCAAATCCCTGCTTGCCCCCCCTGCACACCCCTTGTTGCCGTTCCCCACCGGTCCAGGCAAAAGAGGTATGAAGCTGGATTCAACGCTGCCGCCATCCACAACAAAATCGAGAAAGTAGCCGGACGAAGGACCGAAGTTCCGAAACCAAAACTGGAAGTCCCTGGGGCCCGGACACTAGGATCACCAACACTCGGTGGAAATCCCCGCTTGTTCCCACCCCCTACACACCACGTCTGCCGCTCCCCCACCACCGGACCACGCAAGAAGGAGGACGGAAGCCACACATACTGCTGTTGCCATCAGCTAATAAGCCAAAGGGATACTGGACGGAGAAGCGAAGCCCCGGAACGAATCTGAAAGTTCCTGGGGCTCGCAGGCTCCCACCGCCCTGTAAACCGGCTGTGGACACCCTTGCGACACAAGAACACCGGAGGAAAGAAGAAAAAAAAAAACGGCAGGGGGACCACAAGAGTGCTCCGACCCCCACTGCCCGCAGAAGAAGGATCGGAGCCCAGCAAAATGAATGAAGAATCGTGTTCCGGACCCCTAATGATGCTCTTCTGGGGAAAAGAAGAAAAATAAAAGCTCTGATGCACTCACCTCTGGGCAAATCCCTCGTTGGCCCAGCTTTTGAGGCAGGAGCAGCAAAGGAGAAAAGTGGTGCAGAGACTCCTGGACAGCACCGACCCTCGCAGCCCTCGGATGCCTGACACCAAAATGGCCGTCCCGACCAGATTCCATTAGCCGGATCCACGACACCGCTGAGCCAGTAAGTGAGAAATAGTACTGAGGTTCTCGGATCCCCTGCAGGACTGCCTTCCTCACGTTCCTAGTGGAGAGCGACCCCCCCCCGCTTATTAAAACCAGAGCTCTCACCACTCGCCTGTGCCTGTCCCCAATATGGCCGCCATGCCCGAAAATCGGCAGGAAAATGGTAAAAAATGCCACACCTAGAATCTGAACTATACCTATAATTTTCACGATAGTTGACCTGCCCCTATTGCAGCGCGACCCCCCCCCCCACCGCCGCAACCTGTGACCTACCCCATCTCTCCCGAGGTGCCAACCACAAGATGGCCGCCTAAAATCACCTACCCGACCTGACAACCACTAAACCGCCACCACTGAATTGCACTTTAACACCTCGGACAGGAGCTCCAAGCCGCGCACTGTTTGATCCTGTTTGCTTCTGATCTGACACTTCCCCCTATCTCATCTGGTAAATTATTACCTCCTTTGAATGGAAAACACCACAGACTTGAGCTCTATGCTGCTCCGAACCCACCATCAACAGGAAGAAGGTAGAGAGACCGAACGCACGCGTGACCACCATATATTCACGCTTAACTTCCAAAGGGACGCCCAGGTACATTAACTCTCGACTGAGACGACCCCGCAATACACACCGTCCGCATCCCAATCCACCGCACCCCTGAGTTTGCCCTCTTCTATCAGCCCTAGTAATCCACCCGAATCTCTCCAAACTTGAATCTCTCCATCTCTCTCCTACTACTCTCCGAAGACTCCCCGGACACAACTTACCGCCCTCCAGTACGGAGCCCGCCCCCCGCCCCATCCACACACAATGCCTCCCGACACGACAGCCCACACCGCCCCCTCCTCTACGAACCACGTAATTCCGCATGGCCCGAACTCCTTCGCGATCAGCTTCCCACCTGACCTCTCACCCAAAGCGAAGAAGAACTTTAAACAGAAACTGATCAGACAGCACCCCGAGTCACTTTTCGCAGACACCTACCACTGCCACTCCAAAGGAAAGGTAAAAACGGTCCTTATCTTCCACACTGAGAGACACGAAGCATGGAAATCCATTTTCAGATCTCAGCTCAGCATTTCAAAAACCACCAACACCTCACACAGCTGCAAACTAACAATATCACTCCCTTACCGATCAAGGCGTACTGGAAATACCACGGTGACCATCTATTCCAACGGCACCGTCCTGATACAAGCCAACAGCGACAATCTAGAGGCCTTTGACACCCTCTTCCCCTCTCTCCGGAATGCACCCTCTCACACCCCCCTCCCGCCCCTCCTCCCCCCCCGAGGAACCGGACCAGCCGTCTGAACTCAGCTACCGCTTCGGCACTCACTAACAACAGCACACACCCCTCACCACGCAGCATCCCCCCACCACCCCCAGAGAGAACATTTCCCCTCCACTACCCCTGTCCGGCTCTCACCCCCTCCTGACACCCACATCTCCGGTACTCCCGAGCTACCCCGCACGCCCACCTCCTCCACGACACCCCGCGCCTCCCCCAGGGAGAACAGGAACCCTCTACCCCCCCATCAGCTCTCACCGCCACCCGCCACCTACCGCTCCGATACTACCTAGCAACCCCACATTCCCCCCGCCACACGACATCCCTCTCACCACCCCCATGAATAACAGGACCCCCTACTTCCCACCCTCGGCTCTCACTCCCACCCACCACTTGCCGGCTCTAACCCCCACCCACCACCTGCCCCCCACCCACCCCAACCCACTGCGAACAACTTGAGCACCCACCTCCCCACACCCTCAGGCAACAACGCAACTACACCCCAACAAGACCCCTCACCACATGACATCCCCCTCACCACCCCCATAGAGAACAGGACCCCCCTATTGCCCTCCGCTGGCTCTCATCACCAGCTGTCCCCTGCCGGCTCTCACCCCAACCCGCCACCTGCCCTCCACTCGCTCCAACTCACTCCGAACAACCTGAACACCCATCCCCCCGAACCCACAGGCAATATAGCTCCCACACCCCAACAATTCCCCCGCCACCCTGCACTCTCGGCTACGCCCAGATCCCACACTGATAACACAACCAAATCTAGGCTACCTGTCTCCCTAAGACCCTCTCTCCCCAGACCCGAAACAGACAACACAGCCACCACTAAGCTGCCTAACACCCTGAGACTCTCCCCCCCCCTAGGCCCAACACACCCACACAGGTTCAGTCCCCTTACCTCAATGAATTGGAGACTGAGCAGCGACTCTCCATGCTGGAAACCCAGATAACAACTATAATCCGGGGCCTGAGTGAAATCCTAGACAACCTCGCAGCGCCCCAGCATCCACATCACACCCACCCCTCCACCACCCAGACACAACCCATGAAAAAACCAACTTCTTCTGCTCCGCCCTGGACAATGCAAAAAACAGGCCCAATGAACTATTTAAAATCATCAAGCATCAAACCACCAAGCCCCCCTGTCCCCCCCACCCAGGCCTCCAAGGAACTGTGCGAAAACTTCGCCATCTTCTTCGAAGAAAAAATCTCCAAGATTGAACACTCGCTGGACACCAGCACCAACCCTGCCTGCCAAAGCCTGCCCCCAGCTCCAATAGAAAGCACAGGCCTACACCACACAAATACATGGAAGTCCTTCAATCCCATCACGGAAGCCGAGATTATCAAGCTAATCTCCACCTCCAAACCCGCTTCTCACGTCCTGGACCCTATACCCACTCAACTGACCAAAAAACTTAAACTCTCCATAACCCCGCTCTGGTGCAGAATCATCAACAGCTCCCTGAGATCCGGCATCATACCTGAATGCCTTAAAGTCGGCCAAGTAACGCCACTACTAAAAAAAACAGGCCTTGATTGCATGGACCTGAACAATTTCAGACCCGTCTCTAATCTCCCCTCCTATCCAAAATACTCGAGAAATGCGTCCTTTCACAACTGACTCAACACATGGACAACATCAACCTTCTTGACCGCCACCAATCGGGATTCAGAAAAGGTTACAGCACTGAGACGGCGATCCTCAATATCACAGATGACATCCATAAGTCACTGGACTCCGATTACTGCTGCCTTCTCATTCTCCTCGACCTATCAGCAGCCTTCGACACGGTAGATCACCAACTTCTCATCAAGGCCCTACAAGAAAGGGTAGGTGCCGATGAGATGGTCCTCCGCTGGTTCACCTCCTTCCTCCAGAACCGCTCGCAAAGGATAAAAATTAAAAACTTCACCTCCGACCTCCACCCCGTCAGCAGAGGTGTCCCCCAAGGCTCAGTGCTCTCACCACAACTGTTCAACATATACATGGAACCCCTCACCACCATACTTAAAAAGGCGAATATCCCCTTCCACCTATACGCCGATGACACCCAGATCTATCTGGAAACTTCCTCCCCAGACAACATCCTCAGACTAAACAACACCCTAAAAGAAATTCAACACTGGCTGTCCCTAAATCACCTTAAACTTAACCAGGACAAAACGGAGGTCCTCCTCATCTCCAACAAAGAAGAGAACCCACAAATCGCAGAATGGCTTAAAGCTATGGATGCTCTAAACGGCAATCTCACCCTGGCTAACTCCGTAAAATCCCTAGGAATCACCCTAGACCCTAAACTGGACATGACCAACCACATCAAAAACTCTGCAAAGACTGCCTTCCTCAACCTAAAGCTTCTCTACAAAATTAAACCATTCATCCCTACAAAAGACCTCAAACAAGCCACCCAATCACTGGTGCTATCCAGACTCGACTATGGCAACGCAACCTTAACCGGCACCACAAAATCCCACCTGGCTCCCCTCAAAACAACCCTCAACGCAGCAGCCAGAATGATCACTGGAATCAGAAAATACGACCACATTTCACCAGCACTAAGAGAACTAAAATAGCTCCCAGTCGAACATCGAGCTAACTTCAGAACGGCCTGCCTCACGCATAAAGCCCTTCACACTGGAAAACCGGACTATCTGGCCGCTAAACTCAAGAGGGCCGGGCAGACAAGAAACCTCAGGAGTTCGAACTCCCTCCTTCTCATCCCCTTGAGAACATGCAAACACAAAACTGCCGCGAGGTCATTTGCTGGAAACGCGCCAAAAATCTGGAACTCCATCCCAGCAGATATCAGAACTATCCCGTCCTTTACAAAATTCAAAAAACACCTAAAAGCCCTCCTCCTCAACCGCTCCCTCCCGAATGGATAGCCGCCGCCCGCACGCTATCCCTGACGCCGATGCTCTCTGACTCTACAAAGCTCAGATCCACCTCAACCCGCTTCAAGACAAGTGTGCAAATAATTAAGCTGCCTCAAGACCTCAGACTACCTCAATAAAGCATTCAACGAGGCTACCTCAGGACTCAACCACTACCTCAAGAAGCCTCAGCACTCTTGGACTGCCAAACTTTATGTTTTTAAGACTGCTCTACTATGTAAATATTATGAGACACTGTTGTAAAGCGCTCCAATACCCCCGGGTCAGGTCAGCGCTATATAAAACTCCATAAATAAAAAATAAAAATAAAAAATCTCCAAATAAGCCTTCCTCCTGTATTTAAACCTCACAGCTGACTCAACCTACGCTATTGTTACTGTTTGGGACCTATTTTGAAGTCAGTTTTTTTTTTCTGAAGCAGTTCATATTTTGACTAGGGTTACTCACCCCTGTGTATGACTGGTCTGACACTCCATCAGCATCATGGATCTGGCTGCGGTACTTTGCCTTATTGCTTAAACATAATTGGTCTCAACTGAGATAAAAGGAGTCTTCTTATGTAACAGCTGTATCCTCTCTATCCTTGCTGCTGTTTATGACACTATAATTAAACTTAATCCTCATCTGGTGCCCTCTGCATATAATTGTACACAATTATTAGTTCATTACACCTTCAAATGGAAGACTCAATGAACTCATCGCCTAAGGGCATTCCGACATCAGTTGTCAACACATCCTCTGGTACTAATAAAGCGCCTAGCAAAAGACTGAAGAAGGATCCCCCCTCTCCTCCTAAACAACCCTCATCAGTTTCTATGGACCTTCTATTAGAGGAAATCTGAGGTCTTTGCCCTTTTGTGGAAGAAACAAACTCTAAGTTGCAAACTCTGGCAGATAGTTGGTCAAGAATGGAAGAAAGACTCGCCACCGCGGAACAGAATATACAATCTCTCGGCTCATCTAGCATCAAAGTGGATGCTCTCCAGTCTCAAGCGACGTCACTCCAGAAACAGGTTGAAAACCTCAAACAGAAACAGGCGAAACAACCTCCGTATTAATGGTTTGCCAGAGGGTTCGGATCCTATCGCCTTCTTTAAATCTTTCCTTACAAAAATCCTTAATTTACCAGAAGGAACTCTCCTCAATATTCAGCGTGCCCACAGATTGGGTCCTGCATCTTCCATGTCTTCTTCCAACACAAGGAAACCGAGAGGGATCATATTGTACTTCTTGGAATATACTGATCTGCTTAAGGTCTTAACGGCTGTCGGATCCATTAAACGTATTTCTTGGTCAGGTAACTCTTTGTTTTTCTCACAAGATTATGCAAAGACTACTTCAGACAGACGCAAGGAATTCCTGGCAATGAGACCGCACCTCCGTTCCATTGGCGCTCGCCTCGGCCTTTTTCACCCTTGTCTTTTTTAGGTGACCTAAAGTTTTCTTCACTCTTGCAACGCAGAGACTATGGATACTTCCTTACCGCAAAATAAATAGTCTGGTTTTGTTGTATCTCATGTTTTAATATTTATGATCCACTTTAAGATATTTTCTTGGTTTAATGCTAGTTGAAGTTACTGGTTTATTATTCTGCACTGAGTATTACTAACCTTTTTTTCTTTCCTTACAGGTTTCGTCTTCTTCTTGTACGCTTCAATTGCTGTACATGTTGTTTGTTCTGCAACTCTTTCCGCCCTTCCCCTTGGAGTCTGGACGTGTCCTTGTTCCATGTGGCCTCATCCCCCCCCCACCTTTCATTTATCTTGGAATTTTTGTAGGTATGTTTTTCCTTTTCCCTGTGACCTTTTTCATTGTAACTCTATCTTATTCTGCTTCCTTACATTGTTCCTTTCCTCTTCTACTACATTGATTCTCAATACTCACGATACATCTTTTTCTTTTCTCTTCCCCCTCTTTCTGATTTTTTTGAGTTTCAACGTCATTCTATATTTATTCGTATCTTATGTACCTCTTAACGATGTATGCATTATGGCTGGTTCATTTTATTATTCATTCTGCTTCTTTAATTTATAGCTTTAAAAATCATTTCATGGAATGTTAAAGGCTTAAACTCCCCTATTAAGAGACAACGAGTATTATCTTATCTAAATTAGGTGCTAATATTGTTTTGTTACAAGAAACACATCTTAGAGAGTCTGAATCCTTAAAGCTTAAGAAAAACTGGGTTGGCGAAGTCTGTTTCTCACCTGGCGATGGCAAAAGAAATGGAGTTATTACTTTAGTTCATAAATCATTGCATGTTACGCTCCTTTCACAAGATACAGATAAAGAGGGTAGATGGTTGTTTACCAAATTAGAGATTGGAGGGGTTTCTTTCTCTTTTTTTTAATGTTTATGCCCCTACTTCTGGTGACGCCCCCTTTTGGACCCGAAATTTACCGACTGATTACTCAGAATATTGCAAATAAAGTAATCCTCGCCGGGGATTGTAATCAAGTAGTTGACCCTTTTCTTGACCCGAAATCCAAAGTTTCTTTCATACCAACAAAAGCACATAAAACCTTTACACAAACTATAAAGCATCTACACCTTACTGACGCTTGGAGACTATGTAATCCGGCCCTGCAAGAGTATACCTTTTACTCTTCACCTCACCGGACCCAGTCAAGAATTAATTATATATTCACATCACACAATGTCTCCCAATCATTATTGTCGGCTGATATAGGTCCCATACCTATCTCTGATCATGCCCCTGTTTCCATCCAGCTAGATATTTTACCTCAATCTGACTATCCCAGGAGATGGCGCTTTAATAATTCCCTGCTCTTAGACCCACATTTTAACACTTTCTTTATTTCCTTTTTTGATGAGTACTTTCATCTGAATAACACTGACACTTAACCCTTTCATATAATCTGGGATGCTTACAAGGCCTCTGCACGTGACTTTATCATTCGATACACCTCCAATAAACAGAAGATAGCCCGCTCATTGAACACGGAACTTCTCTCTGAGATTAAGAAGTTAGAACATTCCTATTACACCTCTAAATCGAAAGAGTGTCTAACTGATCTGATTAATGCTAAGATTAAATACAACAAAGATACGACAGACAGCGCATCTTTATTTCTATTAAAGACTAGTGCCAGATTCTTCGGAGGACAAAATAAATCTGGTAAATTATTAGCCAACTATCTTAAGGTCAAACAAAATAAACTCCATATTGAATCTATAATAACGGACACTAATACTCCAAAACACAGAGACGCTGATATTCTACAAGAATTTGTTCAATTTTACGAACGACTATATACACCAGAGACCACTCCCACAGACGAGGACATTTCTCTCTATCTCTCCTCAATCCAAAAGCACACAACCTCTTTTTCAAATATGGAACTTCTAGAATCCGACCTTTCTCAGGCAGAATTACTCCACGCACTTAAAACCCTCAAGAAGGACAAGGCCCCAGGCCCGGATGGTTTTACAGTTGAATTTTTTCTGCACTTTGCCCAAATAATCCTACCTAAATTGCATACTCTAATCTCTTCTTTTACTGTTTCAGGTAGCTCCTCAGGTACTTTCTTAGAGGCCCTGATTTGTGTTATCCCAAAGGAAGGCAAAGATCTACATTATTGTAAAAATTACAGACCCATTTCCCTAGTCAATATAGATTACAACATTTTTTCTAAAACATTAGCTCTTCGATTGGAATCGCACCTTCTTCACTTGTTGGGTAAGGAACAAACGGGCTTTGTCAAGGGGTGTTCTATCATTGACAATACTCATTTGTTTTTTTTTTTACATCATTTCCAAATCACCAAATCTCTCAGAGCCTCTTGCTGCCATCGCCCTAGATGCAGAGAAGGCTTTTGACAGAGTGTATTGGCCTTTCATTTTTCAGACACTAAAATGGTTTAGTTTTGGCCCGAAAATCCTTTCCTTGCTCTATTCAAACCCTAAAGTTGCAATTTTTGCTAACGGTCTCACCTCCCCTTATTTTACCCTCCACAGAGGAGTGAGACATGGGTGTCCTCTATCGCCCTTTCTTTTTAACCTGGCTTTAGAACCTTTTTTATCCAAAATAAGACAAAATCAGCCCATCATAGGCTTTACTTCAAACTCTTTACAAATTAAATTAGCAGCATATGCAGATGATATACTTCTATTTCTTTCTCAACCTCACCTTTCCCTCCCGGCCTTTTTAAATGAAGTTCTGTCATATACTTTGGTCTCGGGTTACAGATTAAACAATGACAAGTGCGAAATTTTACCCCTAACCAAATATACTTTAAAAGATGACTTTTTGGTCTCTAACTTTACCTGGAACCCAATTCATATAAAATATCTCTGTATATGGTTCACCCTCCAATAAAACATCAATTCCTTTAAATTTTAACAAATGTATTGAGAAGCTGAATACCCTCACAACTAAATGGCATCCTCTACATCTTTCATGGTGGGGACGCCTCGACACTATTAAAATGATATTAACTCCTATTATCCTCTACATTATTTCTAATATTCCCTTACCCATTCCAATAAAATTGTTTCATAAAATCAATTCCATCCTTACATCCTTTTTGTGGCTTAATAAAAAACCTAGAATGTCATTACTAAAACTGTCACGCCCAAAATCTGAAGGTGGTGTTCACTTCCCTGATTTCCCCAAATATCATAAAGCCTTTTTACTAAGACATATATCCAAGTGGTTGTCTGACCCTTTCTCCTGAATTGCCTTTATGGATTGATCTGGAGAGATCCTTTCTTTCCCCCTTTTCTTTTCAGGAATACTTATCTTTCACGCGTAAACCACAAAAACTATGCACACCAATCATTAACCATTCTTGTAAAATATTGAACACTCTCCGCCACTCCACGCCACATGATATGGATACATTCCTCACTTCCACCATATGGCACAATAGCTTCATCCACATTAAGAATAAACCTATTTACTGGAAAACCTGGAGAGATAAGGGTATTCTGTGGGTTCATCAATTGTTCGATAAAGACACCTTCCTCACTTTTTCAAAGGCTTGCTCTCTTTTTCATTTATCTTCCTCATTTTTACATACATTTTTAGCTTTACGCACAGTTATATTAGATTCACACTCTTATTTTAAATCCCTGCCTCCCCCTTCTCCATTACCAGATTCTACTTGGTATAACCTACTTCGTAGCTTGCCCAAAGCCTCTACTCTTTATTCTTGTTTATTACATCCCTCCACTGCAAGAGCCAAAACAAAACTGAGCTTTCATGGGAAGCCGACCTTGGTATACATTGGCCCATTCCTGTTTGGGATAAGATTTGGACAAAAATTAGGAAATCATCCAGAGCGGCTAGCGCTACACAAACTCTTTTTTATTTACAATAGACTCCTACTAACACCGATTTCCTTACACAAAATGCATCCTGATATTCCGGACTCTTGCTGATCATGTTCACTTCCACAAGCAGATTTACAACATTTACTTTTCTCGTGTCCACAAGTATTGCATTTTTGGAGACTAGTCTGGTCACAAATTAATACCATTTTCTGTGCTAACATTCCCCTGTCTTTTGCAAACATTTTTCTGGGCAGCCTTTCCACTGGTTGGATTAACAAGAAAGCACAATTGCAAATCATTGACTTATTATTAGCAGCTGCTTTTCAGCAGATAACAAAAAACTGGAAAGCTGCTTCCAAACTTTCGTTCTTAGCTTGGTGGTACTCTGTCTGTCACAATCATAGACTGGACACGACCTTTGTATTCCCTATGTCTCTTGCCAAGAAAAGACTACAACTATGGTCTCCCATTACTCAATTCTTAGATAATGATGCTAAAAAATCTTTTGCTCCTGTCCCTCATATGCAAGAAGTTGCTCAGCCTCCTTGAATTTTCTGATATTGTGATTACTATTGCCTTTATTTTGTTCATGGGTCAGCAGCTTGAATTGGCATCTCTTCTGTGTGGGGAGCCAGTGGAGTTTCCTGAGGTGGGGTTTGATGAGGGTTCGTAGGGGAAGGCTGACGATGAGTCTGGCTGTGGCATTCTGTATGGTCTGAAGTTTCTGTAGAAGGTGTGCGCCGATTCCTATGTAGAGAGCTTTGCCGTAGTCCAGTCAGCTGGCGATGAGGGCTTGTATCACAGTGCGTCTCGTGTGTAGGGTTAGCCACTTAAGATCTTACGTAGCATGCGCAGAGTGCGGAAGCAGGCGGAGGAGACGGCGTTGATCTGTGATTTCATGGTGAGCTTGTTGTCAATGATGAATCCGAGTTTATGGCGTGGTTGGGGGGATTGGGTGCGGATCCTAGGTCCGAGGGCCACTAGCAATCATTCCATGGGTTGCTGCTGTTGCCCAAGATCAGTACTTTCATCTTGTCGGTGTTCAACTGCAGGCAGTTGTTCCTCATCTAGTCAGCAACGTTTGTCAAGCATCTGTGGAAGTGGGTTTTGGTAGTGTTGGGGTCGTCGGTGAGTGAGGGGATGAGTTTGGTGTCGTCTGCGTAGGAACTTATGTTGAAACCGTGGGATCTGACGATGTTGGCCAGCGGGGTCATATATGCGTTGAAGAACGTGGGGCTGAGGGATGAGCCCTGGGGGACAACGCAGGTGATCTCCTTGGGTTCAGAGGTGAAAGGGGAGGTGGATCCTATGGGTTCTTCTGGTGAGGAAGTAGGTGATCCATTTGAGAGTGTCCCCTAAGATGCCAATTTGGTAGAGTCTTTCGATCAGTATGTGGTGGGATATGGTGTCAAAGGCTGCCGAGAGGTCGAGGAGGATCAAAGCTGCTGTTTCTCCTTGGTTGAGGAGGGTTCCAATTTCGTTGCTGGTTGCGATCAGGGCGGTTTCGGTGCTGTGCTTTAGTGCATGATTAGGTAATCCAGTTCAGTTTTTTTTTTTTACGTTCTGGTTCTTCTAGACTTAATTATATAATGGGTTCAACAGGACTGTAATCCCAGAATAAGAGATCAAATAACAAGATTGAAGTTTTTGACATGAAAACTATAGAAACCATATACACCATACGTATCAATGCTTGAACATCATAGATGTAATGATTATTGATATAAAAGAATTTCACACATATTCTGGTAACAGTATATTGACATAAGACCACATTCAATAATTACACATTTTTATCTGCTGTATCCTATTTAATTTCTTTTTAATTTTCTCTTCAGTTTTTTGACTCAAACACAACTGCACCTAGCATTTTGATAATGGTTCCCGAAGACTTTCTTTTTTATATTGCACCCATTCCATTTAAAGACGACATACTAGCCAACTTCAGCAGAAAATCACAACAGGAATAACATGGCAGTTGTTATCACCGCTCCATCACCAGCAGAGATCAGAGAAAACTAAAGAAGAAATGGTGGGTCACCGGAAATTATCATTGTATGAAACCCAAGGATGGTGTGGTGTTCAATCATTGAAGCCTCTGGTGTATATCATTTAAAAACAAAAAAATAGTTTTGGTGTCAAAACTTGAATCGTGTAATCTGATCTCTTGATAGACTGCATATATATTTATTTTTGTAACATAATTTCTGATGTTGAAATGAGAATGGCAGACAGCAACTGTGCCAGAGAGGTGTCTTGGACAAAAATATGTGGATGTATGACCTTACAACCCGAGAAAGATTCGAAGATACATTGGTCATGGCTTAGAGGGGACGAAAATAGTGAGAGGGGGGCTTCTGACTAGACCATTGCTCCTGCTACACTCCATGTAGCCACAACTACCCACTCTCAATCTGAGTGTGCTGATAATGCCACACCGTACTAGCCAGTGTGGAATGTTAGGCTTCGAATAAAGTCTCTAAATTCCTAGTGTTCGTGCTGGTCAGATGTGGTATTAGCACTAATTTGTGCTTGCAAACTTCCAGAACTTCAGAGAAAATTCTTGGAGAATAGAAACCAGAGTCAGAATAGATTAAGTAGCTTTTGTATGACCGTAACATGGTACATTGTGGCCAAAGTGGAGAACTCGTCCGCACTCTTCAGAGCCCCCTTTATTCTCTTGTCTGGATCATTAATTGAGAGCTCACCAGATATCACGGTGGCAAATTATTGAAGTAGCTCTTCGTGGTGACTTCTATTCGTACTAAATGTTGCCCAGAAGTTTGTAACAGGCTGGCAGGAGGACAGAGCTATTGAAAGGATCAGCAGACTGCTGCTGTTGTCTTCACCATTTCCCTCCTTTATACTTTTTATGCTCCACTCAGAGTCCTTGCAGTCTCAGGTATGTGGCTGGACATCTTATAATCTAGATTCTTATCTCCATGCCTTTTGTATCACTCTGTACCTTGCATTGTGAGTCTACTGTGACCAGAAGCCCATGAGAGAGGCTGGCACCTCAGAGGTCTGCTTGCTTGGACAATGGCTTCGAACTATTCGCCCATTTTATGGTCTTATTTTTTAGGATGATGCCCAACTTCCATAGGTTAGGGATGATGCCCAACTTCCAGAGTTTAGAGAAGTTTATTTAGGAGGGACTTGTAGCCAAAGTCTGGCCAAAACTGTATTGACGCGGCTGAGCATGGTTCTACGCTCAGTTTTGAGGCTTCAAACCTGGTAGCGGTGTTCTTATCTTCAGCAAGATCAGTTGTTGGAATGGTGAAAGTGGGAGTGAAGTTTGTGGGGGTGATTAGGATGGTAGACTAATAATTATTGAGTATAACCTGACAAATTGCATTTATTTTGTTTACAATATAAAGGCGAGGCAGTTCCTCAAAATGATATGTAGATTTACCATGTGCTTTTTTTAGGAATCCATCGTCCATACTGTAAAGCAAAATGAACACTGATAAATGTAGACTGCAAAACTAAAGACCATACCAAAATATCTCCCAGAAGAGGGAGAGGATGTAGCCGTCGACCTCGAAGCTGGGGAACCGGGTTCGAGTCTCGGCAACGACGCTCAACATCTTGTGATTCTGGGCAAATCACTTAATCTCCCTGTGCCTAACAAAAATGAATGTGTAATAAAACTGGCGCTCATGTAAAGCGCTCCGATACCCTATTTCTTCGGGTCTAGTTTGCGCTATATAGAACTCTAAAAAAGAAATTAAAAAAAGAAATCTTGACGGGCCGTTAATCGCACCGTCCGTTGCATGCTCTTAAACATCCAAGACATGGCATTAGGAATGTAACTTAACCCAGTCCTTTAATAGGTGGGAAGTTGTTTAGAAGGATTTGGGAATTTTTTGACTGTTCAAATGTTTGTAATCTGCCTTCAGTTTTGCAGTTCAAATTTGTCTTTGTTTTCGTGGTCTGTTTTTGTAGTCTGCATTTTCACTTGGAGCAATTAATATGTCAGGATCCTACAAAATCGGACTTTCCAGAGTACATTTTGTAACCCTGAAGCGCAATTTAGGTTTGACTGAAGCGCCATTTAGGTTTGACTAGTGTTCTTGTATTGCTTATGAGCACATATAAATCCTCCGAGTAAATGTGTCCGAGCATGGGATGGCAACGCCCGGGAATGGCGTGACTGTCTATATCATTGTATAAAGAGCTACAGACCAAAATAGGCAACTGAGCACTTTGTAGGGCACAAACCGGGTTGCCAAAAAAGTAGTGTATTAGGCGTCTTCCTATAAGGAAGATGCTGATTGGTGACTGGTAATTCCTTGGGGAGAAAGTTCTGATGTATGCAGGCAATGCCTGGAAAGGCTCTTTTCACTGTCTTTTTTTTTCTTTTGCTCTTAGGTGGGATCAGAAGGTGTTTCTCAGATAACCTCATCGACTGTTAAATTTTTAAATAATAATAGCAGATTAATAAACTGTGCCTACATAAAAAAGGAAAATGTAAAATAATTTTTTAAACGCTATAAATGTGAAGGAATTTGAAATTGGAGGCAAAAAATTATGGGGGTGTCCGTTGCTTGATTTGTGGGAGCAGCGCATGTTCAGCAAACAAAACTAGCACGTATGATTGGTGGTCCTGGCTGGTGCCGAGATCATGTATTGGGTACAATAAGACAAAGTGAAATGATAGAATCTAGCATATCGTTTGGTCTTTTAAAAATAAAACGACATTTTGGAAACCTTGCATCTTACCCATTAAAGTGTATTTTTTGTATATTTTTGTTTGTTTCTTAATTATATAAAATGTTTAATAATTTGTGTATTTGTTTGATGTATATTTGTTTCTGTATTTGTACATTTGCTTGAAGTTCAACTCATGGAAATTGCTTGGACCAGGATCACTAGCTTCGAGTAGTAATACAGGGGAGTTACACAGAAGTAATAAGAATCACTGAAAAAGAAAATGCGGAGGGCTATAATTACAACTGTTAAATTGATACTGACATTTTCTTTCTTGTCCAGGTCTCTCTCTGACTGCCATCACCAGACACATCTGGTCACCTTGGAGGCCATGAACTGGGACACAAAGATCAACTCCATCCTTACTGCGACAGACAGCAACGTGGACAGCATTAAGGTAAGCAAACCTGGGTCACCGGACATCATGTAGTTTCAACAGTTCCCACCATCTGTAGTGCCATTAGTCACGCTGCTATCAGTTTCCATCATATCCTAACACAGTATTCAAATAACATCTAAACTGAACAATATTCTTTACACCACACATATATTGAGAACCAGCCCGATATGTCAAAAATGTTTTTTTTTAAAGTTATTTTCTTTATTGTTTAAAATCTAAAAAGCGTTAATGGAATGCAAGCTGTCTCTCAGCTGCATGCCAACACTTGTTTTTGTTGAAAAAATCTCCTTTCCTCTGGGTTTTACTGATTACAAACAAACAAACATAGCTCAGCCAGTTTTTAGGCCAAGCTTACGAGACAGCACTTGCTGTCTGGTTGCAAAATACCTATTATCAGTTTACCAAGAACTTACAAGGTCTTACCTATTGCTTATCATTGGTTGGCTTTATTGTCGCTCTCATTTCCTTGCATCTTATTTAATAGCTTTCCTTGTTTCTCTTGTGTTTGTCCCTCCACTGGAGCATAGCCCCCTTACCATCTCCCTGATTGAACGACTTCCATCCTTCCTGTCCTTCCTCTGCTCACTTTTAGGGAACTACTTTTTTCTTAAGTACTCCATGAGAGTGCATGTGTTTTCCAGCAACTTTCTGTACTTCTCCCCTGCCAAACTTCCTCCCTCCCCCGCACTCTGTGGTACTTTCTAGTTCAAGTTCTTCTACTGTCATCTCTTGTTGTTCTTCCTCCAGTGCTGCTTTTCCTCTCCACTGCCATCTCCCCTTTACTTTCCCCCACCCGCTACTCTATTTGCACAAAGCCCACCATCCTATTTTTTTGTGTGCACTTTTACTTTTTTTCGTGGTGAGGAGTAAAATAATGCTTTTGCGCTACTTCTATTTATATTCTTTAATTTATGGATCCTTTTTGGTATACATGCAGAATTACATATGCACATGCCTACAAAATGATGTAGCTGCTGAGGCTGATTTTTCACGCCTTTTATTATTATTTTTTTTAAACTTTTGGCTATGTGTTAAATTGTCATACACCTATGTTGCAATATTTGTTTTTATGCCTTTATTTCTGTTGTTTCTTTTACCTCGCCTTACTTTCTCTATTTAGTATGTTCCCTTAGAACCCTGACTGGTATGTTCGAACAACCAAAAGTGACATGTGTGAGACATCAGTGGAGTGTTTGGTGTTACCTATATTTGTACTTGCAACAAGTGGTGACAAGATTGGTCTCAGGCATTCATCGTACTCTGAGCACCATCTGCAGCATCAAACCACTGCACTCACTCTTTACCTTGCCTTGCTCTTCGTCAGCTGGGTGCGGTTTCCTTTATTCAGAAGAGCAAACTTTTTTTTTAATTTGCAGGGATATAAAATCTGTTAAAAATAAAGTAGCCCAAGTCAACCAGAGTGAAGCTCAAGAAGAAGAGTATTGTCATAAATGTAAAAAGATGGTACTTGCAGCAGGTGTAGCAGATGATTCTGTTGCGGGGATTCTGCACATACGCAGAACTATGCGCAGGAAAACAGGACCTCGGTGTATAGGGGCTGAATCTTCCTACCACCTTAGTACTCAAAATCCCCAAACCGACTAGCTATAGTGTCTCATTCGTTCTCCTACATAATCATGAAGCTACAAATAATTAGACAACCCAGAACACAACACTGCCGACTCTCTCAGGAATCGCGGTAGCAAGATATTTCCTTTCGCTCACTCACTCGTACTTGTCCACAATAAGAATTGTCAGAGTCACAGTTATAGTTCAAAATGGTTATTTTAACTATTGTGCTCTATAATGCAGTATACGAGCCACTACCAGCAGCGAAATGCATAAACCTAAAACAGTTGGCATTGTTGCAATTCCATAGAATATAAAGGGGGATGTCATCATATACAGACAGTGGAAAAAGGACTATAAGGTCCAACCACCCTCCCTTTGGTAAGGTGAAGTTTATTATATAAAGGAAGATCTCTGGGCTTAGTCAGCCGACCCCATAATTTAGTGCCTAGATGGAAGTTTTACATCATAGGAACAGCATAGTTCTTCTCCTGGAAAGGTCCCTCTCCAAGTGTGTGTATTGAACAACATGCATCCCCTTAATATCAAAGCACGAGTTTCGAGCAGCGCAGCTGTTAGCATGTTTTGTCTAGGTGCTAGGGAATGAATGAATGAATGAATGAATATTAGACTTCTAAAGCGCAAACTTAGCCCAGAGGCGTCAAGGCGCTACAAGAGGGACTGTCATACAGAAATAAAGTAAGGCTCAGACTGATATCTCTGTGAAGTGCCAAGTCTTCAGAGCCTTGCGGAAGAGAGAATGAGACGCTTGTCCCGAGAGATCGCCAAGAAGGGAGTTCCATAGCCTGGCAGCAAAAAATGGAGAACGCCCTGCCTCCCCATCTAGACTTCTTGAACCTTGGGACTGTCAGCAGATTTTTACTAGCTGATCTAAGCTGCTTGGTGGGAACATAGCGCTGGAACAGCCCTTTGATAGTATCCGGGCCTAGACCATAAAAAGCCTTATGAGTAAGGCATAGGGCTTTGAACAAAATTCTTTGATTTAAAGGAAGCCAATGCTGCTTGCTGAGGGAAGCCGAGACTGAGCGGTATTTCGGAACGTCCATCACCAGTCTGGCTGCTGCATTCTGCACCAGCTGCAGACGACGAACAAGGCCCTTGTTAATGCCCAGATAAAGGGCATTACAGTGGTCTAATCTGGACATCACTAAGGCAATCACTGCCTGTTTTCGGGGGGCAAACGAAAGGAAATGGGAAATTTTCCTGAGGATTCTGATAATCCCAAAGCAGGTGGATACCGTTCTGTTAATCTGCAGACTCAAAGAGAGAGAGTTGTCCACAATAACCCCTAAGTTTTTTCCCTGGGATACAGGACAAGGACAACAACCAAGCGTATCTGGCCACCAATCGTTTGACCAGATATCCTGTTGGTTTCCAAAAATTAGGACCTCTGTTTTTTCCCCCGTTAAGTTTGATAGTTCTCAACCATCCAAGAGGAGACTGCTTGCATACAATTTTTAAAGTTTGTAGCAGATTCCCTAACGCTGTGAGTAATAGACACCATAATTTGCGTGTTGTTGGCGTAGGACAGTACCTCCAATCCAAAGGATCTTACAATCCTTGCCAGTGGGGCGACATAAATGTTAAAAAGGGTCGGGCTCAGAGAGGAGCCTTGCGGGACTCCACATAACAACTGGTTAGGGGCAGAGTGGAATTGACCCATTTTCACTATCTGTGTCCGATCACTGAGGAAGGAGGTAAGTAGCTTGAGGGCCATGCCCCCTATCTCCTTGAGCCATTCCACCAGTCTCAAAGGAGATAGGGTATCAAAGGCTGCGGTAAGGTCAAGAAGAACCAACAGCGTGGTGTGTCCTGCGTCAACCTGAACACGAATATTATTGAGTACCGAGGTTAGCACTGTCTCTGTGCTGTGATTACTTCTAAAACCACGCTGCGAACCCTCGAGCAGCTGGTACTCACATAGATAGGAACTGAGGTGGGAATTCAAGTATTTCTCCAAGATTTTGGCTGGAACTGGTAACGGGGAAATTGGGCGATAGTTTTTTTAATTCCGCCGAGTCCAGAGAAGGTTTTTTAAAAAGAGGTTTAACCACCGCAGTCTTCCAGGGGATGGGGTACTGCCCCACTGAAATGGCAAAATTGAGTACTGAGGTAAGGTGCGGGACAATAGCTTCCCTACCTATTTTCAGGATCTTCAGAGGGCATGACTCCATCGGGGACCCAGATGTAATTCCCCTTAACAGGTGGTCCGTAAGTTCTGGAGACAGGGGGGGAAAGGTGAGTAGCTTAGGTATCTCCTCCGTGGCTGTGGAGACGTTGGAATAGAGGTGGAGGGGATTAGGAGAGACTAATGGGCCACTTTTAGCATTAGCAGTTTCCAACGAGGAGTATATATCCATGATTTTAGTGCGGAATAAATCAGCCATTCTATCACAGAGCTCCTGAGAGGTATCCATCAGGTCCGAGACAGGAGGGGAAACAAGCGAATTAATAACATTAAAAAGCTCTCTAGGAGATTTAATAGATTCAGTAGCCTTTGAGTAAAATAATACTTTCTCCTCAATAATGGCCGCTTTGTATTCTCTCAGGCGTTGTTTGTGTAGCTCTCTACCCGCAGGAATAAGATCTGCACGCCTTATCCTTTCCTGCTTGCGACAGGACTGCCTCATTTTTTTAAGTCTGTCGGAGAACCATGGGGCAGAGGGTTTTTTCCTTGCAGTGTAGTGCTCCTTAAAGGGCGCTAAACTATCCATGGCTGCTAACAGCCAATTAGAAAAATCAACCGCCACTGAGTTAGCATCTGCGTGCACAGGGGCCCGATAGTTTTTTAACATGTTGAGAAGAGCCTCTTTGCTAATGAGGCTAAGATTTCTCTTTTTCTCCATTGCCCTATTAATAGCGGGAACAGTGCCTGGTACCAAAATCTGGAGATTAAAAGGAATGGCATGAT
Organism: Calotriton arnoldi; assembly: GCA_963921515.1. Classification (NCBI taxonomy): domain Eukaryota; kingdom Metazoa; phylum Chordata; class Amphibia; order Caudata; family Salamandridae; genus Calotriton; species Calotriton arnoldi. The sequence continues at coordinate 2,016,520 of CAWUFW010001484.1, read as the reverse complement.
GGTCTGACCAGGAGAGAGGTATCGGCTCTCCTACCTTAATCCGTAGGTCGTTAGAAAATATGCCATCTAATATATGTTCTGCCACATGGGTGGGGCTCATGACCAACTGTGACAAGCCACAGCAACCCAGAACCGCCTCAGTGACCAGAACTGACCAGAACAGAATAACAAGGGGCATTGTTTATTGACCCTGCACATTGTGTTCAGACTAAACTCCAGGAACAATCAATCAATCAATCAATCAATCACGGCATTTATAGAGCGCGCTACTCACCCGGGAGGGTCTCAAGGCGCTGGGGAGGGGGTAAGTTACTGCTCGAACAGCCAGGTCTTGAGCTGCTTCCTGAAGGAGAGATGGTCCTGGGTTCGCCGAAGGTGAGTGGGGAGGGAGTTCCAGGTCTTGGCTGCCAGGTAGGAGAAGGATCTTCCTCCGGCGGTGGTTCTGCGGATGCGTGGTACGGTGGCGAGGGCGTGGCTGGTTGATCGTAGCTGGCGGGTGGGCGTGTAGAAGGTCATGCGGTCGTTGAGGTACTTTGGGCCCAGGTCGTGGAGGGCCTTGTGTGCGTGGGTGAGGAGTCTGAACGTGATTCTCTTGCTGACGGGGAGCCAGTGCAGGTCTTTCAGGTGTCCGGTGATGTGGCTGTGTCGGGGGATGTCCAGGATGAGTCGTGCGGAGGCGTTCTGGATGCGCTGGAGTCTTTTTGAAGTTTGGCTGTGGTTCCGGCGTAGAGGGTGTTCCCATAGTCCAGTCGGCTGGTGACGAGTGCCTGGGTGACGGTCTTCCTGGTTTCAGTGGGGATCCATCTGAAGATCTTGCGGAGCATGCGCAGGAGTGTTGAAGCACGAAGATGAGGCAGGCGTTGACTTGTCTGGTCATCGACAGGGAGGAGTCCAGGATGAAGCCCAGGTTTCGTGCGTGGTCCGTTGGCTTGGGCGCGGTGCCCAGGGCCGGGGGCCACCAGGAGTCGTCCCAGGCGGAGGGTGATGAGCCCAGGATGAGGACTTCCGTCTTGTCTGAGTTCAGTTTAAGGCGGCTGTTCCTCATCCAGTCGGCGACGTCTTTCATCCCGTCGTGTAGGTTGGCTCTGGCGGTGGTGGGGTCGTTGGTGAGGGAGAGGATCAGCTGGGTGTCGTCGGCGTAGGAGATGATGTTGAGGTTGTGTTGGCGTGCGATGGCTGCGAGGGGCTCATGTAGACGTTGAAGAGGGTTGGACTGAGTGAAGATCCTTGTGGAACGCCGCAGATGACTTCGGTGGCCTCGGATCTGAACGGGGGAGGCGGACTCTCTGGGTTCTTCCGGCGAGGAGCGAGATGATCCATTCCAGTGCTTTCTCTCGGATTCCGATGTTGCTGAGGCGCTTCACTAGGGTGCGGTGGCAGACGGTGTCGAACGCCGCGGAGAGGTCCAAGAGGATGAGGGCTGCTGTTTCCCGTTGTCGTTTAGGGTTCTGATGTCGTCGGTGGCTGCGATAAGGGCGGTCTCGGTGCTGTGGTTGGCCCGAAACCCGGACTGCGAGGGTCGAGGATCCATTCGTCTCGAGGAAGGCGGCAAGCTGTCTGTTGACGGTCTTCTCGATGACTTTGGCCGGAAACGGAAGGAGCGAGATGGGACGGTAGTTCTTGAGGTCGGTGGGGTCCGCCGTTGGTTTCTTCAGGAGGGCGGTAAGCTCGGCGTGCTTCCAGCTCTCCGGGAAGGTGGCGGTGTGGAAGGAGGAGTTGATGATGTCCCGGAGATGGGGTGCGATGGTGGCGTCGGCTTTGTTAAAGACGTGGTGTGGGCAGGGGTCGGTTGGTGATCCGGAGTGGATGGAGTTCATCGTGCGGGTGGTGTCTTCGGTGCTGATCGGGGTCCAGTTGCAGAGGGTGGTGGTGGCGGGCGTTGGTTCGGCGGTAGGGTGCGTGGTTTGTGCGTCGAAGCTGTTATGTATGTCGGTGATCTTGCGGTGGAAGAACGCGGCGAGTGAGTTGCAGAGGTCTTGCGAGGGGTGATGTCGTTGTTTCCGGCGCTGGGGTTGGAGAACTCTTTGACGATGCTGAAAAGTTCCTTGCTGTCGTGGGCGTTGTTGTCCAGTCGTTCTTTGAGTGCCGACTTCTTGGTGGCACGGATCAGCTGGTGGTGTTTGCGGGTGGCGTGCTTGAGGGCGGTCCTGTTGTCTGTGGTCTGGTCGAGTCGCCAGGTTTTCTCGAGAGTGCGGCAGTTCTTCTTGGATTCCTTGAGTTCGTTGGTGAACCAAGGGGTTTTCTTGCTTCCGGGTCTGCTGGGAGGGTTTTTAGTGGTGCGAGGTCGTCGGCGCAGGCGGTCAGCCACTTGGCGAGGTTGTTGGCTGCTTCGTTTGGGTCCGTTGTGTTGGTGGGTGTGTTCTGGCTGAGGGAGGCGGTGAGCTGCTCGGCGGTGATCTTGCTCCAGCTCCGGCGGGGAGCCTGTTGCGGGTGGTGGTGGGTCGCAGTCTTGCTGAAGTGGACGCAGCTGTGGTCGGTCCAGTGGAGTCCGGTGGCGTGGCTGAAGGAGATGTGCTTGCTGGAAGAGAAGACGGGGTCAAGCGTGTGGCCGGCGTAGTGGGTGGGCGTGTTCACCAGTTGCTTGAGTCCGAGGTTGGCGAGGTTGTCCAGCAGGGCGGTGGTGTTTCTGTCGTTGTTGTTCTCCAGGTGGAAGTTGAGGTCCCCTAGGAGGATGTAGTCGGCGGAGGGCATGGCGTGCGGGCTGATGAAGTCTGCGATGTCTTCGCTGAATAGTGTGCGTGGTCCCGGGGGTCTGTAGATGAGGGTTCCTCGGAGGGTGGTCTTGGGGTCAGTGTGTATTTGGAAGTGTAGGTGTTCGGCGGCGGTGAAGGTCTCGTCGGAGTTAGTCGAGATGCGGATGGTGTTCTTGTGTACGATGGCGATGCCTCCTCCCGTCTGGTTGACGCGGTCCCTCCGGGTGATCTTGTATCCGTCCGGGATGGCTATGGCGATGTCGGGCGCTGAGGAGGCGTTCATCCAGGTTTCGGTGAGGAAGGCGATGTCCGGTGCTGTTGCGTCGAGCAGGTCCCAGAGTTCCACGGCGTGCCTGTGGACGGAGCGGGTGTTCAACAGGATGCATTTCAGGTGGTTGCTGCTGGTGCTCGACTTGGCGGAGGTGGTGCACGTCCGGGGTCAGGTGAATCGGCAGGTTTGGCAGGTGAAGGGTCCGTGGGTGCGTCTCGGTGAGGCTCGGTAGCAGGCAGGGTTCCGGCCGGCATTGAGTGCGGTGAGGGTGGCGGCGTCGTAGGTCCGTCGAGTAGTGTTGCATCGGTGGGATCCAGGGGTTCTGGCGCTGGGCGCGGTCCAGTCGCGGACGGGCGCAGACGGGCTTGCCTTAGGCGCGCCTTCGGCGCGCCAGCGGCGCGCCCGCTGCGCAGCGGCCGCCATTTATGGGGAGGTGGGAGGGAGGAGCAGCGGGGAGGCGGGAGGCAGGGGCAGCGAATGGGCAGTCAGGGGCGGGGCCGCAGGGACGCAGCGGCGGGAATGGCGAGAGGCAGCGGGGGCACAAGTACAAGGGAGAGAAAACGGACAAAAATACAAGCACAACGCAAATGGGGCAGCGAGGGGCACAGATAGGAAAAAAGGGGGAGAAACAGACAAATTACAAGCACAACGCAAATGGGGCAGCGAGGGGCACAGAAAGGAAAAAAAGGGGGGAGAAAACAGACAAATTACAAGCACAACGCAAATGGGGCAGCGAGGGGCACAGAAAGGAAAAAGGGGGAGAAACAGACAAATTACAAGCACAACGCAAATGGGGCAGCGAGGGGCACAGAAAGGAAAAAAAGGGGGAGAAAACAGACAAATTACAAGCACAACGCAAATGGGGCAGCGAGGGGCACAGAAAGGAAAAAGGGGGAGAACAGACAAATTACAAGCACAACGCAAATGGGGCAGCGAGGGGCACAGAAAGGAAAAAAAAGGGGGGAGAAAACAGACAAATTACAAGCACAACGCAAATGGGGCAGCGAGGGGCACAGAAAGGAAAAAGGGGGAGAAACAGACAAATTACAAGCACAACGCAAATGGGGCAGCGAGGGGCACAGAAAGGAAAAAAGGGGGGAGAAAACAGACAAATTACAAGCACAACGCAAATGGGGCAGCGAGGGGCACAGAAAGGAAAAAGGGGGGTAGAAACAGACAAATTACAAGCACAACGCAAATGGGGCAGCGAGGGGCACAGAAAGGAAAAAAAGGGGGGGAGAAAACAGACAAATTACAAGCACAACGCAAATGGGGCAGCGAGGGGCACAGAAAGGAAAAAACGGGGGGGAGAAACAGACAAATTACAAGCACAACGCAAATGGGTTAGCGAGGGGCACAGAAAGGAAAATGGGGAGACAGGCAAGAAATACGGGCACCGGGGCCACAAGCGGAGGGCGATCTTACCTGCAGAAGCAGCGGGCAGACAACACAGGCGGAGCTGTGTGGTGGGGGAGCGACCTACCTGGCAAGGTCAAGGGAACAGGCAGAGAACGCAGAAAGCAAACAGTTCTCATGTGAAAGGCACAAACAGAGTCTTGCAAAATAAAGTCATGTAGTATTGTGCGCAAAAGCAGCATCATGGCAGCAATGCTCATGCTAACTTAGCAATGTCGACAATGACCCTAATGGCCATATAAAAATTCCACAGATGATGATTAAGACTTAAAGGCTACCCAGGTGTGACATGGACACAACAGAAGGGGACTTAGGGGTCATAGCTGCCCAATCTCCCCATTCACCTCTCTTACCAAAGACTATTTTCATCACAAGGTTAAGGAGGTAGTTGAAGAGCTTCCGCCTCTGGATGTGAGAGCTGTTTCCTTTGATGGTTGCAGGATAGAGTTCCTAGGATACTTTGCTGACAATGTAAGGTTCAAGGACTGGGGAGCCTGTATTAAGATTTATATTGCTGATAAAGGAGTGTGTGTTTTTGGATGGAGAGATAAATATATAGATCAGGTACTCTACTCAAGCCGTGTTCTCCTGATCAAGTCTTAGGTGCTCATTTAGAACCTGATGAAGATCTAGTTTGTATTATCAGAGAGGAATTCCATGGTGTGTTTTGGGAGCACTGGGTAAGCTTAAAGGGTACCAGAACAAGATTATCCTTAACAGTAATGATGTAATGTAATGTAATGTAAATTCGTACTTGTAAAGCGCACTGCCACCCCAACTGGGGCATCCTGGCGCTATACGCATACTGCTGTGGAACCCTTCCTGGCTATTCCCTGTGAAATGTCCACTCCTGGGCACCCCCAAGGTGAAGCCAGGCATCCCAGCGCTGGTGGGGCCGTTGTGGAGATTAAGCAAGCTATTGCCCAGAGTTGCAGAGTGGGACCCATGATTAGAATAGGCACCGAGGCGAGAATTATCAGGTCCGAGGAAATTGAGTCCAAGACCCACCGAGGCGGGAATTGAACCCTGGTCCCGGGCCAGATCTCTGCATCAGGGTCTGCCGCTCTAACCATTGAGCTACACTTCTCCACTGGATGTCCACTGTCAAGCAAAAACTAATTGGGTTCCCATAATTGTAAGGAAATAACTACAGGCCATACTTAAGGTGATGGTTTGGGATGATACTGCAGAGGAAGTGAAGTTACCCCAGTTATGTTATTGAAGAAAGGTGATGGCAAATTACGTCTGTGCATTGACTTGAGAGCTTTGAACAACTTTGTAGTAGTTGATCATTACCTATTGCCTAATATCAACAAGATGCAGTCTATGTTGGATGGTGCAACAATATTTTTTTTACCTTCGGTCTCAAAGCAGCATTTCACCAAGTAGTGCTGGCTACTGAATCCAGACTGCTTACTACTTTTATTACCAGTCTAGGTCTTTTCTGTTTCAAATGATTACCATTAAGCCTGACTTCAGACATTTTTCAGAGACTCATGTTTAAGATCATTAAAGATCTGGATTCAGCTGTCAAGGTCTTCCAAAATGACATGTTAGTTTTGTAAGACAAGACCATAGAAGATCACTTGGAGGTTCTCAAAGAAATATGCTTCAGACTTTAAAAATACGATTTGGTTTAAAGGACTTACAGTTGTGCCTTGTTTCTAAGTAAGGTGTATTATATGGGACCTTCAATCTCAAGTCAGGGTGTTGTACCGAAGGTAGATCTGTAGAAGCTATGAAGCATGCCTGTACCCCTGATTCCAAAGAAAAGCTACTCTTGTTCGCAGGACTCTGTGAATATTAATGCACATTCACCGGAAACTTTGCAGAATTATTGGAACCTTTTAGAGACAAGAGTTTGTGGTGGGGATGAGCATTTGACTCAGGCATTTGACTCAGGTAAGGATGCAGTACCTTATGTGGCTAATAGAGGTCCCTTTACAACTGTACAGGAACACCTAGTAACAGCCTGGGGTACTGCACCCTTTCCTTGCTTGTGGATTTTCTTTTATTCCTTATACCACTGCTGGGGTAGTTTTTTAACAAACTAAAAAAATCTAACAACCATCATCATTTGCAATGCCAATAACTCAAACGTTCACTAATGCGAGATCTATTGCATTGCAAATGCTTGTTTTAACTTAAGAGTTCAATTGTTCCGTTTCAGCAGCACTGGAAAACTTCAAAGTACAAAGGAGCCAACCTTATTAGTAGCTCACTAGCACCATCTACCTGATGTTTTTAAATGTTCCTATGTAGCGATGTTATCTACCTCCAGTCGCAATTTTTCCTATGGCAAGTTTCCGATTTACATAAGTTTAAAATAGCAATGCCTTTGACAATGTATGAGTATTATTTTTAAAAGCCGAAATACCGATAAACCCAGTCTTTTGTTCAACTGGACATTAAGGCCGTATTTAAAGGGCTTTTCTACAGACTGTGTGGTTTCAAATGAATCAGTCCACTGAGTGCGCCCCGCCCCCCCACCCCTCCTGTAAAGTCTGGATGATATATATCCCCTGTCCACTAATGCAGAAGTGGTGCTGTCATGTCCTAATAAACTCTCTTCCCCCTGTAGCAGTTGTGTGTCAATACAGCTTGGGGGAAATTATTTTTGCTTAATGGACAAATGTAAGTAACACTACTTAAGTTTAAACGTAGCATGTTGTATGAGTGCTGCAACTAAGCTTTCAGTATGTATTGGTTTACCTAGTTTAATACCACTTTATCTTTCAAAAGAATTATATAGTTTCATACCCATATCATCTCAAAGGTCGGACAACCTTGGAGAATAATACAAGATATTTTACTTTAATATAGCTGATATTATCACCTGCCACTCGTTTCGTTCCCTAGTTTGTCGACCTCGGCAGATGAAAAGGTGTCGTCGGCCTTGCTGACGTGTGTACACACCCTTCTCTGGAGCATGTGCTCTACCCGCAGATCTACCGTACTTATTAAACAGGACGATGTTTTTAAACCGCAATGAACAGTTTGTGATGTGTTGTTAGTAATGAATCGTACACGAACCAGGCTGTCACAAGAGTTTTCGTTACATAATAAATAGGGCTCCCGGTTTTATGGTATTTATTATCTTGACATTTCCGTCTGTATTTCTCCATAGTTCTTTTTTGCTAATTTTCTCTGTATTTATTCATTCTTATTTCGGATTTTGTGAGACAAATGAAGCAAAAATAGTACATTTGCTTTTTATTTAAATGATGAACTCTTATCTAAATGTATGAAAGATTTCAGTAATATGAAGTCCCACAGATGATAAATCAATAACGCATACATGAAAATATGACCATTTTAGTATCAACCTTTTGCATATCTACTGGAGTTAAAGCCTGATAATAATTTATTTATTTTTTAACCGCTTACCTATCAATCTTCACAGCTATTGGCCTGACAGTCACGACTGACAGTATTTAGAATCACTCAATAAAAGAGACGAGTTTCCATTTTTATTCACATTTACATATAAATTCAAACAGGAAAATAAATGGGTTTCTGTCTGTATTTATCCGTAAAAATCAGTAAACGCCGAAAACAGGGAGCCTTAATTATAAACCGTCCTTCTAGAATAAATGTGTGCCAGTTACAGTGGCGGCGCTACTTTATCAGTAGATGGCCAAGTCGACTATAAAATTAGTTTTACTTTTGGAAATAATCCTAAAATAGCCTCATAATCCGGATTCCTCAGTGCCAGTGGTAAAAGGAAGTGTTTGGAAAATCGAAGCTACTGCCTCTTTGCGAGCATCCTTCCCTTGCTCGTCATTCTCTAAACCCCCACTGGAGGGCGCCAGAGCCGCACTCTTGCATTCCCAGTTTCCGTAAAGGTGGTACGTTGTCTTGGTAACGGACACTTCGCCGCAGCACCAGAGCAGACCTCTGTGCACTGCCAGTGGGCGGATTGAAGACTGTGCAGGGCTTCGCCGGGTACAGAGGAGCGAGGGAGCTTCGAGGCGAGCACCGGGCTCGGGGAGGGCTGAGGAGAGCGCGGGGCAGGAGGCGCCACCGAGAGCACTTTGAACCGAGAGGCTGAGCCCAGCCCTGCTAACATCTCGCACCTTGTATGAGGACTCTTAGTTGACATGTACTGCGGCCACTGGCCAGCGCCGAAGATGGAGGCCATAAGACGTAATAAGAAAACACCTTTGTAAAAATGAACCTGTCTGTCTAATATTCTTAATGTAACTGTAGTAATCGTCATGTAAAACACCAGGACACCCGCTAGTGGTTACATGTATCTGCTGTTTTATTCCTCGACTCCCTGGAGCAGCCAGTGGCGTAAGAAAAGCTCCCGCGGTGAGGGAGGCACCCTCGGCAAAAGCGGTAGGTCGTGGAACGGGGAGGAGGAGAGCCCATGTACTTTGCTTGCTTGTATCGAACAAGCATTTGACCCTCTCTGGGCCGCTCTCATTATTTTCCTTGTACGCCGACTTTGGTCGGAATTTTATGGAGGTGCCTGGTTCCAAACCTACGGGCTGACACAGGTTCTGCCTGATTATTTCAATTTTATGAGTTGGCTTTTCTCACTTTTCTTTGTTTGGTTTTTAATTTACCAGTCCTCGCCGCGTTTCAGGGGAGCCTGAACTCGGAGTAGGGGTTGCTGGACCCCGCTTTATGCATTTCTTTTAGCCCAATCACTGTTTCTATGCAAGTGTTGTCTAACGCTTCTGCTATTGGTTACTTACCGGCCACACCCCTTGCCTGCTCTGAAATTGGATCACAGACTGCGTTTCCGCAGCGTACGCGCTGAAGGCACGCCAAAGGCAAGCCCGTCTGCGCCAATCCGTGGCCAGACTGCAGCCTGCACCAGGACCCATGGCCAATTTTTTTGCTATTCTAAAGAGTTGCTTTTGCAGCTCAACACAAGAAGTAAGGTGCCTTCTTGTAATCACTTTAATTTTAATCTGGTTGATACCAACTATGTTTGTACAAACTGTCTCTATGCTTGTTCACTTGACGTTATACGAGATAAGTTGACAACAGTAAGCCATGGCCTTTTGCCTAGCTCTCAAGTAAGCCCATCTTTTTTGAGTTTAGAATGCTTTATTAAGACAATAAACAAAGTAAAACATCAATACATGGTTATGTAACATGAAAATAGAAGTAAAAGATATATATAACCACAAGGCTAATAAAACCCTCGAAAGGAAAAACCTGTACATAGAGTAAATGCATTTTAACATTTTTAGATTTAAAGAGAAACAAAAAGAAGAGAAGGAAAAAAGGGGGGGGGAGAAGCGGGGGGGGAGGGGAATACATCAGAAGTTAAAACAATTATGCAGAGTAATGAGAAACAGTTAAACATTATGAATATTGAGAAGAAAAATTGGTACCATAAATACAAGTGGAATCAAGTAGCCAACCTGGAAAGAAAAGTGGTTAATGGTGACCAAAGCAAGTCTTTTTTTAATCAGCAGAGGTAATGAAGTGGCATGGGCACGATCGAGCCTGTGATGATGACAGAGCAAGTTCCACCAGGCTTGATACAACATTTTAGAGGTATCCTTCTAATTAATGGTGATGATCTGAAAGGAAACAGCTAGAAATAAATCAATACATTTACCCACATTGCTCTGGGCGTCCCAGATAGGCGAAGAGATGCCCAAAAAAACATGCATAATATCAAAAGAAACGTTGGTAGATAATATTTCAATCAGTTTCAACCAAATAAGAGACCAAAAAGATTTAACCAAAGGACAATGGAAAAACATATGTAGAAAATCACTGTTCTCGTGGGAACAAGACCAGCATTTTTTGGAGTCTAACAATTTGAATTTGTGCAGGTCAGTAGGAGTGAGAAAAAGTCTATTGTAAAAGTAATATAAAGTCTGCGTTGTGCTAGCTGAGTGTGAGGAAGTGTGGATTTTTGTCCGAATGGAGTCCCATGTTTGAAATGAAAAATCCTGAGCCAAATCCTTCTCCCAGACAAGTTCTAAATTGGATTTGATTCTAGCATCAACAGAGCGGGATAATATCTTGTATATAACAGCTGCTTTGAATTGGGTACAGAAATCAAGTGGAGGGAAGGAGGCCTGATCAGGTGAAGCAGAGGAACAACCCTGGGAAGAGAGACGAGTCGGAGATGCTCTAAGCAGGGGATAATGAAGGGCATGTATGGAGGAGATACCATAAGACTTTTGGATCTCCGTAAAGTCCATAAAGGACCCATCCTTCAACAAATGATCAAGTGTAATGATGCCTTCGTCAATCCATTCCTTCCAGAATAGAGCTCTGTTGTTAATCTTTAAGTGTTTATTATACCAGACTGGAGTGCGTGAAAGATGGTCTGCAGAGGAGAGATGAGTTCTAAGCAGAGAGGTTGCAAGTGCTTTGGAGTGAGTAAAGGTAGGTGAGGAGAAACACTTAGGGGGTTGGGATAAGCGGGTAGCTGTGATAAAAGAGAAAGGTGTATATTGAGCTTGTTCTAACGAGCTCCAGGCGTTTAAAGGTATATGTGTGGATTCCGTTAAAAAGGTCCATATTTGTTTCAGGGTGAATGCAGAGTGGTAACGTCTGAGGTTGGGAAAATTGACCCCTCCTAACTCTTTGGGTTGTTGGAGACGAGTAAGTGAAATCCTAGCCTTGCGGTTGTTCCAGAGAAATTTGGTCAAGGAGCGATTGATAGTACTAAAAAAGGAAAGTGGGAGAGTGACCGTGAGCATAGAGAGATAAAAATTAATAATTGGAAGAAGCATCATTTTAATTGTAGCTAATCTACCCCACCAGGATAAGAAAAGTGGAGACCAGCTATCCGTGAGAACAGAGAGCTTTTTAAGTATGTCAGCAAGGTTAATTTTAACGGTTTCCCTAATATTATTAGCATAAAAAATGCCTAAGCATTTGATACTTCTGGAGTTCCCATCAAAACCTGTGTCATGAAACATATGCGAGAGACAGTGCTTATTTAAAGGCATGACTTCGGATTTGTCAACATTCAATCTATAGCCGGAAACTATAGAATAATCTTTTAACATGGAGAAGAATGCCGGCTAAGAAGTAGACGGATTGGAGATATATAACAAAATATCTTTTGCATATGCAGTAAATTTGATGTTGATATTTTTAAATTGGAGACCTGTATATTGTGGTGAGCGTCTAAGTTTCTCTAAGAAGGGTTCTAAAGCAAGAATAAATAGGAGTGGGGAAAGAGGGACATCCCTGCCTGGTCCCCCCCCTAAGGATTGGGAAATATTTAGATTGACAACCATTCACCCAAATGGAGATAGAGGGAGCAGAATATAACAACGGGATGTATTTAATAATAGGAGGGCTGAAGCCGTGCCATTTCAATGCGCCAAAGATGAATTCCCAGTTTACCCTGTCAAATGCTTTTTCAGCGTCTCATGTAATTGCAGCAACTGGTAATCTATTTTGGAAGCCAAGTGGATAATATTGAGGAAAGTTTTCGAGTTATCTGTGATAGATCGTCCTTTAACAAACCCTGATTGGTATATGTTGATGAGGTCCGGGATTACCTTATTAATGCGGAGGGCAAGTAATTTAGCAAAGATTTTACAATCTGTATTAATCAAGGAAATGGGCCTGTAGTTTTTACAGAGAGAGGGGTCTTTATCTTTTTTAGGGATCAGACATAGCATTGCCTGGGTGAAAGACCCTCGTGATTCACCGGTGGTAAGAAAGTGATTTATCAATGAGAATAACTGAGGGACCAGAAGTTGTTTAAAAAGAAGGAAAAAGGGTACAGTAAAACCATCTGGGCCAGGTGTTTTGTCTTTGGGCAGGAGGTTGATGGCATTAGTGATTTCTTGTTCTAATATGGGATCATCCAAAGATGTGAGATCAATTTGATTCTCAGGAGATTTGGGAATAGTTTGGAAAAAGGAATCAATTTGATCGGAAGAAGGGGTGGACTCTGGGGTGTAGAGGGAAGTATAATATTCAGTGAAACAATCAAGAATCTTAGCGTCTGTAATATGCCGAACTCCAGAATTATCTGTAATGGCCACAATTTGGGATTTTTGCTTTTTGATTTTAAGATAATTGGCTAAAGATCTACCTGCTTTGTTCCAACCACCATTCATTTTAGCATTGAATTTGAGGAGGTTGTTACAAGCGGAATCCCAAGAATGTTTATTGTATTGCATTTTTGCTTTGATGAGATTTGACAATGTGTCGGGCAATTAGTGGTGAAGTATTTATGTTCTAGAGTTTTAATTTGCTTTAGGATGGATGTTGAGTCCATGAGTGCTTTCTTTTTTTTCCGGGACACAAAGTCAATTATGTAGCCTCTGGCAGTAGCTTTGAAGGCATCCCAGATAAAATGGTGTTGAGAAGCAGAGGAGAGAATATTGTTAAAGAATTCCTGTATAAAAAGTGTAAATTGTTCGACAAATTGAGAATCCAGGAGAAGGGAATTGTTGAAACGCCATCGGCGGGACGTAGGGGCAGGTGAAGGATAATCCATGTCTAAAATGACGGGGGCGTGATCTGAAATGAGAATGGAGCCAATCTCTGCATTAGTCATGAATTGAAGAGCTGGTTGTGTGAGAAAAATGTAGTCTATGCGGGAGTGAGATCTGTGAACAGGGGAGAAAAAGGAAAATTCTAAGACGTCAGGGTGAGAGGTTCTCCATGTATCTGCCAGTCCTCTAGAGGTGATAACCTTATGAAAAATCTTCTGCATCTTGTTAGGGATATATTTAGTTTGAGATTTCCGGTCTAGGAAGGGATCCATAAGTTGGTTACAGTCGCCACCCACAATCAAATTATCTGCGGCGTGGGAGGAGAGAAGAGTAGAAAAATCATTCCAAAAAGATAAGTCAATGCCATTGGGACCATAAACATTGCAAATAGAGAGTTGAGTATTGTTAACTTTAGTATTCAAAAGAAGCCATCTACCATTAGTATCCTTGATTTCATTTTGTAAAAGAATATTTAGTGACTTATGAAACAAAATAACTACACCGTTCTTATTATTCACTGCCGGGGAGCAGAAAACATCTCCTACCCATAGTTTGCGCAAGGAAGGCAGATCTTGTAACTTGAGATGTGTTTCTTGTAATAACGCTACATGACGTTTCAGTTTAGCAAGGTGAGAGAAAACTCGCTGTTTTTTAACAGGATTGCGAATACCTTTAACGTTCCATGAAATTATACGGAGGCCATTCATCGGTAAAACTTATGCAAAATTAAACATGAAAATACATGAAACTTAGAGGATGTATAGAAAAAAAGGTGTAAGAAACCGATTAAAAAAGGGATATACCAGTGTCGGGGAAAAAGCAAAGACAGATAGAATAGAGACCTGCAAAACCAATTGGGAAGGAAAATAGAGTAACTAGCTTGATGTATCCATAAAAACATACCAGGGTGAGAGCAATAAAATACCATAAATATGAAAAGGGAGAAAGGGGGTGCGGTGAAGTCCAGGGCGAAGAGGCGAGGGAAGGAGAGGGGGAGAAAGAAGAGGAAAAGGGGATAGAAGAGAAAATAAAGAGGAGCATATTCGCCCAGTAAGAGCTAAGAAAGAAAAGATGGCAGAAAGCCAGAAGGCTTTAGTCGTAATGTTCACAAACAAGAAGAACATTAATAAGGGAGGGGGGGGCGAATAGCAAAGCGGCCACTCCAGAAGGGGGAAACCGAGGAGGGGCAAGTTTACTAATAGAACAGAAAAGAGATAAGACAAACAATTAAAGACAAAGTGGTAAACATACGAAACAAGATGGAAGGGAACTTACCAGACATTGGGGAAACAATGCAACGGAGTGAGTCATACATAACAAAACACAAGGAGAACATGGGTATGGACATCAGCATCGGGAATTGCGCAGGGAGAACCTAAGAAACAGGGCAGAGAACAAACAAGAAAACAATTAAGGCTTGCTCAGTTCCATAGCTTCTCCTTTGTGAACTTGGATGAATTTCCGAAGGTCATCTGGGTCTTCAAAAGTAAAAGTTCTGTCCTTGTAAGTCACTTTAAAAAAGCACGGATGGATAAGACCATAACGGGCATTCATGGATCTCAATGATGGTCTGAGGTCTAGAAATTCCTTTCGCCGGTTGGCGGTTGGCTTGGAGACATCCTGACTGAAAAAGACTTTGTGGCCAGACCAGAGCATCTGCTTGTGTTGTTTGGCAGCGTTGAGGATTGCCATGAGATCAGAGTACAGTAAGAAGTAAGCGATGATGCCCCTTGGTTTAGTTGAGGAAGATGCGTTTTGAGGTCCTAACCTGTGCGCCCTTTGAATATTAAGGTCCATAGATTTCGACAGACCAACGATCTGTAGAACTTGAGCCTTCAAGAAGGAGATCATGTCTGAACCTTCAGAACCTTGCGGAATTCCGTAAATGCGTAGGTTGTTGCGCCTATTACGATTTTCTAAGTCCTCTGTAGTCTTCTTAAGTTGAGTAACTTCTTTAGTGAGGATATCGACTCTGGCAACAACATCCTGTGCATCACTTATTTTTTGTTCCACATCCGAAAGTCTTGACTCTAGGCCAGACCATTTCTCTTCAATTCTCTGAAGTGTAGCAGTAGTGTCCGTCATGAAGGGTCTAATATGACGCAATTCGTGCATGATGTCCTCTAACGTCAGAGGAAGAGGTGAATTCGTTGGGGAGGACGGGCCTTTTTTGGCGCGCTTGTTGGTGCTAACAACTGAATCTTTGCGTCCTCCAGAATTGGACCCAGCAGCCCCGTGGGACTTGTTTGAGTGTGGAGAATCCATGGCGGGACACAGTGCGCGGCACAGCAGTAGATAGGTTCTCGTAGGGCATAAAACTCCAAGGTCGCAATTAGTACAAGCAAACTAGAGAGAATGCCAACAGACCGCATGCAGAACTTGACTGAAAATTGCTGAGTAGCCTTAGTGCCTCAATCGAGAAGAAGAGAGAATAAATAGATGCCCGTTGAAAAATGTGAGCGTGTCATCATTCAGATGTGTCGTCCTCACAAAATGACCCAAGTTAAGGAGAGACAGTCACTCTCAGGGACTTTGCGGCATAATGTCCGATGAGGCAAATAGCGGGTATTTGAAAAAAACAAAATGGCGGCCGCAGCGCAGGCCGGCTGAGGCGGAGGGTAAAAGAGCAAAAACGTAGCCAAAAAAGACCCGGAGGTCTAAAAAAAAAAAACTTGCCTCAGCAAACAGCACAGCCTCCGCCAGAGGAATCCATTATTTTCCCCCTCGCTCCGAGCAGGAAAGCAAGCCCTTCGGTGAAAAACGCTCCTCCGTGTCCCGGAGCAGATTCACGGAGCGGCCATTTTGGATCGCCGCCGCCGCGCGCCTCGTAAGCCCATCTTTTAAACTAAACTGTATCTTGTTAAATATGAGATCGGCAATTAAGCACAAGTATGAGACTTTTGACTACCAGGACTCACAGCCCAGACATTTGTTTCATGGACAGATAGTGTAGGAAAGTAGGATCTGCATTCATGGTTACCCCCACTTTTTCCTGGTGTCATTATGTTTCTCTGACTAGTCAGGACCCCAGTCTCTGTGCTTCTTCCCTAAATTGGACCATGGTGAGTACTTGGGTACACCCCAGATTGGCTACTGGTGTACCCTTGTAAGTCCCTAGTATATGGTACTAAGGTACCCAAAGCATAGGTACACCAGGGGTCCCCCATGGGGTGAAGCATGTATTATGCCACCATGGGAGACCACTCAAATTGTGACTACAGGCCTACCATAGCAGCCTGTGTAAGCTAGTGCTAGCACTACTTACAACAAATATAAGTTTTCTTATAACTGAGGTCACTGCACTTAAACCCTATAAGTCACCCCTAAGGCAGGCCTTCCAGTCCTGAAGGCAGGGTGCTCGGCTATAAGTGTGAGGGTGCCCCTGCATGAGCAGGACAGCCCTACAATCATCGGAGTCCATTCTCCCGGGTTGTAAGTGCATCAGCCATTACAATACAGAGTGGCCATGCATCAGTATGCAATGGTTAACTCTAAACTGGCTGTAACAAAGCCTGGCTTGTTTGGCATCAAACATGTTGGAATCATACCCCAACACCGTAAACGGTGTTGGAGGTATGATTCCATGCAATGTGGGGCCCCTCTCGGAAGCCCTCAGTGCTCCCCGTACCAGTCTTCCAGACCCGGACATCAAACTATGGCTGCTGCCGACCAGAGACATGATCCTGCCCTCCTGCTGCTGAGCCAGGCTTGAACAGGAGAAGGCAGGACAATAGGTTTCCTGTCACAGGGAGGTGTGACCACCTCCCAGACCCGACTTAGTGTATTGGGCCAGGGTGGGGGCGCTTGCCAGCGCCACTAGACTGCTTTGAAGGGCACATTTGGTGCCCTCCTTGTATACTCCAGTTGGAACCAGTTCAGGAAGCCATTGGCCTCCGCTCTGGCGCGAAACTGGACAAAGGACATGGGAGTATCCTCCCCACTGTCCAGCCCCTCCTGTGGGAGGGACCCCTGAATCGTCCCAACCCTTTCTTTAGGGTACTTAAGGGCTTACCTGTGAGTGGTTCCTTATATTCGTCGTGGGACAAGATTCAGATCCTAAACCACTTCATCTTCAACCGTCTTGGCACTTTGGACTTTGTTGGACTTTGCTTTGGGAACCGAGACTGCAACTGGAAAGACTCCTGCTGCTCCTGGTCTCGTCGTCCTGCCAGTCTTCTGCGTCGTCTGTGCCTGTGCTCCATACAGGTTCTTCTACAGGCCTGTGGACATCCAAGACACCCGAAAGAAACTGAAGGGGGATGGGAGCACACTGCTTCACCTCCCAGCACAGTTCACCCCTGAGCATTATGGTAAATGCAGTTCATTTTAAATGCTTACTTGAGTTTTTGCTGAAGTGTTTCACCAAAGTTGGTGCAGGTTAGTGCTGTCAATCTCTAGACACATGTGTTGTTGGATATTATCCTTCATCAGTAGAGATAAAAAACGAAATTTATCTGGGGTTGCTGAGCAAGCTGCCACAATCCTTTCAGGTCTCAGTACCTCTCAGAGGCGCACAGGTGCATCTCCAAAAGCTCGTCAGCTCAATGGCTCAAGGGAGCCTTTTCAAACAGAAGGGAACTCCCCTGTAACTGCAGGCATCGCAACGAAGCTGACCGGTCTGCTGTTCCTGAGCTCACACGGACTCTGGAAGGTTCATCAACACAGGTGGTGATTCTGCAACTCCCTCGAGGCCTGCTCTGTCTTCACAGTAAGTTTGAAGCCATTATCCTTATTCGGAACCGCTGGAGCAGTATCCATGTGCACAGTGTCGACTTGCCGTTGCCTAGGCTTGTTGACTCTCTTCCCCAGAGATGTTCGGGCTCCAAGAAGCTCCAGCCACAAGCATCTCTTGCTACCAAGATCTTCGTCCTCACCGCATCCTCTGTGCCGTGGGCCTTCATCATTGGTGAGCTACTCAAGGTCCTCTTGCGACTCCTGTGACTTTTGTCTGTGGGTCCTCTTGAGGGTCTTCTTTGGCTCCAGTGGGCTCCCCTGTTTGCTCGGGGCCTGCTCTGACTTACCTGCTCGTGGTGAGTCACATGGACCTTGCTGGTCCCGACACTGCACCTTTTTCGCCTACTGCATTTGTTGCTATTGCCAAGGCTTGTTGGTGCTCCCGACGGACAGCGATCCCCTGGCTCTTGACATCCGAAGTGGGACAGCTCGTGAATGGCTCCTGGTCTTCCACAGCATCGCCTGGTCCGCACAGCTGCAGCGACAAGGTCACTGTCAACTCTCCTGCATCTTCCGACATCGGTGGGCATTCATCTTCCGTGCCTCCTGGTCACTCCTGAGTGGCATACACTCTGTCCCCTCTGCTTGGGTTTCACCTTCTTCACCAGCGCCATCTTCACTGAAGTCCTCCATTGTGGTCTACAGCGGTTTCCGACGTCACTTCGCACCTATGCATCCGGCTTCCCTGGTGTAGGTATCCTGGTTCACGGGGTATCCACGGGTGGGGTGACTATCAAACCTACCATCTTCCAAGGGGTTTCTTCAGGGTCCTCTGGGAAGGGTCCTTCTTCTTGAAAACTGCAACTGCGACTTACCCATTGACTTGTATTGAGCACACGGTTGTGTTCCCACTCTGCACACGGACCCCGTGGGGTTCCTGGCTACTTACCTTGGGTGGTTCCTTGGGTACCTGGCTCTTCTACGTCTTCTGGGTCCAGTCTGGACTTAGGTCGTGGTTTGCATTCCACTTTATTAGAATGTGGTTTGGTGTCCCCCTAGCGACCACTGTGTATTTGTGCTACTTACGTGTTCTATTACTAAATTTTGTGTGTATTGTGATTATATCTCCGGGTAGGAGATATTGTAATGTGTTAGTGAGTGTTTATGATAAATAAATATTTTTATAACTACACTGTGTGGTTCTTTTTCACCTACACTATATGATTAGTACTGGTAAAACAAGCTGCTTTACACTCCTTCTGGACTAAGACTGAAGGCTGCTTTACACAGCTACCACTTAGAGAGCTTTCTAAGGTTGTCTAAGACCACTAAAATCACCATAAGGGTTGTCTGGATTAGTGCAGGGTGCTACACTTACATAAGTGAGCACCATATACTAAACCAGCCTCCTACAGATAGGTTTTCAGATCCAGATATAGTGTCCGCCCTCCTGGTAGAGTATGCTATTTTTAGAGTAGACAGGGTGGGAAAACGGGGTGGGGGTCTCGCAGTAATTTACAAAGTTAATCTTGACATCAAATGTTAACTCTTTGTGATGACCGAGGCTGAAGTTCTCGCATTCAGTTGCAAATTAGACCATAACACTAGGTTTATGGTTTATTGATCTATTGGCCACCCGGTCCTAGAGCAACATTTTTGAAAGCCATTAGTGACATGCTAGAAAACAGTATACTCTAAGTTAATTTTACAATTTTGGGAGATTTTAATTTTCATTTAGAGGACGAGGGCAATATAGACTCAAGATTGCTCATAGATAATATGGCTAATTTTGATCTTAATCTATTAGTCAAGGCTCCTACTCACATTGCAGGACATACTCTCGACGCAGTGGTTTCCGATTTTCCTGATCTGTCTATTGAGAGTATCCTCCAGGTCACCTGGTTGGACCACATGTTGGTTAAGTTTATTATTCTGGTTCCTTCTTCTAAGTGGAATGAAACAAGCAGGGGTGTAGATAAAACTGTATGAGTCTGGAATTAAGTGGATAGAAAGGAGCTAACAGTAATCTTGGATTTGTCACTCCCAACAGTGACTGGTGAGCTAAATGCAATAGCGGCAAATTTTTCTTCCTGGATTGAAGGGGAGATGATAAACTGGCTCCACCCAAACAGTTTAAGAATGACAGAACTCGCCCTACAGCTGGGCAGCACTTGACCAAGCTTAAAGAGCTAAAAAGAACCTGCCGGAGACCGGAAAAAATCTGGAGGAACAGTTACTCACAGGCCGAGAAGGTAAAATATAAGAGGCTTTTATCTAAATATAAATCGGAGATAAAAGTTGAAAAAATTAACTTTTTCTCTGAAAAAATTATGAGCAAGCAACTCTTCTAAGGAACTATTTATAACAGTTCAGATGCTCTCATGCCCGCCTAATGCCAACACATTAGTCCCTATGAAAAATCTCTGTGACAACCTAACACATTTTTTAAAGAATAAGGTAGAGGCAGTATACAAGGTTTTTAAGGCATGACAAGGGGATGATCCCTTAGTTTCTGAAGCCACCACTTTCAATAACAATTGCCCAACTCTACGTAAATTTTCATCCCTTACAATTGATGAGGTGGCCCAGTTGATTAAATTGACAAAGCCTGGGGCCCCTATCGACCCGTGTCCCTTGAAAATTCTTCAGGATTTGTCAAGAACTTTGGCTACCCCACTTACAGCCTTACTAAATAATGTCATGGACATGGGCATCTTTCCGTCTGAATGGAAAAGAGCGTCAGTTCTTCCTCTACTAAAAATAAAAGGACATTAGAGCCTTCCGAAGAGAAGAATTATCGCCCGATCTCAAGGCTCCCAGTACCAGCTAAAATCCTGGAGAGGCACCTTAACGTGGTCCTCTCTGACTTTTTGGAGCAAAATAATATCCTAGATGGATCACAATTTGGCTTTAGGAAATCACATAGTACGGAATTCGCAGTGGTGGGGGCAACAGAAGAGATTCGTGGAATCATGGACAGCGGTGGAAAGGCTGCGGTGGTCCTTTTGGACTTATCCGTGGTCTTTGACACGGTGAGTCAATTCAATTCAATTCGGCGAGTACAAAGAACCATAAAAGCAATTACAATAATAAAATACATTACAATAAAAAATCAAGAATCACATTAAGAAGAATTTGATATTGAATTACATAATACAAAATTCTTATCAGTTGCAAAAAGAGCAATACCTTTTCGTATATTTATTGCCTTTAAAATGAACATGGCAACATTAAAACAGACCCCAATATCATTAAAATCAGCCAAAAGTTTCATAGCTGCTTTATGCGTTCTCACATTTTGTTTTAAAAACAGTGGTTTTAAATAATGACACCTAAAATTTGAGTAAAAATCGCAAAAACGCATAAAATGGAATGTCCTGTGCTTGGACTCTCCGTCCCTGGGACAGGGGGTCAAATCTGGGGTGCAAGATTTCATTGTAGGGAAAGCAACTAATTGATGAATAATTCCAAGTCTAAGTCTGGTTAATACGAACTGATGTGATGAGTTTGTAACCCGCATTAAACAGCTTTGGCAACCCTTCTCAGACTGGATTGTTTGATAAAATATAAAAGTCGATTTTTCCCCCCTGCCAAAACCATTAGAAATTCCATTTTATGATTCATAAAATTATCCTTGAGTGACAGTTTAGTTAAATCAGTCACCTGTGCAGGATTAGACTTGATTGACAGATTAAACAGCTTGCCATATGTATTACTAATATATCTAAACCAAGGAATATTCATTGCCTTATCCAAGGACAGACAATCCGTAATAATTGACTTTGTGAAATTAGTCTCTTCCTTGGCCCAAATAGACCTTCGTAACAACAGAGGGTGCAGTGAAATCGTATCTACTAGATACTGTAATCCTAACTCCCGGTGTATTATCTCGGTGGAAGCTGAGGCTGGTAAACTTAAAAGGCGCTTTAAAAAATAATTTTCTTCACTCTGCAATGCCTTACTGCAATAATAACACCATACTCTGGCTCCATAAATAGCAGAAGCAACAGCTCTGGCCTTATAAATAGCTAACATGTCTCTGATTGGTCGGTTACCCAATTTTGCCACAAACCTAAAAATCCTGTGTGGACTTTTCATCTTAAATCGGACATTAGTAATTGCATGTGACTATGTCCCACTGCCGGAAAAAGTGATTCCAAGGTAGAAAAACGTGTCAACAGTAGCTACCGGGGTGTTATCAATATAAAAAGTTTTGCATTTCTTTAATTTAGGCCCACATATCATGGTATATGTCTTAGATTTATTAACTACCAGTTTCCTTGCGGAAATAAAATCCCCAAAGCTGTTGATTAGTCGCTGTAAGCCCACCGGGGTCCTAGATAATAATTCTGCATTAAGTAACACTGGGGTGGGACTCCCAGAGATTTGTGGGGCATGTGATTGTACCGCTTGTAGTACCTTATCCACCTCATTGATAAACAGTGAGAAAAGCAGCGGGGCAAGGACGCAGCCCTGGCGTATGCCTCGTTTCACATCAAAATTCGGTGTGCATTCCCCCCCAGGTCCAATTTGCTATTTACTTGATAGAGTCTGATAAAGCCTTGCAAGAAAACATATTATAGGGTTGGGTGCACCAAGGGTAAGTAAGGTCAGCCAGAGGATAGAGTGGTCAACAAGATCAAAAGCGCTGCTAAGATCAGCGAAACATAGATGCAATCTCCCTTCTTTGGCACAGGTGTATTTACCTATTAACAAGTCCAGGTTAATAAATTGTTCTATCTTCCCCACCCCTTTTCTAAAATCAAACCGCACAGGGGAAAGTATCGCATTATCATTTGCCCACTCTTCTAATCTCATTAGAAGGACTTTACTCATCACTTTTGCAGATGAGTCTAGTAATGATATTGGACGGTAATTTTTGGTTCTGATTTATTACCTTTTTAGGTCGAGCCTGAGTCAGAGTGCATGCGCTGCTCTGCAAGACTTGTTGTAGTGGAGTTCGGAGTGGAAGCCCCGCCCACTCTCCGCCCATATTTGTCATTGGCTTGTGTCCCCCCAGCGCCGGGACATCTCTCCAGATGTTGCTGTGCGCTTTACAAATGCTGGTATTTCATTTATTTCATTTCATTGTCCTTCGTAAATGCTGGCTTCTTATTCCTTAGCAGGCTTGTTAGTCCCTCCTTAGTACGGCCTTGTCTTACTTGTAACCTCCCATGGCGACTGGCCCTTTTACTTTGGTTGTTACAGGTATGTCTTCTTAAATTTGTAAGCACGCTTTTCTTTGAGTTTCTCTTACTGCAGGCAGCACATGGGCACCCGCTTTCATTAACAACACGGGCGCCACTTTTACTTTAACACGGGCGCCCGGCATTAATCAATCCCCCACCCACCCCTTCACTGCTTAATCTAGCTCCGTCGTGCTCGTGTCTGTCCCCCTCCACCCCCCCACGCGACCATGTACCTTGCCTCTATCCTTGCTTGTTCTATGTAATGTTTATCCTGCTCCTAAGTACCTGTGTTGTTTCCACAACGTGTAACGTGGAGAACTTTTCACCCAAAGCGTAAATAGTTGCAGAACTGTTAGTGTAATGTTTTCTTATGTGCTGTAATATGTTCGTCTTTTGGGAACGGATCCGTCTCTTTTTAACAGAGTGCATTAATAGTGTTTACATCGCGCCCCTAAATATTTCCAGATGTTTTCATGAACATGTTTGTCCGGCTATGTAAGGAGTCCGACTTTTAAGTAATGATGTTACTATGTAGGCAATTTTACTCCGTCCGCGTGATCTCGGCCAACACTGAAATGAAATGAAATTTGCACAGGGCTCATCAATATTTCCTAAGGTTTTCAGTAATGTTTACTTTGTGCGCGTGATGAGTGTCCGCTTTGAAATGGACCTCATAGTAGACAGTAGAGTCTGCCATGAAGCTGTGTTCACATTTAATTAGGAGCACAGAATCATTAGAGTTACATCGGAAAATGCTTTTTTGGCACACTCACAAACGCTCAGCTTTGACATAATGTTTACATCCGTCGCCTAAACATGAGCTTGTCTAAAAGCAATGCCGTGCCCCAGAAACACAAAGAACACTCGCACTGAGGAATAGCAACATACAGAGTACATGTGTCTATGGCCGATGTAAACATGAAGTCAAAACTCCGCATATGCGAGTGCGTCACTAAATCATTTACAACTAACGCTAATCAATTGTTTACCATAATTAAATGTTCGAAAGGCTAATGCCAGGCCCTTTGTGTTCCACTAACAGGTTCATTTCAAAGCTGGCAATCATCACATGCACCAGGTAAACATTACAAGTCTTGAGACCTGGTGCAAGCAGGACTGCTGGGGGAGCAGTAAAATACAGCAAGTTTCAGGATTCAGTGGGCCCCTGGTGCCACTGCTCCTGCTGCACCAGGTAAACATTACAAGCAGTGGCGCAGCAAGAAAGTCTTGAGACCTGGTGCAAGCAGAACTGCTGGGGGAGCAGTAAAATACAGCAAGTTTCAGGATTCAGTGGGCCCCTGGTGCCACTGCTCCTGCTGCACCAGGTAAACATTACAAGCAGTGGCGCAGCAAGAAAGTCTTGAGACCTGGTGCAAGCAGAACTGCTGGGGAGCAGTAAAATACAGCAAGTTTCAGGATTCAGTGGGCCCCTGGTGCCACTGCTCCTGCTGCACCAGGTAAACATTACAAGCAGTGGCGCAGCAAGAAAGTCTTGAGACCTGGTGCAAGCAGGACTGCTGGGGAGCAGTAAAATACAGCAAGTTTCAGGATTCAGTGGGCCCCTGGTGCCACTGCTCCTGCTGCACCAGGTAAACATTACAAGCAGTGGCGCAGCAAGAAAGTCTTGAGACCTGGTGCAAGCAGGACTGCTGGGAGAGCAGTAAAATACAGCAAGTTTCAGGATTCAGTGGGCCCCTGGTGCCACTGCTCCTGCTGCACCAGGTAAACATTACAAGCAGTGGCGCAGCAAGAAAGTCTTGAGACCTGGTGCAAGCAGGACTGCTGGGGGAGCAGTAAAATACAGCAAGTTTCAGGATTCAGTGGGCCCCTGGTGCCACTGCTCCTGCTGCACCAGGTAAACATTACAAGCAGTGGCGCAGCAAGAAAGTCTTGAGACCTGGTGCAAGCAGAACTGCTGGAGGAGCAGTAAAATACAGCAAGTTTCAGGATTCAGTGGGCCCCTGGTGCCACTGCTCCTGCTGCACCAATGGCAGCTACGTCCTTGATTACATGTAAACCGTTGCAAATATTTCAACATCTGGCGGAAATATTATCCCAGAGCTGTCTATTATCACAGAAGTGTGGAAAGATTACCACCTGAAACTACTGCAAGTGTTTAGAGACACGGGAGCAGCATTAGTCAAAAGCTGGGCATCTTTATGAAAGCCGCTGGAAATATTTAGCTACTCGGCATACATATTGCTTATGCTCACATTAAATATAACATGCAACTGCAAGCAATGTACACACATGTACTAACCAATGTTAAAAATAATTATGCAACACAAAAATACTGTACCTGTACAATTTTGTTGTATTACTAACCAAACTTTTACAACTTATGGTTACAAATACATTGTTTCCTAACTTCATTCATCACAAACCATGCATATGTTGCTTAACATTACTTTTACTGTATTACTAAAGCATATTTGAGAAACATACAGTGTTATTTTTGCCGATGCTGCACAGTGTTGGCAAAACAAGCATTGGCACAGAGGTCCAAAAGGCTAGACCTGTTGGCTTTGCCAATGCTTGTTATAGATGGGTATGATAACTGACATCCCCACGAAGGGGGGATCCCCTCTGTCGCAGCAATGTTAAAAATCCTAGTTAAGATTGGTCCCCACAATTCAATAGCAGCCTTATAAACGTCGACTGGAACCCCGTCTGGGCACCGGGCTTTTCCCCCTGCGCTTCCCTTCAAACCTCTCAGTGCCTCTTCAATTATGATGTTTAATGGTAGGGGGCCAGTCACTTTGTGTTTCCCTCTGTATACTCCCCACTTCCTTGTCAAATGGGTTGAAAATATTTGAAAAATGGCTACCCAAGCTTCACAGGTAACGTGATAACTCTGGGTAAAAATCAGACTTTAAAAAAGGTGGATTAACTACTTCCTAAAACAGTTTATTGTCGCAGCTGCAGACAACTTGTCCCATGCTGCCTCTTGTAGCTCCTTTTTCCTGGCACAAAGGGCTTTTTTATAATTAAACCGAAGGGTCTTATTCAAACCATTATCTCTAGGTTGGCAATGCAGGGCCTGTTTCAATTGATTGGAAAGCGAGGTACTTGTATGATCGAACCAACCTCTGTGTTGCCCATGTCTCGGCTGATAGGGGTGAGTCAATATTCCATTAATGACATTTATCTTGGTAAAATTAGTTAACATTTGGGTAGGGCTAACATCATCATTAAGACAGTGATCTCTTCGCCACACTTTGAAACAATTTCATGTAAAGTTTTAGTGGGGTCAACTCCATCCCACTTAATACGTACCCAAATAGGTCTTATAGGGGTGATGTTGACAAAAGTACTCGCGGGGGCTACAACCTTCCTGTTCCAAAAGAGAACTGTCTATATATAATACAATTATGATCGCTCAACGCTGGCTGAGCTACCCTCGGTGTTAAACACTGATTGCTAACATTTGTTGAAATCAACAAATGATCAATAATGGATGTGGCATTGCTGCCTATGAAAGTCGGTATCTGGTCTCCGTTATTATTGCGGGCACACTGTAACAACTCCAAGTCATACTTGGTAATCATAATGTTCAGGACTCCACCGTAATCATTATGTGGAAAGTTTATGTAGCCATCCCCATCATGGTTTGTTACCACACATACCTGAGTAGCAGATAGAAGACAGGTATGAATATTAAAATCCCCAGCCCAAATGAGCAGAATGCTGTTGTTAGTTGGACTTAATAGGGTATTAAGCCTAATATCCAGTTCTGCAACTATTTTACTGCGGGTTGAGTCACACGCATTATTATAGAAATTGACCAAATCCAAATCCCTTCCTCCTTTAAAAGTTAGCCACATTATTTGTGAGAGCGACCCAATGGTGACAACTGTCTTAACATTTTCCGGAACCTTATTTGAAATAAGAATCATAAGACCCCCTTTAGCCCTACCAGCAGGGGGATGGTATCGCCTGTGGCCAATAGAAGGAAAATCCCTCAAAATAAATAGGGGCTGTACACCAAGTTTCCTGTAGGAAAATTACATCAAGTACATTGATAAAGTCAGACCAACCTAAGGAGCCCTGTTTACTCGCTAGTCCAGCAATATTTCATGTTGCAGTTTTATACCCACTTTCCATTGCATAGCAGAAGTTGCTAGTGACAGACATGTTGTACAGGTCCTCACATTGGCAAATATTACTCACAATGGTGTTCTCAACGTGCGGCTGATCAATACTCTGGGCATTAGTAGTTAGGGCGGTAACATCTATATTGGTCACATCAGGATCACCTTTCCTATCCCTCGGTATTATAGCCTTAGTCCTTAAAATGTGACCTGACTCTTGTCAATCATTTTCCTGTAGGGAGCTAAAAACTTGGAACCTATTAGAGACAGGCAGAGCTAAACGAGGTTGATTTTTCTCTGTCTGGGGCCATCGGTAGACTACAAATCCCACCCTCTAAACGCTGTATAGGGCTTAGGTGCCTATAGAAGAAACCAAGGGGCTGAAGTGACCGATTCTGGTCTAGCTGGACAGGCGGGGTTGCCCTCACTACGGTATCTCTAGCCCAGTTCGGGTCTCCAAAATTAATAATAATACAATCCCCTTTAAAGTTCTTACGTAAAGAGCCAACCCAGCTCACTCTCCGCGTTAGTAGGATCGGATCTGCTCCTGCCACTGGGTATTGGCAGTTCGTATGAAGCCAATGTACCACTCTACTCTTTAAAGAACCATGTGTTTCTACTTGACCAGGTTGCAGAGTGGGGACATTGACCAAGACTGTCACATATGGACAGCATTCCGGAGGTAGATTTATCTAAACAGTGGCTCCTCCATTTTGTACACCGTTCTTCCCCGCTGAGTTATGCATTACGGGGTGTACCTTGGGCCGGTCATGTCCCTTAGTTTTAGTTGGCCTTTATTTCCTGCAATCTGCTGTGTACTGGGCCTCATGGTACCCAAGGGAGCAGGTATAGTCTTGGGACCCCTATAGTTGGGCCCTGCAGTAGTAACACCCATCTACCTCTTCTCCATTTGGTATTTACTTGCCTCCTTGTTTGATACTACATCGAGGGATGATATAACATATGGTTGTAACTTGGCCATTTCCCCCTCCCCCTTTTCATCTCCCCTCATAGCACCACTCATGGGACTTCTGCAGTTGGAACTAATCTTATCCACTTATTTAATCAAACTATCAAGTTTTTCTTGAATTGATATTAACAGATCTTCTATTTTAGTTACTATAGTGGTTACTATTAGGGCCAGGTGTGTCTTCACTATGGTATCTGGGTCGTTTGTGTCCTCATTAACAACCTCAGGGGGCCTCAGGTTTGACGTTTTCTGGCCTCTTGGGCTACCAACCGTTGTTTGGGCCTTCTTACACCTTTTTTTCTCTTTGTGTAGGAGGTCCAGCAAATACAGAGGAGGAATCTTCTGGTGTATCGGGCCCTGGGTCTAAGATGGTTTGGCCAGCCGGTCCTTCAGTAACCCTAAAACTAGGTGCATCTTCCCTGTCAGGGATAAACCATCATCGACACTAGTTGTCCCTCCCACCTCCACTCCTAGCCCCAATGAGCGGTGATGTTCTGTTCTATCTATTTCTTCAGTGATAGCGCTAACTGCTCGCACTAAAAATTTGTCAATTGTTGTGCTACAGAGGGAGCGGCTACAGGGGGAGCGGCTACAGCCTTACGCTTGCCCATATTGGCTTGGCGGGCGTACTAAACTGCTATCAAAATATAGAGTGTTTTTCAAAATCAAACAACCAATTAGTCAATCAAATAGTCAATTAGGGTGTATCTCATTCAGGTTAGTACATTCATACTAGCCAGGTAAACAAGGTTCCCATAAACAGTCAATATGGAGTCCACCTCCGTGTTCGAGTATAGAATAATGTCCGGCCAATAGTCTAAAATGGGATGGAACAAAACATAGTACCTTTCAAGTGCTTCTCTCGTGGGCAGTTGTTAAAGGGATGACCACTCCTCCAGGGGCAGACTAATTATAAGACAACGAGACAAGTCCGTCCAGCACCTGGCAGCAACACCAGCCGGGCAGCCACCCCTATGTATTGTGTTGTCCCTGCTACTCCAGGTGAAAGAGAGGGTGCCCAGCCCAGCCTCTGTCGGCCGCTGATGGGCGCAGGCGGGCCCGCTCTTGGGCAGGTCTTCGTCCCGCGCAGCGGGTGCCTGAAACAACTAAAATACGCTCCTCTGGACACAAAATGCAGGCGTGGGCGGCGGCTTGCCGCAGGCAACACTGGGGCTTGGAGTCCTGCCTCTTCTCCATTTTATAAACGGTGAGTCATAGGGTCTTGAAATAACATCTAATGGAGATTGGGATTGAAGGAGTGTCCCTCAATCTCTTGGTAACTTTTCTCAGCAATAGAACTGTCAGTCTCTTTTGGAGACTTTACCTCAAGTTCTTTTTCTCTTCCATGCGGGGTCCCGCCAGGGTCCTCATTGAGTCCCACATTGTTCAATATTTACGTGGCTCCACTTGCCAAATTGATCAGATCTTTTGGCTCTAACACAATATCTTATGTGGATGACATGCAAATAGTTGTTTCCATTCACACTAATGTAGATGAAGTAGCTATTCGATTTAAGAACTGCATGACTGCAATTGTTAATTGTATGGAAAGTCAATGCTTAAAACTAAACTCCGATTAGACGGAGGCTCTTCTTTTCAGTTCAGATTTGTCTTTTTGGATTTCCTCCTAGTGGCGCTCTACGCTTGGCCCTTCACCCACTCCAGACATCAAAGTGAAAAATCTAGGCGTGATCTAGATTTCCAAATTAACGTTTAAAGACGAGACGCATCAGTTGATTTCCTCCTGCTTCTATCTTTTAAAAATAAAAGTTTTGCCATTCATCACTAAGGATCTTCAGACAACTGTGGTTGTCTCTTTAGTGCTCTCATGGATGGATTACTGTAACGCCATCTATCTGGGTATGCAACAAGGACTGCTCAAAAATCTCCAGAGGCTGCAGTTTGCAGCAGTCAGTCTTTTGAAAAAGATTAGAAAATGAGTCTGCAGCTAAAGGGTCCAAGGAACTTCAGTGGTTGCCTATTAAAAGCGTAGTTGCTTTTAAAGCGCTCTGTATGGCACACAAAGCCCTGCATGGAATAGGCCCAGTCTATCTGAAGGTAAAAATTCCAATGGTACACTCCCAGATGATGATTGCAATCCGCTTCAGCTAAAACCGTGCAAGTCCCTAAGATTTGCTAATCCTCCTGGGGAGGGAGGTGGTTTGTGCGCACCGCAGCTTAGCTGTGGAATAAAATGCCGCTGTACGTAAGGCCCCAATCTAACTTGATCGGTTTTAGAAGGCATTTCTCTTCCCCCTTGTAAAGATAATGGTTTTCGGTGATATTTTTAGTGATTGTGTAGTACAGATGCTAGCATCAAGACGCCTTCGGGCATTCATCACGCTCTACAAATATGAATCAAATCTTTGCAGTGGGCCCCCCTCAAGTTTCTTTACACCACTGAGAGCAGCCTTCCAAGCCAAGGACGGCTGCCAACTGACATCCCCACAGTCCAATCCAACAGTTCCCCCCTCCCCCAAGGTTCTATATGCCATGTTCCATCCCATGCAACACTGGCTGGCAGAATATACCAGCAATGTAGGTGCACTGTGGTCCAGATGTAAGAATGGATCATTGATGGCTTTCCTCCACCAGACTGCACTTGACTGAGGCTTTCCCACGGATCTTCTGCTTCCATTGCGGTACTGGCAAGGACCTCCCAGGCTGCTCTGTGGCCCATCGATATAGCCGCTGCAGTAGGCCACAGACTGGCAGCAGTGACCGTGCTTTAACTCAGGTGTTGTACTGAACCCCTCCGGTCCCGGCTCCTGCAGTTCTGAGGCACAGATCTGCCCCTTCCAGTCCGATACGTGGTCTGAGCACCTGTCAAGCATCATGGTCCACTTATAGTACAGCTGCAGGGACCTCTGCAGTGAAGGTACAAGCTGCAGAGTGTTGTACTGAACCCCTCCCGGCTCCTACAGTTCCGGGGTGCAGGTCTGCCCCTTCCGGTGCGATACTAGGTAAGGGCACCTAGCCTGCAGCCAGGTCCACATACAGAGCAGCTGCAGTCACCTCAGCCTGGGCTGCAGTGAAGTTACAATCTGCAGAGTGAACGGCTCCTACAGTTCCGGGGTGCGGGTCTGCCCCTTCCAGTGCAATACTAGGTAAGGGCACCTAGCCTGCAGCCAGGTCCACATACAGAGCAGCTGCAGGGACCTCTACCTGGGCTGCAGTGAAGTTACAAGCTGCAGAGTGTTGTACTAAACCCCTCCCGGCTCCTACCGTTCCGGGGTGCGGGTCTGCCCCTTCCAGTGCGATACTAGGTAAGGGCACCTAGCCTGCAGCCAGGTCCACATACAGAGCAGCTGCAGTCACCTCAGCCTGGGCTGCAGTGAAGTTACAAGCTGCAGAGTGTTGTACTGAACCCCTCCCGGCTCCTACAGTTCCGGGGTGCGGGTCTGCCCCTTCCAGTGCGATACTAGGTAAGGGCACCTAGCCTGCAACCAGGTCCACATACAGAGCAGCTGCAGGGACCTCTGCCTGGGCCGCAGTGAAGGTACAAGCTGCAGAGTGTTGTACTGAACCCCTCCCGGCTCCTACAGTTCCGGAGTGCGGGTCTGCCCCTTCCAGTGCGATACTAGGTAAGGGCACCTAGCCTGCAGCCAGGTCCACATACAGAGCAGCTGCAGGGACCTCTGCCTGGGCCGCAGTGAAGGTACAAGCTGCAGAGTGTTGTACTGAACCCCTCCCGGCTCCTACAGTTCCGGAGTGCGGGTCTGCCCCTTCCAGTGCGATACTAGGTAAGGGCACCTAGCCTGCAGCCAGGTCCACATACAGAGCAGCGGCAGTCACCGCAGCCTGGGCCGCAGTGAAGTTACAAGCTGCAGAGTGTTGTACTGAACCCCTCCCGGCTCCTACAGTTCCGGGGTGCGGGTCTGCCCCTTCCAGTGCGATACTAGGTAAGGGCACCTAGCCTGCAGCCAGGTCCACATACAGAGCAGCTGCAGTCACCTCAGCCTGGGCCGCAGTGAAGTTACAAGCTGCAGAGTGTTGTACTGAACCCCTCCCGGCTCCTACAGTTCCGGGGTGTGGGTCTGCCCCTTCCAGTGAGATACTAGGTAAGGGCACCTAGCCTGCAGCCAGGTCCACATACAGAGCAGCTGCAGTCACCGCAGCCTGGGCCGCAGTGAAGTTGCAAGCTGCAGAGTGTTGTACTGAACCCCTCCCGGCTCCTACAGTTCCAGGGTGCGGGTCTGCCCCTTCCAGTGCGATACTAGGTAAGGGCACCTAGCCTGCAGCCAGGTCCACATACAGAGCAGCTGCAGGGACCTCTGCCTGGGCCGCAGTGAAGGTACAAGCTGCAGAGTGTTGTACTGAACCCCTCCCGGCTCCTACAGTTCCGGGGTGCGGGTCTGCCCCTTCCAGTGCGATACTAGGTAAGGGCACCTAGCCTGCAGCCAGGTCCACATACAGAGCAGCTGCAGACACCGCAGCCTGGGCCGCAGTGAAGGTACAAGCTGCAGAGTATTATACTGAACCCCTCCCGGCTCCTACAGTTCCGGGGTGCGGGTCTGCCCCTTCCAGTGCGATACTAGGTAAGGGCACCTAGCCTGCAGCCAGGTCCACATACAGAGCAGCTGCAGTCACCGCAGCCTGGGCCGCAGTGAAGTTACAAGCTGAAGAGTGTTGTATTGAACCTTCCCCTCCTGACTCCTACTGTTCCGGGGTGCGGGTCTGCCCCCTTCCAGTGCGATACTAGGTAAGCGCACCTAGCCTGCAGCCAGGTCCACATACAGAGCAGCTGCAGTCACCGCAGCCTGGGCCGCAGTGAAGGTACAAGCTGCAGAGTATTGTACTGAACCCCTCCCGGCTCCTGCAGTTTTGGTGGCTTTGTTGCACATTATGGGTGAAGTGCCAGTGAGGTGAGCCTCACCTGGCCAGTCTTGGCCACTTGTGTGCCTTGTGGGGGACGGGGGGACACAGGTGTGGGGTTACCCTATCTCACAGCCTTGGTGCTGCTCCACAGCTTGCTCCTGCTTTGGGCCTCACTGAGCATAGGTTGGCTCAGGAGGGATCGTGGCTTCTGAAGGATCTACAAAAGGTACATTTAGGCCCGCTTGTACCGAAGGGTTGGTATAGAGGAGGCCGACATCTCTGTATCTTCAACAAAGCCACTGTCACTGCGGCTCCGCTGGAGGAACTCATGAAAAACAAAAAAATGGTGCTGCTGTGGGGTGTATTGTGTGGTCAGGACCACAAGGCTTTCCCTCTCAGTCCAGATCAGGAACAAATGACTTTAAAACGTTCATCATCAGTAGCGCAGACATTCTGACATCCATTGAGTGACGGCCTAATGTCAGCCGGGTTGACGTTCAAAGGTTACTGCTGGGAGACCCAGCGTAGACTGTTGTTGGAAACAAGGCATTTCCTCCAACTCTAAATAGAGCATGGGAATTGCACGTTTGCCATGTTTTAGGTGGAGTATTCAGTCCTCCAAATTCCAAGAAAGGTTGTAGTCTGGACTTGGACTGAACTCTGTGACCAGCAGTAGGAGTCTTCAAAGTAGCTTTAATTTGTACAGTAAGCATTCAGCTCTGGAGATGGAGGGAAGCGTAAGTGCCAGGGTTGCATGTTAAGGTGAAGTGTTTCAGTATTGAGGAATAATAATATGGGCTGAAGGAGACCTTCAAAGATGAGGGACAACACCGAACAATTCCAGATCAGCAGTGGAGGCATACCTCGCAAAAGTGAGTTTGTGACGGAGAAACAGGGGGGTGAGACACACGACCAGATCTTACACTTATGTCTACCCAGAAGTTTAGCAAAATCTATGATTACACTCTGCTTACTAGCAGAGTTGAAGGGTGTGACAGGAGTTCAGAGAAAGGAAGAAAAAGAGCGATTAGGTGGGAAGCCAGCCTGAATTTAGGTGAACTAGATATAGACGTCCTAGTCCCTAGGGACAACATAGACCGCAACAGAGTTGATTTCTAAAAGATTGTTTGAAAAGAGAAGAGATTTGACCATCAGCCGTGTGAAGTGATTCATTGATAAAAGGAAGGCATAATGACAGAACAAGATGTAGAGTTTACTGCCTATTTCAATTAAATTAAAAAAAAATATCTAGAAACGGCGATATAAGTACCAAATTCCTGTAACAGCACCTGAGTTTGGAAACCTGTAAACTTTCAGTGTTTTCTGCCCACCATTAATATGTACCGAAGGTGCATGATTTAAGAGAGCTCAGCAGTCGTGGCCGGCATGGCTCGCGGGGGGAGGGGGGGTGGTGGTGGTGGTGGTGGTGGTGGTGGTGGTAAGTGAGAGAGATATATATATATATAGATATACATACATACACGCAAGTGGTCACGAGGGAAGGGGGGGGTCGCGCGTGGGGGGGGGGGGTGTTAGATAATAAAAAATAAATAAAACGTACCTTTCCCGGGTCCCGCGTCTTAACTGCTGGGTCTGCTCCTGCTTTCCTGCCTCCGCAGGAACAGGAAGCAGGCAGCCTCCCTCCCCTCCCCAAAGCCAATCACAATGCTGCAATGTCAGCGTTGTGTTCAAGATGCCCGGGCAAAGATCAACTAAAGCTGGTTGAAGTGATTGATGATCAGAAGGGTTTGCCAGGGGTGGAGGAGGCCTTGGAAGATGTGGGTTGTGAAAGGGTAGAATGGATTCCATAGAGTGGTGCTGGTGGACCGGGTGGGACCAGATATCTGAGCTGGAACGCAGTGGAAGCTGTGGGCTGTAAAAGGGTGGAGCGGGTGGTGTGGCGTGGGGCTGGCGTTGGTGGACCCGAAGTCTGAGATGGAGTGGAGCAGGCAGCGGAATCTGTGGGCTGTAAAATGGTGGAGCGGGTGGCGTGGGGCTGGCGTTGGTGGACATGAAGTCTGAGATGGAGTGGAGCAGGCAGCGGAATCTGTGGGCTGTAAAATGGTGGAGCATGGGGCTGGCGTTGGTGGACCTGAAGTCTGAGATGGAGTGGAGCAGGCAGCGGAAGCTGTGGGCTGTAAAAGGATGGAGCGGGTTGTGTGGAGTGATACTGGTGGACCCAGGTGGACTCTGATGTCAAGGACGGATTGGAGTTGGGAAGAAGTACCAGGAACAGCCAGTGGCCGAGGTAAAGATTCAAGGAAAGACGACAGAGGGAGATTTAATGTTAATGAAAACTGAATGTGACAGACTGGATCAGTGCTGCTAGAAGTGGCTCAGCGGGCGCAGTGCCAGGTGGGCCTCAGAAACGAGTGCAAGTGCCCAGGTTCAGAGCTCAGATCCGAGGAGAGCAGCTGTGTCAAGGGGAAGGAGGTAGAGCAGGGGAACGAGTCCAGGCAGGTCTTGAAGAGAGGGGGCAGGACATGCCAAGGAGCGAGAAGGGCTTGGTGCTGTGCAGGGATGATCCACTGCTCTGAATGTACAACGCACAGCGATACATTGCTGATTATGGCACTAGGATATCTGTATTCTAATCCCTACTTTGACAGCTGGCACAGTGTGATCCTGGGCAAGTTATTTCAACTTTGGGTGCTTCAGTTTCCATATCTAATGAACCATCATGGTTTTTGTCAACTCCGCTGTGAATTAAGTTTAGCCTATTTTCATCCGGAAGTGAGTCGGTACATTTAAAATCGCAATTATAATTTTATCTGCACATTCACAACCCTTTTATTGTAAAGTGTGTGCAGTTTTCCTCTTAGTTCACTACTTGAAAGAATGGCAGCATTTGTCACATATCGTGTTTTTTTTTTTTAAGCTGCACCATAGGGATAACCAATGCATCACAGAAACATGGGGGCCTTTGTAGTAACACAAATCTGTGAGGAAGCTTCTGTTTTTTCTATAAGTGGCAGCAGGACAAGTTTAGCACTGTGTACAGTCTGTTCCCAGCGAGTTTAACAAACCAGGAGTGGACGTGCTTCTCTTTGCCTCTTTATCTTATATGTGGTAAAGCATGGGATGTCCTGGACTGTAACATGGGGACCGGAAGTGGAAACGCCCTTCTGCGCACCCCCTATCTTGAATCTGTAGGGTGTATGTTGACTGAATGGCCATGCATTGGGATCACACTATCCACGGTTCTGGTTCTGGTCATCTGCAGGCCGTCCCTCACTGATTTGGGACACACGAGGCTTTAATAAACCACAGCATTTGACATGAACACACTTCTTGTTGTCGCCGGGATCACTAGTAAATCTGTTAGTAGGACACACAATTCGCAGGCCTGCCCATCTTGACAATGCTGTATTCTTCCTTCAGGGTGATTTCTTTCACAATTGCACTTTGAAATTCAGATCTTTCTTTCAAGACCACTCCAGTAGTCTCTGCCTGCTCTGAGAGCGAAGGCAAGTGTAACGAATATTGCAAAAGGCACCAGGTCATGTTCTAAATGCTGAACTATGGAGCAGGGTCGGCTGTTCTCGATCATTACCCCGCAGGCACATGGCACAGACTTTTACCAAGACAGGATGATGAATTATAACCATAATGTCTACAACATAGGATGTGTGTTGTATGGATGAGGCATTTATGTAGCGAGAATGAGTATCAGAATGTTGTACAGGGTCCAAGGCTCAGACAATGTTGACGCGTTACAAACCAGCTACCCCTGAAAGTAAGTGCTCAATCAAATGTTGTACAGGGTCCAAGGCACAGACGTAGTCAACGTGTAAGTGGTGGGATAGCTGATGTCGGAGAGTGAAAGTGGACGGTTACTGGCTGCATCATGATGTAGTGGTCTTTAAAGAGGGCTGTCTCCAGCTCTTTAAGAAATTGGAGCAGGGTAGGAGCCGTCCTGATGGATACGGAGATGTTGTGCGTATCATCGAGTAATTACGTCTTCATAGAATAAAATGTGCAGTAGGGCATAGCTATTGAGTAAGAAATAAGAAGAAGAATATATATATATATAATTTTTAAAAAAAATTATCATTTTAATGGATGCTTGACGTATCCTGATGTCTTTCTTTTCCAGCAGAGACTGAACCCAGAGAGGAGCTTTCCTAAAGGTAAGCACTCTCTTCTGTCCCTTTGTGCTGCCATTTTCTTCTGTCTCATTTCCCAGACTGTGTTTTCTCTCTGTTTGCTCCCAGTTCTTCACCGCAGGTTGCAGGGACTGGGACCTGAGGCCGACCCTTAAGCAGTCTCTGTCCAAAGCCACTTATCTTCCAGTGAGTCTTCACGGCGGAGAGGCAGACAGCAGGCCCCTGGAGCATCTGCATGAGAGTCCCAGTGCCACCACTCAGTAGGTGTTGCTGCATCTAGGTCACCTCCCCGCCTGTGAAGAATTCTTATGGATCCAAACTCATATCTGCAGAATTACTATGGAGGGTCTTTGTAGGTGAACAAGGAGAACACGAGACATGTTCCACTAAATATAAACATGTAGTCTGCGAGGCATGAGGGTGACAAGTGCACTGCCAGGGAAGTGTACAGAACAGTCTTTACAGTGACATTTCCAGTCACACTCCTGGTTTCCAGTCTTTCCAAGGCGAGTATGTTTCTCCACACTTGGAGTAAATGGGAGTGAATCTGATACCAGGTCAGTCTGCACCCGGGTGTCCACAGCAGCAGCCGACCACCAGTATCCTCTAGTCTTTAGCTGTACGGTGCACAGCTTCTTGGCCTATGGCTAATTATACTTTAGATAGATTGATCTAGTCCACATCTCCTCCCTAGTGCAGGTGTGCTTCTGTCACATTGTCACTGTGATAAAGGTCTTTTCCCTCATACCACGGATGCTGTTTGCTTTCTTCCCCATTTTAGGATTTCTCTCTTCTATGCATGAGGAAGTTTTCCATGACTTGATATGAAGAAACCGGCAATGGTATGGGTCACAGGACAATAAGTTAAATGGATATAAAAAGGCACAAGAAGGGCTTTGATTTTAGAATTGGGTATGGATCTTTGATTGATAAGTCAGTTGAATGAACTCAATAGGGTGCAGTGGAGTCCCTGACACTCCTGTGCCATCCAGCAGGGTGTGTCCAAGAGGAAACCGACCTAGTATTCTATCCAATGGCTTTTGGGGGAGGGGGAAGTGAATAGAGCATCATGTATTAACATAGATAAGGAATTAGCATGGATAAACCTGGATTCAGGATTGTCTGGGGACAGCATGAACTAAAGTCCATGTGCCATATTAATTGGTTACAAAATACTGGGTGTCATTTGCGACCAGTAAAGAATTTTAAAAACTGACCTATGTACTAATAAGTCAGTTCTTAAAATTCTGAATTGTAGTGGGTCGGAATCTGACCTACATCATGCATGTTAATGAATCACAATGATTCAGTAATCACTGGGATGGTGGCATGCTTGGGTCAGTAGACCACCGTTTGCGATTGCTTTTTCATAAAGCAGACTTTTAAAAAAAAAAAAAAAAATGTAGTCCAGTTTGCTTAAGTGCATTTTAAAAGAAAAGCTTATATATTTGTTAAAGTTTAAGAGGCGATAGTGGTCCCCTGGATCACTGCCTCCTCTTAAACAAACTTTTTTTTTTTTTTTTTACATTCACAAAGGGGATAGAGTCCCAAGGGGACACCTTCCCTTTTGTGAATAGGCTACCACCTCTTTTGAGGTGTCGGTTAAAATAATCAATGCTTTGTGACCGGATTTTGGGCGTCTAACGTTGACACATTAGATACTGATTTGGTATTTGGAAGGGACGCCCACGACATGCCCTTTTCAGATACAGAATCTACATTCATTAGGAATCTCGTTTTAGAAGTCGGAAGTGTTTTTCCGATGCATAAAAAGGGCTTAGTGAATATAAAAAAAGTATTTTAACTGTTGCAAATGGTGACTATAAGTTTGTGACCTTTAAAATGCTTAGTACATTTGGCCCCAGATCTAGAATGGGAATAGTGAAGAGAACTAAAGACCCGATTGGAATCCTCATGGGGCATAGTGTCAATTCTTTAATGAGGACAGATGTGGGATTGATCTTGCTGCCAAAGCTAGGTCCTGGGGGGGCAGGTGAATTGCATAGTTTTGCTTTAATGGGGATTTTCGGGGTCGCTTCATTCTGAAAACGTCCAGTACCAAATGCTACAAGTTCCTTCCTCTCCTGCATCACTCCAGTGGGTTCTTAACTCCAAGCCACATCTTATAGATGGCTATTTGCCTACTCCTCCATCTTCTTTCCATGGCTGTTCCTGTAGGCGAATGAAAGACAGAGCTCAAGTCCAACCTCTATATTTAAATCCCATGTGCTGGGCTTGCTGCAAAAATAAAGACAGCACTTTGATTCTAGAATTCATTGCCATCCAATAAGAACTTGACACAGCATCCACTAGAAAGCAGTAGGCCGGGTGCATCATAAACCTGCATGACTGGAGAAGAGAATACATCTTACTCCATCACAAATAGTTACAGGGAGAACGCTCCCCCAGGAACAATGACCACTTACACCATAAGGAACCACACTGCCTAAGATCCCTGGAATGCAAACCAGCACACATGCTGACCGTGCCACAAGAAAAGATGAAAGCATTGATGTGCCAGACTGTTCATGATTGCAGGATGATAACTCAACATGAATACTGCAATCTGACTGTTGTAACATGCATCTAGCCCCATGACGAAGCCAATAGTGAGTCGTGAAATTAATGCCCTGTTCCCTTGCAGTCCAAAACACCAAAAGCACTAGAAGGTTATCTAGATATCCAGCAAATCCTAGACTTCTTCTACTGCGCTAGATATGTAAACCTGCCTTTCAGCTCCACACTCCTTTCCTCTGCTCAGTACTTCATGGTGTAAGTCAAATAAATTGGGTGTAATATCAGACTGTGCGTCCTCCCAGTCATCATGTAAACTTGGTAACTACAGCTCAAGAGCTGAAGCTAAGGAACGAAAGTGCAAAACACCTTTCCACACAATGTGCTTTTTGAAACTGTGGATTACTTGGCTTTCCAGTGCTCGCCTTTTGGCAAATTTCATATTTTCTAAATTCAGACACAAAAAAGGAAGCAAAGTTCATGATGAGCACACACTTTTTCTGCTGGTATTGGACTTACCTTGATAAAATGAATACAATTGTGTAAACCGAGAATAATTAACTTTTTTCTTTTTTCCATTTTGTCTTCTGGTAGAGCCACTGTTTGACAAACTGAGTGTCAACAAGGGTTCCTTTAATGACTCATTGGACAGACCGTGGGACTTCTGCTCCACCTGTGCTGATAGTGCTCACAACAGGATGTCATTGAAAGACTTGGCAGCTATCAACGACCAGCTCGCATCTCAAGCCAAGGTACATACACAGAGTCCAAAGATAAAGGTGCAGAAGCAGTGAAATTAATGCAGTTCAAAGTGGTGATCACCCTTTCAATCAATCAATCAGGGATTTGTGAAGCGCACTACTCACCCGTGAGGGTCTCAAGGTGCTGGGGTGGGGGTGGGGGGTTCGAGCACCTCTGTCTCATCCGAAGAGCCAGGTCTTGAGGCTCTTCCTGAATGCTTGCAGTATGGGGGTTAATCTGATACTGAGGGGGAGTTCATTCCAGGACTTGGCTGCGATAAAGGAGAAGGCTCTCCCTCCTGCTCTGGCTCTGCGGATGCGTGGGATTTCGGCCAGGGCAAGATCGGCGGAGCAGAGGCTTCTCTTGGGTGCGTAGAAGGAGATTCTTTCGTTGAGGTATTGGGGTCGGGTGTTGTGGAGGGATTTGTAGGCGTGAGTGAGGAGCTTGAAGGTCACTCTCTTTTCGACGGGGAGCCATTGGGGTTCTCGTAGGTGCTGCGTGATGTGGTCTTGTCGTTGGATGCTGAGGACAAGTCTGGCTGCGGCCTTCTGGATGGTCCGGAGTTTGAGGAGTTCAGATTTGTTGATTCCGGTGTAGAGGGCGTTCCCGTAGTCCAGTCTGCTGGTTATGAGTGCGTGGGTGATGGTCTTTCTGGATTCGGGGGGGATCCATTTGAAGGTCTTGCGGAGGATGCGGAGGGTATTGAAGCACGTGAAAGATACAGCATTGATCTGTCTGTTCATGGTGAGGGAGGAGTCGAGTATGATGCCGAGGTTGCGGGTGTGGCCCGTGGGTGTGGGAGTGTTGCCGAGGGCGGTGGGCCACCAGGTGTTGTCCCATGCAGAGTGGGTGGATCCGATGATGTGGACTTCCGTTTTCTCTGAGTTGAGCTTATGGCAGCTGCTGCTCATCCCGGAGGCGACATCTTTCATTCCTTCCTGGAAGCTGTGTCTGGTGATGTCGGGTTCATTGGTGAGGGAGATAATGAGCTGGGTGTCGTCGGAGTAGGATACTATGCTGAGTCCGTATTTTCTGACGATGGTGGCGAGAGGGGCCATGTAGATGTTGAAGAGCGTGGGGCTGAGTGAGGATCCTTTTGGTACTCTGCAGCTTATCTCTGTGGGTTCGGCGAGGAAGGGCGAGAGTCTGATTCGCCGGTGAGGAAGGAGCGGATCCAGTCAAGGGCAGTTCTCTGAATGCCGGCGTCGTGGAGTCTGACGGTTAGTGTGCGGTGGGAGACCGTGTCTAAGGCTGCTGAGAGGTCTAGTAGGATGAGGGCAGCTGTGTGGCCTTGGTCGAGGAGGGTGCGGATGTCGTCCATGGCGGCTAGGAGGGCGGTCTCGGTGGTGTTGTTGCTGCGGAATCTGGATTGGGAGGTGTCGAGGATCGAGTTGGATTCTATGAAGTTCGTGAGTTGGTTGTTGATGATCTTCTCGGTGACTTTGGCAGCGAAGGGGAGGAGAGACATGGGTCTGTAGTTCTTGAGGCCCGTCGGGTCTGCGGAGGTTTTTTTTGAGGAGGGACTTGATTTCTGCATGTTTCCTGTCGTTGGAGAACGCGCCTGTTTCGAGGGTGCAGTTGATGGTACGTCATCATTTGGGTGCTATAGCGGAGGTGGCTCTGTGGAAGATTTATGGCGAGCAGGGGTCGGTGGGGGCTCCTGAGTGTATGCTTCTCATGGTCTTGGCAGTGTCTTTTGTGGTGACAGGGGTCCAGGCGGTAATGGTAGGCTGGGTGACGTTGCCGGTTTTGGGTGTAGTGTCGGTGCCTAGGTTCCGCTTGTCAAAGTTGTCGTAGAGAGTCCTGATCTTGTGATGGAAGTAGGAGCCGAGTTTGTTGCAGAGATCGAGGGAGGTTTGGTGAGTTCTTGTACGATGCTGAAGAGTTCCTTAGAGTTGCAGGAGTTGGAGAGGATTCTGTCCTGGATGAAATTGTTCTTCATGGTTCTGATGAGTTGGTGGGGTTCTGTCATGGCGGTCTTGTAGGCGGTGAGTACTTCAGGGGTTTTGCTGTTCCTCCAGGCTTTCTTGAGTTGTCGGCACGTGCGCTTGGATTCTTGGAGGTTGGTGGTGAACCAGGTGGCTTTCGTGGTGCGTTGTCTGTTGGAGTTCTGGAGGGGGGCGAGTGTGTTTGCGCAGTCAGTGATCCATCTGTGGAGTTCGTTGGCCGCAGAGTTTGCATCTGTTGTGGTGGGAGGAGGAGCGCGGTTGAGGGCGGAGTTGAGGTGCTCTTCGGTGATCTTGCTCCAGTTCCTACGTGGAGGCGTGGTGTAGGCTTGTGTGCAGTGGGTTTAGAGAAGAAGTGGACACAGTGGTGGTCCGACCAGAGGGGTTGCGTGGTGTGGCTGTAGCGAATGTTGTTTCCTCCTACGAAGATGGGGTCGAGGGTGTGTCCTGCCTTGTGGGTGAGGTGGTGACGAGCTGTCTCAGTCCGATGTTGGCGAGGTTGTTCAGGAGGGTGCTGGAGATGAGGTCGCTGAGGTTGTCGAGGTGGAAGTTCAAGTCTCCGAGAAGTACGTAGTCCGTGGATGCGAGGGCGTGGGGCGCGATGAGGTAGTGGTGATCGTGGTGCGCGGTCCGGGATGTCTGTAGGCGAGGGTGGCGCGTAGTCGTTCTTGGGTTGGATTGATCGATTGATTGATTTGATTGATTGGGTTGATCTGGATCCGGAAATGGAGGTGTTCTATGGGGGACGAGGAGTCGTTCATGCTGGCTGTAGTGAGTCGGAGGGAGTTTTTGTGTACGATGGCGAGTCCACCTCCAGGGTGTTTAGGGCGGCCCTTACTCTGGATCTTGTACCCATTGGGGATGGCGGTTGCGAAGTCGGGTGCAGAGCTGATGTTGTTCCAGGTCTCTGTGAGGAAGGTGACGTCGGGCGAGAGGGTGTTGAGGAGGTCCCAGATTTCTACTGCGTGTCTGTGCAGGGAGCGTACATTGAGGAGGATGCAGCTCAGGGGTTTGGGTGCGCTGGCGTCCAGTGTGTTGGCGGTAGCAGTGGGGGTCCGGAGGTGGGTGAAGGTGCGGCTGCAATGTCGGCAGGAGAACTGGCCTTGGGTGATGTTCGGCGTCGACCGCTGGCAGTTGTTATTTCTGCCGGGGTTGAGTGCGTGGAGGGTTGCTGAGTTGTAGCGGTGGGGGGGTCGGAGGATCAGGGTCCCTGGCGCTGGTCGAAGTCCAGTCGCACACGGGTTTGCATTTGCCGCGCCAGCGGCGTGGCTGCACAGCAGCCACCATTAAGTAGGGGCCGGGGGGAGGGAGAGCAGCTGGGAGGCGGGAGCGGGAAGACGCGGGGTGAAGGGCCGCGGGGCAGCAGCGGTGGGGAAGGGAGCTTCTCTTGTTCTGAAAGTCTGACATAGCTGTTCTTTCAGGAAACATTGTCTGTATGTATATTTCAGTTGCCTTGTGGTCTTTTTGTTACTTCCAGAGGCCTGTGACCAAGACCCATATGACTCCCTAACTTCCCTTCATGTGATAGTTCAGTCCCCATCCCCCAGTATGTATTACTTTATATTATCACACACATTTTTTTCTTTTGTATGCAATTTTTTGTTATGCTAGAAGTATATATATATATATATATATGTTCATAGCATGTGTGGCTGTAGATACACATGCTCTGCATACTCCTTCCCTCTAGTGTTGGGCTTGAAAGTTTGCAACTTGTTTTTCTTCAAAGAAGTCTTTCGAGTTATGAGGTATAGTGACTCCTCTCCTAGTTGTTAATGTGCATGGGCACCGGCTCCATTGTTACTTGTTTTTTTTCTGCCACCGGGTTCCGAAGTGTATAGATCGGGCTCTGTATTCAGTGCCTAACAGCACTTATTTCTGGGCCCACTCGACCGTTCGATTCCCGTGCTATGGAAGTACTTAACTGGATCCTCGATTCCTCTTCTTTTTTGCTCCTCGAACAAAGATGACCAAGCTTATCTCTTAGGCCTAAGCCCTCTTTCCCCCTAATGAGGCCTTTCGTCCATCGTCCATGGAAAACCACTAACGAGAATACCAAGTCAGTGATGGAAGGACGCCCTTCCAATGCTACACCCAGTGCCCTTTGAAATTCCCCTGGGCCAACCACTATCAAATCTGCAATCTCTGCTTCTCGACTGAGCACAACACCACATGCCAGGCCTGCCTCACCTTCTGGTCAAAGAAGACCATTCGGTACAGACGCAAGCAGAGGTGGGTCCAGCAGAGAAGGGCCCAGCAGAGAATGAAAGGTAGGAGTCCAACACCCCTGACATCTTTGGGCAACTCAACGTCGATGCGGAGGATGTCCATCAGAGGACCAGCTGGTCCAGTCCATCTTGGAGGCGAGTTCACCATCGGAATCCAAGGGGGAACAGCCGCAGCAAGATCCCAAAGCTGCACAGCCTTGGACGACTTTGTCCGAGAGTATGGTCAGCACCCATACACAACCCTTGGCCGCTTAGTAACCATGTAGACAGGCAGAGCACCTCCCGAGTGGATGTCCGGCGTTGAGCCCAGAGTCTCAATAACAGCCCGCTGGGCCACCACTGCTTTTGGGCTATGGCCGCCACCAACAGAAGCCTTCAGAGCCGTCGACACTCCCCTCTCCGGCCACAACCCTATAATGAACCCTATGACCCTGAACCCACAGATGGCCCGTGGGACGAATATGATGTCAATCCCCTGGGTGACACATACCACAAAGTCATACACACGGTAGCCACATATCGTAAAGTTGATATGCATGTTGCCCAGAAGGACAACGACTTCTGGTCAAAACATTGTCAAAGAACCAATGTACCCTACAGTTCCTCTCAGTGCTAAAAAAGACAGCTCAAGAACGCCCCAAGACTTTCAAAGATCCAATCAAGGCAATGGTCATTACACCTAGGGTCGACAAAAAATATAAACCCTAACTAAATGTTGCCCCCCG
The DNA here is from genome assembly GCA_963921515.1 of Calotriton arnoldi. NCBI lineage: Eukaryota > Metazoa > Chordata > Amphibia > Caudata > Salamandridae > Calotriton > Calotriton arnoldi. The sequence goes on along the minus strand of CAWUFW010001484.1, from coordinate 1,971,697 downwards.
CCTTCATCCGTGGCCATGTACCTTCATACTTGCTCGTAGTCCATACAGCGCGTAAACGTTCAAATGCCCAGGGGATGCTCCATCTCCTAGCAAGAAAAATAAACAGCTGGACGCAGCAGGTAAAAGAATGGAATTTCAATCAGCCACACTTTGGAGAATTGCCAACTTGGTTGGCCTGCTCTCCTGATAAGTGAGGGTGCATTGTTATGAGTTGGAAGAACTTCTCAAACACCTCCCTGAGGAGTATAGGCAGCATCGGCAAAAGCTAGATACAGAAGGAAATACCCTATCGAATGCCACCTTCCTCTGTGCCCTAGATGTGGCAGAAACTGCTGCCAGGGGAGTTAACAGCAGCATCCTGGTCAGACGTCATGCTTTAAACCAGCTATACAGCAGCATCTGTTAAACCTGCTGTTCGATGGTGAACACCTTTTTGGCCAGCAGGTATCCCAGATGCTCGAAAAACCCATAAAAGACACAGACACTGCCAAGGCTATGGGTGCCCTTCAGACATCCACTCCTAGGGGGTCCTTTTGGAGGTCACAGTTCAGAGGAGGCAGTGAGACCACTCCCCCAGACACTCCCGATTCCTTTCAGAGCCAGCAATAACAATACGATCAGTAGTCAACACAGGGGCATTCTAGAGGGGCCTACATAAGCAACAACACAAGGGGTAGGGGCAAAGGAGGCTCAGCTAAAGAGGCAGCCTCTTCTAAGCAGTGACTCCCTTCTACCCCCAGCTCTGATCACACAATGTTTGTTGAGGCAGACTACAGGGACGTGTTCCTCACCAGAGATCACCTCTGACCAATGGGTTCTCTCCATCATAGAGCACAGCTACTGCCTGGAGCTCACCCCAACCCCACCTAACATTCCACCCCACAGATACACCTTCTCCCCAGAACACCAGCGCTCATTCTCAAAGAGGGCATTAGAACCAACCACCACAGCACCACGGATAGGGGGCGTACTTTCTTATTCCCAAAAAGGATGAGTCTCTAAGGCCCATACTCGGCCTCCGGCCCCTCAAGAAGTGCATCCTCTCAACTTTTTCACATGGTCACTCTGCAGGATGTCATCCCTCCGCTGCAGCAAGGCGATTTTTGATTGCACTTGATCTGAAGGACGCCTGCTTTCACATACCCATCCATCCTGCTCATTGTCACTACCTACACTTCTAGGTAAGTGGTCAACATTATCAGTTCAAAGTGTTGCCATTCAGTGCCACCACTGCCCCCAGGGTATTCACAAAATGCCTCATTGTGATAGCCGTCCATCTCCGAAGGAGCGGCATGCATGTATTCCGCTACTTGGATGATTTGCTGATCAAGAGTGCAAGCAAACAACAGTGTCTCAGTCACACCCAAGCCACTATATCCCTCCTCCACAGATTAGGCTTCACCATAAATACTGTAAAGTCCCACCTCCAGCTCCTTCAGATCCGGCCCTTTCTGTGGGTCGTACTCAAAACAGTCACCGGCAAGGCTTACCCCAGTCAAGCAAGGGTGCAAGTAAGCCAGATTGTCAGCTAACAGAAAATTATGCGCCTTCAGTATGATGGCCTCACTCATAGCCAAAGTACCCCCTTGCTAGGCTGTACATACTTCTGCTCCAACAATGCCAATCAGCATAATGGTCACAGGCAGAGTGTCACTGGGAGGATCTAGAGTCCATATGGGCCAGCACCCATCACTCTCTGCAGTTGTTGAAAAGACTGACAAAAGTTCATGATAACCTGACTAGACTAGATCTACTGAACGTCCTATTTGATCAATATGGCAAGATAATAGTTACAGTTGTTAATTGCAAATGGTACCTTACTTTAAATTTCTGTGTTTATCCATAACTTCATTTTCAATTTACTCTTTTTAAATCAGTCTATTTAAAGCTAATTAAATTCTATGCCATCAAGCTTGGTCCACATGTTCTGCTCGAGCTGAGAAGGCCCCCTTTGATTTATGATGAATATGTTTTAAAGATTAGAGGCTGTTGAAAATTCAAACCCCTGTCAATAGTGCACCTCTTTCAATGATGTAAAGAATACATCTGCATAACCTACATCTCTGTTTTCTTGATGTCATTGCTGTCCATGCCGGACAGTAAGTTAAAAAGAATTACATTCACAGCCCTTACACATTCTTTGTGGCACATTGTGTCAAAAGAGTATTGTAAAGAATCAAAGATTACTCCCCAGCATGAGAACTATTGATGTACACTGAAACATTAAAATGGGAGCAATTGGAAAGATGGCGGCTATAAGAGATATAGCTTACCGCAAACCTTCTCCTATGATTTTTCATATGTCCTCCTCTCAGAATTGGCCATCAGAAACAGCACTAATGAAGTGCAAACTGGTGGACTGTATAGGTCAAGTTTCTGCTAGAAGTGTGAGGATTTTGCTCATTCATTGATATGCATTGACTTCTCTGGGATAAAGTAATGAAAGGCAAATTTACCTTTTTAAAATTTTAAACTGATTTCTGGTGGAAGCAAAGCGAATGACTGGATTCTCTATTGGCTTTGCAGTGGACTGTAGTTTCCGTGGAAGAAATGGCGAAGCATGGTACTTGTCTTGACCCCCTTCCCCTTCAATGACCCGTAGGGGAGAAATGACGCAAATAGATCTGTGTTCCATTGAGGTCGGTAGGAGATAAAGGTCGGCAAGTATATTTCGACCAGCTTGATATGGATCTTATTAATAGATTTCTCCATCCATTAGTCTAATTCTAGTTACTGGTGCAGGAAACAAGATAGGAGGCAAGGTTTATTTGCCAAGTGGTTGGAATTACCAATGTATTAATCCACAGATCTGCCTTATTGTAGTATTGAATTGTCTTAATTTTTTATCTTTCAACACAGTTTTTATGTCAATATTTCTCCTTGCAGAGTATTGCAGACCTTAACCAGACAGTCCTGCGGTTGGAGAAGGATCGAGAATACCAGCGCCAGAGGATCCAGAGCCTGGAAGGTGGGTAATGTTCGATTTGTGCAGCGCCATCATGTTAGTGAGAATAAACCAGACCTGCAAGCACCGTACCAACACAATTGCACAATTAAGGGTTCTTCTGTACCCTGTATGAAAATGGTATTTTCTACACATGATTTCTATACTATTTAACATGTATCGGGCATCTTTAGTAATGTTTGTGAGTTGGGCTGCATGTGTTGAGTTTGTAATGGAAACTATTTTTTATTAATATTTCAATGCTGTTTACACCCCCTCCAAAATACCAGTTGTTGCTTTGGATAATGTTGATGTTTGAGATTATACTTTCATCTTGGGTTTCAGATGTGTGTCACCGCTACCTCCACCTGCTTCTCTTTCCTCTTTCTTTGCCCCTCTTCATCTTCTGCTTTTTATTTACCTACCTTTGTCACTCTTATTTTCCCCTTGCCCCTCTCACATCTATTGATTCCTTCAGCCGGGATCTCCACCTCCGCAGTCCAGGCACTCTCTCTGCCTCTCATGAGTGTAATATGGCTGGATGAGCTCCTCCATGCAGATCATTGTCTCGTCATTATGTGGGTTAATGTTTTTTGATTTTTAAGGGCCAGATGTACGACCGTTTTTGCATGCGCAAACGGATTTGCGAACCAGTTTGCGCATGCAAAAACAGCATGGGCCATGTACAAAGCCTATTTAGCGAGTCGCAATTTATTTGCGACTCGCTATTAGGCAGGGGCGTTCCCTTCCTAATAGCGAGCGCAAGCCCATGTATGAATGTTTTGCGACCGCAATTGCGGTCGCAAAACACTTGCAAATTACCACCCTCTTCAAGAGGGTGGTAATGCACTCGCAAAAGGGAAGGGGTCCCCAGGAGGAAATATTTTATATAAATAGGTGCCGCTTCAATGTTCTGCTGTGTTGCTAGCCTTCTTTCATACTTTTTCGCATAATTTTAATTTACCATTCTTACATGCCCAACAGCCATGTTAGAAAGCTAAATTAAATATGGCGACCATGCATCATCATGCCTGCATGTTCCATGACGCACTTGTAGGCTTCCATCTTGGAGTGGGTTTTCTTTAACAGAAGTCCCATTTCAGCATTGCCAGCCATTCGTCTTGATATAGTCACTAGTTTAGCCTTTTAGAGGCAAGACCTACTGGCATTGCCAATGCTTATTTTGACTGAGATTAAAGCCTATGGTAGGAATTTGAATGTGTCTCTCATGTCCCTCCCCAGTAACATATTTACACTTCTGATTCTGACTTCCCACCAAGCTGCTTTCTACACAGACACCACCTCCATCTGAGGTAACCCGCAGTATTCAGTCCTTGATGCCTTGCTATAATATTTTAGTCCAATATAATATATCACAAGCAGGAGGATTAAAATTTGTAGCCTGGACTGACGTGTTGGACCTTATATTGAACATATCTGATAGAGACTTCTAGCCGCAGATTCTTTACCTTGGAATATTCCACAGGCCTCCGACTGGATCCGGAAAGTTTTCTGAGCAGTCCCCCTTGCCTGCTGGTAGGTGGCGTTGTTCGACTTCGCGTGGCATTGTTGGCGTCATCCACGCTGGAAGTGATGTGCGCTGTGCCTATATAGATGCAACCCCAGCGCACTGACCGCAGTTCCTTATACGTGCCATCAGCGCGGATCCTGATCGAGATCCCCTCAGTCATTTTTTTGACTGGATTTTTACAACTTTTTGCTTACTCTTTTGACCAGTCTACCCTTTTCCCCATCTTTTTTTGGCAAGGTTCCCCAAAAAAACTGTTATTTTGAAATTTTGTGGGGCCTGACTGGCAAATGTCTGTGACAGACCCCGCCCCCCGCCTCCCTCCCCCCTTTTGGTGTGCCTGGAGCTGGACCACAACTGCAAGGCCTATCCAGATTGCAAAACCATGCATCCGAAGGCCATCTGCCAGCGAGCCGTGAAGCTCCTGGCCACTCGGCACACCACTCCACACTGCTTCTGGTCCTGTTTGAGAGAGGGGTCCCAGGACCGCTCTCTGAGTCGTTCCCGCCAGTCATCCTCACGATCCAGGACTTCTTCAGGTAAGTCCCACAAGAAGCAGTTAGACTTCCCCCACGCCAGCACGAGTCACTACGCAAGGCGCATAAATGATGTCACAAATCTAGGCCTCATGCCTCCCCAAGTTTCCTGGAGCTGGAGTGACCCCCTCCCCAGCTCAGGGAATTTTATGAGGCCATGCACCTCATTTGGGTGGTCGGACCCCTCTTGATCTCTTTCGGCCCCAGGGGTCCAAGAGGAGCTCCGACTGAATTTCCACAAGTGGGTTGCCTTCGGCACTGGTCAGCCTTTCAGGATCCGTTGTTGGATCTGGATTGACCCCAGCCATGACTTCGTGACCTCTTCTGAGGTCCATCCCAGTTATTCCTGATTACGATACAAAGCCGAACCGGCATTGCACAATGTTGACACCAGCGCTGACCAGGTCCAGAGGGTCTGAATCGGAGACAGAGCCTTATTTCACCGAAAGACCCTGTGAGGAGCACTAATTGAGGGGATCTGAGGAGCCCTATAGTTATCCTGACCCCTATAAGAGTCCATGGCCAAGGATGAATGGTATGATGAACTGGCTGATGTCAGTGTTCCGGATATCTCACCAAACGCTGATCTCCTCCCCTCTCCCACAGTGGCTACGTAGAAAGGGGCCTCCTTTGTGATGGTGGTCCCGAGGCTGTTGAAGTCTTGGACCTAACTTTGCCCACGGTGGAACTCAAGACTAACGTCTTGATGGAGGTGCTTCAACCTGGGGTATCCCCTTCGGAACTTCTTCTCACTTTAATGAAGCCCTCCTTGATGTCCTGCTCGAAGCCTGGGCCAAGCCCTGCACAGACACTTCTGTGCACAGAACCATCACCCGCAGTCATCGCTCCGCTCCCGGTGACTCAGCCTTCCTCCCCCAGCACCCCACCCCCAGAGAGTCTAGTGGTCCAGTCCTCTACTTCCAAAGTTAACCCTGACGCGTTCCCTACCATACCACCAAATAGGGAATCAGAGAGGCTGCACAACTTTATAAAGATGTCCCCTCCCACCCCCCTGAGCAGCCTCAGCTTCAAAACCCCTTTCATATGTCCTCACAACACCATTGACAGCTGGTTGGCGATATGATCCGGCACCACTTGCCCTAATGGGGAAACAATAACTTCAGACAAATGGGTGCTTAAGATTGTTCAGCGGGGTATTGCCCTTTCTTTTCAAGAAACCCCACCACCCTTGTCACCGTTCTCAGATCAACTGACAGAGGACCAACTTTCTCTCTTGCAACAGAATTTTTTTTTTAAATGCTCACTCTGGCTCAGGTCTTATCTTCCCTGGATCCGGGAGACTGGATGGTAGTGCTGGGCTTGTAGGACGCATACTTTCATAACCCCGTCCTGCCAGCCCACAGATGCAATCTGTGGTTCATGCTGGGCAGGAGCATTTCCAGATAGCTGTGCTCCCTATCAGCCTTACAATCGCCCCTCTAATGTTCACAAAGGTGATGGCGATGGTCGCAGCAGTGGATGTTAGGGGTTCCACTCTTCCCCCTACCTCAATGACTAGCTGTTGAAGGCGGAATCGCCCCCAGAAGTAGTCTCCCACCTCCAGACTACAACAGACCTTCTGCATTCACTGGGCTTCACTATCAACATGCCGAAGTCATACAACGAGTCTAGGAAATTCAGGTATGATACTGATGTTTCAGCCTCTATCCTGAGTTTCGGTGAGACTGGTTCTGAGACTGCTGGGCTTCATGGCATCCTGCATCCTGCTGGTAAAATATGCCTGTTGGCATTTGCGGGCTCTGCACTGGGACCTGAAGTTCCAGTTGACTCTGCATCAGGGGAATCTCTCTGACCTCGTCCAGTTATTGGAGGGAACTGCAAAAGACCTGCAGTGGTGGCTTACAAACCACGCTTGTATCCGTGGCCGACCCCTCACTCTTCCCATCCCAGAACTCACGGTGGTCACAGATGCTCCACTCCTGGGTTAGGGTGGCCATCTGGGAGAGGTGGAGATCAGGGGACTCTGGTCTTCGACGGAATCTCAGCTCCACATCAGCATGTTGGAGTTGAGAGCAATACCCTTGGCATTGAAAGCATTCCTTCCATCCATCAAAGAGGCTAGTTCAGGTGTTCACAGACAAAACCACTGCCATGTGGTACTGCAACAAACAGGGCAGAGTGGGGTCGTGCTGTGTCAGGAGGCTCTGCGCCTCTGGACATGGCTGGAACGTCAGGACATCTTCCTGGTTGTGCAGCACCTCTTCCTGGTTGTGCAGCACCTGGCAGGATCCCTAAACGCCAGAGAGAACGAATTCAGCCAGCAATTCCTTGCAGATCTCCAGTGTCACCTTCACCCAAACGTGGTCCAAGGCCTCTTCAGAGATTGGGGCAAATCTTGGTTGGATCTCTTTGCCACTGCCAAGAATGCGCAATGTCGGCACTTCTGCATCCTTGAGTTTCCAAGGCGGCTCTTGCTCAGAGATGCATTTTGTCCTGAGTGGACTTCAGGTCTCCTGTGTGCTTTCCCGCCAATACCACTCCTACCCCGAGTTCTGAAGAAGATCAGAACTGACTGGACCCAAGTCATCCTGGTGGCTCCAGATTGGGTGAGTAGAGTATGGTATCCTGAACTCCTGAGCATGAGCAACGGTCCTCTGATCAGGCGGCCTCTTCCAGAATATGTCCTGTTTCAGCAACAGGGTTGAGTCCTACACCCACACCTGCGTGCACTCCACCTGCATGGATGTAATGTAATGTAACAATAATTTATAAAGTACTCTGTTACTCTGGGGAGTGTCCTGGCGATATGCATCCATGGTGAACAACAACTGGGAGACCTCACTAATAGTTTTGATTAAAAAGCCAAGTTTTCAGTTTCTTCTGAAACTGGGAGGTGGCTGAGAAGCTCCGTAACTCCGGAGGGAGTTTGTTCCATTTTGAAGGTCCTAGGACAGAAAAGGACTTTCCTCCCATCCTGGACCTCCGGATCCTTTATTGAAGTTTTTGCCAGAAAAAGGTTGGCAGAGCGCAGGCGACTGGGTGGAAGATGAAAGCAGGTCCTAGCTCTAAGATAGATAGCACCAGACTGATAGAGAGCCCTATGTACTAACAGCAGGATCTTAAAAGGATTCTATTCTCAAAGGCAGGCTGAGTCCGGGCTGCTGTGTTTTGGGCCACCTGCGACTTCCTAGTCAGGCAGGCCCAAATACAGTGCATTACTGTAGTCAAGCTTAGACGTTAAGGCCTGTACTTCAGGTTTCCCTGCTGAAAGAGAGAGAAAGTACAAGAACGTTCTTAAGACATGCAGCAGACCAATGAATGGAGATTGAGCAGCAACAGCTGAGAGTTTTCGATCTGCCTCTCCAAATATGTGACTTCATCTTGCCAGCCAGGCATCCCTCGACAAGACTGTATACACCTGCTAATGGGACAAATATGTGGCTTGGTGTGCTAACAAATCCATTAGTCCTCTATCTGCGCCCTGCTTTTGTTTCCATTGTCCCTCGCCCTGGCAAGGCCTTGCTTTGGGCACGGTTAAAGGGTACCTTTTGGCCATCTCTGCTTTCTTACAGTTGCCAGATCAACCCTCCCTTTTTAAATCACCCGTTGTTACCTGCTTCCTGAAAGGTTTCCAACACGTTTCCCTCCACACCTTTCAATATGCCCAATTGGATCTTAATTTTGTTCTCATGTTTCTGATGGGTTTCCCTTTTGGACCCATGCATAGCTGCTTTCTTCGACTGCTCATCATCAAAACAGTCTTTCTTGTGGCTATTGCATCTGCCCGGAGGATTAGTGAGTTGTAGGCGCTCTCTTTTAACCCCTTGTATACCACTTTCTCCCAGACAAGCTGATCTTTAGGACCCGGGCATCCTTCCTTTCCAAGATTGTGACACCTTTTCACTTTGGACAGACCATATTGATGCCGACTGTCTTTGCTCCACCTCACTCTTCCAAGGAAGATGAGAGATATCAATGCCTGGTTCCAAAAAGAGCGTTCTTGTTCTACATTGATCGTAATAAAGAGTTCGGGTGGACAATCAACTTTTTGTGGGATTTGTTGGAGCGAAGAAAGGCAAAGCAATGCAAAAGAGAACCATTGCTTAATGGATCGTCCTCTGCATCACAATCTGCTGCACACTAGCCACGAAACAACCCCATCAAGGTTTTCAGGCTCATTCCACCAGAGCCAAGGCTGCGACCACTGCGTTTGCTCGCGGAGTCCCTGTCCTGGACATCTGTCAGACAATTACGTGGGCATCACTGCACATGCTTGCCAAACACTACTGCCTAGACAGTCCGGTCCGGCATGATGGGTATTTCCCCCGTTAGGTCTTTTCAGGACTTTTTAGTGTAAATAATCTGCAGACCTACCTCCGAGAGGATATTACTTTGGTATCTATTTTAAGGTAAGGAATCTGCAGCTAGAAGTCTCTGTCAAATGAACAAGTTACTTACCTTCGGTAATGCCTTATGTAGCAGAGACACCATCTAGCTGCAGATTCTTTACTGATCCCTCGTATCCCTCCTCACTTTGCGAACTGTGGTTTCCATTATAAGAGATCCTTGAGGACTTCATTTGCGCACTCTGGTCACAATTCCTTAGTATGACTCTGTGCTCCTGGCGCAGACAATAGTCACGAACCGGAGGTCGGCGCTCTGGCATGACTCCTATACAGGCACCGTGCACATCACTTCTGGTGCAGATGACCCAGAGGATGCCACACTGAGTCGAACAATGCCACCTGCTGGTGTGCAAGGAGACTGCCCAGAAATCTTTCTGGATCCAACCTGACACCTGGGGACTATTGTAATGTGAGGATTCTGCAGCTCGATACAGTCTCTACCAGATAAGGTGTTACCGGAAGTAAGTAAACGTGGCCTTCTGTCCCTGCTTCTTTTTTCAGCACATTGCTCTGTTTGTTTATTTTTTTTTCTCGGAGTTCCTCTCACTGAGGGTCCTAATTCAACCACGGAAATGGGACCTTCCTACGCGCTTTTTGTAGTAAAATAGAACCCTATTGGGGTGAATTGATCTCAGCCACTGGTAATTACTTGAGGATTCATCCCAGTCCATCGGTATTTTGCACACTATGCCACCTCAGTTTGGACCCCTTCATACAAATCAGTCTTGACCTTGCTCCAATGGGGCCATGTGCGGTAAACCCTTAACCGGTACACAAGCAACAGAGGACAGGTTTCGCCCTAGTTAGGGCTCATCACCAGGTATATCTTGGTTCCAGTGACACGGTGTGCACTGGAACCACGTCTTGGGCATACCCGTTCCACTTAGGACGACACACTAAAGTATACAAAAGAGTGATTGATGGAATGCATTAATCTCAGCTACTGATAATGACTTGGGCTGCATCCAAGTCCTTTGTTATTTTGCACACTATGGCACCTCAGTTTGGACCCAGTCATATGCAAATCAGCCTTGACCCTGCTCCAAAGGGAACAGTCCAGCCCGAACTGCCAAGCCAGGTCCTCCCTCAACTTGAACACAAGCAACCTTCGCCCTAGTTAGAGTTAATTCAAACATTCCATCCAGCCTTTTCCCCTAAGACAGCATGTTGCATGTCGATCAGCATGCATTATTATTGATTCAGTGCCAATGCCAAAGCTGTAAAAACACTAATGTAAGCTAAACCGTGAATGACCTCTGTACACAATTCAGGAATCATAAATCAGCAATAATTAGTAAGAAACTTGACCAGCGTGTAGCTAATCATTTCAATATTGTGGACCATTTGCTATGAAATCTGAAGATTTTCTACAATGACAGAGGGCCTGATTTAGGTTTTGGGGGACAGGTTACTCAGTCACAACTGTGACGGATATCCTGTCTGCCAAAATATAAATCCCATAATATCCTATGAGATTTTGTTTTTCGGCGGACGGGATATCAGTCACCGTTCTAAATCAGGCCCTATGTCCTTTGGACTTTGAAACAGGGCATGCATGAACTAAGATCACACCCTAGGCCCAGTTGCACCACACCAGAATTTTTGGCTACATCCTGCAGCCAAATTCATAACTGGAAAAAAAGAAAACAATAACTTGCTCTGTACAACATTGAAAATGTATTCAATAGAATTGTCTCAAAGATCAGTACTGTGAGTATTCCATATCTTATTGCAATAAATATCTTTAATACATTTGTATATATTCTGCATTGCACATAAAGAAAATAAGTTTTTTCTGCAAATGGAGAAATCCTCTAAATCAGAGGTAAAAGCACATATACAAAAAGCAAGCATTTATTACCCATCATCCTTTGTGTTGTGCAAAGGAGTTTTACGTGAGTACGGTGTACTGTGACCTATTCATTTTGTAATGTTTTATATAACTCAAGGCCCATTATTTTAAATTTTAATACAGTCCCAGGCTTTAGTACTAGAGTTTGGGTATCTTAGCTACACACACTCCCTTTTCCATCCTTTAATCGTATAAACAGTAGACTGAAGAGCTCCCCACTAAGTTGCAGTGAACCATTATTAATCTCATATGCCTAGTGGCATAAGTCCTCAAAAATGTCTTGGTATCACCCGCCTGTGTAAGATCTTGACTTGATTCAACCTTGCTAACTGTTCACAGGGTCTCTTTAGGACTTGGACTTGTGGGCAGAGCCTTAAACAAGATCATTGAATAAATTATGGGTGCTGATTCATTTAAAGAAGTCACATGACTGAAGTAAGTAGTTTGCATTAGTAATACACATATTTATACCTTCGAGCATGCTTCCAAATAAGCAATATGTATAAATATATTTAAATAAAAATCAATGCTTACCATCAGTTTTGCGTGGTCAAATGCACCGATGTAATACAGCACGTTGTAAAGGACACCATGTTGTATTCCATGGGCTGTAAAGTACACATGGTAAAGGCATGCCTACTAATGACTAATGTCTATGCTTAGCAAATCCTTGGGATAGCATATGGCTCTCTGGGGCCACAGCCTGCAAGACACTGTCTTTGTGTGCTCAGTGGGGTTTGCGTGGCGGACGTGGCTTTTGGACTTGCACTGAGCTTCACCTTAAGTTCGTTCCACCTTCTCCCAGAGGCCACAGGGCGCTGAATGCACATTTTCCCTCTTAACCTAAGTATCAGCTTGAAAACTGGGACCTGGCCCATGAACTGCTTGTGAAACTTGCCACATTATGCATTTTGGCTTGAAGCAAATTTTTATAGTTTGTAAATCTCATGCTTTAACTTTTGAGGGGAGAACGTTTGAACCCTCTGCGTTGAATCCTAGTTCCACCTGGGGTAAGGATGTGCGCCCCGTGCCCACACTTAGCTTTCATGCTGTTTTTCCCCCCCTGCAACATTGGCTCTCAAAATGCAGTTCATGGATTGTTCACATTATTTACTTACGCCAGACAAAAGATTTAAGGCTTTACCAACCACTCTGCATTTCTCAGTTTACCGACCTTGCCAAGTGGTTTATGAACCACAAAGCCCCCAAGCTTTTCACGAGCAAAGATTAGGCTCGACTCACCACAAAATCTTCTTTTTACTTTAAATATGTATACTTTACTTAGCAGATGAGCTGAAGAAACACACAGAGCCCACATGAAGAGGTTGAAAGCTGATTCAGTGTTTATTCTAAACGTGTCCGGTCCCCATTGTGAATGTTAGAAAATACATGTGTACTGAGAGCTGTCCATGAAAACCTTCATCCTAGATAACAAGACACCAGGACTGAGAGAGAAACACACTGGAGAGGGAGTAGAGAGCAACACTGAAAACAAAATGAAGCTGTAGATGTAGGCTAAATAATGCACAAATTAAATTTTTAGATTCAAGATTTACTAAACCATCCTGAAAGAGAAGATGCTGCCTCGCAGGCAGAGACGAAGAGACTGACATTTCAAGGGATGATCTGACAAAGAGGCACCTTGGCTACAAAATATTAGCTAAACTGCTGTAGCTGTCAAACCAGCCAAAGGATGATTTAAATGCGATGGCCAAATGAAATAACAGATAAATAATTTATTTGAAAAAAATACCTTTTCGCGGCGTCTCTCGTTTTCTTTAGAAAATAGAAGAAACACATTTGCACAAACAGACAAAAAGAGTTTGACAACAATATAATCAGCTGCATAATGAAAGAGAATAACAAATATTCAGAGATCAGCTTAAACAAGAGAAACATACCGATCGACATGGAGCTACTGAGAACCACATAGAGCAAGAGGCTGATAATCCGACACTTAGAGCCACAAAGAAAGAGATGGGTAGTAGCAGAATGAGATATTTTCATAGAGAGATGGTATTTAAATTATAGACTGCCAGAGCCACAGAAATAATCTCGAAGGCCAAGAGCCACAAAAGAGGGACTGCCAATCAGCTTGTTCCTGACAGTCAGCCAAACGTTGAGAAAAGAGAACTGAGACAGACGTAAAGAAAAGCATTATAAAAGGGAGACTGGGAGATAGTCACCGAAACACTGAACAAGCCATTAAGAGAAACAGAGAAGGCACAGTGAGTTTAGGAAAGCCCACACTGAAAGACTCTGTGACACGCATAGAAATGCTGAGAGTCGATAAAACTTAGAAGTAAGATAGACTCCTTGAAAGAGAGGCAGATGAAAGACTGGGGAACTAGCAAAGCAGCAATAGCCAGGCCTGACGCAGAATTAAGAAAATGAGAATAACTGTGTTTGCTTTCTAATTTAAAAAATAGAGAAATATAGAAGTAGAAATAAAAAGTAGATAAATAAAAAAGAAAGTAGCAATAAGTAAATTAAGTATAATAAATAACTATAAATAAGTATCCATAAGTAAAATAAGTACAAATAAGCTATACGTAAATACATAATAAGCGAAAGTAACAAGTAAACAAATCAGTAGAAATATTAATTCTCAGAATCATTTCTAAAAGAAAGAAAAAAAAAGTGCTGTAATCGAGTGTAGAGCCAAAATATTCCACTGCAGCCCAGAACATCCAAGCTTGATAGATGTGATCCATAAAGGGCTCTAATCTAGTGTCCGTGAACAACAGTTCAAAAGTGTAGTGAGAATCCTACTCCACCGTTAAGGAAAGGTGAGCTTCGTTCCAGACATTGTTGCCACTCGCACGTCGTTAGTTATGTTCCTTGCTTATTGTGACGCTGTTCAGTTTTTCTTTTCTCTCTTTGTTGTGGGGTCACAGAGGAGGTGCAGCGGTTGCAGAACACCACCCGTAGTACCTCAGACGTTGTGCTCGAAAGGAGGATGGAAGACTTGAGGAGGGAGCTCTCTATTGAGTTGCGCCACCTACGGGAGCAGGTCCTAGAGATTCCGGATCGAGGAACGACTCTGGGGCAGTCGTCTGTCCTCAACCTGATGGAAGAGATTAACGAGAGGTAAGTGCTGGAGTATATAAATACACATTTGTTTAGCTTTGAGATGCTTACAAAGGAGGCTAATGCTGTAAAGCAGTGATTCTCAAAGTATGGCCCGGGAGCCGCATGCAGCCCTCCTGACCTTTACGTGCGGCCCTCCTGACTTTTACGTGTGGCCCTCCTGACTTTTACGTGCGGCCCTCCCGACTTTTACAGGCGGCCCTCCCGACTTTTACGTGCGGCCCTCCCGACTTTTACAGGCGGCCCTCCCGACTTTTACAGGCGGCCCTCCCGACTTTTACAGGCGGCCCTCCCGACTTTTACAGGCGGCCCTCCCGACTTTTACAGGCGGCCCTCCCGACTTTTACAGGCGGCCCTCCTGACCTTTACACGCGGCCCTCTGGTCAACAGCAGCACTGGGTTACTGTTTACTGGAGAGAGCACTAACATTGAAAATAGGTTAAATAAATGGGCAAGCGTTTATTTAAATGTTTATTGCAGTTAAAGAGAGAAATTAACTAGGGAACCCTGAACTGCTTAACTTCAGGCACACCTTCGTTTATAAAGACATCTTGCAGCAAGCCTTTAAAAATATGATAGTCTCTTCAAAATTCGAAAAGTGTATTTCATTAACATGCAGAATCTTTCACCTTAGTAAATCAGATCACTGCTTTGAGAAGTACTTTTTTAAAAAAGGTGATAATTTTCAAACATGAATTTAGAAACATTCAGGCTTCCCCACCTCCCTGGTAACATTGCCAATAGAGAACTAAGAGGCACGTCGGTTGTTATGTGCACCCTTTGGTTGGCTGGGGTTGCTATCATCCATGAGCAATATTATAGTTTATTAAATGAAACACAGGAGAAGTTTTTTTACAGTGCACATTCTGAAATCCTGTATTTCGAGGTCCTCTTATATATGAAAGTGAAGGTAAAGTAAAATAAAATAATTATCCAGGATCACACAATTTGGTCAAGCGGTGAAGCCAGGATTGTTCCCGGGTTTTCTTTTTCCACATTGTGCAAATCAATTCAGCCAGTAGATGTACATGCTTCACTTCCCCTACGCTTACCGTACACCCCCCTCCAAGCCCCCACCCGACCACTCGCTGCTGGTATCTGTGCGGTCCTCGGTCACACCAGCGACCAAACTTTCGACCCCTGGGAAAATGTTTGCGAGTCCCCATGCTGTAAAGCATTGAGTGTGTTTTACTCAAGCCCTTCTCAATTTCACTATAGGGAAACCAGCAACATGCCAGATGTTAAGGAGCGCATGGATCCTGATTGAAGATAAAAGCTTTCTTTTATAGGAAAAATCCAGGAAATTTCTACAGAAATCCTGCAGAAAATAGACCAAGAGCAGGAAACCACTTACAACTCTTAAAATACTTACGTTAAAAATACCTGCTATCATGTTATCCATAGGCATCGTTGTTGTATGCAGGTGTACTGTCCTTAAATATATTACCCTGAAGCTTCCCCCCATTTTGATGACTATTTAGTTGTTTTTGCATTTTTGTATTGTCCCTCGATATTACAGAAAGCGTCCACAGGCTAACTAAGCATCCTATTTTTCACAATAAATTGGTGACAATCAGTATCCACGTTTTGTGGTTTTTCTGATGACACCGTCTCAAAATGTTCCAAAATGGTGCCAAAGTTGTTTTCGGAAAATGGCTTAAAAAAATACTCTACCTGTGTTAAACTTCACTATTCTCCAGATTTGGTAATTGTGAGAAAGTGCCCTCTTTCTGCATGGTTGCCCCCACTTTTTGCTGAACTGCTGATGTACTTTGACTGAGTGTACCCTGGGCTCCTGCTAATCAGGTACCCAGGGCCTATGTTCTTTCCCTAAAACTGCATTGAAGACCTAGCCCAATTGGCACTCTCTGGCCACAGGTCAGCCCCTGGTAAATGGTACCCTAGGTACCCAGGGCACTGTGACCAGGGAAGGCCTGTAAGGGCTGCAGCACTTATTGTGCCACCCTTAGAGGTCCTGTACCTTTACACTAACACACTGCCTTTGCAGGCTGCGTGTTTTGGTGCAGAACAAAGTGAAGAGTTGACATGGCACACATCCCTGTGTGCCATACCGCCAACCCACTGCCCTGGCATAGATCAGTCACCCTTCTAGCTAAGTGCACTATACAAGTGGTGAGGGTACAGGTGCATGAGCCCTGTACCCCTACAGTGTCTAAGGCCATTCTTAGACATTGTAAGTGCAATGCTGCCATTAAGAGTACATGGTGCTGGGAGTTTGTCATTAGAAACTCCACAGCACCATAATGGCTGCACTGAAAACTGAGAAGTTTGGTATCAAACTTCTCAATATATTAAACTCACACTGATGCCAGTGTGGGATTTAATGAAAAATGCACCTGAAAAACGACCTACCACTAGTGTCCAGGCTGAGTGGCTGCTTTCAGCTGCCACCACCAGACATGTTTCCGGACCCCTGGGTCGAGAGCCTGCTGCTCTCGGGGGCCTGAAACCATGCACAATCTGGGACGAGGTGCTTAGCCTCCTCCCTCAGGATGGGCAGGGTCCACGAAGGGGAAGCTTCAAAGGCCTGCCGCCTTTGTGAGTTTCCCCAGGCCTGTTGCTGCTTTCAGGAACTGGCCCCCACTGGTTCTCACACCCACTTTGGGAAGGAGAATCAGCAGGCAAGCCAAGTGAGGAAGAGAGGTGTGCCCACCTTTGCCAACACCACCCCTCAGGTGGGGGGAGGCGAGGTGAAGCACAACTCTCTGTCCCCGCCATCTTGCAGATGGGGGACCCTAGCCAACCAGAGTGAGGCATATGCCCCTCTCCCACTGGAGGGTGGCATAATAGGGGGTGTACCTCCCCCCCCCCCCCCCAAGGAAGGGACCCATTGGCCCCAACCTTTACTTACCTGTAACGCCCCTAAACGAGTATTTAGGGGCACCCCCGAACCTTGCCTCCTCAGACAAGAAACTACAAGAAGAAAAGAAGGAGGACCAAACAGCAGTGCCGAAGCTAAGAAGAGGAGGACGCCCACTGACTTGGCCCCAGCCCTACCGGCCTGTCCCCACCTCGAACCTGCAGAAGCGAAACTCCGGTGTGTCCTGCAGCGAGCAACCTCATGAACCCCGAGAACCTGCCCTGCCTTCCAAACCAAAGACTCTGTCTCCCGTGAACACCGGATTTGTTTACCAACAGACTCCAGCTCCAGGGAAATCCGCGAGTCTGCACCACTCTGCACCCAACGCCCACGGCCTCAGTTCGAGTAGCCAAACACCACGAGGAGGTCTCCCCGGCAATCCAGACCCGAAATCCAGTGATCCCTGACCTGCCCCAAGCCTCCAGCCGACGCCTGCAGCCTAAATCCGGAAGGTCCCCCCAACCGCGACCAGGAGCTGGTAAGAAGATCCGACCCTAAAAGACACCCCTGCACCCGACGCCCCACGGCCTTGGTTGGCCCAACCGACGGTGTCTAACCAACCCCCAGCATCCCAACTTACCTCTCCACGTGGTGGTTGCTCCCAGAAGACCTTCGTCCCCAGGCCTGCAGTGTGTTTGGAAACCAGAGAAACCCCATTGAAAGCTACAAGGCGCCCGACGCCAA
This sequence comes from Calotriton arnoldi, assembly GCA_963921515.1. NCBI lineage: Eukaryota > Metazoa > Chordata > Amphibia > Caudata > Salamandridae > Calotriton > Calotriton arnoldi. Next base: position 1,953,815 of record CAWUFW010001484.1, on the reverse strand, counting down.
AACAGCACTCTGCACCTGGCCGCCCCAGTGCCGCTGAGGGTGTAACAAGAGTGCATCCTTGACCCTAGGGGACCCCCAAGTCTACCCCCAGAATACCAACTCCCACAACCGAATACTTACCTTTGAACCGATAACCCTATTTTCCACATAAGTGTGGAGTTGGAAAATCTATAAAAGTCTCTAAAACTGTAACAAAATAACAAACGCTTTTACTTACCTGTTTACAGGAAATGTCCCAGTGCAGTATCCAGGTATACTGCACTGTGTAGGAAAGTAATCTGTAAAGTAATCTACTTGACATTCTACTGAAAAGCCAATACAAAGTATGTGTACAATATTGCAAAGCATTGGCTTACTAGTAGTTCTATTTGTAATCAAACCAAAGTATATTTACAATTGCAATACAAACTTTTTACAAACTGTATTATTACTACAAAGTATTTATCACTTACCTGTGCCAGGCTTGCTTGGTTCTAGGAAATATAATAACTAAAAGAATATTTTTTATACAAAACCAATTGGTCTAAAGTTCAGTCTTTGAGTGTGTGAGATCATTTGCTGATTGAGTGTGTACAACAAATGCTTAACACTACCCTCTGATAAAGCCTTACTGCTCGCCCACACTACCACAAGTAGAGAGTAAGGTGCTATCTACTTTTACCTCTGCCTACCTTTGGGGCTCCACTGGACTCTGTGCACACTATACCTCACTTTGGTATAGTATATACAGAGCCAGCTTCCTACAGTAATAATTACATGTTCAGATCTGTTTGTGGCCCAACACAAGGGTGGGTTCTGGGCATCCTTGGGATATTATAAATCTATTTAATTATTTCAGGTTTGATTGCTACATACAGCTTAAGAAGGCCTCTGAGCGCTAGTGAGTGGGGAGGAGATTCACAAAGAGTGATCTTGGGACGCATGGAATGCCCATGGGTACCAGAGCTTGAGGTTTTCCTTTAGAGAGTGGTGTTTTCTTTTTGAGTCTCTCCAGGGCTAATCTGATGTGGCTAGTAGACAGGAGGATGGATAGGGAAGGGCAGTGCCAGGGATGTTCCTCAAGACAACCTGTAATACGATAAATTCATAGTAAAGCCTTAGTGAGCAGATTCATAGCCTGTATTGCATCACTCAGTTGGTTACATCCAAATATGTTTGCCACCTTCAAACGAAGTGTTTAAAGGTGGCTTCAACCACTCTGTGGAGGGCTACCGGATATCCCTGACTGGTTGCAACTTCTCTTTGCTAAATAACATATTTGGATGTAACTTTGTACCTTACGGGACATCTTTTACTCGATGTAGATATCCAGCAGTTTTCCATTTTTCTAAAATAACTTTGACCTTTGCCCTTAGGGGTCTTGGATCTTCATTTGAAACATCCTGTCCTGATGATGGTCTTATAGATTCATTTCGGTCGAGACCGAAACGTCAACGCTTTAACCCATTTCCTTTTAGTTTTTGTAAAGATTCAAAACTGGGAGACATTTTGTCCTATGGCTAGGACATTCTCTAACTAATTCATTCTTAGGAATTGGCTATTGTACATGATAACTAGAATAGTCTAGCTGCCTAGAATTTCCTTTTGTTATGTTATCAATGTTGCTGAAGTATCTCCCTATGTTTGAACCCCTAATGTAACCATTTTTTCTATGATTGAAAAATATAACGATATAATAGATACACCCGGTTGTAATGATTTATTTCTTCACCTAAATAATCTAGATTATTATTTTTCTTTGAATTGGTTTCCTTACGTCATGAGCAGATGTTTAAAAAATAACTAGAGATTTTACCTAAACGTTTTTTCAAATATATCCCTTGTAGGCATCTTTACCTGATACTTATTTACCCAAGCCCACAAGGATATACTGGGTTGCCCATTTTAATGTAATTGCATTTCAAAGTGTGGTACCATGTTCTCATTAAATCATTTATTCATTACCTATCCGTTGCCCCATGTGTATCTCTGTGAGGCATACAATTATCTTACCATTACTAAGACTTATCTGGGCAGTCGTGGTGCATAATGGACGCCTGTATGCCAGTGCATAGGAGGAATCGTGGTGGAGCACCTCAAGCACACATGTGCACGCAGCGGTAGAGTCTTTCCATGCAGGGTAGTTCATGGATACTTGGGGGTCATTGTATAGAAGCTACTGTGTGCATCAAGGACTAGGCATATCTTCTGTACAACAGATTTGTCCTGCAACAAGTGCATATACAATATGCTTTTCAGTGTCAACAAACAAAAATGAAGACCTAAACAGTAGTAGTTGCCAGGCAACATGCAGGGCATTTGAGATTGTGCATCAGCATTTGGTGTCATGGACACAAGTCTATAATGACAATCACCTGTGTATTTTAGTGCTACACTATGATGCAGTCTGAATTTTCTATAGCCATACCCAGTTGGATACCAGTCGTATTAAAAAACAATTCCTGCCATTAGATCGCTACTAGGGCAATTCTTGAGAAATGTATTTTTGGCTATTCTCTTCACCCGTACGTTTTACATTTTTTTTATTTATTATTTTTCCAACCATGCAGACTATTCCACTACCACGTTTTCAAATAACGCAGGCGAAACAATGCTAACTTTGGTTCCGTGGAAGTACTTGTTAAATAAGCATATTATTGCAGGGCATGAAGACATTTTCAGCATATAGAAAAGAAACCCTGTTAAAGAACTTTCAGAAAAAGTCGCCTGTGTCTTTAGGCTGCAGCCGTAACCGGAGGAGTATGAGAGAGGAGAAGTGCACCCATGCACTTGCTGTATAGCTATGAAAAACCTGAAGAACATTTTGAATAAGACCATTACACAGAATGTCCATAAGGGAAACCGTAGATAATTACATTGGTACTCTTTGTGTCATAATGACAACTGGCGCAGAGTGCTTTATTATTATTGTATTAATTGGTGACGAAGAGGTCTGCCCATAAAATCCAGGGAATATTGTGGTTTGACAGAAATATTAGCTTCTTACAAGCCTGTGCTATTTCCATGGGAATAGTAATATCATCACCGTGTGCCAACACTGTAAATATCAACTATGCAAGTGTGCTGAGCGAGAATGTGCAGGAAGTTCCGATAAAGAGCTTTTAAATTGTAGAACTCCATACTGGGAATTATGAATTCTCTTACCTCCCTGATCTCTTTTTAGTTTACTCACTGCAATCAATTACTTTTTATTAAGCCATATACATTAATCCCACAAGTTATCTATGGTTTTAAAGACTTTTGCTGGTAAGTGTTGATGTATCATTATAACTAAATAGTTTGTTTGGTGTTAGTGTAATTTTTGTATCCTATTGTGGGGGAAGTTTTACTTGATATGATAGTAGGGATCTTTTAGGTGTTTTCTCTGAGGTTATGGATAGTTGTTCAGGAAGCAGGTGCCTAGGTTGTCTTAGAGTATTTTTTGCTGTTCAAGACCTGAGCCATCAATCATGTATTTTGTACAAGCATACAATCTGTCTTGTTTTTATTTAGTTTGTAACCTGAGATTTGAGAGTATTCTTCAATGACGTTTAATATATTGGAGTAAATATTTCTTAATTGTGATAGAAACAGGTTAATATCATCCACGTCAGCAGCTAGTTTGTAAATGTTTTATTAAGTGCTCTAATGGAAAGCTCTACTGTCAACAAAATTAGGATGAGAGAAGGGGCAACCTTACTTTATTCCTTCTTTTAGATGGGAATGTTCTGTATCCCTTAACTTTGATAGAAATCATTGGATTGTGATAGAGGAATTGTTGGTAGATGGCACTGTTGATAGAAAAAGTCTTGCAGCTCATCGCATTCTTGAGTGGCTCATAAGAAGGGCCTTGCTACTCTTTCAAAAGCCTTGTGGCATCCAAGCTATGGAAGCAAATTGGGCATTAGTCTTTCTTTGACATTTATATTATGAACAAATAGTCTAGTATTGTCTTTTATAAAGTTGGTCTGTGTTGTTCTCAACTTGCTTTCCTTGTACAGTACTTAAAAGATAGTCAATCCTAGAATAGGATTTTTGCAAGAAGGAAAAAAGGTAAATTGTTATGGACTTAAAGCTGAAGTATACATGGATTTACAATATGTCAGTGGCTTAAACACATGTCCCGAAATGCAATTAGAACCCCACCAGGATCCCTACCGAGGAAAGTGCCTTTTTCATGGTGGTTTTCCACAGAAGTACTAGATCTACAATTCCTGACTATTGCGACAAAAAGCCCTGTAACCGTTTAATGAAGCCTTAATAGATGAGCTTGTTTCATCATGGTTGAAGCCATGTTGAGCTCCCACAATTAGTCGCCTGCTGGCTAAGTGGCAAAGTCCATCCCCTGGACTCCGTATTTTCTAATGCAGCACTCAACCACTGAGAGCTTAGTGTTCCAAGCTTCTATGAGTAAGGGGACCCTAATGCATTCCCTTCTGTACTGCCTGGTAGGGAATTAAAGCGTTTGGATGCCTTTGTCAAGAGAATGTTCTGTTCCACCTTATGACTCTTATATTTCTGAATGCTGACTGTCTTCTGGGAAGATATACACATGCTGTGTGGGACATAGTCATCAAGATCATGCCGGCCGGCCCTAGCAAATTCAGAAACACTTTTGTACAAACAATTCAGGATGGACAGCAATTGTAGAAATTTATCTTGAGAACTGGCCTGGACACAATGGATTGTTTGGGTCGTGCAATGGGCACCAGTGTTGTGATTAGGCTTCTTGCCTGGATGTGTGCCACAGGTTTTTCTGGTGACATACAAGCATTCCTCGTGGACATGCCTTTTGATGGTTCCCGATTGTTCAGAGAAAAGGGTGAGTCCACTCTAGATAATTTTAAAGTCAACCACATTACACTCCGCTCTTTAGGCTTAGTTTTACTGCTCTGTCAGTTTCACTAATGGTGCAGAAAATTCAGAGGCTGCTCCTTAGCCTGCCATATTCTCAAAGGTGGCCTTCACAACTGCACATCGGCAGTCTGGATATTGATGGCCTCAGGGGACGTGGTTATAACAGAGGTCATGAATGCCACTATAGACAATAGTTGCTCTCTTCAACCTCACCCGCTGCTGTGGTTACTGTGGTGCTTTGATTTCCCCTCCCAATTATATGCTCAGCTGGTAGTTGGTACGATTTGGTTTTTCCTCCTACACAGCTGGAGAGCTACCACCATCAGATGAGCAGGTGCCACAAACTGTTCCAAGCAGATCTTACTGCCATTATTTAACTTGGAGTTCAGTTGTTCTAAAACGTTTAGGTTTTGTTTACCTTCCATGACTAAACTGTTGATAAAACCAATGGTGAGGACTAGTTGTTTATCAGGTTCTGTGGCATAATTTTAGTTTTACAGCATTTGCCATGCAGTTGGCCACATAATTTGCAAATTTCACTCAAAATATTGTTTCTAGCTGAAATGGATGAAAATAGGTGCCAGAGAATATTCCACATAATTTTTATACTTTGCAGCAGAATAAGCACCCAAACATGTTATAATGGGAAACCCTCGTTAAGGATCAGTTATGGTTGGACCAAAAATAGCTGGAGCATCTGGCAGCTGTACCGGTCTCCTTGGACTGGGCCAGCAGGGCAGGAGTCCCAAGGACAGAGCTGTCAAGCTCTTATCTTAGTGGTGTGAAGCAGAGTTGCCTTCTTGGTGTGCTGGTGAGATCAGAAAGTATGTCCCTCCAGGCCCCGTGGACAAGGTTGATGATGTAGTAGAAGGCAGTAGAATTCTATCATTATTGTTCATCCACAATACCAAGTAGAATGGGTGTCTTGCTCCTTTTGCAGCCCCCTTGGTCTTGATCAACAGGAGAAAGATGGCATCAAAGAGCCCTGTCTGGCAAAGACAAAGCTGCAGAAGTTATTAAAATCTAACATGTCCAGCCCTACTGCGAAACTGGGGAAATGAGTGGCAGGTTCATCCAGGCTCATCTTTAGCCTTTCCACAAGGCTGGTGGGGGGGAAGTCATTTATTCATTTTTCCATAGCCCTTGGAGTAGGCCAGCTGCATTTCTAACAGCAATCCCCTCTCCCCCAACCCTTCACTTTTGCAGGGCGGGCGAGAAGTGCTTTCATCGACAATACTCCTCTGCAGCTATTTCAGATTTGGGAGTGTTGTGGCGAAAGTGGGAGCAGCATATCCTCCTACATTTATACAATACAAAAGGGCGGCGACAGACTGGGTTTTTAGAAGAAATTGGCCTTTTTCTGGTAAACAAGATCTTTATGTTCACTTTTTAGAGCTGTTGGCCGCCCTTTAAAATTTTGGAAGGTTTCCAGCCACTTGTGGCTTTTCTGTTTTTTTTGTTTTCTTTTTAACAAATCATTTAGGTCTGGTTTTATAAATATCTGAAAAATTCAGGCATTATGAAGAATTGTTTCTCTTATCTTTTTTGGCACAGAAATCTTTACAAACAATACAAGGGAAATATACATAACTCCTGCATGTACACTGGAAAGCTACATATTTCTCTTTGAAATGTCTGGACCAAAATTCATCAGACATGGAAAAGCTACACAAAGCGCTTGAATTTAGTGGACTTGCATTCAGCCTTAAAAAAAATAAAAAAAAGATCCTAATGATAGTTCCTGTGCACAAATGTACCTTTCGAACTCCCCCTATAGCTTTGCCCTCCCGTGACAAATTTGTCAATGTGGATATAGAGTGATATTCGCCAGTTATGATGAGCTAACCGCAAACCACAGGTCCAGGGCTCGTATCACAAATGACTTTGCCAGTGCCTTCAGCTGTGACATGGTATATTGCATCACAATTTTCTCTATTGATAACATCCTTGAAGCCACAAATAATCACTGTTTTCCACATTTGTTGTAAACAGTGAAAACGCATTATTGTTTCAGTAGCTATCCATTAAAACAATCTAGGCGCAGGATGCGGTATTGCAGCTTTCTAGCTACCACCAGCACCATGGAGGATATGCATTGATACTGAGAGGGATTCTAGCACCCTTTATTTTCTGTGTACACTGATGACATCAAACTGTATATTGGTAGTGACATCACTGGGGACATTAAATCTCATATCACCATTGATATCATTGATGACATCACTGAGACTGCAAACAATTGATCTTGTCTACTGCTCTATGCCGACTGTGGCTGTAAAGACTCGCTTCCATGCCTATGTCCAGAGCCTGCTGGGCACAGCCAAAAGTTGTGCTGTGCTGAATCTGGGGGCAGGAGACTTTCATCTCTTCTATGTTCTTTTTTTTTTTTTTAAATACAATTTTATCAAGTTACAGCAAATACAAAATGCCCCAACCAGTTGAGGTAAGTAACCACAAGAGAGAACAAGCAGAGCAAGGCATGATATCAGTACAAAAAGTTAGAGAGAGCATGAGTGACCGCACCATGGACCCACCACCGGTCCTCAATTGTGGGCCCACAATAGATCAGGGCAGAGGAGCTGCAAGAGCTGTGAGGTATGTGTCGCCATGGTCGATAGGACTTGCTCTAATCGATCGGATTGGTTGAGGGAGGTGGGGGCTAGCTACGCTGGGGTGCCAGTACCCTCGAGAGACACCCCCCTCATGTATTAGGGTTTTGGAGTTTACTATTGACTTTCACAGAGCTTGTGCAGGAAGAAAGATGCGTGAAAAATTGGGGCCAAATGTCTACCGGGCAGGATTTCTGAGGCAGTAATTCCCAGAAAGCTGTTAGTTATTCTTGGCAGTAAGTCACATCGCACAGCCAGCTATTTATTCGGGGTATAGGGCAGTGTCCTCAGTGTATTGCGAGCCGTCACCGGGCCAAGTGTCATGCGCAACTCTGAATCTAAAGTGTGTGAAAATGTCAAGTGGAGGGTGCTGTGGCTGTGCATTTGTGTTGCACTGTGAGAAATTGGCTCTCCTGGGTATAAATCGCCCAACATGAAGAGGCACAGCCGGTTCATCAGGCTGGACACCCCCACATAGTTTGCGGCCGGGAGTTGCGGGTGACCCTGGAGCAGAAAGTTAGGCAGGTAGGAGATGCTCAAGCGGGCCTGGAGTCGCTGTCTGTACCACACCCAAACCTTTCATGCACCTGTGCCTATTGCAGCCCATGAGCAGCAGGAGGCAAGCATAGTGCGGTGTTCAGCAGGCAGGGGGCCACGGCGGAGGCCTCAATGGCCAGATGAGGTTGGAAGAGGAGTGGGCATTACCAGAAGTGTGCATATTGTGCTAGTCAGGGATAGTACAGTTCCATGATGGCGGTGCATAGCCCTCCTAGTTCGGAGGGAAGAATTGGCATTTCCCAGGAGACCCTAGGTTGCTTGCCAGCCCAAGTCAGGATCATGAGCTGCATACAAAGTTGTTTAAAGAAGTGAGCAGTGAGTGGCATGGGGAAATTAATGAAGAGCTACAGGAGTTTCAGAATGATGAACATCTTTTCAATGGCGATTCTTCCTGCCATAGAGAGGATCAAACGGATCCAGGATGAGACTTGTACCTCAAGCCATGTCATAGCCGTAATTGTTTTTCCATAACTCGTCAATGTTCCTGCTGACCCACATGCCTAAGTTGCAGACTGGTCATTCCACCCATTGTATGGGAAATTCGAGATTTAAGTGGTCTGTCACGGATGTGAGCAGGAAAATATGAAAGATTTGGACCAGTTGATGTCAGTAAGATCACCAAACTGGACTACCTCACAGATCAATGGGGATATGTTGTCCTGTGGGTCTCGCAGGTATAATGTGACATTGTCTGCGTACATGGAGATTAGGACACTCCTAGTGTGGAAGGCAGCCCTTCCCTACGTGTGTGGTGCTGTCTCAGGCTTGCCACCAAGGGCTCCATCGCAATGAAGAAAAGGATAGGTAAGAGGGGGCAGCCTTGTCTGGTACCCCTGGCGATAGAAAAGGGGGATGTGATCTCGCCATTAATGCGCAGCCTGGCACACGGGAGCGTTTAAAGTAGTTTGATATAGCTGATGAAACCAGGGCTGAGGCCCAGAGGCAAGGCGTCCCAGCAGCCGGAACAAGAAGGGTCACTACAAAGAGTCAAACACCTTGGTGGCATCAAGCAAGAGGACCGTCGCTTTGAGGTGAGGGTTAATAGAGTGCAGGAGCACAAAGAGTGTGTGGAGATTATGGGATGTGTTTCACCCACGAGATTATGGGATGTGTTTCACCCACGCACAAAGCTCGATTGGTCCAGTGTCAGGCAGCAGTAGCGTCAGGCGAGTCAGGAGTAATTTAGCGAGAATTTCCACGTTGATCATTGAGAGAGGGTGTTGGGAGTCACAATGGTTGGTAGGTTTCCCAGGTTTCAGAAAAGTGACAATCACTGCCTCAGGCAATGTAGGGGGCAAGTGCCCCAGCCTTCCAGCCTCATCATACATCGCCAGAAGGTGAGGGGCATGGATCTGGGCATATTATTCATACAAAGCTGCCGTCAGGCCATCCAGTCCCAGCGTTTTGTCCCGAGGCATGCTCTGAATCGCCTGTACAACGTCTTCGGCCGAGAATGGGACATAGAGGTACTGCCTATGTGCGTGGTCAAGCCTAAGGAGTTGAATAGAGTCCAAGAATTCATCTAATCTGGCTGGGTCATGCGTAATATTGGAGGTGTAGAGATCAGTGTAAAAGGTTGTCATAGTGTGCTTAAAGTCCTCTGAATCTGAATGTGAAACCTGCTGGTCATCAAGCAGTTCTGTAATATAGTCACTAGCCCAGGGCCAGGCCAGCAGCCTGGCCAGCATCCACCCCGCCTCGGCCCCCTCCCCATAGCGCTGGACCGTAGCCTCTGTGCCAAAATAGTCCGTCTCCCACAGGGCCTCTTCCTCATACTCACCATGCTTCCGCTTGATGGAGGCGAGAATGCCCGGATCCCCAGAGAGGAAAAAGGAAAGCTTGTGGGCTCAAATATTAGATTCAAGCTTAGTAAGTTGTGTTCAGATAGCCCTCCGCACCCCATCCTGCTTGGCAATGCACACACCTTAAATGTAAGCCTTAAAGGCCTCCCGTAGTGTAGTAGCAGAGGACACTGAGTTAAGGGAAATATATTCTACAATACTCCATCGAATCTCGTCTAGGAATGTTGGGTCGCGGAGAGCATTGATAGGGAGTCGGCAAATGAATGAGCGAGCCTGCATGTCGGGAATTGTGAGTTCAAGGAGGACGGGGCATAATGCTTCAGTGTCCGCAATTGACCTCTGCCAAGGAGCCATATCCGGGGTCGCCAGCCAGAGGTCAATTCTGGACCAGGTGTTATGAGTGGCCCCTATACAAGTGCCCTCTTTATCCAGAGGGTGAGCGCACCACCACAGGTTTATAAGCCTGTGATCTTCCATTGTAAGTCTTAGTTGAGCGGTCGCACCCTGGATCGGTCCAGGTGTGTGTCGAGTACGACATTAATGTTGCCTCGCCATAAGACTGTAGTAGGCCCGCAATGATGACTCAGTGCCAGAAGTCTGCAAAGAAGGGCGGGCAACCAGTGTTTGGCCCATAGACAGAGGTGTGCATGCGGCCTGCATTCGTGTCACACAGGGACGTGGTTGTGTGCCACTGGAGTCCCTTCCACATGAGAATGGCAACTCCACCACCACAGTTTGAGTATGCTGCAGCATGTCTCTGCAAGCCAACCAGCGCGATGGTGGGGATGAGAGACACTGGTGGTGAGGTGGAGTTCCTGCAAGAAGCAAACATCGATTTGATGTTGTCGCAAGTAAGTGTGCACTACGCGAGCCTTGCGCTGATTATTCAATCCGCATACATTCCAGGTAAAACAGCCGAGGGCAGTCATTGGAGCACTACAAGGCGGTAGTGCTAGGTGTAGAGCTTATGTAGAGGGCGCTAGGAGAGTAAAAGGTCATGGGCATACATAGCATGCTGATACGTACATGCTCTGCAACAAGGACAGCAAACAAGAAAAACAACAAAACCCCTCCCTCTCTCTATCCACGTCAACTACACAATCTAGTTGAACCATCCTCAACCTCCCCCCTCCCTCTCCTAATGCAAACCCGATAAGATTGAATATAGGAATACATCCTTCAGGGTACCAGGAGGCCATGCGAACAACCCAACAACTCCAAGCTGGTGGCCGAGATAGCAAGCAAACAAAGAACAGGGGGCTTCGTGGCCAATGGTGCATTGTCACTGGTCTGGCCAAGTTGGGCACGGACGGCAGTCCATGACATGAAACCCACCGACATGCAGATTGAGACTGGTTCAATCAATGTCACTGAGAGCGTCGCCCCATGTGAACCAGGGTGGGCGGCCCCAAAGGGCGCAAGCTTGCGGGAGAATTTCAGAGCCATCTTCCGGTCAGTGAAAAGGTGGGTTTTGCCATGAAACGAGACGAGCAGTTTGGTAGGGTAAATCAGTGAATATTGCTCCTCAGCCTGTTGCAGAAGGCGATTGACTGGTAATAATTCACGGCGGGCCATTTGGACAGATAATGGAAATTCCGGATAGAATGAAAATTGATTACCTTGAGACTGGATAGATTGGCATTTCCTGGCCATCCGCAGGACAGTGTCTCTGTAGTTGAGGGGGTGTGCCATATAGGCAGTGCGAGGACCCAGTTAACGGTGAGCATGTTCGATGGCAAACAGTGGGGAGAAGCAGGGAGCGGAGCAACTACTCAACATAGGCATCCATTCTGTCCATGGCAGTTGATTCTGTGACGCAGGTTAATCCGTCAAGATCAAGCCTCCAAGCCCTAATTTTTTTTTTTTATTATCTCCAGGACACTTTCCATCCTCAAAAGATGCTTGTTGGTGGCTGTGTGGGCGTCCTCCACTTCTGAGACGCACGTCGCATCCTGGTCAAGGCATCCGCCGTGTTTGTCCAACCTCTCCTTCATTTGGTCCAGGTGCATGGGGAGTTTATTGATTTTGGAGTCTATGGCGCTGAGGCTATGCTTAAGGTCCATGAACATGCCCTTGATGTCCAGGTCAGGCAGGGAGGAGGCCTTTACAGTGGTCTCTTGCCCCAGATTCTCCAAGGGTGCTTCCGTTGCCGTTGCCACCCTGCAGGCTGCAAAAGACAGTTTCGACTGCCTGCCATCCTGCTTGCCCATTGCATAGTGGGGGACAACAGAGCAAGTGAGCACGAGTCCAACACACCGGGTCCCGCCACACCCCTAGGACTGGGGGGCACGAGCAGACTCTGGCGTCACCACAACGCCCATGAAGGCAGCCCAGTCAACACTCTAGCTCCCCAGAGCCAGCCAACATTAGGGGGCCAATGCACAAATCCAGCTCTGTGGGTCCCTCAATATGCATATTTGGGGGGGGGGGGCACGAGCAGTCCCAGCTGTTGCCGCTGCACCCAGCAAGGCAGCCTTCCCTGTGCGAGGCAGCATCAGGGGTGCCACCCACCTTCCAAACTGTAGTCAGTGTGGGGGAGGGGAGGGCCACCCTCCCTAGAACTATCGAAGGCCGCCTCACACCTCCGTGGCGCAGTTCTCGGGACAGCCCAGGCAACGGCGGGCTATAGGAGGCCGACCACCTGAACACCCCCCCACGCTGCAAGCCGAGCCGCCGACAACCGGGGCGCGACAACCCAAACGCGCAACACATTGGCCATGGCTTGCCACCAATCTTCCCTGGGGGAGGGGGCCTCGGAGCGCAGCTCAGTCACAGCAGGCACTCTGTCCCAGACGGCAAGCTAGCAGGCCCAAGGCACAGCAGCTGGAACCCACTAGGCCACACTGCAGCAAGAAGGCTGCGCCGCCACAGGGGCTGAGTCCCTTGTGCACCAGCCTCTTGTGCGGTCCCAGGACAGCCCCGTCTTGTTTCAGCTGGCCAGGGGCACCTTCCACAAGCGTGGCCACTGAATAGTTAAGGGTCACAAGCCCTCTGGAGGGAGGATTATAGGGGACTGTCTTCTCTGCCAGCAGGGTTGAGTTAGGGAGCGGCCATCTTGCTGCACAGTTCTCTGGCACCCCCTTCTATTTTCTTTACAAGAGCATCTACCTGCTGACAGTAGTTTGCAATTCATCCATTTAAATAAATTTAAACAAGAGAGGTTATCAATCATATCAATGGTGGTGGGATGTGTGAAGTCAGTGATGTCATCTATGATACGTTTAATGATTTAATCAGTGACAATGTGTCTCAGGATATGAGCTGTGCTTGGTGGTAATGTTTCAATGTTCACCATAACTGGCAAATATCTGTGTGTTTTTTTTGTTTTTGTTTTAGGTTATCGGTCATAACCCTAACATCCAGTTTCCTTAACTTATGAACTTATTAAAAGGAACTTTAAGCTTTTAAATTTGTTATTCCTGACCTTATTTTTTTGTTGGTGTTGAATTATGGTAACAGCCCTACCTTTTCTTTAACATTTATTCAGTGATTTTAATAGATTTTGTTTTGATATATATTGACTCCTATCCCAAGTACTCACTGGGCTCTGCCTCACAAAAAATAATTTTAGTGTGAGAGCAAATATTTTTGAGGCAACTCACAAAATGGAGGAACACCTTTGAAAACCAATGTTTACTAAAAGTTAAAAGTAAGGTAAATGCAGGCTATTTTTATCAGACAATCCAACAGATGTTTAAAACCTTATTAGTGCAGAACATTTTATTTTTGTTAAGGTATGTCACCTTTAATTTCACAAATCATAGGTGTGTAGCTTCCATTCCTAATGCTTGTGCTTCACAGCCTTGTATGACCCTTAGCTACAAACCCTTAAGATGAGACACATGTTGAAAACCTATTTGCCCAAAATGGCTGCAGCTTCCTAACCACAAACAAGTAATGTCGTGCTTTAAATGTTTGAAAGGTATATGCACGTCTTCTCGGAAACTGAATGTCTAGCTGCAGAATGCGTACATTTGTTTTATATTGTAAAGACCATGAGAATGATTTTGTTTGTTTGTTCTTCACCTACTTCATTGCTTGTATAAGACTTCTCGCTTCCCTGATCCTCCCTTTTTGGATTGTATTGTTGTATGTGTCCTTGAAAGGTGGTTTCCGTGCCACATAAGCGATCCAAGGTTTTCATGCTTGGGGCTGCTCCATTGATCTTCATGAGCTATCATTGGATGGGTATACTGTGGTGGAAATTATATTCAAATTTCCAGTCCCATAACTTGCCAATGCCAATTAGTTTCTGTCTTAATGCTGAGAGTATGGACTAATCTTTGAACCATTTTCATTCTGGTCCATGGACCTGCTAATCATTATCAGCCATTATTGTTTTTTAGCAAAAGGACCACCTGGAAGGAATGTGAAAGTGTGCGCAGGGAAATAGACCAGCTGAAGCAAAAGATTCGTAAGTATGTCTCCCACACTGGACAAGCCGGTCAGCTTAAGTAGCTTTAGTTACCAGTGTCTAACAACAGTGCTTGACTAGGTCTATTGTGAATGTCTTGGAAAGTATATAGGTGGTCTTCCCACTAGGGACTGACTGTTTGCCACATTTCCACATGACTGGACCATCTCATACATTCCGCAAAGCATCATGTACTATGCCGGGACAGCTAGGCCTCTAATTACTGGAACACTGCACCTTTTCTGTTTGTTGAAGCATTATATACACTTTGTAAAGGAAGCATTGGAAATCTTTGAAGATTTCTGCACCCTATTATTTAAATGAAGTACTGATTTTAGACGAGGTCTTCATATTTAGAGCATGCGATATCTGAATGACAAGTAACCTCAGTATATTCCTGCCAGTGGACTACACTCACCTTAACATTGAGCCCAAAATGTACCATGTTTCATTGAGAGCCTCAAGGCCGCTTGGGTCCGCAATCGTCTGGTGCACTCACCTAACCATAGATACCCAAAGGTGACATGTTTCATACAGAGCCTCAAGGCGGCTTGGGTCCAGCAAGCGTCTGGTGCACTCTCCTAACCATCGAGACCCAAAGGTGCCATGTTTCATAGCGATCCTCAAGGTGTCATGGGTCCAGATGGTGTCTGGTGAACTCTCCTAACCATCGAGACCCAAAGGTGCCATGTTTCATAGAGAGCCACAAGGCGGCATGGGTCCAGGTGTCTGGAGAACTCTCCTAACCATAGAGGAACAAAGGTGCCATGTTACATAGAGCCTCAAGGCGGCATGGGTCCAGGTGTCTGGTGAACTCTCCTAGCGATGGAGACGCAAAGGTGCCATGTTTCATAGAGAGCCTCAAGGCGGCTTGGGTCCAGCTGTCTGGTGAACTCTCCTAATCATCGAGACCCAAAGGTGCCATGTTTCATAGAGCGCCTCAAGGCGGCATGGGTCCAGGTGTCTGGAGAACTCTCCTAACCATAGAGGACCAAAGGTGCCATGTTTCATAGAGCACCTCAAGGCGGCATGGGTCCAGCTGTCTGGTGAACTCTCCTAACCATAGAGGACCAAAGGTGCCATGTTTCATAGGGAGCCACAAGGCGGCAGGGTCCAGGTGTCTGGTGAACTCTCCTAGCGATGGAGACGCAAAGGTGCCATGTTTCATAGAGATCCTCAAGGTGGCATGGGTCCAGGTGTCTAGTGAACTAAACATCGAGACCCAAAGGTACCATGTTTCATAGAGCCTCAAGGCAGCATGGGTCCAGGTGTCTGGTGAACTCTCCTAACCATCTAGACCCAAAGGTGACATGTTTCATAGAGAGCCTCAAGGCGGCTTGGGTCCAGCAAGCATCTGGTGCACTCGCCTAACCATTGAGACGCTAAGGTGCCATGTTTCATAGAGACCCTGAAGGCAGCATGGGTCCAGGTGTCTGGTGAACTCTCCTAACCATAGAGACCCAAAGGTACCATGTTTCATAGAGCGCCTCAAGGCGGCTTGGGTCCAGGTATCTGGTGAACTAAACATCGAGACCCAAAGGTACCATGTTTCATAGAGCCTCAAGGCGGCATGGGTCCAGCTGTCTGGTGAACTCTCCTAACCATCGAGACCCAAAGGTACCATGTTTCATAGAGAGCCTCAAGGCGGCATGGGTCCAGGTGGTGTCTGGTGAGCTCTCCTAACCGTTGAGGCCCAAAGGTACCATGTTTCATAGAGAGCCTCAAGGCGGCATGGGTCCAGGTGGTGTCTGGTGAGCTCTCCTAACCATCGAGACCCAAAGGTACCATGTTTCATAGAGAGCCTCAAGGCGGCATGGGTCAAGATGTCTGGTGAACTCTCCTAACCATTGAGACCCAAAGGCAGTATGTTTTATTGAGACCCTCAAGGCAGCAAGTGTCCTGATAATGAACAGCCTTCTCATCGTTGTTCATCAAGAATATCTGCATCCCACATTTCACGAAGTGTTGGAAAGCGTCTTATTACAAAAGCTTTCCATACATCTCTCTTCTGTGGTCATTTCCATTCTGTCACTGTGAATTAGGTTAGATATCTCCTTCTTTACGCTGGTCCAGTTGCCAAGAAAAAGATGATTAACTTCTTCCTTGCATCAGGTCAATGCAAAATCAAGAGTTGATAGACCTGGTGAGCACAAGGTAACAATTCTGAAGAAATTGCAACCTTGGATTTAGGAGAAGATGGATGTCCCTGAAGGCAAGGACATTAAGGATGGGGAAGTAGTAGTGCGAACAAGGAGAGTAAAGTTCTTATGAAAACAGTGACCGGAGGATCAAATGCAAAACAAGGTGATCTTCAAAGCAGAGAAGAGCAACGGTTCTAGGGAGCCTGACCACCTTCTTTAAGCAATTCTTTAAATGAATAAGTTCCTTGTTAATCCACAATTGTATCAAAAGTACTAATTGCCTTTTTTCCCATTGCAGGACCAATTTCAGTCTTCGCTGCATCTTGAGGTTACTCAGTAGTAAAGGTCAATAGATGTTTAATAATCAGACAGTCTTATCTTGCCAACTTATCTACGCTACTATGACCCTATATCTCAGTACCACATAGTGTACCACATAATAATTGACTTACAGCATTCAACTTGTCATGTAGTTCCAATAAATCTATATAGGATCTGTGCATTTAGACAACATAAACTGTGGGAGTGGTGTCCAGACTGATTCCAGACACCGCCACCGGATATGCTCGCCTGTATACCAGAGAGCTCACAGTGCCGCTATAAACCCCTGTTACCAAGGAGAGAATAGTTTCTGGCAACTATAGAACATGACAACCCTGTCCCCTCAGGGATGATGGAAAGAGTACAGTACTTTTCGCTCAGTCACTCGTGCTCACTTTGTCTCCGAGAGATACACAGAATAAACTATGGGGACGTTTTCAATAAGCATTTATTGAACCAGCGTCATTTTAGTGTAAAATATGTGTGCTGCAACAGCCATAAGACAGAAACAGATGTATACTGTTATAAGCCCAGACAGAGTAAATAGATGGTAGAGTTCTACCATAGTGCTAAAACAATGAATATATGCAGGCATATAAATGCATGACAGTAATAATGCGTACTCCTACGATGCTAACCCTATCTAGATGTACCTAGCATGGCTATAGGTGTAGAGCCAAGAATCCCCCTAGGATGGAGCCAACCCCATTACCTGATGTGAGAGAACGAAGGACCCCGTCTTGGTCTCGAGATTGACACCCAACGAGGAATGTCAGACCACTGCGTGCTGGAGTGTCTGCGTGCAGGAACCTCAGCATCTCGTGTCAGCATGGAAGTCTTTTTCTCCTCTGCCTGCCCCAGCAAAGATATGGTGTTTATATACCCAAAAGGTACCCTCAGGGGGTTCTACCTTGTAGGCAGAGGATGGCGATAGTGATGAACCTTATACATAGTTATTATGTAGAAGATGGTAATCCTGCTGTGATTCTGAGAATCCTCATGCATAGTAAATGAGGCTAGTTTTCGGGGAAAACCACACGACATTTATGCAGCACCTAACTAGGTAAAAGGTCAGCACCAAAAACCGTTAGGTAGTACAATGGCAGGGAAAACGTAGGTGAAAGGTTAGGTGACTACCCAGGCCTATATTGGGGTACATTACGAATCATAACAAACTGTGGCACCTACCACCTCTCTGCCACTCAGTTGCTGTTTGATAACAGCTGTAAACTTCAATTTGCGTGTAATTTAGCTTCTTGCTCTGCTTGATCTGACCAACCTTTTCTCTTATTAATTATGACACCAGAGCATGTTGTTCCAGCCCAATATCTTCATCTGTGCATTCATTTTCATGGTTATAACTATTGATGTAGTTTTCCTAAATTAACTGTCAACCTTTTTTTGTTTTGCTTGTACACACTAAACACGTTTTGCAGATTCTGCACCACTCTTTTCATGTGACACGAGGGCTACAAATAATAATAAAGGGATAGGGCTACTATCATTGGTTCATTGTGTCAAATTGTTGTAGATTGGCAATTACATAGTTTTGGTGGTAGCACATACCTGCACGCCCTCAACAAAGACTGCTTACTGTTTGCCCTTCTCGACTGCAAATGTTCGCCCTTCTCTAGAGTACCCGACACTCCAGTACATCCCGTCTGTAAGTGCAATTGCTTATTATTTTCTGTTACCCCTTCAGATTAAAACAATGAGACAATAACTCGGTCCCACTCACTCTCAACTATTATTCCTTACGGACTACCTAGGTCGCCGTCTGAAATACAGGCCCTCCAAACAACATTCTGGGCCTGGATATATATATATCCATATATCCATATATCCATATCCACCACAGACCACTCCGAAAGAAGAGATCAGAGGCCACAACGGGGAACCATGGAAGAATCTTTACTGGGTTATAAATAACAATTGCAGAGTGTGATGCATTTCGGCGTGTATGCCTTCGTTGGACGCTTTAGCAAAAACCAGGATTCAGTCAAGCCCCTCCTTTGTACTGCTCCGGTCCTCCCTCTAACAGGAGGTCAGCTGTCTCCTCCAAAATGCGTGCAGCTGTGGTCAGAGAGTAAAAACCACAGCTCCCATCATGCAATATTGTGGTTAGTACCATGGTGGAGTAACTGAAATCCCTGGCAAAAGGGGGCTTAATGTTCTAGATAAATCCTGTAAATAGTGTCCAGATCTTCCTCGGGTCCCCTACGTTCTGCCCCAGACGACCAAAGTTGAGCAGGGCCATAAAACGTGGATACAGTGAACCCGCTTTCGCGTGAAATCACGCGCTGCTCCTGGCAGTGGCCATTTGCCCAGCCTGGTGCCCGAGGCGGTCCTGCGGCATCCGATACCTCGGAAAACAAAGTTAGTGTTGCCAGCATTCCGCAGCACACTTGTAGAACGGGGCCTCTCACACGCGCTGCCAGCAAGCATGTGAAACATCCACCACAGACCACTCCGAAAGAAGAGATCAGAGGCCACAACGGGGAACCATGGAAGAATCTTTACTGGGTTTTAAATAACAATTGCAGAGCGTGATGCATTTCGGCGTGTATGCCTTCGTTGGACGCTTTAGCAAAAACCAGGATTCAGTCAAGCCCCTCCTTTGAACTGCTCCGGTCCTCCCTCTAACAGGTCAGCTGTCTCCTCCAAAATGCGTGCAGCTGTGGTCAGAGAGTAAAAACCACAGCTCCCATCATGCAATATTGTGGTTAGTACCATGGTGGAGTAACTGAAATCCCTGGCAAAAGGGGGTTTAATGTTCTAGATAAATCCTGTAAATAGTGTCCAGATCTTCCTCGGGTCCCCTACGTTCTGCCCCAGACGACCAAAGTTGAGCAGGGCCATAAAACGTGGATACAGTGAACCCGCTTTCGCGTGAAATCACGCGCTGCTCCTGGCAGTGGCCATTTGCCCAGCCTGGTGCCCGAGGCGGCCCTGCGGCATCCGATACCTCGGAAAACAAAGTTAGTGTTGCCAGCATTCCGCAGCACACTTGTAGAACGGGGCCTCTCACACGCGCTGCCAGCAAGCACGTGAAACATCCACCACAGACCACTCCGAAAGAAGAGATCAGAGGCCACAACGGGGAACCATGGAAGAATCTTTACTGGGTTTTAAATAACAATTGCAGAGCGTGATGCATTTCGGCGTGTATGCCTTCGTTGGACGCTTTAGCAAAAACCAGGATTTAGTCAAGCCCCTCCTTTGTACTGCTCCGGTCCTCCCTCTAACAGGAGGTCAGCTGTCTCCTCCAAAATGCGTGCAGCTGTGGTCAGAGAGTAAAAACCACAGCTCCCATCATGCAATATTGTGGTTAGTACCATGGTGGAGTAACTGAAATCCCTGGCAAAAGGGGGCTTAATGTTCTAGATAAATCCTGTAAATAGTGTCCAGATCTTCCTCGGGTCCCCTACGTTCTGCCCCAGACGACCAAAGTTGAGCAGGGCCATAAAACGTGGATACAGTGAACCCGCTTTCGCGTGAAATCACGCGCTGCTCCTGGCAGTGGCCATTTGCCCAGCCTGGTGCCCGAGGCGGTCCTGCGGCATCCGATACCTCGGAAAACAAAGTTAGTTTTGCCAGCATTCCGCAGCACACTTGTAGAACGGGGCCTCTCACACGCGCTGCCAGCAAGCACGTGAAACATCCACCACAGACCACTCCGAAAGAAGAGATCAGAGGCCACAACGGGGAACCATGGAAGAATCTTTACTGGGTTTTAAATAACAATTGCAGAGCGTGATGCATTTCGGCGTGTATGCCTTCGTTGGACGCTTTAGCAAAAACCAGGATTCAGTCAAGCCCCTCCTTTGAACTGCTCCGGTCCTCCCTCTAACAGGAGGTCAGCTGTCTCCTCCAAAATGCGTGCAGCTGTGGTCGGAGAGTAAAAACCACAGCTCCCATCATGCAATATTGTGGTTAGTACCATGGTGGAGTAACTGAAATCCCTGGCAAAAGGGGGCTTAATGTTCTAGATGAATCCTGTAAATAGTGTCCAGATCTTCCTCGGGTCCCCTACGTTCTGCCCCAGACGACCAAAGTTGAGCAGGGCCATAAAACGTGGATACAGTGAACCCGCTTTCACGTGAAATCACGCGTTGCTCCTGGCAGTGGGAAGTATTTATAATGAGTGAGTAGCTGTTTGTAATCATCAGTTAATAATTGAATGTGTGTACAAGACCTCTGTCCATCCCCAAAAATATATTTACGTTGCTGGGTTTAATTATAAACAGAACTCCTGGGTGCATTCAGGTAGGGAAAGCTCTGAATAAATCAATTTTGTGAACAGGAAATTGGATTGGGATTTCGACTCATGTAGGGATCTGACTGTGGTCAACTGGTGCCACCCAGGTTGGGCATTGCATGGGTGAACTCTCCTGGGTGGTGATTTACTGTGTTTGGGAGTATTCAGGAGGTGCAATGCGGGCACAATGCAGGCACATAAAGGGAGGTCAGAGGTCGGGTCAGGCTGGACAGTTCGTGGATGCTACAATAAGTAAGTTTTTTTACACAGTCACTTTATTTGAATTTGTTGAGGAGGGTTGGTGCTGTGGTGCCTATTAATGAAACCCTGTATAATCAGTCACACCCTAAGATGCAAATTGGGAATCATAAAACATTTTATTAAAAGACCTAGGCCCTTAGTTTGCGATTCATTCAGTGAGCCGCGCCGAGAGAGCAATCAAACAGTGTGCTGACCGCCCTCTGATGTGATTTATTCCGATTACCTATTAGAATCCAACCCCCAGTGGGTCAAGTTTTGAAGAATTCCATTTGAACTCAGTTCCTCTTTCTCTGGCTGTCCCCGTGTCCTGAAGAAGACCGCTGTGACTACATTATCAGTCTAGCACTCTTCTGGGTCGAAACGTCAACGTGCCTGTGTAATCCACACCCTACTCTCTCCATTCCACAGGAAAGGCAGATTAAGTCCTAGTCGGACTGGAGATTCATGGGCCTAGGGCTGGGTGTTTATTGAATTGGACTTTTTTAGATAACTTGTACAGCACTGTATATATTTCACTCACTTACAACACTTTGTCACTTTTAGATCACTTAATCACCCATGCACCGTTTTTCAATAAGTTCTTTTTGATTGCTTATGACAGCCTTACTCTGTTATTATTACATTACCAAAAAATGGAAAAAGAAAAAAAGTGATTACGCTGTTAATATATTGTTGTTTGATCAATTCAAAACTGGTGTGTTCTTCTTTTCTCTTGTGTTAAACTATTGATTTAGTGTCAAAGCAATTGTTCCTTTCACTTTGAGTTCTATTATTGATTAAGTTTTAAAGCAATTTTTGCACCCAACAGAATCAACATTACTTCATATTCTACACACCCAGGTTCTGAGGGGCACTGGGTTACCCCATTATACTTGATATATGCTTATTACAAGTCAGGCGGAATATGCGAGTGTTTACCATACGTGGTAAATACCATTACCCTGAAGTAAGGTGTTTACCACATTTGATAAATACATCCTATTTCAAATGTTTAACTTCCAAATGCTATTTCGCATGTTTGGCCTTTAATACACACCTTTTAATCTGATAAACCTAGGCAGGTTTGACCTGCTGGAATTTATCTGGGAAAACTCCAAGGGTGTGATAATTATCACACTACTTATAGTTCCATTCGCTGTGCAAACAGTCGTTTGCACAGGGATCAGAATTTCACCCTGCACTTGTAATCAGGGGCCTAGTGCCTTTGGTGAATCGAGCACTGTAGGAGCATATTTTCAAAATGGGGAGACATGGCAACACTTGTGTAGAATACGAGCAGTGAGGATTAGGGCAGCTTTCCTGCGAACAGCTAAATTTTTATCTAGATGGAGAAACTTCCCCCTTAGAAGAATCCTTGACATAAAATGTCTTGGCTTGAAATTGAAGAATGAAGTGCTCTCCATGCCTGCCCTACCCTGCTGTTCAGGCATCAGTCAGGAGCAGTGGGAGCAGGGTTAGTGTCACTCGCACACCAAAGCTCCCACAGTTCTTATTCTCCGTCCAGGAAGCATTAGAGACAGACAAGGCAACTACTCTGGGCTCTGCGTTATTTTCCAATGGTTTTGGCAGCATAAAGATTCTGAACTTGGATGAGTTATAAAGGGACCCGGACTGGCCTTGGACTAGCCAAGGCTTGCCTGTTCTATGTACAGGAGTGCATTATTTTGACAAGTAGCAAATCCGGAAAAATTACTTTTTTTTTTACTTTCCTGAGAGTGCTGCTGTATCTGAAAGAGACAATTAGTTATAGATTCCTTACCTTTAGAATTACCTCCAGGCGTCAGACTGGATTCGGAGAATTGTTTCGTCAGCAGTACCCCTGCACGTCTAAAAGTGGCGTCAGTCGGCTCCGCGTTCGTCGTTGGCATCGTGGTTGCCGGGAGGACGTCGCGGTACCTACTTAGACGCCGCCCTCGCGCACTGACGTTAGTTCTTTCTTTTTCCGCGCCAGCCAGCGGTACCTCCAGTCACTTTTTGACTGACTTTTTTGCGACTTTTGTCGACTGTTTTTTTTAGTCTATCGAATCCTGATGCACGCAGGGATGTCCAGTCGTCCTCGGCCCGGCTTCAAGGCTTGCGACACCTGTCGCAAGCTGATCTCGGTTACAGCCCCGCCCTGCATGTGCCTGTGGTGTCTGGAGCGCGACCCTGATCCCAAGTCGTGCTCCGACTGCCGGACCATGAATCTGAAGTCTTTGCGGGAGCGGTCCCGAAAGCTTCTCAAGGCCCGGTAGTCCGCTCCGCGCTGTTCGAGGTCCCGGTCGCGTGGGAGGTCGAGGGACCGGTCGCGGAGTCACCATCACTCGTCATCGAAGTCTTCGCACTCCTCAGGTAAGCCGAAGCACAAGAAGAAGTTGAAGAAGCATCGTCGCTCTTTGACTTCTCCCCGTCCGTCGGCCGACGCGACGAGGGATGCGGACGGTGCCTGTCCTGCGGCTCCGCGTGCGGAGCCTGAAAGGTCGACTCAGAGTTTCCCTCCTTTTCCGTGAGCCGGAGCGACCCCTGCCCAGCTTCGGAGTTTCTACGAAGCGATGCATGCCATCTTTGGGCAGCCCGACTCCGTCGGCGCGCCTTCGGGCCCCGCGGACTCGGCTGGGGACCCTGGGCCTTCGACGTCGGCGGCTCCGGCCCGGCACCACAGGGTCCCCTTGGATCCAGGCCTGAATCCGGATCGGTGCCGGTCGACCTTGTAACACCTCCCCCGGCACCGGTTCCACCGGCACCACGTCCGCTTCCGACGCGGGTTGGGTCCCCAGCCGGCGTCGAACCCGGCCTCCACCATGACTTGGACACAGAGCCAACTGACACTGGATCCAGCGCCGAGCGATACTTTTGTACCTCTGTTCGACCCTGGTGTTTCGTACAGGCCAGATTGGTAACCAGAGGAGGGTGAGGAGGACTGGGAGGGGTCTGTAGACCCTTTGACTGACCAGTTAGATGAACCGGACTGGCGAGAGGAGTTGGGGGAAGCCAGTGGTCTGGATACCTCCCCAAACCTTGGCATGCTGTCTCCTCCTACCGTGGCTACGGAGGAGGGTGCTTCATACGCAGTGGTGTTGCGTAGGGCGGCGAGGCCCTCAACCTCGAGCTACCTACGGTGGCTGTAAGGACTAATCTCCTGACGGAGGTGCTTCAACCGGCAGCGGCCTCTTCGGAGCCCCTGCTGCCTTTCAATGAAGCCCTTAATGACATCCTTTTGGGCACCTGGTCCAGGCCCAACACAGGGGCTCCTGTGGATAGGATGATTGCCCGATGCCACCGCCCGGCTCCGGGCGGCCCCTCTTTCCTCTCCCAACACTCCACCCCTGAGAGCTTGATGGTCCAAGCCTCTACTTCCAAAGGCGCATTCCCTAACGCATCACCTGATGGGGAATCCAAAAAGCTGGACCATCATGGAAAGAAGATGCTTTCTTCCTCCAGCGTGGGACTGCGGTCGGTGAACACCGCATGTCTGTTGGGCCGTTACACCCCCTCTGTGTGGGATACAGTAGCGCAGGTGCTGCCACAGTGCCAGGAGGAGGCCCGGGCCTTGCTTTCCCGTGCAGTCGCCGAGGGGAGAGACGCAGCCAAGTTCACCATAAGATGTGGACTGGACAGAGCCGACTCGCTAGGCAGAACAATTTCAACGCCGGTAGCCCTTCGACGCTACGCCTGGCTGAGGTCGACTGGTTTTTCCGGGGATGTCCAGGCTACCTTGCTGGACATGCCTTTTGATGGCCGTCGCCTGTTCGGCGACAAGGCGGACAACCCGCTAGAGCGCTTCAAGGACTCCCGGGCTAAGGCCAAGTCCTTGGGCCTCTCCAGCCTCCCTGCGCAGTCTGCTTTTTGCCCCTTTAATGGCTACGGAAGGGGTGTCCCGCCACGTCCCACCCAGAGCCACAGGCCGGCGCAAGCTGTCCAGCCCCTGCGCGGCCTGGGACGTGAGACCCACCGTCGTGGGTCTGGGGGCCAGCGAGTGGGCCAGTCCACCAGCACCCCTACTGCAGCAAACCCTTCTAGTCTGACCTTTCAGGGCCACCAATTGCCAGTGGGCGGCAGGATTCTCCATCACCTCCCCCACTGGCGCACCATCACGTCGGACAGGTGGGTTTTGCAGATAGTCCGAAGGGGCTACTCCCTCCCCTTCGAAACTACTCCCCCATCCATGCCACCTCAATACCATCGCATGTCGGGCCCTTTTCCAACAGGAAGTTACGGCTCTCTTGGCCAAGGGAGCTATCGAGCAAGGTCCTGCCCCAGAAGTGGGTTGTGATTGCTATTCCCACTACTTTCTGGTGCCCAAGAAGGACAAAGGCCTGCGTACTATCTTGGATCTCAGGAATGTCAACCGCTTCCCCCGGAAGGAGAAGTTCAAAAAGTTGACCCTAGCTCAGGTCCTGTCTGCCCTCGACCCTGGAGACTGGATGATAGCGTTGGACTTGCAGGACGCTTACTTCCACATCCCCGTCCTGCCTGCCCACCGGTGTTGACTGCAGTTCATGGTAGGCCACGAGCACTTTCAGTTTACTGCGCTCCCCTTTGGCCTTACCAGCGCCCCTCGGGTGTTCACAAAAGTGATGGCGGTGGTCACAGCTCATCTGTGCAGATCAGGGGTTCCAGTCTTCCCCTATCTCGACCACTGGCTGTTGAAGGCGGGCTCGCCCCAGGCAGTCATCTCCCACCTCCAGAATACGGCTGACCTCCTGCATTCGCTGGGGTTCACTATCAACATGCCGAAGTCCCACCTGACTCCCTCTCAGAAGTTCCTTTTCATCGGAGCGGTTCTGGACATGACGCAGTTTCGGGATTATCTTCCGGAGCAGCGAGTCCAGGATATTCGGCCTAAGATTCCGATCTTTCAACCTCTATCCCGGGTTTCGGTCAGAATGACCTTGAGGCTGCTGGGCCTCATGGCCTCCTGCATCCTGCTGTTAGATCATGCCGGGTGGTATATGCGAGCTCTGCAGTGGGACCTGAAGTTCCAGTGGGCCCAACATCAGGGGAATCTGTCCAATTGCGTTCAGATCTCAGAGTGCACTGCACGACAATTGCAGTGGTGGCTAACGAACCAGGATTGGGTCAACGGCAGATCCCTCTCCCTTCCCCAACCGCAGTTCACAGTGGTGACGGATGCGTCACTTCTGGGGTGGGGTGGCCACATGGGAGAGGCGGAGATCAGAGGCCTCTGGTCTCCGGCGGAGTCCGGGCTCCACATCAACCTTCTGGAGCTCCAGGCGATCCGTCTTGCGCTGAAAGCATTCCTTCCCTCTGTCCGGGGAAGAGTAGTGCAGGTATTCACTGACAACACCACCGCCATGTGGTACTGCAACAAACGGGGCGGGCTGGGGTCGTGGACCCTATGTCAAGAGGCTCTCCGTCTCTGGACATGGCTGGAACATCAGGGCATATCCCTGGTGGTTCAACACCTCGCAGGTTCACTGAACGCCAGGCCGGACGAACTCAGCCGCAGGTGCATGATGGATCACAAATGGCGTCTTCACTCGGAGGTGGTGCAAGGTCTCTTTCTGCAGTGGGGAGAGCCTTGGTTAGATCTATTCGCCACCGAAGAGAACGCGCAATGTCAGCAATTCTGCGTGTTGGAATTTCCAAGGCGGCACTCGCTAGGCGACGCTTTTCGTCACGAGTGGAGTGGCGGTCTTCTATATGTCTTTCTGCCTATACCACTTCTACCCTGAGTGCTGAAGAAGATCAAGTGCGACCGGGCCCAAGTCATTCTTGTGGCTCCGGATTGGGCACGAAGAGTCTGGTATCCCGAGCTGTTACACATGGCCTTCGATCCTCCGATCAGACTGCCTCTTTGGGAGGATCTTCTGTCGCAGCAGCAGGGGACTGGCCTCCACTCGAACCTGTCCGGCCTCCACCTCCTTGCGTGGAGATTGAGCGGCGTCAGTTGACAGCCTTTGACCTTCCTCCCGAAGTCTGTGCTGTTATCTTGGCAGCCAGGCGTCCCTCCACTAAGACAGTATACGCCTGCAGATGGAACAAATTTGTGGCATGGTGCGCAGCAAAGGCTGTGGATCCCCTTCCTGCCCCTCTTTCTGAGGTTCTCTTGTTCCTCCTTTCTTTGGCCCAGCTCTGGGCACTCTTAAGGGCTATCTCTCAGCCATTTCAGCCTTTCTTAGGCTTCCTGATCAGCCTTCTCTTTTCAAGTCCCCTGTTGTAAATCGCTTTCTTAAGGGCATTACTCATCTTTTTCCTCCTGTTCCCTTCGTAATGCCTCAGTGGGACTTGAACTTGGTTCTTACTCATCTTATGTGCGCTCCCTTTGAGCCGCTACATAACTGTCCTCTCAGACTTCTCACTTTAAAGACTGCCTTTCTGGTTGCCATCACCTCTGCTCGCAGGGTGAGTGAGCTCCAAGCTCTTACTTCAAAACCTCCTTTTCTGGCTGTTCATCCGGACAAGGTTGTCCTTCGCACTCGACCCTCTTTTCTTCCCAAAGTGGTTACTTCTTTCCACATTGGTCAAACCATCACTTTGCCCACCTTCTTTCCACCTCCGCATCCTTCTAAGGAAGAAGAGAGGCTCCACCGTCTGGAACCAAAACGTGCGCTTTCTTTTTATTTGGATCGCACCACGCAATTCCGGGTGGATGACCAGCTCTTTGTTGGCTACGTGGGCGCCAAAAAAGGTCGGGCCGTGCACAAACTGACCATCTCTAGGTGGGTCGTTTTGTGCATTAAAGCTTGCTACTCTTTGGCAAAGGAGCCTCCAGTGGGACTGCGCACCCATTCCACCAGGGCGACGGCAGCTACCACTGCTTTGGGACGGGGAGTCCCCCTTAATGACATCTGTCAGGCAGCTACATGGGCATATCTGCACACGTTCACAAAACACTACTGCCTGGACAGCCAAGTCCGGAGAGACGGCTTCTTTGGCTGTTCTGTTCTCCAGGGCTTTCTGGTGTGAACTTGGTTCGCAGACCCACCTCCGAGTTTGGTATTGCTGGGGTATCTATTCTAAAGGTAAGGAATCTTTAACTAATTGTCTCTTTTAGATGAACAAGTTACTTACCTTCGGTAACGATATATCTGTAAGAGACACAGATTAGTTATAGATTCCTTACCGCCCCACCCATCCTCCCCGTTCTGCGAACTGACTTCTATGGTCAGGGAATACCTTTCAGGGCCCTAGTTTTGTGCACCAGTGGTCAGTGTCGTGCATGGCTCTGCGCTTCTGGCGTGGAATGTCGTGTAAAAGAACTGACGTCAGCGCACGAGGGCGGCGTCTAAGTAGTTACCACGACGTCATCCCAGCGACCATGATGCCAACGACAAACGCGGAGCCGACCGACGCCACCTTTCGACGCGCAGGGGTACTGCGGTCGAAAAAATTCTCCGGATCCAGTCTGACGCCTGGGGGTAATTCTAAAGGTAAGGAATCTATAACTAATTATGTCTCTTACAGATATATCGTTACCGAAGGTAAGTAACTTGTTCTTTAGGTTCAATATCGTATCATTTCCCTCACTGAGATGTGACAGTGTTTATTCTTCACAGGCCGGCAAGAAGAGGACCTGATGCAGCACATGTCTGACAGCCATGAGGCAAGGCGAGGACATGACCGAAACAGTAAGGTAGGTTCAAAGGGATCATTGTGTCTATATGAATGTATGTATAGTGAACGTAGCCAAATGATAGGGGATCAAGGACAAGCATAAAGTCTGCGAATGATAGCAGAGATAACTATTTGTGGATAGTTAATACTTTGTGATGTAGTTTTTGTTATTAGGGGCATCTTCAACACTTTCCTAAATTGAAGCAGTGTTAAGGCGGTCCTGATGGATACGGGGATGTTGTTCCAGATCCTGGGTACATAGATGGAAAAGCCTGCTGCCCTGTTTTTCTTTTTTACTCTTCTTAGTCTGCTGTCTGATGGTGAGCAGGTCTGCAATCTAAGCAGGGGTACTGGTGGTGATAGCTTTGTAAATGATGCAGCTGGTTTTGAAGAAAGCGTTTGCCAGCAAGCGGAGCCAAAGGAGTTCCTTAAGGATGAGAGTGATCATATTTCTTCAGGCCCTGGATGAAACGTGCGGCGGCATGTAGGATGCCCTTAAAGGGTGCTAATGAGGAGTCTGGGAGGCCATGGAGCAGTGCATTAGTACGAGGGCTTGAACAGTAGTTCTAATTCACTTTCTGGAAGCATGGTCTTGACACTGTATCTGTCTTTGAAAGTGAGCAGGTAGTACCTTTTACCGACATTGATGAAATAAAGGTCGAACAGGTGTTGCAAAAGCCTTGGTGTTAATGTTGTTTAGCCTTTTTCATTTTTCTGGATATCCCGATCTGAAGTCCTTGGAGACTGGGGAATAGATGTTCATTAAAAGGGACTCTTCCCTGAGTCCGCTATCTCGCTGCTCCTGGCTTTCATGAAATGTCTTCCGCAGGGTTGCAGTGTCCTTCAAACCTCTGTGGCACATTCAGCACTTGTGAGAAAAACATAAACTCATCCACAGAGTGAGAATTAGGTAGGCACACCACACAGACCCCATCATTTTCTCCCACATTTCGGACACTTGACAAAATGAGTCATTTTCCTACTTTCTGTGAGGACATCTCATGAAAATACACTGTTTTACACTGAAATTTAATTTCCCTGAGCAAAGACATAAAATGATATAAAAAAGAACGAGGGGAAAAAAAAAAATCCAGTTTTTTTTGTTTTTTTTTAAAGGGTCAGAATCAACTCTGCCCACTGTTCAAGGATCCTCTCATATGTAGCTGTAAAAAAGAACTAAGGCTATGGGACAACTGGGAGAATAACGCATGTTTGTAGATGGAAGCTGCTGGCTCTTTAAATATGCACTTTATTTTCTTCTTATGTAGTCTGTGGGTGCTGGCTAGCCGGATGCATGTCCCTCTGTTCTAGCATGTTTTCCCATCTTGCTGCTATTATAAAGTTATTTTAAAGTTTATGTTTCATTGAAATTCAGTTTTAAAGGAAAAAAAGAACCTAAGATGAAGAGCCATTCTTACAAGTGACTTTTCTTATGTAAAGTCAGATGTTCGGAACTGCATTCTGTTAGTGTTGTAGTATTGGAAAACAAAGTCTTTTAGGCTGGCCCTTCTCCTGTTAACCTATTAACTGTGATGTATGATCTCATTACCAGATTGTGACTGTATTATGCAGTGTCTGACCTTTCAATTTCTAATTCCCTCCCCAGATCTTTGAAGATTTGCTTGAGAACTATAAAAGGAACTCAGTGGACCTAAATAGAGCAAAGTCAGAATCCCAACAGACTCAACTGGAACTTCAGCACATCAAGTATGTCTTAGGAAAAATAAGAAAGGAACGATAGTTGTGTGTTATTTTAGATGCATGCTTTCTTTGCCTCTTCCTTGACCGTGTTAAAAGCCAATAATTCCTGCAGAATGGTCTACATATTCTACTTTTTTTTTTTCTTCAAGTGGAAAGCGGAATCTGGAGAAAGAAAAATAAGTGAACAGATTGCGAGAAAGGGTGGCAGTTTTCATGATTAAGTAGTTTAGTAAATAGAAATGTAGAAAGCAGACTGTGGGGAAGATCAGCATCTTTACCAATGAAAAGTCAAGAGGCAGGGGGATGCAAAAATGAAAGAAAAGTGAAACAAGAACAGGACTAGTAGAGGGTTAAATACAATGAAGAAGGCATAGGTAGGCATCACACTTAGGAGGTGGGAACACAAACCACAGAGAAGATTTAAAAGGGAGAATGAAGTTGATGACCTTTTTCTGCCAAGGAAGGTCATGAAGATAAGGGTGGGTGGAGTTCATGGAGTTGCACAACATGGAATTCTGCTGTGTTTCCAAAAAACTCCTTGGAATTCTGCGGAGTTCCGTGAGCAGGCAGAGTAGGACAGTGCATGGTATGGGTATATTACTGTATTAGATCTATGAGCCAAAGTACTGTGTGCAGAGTGAAGAGCAGGGCGATAGGATGCTGTTCTTCCAGGGCCCACTGCATGTTTCTCACACACGGCAGACAACGCAGCGGCTAACAGGACTCATGGCCCCCAGGACTTTCATTGCAGTATATGTGTTCCTTCCTACACGAGCCTCGATGGTTGCTAAACAGGCACAAGCGTGTCAGTGTCCATGGAAACGGGGTGACTTTCAGAGCACACAGCACGCAATTGGAGGCGATCAGTGATCACAGTGAGTAGTAGTCCCCAAAGAGCCTGTGTAGGAAGCAGCCAAAAGGACGCACTGTACAGACTCGCTAGTCTGCTATTGCAACTCGGCTTTAACGGCCGTCGTGAACAACAAGCCCAAGTGCTGGATCTTCCTTAATCTTGAGCAGGTTGATCTAGAACTGGTTCATCTTATTAACGTATTATGATGCAAACACCACATAAGCAACGGACGTCTTAATTCTTACCTAGGGTACCACACGCGTTCCAAGCAACATGCTTCCTTGCGCTGACTTTGCTACACAGCACCTTTTCCCTCCCGTACTCATCAAACTAGCTCCGAACATAACCATAGAGACTCACGTGGACTACAGATATTTATGGTAATACAATCAACTTCCGGCCACCAAGCTGAGGAATGCAAAAAGAACAATTGATTGACAGAATGCAAAACAATGTCATACATTCACCCCAATACAGAGATCTGGGCCTAAATCCATCGTTTTTTTGCTCCCCGTGCCATTCCAGTTTGAACCCAGCCATATGCAAATCAGTCTTGATCCTGTGCCCAATGCGAAAAGTCCAGCCCGAACTGCCAGGCCAGGTCCTCCCTGGACTGGAAACAAGCATCCTAGGACCGGTTTCGGGGTTTCACCCCTCATCAGCCAGGATAGCTTGACTCCAGTGGCATGGAGAGCACGGGACTCGCGTCTGGGCATACCCGTCCCACTCAGGGTGGCAAATGCAAGAAGAACAATTGATGGACAGAATTGGGTCACGTGATCACTGTGCCACTGGATTCAAGCTATCCTGGCTGATTAGGGGTGAAACCCCGAAACCGGTCCTAGGATGTTTGTTTCGGGTCCAGGGAGGACCTGGCTTGGCAGTTCGGGCTGAACTGTTCCCATAAGGCACAGGGTCAAGACTGATTTGCATATGGCCATGTCTAAACTGGGGAGGCATGGTGAGCAAAAGAATGATGGATTTAACCCAGATCTCTCGACTGGGAGTGAATCAGGGGTTTTTTAAGCACGCTACTCACCCGTGAGGGTCTCAAGGTGCTGGGGGGGGGGGGGGCTGCAGCTCCGGATCAGTCGAAGAGCCAGGTCTTGAGGCTCTTCCTGAAGGTGTGCAGATTGGGGGAGCGTCTGATATTGACTGGGAGCTCGTTCCAGGTCTTTGCTGCGACGTACGAGAAGGCTCTTCCACCTGCTCTGGTTCTGCGGATGCGTGGGGTCTCTGCCAGGGCGAGGTCGGCGGAGCGGAGGTTCCTTTTTGTTCGTGAAAGGAGACTCTTTCGTTGAGGATGTTGTGGAGGGATTTGTAGGCGTGGGTGAGTAGCTTGAAGGTTATTCTCTTCTCGATGGGGAGCCAGTGGAGGTCTCGTAGGTGCTGGGTCATGTGCTCATGTCGTGGGGTTCCGAGGACGAGTCTGGCAGC
Source organism: Calotriton arnoldi (assembly GCA_963921515.1). Lineage (NCBI taxonomy): Eukaryota > Metazoa > Chordata > Amphibia > Caudata > Salamandridae > Calotriton > Calotriton arnoldi. The sequence goes on along the minus strand of CAWUFW010001484.1, from coordinate 1,921,067 downwards.
GGTGTTTTGGATGGTATGGAGCTTGTGTAGCAGGGTTTTGTTGATTCCGGCGTAGAGGGCGTTACCGTAGTCCAGTCTGCTGGTTATGAGTGCGTGGGTGACGGTCTTTCTGCATTCGGGGGGGGATCCACTTGAAGGTCTTGCGGAGGGAGTTGAAGCAGGTGGAGGCGACGGCGTTGATCTGGCGGGTCATGGTGAGGGAGGAGTCTAGAATGATGCCGAGGATTCGGGCATGGTCTGATGGAGTGGGTGGGCTTCCGAGGGCGGAAGGCCACCAGGTGTTGTCCCAGACGGTGAACGAGGGTCCAAGGACGAGGACCTCTGTCTTCTCCGAGTTGAGCTTAAGGCAGCTGTTGTTCATCCAGGCTGCGACGTCTTTCATTCCTTCCTGGAAGCGGAGTCTGGTGCCTGCTGGGTTCTTCGTGAGGGAGAGGATGAGTGGATGAGTTAGGTGTCGTCGGCATAGGATACTATGCTGAGCCCATGCTGTCTAACGATGGCGGCGAGGGGGACCATGTAGATGTTGAAGAGCGTGGGGCTGAGCGAGGATCCTTGGGGTGCTCCGCAGTTGATCTCTGTGGGTTCGGAGAGGAAGGGTGGGAGTCTGATCCTTTGGGTTCTGCCAGTGAGAAAGGAGCGGATTCAGTTGAGGGCGGTTCCCCGTATGCTGGCGTCGCGGAGTCTGGCGGCGAGAGTGTGGTGGGAGACTGTGTCGAAGGCTGCGGAGAGGTCTAGTAGGATGAGGGCCGCTGTGTGGCCTTGGTCGAGTAGCATGCGGATGTCATCGGTGGCAGCAAGTAGGGCGGTCTCAGTGCTGTGGTTGCTGCGGAATCCGGACTGGAAGGAGTCGAGGATGACGTTCTCTTCGATGAAGGTGGTCAGCTGGGCGTTGACGAATCTCTCGGTGACTTTGGCTGCGAAGGGAAGGAGAGAGATGGTCCGGTAGTTTTTCAGGTCCGTCGGGTCAGCCAAGGGTTTCTTGAGGAAGGGCTTGACCCCTGCCTGCTTCCAGTCATCGGGGAAAATGCCGGATTCGAAGGAGGTGTTAATGGTCCGGCATAGTTCGGGTGCTATTGCGGCAGCGGCTGTGTGATATATGTGCGGCGGGCAGGGGTCCGTGGGGGCTCCTGAGTGAGTGCTCTTCATGGTCGTGGCCGTGTCTTCGGTGGTAGCCGGTTTCCAGGTGGTGAGGGTGGGCTGGTTGTCGGTGGTGGAGAGGAGGGTGGTGTCTGGAGTCTGTTCGCTGATGTTGTCGTAGAGGACCTTGATTTTCGGGTGGAAGTAGGAGCTGAGCTTGTTGCAGAGGTCCTGGGATGGTGTGACGTCCGTGGCTTCGCTGGGGGGTTTGGTGAACTGCTGTATGACGTTGAAGAGTTCTTTTGCGTTACTGGCGTTGGTGTGGATTCTGTTCTTGATAAAGGTCCTCTTGGTGGCTCTTATGCGCTGGTGGTATTCCGTCATGGCGTTCCTGTAGGTGTTCTGGTCTTCGGTGGTTTTCCTGTTCCTCCAGAGTTTCTCGAGGCGTCTGCAGGAGCGCCTTGCTTCTTGGAGGTCGGTGGTGAACCAGGTGGCCTTCAGGGGGTGTTGTCTGACGGGGTGGCGGAGGGGTGCGAGCTTGTCTGCGCAGCTGGTGATCCAGCGGTGTAGTTCTTTGGCTGCAGAGTTGGCGTCGGTCGTGGCGGAGGGGGGTCGTGGAAGAGGGTGGTGTTGAGGTGTTCCTCTGTGACCTTGCTCCAGTTCCTTCGTGGCGGGGCGGGTGCGTGGTGGTGTTGAAGGTGAAGTGTACACAGTGGTGGTCTGTCCAGAGGGGCTGCGTGGTGTGGCTGAAGTGGATGTTTGTCCCTCCTGGGAAGATGGGGTCGAGGATGTGTCCGGCTCCGTGGGTGGTGATGAGCTGCTTTAGTCCGAGGTTGGCGAGGTTGCCCAGGAGGGTGGTGGAGTCGGGGTCGCTGCGGTTGTCGAGGTGGAAGTTCAGGTCTCTGATGAGAATGTAGTCCGTGGAGGCGATGGCGTGGGGTGCGACGAGGTCGGCAATGGTGGTGGCGGAAGTGGCGCGAGACCCAGGGGGTCTGTAGGCGAGGGTCCCGCGCAACGTGGTTCTGGGACACGTCTGGATCTGGAAGTGGAGGTGCTCTGTGTTGGAGGGGGGGTCGCTCGTGCTGGAGGTGGAGAGTCGGAGGGAGCTCTTGTGCGCGATGGCGAGTCCTCCTCCTGGGCGGTGGGGGCGGTCCTTTCTCTGTATCTTGTATCCGTCGGGGATGGCAGTGGAAATGTCGGGGCGGAGGTGGCGCTGGTCCATGTTTCCGTGAAGAAGGCGACGTCTAGCGAGAGGGTGTCGAGCAAGTCCCAGATCTCTACGGCATGTCTCTGTAAGGAGCGCACATTGAGGATGCACGTCAGGGCTTCGGTGGTACGGGCGTCTGGCGTGGGTTCAGGGGTCGTGGGGGGGCTGTCGATGGTGAAGGATTGTCGGCAGTGTCAGAGAACTGGCCGTGGTTGGTGTTCGGCGTCGCTCGCTGGCAGCAAGAGAAAAATGCATCCAATATGGCGCTTTTGTAACAAGTGACATAGCACTTTTGGGGGCCGATCTTCATGATTCCATCACAGCTATGCTTCTGAGCTCACTACAAGCATACTATTTAGATAATTGTATGACTTGACATGAATACGCACATACAAAGCACTATGTTACAAAAGCGCCGTATTAGTGCATTTTTCTCTTCCATCCCCCGCTATTGGTTGGATAAATAACGTGCATGACAATATCACCACTCCTTCCGTCCCTATCCCCCGAGCCATACAAATCTGTGTCGGACCACAGCAGGGACCATGAGCGGCTTCACCGTCTCGTCCTAGCCATCACCAGACATTGGACGATTAATCATCTGCCGTCTCATCCAGTTACATCAGCGAGTCATTCTAAACATTGTTACTTGTCCTACACAGATCTCCCCGCATATAATCAAGATGACATGGAACAATATGCATGCACGGGCTAGAACCTGCGCAAGTGTATCCCTGGGTAATAGGGAACCTATGTGCATAGTTGATACGAACTTGTGTGTTCACTTAGCAATTGATTTTTATTTTATTTCAAATTTATCAGTGTGTGACTACAAAGGACATTGACCCACTACCTGACCAGGAAGCCGGCTCTAAGTTTAGGATAAGAGAGCCCCTTGGCTTCTACTAGTTAATGATTAGAAGCGACTACAGCATATCAGCTTCTTGAACATTATTTTTATCACAATATTGTGAACAGTGCATGCGCGCCCTTTGCATATATTTTTTTTGTCACATATCACGAGTGCTATGAGTTTAGTGGCATGCTTTGCAGTGTCACCTGTATGCCCACGTCACTGATAATTTTAAGTCCTTGATTAGGGAAGTTGTTTTAAAGTAATTGCTTCTTTTCTCTTTCTTGTTATTCAATAGGCTAATAGCTTGTTTTCCCTCGGGTAGGACTCACCTGAGTGTATTACTGTTTTTCTTAAAGTTTCCTTTTTCTTTCCACCTCAAACAAAATCCTAGGTGTAGCGGCCCTTAGCAGGTTGTTGGGGATCCCTGGCCCTGAAGAATGCCTCAGACCAATTTGGGCTTTTGATGTGGGCAGAAACATGTTGGCCTAGCTACTGAGACGGTGAACCAACTGTCCCATTTGTTTCTAATCTTACCCATCGTTCCCACTAATAAAGGTAAACTGCCCAGGAACCGTAAGGTATTTTTAATTCACTGATCTGGATCCCTCCTTTATGCAGTAGTTTTATATCTAGGAACTCCTTCCTGCCCAGAGTCCACAGGAGGTCGAGTCCGCCCTGGTGGTACTGTCCTACCAGGGTGGGGAGAGGTTGCTGATGATGAAGAATGACACAATTTTGTGTGTGAGGCTTCCTCTTCCATAAGGATGACATGACCTTTCCTTTGCACTCGCACAGGAATTCTGTGAATGTCCTACTTGGACTTCTGTACGTCTGTTTCAGGGTAGTTAATACTGGATACTGTATTCTCTCTACAGCTGCCATACCCTATTTGTGTTTGTTGTGTTTCCATAGGAGGGTGTACGGCGCCTTACCTCCTTCTCTGGTAATTCATCACATCACTCATAATCCCCAGACATCCTCACAACCCGAGAGCCACCTCCCCCTTTGGTAACTCTGAGGGCTAGAGTTAAAAGGTGGATTACCAGAGCCCTTGTGATGAGGCTATGCGTCTTTAAACGTTTTTGTTATTAACCCCTCTTGACAGAAAAAGATGAAAAAAAAGGGCTGCTCCTTCCCTAGTGGTTAGTTCCTGATGCTTTCATATTGCAAGCAAAGAAAAGGAGCAAAGGTGTCAAATGTTAGCAGAAAATTATGTTCAGTGCATGCTTTGTCCACATACAGAGCAAGTACAGCATAGGCAGCAGCAGTGTATGCTCCCCTCTCATAGAGGAAACGTTATGCATGGAAGCAGCAGCACAGCCTTCACTCCTAGCGAGAGCAATAGTACATGTTTTCCTCTCATACATAGTACGGCAAGAGCTTGTACAGCTGAAGTACAAGCTTCCCTCACACAAACAGAGCAAATATGGCAAGCATATACCGCAAATTTAAAAGCTTCTCCCTCATATATTAGGAACTGCACTGACAGGTTGTGCAAGTTTCCCCAATACAAACCAGTTACAACACAGGCAGCTGGAGAAGTGCGTAAGCAGACAACAGATGTGCAAGTTTCACACACGCAGAACAGGAGATGTTGAGCCAGGTCCTCCGAACAGATCAGGTACAGCACTGGTAGCAGGAGTTAAAGTTTCCCCTGCACACCATTTACCTGTGTGTGGGTTTTGGGCCACCTGTCCCGACTTCTTTATCCTATTGAACATGGAGAGGAGCATGTGAGTGTTTTTATTTTAGGGGGCGGTGAAGATGATATAACCCCAAACTTCAATGCCAGAAGGGTGTGGGACAGACTATTCCCATAGCCGCCTTCTTCCATAGCTCATAGAGATATCACCTCATTCACCGACACCAAGAACTACCTCCTTCATTGGGACAAAAAGAAGCAAAACGGAGTGAGTCCTCTCATCTCTCCTTCGATTGTAAATTGCTTGCGAGTTCTTCTTTTCCCCAAAGGCAGGATCATTGCTGACTAAACCATCAGCAACATCCACTTGACTCTCCCACCTGTCACCGGTGTTCATTGAAAAATGAAGTTTCATACATGATTTACGGCCTTTGAGATTCTTCAGTATTGCGGAAGGGGTACTTAGGCTACCCATTATCGGAGGTAGATACATAATTAAGGGTTGTAATTAGAATATGCTTTTGGACTTGTTCCTGTTCCAGTTTTGAAACTGGACAGAAAAACTACTTTTATACCAAAGTCTGAACTGCAGACGTGCACCCACAAAACATTGCAAGAGGATTATATCCTTCTGAAATCAAGATAAACGTACTGGGGCCTTTCCACATCTGAGAAAATATTTTTTTTACTAGAAGAGATATTACTGATCCATTTAAATCAATTAGGGGCACATTACCAAGGATTTGCGATAATTATTGCAAAGCGCGCTTAGCGCTGTTTTTTTTTATCGCCGGCTATCGCTGGATTTCATCGCGGAGATAACGCGTTATTATCAACGCTTATCTCCAAGGCGATAAAAAATCCAGCGATAGCGGCGAAACCCAGCAATAGTGCGAGAAATCCAGCAATAAATTCACTGCGCTAATGAAAGCTTGCTAATAGGCAGGTGAGGACTTAACCTTACAATCCACCTCCCATTGACAAGATGGTTAAGTCAAGTTTTTAGCAGGTGTTAGATTCCAGCGATAATCGCGGTTAGCGCGACTTTTTTTATCGCTTCGCGGGCATTGGTAATAGGGGGAAGTTGTGTTTGCGACTGTTTGCAGTTGCTTTTAGTTGGGAACGCCTACTTTGCATGTCATTAGCGATAATTATCGCTGACATGCAAAGCGGCAACAAAACGGCCGCTATCGCCATTAAGCTGTCGCTAACAGCTGTTATCGACAGCTTGCTAATAGGGCGATAAAAATATTGCCGCTTTATAGGCAAAAAGTGCCGCTAAAGTGGCGATACTGCCCTTGATAATATGCCCCAATGTTTTTAGCTTACTTAACTATGTGTAGGCACAAGAAACCTGCATTACTTCTTTTAATATAGGATTTAAGGATAAAGTTACCTTTGTTTACTCTCACACTCGTTCTAGGAGTGAAAACTGCTTTTCAAAGTTGTTCTTACAAAGGCTTGTGTACCAGTGACCGCATGCAGATATCGAACATTCCCCGTGTGACTGTGCATCCTCAACAGTTCTTTTTTCTATAATCAAAAACACTGAGTCAATTGGTGTGGTGGTTTAATTTATTTATTTATTTAGGAGTTTTATATAGCGCTAGCCAGACCCGAGGGTATCTGAGCGCTTTACAACAAAGGTGATGGGAAAATCAATACAGAACGTAACAATGGTATACATATTGATTCGTTGCGAGTCGAGAGCCTCAGAATAGAATGCAGCCTTAATATCCAAAAAGTTACAAAATAAAGGGGTGATATACACAGGGGTGAGGCAGGACTAAGTTGGTAGGTGGGTGAGGTAGAGTTCTTAAACTTAGGGTGACTGGATGGTGTGGTGGGCAAGAGTCAGCATTCAAGCGGCAGCTATCCATTCGGCAGGGAGCGATTGAGGAAGAGGTCTTTGAGCTGCCTTTTGAATTTTACAAAGGAGGGGTTAGTCCTGATATGGACTGGGATGGAGTTCCAGATTCTTGGAGCATTTCCAGAGAAGGATCGAGAAGAGGCTTTTTGTTTGCGTGTTTTCGGGGGTATGAGGAGTAAAGTGTTTGAGCTCCTGAGGGTCCTTGTCTGGCCGGCTTTCTTTAGTTTGGCGGCCAGGTAGGCGGGCTTCCCAGTGTGCAGGGCTTTGTGCGTGAGGCAGGCAGTTCTGAAGTTGACACGCATTTTAATTGGGAGCCATTTTAAATCTCTGAGTGCCGGTGAAATGTGTTCAAATTTCTTCACTCCGGTGACCATTCTGGCTGCTGCATTTAGAGTTGCTCTCAGAGGGGCTAAGTGGGATTTTGCTGTTCCTGTGAGGGTTGCATTCCCATAGTCCAGTCTGGAAAGCACCAGGGACTGAGTGGCTTGTTTGAGATCGCTGGGAGGGATGAATGGTTTTATTTTGTTGAGCAGTTTAAGGTTGAGGAATGCGCTCTTGGCGGAGTTCTTAATGTGTTTGGTCATGTTCAATTTTGGATCCAGAGTGATTCCCAGTGATTTGACTGAGTCGGTGAGGTTGCAGTTGAGGGCATCGATTGCTTTTATCCATTCTGTGACTTGGGGGTTGTGCTCCTTATTGGAAATTAGCAGGATTTCTGTCTTGTCCTGGTTCAGTTTCAAGTGGTTGAGTGTTAGCCAGTGCTGTACTTCCCTTAGAGTGTGGTTTAGTCTATGAATGTCTTCCATAGAGGAGGTTTCGAGATAGACCTGGGTGTTGTCAGCGTATAGATGGAAGGGGATGTTTGTTTTTTTGAGGATGGAGGTGAGGGGTTCCATATAGATGTTAAAGAGTTGTGGAGAGAGAACTGATCCTTGCGGTACACCCCTGCTGACGGAGTGCGAGTCGGACAAGAAGTTATTGATTTTTATTCTTTGGGTGCGATTCTGTAGAAAGGAGGTGAACCATTTTAGGACCATCTCGTCCGCTCCTACTCTTTCTTGCAGTGCCTTAACGAGTAGATTGTGGTCCACCGTGTCGAAGGCTGCCGATAGGTCCAAGAGTACGAGCAGACAGCATTGATCCCTATCAAGGGACTTGTGGATGTCGTCTATGACATTCAAGATCGCTGTCTCTGTGCTGCAACCTTTTCTGAAGCCAGATTGGTGAGAGTCGAGAAGGTTGTTGCTGTCCATGTGCTCGGTAAGTTGAAGGAGGACGCATCTTTCCAGGGTTTTAGCTAGGAGGGGGAGATTGGAGACGGGTCTGAAGTTGTTAAGATCATTGGTGTCCGATCCCGGTTTTTAATAGTGGTGTGACTTGGCCGATTTTGAGACAATCCGGCATGACTCCAGTTCTCAGGGAGCTATTTATAATCGTGGTCCAGATTGGAGCTAGGGTGCCTTTAAGCCTTTTGACCAGTTTGCCAGGAATGGGGTCCAAGATATGAGAGGAGGGGGTGGAGCAGGAAATCATTTTTTCGATCTCAGCTACAGAGATGGGGTTAAAGGATTTCCAGTTATTTGGGTGGAGCTTGTGTGTAGTGCCTTCTATCTCAGCGAGCGAGCTGCTGCAGGGGGGTAGTCACCCAGAGAGAGCTCAATCTTTGTGATTTTGTCCTTGAAGAAAATGGCTAAGTTGTCACAAAGGTCTTTGGAGGCCTGGAATGATGAAGCAGGGGGCTTGGAGGTTTGTTGTCTGATTAGATTGTAGAGTTCTCTCGGCCTGTTTTTGCGTTGTCAAGAGCACTGCAGAAGAAGGCCTTTTTTCCATCCTTGATGTGTTTATTGTATTTTCTGCGTACTGATTAGAGTCGATTGAGGTGCATTGTGGACGGGTTTTTCCGCCAGAGTCTTTCATTAGCTCTTAATTCTCTTCTTTCAGAGTTTATGCTTGTATTGAACCATGATCTAGATGGGGTGTTCCTTACCGTTTTTTGTTTGCACGGGGCTAGTTGGTCTAAGATGGCAGTCATAGTAGTGTTGTAATGGGAGGTGAGTTCGGTTGTGGAGAGAATGTCAGTATCGATGGGGAGGAGTATGCTTACCTCTTTTTCCAGGTCAATAAGGGGGATTTGATTTAGATTTCTCACCCAGTGGGTGTGGTCCTGTGTGTGGGGCCGGCAACGAGTCATTAGGTTTATGTGGAAGAGGATGACGTGGTGGTCGGACCAGTCTACAGGCAGGATACGATCGATAGAGACAGTGCCTACTTGGGCAATAATGGCATCCAGTATTGATCCTTTGTTGTGGGTTTGTTCTGTGCAGTGTTGGATTAGGTTATTGTTGTGTAGAAGATCGTTCAAGGTTTGTATCATCGTGTTGTTCACCTCGTTCCAGTGTAAGTTGAGGTCACCTAGAATCATATTGTTAGAGTCCTGAAGTGCACAGTGGGTTATCAAGTCGGAGAGGTGTTCACCGAAAGCGGTGACTTTCCCAGGGAGATGGTAGAGGAGATGGCAAAATAGTGGTTTGTTGCCGCTCATCTTAATGGAGGCAGTTAGACATTCAAATGAGTTGTAATTGAGGGAGTCTATTTCCGATATGGAGATGTTGCTCTTATGGATGATTGCGACGCCCCCTCCTTGTTGTATTTTTCTCTTTTTATTGAGGATTTGGAAACCCGGAGGTACAAGCCTGTCCATATCTGGGAGGGACAATTCGTTCATCCATGTTTCGGTGATGAACGTGATGTCAATGTCGTGGGCCAGGATAGTTTCTGCCAGTTCCGTTGCATGTTTCGTGGCCGATCTGCAGTTGATAAGCATGCATTTGGTGGACTTCCCCTAGTTGTTTAATCTCTCCGTTGGGGGAGCCCTTGGAATAGAGGAGAGTAAGGCTGGGGGTCTTGACGTTTTGGGTGGGAGGCAGTTTCTACCAAAGCCAGTGATAACCTGTATCTTGGAGTTTAGGGTGGTAGTAGGGTAGGTGCAGTAAGAGGAGGCAAGATCTGTTGCTTCTCTCTCGGACATTGCGGCTTTTGTTCTTTCGGGTCTCTGCGTTTGCTTCGAGAGGGGGGTTGTGTTCCATCTGGGCCTGGGAGTCCTGCGAGGTCTTGAGTGATTGGTGTTGTTGGTTATGGGTGTGGTGTGTGGGCGTTGGCGAGATCTCTGGCGAGAGGTGAGGTTCAGTAGGATTTCGTTAAGGCCCATTATTATATGTTCTAGCTGGCTTTCTAGCAGAGCGAGTCTCTGCGTCGTCTCCCAGGAGGGGGGTGGGGGAGTGTTCGGGCTTCGACTGTCCTGAGTGGGGTTGTTGCCGGAAGGGAGGGGCTTGGGATTTGGAGATTGTGTTTTGGAGATGGTGTAGCCTCTGTTATCCCTTTGGGTGGCCTTGAACATTGGGTGTGTGGAGTCTCGTCTAGTTTCCGTCGGCCGTTTCAGGCACATAAGTGGGGGGAGAGAGCTAGGAGTCGTTGATTGAGGGGTTCAGTTCAGTAGCTGTTTGTGAGGAGTAATAATTTGGTGAGGGAGGGTGTTTGTCAGGGGGTTGTAATGTCTCCCCTACGATGTGCCTTGGATTAGCATTGGCAGGTAGCTCTGAATTGGCAGGTAGCTCTGGTGAAAGGATGATAGGAATACTACTTCTGTCTCTGTCCTGTTCCCAGCTTGTCTGTAAAGTCCACTGTAAGACATCTGAAATGGGGTAAAGGATAAAAACAGGCTGAGACAGCCACTGACGTACTTGAACAGTTTCCTCCAAGGCTCACATCTAAGTTATGTGTCGCTTCAAGATTAAGCGTTAAGGCTGTAATGCTTGCAGAATGTGTCCAGCATATATCACATGGCAGACTTTTGGAAAAATGCAATGAAGTTGCCTTGTCTTAGGTGGAATGTGCTTAGACACTCGATGGGATGATTTGGGTCCTGGAGGAAGTAGCATTCACAGATGCAGCTGGTAATCCATTAGACTCTTGAACTAGTGCTTGCTTTCTTCTGGACTACCTTGGTGTTATGTATGTTTGTTATTTCTGTGTCCGTCTCATTATGATGCATTGGAATCCTGTTCCTGGGTGAGAAAAAAACAGTCCAAGAAAAGCTGGTTCTGGCTGGATACAACTCCTACAAGTGCATGTCTGATAGGAACGTCCTGCAGCTGATTCTTACTTGAGGAAGCATGATGGAACTGGAGGAATACTGAGGGAGAACCCTCCTCACAGCCTTGCAGATGCCATTAGAAAGGATGTTTGCATGAAGGAAGCTTCATGTCACTGGAGCCATTGGTTCAAAAAGGGTTGAGCATCAGATTGGGAAGAACAAGGTTCAGATTTCATCTGGCAGTGGGAAACGTATTTCAGATGTATATAACCAGTCAGAGGATATTGAATGATCTAGGTAGTGGTGGTTAAAGATTTCTCTGACATGAGTCTGTAGGCCCCGGTGGCCATGAAATTGGGCCTCTGGTATCTGCTTGGATACCTGACTCTTCAAAGAAGGCCAGAGAGTTTGTACACTTGTATAAAGCCCAATAACAAGATCTCAGACACTTCTCTTAATCTGGGCCTGCTGATGGATTCCCTAGAAGCTCTCGCAATCTGATCATCAGAGAGGAGGCAGAGGTGGGTAAATGGTTCTCAAGACCAGTCACTCAAGCTGAGTGAATGTTGGGAAGGCCCTACTTCAAAGAACTTGGAAGGCCTCCCTTTAAAAGGAGGCGCAGGATATCTCGAACCAAGCTCCTTGCAAGGGGCACCAGGAAGACTGAGCATCCGGATCCGACTTTGATCTTTTGAAGTGAGTTGGTTGAAGGCATCTCTCCAAACACTTGAAAATAAGACACTCCTGTTGAGATTTGGGACGCCTGTCCATCCAGAAGGCAAAGTTGTCACACTAAGGGCCAGAATTGCTAAGAATTCACGCCACACAGCATGGCAATAACAGTTACTGCGTTGCATGAAAGAGAGAGCAGGACAGCACTGTATCTACTAAGATGTGGCACTAATCTGTTCTCCCCCTGCGCTGGTGCACTTTTGGCAGCCAAATCTGGTGGCTTAGTGGACTAATGCGTCCAATGTAGGGGCCTGTGTGCGACCTCATGCTGACAGGTTCAAATGCTGGTGGGCCCACTCATCCTTTCATCCTTCTGAGGTCGATAAAATGAGTACCATTGAGTTGAGTAACAATTAACATCTGTTATTCAGTGCCAAGATACCCTTCTGGGTGAACATGCGCTTTACAAATACTTATGTTATGCACCAACGCAGACACCCTTGCGCCATGGTTCAAGAGTATGTATTCTCTAAAGCATAGGTTTTGTACTGAAAGGATTCAGTTTCAATACAAAAACTATGCTTTAAGATTTTCCCCTTTTGTATGTGTGATGTACAATGCAGCACACATGCAAAGTGACAAAGACGCTGAAGTGAAAATATTTCTCCTCGTTACACCTTCCTCAAGGAGGTGTAGGATTTTGGTGTAAATCCATATCTACGATTCTTTGCAGATAAGTATTTGGGTCAAAACTCATGGGTGGTTGCACGGGACCACCCATGCAGCGCTGTGGAACGCCCCATTGACGCAAAGTAATACAAGGTGTAGCGCATTGCGCAGCTTTAGGATGCTGCCCAATGTAAATGCAGATGTGCGTTCGATAGTAAATCCCACCTTAAAACTTGACTTCGGGTTTACTGTAAAAAAGTAATGCAAACCCGACTCGTAGCATTAGTAAATCTTGGCCCTAGTCTACACTCAGTTTGGTTTTAATTTTTTTTTTTTTTTTTTAAATAGGACTATTGCTGTACTCTGCTTACTGCAACATACAAAAAGCTCGTTTTCACAGCATCAGATAAATAGTTGCCTGTATACACTTAGGGCCAGATTTATCAAGCCCTTGCATCACGCAAAGTCTTAAGTCAGATTTACTGAGGCATGTAGAGCCATCTTGTGTGGCTCTGCGTGGCCTAGTAAATCTGAAGTAAGGCAGTGCAAGTCGCTGCCTTGCATTACTCTGCGTTGGGAAGGTGTTCCCACACATCCACCCATGGATTTTAGCACATTCCCAAATTTTCTAAGAGTAGTAAACCTGGGACTGCATCAAAATGCTACACCATCCCAACAGAGGCGCCACAAGGAGAAATATCTTTATTTCTTTTTGTTATTTCTCAAAGGTAATCACAAATGCCTCAAAGGATTGCATTTGTGCAGGAAGGTGTCTCTTCCTGCACGAAAACAATCCACAATGGCACAAGGAGGCTTGCGTTGACACTAGGCAAGCACAGAGAAAGAGCAGGAATGTGTGATATCTTAGTAAATATAGCAGATTCCTGCTCTCTCCCTGCCACGCAGCGCAGCAAGTTGTCTTGCTGCGTTGCATGACTTTTTAATAAATCTGGCCCTTAGCCTGTTTATTCCTGTGTTGCTACCTTTTGTCAACATCTTTGTGCACGCACTGTCAGCATTTGTTGCAGTACAGCCCTACAGAAATACCAGAAGATTCCATGTACAAGCTTCTTCTTGCTTTATCCTTCTAGAATATAGGCATGTGTAAAATTGTGAGTCATATCATTCTTTCCTCTTCCAACTCTTTGGTTTACTTGTTGTGAGTATTAATATTGGCAGTACAGAGGCTTCCTGGCCTTAGTTTTACTTATTTTCATCTTTTTCACCACTTTCGTGTGGTGTCTCTTAGACGCCTTTGGTTAACCAGGAAACAGATCTGAGATGCTCTCTAAACTATGCCAGCTCTTGTAGGAAAGCTCAACTTCTTTCATAACTACTTTGCATGAAAGAAATGAAATCAAACCACTATCCTACACCATTTTTTTGTATCTGGGAACTAAATGCGCCACGTTGCGACACATTTACAACGTGACGCATCTAGGGAGATACGTCACGTTGTAAAGCCCTGCACTACATTTTACCTGCATCAGGTATAATGTATGCAGGGTGGGCGTTCCGACGCAAGAAAGCCTCGTAAAAGTGACGCAGTGAAATCTACAAGATTTCACTGCGTCACTTCTACGACATCACTGCGTCAAAACCTTACGACTGCTTGGAGCAGGCGTAAGGAGTGACGCAGCATAATAGGCATTCCTGAGCATTGCTGGAGTTGTGTCATGCTTGCGACACGACTCCAGCAATGCGTTGCCTTTACGCCAACAGATGCGTCATGCATCTGTCAATCCTTGCGCCACGGTGCGCCACATTGTAAATGCGACGCATCCTTGGTGGCGCAAGGGTTTTTTTGCGTGACGCAAATGAACTGACACATCTCTGCTAAAATGCAGAGATGCGTCAGTTCTTGTAAATCTGCCCCTAAATGTTTAAAACGCAAAAACTACTCCCCACACGACATCCATTCTCCCTGTCATTCTGTTAGATCTCCTAAGATGGCTATCGGATATACTTTTCAATAAAGCCTCTTAATTTAGAACTCTTCTGATAGCCCACTATCCTATGGCAAGGAGTACATCTCTCACGTTACAGTGCCATGCTGTTGTAGGGATTGGTAATCTAGTACCCATGAGGATTCAATGACCAGCATATTGAAGGTCCCTGGTAGGTTTACTTAAATTTAACTCTGCCTTGAGGCTCCTGCCATGAAGGGTCTTCTTGGGAGGAACTGGCACAGTACCATCCAGTCTTCAGGCTCAGTCCCTTTACATGACTTTTCTCAGCTAGTTTTCTTAGCCTTCCCCACTCCAGCTGTTTTCAGTCAGACTTAAACAACATATAAAATCAACAATTATCCATTTCACGATATTCCTAAAACATTCTTTCTGTGAGCATGCATGCTCACACTCACTCCATCATGCAGACAGCCGCTGACAAAATGTTTATATCATGGCGCACTATTTGTGAATGCTAAGAAAAATACTCTGAATACAGAACACAATGATATACAGTCTGTTGTACTCATTGTCACTTTTACCAAGACCCTCCTTTGCATACGCAACCCACAACTAGTGCCTCTTAGGAGCTGCTTCATGCAGAAATCCTGTGGTGCAGCTATCAAGAGATTGTGAAACAGACAACAACAAACTATAACACATTTCATTAAATCTGCAGGATCACAATATCCAACATCAAAGATGAAATACAGAAACTTCACGCTCAAGGCAGCCTGCGGCTCCCAGCCACCAAGAAGGAGAGAAGCCGTAAGTACCAGCAGCGCACACTCAATGTGTTGTGAATGGCAGCAGCGCTAGGGATCACTTACTCCATCGTATACTTTCATATGGTTCTAATCTTTATAGTACTGTGCTAACAACAATCAAACTGTGCTTTGGGCTTCAGAGCCCTGTCCGAACAATGCAGTGTACTAACAGATCGTCACTAAACAGTCACAATTTACCAGACCTCCTTGACTCCAGGTGATTCCTAGAACCCCCAGACTCGGAATGTGGGCGATGTGCAGTGCTCAATTGGTGATAACAATGCAACGTAATATGAAACGTGTATACTACATTTGATGTACTCTGATGGGTTATATTTAAATAAAAAGCAAAAGTGTTATGCGGTGTGTAGGGAATTGGGCTTTTGTTGCAATCATCCCCTTTTTAGATACTAGATGTTGATTTTAGACTCTGACACTGAGGCAGGCTAACCAGACGTCGGTGCCAGTCGTCCTTCCCTAAAACAAGGTAAAGTCTAATTATGCTACAATTGGCTAAGGACTTTAGCACCCCTGTAAGTCCCTAGTAAATGGTGCTCCGTGTACCTAGGGCAGGGGTACTAAAGAGGGTCCCTAAGGGCTGCAGCTTAGCTTATGCCACCCTAAGGGATCCACATACAAATTCCAAACAGACTGCCAGTGCAGGCTGCGTGACATGCTGCAAACCATGAGTGAAAACACAACATGAAACACACCCCTGTGTGCCATGCCAAAGTCACTGCATCTAATATATGTAAGTCACTCCTACAGCAGGCCTTTGAGCCCTAAAGTAAGGCGCATTATATTGTATGTGAGGATATATCTGCATGAGCAGATATGCCCCTGGAATGTCTAGTTCTCCAGTATTGGGGTATCTTTCATAGATTCACATGCCTGAATCATTCCCCGTCGTCGGAGTGGGAGTCCCACGGTACATAAAAAGCAATAATTATGCACATAATAACCATAATATAGGTAATACATAGAACCAGGAAGTGAAGTAGATAGAAACTACAGGGGAAGAAACTTCCATTTTTATGACTTGTCCAAGTCATTATAAACAGTCCAAACTGCAGCCAATCAGGCGACAGCACCCTCCAGAATGCTCTCCCCAGAGGCTGAGGCTCTCAGATTTTCTACCGCACGTCGTGTGAAGGGAGTCTCCCTGAGCTCTGCTCAGTACTTTTCTATTTCTTCACAAATTACTTCATTCAGGATGTCTTCATCTAAAAGATCTCTCTTTCGACCCTGTGAGTCTTGTGGGAAGCTCCGGCTGTTTTCAGAAGACCCCCACAAGAAATGCATTTATTGCCTGTATCCGGATCACCAGGTGAGGGACTGCAAGATCTGTAGGACCTTCCCTCAAAAAACTCTGAGACAGAGAGGGACGTCTACTTCTGTGGCTACAGAAGATCAAGGATCAAGACAACCCCTTATCTGATGTGGGGAGTATTGCCTCAGGCTCTACTGCGTCCTCTAGGAAGAGGATTGCTGAGGAGGTCTTGTCTTCTCCTGGGGCTAAGGTGTCGAGAGAACAGCAGTCCTCAAAGGGTGCTGAATTGCCTTCCTTCTTAAAAAAGGCTCCTCCACCTTCTACAAGTAAGCCTCTGCATACTACCCCCCCGAGAAAAACTGCGAAGTCTCTGGCTTCAAAACGCTTGCCTGAGAAGATTTTACCTCAGAAAAAGGTACCGTCGTCGACGGCATCGACGACGACTTCGTCGACGATACTTACCGTCGACGCTACAACGACGTCGACTGCCACCTTCTCGTCGCCGAGACCACAGATGGTCATGTCGTCGGTGACATATCATAATCATTCCCCGTCGTCGGAGTGGGAGTCCCACGGTACATAAAAAGCAATAATTATGCACATAATAACCATAATATAGGTAATACATAGAACCAGGAAGTGAAGTAGATAGAAACTACAGGGAAGAAACTTCCATTTTTATGACTTGTCCAAGTCATTATAAACAGTCCAAACTGCAGCCAATCAGGCGACAGCACCCTCCAGAATGCTTTCCCCAGAGTCTGAGGCTCTCAGATTTTCTCGCACAAGAGTGTAACAAGTAAAAAGAGCATAACGAGCCTCTGAGGGAGGTGGGTGGGTTGCATGTGAATCTATGAAAGATACCAATACTGGAGAACCACTGATTACAGGTAAGTAACTATTGTTCTTCTCCAGTATTGGGGTATCTTTCATAGATTCACATGCCTGAATGAGTACAAAGCAGTACATCCATAATAATGCTCGTAAGATTGTACTTGTAACATAATCCTATGTACAAGAGACCTTATGCAATAACATACATAGAGGTTCCACAGTATGCATATAAGTATATATTTGTGAATAAATAAATATATATTGCAATGTTATATCTATATATATATATATATATATATATATATATATATATATATATATATATAAAATAAACATAGCTGATCTCAGTCTGAGAAAACAGTAAAGAGGAGGAGGGAAGAACAGAGGCTCACCTTATTTAAAAAGATTACGGAGAACCGCTTGTCCCACAGACGTATCTGCATTACTGGCAGCTTCCAAACAGTAGTGCTTGGTAAAAGTATGAGTGCTGGACCATGTTGCAGCTCTGCAGATTTGATGAAGAGGCACACCAGCAAACAAAGCAGTAGACGAGGACATTGCTCTAGTAGAGTGCGCTCTTGGAATAGTTTGTAATGGTCTTCCTGCTTGTTGATGACAGAAACAAATCGCAGCAGAAATCCAACGAGCTATGGTCTGTTTGGATATTGGTTGACCTTGGCGTATTTTCCCATAGGCCACAAATAACTGATCAGATTTACGGATGGAAGAAGTCCTTTGTAGATAGAATTTGAGACATCTTTTGATGTCAAGTGTATGCAAAGTTCTCTCCGCAGGTGATTGAGGATTAGGGAAGAAAGTTTTCAAAATTATTGGTTCGTTGAGATGAGTCTGAAGGTACTTTAGGCATAAAACTGGGGTTAGTGCGTAGCACTACCGAGTTTGAAGTGAATTGAAGAAAAGGCGGATTAATAGCGAAGGCTTGAATGTCACTAACCCTCCTAGCTGATGTTAAGGCTAACAGCAGAGACACCTTCCAGGAGAGAAACTTCCAATCCACTCTATGAATAGGTTCAAAGGGGTGTCGCATAAGTTGTGCAAGCACCACGTTCAGATGCCAGGATGGAAATGGGCGGCGGATAGGAGGAAACATCTGGAACAATCCTTTGAAGAACTGCTGAATGATCCTAGCTGAATAAAGAGAGTTGGAACCATCTTGTCGATATCTTGAAATAGCCGCTAAAAATACTTTCAGAGTAGAATGGGAAAGGCCTGATTTTGCCAAGTGTAAAAAGAATGGTAGGATCTGCTCCGGTTTTGCATGGATCGGATGAATAGCGGCAGTCTGACACCACAAGCAAAACCTCCTCCATTTAAGCCTGTACGTCTTAATAGTGGAAGGCGCTCGAGCATTGGCTAAGACTTCCTTACAGTCTGCAGGAATATCTAAATGAGCGAATTCAAAGTGTTCAGGCGCCAGCCCGCTAATCTCAGAGATGCAGGGTCCGGATGACAGATCTGTCCGTTCTGGATGGACAGAAGGTTCGGTATTGGTTGAAACTGAATGGGATCGCTTTCTGATAGAAGGAGGAGTTCGGTAAACCAGAACTGGCGAGGCCACCTGGGAGCAATGAGGATTAGGCGACAAGGTTCTCTTCATTTTCCTGAGAACTCTGGGAACCAACGGTATCGGAGGAAAAGCGTAGGCATAGATCTGTGACCAATTCATCGAAAAAGCATTCCCGCGTGACCCCTTGTGGGGAAGCCAACTTGCAAAGAATGGGCATTTGCGGTTCTGACTGGTCGCAAACAGGTCTAGATTGGGACGACCCCACGCCTGAAAAATTTGATCCAACGTTGGTTGATGTAACTCCCACTCGTGATTGGATACTATTGATCTGCTGAGGGAATCTGCCAGGACATTGGAAACTCCGGGAACATGTATCGCTGACAAGCTGATCCCGTGTCGTATCGCCAAGTCCCAAATTTGTTGGGCTTGTTGCGAGAGCCGGGCAGACCTTGTTCCTCCTTGTTTGTTCAAGTAGTGCATACTTGTTGTGTTGTCTGTCCGGATTAATACTGATGCTCCCAGAATGATGGTGCGAAAGGATTTTAGGGCGAGGAAGATGGCCAGCAATTCTAGAAGGTTGATATGCCACGTTCGTTGCTGGATGTTCCACTTGCCGCTGACTGTGAGCCCTTGAAGGTGTGCTCCCCACACCTCGAGGGATGCATCTGTAGTGATGGTGAAACTTGGAGCTTCCACTAGGAGCCACGTTAGACACTAATGTTGAAAACTTTCTTCCCTAATCCTCAATCACCTGCGGAGAGAACTTTGCATACACTTGACATCAAAAGATGTCTCAAATTCTATCTACAAAGGACTTCTTCCATCCGTAAATCTGATCAGTTATTTGTGGCCTATGGGAAAATACGCCAAGGTCAACCAATATCTAAACAGACCATAGCTAATGTTTTAATGTATCTTTCAGAGCCTCAGCCTCTGGGGAGAGCATTCTGGAGGGTGCTGTCGCCTGATTGGCTGCAGTTTGGACTGTTTATAATGACTTGGACAAGTCATAAAAATGGAAGTTTCTTCCCCTGTAGTTTCTATCTACTTCACTTCCTGGTTCTATGTATTACCTATATTATGGTTATTATGTGCATAATTATTGCTTTTTATGTACCGTGGGACTCCCACTCCGACGACGGGGAATGATTCAGGCATGTGAATCTATGAAAGATACCAATACTGGAGAACCACTGATTACAGGTAAGTAACTATTGTTCTTCAATCCTAAACATTGCAAGTAACCAGGGAAGCTATCTGAAGGTATGTACTGGTCAAAACGAGTTCCCCATCTGCATAATGGCTTCACTGAAACATATGGTGTTTGGTATCAAACATCTTGTATTAATAAACCCACCCTGATTCCAGTGTTGGATTTATTAGTACATGCACCCAGAGGGCACCTTAGAGGTGCCCCCTAAAAACCTAACAGACTCTGGTGTGTTTTCTGACCAGTTTCTGCCTGCCTGCCAGTCACCCGACACAAGTTTCTGACCTCCTAGGGTGAGAGCCTTTTGCTTTCAGGAGGTCAGGAACAAATCCTTTCTGGGAAGAGGGTGTCGCACCCCCTCCCACTGGATGACCTGCTGATTAGCCTTCCTAGGCTGGCAAGCTTCAAATAAATTGCTGCCTTTGAAATACAAATCTGGCGCCCCTCACAGGAGACGAAGCCGACCCCCTTTGTCCGGAGTCCTTTGGCACCTGGACAGGTGGGAAAATTAGTTAGTCAGGTAGGCATGCCCACCCCCAGGCTAGCACCACCCCTAAGGTGGCCTAACCTGATGTGGGTACGACTTTTCAGAAGTGGCCTTCATTGTGCTGGCACACTTAGGAACTCTGGAACAGGGCTATGCCCTCTTCCCACAGGAAGTGATCATATAGGGAGCATAGTGACCCCAGTGGTAAGTAGCCCATTGCCTACTACCCCTCACTCCCCTTAACGCCGCTAAAAATCGAAAATTTAGGGGACCGCCAGATACCAGGACTTTAGATTTCATTGGACACAAAAGGAGGAGTGGAAGAAGAAGACTGCTGGCCCGAGACCCGAGGAGCACGACTGATTTGGCGCCTTCATGGAGCAACTGATTCATCCTGCCACTGTGCAGACATCTCTTGGAGTGGAGGAGCTACTCCCCTGCAGCCGCAGGCACCAAAGAAGCATACCCGGTACACCGACCTGCCACCTAAGGGGACTTCGACTCAGCAACCGCCCAGGAAGAGGTAGCAGCGTTCTCACCGGTCAGATTCGTCCTCCCTCCAAGTATGGGGACGCCAGGACCAATCCCTGGGGTACTGGACCCCTTGCAGCAGCCAAGGCTTGTTGTGCCCAGACCGGACACCAATGCCGAGGAAGACCAACCTGCATGTCGAAGGACTTCAGGGACAGTGAGACCCACGTTGAGAGTGGCCCAGCTGACCTGTTTGCCCCTCTGCAGTTGAAACCAAGACAAAGAGTGAGTTTGCGACTGCCGCCCCGACATCTCAAAGCATCTATGCACCTGCGCCCCAGACCCCGAGTCCAAGGGAGGTGACGGTGCCAACGGGGTCCCAAGATCTACAAGAGCTAAGTCCACACTTGGGTTTGCCCAGACTGGACTTCCAGTCGCCGCCTGCAGCCTCTTTCTGCAGGCCCCCTCGTACCGCGAGACTCCTGCACCGGAATCTGACACCACTGCACCCGAGCTCCACAGCCCGAGGAGAAGTGGACCAAGGTTGTCCCTGTGTGCCACAGGATCTCAAGGGTCTAGCTCCCCCTATGGGTTCCCCCGGACTGGTCCCCCAGTCCCTACTTGTAGCCTCTTTCTGACCGGACCGTTCTCCCATTGAAGTGAATGAGACCCCCAACGCCGTGACGCACCTTTTCATCCGGACGCCCCAGAGTCTCCCGAGGTGACCTGTTGGTGTGGCCATGGACCTTCCCTCATGCTCTTCTCAAGGCCAGAAGAACAGTCCCGTAAGTCGCTCACAAGTGCCTGAATGCAATACATGTTTTTCCTCCGTAGGATAACATTGCCGATCCAGAAAATGCACTGTTCATTTCTGAAAACGGTAAAAATTCAAATCTCAAAAAGTACTTACCCGATGATCTTAGCATCTACATTTATATAAAAATGTGTTCTTTTTATAAACTGGTATCGGCTTTCTTTGAGTGTCTCATTTACTGCCTTTGTGTATGCAGTAAATGCTTAGCACTACCCTCTGATATGACTAACTGCTCGCCCACACTAACACAAAAGAGAGCATGTAGGGTGTCATTTGTGCTGCTGTAATTCCTTTGGAGTTTGTCTGGACTCTTTATAAAGTGTACCACTTTTTGGTCCATTCTACAAAGAGCCAGCATCCTACACAGTGCATGGACAATAAGATGCCTCAAGATACTGGTGTAAATGCCTGCAACGGTTTCCTATCAAAGTACTTCATAGCAAAGTGGTAACCATCTCACCTAAGTAATGAAGTCCTGAAATACTGCCTGCCTTGCTCCCACTGGATAACCAAGCCTCCAAGAGGACCCCTGATGCACAACATACCACAGAGATCCAACACTGCTCTTACATACCTATACATGAATGTCCTGGAGCTCACTGCACTGACCGCTGAAGCAGATACAAACAGGACATGATAGACGGTACACTGCATGTGCATTCAGCACACCACCACAACTGCATGGGAAGAGTTATCACCGTACTCGCATATCAAATTTACACCACAAGCACAACATCTATACGTACACATTAGACAGAACATTCAAACACATTACAGGTATGTAATGTACTTGGTTATCACTGTCCACGTGATATCCTATTCTAATTACACATAACAGGGAAAACAACCACCAGCACAGAGACAGAATATGGCCCGCTAGAACCAACACTGCACAGATATGCCACATATTGCTTACAACTGCATTCTCCACCAGGCCACATCATGCTCGATCATACAGCAGCACACATTAAGATAGAACTCCAAATATGTATCCAGCACAGCCAAGCATATGATTTTCTGGCTATTGCGAACATGGATTCACTTGGGTATCAGTCACACAGTATTCTTGTTTGGTGGACAGTAATTAATCCCAAAACATTTAAGGTAATTACAGGCAGAGGCAGTGTGATTAACCATGACAGTATGACACTCTGTTTAATTCAAAAACATGCAATTGGTACTTGTGGTGATGACACAGTGGTAAGAAGTAAAGAGAAAAGTGTGTATGTACAAAGGTTGCAAATGATCATAGAACAACGAGAACCAAAATATTGAAAAGTCAAGATAAAGCGAATGCAGTGCTGTCAACAGTGTTTCAACACCTTGGGTGAAACAATGGGTCATCATCAGGACATGAATAAATAGGACTATTGTGTATATAATAACTAAGTGAACCACTCTTACCTACTGTGCATTTCATTTATCTTGCTATTATGCTACCAAAAAGCATTTGTTACCACACAAATTGGCTTACAAGTGTAGATATCTTGCGGGCCATTGAAATGCCTACTGACCTAGAAGATGCTTAAGCAATTTAGTACAGTGTTCCCATTTCATTCTTAAAATGTGCTATTTAGATGCTGTCAGCTCACTTAACACATTCACCTCGCAGTGCACTCATTCACGTCATTAATAGCACATCTTCGCAAGCCGAATCAGACTCTGGTCTGTGATAGAAAGCTGGAACTGTTTGGAAAGTCTCCCCAGAGAATTGCAAGTACTCCACTGCTAACCGAATGGCAGACTCTGCGCTGTAAGTTATCATCATCAGAAGGAGGATCAATGTGAAATCTTCTGGCATGACTGCATGCGACCCGCCTTTCGTCTCTCCTTTGTTGTTCTGCAGGCACACTGAAGAATTGTGGAGAATAGTACTTGGTGTCTGATCCCTTGCACTATTCTATCGAGTTCACTGCCTCACACACACTTCACTCTATAATTCTGATCATATTATTCCGAGAATTATTTTAAATCACTAATATCTGATTGTAAATCAGTAAGCGTGGAAGAACAGAGCGATTATACACGTATGTAGAAGGTTTCTTTGAACACTAATGTGCCTCAAATGACCTTCTGTTGTAGTGCACCAATAGAAAGAAGCAATAGGTTAGGTGCACCAGATAAACTCACACTTAATGCTAGTGAACGTCAGTGTACCAGTAATGACACTGGCACAAAACACAAACTGGTTGTAAATGGATAAATGCAGTGACTCGTAACCTTTGATAGAAGTACGGCATGATGGCTTTTTATGTACTTTAATGGTCTATTCCCAATCAGACCGAATAAAGATTTTGATGATGATGGCTTTAAATAAAGTGATTGTTTAATTCAACCTGGCATAGATATCCCATCTCTTTCTGAGTGTGAGGCAACAGGTGTCGTATGATATAAAAATGGTATGCATGCTTTAATTCATTTGAAGAGAGACCTTCCCAGATTGCATTTGAAGGGAGACCTTCCCAGATTGCAGCCCTTCGTTGACTTTGCTTCTTACTTGGGTACAGAATTAGAGGGGGTAGGGGGGTGGTCGTCAGTAGGCCATCCCGTTTATCTATCAAGAGACAAGCTAAACTGGGCATCCGCCTTCTCCAGGGCACTGGGCTTGGTCGCGAACTGTTTACAAAGGATTAGTACCTTTCCTGAAGAGGAAGTAGTGAAGGATATCACATTTAGTAATTACCTCTGTAGTTCTGCTCAAATCAGTACTTTGAATCGTATTAGTTATGAAAATCTATACAGTCCGTCTTGTAGATTAAATATTGCTTGCAGCACTAGTTTTATAGTTGGGGATAAACAAATTACGTTTACCTTGAAGCATCTCCTCACCCTGTGGGAGATGACATTTCTCTTCCAGGGGATCCTCATCAATAGTCATAAGTACATGAATATTCCCGCCCATGCGTGGGGACCCCAGAAACAATATATACACATATATGTAAAAAACATATATGAAGCTCTATATATAAATATATATATATATATATATATATATATAACAACAAATGCAGCCTTCCATACAGAAAAAGAGCTGGGTAATGCTACAAGAATTCCCTTTGCAACACGAAGCAGTGAAGAAAACAAAGAGCATTTGAACTGCTTTAATGTGCAGCAGAAAACAATCCTGCAAAGAGGAATGACCGCATTGCCAGCTCACAGGCTGCATTGCAGAAACAGTGTAAAAAGCTGAAAAGCTAACCTCATAGAAACACATAGGCAGAAACTGGCACTGTGCCTTTAAGGCAGCCATGACCCCTAGCTTCCCATCATGCCTCAGGGGTGACAGTTAGGTCAGTTGTTCTTTCCGGCTCCTTCAGTCAGGACCCTGGTTACTTCAGCTCTTGGTTTTTCTGATTTCTGTCAGAAAATATCTACTAATTTTTTGTCAAAGCCTACTTACTTCGACGTCTTTTGGCTTTTAAAGTAGATTCCTACTGTTTTTGAGAGAGTTAAACATATTTTTTCTCTCAGAAATGCCATCTCTCTTTGACTCTTGCCCTTCCTGTGGAAAAAAGAAGGCTAGATCAGACTCCCATTCTGTCTGTATCCTGTGCCTTCCTGAGGATCATGATCCTAAGACTTGCCAGCATTGTCAGTCCCTGTCCAGGCCTACTCTGAAAGAAAGAGAAAGGATTCGCCTTTATGGGCTGGCAGAGAAGGGAAAAGCTCCTTCTCTAGAGGCAGGTCTCCGGTGAAGAAGAGGAAGGAGAGAGCAAGATCTTCATCCAGAAGTAAAGTTCCAGTTTGCTCTCCTTCAGCATCGGGATCGGCGCTGAAAATACCTTCACCGGCAGCTAAAACGTCGACGAGAAGACCATCGACAGCGGGCTCGCCATCGAGAGAACACCGGTTGTCGATGAAGACTGCAGGTACGTCACGTCCTCCGCCGTCATCAACCCGGCGACGATCGGCGTCGAGGAGTCTTTCTCCATTGGTGCGGGCTCGCACAAAGTCGAGAGTTGGATCTCCGCCGTCGTCAGTACGGCGTTAGACGTCGAGACATGCTCTGCCGTCGCCAGTAGAGCGGCGATCGGCGTCGAAGCGGGCGTCTCCGTTGCCGTCAACCAGGCGGTGGTCAACGTCGAAGACATGCCTCGTTGTCGCCAGTGGAACGACGATCGGCGTCGATACTGGCATCTCTGTTGCCGTCAACCAGGCGACAGTCAACGTCGAGACAGGTCTCGTCGTCGCCAAGTGCGAGACATTCGACATCCAAGCGGACTCCTCCGTTGTCGTCTACCAGACGACGTTCAACGTCGAGGGCCAAATCTCCATTGACGGCGAAGAAGGATTTTACGTCGGGACCCAAAGTAAAGTATTCGAGACGACGTTCGACGTCGAGGCGGCGGTCTACGTCAACGTCGAGAAAGAGCACGACGTTGAGAAGGGGTTCTCTGTCTGTTCACACTTCTTTGGGTTCTCCTATACGCTCCGCGTCGTGGACGAGGTCGGTGAGGTCAATGGCTTCAACGTCAGGACATTCGACGTCGAAGCACAAAGAGAGGTCGACGTCAAGGAGAAGATCCCTCTCGAAAGACTCACCGGTGCTGGTCACATATAGTCGTTCGACGTCGAGGCACTCACCATCGTCGTCGCATCGCTCCTCCAGACGCCGTTCAGCCTCCAGAGACCGCATGGAGTCATCGGCTTCAGTTGCGAGCTCTCCTCAAGTGATTTCAACGAGAAGCTGTTCTTCTCCGTCGGCACTATAATCTCCTATACCAACGTCTCCACGAAGGCAGAGGTCGCCTTCAGTCCATCTGTCACCAAGAATGCTCCTTCCCGTCAGCCATTGGCAGAAAGATACTTCTGGCCAAGCTCGGCAACCTATGGACTATTCCAGTCCACTGCACAGATCCCCGTTGGAACGGTTAGTGCAAGAGGTGGACAGATCCCCTGTTACTCGGACCAGGGATCGCCAGGACAAATCTCCGGAGCATAGACCAACTCATGCTCATCGGAAGAGAACGAGAACACCGTCTTGGTCTTCTTCAACTCACTCTTCAAAAAGGGATTATTCGCCTACCCTTACGGATAGCCCGCCCTCTAGAGTGTCACCTATTGATGACATCAATACATTTCATGATGTCCTCACTAGAGGAGCACAGAAGCTGAACATAGATATGTCAGCGCCACAAGCTTCCACCTCAATCATCTTCGAGACTCCATCAACGGTCTATGTCTAGGCCTTTGCTCCCACTGGTTCCTGGTCTTCTTCAGCCAGTGATGGACGTTTTTCTCACCCCATCCTCGATTAAAGCAGCCCTAGCGAGTATTCAGAAAAAATACAAGCGAGCGGCATCGGATCCTTTATTTTTAAAATCAGATCCTCCGCCGGACTCGGTGATCATCGCGGCAGCAAAGAAAACTCATGCCGTCGCTTCTTCGTCCTCTGTCCCTCCAGACAAGGAGAGTCGAGCTTGGGATTCTTGGGGTAGAAAGGTATGCGGATCCGCAGCATCCTCCTTGAAAGTATCAAGCTCTGCAGCCCTGTTGGGCCGTTACCACAGGTCTTTATGGGACTCTTTGGAGCGTTTTAAGGAAAAGCTGCCGAAAGAGGACAGACAAGATTTTGCGGAGATTCTTCAAGAAGGGGCTCTGGTTTCTAATCAGGTGATTAGTACTGCAGCGGATGGGGCTTCTCTGGCTGCCCATTCATATGCACACAGCATTTGTGCACGAAAGTCTTCATGGCTGCGCTTAACGGCTTTAAAGCCGGAGTCTCGCCATCGGATTTTAAATCTCCCATTCTCCGGAACCTCTCTTTGGTTCCCACACCGATGAAGAAATGGCCAGGATGAAGGCTGAGCTGGATACGCTGAAGGCGGTAGGCCTGGAAAAGAAAAAAGAATTTAGTCGAAGATACAGGCCTTACAATCGCAAGAACTACCATCAGAGGGTTCAAACCCCTCAATGGCAGCAGAGGCAGAACCAGCAATCCAGGTCTCAGTTCCAAGGCCGTAGATCCTCCAGAGGCAGAGGAGGACAACATCAACAATCCTCCGGCGCAGCCAAGACTTCAGGGAAACAGTGATCTTCTGCTTCCTCTAGCGCCGTTGCCCACTCCAGTGGGAGGAAGTATTTCGAATCACGTAGCAGAGTGGCGCAAAATAACAAAAGATCAGTGGGTGCTAAATATACTGAACAATGGATATACACTTTGTTTCAGCGCACCCCCAAAGAACATTCCTCCAGTAAAGTCACACCCCCACCAACTGAAATTGCTACGTCAGGAGGTGTCTGTCCTCCTCAAGAAGTTGGCCATAGAAGAAGTTCCTCCTGCTCAAAGAGGAAAAGGAGTCTATTCCAGGTACTTTCTGGTGCCAAAGAAAGACCAAGCGCACAAATTCAGACCTATCCTGGATCTGCGATCTCTGAACAAGGTCATTCAGAAGGAGAAGTTTCGCATGTTGGCACTACATCAAATATATCCGCACCTGCAAAAGGGGGATTGGATGTGTTCGATAGACCTCCAAGATGCGTACTTCCACATACCGATTGCTCCACGTCACCGCAAGTTCCTGAGATTCATGGTGGGCGCCAAGCATTTCCAGTTCCGAGTCTTACCGTTCAGCCTAAAATCCGCGCCGAGGGTCTTCACAAAGTGCATGGCAGTGGTGGCCGCAGCTTTACATCGTCATGCACATTTGTGTATCCGTACCTGGACGATTGGCTGTCGAAAGGTTCATCCCCACAGATGGTGAAGGATCATTTTCGAGTTTGCCTAAACCTACTTCACCGTTTAGGCCTTCACGTGAACATGGAAAAATCTGTCCAAGAGCCCACTCAAACGCTCCATTATCTGGGCTCCACCATAGACTCCGGTATAGGAAAAGTGTTTCCTTCGGAGGAGCGACTGTTATCAATGAAACAGAAGTGCAACTCTCTACTTCATGCGCACCAACCATCAGTACGACAAGTGGCATCTCTTCTAGGGTCGATGGCCTCTTGCATATTTCTCATCCCCAACTCCAGGTTGAGGATGAGACCGCTGCAGCAGGATCTGGAAGACAAATCCTCAGGACATTGGGAGGATCGGATTCTCCTTTCCCACGCTGCGAAGTCATCCATGGTTTGGTGGACTCAACCGAAAAATCTGCTAGTGGGAGTGCCTTTCCACCAACCCCTCCCAAAACAATCCCTGATCACGGAGGCATCTCTTCAGGGATGGGGGGCACACTTGGGTTGTCTTCAAACTCAGGGCAGATGGTCGAGCAGGGAGCAGACCTACCACATCAACATGTTAGAGCTGCGGGCAGTTCATCTAGCCCTCAAGGCATTCCTTCCATCGATTCAGTCAGAGCCAATACTAATTCAAATTGACAACACAACCACCATGTATTACTTGAACAAACAAGGTGGAACACATTCTCGACCGCTATCACTGGAATCCCAAGCGATCTGGCACTGGCTTCTGGCCAGGAATCTCTCGATCACAGCGGTGCATCTGCCAGGAGAACAAAACGTGCAGACAGACGTTCTCAGTCGGCACTTCGAAGAACAAGAAGACTGGGTGCTCAA
The DNA here is from genome assembly GCA_963921515.1 of Calotriton arnoldi. Classification (NCBI taxonomy): domain Eukaryota; kingdom Metazoa; phylum Chordata; class Amphibia; order Caudata; family Salamandridae; genus Calotriton; species Calotriton arnoldi. The sequence goes on along the minus strand of CAWUFW010001484.1, from coordinate 1,892,130 downwards.
CGACTACGTAGTGGCAGACCTCTTCCGTCAATGGGGTCGACCATCCATCAACCTTTCTGCAGACGAGCTAAACAAAAAATGCCACGCCTTCGCGTCCAGATTTTACCAGCCAGGAACGAGAGGGAATGCTCTTTTGATAGACTGGTCCGGAACATTTGCATACATTTTTCCTCCCCTTCCTCTCATCCCGAAGGTGGTGACCAAGCTCCGCCGATCCAGGATGAAGATGATCCTCATAGCACCGGACTGGCCTCGCCAATGGTGGTATCCGGACCTATTACAACTCTCAATATGTCCACACAGGAGTCTTCCCTGCAGACCGGACCTTCTGACCAAAATGGGCGGGAAGATTCTGCACACCAGCCTTCCATCGCTGAGCTTGGCAGCCTGGCTGCTGAGGTCCTACAATACGGTCACATGAATCTCCCTCAGGACTGCATGAACATTTTGAGGGAGTCAAGGAGACCGTCCACAAGGAGTTCTTATTCTTTTAAATGGAAGAGGTTTTTCTTGTGGTGTATGCGTAATGGTTTTAGTCCAACTAGTGGGCAGGAGGAGGTAATCTTGCCTTATCTTCTTTATTTAGCCAAGTCTGGTTTGAAGTACACTTCTATAAAAGTTCACTTGGCTGCCATTACGGGCTACAGAAAATCACCTAACCAACCCTCCTTTCTTCAGCTCCAGGTGGTCAAAGATTTCCTTCAGGGGTTGAAGAAAGTTTTTCCTCCTGTCCGACATCCTTCTCCTCCTTGGGAGTTGAATATTGTTCTTTCCAAATTAATGGGCCCTCCTTTCGAGCCCATTCATAAGGCCACTTTACAGCACCTAACGTGGAAAGTTGCTTTTTTAGTAGCTATCACGTCAGCACGCAGAGTAAGTGAAATCCAAGCACTCTGCGCAAAGGAACCATACACGGTTTTCCATCACAATCGGGTGGTTCTGAGGACTCACCCTTCTTTCTTACCAAAAGTGGTGTCTGACTTCCATGTTAACCAGACAATTTCTCTTCCCTCTTTCTTTCCCAATCCTGCTACACCAGCAGAAAGGTCTCTTCACTCACTTAACCTCAAGAGGGTTCTCAAATTCTATTTGGAGGGAACGAAATCCATTAGAAAGTCTGACCAATTGTTTTTAAACTATGGTGTCATCAGGACAGGGTTTCCAGCCTCCAAACGATCCATCTTGAGGTGGATAGTGTCCTGCATTAAGCTGGCTTATCAATTGGCGAACAAGCCTCTATTGGTTTCCCCTAAGGCTCACTCCACTAGGGGAAAAGCAGCTACAGTAGCTTTCTTGCATAATGTACTGATGGCCGAGATTTGCAAGGCGGCAACTTGGAAATCGGTACACACGTTTACTAGGCACTGTCTTGATTCTGACTCCAGAGAAGATACCCAAGTAGGCCAAGCCTCCTTGAGGAATTTGTTCCAATGCTGATTTCATTGGAGTCATGATTTTTCTTCAATATCTGTTTGAGTTTATGTTTATCGTTTGCCCGCAGGTTGAGGGGATGGGCTTGCTAGTCTATTCATGTGCTTATGATTATTGATGAGGATCCCCTGGAAGAGAAGGATAAGTTACTTACCTGTAATCATAGTTCTCTTCCAGGGGTATCCTCATCAATAGTCATAAGCAACCCACCCGCCTCCCCGGGCAAATGATCAAGGTAAATGTCATTTCTTTGTGCCCTGGCCTTCGGGTCTCCGCAAAGAACAACTGACCTAACTGTCACCCCTGAGGCATGATGGGAAGCTAGGGGTCATGGCTGCCTTAAAGGCACGGTGCCAGTTTTTGCCTATGTGTTTCTATGAGGTTAGCTTTTCAGCTTTTTACACTTAGTGTTTCTGCAATGCAGCCTGTGAGCTGGCAATGCTGTCATTCCTCTTTGCAGGATTATGTTTTCTGCTGCACATTAAAGCAGTTCAAATGTTCTTTGTTTTCTTCACTGCTTCGTGTTGAATGTGTATATGTGTGCAAAGGGAATTCTTGTAGCATTACCCAGCTCTTTTTCTGTATGGAAGGCTGCATTTGTTGATATATATATTTTTATATAGAGCTTCATATATGTTTTTCACATATATGTGTATATATTGTTTCCAGGGTCCCCGCGCATGGGCGGGAATATTCATGTGCTTATGACTATTGATGATACCCCTGGAAGAGAACTAGGATTACAGGTAAGTAACTTATCCTCATTACGTCTCATTTCTAGTCCTATATAAATCATAGGTACTGTAACTTATGGCATGATGTATAATATAATTCACAGTGAGATAGTTTGATCACCACTGAGATCATGGTTTAATTATAGTTAGTAACAGGAAAGATTCCACTTCTCGCCCCTTTGTATTCCTGCAGGTCGAGTCAAGACAGTCCCGAGTAAGAAATCCACAGTGAGTTCCTCGGGGGAGGACGACTCTGCCCCGGAGCTCAGCTTTGGGGACATCAGCTCCGAAGATGTCTCATCGGCCCTGGACATCGGAGCAAGCAGTAGAAAACTCAGTAAGCTTTCCTCATATGTCAGTGCTACCAAGGAAGAGGAGTCTGTGATATTCACCTGGGTGTCCCTTTTCAACAGTCTCCTCTTCCTCAGGGGCTGAGTGGATGGAGATTGTGACAGTTAGAGGCAGACTTTTAACTGCTGGCAGCATATTGCCTCGCCAGCTCCATATGTTCCACAAATATCCCAATATATCCGTGCCCAGGTTACACATCTTCATGTAATATTACTTACTAGCATGGCTCGCTTCTCAGCCAGTATTGGGCTTTAGATGTTCCTCTGAATGTCTGGCGCCATATCGTGATCCCTTTTTCTGCGCTGCACTAGAGGCCATATCACGATCCTGTTTTCAGTGCGGTTGTAGGAGGGGTCTGTGCAGTGATTTGCCTCTCGTTTTGCTCAGCATACATCCATTTTAGCTCAACTGGAAAAATTACTAACCGCCCATTTTTTAAAGCCACAGAGACCAATACATAGCCCACACATTATATTAATAATAATTGACATTTTGTTTGGATGTCTGCATGTAAAATTTCCTTTTGTCTCCTATAAATACAATTAGATTGACAAATTCCTGCCAGGAGCTAGCAAACGTGAAAATGTGTTGCGCTATCATTCCATAACACACACAAACGTGTTAATGTTGCTTAAAGAACATCCACATACCAAACCTCTGCTCCACCACACATGGAGTTAGAAGCAAACAAAGCTAGACATATAAACCACCACACAGGCGCGCACTCAGGCCCAGATTTATTAAACATTCATGCAGTGCAGCAACGGAACTTGCTGCACTGTGTGGCATGAAATGGAGAGAGCAGAAATGTGCCATATTTAGTAAGATATGACGCTCTCCTGCTCGCTCCTTGTCCTGCCGCACTTGTGGCAGACTAGCACCAATGTAGGCACCCTTGCGACATGCGTCAAGGATGACAGCATTCTGGTCAAGATGGGTTTTCTTCAGGAACAAACACTTTCCAGCACAAAAGCAATCCTTAGAAGTGTATTCCTCTTTCTATGTGTGCTGCAGCAAAAAGGACAATTGATGGACAGAATGCTGAACAATGTCCAACATTCACCCCAGTACAGAAATCTATGTCTAAATTCATAGTTTTTTTGCTTGCCATTCCAGTTCGGACCCAGCCATATGCAAATCAGTCTTGACCCTGCTCACCATGGAAACAATCCAGCCCGAACTGTCAGGCCGGGTCCTCCCCAGACCAGAAACGAGCATCCTGGGACTGGTTTCGGGGTATCGCCCCTCATCAGCCAGGCTAGTTTGACTCCAGTGGCATGGCGAGCACGGGACCCAAGTCCGGGCATACCTGACCCACTTAGGGTGACAAATGCAAAAAGAATAGCTGACGGACAGAATGCTGAGCAATGTCAAACATTTACTCCCAATACAGAGATCTGGGCCTAAATCTATCGTTTTCTTTGCGCACCATGCCATTCCAGTTGGGACCCAGACACATGCAGATAAGTCTTGACCCTGCTCCCCATGTGAACAGTCCAGACCGAACTTGAGCAGGGTCAAGACTGATATGCATATGACTTGGTCCAAACTGGGGTGGCGTGGTGAGCGAAAAAATGATTGATTTAGGCCCAAATCTCTGTACTGGGGGTGAGTGTTTGACATTGTTCAGCATTCCGTCCATTAATTGGTCTTTTTCCAGCAGAAAGCAGCCCACATGCATAGAGGAAGTAACTACGAGAAATACAGATATTACTCCACAGTACGCCAATGTCAGGTAGGCGCTCCATTTTGGCGCAAATACAGGTTTACTGACTTAAGTAAATCTGGGTTTGCATCAAAACACATGAGTGGATGCACGGAAACGCCCATGCTCCACCCATGTTACTCCTCCCCTAATCAAGGTAACGCAAGGTGCTGTATTGTGCTACTTTGCAAGTGAAAAGTGATGGAAGGCCATGCAAAAATCGATTTGCATGGCTTTGTAAATGACACTTAACCACTTCCATTGCCTTGCGTGGACTCGCGTGACACAAGGACAGCGCAATTGCTTAGTAAATCTGGTCCTCGGGTTTTTCTCACACATACCTATTTTGAACTGTGCATCTAATTTTAGTTATGAGTAACCCTGGGCATAATACTTTGCTACGGTCACGAAGTATGCAAAGTTTGTGCTACTACTGCACAAAGTGTAGCAGGAGTATAATAAACTCCTTCAAATGCTTTGATAAAGCAATTTTTTATGCTAAAAAGCATATAACCAATTCACAAAAATGAATTTTGACAACAAAATATCAAGCAATGAGAGAGGTGATGATTTTGGAGTCCCCCCTAACCTAGGGGGAGGACCAAGCAGATGCCTTGAACACAAAAAGCATATCATGTGAACGATTCAATGGTGGTCCCTTCCTCCTAGGACCACCCCAAGCACAGTTATGGGCAAAAATACAATCCCAACCAAAGGCCCTGCAAAGCATTATGGGACGAGATTAGCAGTGGGCAGTGAATATTATAGTGTCCAATATCAAAATAATTCTACAAAGAGCTGCAGTTCAAATGCAAAAGCTTCATGAAAGGTTTTCAATACTTTTGCATTTCACTCTTGAGGCACCTAGTAACGACTAGTTGAACTGCAGCTCTTTGTAGAATTATTTTGATATTGAACACTATAATATTCACTGCCCACTGCTAATCTCGTCCCATAATGCTTTGCAGGGCCTTTGGTTGGGATTGTATTTTTGCCCATAACTGTGCTTGGGGTGGTCCTAGGAGGAATCGTTCAATAAGATGTGCTTTTTGTTTTCAAGACATCTGCTTGGTTGTTGGTTCTCTCCCTAAGTTAGTGAGGATACCAAAAGCATCACCTCTCTCACTGCTTGTTATCTTTTTGTTTTCACTTTAGTGAAATGACTATATGCATTTTTAGCATATAAAGACAGATATTTATTTTATCTTAACTTGCACTGTACAAGTTTGCTTTTGGTAATTATTGTACAGTGCAGTCAAGCACACAGCTGTACTTCACGTAGCTACGTGAAGTGCTACTACGCAAACTACACCCGGGCTTAGTTATGAGTGTATATAGCAGCCCTGCTTGTGCACATCATTGTATGCTCTTTGAAGTGTGACATGGTTAAATCTTGAGGGTGCTTTTTGGGTTTTGCGAGATGCAGAAGTGCTGCATTCAAGTACAAAACCACAACAGTGCTTGGAAGTCTCCTGATTTGAATGCATGAGTCCTGCTGCCCCCCCAAACTGTTGTCTTTTCACTCTAGTGCGTGTTTCTCATGTAAACCATTCAGACTTGCTGACTGTTTTTCTTCACGTTTTCAATTGTGTGAGTTCTGTAAATTAGCTGTTGCTGTAACGAGCAATACACAGTATTTCATATTGCTGAGCGTGAGGGCGCCTGGGTTATTGTTAACAGTGGATGTGAATAATACACATATTTTGTTCTGAAGAAATGTGCTGTACCCCTGATCATATACTGTAGCTCCTCAGTGGAACATAGCATCTGGGATAACATTCTCAAAACAGGGTTCACAAAGAGCTGAGTGCAGGATCCTCCATTTTTAGGTCATGCCTACCAGACCACGCAGCTGAGTGGTTGCTAAAGACTTCGAGCCGTATTTATCAAGGGTTGCGCTGTTTTTGCACCATGCAACGGGATGCAAAAGCGACGCAACCCTTGAGATGCGTGGCCTTGAGTGGCTTGATAAATCCAGAGTAATGTAACGCAGCGCAAATCGCTATGTTGCGTTACTCTGCCCCATGGAGGCGTTCCCAGGCAACACCCATGGATTTTGATGCATTCCCAGAAGTGGTAGACCTGGGAATGCACCAAAACTGCTATGCCTCCCCAGGTGAGGCGTAACGAGAATATCTTCACTTCCCCTCTTTTTTCCTCTTTCTATGTGTGCTGCATTGTGCTGCACACATAGAAAGAGGAAAGTGCCTCCAGGGATTGTTGTTTTGTTTTTGTAGGAAGGTGCCCCTTCCTTCACAGAAACAATCTGCTATTAACACAGGCACCCTTGCACCATGATGCAAGAGTGCCTGTGTTGACGCTAGGCAGCACATTGTACGCCAGGGCTGGGAAAAGGCACGAATGCCCGTACAATGTTAAGTTTGGTGCATTCCTGCCCTTTCCCCGTCACGCAGTGCTGCATGATAATATGCCCCTTCTTGTGGACATTCTGAAAGCTTCCTGGGTATGCATTCCACCCATTGCTTACCGTTGGCTTTGTAACTCACATTTGCTTTCTTTCTATTTGCTGATTTTATCTGTTTTAGGTCGTCCAGCATACCTTTGTCCCTCCCATGGAGCATAGCCTGTTTACCACCTCTTTGACTGGCTCCTTGTATTGTTCCATCAGTGCTTGCTTTCTGGGAACTTTTTTGTTCGAGGCATATGAGCTGTAGATCATATGCTATGCATAGATTGCCATCTAGTGTTGGGTCTGGATGTTTGCACTTTGTTTTTCTTCGAAGAAGTCTTTCCAGTCACGAGGTAGGTGACTCCTCCTTTCGGTGATAGTGCGCATGGGCATCGACTCCATTGTTAGATTGTTTTTTATCCGCCATCTGGTTCGGATGTGTATTGCTGCGCTCCGGTTCGGCACCGTTTCTCGGTTCCCTTCGACACGCAATCAACTACCCTCGACGGTATTGTTATCCATCGCGGTTCTCCATTCGTCGCGTATCGTCTCCCCTCGAAAAAACTTCGATCGGAAAACTCGTGGCAGGCCATCGGGCCTACCCGCGCCGACCGCACTAGCAGTCGATGGAACGGATTCCCTTCAAGTTCTGTCCCGGGTGTCGTGCAAATTTACACGCATCGACTTGCACGAAGTGTGCAATCTCTGCCTGTCCCCGGAACATAACGAGAAAGACTACGACGCGTGTCGATCGAAAAAGACACTTCGCGACAGTCGGGCTCGACGCCACGAGATGCAACACCAGAGCGGCTCCGCACCGGACACAGAACAGCAAGCTCAAGGAGCCGAAGAGGAAGAACATTTCTCCTTGTCCGAAGGCGACTCCGACATAGAAGAAGAGGGGCAAGTTACTCCGGGTCAACGTACCGTGAGTAAAGATACCCCTTTGCCCCCTCAGCAAACAAAAACAAAGGCTCCGGTCCCTCCTATGCCTTCGGGCCAAGGTCGGCACCGACAAAAGGTTTCTGCGGCCCAGCTCCGAAACATAAAGAGAAGCCTTCGGGCTCGGGCTCGAGCCGGCCCCACTCCGGTACCGAAAAAACACCTTCGGCACCGAAACCCAAATCTAAACATGTGTCGGTCACAGTTGCACCGTTGCCGAAGACTCTACCTTCGACCCCGAAAGGCTCGGAGCCGAAACCTTTGACGCCGAAACAAACAACTAAAGACAAAGATACTCTGTCTAAAGAGCCTCGACCCGATGCCCCGCCTTCGGATCCGAAGCAGAAAAAACTTGTGATCAACCCTGATACAGGACATATCCATGCCACTCTTCCAAAAAAACGGAAGATAGACCAGTCAGTGGATCAGCCAGAGGACTGCCACATTCCTGTCAAAAGCAAGAGTGTGGGCACTAACCCCTCTCCACCTTACATTCCACCTCCTTCTCCCAATAATCCCAATTTACTTATTACACCATCAAATTCACCACCACCACTTACACCTGACCCACAGGATGACGGGGATGAGAATGAAGATCAGGATAGGCCACAAGACATTGACCCTTGGGAGGATTATCATACAGACCAAAGCCCAGATAATGACCCTGATATGTATCCGTCTAGACCCTCCCCACCTGACGATAACATTGGGTACATTGAACTCCTTAATAGGGCTGCTCAATATCACGGGGTGGAGTTGCATAAAGAGCCTGTAGAAGAGGATTTCCTCTTTGAGACACTTAGTTCCTCTCAGAGAGTCACTCATACCTTACCTATGCTAAAAGGTATGTTGAAACACACAGACAAGATATTTAAAGATCCTGTGAGGGCAAGAATAATTACACCTAGAGTGGAGAAAAAATATAAACCTTCACCCAATGACCCAGGTTACATCAGAGGTCAGTTGCCTTTAGACTCTCTGGTGGTATCCAACGCTCGCAAGAGAGCTAACTCACAAACCACAGGTGAGGCTCCTCCTCCTGATAAGGAGTGTAAGCTTATTGATGCCTCGGGCAAAAGAGTGGCTTCACAAGCGGCTAATCACTGGCGCATTGCCAACGCTCAAGCTCTGTTGGCTCGCTAAGATAGGGCTCATTACGATGCGTTAGAAAGACTCATGCTATTTTTACCTGACAAACACAAAACTAAGGCTATTGACTTTATCCAAGAAGGTAAACTTATCACTAATACCTCAATCAGGTGTGCCTTGGACGCAGCAGATACAGCAGCACGTGCAGTAAACACCAGTGTACTCCTACGCAGACATGCTTGGTTGAGAATTTCAGGATTCAAGCCTGAGGTGCAAACCTCCATCCTCAACCAACCATTCTACAAAGAACACCTCTTTGGCCCAACGGTTGATACCTCGCTGGAGAAGATGAAAAAAGACACTAAGTCGCCAAGTTCATGGGGGCTTTGCAATTGCCTGCCACTAGGGTTTCCTTTCGCCGCTCCTTTTATAGGGGTGGTTCCAAAAATGTGTCCACCGAAAATCCCTCCTCCTCTTACAAGGGCAACAACCAATCACCCCCCCTTCTAGAGGTTATTTTAGAGGTGGTTTCAGAGGAAACAACGGTAAGGGAAGAGGCAGAGGCAACCCCACACGCACTTCCCCCGCAAACAAACAGTGACTTCCTTCCGTTACCCCCGATCATTCCACTCCTGTCGGGGGACGTCTCTCTCAATTCCTACCTGTCTGGAATTCAATCACCTCAGACAGGTGGGTACTACAAATTATCCAATATGGTTACTGCCTGGAGATTACACACACTCCCTCAGATATTCTTCCAAGATCACATGCAATGTCATCAGAGCATCTTACCCTTCTAAAGCAAGAGGTTCTCTCTCTCTCTCTTGGGAAAACACGCTATAGAACCAGTCCCAGTACAATATCAGGGGACCGGAGTATACTCTCTGTACTTTTTAATTCCCAAAAAAGACGGCTCTCTCAGGCCCATATTAGACCTCAGAGAACTAAATCTATACATTCAGTCGGACCACTTTCACATGATCACACTCCAACAAGTGCTCCCACTGCTTCAGCAAGGCGACTTTCTGTCCACTCTGGACTTAAAGGACGCCTATTTCCATATTCCCATTCACCCTGCTCACCGGAAATACCTCCAGTTTCTGGTAGACGGCCAACATTATCAATTCAAGGTCCTCCCATTTGGAGTAACCACCTCACCCAGGGTTTTCACCAAATGCCTGGCAGTAGTCGCTGCTCATCTAAGAAGACAGCACATTCATGTCTTCCCATACCTGGACGACTGGCTCATAAAAGCCAGCTCGCAGCAAAGCTGCCTACGCCACACTCAAAAAACAGTCCAACTGCTTCACGACCTTGGGTTTACTGTGAACCTCACCAAGTCTCATCTCCAACCATCCAATACGCAACTGTATCTAGGAGCCACAATAGACACTCAAAAAGCTCTAGCGTGTCCCATCCCAATCAGAATCTGCAACATGCAGACTCTAATCTCTGTTTCAGTCACAACACTCGTTACCAGCTCGAGTGTTCATGCAATTGATAGGAATGATGGCGTCTTGCATTTTAATCGTTCCTTACGCAAGACTCCAAATGCGTCCCCTCCAGGAATGCTTAGCACGTCAGTGGAACCAGGCTCAAGGTCAGTTATCAGATCTAGTGTTGGTAGATGGCTGCACCCATCCCTCTCTGCAGTGGTGGAATACAAAAAACCTTTCCAGGGGACGGCCATTCGTCGACCCGGTTCCACAGATAGTGCTAACAGCAGACGCTTCGCTCACTGGTTGGGGATCTCATCTACAAAAACATACCATTCAGGGCATGTGGACTCTTCAACAAAAGCAACTCCACATAAACCATCTAGAACTGCTAGCAATTTTTCTAGCGTTGAAAGCTTTTCAACTTCATCTAGTAGGCAAAGCTGTCCTAATTCGCACAGACAACATGACAGCAATGTACTACATACAAAAACAGGAGGGGACACACTCTCTCCAGCTCTCACAGTTAGCTCAGAGCATCTGGAGATGGGCCATACCTCACAGAATATATCTCCTTGCGGAACACCTTCTAGGAGTAAACAACCACTTTGCAGATCTGCTCAGTCGTCAACGACAACAGATCCACAAATGGGAACTCCACCCTCAGGTTCTCCTCCCGTTCTTTCAAATGTGGTGCTTCCTAGACATAGATCTGTTCGCCACCCACTTAAACGCAAAATGCCCAAACTTCGCATCCAGGTATCCACACCCATTGTCCAAAGGCAATGCACTATGGATTAACTGGTCAGGGATATTTGCTTACGCTTTTCCGCCTCTCCCACTCGTTCCATTAGTGGTTCGGAAGCTCAAACAGCACACCCTGACACTAATCCTAGTTGCTCCCACATGGGCCCGTCGGCCCTGGTTCACAACCCTCTTGGAGTTGTCAGTAGTTCCCCACCAAAAACTCTATCTCACTCCTGATCTCCTCATTCAGAACCATGGAGGGATAAGGCATCCAGATCCCAGTCATCTCAACCTTGCAATCTGGCACCTGAAATCTTAGAGTTTGGCTACCTCAATCTTCACCCCAGATTGTATGAATATCATCAAAGAGGCTAGACGTCCTACCACAAGGGCATGCTATGCAGCAAAATGGAAGCGGTTTGTGATTTACTGTAACAACAATCAAGTCAATCCGCTCGACGCTTCACTCCAAAACATCATTTATCTATTACATCTACAGCATTCCAATTTAGCGTATACATCCATACACTTACATCTTGCTGCATATCTGCAGAACAGACAACATTTGTCTCTTTAGAATGTCTGCTATTAATGCTTTCATGGAAGGACTCAAAAGAGTCATTCCCCCCAGACTTCCACCTGTTCCAGTGTGGAATCTCAACATCGTTCTTACAAGACCCATGGGTCCACCTTTTGAGCCATTGCATAGATGTGAACTGCAATTTCTCACTTGGAAGGTAGCTTTCCTCATAGCTATCACATCTCTAAGGAGAGTGGGTGAGCTTCAGGCACTAACAGTAGAAGAACCATTTTTACAAACACATCAAAAGAAGGTGGTTCTTAGGACTAACCCCAAATTTCTACCTAAAGTAATTTCTGCCTTTCATATCAACCAATCTGTTGAGTTGCCTGTGTTCTTCCCTCAACCAGATTCTGTGGCAGAACGTGCTCTTCACACCTTAGATGTAAAAAGAGCGTTACTATAGTACATTGAAAAACAAAACCTTTTAGAAAGACTAAGAAACTCTTTGTCGCTTTTGCTCCACCACATAAAGGCAATGCAATATCAAAATCAGGTATTGCAAGGTGGATAGTTAAGGGCATTCAAATATGCTATGCAAAAGCAAAACGAACGTTAACAGTTCCCCCTAGAGCACATTCTACACGCAAACTAGGGACTTCTATGGCATTCTTAGGAAATATACCCATAGATGACATATGTAGAGCTGCAACATGGTCTACGCCTCACACATTCACAAAACACTATTGTGTAGATGTGTTAGCAGGACAACAAGCTAGAGTGGGCCAGGCAGTTTTACGTACACTATTTCAAACCACTGCAACAGATACAGGTTAGCCACCGCTTTGGGAGATAACTGCTATATAGTCTATGCATAGCATATGATCTACAGCTCATATGCCTCGAACGGAAAATGCTACTTACCCATTATGCATCTGTTATTGGCATATAGAGCTGTAGAGTCATATGCGCCCACCCAACTCCCCGGGTACCTATAACTGTTGCAGTAACATCTTATTTAGATACATGCATTCATGGACATCTCCTTTTACTTCTATTACTAACTCAATTATCACCCTCTGCAGGAAAACAATCTAACAATGGAGTCGATGCCCATGCGCACTATCACCGAAAGGAGGAGTCCCCTACCTCGTGACTGGAAAGACTTCTTCGAAGAAAAACAAAGTGCAAACATCCAGACCCAACACTAGATGACGATCTATGCATAGCATATGACTCTACAGCTTTATATGCCAAGAACAGATGCAGACTGGGTAAGTAGAATTTTCCTTTTAATTTTTCATGAGGCACCCCACAAGAGTAGATGTGTTTTCAGTTAGGTCCCTTGTATGCTAGTTCAGGAAGCAGTACAGTGCTGTATTTCCTTGGAAAGGTTTCCTGCCTTCTGTCTTTCTGTTTGACTGATTCTACTTATCTTTGCCAGATGCAGGCAGTGAAGAACAATGTTCTAAGCTTGTTTTATTTTGGTCAGTGCTCCTTTTTACTGGCATAACTTAATCCTCTTCCTCAATTTTGTGCCCATTGAAGTAGGAGATTGGGGGGGTGCTGAAAAACCCCAAACTAACCATGCTAGGGATCAGAAGTGAATGAGTAATAAACAAGCCTTTACAATTTGTTCTTATCTTGTCACATTTGCCGTGCGTTCAAAGACCGAGGTCAAATGTTAGACTCTGCCTTCCAGTGAGCTTGGTATTTACTTTTCTTTCTCTAACTTCAAAATGAGAGGATTTATGTGACAATCTTGCTGGGTACTGGGGGTTGAAAGAAAAGGCTGTGGCATGTTATTTGTTTCTAGCGCACAACAAAATGTAAATGCCTGTAATTTAACTGTACAGGTATTTCAGAATATATGGGAACTAGGAAAGCCCAAATAAAGCAATTTTTTTTTGTAATTCCGAAGTATGGTGGAAATAAATATTTTAATAGAATCTAAACAAATCAATACACCAAGTGATTCAGATTTACTCACACTGTTTGTGCACTGTATAGTTTTATCAGTAAAACTGTATGTCTGTGCAAACGTAATGATCGTGTCAGTTGAAAATGCTTTTGCTGTAATGGCAGTGCACTACCACACATGCATACACCACTCTACGCCCCTCCACACTACTCCACTGTATGCCACTTCACTGTATAACTCTAAGACCCTCAATGCTACTCCACTCTACGCCACTCAACAACACTCTACCCTGCTCTGTGCCACTCTGCACCCATCCACTCAGACACCCTACTCCTCTATGCCACTGTACGCCACTTCACTCTGCAACACTCTATTACCTTCTACTACACTCTAATATATAACCCTCTTCTCCACTGTGTGTCCCTCCATACCACTGCACTACTCGGCACTCTGCTCCACACATCCCTCCATTCTACACCACTCTTTGCCACTTCGCTCCACGCCAGTTCACTCTACACCACTCAACTCTACTTCACTCTACTCTGTTACATTACTCCACAACACATTACTCCACTCTGACACTCCACTCCACATCACCCTGACACACTACGCCACTCTGCTACACTACTACGCTACCCCGCCACACTACTACGCTACCCCACTCCAATCTACGACACTCTACTCCACAACACACTACTCCACTTTGACACTCCGCTTTACGACACTCCACGGCCCATTACTCCCCTTTGACATTCCACTGTGACATGCCACTCTACGACACTCCACTTTACAACACACTACTCCACTCTGGCAGTCCACTGTACGCCACTTGACGACACTACTTCACTCTACGCCACTCCATGACACTCTACGACACTCCACGCCACTTCACTCTACAGCAGTTCACTGTACACCATTCCATTCTACATCACTTTATGCCACTTCACTCTACGACACTCAACTATCCAATACTCCACTTTACTTCACCCTATTACACTCCACCCCACCCTGACACTCCACGCCACTTTACTTCACTCTACACCAGTCTATTTTACTCTACTCTGACATTCCAATCCACACTACACCACTCTACACCACTCCACTCTACACCACTCCACTCTATACCACTCCACAACACTCTGCTACACTACGTCACTTCACTCTGACACTCTCCGCCACGCCACTCTCCTCTCCTTTAAGCCACTAACTTTTGTCCACACTGAACAGCAGTCACACTGGGGTACAACATGGCTAAAACACATTTGCAAAGCCAATAGCTCTCGCATAGGTGAGACCTATTAGCCTTGACAATGCTTGTTTCTTTTCCTGTGTGGATTATTCTACATGCCTGATACAAACGTAACATGAACGAATGATGAATTATTGGATGATGTAAGTGCAGAGTATCAGGGTTCTACACATAACCTGTTCATGCTGTGCCTGTCTGTGATCGTTATTTTAAGTGGTATTCCAGTATCTCGAGAAAATTAAAACCATAAAAATGAAGGATCCGGCATGCTTTGCTCGAGAGTCTTAAAACAATCGGTCTATTCATTTAAGCCTGAGGTTTTGGAGCATTAAACCCAAGACTTAGATTCTACCAGCAAGCACATATTAGAAGTCCCCGACAACTGAAAATGCGCCAAAGTCAACCTCCTCCTGAAGAAACCCTCCGCAGACTCGACGGACCTCAAGAACTTCAGGCCCATTTCCCTGCTTACTTTCTCAGCCAAGGTCATCGAAAAGGTAGTTAACACCCAGCTTGCAAACTTCATCGAAGCTAATGATGTCCTGGACATCTCCCAATCCGGTTTTCGCAGCAACCACAGCACTGAAACCGCCCTACTCGCCGCCATCGACAACATCCGCTCCCTCCTCAACCAGGGCGAAACGGCAGCCTTCATCCTCCTGGACCTCTTGGCTGCCTTCGACACAGTCTCCTACTGTACTCTAGCCACCAGACTCCACGACGTCGGCAACCACAGCAAGGCCCTCGACTGGATTTGCTCCTTCCTCACCGGCAGAACTCAGCGGTTCAGACTCCCTCCCTACCTCTCGGAACCAACAGAGACCAACTGTGGAGTGCCCCAGGGCTCCTCCCTCAGCCCCACCCTTCAACATCTACATGGCCCCCCTCGCAACCATCGTTAGGAACGACGGACTCAACATCGTCTCCTATGCCGACGACACCCAGCTGATCCTCTCCCTCACCAACAAACCTAATGTCACCAAACACAACTTCCTAGAAGGGATGAAAGCCGTTGCCACCTGGATGAAGAACAGCTGCCTGAAACTCAACTCTGAGAAAACAGAAGTCCTCATCCTTGGCTCCACCCCCTGCGCATGGGATGACTCCTGGTGGCCCCCCATCCTCGGAAATCCCCCCACCCTGACGGACCACGCTCGAAACCTCAGCATCATACTAGACTAATCGCTCACAATGAACCGCCAGATAAACGCCATATCCTCTACCTGCTTCAACACCCTCCGCATGCTTCGAAAGACGCTCTGATGGATCCCATCCAAATCCAGAAAAACTGTCACGCATGCTCTCATCAGCAGCAGACTGGACTACGGCAATGCTCTCTAAGCTGGAATCAACAAGAAACTCCTTCGCAAACTCCAGACCGTCCAGAACGCCGCGGCCAGACTACCTCTCGACATCCCCCGTCACGGTCACATCACCGAACACCTCCGCGATCTCCACTGCCTCCCAGTCGAAAGAAGAATAACTTTCAAACTCCTCACCCACGCATACAAGGCCCTTCACAATATCAGACCCACATACGTGAACAACCACCTCTCCTTCCACGTGCCCAAAAGACACCTCTGATCAGCCGATCTCTCTCTGGCCACCGGGAGGAAAGTCCTTCTTCTACCTCACAGCCAAAGCCTGGAACGACCTCCCCCTCCACCTCTGGCAAACTTCCTGCACTGCCCCAGTTCAGGAAGGACCTCAAGACCTGGCTCTTCGGATAACCCCAGCACTCAATGGAGCGCCCCCCCAACCCCCCTCCAGCGCTTTAAGACCCGTACGGGTGAGTAGCTGCGCTTTACCAACCTTGATTGATTGATAAGTAAAGCATTACGAGTACAGCTGCACACCCAATATGTTGTCACTTTGAGTTGCCACTTTGAGTTGCACAGAGACACATACATCTGAAAAGACTGGTTGCTTCAGATAATTGCCCCATGTAATAATTTAAACTTCTGATATTTAGGTTTCTGCTCCTATGTGCTCAGTTTGAACCGGTTGATACTTCACCATAGCACTCTAGAGCATATCTACAAAGAAATGGCGCAGCGGCAAATTTTGCAGCACCGTGCTGCGTCATTTCCAAAACTCAGGGATGCGCCATATTTACAAGTATACTGTGCACGCCTGTGTTTTACCAAGCGATGGCTCTAAAAATAGCTGTCTAGCGCCAACACAGACACCCTTGCACCATAGGGCAAGGGTGCCTGCGTTGCAGGGAGGATTGTGCAGGAACGTGGCCCTTCCTGCACATAAACAATCAATAATGGCGATTTGCTACTTCTATGTGTGATTCTGCAGCACACATAGAAAGGAAAAACGAGGAGAAATAAAAGTATTTCTCCTCGTTGCTCAAATCTAACACCTGCTTTTGCATGGCGTTAGTTTTTGGCGCTGCCTCAGATTTACACAGCCTTGTAAATCTGGGGCAGCATCAAAAAGCAATGGGTATTGCGGTGCAGTGCTCACAGCAACACCCATTACATGCCCTTTTCATGCAGATACCTGTGTGAAAGGGTACCATATTTATAAAGCGCAGTTAAGCCATGCAAAGCATTCTTTGTCAATATGGTGCAGGGCACTGCGCCTCTGGAATGTCGAAAAAAAAAGTGACATTCCGGTGGCGCAACCTCCTCGTATGCATGTCCCTCTGTGCCTTTCAAAAAATGTTTCATGGACCTGCTAAACTAAAATGTCAAAATATGTCAGGGCGGCCGACAGTTTAAATGGTAACCTGTCATTCATGTCGAAATTGTCTGCCTCTGACCACGTGTTGGTTAACACCACCAAAGGTTTGAGATTATCCACTAGCTTTCTTTGTGGCTGAAAGATGTAACTCTGACACCAAACTATCACCAGTCTCACCCAGCCAGGCACACTGTGACCCTCATCTGAACATTCACCCACTAATATTCACTCATAGTTATTCTTTTACAAACCGATTGACCTATACACTTACATATTCACTCCCCCTTGCACTCAATATTACAGTCACCAGAACACTTACATGCTATCTCACCATCAGACACCCACTCTCTCAATCAGTCCTCTCACAGTTACTTACATGGTGACCCACCTACCATTTCACTAGTAGAAGTATTTTACTATTGAAAGGGAAGTTCTTTGAATAAACAGAGCTTATAGTAACTGTTTTTATTAGTGTGGGGGCCAAAGAAAAAACATTTTAAGATGGCCACCTTCTTGGATTGTTGTATGTAAATCAGCAACAGGTGATTTTGCCAATGTTTGTTTAACCTATGTCCAAGGTGAAGAATCATCTGTAATGTGGCAAATGTTATCCATCATCAAGAGATGACCTTACTTGGCGTTCTGATGGTGGTGTGATGTGACCTGCTCTTGATGGACAAGCAGTCCAGGTATAACTACGCAACGCCTGCACAGAGCATTAATTCTCTACACTGCTGTGTATATTTAAAAGACACATAGCGAGGAATTTAAAGCAAAGAGAAATACTCTGTTTTAGTTGTGTTGCTTGTTGGTCTCTGCCCTCAATTTCCTGTTTTCTTTCACGTTGTGGGTTTTTGGAAATGTGCATCCTTGGGGGCCAAGGCAAACATCTGGTCTCTTCCTGTAATTGGGAAAAGGTCCGATTCAAGGTCCGCATGTCCAGCCTTCCCTGACTGGCTCGGTCATTTCTGGCTGAGGAGGAGTTTGAACCAGTTACCAAGCCAGTCAGATGCCCCCCCGTCACTCTGAACATAGTCACGTGCTCACGCCTCCAGCAGAGAGCCCTTCCTCGAAGTCCAAGGAAGTGTGGGTGGAATATTTGAGGAGCTTGTCTCGGTCTAATAGTAAACCTGTTCTGGGAAATGTTGTCCTCCGGTAAGATCTACGCTGGTGAAAGGTGGAGCGAGATGTTCCCTTCTACCCAGGGTGCTGCCCAGTGAGGACAGAGGAGCAGAGTCATTGTTATTTCTTGGAGCTGGGGGCTAGTATGCTTCTCTTTCAATCATCTGCTGTCCCTCCATTCTGAAAATAAGGCTGGTGCTACTGTTGTCCCAGTAAAGCGTTTAATCATGCTGCTACTAGAATACTCTCCCTGAGGTTTGGTTGTTTCATACATTCTTTCCTTTATCGGTTCTTACGGTCTGAAGCAGATCATATTCCACCTTCATTTGTTTCACTTCATGACTGGTCAGCCAGATAGCTCAGTGAGATGGCCACAGAGAGCTGTAATAAGGGGAAATATGTTTATTTCTTCTCCTTACTTCCTCTTTCTATGCGTGAAACATTCTGCATCACGCATAGAAAGAGGAAAATGTCTCTGCAGATTGTTTTTTGTGCAGGAAGGTATTCTTTCCTGCACAAAATCAATCTTAACCGTAACGGAGGCACCCTGGAGCCTGGCGCAAGTGTGTCTGCATTGGCGCCAGGCAGCCACAAGTGTGCCAGCGCTGTTAGAGTTCTGAGGAGCGCCATATCTTTGTAAATTTTGAAGCATATTTACGAGCCCTTTCGCCGCTGTAGCGTCACTTTTTGTGACTCTGCCCAGGAGCAAACTACAAGATCACATTTATGAGGTCACGCAAAGCCACTTTGCGTGGCTTTGAATGGTCTGCATTGCTTTACTCTACGCTAGGGAGGCGTTCATTGGGCACTGCGGTGGGTGTTCCCATGCATGATTTTGACGCTTCATTAGATTTACAAAACCATGTAAAACTGGGGATGCTCCAAAACCTTACGCCTCCCCAGGGGAGGTGCAACAAGGAGAAATAACTTTATTTCTCCTCGTTATTTCCTCTTTCCATGTGTGCTGCATTCTGCAGCACACCTGATGAAAAAGCCTCAAAGGATTGTTTTTTGTGCAGGAAGGTACCCCCCCTGCACAAAAACATTCCTGCTGACAACACAGGCACCTTTGCAGCATGGTGCAAAGGTGCCTGCGTTCGCGCTAGGTTGCTAGCACAGGGGGAAAGGACAGGAATGCACCGTATTGGATAAATATGGTGCATTCCTGCCCTTTCACTTTGACGTAGGGCAGTGCAGTAAGGGGACTTGCTATGCTGCCCTATGCCAAAACCCCATAAACGAGGCCCTTGGTGCTCTTCAGCGTTCTGCCATTCACACAGTGTAGCCCCTTGCCCTGCATTGCGTGAATCAGTAAATCTGTCCCTAGATCCTCTGCTTGTGGAAGGCATTCTTGTAACAGCACATGGAGCTGGCATGTGGTGATGTAGGAGGCGCTTGCAAGTTCTGACTGTAACTTAAAGGTTGGGCTGAAAAAGAGGCAAAAGCTGCGAAGATGTGAACACCCTCTGCAGGCTGGTGTAGGCTTTGCTTGTGAACATGTTGAGTACTACTCCCAGGAAGGGCTGATCTGGAGGGAGTGTAGGTGGGCTTTTGGGCCATTTATTGTAAAGCCCAGGCTGCGGAGCAGGGGCGGTAGCCTGGTGTGGGCTAGGCATTGACGCTTGCCTGTGCTCTTGAGCAACCAATAGTCGAGTTAGGGGAAACCGTGGATGTGTGCCCCCCCCCCCCCTCCTTAAGTGTGCGGCTACCACTGCTGGGCACTTTGTGAAGACCCTTGGAGCAGTAGTCACCCCCAAACAACAGTACTTTGCATTGATAATGATGGCCACTTACCACAAAGCGGAGGTAGCGTAGGTGAGTGGGACGGATGGGAATGTGGAAGTAGATGTTCTTGAGGGCAAAAGCCGTTATGTAGTTGCCTTGTTGAAGGAGTGGGATGGCATCCTGCAGGGTTACCATATGGATATGTTCTGAGAGGTTATAGTGATTGAGGGAGCTGGTCTTCTTGGGTGTGCAGAAGTGAAGAGTGAATTCCCTTGCCCCTCTGGTGGGGGGCACTGGTTCTATGATCCCTTTTTGAAGCAGTGCCTGTACTTCTTCTTGCAGAAGGCTCAGACGTTCTCTGCTGAGTGTGTTGGTGAGAGGTGGGATTGTCTGCATGGTTGTGCAAAGTTCTAGGCAGTATCCCTGGAAAATAACCGCTAACACCCATGGGTCTGATGTGATTGCCTCATTGCAGCAAAGGATATTGTGCAGTCTCCTCCTAACAGGTGTTATCTGATCAGAGTGGAGGCAGGGGGAGTTAGTGCATGGAGGTGGAGGCCTCCTCGATGAAGCCACTTCTACTGTCCCTCTTCCCTTCTGGCCTCTGTAGGCTTCCCTAGTGTATTCTCTTACTGCCGTTGGTATAGCGGGGCAGGATCCAGGGATGTGGCATTAGAACCTCCTGTAGATTGCTGCCTGTAAGGACCATGTATTTAGAAATGTCTATTTTATTTACTTTTTCTATTCCAGCATCTCGTCAAGCTGTGTCAAACAGATGTTCTTCATTGAAGGGCAGGTTAAGGAGATGGTGTTGTACATTCGGCTTGAAGCCTGAAATGAGGAGCCAGGCATGGAGTCTGACTTCCATGGAAGCCATGTCGGCAGCATCAATGGGGCAGCGTATGGTGGTGTTGGAAATAGTTTGCCTTCAGAAACTATTTCCTTCCCCTCTTCCTGAACTCCTTGGAGAGATACTTGATTAACTCCTGCATCTCGTCACACTGTGCCCGCTCATAGTGGAAGAGGAGGCCCACATAGTTAGTGGCAGCATCAATCATTTTGCTGTCCTTGACGGGCGGGGGTGCCTCGCCCATGGCTGGTGTGGAAGCTTGCTTGTGCACCATATGAACCACTAAGGAGTCTGGTGGAATAGGATTCCCGATGCAGGCTGGGTCATTGGGAGAGGGATTATATTTCTTTTCAGCCCTAGCTGGTACCACCCTAGCTTTTACTGGGTCTTTTAAGGTGTCCGGGGCTGATTTTAGCATGCCTTTTAGTATAGGTAGAAACGGTGTTCTTTCAGACAAGGAAAGTTTTTGTACAAGGAAATAGCCTTTCTTGTGGAGCGCATGGCTATTCACAGTGTGGACAGTGGTTGCCCACTGGATCACCTTGTGGTAGGCCGTGATGTTGTCTAGGGGAGAGGCCGTAATAGTGTACTGATCCAAATCTGGTCTCCTGGGTTGTCAGTGTCCTAGTTCCATGGGTTGTCTGTGGGTCCGGAGTCAAAAGGTGCTTCTTAAAGGGCAGCAGGGCTGAAGGGGCTACCTGGCCCAGAAGAGTAATGTGGAGATTCCTCTGATGAATGCAGAGGCAGTGGACGTTGTGGTAGAGTAAGAGGTGAAGGTAGTGGTGGCGGAGGAGGAGGTGGTGGAGCATAGGGGAGAGAGCTGGTGCTTCAGTCTCTGTCCTTTTTGTGCTTGGGGAGGCCACAGGGAGCTCAAAAGTTACGTTCATCCTCAAATGTCAAACTCCCCTTTTTTGAGCCAGAGTTTCCATAGGTTTCAGGGGCTTCCACAATCTTCCAAGTCTAGGGATATATAAAGAGTCTATTTTGCCGTGCATACAATTCCTCCTGTAGTCTTTTGAGGATTAGCTACTCTGAGCCAGGGGTCTATGGGGTCTTTAACGTAAATCGTGGCTTTGGAGCAGAGGATGGCTTTGACGCCGGAGTCGAAGGGGCCTTCGGATTTGAGTTGAGGCTTATGAAGGATTTTTGGGTTCGATAGCCAAGGAGGGTCGATATCCATGGGAGGGGGCTTTGTCAGTTCCGAGGCCTTTGGTTGCTGCCGACCGGAGTTCAGAGGCAGCGATGTCTTTGACACAGGGATTGACACCTGACCCACTTGAGAGTGGCGGCTTAGTGTGTTTATCAGCACAGCAATACTCACAACCCTGGCAGAGGGTTTAGTTTGAGGGCCAGTGGTCATGAGAGTCGAGAGAGTCTCCCCGTCCTTCCAGTTTGAGCTGCTGCAAGACCACCTCAGAACTGGGGGATGGTTGGTGGAGCACGATGCCTGAAGGATGGCTTGCCTTCTGAAGAGGTCAGGCACATCATCAGAACATTACCGTTGCATCTTCTGATGCGCCCAGCACCTCTCCTGTCGGTATCAGGGAGTCTTCTTCGACCGAAAGGTAAGGCAAGCTTCACATGCGGTGTTGTGGGAGGAGTGGCTGAGGGTACAGAACTCATGGTCATCGAACCACGGGTACTTCAAGTGGCATAGAGGACAGTAGCATCAAAGAGTAACGCGAAATTACCAAAATTCCCAGAATTACTCTGGCGTAATCGAAATTCTTCCATGGCCTACTAAAAAAATCTGTTCCAATGTGTTTATTTGGCCTGTGCCATACCCTAAATGGAGAACCAGAAGTATTTCATGTTATTCTCATTGTGGGTTTGAGACCTCATGAGGCGGATTGTATGTGGAGCCTGGCAAGTGTAAGGAGCATCTGGTGAGGCAAGAGAGAGAATTGAGCTAGCACGAGGGAGGCCATATTTGCAAGAAGATGAACATGCGTGGGTGAAGTCATCCATGCTCACATTCCTGGAAGTAGTGACTTGACAGGTAGCAGATCTGTTCTGTTGCTCCAGAAGAAAGGGAGTGGGGGGAGATGGCAGTGTTTGTATTCTACTGGAGATCTATGAGGACTATGGCAGCTTCCACCACTATTGATCATCAGGGGTCAAGTTGTTGGTACCAGTCTATGGAAAGTGATTCAGGATAGACTGGGCATTCCATATTTATGATATATTAACAAAGATCTAGAATTAGGGTGCCTAGAAGAGCGCTGCATCATGTTATCATGTGCCCCATTGAAAAGTAGCAGAAATACTTTTTACACTGGTGGTTGAGCCGTGCCTCCTAACACCCCCTCTAACTGCATGTGTAGTAATTTACCTACATTGTCTTTGTAGGTGTTCAAGTGACATCCAGAACCAGCTCAGACCTGGAAACGGAACCCCGACCAGAGCTCGACAGTGATCTGGATGATTACGACTTAGACGGAAGAGACTTAAGCAATGATCTGGAAAGACTTTCTGATGGTGCACCTGAACTCAACTTCAGCGACCTTTAACCCCAGAGATGGGAATCACAAAGCAGTGTCGTCAGAACAGGAGTTCCTGGTGTGCACTTGCTGTACTTTCTTTAGCACGGTTTGCAAGCCTTTGATGAGTCCTCTGGAAATACTCCCTACCCATTAATCCAGGAAGCAGAACTTTGGAGCTCTCGGGATGCTGTGATCTGGCAGTCTGGACTTCTTTTGTTTCTGGAAGCGATGGAATGCTGCCCAATGTAGGTACCAGTGGATACAATTGATCTAGGTATTTCCATCGATCACAGTTTGGCTGTCTAAACAAATCTCATGTTTGTCAACACAACAGACCTTCCTCGTATTTCGTAGGCCTGTGATTCCTACTTTGGAAAAATGTTGGATATGACAAGGAATGACAAGCAGTACATGACAAACTTGAGACAGTACTTATTCAGAATCCAACCTAACCATCATGATGTACCATATTACATTGATTTCATCAGGCTAAAAAAATACAGCACAATCAACATTGAGGGGGAAAATAAAGCTTTATTTCCAACATGTAAGAAAAGTAGCCAAAGTCATTGAAATATCAATGCTATGAACCCTACTTGAATTTACATCTCTGAAGGATGAATGACAAACACCCTGTAGAAGGTAAAATACTTAGTGCAAACAGCCTCTCTTGGACACAAGGAAAAATGTCCCAATAACAGGGAGGCACTGTCCTCCACTCAATAAACTATACACAAAAGGTTAAAGCTTTTTTATTTAAAAAAAACGCTATTGCATAAAAACATTTGAATTGGTTTTGAATGTAACTATTCCTGTGTATGAACATAAAGTTTGAACAAAAGAATTTCAAAATATTTTAGTCTAGCAAAACTTTGGCTGTGGGGCTCCAGATAAGATGTGCAGTGCTGGACTGGAAACCAAAATCAGCCCTGGCAAAAATAATCAAACCAGCCACATAACGCTAGAGGCCGGGATTATAATGGGATCATAGGGGCATGGTTGGGTCTTGGCATCCCATCGTGCCGTGAAAGCAGCTCCCCAGCCTACTGGAGAAATGCCAGAGCGGCAGAAAGACCCGCTCAGCCCTGAAAGTGCATACACGGTCATTTTACACATGGCGTACGCCCAAATGATCTTTTCTTTGCTCAACATTTATCCTGTTATATTTGTCCTTGCTTTGTGCCTCAATAACACATTGTGTCCTTAATTTGAAAGCCTTATTCTTGTTTTTTCTCCAGTAAAGTACACATTGAAGGTACTGGAGAAGGGTAGTAGTACTACTCTGCACTTGAGCAGCAGAGACCCATGCATCAAATAGGGTCCATTTTACCTGAGGAATCATACTCTGAACAACAGAGGTATTGTCACAGGCCTCGGTCACCTAATCTTCCCCTAGAAGATGTGGCTCAACATGCACCTGTGGAGCAAGAACCCCATTTCCACCTTTACTCCTGAAAATAAGGCATGGTCCCTGATCCCTCTCGCCAAGGATGGGCCGAAGCCTCCCTGCACCAGCTTGGCCACCTCTGCCAGAATAGGTCCACTACACCTGTTGCCAGATTCCCGGGCCACATACGCTAGCCTGACCTCAATTCAGACTGTGGATGGTCCTAGCCTCCTCCCACCAAAGTGTGAACATTTAGAATTTATTACAACAACATTTACTTCTATAGAAAACCATCTAATTGTTCCTGCGAAAAAGGTGCATTAGTACAATTCCAACACACAAATCGACTACAAACAGCACATCTCAAGTCTCAGGTACTCTGTCTGAGACAATGTAAAAGAGGAGTACTATACCTAAACTACACCACGTTTCTACTTGAGGGTTAAGAAGGAAACAAGCAAAGTGAACTGTGTAGGGGTCAAAAATGCAGAACTACCATTAAATTAAAAAAAGTATCTGTGCAGTGCAGGTTAGGGAGTGCTAATTATATACAGTTCAGATTGTTTTTATTTATTTTTTTGGAACAATGAAATAAAGTTTTGATAGGAATTGAGATATGAGCTGCCCTTCTTTTTATGATTAATTAGGTCTATTACATTTTTCACATCTTCAGTGCATATTTAAGAAAAATGCACCAGAAGACCGATACATTTTTACTCTGTTGAAATTAATTTCTTTTTCCAAAACCTTAGCTGAGGTTCACCCCCCCCCCCCCTCCATATATGATCTACATCAGCAGTCCTTACTCTGTGGTTCGCGGACTTCAGAGGGTCTGTGTCTATTTTGAAAACTAGTAATCTGCAAATAATATTTAAAGTATATATACATAAAAAGCAAAAGGAAAAACTTTAAAAATGCTCAGTAAATGTGAAGGAATTTTAAATTTGAGGCTTAAAATTAAGGGTCATATTTATGAAATTGTCACGCAGCACAGCAAGTCGCTGCGCTGCATGGCAGGGAGAGGGCAGGAATGCGCCGTAATTAAAAAGGACAGGGCGCATTCCACCCTTTTCCACTGCGCTGGTGCCATTTTGCTGCCTTAGTGCCAACGCAGGGACCCTTGCACCATGGTACAAGGCTGCCTGCATTGTAAGGTGGATAATTTTTGTGCAAGAAGGGGCACCTTCCTGAACAAAAACAATAGCCCGAGACATTTTCCTCTTTTTGTGTTGCAGAATGCAGCACACATAGAAAGAGGGGGAAAAAACGAGGTGAAATAAACATATTTCTCTTCGTTATGTCACCTGAGGAGGTGTAGTTTTTTGGCGCATTCCCAGGTCTACCGCTTCTGGTAAATCTGGTAATGCATCAAAATTCATGGATGTTGCGAGGGAACATCCATGCAACACTCATGGAACGTCTCCTGGCGCAGAGTAAGGCAGTGCAGCGCTTTGATTGATGAAGCCACTCAGGGCCACGCAAGGTGGCCTTGTGGAGCTTCCTTAATCTCATTTTTGAGTTGTCACTCTTGCACCACGTTGCATGGTGCAAGAGCGGCGCAACGGGGCTCGTAAATATGCCCCCTTGTTGGTATCCTTAGCTTGATTCATGGCAGCAGGGCAAGTACAGCAAACAGTAGCATAGCTGACTGGGGCCTCAACTGACGCAGTAGTGTACGTCGGCAAAGAGAGGATGCATTAAAATCAAAGAAAGACTACGCGATACGCAATGCCCACGCATATCACTTTGGCTTTTAAAAATAAATCAAAATTTTGAATAGCTGCAGCCTTTCCATTAAACGTTTGAGCTTTGTACATTGTTTTGTTTGTGATTTATATAAAATATTTATCAAAAGGTTAAGAACTGTTGGTCTTCGTAAAAGGGTGTGTGATCTATTGGCCCTCGGAACATCTTAATGATAGTAAATACATAATTTGGACATTTTCTAATCTGAAGAAAAAGACTCCTGATGGAAGAGTGGGAACATTTCATGTGCTTGCGTCAAGTTATCAGCAGATCATAGTGAACCAGAAAGGACAGTAGATACAGTTGATGATTTTGGCATTATAAGGGGTTTGTCACAGAGTCTTCTAGTGAGAGCACTCAGACTAGGATCTGAAAGTACAGACCTGGTGCATGTGTGCCGTAAAGCTGATCTGTCCCAGTCTAGAAACCTGAGGGAGGAAGCTAAGCAGGTTCTGATTTTGATTCTCCCGAGAGCTTAGGTTTCCCGTCCCTCACACCAGGTGCACTGCATAAAGAACTGCAGTGCTGCATTGCATTAAATGGAGAAAATAGTGCTGTACCAGACTTAGTAAATTGCCTGCCTATGGCTTCATCTGTGGCACGTGTGCGAAATCTGGCTGTTCTACTCAGCCTGACGCTAGGGGGCAAAGGTGAGCCAGCACTGTCTATCCAGAGATTTGTACATCTTCCTGTCCAAATTCCTATGTGTAGACAACAGCACAATGATCAGATGGGTAAGATGAGGTTTTACGGTAAATTACACATAGGTTTTTCAGGCGATATGCTGCTTGATCCTTTTCTTGCACTTGGGTTAGGGTTTGAGGCAAACCTTTACTTTAGTAAGCCTGGCCTGCTCCAAATACGTACCCTTGCGTACATGGGCAAGGATATGGCGCAAAAAGGGTAGGTTTCTGCGCAAGGATCAGCTTTCAGGGCAAAATGGGTTCTGCTCAGAAAAGTTGACCCTTTCAACTGATATTATTTGAGCCGCTTTGCATCACAAAAGTGCACACCTTTAGTAAATCAGGATCTACATCTTCATGGCAGAAGTTTTGTAGGCCATATTCTTGCTCCTCTTAAAACCTTTGGAGTGGAACGTGCGTGGGCAGCACTCTTGTGAAATCAACAAAACGGGAATTAAGAAGGCCTTCTATTGACAAACAAGTGCATCCAGTGTTAGTCAATGAAAGAAAGATTCTACCCTGTTGGGTTAGAGCCTGGTCTCTTGTGACTGATGGACTAAGGCACTTCTGAATAACGGAGCCTTATAGATTGGCCCTAAAATCTGCGACATGCCTATACGGGTACCACAAACAAGACCAGTCTTCTGCGGAAGTACTACCCAAGGACTAATTTTATGGGCAATGTGTTCTTCTAGGATAAGTTTGAACTGTGGCCAAATACTAACACGGGCAAAGAAGTCTTCACTGATGGCAGCTTTTGCCAATGTCTTGATCGCAACACAAGGAACAAGCATTGTAAAGCCAGTAGCTCTGGGTTTGATAAGTAACAACAGGTATGCACAAATGTACATGTGCTAGCAATGAG
Organism: Calotriton arnoldi; assembly: GCA_963921515.1. NCBI lineage: Eukaryota > Metazoa > Chordata > Amphibia > Caudata > Salamandridae > Calotriton > Calotriton arnoldi. Next base: position 1,864,040 of record CAWUFW010001484.1, on the reverse strand, counting down.
GAGCCAAAAGAGAGTAACGGAGAGAGATGTAAAATGGTCCCCCATGCATAGCAATGCACGCACTCCATTGGAGGCAGAAAAATACACCCAAACAGCCAATAACATGAGGTAAGCTGCTCTGACTGAAAGTCTGAAGCCAATGGCCAAAGAGGCTGGTTAAAAAGTCAACGGTTGAAAGGGGTGGACCCAAAGCCTACTGTGTATATCAGAAGCAGCACCTATGCTGTCAGACACAGACTAAATAAAAGGAGAGGGTCTGTGTCAAACCAGCGAAGTGACAGAATTCATTTAAAGTAAGATGAGATTTTGCAGGCCGCATACGACGAGAGACTGTGCCTGAGTGGTATGCAAAAATCTTTGATATTCGATTATTTGGTTTTTGAATGAGGGCTGTGGAAATAGTTCATTCTCTACACATTTGATATAAATGTTATCTAAAGCAGATATTTTGGTTGAGATGTAGGATCAGAGACTCACAGGACCTATGGATTAGTATATCATTAGTTTAAAACGTATGCGATTGCAAATTCCATGGCACCTATGCAGATGACTCCGTATAATCGTTGTTCTACTCAAGTCAAGCTTCGGACCGTCAGTGGCACAAAGAGTAAAAAGTTGGGCAAATAAGGCAACAAAATATGCATCCGTTCACAACAACCTGCATCCAGCTCACTGATGTAGTATGTTACTCAGCCAATGTGGGAGTGAGGAAATGAAGGCCCTATCAGCCATGAGGAGTGACGTCACGCATGTGGGATCATGGAGCATACTGTATAGTCCTAGGTTCTTTGGCTCGGTTGTGACCATTGTATGTAGTCCTTTTCTGACTGTTCTTGTAATCGTGGCCACTGTATCTTCGTAGGTGCTTAATGCAACTCTTCAAACCTACTTGTTTACAAATATCCCTGAATTTGTTTTAAAAAGGTTTTTTCCAGCCTGCTGCTTCTGGTGTGTGGTTTTCTGTGTATTAGGGGTAGGTAGAGGTGAAAGTCGTGATCGAACCTGTAAGTTATTCCATCGGATGGTTTTTGGTTAGAATTCAGAAAATCAGGGCAAAATGGAGTTAGTCCTTCAACTAAAGAAGTTTCTTGTTGCCTAACAAGAACCTCTGGCAGGTTTGTGGTATTTACACACAAAAATGGGTGCCATATTAATCTTTGACCAAAAAGGTAAGGTACCATTTTTATTCTATCTGCTAGCCCATCATCTGCAGATGCTCCCTTCCTATACCTTTGTCCTAACTGTCAAAGACAGTTGATCGATACTCATAGTGAAGCTGGCTGTCGAAGGTCAGAACTTAAGACCTGCTATGTCCACAACTTGACTGAGTTACTCATGGTCAGACTCTTCCTTTGCAGATTTTACTCAGTTTAGTCATCGAGGGGAGGGGGGGTTATAGAGGGTGGGAGAATGGGGTATATCAAAGAATGTTATCCCATTGTTCATAAACCGCCAGGTCCAATATGCCGTTTGACACCGGGTTGAAGGGCTTTCCTCATTCCCCATTAGGTTAATGTTCAGATTTTAAGTAATAAATCATCACATGAAACCTTTTGAATTGCCTGAGGTGGACCATATGGATGATGATGCTGGGATTACAAGTCAAAACTACTGAAGACTGGACAAGTTTGGGGCTTGTTCCCTCTTCTCAGGAGAGGACTGCCGCAGACGAGGACTGAAGCACAGTGTTCTGGCAGGGTTAAGCAGTAGACCCTACTCCACTAATTCTGGGAAATATATGAAGTGCTTCTGTTTGGAGCTTTCATTCTGCCACCTCTTCCTTGGTCTATAATCCAAGTGTTTGATGGTTTAGGGCTCACTTTCTGTTTCAAGCTTGGAGTTCGTCACCTCTTGCTCGTTCTCTACTAATTCTAGTGTTGATGTCTTGGTTTAGAGCTGACTTTGTTTTAAGCTGTGATTCTGCCACCTCTTGCTCGCTCTCTAATTCAAGTGTTTGATGTCTTAGGTTTTACAAGTGACCTGAAGCCCGTCTCACCGGGCTCGGACTATAAGACAACTACCTCAACTCCCACTAAGTTGTTAAACAAGCCAACTCAGTGCAGACGCCCACGAAAGGCAGAAACTAGGTCAGATTACTGGTTTCTTTCACTTTAAATTACCCTTTCCTAAAAATAAAACAAATCTTCGAGCAATAAGGTGCTCTCTGAACATTTTGATACAGCAATCAAATAAACACAAAAAAATTGCTTTGATAAGTCTTAGAACTTGCCTCATTTGATTGTTCAATGATTGTCACAAATTGCACTTTTTATTTTCCCTTTAGCCTACCCCTGTTCCCTTTCACCCACTCACAATTGAAACATATGAACAGACGCCCCTTGGATGTTTCACACACGAAAGAACGTGAAGACCAGGCGAGAGTTAGGTCAGCTGTCAGTCAAAGAGGTGTTGGCCAATCTCTCTCTCGAGTTCAAATGGTGCCAGGCGAGGAGGGTGAGTGCACAGAGGTCACGGGGTTCCACATGCGACATGATGTTCCAACCGCATTCTCTAGTAACTGTAGAGGGAGAGTGGAGTGTCCTCCATCATATCATCCTAAGAGAAAGAGAACAAAGTTATAGCATTGAGGTCAGCACACTAATCAATACAATCAAAGGGCCCGATTCACAAAGGTAAACTTGCACTTGTGTAAGTTTTCTAGTTTTCACAAAGGTAAACTCAGACCAAAGTCTAACTTTACTAGTAGTATCTTACCTTTGTGAATACCGAAAAGTAGTAAAGTTAGACTTTTGGTCTAAGTTTACCTTTGTGAATCGGGCCCATAATCTGAGGTTTTGTGTGCGAACAGGGTTAACCAAAATGAGTGGACGCTTTACTGGTGGAATGGAATTCAACTGCTTTCTGCACGTGAATTTTGTACCGCTAGAATTACTGTTCAATCTGCCTATAATGGTATACTTTGGAAAACCACGTGACCCTCTTAAACTTCAGATAAAGTCTATGAGGCCGTGAAGGAGCCCAGCAGGAAATCAAAACGGCCTAAACAAAACAAGGGTTGGCAAAGCTGATCGGTCTTGCCTTTGGATCCCATTGGCTTTGCCAGTGCTTTTTGCCAATGCTGTGCACCATCGGCAACAAACGATAAAGAAAAAAAATGTGTCGGGACATGATGGGTGCATAGCTAGTACGCTCCATTACGATATTAATGGCCATGTCATTCATGTGCACGCATGCGTAATGATGTATGCACCTGGGCCCATATTTATCAGTGTTGCATTGCCACTGGCGACGTGTCACTAAAGTCAGATTTATCAAGCCACGCAAGGACACCTTGTGTGGCCCTGCATGGCTTGATACATCTGGAGTACAGCAAATCGCTGCCTTGCGTTACTCTGCCTTCATGGGTAGAGTGTAGGTATTCTCATGCATCTACCCATGGATTTTGGGGCGTTCCCAGATTTACCACTAGTAGTAGACGTGGGAATGCGTCAAAATGCTACGCGTTTTCAATTGCACTAAGGTCTGGATTCAGACGCATGTCCTCCCCGTTCAAACTCCCCTCGCTGTGCCTCATTTTGGAGTTTAAGTCAAAATTTAGATGTGTAGCGTGCATTGCAGTTGTGTATGTTTATGCACTCGTGAACCTCAAGTGCCCTCTATTGTGAATCGCCTGTAATGAACACGTGTACATCTATCAAATCCATACAAAAGCCTCACTTGCTCATGGAAAACTCTATGAATTGGTTCCAACACTTTCATTATGTATATTTGGCTTTAAAAAGTGAATCAAGCTCCTAACGTCCGCCCAACTACTTCTAAGCACTTGAACAGAGCTCGTGGAAGGTGCAGGAGGCGCTGGGAACCACAAACACAAAATAGCTTATATTTTCTACAAAGTTTGCTAGAATTGAAGAACGAACATATTTTAAACTTCTTTTAAGTAGCTCTTTTGTGCATGATGTTATAAGTGCCTATTTTGCATGTAGATAAAGAAACCAAGGCACAAGCAGATGGTGGTTTGCGAGAATGACACAACGTGTACGAGTGGATCTGAATTATCATATTCCGACCAGGGACATCTTAGAGATTTTGGGGGCCACTGTTCGGAACAGCTTTGAATTTATGATTCAATTTCAGCTCTTTCATGCCTTTTTTGGCCAGGTCACTGACCGTGCAGAGGCACACTCCTCCAAATTCTAAATGTGTTTGCATCTAATATTCAGGGATAGTGACGTGTGTTTTCCATATTGTAACAAAGCAGCAGCTCATTAATACCACTACAAATAATCTCTGTGACTTCCTCCCCTTTCTCGTATGTGGATTTTGCATGAAACAAACACAACATTTCTCTGCAAAATGTCTGTAAGAGACTCTTGCACATCACCCATGTTAAAAGTAAATGAAAAGAAATAAACAGTATTTAAAATTATCCGTTTAAGATTGAAGTTCATCTGGGCAAGATCTGCAGAACAGAGCTTGCTCTATCAGGGGCCCTCTGAAAGGCTGGGGCCCTGGGCCAGAGCCCGCTTTACCCATGCCTTAAAACATCTGATTCCGATGTATGCTAACCCAGGCTGCCTCTATCATAGCTCTCGACCCATGGCAAGCCTGTTATTCCCTGAGGGCGCTGGCAATGTGTCGGCCTCAGCGATGCCGCCGCCAGCTGATATCCAAGAAGGTCCGGGTTGAGGACAGATCCATCAGTAAACGCTAAAACCAGAGGCGATATCAGTAAACATGGTGAGCTCTTGTATCCACCACCTTCTTGTCACGGGTCTGAGCCATTTACCTTTCAAGACGCAAGCAGCGGACGCATACTGAACCCCTTAGCTTTCAAATTACACGGACTGGAAAATGCAGGCTTTCTGGCTCTCAATTACAGTCGGAGTGGTTGGTAGAGAAGGAGAGCAGGGGCGAGGCGCCAAGCTGTGACCGGGGTTCACAGAACCGCTCTCTGGAGTTTCTCCTGGTGTCACGGACTTCATGCCGTAGGAAGAGCTGAGCAGGTAATCTCTATTCGTGCCATAGCAGAGCAACCACTGCCAAAGTCAATCTCGACTTACGGGCCTATTGAAGAGACCCAGCCGCAGCAGCCATGTCATGGCACCTTCCATGGAACCCCCCCCCCCCCCAGACATCGCCCTGCAGGTGGGTGCAGCCACTCACTGCACCTGCCTGCAAGAGACTCTCTAATCCCTTTTGAAAGTGCAGGTGGGTTGCAGCCTGCACAGAGAAAGACTGAGCAGTTTTTACTTCTGCTCCATATTTCCCTTGAATGCATTGCCCTGGGTGAAGTGCGAGTTCGCGACTGACCTGAGCGCAGCGCATTCTTCATGGCAGGGTACATTTTTCCTGTTCGCACCTGGTGCACCAGCTTAAAGGTGCCCTGTGGCGCAGACAGGGAAAGTGTGTCCTTTCTGCAATATGGGCCCAGGTTTATCAGTCGTCAAACTTGTGAGCTTTCAAAATGGAACCCTGTTTTTAGGCTCCCCTACTGCCCCCTACTTACTCCTGGACGACCCAGGTATGTGTCTTTTTTCTAAAACGTGAGGGACAGGGCTGTAAACCTGCATGCAGCCACCCATGGTCTGCACTGGAACTTTATCTGCCATCTAGTGTCCGCAGAGACAGCTCTGGATCATAAGAATCTGTGTCTTATGATCACAGAAAATTGAGTGCTATGTCCCCACTTCAATAATCATTTTACAATTCAGCATATATAGTTGTAGTCCACCCCTCCATTTAACAGTTATTTCATTCAACACTAAGGGCCTGATTACGAAAGTGGCGGTACTGGAACTGCAGTCGAAGCGGCGTTGGATTTCCCGCCGCACAGTTTGTGGTCCGCACGCCAAACTACCATGTTGGCGGTCTGTTGAAGGAAAGACCGACGGAGTCCCGCCGATGCTGCCAGCCATTCGCAGACCACTGCGACTGCGGTAGGGGGAAAACAGCTGTCAGAAGGCGGTAAAGACAAGTTCACCGTCGTCGGAATTATGAGTTCGCTTTCAGTCAAGCCGACCGTGGTGGGCAGACCGCCTGCTTCGAGTCGGCAGAATCAAAGGAATTGGTGTGCATACTCACCCTTTCCTTCAGTCTCCCACGTGGATCCCTTCCTTCAGGGCCCCCTTCACAGCAGCATCTTGACCCCGACGAAAACGACTGTTTGCGCCAAAATCCAGATAAGTCCGTTTTGCAGTATTTACTTATTGACTGGACTGGGCACATATGGTCCAGACTCTAGCAATGGGAAAGTACTGGTAGTAGGTATTTTTTGCACACGTCATGCATACGTGTACATTTAACACTTGTGCAGTCAAAATATACACACCAGCATAGACACATGAAAAAATATTCCCCGCGGTCAGAAACACTGCCGCTGGCCCAGCGGTGACATCGTAATACGGCGGGCGGGAGATAGCTGCCGCCACGGTATGGCAGTAAGACCGCCAACCTGATTTCTAGGGTTAAGGACATCCCTTTCAGGGCCCTAGTATTTTTCAGACACCTATGTCAGCTTCTTGCATGGCTCTGCGTTCCTGGCGCGGAAAGTCGTGTACAGAACTGACGTCAGCGCGCAGGGGCGGCGTCTAAGTACTGCCTGCGACGTCATCCCGGCGATCACGACGCCGACGACGGACGCGGAGCCGCACGACGCCGACGCGCAAGGGTACTGCTACGCAAAACCTTTCCGGATCCAGCCTGACGCCTGGGGATATTCTAAGGTAAGGAATCTGTCACTAACTACTGTCTCTTACAGATATATCGTTACACAAGTTAGTAACTTGTGCATCAGGCCCATAGACATCTATTAAGCTGATTAGGGGAAATTTTGTTGGTGTGCCATGTTGAGAATCTCAAGAGATTTCTTGTTCCGACTTACAAATTAATTCCCACTATCCCATATTTATGCTCTCGCTCAAATAAAATATTTATGTATTTACCAGTCATGATGGTGCCTCCCACCACTTCAGACAACCTTGGTTTAAATAAATGTAGTCGCCCATTTGCAATTATTTAATTTAACGTGGCGCAGCAAGAGAATGCATGAAAGGAAAAGAGCAGAAATGCTCGATATTTACAAAGATATAGAGCATTGCTGCTCTCCCCTTACATTGGAGCTGCAGAGCCCTCATATGCCAGGGAGCATGACAAGCAGGATGCAGGCGGCCGTCACCAGCACCTGCGCAACCGTGTCCCACAGAGCAGCCCAAAAGGCACACAATTTCACCGACCGCAGTGCCAGGCTGGTAGAAGAAAACATCTACTTCCTTAAGGTATCCAGCCTTAGGGATTCCCTATTCGGGGGTACGGAAGGGAAAGCGCCATGGGAAGTGGAGGCTTGGACTACTAAGCTCTCCGGGGTAGGGTGTTGCTTGAGGAAGTTTGGGTCCCCTGGAGCAGGGCGGTGGCAGAGGCAATCATCCTGTTCCCAGGAGCCCCTGTGCCGGGCTTGGACCAGGTCAGTAAGGGCTTCATTAAAGTGGAGAAGCGGTTCTGAAGCGGACACTCCCAGCTGAAGCATCTCCGTCAAGACATTAGTCTTAACTGCCACAGAGGACAGGCTAAGGTCCAGGACCTCTGCCGCCCTCCTCCCTACCGTAGCGAAGGACACTCCCACCTCCGTAGTGACGGGAGGGGGGGCGGGGGGGGGAGAAAGCGTGCCAGTATCTGGAGAAGGGTCCAGTCAGCTGGCTTCCGCTAAATCCCTAAACCAGTCCACATTAGGGTCAAAGGGCTGGTATTCTTCAGGGGCCAGCAGTCCCTCCTAATCCTCCTGAGTTCCAGTCCATAGGAATGGGGCTCATGCTCCAGACTGGAAGGCATGGCTCCAGACGGCGCCAGTGTCGGGCAACTCCCATCCGGCTCCGCGGCAGAGTTAGGGATCAGAATGGGGGTGGCATCGGGAGCATCAGCATCTGGACCAGCGTCAGGGAAGGTTGAGGTGGCACGACCAGGTCCGGTCCGGATCCATCCGTGGATTCAAGGGGCCCAACTGGTGCAGGGGTCAGAGACAACAGTGTGGATCTAGCAGGTGCCCCTCCTGACCCCCCCCCAGGGCCTGAAGGCGCGCTGGCGGGCCTCTCAAATATGAGGTGTATGACCTCATAAAACTCTTGAAGTTAAGCGGGGGTTGCACCAGCTCCCGGAAACTCAGGAAAGTGCAGAGCCGACCCAGGCATGGGTGAGTTTTCCAAAGTTTTGAGCAGGGATCTACTCACTAGACACCAGGTAATTATTTTGATGTGGGAGATCTCATAGGGATTTTCTGCAGTTTGTGTATTGGGTCAGCTGGCACTCACAGAAACTTACCAACACGAGACATTTCTGAGAACTGGATGCACAGGGGAATCCACACTTATGTGTCTTGCATGAATCCCAACATGTTTTATTATACAAAACTCTGCAAGTTTGGAAGTATGGATAAAAACTGCACTGCTTCACTTTTTTGTGACAGAAAATTGCAGAAATTCAGGTGAATGACAAAAGCCCTACCATCCAGTGTTCCTGTGCTTCTTCCAAAAAGAATAGTACTCTACGTGTTGTGGATGGGCCTATTGCTTGGGGAAGGAAATTGCCAAAATTGTGTTCATATAAAGATCACCTTGACTTCACATGGTCACATATTTGCCTGATTCTGTCAGAGACAGGCCAACCCACATTTTTGCTTAATTTGTTGGATTACTAGATGGAGAGTTTTGCTCTTCCCCAATCATTCCTGGAACTTTCCTTCACAGTAGTGGGAGGAAATCTTTCAAAAAAAAAATAATTCACCTCTGCACGGAGTTCTGGATAAGGAAACGTAGTGGCATCCTTGCAAGCCACACCACCAAAGACTCCTCCAGGTGTCTAGTGTTCACAAATGTCTTAGGTTGGTATGTTTTAGTTGGTGCCAGATGACCCCATGTCCAGATGTCCGTTTCTGTGCCCCAGGAAAGAGGCTAAGAAAAAAATCAACAGTGTCTCCAGACTTCTCGATGGAGCACAGACATGAGTATTCGTCTGGACCACAAAAGGATGTTGTTTTTTCTCTGAGGCTAAGAAAAATCCAACCTGCATCCAAGCTCATTTCTGGTGCCCAAACGTGTGTCTGCTCCCCAGTAAGGAGCTGGGTGTTGCATGGATTTTTTCCGAGGGTAGGAGATATGCCTTTTCTGAGTGGTCACCCCAGAATGTTTGCTTTTTATGCTGGACCCTATATTTGTGCTGGCTTTAGCACTCTATGCACTTTATCCCTGTTAAACAGTTGTAAAATGCCTGTGTTCCCATGTTAACCATGATTAAATTGGCTCATTTAACTTGCCTGTAAGTCCCTAGTATATGGTTTAAAAAGTTCACCCAGGCCCTGGAAGTTAAATGCCATTCGTGGACTGCAGCACGTATTATGCCATGAACTAGTGTAACAAAAGAAAACGTGATTTAAGGCCTGCCCTGTGTAGCTTGAGTGATGCACTGTGACTTGTCAAAATAAACCCATTTGACAGATAAAAACCTCCCTTTTAAATATTATCACCCCTTTGTGGGTCTTGTAGACCACAAAGTAGGGTGCATGGTATTTAAAAGTAGGACATGTAGAAATTTACAGTTAACATGTTCTTGCAAGTGACTAGCACCCAAAAGCTATTTTCACTGTAGGAAGATTGGCTGGCCCTTACAGAAACACTAAAAAGCAATATTAAATACTAATAATGCATCTCGGGAATGGGACCAGGCAGAAAACGAATTAAACCACTATATTTATTAGTTATTAAAAATTCAATTCAATGGTGAAGTCATATTTTCTAATAAATATTAAGGAAAAGTAACATTTTAGAAAGTTTCCCTTTAACTTCCTGAACTGTAAGACGGCTAATTAACATAAGCCTCTGACAGTTCTCTGCCTAGCCTTGAACAGGGGGAAAAATGTGTGAAATGCCTCCCAGGAGCAAGCAGTAGGCTGACTGGAGTTCTGAAGAGTCACCTATGCCCATTCAAAGAATATGCAGAATAGGATTGTGGGCCATCCTTTCTGACACTACAGTGCCAACTCCTGCTTGACAGGTTGGTTGAGCTACATGTAACATTTGGGGGCACACTTGAAAGGCTGCAGAAGAACCCTGCTTTGGTCCTAAGAGACTTCTGTCTCTGGGCCTATTGTAAGTATACTGCCTGCCTCAAACTGGATATTAAAGTCAGAGGCGAGAGAACACTCGGATTAACATTGTACATTCACCCCTCCCCCAAGTCCTCAGCGCCCAAGTTTAGCGTGGCAGAAGACTTTTGCCATCTTGGATTTGACCCGACACATTTCATTTTCAGCCTGTCTCAGGTAAAGCAAACAGTAACTACTACAAAAATAGGTAGTTCAGGGCCTAGGACATTTTAACCCATTGGTATGGGAGCATCCAGGAGTCACTTCCACTAGCTTATGCCAATTATAAATGTAGCATCTCTAGGCACCCACCTCAGTACATTTTCTGGAACTGCAAAAGAACAGAAGAGGACTGGACCTTATGTCTGAGACCTGAGAGGAGCCCTGAAGGACTGGATGTGCTCCCTCTTGTACCCAGGAAAAGAAGTGGACTCCAAGAGTCAGCTGGCAGACGTCCTGTGTGGCTACAGGAAGACAACAAGCTGCAAAAGGTCTTTTCTTGGAAGTACCCAGCTGACCAGTGGCAACTGGAACTGGACCCCGCTGTTGGCCTCTGGTGTCACCAAGTGCCTCCCAGAGGTCCGTGGGGTCTTAGAAGTGTTAGTTGGGACTTAAATAAGTTAGAAGGTAAAATCTTTAATCAGGACGTACCTGGCTGGTGTATCTGACCTGCGCTCCATCGGTCTACTGTGACCATGAACTATCATTGGTGCGTTCTGCTTTTTGGCATTATTTTCCATTTAAAAACTTGTATCTCTGGTTCCCCTTGTTGGACTTTTCTCATTTTGGTGTAATTTTGTTTATTAAATCTAACTCTGTTTGGTACTGCCTAAACACCAAAGTTAAGCCTGTCTGCTCTCTGCCATAGCTGCCAGGAAGTTGGGCTCAGATTAATTTATTGACTTTAAGGGTTCACACTGAGGTTGTGATTATTTCTTGAAGTGTGCAGGCGCCCACCCCAAATAACAATCTAATTCCTTACATTGAGACTAAGTAAAAAATCCAAACTGCATCCAGGCTCCTCTTTGAAAGGCAGACCTGTGCGTGTCTGGACCCCAGCAAGGAGCCAAATGATGTTTCAATTTTCCAAGACCAAGAAAGAATTCAACAGCATCTGGGCTCCTCCTCCTAGTGATGTTACTTTCATGTTAATTGGATGGGCCGGAGGTAAGGACTGGGTCACCTTATTACAAAGTTTGCCGGTACCCAGAAAAAACTGTGCCAGCAAACCTCTCCCCTGCCGACAGGCCAAGGAGCAGTATGTTCCCCATCAGGTTGGGGGCAGTAAAAAAAGATTAAAATACAGCCACTGGGGTTTTGAGAGCCCAAGGCTGCCCCATGGTGTATATTTGTACCATAAGAGCATGCTGTGAACACCCTTTCATGATGTATACACATGTCCGTAGGGAGGCCAAGAGGTAAACTGAGGCTTTCCCTGGAACCCACCTCAGCCATCAAATATGAGCAGCTATAGCTTTTGTTAGCTTTTCTCTAGAGAACATTCACATTTTAATACTGAGGAAATGTGTTAGGTTAATTTCAATGCATCCATAAACTTTTATGTCCTGGGCAACTGATTCATCTCTACCATTAAATGTTTGTCTTTAATGATACTTGTATCTGTCTTTCAACAACCTAACTCAAAAAACATTCACACTGTGGTATGGTCTTCACCCATCCAATAAACATCTCTCTGGTTCGAACAATTGCTGCATCATTGTCAACTTAATAACCAACTTATACCGAGGCTTGGTTCTCCAAATCCTCATCCACTTCTACTTTCTGATAATTATTAGGATAGAAAATGCAGAAGTGGAAGTGGTTTAGCCATCGTGTTGAAAAGACCATGGACTCATGGTCTTAATTTCTGATCCATCACCTCCTTCTAAATCTACCTGTTACTGCACTGCCTCTTGCCCAAGAAAATCATTCACTGGGCACTTCTCTAAACAGAGTGTTTCACTACACCCTCACCCAGTTACTTTTCAGGTGACTTCAATGTGCATTTGAATTAAGTTCAAAGCCCACCAATAGATTCATGCCCCACCTACAAAATCTGACCCAATGCTATTCTTCTCCCACATTCTACTCCACTTACCTCTTCAAGCATTCTCATAATACTCCTCACACCTTTCTCATCAAGCAGCTCAAATGATTAGCAAAGGCCATCCAACATAGATAACCTGAACATACCAGCAAAGGCCAGGTTGACCCGTTCTTTACACAACTTCCTCAAAGGTGAACACATTTGTGAGGGAGATGTCTGCTTATGCTGTTTAGAACTACATACTGACAAGCAAACAGCATCGACTATGGAAAATAATACACACCAGACAAGATTACTTCTGGGCGCACATAAGTTGTGTCTACATCCTGGGTTTAGCCTTCTTCCTCTTGTACCAAGAGAGACCGTTGAGCACTACAGCAGCAACAGTTGTGTTATGTGTGAATGTGTGCATGAGAGTGTGTTTGTAACGTATTGTATTATCATGTATTTATGTAGAGCAGTGTTAGTGATTTTTTTTTTTAAAACACAGGACTTATCTAACAATTTACGTATTGGCACTTGTTTATGTATGTGCATTTGTTATTTACATTATTATAACACTTTTTAGTAGGTGTTTGCAATGTAAACAGTTATGACATTATTTTACATTAATTTCATTTTTTATTTTATTGCTTTTCTTTTTTTGTTTATTTAACCTTGTATACTGTGCAATCCCTGTGGGTTATATGAACATTTCTTCTATTTATTTAACTTCATTTTTTTTAGGTGTTGGGCTTTTTGCATCATTGATTTCCATGTGATTTCTCTGCAATACCTATGAGTAGCCATGTGTGATGTGTGACTTACTCCAAGGCTTGGCTAGAGTAGATTGGAGCGTCTTCGAGCAGTAGCACTACTGCCATACAAGTGGGTCTAAAATTAGTGAATTGCAACTGATTTACACTTTGTGTTTTTTCTTCCTTTTTAATGGAAAAGTTGATTACTTTCTGTAACACCTTATCTGGTAGAGACTAACTGCCACATGCATCAAAAGTAGGATTTGCGATGACCAAATAGCGATTTTTAAGGAATTGCTATTTGGTAATTGTAAATCCTTATACATGTAGGAATCGCAATAAATTTTGCGATTCCTAAACATTCGCTAATAGCGATTTGGTAATTGCGAATCGCTATTAGCTAATGTGACTCCATTAATTCCTATGGGCCTACAGGCCCATAGGAATCAATGGGCATGCATTCGCAAATTGCGATTACCAAATTGGTAATCACAAATTGCGAATGCAAATCCAAGGGTGCCAGGGGACCCAAGGCCCCCCTGATGCACCCCCCCAAAAAGGTAAGTGTGCACATGTGGCACACAGACATGCCCTAATGGCATGTGTGTGCGCCACATGTCACTTTGAAATATGCACTTTTGTGCATTTTTCAAAGAATGCGCAAATTACGATCAACTTGAAGTTGATGGTAATTAGCGTTTCCTAAATGCACAGTTTGCATTTAGGAAATGCTTGTTGCATCGCCTTTAGGGAATCGCAAATTGCGATTACCTAAATGCATTCGCAATTTAGATAATCGCAACAAATTGAGATTACCTAATTTGCGAATGGAAATGGGTTCATGCGTCAGAAAAGGCCTTTTTCCAGTCACAAACAGTATGCGACCGGAAAAAAGGTTGATGCATGTGGCCCTAAGTCTAGCCGCAGATTCCTTACTGACCAACCCATCCTCCCAGTTATGCAAACTGTTTTCTTCCTACCAACAACATCCGTTTCTTGAAATTATTTTATGGTAAATTACCACTTGTGGTGGTTGATTCATCATCCAGTATGTTACCACTTGTAGTGTTTAATTTAAAGGTAACTATCTTTTGCACACTGTTTCTCTAGCCAGTTTCTATGGTGGCTCCGCGTTTTGGTGCGGAAATTGGTCACAGAAGAAACTGATGTTAGAGCGTTCGGGAAAGGGCTTATATCGACTGTCGATGTCACATCCGGTGGATGACGTCGCTACGGAGTTGCACAACACTGTCAACCGACGCGCGCAGGTTCTGCTGGATACATTTTCCAGATCCAGTCTGGTGCCTGGGAAGAATTCGAAGGTAAGGAATCTGCAGCCAGATGTCTATCAGATGTGGATTTTCTTCCCCCTACTGTGTAGTAGATATTCCCCATTCTCCTGGTATTCTCCCTTCACACTCCTACATTTACACCAGAAAGGCAGGAACTTGTGTGCACGGTTCTATGCACTTTTGGCAGAGAACCCCGCACAAAGGTAATACGACTGGCATGGCCCTTTATTTATGTGAAGTGCAATTTTTAGTAAGTGAAGTAGTACTAAAGAAGTACTGCTACACACACTCGTAATTGACAGAAGATCCTGCAAACTGCCAAATGTTCTTTTGCGATTGTCTCTGCACCAGTAGAAAAGGCCACATTGCCCCTTCCCAAGAAGCATCCAAGCTTAATCTCCAGGACGTCCCCAGTGGCAAATTAATCTGTAGACTGCTTTCTCTGCGTCATTGTAGAGAAAGTGGCTGCCAGCCAGCTAAATCACAACAGCTCAAGAAACAACTTCCCCTGTCCATAGGAGTCATGCATGAGGCAGAGATGCAGCAACATAGCAGCAGTCCTCTATGAGTTGGGTGATTCTCTGCGTGCTGATAAAACCTCTGAATATCTCAAATGCCCAAGACAGACAATGAAAAGAAATGAGTCTACTTTGTCCATTCTGATGGGGATTAGTGGCAGAGGTCTGGTGGTTGAGCATCCTTTCATTGCAGTACAATTCAGAGAAAAGGCATTTCAATGAAACCGTTTAATTGAAAATAATTTATCTGAAAAATAAAATTAGGGAAATGCAGATGATAGAAATACATTTCACTCTAATTTGGATATTGTTCAATATTAGGGTTGAAGATAGGATCTGAAAGAAACACGTTAGTTATAGATTCCTTACCTTAGAATTACCCCCAGGCGTCAGACTGGATCCGGAAAGTTTTTTCGTCAGCAGTACCTCTGCGCGTCGGAAGGTGGCATCGGTCGGCTCCGTGTCAGTCATCGGCGTCGTGGTTGCCGGGATGACGTCGCGGCAGCTACTTAGACGCCGCCCTCGCGCGCTGACGTCAGTTCTTTCTTTTTTGGTGCCAGCCAGCGCAGATCCGGGAAGAGCGGTACCTCAGTCATTTTTTGACTAACTTTCTCGACTTTTGTCGACGTCTTGTCTCGAGTCTTCGACTCCGAAAGGTGCACGAGGGATCCCCGGTTTCAAGGCCTGCGGATCCTGCCATCGCATTATGTCGGTGATGGATCCGCACCGCATGTGTCTTTTTTGCCTGGAGCGCGACCACGACCCAAAGTCGTGCTCCGACTGCCAGTTGTTGACGCCGAAGGATTTGCAGGAGCGATCCCGAAAGCTGCTTGAATACCGGCAGTCGGCTCCGCGCTGTTCGAGGTCTGGGTCGAGAGGGAGGTCGAGGGACCGGTCGCGAAGCCATCGCCATTCCAGCTCGAAGTCATCGAAGTCTTCGCACACTGGGTCGGGTAAGTCGAAGCATAAGAAGAAGTCGAAGAAGCATCGCCGCTCTTCGACTTCTCCTCGTCGGTCGGCCGATCCGACGAGGCGCGCGGGTGGTGCCACTTCCGCTGCGGAGCCCGAAGGGTCGACTCAGAGCTTCCCTCCCTTTCCGGGACCCGGAGCGACCTCCGCCCAGCTTCGTACGTTCTACGAGGCGATGCATGCCATCGTTGGGCGGACCGACCCTGCCGGCGCGCCTTCGGGCCCCGCGGACTCAGTTGGGGGGCCTAGGTCTTTGTTGCCGACGGCTCCGGCGCCGCAGGCCCCCCTTGGATCCAGGCCTGGATCCGGATCTGCGCCGGTTGACCTAGTTACGCCTCCACTGGCGCCGCTTCCTACGGCACCACTACCGCGTTCGGCGCCGGTCGGCTCCCCAGCCGGCGTCGACTCCGGCCTCCTTCCCGACGTGGGTGTCCCTTCTTGCACATAAACAGGGACGATTGTTTATGTGCAGGAAGGTGTCCCTTCTTGCACATAAACAATCAATAATGGCGATTTGCTACTTCTGTGTGTGCTGCGTTCTGCACTCTAATAACTAATAACTAACCATTTCTCCTTTAAAGGTATGCTACTCTACCGCCCGCCCCTAATAATGGCTTTCTTTGTAACCTCAGCCCCTTATTAGAATCCTGCGCTTGCGAAAATAAGTTTCATATTTTAGGTGATATCAACTTTCACTTGGAGGCTGCCTCAGATAATAACACCATTTTGTTGCTAGACATCACGAGCATGGCAGGACTAGTACAAACGGTCAAGGAGCCTACGCACTTGGCTGAACATACACTAGACAGATTATTCACCAATAGCACTTCGACTACCATTAAAGAGATCTTACCCTTAGACTGGACAGACCATTATGTTATCATCTTCTACCTTAAGGTCTCCCTTCTTTACCATTCCAACCTTAAAAACAGTTCTCGCCCTCACTATTGTAATTGGAAGAAAGTTGATAATAATCTGCTCAGTCGCCATTTGTTGCAATCCCAAACCAATCTGCCTGATGACGCTGAACAAGCTTCTTACCTTTTCAATAGCTAAACGTGGTAGCTGATAAACTAGCACCACACAAAAAATCCTCCATCAACAGAAAAATCCCATCGGCCCCTTGGTTCTCGGAAGCTCTCAGACTTCAAAAACAAAATTGTTGAATACAGGAAAGACGCTGGAGAGCTCATTATAATGAGAAGGAGCTTTCTCTTTATAAGATCTTGCTAGCTAAATACAAAAACCCTATTTTTAAAGAAAAATTTACCTACTATTCTCAGGTAATTGAGGGTGCAAAAAACTCCTCCAAAGAACTCTTCCAGGTGGTAGCTAAACTTACCACTCATCCAGGCACTGCCGCAATGGAGCACTCCTAAGCGTTCTGCGAAACCTTAGCTCTGAATTTTCAAAAGAAAGTAGAGCAGATCTACTCCATCTTTGAAATAACCCCTAGGCCAGTGGCACAGGAATGCAACGACCTACCCCATTTTCTAGCTCCCCGGTATTCTCAGAATTTGCTCCAGTCTCCAGCGATCAGATAGCTGCTTTAATCAAGATGGCAAAATCTGGATCTCCTCTAGACCCTTTCACCCCCATGGTCTTCAAGCAAGTCCCTGAAATCCTGGGAAACAGTCTTTCTACCATTTGCAACTCTATGTGTAAGGAAGGAGTCTTTCCTTCCATGTGGAAAAGGGCCTCAAAACTGCCTCTTTTCAAGAAATCCAACCTGGACTCAGCGGATCCCAACAACTATAGACCTATCTCGCGTCTCCCACTTCCGGCCAAGCTGGTGGAAAAGGTCATGAACACTCAGCCAACTGTCTACATTATAATCACCACCTGGATGAGACACAGTTTGGCTTTAGGCCAGGCCACAGCAAAGAAATGATCAAAGCCACTGACGAAATTAGGGTGGTACTAGATGGGGGGGGGTGCAGCCGCTCTCGTCCTTCTCGATCTGTCAGCAGCGTTCGACACCGTCGACCACAAGCTGTTGATCAATCCCCTGAGCTAGCTAGGAATTAAAGATAAAGCTTTATCTTAATCTCATCCTTCCTATCAGGCAGACTTCACTCGGTAGCCCTCAGCACATACGAGTCCCCCTCCTTTACAATCCTTTGTGGGGTCCCTCAGGGCTCCTCAATCAGCCCCACTCTTTTCAATATTTGTGTGTCGGAGCTGGCATCTCTGATCAGATCCTTTAGATTGTCATTAACGTCCTATGCTGATGACACCCAAATCGGCATGTCAGTTCACAAAAAAGGCGCGTCAGTTGCTACTCGATTCCATGACTACATGCTGTCCGTCAGTGCCTGGATGAGTTCACACTGCCTTAAACTGAACTCAGGAAAGACCATGATAATTCTGTTTGGAAATCTCTTCCCTCACTGGTCATCAGCTTGGTGGCCGGATGAACTGGGTTCATTACCTACCCCAGTGACGAAGGCTATAAACTTTGGAGTGATAATTGATGACAAACTAAACTTCGAGCCTCCGGTAAATGCGGTCAACCTCTTCCAGTTTTTACTTACTAAAACGTTTTAAAAATCTTGCCTTTTATTCCCGAGCATAGTAGAAAGACCATTATCACCTCTCTAGTCCTATCTAAGTTAATTACTGTAATGGCCTTTATCTTAATACGTTAGAGAAACAGCTAACAAAACTGCAAATGATACAGAATGCTGCTGCTAGGCTTCTTCTGGGTATCCCAAAATTCCAAAAAGTGGCTAAACACATTCGTAATCTGCACTGCCTTCCACAAGCCACATCAAGTTCAAGGCCTTATGCATCACATATAAGATGGTGCACAACACAGGCCCTCAGTTTGAGAGGGTCATTGAAGTGGTATTCCCCCAACAGATGCCTTCGCTCGGAAGGGGCGAAACTTATGCTCCTACCCAGGACCCGAAAAGCTAACTGGGGTGGCAGAAGTTTCACAGTAGCTGCCACCAAACTTTGGAATAGCCTGCCTAGGTCTAACTTTAACGACTTTCAGGAAGGAACTTAAAACCTGGTTATTCTGCAATTAGGGCAAGTTTCTCTCACTCAGGACTGCTAGCGCCAAGACACCGGTTGGTATTCGTGCGCTTAACAAATCACTATAACATAACACATAGAAGTAGCAAATCGCCATTAATGATTGTTTTTGAGCAGGAAGAGACACCTTCATGCACAAAAACAATCATTAATGCCGTTTTGCTCTTGAAATAAAAGTCTTTCTCCTTGTTGCGCCAATCTAATGCCTGCTTTTGGATGACGTTCGTTTTTGGCGCTGCCTCAGATTTACAGATCGTTGAGAGTGTCGAAAAGCAATGAGTGTTACGGTGGAACGCCCACAGCAACACCCACTGCACGCCCCTTTCACGCACATACCTGCGTGAAAGGGTACCATGGGGCTTATTTACAAGCCCTTTGCGCTGCAGGTGGGTCACTTTTTTTCAAGCACTGACGACTCAGTGTGCCTGACCATATATTTACAAGAGCACGCAAAGCCACCCTGTGTGACCTTGTAAATATGCCCCCCTTTCACGCATTACTCTGCGTGAAAGAGGCGTACCATGGGTGTTGCTGTGGGTGTTCCCACGCAACATCCATGGAACCTGACGCATTCCCAGATTTACAAGGTTTTCTAAACCTGGGAATGCGCCAGATTCCTATGCCTTCCCATGGGAGGTGTAAGGGAGGCACAAGGAGAAATACCTTTATGTCTCCTCGTTTTTCCTTTTTCTATGTGTGCTGCATTCTGCAGCATACATAGAAAGAGGAAAACACCTCTCATGATTGTTTTTGTGCAGGAAGGTGTCCCTTCCTGCACAAAAACAAACACCCCCTACAACGCAGACACGCCTTGCACCATGGTGCATTCGTTGGCGCATGTCAGCCCATTATGTGCCAGCACAGGGGAAAAGGACAGGAATGAGTCATATCTTTTAGATACAGCGCATTCCTGCCTTTTTATTTTAACACACGACAGCGCAGCAGGAAGGCTTGCTGTGCATTAAAATGGTATAAATGAGGGGCCATATTTACAAAGCGGCGTTAAGCCACAAAAAGTGGGTTAACCACCACTTTGTAAATAGGGAGCAAGGCACTGCGCCACCGGAACGTCGGTAAAAGTGACTTTCTGGTGTTGCGATTCCCTTGTACATGTGCCCCTAAGTTTAGGATTTTGATTAGGGTCAGTTTAGACTTATATTATGGGTAAGCATCAAGGTAAAGATTAGGATTAAAAACAGTTTAGAATTGGGAACAGGGTTTGGGCAAGTTTATAGTTAGGCTTCAGGCTCAGGAAAAATGTTTAGGGTTGGAGGTTAAGGGATGGGATAGTTTTCATGGTATTTCTTGAATTTCAATTTTTAAATAACACATACAAAACCTTCTATACAAACTGTTTTAGTAAAAATGAATAAAAATGTCAGAGATCACATGTAAACAGTTTTCACTGAAATGTCCTTTTCATTGAAAGGTTGAGAAGATTCCGAGTCCAGCTTCATTGACATGGTTTTCAATGCAAACATTTCTCTGAAATTGTATTACTCTGAAACATACAGCTCCGCCCTGATGTGGGTCGTGGTGCGCCTCAGTAAGATACCAATTCATTCAGTTGGCCATGCCAAGGCCCCACCTCTTCCATATCCTGAGAGTTCTTCAAGGCTCAGCCTTGTATTCACTCTGGGTAGATGAAGAACACCCACTGCTTCATAAACTTGTATTCTGGAGACAAGGGGGCAAATTATTGTTTCAAACAACGCGGCGCAGCAAGGGAACTCGCTGCGTTGCATGAAATGGAGAGAGCAAAAATTTTCCATATTTACAAAGATATTGAGTATTTCTGCTCTCTTTGTGCTGATGCACTGTGTGCAGCCTAGCGCCATCACAGGCACCCTTGTACCATGGTGCAAGGGTGTCTGCGTTACGGGCAGGATTGTTTTTGACCAGGAAGGAACACCTTCCTGCACAAAAACAATCCAAAGAGGCATATTCCTCTTCCCGTGTGTGCTAGCACACATGGAAACAGGAGGTAACGAGGAGAAAAAAATGATATTCTTCCTCATTACGTCTGTGTCGGGGAGTAGCACCATTTTGGTGCAAACCCAGGTTTACAAGTCTTTGTAAATCTAGATTTGCGTCAGAATATGTGTGTGCATGCACGGAAACTCCCATGCTCCACCCATGTAACACCTACACGACGCAAAGTAATGCAAGGCAGCGCAATGCGCTGCGCCTAGATCTCTAAACTTAAAAAAATTATTGAAGGCACCATTTTTACTGCAACATCCTCAAGCAACTACCATTCACATTCACGCCTGGACATCCCAAGACTCTCTCTTAGGCATCACCCCCACGAGCCGATTAGCTGGTCTTTGGTGACCACTCTGGTTTTAACTATCTATAAGAACTCTTGTTGAAAGTGAGTCCTTCTCTACACTGCATCTGCTCCAAGGAAGGGCCATTCCTTTCTTCCAGCTAGTGCCATAGAGCAAAGCCTCCCTCCTCTCTGCGACTCGGACATCTCAAAAAATATTCTGAACCTAGCACCATGTTTCCTGTAGAAACCCATACCTCATGTCTCACAAGAGATTGCATCACACTCCATTAGTGCTCATCAATACTTGTGATTTGCCCGTTTACCCCTAGAAGTGTGTTGCCAATATTAGCATCCTCCCTTCAGGCGTTACCCTGCCCATCCTCTCATTGCAGAGATGAATTTGCTCACCATTGGCAGATCTTGGAGCCGCCTGAACTCTGTCCGGTTGTTCCTCTGCCTGTATCTGAGAAAGCCAACCAGGCCAAGGATTCCAATCATTACGATAAAGACAGAAATCACTGCCACAACCAGAGGGCCCGTATTGCTGAAGACACGATTGGTGACACCTGGAACGTCTGAGGAAAGAAAAAGACAAAGTCAGTCTGAAGTCTGACATTACAGAAATACAGCAGAGCGTGGAAGTTGGCGATATGACCTGCAGCCTAAATTAGCAAGCATTGGTAATGCATCAGTTTCACCTATGTAATGAATAAAGAGCTGTTTTCATCAATCATCGTCCGGGAGAAGGAAAGAGCTCCCTGACAGATAACACAGGAGTGGAGAGGATGTGGCGCAGCAGCCAGAGCTGCTGACTCGAGAGCTGGGGATCCTGGTTCGAGTCTCAACGGCGCCGCGCAACATCCTGTGATTCTATGCAAACCACTTAATCTCTCCGGGTGATAAATTGTTTTATAAATATGCTGCAAGAGTAAAAGGCAAAACTTTAGGAAAATATAGTTCCACCAAAGTGGATGTTAACAGTATTTCGGCAGCAGGAAACTCATAAGGGAAGCAGACTATGAACAAGCATTGGTAAATGCAGGAAAATATGCTACACTCAATAGAAATGGAGGAAAGGTAAGTAGCACGCACAGGAACAAATGAGAATCTAGGAAAGAGAGGAGGCGGGATATAAATCCTTTTTAAGTTTATATTAAAAACAATAGATTTCTCAAGCACAGCGCAGGCGAAACCTAAAAAGTAAGATTAGTGATGGGAGAGGCTCAATTTCAAAGAGACAACTGTGAGACGATGACAAGACTTCGATACTATTCTTTGTGTAATGTCCTGGCACTCTGAATATACTCCGCTGTTCTACTCGCTACAAACTACTGGAACAGCCAACATGTAGATTCCCCCCTTTATGTCTGACGAGCACCTAACGTTTTGTCTCAGGATTTTTTTTTCTCCCCTATCAGAACTGGCTGGCAAGAACTTTTTACTACTACTTAATACTAGGAGCATCCTGGGTCATGTTGGCATAAAACAGATAAATAAATGTCACACCCGTTTTATGTGAATGCAGAGAAAAACCAACCTGACTGAACAGGTTCTGACAACCCATTTTCACAACTTTTTCACCTAGAATGGCATTCACGAGGCTGCCAAAACCAGCTTGGTGAATGTCATTCTAGGCGAACAATCACTTCGTTCAGGCTGGCTTTTCCCAGGATTGTCCGCTTTATTTCTGAAGGAGGAAGAGGAGTCTTTCTCCTAAACCCCCTTTTTACCTGTCCCTTTCCTCTCTGTCTCCTTAACCCCTTTTCTGTTCCTCCCCTTTACCTCCATCCTTTTTTTCTAGCTGGCATACTCTCTCCCTCACTAACAGTCCCCTCTTTCTCCATTCTTGTGCCCTGAGGGGAGTCAGGCTCTCTCTTCTCCTCATTTTTCCTATTCTCCTCTTCTTTCCTCTAATCTTTGTTGTTCGTATTGTGTGTTTTTGGCACCGTCCTCCGCTGCTCTTTTGTTTCCATGTGACGGTGGACCTAGAAAAAAGGACTATCATGACGCATTTTCCCCCTACCGTGCTTTTGTCATTTTTATTTATTGGTACAAATCACAATATTTAAGTAATTTTAAGAAGTAGTTATTTTTTTTAACAAACACCAGAGCTAGGATACCAACCCAGGACCGGTCGATTTTTTTCACAAAATGGATTTGATTTTCATGCAAAAGGGCTGTTTGTCATTTTTGTAATTCCACACAATGCAGTCACCAGTCTGGGTTCGCCAGAGCGGTGTTAACCATTTTGTGAGTTTGTCAATATCAGGTGGTTCTGTGACACCTTTGTTTGCTCCACACTTAAATTGTTGTTGTACATTTAGACATCAGGGTGTTTTTGTGTTCTTTCCTGACGTTTTTGGCACTCTCAGCTCAACCTTGCCTCTGCAAACATGGCAACAAAGAAAGGGATCAGACTGAACATCAGTTTCAACCACTGTCCTCCTTACTAAGTTCAGCAGCTTGGATCCACAGAAAACTACAATGCCTGTGCACCAGGTTCTCCAGTGTGTTTGTGCAAGAAAATGAGTCACACTTTTGTGAACCTGCTGAAAGGCTAGAATGAGAAAAGCTCCACCTTTCAACTGACTGCCTTAGAACGAAACACAAATGTATTACTTGCACCATAGGCGTTACGTCATGTGTGGCTCTCTGGTAAAGCTTCCACAAATGGTTTGAAATCTTTGTTCCTTGTTGACTACAGCACCAACACCCTGGAGCTTCAATCTGTTACTGGCCAGTCTCAAATGGTCTTTGTGTAGAGTAATGTATTTGTGGAGGTCCTACCTCAGACCTACCGAGCACTATCCAGTTGGGTGCTGGAAGGAAAGAAATGGAAGAAGAGGAGATTCAACACCCGACAGGCTCCTGGCCCACGCAAGGGACATGGCTGTGGGAGGCATCCAAAGCTTCCCCAATAAGGGCTCTTTTTAGGCTCTGGTGAATTTTTCCTCTACACAGTGGAGCACCCAACACTTGCTGAAGGTTTGAGACCGGTGGCTGCTGTCTCTAGCACTGCCATGAGGAGGGGACATACTCTTTAAAACCAGAAAATATTAAACAATGTATAAAGTCGATTTAACCCGGTTAAGGTTACCGGAGGAGTCCCTCAAGGGGCAACATCTACCATTACAGTTACAAGAAGCCATTAGATTATATAGGAAGACAATGAAAACATATCAGCCTATAGATATGCTACTAAATACCACTGTGAATTTTTACACTATTAATTCCGGTAAGCCAATTAATGAACTGCTCGCGTATCTTCGTTATGTAGAGTTGTGGAAGTTTTGGTTTTTCTGTCATTATTTGGTGGAGTATTATCTCTGAAACAAAATATCGTGAATCTGCGGTTACAGCAAAAGATTGACAGACAGTAAAATACACTGAGTGATCATCAAAACATTTCAGAAAAAAAAAAAATCTACTTTTAATAACATTCAGATCACACCTTGGCTCTACCTACCCCCTCAGATCATATTCTGCCACCTCTCCTGCCTCAAAACATACGTTGCCCTCTACCCCCACCATAAGGACGTACTATGTGGACACCCAAGGATCTATATCCACCGCCTGATCTGACTTTACCCCCTAAGAAAATACCACAGGCTCTACCCGGCGCAAAACTTACCATGAGCGCTCCCATCCAATCCCACTGATCGCACCTCTGGGCTCGGCCGGACCTTCCTGAGCTACGCTCTCCTATCCAGCACACCACCTGGTTGTACCCAGCCCACTCAAGAGACACCCTGAGCTCCAGCTTCCCACTCAAACTATTTGGTCTCAGCCAATCCTGTCAGACTGAAAGCTAGGGAGAGAGATATCAAAATATAGTGCAAGGGAGTGCAGCCACCAAAGCTGATGGGCTGTGGGTGCCACCCATGGGACGCTCCCCGACTTAAAGTAGTGCAAATTGCTATTTACGTTACTCTTAGGGCTACTTTCCACCCACAGAGTTTACATGTAACTTTGCATCAACTCGAAGTCTGGATAAATCTGCCCCCTAGTATCCTTCCCCCATGCCATATCTTGGACTCCTTCCTTTTCTACAAACCTTGCTGTCTAGTCTACTTCAATGCAACTTATCCTGCTTCCCTCACCAGAACAGACACCACTCACAGCATATGCTAGACTCTTCTCACTCACCTCAAATACACAAGCTCTACCCACTCACAGCGGAACATAAAAGATGCTCCACCCTCCTCACCTTTGCCATCATCGCCTACATCTAGCACAGAGGGTTCCTGCTTCCCTTCAGCGGGCGCCACCTTGTTGACTGATGTCTGAGCACTGGTGGGGACAGAGGTGGTAGCCTTTGATGCGATAGACTGGGTGGCAGTAGTTGCTCGGATGCTGGTCGCCCCTTCCGTGGCAGTACTTCTGGAGGGCACTGGGTGCTGCGTGGTCGCTCCCGAGTCAACTGCATCTTGCGTGGTCTCTCCAGTCAGGTTTCCTTGTGGACTGGTGGGTCCTGGAGTAGTTAGCAGGGACATCTGAGGTGTAGATTGATCAATTGTTTCTGGAAAAGGAGGTAGGATTAGTTAAAGTAAATGTTCACATTCTTGAGAGAAGCACTGGATACAGTGAAAATCTGGTGTGAAAAAAACACCACTGTCTATCATGGTAGATTCTATATATAATCACAAACAACCCAGTGCAAGTAACACACCGACTTAATACTTTATGCAGCAATATTACTTTTGATAGAAAAAAGGCAGATGGCCCCCTTCTCAAACACATAGGGCCAGAGTTACAATTCTTTCACGCAGCACAGCAAGGGATCTTGCTGTGCTGCGGGAGAGAGCAGACAGGCACTATATCCTTTAAGATATGATGCACTTCTGCACTCTCCTCCTGCGGGTGAACTTGTAGCTGCCTAGCACCAACGCAGGCACCCTTGTGCCACAACACATTAATAACTAAAACGCTGATGTTCTTAAGTATCTACTCAGAAGGGACATATTTTAGCAGACATTGGTAAAGTTTTTCTACTAATGCTTGGACCAGAATATGTTTCCAGACTTCAAAGAGGAATATGCATCGAAGGATTGTTTTTGTGCAGGAAGGTATTTTGCAGGAAGGTATTTCTTCCTGCACAAAAAAATCCTTTTAACCCAAAAGTCAATTTACAGATTATATTCCTACATTATCCATTTCTATCCAGTGAGACCAGTCAATGCACATGCATAACAAATGTGGGTGAAGCAAAGTGGTGAGCAGAAGACTCGCCATATGATAACTGGCTAGGGAGGAAAACAAGCACTGGTAAAGACCGTTTAGGGATGCTAGAGAGGGTGGTTGCCTAAGCGTAACAGGAAACAAACAGGAGAATGAAAGGGGCAGGAACAAACGAGAAACGAAGGGAAAACAGAGCAGGTGGGAGGACTGGGGGTGGTACTGGGCAGGGGATAAGAAGCACGATGAGGTACAGTGGGAGGCACAGGAGGGAGCCAGCAGCAGAGAGGAGTATGCTTAAAGTAGTGCTTCATGCAGCTGAAAGCAAGGAAGGCATTTGAGATGGTAAGATACACCCTAACAGGCAGTAGCATCAGGTGAGAGATAAATACTATGATTGACAAGGTCTCCAGCCAATTACTGAAAGAGGTGGATCAAAAAAAATATAAGTCAGTGCTTGAAAGGCCAAGCCCCACTCTAGATAAGCAAAGCCCAGACCTAAAAGGTTACTGTGTATTTTCTAGCAAGGTGATGTATCAATACCAAAGGTGATTAGATTCTTAAAATATCTACTCGGAAGAGACATATTGGCAAATATTGTAAAAAGTCTTTCTACTAATGCTTGTTCCTGGTTGTATTTAAAGACATACTATTAATTTTCTACACTTTGAGGCACAGGGCCGTTTCGCCCAGATATTATTCTACTAATGTATGTCAAGTTGCGACTCCCCGTTTGATAAACCAGATTTGTATTTGTTTTACTATTTATGTAGCACTCGGTCATACAAGGACATCGTGGTGCTGGTACTCTACAAGTCATAGCTCGTGGTAGAAGGAGAAGAACATGGGGCGAGGATGCAAAGAACAAAGTTAAACCAAGAGGTGATTCTTCAGCTTTTTTCTTAAAGGCTTGATTTAAAGTGGACCATCAAGTGGTAGGGCATTCCAAAGTTTGGACCCAAAATCCAGAAGGTCCTGCTTCTTCCTTTTTTGTATTGAGGGATCTTGAGGAAAGTGGTGGAGCCAGAGCAAAAAGATTTTGCTGACAACTAGGGTGAAACTAAGATGGGAAGTTTGTTTGGGAAGGGTTCCTGACAAAAGAGATGCAGTTGTGGGTGACCAAACTACTGACCGAGGGAAAGACCTGCAAGGATTTAAAGCATGAGGTACAATACGAACCAGTAAGCTAGAAGACTGTGGGGAAACAAAGGAGCTAAACAGCTGGAGACCCTACAGAAGGACTATGAATTGGCAAAGTCCAAAACATATAAATATCTACAATTAAGACACACTCTGTCAGCCCCTATTCAGAGGGACAGGATAGTGGAAGATGCTACCCCATTGGTGGATAGGGTGTTATCGAACCCCTTACACATAGCGCAATAATCCCTAATATAAAGAAAAATATTCAACAATGCAGCAAACCCACTAGAGTTCCTGAAAGAAAACTGGGAGGAAGACCTATGGATGTTGCGGAGGGGCAGTGTGTGTGAGGAGGCACGAAGTGCTCCAAAAGAGGCGTCTATACGATCCGGTTTCCAGCTGGTAAAACTTACAATATTTCACAAAGCATACCTCACACTAGGCAGAGTAAAGACTGATAATTGTTTACATGGATGCAGGCAGAGGGGCAACTTTCTACATATGCTATATGAATGCCCCAGGCAGAGTGATTATTGGAAGGGTGTCTGGAATCGTAGAACTTATCTCACACCCTTTCCCCCACTATATTGGCTATATTAGACGTCTGGGGAGAAACTACTCTACAAAGGAATCCAAAGATTTTCTACAGGTTAGGTCTTATTGGAGCGAGACGAAACATAGTCAGACTATGGGGTGCGGCCCTTATCCCTGAACTAGTTTTATGGAAAAATTGACATGGACTGGTGCAGGCTGGCCAAGAAGAAGATATACAAAGGCCAAGGCTGCCCCTAAAAAGTGGAAAAATATGAACATCATGAAAGACCTACTAGGGCACTCTGTCCGACACCGATTGTGGGGGAATATGCTGAGGGAAAACTGTGTCGCTGTTGATTCTTCTAATAATATCCAGGAAGTGTACTGTTGTATTAATGTGTTTGCTGTGGTTGCTACTGCATTTCTTCATTAAAAGATGTTTAAACAAGCATTGGCAAAGCCAAAAGGTCTCGGCAATGCCAGAGCTATTGGCCTTGTCAATGTGAATACCTTTTAGCCATGTTGTCTAGCAGCACATCTGCTGTTTAGCATGGCTGAAAGTCACTGAAAGCCCAGAATCACAGGATGTTAAGACGACTCCGAGTCTCTTCACCCTCCCCCCCACCCCATGTTGAGTTTTTTTTTTTCCTGCCCCTCCAAACACAAAAAAAGCGCTATGACGTGGCCTGCGCTGGTTGCATTATAGCGCTTTTTGCAGTGACTAGGGATGAAGGCCTGTCAATAAGGGACCAATTTGGGTTTTGGTAGAACCTGCATAGCGGTAGGCCATCCCGTATGAGGCGATTTGTTTTTTTTGCATAGCGCACATGGAGGCAGTCAAGTCCGTAAGGGGCTAATCTGGATTTTGGCAAAACTTGTATGGAGGTAGGCCAGTGCATAAGGGGACAATTCGGCTTTTGGTATAACCTGCATGGAGAGTGGCCAGCCCACAAGGGGCCAATTGGTATAACCTGAATAGGTAAGTCCAACCCTGTGGTTTGAAATCTCACCTACATATTGCTTGTGAATATCTTTGGGTATTAGCTATAAAATGGGACGGGGGGCTTTCCTGAAGCATCCTAAGCAGATAAACCCCACATATTGGCTAAATATAAAGTGCAATCAACAAAATAATTTACAATTTTTAGGCCTCAGCCGTCATAGAACCCTGCGAATCAGAAGTTTGCTGTCCTCTCCTCTTCAGAAACACCGGTCAATAACTCACCTTGCCCTTCATTTGGCAGAGGCTCAACAGACAGACCATTCATAATTTGATAAATACTATTAACGAAGAACACAAACTATTTCTACAATGGTGTCTAACTTCTACAGATGGGGGGGCGTGGCCAGCAGCCGGCAGAGATGACCGCGATCTAAGTGAGCTGCGTTAGCCACGCAGTATTTGCCCAGTTACATCCGTCATTATCCGGAGTTTAAGGTGCCCTCGGCGAAGGAAGAACGACCGGGAGCTTGTGGCGACCTCCTGGGAAAGTCTCGGGTGTATCTGCAGCCCAGGAGACCGATAAACTGAGTGACGACCGGGGGAGCTGGCGCAGGCAAAATGGCACCGTCCCGGCGGCTGTGAGCTCCAGAGAAGCTGTCGTTGCTGGGGTCTCGGAAATCCGGCCTCTGGGGGTAGGAAACGGTGCGGGTTGCCGCAGCGCGAGACGGTGATCGGGTGAACACCCCCCCCCTGCTGATAACGGCGGAGACGAAGTGACGAGGAGCCAGCTGCGCCGCAACGGAGCAGGCCGAGCTGCGGCAGAACAGACGGGCTCGCAGTGGCCCCGTAGGCGGCTCGTGGGTGCCTGTGGTGTGCAGGTGAATTAAGTGGTGCGGAGACTGCAGCGGCCCGAGAGCGGGGGTCCTCCTCAATTGTACCTCTCCCTTTGCCTTACAGTGGCTGCCAGGTATTCAGTACTCGCGGGCGCAGGGGAAGTTGCGTGGCGCCCGTGTAGCGAAGAAAACGAAGGTCCAATAGCGGGAGCCCTCCCCCGTTGTGTCTTCCCCCCCCTGCCTCCCACCGGCGATAAATCGGGAGTAATCGCGGGCGCTGAAGAGGTGAAGAAGCGCCCGTGAAATGAGACTGGGCCCGTCCTGGAGGCCTAAATCGTGCATTGCAATGTGGAGCCTGTGACCTGATGGGGGCAAGAGGTTGGAGTGGCCAGAGATATATTTGAAAGTTGCGGACTGTGGATGGGGTAGGACACATTTGTTGGGCCCCAGTGTTGAAACAGGTTGCCCCATAGCCCTCGAGTTTGAGGGTGACGGACACCAGCACGGGGCGTGAGATGGTGGCTGTGACCTGATTGGACCCCGGTGGTGCTCAGGAAGGTTGATAGCCCGGCAGCCTTAGGGGAGATATCCTTCCTGCCGACCGCGGTTTGGGCAGCGCCCTATTGGAAAGGAGGGAGCCCCCCCCGGAGGTGTGAGACCGAGCTCGCCTGTGTGGGAATCGATACTGGGCAGACTTTTGGGGCCCCAGCGCAGAGAAAGTCGCCCCTGGGCGTCTTGGAGGAGGACTACTGGGGCGCCCGCGGCCTGCGGGCGCAACAGTGAGAAACGAGACAGCCGGATCACGCCAGCGCGAAACAGACTGCAACATACCGCAACAATAAGCGTATCCAGGGGGAGATACCATCAGACGGAGGCCAGATGGGACGTACTAAAGGAACAGGACCGGGCCAGTCGAATCATATCGATAAATACACAGTTGCCGTGGGCCATGGGGAGGGCGCTACGGGGGGGAACTCCGGGACATGAAGAGGACGACCCAGCACAGGACCCCTCGTTGAAAGATATTCTCCGGGCGATAACGGAGCTTCGAGGCACCTTAGAGCCAAAGCTAGATTCAGTCACTGAGGAGGTCAACCTGCTCAGAGCAGACTTTCGGAAGATGGCGGACAAGATGAAGTCGGCGGAATCTAACATGGATGGACTGCAATCAAAGACTAAACGGTTGGAGGACCAGGTTCTCAAATTGACCAAGAATCAGACGGACATCCTGACCCGCCTGGATGATCAGGAATGCAAAACACACAAGATGATGGACGGAATGCTGCACATTGGCAAACATTCACCCCCAGTCACAGATCTGGGTTTAATCCATTGTTATTTTGCTTCACCACGCCACCCCAGTTCAGACATAGCCATATGCAAATCAGTCTTGACCCTGTGCCTCATGGGAACAGTCCAGACCGAACTGCCAAGCCATGTCTTCCCTGGACCGGAATCAAGCATCCTAGGACCGGTTTCAGGCTATCAGCCTTCATCAGCCAGGATAGCTTGACTCCAGTGGCGTAGTGAGCACGGGACCCACGTCTGGGCATACCCTTCCCACTTAGGGCGAAATGCAAAACACACAAGATGGACGGAATGCTGCACATTTAGGCCCAGATCTCTGTACTGGGGTGAATGTATGACATTGTTCTGCATTCTGTCCATCAACTGTTGTTTTTGCATTTGTCACCCCAAGTGGGACGGGTATGCCCAGACGTGGGTCCCGTGCTCTCCATGCCACTGGAATCAAGCTATCCTGGCTGAAGAGGGGTGAAACCCCGAAACCGGTCCTAGGATGCTTGTTTCCAGTCCAGGGAGGACCTGGCTTGGCAGTTCGGGCTGGACTGTTCCCATGAGGCACAGGGTCAAGACTGATTTGCATATGGCTGGGTTCAAACTGGAATGGCATGGTGAGCAAAAAACGATGGATTTAGGCCCAGATCTCTGTACTGGGGTGAATGTATGACATTGTTCTGCATTCTGTCCATCAACTGTTGTTTTTGCATTTGTCACCCCGAGTGGGACGAGTATGCCCAGACGTGGGTCCCGTGCTCTCCATGCCACTGTAATCAAGCTATCCTGGCTGAAGAGGGGTGAAACCCCGAAACCGGTCCTAGGATGCTTGTTTCCAGTCCAGGGAGGACCTGGCTTGGCAGTTCGGGCTGGACTGTTCCCATGAGGCACAG
Organism: Calotriton arnoldi; assembly: GCA_963921515.1. Taxonomy (NCBI): domain Eukaryota; kingdom Metazoa; phylum Chordata; class Amphibia; order Caudata; family Salamandridae; genus Calotriton; species Calotriton arnoldi. Next base: position 1,832,256 of record CAWUFW010001484.1, on the reverse strand, counting down.
GGTCAAGACTGATTTGCATATGGCTGGGTTCAAACTGGAATGGCATGGTGAGCACAAAAACGATGGATTTAGGCCCAGATCTCTCTACTGGGGTGAATGTATGACATTGTTCTGCATTCTGTCCATCAACTGTTGTTTTTGCATGGATGATCAGGAAGGCAGAGCCCGGCGCAACAATATCTGCGTGGTAGGAGTGCCGGTGGGCATGGAGGGACCGTCGGTGGATCACTTTTTGGAGGACTTTATCTTGAACAAACTAAAGCCAAAGCGCCTCTCTAAATTCTTCTCTATTGAGAGGTCTCACCGGGCCCTGGCGCCGAGGCCTAGACCGGGAGCTCCCCCCCCCGCACGTCAATAGTCCGCCTGCTCAATTACAGGGACAGGGATGCCATCTTACAAACGGCGCGTCAGCAAGGCGATTTACAACACAAAAACGCCACGATCCGATTTTTTCCCGACTTCACGCTCTAAGTACAGCGACAGCGGCGGACCTTCGACGCGGTGAAACGGGCCCAAAACATTAAATACATGATGCTGTTTCCAGCAAAGTTAAAAATCATCGCAGAGGGCAAGACCTTTTTCTTCACCGCGCCGGAAGAGGCGAGTGACTGGCTCGAGGGCTGAAGAACGGTTGGGCGCAAGGGGGACAGGACCCAACAACACAGCCCCAGGGAGCGAGATGGTGAACAGAGAGGCGAGGGCCAGGCAGCTGACCACCAGCCTCAGCGGCAACGATCAGATAAGTGGCCACCTCTGGGGTGCTAGGTCCTGGACTTTGAGAGCGTATACGTATAGACCGGGGTGGGAATGCCGTTAGGCTTGTTGGGGATCTGGGGTGCTGTACACCGGCTACAGAGACAATGTTGCTATACAGCTGACAGCTCTTGGACTAGAGACATATGTGCAACAGGTGCACCCATAAAGAGAACTGGGGCATGGTCTATCCGAATGTTATATGAGGTCTCATGTGGCTGGATGCTGGCACGTAACCCACAGTACTAGTTAACACTATACAGTTTGGGAGACCGGCACTCTGCATGTTGGGGAGGTGGGAGGTTCTCTACTCACCAAGCAGGGTTGCAGGGAGGCGGGGGTTGGGAAATTGTTTTGATTCATTGGTTTGTTTTTTTGTGTGTTTTGATGTTTCTTGCTCAAAACTAAGCGATATGCAATGTGCATTCACGGAAGGGAGAGATGGGGTGGGGTGGCAGACATAATATCCCTGTGTTACCATGGTTAGGATAAGGGAAAGCCCTGCTCAGCTCAAGGCCTGGACCTGGAATGTCAATGGGCTGGGTAATAAGATCAAGCGCACCCTAGTCCTACAACATCTTAAAAGACACGCCCCTGACGTAATGAAACAGGATATATATAAAGAACAAGGGGACCCCAATAGTGTGACCAGGGGTAATATATATTTGTAAAGAACAACGGTCAGAGTTGGAGGCCAGATAGGTCCTCGGATAGCCGGAGCTATTATTAATACAAAGGTAGTCTTAATCTAGGTATTATTAGTGAACGCAAAGCGCCAACAAAATTTGGAGAACAGAGTATGCAGGGACACAAGGTTGTTTGAATGATACCACATTTATTAACATCATAAATGAGTATCAATCACATTAGGAACTAGTCCTGGTGCTCACACAAAGGTGAAAAGTGCGTGAAGTGATAAGTGCTGGTGACTTAAAATTTACATCGCATTGACAACACTATACAAAACTCCATAATTAATAAAATATATTTAAAGAGTTTCGGTTGTGAAAGTCGACGGCGTTTCGATCTCCTTAGGTTGAGATCATCATCAGGACGAGAAAGCGTGTGAGCAGATAGGATCTAGATAACAAAGAAACCATTGGTCCAGGGGACATAAATCAACATACTAAAAAAACTAAAAACAACCAATTCCTTAATGGACGATTAGCTACACTGAAGGTAGGATCATAGACATTGATATACAGTTACTTACAAGAATTTCTTAATAATTAATCAAGAGACAGAAGGAGCTACTGGTAAGGAAAAAGCTGTAGCTACATAGTACATGCACAAGAAGAGGATGTGCAGGGTGAAGAACATACATGGTGGGACAGCTAGCAGTTATGAGAAGGACCATGTAAATAGGCAAGAGCGATGAGAGAAAAGGCACATAACGCGAGTAATGCCGACATGCCATGGCGTAAAGTGGCCAATTACCGCATGGAAGGGACTGCACGGTCAGTGAGTAAAGAAGGAGGTACCTTGTAGCGGAACGATATAATTAATAATCGTCAGCGGGTAACAATAGTCGGGTTCAACCGAATCTGCAAGGGAGAGGTAACCGGTAAGATGTGCAAGATACTACAATAGTGTGAAAGCAAGGTAGTGGCAACTAAAGTGTGGACAGCTTACGTAGTAATGTTTAGTGAGAGGTCTTGCCACTCAGCGGGGTACGTGCTGGCCGTAATGAAACAGGAGACGCATATTAAGGGGAACAAATACAAGGCGCTAGACCGCTTTGGATATAAACTGGTGGCCCATTCGGGGTACACAACAGACGCCTGGGGGGTGGGGATCCTGGTGCGGTCCGCCTGCCCGCTGATTGTGGAGAGAGTCTGGACTGATACTGCTGGCTGCTGTTTGGCCGTGACAGGGAGGTGGGAGGGACGGAGTATAAACTTCTGCTCATTCTATGCTCCCCCGCGACTCCAGGAGACGATCTTCCCCATGATTAGTAAAATCCTGATAGGGCTCCCGACGGGGGCGCTGCTGGCTGGGGGCGATGCTAATGCAGTTTTGGATCCGGAGCTGGATCGCTCGCGCGATTCGGTGGGGCGCGAGGCTTCTCCTCGGATTCCTATCTGCCTTGGGATTAGTGGATGTATGGCGGGCGCAGCACACCCAACAGTATACATACTACTCAGCACGCCACCGCTCGTTCTCCAGACTTGATTACTTAATCACACAAGCCGACAAGGTAGGAGATTTTTTTCAGCCGCCCAGCATATGGCGCGGGGCATCTCGGATCACTCCCCAGTTAGTGTAATGATTCAGGGGCCGCCTGTAAACAAGGGGGCGTTCCCGAGGATAGATCCGTGGAGATTGAGGGACCATGGGCTAAGGGATAAGTTGCGGGAGGGCACGGACTGGTATTTTCAGGAAAATGGTGGCACAGTGGATTCCCACCGTACACTCTGGGAGGCATACAAAGCAGTAATCAGGGGCCAAGACAGGCACTTATTGGGGGCCAAAAAAAAAAAAAGAGGAGGCGAGATGTGTAGCGTCCCTAGAACTAGAAGTGCTTCGGGCAGAGCAAAGAGCGACGGACAGGGGAGACGCTGACTCACGTCATGCGTCAATATGAACTGAGAGCAGTGGCGGAGGGTGCAGCACGGGCACATGCGCTGGCAGTACAACACCGCCTTTATGACGTCGGTGATAAGGCTTCCAGGTTGTTGGCATGGCTCGAGAAACACAATAGAGAAATGTCATGGGTGGCATCGGCCCAAGATGACAGGCATTAGTCATACAGACAGTACATAAGTGGCGGAGGTGTTTGCCTCATATTATGAAGGTGTGTATTCGCCAGTTAGCAAGAGATCTGAAAGCGATTGTTCTGAATTCCTACTGGATTTTGCATTGCCGGTGGTCTCCGGGGACGACAGGCCGGCTCTAGAGGCTGCGATTAAGGCAGACGAATTGTCAACGGCGCTGGGTTCCTTAAAGGTGGGAAAGGCAGTTGGCCCCAATGTACTTCCTGTCGAGTTATTCAAGGGCTTGGCCTCTAAAATAGTGACACCTCTACGCAATATGTTACAGGAGACGCAAGAAGAGGGACACCTACCAATTGATCAGCGGGTGGCCACTATTGTAGTGATTCACAAGCCCGGGAGGCCCCCAGACCGCTGTAGCTCGTACAGGCCGATTTCTCTTCTTAATGTCGAGGTCAAGCTACTGGCCAAGACCTTCGCCAATAGACTAATACCGATTATCACCGGGTTGGTCCACAGAGATCAATCGGGATTCATGCCTCATAGAAGTACCCGTCACAATCTACGCCGGCTATGTGGGGTGCTCCACACGACGCGAGATCCTGATGGCCCGCAAACTACGCTGATGGCATTAGACGCATCCATGGCCTTCGACAGCATTGAATGGCCATACCTATTTGCCGTGCTAACAAAGTTGGGGTTTGGCCCTAATTTTTGTAAGAAGGTGAGGCTCCTCTATCAGGACCCGATGGCTCAAGTGCGAGTTAACGGTGTGTTGTCCAGTCGGTGTTGTCCAGACAATTCCATCTGCGTAGGGGCACGCGACAGGGGTGCCCTCTGTCTCCCTTATTATTTGCGTTGGCATTGGAGCCCTTGGCTCATTGGATCAGGAGGGACCCTATGATATGGGGTATTGAGGCATTGGGAGGGTGGGAAGAGCGTATATCGTTGTACGCGGACGATATTTTATTGCATCTCGCGAGGCCCTACCACTCAATTGCCAGGGTACTCCATCTCTTTGACTTGTTTGGGAGCTACTCAGGTTACACTATCAACTGGGAAAAGTCAGTGGTGTTTTCACTGGCAGGCCCCCCCGCCCCCGGCTACCGGTACGATGTATGGCTTCGGTGGTTACGGAGGGTTTTAAATATTTGGGGATTCAAGTAGTGCGGAACCAGAAGTTGTTTTTGGACCAGAATCTCGGCCCCCAGCTGGAGCGACTCCATAGTGATGTATTACATTGGCGGACCCTGCCGTGGTCTTTGGTGGGCAGGGCGGCCCTCTTTAAGATGATGGCCCTGCCGCGCTTGCTGTATATCCTGCAGAATACCCCCTGTCCCGCCAACGGTTTTTAAGAAGATCGCCCAAGCTACGCTGGAATTGCTGTGGCAGGCAGGTACGCCTAGAATAGCATTACATAAGCTGCAGAGAGGAGTATATGATGGAGGCCTGGCGGTGCCAGACATACGTCTCTACTATTGGGCATCGCAATTACTAGTAGTAAATGATTGGGTATACTCGGACAGAGATGAGCCAGCATATAGAGTAGACCGAGATGCGATGCCTGCGGGAAATTGTGAGCCTTTGTTGTTCTCACGAAAGAAGGCTCCTAGCAGGCCCCACATACGGCAGTTGTTGTGACGTGCTGGAGGGAGGCTAATCGGGCCCTGGGGTGGCAAAATAGGCTGACCAATAGAACACCTCTGTGGGCTTGCGCAGAGTTGACAGTACTAGCCTCGCTCCAGGGGTTCGCGGGCTGGAGGACGATTGGAATAGACAGACTTGGGGACGTATGGAGAGAGGGAGCCCCACTTTCGTTTGAGGACCTGCAGCGGGAATTTGACTTGGCTGAGACCCAGAGGTTCAATTACTTGAGGTTGAGGCATGCACTGATGGCGCAGCTGAAGGGTGACACCTTCCTCCCTGACTATTCTCCCCTAGAGGACCGGTTATTAATAGATCCTATCCCCGAGAAAGCCACTTCAACAATATACCGGAAACTCATCAATAATCTGCCGGACCAGTTGACGGCCTTGAGGGCCACCTGGACAGACGACCTTGGCAGTCTGGAGGATGAGGAGTGGCAGGAGGCGCTCCAGGGTCCAATGGAGATAGCAATACGAAAGCGTTTCCGATTAATCCAGCTGCAGATCCTGCATCGCTCCTACTACCCTTCGACACTCCTGTATAAGATTGGCAGGGCTCCATCAGTGCAGTGTATTCGCAGCTGCCGGGGCGAGGGTACTTTTCTCCACATTCTATGGGAGTGTCCTAAAATCGCACAATTTTGGCGGAGGGTCACAGCAATTATGGCCAGAGTGGTGGGTACTGAAGTGCCGCTTGATGCAAAGTGGTGCTTACTTATCATCAAGGGAGAGACAGTTTGGCCCAAGTATGTCACCATTTGGCTTACCCTGGCGGCCGGGGTCGCGAAACGCAATATTGCCAGGAGATGGAGGGGGCGGCACTCCCCCCTTCAGTAACTGACTGGGAAAAAGACTTGGATTGGTGCCAAAGAGCAGAGGAAACAGTCCATAAAAGTAGAGGGTCCATAAAGAAATGGGGAAAAGTGTGGGCACCATGGAGGGCTTACAGGGGGCTATTGGAAGACTCTGAAGAAGCCGGAGATGATCTGATTGCCTAGGGAGCGTGGTTGGTCTGATGTGGATACCTCCTGGTTTATATGATGATTCCTGCTTCACCCTGTCATTTGCGCTTCTGACCAATGTAAATGATTACCCGATGTGAATGCAATGGTAAATGTTATTATACTGTCTATTGAGCTGTTCAATAAAAAGAAAAAGGAAAAAAAAAAGAACTTCTACAGATGAGAGTTAAACATGTTTATTACAGCATAATGGAGGAAGTTAATTCTGGAGTAATTTAACGCCCGCCCCCTCCAGCCCCCAGCTTCCATGATGATTAACAGCCTCCTGTTGCTACTCAGAAGGCCTGTTTACTCCAGCCCTCAAGTCCTGACTTCTGCTGGTTCTGGGTCTCCCTACTTCCCTAAGAGGAACAATCCCTCTTACTCCGGGGACAGCCTATACCGTCCGGGTTCATAGCAAACCTAAAATCACCAAGAAACTGTGAAACACGTCGGGTCATTTTCAATTGGACTTAGCAATGGTTTAACAGCAAAAACAGGGGTAAACTGTACTACATGCACCATAATGTACTCTGTGAGGATTAGTGCAACATGTGCGAGTGTGAACCACACTCCGTGCGATGATGAAATTCCCACTATCAAATATAGGTTGGAGTATTGCAATAGTTTAAAAAAACAACCTGTTAAGATTTGGGTTCATCCCCTCATTTAGCCCAGGACTATGAGGACACCATTACCTTCCCTTTTCTTGAACACAGCAATAAACCATTGACCTTAGCATCGTCTGTCAAATTGATGACCTTCTCATAGCAGCTATTAGCTGCACCTGACGTCTGGTTCATGCCTCATTTTCTGGACTAGAGATAATGGGTTTAATGTACAAAGCCTACGTTCTTGATCCTTCCTTAAATGGGTCTCTTGTAATATCCTCAAACACAATCTGAATACTTTGAAAGCGAATTCCAAACACATTAAGTCATTTTTTTCATGTTGTGTGGCCTGTTTCCATTCCATTACTTGAAAAGATTACACATGATGAAATTCCCTTATAAATATCACCAAACCCAAAGCTTTGAACTAAATGTTTGTTTCAGGACTGTACGCAATCTAAATAACAGTTACCATATCCACTATGTAAAGATTATATGCAGGAGTTGACTTACTACTCGTTGCAATCACACTGGATAACATATGTTTGGCACCCTCCCCTAACCTTTTCTTTCATGACCCTACTCTTTGTTGACCATTCTCATGTGGTGTAGGGTGACTAACCAGGAGCCCAAAGCAGCTGTGCCACACCACTGAGGTATTTCCTCCATCATTCCCTCCTTCCCTTGTTTACCTAATCACAAATTACAATTAATATCTATGTTAAATGCTATGCATTCAGTTCCAGAGGCAAATGAAACAACTTCTAAGATGGTCAGTTTAATGGCTCAAATTAGAGAGAGACAGGCCCTCATTAAAAGTTCATGGCTAAAATCCAATCCATCAGCAAACAAGAGTTTGCATGGGAATCGAAATTACAAGTTGTGTAATAATTAACAGCCTAATCAGTTTCCATTTATACATTGACAGGTAAATTTATCAGGGGAGAAGCCCCCAAAAAATTAAAAACATGCAAAATTCAGTGTGTTAAATATTGATTCTGCATGTTTTGCTTCATATCAATTAACCCTGGGCGTAGTTTGTGTAGTAGCACTACACGTAGCTACACGATTAAAATGCATATAGTCATTTCACAAAAGTGAAAACGATAAATTAACAAGCAGTGAGAGAGGTGATGATTTTGGGATCCTCCCTCACCTAGGGGGAGAACCAAGCAGATGCCTTGAAAACAAAAAGCACATCTTGTTGAACGATTCGGTGGTGGTCCCATCCTCTTAGGACCACCCCAAGCACAGTTATTGGCAAAAATACAATCCCAACCAAAGGCCCTGCAAAGCATTATGGGACGAGATTAGCAGTGGGCAGTGAATATTATAGTATCCAATATCAAAATAATTCTACAAAGAGCTGCTGTTCAACTAGTCGTTACTAGATGTCCCTCACGAGTCAAATGCAAAAGCATTGAAATTATTATTACATCAAGCTGCAGTTCCACTAGTCGTTACTAGATGTCCCCTCACGAGTCAAATGCAAAAGCTTCATGAAAGGGTTTCAATGCTTTTGGATTTGACTCGTGAGGGACATCTAGTAGCGACTAGTGGAACTGCAGCTTGATGTAATAATTTCAATGCTTTTGCATTTGACTCGTGAGGGACATCTAGTAACGACTAGTTGAACTTCAGCTCTTTGTAGAATTATTTTGATATTGGACACTATAATATTCACTGCCCACTGCTAATCTCGTCCCATAATGCTTTGCAGGGCCTTTGGTTGGGATTGTATTTTTGCCCATAACTGTGCTTGGGGTGGTCCTAGGAGGAAGGGACCACCACTGAATCGTTCAGCATGATATGCTCTTTGTGTTCAAGGCATCTGCTTGGTCCTCCCCTAGGTTAGGGGGACCCCAAAATCATCACCTCTCTCATTGCCTAATATTTTCATTGTCAAAGTTCACTTTTGTTAATTGGTTATATGCTTTTTAGCATGTAAAATTGCTTTATCAAAGCATTTGTAGGTGTTGATGATTTTACTGCTACGTACGCATGCTCCGTGAGCGTAGCGTAGTACTACGCCCAGGGTTAATATCAATGTTGAAAACTCAGAATAGGAGGTACTAAGCACAGGTGGAAAATACCTCACCTGGAGGGTAATGGTACTTAGCATATGCGGTATATACCCCGTCCTATTCCAATCAACTTGCATTGAGGGCCATAGTGTGACAACGAGTCTAAGGGAGATGTCCCAGTAGAGTCCTTCTGAGGATCGGTTGGCGGATTCGATGCAAGTAGGCACTGGGACCGGTGTAATGAGATTTGGATTTTTATGGCAAGGTTTTTCCTTAAAGCGTTGAGGAGAAGTTTGTGGTGTAGGGACTGGGCTTGCTGTGGAATGCTACAGCCGCTCTCCTGACAAGTGGTGGTGTTGCCCATTACAAGTAGAAGAGCACTGGTGAGAAGCGTTGGTCCTGTATCGTTCACAGAATGCCAGGCATGTTGTACCACATTCCGTTGTCTTTGCCCCATCGTACTTCCATTTGCGTGGTCTGCGTCTGGACCTCTATCTTTCTCCAGTCTGACTTAATGATTCCTCCTGGTCTGCCAAGTCCCTACCGTCACCTACCAAAATATTGTAAAAGTAGCTATATATACGTAAATACAGATTAGCTATTCTTAACTGCTCATCTACGTACCTTGAAGATATCCCTATTGTAAATATACATATATGTGGATTTTTAAAAAAGTAGCAGATCTTTACTTACTTGTGTACATTTACCTTCATAATACTTTGGTAACTAATATTCTATCTACATTATTTTTGGACCTCAATGTTTAAAACTTGATATTCTGGTAGTGACCCCTTTACAGAGTGAGGGTTGTTTATCTATTCTCACCTCTCTTTGTCAGTACAGATCTAAAGAGTTTGGCTGTGGTCCTACGTCATTGGTTACAGTTCAACACGAATGGCTCTTCTGTGTCTTTCTTCTTTCAGAACACGTTTGCCGCACACAGAAGTAATCCCTGCGTGGAAATAGTCTGGGCGCCATACACACTGACGCTTGAGTTATGAAGCAGCCCTTTGTTAACTAAAAAGCAAATGAACTCTGCTAAATGATGCCAAACAATGTTCCCTTTCAAACTTAACCAGAGCTTGCAGTGTTGATTATATCCAAAGACCTTACACATGCTGAGCCCTCCCCGCGTTCCCTGCTGTGGAACACAAGATCTCAGTGAGGCATATCAGTGTGGGCCCAGCACAGAGCATAGTCCAAGACATTAGGAACCGAGAGACGGAGAAGGAAAATACAGAAAAACACCAAATGACCTATAATTCAGTATGCAGATGACTTGGTGCTATTGGATCATACACAAATTGGGATGAAGGGCCTTGGGCATTGTACATTCGTCTAACACCAAGAACTCACTGCTTGAAAATGCTGCAAACACTAAATCCCTGGTTTTTGGCCAAAGATCCAAGAAATATCAGCTCGAATGGCAGTTGGACCCCTTCAAGTATTAGTAGGATGCGCAAATGCAATCACCTCGGCGTCTGGTTGTCAGACACCTGCAAACCCTTCCTGCACGTAAAGGCCCTGGAAGAAAAGGCAGCCAAATCTAAGTTTGCCTTAACCAGAGTCCCAGGGCCGAAGGGATCCAAATAGTAACGCAGGCGAAATTACTGCCCACCATAAGTTATGGCCATGTCGCCTTTCCTGGCATGCTCACAGAAACACTAGAGCGCTGCCGTACAGTTGCTTACAGGAAAATGTTTGGTCTCCTCAAGACTACTAGACGCACACTGATTTTCTTGGAGTTTGGATTAGCGAAAATGGACACTGAATGTAAAAAAGACCTAATTAAATACTACCATCAAGTGGCCAGAGCAGACTGATTCAATGAAAGGTGCCTTGCTTGTGATATTCCGGGATAAAAGGAGCTACTGGTCAAGGTATCTTGGCAATGCGATAGTCTCACTGAATTGGATTACAGATCGTCTAAATGACCCAGTTGTAACAGCACCTGAAGAGGACCCTAAAAGAACAGGGCAAGCTCATATCAAGGGAACAAGATATTAACAAAATCAGAAACATCTCGGGAGCAGTGGGCTCAGAAATCTCATGAAACCACTCCATGCCAGCCATATTTGAAAGCAGCCTTGGGAAGACAAGTCCTAAAGAACACCTTTCTGACCCGGCTTCTGACATTACCGGTATAGGAATACAGGGCACACTGGAAGACTAACTCACCAGGAGATGGGCTGTGCTCATATTCTCTAGAAAGCGTCGTACACATAGCATGTTGTTGCCTAGCATTGCTCCCTCAGAGGCGAGTTTACCTGAGGCCAACTTTCCTGCAGTGTGGTGTAAGAACATGCAAAGAGGCTGTGGCTCATATCTTTTCATCTGACGTCCCCATGGAACTAGCAAGTTTTTTGCTATAGCTGGAAGGCTACTGTGAGACGCTTGCCCACTCCCGAGGACATTCCTCCGATAGCATAAAGTACGAACTTAAGCACAGAGCTGCTAGGCCCTAGGTTTAATACATCTTAACAACTTGGCATCTTGCACTTTAAGAGTCATGCATGTTTATAAACTTCGCTGGCCCATAGGCCTGGCATCTTGCACATGGTTTCACTGTCCTGGGTTATTCCTTATGGCTTGACAACATGGCACTTTGAAAGACTTGCCTGTTTATCAATGTTGTCGAACCTGCACGTGGCACTTTAGAGTATTTGCACCTTCGCTTCTCATGCTGCTGGTCTCTGTCTGGAGACTCCACTGTCTTGAGACATTTGATAAGTCTTGACAACTTGGCACCTTGCACTTTGAAAGTTATGCTCATTTGAAATGTTTTCGCCAGCTGTGTTTTAAACTCCCAGTGATGCATTGTTACTTATGCTGCTTATAGACTATTTGGACTCTTGCCTCTGATGTTTTTTTATTAACTCGTTGTGGCTTTTGTATTGGGCTGTCTGCGAGCATAAGTTAAATACTCTGTATCTATCGTTTTTATCTTCTCATAAAGTTCTTGCTTTTAACCTGATCCATGGCACGTGGCACTTTGGAACTCGACATGCCATCTTTTGATCACCCCATGTTTCACACCTACCGTGATTTTACTGCAATATTTTAATGAGCGTTTGCATTCTGAAGGCATTGTAAAGGTTTTAAGTAATCATACAATAAACTATTGATCAATGATGCTCGAGGAATACAAAAATAACATGGCAATTCTTTCAGTACCAGGTCCCAACATATGCCTCTGGAAGTGAAGTCCCCAGCCCACCCAGAGGCGGACTGGAATATGGAGGGTACTGTACAAGCGAAGGAAAAGAGTCCTTCAAAAGAAACCCCAACAATCTTGGCCCAAAGACAAGGATCTTGAATACAAACCCAATCACACCCGGAAGAAAAAAGAAAGAGGGGCTAATGGAGGCAAAATACAAATGGGGTGAGGTATGGAGATACAACGTGCCAGACACAGACTTACAGTGTTGGTCTTCACTGCTAAGGTATGGTTTATAACCCGTCACTAGGTGCCACTTTGATTCCACCTTTGGAAATTCAAGAGGGTCAACGTGATATGTATATTTGTAGGTTCTATCTGAAATGGTAAGTGACTGGACTCAGGCAAAAATCACAAAATCTTTGACCCCAAGATAGAAAAGGCTGAATTCTATCCTAGTAAGGAATCTGTGGCTCCAAATACAGGCACAGGCTGGAGACATACAGAAGAGAACCGCAGCGTTTTATTATTACCTCTGGAAGGTGTAAGGGAGATCTGTCGAATATGTCTCCAAAGATGTGCACATAACCCAGGGCACTATGGAAATTTCTCTCATCCTCTATCCCAGAGCAATACAAGTAAAACCATATTACCTCTAGCAAATGGAAAGTCCTTTGGGTTTCATCTGGCCCAATCCCAAACAGAAACATGAAATGTTGACTACTCAAAAGAGGCCTCCTGCCTACTACACAGGAAATCAATGTAGGCTTTATGTGAAACATACCTCAAAAGGAACCCACTACAGGATTCCTGACATTTGTACCATCACAGGAAATCAATGCAGGCATCTGCATATCTGTGATACACCAGAAAATTAAGGCAGAGGTCCTCATGCCTGTACCATAACAGACAATCAATGCAGCCTTCCTTGTATCGGTACCACAATAGAAAATCAATGCAGGCATACGCTTATCTGTAACAGACCAGAAGATTAAGACAGGCTCCCTGCGAGTACATTTGGGTGATTCTAAGTATTCTGGGGCATCACTGGGCTCAGAATACCAGATCCCCAGGAGAGAGACAGAGCGGCCCCCCGACCGGCGTAGGCCTGCCGCGACATTCCTCGATTTGTATCTGTACCACAATAGAAAACCAATGCAGCTCCATATGTTTCTATCACAATAGAACACCAAAGCAGGCTTTCTCTGAAGCATAACCCTGCGGGAATCCACCAAAGGCTTCCTCATATCTGTACGGAAACAAACGCAAACCAGTGCAGGCTTCCACTATCAAATAACCAATGCAGTCTTCCTTACATTTTTATCACAACAGAAAACCAATGCAGGCTTTCCCTGAAACATACCCCAGTGGGAACCGACTGAAGGCTTCCTCAGAAGACCAGTGCAGGCTTCCACTATCAAATACCCACTGACGTCTCTGAACTGCAGCAGTAATCCACCGACGCCCCTCTCTCATGCATACCCCCAAGCAGGATGCCAGTTGAGGCTTCCTCTACTCCATGTCACAACAGGAAACCAATGCACGCTTCAACGGGCAACTACCCCCAAAATTTCAAAGAAACCCAGCTTTCCACTAGAGAATCACCCCAGGGATTGCAGCACTGGTTGTGCCACCGTGGTTGTGACAAAGGTAAAACGAATTACCCAGTCCGCCATTGCAGACTGGAAGGGCAGTTTCTAATTGCTAGTCCGACTTTGCCATTTAAAGCTGTGGCAAAGCCAAATCTCCCCCTGGAACATGTGTATGTCACCTCTATGCAGGCCTACCGAGCTCAAAGGCAGGGTGCAGCGTTTTTCATGGTCAGAACATGTAATTTGTGGTGGTGTAACAAATGCGAAACTGTCGTTTTTACTGTGAAAAGACTCAGTCGCCCGGTTGGTGAGTGCAGAATTAAGTGCTGGTTCCTCACCTATGCTAACTCCTAAACAGTGCGACCAAAGTTGCTACTCCAAGGTATCAAACAACTCATTACATTAAGCCCAATTGATTTTCAACTCGAAATTAATGTAACAAGTTCCAGCGTGCAACTTTAACAAAGTTGTCACTTTGTTGCCTTCAATCTCCTGTGCCCTTAAAGGTTACACAAGGAGCTTGAACCCAAGACAGCTTTCTGCCCTCCTAGGGAGACATGCTAACGACTCCCAGAAAAGAAGAAAATAGGAGCTTGCACTGGAAAGAAGTGTTAGCTCCCTCCTGCAAGAAGCCACAGAAGTGTTAACCCAAAAGGTGTTCTTCTAAGCTGAAGCTGCCTTTGAAAAGCAAATGGGGGAACACTTGGGAGAGGGGCTGCCCCAATGTTTAGGCAGACTAGATGGCCCCAGGGAAGCAAAGGGGAAACCTGCTGTCAAACCATTTTTTCAGGGGTGTGTGGCCCCTTTAGTAGCCACACCTTTGAATTGAGCTAGGGAGCTCTGGGCGTCGAGACAGGGTTCTGCCGCGTTGGGAGTGGGAAGAATGGTGCATCTTGAGATAGTCAGATGCCACACTTCTCAGGAAGTGGTCATAAGGAGGGAGCTAACCTAGTAGCCCATTGGCTACTGACCGCGTCTACCCTGAGGGCACTTTTTGAATGTAAATAGGGCACCCCTGGCACCCAGAACTCAGATCACGTCTGGACTGGAAGAAGGACTGAATGAGGACTGCCCTGCTGCACCATGGAACCAGCAAAGAGGCTGCACCGGCGTGGACAGCCCCTTCTGAACCTGGTGGCTAGCACAGGAGAGGGACTGTGCCTGCTGTGTCCTGCAAGGAGGAATTGCCTCCAGAGTTCAGCAAAATGCAAAGAGACTCTAGGGGTCGGTTGGCTGACCTCCTGTTTACAGCACAGGGCCACACAGCTGAGAAGCCTGCTGGGGCAAGTTGGTAGCCCAGAATCTTCAGATCGACGCCAACAGCCGTCATGCAGCATCAAAGACCAGGACCCAACACTCAAAGTTGCACCAGAGTACGCTGAGCCCCAAGTGTCATGGGAGTGCAGCTTGGTTGCCCAGTTTCCCAGTTATCGCCCACGGAAGGATTGGACAGCAACAGCGATACTGGCTGACTGGTAGCCCAGTGGCGACAGCGATACTGGCTGACTGGTAGCCCAGTGGCGACTGGACTTCTACGAGCACCAAGAGGACTTTGAGGGATGTCGACCATGTACCCAGGACTGCCTCACCCACTTCGTGGATCGAGGAGTAGCCTCAGGAAGACCTCTGTCGACCGCATTGCATCCACAGCTTCCTTGAGCATCTTCAGCATCCTTCATCCCTTGCATCAGGACCACTTCCATAGAAATCAAGTGCCTGGAACAGCCTGGGGACTGCTTCACTTCTAGAGGTAACCGATTCGGAGGACCTTGCTGGTCCCCCTGACAGGCTCTCCACTGGAGTTGGACGCCTAAAGTGACTCCAAGTGACTGCAATACAACTAGCCAATGCTTGTTCGCGGTTGAGTGAACTGCTTTGATTTTCAATACCTTGTAAATTCTATATCTTTGGAACCCTCTGGTGGGTAATTTTCGTTGTGGTGTCTAAAAATACATAAAAATGCAGTCTATTTTTATAAACTGGTGTTGGATTTCTTGAGTGTCTTGTCGATTTCTTTCTTCAATTGTTTTGGTTCTGTTTAAATGCTTTACACTTGTTCCTTTGTGTAAGCCTTACTGCTCAGAGCCACAACTACCCAGGGTTGAGCTGAAAGTTCGACAAATGAAACCTACTGCTCCTAATTGAGTTGGGTAAGTGTATTAAACAGAGAGGTTGCACAACCACACCATATAATAGACCCTGATTCCTTACAAATGTCATAAGGACAAGTGGATGGAGGATTCAGTTGACTCATTTGGCATGGTAAGACAAAAGTGTCTTTCTTTAACCTGTACCCTAAAATCAAATATATGTATGTTATCTGACATCAATAAAGGATTTGTGTGAACACAGTGCAAATCAACAGACTTTTCCTCTGACCTATGCTGCCAAACGATACCAGGGAAACATTAGATGGGCTTCTTCTCCCACTTGAAAACAAATGAAAATGTAATCTGCCTTCAGTGGGGGTATGTAAAGGGCTGTAAAAGCCATGTTACACAGTACCCAATTGGAAGTCAAAAGGAAGCAGACAGACTTTCTTTCTCACCTGTTACCCCACAGGAAATCAAGAAGAGTCCTGTGTGATCCACAATCAGTCAGTGGAAACTTGGTTTCACTTGTGCCCCAAAAGGATTTTAAGGTTTTGTTTACCTACTGGATCCTATCCTGAGACTTTAAGCATGCCACAAACTTGGGCAGTCAGCACATCAGCTTCTCAGGATGGCTACAAAAGGGATTAGCATAATCTAACTGCTGAGTCAACTGTGAGCCAAATTACTACTATTTAATTTAGAAACAAAGATGCATGAGGCACCAGTTCTGTAAATGAGCCAAATCTCTCACTGCATAGTGACGGGCCGGTGCTCACCTTCTGAGAGTTTATTGAAACGGTTCCCTCGAAAGAAACCAATGGAGGCCTAATCAGATTAGTAAACTCTGGGATGCAATCATGACTTTGTCTGGTGCCACGACAAGCCAAATAAGGCACTGTCTACACACGGCCTTCAATAGACAACAAAGAGTGATGCTCTGTTTTACCCAATGCTGATGGTCGCTCTAGCTGAGGCGAGTCTTCATGCAACATCACCTCATGCGACTCCTGTGCAAACCATCTTAGCATTTATCCTAAACATACCAAGATATTGGTGTTACCTGTCCCCTGGCCCACAAACAGGAAGCTAAAGGAAGCAATAGGTGACTTGTTCCCACATATGAAGCCAACTAAAGTTCCATCTCACTCTTGTATGTGGGACTCCAACTAAGGCTTTGCTGACCCCAACCCCCCACCAGGAGCCTAAGAAGAACTAGCTTGACTATGAAGGAGGAATTTTAAAACCACAAGTGCCTACATATGCTATGTTTATCCTTATGCTCACCCCAGACTTCATCTGGCCTATCCTTTTAGAGCCACAAATGGCTTTGCTTTCATGGTATTCTGATGAAATGTCAATTCCACCACACTATCATCAAATTAAACATTCCATATAAAAGTGAACCAGAACAAACCCCAATGAAATTACGCATGCAGCGGAATTAGGCAGATGCCAAACCAGAAAAGAAAGTCCTCCCTGTAGATGAGCGGAGGCTACTCAAGAAACTGCAGAGCACTGGAAGTCCAACTACGGCCAGGGCCTGTGTAACCCGCGTACGGGCAATGAGATTGCCATAGAATGTGTACCCTTTGAGAGAAGAGACAGCAGGTGCTTCTTTAGCAATATATGTATTGCATCTTGTTGCTCAGCATACCCTGATCCACCACACAACAGGTTTATAGAGTCATGGTAGCCACTCTAATATTCAAAGCGAAAGTGAGCCCAGGGTCCAGGAGATCTTTGAATTCTGTTGCTGGTTTAGACAAGTCATCAATGAATCATGGATACATACAGCCTTCAGGTCATCTCATTTAGGAGTCTAATCCTGTTCCACACGTTTCAAGGGCATGGTAACACTGTTTTAAGGAAATGCAATAAAGATGCCCGTCTGTGGAATACGGTACCAGCATTTATTGCAACAATCTCCACTCTGAATAATCAAGTTCACAAGTTTCCGATGCAAGATGTTATTTATTGGTGCCAGTGCCTGTGTCAGAAGCAGCCTGAAAATGACACCCCCTGCCAAAATCTTTTCCTCAAAGTTTAAGACGCCCCACCCCGCTGGTGTTGGTCAGTGGGCTTTTTAAATACCATATTATTTAAAAAAAAATATTTTGGGATATTTATATAGTGCATAAATTGGTCCAAAGGCATTAGAGCGCTTTAGATGAAAAAACAGATTATATTATTCATTTAAGGCGATGGGAGATTAAGTAATTTGCCTAGAATCACAAGATGTTGAGCAACCCTCAGACGTAGACAATTATAATCTATTTACAAAATTAAAGTTAGTAAAACAATACTCAATCCCTCCTAAGAGGGTTAGGAAGGATTATCAAAAGTGCAAATCTTCTTTCTACCTGCACATTTTCTCAGAGAGGGAAACTAGACGGGGGAACCATCACCAAAACCCTTACTTACTATGGTTATCTGTGAGACTCCATGTGACGCAACAGTGGTCCACAGACCGTAGAAGGTAGTGTAATAACAATCCACACTAAAGGCCTATTCGCTTTAACATGTTCTCGTCACAATGAAAAAGTCAGGTCTACTGTGTTTGTCATACATTTTCATAATAAAGAGATTAGACATATAGCCTTTGACAATGTTTTCTATTGAACCAATCAGAGCTACAGCCTTTATCACTGGCTTGTGACAATAACCAACAGGGGCCAGCGGTATTTTGCATATCTTTTTACATAAGGCAAATATTGGTATACAGTAATAAATTTATAAATATGTACAAAATCAGTCGGCAAAACTACGTACACACCTTCCTAAAATGGTGTTAGGAGTCTAAAAAGTGCAAATCTCCTATCCATAGGCAGTGGTGGATGGTGACATTTGAAAGTGGTGGGGCATAAAAGTTGGGTATGACTTTTGTAGCAAGCAACACGAGCAAGCTTTATGGACAAACGTGGGGTCCAGAGTGGGTTCTCCTCCCAAGAAAAAATTGGAAAAAGATTGGCAAATGGTGCGTTCTAGAGAAAATTAATTTAGTGATAAAGCAAGGCTCATGAAGCAGTGGGAACAAATGGTCTTGTAATATGCAATACATTAAAAAATGCCCCATATCTTACAGCATTAATATGTTCAGAAGTTACTGTAATCTGCTAATTTTACAACGCAACAACTTCAGGAACTTTAAAGTGTGTGCTTGTTCAGTGTCTTGCACTGCATGCGGTATCAACTTTGGAAGAAAATGCTCTAACCAGGCTTTCGGAAGCACACACAGCTGCTGGCTGCAATCAGTCATATAGAAATATGTGCTGACAGGTCTTTAAGTGGGATGAAACAAGTGGGGGCTCTCTATAAGGGAACATGTAAAATAAATGTATGTGACACGTAAAATAAATGTATGTAATTCCCATAGTGTGCCACCGGACCGGTATTGTGGTTTCTCTCTGAGAAGTTATGGCATCCACCTATATAAAACACAAAAACCGATATGCATCTAAAACCTGCCAGTACTATTGGCTTTCAGGGGCGGCTCCTCCAGGTGTGCGGAGGAGCGTCGCCCCTATGCTTTCTCGCAGTGCGAGAAGCAGAAACAAAAAATGGTATTCTAAATACCATTTTATGTTTCTGCTTCTCGCACTGCGAGAAAGCAGAAGGGTATGCCTGGTTGGGGGCAGGCGGGTGGGCGGGCCTGCAGGAGTCCAGGGGAGGAGTGGCTTGCCCACTCCGAGTGCGCTGACTGTTTGGTCGGCCCCAGGGCCGACCAAACCAGTCATACGCACTCTGCATTTTCTCTATGTAGGCTGCATGCAGCCTACATAGAGAAAATCGCCTCCCCATAGACGCATGTGGGGTCGGCGTCCTAGCCAATCACAACGCTGTTGTGATTGGCTTAGGAGAGGAGAGGGAGGCTGCCTGCTTCTGCTCCCTGTGAGCAGAGAGAGGAGACGCGGCGCGGAACCGGAGGCGATGGTAAGTTTACTTTTTTTCGAAAAATATTATTAAATTAAACCCACCCCCCCACGCTCCCCCCTCCCTGCGCACCCCCCCTCCCCCGCGAGTTATTCCGGCAGCGACTGTTGGCTTTGTCAGTGGTTGTTAGCTGTTTAAAATAAATGAGTAACAAGAATGATTTCTAATAAATAATTAACATTGGAAATGTTTCAATTCTGAAATTGTGAGTCTGTGAATTAAACAGTGTTGAGGCCTGTGGGAGGAGTTTTGGCCTTCAGTTATGAGCGCTTTTTGTTAGATATGTATGCTCTTTTTCTCTGCATATCTCGTCTTTCTGCACATCTTCAACCACCTATTTCCTCTTCAGCACCCTCTTTTCACTCTTCCCTGAATGCACTTCCTCGCATCTCCCTCAATTCACCACTTCCAAACATACACTGCACTCTCACATTTAAGCAATTTATTTGCTTTTGCCTTGTAAATATTTTGACATCTGTGTACCCCCTTCACACACATTTCCACAGAATTTAAATTGCAACTGGAATACATGACCATTGTTCTGTGTGCTCTGCAGAGAGGCCGACCCACTGACAGGCACTTTGTATTGGCTTCAGCCTCAGAGCTCTCAATCAAAGCCCCTCAAACACCTGGCACAGCTCAAAGTATTCACTATGCAAGAGCAATAAGATGCACTGAAAAAATACAGAAACACAACATGGTACAATAGCTAACACTGTTGGGGAATGCAAGATTAAGTAAAACGAGAAATAATAGAAGAACTAAATTGCTGACATGTATTACCTAAACATTTTTAACACTCCTTGTTCGTAAATCAATCCATGTTTTTGGCATTAATGTTAAGGGCATGAAGATAGGGCCAGTTTTATTGCCATACAGCAGATAACTATCTTTAGTATAAGCACATATTTCTCCCTTTGCGCTTGACTCAGATATTTAGATCAACGTCGCAATGGAACAAAAACCATGCTACTCTTTTGAATCAATCTTGCTGGGGAACAAAGACAGCAGTCCTACTTCTGAAAGGGCCAGCGATGTGCAGCCAGGTTCTGGGGTGTCACAGTGGAAGACGTTAGCCTGACGAGGGGTCTCGGCACAATACACAACACAAGATTAGCATTATAACAATTATCATTACCGAGGACAAGGCACCAAATCACACGTGCTTGCATCCACTCCTACGTGTGACGAAAGGGTGGGATCTATGCTTGTGAATGACGATGTCTGGCATCACGCAGGGATGGAGAAACTGACAACCAAAACCATGATGCGGACAGCGTCACTGGTCTACAGTGGATGCTACCATAGACTACAATGGCAATGAAGGGCTTTAGAACTGTAAGCTGTGTGTCATGCGTCACAGTTCAGAAAGTTGATTTACTGCCTGGCTTCTCGCTCCTACTTCAGATCAAGGCGAGGCAGGCAGCCTGGGATAGACAACCCAGATTTAAATACATTGATTTGTTTAGAGATACGACCGTATCACTAAATAAATCGATCTATTTAATATTTGTGTAGGAATTTCAGGGAGGTGCTGCCCCATTGCCCTAATGGAGAAACTGCCCTTGCCCATAGGATATGGGTGGGGGTAACCACACCAAAACCCTTACCTGCTTCTGTAATTTGAGAGAGTATCTGTCACAAAATATTGATCTACAAACTTTAACACAGTGCAATGATAATCTATCCTTAAAGGACTACTGGGCTTTCACACATGCTTTTCACAATTAAAAGATATAGGCCATGCCTACTGCCTTTGCCATAACTTTTAATAATATACCGATAATGCCCATAGCCTTGATCAGAGGCTTGTCACTATGAACAACTCATCCCCGCTCTGCTAAGCTTTCCAACAAGGTAAAAGTGCAATACAAACACTATAGCAGCAGAAGCACACAGCATCTGTCCAAACCAAATCAGTTCTGAGGGCAACCACCACATGGAGCCACACTCCCTTTCTCTAGTACTGATGAAAGCTATTTTTAACACATTTTAACGAATTTCCCTGGTAGAGTCTGGGCCGTAGCCCTGCATATATATATTGAAAACAAAAATGATTCGGATGTACCAAGCATGTATACATTATTAACTGCAAAACTTGCATATATAACAAAAACTTGGCGCAGACAGATCCAGCTCCCGTATATCTTAGGAAGTCCAGCTGAGTACATGTACAGACAATGATGTAGTGTGGTGTATGTTATATTGTGGTCAGGGGTGCGTGGAAAGAATCTCCTATCGGGGTTTGAGAGGGAAGGGGAGGTAAGTCTGTACCTCGATATGCTGGCCATGGGGACCATATTTCCCTGTGTTTCTGGGGGCAGCCTCGTGCTTGGAACACAGCAATCTCTGCACCCATGCATCTGTCTAGATCTTTTCTCCATCTTCCCAATGTGGGGGGGGGGGGGAGCAATATAAGAACAAATACTAGAGCAAGCAACGCGAGCAAGCTTTATGGACAAACGTGGGGTCCAGAGTGGGTTCTCCTCCCGAGAAAAAAATTGGAAAAAGATTGGCAAATGGTGCGTTCTAGAGAAAATTAATTTAGTGATAAAGCAAGGCTCATGAATCGGTCTAGATCTTTTCTCCATCTTCCCAATGTCGGGGGGGAAAGCCCCTTTCCATAACTGGGCGATATCGCGCTTAGCAATAGTGAGGGCCAGGAAGAGCAGGTGCTGTTTATACCGGTTCCCCCCTATCCCGTCAGTGCTATGTAGTAGGAATAACTTTGGTCATATGGGAGATCCCAGGATAATACCCTGCCCAGACAGGTTGAGACTTTGCCCCAGAAGGGCTGTAATGCTGTGCAGCTTCAGACCGTATGTATAAATGTTCCCTCTTCCCTTTCGCAACACAAACATTGGGGGGATTTGGATGACCCCATTTTCCAGAGACGGGATCGCGTATAGTATACACGGTGTATGTATTTGTATTGAATGAGGAGGTGTCGAGAAGACACAGCCGCTCCCCGGGGGCTAGCTAAGGCTTCAGCTCAGTCGTCATCAGTTAAATCTGGTATTTTGTCCTGCCACGCCCTTCTAGTCTTATATAATGTTGTTCTGGTGTGTGTCGTTAAAGTCCGATAGATCTGACGGATTTTGTGTGCACCCAGGTCTCCCATTAGGAGGCGGGCCTTCAAGGGGATAGAACTCCGGCAGGGTGTCCAAGGAGAGAATGAAAGCTATTTTTTGATCACTTAAGGTCTAGTGGCATTTGTGCTGTCAAGCAAGACCTAACAGCAGCCGTGATCCATGCAGGTAACAGCGGTGGGGCTGTGTAAGGGGAGATTGAGGGACGATGCCGAGGGAAACTTAAATAAATAATTCATTTTCCCTCTGCATCGTCCCACGATATCCCCCCTTACATGGCCCCACTGCGGTTACCTGCACAGACTGTAGCAGCCTAACAGGACTCTGGAAGAAGTTTAATTATTATTTGGGGAGGGCGACTGCCCATGTCCAAGAATAATCACAATCCCTGCCTGGGTGAACCCTCAAAGTTCCTAAATTAACCTGAGGTCACTGGTAGCGATGACACAGAGCACACAGGCTTAACTTAGGGCAATATGTAAAGAATGTATGCAGTACCAAAATAGCAAAAAAGTCAAAATACAAAACAAGAACAATCCCAACCTGAAAAACAGGAAAAGTTATAAAAGAAAATGAGACCAACATAACAAATAGCCAACAAGGGGAACCAGAGATATGAATTCTTAAAGTTTTAAGCACCTATAGTGACGAAATAAACAAAGTACCAATGATAGTCAATGGTCGCAGGAGACCGGGACCTAGGCCTAGGTACAATTTGGGGCCTAGCACGATAAAACATGAACTGGATATATCAACCGCATTTCTCCTGGTCAAAGATTTTACCTTCTGACTTTGTCTTTTAATTTCCAAATAACTGCAGGGTACACTTCCAAGGCCACGCAGGAGCTCAGGGGAGACCCTTAAATACTCACGGAGGTCAGGTATAGTCAAACAGCAGGGTCCAGTCCAGGCGCTACTGGTCAGCTGGGTACTTCCAGGAAAAGGCCTCTTGCAACTTGTTGCCTCACTGTAGGCACATATATGGTCAGTCAGCTGACCCTTGGGGTCCACTTCTTTGTCCTGGGAATAAGAGGGAGCAGGTCCAGTACTGCAGGGCTCCTCACAGGTCAGGCAATAGTTCCAGTCCTCTTTTAATCTTCCGTAGGTCCAGAATGTGTTCTCATGTGGGTGCCTGGAGGTGCCACATTTATGCCTGGCACTAGCTCGAGGGTGGAAGTGACTCCTAGCCCCTCCCTAACCGATGGTAGAGAAGGTCCCAGGCCCTCGCCTACCAACGTTTTCGGTAGTTCGTGTAGGTCTTACGGCAAACTGGCTCAAAATGCAATGTGGCAGGGCAAATCCAAGACACCGAATATCTTGGGCCACATTAAACTTGGTCTCACAGGCTGGGGGTGTGATTGAGGAGTATATTATGGAAATCCTAGCGTCCTCCCACATCTAAAACTAAAATCTAGTTTGAGACAGGCACTGTCCCCACAACAAACCCAGAGACAGGACCAAAGGAGGGTCCTTCAGCAACCACACAGGTGATACACAGAACTGTATTGGCATCCTTCTCTCTCCCTTTCAAGTATGCCCTGGGTGTTACATGTCACTAAACAGACCTGTCGAGCAGGATTTGACACTGGACTGTCAAAAAGGAGTATCATATTCTGTGGAGTTCAGAGGAGTCATCTCCGCATCTTCAGATCAGCCTATTCTCTGCTACTGGGGGCATTTCACACCTATTCAAGGATAATCACTGGCTGAGACTTATACTAATAAGCCTTCTGATAAGTCAGGCAGATAAAGGGTAACTTTCTAAATGTTACTTTTTTTAAATATTTATTAAAAATCCAACTATGCCATTGAATTGGATTCTTTGTAATTATTAAAAATAGCTGTTTATTTATTTTTCTAGCTGGACCCATTCCCAATACATAGTATTTGTTCTTATATTGCTTCCAAGTGTTCTCTATGGGCCAGCCAGCCAGCCTGCCTACAGTAAAAATAGTTTTTGGGTGCTAGTAACTGTAAGGACATATCAACTTAAAATGTTTACATGCCCTTCTTTTCAATATCACCCACCCTTTCTTGTGGGCTACAATGCCTACATAGGTGTGACTTATTATCACAAAAGACCATTTTGACAGGTGAAGAAGGGTCATTTAGCCCTGAAGCCATGTTTGCATTGTAATTGTAGTGAATGCCACAATAGGTGCTGCAGTGGTGGTAAACTTCCAAGCCACTTATACCAATCAGGAATAAGCTAATTTAACCAACATGCAAAGCGCACAGAGTTCTAACACCACGAAAAATATAGGGACCGCAAAAGGAAAGAAATCTAGGGTGACCACGCTGAAAAGGTGGATTCCTACAGTCACCAACTGAGCTCAGGCAAGAACCAAACCTAAAAACAGGACTTTCTGGCAGACTACAGACAAGAACGAAATCAACAACATCCTAGGCAGCTCTTAAAAACAACCCTCTGGAGGAACATATTGACCAACCAGAGACAAGAAGTAAACTTTGATAGGCTATACAAGCAAGAATCAAACCTACCAGAGCCGAGGGGAAATCTAAAAATAGGACTCACACACAGACAAGACCCAAACCTACTACAATTGAGGGAGTTCTTAAAAAGAGGACTCCAGAAGAACTTTCTGATCAACCAGAGACCAGAACCAAATCTAACGATGTGGAGACAGCCCTTAAAAACAGGACTCTGGAAAAAGTCAGCAATTGACCTCAGTCAAGAATCAAACTTACTGTAGCTGAGGGATCACCTACAAACAGGACTTTCTGAGCAGCAAGAGAGAACCAAGCCTATTCCAGGAAAGAGAGCTTTTAACAGGATTCTTTTGCTGCTTTCCAAACGCTGATCTTCCCAACTTCTCCAAGCCCTTCTTTAGCTCCCTCTCGGCACCAGAATAAAGTACAATTTGGCGAACATGGCCTACAAGGAACTAAGGGCCTGATTTAGATCTTAGTGGACCCGTTACTCTGTCACAACTGTGCAAGATATCCCGTCCGCCGAAATATTAAACCCATTATATCCTGTGGGATTTATATTTCAGCGGACGGTCCCCCAAGATCTAAATCAGGCACTAAACCTCAATAATCATGCGTGTCTAGTCTCTAGTGTCAATAAGCCTGGAGCCACCAACAAGCTAAGGATCTCATTAAATCTCACCCTTGAAATCAAGGGATTCAATAGGCAGAAAGCAGCCTTACAATTATTTTGTGTGCTGCAGCTGTGTTATGCAATCCATTACCACTTGAACAATCAATCAATCAGACATTTGTAGAGCGCGCTACTCACCCGTGAGGGTCTCAAGGCGCTGGGGGGGGCAGCTACTGATCGAACAGCCAGGTCTTGAGGAGTCTTCTGAAGGTCAGTAGGTCCTGGGTCTGTCGTAGGTGGAAGGGGAGGGTGTTCCATGTCTTGGCGGCGAGGTGGGAGAAGGATCTGCCGCCGGTGGTAGTTCGGTGGATGCGTGGGACGGTGGCGAGGGCGAGGCCAGCGGAGCGGAGCTGGCGGTTGGGGGTGTAGAAGGTGAGTCGCTTGTTGAGGTATGCTGGTCCGGCGTCGTGGAGTGCTTTGTGAGCGTGGGTGAGGAGCTTGAAGGTGATCCTTTTGTTGACGGGGAGCCAGTGCAGGTCCTTCAGGTGGGCGGTGATGTGGCTGTGGCAGGTGATGTCGAGAATGAGGCGTGCGGAGGCATTTTGTATGCGTTGGAGTCTCTTCTGGAGTTTGGCCGTGGTTCCCGCGCAGAGGGCGTTGCCGTAGTCCAGCCTGCTGGTGACGAGGGCCTGGGTGACCGTCCTTCTGGTTTCGGTAGGGATCCATTTGTAGATCTTGCGAAGCATACGGAGGGTGTTGAAGCAGGAGGAGGAGACAGCGTTGACTTGTAGGGTCATTGACAGAAAAAAGTCCAGGATGAACAGAGTCCAGGATGAACCCCAGGTTGCGTGCGTGGTCGGTGGGTGTCGGCGCAGTTCCCAGCGAGGCTGGCCACCAGGAGTCGTCCCAGGCGGATGGGGTGGAGCCGAGGATGAGGACCTCCGTCTTGTCCGAGTTCAGTTTCAGGCGACTGCTCTTCATCCACTCGGCGATGGCCTTCATCCCTGCGTGGAAGTTGGTTTTGGCGGTGGCAGGGTCTTTGGTGAGGGAGAGGATCAGCTGGGTGTCGTCGGCGTAGGAGACTATGTTGAGCTCGTGCGAACGGACGATGTTGGCGAGCGGTGTCATGTAGATGTTGAAGAGGGTCGGGCTGAGGGATGATCCTTGGGGTACGCCGCAGGTGATCTTGGTGGCTTCGGATCGGAATGGAGGGAGGCGGACTCTCTGGGTTCTGTCGGTGAGGAAGGAGGTGATCCAGTCCAGGGCTTTGTCGCGGATCCCCGCGTTGTAGAGGCGTGTGCGCAGGGTGCGGTGGCAGACTGTGTCGAAGGCGGCCGAGAGGTCCAGGAGGATGAGGGCCGCGGTTTCGCCGTTGTCCAGCAGGGCCCTGATGTCGGTGGCGGCGATGAGGGCGGTTTCGGTGCTGTGGTTGCTGCGGAATCCGGATTGGGACGAGTTCAGGGTGTTGTTCTCTTCGAGGAATTGGGTCAGTTGTCTGTTGACGATCTTCTCGATAACTTTCGCCGGGAGCAGGGAGATGGGCCGGAAGTTCTTGAGGTCTTTTGGGTCGGCCTTGGGTTTCTTGAGCAGTGCGTTGATCTCTGCGTGTTTCCAGCTTTCCGGGAAGGTGGCAGTTGTAGATCTTACGGAGTTGGGGTGCGATAATGGAGCTCGCTTTGTTGAAGATGTGGTGGGGGCAGGGGTCTGATGGTGAGCCGGAGTGGATGGTGTTCATGGTCTTGATGCGGTCTTCGTCGTGGACGTGGTTCCAGGAAATCAAGCGGCCGGTGTGACTGGCGGGCGGTGAGTCTGCGGTGTCGGCGGCTGTCGGAGGGGTCTGGGTGTTGAAGCTGTCGTGGATGTCTACGATCTTGCGGTGGAAGAAGCTAGCTAGAGAGTCGCAGAGGTCTTTTGACGGCGGGATGTTGTTGGAGCTGGGGTTGGCGAGTTCCTTCACGATGTTTGCTATTGTGTGCATTGTTGTCGATGCGTTCATTGAAGGAGGTCCTTTTGGCCGTTCGAATGAGTTGGTGGTGTCTGCGGCTGGCGTTCTTGAGGGCTGCATGGTTGTCCGGAGTTTGCTCGTGGCGCCATTTCTTCTCTAGTCTCCGGCAGGTCTGCTTGGATGTCTGAAGGTCGGCAGTGAACCAGATGGCTCTTCTGTCGGTGCGTCTGTTTGTGGGTTTCTTGATCGGGGCGAGAGTGTTGGCGCAGTCATCAATCCATTTCTTGAGGTTGCGGGCGGCTGTGTCGATGTGGTCGGTGGGTCTTGGGCGAGGGTGGTGATTAGCTGGTCTTCGGTGACCTTGTTCCAGCTGCGGTGGGGGATTCTTTGCTAGTGGTTGTGTGCGGTGGTTTTCTTGAAGGAGAAGTGGATGCAGCGGTGGTCGGTCCAGTGGAGTTCGGTGGTGTGGCTGATGGAGACGTGGCTGCTGGCGGAGAAGATGGGGTCGAGCGTGTGTCCGGCGGAGTGGGTGGGTGTCGTGACGAGCTGTTTGAGGCAGAGGTTGGCGAGGTTGTCCAGTAGTGTGGTGGAGTTGCTGTCGTTGGTGTTCGAGGTGGAAGTTCAGGTCTCCGAGGAGGATGTAGTCTGTGGAGGCCAGGGCGTGTGCGCGGACGGCGTCTGTGATGGAGTCGATGAATTGTGGCCGGGGTCCGGGGGGTCTGTACACGAGTGTTCCTCTGAGGGTGGTGTTGGGATCGGTGTGGATCTGGAAGTGCAGGTGTTCTGCGGTGCTGAGGGTGTCATTGGTGTTGGTCGAGATTCTGAGGGTATTTCTGTGGACGATGGCGATTGGTGCCTGCGGGTGATCTTGTAGCCATCCGGGATGGCTATGGCAACGTCGGGTGCCGATGAGGAGTTCATCCAGGTCTCCGTCAAGAAGGCGACGTCCGGGGAGGTTGAGTCGAGTAGGTCCCAGAGTTCGACGACGTGCCTGTGGACGGAGCGGGTGTTGAGCAGTATGCATCTGAGGTGGTTGTGGTCCGCTTCGGTGGGGGTGTGGGACGTGCCGGGGGGTGCTGGCAGGTGTAGCTGCAGTTACGGCAGGTGAAGGGTCCGTGGGTGAGCTTCGGGTGGCCTGGAAGCAGGTGGAGGATTGGCCGGCGTTGAGAGCGCGGAGGGTGTTGGCGTTGTAGCAACGTCTGGCGCCTTGGAGCCCGCGAGGGCCAGGGGGTCTGGCGCTGGGCGCGGTCCAGGCGCGGACGGGCGCAGACGGGCTTGCCTTAGGCGCGCCAGCGGCGTGACCGCACAGCGGTCGGCATATGTAGGGGAGGGGGGCGGGAGCAGCGGAAGGGAGGCGGGAGCGGGCTCGGTCGGAGGGCCGCGGGGCAGCAGCGGCGGGAAAAGGAGAGAGTGGGTGGCGCCAATCAGGGGGCACGGGGAATGAGCAACAGCGGCACAAACACAGTAGAAATAAAAAGGCAAAACAAAAGGCAAAACAAAGCAAAAACAATCAGGAAGCAATCGGAAAATAGAACCACAGACGCCGGAGGACCTGCGGCGCAGACATGGCAGCCGGCTCGAACCCAGCCGGGAGGAAGCACAGAGCCGCGGGCCGCCGATCGGGAGGAGCTGCTGGGGAGAGTGCTGGCCCTGGCCCAGGAGGTCAAGGAGTCGCAAACAAAATGTAAGAATCATTAATGATCTTTCAAAAAAATGAAAATTTGTATTCACGTTTCCTCGCATCTAATGCCTTTTTTTCTTCTTTCTATCACAGTATCTTCAACCAAACATCACGTCCCAGCAGGCTCCTCTCTCTCTTTTCACTTTTACTACTATTTCCTCCTACTTCCTCTCGGTTTCAACTTCCATTTGACATGTTCCCGTCCTGACCCTCCTGGCATCCTAGATCTGTCACGGCCTTACATGTACAGTCACATCTACGCTATCTCCTAATGCCTTCTGATCCCTTCTCGCTCTGTTAGTCCTAAACTCACCCTCTTACTTGTATTTTGTTTCTTTACATAACCCACCATGTATGTTATTGCTATATGTATACAGCTAGGCCTACTCATGCGCAGACACAAAGGTGAAATCAAATATTCCAGGTACAGATTATAGAAGCCCAGCCGTTCTTCTCTGCCCGGGAGAGCAGCACTGGGCTCCGCGCGGCAAGACGGGAGGGCAGCCCTGGGCTCCGCGCGGCAAGACGGGAGGGCAGCCCTGGGCTCCGCGCGGCAAGACGGGAGGGCAGCCCTGGGCTCCGCGCGGCAAGACGGGAGGGCAGCCCTGGGCTCCGCGCGGCAAGACGGGAGGGCAGCCCTGGGCTCCGCGCGGCAAGACGGGAGGGCAGCACTGGGCTCCGCGCGGCAAGACGGGAGGGCAGCACTGGGCTCCGCGCGGCAAGACGGGAGGGCAGCACTGGGCTCCGCGCGGCAAGACGGGAGGGCAGCACTGGGCTCCGCGCGGCAAGACGGGAGGGCAGCACTGGGCTCCGCGCGGCAAGACGGGAGGGCAGCACTGGGCTCCGCGCGGTAAGATGGAGGGCAGCACTGGGCTCTGCGTGGTAAGATGGAGGGCAGCACTGGACTCTGCGTGGTAAGATGGAGGGCAGCACTGGACTCTGCGTGGTAAGATGGAAGGCACCACACATGCGGGTTCTTTAACCCAGCAGCATCCTGGGTTAAAGAAACCACCGGACTTTACTCAATGTGACGGGAGGAGACTATTTGAGAAAATTCAAGCAGAGAATGGCCAGACTCAAACCACCAGCTGCTTTCAAGACACACTGCCAGCTTTTGCCCCAATATAGAATTGTTGGGCAGTTCTTCAGTCCTGCTTAAAGGGGTACAGCGGCATAGCTAGATCTTTTTGCCGCCCGGTGGTCCCTGCGTTTGCTGCCCCGCAGCGGCCGCATGTAAGAGTGGGTGGGTGCTGGCGATTCCTGCATTTGCCGCCCCGTAACTGCCCCGGCTAAGAGCAGGGGGGTAGGACGCCACCCCCAAAACTCGTCCTGCCTGTGCTACGCCACTGATGGGGGGTGGGGGGGGGGGGGGGAAAGGGGGTACTCCATAATGTGCTTCACAAGCAACCAAAAGGCAAAGATGCAGCACTACCCCATCCTGTATGACAGAGCTGAGTAAAACTCCAGGAAAGCCCACCCGAGCCACCTGCTGATGTCTTAGAGTGCACCTAGAGTATCGGAAAGGAGAGGCGCTTTCTGGACTCAAGGCAGCTGCTTTTAGGAGCAGACTGATAATAAAACAAAAGCGGACAGTCCAGGCATGGAACATGCGGGAGAAGATAAAGTTAGCAATATCGGCTCTGATAACACCACAATACTTTCCTTGCACACTGGAGTACCAGCAGCACAGATACCTTATCACAAGCAGAAATGAGATATGAACAGAACACGAGGAATGTTATGTGCTCGGAGGTGCTGGCAGGTGGAAATTATAGTTATTAATAAACCTGTCAACAATAAACAATTCCAACTCCTGCCATTCCCATTCTTGCCAACACTTATGTTCAAAACAAGAGGAAGGATTTAAGGTTTAAAACCACAGTCGTGGTGATGTCATCACTAGAAATAGCCTCTCACAACCTGTAATACAATGATGGATGGATTGTGTTTACACCCCAATGTATGGAGAATCAGGTGTACGGGTTCCAACCCCCCTCATTGTCATCACGAACAGTGTTTCAATTCCCGGGATTTTATATCACAAACTAATGCATTATGGGTTCTGTAGTCTGGGTTAGTTGTCATCAACTTAACTGGACTAACAGGCCAGATGGTAAAGATTTGTAGGTTAAAACCCCAGGAATACATTAATGCACCAAAACAAATCATGTCAAACACTTGGTCTAAGGTCCCATCAATAGACATAAGCGTGAATATCTACCAGCCCGTGGTAAATACAGCTCGGCCAACCCCCTAGCCCATCACGCCAAGGGACATATTTAGGCAAGGTAATGGAGTCAAACCTTTACCGGATATCTCATGCTAACCAAGTCACAAAAGTAGGATTTTAATTACCAAAAGGGACAAACTACCGCCAATCTGGTGCTCTCCCAGCTGGACTGCACCAGCAGAACAACTCAATCTCAAAATAAGGTCACACATTAATTATCCCACCTGCTTCCCAATCTCTTTTCTTGCAGGTCACACATTATCTCACCTGCTTCCCAATCTCTTTTCTTGCTCCTTGATGCTAGAAGTATCGCTTTCAAAGCAATATGTATTGATCAATACTCTACACACGCATCAGTGACCTGCTTTCTTCAAAAGTCTTTTCCTGAGATCAGCCCAAACCACTAGGCTCTGCTCCTACTTCCCTTCCGTCAAGGAATCTCGTTCCGGGGGACACTCCTCAGTGTAAACTGCTAAGATGTGGAACGCTCTTACAGCAAGTAAGAGATACTGATTTCCAGTGAGTTCTAAGAACCTGGTCCTTTCTACTGTCATAACTAATATGTTGCAATATAATGAACCCTACCAGATTATTGGATCTGATAAATTAGCAGAAACAAAACCTTGGCACTGAGCATCAAGCCAGTGAGAAATGGAGTGCCTGTCACCCATGCACCTTGCGGCCTTAAGCACTCGGCCCAGCACCAAACTCATTGCTTCAAGTGAGAAACGTAGTCGTGGACTCAAACCTCCTCCTTGATACCTTATGTAAACTAAGTGACAAGAGGATGAACTTAGATCATTAGATGCTTCCTCAGTTACAATCCCACTAAAAGGGTACAAGCCTCTAGCAGTCTAGTATCCCTCCCACCCCCGGGAATACATCAGTGGCTACACCCTGGACCAAGTGTTAAAAGCCACAGAGAATCCAGATGCAAGATTAATCCTCAGCCTCAACGCCAGGTCACGCAAGCCCCCGAGATCATCAGTCTCTCACTGATTGTCTATGTCTAGATGTATCACCTTTCAAGCAAAGTTCCTAGCTCATTGGCCCATCCACAGATTTTAGAATTCTTCTACCAGGATAAATTCATTCTCAGTCCACACTGCTAAGATGTGGAAATCTTCAGGCAAGAATACGAGTTTTAGACAACCAGCTTGAATTTCAAGGAACTCTTACAACCTGGATCTTTCCACATTTAGGAACGCCATGTTAAAATCGGCCTTCTTATTGGGTAGGTATCTATATGTGCATCTATTCTCACACTGCTCCTCAGGAATGCAGCACAGATTTACAAAGTTTTTGCACTGGGTTTGCATCCCAAAAGAGAAGCAAACATGTGCAAAATGTTTTTGGAATTTACTTTCCAGGCTAGAAAGTTGTATCAAAGCAGGAGCGGCCGGTGCAGGTAGGCTGGGTGGGCGGGAGGGAAGATGACAGACTATGACAAGGGAAAATGACATTAAAAAAAAGACCACCACTTACCTTGCGCTCGCCGCATCGCCAACTAATGATGTGGCGGGCGCAAGGTAAGTCGTTTTCTTTTTTGAATGTTATTTTTCCTCGTCGTCTGTCGACTCCACCCTGCCCCACTGCGCTTACCTGCACCAGACGCTCCTGTATCAAAGTAAAACAAAGCAGAACAAAGCACTGCTTTTCGCTACTCTGTGGCAAGGGTGCTTAACATGGGTGGTACATGGATGTTCCTACGGAACCATCCCTGGTTTTTGATGTAAAATTCTCTCTATTCACAATAGTATACAGGGTTTCACTGAGAAAAAAACCGCCACCTTGAAGCAGGTAAAAAAAGGAGAAATGCTTATCCTAACTTTTCTGACTTTTTATATGTGCTGCACTGTACTGCACACATCTGAAGTGGGGAAAGTTTTAGAGTTAGTCTAGACATAGTATTTTGTACTGGAATGGTAGCCATCCTGTACAAAACCTGCGCTAGCTGTGACGCAGACACTTTTGCACTATGGTGCAAAGGGTTGTGTGTGGC
This sequence comes from Calotriton arnoldi, assembly GCA_963921515.1. NCBI lineage: Eukaryota > Metazoa > Chordata > Amphibia > Caudata > Salamandridae > Calotriton > Calotriton arnoldi. The sequence continues at coordinate 1,798,727 of CAWUFW010001484.1, read as the reverse complement.
GCTAGGCAGCCTGATTGTGTGCCAGTGCTAGGGAGAGAGCCATATCATTAGTGGATACGGCGCTTTCTTGCTCTTTCCCTCTCACAAAGCACAGCAAATGCCCACGCACTGACATCACATTTTGTGTTTTAATGTTGGATTAAGTACCAGCACTTTTTTTTTAAACTGAAATACGGCCTTAGGTGGGAATCACGAGCCTTCTCTGAATGCTCTGTCATTTGACAAAAGATTAGGCTACATAAACATTTCTACTTTCATCACATGCTGGTGAGCCCAGATCTCTCACCTGTAGCCTGGTTCTGTATGTGCAGCAGATGGAAAGCACTGTCTACGGGTGTGCAAGTGAGAACACCAAGATGAGGATGACACCCACAATTGTGAGTGGACTGACAGGTCTGCCCTCAAGGATGCAACTCTGTATCAGCAAAGCTACCTCTGTATTGCAGTGTTGTTAGTCAGTAACACTAAATATATACTCAAGCTAGAAGCTATCAATAGTGGAGCAGGGGCAGTGACATCAGGGTTCAATGGTATAATGAAGTCACTGCAGCTCAACTATGGCTGACTTTTGCTGTCCAACCTTAGACCAGACAACTCGCACAGTGCCACCATGGCCCACACATCTTGGTTCCCATCAGATGATTACCCGGTGAGGAGCCAATATCACACGGTGTGAGACAAAGGGAGCTGGAAATGCCGACTCAGAGTGGGTTCCCAGCTCGTGTGGAGATGAGGCTTCACACAGCCAGCACCATAAACCTCCCCGACATCGGCTGCAGACTCAGAAGCTTTTGTGAGAGTTTTTGGTGGTGAAGGGGAGAGGGGGTGGAGGGTTAAAGTGGTATTTAGGCAGTGATTGGCACAAAGACAGTCCCTTCCAAGGCCCCACCGACTTCTCACATAGAGGATATTATTGAAATGTTGGCAAACTAGAGGTGGGCGATTCACTGAAAGCTAGAGACAGAGGCCCGGTCCTTTTAGAACCTTGGGCTCAAACAAGCCAAACTTTCATAGGGCCAACGAGGCCTCATGGCTACAGCTGCTGGCCACGTATCATGGGGAACTGAGGTCAAATTCCAGCCTCGGATCTGCATCTTGTGAATCCCGGAAGAAATGTGTTTTGCAGTCTATGTCTCTTTTGAAGAGCTCTTACATACTTGGGCAAGGTTTGCGCTATGTAAAACTGCCCATAATAAACTGTGGATTCTGCCTGTCATGTTTTCTCCGATCTTATCCTTCAAGAATTATGGACAACCAAAAACACTTGCTGAACGGAACAGAGTGAAACTGGAAAATCTGGCCCAATCTCAGCTTCCCTGCTTGACGAAATTGTGTGATTCAAGGCAAATACTTTATTTCACTAAATCTCTTTTTTCCCCTACCATATAGGCGAGCACCTTCATGTAGGTGAATTCTGAATGTGCATTGTACAAAAATCTCTCGTGTTGAATTTACTAGCTGTAATGTTGCCCTATCTATAATAAGAATCTTGGCCTCATACTGGGTTGGGTACACATGCCCTTTGGCTTGCCTCTTAGTTCACTAATAGCATTGTCATTGGGGCTGGGGGCAAGAATGGTTGTCAGTTTGTGTTTAAAACCTCACTTTTAATAAGTACTTTTCAAATAATTTTATTTATCGAGGCGAAAAGCTTCCATGTTTTGAAAAAATACACTTTTTTTTTAAAGCAACTTAACATATTCTACCATGTTTGTTGCACGATTTAGGTGCCAGATATTTTGAGGGCTCGGCTCGTGCAGGGGTGCTTAGAGCCAGAGCTCACCCTTGGCTCGGCGCTCCCTGATCATTTGTTGGTGTCGCCCATTTCCATTCCAAACCAGGGAATTGTGCTGGACCCGGCTAACATTTTCAGTGATAACGCTTAAACGTGCGCTGTATACGTCATCACGTCACGACGTTCTACAGACGCCTGCGTCTACTCCCTCCCGCCACCCGCCACGTGTCCTGTGCCCCACAAACAAACATGCCTGCTTGGTCCGGGAATAGCAGCTCTCGGCTATGAATAGGGCTCCGAGAACTGCCAGCGGTCAAACGCCGGCTGCTGCACAGCTTCCATTCGCCTACACTTATGATTCACTGTGAATTCAAGCCAAGGCCCTGTAAAATCATGTAATCAGACATCTAGAAATATCCATTCCAAGGAAAACCGCAGCTCCCACAATATCTGGGCTGTCTGCTCCCGCTGCCCCCTCCTAAGTTCTTACTAAAGAATTTCATGGAAGAAATCTGTGTTGCCTTTATAGGCTCAGGCCTTGGTCATGTTCACAGCAGCAATATAAGTCCCTGTACTCTTTGTAAAAGTATCTAGCGTGCAAAGCTGTAGCAATGGAAGCAGTGCTCTATAAAAGTAAAGTGACAACTAACAAATCATGACTTTATGAGTGCTACATAGGCAACTGAAAAACACATTAAGACCAGTAAATGAAATTCGTTAAATTGGGTGCCAACACCTGTCGTTTATAGTAACTGGGAAAAACCAGAAATGTGCTCTGAAGCGCTATATAACAGACATCAAGGATAAACCTGGTGACTGTGTCAAATTTAGTGTCAACATCAGGAAGCAATCCCTTCTCCCTATGGGCTCTAGTTTCACTGTCCCCCATAATTCTGCAGCTTTTTCACCTCTTTTCATCTGTAGTTGTTCTATGTTTGACTTTTTGTGTGACTTTTGCTATCACAAATCTACCTGTAAAGTCATCCCTGTGTGACACCCGGAGTGTGAACTTTATGATTAGTCGTGGGTCCCGTAGTTCACTGCACAGATGACTCAAGCTGCACCTCATGGATGAGGCTCTGCAAGGCGTGGCCTGTAGATCGGTTTGGACTAATCCTATTAGAGGAAGACGACCGCTCATTTGCATATGGTTGCTCCCTATCTGCAGTTGGACAGTCGTCAAAAAACAGTAGACTAAATACGGACCAGAGTGATTAATAGTGGCTACGAACAATTTAGCCGTTCCACACATCACTTCTTTCTTTAACTAACTGCCATGTAATTCTAGACAGCTATTTTCCGAATAGCTTGGCTACCTCCAGGAATAGAGCACCTTTATGCAGCAAAAATGAAATCTACAATTTTGGAAGTCTAGATTCATAAGTGGTTCCCAATACGTGCCCATTCCACATAACCGGATTCACGCCAGTGCTCCCACCAGCATCCCCGACTTTAGTACTTTTCACCATTCAAACTGTAGACGGCCAAGATACACAACACAGAGGGGATTGTGGGTGTGAATTTAAGTTATTTTACATTACCTTGAGTTACTGTTTTTGTATAGTGCGTTTCTCCCACAGCGCTTTCCCACAGGGCTGAGGCAGCACAAGACACGTAAGAACTATTGTGAGCCGTGCAACAGCCGGTGGGCCTTTGGTACCCGCTCAGGTGGCATACAGGAGTGATGGGGTGTGCACCGATTCGGAGGTGCTGAGACAGTACATGCACCATGCATATGTAGCATATTACAGACCCTCAAATATGCAAGTCACGTGGCCCCCCCCAAAAATCTGAAAACTTGGATAAAATTGAAAAATACTGACTAAACTGGAACAATGTATGTTAAATGAATTCAGATAAATGGGAGAGCTATATACTAAAATCATCGACTAAAAGTCTGATGGGCAGATTTCTGAAAGATTCAAAGGCGTCAGCCTACGAATATTAATCTAAAATTCTGCAGTGACATTCCTAATGTACGTCAAACTATCCTTGCCTGCCCCAGTAGCAGCAAAACCTTCAGCGTAAAAATACAACTGCCTCAACTCTGGAATTTATTTGTACTAATAATATTTTTTACATTTCATGGACCATCACTTACAACTAACTATTCCACACTTCTCCACCTACAATTCGGTTTTCTCTCATTATCTTTGCATCCTCCAGTGATTCAGGTTGCGTTCTTACAACTGGGCTCTACCCGGCTACCCAAAGCATGAGCGGGTGCCACCAGTGTAACATTTCGCATACCCCTGACTTCTTAAATCTAAGCCACCCAGTCCTGTAACTCTGAGGAACCGAAGCTACCACCAGGGTCTTTGGACCTCATTATGAGTGGAATGGTAATCCCAATGCAAAATTACCTGCAGCATTCATGGTAAACGCCCAGGAATACTGCAGCTCGCTAGCTGCTCGACACGTGTAAAAAGTCCAGGGGAAAATACATCGCAAATGGATAATTACACCTGGAAATTGATGCAGAAACACAGATTCCCAAATGATATTCATTTGACTATGATGGTATGGTATGTCCAGCTGTTCAAGATGTTATCCAGAACCTAGAAACTAACCCTGGTCGTACTTTGCGTAGTAGCACTACACGTAACTATGCGCTGCACTGTGCAATAATTGCAAACAGCATCTTGCACAGTGCAAGTTAAGATAAAATAAGTATCTCTGTCGTTATATGCTAAAATGCATATAGTCATTTCACAAAAGTGAAAACTATAAATTAACAAGCAGTGAGAGAGGTGATGATTTTGGAATCCTCCCTAACCTAGGGAGAGAACCAAGCAGATGCCTTGAAAACAAAAAGCACATCTTGTTGAAAGATTCGGTGGTGGTCCCATCCTCTTGGGACCACCCCAAGCACAGTTATTGGCAAAAATACAATCCCAACCAAAGGCCCTGCAAAGCATTATGGGACGAGATTAGCAGTGGGCAGTGAATATTATAGTGTTCAATATCAAAATAATTCTACAAAGAGCTGCAGTTCAACTAGTCGTTACTAGATGTCCCTCACAAGTCAAATGCAAAAGCATTGAAATTATTACATCAAGCTGCAGTTCCACTAGTCGTTACTAGATGTCCTCACGAGTCAAATGCAAAAGCTTCATGAAAGGGTTTCAATGCTTTTGCATTTGACTCGTGAGGGACATCTAGTAACGACTAGTGGAACTGCAGCTTGATGTATTAATTTCAATGCTTTTGCATTTGACTCGTGAGGGACATCTAGGAACGACTAGTTGAACTGCAGCTCTTTGTAGAATTATTTTGATATTGGACACTAATATTCACTGCCCACTGCTAATCTCGTCCCATAATGCTTTGCAGGGCCTTTGGTTGGGATTGTATTTTTGCCCATAACTATGCTTGGGGTGGTCCTAGGAGGAAGGGACCACCACTGAATCGTTCAGCATGATATGCTCTTTGTGTTAAAGGAATCTGCTTGGTCCTCCCCCTAGGTTAGGGGGGACCCCAAAATCATCACCGCTGTCATTGCCTAATATTTTCATTCTCAAAGGTCAGTTTTGTGAATTGGTATATGCTTTTTAGCATAGAAAATTGCTTTATCAAAGCACTTGTAGGTGTTGATGATTTTGCTGCTACGTTACGTGTTTAGCACTGTACTACGTGCAATTTGTGTAGTGCGTCAGGGTTACTAGAAACCACTTGTTGAACATGCGCTATAAAAATGGGATTAGTTTAACAATTACAATTGTGTCATGATTTCAAATTGTGCATGATTAGTTCTCTCTTGCATTTGGTCTGAAAGTTTATCATGTCTCATCCATCATATGTGAGAGTGTTTATACCCAAGTCACTGTAAGTTAGAGTTGCTAGTGGTCTTAGCTGATACATCTGAGGTTTGTGGCTATTGTCTTAAAATAAGAAGCTGCCGCCCTCTACGAAATAGGTCTTTGAGTGTGTGAAAAATACCCGAATGCGCGTGGCACGCGGTAAGATTTTTTGTTTTGCAGTTTTATATCACTCAAACTCAAGCCAAAGGTATTGGTGCGCTTTACATGAGCACCAGTTACATAACACAAGGACACATTCATTTTTGGTTTTTAGACACGGGGAGATTAAGTAATTTGCCCAGAATCCCAGGATGTTGATCAGACGCCGAGACTCAAACCTGGTTCCCCAGTACCAAAGTCAGCAACTCTGGCTGTTACGCCACATCCTCTCCTCTGAGATTGTCACACTGAACAGGCTGGCAGTGCACTCAGTGTCTCATCTGACCCAGCTGCACCTCTCGACTTCCAGTTTCCATCACTGGCTCTTCGTGGAATCTTTGATCCCATCAGTCTTTTAAGTACCTCTGATTACACCGCATCTTATGGTCTGGCTTCACAGCAAAGCTTTCGCCAGACAATTATATGAGCATCACCAGGATGGGGGCTTTGGCTCCGCCCACATGTTGGGAAACAGGAATATATGTTTTGATTGGGCAGTAGTTGGGAGCTTTCATAAAAAAAAGTCTTTGCCCTCCACATAGCTGTGATCATTTTGGTCTGGCTTGATAACACAGCTGTCGCCAGCCAATTATGTAAGAACCACCAGGACAGGGGTTTGGCCCCACCCACATGTTGGGTGTCGGAGTACATTTTTTGATTGGGCAGAAGTTGTGTACTTCCACAAAAAAGTGCTTGCCCTCCACATAGCTGCCATTTTGTTTATCCAGTTGCCAGAGCTTGAACTTTAAGGGGCATATATATGCCAGTGTAATGCTATTAAAGTGGCTAACATAACTACATCTTTTATGGTGTTTTTCTCTGGCACCAGCACAGGAGGCAGTCAATTTACATGGATTTTAAGGTTGCATTCATAAGCCTGACCTACTACCATTGCCAATGCATGTTTTGTTATTTTTCTAACAGCCTGAGCGTGAACTTTTAGGGGTGCACAAATGCCATTGCAATGCTATTAAAGAGTCTTAGGTAACTTGATAATTTATGGCTTTTCATGTTTTTGGCAGCAGCACAGATGGGAGGGGGGGGATAGTCCTTAACATACATGGATTTTTAGGTCTGGCTTGAAAGGTGTATTCATAAGGCAAACCTACTGGTATTACCAATGCTTATAATGGTCTGGCTCGATAGCACAGCTGTCGACAGACAATTAAGTGAGAATCACCAGGAGAGGGTCTTTGGCTCCACTCATATGTTGAGAGCCAGAGTACATGTTTTCATTGGGAAGAAGTTGTGTGCTTCCACAAAAAGTGCTTGCCCTCCAAGCAGCTGTGATCATTTTGTTTATTTATCCAGCTGTGTAAGTTTGAACTTTCAAGGACACACGCATGGTATTGTAAAGCTATTAAAGTGTCTTAGTTAAGGACACCATTTATGGGTGTTTTTCTCTGGCAGCACAGATGGGAGGAGCGCACTCATTAGCCTACATGGATTTTTGGGTCTGGCTTGACAGTGCATGTGTCACCTGACCTTTTAACATATGCTATTATTATTCTACAGTTCCACACAAATACATATCCATTCCATGTTATCTTTATGCTTCACATTAGCATACAAAGCAAACACAAGGAGATGATGGACGGAGCGCTAAAACTTTTCAGACACTCACCCCCAGTCAAAGATCTGGGTTGAATCCATCATCATTCTTTAGCTTATTTTGCCACCCCAGTTCAGACCCAGCTATATGCAAATCAGTCTTGTTCCTGTGCCTCATGGGAACAGTCCAGCCCGAACTACCAAGCCAAGTCCTCCCTGGACCGGAAACAAGCACCCTGGGACTGGTTTCGGGTTAACACCCCTCAACAGCCAGGCTAGCTTGAATCCAGTGGCAAAGTGAGCAAGGGACCAACATCTGGGCATACCCTGCCAACTTAGGGCGAGCAAAGCAACCACAAGGAGATGGACGGAGCACTGAAACTTTTCAGACACTCACCCCCAGTCACAGGCTTGGGTTGAATCCATCATCATTCTTCAGCTCACTTCGCAACCCCAGTTCAGACCCAGCTATATGGAAATCAGTCTTGACCCTGTGCCTCATGGGAACAGTCCAGCCCGAACTGCCAAGCCAGGCCCTCCCTGGATCGGAAACAAGCACCCTGGGACTGGTTTCGGGGTAACACCCCTCAACAGCCAGGCTAGCTTGAATCCAGTTGCAAAGTGAGCAAGGGACCCACGTCTGGGCATACCCTGCCAACTTAGGGTGAACAAAGCAAACACATCGAGATGATGGATTCTACCCAGATATGTGACTGGGGGTGAGTGTCTGAAAAGTTTCAGCACTCCGTCCATCTTCTCCTTGTGTTTGCTTTGTTCACCCTAAGTTGGCAGGGTACGCCCAGACGTGGGTCCCTTGCTCACTTTGCCACTGGATTCAAGCTAGCCTGGCTGATGAGGGGTGTTACCGCGAAACCGGTCCTAGGACGCTTGTTTCCAGTCCAGGGAGGACCTGGCTTGGCAGTTCGGGCTGGACTGTTCCCATGAGGCACAGGGTCAAGACTGATTTGCATATAGCTGGGTCTGAACTGGGGTGGCGAAGTGAGCTAAACAACGATGATGGATTCAACCCAGATCTGTGACTGGGGGTGAGGGTCTGAAAAGTTTCAGCAGTCCGTCCATCTTCTCCTTGTGTTTGCTTCACATTAGCATACAGCATTCCTTTAAAGCCAGACCTATTTGTATTGAAAATGCTGTCTGATACTTGACTATGGGCCAGATGTATCAACATTACATTTTGCGAGTCCATAATAGCAAATTTTACCGATTCGCTATTATGGACACGCAAAATGCAATGTATGTAGGTTTCGCAAAATAAATTGCGATTCCTACCCATTCCTTATTTGTGAGTCGCAAATAAGGAATGGCTTCCCATTCATTCCTATGGGCCTATATGCCCATTGGAATGAATGGGAATTGCATGCGCAATTTGCGAGTACCCAATAGGTACTCGCAAATTGCGCATGCAATTTCAAGGGTGTAAGGGTGCCAAATGGACACCCTGTTGCACCCCTGAAATATGCATGTGTGCACATGTGGGGCACATACATGCCCTAAGGGCATGTATGTACGCCACATGGCACCTTGAAAAATGCAAAAAAGTGCATTTTTCTTTGAATTCGCATATTACCACCAACTTGAAGTTGGTGGTAATATGTGATTTCTTAAAGCCAGGTCGCAATTTTTTTTGCTTCCTGCATTTCATTTAAGGAATCGCAAATTGCGATTCCTTAAATGCATTCGCAAAATAGAGAATCGCAATTTCTGCGATTCCCTATTTTGTGAATGCCTTTTGAGATGATACATCCCAAAAGGCTTTTTCCCGTTCGCAAACGAGCCGATTCTGCGAATCGGCCCATTTGCGAATGGGAAAAACGCTTGATACATCTGGCCCTATATCTTTTAGTTTTAATGCCCTCACCCAAATCACAATCAATTTGCAGGTTGTTAAATTGCTCCATTTACAATGTTCGGTTTTATGTGATATTGTTGCCATGGATGTGCTGGACTGAAGATAAAGCAATTTACAAATGACACTTCCTCTTTCAAATCTGTTCTTCTCCTTTTCGACTACACATTAACAGCCTCAATCACTTCAGCAAACCTCTCAAATTTTCCAGGTCCATGTGCGAGTTGCTCATCCAGAGGAGTGTTTTCATCTTTGCACTCTAGGACATTTTGTCCTAATGTTATAATGAAATCCACAAGACTACAACTCCCAGAATGCAAAGGAACAAACTTGGATTGGATCAGCTATTCACGCACTGAACTGGAAAACATGAAGCACGAGCTATGCTGCTTTATATGGGTCTTCAGATATAGGGTAGTTCTTACTGAATTTAGGATCAAGGTTACAGGGCCTTTCGCCCCAGATCACTGTTGTGCATCCTACAAGTACTGGTACGATTTCATGGCCATCTGGGGGAGAGAGAAGAACACAGGGTCCTGAAAGAATTCACCTTCTTGTTGTCTGTCTTGAGGAGGTATATTATAGCCCTCCGGCATCTGCCTGCAAAAGAAGTCGCCAACCCAGGTAACAAGCATTGGCAACGCCATAAAGTCTGGTATTCTCAGCTTTGTCAATGTTTGTTTTGTTATTTTAGGTTATCTGCAAAATTTTATTGTTGCAAAAGTTGCCAGGACCTCATCAGGTGTGTATATATATATATATATATATATATATATATATATATATATATATATATATATATATATATATATATATATATATATATATATATATATATATATATATATATATATATATATATATATATATATATATATATATATATCAAAAACAGGGTTTATTGGGCCTCAAAAGACACGTTGCCTTAGTAGGTGTTTGCACTTGAGAGAACTACTTTGCGTGTGGATATGCTGGCTCCTTGTGACAGGGGAGAATATCACTAGCCAATGACTGAAGTGGGCTTTCCCACTGCCCCATGCTGTTTGCTGTGGAAGGCAAAAGAAAAATGTGACTGGCATAATAACAGACCAATGGATGGAGAGGGCTGACTGAAGTCATACCTATAATTTTAGTAAAATCAAAAGGTATTGGTTAACGCCAGACCTAATAATTTACACTCTTGTATCCAGTCTAAGCAAGGGTCGACTGGGCACAGAGCCTGTAAGCTGTACTTCGGAGACATTCATTCCTGATGGCCTCAGTGGTCTGCATAGGATTTACATCCTGTACAAAGCTCTTTATAAAGTAAAGAACAAGTCCGTGGCAAAGGGACAAACATAATTAGTATAAACAACAGTTTCAGGAAAAAGTGCGTTTAGCTAAGTTTCTCTGTCTAAACATTCATGTGGCAACACAACAATCACATGTTTCTATACAAAATAAATAACGAGGGATGTTATTCACAAGCTCCAGGGTCCTCATTTTATGGACACCGGAAAGATGAAAGCCTGTACCAGCCTCGTCTAGCATGTAACCTGTGACCGTCTGATTTCAAACAGGCCTTCGACATTCACCCAATCCAATGATCGCATTTCTTAGCTGTTCAACTTACAGTGGTTGGTAAAATGAGCACCATTTTCTAGATTAGTACAGCTTGAATAAAAATAAATACATAAAACAATGAGACCGTAAACCTGTCCTGGGGAGCGTATATACATGTATGCAATACATATACATGTATTTATATACAATTTATATTTCTATATAAAAATATACGAGTCATAGAAAGAACACAATGCCTATACTATAGCCACAGATGTTTAGTACATAATATGCCATATAATCAGGGCCACTGGAATTATGCGGCGGGGTGGACCAAATTATGCTGTAGGGTTGACTATATTCTGAGGCAAGAAATAGCTAAGTATGCTGCATAATGAGGCACACACATTTTATGATTGCATGTGCTTCTACATTTGGCTAATTTTACTCATGTTACCACTGTTGGGCAAAGGTTTCACCTTGTTAGTACCAGTTTGACACCCAAACACATTAATAAGCAACTAAAAAGTGACCAGTCAACCTATATGAAGGGCCGTCTGCCAAGCGGCAACATGTGTTGCAGCCTTTTTGATAACTTTTTATTGGTTTGAACCAGAAATACATTTTTTTTTAAAGTCTGCTAATCATGCAGCAGATGACAGATTATGTGCCAAATACGGCAAACCTATAATGGTGAGGAAAAATCTGCAGTTGCATAATTCCAGTGGCCCTTTATATGTTATATATACATATATTATACTTATTAAGTGTGGGGAGGAGCTGTAATGTTTGAAAACGCTTGCTTGAGGTCACCAGAAGGCAAGTGACGTCACCATATTTACTCACTAACTAAATATTGTATAACAATCTGCGATTCAGAAAAAAAGTAGGCTGCACAAAAAAGGGTACATGTGATGCGCCTTGTTCTTAGCCAACAAATTGTGCCCCTGCCCCGCGTCCTCCCACCTAAGCGCCCCTTCACACGCGCAGCGGGAAAACCTGCCACAGCGCGTCAGAATAGACGTGGGGAAGCCAGGACACTACATGCCATCAGAACTTATAAACAACATTCAATCAATTCACAGTAATGAAGAAGCACTCAGGAGCCTTGGTAGTCCTTCTAGGTCGAGCCGGTCTGTGAAACAAGGTAGATGGGTGAAGCGGTAATAATGGCACAAGAGGAACTTGGGGCAGAAGGAGAAAAAGGGTGAGGGAACAGAAAGGTGACCAGATTATGCGCCAAATGCAGCAAATCCACAATGGTGAGGAAAAATCCGCAGCTGCAAAGTTGCGTAACCAGATTCAGGTTGTAGAACAAAGGATGGTGGCATACAATTTATGTGATGACCAGTTGGTGTCTGCATCATTTGAAGTGTCCATGCCAGCGGCTTAGTCTTCTTTGGAACCTTCATCGGGATCAGATGGCTCTTCGGTGGACAACAATTCACAAGGACCACAATTTATTGTGTGAAAGTATGCAGAGTTAGGAGTGATGGTGTGATCTTCCTGCCAAACTGTAATCTTGGGTCCCTTGATTTTAAAGACTACACTGGGCTGTAGGTCACAGCTAAAATCTTTGCAAGAACTTCTGGATTCATAGAGATGACAGATGTGAAGGTGAAGCTCTGCATCATTTGCTGGCATACAGTCTAATTTTTTTTCTTTTTGAGTGGCATAGTGAGGTTGTACCTCCAAATGTATTAGAGGGGTTTTATTCTTCAGCAAAATATGGAATTTTGTGCGTAATTGTCTCCCACACATACCTTCAACCAGAGAAGCTTGTTGTGCCGTGTCTCAATACCCACACAGCGTTTGACAAACAATCGCAGAGCTAGGACATCCTGAGGTTTTGGTGCTTAAGCCCTTTCTTGAGGGTGGCCATAAAGCGTTCAACTAAATCATTGGCTTGAGGCCAAAGTGGCTTTCTCTTTCAGAGTTTTAAGCCTAGTCTTTCAGCAAAGTCCGTGAACTCTCCTCCACAGAAAAAGGGCAGACGGGATGCTCTACGTGGGAAAAAGTCTATTAAGCACTGGTATGACCACATTAGTCACAATGCTGGAAATAGTCATGACTTTAGGAAAACGTGAGCATTCGCCAATTGTTAGCAGGAAATGTTGTATCGTAAAGTGACCTAACAAATCTACAGCAACCACTTTACATTCATTCGTTGGAACTCTTGACATCTGCAAAGGTTCTGGACTGCTCTCCTTCCCAAAACTGGAACACCTGGCAATCGCCAACTCTTTTCTCCAACAGCGTATCAAGAAATGTGTAGTATCCTCAGGTTGTGTAAATATGTTCCCTTTCACCCTGCTCTTTGCTGCTCAGCCAGTGTGAGTGTTCCGTGTAGAGTGTGAGTGGAATGCCTGGGTGCTTGTGTGGATGGTTGAATGACAGTTGAAGATGGGCTGAGCAGCAGAGAGGCTGCTCCTGGTGGGGCATGTTGTAGCTTGCTGTAACTTCTACTTATGGACTTAATAAACTACAAGAAACTCAACTTGGCTACATCTACTTTGTCACCTGAACACGTGGTCCAGCCCACTACAAAATGGTAACCTGATCTTTTGGTGAACCACTCTTTGATTAGATGAGCTCGTCTTCACGTCTATTTACTGTGATGTCTGACGCGCTTGCTTTGAACATGTCAGAATCCCTTGCGTTCTTAGGGACGATACTCTCAATGTAGTTAGTGCACACATTGGAGGTCATTCCACCTTTGGGTGCCAAGATGGTCAGCAAAAGTACATAAAGTAGGATCATTAGGTGATGCTTGAATAGTGTTTTTGACACCAAATCTGACATCTTCGGAAGGGCCTTAATTATTCAGATATGATCCAGTTAGACTAGGAGTCACGAGTAGAACTCCAATGGTGGCTGGACCTTCTAGATGCCTGGAACGGGAGAGAAATTATCTCCATTTCCCAACAGCTGGTCTTAGAATCTGAGGCAAGTTGGACAGGTTAGAGCGCAAAATGTGGCACTCTCTCGACTGGTGGCCCATGGTCAGAGAAGGAGCCCTCGTTGCATATACATTTTTTAGAGTTTACGTACAGGCTCCTTTCCAATTAAGACATTTGCAAAGACAAAATCAGTTGTTCAATTCTTCTAAGAATGGACAATCTTTCTGCAGTCAAGTATATCAATGATCTAGGATGAACAAAACTCAAACCTTTAGTGGATCTGGTGAAATGTTTTTGGGAATTCTGTCTACATCGAGAACTGTTGGTCCAAACAGAATATCTTCAGGGAAAACTGAATACTATAGCAGATTGGTGCTCCAGGTACTTCAAAGACACCAGCGATTGGCATCTGCACCCTTCAGTATTTAAAAGCCTTTCTTTGAAATTCGACACTATGCCAATAGACTTGTTTGCATCCCGTCTGAATACCCAACTTTACAACTTCTACAGCTGGAGACCAGATCCTCAAGCTCTAGCAACTGATGTTTTTCTTCAGGACTGGCCCGTTCACCTCAACTATGCCTTTCCTCTGTTCATTATGATAGCCAGAGTTTTAGCCCAAGTTCGCTGCTAACAAGTTTCACTGGTACTAGTAACACCCTTTCATCAAGCTCAGCCTTGGTTTCTCGCTGTTCTGTAGCCGTCAGTCGATCTCCCAATTCTCATCCCAATGAACGAGTGAATGAATGAGATAATTTTATAGAGCGCGCATTACCCGAAGGTGTCTTAGCGCTAGGCGGATCAAGAGCTGAGGAAAAGGCAACAAGCAAAATTAAGTCTAAGTGACTTTGTTTTTTGCAGTGGAAAATAGCCAGGTCTTTAACTGCTTTCTGAATATCTGCAGGCTGGGTTATGACCGGAGGGCAAGAGGAAGGGAGTTCCATAGCTTTCCCCCCAGAAAGGCCAACGTTCTTCCTCCCCAGTTTACTCGTTTGATTCTGGGGATCCGGACCATGTGCGCCGTGCTAGATCGGAGTGTTCTACTGGGCGCATACCATGTAAATTGTTCCTGAAAATAGGACGGGCCGGTACAATGAAGAGCCTTATGCATTAGGCACAGAGCCTTAAATGAGATTCTCTTCTCCACCGGAAGCCAGTGAAGGCCATGCAATAGGTGAGATACAGGTTTGAACTTTGGGATTTTCAACCTTTCCCAGTCTCCTTCTCAGCCCAGAGAATCACCTGATGATATGATTCTCAAACAAACCCTTACTCTGGTGACCTGGAGAATTTCAAGTCCGCTTGGAGAGCCCTTGGAATTTCAGAAGAAGCTGCTCAATACATCTGCCACTCTTGGGCACCAGGAGCGACATAGGTTTTCGAAATCTGCCAGGATGGCGTGGAGTAGCTGGTGTATGGACAGGAATTCAGATCTATTTTCAGCCAATGTAACTTTGATAGTTAATTTTTTTGCCTCTTTGGCTTCCCAAGGAAAGGCATACAGAACAGTAAATACCTATAATCGGCTATTCCTGCAGAATATGTGCGGGTGGATGGAAAGCCCGTCAGTGAGCATGCTTTGATTTGTCGTCTTTTGAAGGGAGTGTGATTTTCTAAACCTCCTATTCCAAAGTATTATCAAATGTGGGACGTTAATTTGATTTTGAGATTAATAATTTCTTGGCAAGATAATGTTGCCCTCTCTTTAAAGTACTTGTCCGCAAAATTGACGATGTTGTTATTTTTGGTTTTGTAGAAACGGATATCTAATATTAGAGCTCTGGACCTATTTTCAGTACAATATACTCCTACAGCTGTTTCTTTCAAAATTAACAGAAGAACAAAAATAAATTTATCGTCTGTACATTGGCTTTATTTTCCTTCCCAGCCTAAACTTTGTGTAGGAAATTGTTAAAAAACATATCTCAAAGACTGCAAATTTGAGAACGTCATCCTCTGTACAGTTGTTGATTTCTTTCTATGAACCACATAAACCAGTGCCATCCACTATGCTTGCTCAATGAAATGAAATGAAATTTGTACTTGTAAAGCGCACTTATACCCCCAAAGGGGTGTCCTGGCGCTGTACGCATACCGCTGTGGAACCCTTCCTGGCTTTTCCCCGTGAAATGTCCACTCCTGGGCACCCCCAAGGTGAAGCCAGGCATCCCAGCGCTGTTGGGGCCGTTGTGGAGATTAAGCAAGCTATTGCCCAGAGTTGCAGAGTGGGACCCATGATTAGAATAGGCACCGAGGCGAGAATTATCAGGTCCGAGGAAATTGAGCCCAAGACCCGCCGAGGCGGGAATTGAACCCTGGTCCCGGGCCAGATCTCTGCATCAGGGTCTGCCGCTCTAACCATTGAGCCACACTTAAATTGCTTTAAATAAGCATAATAGGAGCCTCTGGTCTTGGAATAAAATGCAGATTTCCCTAGCTTTAGTGAAAGAAAGTCTAGATGATGTTAAAGACACGGAGGTGAGTATTATTCCACCGCTCACTGTTGCTAACCCTCCCTTATATTGTCTTGCAGTGCCGGTTGATCCTACAACCACTCCTTCATCGTAAGGATTTTCCAGACTCTGCTAAGTTAATTCTTCAGGATGCGTCAACACCATCAGTAGTTCACCAGTTGGAATACTCAACGGCATTGCAACCATCTGGACATCGGATACCACTTCAGTTACTATGCTGGACTTCGCCAAGGACTTTTTGCTCTTTTTTTGGCCATTTCTAATATTCTAGTTATTATTCCTATGTTTTGTTATCCGTGACCCGCACTCGCAAGAAAACAGGGCTTGTTGCTCGCAGTCAAGACTAGTATTAGGCTAACAGACTGCCTATTGGTTCATTCGTTATGACTTCAGTTTGTGGCTCTTTTCCCATGGTCTCAGGGGAAATGTAGTCTTATTGTTATTATCTTGGCTGCTAATCATATTAAGGCAAGAATAGACAGCAGCACGATACTCGCCTTCATATCTTTAATAAAATCCAGACTTTCCTTCAGTAAAGCTAGGGAAATCTGCCTTTTTAGCTTCTGAGATTTTGGAAAAGATAGTCTCCAACGCAAGTTAACATTTCTGTGACCATTTGAAAAGGCATCCCTTTGTGTGAAGTCATGCAGTGATGCACTGACTGTTGCAAAATTAAGGATGTATCACAAGCAATAACTGGCCAACCCTAGGAATGATCGAGGGGTTGAGATGTTCCCACGTGAAAGTGGGAGTGCGAGAACTTTTCCAGGTCGGGCGATAGTCTTCTTGTGACAAAATTTGGCTGTAGAATTTCAGTGAGGTCTTTCCAAAAACACATTTTGCCTTGTTGAGGATAAGAGTTGCTTCTGAGTGCTCAGTACATTTCGATCAGTGCCTCATGACATACTTCTTTTTACTTGCTGGAAAAAAATGTCTTTGCTGCTATTCAGCCAGCCTTGGAAGATGCGCTGAACATCCTTGCAGACATACCTCTGTGGCTGATGAAATGTCAAATTGGAGCGGTTTGTATTTGGAATCCACAATTGGACCTTTTGTAGCGTGATCCTTCTATCCTTTATTGAGGCCTAAGCTTGAACACATGCGGGTCCTATTCAACTGGTGTATCAGTGCTAGATGTCTTTCGCATGGAACAGCCCGGCTTGGTTGGCACTTATCTACACATATGAGACTTTTGCTGCCAGACTAATGTTTTTAAACAGAAACTATTGGTAAAACCGGCCCCTCAGCTGGTGCAATGATATCGTGTTGAGGAGATTCCAAACTACTTCTTCAACTAGTTTCTGAATGCTGAACCACAGAAATCTTGAGCCATAGAATTGATGGTTTTATCTATGTGCAGACGGATTGGTCCATTCTTGGGTTTGCCAATGCCCTTGAACAAATTTGGAAAATCGTCCTGAGTTGTTACCTTGGCAGGACTTGAAAGAGTTCCATTCTGATCGCAGACTTTAAGCTCCCGCCTCACCTACATATACATCAAAATCAACAGTGTGTTTGTGCATGGGCACAAGGCGGAACACACCAAAGCACTTAAGAGTTCTCTTGGACTCATGAACATAGATGCCCATCTTGAGGGGTATCAAAGGATTGGCAGGATATTGGGCAAAATTGGCGCTGGTTCTGATATTAATGCTAACGCTGGTGTCCACCAGAAAGATCAGAGCCCCAGAGTCACCAATTTTAAGAACAAGCTTCATCAGATCATCATCTTCAGCAAGAATGCAACATCTGATTACGAAGATTTTATTTTTTCCGGTCAGTTTTGGGCCTGCTGAGGTGAATCAGGACGACAAGGAATAGCTGAAAGGCACAGCAACCTCTCACTGTGACAAGGACAGCTGGTGCGTTTTGGCTTGTTTGCAAATGATATTGTGGCTTTAGCGGAGGAAGAACCGATCACCAGAGGATAATATCTGCTAGGGCTTTTGCAGTTGTTTTGGAAGTCTCCTACTTGCCACCGCTGTGACACAGGCTAAGTGAGGATGGACATGGTCCAGAGTGTGAGAGGCGGAAACAGTAGCGAGAACATGTGCATCTGGTGTCAATTTCACTCTATTAGACGCGGATGATGGACTCATCTGGAAACAGAGAACCTCTTCACAGTAATGGTTGGTGATGGGGAATTCACAGTGCTGAATGGTCTTGCCAAGTTTTTACATGATAGATAGAAATGTAAAGGGCTAATACTTGACATTTTTTTCCAGAAGGAAATGTGTCATTAACTTGGCTTTAGACTGTCATACAAAGCCCTATGTGCATCTGCGTATTGAAAGATACATCATGAGCATCAGAGCCATTGGACTACATCAGAAGACAGATGAAACGCCTCTTTTGGTTGTATGGCACAACACGGTCGGAAAAGCGAATGAGTCTTAACCACGCATTCCGTTACCACGCAAGTCTTTACAACGACTTGCCTTACGGAAAGCGCTGGACTTTGGAATAGTATAATTTACTATTCCAACTACAGTCCGTGCAACAGTAGGGAAAGCTTTGGACTTTAAAGTGCAACAACACTTTACCTAAGGCATGTCGTTGTAACAACGTGTGGTAAAGGAATGCGTGGTTAAGGCGCATTCATTGTTCCGACCGCAAGGCAAGGCATGGTTCTACTGTCGTTGTAATTTCGGTTTCCCCCCTCTTGTTCTTGGTGCCTAAAATGCATCGGAGAGGCTCAATTGTAGTATATCACTTAGAGGTAACAAGCTCGAGGCAGCAGGTGCTGCAGACATTACTGGCTGTATGAACACAGCCCTGGAAACACTTGTCCCATTCTTAACACCAGCCTTCTCATCTTTAGAAAACAACATTATGTAGCCTTCAAATCAGGGAGCAGCCATGAGCTCTGATCGGAGCTTGAGCGTGGCGACGAACAAGAGGTCTCAAATCGCTTCAACGACTGGGAAATTCAGCCAAATCTTACTTGACATCACCAGAAGCCAGGTGAAGCGGTCATCATGACAATCTGTACATAGAATGGTATGGTATACTAAGGTATGGTTATGGGCCTGCCATTGTATGGTGTGGCGTGTCATTGTGCAGTGAAGTATGATATCACTGCTATCAGCGCTGGGATGCCCTCGGGTAACCACGCGCTTTAGAAATGCTGATTCATTCATTCATATGGTATGGTCTGTCATTGTACAGTAAGGTATGGTATGTATTGTCATTATACAGTATGGTATGTCCTATCATTGTACAGTATGGTATGGCCTGTCATTGTACAGTAAGGAATGGTATAGTATGGTATGGCCTGTCATTGTACAGTAAGGTATGGTATCGTATGGCCTGTCATTGTACAGTAAGGTATGGTATGTCCTATCATTATACAGTATGGTATGGCCTGTCATTGTACAGTAAGGTATGTTATGGCCTGTAGTCGTACAGCATGGTATGACCTCTCATTGTACAGTAAGGTATGGTCAGCGGCGTAACAGGCCCCCGCAGCCCCCGCGGTGCGAGGGGCCCCCAAGCTCCAGGGGGCCCCTCAGCAGAGTACTCGGGCCAGAGTGCTCCCGATTGTGCCCGGAGGGGGCCCCTCCACGAACCTTGCAGGGGGCCCCCTCAATTTCCGATACGCCACTGGGTATGGTATGTCCTGTCATTGTACAGTAAGGTGTGGTATGGCCGGTCTGTCATTGTACAGTATGGTATGTTATGGCCTGTCATTGTACAGCATGGTATAGTATAACACTGAATGTGGACTGACAACAGAATCAGCATTCTTGGGTATTCAGGAAAACCCAGTCTCGGTGACCTCACACCATCCGGCCTGTTCTTAGAGTCGTCGCGCGCTGCGCTGCCCCGCCCCTTGTCCTCCACCGCCCCTGCCTGCCCCCGCCCCTTCCCAGGCACAGAATGGAATAAGAATCGGATGCGACGCAGCGGCCAGGCGGAAACCAGGACACTACAGGGCCGCGTAGCCTCGGGTGGGTCAAGACGGCCCCTCCCCCAACCAATGGCAATAAATAGCACGTTACTGTTGATGTATCGTGATTCGTGACGCATTGTTTATGCTATACTGGTTTCTTATGGGTAAAGGTATTACAAATCAGTATTTTACCAGGCCGAAATAAAAAGGGTGAAATCCGCGCAGGGAGGAAACAAATCAGGTAAAGAAATTGTAACATACGAGTCAGTAACCAGCAATTTTCCATGCATGTTAGCCATTCTATGGATAACATGGAAGTTGAACTTTGAAATCTAGCAGCTGACTGGTGAATGCGGTTATTAACAGAAATGCTCCTCACTAATTATTTGTATTCCCTCTGTGCCGTGGTCTGTACAGAACAGCACCATGTATGTGCATGTAAAGGTTTACATACGCATCGCTGTATTCGCTGCCCCTTTCGCCGAGTTATTTTCTTTGCAAGCTGTGGTTTAAGACCCCCACCCTGTATGGCTTCTGGCTGCGGTCTCACCTGGGCCCCATGCCAAGGCCTCCTTCGCATGGCTGTGGGTTTCTCGGACCGTAACCAGCCAGTAAAAGAAACACACAAACCCAGTGTTTAGGTTGTGCTTTTCAAGAGACTGAGAAGCTATTTTTGTACCATATATAGAAAATAGTCACATATTTGTATTTCTCACAGGAATCCGGTCAGAGAGGGGGGGTTAGCGAGCTTAAAACCAGCCCCTACCCTTTGTATAGACTCAATTATAGTTTGGGGAAAATAACTGATTCTGATGTGATTTACCAAGGAGCCCAAAGAAAACAGCATCGTGTAGCTTTTATAAATTCGGTTTCTTGTTACCCATCTAAATCACATTCATCATCATCAAACTTTGAAGGATCAAAGACGGTCTCGGCCCTGATAGAATCTGAACATGTGGTTAGAAAGCCACACTCGGATGACTACTGTGGAACCAACTAACTGGCAGCCGCTGGCCTTGGGGAACACAGAGGAGGGAGCCTCGAAGGACAGTCTGTATTTGCCGTCGGGATTTCAGTGTCAGATTGGGCTATATTGTATATATGTGTCATATTGTATGCCTTCAGCCTCTAAATAACATGGATTAGCCGTCATGTAAAAATACAATACTATGAAAAATGTTACAGTGCGTCTACAATTGGCGTGGGTACCGACATCAGGTGAGCTTAGAATAAGGCCCCCGCCTTAGGGCTGGCGTAGCCAAGATCTAAAGTTATGAACAAATACACCAGCTGGGCTTTGGGCCATACCCCACTCACCGATTTGCTCGTTTGGGTCAGCCCCCTTCAGCCACTGCTTGTTTGAAGTGTCCTTCACGTCTGTGTCATCCCACAGCATTTGTAGATGTTTGCACTTTTAATTTCCAGTGTTGCACTAGTTACTGGTTAACAAAGTAGTCCAATATAGGTAAACAACGGGAGAGAGAGAGGGCAAAAAGGGAGTCACTCTTAGTCCCCCCAAAAACAATATCTATTCAACAACAAAAGAGTGCCACCAACAAAAGAAGAGCTGGCAGGGGAAATCACTATAATTATTTAAAAGAACCCTCACTCACCAACCTAGTTGGTGACATGCTTCATCATTGGGTTCCCACCAGAGAGGCCGAGTGCCTCTCCGGTGTGCTACGACACCTGATTTACAGCGGAGCAGGTTTTTTGTGTAGCGTGAGTGCAGTGAAAAAAAGTGGTTAAAAGGTGCCTTCGTTTTATCCAAAAGAATTTTTAATGGTGGAAATCTAGGCGCCGTTAAAAACAAGTGCGTCGGATGTTTGTAATGACTGGTTTTAATTGACACCACGAGTCCAAGTGGGGGGCGGGACTTATAGTCACACTTTCATCAAAGTCCTCCACCCGTAAGGCACCTGCCTACTCCCTTCCATGGACCCTCTTGGTGTGAGGCGTTTTTAAACTTCACATACTAACGGCTTTCAGAAATCCTGAGGGCTGTACAAAAACCGTGAGTTTATTCGGTTTATTCCACCGCTGTGGTGTGTTGGTCCTGACGAATGCTTCACTAAATACACTTAGAAGCAGAAACATGTTGACCAATTGTTTCTTTACACATTAGGATGTATCTGGTCAATTAAAACCAGTCATTACAAACATCCGACGCACTTGTTTTTAACGGCGCCTAGTTTTCCACCATTAAAAATTCTTTTGGATAAAACGAAGGCACCTTTTAACCACCAAGGCCAAGAAGTGATGGTTGCTGCTTAGAGAGCAGCATTAGGGTGTCTGGCACCACCGTCTCAGTTCCCGGTGGTTACTGATGATACAATCAAAACCAGCGGGATAAAGTTTCAGAAGTGACTTTGGCTAAGAAAAGATCTCAATGGAAGGTTGTCATCCAGGATGCAGATTCATATGTAAAATCTTCCTGACTCTATAAAAGAGGAGGGAAGTGTGTTTAATATAACAGATGCAACAAAAAAAAAAAAGAGAAAATATTGGAGGAGAAAACAAGAGAATTTCAATGACCTGAAGAGAATGTTTGCATGCATGTCTAGGGATCACATGCTAGTGCATGGTCCTAGTGGACGAGCTGTCCAAGCCGAGAACTAGCAGCCTGAACACTAAACAAAATGCAGCATTGGGATAAAATGAGCTATATTTTTTGGCAACAGTAAAATCAAGAAAGCTGCACAGCTGAAGAACACATTTGGGTAAGTACTAGAAACAGCTCTAGCAGGCCATTCAACCCACAACTCCATTCTCAAAACCTGTGGTACTGCTAGGATAGGTGGTGAGTACCTGTTGACGACATAGCCCCACGCCAAACACCACGGACAAGGAATACAGTGGACTCTTGGAACCTGGTAGGTCCAAATTGTGGTCACTATCTCCATAAAGCAGCTAGCGGCTCACCTGTTTCCTTCCCTGGAGTGGCAGGTGAGTGGCTCTGGGTTGGCTGCTCCTCTTCCACCGTGATATTCAGATCTGGAGAGACCTCTTCGGGGGTTGGCGTAAGGTTGGAGACAACCGTAATGTTCTGTTGTCCCTCAGCAGCTGTGTCTTCATGGGTGAAATTAACAGTGATGCTGAACCTGCTACCACTCTCTGCTTGTGATACAGGCCCTTGAGTTCCCAGTATGGCCTCTTCCGGCCCCTCCGCTGCAGGTCTCCCGGTAGTCAGCTGAGGGGTGCCAGCATCAGTAGGGGTACCGGTGACGGGAGGAGAAGTTAAATGCAGATGAATGCCAGCTGTAGGTCCTACGGAAGATGCCCATGTGTGGCTTGATGCACTGAGGCTCCCCTCGTCAGTGGTCTCAGCTACAGTCCCTAAAGAAGAAAACACAGAATTAGAACATGTGACTACCTGGGTTCTAAGGAGTTTGTTTACATGAGGAGAAAAGAGGCAGAAAACACCGCAATCACTAGATCCCTTTGCATCTTTAGAGCCAATCTCGAATGCAATGAAATATAAACATAGAAACAGGACTGCACTTCTTCTCTCCACCTCAAAGTCAGACAGTGTCTTGAGTGTGGCTGCTCTGGGATGTACAGACTTATTACTAGGCCATTGGCACCGATAGTTCTCAAATGAGGACCAAACATCTCACTTGCCTGGAGGCTGCGCAGCGAGGTATACCGCAGACTAGTTCATCGTATTGGGAAATTACATAAGACTATGAACCGACCCCCAGTGGACTGTTTGATTTAACAGAAGAGTTCTGCTAATATTGTGATGCCTTCAATCAAAAGCCTGGCAGAAAAGGCACCTGTAACGCACCCTCCTAAATTTTGCATGGCATCCTCAAATAAGAATCTTGGGGCACGTTGTTCCATCAGTGGGACCGCAAAGCATCCATTGTTCCTCCTTTTACGTAAAAGCGACTTTCTACGAAACTGTGGTACAGTGGCTGGGCTGTGTTTTTGAACCCCTGTGAACTCGTGAACCATGGGTTTGAATCCCGGGCTTGGAACTTGATTGAAAATAGTCTGAGTTTGGGCAAATTACTGCCCCCAGTGCCTAAAATTCAAACCTGTGAAATGCAAATATGCAATGTAATTCTGTAATTCAAAAGCTGTAATAATGTACTAAAATCCAGGGCTCCCCATGTAGGTTTGCTCTATATAAATACCAACAGAATTCATAAACACTGGTTTGTATGTGTTTCGCTAAAAAGCTCATCTAGTCAGTATGTGATCATTGCCAAGTCAGGCTCCCAGTAACCGAACTCTCCTTATGGCACAAAGTGAAGCTTCTGAAAGATAAGCTGAGGACATATGTTCCATTCGACCATCTGTGCTCACTTTTCATTTGATCGCCTAGCCAAACCACTTTTCAGTTTGATTTGTTGCAGCAGCTGAATCTGTTCAGTTGAAGCTCCCACTCTAAGAAACACACTTCCTTCGGGAATGCACTTGATGGCAAACCATGCGAGTTTACAGAAAAAAACAGACCTGGCTGTTTCAAGAAATAAACTCTATGCTTTCGGTATTCACCCTGGCTCGTTAGTGCCACTAAATGTATTGGATTGTTTTTCATGAATGGTTTATTGATAAAAACGTTTGTTAATCAAACGTTATTCAGAACACTGCATATGAATGAAATACGGTTTCTGACACTTTGCTAAAATTTACTAGCCACCGTTCACCTTTTTTTTTTTTTTTTTTTTAAATCGCTGTCTTCAGGCACCAGAGAGGTGAGAGTTTTGCCTCGATCTTGTTACCATCCTGGCTGAATGGAAAAGGCAAAGGGCCTCATTATGATGTCGGGCGGATCGCCACCAACACTGTCCGACATCTGAGGCTGCGGTCCGACCGCCGGATTAGGATACCTGCAGTCAGAGTGCATCGGTCGGAGGGACAGAACGACACCTCCGACAGGCTCAAGGAGCCCATTGGGGCGTCGGTCGGACCGTAATCCCTACAATGGGGGTGGTGCCGAGGCAGGCACCGCCATAGGGATTATGATGTTCCTTCCAGACAGCCTTTTCAATGCGTTCCGACTGCCATGAAAAGGCTATCAGAAATGGACTTTGGGGGCCTCTAGCAGGGCCCCTGTCGCTCCTTGGCCTCCACTATGGGGCCTGGAGGGCACATGTGGTGCCTGCCCAAACATCCATGCACCATGTGCCAGGAATCACATGGTGCCTGCCACACGGTGCATAGATTTTCAAAAACATCCCTTTTTCAATTGCAGCTTGTGCTGCAGCCCTTTTCCGGGACACAGCACAAGCAGCAATAGAAAAAGGGATGTTTACGACGGTCATATCCTAATATGGCTGTCAGGGCCACCTACTCCTTGTCGGACGGTCCCTAGCCCGAAATGATGGCGGTCGGACGCTCGTCCAACCACCATCGTATTTAGGCCCAAAGTGTTTTCCATGCGACAGAAAACAGCAACCCTACATACTTAATCATATGAAAAACAGAAGAAACTACTCATCAATTCCTTGACACGATTTCACATTTGATACCAATCCAAGCTAACTTTAAAATGTTCTCAGAGCAGCAGCTTTTGCAATACAATACTTTGAATTTGAAAGAGAAATATTATGCATCGCGTTAAGGCTCAGTTTCACATTTTAAATTGAATGTTAGTAAGACACACAACCACACTTTCTGCAGGATGTGTCTTGCTCAAAAGTGTCTCTTCTAGGAGGCCCACACTATGAACATACAGTATACTAGACCCCAAAGCTGGAGGCAGAAGGAATAAAACGCAGCTGGCATCCGCAGAATAAAAGGCACCTCTCATTACAACTATGCACATCTATAGCTCCTCTCGATGAATGCGCCACTATACATGTTTTACACAAACTATTTAATTTAGGAAGTAAAAAGAGCAACATAAATAAAATGAAATCCGTGTCCTTCCATCCAAGACATCAATAATTGTCTTTGTCAATAACATCTTGAATTTTGTGTGCTGAATGTGCGTAGTACTTTCTTGAAAACATCTATAATCCTTCCAAGGTGAATGATGCATTCATTCTTTGAATTCATTCTATGTTGCCCTCATGTTCTTTTATGACTTTCCATAAGTGTCACTATTTAGCACTTCATTTGCATAGTTTTCTGTACTGTTAATAGGTAATCTTCCATATCACTGTTATATTTTTAACATCATTTACTAATACACCATCATGCTATCACCCATAAATCGAATCTCTTTGGCTTCTGTTGCAGTTCATTTTTCCTTCTCTGCTAAATATTTCCTTTACACCGGATCGCTCATTTGATTGTTTTAAGCACTGAAACCCTTGCCTTCTCTTTCTTTCACTGACATCACTTTCCATCTTGGAATTAAGATAATATGAAAGACCACATTTTATGTACTTCATTATGACTTTAGAAGGTCTGTCCCTTTTAAAAAATTAATAAATTGCAGCATTGTTTACTTCACCTCAGTACTGCCCTTTTAGGTCGATCTTAAAAGGGTTTTCTTGTGTATTGTGGTTTCTGCTATTTCTGCATTCTGCTTGGTTCTTCTAAATATATATGTCATCATTTCAGATATTACCATTAATTTGTCAATCATACTCTTGCCTAAATGCCCGAAATTATGTTGTCAATTGATTTTATCCAAACTTACATTGCAATTCCTCCTGAATTATTTTTTTCAATTTTGGCTAGAGCATGTCATTTTGAATCATCTCACAATTATGTTTTCTCTACTGGTGAGAGTACCAAGGTCGAGTCAAAATTGGGCATGCTCCCAATCCAAACATCAATGTGTTTACCCAGAGCATTATCCAAGCTCTTAGACACTGAAGATGTGTTATTTTTAAATGCAATCTTCAATGCAGTAAAAAGAGAAGAAAGACTACGCCTGCAGTATACAAACACATCACCCACTGAACACAAATAGTGTCCATATTAGAATGGTAGATAACCTCATTTTTATTTTGCAATACAGAACATGGGATGCTTGCTTGCAAGAGAAAGTTGAGAATCCCAACATATGACTAGCCATTCCTCTGTAAAATTCAACTGCCAACAAGGGACTCTCACCTGTGTTACACCATGTCAGTAGATGATACTGCTTTGGTGTCCATGCTGTCTGTGAGTGTGCAACACATTCCCTATAACAGCGCCTACTCCATACCTGCTACCATAACAGAAGCACTTTGAAGACATAAGGAGGGTTGATGAACAAAAAGAAAGGAAAAGAAACCACACACATTCAAGGGCATTACCACCATATTCTACTGACAAATCAAGAGGGAAAGAATACACGCATTACACATAATGCAAAATGAGGGGCTTTAAAAAAACTTCCCTTTAACATCTAGACCCACAGGGTTGCCTTATCAGTGATACCAACAGACTAAGACCACCAGAGGGTAGGATGCTTTAACACATGAAACTACTGCAGCTATACCTAGGAGCACTTATAACAAGACAATAAAATGCAGGTGCCAAAATCTAAATGTCCCTCTAATATTAATCGTTACAGCATTTCAGCTCAACAAACTCTAGAACTGCAAAGATGGGATGCACCAGAAGTCTGACCCTGGCAGATGACAACTTGGGACAATAGGTTATTTAGTAGGAGCCGGAAAGAGGGGCGGGAATCTGCAAGAACCTCTAATTTCAGCTGGCTTCCAATAAAGTCAATTAACCAAATGGAAACCTAGGCACAGCGAAGATATTTCCTAGAAAAAAACATAAGCAGCAACTGAAAAGGAGAAACTGGGAACAAACATCCAGCAACAAGGTATCAGAGCAAGTGAAGTGGGGGACATAACCCAAGAGGACAGACATCTGCCACCCAAAGAAAGATCTGCCCATATACAAAGGAGGTCATCAGAATTCACATTCATAACAACAGATCAAAAGCAAATGTATACCAGAGGGTGATCAACCAAAGGCTGAAGCGGCAGAGAATAGGATTCTGCAACTAGAAGACAAATCCTTGGCAAAGCACGTCAAAACGGAGAAAGCACCTTGAACCAACGAAGATCAAATGTGGAGCAATCACTGATCACAGTCAGTACTGCTGGAAGCCAGAGACTGCACAGAAATCAGAGAAAAATGACTGACAGGCTCCCATCAATATTGCGACTCCTCAGCGGGAAACTAAATTTGGGTTTATCGCCACCTAGCTCTAGGCTTCCTGGGGAAATGGCCGCATGAGAAAGTAAAAGGAACACTAGAACGGAGACTCATGGGATATGCTCTGGTTTCCAAGAGTTTCAAATGCAAAACTAACAACGCTTAATCACCAAGAAGTACAATCGACTTAATCGAGAACTGATAACAAAGAAGCAGTTCTCATTTGACGAATCACTAATATCCTAACCAAAGAAGACATCGGGTATTTTCTCCCAACAGAATAATGTGAAGCAGGCTAACTCAACTAGAACCGTAGACCCAGGAAAAATGACAGGGAGCAGAAATGGTATTCATAAGAGATAAAATCAGGTCGTGGAAAATTGTACCCATTGCATATAGTAAGTATTCAAACCCTCAAACACAGAAGACAAACTGAAAAGCTAATACCACACACACACACACACACACACACACACACACACACACACACACACACACACACACACACGCACACACACGCACACACGCACACGCACACACACAATGACAAACTGCAGATGTTGTTAAAAAACCAGCTGCACCAAAGAGCACCACTACACCATGGACATGAAGCCTGATCCAGAGAGAAACCAACTTTAAAAACTATTTTGGAACATAAATGGAGCAAACAACCAACCAAAAAACGAACCAAGATCCCAACCTGCTGTAAGCAAGCAAAGCTGATGAAGATGAAAGAGGTTTGGCCGGTTCTTCAGGGGACATGAGGGTTTCGGGGTAGACATCTTCAACAACATGGGGATGATTAAAACCTAAACACACAAATTAAATGTATTTGCAAGACACAAAAGGGTTCTGAAAACTAAACGGATCCGACACAAAAGCATGCACATTACTACTGCACTTCAAGACTGGGCAGAGATTCCCTGGCGAGGTATAATCAAGTTTATATGGTTTCTTCCTTTTCTGATAGGGCTCTTCTCATTTTTAGTTTTACAAAAAAGGCGCGTCTTGACATTTTTAGCATCTTCTTTTTTGTGGGCATAGTCAAAGAATAGTGAATCCTGTCTGATGAGGGAAAATAAATTCCAGCATCTGTCAAGATGTTCAACACATTACCAATGGGCTTCTACGAACCTTCTTTGCAAAAAATGAGCTTTTTCAAAATCCTAAAACCATCTCCTCCACCAGCTGTTTGTGGCTGCTTCTAAAGGCTTTGCCATTACACTCTCTGAACAAATAAAATCCTTTTACAGGATCAGGTAGCCAAACCGCTGAATTCACGAGTCATCCCTAATGCCAGGGCAGGCCTCGGAGTACGAGCCTCTCCTTTCCATCCAGTCATCATGTATGTATTTCCGTAGTGCTTTGAAGCAGCAGAAAAGGGCTTTACAGAACAAGAATGGAATAAATATTGGTACATTGCACCGCTTAAAACGTTCTGCAGCACAGTAACGAGAGTAGATCCAGGGCGGAAGGGGTTAGACCATGATATCTGAATGATTGCAAAACAACCACTACTCGATGAGGGTGGACTACATGTCTCAGTGGGGATGAAACAGAAGTGTCCGAATGGGCACTGGATGCAATAACGCCTTTACAGGCCAAAGAGCTGGGCTAGCTCCCTCACCAGCGGCCAAGGCCAGAGTTATCACAGCACTGTAGACTCAGAAAAGTACTTCACTCCCAAAGTCAACGTAGTGGTCAAGCAACAACCGGACACTGTATGGGAAGTACTCCTGATACTGAACTCCTGACGGACAACTTGGACCAAACCTTGAGGACTGAACAGACCATCAGTGACAAAAAAAAAAGATTTAAAAAACAAAACACATTCTTCAGCTGCCATCAGCCTTGTAACCGGACACGACAGAAGTCCACTCATGAAGTCCTCCAGTCTTCATGAATGGACTGGACCCTTTCACCCAGTCCAGCTGCACCCCGTCCTGCAGAAGACCTTCGGAGGAGCCGGCGGCAGGATTCATGGTGCCCAGCATTCTGACGAATGAGTGACATGTACTTGAATGATTATAGCACCAAAGGCTTGAAAGGGGCATTCGCCTCTGCACTAGGAGGCACTCGGAGCACTGAAGCCTGCTCTGGCAAAGCTGGACGGTGGCCAAGCTGGACGGTGGCCACACCCACAGAGGTCCCTCCACTACTAACTGCAATACAGAGGAGGCAGCTTCCAGCGGGGTTAGCCCGTGACCTAAAGATCGCTTACAGGGAATGGATATTTTGGCCAATGCAGATTAAAATGGAGTTTGGAACACTTTTGAGATGCACCTGTGTGCAGCACGGTTGTCATACACAATGTGGATTTTAATTTGCTGTTTTTTTTGTTTTTTTTAATGGAGTTTTATATAGCGTGAAATTGACCCGAAGGTATCAGGAAGCAGAGCGCTTTACATGGGCACCAGTTGCGTTACATGAGGATAAATTCATTTTTGTTAGGCACGGGAAGATTAAGTGATTTGCCCAGAATCACAGGATGTTGAGCGTCCTTGCCGGGACTCCAACCCGGTTCCCCGGAATTGAGGCCGGCCGCCCCAGCCCTTAGGCCAACTCCTCTCCCATTTTCCATTCAGTTTAAGCATTGGTTTGGAGAGCCTAAACCTCTCTACACAATTCCACAAATTTTGAACCAATTTTTAGAATATTCCCCTCACAATAGAGCATGCCGTCTCTTGCACTACAAGTAAGTGTGAGGCGAGACCGAAGGGATCCTGTCCCGTGTGTGTTATATTTACTGACTCCGTCTCAGAGTCGAGCTGGGCGCTGGCTGCCAGCAGGAAGGCCTCTACCTGGGACTTGTCTCAACAGTGTCCGCTCTGAAACAAGCTATATTTAGAGCATCACTCACCGGCCCACGTGCTGTGGAGGAAGCACTCTTGGAAGGTGCTGCTGATCCTGAACACCTCACACACTGCAGGGTCTAGGCTGTCAGCCTGCAGGGGTGACATACCCACCCGAGCACTGGGTTTATTAGGGACATTTCTGTGTCCCATGCGTGAGGCTGGGTGACACCATCACTGCCGATTCTAAAGCATTACACGAGTCGGATTCACATAAAAGTTTCAACTTCACGATTCCATACACTTAAATAATCCCCATGTCACCCCATCATATGTCTGTGCACCACAAAACGGAAGGAGGCTTCAGTGAAGAGCCTGCTCCTCCGGCCCCAACCCCTGAGCTCCCAACACCAAGAGGATTAACTGCAAGGTCTATGAGGAGTCACGAGCCTGGCACGTGCAGGCCTCACGCCCCGGTGCACCTGTAGCAAACTTACAATCGCTCCTCATACATTGTATGTGCAGGCCTCCTGTCCCCGGTGCACCTGTGCGATACAAAAGGGGATGATGGACGGAACGTTTGAGCCAATCAAACACTCACCCCCAGTCAACTGATCTGGGTTTAATCCATCATCATTCTTTAGCTCACTCCACCACCCCAGTTCAGACATGGCCATATGCAAATCAGTCTGACCCTGTGCCTCATGGGAACAGTCCAGCCCGAACTGCCAAGCCATGTCTTCCCTGGACCGGAAACAAGCATCCTAGGACCGGTTTCTGGCATTTCAGCCGTCATCAGCCAGGCTTGCTTGAATCCAGTGGCAAAGTGAGCAAGGGACCCACGTCTGGGCATACCCCCGCCAACTCAGGGCGACCAAAGCGATACAAAAGGGGATGATGGACGGAACGTTTGAGCCAATCAAACACTCACCCCCAGTCAACTGATCTGGGTTTAATCCATCATCATTCTTTAGCTCACTCCACCACCCCAGTTCAGACATGGCCATATGCAAATCAGTCTGACCCTGTGCCTCATGGGAACAGTCCAGCCCGAACTGCCAAGCCATGTCTTCCCTGGACCGGAAACAAGCATCCTAGGACCGGTTTCTGGCATTTCAGCCGTCATCAGCCAGGCTTGCTTGAATCCAGTGGCAAAGTGAGCAAGGGACCCACGTCTGGGCATACCCCCGCCAACTCAGGGCGACCAAAGCGATACAAAAGGGGATGGTGGACGGAACGTTTGAGCCAATCAAACACTCACCCCCAGTCAACTGATCTGGGTTTAATCCATCATCATTCTTTAGCTCACTCCACCACCCCAGTTCAGACATGGCCATATGCAAATCAGTCTGACCCTGTGCCTCATGGGAACAGTCCAGCCCGAACTGCCAAGCCATGTCTTCCCTGGACCGGAAACAAGCATCCTAGGACCGGTTTCTGGCATTTCAGCCGTCATCAGCCAGGCTTGCTTGAATCCAGTGGCAAAGTGAGCAAGGGACCCACGTCTGGGCATACCCCCGCCAACTCAGGGCGACGTTCCGTCCATCATCCCCTTTTGTATCGCCCGGTGCACCTGTGACCGAACTGCAATCGCTCCTCAAACATGGCACGTGCAGGCCTCCCGTCCCCGGTGCACCTGTGACCGAACTGCAATCGCTCCTTATACATGGCACGACACGTGCAGGCCTCCCGTCCCCGGTGCACCTGTAGCAACTTACAATCGCTCCTCATACATTGTATGTGCAGGCCTCCTGTCCCCGGTGCACCTGTGACCGAACTGCAATCGCTCCTTATACATGGCACGACACGTGCAGGCCTCCCGTCCCCGGTGCACCTGTAGCAACTTACAATCGCTCCTCATACACGGCACGTGCAGGCCACACGCCCCGGTGCACCTGTGACAGAACTGCAATCACTCCTCATACATGGCACGTGCAGGCCTCCCGTCCCCGGTGCACCTGTAGCAAACCTACAATCGCTCCTCATACATTGTATGTGCAGGCCTCCTATCCCCGGTGCACCTGTGACAGAACTGCAATCGCTCCTCATACACGGCACATGCAGGCCACACGCCCCGGTGCACCTGTGACATTACTGCAATCGCTCCTCATACACGGCACGTGCAGGCCTCACGCCCCGGTGCACCTGGACAGAACTGCAATCGCTCCTCAAACATGGCACGTGCAGGCCTCCCGTCCCCGGTGCACCTGTGACAGAACTGCAATTGCTCCTCATACACGGCACGAGAAGGCCTCCCATCCCCAGTGCACCTGCGAAAAAACTGCAATTGCTCCTCATACACAGCACGTGCAGGCCTCCCGTAACCGGTGCACTTGGGACAGAACTGCAATCGCTCCTCAAATAAGGCACGTGCAGGCCTCCTGCCCCTGGTGCACCTGTGACAGCACTGCAATCGCTCCTCAAACACGGCACGTGCAGGCCTCACGCCCCGGTGCACCTGTGCAGAACTGCAATCGCTCCTCAAACAAGGCACATGCAGGCCTCACGTCCCCATGCACCTGGGACAGAACTGCAATCGCTCCTCATACATGGCACGTGCAGGCCTCCCATCCGCAGGTGCACCTGTGCAGAACTGCAATCGCTCCTCAAACAAGGCACATGCAGGCCTCACGTCCCCGGTGCACCTGGGACATAACTGCAATCGCTCCTCAAACATGGCACGTGCAGGCCTCCCACCCCGGTGCACCTGTGACAGAACTGTAATCGCTCCTCAAACATGGCATGTGCAGGCCTCCCGTCCCCGGTGCACCTGTGACAGAACTGCAATCGCTCCTCAAACATTGTATGTGCAGGCCTCCTCCTGTCCCCGGTGCACCTGTGACAGAACGGCAATCGCTCCTCATACACTGCACGTGCAGGCCTCCCATCCGCAGGTGCACCTGTGACAGAACTGCAATCACTCCTCAAACATGGCATGTGCAGGCCTCACGCCCCGGTGCACCTGTGACAGAACTGCAATCGCTCCGCATACAAGGCACGTGCACCTGCCCGTCCCCGGTACACTTGGGACAGAACGGCAATCGCTCCTCATACACTGCACGTGCAGGCCTCCCATCCGCAGGTGCACCTGTGACAGAACTGCAATCACTCCTCAGACATGGCACATGCAGGCCTCCCGCCCCCGGTGCACATGTGAAAAAACTGCAATCGCTCCTCATACATGGCACGTGCAGGCCTTATGCCTCGGGGCACCTGCAACAGAACTGCAATCGCTCCTCAAACAAGGCACGTGCAGGCCTCACGACCCCGGTGCACCTGTGAACCTGTGACAGAACTGCAATCGCTCCTCAAACGGCACGTGCAGGTCTCATGCCCCGGTGCACCTGTGACAGAACTGCAATAGCTCCTCATAAACGGCACGTGCAGGTCTCACGTCCCCGATGCACCTGTGACATAACTGCAATCGCTCCTCATACGTGGCGCGTGTAGGCTTCTTATCCAATGCGCACCTAGAATAATACTATCACATCTTGTGTTGTACGGTACCGGCCACAGATCCTCTTACAGTGTGCAGCCCTTCTATCCACGGAACACTCCTGACAGTACTACTATAACTCCTCAAACACTGCCTGAGAAGGCCTACAAGTCCCCAGCACACAATTGACAATAACATCAGAGCGCCTCAACAGAGCTAGTGTGTGCTAGCCTCCTATTTCCAGCTCCCCTGTGACAATACCATCCCTCTCCTCTAGGAAGGTAAAGGCAGGCCTCCCGTCCCAGTCACATCGGTGGCAACACTAATCCAGTTACTCTGACAAAGTACAGTCAGGCACTCTGACACACCGTGACAAGACCACCCCAGCTATTCTGAAACACCGTGACAAGACCACCCCAGCTACTCTGACATGGTACAGTCAGGCGCTCTGACACACCGTGACAAGACCACCCCAGCTACTCTGACAGGCAGGGTTCGAGACCTGTTTCCGGTATAATTTTCGCTCTCCCCTTCAGCGATCCCCTAATCCCACTAAATCTTCCCTCAGCCCCCCCCTCTTAACTCACCTCTCGTACAACCTGGTCTTCCGATCAACTGTCCTTACCTTCCCCCTTCCCTCCCCCTCTCGCCTCATCCCTTTCCGCTCTTCCCCGTCCCCCGTACCCTAAATTCTTCTCTTCCACCTCCCATCTATCCTCAACCCCACCTTCCTCTTCCCTTGCTTCCCAACCTTGTCTCCTCCCTGACAATTCCTTCCTCGTCTCTCCCTCTGACCTTGCAGTCCCTTTCTCCTCTCTCAGTTTCCCTCTAGTCAATTCCCCCCACTCCAACTGTTACCTGTCCCCCCACATTCGCCTTGCATAGCCTACAGTACCTATCTTGCACCATCCTCTCCTTTCTCCCCATTCCTCTGGCCCTCCTCGGACACCACGCCCTCCCCCCCCTTTTCTTTCGGCTCCACGCACATTCGGACCTCATCTGTCCCCCGCCCGGGTCAGTCTCGTCTCCCCTCGTCTCCCCTTACCTCCGGCCTTCTTTTGTCCCCCTCCCTACCCCTCAACTTCCTCCTCTGACGTATGCCCTCTTCTCTTCCCCTCTGTTCAACTCCAGTAAAAATATTTCTCTTCCCACCATTGTTTCACCATCCACTCCCTCTGTCCACCATCGTTCCTCACCTCCTTCCCTTGCTCCCCAACTCCCCACCCATTCCCCCACCCCTCCCCTCCCTCCCTCACCCTCTGCACTCCCTCCCTTATCCCATTCCACCACCCCGCCCCGTCCTCCCTCACCCTCTGCACTCCCTCTCATATCCTGCTCCTTCAGCCCGCCCTGTCCTCCCTTACCTTCTGCACCACCGCCCTCAACTCGTTCCCCCACCCCTCCCTGTCCTCCCTCACCCTCTGCACTCCCTCCTTTATCCATCGAGCCACCAATCACTCCGTGCTCAGCTCTCTCTCTCTGGAAAATAAACTTGATTCTCTCATCTATTCCATCTCCCAGCTTGTAGCGTCCATATCACGTTTAAGCGCCAAGTTGTCCCCTGTCCCTAACACCCTCCCGAGGAGTTCCTTGCTCCCGCGCCCCAATAAAACCAACCACAGTCTGCCCTCTGCAGACATCACCAATTTACGGGCCAGTCTCAAAACCACCAACGTCACTCCCCTCCGCCTTCCTCTCCTAAGAATTTTACGCAGTTTCCTATTCAGATCATCTCCTCTGTCAGACCTCACCAACCTCCCTCTTGCCGGGCTCCCTCATTCAAGAATCTTATCCCTATCTCCCTGAACAACCCTAACACCCCCATCACCAAAACATCTGCGTCAGAGCTGCACTGCTTGCTCCACAAATGCAGATCTGCAATCAAACACAAAGTGGAAATCTCTGACACTATCACACACCAAAATCTTGACATGTTCTTCCTCACTGAGACCTGGTTTAATGACTCCTCTCATACTCTGTTTGATCTGTTGGTACCCACTGACTATTCTATCCTCAGAAATGACAGGGCAGACAAAATTGGAGGAGGTGTCGCTATCATCTTCAGAAACTCCCTTCAAATTAAAGCGGTCCCAACCACCCTCTTCCGTACATTCGAATGCCTTTCCCTAGAACTTCAAATACATCACGGCTCACCCTTTAGATTCCATGCCATCTACCACCCGCCTGGTTACTGCTCTTCCTTTGTGGAGGAACTGACTGACTTCATCAGTGACCAATTCTCTCAAAGTGACAGACAGATCTTCCTGGGTGACTTTAATCTCCACTGGGGCTCCTTGGAAGACTCGGCTGCCAACAAGCTTGCCTCCTTTCTCTCAGCCAATGATCTCCTCCAACATTGCTCGGAAACCACACATTCTAAGGGCTCTATTCTGGACCTTGTCATATCCAAAGCAGACCTGCTGACCACTGCTCCCCCGATCCATGTAGACTGGTCTGACCACCTCCTCATTCCCTTCCGTCTTCACCTATCGCACGTTATAACTCTCGGCCAACCTAAAAGAGCTACTATCTGGTTCCGTAACGCTAAGAACATTGATCTTGACACTTTTTGTGATTCCGCTATGCGGGCACTTCCTAGACTAGACCCTAGCGTGGATGTCAACGTTCTCACTTCTCAGTGCCTCTCAGTACTAGCAGTCGAAATCGACAATGTCGCTCCTCTCCAAAGCAAAAGGAAAAGACCCACCCCCTCAGCACCTTGGTTCAATAAAGCGCTCTACGATGAAAGGAAAAACCTTAGATTCCTGGAGAAGCATTGGAGAAAATCTCCTTCCACCTCCAATCTCTCTCTTTTACGTTCAGCAAGATCCAAATATCACAACCACATCTTCCTTGAAAAAGCATCACATTTCAGATCCCTCCTTGACTCAGCCAAAAACAGACCCAAAAGCTTTTTGACCTCTTCAAAAACCCAACCTGTTCTCCCCCAACCATTAAGCCTGAGGATTCCTCAAAGAAAGCAGCAGATTTCGCTATATTCTTCGATGAAAAGGTCAAAGCACTGGTGGATCAGGTCACCCACCCCCCCCATGGAGGAGCGGAAATCCTTAGTCACCTGGCAGAACTTTGACATCATCTCGGAAGATGACCTCCTCAAATGCATCCGCGAAACTAAACCCTCCAACCATTCCTCCGACCCCATCCCTAGCGACATCTCCATCGATTTCTACACCTATACTCTCTCTTACTGGACCAAGCTGGTCAATCTCTTCCTCAGTCAAGGCTCCCTCCCGGTTGCCCTCAAATCAGGTCAAGTCACCCCTCTTCTTAAAAAAAAACCCGCCGCCGACGCGAACGACCTCAACAACTTCCGCCCTATCACCAACCTCCCTTTTCTTTCGAAAATCACCGAAAAATGTGTTGCGAAACAACTTTCCTCACATATTTTGGACAATAACCTCCTCGACGTCTTCCAGTCGGGCTTCATCCAAAATTGCAGCACTGAAACAGCCCTGCGGCAAGTGATTGACGATGCGCTGCATATTCTCGACTCTGGGGAATCATGTCTTCTGATTCTTCTAGACCTCTCTGCAGCCTTTGACACGGTTAATCATAGCACCCTCCTCAACACTCTTCAACAGAGAATGGGACTGGATGGCACAGTGCTCAAATGGTTTGCCTCTTTCCTCTCAGACAGATCCCAAAGGATCAAGATAGGGA
The DNA here is from genome assembly GCA_963921515.1 of Calotriton arnoldi. Classification (NCBI taxonomy): domain Eukaryota; kingdom Metazoa; phylum Chordata; class Amphibia; order Caudata; family Salamandridae; genus Calotriton; species Calotriton arnoldi. The sequence continues at coordinate 1,760,837 of CAWUFW010001484.1, read as the reverse complement.
ACAGTCTTTCATCTCCTGTGGCCGTAGGTCAAGGCGTCCCTCAAGGTTCTATCCTGGCACCCACCTTGTTTAATCTCTACCTGGAACCTTTAGGGAACCTCCTAAGCAAATCTGGGATCCTTTACCATCTGTATGCGGATGACACGCAAATCTACCTTAAGGTGTCCTCCGCACACGATCTCCCCTACTCAATTCTACCCTCAACTCTATTCACAACTGGATGTCAGCCCACCAACTCATTCTGAATCCCGCCAAAACTGAATTCCTCCTCCTCTCTACCTCTCTCTCACCTCCTCCTGTTCAATCTTGGATGGATCAGCTGAACCTATTCAACAACAAACCCATCATTGTCGACAGCGCTAAATCCCTAGGTGTCATTCTTGACAAAAGACTCAACCTAATCTCCCACATCAACTCTATTGCTAAGAACGCACGGTACCAGCTGCGCCTTCTGTGGGGGATCCGTCGGTTCTTCCCGGAGAATGACTTAAAAACCTTGGTACAATCTCTGGTTCTCTCAAGACTTGATTATTGCAATTCTCTTCTGACTGGCCTACCCAAATCCCACCTCTCCCCTCTCAAATCCATCCTCCATTCAGCAGCTCGCTTCATTTCAGGGTCTAAACGAAGCGACCACATCACTCCTATCCTGTCCTCTCTTCGATGACTTCCGATCGAGGCAAGATCTATTTATAAAACTGCCTGCATCACACACAAAGCCTTACACACGTCCCCTCCCCTCGTTACCTGGCGAATAAATTGAAATTGTCCGGTGGCTCTCGCCCTTCTCGCAATGCGGAAAAGCTTCTGCTTGAGCCCCCAGTCTTCAAAAGGGAAAGATCGATGGCTCAATCCTTCTCGGGCAATGGAGTGAGAATCTGGAACTCGCTTCCCCCACTGCTTCGTGCCACCTCTTCTACACGGATCTTCAAAGCTGACCTCAAGTCTCTTCTCTTCCAAAGACACTTCCAGAACTAATACTTTCGGTCTCAGACCCGTCTAGGAAGTTCGCTCGTCAGTGTAAAATTGTACTTTTGTCTGTTCATTCCTTATTTTGTGTGTTGTGTTGGTTTTTTATGTGCGTGTTCCCCTCATTACAAGTCCCCTGTGAAGTCACGCCCTCTCTACTACCTCAAGAAAGCTTTTCCACTATAGGAAATTCTGTATTCCAAGCCTATAGAAGTGCCTTCCCAGTGTGTTTTGAGTTACTGCCACTTATTACAGTATTATGCCTTTAGTTGTATTTTGTACCCCATGTATCATATTTTGTACCCCATGTACCCCCTGCTGTATTCACGCCCTCTCTACTACCTCAAGGAAGTTCTTCCACTATAGGAAATTCTGTACTCCAAGCCTATAGAAGTGCCTTCCCAGTGTGTTATGAGTGACTGCCACTTATTGCAGTATTATACCTCTATTTGTATTTTGTACCCCATGTTTCATGCACACCTGTCACTTTGTCCTCTTGGAACTTATTCCTCTTTTTGTATTTGGTTTGTTTGTTTTTTGCACAATTGTCACTTTTTCTCATGCAATGTAACGCTTGCCTTTGTATTATGCTCATTTGTATCCTCCTCCTTATGTAATGTTGCTGTTCCTGTTGTGAAGCGCTCTGACACCCTCGGGTAAAGTCCGCGCTATATAAAAACGCATAAATAAATAAATAAATTGGGCCCTGTAATTCTCATTACTGTAATTCTTTTCCTTTTTTCCTCTGTAGTGGTTATTTTGCCTTTTGTCTCTGTTGCTGTGCCCTATTGTGTGTGACATCGCTGTCTGCCCCATTCACCTGCTGTGTAATTGTTGCTCCGTTCCCGCCGAAACCCGCCCCCGCCTCCCAGCTGCAAGTCCCTCCCCCCTCCCCTACTTAAGAGCGAGCGCCGCGGGGGAGCGCGAGCTAGACCCCCTGACCATCGGCCAGAGATCTGCTCTTCCCCTGCAGCTCCGACGTGCTGTCCTCAAGACCTGTTGCCGGTATAATTTTCGCTCTCCCCTTCATTGGGCCCTGTAATTCTCATTACTGTAATTCTTTTCCTTTTTAGGTCTCGCCTAGCGACGCAGCACATGCGCTGCTCGCCTTGGCGAGATCTATTGTCGTCGATTTTTGTTTGGAAGGGGGACAGGAGATGTGCACGTGCCCAGACAGGCGATGTGCACGGCTCCTGACGGCGTTTCTGCAGAACACGCGCATGGCGTGCTTTCACTTTTACTCCCCACTTCTACTTTCTGCACTTCTGCGCATTACCGAGATACTCGGGATCATCTGCTGTAATGTAGCCGCAAGTCTCACAATTTTCAGGCAGTATGCTGCTCAGTTACAAATGTGTGTCTAAATATTAGCTGCTTAAAATACTGAAAAGGGAATTTCTAGTAATATTTCATGTATGCCTGACCATGATTCTGACGCGTGGTCTGTTTGACACCCTGATAAGTGCACAGCTGTGTGCCAGTTCTTTCGTCCACACCTGCAAGGGATGTCGTTTGCCCGATTAATTGGTGCAGAGAGCCCTTGTGTGCCGAGCACATATTAAGAGCGCTAACATAACAACGGTTATCACCCTGCCTGCTGACGCAGCTTCCCAAACATGCTTTGTTCAGGTGACATTCGTGTTTTTCATTATGCAAGCCGGTTTTCGGCTAAAGTCACTGCTCACCAGTGTTCTATAGTCAATGGCGATGAACGTGGCCATAAACCAGGTGACAGGACGCCTGCAGGGCCTGTGCGCACAATCAAGAGTCCATCAAGGTGTGTCAATATTATACATACCACCAAATGACATTGTTTTCTAGATGCGCATCCATGTTAGAATTAAGAAGGGTTCCCTTTTACTATGTTATGCGGGTTTCCCTACTATTGAATTTCAGGTATCACTGCATTTTTCCTCACCTGCTAGGTTGTAGCAAATCGGTTTGCACTTCTGGTGAATGACGCACTGAAATGAAGCCCCTTTGACCCTTGTCACCAGCTGCCGCAGCTACGACTCGCTCAGGAGATGCCTCCCGCCTCTGGGGCCGCCCCAGCTGGTAGCTAGCATAGGCCCCAGGCTTTTGCAATGCAATAGGTCTCGCATTTACGTAAGTTTTAGCTATTGGCATTGTAAATGACAATGACTTTTATTTATGTTTTTGGTTTTAAAATGTAAATAAAGGCATTGTCATTTACAATGCCGATAGCTTAAACTCACGTAAATGCGAGACCTATTGCATTGCAAATGCTTGTTTCCTCTGTAGTGGTTATTTTGCCTTTTGTCTCTGTTGCTGTGCCCTATTGTGTGTGACATCGCTGTCTGCCCCATTCACCTGCTGTGTAATTGTTGCTCCGTTCCCGCCGTAACCCGCCCCCGCTCCCGCCTCCCAGCTGCAAGTCCCTCCCCCCTCCCCTACTTAAGAGCGACCGCCGCGGGGGAGCGCGAGCTGGACCCCTGACCATCGGCCAGAGATCTGCTCTTCCCCTGCAGCTCCGACGTGCTGTCCTCTGCCTGCGCTCCCACCCAGGCAGGGTTCGAGACCTGTTGCCGGTATAATTTTCGCTCTCCCCTTCATTGGGCCCTGTAATTCTTTTCCTTTTTAGGTGGAGCCTAGCGCAGCGCGCATGCGCTGCTCTAGGTAAAACGACCTCTTGGAATCGCTCTGGACGTCCGGCCTAAGGCTTGCGGTTACGAGCAACACGAGCACGCACGCACCACTCGCGGGACGCTGCAGCTGCATTCCTCACTCGTGTTGCTCGTAACCGCAAGGCTTAGGCCGGAAGTCCAGAGGACGCTGCAGCGCTTTCTCTCCATCACGCCGACGTCAGTAAAGTCCAGTTATTGTACTGTGCTCATGGAGATCATGTAAGAGAGAGGTGTCCTTTGTTTGTTGCTTGTTTCGCTAGCCCGGCCTGCCGTGTTCCTCGAATAGTGCCATGCACTGTGCTCCCTCCTGTCCCAGGCTGCTCATCCTCTCAGTTCAGGCTGCGTCTCTGCCCCCAGGCCTCTCCTGGGTTTGCTCCCTTCTGTAACGTGTGAGCTCTTCCTGGCCCCGAATTCGGCTCCCCACTGGAGCGCTGTGCTCCTTCCAGTCCTACGCTCCCTCCTGGAGCGCTGTGCTCCCACCAGTCCTAAACTTCATCCTGGCACCGCCTGCGCTCTTTTCTTTACCAAGATACGTTTCTGCTGGAGGCGCGTCTCACAAGGGCGCACCTACCAACAGTACAGCAGGTGCAAGCAACCCCAGCGTCTGACGGAGCAAAGCACCCCATTTATAACTTTCACTACACCACAAGGGCAACCATGTTTCAACAATGGGGCCCCATCTGTCTTCCCTCCTAACCCAGAGTGTACCCCTCCCTTCTGCCCACGCGTGCTCGCTGTCCCGATCTGTGCTCTTCACAGAGATGCCCGTGTTGTTAGTACCACTAACTTTGTCCCTTGTCTCGGGCTGCGCACCCAGACAGTGCGCCACCCTATCCGAAGCTGCGAGCCCTTCTGCACGGGCTGCGCTGCCTCATGTACCAGGCTCTGTAATCCGTCCTGCCCCTGGCTTTGTGCTCTGGGCTCTCCCCAGCTGTCTTCCCTATCAGTCGCATTACCCTCTATTGTGGTTGTACGCTCTCCTGCCCCCGGTTGTGCTATCCGCGGGGCTGCCAATGGCAGCTGTTCCTCCTTCCCCGGCCATGTACCTCCTCCGGGCCACGGCTGTGCGCTGCAGCCTACAGTGGGGTGCACTCATTCCCTCTGGTGACTGGCTCCCTCGTGTACCGCACTATGAGGTTGGTTCTGTCCAAGTCTTTTTTGTCTCTGCTGTACTCACACCTATGCTGGACTCCTCTCCCTCAGTGTGAAGCCCTCCTCAGGTCTCTCTGCAGTCTGGGACTGCTCTAGTCCATCCTGATCTATGCTTTCTCCTCAGCCCATCCTTAGCAGTGTTCACTCTTGCCTTGGCACGTGCTGCAGTCCAGGCAGTGGTCCCTCTATCTGCTGTTAATACTAATTCTCCTGCCCAGGCTGCAGCCCTCCTGTTCGAGACTCTTCTCCCGTCATTCTTTCTCGGGCAGTGCTCCATCCAGCCTCGGGATGTGCTCCTTCCTGCTCTCTTCTCGACACCCTCATGTCTGCGCTGTGCTCCCTTCTGCCTCGCGCTGTGCTCTCTCCTGCCTCGCGCTGTGCTCTCTCCTGCCTCGCGCTGTGCTCTCTCCTGCCTCGCGCTGTGCTCTCTCCTGCCTCGCGCTGTGCTCTCTCCTGCCTCGCGCTGTGCTCCCACCCGCCTTGTGCACCCTTCTGCCACGCGCTATGGTCTCATACTGTAGGCAGTGCTTTCCACCTGGCCTCCACTGCCCTTCCTCCTGACCCACGCTGTGCCCCCCCCCCCCCTATCCTCATCCCCTCCACATAGTGTTTTGCTCCCTCCTATTCCGAGCTCTACTCCCTCTGGGGTGTTTTCGCTCCTTTTCTCTGAATGGAATTCCTGCCAGCTCTTCAGAAGAGTCAGGTGGGGGTTGCGGGGGGGGGGGTTCCGACTCCTCCCCGGTAAATTCACCACCCCAGCCCTGCTAGTGAAACCCAAGAAGTCTGATCCTCCGAGAGATGCTCAGTGCACGAGCTGCAGCTTCACTGCAGCAGGGGCCGAGGGACCTGCGGAGCCCCGCGCGGAAGACCGTCCCAGTACCGAGCAGCCAGATGCATCGCACCTGTGCACAGCAGGAGGGAGCGCGCGCAAGACACACCAAGCTTACAGCCTGAGAGCAGTCCTCGTGCGGCGCACCTGTGCTCATCTTGGCTACACCACACCTGAGGGAAGACAGTGCACCGCACCTGAAGGGAGACTGGGTGCACCCCGCCGAAGCATACAGCGGATGCGCTGCACCCGAGACCACCTCTGTGGCCCCGCAACTGTGCATATACATGGCACACTGCACCTGTGCACTGATTATTCATATATGAGTGGAAGGCAGCGTACGTCGGTGCTACCTGCAAGCAGCACTGGTACTCTGCACTGCAAGACCGGCAGGACTGGCATCACTTCCCCGAGCACTAAGAGGTGTCTCAACAGCAACCTGGCCTGGCAGTGCCATCCTGGACAGGTGCCCCTGTTTACACTACAGAAAGTGTCTGGGTGACCTCATTGCCCGGACACCAGCTCTGAATCCAATTGGCATGGGCATCTAGAGTCCTGTTGGTGAACTCTGCACCTTAGGCCAGTGGGTAGACACCCGGGCACACACCTCACCATGGACTGCACCGCCCTGCTCCGTGCTTGCTGCCGTTGGCGCGATCAGGAGCCCCTCCATTGAGCATGACGCTAGCACCACGGCCCCCGCGTGCCCCCCGGGATGCCGCTGCGAGGAGGACGGGATGCGCGTGTGGTCGGACTGTTCAGAGCAAGGGCTCTCGGCGGTGCCTGGAGGGCTGAGCCCCTTATACCACCTTCCTTCATAAGATTGCCAGACTGTGATTGATAACATGCCACACCCTAATCAATAAGAAGGCCAGGCTATGATCAGTAGGATTGCAGCTGCATGCAGAGTAGGAGCGCTGTGGTGTGCTCAGCCCGTGCAGCCACTACCAATAGCAATGGACCCATAGGCGCCCATGTCATGATCAGGAAGAATGCTATGCTATGACTGATTAAAAATTCTGTGGTCAACAACAATTTCATGCAATTAAAATTCCATCCAATTGTCAATAAAAATCGTGTGCTGCACATAATGTCGTGCTAAACAATATGAAACATTTAATTAATTGAAATTGTGTTGTCACCAGTGGGGATTCCATGCTATGACTAATAAGAAATGCACAATTGTGGCCAAGAAGAGTTTCCTGCCATCACAATAAAAAATGGCATGCTAAGTAAGGTGATAAAAATCCAAGACTTATATTAATAATAATATTCCATGATCAATAACAATACCATATTGTGATCAGTAGGAGTGCCATTGCTATGATCAATTAAATATCCCTACTATGAACTAGAATAGTTCCATGCTATGCCGCATAAGAATGTTCTATATTCATAATGACGTCACTGACATGAGTATTACATGCCATCTGTGCTCCATTAGAGGGCTCTTCTCTGACCAATAAGATACACAGCTACAGCCAGTGATGATCCACAAAGGAGTCAATCAGAACAGAGCGCAGCGCTGCGCTCCATATGAATTCCATCATGAGTAATAATCGCATGCTGTGATCAACAGACTTGACACTGAAGCCAAGGTATTCCATGCTATGATCTATATTAACTGTGGGATATGATAATATAAAAATTCATGCAACAATCTAGGGCACTTTCGAAATGTTGTGCTTTGGACCACAAGAATGGCGCAAATCTGGTCTCCGCCTACGCTGGCACACAAACTGCTGCCTAGCACCAATGCAGGCACCTTACACCCTGGTGCAAGGGTGCCTGCGTTGTAAGCAGGATTGTTTTTGTACAGAAAGGGGCACCATCCTGCACAAAACAATCATGAGAGGCATTTTCCTCTTTCTACCTGTGCTGCAGGATGCAGCATTCATAGAAATAGGAAGTAACGAGGAAAAATTAAAATATTTCTCCTCGTTATGCCTCACCTGGGGAGGCATAGCATTTTGATGCATTCCCAGGTTTACCACTGATGACAAATCTGTGAATGCGCCAAATCCACAGGTGGTGGGTGGGAACACCCACACACCACCCATGGAACACCTCCCTGGGGCAGAGTAACGCAGCAATGCGATTTGCACTGTTATGTTACTCTGGATTTATCTAGCCACATAAGTCCATGCAAGGTGGCCTTGCGTGGCTTGATGAATCAAAGTTAGGAGTGGCGTCGCTCTTGCGTCAAGTTTCATGGCACGAGGGTGACACAACTCCTACATAAATATGCCCCTCTGTGTTTTAATAGCTAGAAGCTCTGTGATGTGATTAAAAATAATTACATGCTGTGATCAACAACAATTCTATGCCTTAATCAACAGTAATAACATCCTTGTATCATTTTGATGTTCAAACTTTGCTCTATACAGAGGTTGCACTGTGATCAATAACAATGCTATGTTCAATATGGTTCCTTGCCATAATGCACATGGCTGTCAGCTATTATTATTTGTGACCCTTGCTATTATAGGTATATATGTCATGCTAACAACCAAAAAAATCGGGGGAGGTAGAGGTTAAGGCTAGGTTTACCCTCCTTACTGTATATAGTTTCACAAAATTTGAGTATATCGAAAAAAAACTAACCTATGGGGGGAACTAGGATTCAACAAACGTTCGTTGTAATCACCTTACTAGACAAGCATTGGCATAGCCAATAGGTCTCGCCTTTGGGACCTTATAAGTGTTTAGTTATCCAGCACAATATCCTTGGTGCAACAACATCAACTGTTGCATGGCTAAACACTTATAAGGTCCCAAAGGCGAGACCTATTGGCTATGCCAATGCTGGTTTCCTCTGTAGTGGTTATTTTGCCTTTTGTCTCTGTTGCTGTGCCCTATTGTGTGTGACATCGCTGTCTGCCCCATTCACCTGCGGTGTAATTGTTGCTCCGTTCCCGCCGTAACCCGCCCCAGCTCACGCCTCCCAGCTGCAAGTCCCTCCCCCCTCTCCTACTTAATGGCGACCGCTACGCGGTCGCGCCGCTGGCGCGCCTAAGGCAAGCCCGTCTGCGCCCATCCGCGAGCCGGCCGCGACCAGCGCCAGGAACCCTGGTTCCCCGAGGCCCCACCGATACGACTCCGCTGCCCTCCACGCACTCAACCCCGGAAGACTCACCGACTGCCAAAGAGCCGCACCCAACTCCACCCACAGACAATTCTCCTGCAGATACTGCCAACGATCCTTCACCATCAACGACGCACCCACCACGGCAGAAGGACCCCCGGACGGCCGCTCCACCGAAGCCCTGACCTGCATCCTCCTCAACGTGCGCTCCCTACACCGACACGTCTCAGAGACCTGGGACCTGATCGACACCCTATCGCCCGACGTCGCTTTATTCACAGAAACGTGGACCATCGCCACCGCCATCCCCGACGGATACAAGATCCAGAGAAAGGACCGCCCCCACCGCACAGGAGGAGGCCTCGCCATCGCACACAAGACCTCCCTCCGACTCTCCACCTCCAGCACGAGCGACCCCCACGCCAACACAGAACACCTCCACTTACAGATCCAGACCAGCACCAGGACCACGCTGCGTGGTACCCTCCCCTACAGACCCCCGGGACCTCGCACCCAGGCCGCCACAGCCATCGCCGACCTCGTCGCACCCCACGCCATCACCTCCACGGACTACATTCTACTCGGAGACCTCAACTTCCACCTCGACAACCACAACGACCCCGACTCCACCACCCTCCTCGACAACCTCTCCAACCTCGGACTGAAGCAGCTCGTCACCACCCCCACGCACAGAGCAGGACACACCCTCGACCCCATCTTCGCAGGAGGAACAAGCATGGAGGAACAAGCATCTGCTTCAGCCACACCACGCAGCCCCTCTGGACAGACCACCACTGCGTACACTTCACCTTCAATACCACCACCGCACCCAAGCCCCCCCGCGCCCGCCATGAAGAAACTGGAGCAAGATCACAGAGGAACACCTCAACACCACCCTGCGCCTAGACCTCCCCAGCGCCACGACCGACGCCAACTCCGCAGCCAAAGAACTCCATTGCTGGATCTCCAGGTGCGCCGACAAGCTCGCACCCCTCCGCCACCCCACTAAACAACGCCCTCCGAAGGCCGCCTGGTTCACCACCGAACTCCAAGAAGCCAGACGCGCCTGCAGATGCCTCGAGAAAGCCTGGCGTAACCGTAAAACCACAGAAGACCTGAACAACCACAAGAACGCCCAGAAGGAATACCACCGGCAAACAAGGGACACCAAGCGGTCCTTCATCAAAAACAAGATCCACACCAACGCAACCAACGCCAAAGAACTTTTCAACGTCATTCAGCAATTCACCAAACCCCCCAGCGAAGCCACGGACGTCACACCATCCCAGGAACTCTGCAACAAGCTCAGCTCCTACTTCCATCTTAAAATCAAGGCCCTCTACGACAACTTCAGCGAACAAACACCGGATACGACCCGCCTCCCCACCACCAACAACCGGCCGACCATCATGACCTGGAATCCCGCCACGGTGGAACACGTCACCGCGACTATGAACAAAACCCACTCGAGCCCCCACGGACCCCTGCCCTCCTCGCATCTACCACAGGGCCGCCGCCATCGCACCCGAATTAGGACGGACCATCGACGCCTCTTTCAAGTCCGGCATCTTCCCAGACGACTGGAAACGGGCGGAAGTCAAGCCCCTCCTCAAGAAGCCCACGGCCGACCCGAGGGACCTGAAAAATTACCGGCCCATCTCCCTGCTCCCCTTCGCTGCCAAAGTCACTGAGAGACTCGTAAACACCCAGCTGACCACCTTCATCGAAGAAAACTCCATCCTAGACTCCTCAGCAACCACAGTCGGGATTCCGCAGCAACCACAGCACCGAGACCGCCCTCCTCGCCGCCACGGATGACATCCGCATGCTACTCGACCAGGGACACACCGCGGCCCTCATCCTACTTGAACTCTCCACAGCCTTCAACACTGTCTCACACCGCACGCTCACAGACAGACTTCACAACGCAGGGATACGAGGAACCGCCCTCAACTGGATCTGATCCTTCCTCTCTGGCAGAACCCAGAGGATCAGACTCCCTCCCTTCCTCTCTGAACCAACAGAGATCAACTGCGGAGTACTCCAAGGATCGTCGCTCAGCCCCATGCTCTTCAACATCTACATGGCTACATGGCCCCCCTCGCCGGCATCGTCCGACAGCACGGGCTCATCATAGTCTCATACGCCGACGACACCCAGCTCATCCTCTCCCTCACGAAGAACCCTGAAGACACCAGACTCTGCTTCCAGGAAGGAATGAAGGACGTCGCACGCTGGATGAAAGACAGCTGCCTGAAGCTCAACTCGGAGAAGACCGAGGTCCTCATCCTAGGACCGGCCAACTCGGCCTGGGACAACACCTGGTGGCCCCCTGCCCTCGGGAGTCCACCCACCCCTACAGACCACGCAAGGAACCTCAGCATCATCCTGGACTCCTCCCTCACCATGACCCGCCAGGTCAACTCCGTCGCCTCCACCAGCTTCAACTGCCTCCGCATCCTCCGAAAGACCTTCAAATGGATACCCCCCGAATGCAGAAAGACCGTCACCCACGCTCTCATAACCAGCAGACTGGACTACGGAAATGCCCTCTACGCTGGAATCAACAGAACCCTGCTGCACAAGCTCCAAACCATCCAGAACGCCGCAGCAAGACTCGTCCTAGGGACACCACGACACGAACACATGACCCAAAACCTACGAGACCTCCACTGGTTCCCCATCGAGAAGAGTGACCTTGAAACTTCTCACCCATGCCTACAAAGCCCTCCACAACATCGGACCCAAATACCTCAACGAGAGAGTCTCCTTCCATGTACCCAAAAGGAACCTCTGCTCCGCCGACCTCGCCCTGGCAGAGACCCCCCACATCCGCAGAAACAGAGCAGGCGGACGAGCCTTCTCCTACATCGCAGCCGAGACCTGGAACGGTCTCCCAGCGAACATCAGACGCTCCCCGAACCTGCACACCTTCAGGAATAACCTCAAGACCTGGCTCTTCAACTGAACCGGAACTGCCCCCCCCCCACCTCACCCCCAGCGCCTTGGGACCCTCACGGGTGAGTAGCGCACTTTATAAGCCCCTGATTGATTGATGGTACAGTCAGGCACCCTGACACACCTTGACAAGACCACCCCAGCTATTCGGACGCACGGTGAAAAGACCACCCCAGCTTCACTGACATGGTACAGTCCGGCACCCTGACACACCGTGACAAGACCACCCCAGCTACTCTGACATGGTACAGGCAGATGTCACATCCGCTGGCATACCTGTGTCACATCTAGCTCCTCAAACACAATACAGCCGGGCACGGCTACACACCTGTGATACACTACCCAAACTATCTAAAACACAGTACACCTGTGACAGTCCTATTCCACTCCTCAAATTTGGTAGAGACAGCCTCGCTATCACATGCACACCAGTTCTACATAGTACAGGGAAGTGTTCCATCTCAGCGCACCGGTGAACAGTACTACACAGTACAGAGAGGTGCCCCATCTCAGCGCACCGGTGATAGTACTACACAGCTCAGGGCGGTTTCCATTCTCAGCACACCGGTGACAAAACTACACAGCACAGGGAGGTGTCCCATCTCAGCACAGCTGTGACAGTACTACACAGTACAGAGAGGTGTCCCATCTCAGCACAGCTGTGACCGTACTACACAGTACAGGGAGGTGTCCCATCTCAGCACAGCTGTGACCGTACTACACAGTACAGGGAGGTGTCCCATCTCAGCACAGCTGTGACAGTACTACACAGTACAGGGAGGTGTCCCATCTCAGCACAGCTGTGACAGTACTACACAGCACAGGGAGGTGTCCCATCTCAGCACAGCTGTGACCGTACTACACAGTACAGGGAGGTGTCCCATCTCAGCGCACCGGTGACAAAACTACACAGCACAGGGAGGTGTCCCATCTCAGCACAGCTGTGACAGTACTACACAGTACAGGGAGGTGTCCCATCTCAGCACAGCTGTGACAGTACTACACAGTACAAGGAGGTGTCCCATCTCAGCACAGCTGTGACAGTACTACACAGTACAGGGAGGTGTCCCGTCTCAGCACAGCTGTGACAGTACTACACAGTACAGGGAGGTGTCCCATCTCAGCATAGCTGTGACAGTACTACACAGCACACAGAGGTGGCCCATCTCAGCGCACCGGTGACAGTACTACACAGCACAGGGAGGTGTTATGTCTCAGCACAGCTGTGACAGTACTACACAGTACAGGGAGGTGTCCTGTCTCAGCACAGCTGTGACAGTACTACATAGCACAGGAAGGTGTCTCTTCTCAGCACAGCCGTGACAGTACTACACAGTACAGGGAGGTGTCCCGTCTCAGCACAGCTGTGACAGTACTACACAGTACAGGGAGGTGTCCCGCCTCAGCACAGCCGTGACAGTACTACACAGCACAGGGAGGTGTCCCTTCTCAGCGAACCGGTGACCGTACTACACAGCACAGGGAGGTGTCCCTTCTCAGCACACCGGTGACCGTACTACACAGCACAGGGAGGTGTCCCATCTTGGCGCACCGGTGACCGTACTACACAGCACAGGGAGGTGTCCCTTCTCAGCGAACCGGTGACCGTACTACACAGCACAGGGAGGTGTCCCTTCTCAGCACACCGGTGACCGTACTACACAGCACAGGGAGGTGTCCCATCTTGGCGCACCGGTGACAGTACTACACAGCATAGGGAGGTGTCCCATCTTAGCGCACCAGTGAAAGTACTACACAGCACATGGAGGTGTCCCATCACAGGGCACCAGTGACAGTACTACACAGCACAGGGAGGTGTCCCTTCTCAGCACACCGGTGACCGTACTACACAGCACAGGGAGGTGTCCCATCTTAGCGCACCGGTGACAGTACTACACAGCATAGGGAGGTGTCCCATCTCAGCACAGCTGTGACCGTACTACACAGTACAGGGAGGTGTCCCATCTCAGCACAGCTGTGACAGTACTACACAGTACAGGGAGGTGTCCCATCTCAGCACAGCTGTGACAGTACTACACAGCACAGGGAGGTGTCCCATCTCAGCACAGCTGTGACCGTACTACACAGTACAGGGAGGTGTCCCATCTCAGCGCACCGGTGACAAAACTACACAGCACAGGGAGGTGTCCCATCTCAGCACAGCTGTGACAGTACTACACAGTACAGGGAGGTGTCCCATCTCAGCACAGCTGTGACAGTACTACACAGTACAAGGAGGTGTCCCATCTCAGCACAGCTGTGACAGTACTACACAGTACAGGGAGGTGTCCCGTCTCAGCACAGCTGTGACAGTACTACACAGTACAGGGAGGTGTCCCATCTCAGCATAGCTGTGACAGTACTACACAGCACACAGAGGTGGCCCATCTCAGCGCACCGGTGACAGTACTACACAGCACAGGGAGGTGTTATGTCTCAGCACAGCTGTGACAGTACTACACAGTACAGGGAGGTGTCCTGTCTCAGCACAGCTGTGACAGTACTACATAGCACAGGAAGGTGTCTCTTCTCAGCACAGCCGTGACAGTACTACACAGTACAGGGAGGTGTCCCGTCTCAGCACAGCTGTGACAGTACTACACAGTACAGGGAGGTGTCCCGCCTCAGCACAGCCGTGACAGTACTCACACAGCACAGGGAGGTGTCCCTTCTCAGCGAACCGGTGACCGTACTACACAGCACAGGGAGGTGTCCCTTCTCAGCACACCGGTGACCGTACTACACAGCACAGGGAGGTGTCCCATCTTGGCGCACCGGTGACCGTACTACACAGCACAGGGAGGTGTCCCTTCTCAGCGAACCGGTGACCGTACTACACAGCACAGGGAGGTGTCCCTTCTCAGCACACCGGTGACCGTACTACACAGCACAGGGAGGTGTCCCATCTTGGCGCACCGGTGACAGTACTACACAGCATAGGGAGGTGTCCCATCTTAGCGCACCAGTGAAAGTACTACACAGCACATGGAGGTGTCCCATCACAGGGCACCAGTGACAGTACTACACAGCACAGGGAGGTGTCCCTTCTCAGCACACCGGTGACCGTACTACACAGCACAGGGAGGTGTCCCATCTTAGCGCACCGGTGACAGTACTACACAGCATAGGGAGGTGTCCCTTCTCAGCACAGCTGTGACTGTACTACACAGTGTAAGGAGGTGTCCCATCCCAGCGCACCGGTGACAGTACTACACAGCACAGGGAGGTGTCCCATCCCAGCACACTTGTGACAGTTCCTCACAGTACAGGGAGGTGTCCCATCCCAGCACACTTGTGACAGTTCCTCACAGTACAGGGAGGTGTCACTTCTCAGCACACCAGTGACCGTACTTCATAGCACAGGGAGGTGACCCTTCTTAGCACACCGGTGACAGTACTACACAGTACAGGGAGGTGACCCATTTCAGCGCACCGGGGACAGTACTACACAGCACAGGAAGGTGTCCCATCCCAGCGCACCTGTGACAGTTCCTCACAGTACAGGGAGGTGTCCCATCTCAGCTTAGCTGTGACAGTACTACACAGTACAAGGAGGTGACCCATTTCAGCGCACCGGGGACAGTACTACACAGCACAGGAAGGTGTCCCATCCCAGCGCACCGGTGACAGTACTACACAGCACAGGGAGGCGTCCCATCCCAGCGCACCGGTGACAGTACTACACAGCACAGGGAGGTGTCCCATCTCAGCACAGCTGTGACAGTACTACACAGCACAGGGAGATGTCCCATCTCAGCACAGCTGTGACAGTACTACACAGCACAGGGAGGTGTCCCATCCCAGCACACTTGTGACAGTTCCTCACAGTACAGGGAGGTGTCCCATCCCAGCACACTTGTGACAGTTCCTCACAGTACAGGGAGGTGTCACTTCTCAGCACACCAGTGACCGTACTTCATAGCACAGGGAGGTGACCCTTCTTAGCACACCGGTGACAGTACTACACAGTACAGGGAGGTGACCCATTTCAGCGCACCGGGGACAGTACTACACAGCACAGGAAGGTGTCCCAGCACAGCGCACCTGTGACAGTTCCTCACAGTACAGGGAGGTGTCCCATCTCAGCTTAGCTGTGACAGTACTACACAGTACAAGGAGGTGACCCATTTCAGCGCACCGGGGACAGTACTACACAGCACAGGGAGGCGTCCCATCCCAGCGGTGACAGTACTACTCAGCACAGGGAGGTGTCCCATCTCAGCGCACCGGTGACAGTACTACACAGCACAGGGAGGCGTCCCATCCCAGCGGTGACATTACTACACAGCACAGGGAGATGTCCCATCTCAGCACAGCTGTGACAGTACTACACAGCACAGGGGGGTGTCCCATCTCAGCGCACCAGTGACAGTACTACACAGCACAGGGAGGTGTCCTTTCTCAGCAGACCGGTGACCGTACTACACAGCACAGGGAGGTGTCCCATCCCAGCGCACCGGTGACAGTACTACACAGCACAGAGAGGTGTCCCATCGCAGCGCACCGGTGACAGTACTACACAGCACAGGGAGGTGTCCCTTCCCAGCACACTTGTGACAGTTCCTCACAGTACAGGGAGGTGTCCCTTCTCAGCACACCAGTGACCGTACCACATAGCACAGGGAGATGTCCCTTCTCAGCACACCGGTGACAGTACTACACAGTACAGGGAGGTGTCCCATCTCAGCACAGCTGTGACAGTACTACACAGCACAGGGAGGTGTCCCATCTCAGTGCACCGGTGACTGTACTACACAGTACAGGGAGGTGTTCTGTCTCAGCACAGCCGTGACAGTACAACACAGTACAGGGAGGGGTCAGGTCTCAGTACAGCCGTGACAGTACTACACAGTACAGGGAGGTGTCCCGTCTCAGCACAGCCGTGACAGTACTACACAGTACAGGGAGGTGTCCCTTCTCAGCACACCAGTGACAGTACTACACAGCACAGGTAGAGGTCTCATCTCAGCACACCCGTGGGAATACCACCCCAGCTACTCAATTACATTAAAAGCTGGTGTCCTATTGGCTGCACAACTGTAACTACCCCAGCCCTTTGAGCATAGGAGAGGCACACAGACTGATACTTGGATGAATTCCCTTAGCTCCTGTATTGTTTAATCTTTTTAATAATAGGAGCTGTGATAAGCCTGACATGAACTAAAGGGCATGGGTACAAGATCACACAGGGAGCAGATGAGGGAATCTCCTTGCGCCTGCGCCATATTACTGACATGGGCGCAAAGGCAAACATGCCTTTAAGACGCGCACTGAAAAAGGGCCGCAAAAAGGTGGCCCACTTTCAGTGCACCTCCTAAAAGTAGCCCTCTGGAGGGATAAAAGGGGGTGCCATGGACTCCTGGAGATCTCTCTTCAGGCAGGTGCAGTCACTCATTCCATTCACCTGCAAGGGGCTCTCTAATCCTTCTTAAAAGTGCAGGCGGGTTGCTGCCTGAACAGAGAAACAGAGCAGCTTTTAAACAGTTGCTCCATATTTCTCTAGAATGCACTGTCCTGGGGGCAGCAACAGTTCATGGATGCCCTGAGAGCAGCACATTCAACATAGTAGGTTGTTCTTTCCCTGTTTCCATTCAACGCACCTGCATAATGTGCGCCATGGTGCAAACAGGGAAAGGGTGCGCTATCTGTAATAGGGTCTCAGATGCCTTGCATTAGAGAACAAAAGGTGATTGCAGAACCTTTAAAGTAGAAGCCGCACTAATGTGCAATGCTGTGCTCACTTGGATCGACAAACTCATCGCAGCGCTCAGGAATCCGTGAAAAGAAAACCTGGGTCTACGAACCAGATAGGTCTTCACTGCCGCTCATGTAGCACCAGGAAACCTTCAGGTGAACATGCAGATGAATAACATTGACATCTCAGTGTGAGAATTGGTACATCGTTGTAAAGATTTCAATCTAAGCTGTGTGATGTGGAACTTCTTCGGTCTTTAACTGAGTGACAGTATACTACACTACTCTTGCCATCGGCCACCGCACTTACACGAGTGGCCCACCCCTTGGCTGCGTCTTCCAAGGGAGACAACCTTGAAACCCCTTTTCCCTCAATCCAGGCGTCTTCAGCGTAGGCCCAGGGGAGTGCAAGATCATGGAAGATTTTAAGGATACCTACATAACATAAAAATACATGAAATTCATATAATTGGCTTTATTTATTTCGTTTTGACTTCAGTAAAGCAGTGCACACCACAGTGTAAACAGCCTGCGATTGCTTGGGGAGGGTAATTCACAGGCAGGAGATGGTAAGTGAACAATCAAATATAGGAAACGGTAAATAGACCAGATGCAGGAAGGAGTTTGTCGTTGGGATCTCGCTACGTGTGTGGAGATGAACAGCCTCAAGCGTCTTGGAATAGCCGAAGCATGGTCCCCGGTACTGGTCCTTAGAGTCTTCGGTAATGGTCGCCGGTACCTGTCCTTAGAGTCTTAGGTAATGGTCGCCGGTACCGGTCCTTAGAGTCTTAGGTGATGGGCCCCGGTACCTGATCCGAGAGTCTTAGGTGATGGTCGCCGGTACCTGTTTTGAGAGTCTCAGGTGATGGAATTATCCATCTAACTGATAAGTGGTAACAGTCAGAGAGCAGAAGTCAGGCTACTCACAGTAAAGCGAGGAATCCAACTGGAAACCTGACAGTTGAGACCCCCTTATGAATTTGTGGCAATCACTTTTGAGTCTTGGATGGGTTGTTAAACACCTAAACAAGTAAAGTGTTACAATTAATCAGCACTAAGTGGAACTCGTTGCCATAGTTGTTAATTATCCTGAAAATTTGTCATCGTTCTGTCCCACCTAGAAATCTGCTGGACACCCATTCCCTAATCTGGTGCATTTATGGACCCCAGAAGAGGTCGTTGGAGACGGTTAGTCATGCCATGCGAGAGCAGAAGACCTCACAAGCTGTCGCGATAGCTCGGAGTGTGGTTTTCTGTGCGTGGCCTGACTAGCACCGGTCCAAATTCAGCTGGTGCTTTATTTTCACACACATCAAAATGAATGCACGCCATTTTGCAAATAAGTCCTGCAAAGCCCCGCACCTCGTCTCGAGCTATAGTTTAATCATCCCACTTCTCAGATATGCGACAGTGGTGTCAAGGCCACCCAAGGGCGCGATTAGGGCAGACGTGGATAAAGAGCAGGTGAGGAAAGCTATAAGCGGCACTGCGCATACCGCCCATAGGCCGGCCTGGAGGCGAGGGGCAGCTCCGCTCCACAGAAGGAGACCTCAGTTAATAAGGTACTGCAGCTGTGCTGGAGCTTGAAATCAACCACTGACGACCATATTTCTTTCTTTATTTGAAAAGTTTTATATAGCGCAAACATGGCACCTCAGGGTATCAGAGTGCTGTACAGAGAAGCAAAGTAAAGGTGTAAATTGTGAATACTGTACATATAAGAGGTTAAACATACAAAAGAGCGAAAAAGAACAGCCAGCAACATAGAATTACATAGTAGAATGGGAAATTCACCCACCCTAACACGGTCTACTTCTTTAGCACTAGTACAGCCCTTAAGCCCCCCATTCCGAGTGTGTCAAAACTAGAGTACCGACCAAACCGGGGATTATGAAAGACACTGCCATTTTACATGTGACATTACTTCGCGTGGAATTTTTCGGTTGCATCCCGTGACAAATTTGCCAGGTCAAACCTGGGGGAATTTGTCTCAGAAAAACATCACAGTAATGAGGTACAACTTGCTGAAATCGGCGAGGTAACACAAATTGCCTCATTCTATGAGACATATCGAAAATCCTAGGTAATTACTAATCCCCGAGGTATAGGTAACTTTGGTGAACACACACACTCAATCCCCCTACCAGCTCAACAACAACTTTAACTACATTTGAATCCAACCTTTTCCGTCTCCATAACCAGCTTCTCACTGCACACCAGCTCCTCTCCCATATCTCACAGCACAACCTTCTTCGCCCTTTTATCTCTGTGCGTCCTGAGCTGGACGTAGCACCGAAACAGCCACTTCTGCGGGTGGTGGACGACACCATGTGCAGGCTGGACGGGGAAACAGGATGCTGACTATCTTCTGGATCTCTTCAGCTTTTAATACAGGAGATCACCAGCCAATAAAGGACACTTTAAACCACTTCATTTATGGTGAAGCTGTAGATTGATCTTCTTTCTGAGGTGGACCAGGTAGATCCCTTACCGAGCAAGTGGGTCTCTTGTAATAAGACGTCAGGAGAATGGCGTTTTAAAAATTGGAGAACCACACCCCTCTTGATCTTATTGCCCAGCCCATTGACGTTCCACGACAGTAACAAGCTGTTGTCTGGTCGCCACGGCCATCACTTCGTCTTAGAGGAACAAATATTACCGGGGGAAATCACCCAGAACGGATCCCAGAGGGAGCCCATCCCGACCACCATGGACCAATCACCAAAGGGTACTCCAAAGAAGAGGAACCTGCACCTGCCTTCACGTGGGACCTGTCAAGTGTGTCATGCCCGTACCACAAAAACAATACAATACGTACAAAAACAATCCCCCCCCCCCCCACCCGACCCAAAGAACAACCCCGAAAACCCCCCTCCCTGCCTCCCTGCTTGGCGGTAACAGAACCTCCCGCCCACCCAAACTAGCTCCCTGCCTGGCGGTAACAGAACCTCCCACCCACCCAAACAAGCAGAGTGCCTATCGCCCACCCCTATCAAACCTGTGGGTGCGTGCGTCCAACCGAGCACCCGTCATAGAAATTAGCAGCTGGTGACCACATTTAACAAACTTAGATGGTCCAAAAGCATCTATAAATCCCCCCAAAACCGTTAAGGGACCAATACAGAAGGGCCTGGAACCCATGAAATGTCACTGCAAGTCTTGTGAAAAAGTCCCCAATAAAACCTTATCACAGTTCAATTACAAGGACCTCAGCACCGGGGGGGGCCCCGAGGCCCCGACCCGCCCCCAAGTAGAGAAGAAGCCCACCACACTCAAGAAACTAAACATACAGACCAATCAGTCCGACCCTCCGGTTGCTGCCTCCTGCTCTTCAGGAGTGGTATTCCTGCCGGATACGCCAGCGTCTTCTTCCATTCTTGCTCTCCGGACACGGCCATGTCGCGGGCCAGCCGTACGCCAACTGTCTAGCCAGTCCCAGGCCTCCTCAGGGGTAGTAAAAAAACCAGGCTTTCCCCTCCGATTCCACCCTCAGCTTGGCGGGGAAGAGCATGGCATATTTCAAATCTTGCTGACGTAACGCCTTTTTCACATCCAGGAAGCTGCGTCTTTGACGTTGCACCTTGAGGGTGAAATCTCGGTCTATATACCTCCGGGCTTGCATGCCCAAGCCTTTGTTGACCTCGGTGAGCTCCTCCTTGGCCTACCAGACGGCAGATTATTGATTGGAGGCGACTTTAATTCCATTGTCTCTGATTCGCTTGATCGTTGGCCCCAGAAGGTATTGCCGCCCTCCTGCAAGCGGATCCATAGTTTCCTCGGCGCCATGGGCCTGGTCGATATCTGGAGGGGCTTGCACCCGACCGATCTTCAGTACACTTATTTCTCGGGGTCTCATCTTAGTATGTCCCGGATTGACTACGTGCTGACGCTAGCCTGTTATTTCCATATCGTCAAAGACATACAACACTTGGCCAGGGGGATCTCTGACCACTCGCCCATTCTTTATGTGGAGGTGGGAGAGCCCACAGTTGGTCGAGTGGCACCGATCAACTCCTGGTATCTCACGGAATCCTCCACCAGGGACAGAGTCCTGAGTGCTACGGATCTCTATTTTCAGGAAAATGAGGGTTCCGTTGACTCGTCGACGGTACTCTGGGAGGCCTATAAGGAAGTTATACGGGGGGGTGGTCTTGGCACAGATAGCCGGACAGCGGAAGGAAAGGGGGGCAGATATGGCGCGACTAGAAGCGGAGATCCTTCACTTGGAGAACACAGTTCAAATACAAGACTCAGTGGAAGCGCGCCAGAAACTCCGTATTAAAGTTAAGGAATTCTCCAATTTAGCTACGGAGGCTGCTAAGACACACCACCGGGCCACTCTCAGTAAAATCTATGATTTAGGGGACAAGGCGGGCAAACTACTGGCCTGGTTAGACCGCAGGGATAGAGCCCAACGCGTGGTGGTGGAGCTTGTAACGGACTTACTTCCCCGTCTTACCGCGCCACAGGACACAGCAGACGAGTTTGGCCGCTATTACCGATCGCTTTACACAACCCGCACGACGTACACTGAGGACGACTCTGCCCCTCTCCTCCACGATATCTCGTTGCCGCTTCTTACCGAGGAGGAACGATCCGACCTAGACCTTGAGATTACGGTGGCGGAAGTCGAAAAGGCCATCTATGCCCTGCGGGGAGGGAAAGCGTCGGGCCCCAACGGTATCCCCATAGAATTGTTTAAAATCACGGCGAGCAAGAATGCGCCCTTTCTTGCCGCAATGTACCGTGAGAGCAAGGATAGGGGTATCTTACCCGAGGACCAGAGACTGGCGAACATCGTCGTCATTCCCAAAGCGGGCAAGCCTGCTGTCCAATGCTCGTCCTATAGGCCCATTTCACTGCTCAATTGCGAAGTGAAAA
This sequence comes from Calotriton arnoldi, assembly GCA_963921515.1. Classification (NCBI taxonomy): domain Eukaryota; kingdom Metazoa; phylum Chordata; class Amphibia; order Caudata; family Salamandridae; genus Calotriton; species Calotriton arnoldi. The sequence continues at coordinate 1,738,624 of CAWUFW010001484.1, read as the reverse complement.
TCCTAGCAAAGATTCTTGCCTCCCGTTTGCTCGGGGTCCTCACCCGCCTGGTCCACCCGGACCAATCGGGATTTATGCCCGCGAGAAATACCTCTCTCAGTCTTCGCAGGCTTCATGGAGTTCTGGGCCGGGTGGATACGGTCAGGGAAGACGCAGATGTGGTGTCTCTGGATGCTGCTTCAGCTTTTGACACCATCGAGTGGCCCTACTTGTTTGCCGTACTCCGCAAATTGGGGTTTGGGCCTGAATTTACTGACTGGGTGCGGCTTCTATATTGCCAACCGCTTGCGCAAGTGGTTGTTAATAACAGGAAATCCCCCGTGTTTGTTCTCGGCAGAGGCACCCGACAAGGTGGTCCTCTGTCACCGCTTCTTTTTGCTTTGGCCCTGGAACCCTTGGCGGCGTGGGTCCGACAGAGCCCTGCTATCAGGGGCCTTCGATAGACGCACGGCTGGGAAGACCGCATTTCATTGTATGCAGATGACATCCTGCTTTATTTGGCCTCCCCGGCGGCATCCCTCAATGTGGTCATGGAGATCTTCTGCATGTTTGGCAAGTTTGCAGGATATACGATCAACTGGTCTAAGTCGGTACTTTACGTCCTTTGTGGCAAGCGCCCTCACTTCCCTGGAGCTGCAGACTAGCGGAAGCGACGGACGGTTTCAAATACTTGGGAATTTGGATCTCTAAAGACCTTTCCAGATTCTACGAAACTAATCTTCTGCCACCTCTGGGGCGTCTTAAATCAGATGTCCAACACTGGCAGTCGCTCCCGTTGACTCTCTTGGGGCGTGCAGCCCTGTTCAAGATGATGTCCCTTCCCAGACTTTTGTATGCGTTGCAGAACGCCCCACTTCCGGTTTCCGCCTCATACTTCAGGGACCTCGACAGCGTTGTCCGAGATCTCCTGTGGGAGTGCAAGCCACCTCGTATCGCCACCCACAAACTTACGTTGGGTTGGTTCGATGGGGGTATAGCGCTCCCAGATATTAGGAAGTATTATTGGGCTGCGCAACTCGCAGCCATTAACCAATGCACCTACAGATCCCATGCTGACCCGGCCTTTCAAAATCGACAGGTGGCTCCTGCCGGGGGGTAACTTCGGAGGTGCGTTATATGCACGACCTTTGCGGCCGGCCCCGACTGGCCCGACCGGGCATGCAGTTACCATATGGAAGGCGGCCAATAGGAGTCTGGGGTGGGAGGGTAAAATCACTCCGGCCACGCCACTCTGGTATTGTGAGCAACTGGGTAGACTGATTCGTTCAAAGGGCTTTGACAAGTGGGATCTTATAGGCATCTCCAGGGATGGCGATCTATGGAAATCGGGAGATGTGGTGCCCCTTTCCGGACTGCAGCAGGAGTACGACCTCGCCCAGTCTGAATACTTTAGATATCTTCAAATCAGACACGCCCTGCTCGCGTTTCTTCCAAGAGGTAGCGGCCTCCCTGACTCCTCCCCACTTGAAGATAGGATACTCGACGGAGACCTGCCGGAAAAAGCCATTTCCCTCATCTACAAGAAGCTCATTAACAATATGGCAGATCCCCTGACCTGTTTGCGTGCAAAGTGGGACCACGATGTCGCGGGTCTCGAAGACGAAGAGTGGCGGGTGGCGGTGGCCTCTCCTCGTGAGGTGGCCATTTCCTCCCAGCTTCGGCTGGTCCAACTAAAGCTACTTCACAGATCCTATATGTCAGAGCCTTTGCTGGTTCGTATGGGTTATGTCCTGGAGGGTGGCTGTGTACGGCAATGTGGGCAAGAGGGTACGTTTATCCACACTCTCTGAGAATGCGCTGTGATCCAGGGGTACTGGGAACGGGTGGCGGGCCGAATGGTGGAAGCACTTGGGCAGCAGATCCACTGTAATATAAAGTTAGCATTGTTGAATATTTGGGATCCTACAGACCTAAACTCCAGGGAGCGACTGTGGGTCATGCTTGGGCTCATGATCGCTAAGTGGAACATCACGCGGCTTTGGAGGGCCTCCCAACCGCCTCAAATTGTGGACTGGTCCAACGATATGGACTGGTGCATGGTGACAGAGAAATCCATCTATGAGGGTGCGCGAACAAATGGACGCAAATCTGGGGACACTGGAACACTTACAGAGGCGAGATTTCTGAGCCGCCAAGGGCTAGAGAAGACATTATGGGGGGCCTTGATGTCACATAAGGAACACTGCCAACCAGGAACCGTGTGGTGTGCCCCGAGAGGAGGTTTTCACTGTGTATCGTTTATGACTAATTGATCACTACTGCCTTGGCTATGTACCATGCCCTTTTTTGTCTGTTCAATAAAAAATAAATTAAAAAAAATATCAAAATTACAAAAAACAGTAAACACAGTAGCTGAAGTAAGCCACTGTGGTAAGCATGTCCGAAAGACTTATTATGGTATTCAAGATATATCCATATGAGAGAAGGTGGCCGATGAATCAAAGCACATCTGTTATAAGGATCATGAAATTCAATCCAGGCTTGTTAAGTTTCTTTACACTAACTTGTTCCCAATACCTTGCGCCCAAATCGGTGCTCAAAATCAGCATATGTTCTTGTGCAGCTCTTGCGTACACCTAAATGTTTTGAATGCAGTGATTTTGCCAGAATCTCAAAGACTTATGCTGCTCCTGCCAAATTCATCTACATTATTAAGAAATGAATGCACCTTCTGGTATAAGGAATGCTGTTGATGGGTGTTCACTTCCGCCCGCAGATTATGAAGATATGCCGCCTGTATATCGAATGTCGTTGAAAAACTCTGATCCTCATGATTTTGCCATCACATTTTGAACTTTGAGGAAAGGATGGAAAACTACCCAAACATTCTCCCCTTAAATCTGTACACAGACTCAGTTCATTTGTTTTACCAACTACAACCAGGGGACAGAATCACCAAGTAAAATAATTCTGTCAAAACACAACATTTTCAAGCATTTCTCACCACATATTTCTTGTTAGTGATACACAGGAGAAGCTCTTTATTTTTTTATGTTACAATCCCTTTCATAAATTCAGGCCCGTCATTAAAAAACGTCTTCGTTCTTTTCCACAACCGACACTAAACCAGGTCTGCAACTGCAGATGCCTTCTGATTGGCCCACTGACCACGTTTTATTACAAAATGTTATTAAAGGAGTTCACGGCTGCCAGTGAGGAGATCACAGGAGGCCACAGGTGCGAGGCCAAAGCTGCCAGTGAAGGAGGCCAAAGGTGCCAGTGGCGCAGCCCACAGGGGCCAGTGGCGCAGCCCACTGGTGCCAGTGGCGCAGCCCACAGGGGCCAGTGGCGCAGCCCACAGGGGCCAGTGGCGCAGCCCACAGGGGCCAGTGGCGCAGCCCACAGGGGCCAGTGGCGCAGCCCACAGGGGCCAGTGGCGCAGCCCACAGGGGCCAGTGGCGCAGCCCACAGGGGCCAGTGGCGCAGCCCACAGGGGCCAGTGGCGCAGCCCACAGGGGCCAGTGGCGCAGCCCACAGGGGCCAGTGGCGCAGCCCGTCACAGGTTGCAGCTCCAACCTCTCACCACACAACTATTGCGTACTACACATGGCTGCTGAAACTGTCACAACTTTCACAAATGTAGCATGAGGAGGAAGAAACAAGAAGCCTTCCAGAAAGGCACAGACAGAGATGCTGAAGCTCAAATCGCGCAACAGATGGTCATCCCCATCTGATACAGAGCAATGTCGCTATGGTTACCGGCCCTATTGATGCCAAAAGCCAAAACTATCAATTGTTAGCCATGTGATTTTTTTTGCCTTATGTGACTGGGTCAAGACACAGCGTAAAGACGAACGGAAGCCTTAAGAGAGGGCGTTAGGGATGGATGTGAACTGGCTGTACTCATCGATGCCAACAAAAGAAGCAAATTTAAAAAAAGAAATTGTGGAATTCATTTCCATATCGATTTATACTGAAGTGGGAAGAAAGCTGAAATCAATCACTGCGGTACTGTGCAACGATAAAACTGCAGTTACTTATGCATGGAATAGGCAAAAGTGAGAACTTTGGGTGTGCAGACACACACAAAATAATAAAGTAAACCATAGGGGAGGTATACTTGAAAGGAGCAAAATGTTGATCATTTTGTGGGGGTTGAGAAAACCAACCCTCTCCTGCCTTGTGGTACCATTCGTTTACAATTTTCTTATATGAACATAAAAATTAATATTAGTTTATTTTCTGTTTTTCCACAAATCATGATTTTGGTAGGACCTATGATCTCGGTTTTCATTACATTTTTTTTTTACATTGTTGTCTCTTGAACCTTTCATTTTTCTTTTCTAAACTAATCAACTAAGAGAACAATGCACTATTATATATAAACATTAAAAAAAACATAGTTTAATAGTCCTTTAAATTTTTTTTTAAAGTTTACTCTTTTTAGAAGATCCTCTTGGGCAACTGCCAAAAGCCCTGCCCACTTGTAGTTGTGTATTTTGAACTGTCACTACTGACCGGGATCTATCGCCATGACCTAGCGCCCTTGGGATTGCATATGATTCCCAGGGACAATAACACAATGTTTCAAGAGTTGGAATTTCCTTTAATAAATCATTATTTTTAACCGGGATAGCCCAACCGAGTGGTTCGTTTAAACTAAACCAACACTAAACTGGGACACAACTTTTCCAGATCAGCGTTTTCATCTTACAAATCGTTGTTTATGGGGAGTCTGTTCAATCTACACAATGAAACCGATGGAAAACTACATTTCCCCCAATGCACAGGTTCAAAGGAGAGCTGGATAGATTGGAGACTTCAAATAACCCTAGGCACACTTGATTTATACTGTATTGTATCGTATTGTAACATTTATGTAGCACTTACTACCCCTATGTGGGCACTGAAGTGCTTGCCTACATGGGTAGCATACTGTACTGTGCAGGGTGTGCGGGTGGAAGGGTGTTGTCTTTATTTTGATCCTATGTGGGAAGTGTTTTCCTGCATGAGGCCCACTTAGGTACAGTTATCGTGCTATGAGACCCAGCTCGTAGCAATGTGATAGACGAGGAAGTGTGAGAGACGGGTATGCAGTTTATAATGTTTAGTAAGCTGGCAGCTTTGAGCAGCTCTGCATGTCCCTTTATGGTATTTCTTATGTTCATAGTTCACTGGAGGTGGTTACTGCATGATGTTGTCCATTCTGAAATATTTTGTTTAAAGTTTACATTCCTGAGCAGGCACAGGCCGTCAGGAGGCATGCATCCATATAAGGAATGACACCCTGATGATATTACACAACAACAACTCGTGCTTACTCATCCTCCTAGACCTCTCATCGGTGTTTGACACGGTCAACCACAACACCCTACTAAACTTACTAGAAAAAAGAATGGGGCTATCTGGTAAAGTGCTTTATTGGTTTCCTTCCTTCCTACAGAATCGCTCACAACACATCAAACTTGGCAACTCACTCTCTGACTCCTCACCAATGAGGTGTGGAGTCCCCCAAGGGTCGACCATCTCCCCCACACTCTTTAACCTATATATGGAACCACTAACTGAAATCCTCAACCAATCGAACATTGCATACCACATGTACGAAGAAGACACACAACTATACTTAAAGATATCCTCCCCAGACGACGTCATTCAACAAAACATCACTTTAGTCAAAATCCAGTCCTTGCTCTCTCAAAACAACCTCAAGCTGAACTCTGAAAACCGAATTCCTTCTTTTCTCCCCACAAAACAGCTCCTCACTCATCAAGATTGGCTCAAGCACCTAGACGCACTAAATTGCAAACCTACCATCATTGACTCCAGGAAATCCCTTGGAATAACACTGGACAAGAGTCTAAATATGAAAGCTCACATCAGTGCGACCACACACAGTGCGACATTCCAACTCAGAATACTGAAGAAATTGAAACCATTTCTACCACCATCATACTTCAAGCAAGCAGTACAAGCACTTGTGGTCTCCAGACTAGAATATGGCTCGGCGACCCTGTCAGGCCTACCCAAAGCGAGAACAGCTCCACTCAAAACGACTCAATGCAGCAGCAAGACTAGTAACAGGAACTAGTGGCTTCGACCACATCACCCCATCGCTTAGGTGTCTAAACTGGCTTCCCCTTGAGGCAAGAACACAAGTGAAAATTGCCTGCCTCACACACAAAGCATTACATTTTAAAGAACCAAGTTACCTGGCAGAAAAGATTTGAATCTCCAGTGGCAGCCGCTACCTAAGAAGTGCTAACTCTCTCAGGCTTGAACCTCCTAGATTCCCAAAACAAAAAACTTACACACGATCCTTCTCCGGGGCAGCACCAAGGATCTGAAACTCCTTACCACCCAAGGTATGTTCAAACCCATCAACCTTGTTCAAAAAAGAGGTAAAAAAGATACTAATAAATAGATTCCTTGCTTAGACTTTTGGACTCCAAGGGCACAAGGGTTGTATCAAGGGCAGCAACGTCTAGATGGTTCAGAGAGACGTCGTTTACAGGAGAATCCTCAAAACCTCTGCTCCTCTGGGTACCTGGATCTGAAGGGTTTCAGAGCAGCAGCCAATACCCACCACGAAGTTGCTAGGACAATGAAGACTAATGGAATATTAATGGACCAACAGTTGTATAATTGTGTTATATGTTGCAACAGCCCATTGCGTGTCTTTACTTTGATTAATCTGTCAATACCTTTCATCTTGCTCATTCAACCCTATGTACAGCGCTCCGATACCCATGGGTCATGTGCGCACTTTATAAAACACTCTAAATAACATTTAAAAAATGCATGAGATATCTGCTGGGATGGGCTTTGCTACCATTATCCCATATCCGATTGCTATTGTTTGATGCCATACGGTGTTTATAGCATGTAGATAGTTGGGGCTCACAGTGGTGAGCTAAATTAAAGCTCTCCGTTGACCAGTGGCATGCGACAGACCTCTTCAATTATTCCATACCTGTTCAATTCGTGATTGGTGGTTTACGGCTGAGGGCAAGTATAGTATTGGGTGATAAACATGCCTCTGTTCGTTATGGTAGCAATGGCGAATGTACTAAGCACTTTGCTCCTAGAAAGGGAGTCCAGCAGGGCTCCATATTGGCTCCCCTTTCTTTTTATAAAGAATTTTAATCGCCTTGAAAGGGCACTTACTGTACAGTGTGTAGATGTCCCAAGAAACGGGGGAAGATTGCTCCCAGTACTTCTATATGCTGATGATGCTCTTTAATTGCTCGCACCGCTAAAAGTTTACAGCAGCTTCTAGATCTTTTTCTTGAGATTATGAGTAGCCTGGTTTTGTGTACTAATTTTAACAAATCAATGTAAACGATCTTGGGAAATAGGAATACCAAAAGTGCAACTTTTTCAGTTCAGGGTCACACCTCGAGCAAGATTGACAATGTTACATATTTAGGCATTTTAGTAGACTCAAAATTCAGCTGGCAACCTTTAATCAAAAAGAATATTAGAAATTTTACAAGAGCATGTACCGGGGTCAATGAATTCTCCTCCCATTTGAGCCAACAGACACTGAAAATTATGTTGAATGTTTATAAAGCCAAATGTATTCCAGTCTCAACTTTTGTCAGTGAAATCTGGAGCTATGTGAACATAGATCCTTTTGGGACTGCTGCGAATAAATACTTTAGAGGGCTACTGGGTTCGGGGCAATACATTCCCAAAGAAATTTTACATGATGCATTAGGCACGAGCTATATTGTAGATTATATTCGGTTGTGACTTCTTTTGCTTTGGTGTAGTATTTGGTTAAGGGATGTTTTAAGTTTGAACACACTAATTACACTTGATTGCATGAAATTAGATAATATATCCAATATACCCTGGCTGGGCTATATTAGAGAGAATTTTAACAAGCATTGGCAATGCATTGGTTTCGCCAATGTAATGAACAAAGAGCTGTTTTTATCAATCATCGTCCGAGAGAAGGAAATAGCTTCCTGTCAGATAATACGGGAGTGGAGAGGTTGTGGCGCAGCGGGCAAAGCTGCTGACTCGAGAGCTGGGGATCCTGGTTTGAGTCTCGGCGGCGCTGCGCAACCTCCTGTGATTCTATGAATGAACAAATATTAGTCTTATAAAGCGCAAAATTTGCCCAAGGGCGTCAAGGCGCACCGGATAGAGCGGAAGGTCGGAGAAAGCACGGAAAAGGGCCTTGCAATTAAGAGTGAAGAGCCATGTTTTTAATGCCTTGCGAAACAGTGGTGAGAGGATTGCCCAGAGATCGGTAGGGGGGAGAGAATTCCAGAGCTTGGAGGCAGCAACAGAAAAGGCTCTTACCCCCAACCTGGCTCTCCTGAACCTACGAACTACCAACCAGTTTTTGTTGGCCGACCGCAGTTGTTTGGTAGGAACATACCGTCCTAAGCCGTTTATGCCCTTCGGGCCCGTGTTGTGCAGAGTCTTATGGACAAGGGCCTTGAACAGAATTCTCTTTTCCGAAGGAAGCCAGTGCAGCTTACGAATGGAAGCCAAGATTGGGTGGAATTTGGGAAAATCCATTACAAGTCTGGCCGCTGCATTCGGTACAAGCTGCAATTTGTGGATGAAAACCATACTGATGTCCAGGTAAAGCGCGTTACAATAATCCAATCTGGACAGAACCAGGACCACCACTGCCTGCTTTCGGGAGGAAAAGGAGCGACATGGTAAGATTTTCCTCAGAATCCTGATGATACCAAAACAGGTAGAGACCGTTCTGTTGATCTGAGGGTTAAAAGAGAGAGCTGTCAATAATGACAAAAAGATTCTTAGCTGCTGAGGCAGGTCAGGGGCATGAGCCGAGCATTTCAGGCCACTGGGAGTGGGACCATATAGATTGTTGGTTGCCAAATATCAAGACTTCTGTTTTATCACCATTGAGCCGCAGGTAGTTGTCTACCATCTAGGAGGCCACAGCCTGCATGCAGCTCTTAAAATTTGCAGCAGATGCCTCAATGCTATTGGTAATAGACACAATAATTTGTGTGTCATTAGAACAGGACAGTGCCTCTAGCCTAAAAGATCTGATAACCTCGGCCAGAGGGGCGACATAGATGTTAAACAGGGTTGGACTCAATGATGAACCCTGTGGGACTCCGCAAAAGGTATGAGTGGTGTCAGAGTAGAAGTGATCCAGTTTTAATTTTTGTGACCGATCTGTAAGAAATGAGGACAGATCCATCAAAGCAGAGCCTGTGACCCCAATTTCTTTGAGACGGCCAACCAGCTTCGTAGGCGAGATGGTATCAAAGCAGCGGTTAGGTCTAGGAGAATTAAAAGAGGTGTATCCAGCATCTACTTGAATGCGTATGTCATTTATAGCAGAAGTTAAGGCAGTCTCCGGGCTATGTCCACTGCTGAACCCATGCTGGTAGCCATCAAGCAGACAATGTTGCTCCAGATAGGAGCTAAGATGGAGATTTAGATGCTTCTCCAAGATCTTTGCAGGTACTGGTAGCAAAGAGATAGGCCGAGAGGTTTTTAGTTCAGAAGGATCCAAAGTGGCTTTTTTTAGTAGCGGTTTGACCACCGCTGTTTTCCATGTGTGAGGGTACTGCCCCGATGAGATAGCTGCATTGAGTGCAGAGGTCAGGTTAGGGACAATCATCTCCCTTCCTAATTTCATGATCTTCACGGGGCAGGATTCCAGAGGGGAGCCGGAGGTAATGCCCTCAAGGAGACGATCCGTTATCTCTGGGGATAGGGAGGGGAAGGCAGCTAGATTTGCTTCCCCCTCATTGGATAGTGGGGTGCTGGGGAAAACAGAGCTGATAGTTGAAGCTGTCTTGAGCAGCTCTACATTGAGATTGTCCAGGGAGGAATATATTTGAGATCTTTGAATGAAAATATTTTGCCATCTTGTCACAGAGCTCCTGTGAACTGTCAATATAAGAAGAGACAGGAGGAGAAGAGAGAGAATTGATTACAGTGAAAAGTTCCTTAGGGGATCTAAGAGATTTTGTCATTCGAGAGTAGAATGAGGACTTTTCTTCATTGATAGCAGCTTTATATTCAGCTAATTTCTTTTTATGAAGGTCCCTTCCAATCGGGTCGTAATAGCGACGCCAGATCCTTTCTTGATGGCGGCAGGACTGTCTACGTTTCCTAAGCCTTTCTGAAAACCAAGGGGCAGTAGGCTTTTTCTGCCTGCCTAGTACTCTTTAAGGGGAGCAAGAGAATCAATGGCTGTCAACAGCCAATTGGAGAACTCTGTGGAACCCAGGTTGGCATCGGAATGGCTAGTCCAGTGACGATTGCTCAGGGTTGTAAGGAAAGCTTCCTTATTAATACAGCTGTAGTTCCTTGTCAGAACCTTTCTATTTCCTTTGTTCAGGGATTTATAAGGTAGAGAGATCACGAAAGAGAAAGGAACAGCGTAATGATCCGACCAGGAGAGCCGAAGTGGCTCCATTACCGTGATGCGGGAATCATTAGAAAAAACACCATCCAAAATGCGTCCCGCCTCATGAGTAGTGGTTTTTACCAATTGTGGTAGGCCACAGCACGCCAAGGTTCCTATTAGAGTCTGAGAGTCTTTACAGACTATGCAAATCACAATCTCTTGGGGAAATAAATTGTTATATAAATATGCTGAAATAGTAAAAGGCAAAACTTTAAGAAAATATAGTTCCACCAAAGCAGATGTTAACAGTATTTCGGAGGCAGGAAACTGATAAGAGAAGCAGACGAGGAACAAGCATTGGTAAATGCAGGAAAATATGCTACAGCCACTAGAAATGGAGGAAAGGTAAGTGTCACGCACAGGAACCAATGAGAAGCCAGGAAAAAGAGGAGGTGGGATGTTAGTCCTTTTTAAGTTTATATTAAAAACAACAGATTTCTCAAGCACAGCGCAAGCGCTGTGCAGGCGAAACCTAAAAACCTAGGAAGACCAGTGTTATTTTTTAATCCATCTAACATTACCAAAGAAGATGCTGCCTGGTTAAAGGAGACTTATCTAATAATGCAAAAACAACAGTTGATGGACAGAATGCAGAACAATGTCATACATTCACCCCAGTAGAGAGATCTGGGCCTAAATCCATCGTTTTTTTGCTCACCATGCCATTCCAGTTTGAACCCAGCCATATGCAAATCAGTCTTGACCCTGTGCCTCATGGGAACAGTCCAGCCCGAACTGCCAAGCCAGGTCCTCCCTGGACTGGAAACAAGCATCCTAGGACCGGTTTCGGGGTTTCACCCTCTTCAGCCAGGATAGCTTGATTACAGTGGCATGGAGAGCACGGGACCCACGTCTGGGCATACTCGTCCCACTCGGGGTGACAAATGCAAAAACAACAGTTGATGGACAGAATGCAGAACAATGTCATACATTCACCCCAGTACAGAGATCTGGGCCTAAATCCATCGTTTTTTGCTCACCATGCCATTCCAGTTTGAACCCAGCCATATGCAAATCAGTCTTGACCCTGTGCCTCATGGGAACAGTCCAGCCCGAACTGCCAAGCCAGGTCCTCCCTGGACTGGAAACAAGCATCCTAGGACCGGTTTCGGGGTTTCACCCCTCTTCAGCCAGGATAGCTCGATTCCAGTGGCATGGAGAGCACGGGATCCACGACTGGGCATACCCATGCTTTTGTATTTGTCGCCCTAAGTGAGAAGGGTATGCCCAGACGTGGGTCCCGTGCTCACTACACCACTGGATTCAAGCTAGCCTGGCTGAAGAAGGGTGATGCCCTGAAACAGGTCCCAGGATGCTTGTTTCCGGTCCAGGGAGGACCTGGCTTGGCAGTTCGGGCTGGACTGTTCCCACAAGGAACAGGGTCAAGACTGATTTGCATATGGCTGGGTCCAAACTGGGGTGGTGTGGTGAGCAAAAGAATGATGGATTTAACCCAGATCCTTGTGACTGGGGGTGAATGTTTGCATTGTCCAGCATTCTGTCCATCAATTGTTGCTTTTGTATTTGTCGCCCTAAGTGGGAAGGGTATGCCCAGACGTGGGTCCCTTGCTCACTGTGCCACTGGATTCAAGCTAGCCTGGCTGAAGAAGGGTGACATACCCTGAAACCGGTCCCAGGATGCTTGTTTCCAGTCCAGGGAGGACCTGGCAGTTTGGTCTGGACTGTTCCCATGGGGCACAGGGTCAAGACTGATTTGCATATGGCTGGGTCCAAACTGGGGTGGTGTAGTGGGCAAAAGAACGATGGATTTAACCCAGATCTTTTGACTGGGGGAGAATGTTTGCATTGTCAGCATTCCGTCCATCATTTGTTTGCTGTAACACTTTTCGCCCTAAGTGGGATGGGTATGCCCAGACGTGGGTCCCTTACTCACTGTGCCACTGGATTCAAGCTAGCCTGGCTGAAGAAGGGTGACATACCCTGAAACCGGTCCCAGGATGCTTGTTTCCGGTCCAGGGAGGACCTGGCCTGGCAGTTTGGTCTGGACTGTTCCCATGGGGCACAGGGTCATGACTGATTTGCATATGGCTGGGTCCAAACTGGGGTGGTGTAGTGGGCAAAAGAACGATGGATTTAACCCAGATCTTTTGACTGGGGGAGAATGTTTGCATTGTCAGCATTCCGTCCATCATTTGTTTGCTGTAAGACTTATCTAATAATGACAGCAGAAAGGGAAGCGTTATGTTTAACCAAACCATTATTTAGAAAAGGTACTAGGGCTCGTAAAATCCACTTGCCTGCTCGCATTTGCGAGCCAGATTTAATTAGGACAAGCTATTTTTAGGTCCAACTCGCCCTTTCTGGAGTAGGAAGACAAACTGACTTTTGACCTCTGTCTCTGAAAGCAGAGCAAATGTGACAAGATAGCAAGATTTAAAGGCATCATCTTTATTGCTCACAAAAGTGAATGAGCAATAAAAATGCCTTTAAATCTTGTTAACTTGTCACATTTGCGCAGCTTTCAGAGACAGAGGTCATTTGCATTACAGTTAGGTCGAGTAGCTAAAGTTCCTAGACCTGCAGGTCTAGTAACAATTTTTTGATTTTTCTAGTCCTGGGTAATATGGTTAAAACAGTGCCTGGGATAGAGCCATATTTACTTTATGATATGCCCACCCATCAGCGTCGTCTATGGACCTTTTTTAGGCTGGGGTTGTTTCATCAGCTTTTGTATCTCAGGGGAATTAGGTGTAAGTATGCTGATCCCCCTGATTTTACTTCCAATTTGCCTTTTAAGTGTGACACTTGGCACATTGTTATGAAATGTCCTATGTATGCACATCTTCGCCAAAGGTTTCCAAAACCCCTTTTTAAATTCATGATTTTTATCAGGTTAGGCCAGCTTTTCTGTTTTTACAACTTTTAGCTTGCCATGTAATTTTTATAATGTATCAATGCTTCTTGTGGGGGTTTATAAAGCTGAACATTAGGGGAATCTCGTAGAGATGTTAATTGATTAAATTTAAAAAAATCCTAAGGTTATTTTAGTCATCGTGTATGTTTCACTGCTTTTTGGTATGATTTTTTTAATCTACTTGTATGATTTTATTGTAAAATCGAATAAAATTTATGACTGACTGAGTAAGCGACTGGGCACCTGAAGCCTTCACGACAGCATCCTGCCAAGGCCACCAGAATGTTGATGGAGCGCAAGAACCAGTGCAGGAAAAGGACCCAAGCACCGCAGCACGCATGCAGCAGCCAGGCAATGTGCTATGGGGGCACTACACCGGGTATGGGGAGGCAGCATGTTGGTGTACAATAGCAATTCTGGTATGCCAATGGACATGCCGAGTGACATACAACAGAACGAAGGACAGGTGGGTCCACCAGGGCAATGTGTAGCACTGCTGCAGGCTGGGGCGGAAACATGGTCTATGGAGTTTGGGGGCAGGCGGGACCAGCAACGCATCTAATGCATCAACCAACACAGGCTCGGCAACAGCGGGTCAACACACATGCAACCACAGAGTTTAGGGGCTCCCTCACACAGTTGGCAGGCCAGCTTTGTGGGGGGCACAGAGCATAGCCCCTAGGGGCCAGGCAGCACAAACAGGACCTTTCTGAATGGGCTGGGGCAGAGCCAAATAGGCCCACACCCAGCTGCAGGCATTCCGTGGGTAAACAACACAGTGGTGCAGAGTACAAAGACGCATGCACACTCCTAGAAATACAGCAGGTGGGTTCAGACCCATCTGTCCAAGAAAAGAAAGAGGAGGTTAAAAGGAGCATAGGCACGGAAAGAAGTAGAACATTCAGAATTGGTTGAAAGCAGTCAGGGTGATGGGGAGCACAGAAAACAGCTGCACGCTGGCTCTAGGAGTCATGCATACATGAGGCACATAGGTCGTTTCAGGGGAGCGAGGCGTGGCAGTAGTATGATCAGGTCTCGAAAAATCATAAAAATGTTACTCGACCTGCAGATCTAGTCACTTAAATAATCTACTCGACCTATTTGTAATGCTCTTGAACCATAAACTGGTTCCAAATGATGTGATCATGGACAAATAATATAATTTATTGAGCCACCATTTTCTTCATTATCACATATACGAACACCTTCAAATGTGCGAGTTCCTCCTGTCTGCTTGTGAGAAGTTGGCCTGGTATATGCTGTTCACTAATTAAAGTGGACACCTTGCACCAGTACAATTCGACTCTTATGGTAGATAGGTTTAAGACAACCTTTATAGAAAGCTATCCTAGTGGTAGCTGTGGAGAGCAGCCTTCAGGCTAAGTCTTGGAGGAATGTAAAGCAGCTTGTTTTACCACACAATCTCTTGAATCACCAAATGAAGACACCACACAGGTATATATATCAAATATATATGTATTTATTACTAAACAACTCTACTAATCTCTTTATGAGATTAAAAGTCTGGAACATATGCACAAATCAACGTTTCACAATAAATTAAGCACAATATGGCTGGGGCCCTATGGGCGTACCAGACCATATACTAAAAAAGAGACTTAAACAACGACTTGCAAAGGGACAAGGCCTAGGGCCTTCAGAAGAGCTGGGGCCTCACGAAACCACCCAAGGCAGGTAAGTAAAGGACCCACGGGGGACGCGTGCAGTGTGGATACACAGGCGCGGATCGCCGTTGACTTCAATGGGACAAGTCGCGGTTGGAAATTAAGAGTTTTAGGATACTTTGGGAGAACCTACAAGCAAGTCACTTACAGGGTAAGTAGTTCTAGGGCCAACACCCACAGGAGCACCGTAGTGCTGGAGTTACCTCACCCAGGGAAGCCGGGTGCATAGGTGTCCTTTGGTGTCGGGTCGCGGCGTCGTTTTCAATGGAAGCCAATGAAGACTTGCTGCTTGTGAAGTCCGAAGAAGTGTCCGATGGAATCCAAGCCTGGATTCAGAAGAAGGAAGACCTGAAAGCAGAGGGGACAGTGTTCAAAGCCACTTGGCAGTGACTCGGGGCCAGGAAGATGGAGGCCCACCGTTGTCGCAAGGTTCAGGTCGGTCACGGGTGTTTGACTCTTCAGCCACGAGGTCCAGGAGGCGACGACCAGGAGCTGGATTCGGCGTGTCCCACGATGTCTGCAGCTTACTGCGGTGTTGGCAACTCGATTGGAGCCAACAAGCCTTGGTAACAGCAAGTCTCGTGGAAAGTGTGAAAAGGCAATGGTGCAGACCAGCAAGGTCTGAGGGACTCACCCAGCGAGGGTAAGTCAGGGCAGGCCTGGAGCAACCAGGGGAGCCCTTTGGTTCTGTAGAAAAGTCTTCAGGGGACCCACAAGCCGGCTGGCAAGGGATCACGAAGACGCCTCGGGAGGATTCGCTCAACAGGGGCCACGGTCACTCGGGACGGGGTAGGCCTCTGATCTTCGGAGGGATTCCTGCTGGAGGCTGGGACCACACGTGGTCCAAAGCACAAGTTCGTAGAACGTTGTGAAGGGGTTGCACTCGACAATAGTGCACGGTACCCAGGGACTGCGGTTCCTCGTCACTCGTGGGGTCCACTTGCCTCAGCTTCGCTGGGGACTCACGATAGCCTTGGAGAAGTCAGGCAATCCTCGTCTTGGGCTGCAGGGACCTCGGGTTCCGGCGGGAGCGGCATAGTTTGCGACCGTCGTTGTAGTTTTTGGTGCCTGCCAAGCAGAGGAGTCACTCCTTGACTCCAAGAGAGATTCTTCAGTCTTCCAGAGGTAGTGGAACGTCAAAGGTCCAGGATTCTTCTTCAGAGCGTCGTCCAGGGATATCTAACTTTCAAGTTCAAGGGTTCCCTATCTTATACTGTAAAGAAGGGAGGGACTAGCTCGAAGACCCCACCTATGGGAGGGTCAGGGAGTGGGTGGCTACACCCACTTCCCTTTGTCCAGTTCGCGCCAGAGCAGGGGCAGGTAGCCCCTGAGCCGGTTTGAACTGGCATATGCACAGAGGAGCCTACTGCTCCCCCAGTGCAGGACTTCAAAGCACTCTAAGAGTGCACCCACCCAGCCCCAATACACTAAACCCTGTCTGGGAGGTGGTTACACCTCCCTGTGACAGGATGCCTATTGTTGGGCTTCCTCCACTGCGAGTTTCGGTCATCAGCAGGAGGGCAGCCCAGTGTCTGTGACTGGTGGCATCCATTTTGTGATGCCAGGGATCTTCAGGATTCTACCGCGTTTCCACAGTAGGTACATGTCTATCCCTCTAGAAGGGTGGAATGCTACCCCCGCCGCCAGGACTGGCGGGGGGTAGTATTCCAAGATGTTTGACACCAAACACGACATGTTTTGATGCAGCCATTCCAAAGTTAGCATTTTACCGCGAGGATATAATGCACTTAAGAGTATATGGTTTAACCGCATCCACAAACAGCACCAGAGAATGGACTCAGAGCTGCAGAGGGGCCGTGCTCAGGCAGAGGCACCCCCTCACATAGAAGCCAAGCACCCTGCCCTCAGGATTGATAGGGCCTGCCTTAGGGGTGACTGATAGGTTTAAATGTGTGTGCTAGAGAGATATAGGGAACCTATATCTCAGTGAGGAGTGCTAGCACCACCTCACCCAGGCTGCAGTAGCAGGCCTGTGGTGTCAGATTTAGTCTGCTTCCCAGGGGTGGCATAATACATGCTGCAGCCCCTGGTAGGCCTGTGAAGTACCTATGCCCTTGGTACCCAAGGTACCATATACTAGGGACTCATAAGGTACCACAGTATCCAATCACTAGTGCACCTAGAGTGCACTCCAAGTCATTTAGAGATAACAGAGAGGCTGGGGCCCTGATTGGCAGGGACCCAGCCAGACTATAGCCAGAAACCAGTGTAAACATCAGAAAAAAAGTGGGGGCAACATAAGAGGCAGATCCTACTCTCCTACACAGCTGTACAAAAAAACTCGTTTGATTTAATAGACTAAACTTTTTTCCATATATAATACAAATCTACTAGCCACATATAGGATACACATGACCCCTGACTTGCCTCTTAATTCATGAACAGCATTTTCATCAGGGCGGGGACAGGAATGTTTCTCAAATTTTGTTTAAATACATAACCAAAGCATGAAGTGGTAGCACACGGTCATTTGTAATCAGCAGATTTTACATTGAAATGGCCACAAACTTTCCCACCGACATGCGGCTTTACTGATAAAACTATATAGTGTACAAACAATAATATTTGGAAAGAGAGTTTCTGCAAATGTGTCATTTGCACATCACCAAGTAAAGTGTTCTGGTTTGTTTTGCTCTTTGTTTGCATCACACTTCTTAATTTTGAAAAAATTTGCTTTTGTAATTCCGGATATATTTTGAAATATTTGTAATATTAATTTACAGGCTACGTATTAAAATGTGTTAGAGAAAAATAATTGACATCTTCAGACAGCTCACTTGACAAAAAACCCCAACTCAAATAAGAGAAAGAAAAAAAACCCTCCTTTTCCAAGCAACAATTAGTTAAAAGAGGAACTGACGTTTTACATCTTTCCTTGAACAGACAGCAAATGTGTCAAGATAAAAACAAGATTTAATGGCATCTTTATTGCTCATTCACTTTCTGAATAAATAGAACACCTGTTCCTTTCCAGCCTAAGTTTACTACCAGATGGGACTACTAGGTGCTAAAAATAGCTCGACCTTGCAATTGTGAGTGGGCAAGTAGATTTTTAAAGGCCTGAATGATTAGGGGCTTAGGCAGAAGATGCAGGCCGGGCCAAACATGGAGTGGGATGACGAGGACATGGAAGAGTACACACAAGATGGTGGCAGAGAGGGAAGGAGTAAGACGCGATGAGAAGTACCTTTGCCAACTCAGCTTCAAGGGTAGGCAACAGAGGCCATTCGAAGTCATCAAAACTAAGGAAAGCAAAGCTACAAGGGTCGCAAAGGGGCAATAGCCATATGCTAGAAATACAGAAAAGGGGACGGTCCGTGGCGTAGAGCATGTAATTTCAGGCATGAGTCAGCACTTGGGGAGAGGGTCAACTATGTAACGACTGTGGAAAACCAAAGGGGGCAGCCAAAAACAGGGGGGCTACTGAGAAAGAGTGTAGGAACAGGAGAACCCAGCCAACCAGTGAAGGCGTTTGAACTGGGCTAGGAGGGGTTGCGGGCCCAGGACAGCACCATAAAGGGAGTGAAGCCCTCCCCCATATCTGGCAAACACCATCATTCCAAAGGAGCCACTAAGGAGGTTGCGAAATGGTCCTCACCGGGCGAAGGAGGCGCAGGCAATAATAACAGGCTTTGAGGAGGGCTTCCTAATACCCTAAGAAGGGCAGAGAGTAGCGAAGACATGCAGGAGCTTTGATTCGGTAGCGGAACAACCCAGGGTGGTGAGAGACAAGGTGGCTAAGGAACTGAGGTTGGGGAGCATAGCGGGGCTATTCCAGGTGCCCCCAATGCAAGGCCCATGATATCACTATTAGGAGTATTGTCAAAGAAGGTCCCAGGTAAATTTAGACTCATTCACCAGTGGTCATACCTAGAAGGCAACTCAGTGAATGATAGAACCAACCGGAGCACTGCTCAGTGGCTTATGCCACATTGGACCCTGCCGTCAACCTGGTAAGAGGGTGGGCAAGTGGGCATCGATAGTAAAAGCAGGTGTTGAGTCAGCATTTCCTTTTACCTTTGCACCCAGATAGCTACAGCCAGCTGGGTTTCCAATTTGAGGGCCAGATCTATTTTGACAAATGCTTACACATGGGATGTTCCATCTCACGCACCTACTTTGAGATGTTCACCACCTTTTCCGAGTGGGGAGTGAACAAGAGGCACCCTGAACGGAGATTGTCGCACTACTTGGATGAATTTTTCTTTGTGGGGGCACCAGGCAGCAAGCAGTGCGCATCACTACTGTGTCGCATTCAGACAGCTGGCCAGAGACATGGGTGTGCCACTGGTGCCTAGGGAAGACCTCAATGACATTCCCAGGGACAGAGCTGGACTCTGAGCAAGGGATATGCAGACTCCATTAGGATAATCTGAAGGAGTTGAAGGACATGATCCACAGGGCAGGTAGCAAGGCGAAGATGACGCTGAGTGACAGAACTGTAAGGTAAGCTCAACTTTTCAAGGTGGGTTATCCCAACCACCAGTGCATTTGCCAAACGCTTGGCCAGGCAGACAGCTAAAGCAATGATCACATCAGGCTCACGGTCGAACTGTGCTTCAAGCTCACAATATTAGACAGATTTTTGGCAGACGTCAATGGCGTACTGATCTGAAGAGAGTCAAGGGTTTCCTCCAAGCACGCCCAGCCGTTCACAGACACATCGGGCAGACAAGATCGCCATGTGGGCGGACAACAATGCGGTAGTACTGCTCATGAACAACGGTGCCGCGGGTTGCCCATTTGCATTGGTGTTGATCCACTAGCTATCCAAAAGGCAGTTCAAGACAAACATGGAAATCAAAGCACGGCATGCATCAGGATGTGCAAACTCAACAGAAACTGATGCTCTCTCGCCTACAGATGGAGAATTTCCAAGAAATGAACCCTGGGGCCAGGGAGGAGACAGAAAAATAAATTCCGCGCCCCTCCCCCCCTTTTGAACCACAGCTGGCATGACCTTGAGCGAGTGAACATGGGAAGTATTCAAGCCCAAATTTACCTATGGAAGTTCGTAGTGTGGAGCAGATGTCATGGAGTTGATTAGACTGGCAGAGTGGAGTGGCGTAGAGTGGTGTAGGTTGTCGTAGAGTAGAGTGCTGTAGATTTGTCATCTTCCGCCCCTACAGGTCTGCTCAAAACTTGGCACAGTAAGTAAAATATGCTAAATGTCTGCCAAATGTTGTGCAAATCCTAACCAAGGGTTTCAAATTTATTAGCAGATGAGCATTTCCTTCACCCGCCATTGAAATCTCACCTGCTGATGAGCATTCATGCAATTGAGAAAACCCAGAGTAGGTGAAACATGCCAAGTCTCTGCAAATTTAGTGCAGATTCATCACACAGTGCCAAATATATCCGCAGTTCAAAAATGTCTAATTTCCCCTTGTTAACTCCTTCCCTCACTGGATCTGCACAAAACCTGAAATAACTGCCTTGGTTGTAACTAACCAACTGCCTGCAACAACTGATGCAGATTCAAACAACGGAGCTAAAGTTAAAAGCAATAGAAAATTGTGTTGTCTCTCTTCCACCCCCCCCCCCCTCCCTCACCTTCACTCTAACTCCTCCAAGTGATGGATTGGCACAAAACGTGACTTACCGAGCAAAAAACAAACCTTACAATAGTCTGCCAAAATCACAAAGTGCCAATGCTATTAGAAAATGAACACTATTCCCCACCCTTTTTTTTTTTTTAACTCTTCCTCCCCCAAAACCTGATGGATCTGCACAAACTTAATACTAAAAGAAGGTTAAACTAAGGCTAAATCCCTGCCAGATTTCATGCTGATCCATCAATGATGCCAATGGTATGAGTAAATCAAAAATATTTTTAAACTCTCCCCCCCTCTCTTTAATTTTGCACCTGCTTCACAACACCAAACATACCTGCACTGGGTATCACTTGCTACATACTTGCCACAGATTGATCAAACCGCGCAGAAGTTAAAACCAATTAACATTTTTTTGACTCCCACACCTTTAATTATGCCATCCTTTTATGGACTAGCATAAAATCAGACACACCAATCGAAAACTAACCCTTTCTAGTGTCTGCCAAATGTTGTGCAGATTCATCACACAGTGCCAAACTTATTAGCAAATGAACACTTTTTTGCACACCCCTTTATGATTAGGTACAAATTCGAAACTACCAATAGTAATCGGAATGTACGAAAAGCCGGCCTAATTTCAGGCATCGGCTTTAAACTGTGCAAAATGTATAGAAAATTAACAAATAACTTTTTAACTGACAAGCTGTACAAGACATCTGACAAGATATACAAGACAAAGTATAAATTAAATGTATTAACCCTTTAAATATCACCTGATCCCTTTTTTCAAATGTGAATATTTAAAGGAATTACTAAACAGATTTACGCCAAATCAAAAAGCATGGTTCGGAGTTTAGTTCTATTTTCATGTCAAGTTTAGTGTAAATCCACTCAGCAGTGTTTGCTCCATCATTTGGCCAAATTTCTTATAGGAGCTAAAATAGGAAAGGATACCTCACCGTAACATTTGCTCCAGTAGACATATCCTCACTAAACTGAGCATGCTAATACTTAGCTGACTGAGTTAGGAGATTGGCAAGTTCCCTGCAAATCCGTTCATGGAGTCATAAGCTTTAATCACTAAAAGAATTCCTTTTCAATGGAAAGTGCGGCTGAACTATAACTGTGTGAAAACAAGTCTGTGTGTGTGTCTGTCTGTGTGTGTCAAACACAGTGATAGAACATCTGTCTTAAGCCGTGCTGCACACCCCTATGTGTCTACTTGAAGATCGCATGGAGGTAAGACAAGACGCAAGTATTGGTAAAAGGACATACACTGGCGGGGGGTGGCGGATGGAGGTGACTTGCCTGGGGATCCCTTTCCGGCAGGGTAAGTTGCCCGACAAGGGGGTGTATGCAGAGCACGGCCCTCACAGCCCAGACCCGCCAGACAGCAGGGCACAAATGGACAGATGAGGTAGCGAGTTGAGCCTAACAGCAGTGAGCCCCCCCCCCCCCCCGGCCCCCTCTACAGTCAAAGGACAATTCCAACACAGAAACTCGATTTACCCAGTACAAAACTGACATGAGAAAAACGCTGTTGCCGCTTCACAGATTGCAGGCAACAATTGCTTTACACAGGGAAACAACTCTAGCGGTGGAACGTCTTTTCAATGTGATTATAAATTGCTGCACAAATGTACCCACTTGCGTACCGGATTTTTGTTAAGTATCAGTTACTAAAACTCAGAGGATCCTGTTCTGCTGGGTCTCTGAGCCTACTTTATGACTATCACTCACTTTCACCGGGGGGAGGGGGGGGAGGGGAGGGAGGCTCTGTCTGTGCACACGCACTGCTGTTCTACACAAAAGGTGCTGTGCCTTTTTTTTTTTTTTTTTTTTAAATGCAGATTTATACAGCGCGAACTCCACCCGAAGGTATTGGAGCGCTTTACATGAGCACCGGTTACGTTACACAAGGACACATTCAGGCACGGGGAGATTAAGTGATTTGCCCAGAATCACAGGATGAGGACGCGACCCCGAGGCTCGAACCTTGGTTGCCAGCACCAAAGTCGGCAATCTAGCCGTCAGACCACATCCTCTACCACTTCACTGAAGTAGGCTCACAATAACACAGTCTCCGACCCTCACGTTTCTGTTCATCTCCAGACACTGCTGAATTAGCTCCTGTATGCCTTCTGGAGGCCTGGACTGTGATTTCCACTCCTCTCAAATGTAAAGCGCCTGGAGGCGCGGCCGGATCGTCCATGGCACACCGCACAGAACGCCCCCGGTGTAGTTTACATGCCGACACTGATCCTGCACGCGGTTACACTACAATTAACACGTCGGCCGTGCCGCCCTGGGGATCCTGCCGGCACAGGCATGCCCGAGCCCGCAGCACCCTCCCCGGGTGCTGCACACCAGCTGTGCCCACGCAGGCCGGCCTCAGGGCGCTGGAGCGAAAGAAGATCCGAGAGACTTGCTGTCACGTCCCAGTGCCCCCTCCCCTCAGCAACAGCATGCCCTTGAACAGCACAGCTACCCCGCAAGATTGTACAGGCTCCCTACAGACATCAGTGCTGTCACATCCGGTCACACAGGCTCTCGTCTCGACTGGGAAACCTCTCAGGGAACTCTCAAAGATAGCACAGCTATCCCTCCAGACCAACAGGCTCTGATCACACATAGCAGCCCCATAACTGCAGATCTTACAGGCACTCTCCGTGAACAGCAGTGATATCCCTCCAGATCCTAGACAGCACACTCATCTCTCTAGATCTCATGGGCTCTCGCAGTTAATAGCATTGGTGTGCCTCCAGAGCTCACAGGCTCTCATCTCAGCCAGCAACCTCACCCCAACAGATCTAACAGGCTCTTAACATTAGTAGATCTATTTATCCTGCTCTTACATGCTATAACTAAATACAACCGTGCTATCCCTCCCGATCTTACAGGCTCTTGAAATAGCAGTGAAATCTACAGGATCTCACCACAGACAGCAGAGCTACCGTTTCTGCTCTTACAGGCTCTCTCAGTGTAGAGAACAAATGCTATCTGTCCAGATCATACAGCAGTCAAAGCGCACCGACTCTTACAGGCTTCCACCATCGCTAACAGCGCTATCCTTTCTGCTCTTACAGGCTATCTCACCGTAGGCTACAGTGCTAGCTCTCCAGATCTTACAGGCTATCTCACCATAGGCAACAGTGCTAGCTCTCCAGATCTTGCCACAGTAAAATCCTGCCAGCTCCTACATGCTCTGTGTAGCTAGCAGAGCGATGCTTTCTGCTCTTACAAGGTCTCATCATAGATAGCATAGGTATTCCTCCAGATGTTACAGGCTCTCGACATACCCAGCAGAGCTATCCTTTCTCTGCTTAGACTTTCCCCACAGATAACAGAGCTATCGCTCCGGATGTTACACACTCTCACCCCAGCTAGCAGAGCTATCCTTTCTCTTTTTACAGGCTTTCACCACAGGTAACAATGCTATCCCTCCAGATGTGACAGGGCTTCACCACAGCTAGCAGCGCTATCCTTCCTCCTCTGAGACTTCTACCTTAGGTAACAGAGCTATCCATCCAGATGTTACAGGGGCTCGACATAGCTAGCAGAGCTACCCATTCTACTGTTACTAGCAGTGCTATCTCTCCAGATACCGGTCCCGCGCCCTCAATCACCCCTCAGTCGGAGGGGTCGGTTCAGGGTGGGGTCTGGCACGTGACGGCTGGTCTTGTTTACCTGCTGCTTCCCCCCTCACCTCGCCCCCTCCCGCCCAGCCCCCATGACTCGCTGCCTCAATGAGGCCTTGTCCGAACAGGAGCAGCCGCGGCCTGGAGTGGATAACCGGGCCCCAGAGGGCAGAGGCAGGCGGCAGCAAAGGAGGCATTGTGGGGGCAGAGAAAGGGAGCAATGAAGGCCTCGCCGCAGACCCGAGCTGTGTTAATGTGCTCACCTCGGCTGCGGTCTAGAGGCGCTGCAAGTAGGGGTGTGGGGGTGGTGCAGCACCCCCCAAAATAGCCATGCTGGAGTTCAAAAGGTGAATGAGAAACAAAGACGCCTTCACGTTTTGAGTTACCTCGGCACATTTGCTGCGCTAAATGTCAACGGCCGTGTCTTCTGACAAATTCCTGCTTATTCTTTTATGGTGTATATACATACATATATATACACAGTGCTTTAAATGAACGGGTACTGCCCGGTACGGAGTACCGGCACTTTTATTTTGAGAGGGATAGTACCAGCACTTCAAGAGCGACGTAATACTTTTAATTGGAGAGTACCGGCACTTCTCAGAAACAAGCAGGTACTCTGCTACAGAGTACCTGCACTTCTATTGTTCCATTTCAAGCACTGTATATATTATTATTTATATATATATATATATATATATATATATATATATATATATATATATATATATATATATATATACACACATATATATATATACACACACACACACACAAATACATACACTATATATACACACACACACACACGTTTTTATGTTCTTTACCTGCTATCCTGTTCATTTGTAAGTTAGCACTGGTCCTTAATGACAAGATGGCCAACCACTCTAGGAAGTGACAATACATTTGCCTTACGGTTTTTCTTGCTTTAGTAGCTGGTGGTTTGTGTCCCTCATCAGCACCTTGAATGAGTTCTGCTTACACCAGCTAATCTTTGAGATCAAAGACCATGAACTGTCTCTGCCTTTGATGTATGCGAAGGGTCATGGGTCAAATCACGACAACTATAACTTGGGGAAAAGGGGCCAGCTCTTTAGGACTACCCCCACTTGTAAGCACTAGGTCCACAATGGTCTCTTTCTAATGGGGGCTCTGCTACCGGAGAAGCCCCCACACCGAATCTAGGTTATATCTGTTTCTGCTTCTGGAACCAGCTGGGGCGCTGCAACAAGCGGCTCACGAAATGAGCCACTCATGCGCTTCCCTTTAATTGAGTCCCTTGAATGGCTCCCACTCCATCTTCATGCAGCTGCTCCCTCCGTGACGTGGAGCGTGGACTACATACGCCAAAGCCAACTGTGCTTCCTTTTCTATCTCACTATGGTAACCAGGCGAGAACCTGCTTCTCCGAGCACCGCCTGGATGTCTACTGCTTTATCCATCCCATAGCAAGCCACTTCTGCGCTGAAACCTTTGTAAATCAGGACATGGGCTCATCCCACCACATGCGGCTCTTCGAGTCACTTTTCTCGCTGCACTACAGTAGTGATAGGTGTCCACAGGCATCAACGCATGTGCAATTGGGATTTATTGCCCAAACTTCAAGCAGTAGTACAAGGCCTCTCTTTCAGTAGGATCCTTCCTTAACTACCCACAAAAACCCCATTCCCCCTCTTGATCCTTCATTTACTACAAAGGGTAAGCTACAAAAATAGTGTCATATCTGCAGGAGTAAATGCACCAAGGGAATTTACCCATGCAGATAAATTCGGTTGCACGCTAAGATCCACACCAACACCAGGAGTCGGGCCCACAATATTTAGGCTGAAACAAAATACATCAGACCTGTTTGCTTCAGGATCAATACTGATGGAGGCACAAAATTGCAATTTTCAAACCTTGCAGGGTCAAAAGGGATCAGAAATTTAACCCCTTAGCACCATGTGTCTTTTTTAGAACACATAGTGGAGCAACGCACAAAAGTAGACATTGTAGAGTGTTTGAATTCAGCCTCTCCAGTGTTAGATGCAGATATTACACAGCGCTGCTGTGTCGGGGCTTACATTTGTTTTTCATAAATAAATGAGATAGAAATCAATCACTAATTTACGTATCTTAGTTTTGGGATTCTATTTTTTCCACCAGTTTATTTCAAGTTCGCAACTATTTTTTCTGCAGCAAACCCATGGTGATTTTTGTTTTAAATAGTAAGGGCACATACACCCCTCCACCTTTTGCGTTACCTTTCACCTTACATTCCCCAGTTTCTCTACTTTAAGCTATTCCAAACCGCTCCCCCTAAGCCTGTGTGTTTCCTATGCCTCATCACATTCTACAACATATCTCTAACTTAATACCCTTATATTTCCTTTCTTTACTCTGGTTTTATTCCTGTCCTTACTTCCTTCCCTTATCCCGACACTAAGCATTAGCCTTAACTTTAATTAGACCCTACCTGTTCCTTCCCGGATTTTCTTCGCCCATGTTTTTCGTTGCCTCACTGTGTTTGCCTACAGTTTGGGCCTGCACATTTCTTTTTTGGCTGAGTGCGCGTCACCATGGGCGGTGGGTTCGTTTTGGGAAAACTGGCTGTACAAGCGCCAGGCAAAGTAGCATTTTAGCAGCTGAAAAAAACAGAACTTAAGTTAGAAGGTCTGACCTCGAACAGTAATCCTACAGGGTTACCGCCCACTGTCCTCTTGAACGACAGAAACAACTGTTGCATGTTCTTAGGAGAAAGTCCAAAGATATTGAATATTCGGTTTGCAAATGTAGGCTGGAAGTCATAGATTTTTACAGCACCGACAGCTGTCCTATGCTACACTTGCGTGACTTGTAGCCATAAGGAATGCAATAACTATATATATTTTAAATGTGAATTCATGCTCCCCTGTGGCTGAAGGCCGACAGTTAAATGCAGGTGCATCCCAGAGCAGGAGAAAACGAGAAAAGAATAAAAGTGGTGCATTATTCACGCTTGAAATGGCATTATAGCTACCAACAGGCCAAGCAACCCCAGAGGTCACTTTAATATTATTTACCGGAATTCAGAAAATAAAATACATTAGTCTTCTCCGGCTCACAGTTCATAAAGCCCTCTGCACTTAACGCCACCTTTACTGATTCCCAGTACTTCAAATGGGCTTGTACTTCTTTAATTTGTAAGGGCTGCGCTTCTCAGGACTACAGCAATATATTTAATGGGAGAGTACCGGCACTTCTCAGCACTGCTGCAATATATTTAATGGGAGAGTACCGGCACTTCTCAGCACTGCTGCAATATATTTAATGGGAGAGTACCGGCACTTCTCAGCACTGCTGCAATATATTTAATGGGAGAGTACCGGCACTTCTCAGCACTGCTGCAATACATTTAATGGGAGAGTACCAGGACTTCTCAGCACTAACCCAATACATTTAATGGGAGAGTACCGGCACTTCTCAGCACTGCTGCAATACAATTAATTGGAGTGTACCGGGACTTCTCAGCACTACTGCAATACATTTAATGGGAGAGTACCGGGACTTATCAGTAGCAAACAGGTACTCTGGTTAGTGAGTACCAGCACTTCAATAATTCCATTTAAAGCACAGCTCATTCCATCTACTTGCACCCCTCCATTGGAAAGCCCCCTCCTCTAAGGCTTAGGGTAATTCCTGGCCTCTTCACTTCAAGATCATCTTAAAGAGCCATTCCTTTAACCAACAGTATCACCAGCATGGCCGCAGTGTACCCAACGCTGGTACCCGGATCCCTGCTGAAGCTCACCGATGACCAGTGAAGCGTCAATATGTACAATACTTGTCTCTCCGAGCCATTCATTCCCAACTTGCACAACAGAATCCACAACCCAAAAATCATAACAAAAATGCATACGTATGTACTGGGGCTCTCAGTCAGCACTTTTTATCAATTGGTCGATTCAACTGTCATTCACATTTTGATTCTGCCAACCACATCACACATCATGGGGCAATGGTTCAACCTACTTCAGCCATTGGCTGCCTTGCAGTGGGAATGACACGATTTTTCTTGATCACATGAGCACAGCTGAAAAGGAGAGAGCATAGAGTATCAGGGGCGGTGTGCCAGGGCTTCTG
Source organism: Calotriton arnoldi (assembly GCA_963921515.1). Taxonomy (NCBI): domain Eukaryota; kingdom Metazoa; phylum Chordata; class Amphibia; order Caudata; family Salamandridae; genus Calotriton; species Calotriton arnoldi. The sequence goes on along the minus strand of CAWUFW010001484.1, from coordinate 1,710,392 downwards.
GGCCACACTTCCATTTCATATTTTTATATGTTGCTCATTTTTTTTTGCATATTTCTAAAGTCTGCAAAATAAATTATATAAAAAAAAAACAATCACGCTTGCCATGGCCAGACCTACTGGTTTTGCAATTGCTTGCTGATTCGACGTTAACCACTAACACAGTTTACTGGCTATGCAGCATGCCTGTTCTTTTGTACATGATTTCTGCTCGAAAGGCTAGAGCTGATAAATAAATGAAGAAAAACCTGGATAAAAACAATGGAAAAGCAGAAAGCGAGGTGGCTGGAAGCGTGAGAAGTAAGATTGCACTACTGGGACTGGGCGGTACAGTTCTCTAGGGGACATAAACTTACTTTTTGGTTAGTTATGAAGTACCTGATCTGTGGCAGGAGCAGGTCTTTCGGTCTTAAAAATACATCTGCAGCAGCTTCTCGAGGATGTTTAATGTGTGTGTGTGTGTATATATATATATATATATATATATATATATATATATATATATATATGTGTGTGATGATTTGCGTGTGCCTTTGTGTGTTTGTTGTTCACTGCTTGTGTGTGTGCTTGAGGTGCATAGTGTCTCTGTATATAGTTGTAGGGCAGTGCGTTTGTGGTGTAATGTGTGTGTATTTTGTTCTATTTTGTGCGTGTACATTTGTGTTGGATTTTGTTTGAGTTACTTTGAGTACTTTTGGTTGATTGTGTATGTGTGCATGTATAATTCCCCTAATAGGTGTGGCTCAATTAGTATGCCACGATTGTTGACGTTGAATATTTGGAAGCGCATGCTTGAGATGGGTTTACTCCCTTGGTGTGTTGCTCTTCATTGAATTGTACGTTGCTTACCAGTGGGCGGGACTGGCAGCGGACAGGTTTCCCGCTCACGCTTTTCTTAGGTCAGTAGGGATTGCAATGAAACCCCCGACTGATGCAACCCAAGGCCACGGGATGCAATAGCTTGTGTGGTTAGAGTGACAGGGCTCAGTGTTCAGAAAAACAGCAACGGACAGTTGGCTGAGATTTAGACATTAGCTTTTAGGAACTTTCTGTGGCACCGGCATACCAACCTTACGGTCGCCTCATACCACAAAATAAGTCATACACATAGAGAAATACAAACCAGAGATACGAGCTGGAAATACAGACTCACAGTACCATGTACTAATGGGGAGTAATGTAGTTTTTGATCTGGAGAGTACCTCTTACGACGATCATTATGGCCCTCGATTTAAGAGATCCTATATGAACTGACGGCAGAAGACAACTATTGGCCAACTATCAACTCCTTTCTCCACCCGCAGTCCCAGCTTATATTCCAGATTCAGCCCCGTACTCACTAACAGATACGCCAAGCACCTACTGACAGGAACTAGTATGGCCGCACAGCCATTACCACATAACAGCCCTTGGTAAGTCACCCGGAGAGAAACAAGCTGGACAGGGGGAAGATGGGGGTTCCCTTGAAAGAGTTCTAGTGTGAGGTGCTTTTACAGTGTGGGGTGCTTCTGTTATGGGAGAAAGGCTCCAAGGCAAGCGCTTACATCAGAGCCGGAGCCCGTGCGATTTCTTAAAAAGGCCAACACCTCGATGTCGAAAATATAGGCTTTGTGGGCGCACATGGAATCGGTCAGTGTTTCAACAGGCAAACTCAGAAGACAGTCCGTCCACCAAAAGCAGTTGCTTCCTCTAAGGTGGTGGAGTGCGGCACAAAGGCCATCAGACGTAGCCAGAAACCATTACCCCAGCCACAATGCCGGGGTCAGACCGGGTCTGTGAGACAATTGGCCGGGTAGAGGGGTGATGAAGAAAACAGGGGAGTCATAGTTTTCAGAGCCCAACACGTCAGAGGGAGTATTACGCAATTCAATGAGGTTGGAATGGTCGCATGGCATTTATGTTGATTTGTGTTTTATTGTAGGGGAAGGGTTGTGAGCAAACACACACAACCCCTGGTGAGAAAGCGATGCCAACTAAGTGCCACACCCTCACGGAACCCTCACACTCAAGCAGTCAACCCACTTCTAACAGATCTAAGCGCGCTAAGATGTCATGCACGCAGCAAACATAGCGCTATATAAAACACAGGAAACAACGTGCTCATTTACCACTGCTCATGACACCACACACATTTCAGTGTGATCTCTCTCTCCTACATCACTACTATTTCTAGTTGGAACATAGCTTCCCAAGCGCCTACCGGCTACATCACTCGGACATTTATTTTGTTGTTGAATGAAACATTCTGCCAGTTCCTGGAGACAATGCAACACTTGGGGCTGGGCTCTATTTTACAGGGCAGTGGGCACCACTGAGGCACTGCTCTTGGCTGCGTCATTTCACATAAAGCATGACCTGCCCCTCTGAGTGTATTTTTGAGGGTCTGCACTATCCCAAAAAACAACCCCCTGTTCCCCCTCGGATCTGCTTGTTCTCTTTACATACCTGTCCTGGAGACCCCGCTGTTCTCCTAAACTCTCGGTCCTAAACAGATTCCCTAAGTGACTAAACTGTATGGCCCCTGGGACTAGCAGTGACAGCTCCCGCCCTGGTGTCTAGTGGCGCAAATATCTGCACATTCGAATCCAGTCACTGAGTTAATTTAAGGTGAAATATCACAAGCATCGGCCAACGTCAGTAAAAAAGCTGGAGCCACATGTATCAAAAATCAATTTTTCATTCCTTAATCTTAAATTGCAAATTTTAGGTTTTAAGGAATGCAAAATGGTATGTAAGAAAATAGTGATTACCTAATAGTCATTCCTAAAGATTCGCAAATCGCAATTAATCGGTATTAGGTAATACTGCTCCATTCGTTCCTACGGGCCTAAAGGCCCATAGGTGCGAATGGTTTTGCATTACCTAATTTGCGAATTGGTAATCTGAAATTAGGTAATGCGATACCAAGGGTGCCTGGGGGCTTAAAGCCCCCCTGAAGTACCCCAGAAAAAAATGTGCACATGTAAAGGGCACACATGCCCTAGGGGCATGTGTGTGCTACATGGCACTTTGAAAAATGCATTTTTGTGCATTTTTCAAAATTTGCACATGGTTATCATCGACTTGGAGTCGATGGTAATAGCATTTCCTAAATGCACAGTTTGCATTTAGAAAATGCTTAGTACATGTGCTAAGGGAATCTCAAATGGCGATTCCCTATTTGTAGTTGCAATTTTAGGTGATCGCAATTTTTGCGATTACCTAAAATTGTGACTGATACCCGTAGGGGTGACAGTGTTGCGCTTTACAAATGCTGTTTGATTAATTGATAGATTGAATACAACGCACCCTAGATGGGTGCACATATTCTTCCTGTAAAGCATAAACAGTATACCCTATTGAGACAAACGGGCTGCCTCTTACATTCATTTTTCACTCAACCCAAAAGAAACGCAAATATTTGTCCCCAGAGCAGAAGGCTGTAATTGTATTTATATAGTTGCTTAAACCCCCTGATGAAGCGCTGAAGTACAAACATTCTTATAAAGGCAAGTAGGTAGTCCACTGCAACTAAACCAGCTCACACATCTTCCTAACTACATCAAAGCACTGCCCCCTGCAGGAGTGCAGAGCTCTGATGATTCACTGTATTGGGATATTCACTGCACATCTCATGAACCTACCCCTCGGGGCACAGACCGTTTCCACCAGCAAGTCACTTACCCTGTATCCCTCCTCATCTTCAAAAGGACTTTAAAACTCTTCTCTTCCAAAGACACGGTTATCAATAATTCTCCGACTGTTTCATGTTCCTCACTGGAGAACTAGTTCGACCTTCTGCTTCGACTGTGGAATATGTATTGAAATTAAATGTTGTAATATGAAACCATTCACTCCAAGTAACTGTAGTAGTCATACGTGGTCACCTCTACCATGTTACCTGGAATGTCTGATCTAATGTACTTCGCTCTATTGCAAACCGCTCCGACACCTCTGGGTTACGAGCTATATATATAAAAACGCATAAATTATAATAATAAATATCCTGTGTCTGAGCATCCACCGCCTCCTTGAGAGAGATACAAACTCCGCACAGGCACGTGAAGCGACCCTGGCCTCCCCGGCTCCCTTCACCCTTACCTGCCCGCACGACGCCCAGCGTCAGGCACCAGAGCAGGGGAAGGAGCCATCCTGCACGCCCCATCTCTCCCCGCGCGACGCTGCTCAGCGGCCTCCGGGTTCAACCATAGCTCCAGCAGCGGCAGACGGGCGAGCACCGGCCGGCACACAAAGAGAGGTGCCGGAGGCGCAGCCACGCCCTGCCCTCGCCTATTGGAGGAAAACGTTCATGGCCACGCCCTGATCGCGCTCTATTGGAGGAACTACACCTAGCCACGCCTTCTCCTCCACCTGCAGGCGGAGTCTGGATTTGACACGTCCGTTGGCGGGGCCCATGCATGCTTTAGCTCCTCTCCTGCTGCAGCTGCTCTTCGGACACGCCCTTTTAAAGAACCACGCCTCGGACACGCCCTTTTAAAGAACCACGCCTCGGCCACGCCCAAGCGGCCTGGCTTATGTGTGAGGAGGCCCCGCCCAGCCTGCTTCACTGAGGACCCCTTGGGCACTGCTCCAGCTGCGACCTACATTTCAATAAGAGTTTCGGCTTACGTAGCATGAGTGACGCATACATTTGGGTGTATGTAGAAGGATGCCCTGATGTGGGGCTGGTGGGCAACCAACCTTGGATATCTGCCCCTCTTGGCATATTGGGCGATTTTTATTGGTAGTTTTATATAGTGTGAACTCGGTCCAAAGTCATTGGAGCGCATTACAAGAGCACCAGTTAACATTACACCAGGCCAGACTCATGTTTTTTTAAGCACGAGAACATTGAACGGTTTGCCCAGGATCACAAGCCAAGCCAACATCAAGGTGCAAACCTAGTTCCACAGGTCCAAAGTTAGCGACTCTGGCCACTAGGCCACATCTCATCACCCACTCCAGCAGATTGTATGGGCACCGATTGGGCAGACGTTGAGGAGGCGGGGCCTTAGGGGGTAAGGGTGAAGGGTAATGCGACAGAGGCTGTAGGTAGTGCAAGGGTGGTCATTTTGTATTTATTTATGCATTTTTATATAGCGCAGACTTTACCCAAAGGTGTCAGAGCGCTTCACAATAGGACCAGTTACGTTAGAAGAGGAGAATGTTACAAATGTACATGTTACAGAAGCAAATGAAATACAAGAAGAGGTATAATACAGCAATAGATAGCAGTCACTCAAAAACACACTGGGATGACACGCTAGGCCAGGTTAGTTAAGGTTAAAGTCAGTGGTCAAAGCAGGCGGGATCTGAGCGGCACGACATGCCCATACTTTTTTAATTCTAGAAAAGCCATTCCCCTACTTTTTGTGAAAAGACAACTGTCTCCATGGTTAATTCAGACATTTAAAATGCTTCAGCTGAAGCGTAAGGGAGGGAGTCTCCTGTGCTGTGACATCGAGGGAGGGAGGGGCAGACAGCTAAACAAGCCTTGCTGCCAGGGTGTCTGCTTTCCTGAAAGAAATGCAAATGTTCGCAACTTGGTAATCTGTAAATGTAAATGTAAAGGGTGCCTGAAAAGGTATTGGCTTTAATTGATGGAATCCTTTAAAGCTTCCTGATAACACAGATTTATTGTTTTTAAGCAGTCTATCTTATACTGTGTGTAATGCAAGTTTAAAATAATGACTTACTTGTTCACAGTGCTTTCTTTCACAGACTGGGAACTCAGAGCACTAAACATAGACAATTCACTTTTCCACTGAAGCAACCAGGATCCAATTCTGTAGCTGTCTAGTTACAGACACAGACCTCTGCAGTGCATTAATAATAGTGGTTTCATAATGTACGATAGTGCATTAATTTTTCATTTGAGCTGTGCCTTATTTTATATGTAGTTACGTGACGGTGAAAGACCGAAAAAAGTTACAGAATATTGTTTTTTAGCAGCGCCTTTGACCCCATCCCCACACTCACTCACCCTGCCTCCATTGCTTGCAGCATCACAGTTCCCCTACTTTTTTTAATGCACTTCGACCGCTGGGTTAAGGAAATGGATAACTAGGTAGCTGAGGCCTTAAGCGTGTTGAGGGAGACAGAGCAAGGGGCTTTGTTGGTGCCAGGCACTTTAGATAAGGTATAAGGCTCCTTGTTGCACCCATGCGGTGTAAGAGATTTTTATGGTTTTATGTTTTAGTGCATTATTATCGTTGTACAGAACACATTTTTACACTTGATTTAACATGTATACTTCTGTCTAGTTATTACTTTTGAAACACATTTTTTGATGATGGTAGAAGAGTGTTTTGGGGATTTATGTTAAATAGGTCACATTTTTAGTGTAAACACCATCTTATTCATGATGAAAGTCATCTCTGTCACTCTTCCTGCTTCTCTTCCTGCCCACCTTCTCTCCTCATAAACTTCACAGCACACACTTAAGCTGAGATGCACTGGTTTATTTCCACTATTATTGTTATTCTGTTCTCAATGAACCTTCCCCAGTTCAGCCATGACTTGAAACATTTACAAGATCCTTCCGTTTGTTCTCTGAGTCCTATTCATTCACATAACACATTATTGTTAATGTATCTTGTTTTGATCGAGCATCTCTTGACAACTGTAGCATAGATGGTGCTCAGGGTGTTGAATAATTGTTCATGTATTGGGATAGTGCTTAGTTGTTAAGGGAATGTGATGTTTAATTTTTCACGTGCTCTGATTTGCAGATGAAGTGATTCACCTGCTCATACGGTGATGAACCTGCTCAGCCTTTAGTTTCATATGCAATAATAATGTATAAAAAAACATTGTTCTCTGGGTGAGCCAGAAGACTTTCTTGAAGATTTAGAAGATGCTAGGTAATGTCCTTTTTTCTCCTGATTTTGCTGCCCATCTGGGACTTACAATAATTTCCGATCTTTACATTCTTTATATAACTCTGCACTGAGACCCTTCATAGCATTCACTCTGTCTCGTATCATTTTTTAAATCTGTAGTAAAACTCTTCAACTTTTTCACTGGATTAGAACTAATTTATTGAGTGGGCCAGTTCATTTATTAAAATGTTTGTATTTCCGATTTTGATACTTTGGGGGGTGCCTTAACGTGGGGACACATGCCTCGTGAAATTGAGATTTAACACTGTCTCGGATCGATTGAAATGTGGAAAATTTGATTGTGGCAGATTTTGGGGAGTCCCAATATCGGGGTGCCGTTTTGCTCCCACACCGGCCAGAGTTGGAAGTGATTATTGGTTCCCTCAAGAGTGGACTCTCTAGTGGAACAAAAGGTCAAAGATTGTACTAACTAAGCTAACAGTGATAAAACTAAAATCAATCGCAAGACACCACTAATCCCAGTGACCGTTCCTAATAAACCTCGAGACGAATTCGCTTTAGATATCATTGGTTAAATGAAAAGGTGTTATAAAACGATTCATGTTTGTTCGAGCAGATCACCACTCACACTGTATTGACCTGGCTATTTGAAAGAGCATTTGAGTAATTATGTGTCAGCAATGATAATCAGCGAGCCTAGTAGCGCTGGGACACTCTCTGAGTAGCTGTGTGCCCTACAAGTTCAATGATTGATTGATTGAATAGGTGTGAAATGCCTCCACGTAGCAAATATTAATCTAACTTAAATGGGCAGAGATGACTCCCCTGAATACCCGAGAATATACAGAGTGGGGGCTGTGGGCATCCTTTTTGACACTGCATTGTCATATCCTGCTTGAGTGTACCATCCTGCTTGACACGTCTGCTGGGTTCACACATAACTCTTGGGGCACACTTGAAAAGGGAGAGAACAGGATGCCAAGATAGTTCTTGTTTATCCACCTTCTGGTGTCTAAAGGACTCTGCTTTTGGACTACCAGATGTCTGTCCATGGGAGTACATCTAACCCTTGAGGCATACTTAAAAGGGGAGAGAACAGGATGCCACGACAATTCTTTTTGCTCCACTGTCTGGTTGCTGAAGGACTCTGATTTTGTCCTATCAGACTTCTGTCTCTGGGTTTATTGTTGGTACAGTGGCCACCTAAAACTAGGTTTTCATGTTAGATGCAGGAAGATACTCGGATTGCTATAGTACACTCCCTATACACACTTCCAGCACTCAGAGGCCAAGTTTAGTGTGGCAGAAGAATTTCACCATTTTGAAAAAGCCCAAATTAGGTAGAATTGGCTCTGCGAACTTTTACCCTATTGGTTAGACCATGCCCAGGTGTCCTTCCCACCCAGTAGTTAGTGCCAGGCATAGACACAGCACCCCCAGGCACCCATTTCAAAACACTGCTGGACCTGAGGAAGAACAGAAGAGGACTAGACCTGCTGTCTGTGACTTCATGTTCAAACTACAGTAATACAACCAGCTGCTCCTGACCTGAGTAACTGGGCCAGGACTGAACCCTTGGCCTCTGCCTTACAGCCTGTGAATCTCAAAGTGCCTCCTCTGGAGTCCTTTTGAGGCTTTAAAAGTGTACTCTTGCAGTGGATTGATAATTAAACAACTAAGGTCCAGATGTACTAAGGCATTTTGTGGGTGCAAAGGGCAGGGCCACTGAAATTATGCGGCAGGGGATTACCAAATTATGCATCAGGGTTGACTAAATCATACAGCAGGAAAAGGCAAATTATGCGGCATAACGCAGCACATTTTGTGATAGCATTACTTCATTTGTTTCAAATTTTTACACCTGGTAATACTGTTTGGAGAAACATTTCATCTCATTAGAACTAATTTAACAAATATAGAAATAAGCAACTGAAAGATGACCAGTCAATCTTTGCGAAAGGCCTTATACTGTGTGGGAACACACATTCCCACGCTTTTAGTAACTTCTGATCCATTTGGGCTAGAAGCAATTTTCTTCTTAAAATCTACAGATTATGTAACAGATGATGGATTGTGTGGCAATTGTAGCAAATCCACAATTATGCAGAAATCACATAGTTCCAGTGGCCCAGGTGCACAGGGACCGATTCACAAAATCAGATTATTTGTGACAGTAAATTTCTTTTTGGTATGTACCAAACTCACATTGCAATTTAGTAACACATTACCAAATTGCAATTTGGGTTTGTGGCTACATATATATTCTGTGTTTGGATGGGGTATGTTTAGCGTAAGAGCTTCCAAAAGGGACCCCTCCTCTTTGTGAATGTTGACAAAAAGATTTTTTAATAGTAGGCAGTGGTCCCATGATCTTAAACAATGTTGGTTTGAATACATTTTTTTAACCACATCATATTTTCCTTTACGGAAAACGGGTTGCATTTTTAAAACACGCGTTGGCAAAGCCGATAGGTCTCGGCCATCCAAGAGCTAATGGCGTTGTCAATGACAATGTCTTTTAGCCATGTATTACGGAGTGGAATGGATGTATTTGGTGTGGAGTGGAATTGTGTAGGTTGGATTGAAATTGTTTGTTGGGAAAATTGTATGGTGTGGAATTGTGTGGTGCTGAGTGGAGTTATGTGTAGTGGAATTATGTGGCATGGTGTGAATTGGAAATATGTGGATAGTAATTATGTGGTATGAGTGTACTGGAATTATATGGCGTGGTATTATGTGTCATGGAGTGGAATTATGTCGAGTGGTATTGTGTATTATGGAATGGCATGTAGGGAGTGGAATGATCTGGTGTGGTGTTGGATTTTGTGGCATGAAGTGGAATTCTGTGGTGCGGATTGGATGTATGTGGTGTGTAGTGGAATTGTGTTGTGGAGTGGAATGATGTGGTTTGTTGTGAAATAATGTGGAGTGGCATGGAAATTTGTAGAGTTGAATTGTGTGCCGTGGAACAGTGTGGCGTTGGGTAAAATTATGTTGAGGGGAATGATGTGGCAATGTGTGGAGTGTATTTATGTGGATTGTAGCTATGTGGCATAGAGTGGATTTATGTGGGGTGCATTTATGTGGTATTGAGTAGAGTGCAATTACGTGGAGCTGAAAAACATTCAAAAAGGTTATAAATTCCATAAAATTCACCATCGGTGTCCAAATCTTGTACGCTTGTTACTGGAATTCCTTGCTGTCGCAGTTTTTTATTTTAGTAGAGCATTTTTTTAAACTTCCAATAAACACTTTCATACCATTTTGCAGAATAGCGAGACCAGCTGGAGAATGGTGTGCTGCACAAGGGTGGTGCCTGTCCTCTTCAATCTTTTTTGACACTGCTCTGCAAAGGGAGAGAATGCTGTGCTTTATTAATGGAGACTGATGTAACGTTTTGTTGTGAAAGGCATGGGGGTTTCTTTCTTGTCGAGGGGAGACTCAGTGCCACTTGCCGTTGTAGAACTCTCACGGCCAGCGTTGTAATTGTGAGGTTGGCTTTACAGGGAATGCTGGACAACAATTATGGCCTGCTTTAGTATATTGCATGCCCTGGCTTACAGCATGTAACAAAAATGGCAACAGGGAAGAGGCACGTGTTCGGATGGAGGGAAGGTAGAAATGTGTTTCACGGATGGCAGTTGTTAGACTTGGCTTTTTCAGCGGGTTTACCCCCAGACTTTTTGCTTTTTAGCCTCCTGTTTTTGACCCTGTGTGTGTTGGTTTTAGGACTCTGGGCACTTTACCACTGCTAATCAGTGCTAAAGTGCATATGCTCTCTGTGTAAAATGTGTTATGGATTGGTGTTTCCATGATTGGCCTATTTGATTTATGTGTCAGTCCCTAGTAAAGTGCACTGCGAGTGCCAGGGCCTATAAATCAAATGCTGTTGGTGGGCTGCAGCACTGGATTGTGCCACCCACGCAAACAGCCCGTAAAGTGTAACTCTGGCCTGCCATTGCAGAGCCTGTGCGCAGCCTGGGGCTGCCATGTCGACTTGGCAAGTGCACACACTTGCCAGTCCCTAAACCTTCCTTTTCTACATGTTAGTCACCCCTAAGGTAGCCCCAAGGTACCCCTGTGGGCAGGGTGCATTGTATGTGAAAGGTAGGACATGCCCTGGTGTGTGTGGCATGTCCTGATAGTGAATTACAGCCTATTTCGTTTTTCACTATTGCAAGGCTACCTGTCCCCCATAGGCCAGAATGGGCAGTTTTGATTATTACATCTTATAATCCTAAATGACTCCGGGAACATGGTAGAAATTTGAGTTTAGTATGCCTGAACTCAGAATGATAAAATACATCTTTTAGTGAAGTTGGTTTTAACATTCGGTGTTTGAAAATACCACTTTTAGAAAGTAGGTATTTTCTTGTCTAACTATCCAGGCCTGCCTCTGCTAGGTTGTGTATTCCTTGTCTGTAGTTTGAGTGACAGGGCTGGGGGATTCCAGGAGACAGAATGAGTCCGCCCAGTGGTGAATAGAGAGATCTGCATCTAGATGGGAGGGAGGAGTTGCACCTGGGACCTGAATAGGACTGTGCCTGCCCCCACAGTGCTGGCTCCACCTCCTGTGGTGCGTCTGATGTCTCTGCCCTGCACTGTGAAAGAAGAGAAGGAATCAGGTCAACAAAGTGCTCCAGGGCTGTGCTTTCCCTCCACAATGCTGGCTCCACCTCCTGTGGGGCGTCTGATGTTTCTGCCCTGCACTGTGAAAGGAAAGAAGGAGTCTTGTCAACAGAGTGCTCCAGAACTGGTTTGGACTAGGCAAAGGCTTCTCTGCCTCCAGAGAACAAAGGAATTTGGGATATAAATATTGGGGCCCTGACCCCATGAATTTAGATCTCGCTGGAATCAAGGAACCTGCCAAGACGAAGAGCTGGAAGAGCTGCCAGGAGGAGTACTGCCCCTTTGCTGTGTTGGTGCTTTGTTGGGTTGGCCTGCAGCTGCTGCTTCTGCCTTGGGCAGTGAAAGGACTAGACTGAACTTTCTACAAACTTGTGCTGAGTATCTCCAAGGGCCTGGAACCGAGCTGGCCTCCTGTTAAGAAGTCTCAGGGACTACAAAGACTTCACAAGCCTCTGGGTACCGCTTCTGGAACGCTGTTTCAGTTGCCACAGAGGAAAGGAACTGCAACCGACTCCGTCAACCGAATCCATCCCTGACCGGTGACCTGTTTGCACCGCAGACCGCATCGCCCCGCTTCGCATCGCAACCCTGGTCTCACCGTAGGCGACGTCCGACGCCGTCAACACCGAGCCGCTGCTTGCACCGTGACCTGTGGGCACCGCAGTTCGCATCGCATCGCTTCACTGTGCCAGCCGGACCAGACCGACGCTGTCGCTGCAACTGGCTCAACAGTCGTGACCGCATCGCATTTGGGGCACCGCTCGCACGTCTGCGACGCACCGCTCCGACTCGCACCGCTGTCTGACGCCAGCTCCCGCACTCCGGCTTGGTCGCCTGCATCGCAACCTGTCAGCACCGCATCGTACACCTTCTCGCCCTGCACCGCACGCCTTGGACTCACCGACTCCGTCTGCACGACGCTCATCGAGCCGCTGCCTGCACCGCATCGAGGGACACCGCACCTTGCACCGCTCCGCTTGCACCGCAACCGCGACGAACGCCGACCGGCTCGCACACTCCGTGCCCGCCACAACGAGAAAAGGTACTGTGACCGAGTCTGTTCACTACTCTGCTGGCCCGTATCGACGCGGTCGGCTGGAACTGTTAGACTCTGTGGTTTTCAGCATCGCGGTAGACTCGGACGGAGCTACCGACTCGTACGAACTTTGTTTTTGAACTATTCCTGCAAAGAAGAAGTTATCTTGCAACGTAATCATTTTTGAAGTACTGTACTGTGGATTTTTATCGTATTTGGTCTTGTCTTGAGTATATAAAAATATTGGATATTTTTCTACACTGGTGTGGTGTCAGTTTGTAGTGCTTACACTGTATTACTGTTGGTCATGTGCAAATGCTTTACACACTGCCTCTAGAATAAGCCTGACTGCTCATGCCAAGCTACCAAGGGGGTGAGCAGGGGTTATTTTAGGAGTGTAACTCCCTTACCCTGACTAGGAAGAAGGGTCCCTACTTGGAGAAAGGTGCAAGCCCTTGCCAACTAAAGATCCCATTTCTAACATTGGTTGTCAGCGGTGAGGATAGGACTTGTGTTTGCACTTGACTTACAGTGATTGGTGTGCACTACTACCATATCGCAGACCATTACGTACCACATACAGGTTCTTTTTCTTTTTGGCCTATTTTTGATCTTGCCAGTTTGAACTTGCTACTTCATCATGCCTGAATCAAGAGCATCATCAGTTGCATCCTGGGAAATTGCCTTTGAGGAGGATAGGTTGGAATCCTACAACAGGAAGGAGTTGAAAGTGATTTGTAAAAACCTGAAAGTCCAAATCAGAGGCCTCACTAGGAAGGAGGAGCTACAAAAGGCGCTGAGGGCCTGGGTAGCAGCCAGACATGCCAGTGGGCAGCCTGGTGATCTCAGTGGAGAGGCGGAGGAGCCTATTCCTAGGATGGATGTGCTTTTGGGAGGGGGAACCCTCCAGGCCAGGCAGCAGTAGTTTGTCCCCAGAGGAGCTGGAGGACAGGCGGGAAGCAAGGAAGTTCGAATTACAGAAACTCAGGATGGAAAGTGAGAGGGAAGACAAAAGAATAGCCATGGAGGAAAAGAAAATGATACTAGATCATGAGCTTAAAATGAGAGAGCTGGAGCTGGATTGGGAAGCCGGTAGGGCTTTGTCCAGCCCAGATGGTGGCAGCAAAAGTGTAGTGTCCAGTACTGAGGATGAGGTAGACACACACACAGATTTGGGGCCCTACTTCAAGGAGGGGGTTGACATACACCAAGGGGTTCAGGATTGTGAGGTAACTCCAGTGGTGCTCAGTGTCCCTGAGGTGGATTGGGGAACTGGCACAGGGGATCATATTCCTGGTAGTGGGAGGGACACTCTACTGACTCTAGATGAGAGGTGCAGGGAGAGGGGTTCCCCCATGGTAGAAGCCCTGGTAAGTGAGTATGAAGACCAGCCAGAAGAGTATGGGTTGAGGGACAGCAACAGTCAGACACTGTCTCGCCAGTCTTGTGAGAATGTTGTGGGGTACTTTTCTGAGGCACTGGATGGTTGGGTGAAGGGTAGTTTGGTTAACACCTGTGTGGGGCTGTGTGATTCAATTGTTGGAGAGCATATTTTAAGTCCCTGTTTTCCAGAGCTATGCCAACACCCAGTGGAGTGTGAGTTCTCTGACCCCAGGAGCTTGCACTGGAGGCCGACCTTTTGGTGGATTCCAGAGGTTCTGGAGAAGCATCTGGGGGTGATCCTGGAGGAAGTGGCTTAGGTATTTCCCAACCAAGAGTGGTGTGAAAGGTTTGTAATAGCCCAGATAGGTCCCGGTGTCATGGGAAGGGTGTAGGGACTCACGTCCTGTCTCTGCGGAGAAGGAGTGAGAATGGGCTGCGGCCCAAGGTGCCCAAAACCCGGTCCCGGAGCCTGGGTGGTTCCAGGAGGGAACCCCAGGTGGGGAGCCTAGACTGTACTGGTAGGCCGTCCGTTGAGGGAGATCTCCTACTGACAGGAGAACCTGGAGCCTCTGTAAACAGAGCTCCAGTGGTTCTGGTGTCTGGCAGTACCGCTCCAGTTGGGAGGGTGCAGAAGTCCAGAGTGAGGGGTGAGAGGGGGATGTGTTCCCCAGTGGGAGAACCAGTGAGTCAGAGGCCAGCCAGAAGGGCTGAGCCTCCTAGCAGTGACCATGGTGACACCACTTCTGTCCTGGGGATCTTTGCGCACTGTCAGGTGGACAGTGGTCGGGAGATCTGCGCCAGGCAGACTGTCACGCAACACATGAGTCATGTGTTGCCCTCAGGGGGTATGCGTGCTCCCAAGGAAGTCCTGGTGCGCCAGGCAGGTGCTCAGCTGCAGGGTTCAGTCCCTGGGTTAGGAGGCCAGGTTCAGGTCCTGCCTGACCTGGAGGGAAGGACGACTGTAAGCAGTGTCCTGACCGGTTTGTCTTCTAGGGGTACCACTCCAGGTGGGAGGGTACAGAACTCTGGAAGGGGGTGCAGAGGGAGGGAGTCTCGCCTCTGACCCCGGTTCAACCTGAGGGTTTAGATCCAAGGGTGGTGAATCAGTTGCAGGGTCAAGGCCCTGAACTGGTGGAAGAATTGTGTAGGAGGTCTGGTTCCAGCATCCTGACAGTTTTTGGTTCTGGGGGTGCTTCTCCTGGGAGGAGAGGGCCGGACCCCAGAAGGAGAGGTAAGGGGAGGAGAGCCTCGCCCGAGACCTCTGGTGAACCTGAGGGTGCAGACCCTAGGTTGGAGGATCAGTGGTTCTTTAGAACTGCACTGATGAGAGGAAGAGTGGAGTATGGTTACTATGTACCAGGGGTTACTGCCCCCCACTCTGTTAGTTGGCAAAGGCCAGAGACATCTGGATGGCCTAGGGCCTGGTCCTGGCCATCCATTGAGGGTGATCCCCTAGTGTCTAAGGAACTGGGGGACTGCTGTAACGAGCATCCCACCGGTTCCGGTGTCTGGCAGCCCCGCTCCAGTTGGGAGGGGGCATGAGTCCAGAGAAAAGGGTGAGGGGAGGCGCTGTCCCCAGTGGAAGGACCAGTGGGTCAGGGGTTGCCCGCTCTGAGGTCAGAGCACCCCAGGACTGACCCTGGTGAGGCCACTTCTGGCCTGGGGGGTCTTCATGCTCTGTCAGGTGGACAGGAAACTGGAGACCTGCACCAGGCAGACTCTCGCACGACTCATGAGGAGTGTGTTTCCCTTGGGGAGGGTTGGTGTACTCCCCCGGAGATCCTGGGTTGCCAGGCACAGGTTCAACCTAAGGGTACAGACCCTGGGTTGAAGGACCGGGTTCAGGGTGTCCCCCCTGACCTGGAGGAAGGGGCGACCGCTAACAGTGCCCCTACCAGTTTGTCTTTTGGGGGTACCGCTCCAGGTGGGAGGGTACAGAGCCCCAGGGAGGAGGACCGGGTGTGGGGGAGGCCACCCCAGTCCCCTGTCCAGCCTAAGGGTACAGACCCTAAGCTGGAATCCCAGTTGCAGGATAGAACCCCTGAACTGGTGGGCAATTGTGCAGGACACCTGCCACAGGTGCCCTGACAATTCTGGAAGGGGGTACCGCTCCAGGTGGGAGGGTACAGAGCCCCAGGGAGGAGGACCGGGTGTGGGGGAGGCCACCCCAGTCTCCTGTCCAGCTGCCGGGTACAGGCCCGGGGTTGGTGGGTCAGTGTCAGGATGTCATACCTGACCTGACAGGAGGGAGAGTGGACCAAGGGTGCCAGGCACCTGGGGCTACCGCCCCCCACTCTCTGATGCCACAGAGGTTAGAGAGCCCTGAGAGGCATAAGGCCTGGGTCTCCCCACTGACAACTGTCGGTAGCCACTGTGGCTTACTGTCCTGGTGGACAGCGTTGCCCCTGAGAGGGGGACAGGAGTCACACCCCGGGGTGGACTGGGCCACACCACTGTGTTGGCCATGTGGGCACTGTCAGCCTGTTGGGACACATCTGTGAGCAAAGTAAGTTTAGGCGCTGCACAGATGGGGTTCACAGGTGAAGAGAAGGGTACCCCATGGGTCAGCTTAGTGGGCCCTGAGAGTATGGATAGAGGGATCCGACTGGGTTTGGAAAGGCGTAGAACCAGAACGTGCCCCCGCTGTTGTGGGCCAGGTCTATGTTCTATCGCCCCTAGCAGGGAAGTCCATCAAGGGATTGATTAGTCTACCCTGGCTTTAGGCTGGGAGGGGGTTGTGTTAGACTTGGCTTTTTCAGCGGGTTTACCCTCAGACTTTTGCTTTTTAGCCTCCTGTTTTTGACCCTGTGTGTGTTGGTTTTAGGACTCTGGGCACTTTACCACTGCTAATCAGTGCTAAAGGGCATATGCTCTCTGTGTAAAATGTGTTATGGATTGGTGTTTCCATGATTGGCCTATTTGATTTATGTGTCAGTCCCTAGTAAAGTGCACTGCGAGTGCCAGGGCCTATAAATCAAATGCTGTTGGTGGGCTGCAGCACTGGATTGTGCCACCCACGCAAACAGCCCGTAAAGTGTAACTCTGGCCTGCCATTGCAGAGCCTGTGCGCAGCCTGGGGCTGCCATGTCGACTTGGCAAGTGCACACACTTGCCAGTCCCTAAACCTTCCCTTTTCTACATGTTAGTCACCCCTAAGGTAGGCCCAAGGTACCCCTGTGGGCAGGGTGCATTGTATGTGAAAGGTAGGACATGCCCTGGTGTGTGTGGCATGTCCTGATAGTGAATTACAGCCTATTTCGTTTTTCACTATTGCAAGGCTACCTGTCCCCCATAGGCCAGAATGGGCAGTTTTGATTATTACATCTTATAATCCTAACTGACTCCGGGAACATGGTAGAAATTTGAGTTTAGTATGCCTGAACTCAGAATGATAAAATACATCTTTTAGTGAAGTTGGTTTTAACATTCTGTGTTTGAAAATACCACTTTTAGAAAGTAGGTATTTTCTTGTCTAACTATCCAGGCCTGCCTCTGCTAGGTTGTGTATTCCTTGTCTGTAGTTTGAGTGACAGGGCTGGGGGATTCCAGTAGACAGAATGAGTCCGCCCAGTGGTGAATAGAGAGATCTGCATCTAGATGGGAGGGAGGAGTTGCACCTGGGACCTGAATAGGACTGTGCCTGCCCCCACAGTGCTGGCTCCACCCCTGTGGTGCGTCTGATGTCTCTGCCCTGCACTGTGAAAGAAGAGAAGGAATCAGGTCAACAAAGTGCTCCAGGGCTGTGCTTTCCCTCCACAATGCAGGCTCCACCTCCTGTGGGGCGTCTGATGTTTCTGCCCTGCACTGTGAAAGGAAAGAAGGAGTCTTGTCAACAGAGTGCTCCAGAACTGGTTTGGACTAGGCAAAGGCTTCTCTGCCTCCAGAGAACAAAGGAATTTGGGATATAAATATTGGGGCCCTGACCCCATGAATTTAGATCTCGCTGGAATCAAGGAACCTGCCAAGACGAAGAGCTGGAAGAGCTGCCAGGAGGAGTACTGCCCCTTTGCTGTGTTGTTGCTTTGTTGGGTTGGCCTGCAGCTGCTGCTTCTGCCTTGGGCAGTGAAAGGACTAGACTGAACTTTCTACAAACTTGTGCTGAGTATCTCCAAGGGCCTGGAACCGAGCTGGCCTCCTGTTAAGAAGTCTCAGGGACTACAAAGACTTCACAAGCCTCTGGGTACCGCTTCTGGAACGCTGTTTCAGTTGCCACAGAGGAAGGGAACTGCAACCGACTCCGTCACCGAATCCATCCCTGACCGGTGACCTGTTTGCACCGCAGACCGCATCGCCCGCTTCGCATCGCAACCCTGGTCTCACCGTAGGCGATGTCCGACGCCGTCAACACCGAGCCGCTGCTTGCACCGTGACCTGTGGGCACCGCAGTTCGCATCGCATCGCTTCACTGTGCCAGCCGGACCAGACTGACGCTGTCGCTGCAACTGGCTCAACAGTCGTGACCGCATCGCATTTGGGGCACCGCTCGCACGTCTGCGACGCACCGCTCCGATTCGCACCGCTGTGTGACGCCAGCTCCCGCACTCCGGCTTGGTCGCCTGCATCGCAACCTGTCAGCACCGCATCATACACCGTCTCGCCCTGCACCGCACGCCTTGGACTCACCGACTCCGTCTGCACGACGCTCATCGAGCCGCTGCCTGCACTGCATCGAGGGACACCGCACCTTGCACCGCTCCGCTTTGCACTGCAACCGCGACGAACGCCGACCGGCTCGCACACTCCGTGCCCGCCACAACGAGAAAAGGTACTGTGACCGAGTCTGTTCACGACTCTGCTGGCCCGTATCGACGCGGTCGGCTGGAACTGTTAGACTCTGTGGTTTTCAGCATCGCGGTAGACTCGGACGGAGCTACCGACTCGTACGAACTTTGTTTTTGAACTATTCCTGCAAAGAAGAAGTTATCTTGCAACGTAATCATTTTTGAAGTACTGTACTGTGGATTTTTATCGTATTTGGTCTTGTCTTGAGTATATAAAAATATTGGATATTTTTCTACACTGGTGTGGTGTCAGTTTGTAGTGCTTACACTGTATTACTGTTGGTCATGTGCAAATGCTTTACACACTGCCTCTAGAATAAGCCTGACTGCTCGTGCCAAGCTACCAAGGGGGTGAGCAGGGGTTATTTTAGGAGTGTAACTCCCTTACCCTGACTAGGAAGAAGGGTCCCTACTTGGAGAAAGGTGCAAGCCCTTGCCAACTAGAGATCCCATTTCTAACAGCAGTGCATGCAGTAGATTATTAAAACTTACGGCTAGAGCGGTCGACCTCGAAGATGGGGAACCGGGTTTGAGTCTCTGCAACAACACTCAACATCCTGTGATTCTGGGCAAATCACTTAATCTCCCCGTACCTAACAAAAAATGAATGTGTCCTCATGTAACAAAACTGGTGCTCATGTAAAGCGCTCTGATACCCGATGTCTCGGGTCTAGTTTGCGCTATATAACCCTCTTAAAAAAAAAAAAAAACGAAACAAGAACTGCATCGCTATAATTGGCTGACAATCGATTAGGAAAAAAATTGCCATTTGCAGGCTTAAACCAGATAACTGGATGGCTCATTGATTTTAGTGCTCTGAAGCTACCGAAGCGCTTTACAAGAGCCCAAACAAAGCCCAAAACTTCAGAGCATGTCAAGTTTCACTAAGACAAGCGCAGGCGTTGACTGGCAACCCTTAGAGCAGCCCATCTAGGGAAGGTGGTGGGTTGGATTAATCAGCTCAGTGTCAACATTTGATGTATCACGTAATTCAGCTGATTTCGGAAGTAAACAAATGAAATAAAATAAGGCTCATATCAAATGCCATCAGCCCATGTAATAGGCAGGCCAGCCAGTGCTTTCGCTGCCTGCTGATGGTAAATCTGTCCAGAGGGAAAAGAATTTCCCAAAACCTTGCGAAATAATGCTCTGATTCACAGTTAATGATGCTTGCCGGCTTCTGAGTTCAGATCCAGTGGCTAATCACTCCGGTTCATGCTTGCACTGCAGTACCCAGTTGGGAAACAGATGTCCGGTTTGGCGCTGACCGTGGCTTCTATTGGCCCGGCTAAGACCAGTTACTGCAGAGAGAGGGGCTCTAAAAAGTGGAAGCTGTAGCTACCATGTTTAGAGATGGGCGAGCAAACAGCCCGCGTAAAGCTCTGAAAGTGTTTGCAATGTAGATCATGCAACACACATCACGTAAAATATTATAGGGTTTGTAAAGTGCTCGAAGAGTGTATTCTTCAGCATGTTGAAACTTTGATATTATTACGGCACATTATGACACGACAATGAGAGGTACTTGTTCAAAATGATAGTTATTAAACATTAAAAAAAAGAGTGAAGAGCCCTTGCATTCGGAGGTTTAGGACCGGACGAGAGAATGTGGCATTAGGCCAGAGCTGCCGACTATGGAGTTGGGAAACCGGGTTTGAGCTTTGGCGTGAGCACAGCATACTGTGTTCTTGGGCAAATCACTTAATCTCCCTGTTCCTACAAAAACGAATGTGTCCTTGTGTAGAGAAACTGGCACTCACGTAAATCGATCTAATAATAAATTCGGGTGGTGTTCGCGCTATATAAAACTGCATTTAAAAAAAAAAGAAATTGAGTCAGTGAACTGAAAACATGAGCACTGTATGGAGTGCTCTAAGACAAATAAAAAAAGTAGTACCGGAACATTTCCTAAAATGGCAGCTGTGTATGAATAGTGGTACTTGGTCCCTGCTCTCGGGGAGGGCTAAAGACGGGAAGAGGCATGATGCTTGCATGCCATGGGCAAATGGGGAGAACAAATAATAGAGCGATGAGGGAGCCAGCAAGTGGCAAGCCTATGGGCGGGCCATGGCCCACAAAGTACATGCAACAGGTCTCTTTTCGAAAAAGCGCATGTGCGCTGTCTAGAGCCGAGACCTAAAAACAGGGTGCCATCTTTTACTTTTATTTAGCGGTGGTGGCATTTGTGCAAGAAGCAGTGTGCACAGCACCAAGACGATGGAATATTAAGTCAGAACGCATCAAGACAATGATGGGCTTTAACCTCTTCCATGCGTCGGACGGCCCCCGGCCGTCCGACGTCACGGTGGGCGTGTGCGTCGGACGGCCGGGGGCCGTCCGATCTGCGCATGCGTGGAATTCGCCCGCACAGCCGGGGAATGTGCACCGCGTCGAAGGGGTTAAGGGGTGACGATAACAAGACACAGCATACATTTATCATTTGCACATATTTCCACCCGACAAGCAATGACGAGAATAAGCGCATCAGTGGGCAGGAGCTATGTGGTCAGGAAGAGGGTCGAGCAGAGGTTTGTCACTTCTGCCTCAGGTACGGTTTTATGAGCATCAGTGTAATTATTCAAGTTTTGGCGTCAGCACAACATCCTGTGATCTTGGGCAAATCAATAATTCTCCTTGTTCCTACTAAAACAAACGTGTCTTTGGGTAAAGTAACTGGCGCTCACATAAAGCTCTCATTTGGCGTTTGCACAACATCCTGTGATTTTCGGCAAATCACTTAATCTCCCTGTTCCTACAAATGTGTTCTTGTGTAAAGTAACTGGCGCTCACGTAAAGCGCTCTAATAGTAATCTTTTTTTTTTTTTTAACTTTATTTACCATTTTAACACATCACAGCAATGCGATCATAGTTGCTCACTGTTTTGACATTGCAATCAAAGAAGGTACAATGGAACAAAGAGTAGCAATACAGATTCTGTCATGGCTCGTAACGATAAGAAGAATAGTAACAGCCAGGTTGATAAAAATTAGAAGAAAAACACAATCTCCACGGCCCCCCCCTCTTTCCCTGAACACAACCATTTACCGACCAGCAGCGGGGGCTGCGAACCCATCCAGACTCCTCCACCACAGGAGAGACCACACAGTGAAAGGGAACCCATCATTACAGGACAGGGAATCGCAGTGGGCATCAAACATTAGCGGACCATGAAACTGCCTAACCGACCCCAGTAGGGACAATGCCCAGCTCCAACAGTGAGTCAGAGGCATGTCGAAGGGATTCCACATAGGACTTGTATGGACCCCAAATGTCCTTGGTACGAGAGGAGCTAGGCAGTGTACTGGAATATACTTCACTATTGGTGTTACAATAAGCCAGACTATTGAACCAACTCTGCAAGGTGGGGACTGTCTTGCGACCCCAGTGAATAGCAATTTCTCGCTTGGCCAGCAATAAGCTGAGGGATGCGAATTTCCTAACGGTTTTGGGAAAGTTCACCACATAACCCAGAAGTGCCACCTCCGGTTGGGGATGAGGGACAGTTTGGTCATGTTGCCTAGCGTTTTGTGCACTTTCTCCCAATATGGTTGTAATGTGGGGCAGGTCCAGGTGAGGTGTGCGAAAACCGTGTGTGGGGCGCCGCATTTGCGGCAGGTGTGGGGTCTAGTTGGATCGAGTCTATGAGCTTTGGCAGGAGTGATGTTCTGTGCAGGAACTTAAAATGCAGCAGTTTATGCCTGCTGTTTAGTGAAATTTCTTTCGTGACTGCACAGCATTTAGCCCATTGATCGTCTGTGATGGGGCGGCCCAAATCACCCTCCCAATCCCTGCGGACCTTGTCGTCGTTAACCGGAAGCATCCAAGAGCATGCCTTATAAAGTTTAGATATGAGGTGAACCCCGCTCTTGCTCTCAATAATGAGTGAAAGTGGAGTGAACGAGTCCGGTTCAATGGGAAACTCAGGAAGCATGGCCCGTAAAGCCGAACGGATCAGTCTAAAAACAAAGCTGTCCATAAACGTAGCGTCGTGAAAGCGGTCATCTTCCGTTGCAGAAAAGATATGTCCACCGGGATATAGGTCTCCCAGTTTTGTAATGTCAAACTTGGTCAGAGTACGCAGCACCAGTCTCTCAGCTGTTATGGGCAGCCAGCGGGCATTGGGGAGAGGAAGAGCCGAGGAGTTTAGCGTCTGGGAACCAGTGAATCGTTTAAGTGTATCCCATGCCCAGCTGGTAGTAGAGACCGTCTGTATATCATTAGGGTCTCTGGGCACACCTTTAGGCAAGACGATGGATAGCCGCTCAGGGAGAACGAAATCCGTTTCCGGGCGGAGGAACGGGATTCTGGCGTCGGGATGATACCATGCAAAGGCGCAGCTGCATTGAGCCACGAGATAATAGAGGTGGAGATTCGGCACCCCATACCCACCCCTCTCATAAGGTAAGGTGAGAACCTGCCAGCGGACGGGCACCTGCTTGCCCCACCAGACCAATCGTGTGAGGTGTGACTGTATCTTCGAAAAGAAACTGTTCGGGAGGGGAATGGGGATATTGTTAAAAAGATATAAAAATTTGGGGAGGAGAACTACCATCTTGATAATGGCAACTCTGCCGGCGATGGACAATGGCAGCCACAGCCATCTCTCCACTTGGGCCTCAAGTGCCCCGACTGCCTGCCCATAGTTGAGACGGAGGATCTGATCTGTGTCCAAGTGGACGTGAATGCCCAAATATTTGACGGAGTCAGAGCACCACTCGAGAGGGAATTCACATGCCCATTGGGTTGTACTGGGGGTCAAGGGGAGATAACTGACTTGTGCCAGTTGATGCCTAGGCCGGAGTGCTGACCAAAATGGAGAATCTCTCTGATGAGCGGTTCTAAGTTCACCTGGGGTTCTCGTACGTACAGGATAGTGTCATCCGCGTATAGCGAGACCAGAAGGGGACCGGTGTTAAATTGTAGGCCTCTCTGCAGGTACCTTTCCTGGAAGTGGCGGATTAAAGGGTCCATGGCAAGAATAAATAATAGAGGCGACAGAGGGCACCCCTGGCGTGTGCCGCGGGAGAGAGGGAAAGGTCGAGACAGCGTGCCGTTCAGGCGAAGTCTCGCCGTGGGGCGGCTGTAGAGCAGTGCCATGGTAGCTATGAATCCCACCGGCATACCCATGCAGCGCATGACGGACACGAAGAAAGGCCACTCCAATGTATCAAAGGCCTTCTCAGTGTCCAGAAGGATTGCAGCGGCAGGAACCTCGGGAATAATTCTGTGGAGGACCGAAAACAGTGTCCTAAGATTCAAAGAAGTCGAACGTTGGGGGACGAAGCCGGATTGAGCCGGAGAAATAATGAATTCCATCAATTGGGATAAGCGATTGGCGATAATTTTAGCGAGAATTTTATAATCCAAATTGAGTAGGGACAGAGGTCAGTAGGATCCGCATAAGGACGGGTCTTTGCCAGTCTTGGTGAGAAGTATAACAACCGCTTCGTGGAGTGTGGGGGGTAGAATCTGTTTCTCAAGGGCCTCAGCGTACACTTCGATTAATAGCGGCACCAGCAAGTCTTTATAGGCCTTGTAGAATTCTCCAGTAAAGCCATCCAGCCCAGGGGCAGAGGAACCACGGAGAGAATCGATGGCTCCGAGTACATCGGCCTCGGAGATTGGTTCTGCCAGAAAATCCTGCATGTCTTTTTCCAGATAAACTAGTGCGATCTCAGAGAGATAGGCTTCCTGCGCCGTAGGATCCCGCCCAAGTTTAGAGGTGTAGAGAGAAGTAAAATAAGCAAGGAATTCGTCTAGAATTTCTGCGGTGCTGGTGAGTACTAGGTTAGTGGAAGAACGTAGCTCAGTGACGTAGGCTTTACTGTATGGAGGCCAAAGCATCTGAGCCAGCACTCGGCCAGGACGTTCACTTTCGCCATATCGCCGAGCGGTTTGATATTTGCCCAAAAAGAGGATCTCACGGTCAGCTGCGTCTCTGTACTCAGTGAGGAGAGCCAAACGCCATCCCGCCGAGCCCGGGCCGGGGGCATGCCGCGTCTCATTGTCGAAGTCTGCGAGATCCTGCTCCAATCGCGCAAGTGTAGTGCGGAGAGCCCTGAGCACTCCCGCATGCTTGGCAATGAAAACTCCCCTGATGTATGCCTTTAATCCCTCCCACAGAACCGCCCAAGTGTCAACTGAGCCGTTGTTGATGGTAAAATAGTCTTCAATGGCCTCACGCACTTCAGTATGGAAAAGGTCATCTTGGAGGGCGCGACTAGGAAAGCGCCATTGTCTCTCAAACCCGTCAGGTCGTGGAACCCAAAGAAGGAGCTGGACGGGGGAGTGGTCAGAGTATGTTCTAGGGAGTGTCATAAGAGAATGGTACCAGCAGGAGACTCCAGGGGAGAGTAACCAATAATCGAGTCTAGTCCATGTGTTATGTTGGCCCGCATAATGTGTGAAGTCAGTGTGGGAAGGGTTACGCATGCGCCAAATGTTGAGGAGAGAAAATTGGTCGCAAAGGTCAAGGAGAGCACGGCGCGCACGAGGTTTAGTGCCATGGGAGTTGGCGGTACTATCCAATTCGGGGTTTAGGAGTAGATTAAAGTCCCCGCCTACCAGCAACAAGATGGGATCTAACTTGGAGAGCTGGGCATGTAGGGAATGAAAAAATTCCGGTGAGTCAGTGTTCGGGGGGCAGACACATATCAAAGCAACACTGTGACCCATTAGTGACCCTACTACGATGGTGTACCTACCCTTGCTATCATTGACGACCAAGCGGGGACTGAAGGGGACCCTCTTGTGTATGAGAATGGCCGTGCCTCTGGCGTAATTAATAAAATTGGCGAAATACCTGTGTGCGCCCCAACCTGAAGCAAAGCGGGCAGAGTCAGATTTAGGCAAATGCGTCTCTTGCAGAAAAGCAATGTCCACATTGTGCCGGAGTAGATAGTGACCGACCTGTCTCCTCTTACGATTATCATTGAGACCCCTGATGTTCCAGGACATTAAGGACAAGTTGGAGGGGCCATCAACAGTTCCCAGCTGAGCCATCTAGTAGTTGTGAAATGCATGACAGATACGAGCACCAACAGTTAAAGGCAAGCTGCGACAGTGAACAAATCAGAAAATAATCAACAATTGCTATGCAATGGCAGTCATCCCCCACCCACCCCCCTCCCAACCTTACTGTAAGAAGAGCAAGGCAAACCCACAACAGAGAACAATACGTATAGTACCAATTGACTTTACAGTGGAAAGAGAAAACCCTGAAACGGTACATCCGTGAGACCATAAACAAACCCAAGGTGTACACCATGAGGGGTGGCAACGCCACGACAGTCGACCAGCTATGTGGAACACATCAGAATGATGAGTAGCGTTATCCCCATACAGTTCAGCGAAAGCATAGAAAGAACAGCTCGGCAGAGTCAACCAGTTCCGGAACCAGAGAAGAGTTCCATGCTTGCGTCGGAGCCACTATGCGGAGGATAGGGCCTACTCCCGCCCGCGACTGCCTGATTGTTGTTTTGTTTATAGGTGCGACAAAAGTCCTGTACGTCGTTAGGATTTTCAAAGATGCGGGCCCGGCCATGGACATCAATTCTCAATCTGGCGGGGTACAACATGCCGTACTTCAAACCTAAGTTTCGGAGGGTGGCCTTAACCCCATTATATTTGCGCCGGGCCTCCTGCACCATGATGGTAAAGTCTGGGTAGAAAGCAAGTTTGGAGCCCTGCCACGTGTTATCCCCGCGTTCTCTGGCGAGGCGTAATGCCGTGTCGCGATCTCGAAAGTTCATGATGCGCGCAATGATAGGGCGCGGAGGGCAGCCTGGGTTGGGTCGGGGCCCCAAGGTACGAGGGGCGCGCTCCACCACGAATCCGGGGGTAAAGGACTCTTTCCCAAACATGTCCGACAATAGAGTCTTGACAAATAGGTCAAGGCCGCCCGTGGCGGTGGATTCCGGCACTCCCAGGATGCGGATGTTGTTGCGCCGACTTCGCACTTTAAGGTCCTCATTTTTGATAGCCACCTTCTTGAGAATGTGCTCCACCCATTCCAGCCTTTTAATGGATTGCGCGGTGCCATCTTCGATATCAGAGATACGTGCCTCTGCAACGTCCAGGCGTCTGTCATGGACTTGGAGTTTGGCCCCTAAGGTCTCAAGATTCTTGTCGAGAGCGTCAAACCAACCATCCAGTGCCCGAAAGCCCGCTCTCATCTCTTGGAGTAATGAAGTTGATGGGGCAGAAGGATCGTCAGCACGGTCCAAGCCCTGTCCGCCCTCCGCCATGTTGGAACTGTCTTCGGTAACCTTCTCCACTAGTTTCTCAAAGGGGAGGGTCTTCTGTTTGGGATCTTTGCGGCCCATGCCGCAGCGCAGCGAATTGAACCGGGCCGCAGAGAAGCGACCCCGATATGGGATGTGGAGGGGGGAGCAGGTCCAGGCCAGTGATTGGGAATGCAGAGGGTGACGCGATCTGCGCGTAGGGCCCCAAGTTACAGCGTGGCAGGCGTTAGTTACCCCCTCGAATCACCATATGGAGCGAGCACGTCGATCACAACTTATAGATTCAGCTCAGAGATCAGGCCCAGGAGATGGCACAAAGGGGCGATGGATCATCTGAAGAGGTGCGCCGGGGACCGGCCGGGGTCCACGTTGGGGCACAGCTGCGTGATCTTTGAAGGCAGGCGCGCCGGGCCCTCCGCTCAGAGGAAGTGCAATGGTGGGGTACAGACTTCCACGTGCGGGGATAATAGGGCACTCCAATGGGGTCGGCGGGAGCCAGAACCAAGCAAGGTGAGGGGCGCTGTCGGTGGAGTGTAGCTCCGGCCTCGATTGAAATGCGGTCCTTGCCTTGATGTTAAACTGCGCGGCCGAACTGCGGTGGGACACCTGTTGCGGGAGGCGGCTGGATGCAGTGTTGGACGGGCACAGGCCGTGGTATAAAAGGCCGTGCGGTGGCAGAGACACAGCGGGAGATAACCGGGTGCAGGGGGCAACAGGCCGCCCCTAGCTTCTACCCTGCTCCACGCCCCACAACGACCAGGTGGCCGCCTCCCGGGCTCACCCGCGGGACCTTAGGGATGAGGCGGGAGCGCGAGCTGTGCTCCGGGGGCAGCCCGATGTGGCCGCGCCCCGTTCAATTCGAGTTAGCGCTAAGGGGGGGAGAGCGAGGAAGCAGGCCCAAACCCGCACCCGGTGTACTCACCGCCGCCAAGAGTCCCCGCACCATTCAGGCCTCAGCCGCTGTACGACGCCACTCCTCCGCAACACCACGGCCGAAGGATCAGGCCGCAGCCGCCATTTGCTCCGCCCTTCGTTCTCTGGTTACCAGATCTTCGTTACGGAGGCACCGCTCCGTGATCTACGCAGGTCGCCGTGTGCAGCAGGACATCGGCAATTCAGCGGTGTCGCATCTGGGGAGACTACTGCCAATAATGTGGGGGATATAACAGCTTAACTGTGCCGGCTGGCGGAGCTTCAATGCCGCGCGGCCATCATGGTCGGCGGCTTGGCCACGCCCCCCTAATAGTAATCTTTATGTCCACACCATGTGGTGATGCCCCCACAGTAATCTGGGTGGTATTACAAATTCCAAGAAATTGATAATTATGTTAACAATAGTCCTATGAATCTGGTATTAACACTTGCTACTTGAGCGGGCAATGTTTACACAGACAGCAAAAAGGGCTCTGTCAGAAACTCTGCCCCTTTCCCATTACACACTGCAAGTGGTATTATCCACCACAGTGAGAAGACAAACACTGCCACTTAGCACCAGGAAGGGGGCCACAACCCAGCATCGGGTATGGTTTTATGAGTGTCAGTGAAATTATTCGAGGTTTGACATCAGCACAACATCCTGTGATCTTTGGCAAATCACTTACTCTCCCTGTTCCTACAAAAATGAACGTGCCCTTGTATAAAGTAACTGGCACTCGCGTAAAGCACTCTAATAATACATTCAGGTGGTGTTTGCGCTATATAAAACTACATTATAAAAAAAAGAGATGGAGGACGGTCGACTGAACTGAAAACACAAGCACTGCATGGAGTGCTCCAAAACAAATAAAAAAAGTTGTCGTGAAAACATTTCCTAAAATCGCAGCTGTGTATGAATAGTAGTACTTGGTTCCTGCTCTAAGGGAGGGCTAAAGACAGGAAGAGACATGACACATGCCTACCATGGGCAAATGGGGAGAACGAATAATGGAGCAACAAGGGAGCCAGCAAATGGCAAGCCTATGGGTGAGCTGAAGGGTCTGACAGACACGATTCAGTGCCGATCACAGACACGATTCTGCCCTCCTGGCACTGAGCCAAGCTTGAGCAGGGGTAGGTAGAAGAATAGTTTTTTTTGCCACAGGGAGGTGTGACCACCTCCCAAACAGGACTTAGTGTATTGGGCTGGGATGGAGTGCTTGCTAGTGCCACCAGACTGCTCTGAGGGGCACATTTGGTGCCCTCCTTGCATACTCTAGTTTGAGCCAGTTCAAGGAGCCCTTGGCTCCCGCTCCAGCGTGAAACTGGACAAAGGACATGGAAGTATTCTCCCCTCTGTCCGGCCACTCCTCTGGGAGGGATCCCTGAACCATTCCAACCCTTTCACTAGGGGGCTTATGGGCTTACCTGTGGGTGGTTCCTTAAATTCTTTTTGGGGCAAGACTCGAGCCTGCAACCACGTCACTCTTCGACCGTCTAGACACTTGAACTTCGCTGGACTTTGCCTGGAACCTAGACTGCATCAAGGAAGACTCCTGCTGCTCCGGGCTTGCTGTTCTGCAAGTCTTCTTCATCGTCTGTGTCTGTGCTTCTTCCATGAACTTTACCAGACACCGAAGCAATCTCTCTGGAAATGAAGGAGTCACTCCCCTGCATCTGCAGGCACCACAACTAAGCTGACCGGTCTGTTTCTACTGACTTCCCACGGACTTTGAAAGGCTCAGCAACACAGGTGATGGTTCTGCAACTCCCTCCCTGACCTGTCCTCTCTGTAATTTTGAGGCCAGTATCCCTCGTCAGAAGTAATGGAACCAAACCCTTGTGCACTGCATCGACTTGCCGTTGCAAAGCCTTGTTGGCTCTACACTCCAGAGATCTTCGGGCTAGAAGAAGCTCCGGCCTCCAGCATCTCTTCCTGCAAGTACATCATCCTCACCACAACCTGTGCACCCTGGGCCTTCCTTCTTGGTGAGCTGCTCGAAGTCCTCTTGTGACTCCTGTGCCTTTGGTCTGTGGGTCCTCCTGAAGGTCTTCTCCTGCTTCAGTAGGCTCCCCTGCTTGCTCGGGGCCTCCTCTGACTCTCCTGCTTGTGGTGAGTCCCTCGGACCTTGCTAGTCCCAAGGTTGCTCCTTCTTCGTTCTCCATGCCAGTTGCATGTTGGTGCTCCCACCAGACAACGACCCCCTGGTCACCGATAAACGACGTGGGACAGCTTGCTCATGGCTCCTGGTCTTTGCTCACAGCTGCAGCAACAAGGTCACTGTCACCTCGTCTGAACCGACCGACATTAGTGGGCATTGCTCTTCCGTGCCACCTGGTCACTCCTGAGTGGCATAGACTCTGTCTCCTCTGCTTGCAGGTTCTTTACCTTCAGAATCCATCCTTGGATTCCACTGGACTTCTTCACCTTCTTCTCCAGAGGCACTTTTCTCCAAGTCTTCCATTGTCGTCTACGGAGGCTTCCGACGTCTCTTCACCCCTATGCACCTGGCTTCCCTGGTGCAGGTAACCAGTTCTCTGGGGCATCCATGGATGGGGTGGCTCTCCAACATTCCGTCCTCCAAGGGAATTCTTCGGGGTCCTCTGGGAAGGGTCATTCTTCTGCAAAACTGCAACCGCGACTTCTCCATTAACTTCCATTGGGCATGCAGCTGTGTTCCAACTCTGCACACAGCCTCCATCAGGTTCCTGGGTGCTTACGTTGGGTGGTTCCTTGTGTCCCCAGCTCTTCTCTGTCTTCTGGTCTAAGCCCCATCCTCTCCTGCAGTTTGCATTCCACTTTCTTAATATATGGTTTTGTCTCCCCCTGGAGACCACTGTATTTTGTGCTACTTACCTTATTACAATTGAAGTATTGTTGTGTATTTGTGTTGATATCTCTGGATAGGAAGTGGGGAGTGCTGGCAGTGCCTCCTAGGCTTTCATCAGATGCCTCTGAGTTAGTGTTATTCTCCATATTGATTATTTTAATGTTCTTCCGGGCCTTTGGGGTTTCAGAGCTATAAGGGGCTTGAAGAATGGGGGGTGTTAGAAGGATGGAGAAGTTGAGTGCACATCGGTGGGGGTGGTAATATGGTTGCATAGATATGAAACAGATTAGAGGGCAAAGGGAATGAGAGTAACATTCAGGGGGCAGACCGTGGCAAGGCTGTGTCTAGTATATTGGTGGAGACATTATATTGCTGCAGGTTTTGTAAAAATGTAGGACGTTTTTATGTATAGGGATGGGCCAATGCTTACTTCTTTTCAGCTGTTGTTGCTGCTTCATAAGGCATTGAAAGAACTAAGGGGCATATTTACAAAGGCTTATCGCCACAGAAATGTCACTTTTTGTGATTTTCCTGTAGCGATAAACCCTTTGCCTTATTTACAAGGCGGCGTTGAGCCACTTAACGTAGCTTAACGTCGCCTTGGAAATAAGGCCCTCTTTCAAGCTACAAGTAGCGTGAAAGCGGTAGGCAATCGGTGTTGCAGTGGGTGTTCCGACGAAACACCCATTAATTTTGACGCTGCCCCTGTTTACAATGGCGGTGTAAATATGGGGCAGCGCCAAAATTAAGACCAAAAATAACCTGGTCTCAACATGGCTGTTTCTATGTGTGTTGCATTGTGCAGCACACATAGAAACAGCAAATCGCCATGAATGATTGTTTATATGTAGGAAGGCTTCCCTTCCTGCACATAAACAATCATTAAAAAAATGACGATTTGCAACTTCTATGTGTGCTGCACAATGCAGCACACATAGGAGTTTCAAATCACCGTTAGTGATTGTTTATGTGCAGGAAGGAACACCTTCCTGCGCATAAACAACCATTCCCTCAATGCAGGCACTCTTGCACTATTGTGCAAGGGTGCCTGCATTGGCGCTAGGCAGCTGAATTTAGCGCCAGCGCTAGTGAAAACATAGGAATGCACAGTATCATTGTAAATACGGTGCATCCCTGCGTTTTCAGAATTGCGGAGCACAGCATTAGCAATTTTAACTTAAGGACGTGCTCCGCCATTCTATTGTAGATATGCCCCTAAGGGCTTTACTTACAAGCACATTGTACTGCCGGTGCATTACTTTTTTGGGCGCACCGGTAGCGCAATGTACTTGCCCATATTTACAAGGCCATGTAAAGTCACCCTTTGTGACTTTTCATGGCCTTGTAAATATGGGCTCCTTTCACGCAATACTCTGCGTGAAAGGGGTGTTCCATGGGTGTTGCTGTGGGTGTTCCCACACCACATCCATGAAACCTGAAGAATTCCTAGATTTACAACGTTTTGTAAAGCTGGGAATGCATCAGAATCCTACGCCTCCCCCAGGGGAGGCATAAGGAGGCGCAACAATGAGAAATACTTTTATTTATCCTTGTGTTTTCCTCTTTCTATGCGTGCTGCATTTTGCAGCACGAATAGAAAGACGAAAATGCCGTCAATGACTGTTTTTGTGCAGGAAGGTGTACATTCATGCACAAAAACAATCATCCCCGCAATGCGTGCAGCCTTGCAATATGACGCAAGGGTCCCTGCGCTGCGGAGGGTACGGCACATTCCTGCCCTTTTATTTTGATGCACGGCAGCGCAGAAGGAAGGCTTGCTGCTCTGCTGTGCGTCCAAATATAGTAAATGAGGCCTGCATGGCCATAGGATTTGAGGACATTCGTTCATTAAATAGGCAGAGAGGCAGGCAGCAGTAGGAGACGTGAGAGGGAGTTGGGTTTTTGATGAGACACGGATATGGGTTAAGTGGTGCTGGAAAGAGGGGATGAGATGACAGGAATTGTTGCCAGTTTTGGCTAAGTGAATTATTATCGAGGGCTGTTGGGACATTTTGGTAATTCATCTAGAAGAAAAACTACATAGTGAAGCTGAGGGGTCTTGCACTGATAAAGGTGATGAAAATTGACTGGTGACAATAAAAACATCAAAGGTACGTTTGTCCCATGAAAAACATTCTTTCCCAGAAGAGAGTGGCGTAGGGCAGATAGGTCTACAGCAATTAATTGAGTGAGTAGGAAGGTCAACGGGGTGATTATAAACTGCTGCAGAGAATAGTGCACTCAAATATGAAATATGGGGGAAGCACTTCTCATGATGATGGAGTCCATTTGTGCTTTTTTGGCATGGTTCTTTTTTGGAGCAGCTTAGCGATGCCTTACCGAAGACCCTGGGAGTGAAGAAGCTGTGATTCTGCCGGCAGCTAAAAATGGTTGGCGAGCAGGGGGGCAGAAAAACTCCTTTTAAAAAAGGTTTTTCTTGGTGGTGGGTTTTTAGAATGTTTTAGGACTAAAAAGAACTTAATTGCGTTTTGGAGTAGGCAAATCTAGTGGCGGCTCCTCCGCTAAGGCGGAGGAGTATCGCCCCACTGCTTTTCGTAGTGCAAAAAAAGGAAAAATAAAATGATAATAACTTGATGTTATTATCATTTTGTTTGTTCCCGCTGCGGCATCTTGTTGGGGCGGGCGGAGCTGCTCTGCCCTCAGAGCAGGGGGGAGGAGTGGTGGGCAACCTGTGTGCGCAATGACTGATTGGTTGGCCCTCTCGGGCCGGCCAAACAGTCATGCATATTTTGCATGTTCTCCACGCAAGCTGACTTACAGCCTAGGTGGAGAACATGCTCAGGTTCCCATTCCCTGGCTGAGTGCCGAACTACGGCGCTAAGACCAATCACAACGCTGCATTGCAGCGTTGTGATTGGCTATGGGAAGCTTGGGAGCCCGGGTGCTTCCTGTTTGCACAGAAGAAGCCAGGAAGAGGATGAGGAAAGGCGGCAGCCAGCCGGCCAGCAGGTAAGTTAATTTTTTTTAACTGCACCCTTTTACTCCCCCCTCCCCTCTGCTGCTTCCCAGGACCAGCTGGCACTGAGCAAATCAGCCATAAAGGAGGGAGAAGCGGGGGTGGAGAGGCTGGTCGGAAAAGCTTACAGTTCATTAGGCATGAAGTTTAAGGCTAAGATCGTTAAGATGTTAAATAAACGTTCAGTGATGCAGGAGATTAGTGAAGTCAAGTACAACTGATTTGGGTATGTTCTTGGGTGGTAACTTAGGGGTGGAAGTAAGTGAGGGCACAGGTTACATTGATGTATGGTAAGTTATTTATTTAGTTTGTACTGCTATATGCCAAGGATTAATTTGGTTGTGATGTGCATCTACTTCCATAAAGCGGGAGTTTTCACACTCTTTTGATGGTCAGGGTAGTTTGTGGAGTGGGCCTAAGATAAGCATGAGCCTATTTTTAGCCTCTGTGATTCATGTGCATGAGGTATAATTTGAACTATTTGAAAAGCACTTAATCAATACCCATCCGATTTTTGAGTGTCCAAAAGCCTGCCTTGATTAACTGCGTTGAAATCCATCGACAGGTCGAGTGGAATAAGGAGGCATGAGTTGCCTGAGTCGAGGATGCGATGGGCATCTTCTACACTTCGGAGAACTGCTGTTTCAGTGCTACAGCCTTCACTGAATCCTGATTCGAATTCATCTAGGAGGTTGTTTTCTTGGATGTGTTGAGTACGTTAGTTTGCTACGCATCTTTCTATGACTTTTGCAAGGAGTGGGGTTTTAGAAACTGGACAAAAGTTGTTTAAGTCATTCGTAAAGAAGGTTTTTTGAGCAGTGGGTTGAGTTGACCACTCAGTCAGGAATCACTTCTTGGATGAGTGAGAGATTTGCTAGTTTTGTGCAGTTTGGCACCACGTGTATGCCAATGTCTTTAGTTAAATTGCTTGGAATTGTGTCCACTAACCGGTTTGAGGATTTTGTCGTTGTAATAGTCTTTAGTAGTTCATCCTCCACTATTTCGTCAAGTAGATGCAAAGTGGTCCTGGCTTTACAAGTGGAGGTCTGTTTGGATTATTGCTTCAGACCACTCATTAGAGACTGATCAATCAATTTCACCTTAGAATCAATGAATTATACAAATACTTCTGTTTTAGCAGCTGAGCCATCAAATGTAATTGACGTGGGGGATGCAACCCAATCTAACCAGTT
The DNA here is from genome assembly GCA_963921515.1 of Calotriton arnoldi. NCBI lineage: Eukaryota > Metazoa > Chordata > Amphibia > Caudata > Salamandridae > Calotriton > Calotriton arnoldi. The sequence goes on along the minus strand of CAWUFW010001484.1, from coordinate 1,675,585 downwards.
CGAAGAGCTGTTTGGGGGCAGTTTTTTGCTGAGGCGAAAAGAGATCTACAGGTGGGCTGCTTTTGCACCAAAGATGTTTCTCTTATAGATGGATCTTGCAGTTCTGAGATAAATGAGTTTGGTTGGGGTTGGTGATTGTCTCAATCATTTTCCCAGCAGTCACAGCACTTTTCGTTTCTTGAAGAGAGTATTATTAAACTAGGAGCTGATGGTTATGGTCTTTATTTTTGCTCTTAGGTGCCGCTAGAGCATTAAACATTTCCGAAAGACCGTCAAAATTGAGGACTGTGGAGGGGTTGATGATTGAGTCAGAACTGATTGGGTGGAGTACATTCTGCGCCCTGCTGCCCTTAACCCCTTCGATGCTCATGACGAGCTCAGCTCGTCATGCTGCGCGGTGGGCGTGTGCGCATGACGAGCTGAGCTCGTCACGACCACGCCCGCGATCGGAATGTCCAGCACCTGAGCGAAATTCCGTTCGCGGCGAAGGTGTTAATATAGAGGTCCTGATATTGTAAAACCATGTTAACTCCTTTTTGGGTTGGCCTCTGGTAATGGAGTGAGACAGCAACAAGGAGAAAGGAATGATGTAATGATCAGAACAATCAACATGTTTAGGATCTTCTACTACGACCAGGTCACTCTTAGATATAATTAAGACTAGTGTTGATCCTTGTATGTGGGTAGAACTGAGGCTGTGTTGTATAAGATCATTTGTAGTGAGAAATGAGAAGAGGGGATTGATTGCAGGGTCATCCTTGTTGCACCAATTCTATTGAGTCTCCGAGGAAAAAGGGCCTTGTCACATTGAATTGAATGATTGGTAATGAGTTCTACAGAAACCTCAATAAAAGCTGCATTTTAACCAGCACAGCTATAAATGACATTGAGTTGAAAAGGCGAGTTCTCTTGTTCTTGTAGAGTGTGTGTCAGGCATTGGGAAGAAGAAAAATATCTATGTGGCATATCTTTGCATTGCAAGAAGTTTCTGAAGATAACTGCAACTCCTCCTCCACTTCTCCCTTCACCGTCGTATCAAATGATTTGAGTGACTCTGAGGAAGTAGATGGTCTATTATTGTTTGAGAGCTATCTTTGAACCACGCTTCAGTAAGGAATAGAATATCAAGGTACTAGTGTGAGATTAAGTCAGCAATTTCCAATCTGTGTCACTGCTGATCTTCAATTATGTATCATGCCCCGAAGGGCCGAGGATACCATTTTGGTGTAGGGAGTGTCAACTGGTTTCTGTCTGAATAGAAGTAATGTTATTGTTTGCCAAGGTTTTTGTCTGGTCCTAAACAACAAAGAAGTCAGTTTATTTGGTCAAGGTACAACAACCGGGATGTGCTGTAATTTTGATGTTACTCATGGATAAAGTGTTATTGTCTTCCAGTAGGCTGTTCAATGTCTCCCTATGGCAGATAGGGTCGAAGTTTGTTAGGATTTGGTAGTCGATTACTTTTAGGTCATGAGTACCATGTATTATCAGACATTCTCTGAGAGGACGAAGACTTTAAAAAGGCAGATAACCAGACGCTTGGGTGGATCGTAATATCCTCTATACAAGTTGAGATCTAGCTTATGTTCAAGAGGATTTGGTCTGTCAAATTTTGCAAGCACTGATAATCATTTTGCTTCATTTTTTAATGAGTTTGAATAGTGACCTTGATCCGTAGAGCTGATCCCAGACTGCTTGCTGTTCTTTTTCTTGACTTTGCCTGTGTCATGAGCTCCCTTTTCAGTAGACAGGAGCTCAGGACAGTGGGAGATGTGTTTCTCATAGTGAGGGGCTGTGCTTGTTTGGACATGTTCATCTGGGCAATGTTATATGCTTGGTTTAAAGGTTTAATTGGGGTGGTGTCTGCTACAGTTTTGGAGCTGAAGGCTGTCAAGGGTGAGAGTGATAAATGAGATGATGGGCTTTGTGATGTCGGTGTTGGGGACAGGAAGGTGCCATGATTCTTATATGGTGTTATATGGTAAAGGGAGCCTCTGTGTTTGATTCAGGGAACATTAATGGGGAGGAGGAGAAAGAAAGGGGATTGTTTGTTATCAGATCAGGGGAGAGGTTGAGAAAGATATTGGGGGCACATTATGGTTAAAGGTGGTAAGTTGTGTCTTAAGCATGTGATTGAGGAAGGACTGTAGATCGTTGTATGGACTGTGCAGTTTTAGGTATGTGTGTTCACTTGTGTGTTTTGGGACAGATATGGCGTAACAAGAGCAGAGTTTATCAGGTGTGTTTTCATACTGCATGGAAAGTTTTGTTTGAATATTTGACAGAGACAGAAAGGGGTGGAGGGTACAGAGATGTCAGGAAGGTAACATCTGATACAAGATTGAGTAGATGGTATCCTCATACCGTGGAGACATAGATTGAGGGTTACCAAAGATGGCCGTGAGTGGACTGGTTAAATATGTGGAGTGTCCTGATTCCATTCGAGGGGTCTTGCGTAAGGATTATGTTGTTATTCTGGCTTCTGAGTCAAAGTAGTGCGTGATCTCACGAACCGTAGAGGAGTGATGAGAGGAAGGAATTTTTGGGAGTTATGTGTGTAGATTAGACACGGTCATAGCATTTACATAGAATTATATAAGGAGGTTTGATATATATGGGGAGGCGAGGATACCCTCTTTAACCCATTGAGAAGCGTTGTGAAAACGTGCTCGAATACTATCAGATGTACATCGATGGATTGAGTTATGATCCTACCACTGTTGTACATGGAGATGGTTATTGAATCATCCAACAGAGAAGAAGGAGCTATTTTGAGTTTGCCTCCATACAGGATGTTTGAGGCTGAGGCAACATTAGGTTCCTTGAGAAAGGTGTCAGACCAAACCATGGTATTTCGGGTGAAGATGAGGTCCGCCTTGATTTTCCGATGTCATCCAGTATGGTATCGATCGACGTTCAGTGTCTCGGAATTATTGTAGAGTCTTGTGTTTGACATGGTTTTGCGGCTGCTTTGGAAAGGTTTGGAGGATAGAGTATCTTGAATGAGTTGTCACTGACTTTTACAAGCTTATTCATCATGGTTGTTTCTTAGGCCACTGATTTTGAAGTTGTGTTTAAGAATCAGTGTTCGAGGGCTTCTCTGTTATCCTCTGCATCTGTCTGAAATTTGCTTTATTGCTGTGTCAGCAGGGTCAGGTCAAAGGCTCCTGGTTGTTCCATGCCTTCTTTCGCTCTTAGGTTCCTGGATGCATGTTTTTTAGAGGGATTTGTACCCAATAGTGGTCCTTGGCAGCAGAGTTCACAGAGCACCTCCCTTCTTATTGGGCATCTATAAAAATGGATATTCAAAGTTCAAGCATATGGTTATTCAGAATTCCCATGCATAATAATAGGAGATGATACTTGAGGGCCAATTGTATGTAGTTTTGTTTTTCAGGTATTTACATTTTGCCTTTTATAGAGTAAGACACTTGATCTTGTGTGGAAATAAGACTTGCGGACGCTCAAAGGTGAATGTGGTGTTACATGCCGCTTTCCTGCCATACTGCCTTTTCACTTCACTGCAAGCACTTGGCAGGGCGGCCATTAACTGAGCAAATACTTAGGCCCACAGTGTACGGGTGGCAGGTAAGGACTATGACATGTCCAGTCAAGCAAAAGGTTACTCTCATTCCTGAAAAATGAAAATATAAATGATCCTCCAATTTTTTTGCCAGGTTTAACAGTTCTTTCGGTGGTCCACTTTGGTAGAAATTTTGTAACTTCGTAACTCGCAGTCTGAAAAAATATAATAAAGATATTTCTCCTCGGTGCGGCTCCTCCTGGGAGGGCGTAGCATTTTGACACATTCTCAGGTAAATCTGGGAATGCACTAAAATCCATGGATGGATGCGGTGGATCGCCCATGGAATGCATTCCCAAAGCAGAGTAGTGCAAGGCAGCGACTTGTGTTGCCCTACACATAGCTGCTAAGGTTTCAGATTGCTGATGTGTGAAATTTTCATAATTTCAGTGTAAATATGAGTGGCATTCAGCGACTGTGAGTGGCACTTTCTCTTGAGCAAAATCAAGCAATGCATAGCTGCCAAGTTTTCTGATTCCTTATGTGTGACATTTCTGTGTTTTCATTGTGTTTATGTGTGACATTTGATTGCTTTATGTGTGACACTTTGAGTGATATTTGATGGTGAGTGTAATCAAGCGGTTTTGTCCATTTAATTAGCGCATGTCCGTAGCACCATCCTGTACACACACTGAACATAAATGCAGCTCAGCTAAGTTGTGTTGATATGACTTTGATGGGCCAAAATGTATTGAGTGTAGTGTGGCATATATCAGCTACTCCACATTAATGCAATTCTCAATGCTGTTTAAAAATGTGTTTATATTCATTGACACTAATAAGGCATGTGATCTCATGCAGTGACAACGTTCTAAACCAGCATTTAATGTAGCCAACTGACACAGTTAATAGGTAATCAATTGGACTTCGGAGTCAGAACTGGCAGAAAATGTAAATCACATAAGAGAAGGCCACTTGGCAACCACTGCCTCGCCTTCAAAACACAAACCCTGCAAAAATATAAATAGTGTTTTTCCTTCAATAGTATTTCCCGCCTGCAGGCGGAGGAATTTCAGATATGTAATTTTTTTTCATTTACTTATTTTGGGCCTGCAAACATCAACGTATTGGATTTATTTTGCCACACATGCACTACAGTCAGCAAATGTTTAGCCACCCCATCTACTGGGCCCCAGTAGTCTTACCAGCAGCTGCAACATAGTTCTGGAACACTCTCAGGCCTGGTCGGGTAAGAGCGCCTCTTCTCCGGTGCTTATGTAAGCTTGCCTATGTGTCTGCAGAGCTCTTACAGCTGTTTTAACCATCGGAGCTGGCTGCCACAAGGTGTCACTGTCAGGTAGCTAATTAAAAATAGTAGAGCCATCTACAACAAGGCAGGTAATTAGAGATATCCAGCTTAACTTCATCTTGTTTGTGTGACAAATTACCGCTCATACGGTAATGCGGGAACTTAACTTAAATTGTGTTACCCTAACCCGACATGTGCGCCACTTGCCAGGACTGCCTGCGTTACTCCAGATTTACCAAACCATGCAGGGCCACACAAGGTGGCTTTGTGTTGCTTGGTTAATCTGATTTAAGTATTATGTTGCCCTTGCAGCACCATGTGTGACGAAAGGGAAATGCAATACTATGATAAAACTGGCCCTATTTATTTAGCAGTATCATGTAGGAAAAGAAGTATGTTTTATGCTGTGATAGCTCCTCGTTGTTTCTTCTTTCTAAGTGTCCTGCATTCTGCAGGACACTTAAAAAGAGGAAAATGCCTCTGGGGATTGTTTTTGTGCAGAAAGCTGCCCCTTCCTGCACAAAAACAATCCTGCCTGCAGTATGGCGGATTCCTGCCTCTCCTTTCACGCAGCGCAGCGTGGCAAGTTGTGTTGCTGTATTGCATGAAAGATTGATAAATCACACAGGAACCTCGATGTCAACACCAAGCATTTCAATAAATGGCTCGTTGACGTATGTAGAAGTCAATGCCCTATTGAAGAAACCAACAGCGGACTCCAACATACTCTGCAGCTACAGACCCATCTAGCTCCTGCCTTTTCCAGCTGAAGTCATGGAGAAAGCCATCAGTTCCCAGCTCACAGCCCCCTAGAACTCCATCAACTCCTAGACAGCTCTCAATCAGGTTTTCGAACCAACCACAGAACAGAAACAGCCCTCATTCCGGACACCGATGACATCAGAAGCATCCTCGACCGAGGAGAAACGGCCGCACTCATCCTCCTAGACCTCTCTCCAGTTTTCGATATGCTCTCCCACAAGTCACTCATCAGAAAGGTTCAACACTTAAATATATGCGGACCAGCCCTCAAGTGGATATCCTCCTACTTCACGGACAGAACTCAATGAGTTAGACTTCCCACTACACCTCAGAACCTAAGAAACTCCTCTGGAGTCCTTCAAGGATCGTCGCTCAGCCCAACACTCTTCAACGTCTACATGATGCCCCTCACGGACATCATCAGAGCCCACGGCATCAACATAGAATCCTACACAGATGACACACAGCCCATCCTCTCCCTTACCGACTCAACTAGCACCACCAAAGAAAACTTCGCCAACTGCATGAGCAATGTTGCTGCTTGGGTGAAAAACAACTGTCTCCAGCTCAACACAGACAAAACCAAATTCCTAATCTTTGGCAACAACCACTCCCCCTGGGACGCCTCTTAGTGACCCTCTGAACTTTGGCCCCGCACCCACCCCTGCGGACCATGCTGGACACCAACCTCTCCATGAGCAGAGAGATCAATGCTGTCTCCTCATCAGGCTTCCACATCCTGCGAATGCTACGCAAGCTTTTCAAGTGGATCCCACTAAACACCAGACAAATGGTCCCCCAGGCTCTTTTCACAAGTAGACTTGATTACGGAAACGCTCTCTACAACGGAATCCCATCCCATGTCCTACATCCACTCCAAACCACCCAGAACACCGCCAGACTCATCCTGAACATCCCACAAAATAACCACATCTCTCCACACCTCAACAATCTCCACTGGCTCCCAGTCCAGGAAAGATGTAAGTTCAAGCTACTCACCCACGCCTACAAAGCTCTCCACAACACTGGTCCAGCTTACCTCAACCACTGCCTCGACTGCTACCAACCCACCAGACGCCTTCGATCTGCATCCCAGGCAAGAGCACACCTCTCTCACATAAAAAAAACAGAAGTGGAGGACGCTCCTTCTCATACCTCACATCCAAGATCTGGAATGACCTCCTGAAACACCTCAGAACCTGACTTCCGAAGGAACCTCAAGACATAGCTCTTCCAGATCCAACAGGCATGATCTCCTCCTTCCCACTCAGGCCTGCCCTACTCAGCGCTTGGATACCCTCACAGGTGGTTAGCCGCGCTACACAAATTTACATAACATAATATAAATCTGGCCCATAATATTTTCACTCAAAGTATTGACTTTCCTGTGTTACATCTGCCCAGCTGCACAAGGCAGTATTTTAACTTAAGGAAGGTGTAGCCTACAAAGACTGGGGCAGATGCCAGCATTTTTCAAAGCGGTATATCAAAACAGTTTTATTTCCAATGTTTAAATGATGTAATAGCTATCAAAACTCTGCACAGGACACACTGTAGTGGAAATATCTACATTATTTTCAGAGAATAGGGGTTGTATAGATCGTTTCTCACTACAAGTGCAATTCAATTTTTTATTCATCAAACTATGGGATAATATACAAGTTCACATGCAAACCTGCTATGCCAGCCAACATCACTTAAATCCTGCAGCAGGGAAGCCCATGAGGGTAAGGGGAGACCCAAAACTACATGTCCCAGAATGCAGAGAGCTGGTGGCAGAGACAGGCAGGATTTTGTGGTGTCACTCAGGATGTGGGGTCAATTGGAATCTGCGCTTTGAAACCAGACCAAACAAAAACATTTGCTTTTCACTACATTTGTACAGATAATCCTCTATTGCTAGTTTCATGGACATCAGGGGCCGAATTATGAAAGTGACCCGGCGACACACCGGGAATGTGCACCTGCTTATGTGCCCCTGGGGCACTTTGGTATTACAGAAAGGTCCGCAGATGCTTGTGCGGCCATTTCTGTAATACAGACAGCGCTGGTGCACATATACTACCAGAACTATCACCAGAGGGTGTCCCATGCATAGGAGGGACCCCCTGGACATGGATCCTGGATCCCCTTGCACCCACCTGCAAGGGGATCTCTTTCCCCTCGTAAAAGTGCAGGCAGGTTGCCACCTGCACTGTGAAACAATGAGCAGCTGCTTCAAAGTCAGTCCGTTTATCACTTGAATGTGCTGCCCCCAGGGCAGCACGACTTCACGGCGCACCTGGGGGCAGCACATTCACGGTAATAGGGCGCAGCTTCTCTGTTTTAAGGTGTACCGTGGCGCACACAGGAAAAGTGCGCCCTATGTGTAATAGGGCCCCAGGATTCTTACGTACGTCGCACAACATAATCATCCCTCTGAATTCCTTCTTCTCGATATCAAAGTTTCTGGTTCAGGGAGATTTCCTGTTATTTGAGTGGGATTTGGTTTGGTGGTATCCTGTTTGGGATTAAGTGCTATGAGATCCATTTATGGTGAGGCATCTAAGTATTCTGAACCAGTGAAGTCAAGAACAGCCCATACTCAGAAGGTGACACTTTGAAACCCCAGCAGGATCTGTTCCTCTTCGCAATTAAGAGAATGAGTGGAATTGATACTGATTTCTCTGGTGGTGTCACAGTAAAATGCATGGCCTAGTCTGAAGCAGCCATTCAACAACACAGGATGCTCTGGGCATTGTAGTTTTGCTTCACATCATTTTTGCTATTAAAATATCAGATTACAATTGTACAGTTTTGTGTCTGTGTATGCGTGCGTGTGCACGGGTGCAAGAGTGTAGGGAGATAACGGGGGAGTGGTAGCCCATGACATAGCTGACAATCAGTCGCTATTTGTGTGACTGACACCTTCGGTCTGTCCTGGCTTTTTTAGCAACGATCACTTTGCATTCAAGGCGGTCTCATTACCACTTCCTTACCACTTGAAAGCATTACATTGCACAGATTTGTAAATTTCTGATAGTTATCTTATTTCATGGACAAAACCGCTTTGTTCAGTTTGTAATGAAGTGTCACTCATAGTGTCACACAAGAACAAACCAAGAGGGAGATTTACAAACATTTTACGCTGGGTTAACATCGCAAAAGTGACGCTAATCAGCAGAAAATGTTTTTTTCCTAATTTACTTTCCAGTGCAAAACTTGTTTTGTGCTGGAAAGTACCATGAAAGTAACGCAAAGCACTGCTTTGTGCTACTTAGCACCAAGGGTGCATTACATGGGTGGTACATGGGCATTCCCATGCTACCACCTATGCCTTCTGACGGAAAACCCTATCTACAAACAATAGTAGACAGCTAAAAGTTGGCTCCATTTGAAAGGAGGCGTTAACAGGAGAAATGTTTTCATTTCTATTTTCTTTCCCGACTTTGCATGCATGCTGCACTGTGCAGCACACATACAAAAGGAGGAAAAGTTTTAAAGTGTGTCTACGCATAGTATTTTGTATTGGAAGGATAGCCTTCCAGTACAAAATCTATGGTAGTGATGGAGCAAGGACTCGTAAATGAGACTTGCTCGGAAGCAATCTTTTCGTTTAACACACTAACGAATTACTAACGATGTGTTTGTAATTAATAATTGCATTTAGAACAAGACACGCGGGACAAGGAAGCTTGCCTATGTGTTTACTAAAGGTAATAACATGAACGAAGGACTAAAAACGTACTTTAACAAGGGATCTTTACTGCGCATGCGTCTACTACATCTACGTAGTATGACGTACTAATGCTTGGAGGAAAAATCTTGCGCCTGCGCAAAAGGTAATAAAATGGCCCTTGAACCCTTGAAAGCTCCCATGCATGGCACCTGCTTAGCTGAAATAGAATATAAGTTTTATACTAACGCAAATGCAGAAAGGGTATTAATAAATGAAGTGGGTTAGAGTAGAGGTTGGTGGTGTACAGTGAAACCATTTATTTTTGAAAATAATATTTCTTCTTTTGACTTTATTATTAGTGCGCATTTGGGCCCACTATATTTGTCTGAATCGAGCTGACTGTCTTCACCCTATGCATGCGTACTGGCGAGAAAATAGGAAAGATGACTAAGGACTTGTCACGCGTCCAAGGCCAGCGAAGATGTGCCCTGGGAACATGAGGGTGAAGAGTTCATATGAAGGAATTTTATTCATAATATCGCAACATTTTGTATTAATAAAGTTTGGAGATGTATGGGAAAGGAAATGATTTAATAAAGTTTGAGGGGAGGAGTTTTGAAACAATGGTTTAAAGAAATAAGTGAAATGTAAGCATGGTGTGACGATCATCCCCCTCACCTGTCCAATCAGAGTTAGTATTCCGTAAAATTGAAACATTAATGGGTGGTACATATAGAAAGGTATAATTGAGGTAGTTTAGTTAGTTAGTTAGCGCAAAGCTGGGAGATACTTTTGGCGGAAGCATTGCAGAGCTTGGGATGCTGTCGGTGCTGGGGGTGGTGCTGAAGCTGTGAGACGCTGATGTAGAAATCGAATGCAGAACCATCTACTTAATTTAATTGGGTTAGAAAGAAGATCGTGGAAGAACCACGAGGAGGAAGAGAGTGTCAGAGAGGGGTGCGACGCAGTCGTCGGTATTTAGAGAGGTGAAGTATCCTGTCCTGATTCCTGTCCTGAAGTCTTTGTCTCCTGTTCTATCCCGGGGGACCCTTACCAGCCCTTTGACCAGGGGGTTGGTCTTCACACCATACTTGGTAAATATAAAATTCATTGTATTGATAGATGCTCTTCTCTCTCTGTCCTCTTCTTTCTGAGCATAGTTATTGTGTGGATCTGAATTGCTAAATGCCTATTTGAAACTTGATTGAATTGACACTCTTGCAAATGAGGGTGTTTGTATTGAAACGTTTGAGATGGTTCACAAACAACTAATTTAGATAAAGATTTTAAAACTTCCCGAGTCTGTGATTATTTCATTTAATCAAGAAATGTTTAATAAGTTATGTTAATTATGACCATCAACTAGTTCCAACTAATGGTCCATTGACCAGAGGAAAGAACTAATTGATCAGTGAAAGGTTTAGTTAGGAAAAAGAAATAACTAGTTCTTGAAGTATGAAAATCATAAACTAAGTTTTTCCAGCGGTCTACTTTCTGTTTTTGTGGAAGTAGTTATATTGGCCCAGGTGTGTATATGGTAGTAGAGTATCTGCTGTTAGTACACCGCTGGATCAGTAGACTCAGGCACGCACCCCAGCACTATGGTGCAAAGGTGTGTGCCTGGTGCATGGCTGCTAAAATCTGCGCTGGCGATAGGGAGAGTGGTGGAGAGAGCCATATCTCTGTATATATGGCGATCTCCTGCTCCTTTCCTGTCACGCAACGCAGCACAGCGTTTTTGGCTGCTGCGCTGCGTTCTGTGACTGTTTTGAGAATCTGGGCCTAATTTTCAACTTTGTATTGGTATTTTGAGTACAGATAAATGTGTATTACATATTAAATGATGTATTTGACTTGGTAAGTACCCCAAGTAAACGGTAACATTCAATAACAAATGTATGCCCCATCCCCAGATTATGCCCCGTACCAACACTATGTGGACGTCAGCAGGTTGTGATGTACTCCTGCCATCTACATTTCACTGTATGCCTGTTTCGCCCCTGACTATTCAAAAAGGTTGAGTGCTGTGAGTCTGGGTGGATAGTAACAGGTGCAGGATGTATCTGTCAGGTAGGGTGCTTGGAGCCCAGCTATGCTTGGGGCCCGCCTCAGGAGCTCGACCCATGGAACTTTGTTTGGCGTGGTTTGCTTTTCCAGTGGGATGCAGTCAGCCATTTAATCATCATCACCTTGTGAGACAGTATAATTCTATGAGCCTTGGTCGAATATATGATGATACAACGCGTTCCATTACAACGCGGTATTTTACATCGCGGTTTTTACAACGCAAGTCGTTACAGCAACTTGCGCTGGAGGGCGCTGTACTTAGGAATAGTATGATTTACTATTCCAACTCCAGTCTACGTACAGTAGGGAAGGTGTTGGAATAGTAAATCATACTATTCCTTAGGTTAGAGCGCCATCCAGCGCAAGTCATTGTAACGACTTGCGTTGTGAAAACCGCGATGTAAATGCATCGCGTTGTAAAAGTTGCGTGGTAAAGGATGTCTCCCGCCTTGGTCATGTGTCCCAGGTTATTGGGTATACGTCTCAGTAGCACTAGGCCTGGGTCTTTCATCAACAGGTACCCCAGTACCTTCTGCACATCCTTGACTGACTCGATCCTTCCACAACCCCACCATATGCACATCAGGGTCTGGTCTCATCCCCGCACCTCCAGCACACATCTTACATAGTAGCATATATTTGATGCAGTGTGTGCAGTTTTAGACACCACTGGTACAGCTTATGAGCCGGTTCCTCCCAGATTCCTCTCCATTCGTCCTTCCCTGTAGCCCTTCATAGGCTCTTCTCTCAGTGCTCATGGAACCTTCAGGCGGGTCTGCTCGGTGTGCAGAGTAGTTGCTCATACGTGTAAGGTCCCTCATGGTAGCTTCTCTGAAATGGGGTAGAATTCCCATTCTTGGAGTTAAGATGCTGACTGGTGCTGCATTCTGTCAGCCTCAATAACCTAAATTTCTTTTTTACAATCATCATGCTGCTTAATTTTCCTTCAAGAACATGTCCCGCATATGAGACAGTCACCCCTCTACCATGTCAAAAGGTGTCTCCCGTCATGGGCAGGAAGAAATTGGGATTGGTGTTTAGAGGTGTATACGGGAAGATAAATGTTGTCAGCCCACCCCTTTTGTGAGGGCGATGCTCACTTTCTGTGCCATTTCATAAGGTGTAAGCTGTTAGCTGTTTGTCAACTTCCCCATCAGGAGGAAGAAGTAGTGAATTTAGCCTGACTTGCCTTTCTACTGTGACTGCGTAGTGTAACCATCAGAGCTACGTGAATCTCCTGTTAGACCTTTTGCTTGGCTGCCCTCACCTTGGTGCTCTACGCACATATTTCTCCTTTTCCTTATTCTGATAAGTATCACATCCACCCTGGAGGTAGAGGGGACCCTTCATATGGCGCTTGCTCAGTTCCGCTTGTCCTCAACTCTGATGCCCAGGGATATACCCACATGAGGTATGCTTCCCACCTACAGATCTGCAACAAAATACAAGCTGTAAATCTCGGATACCATCACTCACTACATCACTCACTGGTCCCAGGCCCAACTCTCCCGCGCTGCTGCACCTCTCTGCTTCCTCCCCATTTTTCCAAGTACTTTCTCCTGCTTTTGTCTTGTTTTTTACTGCTTTCTCCTTCCCCTCTCCTGTTTTTCTGAGTGCTTTCTCCTGGTTTTGCCTCATTTTCACTGCTTTCTCCATGAAGCAGATAGCCACTCCAGTACCTTGGGACCCTCATGGGTGATTTGCAGCGCTACATAAAGCCTAATTGATTGACTACAACCTTGACCTACTAATCCTGACTGAGACCTGGTTCAATGACACTTCTCACACCATGCTCGATCTTCTGCTCCCCCTAGTGTTCCATTATCAGGAATGACAGGATAGGTAGATTCGGGGAAAGCGTGGCTGCCACCTTCAGAAATTCCCTTCAACGCAGGGAAGCTACCCAGTAGCTCTTTCTCTACATTTGAATGCCTTACTCTAGAACTTCATGTCCAGCAAAACTCCACTGTCAGGATTAATGCCATTTACCTCTCACCAGGTGACAAATTCGCCTTTAGTGAGGAATTAATTGAATTTGCAAGTGAACAATCTTCAGAAAACGATAAACTGATCTTTTTAGAAGACTTTAATCTTCACTGGGGCACCTCGAATGACTCGGGTGCCACCAGTTTGTCACATTTCTCTCCAGAAATGATCTTTTACAACGCAACTCTAAACCAACACATTCCAGGGGCTCCACGCTTGGCCTTATTATTTTCACAGATGACCTGCTCACTGTAGATGATCCTATACCGGTAGACTGGTCCAACCACTTCCTCATCCCTTTCTTACTTCATCTCTCTCATGTTTTAATCCTGAGCCAACCAAAAATGGCAACTACCATGTTTCGCAACACAAAGAACATCGGCCTCAACACTCACAGCAACACCGCTAAGAAGGTACGACCAGTCATCAGCCCCAACTCTGAGGTCAATTACCTGACCACTCACTGTTTCACCAGTCTATCTGCCTTGATAGAAAATGTTGCTCCAGTACATAGCAAGAACAAAAGGCCCACACCCTCTGCTCCTTGGTTCAATAAATCCCTCTATGATGAAAGGAAAGAGCTAAGGGGCATATTATCAAGATCGGCGTTAAAATTATCACCGGTTTAGCGGCAGAAAACTGCCGCTAAAGCGGCGATAATGGGCTTGATAATATGCCCTGGAGAATTCCAATAGAAGCCCATGTTGACACTAGAACATGGGCTTCTATTGGAATTCTCAAGGGCATATTATCAAGCCCATTATCGCCGCTTTAGCTGCAGTTTTCTGCCGCTAAAGCGGCAATAATTTTAATGCCGTTTCTTGATAATATGCCCCCTAAGAATCCTGGAGAAGAAATGGAGACAGTCACCCTCTGTCATTATTCTTTCACACCTCCGATATGCAAGATTGCGTTACCACAAACATATCTTCAGCAAAAAATCAAATCACTTTAGAACCCTCCTCGACTCTGACAAGAACAGACCAAAGAAACTCTTTGTCTAATCAAAACCACCAGCAACCCCCAGCATCTTCAACCATCAAATCTGACACCCACCCAAGATAGCAGAAGTATTTATACAATTCTTCAATGCAAAAGTTAAATCGCTCCTTGATCATGATACACATTCAACCTCACGTTTGGTATGCAAATCCAAAGGCTCCTGGCACAGTTTTGATGTCATCACTGAAGATGCCCTCCTTAAGGACATCTTGAAAACCAAACATTCGAACCATTCTCTAGATCAGGAGTCTCTAACGGGTAGCTCTGGAGCTACTGGTAGCTCGCCAGTTCCCTCAAAGTAACTCTCAGAGATTAAGTCAATCCCAGTATCTCATTCAGAGAGGTTATGCATATTAAAGAAGGCAGCACTGCTCATCTCAAGACCTTTAGCTTGACAGCCCACTAACCTATGGAAGGGGCTAATACTGACAATCAAACACACACAATGTCAGCCTATCGGACCCGCCACATGGTCACCTTTATCCAGTTTCGAACTAAGTCACATGACGATTGGCCATGTGATCCCACGCTTTATCAGTTGCACCATGTGTGTGAACAATGGACCATGACAGAAGAATGGCAGTGGTAGCCTGAGCAGTAATCAGTGCTCACCCACCAAGTGTGAGACTGCATGAGTCGGCACGAACATGTACCAGTTGGGTGCATGATTGGCACAAGAGCTGAGGAAATCTATGATCCAGAGCAGAGAAAATTAAAAGCCTCATCTGCATTCATTTATGTGTGTGTCCCTAATAGACACTCTTGCTTCCTGGAAGCTACACCTGGTGTCAAGGACCACCATAGGTGTATGCTAGCCCCCATCGTAAGGATTTTATCTGTGGCACAATTGTGTCCGTTCATGAAATAATAGTGCCAATGGCATGATAATGGTCATCCTTAACTATTTTGGGTATTCTGGTCTAGTTATGGCATACTAGCAGCCATTATTGACATATTAACAGCATGACTGACCTACATTTAGTTATCCCTGACATAACGGTGGCTGCCGCTCCCATAATAATGGCCATGACTGATAAGATCTCCTTGTCCTTATGGTGTTCAACCTTGGTACAATTGTGTCCCTGGTATAATGGTGGGAATTATTGGGATAGTACAGGCATCCTAGGTGCTATGGTGAGCATCCATTGGTTTATGACTGTAATACCTGAGCATTCAAAGCAGTCTGTCCATGTGAGGCATTTGTATTGGTGAATACTCGATTAAACCGACAAGCTGATGTTTGGGGACTGTGGATTTCCTAAAAATGAAAACTGATATTTGGAAGACCTTTTTTTCAAACAAAGGTTTTCTTATGGAAAAATGAGTTTGTTTACCGAAAATGAAAAGTTGTATTTGATAGAAAAATATGTGTATTTTCAGAAACTGATATGCTGATGACAAAAGGTTGCTGTTGCAAAATCGTTCTGTGTGCCCTGTGCACCTCGATTTTTTGCTGACTGTTACTGGTGGTAACTGACTCTGACTGTCCCCGGGCTTTGTCTAACCAGGCCTAGGGCCAGTGCTATCAATCAATCAGGAGTTTGTTAAGCGCGACTATTCACCCGTGAGGGTCTCAAGGCGCTAGGGGTAGGGGGGTGCAGGTTCCATTCCATTAAGGAGGGGGATTGTCGAAGAGCCAGGTTTTGAGGTTTCTTGCGAAGATGGGGAGCGATGTTGTCTGTCTGAGGTGGAGCGGAAGGGTGTTCCAGGCTTTGGCCGCGAGGAAGGAGAAGGAGCGGCCTCCTGATCTGGTCTTTCTGGTGCGTGGGACCACGGCGTAGGAGAGCTGGGCTGATCGTAGGGTCCTTTGGGGTGCGTCGAATTTGAGTCGGCTGTTCAGGTATGCTGGTCCGGTGCCGTGGAGGGCCTTGTGTGCGTGGGTGAGTATCTTGAAGGTGATTCTCGCCTCGACGGGGAGCCAGTGGAGTGTGCGCAGGTGCTGGGAGATGTGGCAGTGTTTTGGCAGGTTGAGGACCAGTCTTGCGGCGGCGTGCTGGATGTTCTGTAGCTTGCGGGTGAGGTTTTTGTTAATTCCGGCGTAGAGTGTGTTGCCGTAGTCGAGTCTGCTGGTGACCAGGGCGTGAATGACGGTCTTTCTGTGTTCGAGGGGGATCCATTTGAAGGTCTTGCGAAGGAGGCGGAGGGTGTGGAAGCAGGAAGACGAGACGGATTTGCTCTGGCGGTCCATTTTGAGCTCGGAGTCCAGGATGATTCCCAGGTTGCGTGCGTGATCCGTGGGGGTTGGCGGGTTTCCGAGGGCGGGGGGCCACCAGGTGTCGCTCCAGGCGTCGGGGTTTGGGCCCATGATGAGTACTTCTGTTTTGTTGGTGTTTAGTTGTAGGCAGCTGTTTTTCATCCATTTGGCGACGGCTTCCATGCCTTCTCGAAAGTTGTGTCTGACGGTGTTGGGTTCGTTGGATAGGGAGAGGATGAGTTGGGTGTCGCCTTCGTATGACACAATGTTTAGTCCGTAGGTTCCTACAATGGGGGCGAGTGGAGCCATGTAAACGTTGAAGAGCGTCGGGCTGAGGGAGGAGCCCGGGGGACTCCGCAGGTGGTCGGTGTAGGGTCTGAGAGGAAAGGGGGGAGTCTGATCCGCTGCGTTCTGCTGGAGAGGAAGGAGCGGATCCAGTCGAGGGCCTTATCCTGGATTCCTGCGTCGTGGAGTCTGCGTATTAGGGTGCGGTGAGAGACTGTTTCGAACGCCCCTGAGAGGTCGAGGAGGATGAGGGCTACTGTTTCTCCTTTGTCTAGTAGGGTGCGGATGTCGTCTGTTGTGGCGAGGAGGGCGGTTTCCGTACTGTGGTTTTTTCTGAAGCCGGATTGGGAGGGGTCGAGGATGTTATGCTCTTCGATGAATGTGGCGAGTTGGCTGTTGATGGCTTTCTCGATGACTTTCGCTGGGAACGGGAGCAGGGAGATGGGTCTGTAGTTTTTGAGGTTGGTGAGGTCCGCTGAGGGTTTCTTCAGGAGGGGGTTGACCTCGGCGTGTTTCCAGTCATCGGGGAACGAGGCGGTCGCCAGGGAGCGGTTGATGGTGTGGCGGAGCATGGGTGCGATGGTATCGGCGGCTCTGCTGAAGATGTGGTGGGGGCAGGGGTCCGTGGGGGCCCCTGAGTGGATTGACTTCATTGTCTTCAGTGTGTCTTCGGTGGTGAGGGCTGTCCAGTTGTCAATCGCTGGTTTTCGGGTGTCGGAGGTGGTTGGTGAGGGTTCAGTGTGTTGGTTGTCTTCGTCGAAGTTGTCATAGATGCTCTTGATTTTGTGGTGGAAAAAGGTGCTGAGTTTGTCGCAGAGGTCTTGTGAGGGAGGGATGTCGGTAGACTTGCTAGTGGGTTGGGCGAACTCCTTGATGATGTTGAAGAGTTCCTTGCTGTTGTGCGCGTGGGTGGAGATTCTGTCTTCAATCGCTTTTTTCCTCGTTTCTCTGATGAGTTGGTGGTGGGCGTTGGTGGCGGCTCTGAAGTTGTCGTGGGCTTCTGTGGATTTGGTGTTCCTCCAGGCCTTTTCGAGGCGGCGGCAAGTGCGTCTGGACTCTCGAAGTTCGGTGGTGAACCATCTGGCTTTCATGGCGCGGGTATTGTTGTTTTTCTTGAGGGGGGCTATGGTGTTGGCGCTGTCCGAGATCCATCTATGCAGGGTTGAAAACAGGGTTGAAAACAGAGTGAAAACACACACATTCATTAGGGTACACTACATGTAGGGCACACCTATAATAGTATATAATAGGGCATGGCAGTTTAGAGGCCAGCAGCCTTTGTTGCACTTACATGTGTGCACTGCTGAAAGCCTGAGGTCATTTTAAAAGCAGCCCAGTGATGTGAGCACTGCTTTTAAATGTAAATTGTGCCCAAACCCAACTTTGGTCGTAGAGGCACTTAAAAAGTGATAAACTACAATAATCTGGTGTATTACATACCCCCAGAGTCTCCCCTAGGTGTCCCAGGGGTGTGGGGGTCATGTAATTATTAGGAAGGGCCTTATAAAAGATGTTTTATATGCCCTGGGGATAGAGAAATTGCATATTTCACTTTCCCTATTGTAGTAAAGTGCCTCCCAAAATCAACTTTGGGCCTAGGAGCACTGTGGAGTGAGGATCTACACTAGGTCTGCATATTCAGGACCCCTAAAGTCTCCCCTAGGTATCCTGGAGTGGGGGTCCTGTAACTATAAGCAGGGGCCTTATAAAAGATGTTTCATATGCCCTGATGATGTAGAAATTGCCCATTGCAGTTTCCAATTGTAGATGCCTAGCCCCATAGGATAACATGCCAATAGTTTATGAATGCATAAATATTGCTAGGAGTTAAATAAAATATAATTCAGGGACTTAGGAGAATGGTATTGATAAATCCAACAATATGCCATTGTTGAATTTATCCTACAGTATACAGAAAAAAAGTTATACGACTTTCTTGTCTGTAAGCCAAAATTCAGCTTTCTTGTGATCTTGCCTGATTGGTCAGAGTTAACAGGATTAGCCAGGCTGCTTTGATGAAGTGATAAGTGGCTCACCCAGGGAGAGACTATCTGTTGGAGAGAGCTCTTCCTCACAGGAATGCCAGAGCAGGGGGGAGGGGTCGTAAAGCATGAATCTTCAAAGGAAGAATAGGGCAAGCAGGGAATGCCAGGTCCCTCTACCCCATCCCATATGACCCAGTCAGATAGCAGGTTTAAGGCAGGGATCTGCAGATGTTAGGGGGAGGACAGCTATGGAAATGAGCCATACTCGAGGTTGGTTTGGCTAGTTCTTACTCCTCTGCTGTGATTTCAGCCATACTGAATTTTGGAGCAATAGTGCTTTCTGTGAGAAGATTATGCCATACTTTGGAGGAAGTGGTCATACTCTGGGATGTTGCCCTGCACCTCATTGGACAGGAATGCTCTCCTGCTTGACCCCAGAGAACACTGAATAAATATGTGAGGAGCAGAGCATCTCAGATCTGCTGCTTGAAGCTAAGAGAAGAAGAAGCATTGCCAAGATGGAAACATGATTTGCACCATCAGGCCCTGAACTCTGACTGACTGTGCTTGCTGCATTATCGGGAACTACAGCCCTTCGGATGTACCTTGCTTCAAAAGGATTAAAGAGTGGACTCCCTGCAAGCTACAGGTTAACAGAGCTCACCTCGACCATCACCACCAAGAATCCCCTGCCTGGATTGCGTCCAGTGGATTTGTAAGTGTTTTGTCCAGGTGCATTGTGGGAATTGTGGTCCCAAACTTTCAAGGACCATCTTGGAGCTTCCAGACCCTTGGATTGCATTTTGGACACTTTGGATCTTCAAAAGGAACTTCAGGAAGAAGTTCCATAAGTTTGGAGCAACTTTGGAACAAAGCTCCATAAGGGGACCGATTCAACCACAAGAGCCTAACGGGCCACCTTCAAACGCGAGCCGGCCTGACCTGCTAGTTTGTCCCACTGAAAAGCTCTGAAGGTCTGACTTCCAATTTGGCGGAGAGCTCCCTGAAAAGCAAGTTGGCGAACCCTCACAGAATCCAGCCTGGTGAAGAGCATCGAGGGACCCCGGCAGAAAAAGCTCCAGAAAAGTTTCTAAGTCCGAATGGTAAAATTCTGACCGAGGCCTACCGCAAGGGGTCTCCGAGCAGGGCTCCATTGCGGTCAGCCTGAAACATTGACTTTGTCCTGGTCAAGAGCGATCAGATATCCCAAAGTGGCACTATAGGTTCCTAAGTGCTATATAGTGTTAAATCTTTAAAAATTAAAATCTCCAGTTTCCTACTTTGGTTTTTTGTGGTTTCTGTGTCCTTTTGAAGATACAAATATTTCCTATTTCTATAAATTGGTGTTGGATTTTTATTGTGTGTTCAAATGCTTTACATACCTGTCTCCTAAGTTGAGCCTTCCTGCTCGCAGCCAAGCTACCAAGGGTTGAGAATGGGAATAATTTATTGAGACCTGTACTGAGCCCTAGACTGTGTTCGTGGCCTTATTGCCAGTGGTAGATGCATTTTTACCACTGCTAACAACCCACTTTCCAACAGTTTCAATTCCAAAACGCATTTAAAGTTGATAGTTGAATGATAATTCAAGCTGAATTGGGAAGATGTATTTGTGTGTTTGTGTCTTTTGTGCCACAAGGCATGTGAACATTTGAATGTTACTTTATTGGTCAGGTGGAGGCATTTAATATTGATAAACGTTTTCCTGGCATTTCTACTGGTAACTTCACCTGGATTACTTGGGTGGTCACTGCTGATAATCCTGATTAGGGTGGTCATGGTGTAATGTTAACACGTGTTGTCAATATTTTACAGCTATAAAATCTGCTAGTAGCTCAGGGGGACTTTCCGTGAGCTTAATTTGCAGGTGTGAGTGTAGCGAACAAGCACAATTGTCCCAAGGGGGCACAGAACTACTACGTAGAATTTTGTTCATAAAGGCCAAAAGGTACATCTACATCACAACATATCTGAGATGTTATTTTAAAGTATTGAAGCAGACCTTGCAAGTCTTCCTAAAATACATTTCTGTGACTTCAGACTCAGTGAAACAGTTGAAAAAGCCCCTCACCCCCAAAATCTCGGATACTGATTCAAGCTTCAAAGACGACGAGAGAAAACAATATATTTTTCTATTAGATTTTCCACCAGCACATGTGCATTTTTGGGGTGGCGGGCTCAATGAATTCTGGCTTAGAGAAGTGAAAGAAGTAGCTGGTGAAGGGGGAGTGTTCAATAAGTTTTACTGTCAATCAAACAAAAGTTTGTGCGATGTCATTTCATTTATGTCACCATCATGAAAATCAGTGGTTTAAAACGTGCACATTTTTTATCATATTTAGAAAAACTGGTAAGTAGGCTGAAGAAGTACGTAGCTCATACAATACCATACATCTATACATCCCATGCCATTAATATTAACCTTACTTCTACAAACACATTGCATTCTGTTACAGCTGTACAACTTCCACTGACGCAGTCAGTCAGCTAACTCATAAAAGCACAGTGAAGCACCCATTGCCTTTCCCCCCAAACGAATCTGGTGCTTTCCTGCACGGGACAGGGCTCTCCAGTGCTTCCGGACCATGCTGCTATGTCCAGGGTGGCAGTGCTTTCACCTCAACTACATGTTTTATAAAAGTTTTATAAAACATGTAACTCTTGCAGCTACTTTTACAAATTTTAGGCATTTTATATATGTTTCATAAAGCTTAAAACTTGGGTGAAGAAATCAGGTTTTGACATTCTGCACACTTTCGAGCAGCCCTTTCATATCTCTGCCTAAATGTCTCAGGGGCATATTTACAAGCCCCTATCGCCACTATAACGTCTTTTTCAGTGACGTTGTGATGGCGATAGGGGCCTTGCCTTATTTACAAGGCAGCGTTAAGCCACCTAATGTGGCTTAACGCTGCCTTGTAAATAAGGCACCCTTTCACGCTGTGTTTAGCGTGGTAGGGGAGGGCAATGGGTGTTGCGGTGGGCGTGAAAGAAAGTGCAAGAAAGTGCCATCTTTCTTGCATGGTATGCCCCCACTTTTTGCTGAATTGCTGATGTACTTTGACTGAGTGTGCCCTGGGCTCCTGCCAATCAGGTGCCCACGGCCTGTGTTCCTTCCCTAAAACTGCATTGAAGCCTAAACCCAATTGGCATCTCTGGCCACAGGTAAGCCCCTGGTAAATGGTACCCCTGGTACCCAGGGCACTGTGACCAGAGAAGGCCTCCAAGGGCTGCAGCACTTATTGTGCCACCCTTGGAGGCCCTGTAGCCTGACACACACACACACACTGCCTTTGCAGGCTGCGTGTCTTGGTGCAGAACAAAGTGAAGAGTCGACATGGCACACATCCCTGTGTGCCATGCCCACAAACCACTGCCCTGGCATACCTCAGTCACCCCTCTAGCTGGGTGCCCTATGCCAGTGGTGAGGGTACAGGCGCATGAGCACTGTGCCCCTACAGTACCCAGGTCCATTCCTGGGCACTGTAAGTGCAGTGCTGCCATTGAGAGTATATGGTGCTGGGAGTTTGTCATTACGAACTCCACAGCCCCATAATGCCTTCACTGAAGACTGGGAAGTTTGGTATCAAGCTTCTCAGCACATTAAACCCACACTGATGCCAGTGTGGGATTTAATGTAAGATGCACGACAGAGGGCAACTTAGAGTTGCCCCCTGAACCTAACCCACAATCCACGTCCTGCCTGAGAGGCTGCCTAGGCTGCCACCCAGTAGACATGTTGCTGGACCCCTGGGTAGAGAGCCATCCGCTCTCTGGGCCTGCAACAATGCACGTCCTGGGCGAGGTGCTAGGTCTCCTCCCCAGGATGGGCAGGGGAAGCTTCAAAGGCATGCCGCCTTTGTGAGCCTCCCCAGACCACTTGCTGTACTCAGCAACTGGTCCCCACCGGTTCTGGCCCCCACTCTGGCGGGAAGACCGGCGGGAAACCCCAAGTGAGGAAAGGGGGTGTGCCAGCCTCTGCCAACCCCACCCCTCAGGTGGGGGAGGCGAGGTGAAGCACATCTCCGGGCTCTCGCCATCTTGAAGATGGGGAGCCCTGCCCAATCAGGACTAGGCTCCTGCCCCCTCCCACTGGAGAGTGGCAGGATAGGGGGTGTACCCACCCCAGGGCAGGGACCCATTGGTCCCTGCCCTTTACCTACCTGTAACGCCCCTAAATTTACTATTTAGGGGCACCCTGAACCTTCCTTTCTCAGATCCCGAATCCGAAATAAGCAAGAAGAACAAGAAGAAAGAAGACCTGCCGTGCAGCTGCTAACAAGAGGGAGACACCAACTGACTTGGCCCCAGCCCTACAGGCCTGTCGACCCTCGAACCTGCTCCTGCTTAACCCCGGCGTCTCCAGTGGTCAGCAACCTCGAAAACCCCGGAGGACCTGACTGCCTTGTGACTCTAAAAGACTGGGACTCCCATGAGCAGTGGCTCTGCTCAAAGCAAGTAACAAACACCTGGTGCCAGCCAGGAACCGCGAGTCCTGCACACTCTGCACCCGCCGAGCCCGGCCTGTGCCTGAGTGGACAAAGACCACGAGGACGTCCCCCCCGGTGACTGTGACCCAGGATCCAGCACCCAAGGACCCTCCTCGACGCTCCTGACGACGCCTGCAGCCTCAGAACCAGGGACCCCTCCAACCGCGACCAGCAGAGGGTAAGATTTCCCGACGCGAAAAGACACCCCTGCACCCGGCGCCCTGCGGCCTCCTGTGCCCAACTCCGGGGTGCCTACCTATCCTCCAACTACCCAACTTACC
The DNA here is from genome assembly GCA_963921515.1 of Calotriton arnoldi. NCBI lineage: Eukaryota > Metazoa > Chordata > Amphibia > Caudata > Salamandridae > Calotriton > Calotriton arnoldi. The sequence continues at coordinate 1,652,043 of CAWUFW010001484.1, read as the reverse complement.
TCTCGAAGTGGTGGTCGCACCTGAAGAATCTCCGTCCCCGAGCTTGCAGCCTTTGTTCAACTTCCAGCTTCTCCATTGAAATACATTGAGCGCCCGACGGCTCAAAAGCACCCTGCACCCAGCCGCCCGAGTGCCCCTGGAAGTGCAGCATCTATCCTATTCTACTTCCCCACTTGCCCTGTGTAAGTGACCAGGAGCCCAGCTCCCACAGCCGCGTGGCCTGCCTGCTAGCAGCCACCAACCAAGGGCCCCCTGCCCGCCATAAGCTAACATTGGGCCTAACTCACTCTGCACCCGGCCGCCCCTGTGCCGCTGAGGGTGTACCAACTGTACCTACCTGACCCTGGGGGACCCCTGAGTGTATGCCCAGAACCTTAACTCTGCGAGTCGAGTACTTACCTGAAAGCCGATAACCTACATTTTCTCCATAGGGTAACATTGACTGGTTTACACTGAAATTTCTTCTGTCAAGTTTTGAAACTTTAAAATATTCACTAAAAATTGTACGATCAACGAAAACGAAATTACTCACCCGTTATCAGGAGAGATCCCAGTGCTGGATCTTGGTGCCTAGCACTGACCCTGAAAAGCAATTACAACTGTACTTACCGATAACTTGATTTTCCTCCATAGGATAACATTGCCTGGTTTTCTCCAGAAATTCTTCTAAGTGTCAATTTTTGAAACAAACAAATATTCCTTAAAAATCGCCTGTGTAACGAAAACGATTTCTTCCAACTGTTTACAGGAAATGCACCAGGGCTGAATCCAGGATCCAGCCCTGAATAAGAAAATCATACGCAAAGTAATTGATATTGCATTTACTTAAAATTCCCCATTGAGCTCAATGTTATAATGGTGTTTGAATTGTGTTGCCTATTGCAACAACTGTAGCTATTGCCTTTAAAAGTCTATTGTGTATTGAAAGTATATAACTAAAGCATCTCATTCTGAGAAAGTATTTTTATACCTACTTGTGGTTCTAAAATAAAACAACAATATTTTTTATATACAAAACAATTGGCCTAGAGTTCAGTTCTTGAGTGTGTGAGACCATTTGCTGACTGGGTGTGTACAACAAATGCTTTACACTGTCCTCTGATACTGCCTTACTGCTCGACCAAGCTACCACTTTGGAGAGTAAGGTTATATCTAACTTTAGCCTCTGTCAAACCTCTGGGGACTGTGGACTCTGTGCACACTGAACCTTACTTTGGTTCAGTATATACAGAGCCACTTTCTTACAGCGTTCCACTGCAACACCCATTGATTTTGATGCTGCCCACTATTTACAAGGGCAGTGAAATAGGAGGCAGCGACAAAATTAAGACCAGGGAAAATCTGGTCTTAAACAGGCGAAACAAAGAGAAATGCGGTATTTCTCCTCGTTTTTGCTGTTTCCATGTGTGCTGCCTTGTGCAGCACACATAGAAACAGCAAAAAGCCAATTATTGTTTATGTGCAGGAAGGTCCCTCTTCCTGCACATAAACAATCATTTAAAAAAAATGCCTTTTTGCAACTTCTATGTGTGCTGCACTAAGCAGCACACATTGAAGTTACAAAACGGCATTCAAAGATTGTTTATGTGCAGGAAGGCGGAACTTCCTGCACATAAACAATCTGCCCCTCAACACAAGCACCCTTGCACTATGATGCAAGGGTGCCTGCGTTGGCGCTAGGCAGCTAAAGTTAGCGCCAGCGCAGGGGGTAACACAGGGCTGCACCATATTCTAGTAAATATGGTGCAGCCCTGCGTTAGCCTTCATGGCTTAATGACACGCTTCGCCACTTTATTGTAAATATGCCCCTCAGTTCCTAGCACTGCTAAATGTAAGTGACATGCACACTTTATGCCAACAATGGCAATAATACCTCGTCAAACACAACAGACCTCGCCAAAAACCTCAGTAAATCACAAGAGGCATCTCCAAGCCTCTACCTCACCTACACATAAAGAGAGCCACTGCCTCGCCTTACATTTGCTTCACGTTGGCTGGTTTATTCCTGAGAGGCCAATGCCTGCACTCCCCTGCAACCTCCTGCACAATCATTAAGTGGTGGGTGGGTGACCCTCTGGCAGGTCTAGAACAGAGGTGGCTACCTTTAGAAGCCTTTCCAAAACTAATAATAACTGTCCAGTTAACCCATGGTGTCATGTATTTACATTGAATTCTGGTGCCTGTAATTTGCTATTTTATTATAAAGGTTAGACTACAAGTACCAGAATGCAATGGAAAATCGGCATAGGATAAGGTACTTAAACCAAACATGGTAAAACTCAGGGTGAATCCATCACTGAAATATAAGGCATATTATAACACACACTGATACTTACACATTGCTTTATTGATAGCTCATTAGGGGAGCACCATGCTTTGCAATGGCGTTGAAATAGATGTAATGTCTGAGAGAGAGTTATAAAATAGGATAGTATTGTTGCTGGTAGAGGGCAGAGCTGGCTTGCAGCAACATACTATCTCAGCCCTGGTGCTCTTTTTTTATTGCAAATTAAATAGTGGTCCGTAGTTTAAAACAGGAGTTCCCTATCGTCTGTCTCAAGCAGATACATTTGAAGCTCAGTTACCCACATTGCAATGTCTTAATGAATTTGCAAGTAAGGCCTCCAGTGGTTGGCACTCACTCTAACCTCAACATCCTGATGCGTGCACACATTGCCACTTTTCTTGTTTGCACTAGTGCTCTACACAAAATGTTGACTGATGTTTGCTGAGGTTATACTTCAGGTGTAAGTATTTTAACCCCAAATAAGAAAGGCATTTTACCCTACTTTTTGTTTACATACCATTGATGGATATGAACTGGAACTCTCCCAAGGCAACTCCTGCCTGTTTAGTTCAGACTGCCCTCTACCTTCCACCACCACGTCCTCCTCTCTCTGCCTCTTGCAGCCTCGTAGATACAGCATTCTGTCACCATATGAAGTCCTTCCTTGTGTGAAAATAAGAGTGTTGAAAAGCAAATCGAGGCCAATTAGTTGTGACTCATTGGGGCATATGCACAATAGAATGGCGGAGTGCGGTGTTACCTGCCAGGGTGCATAAACAATCACTAATAGAACATAGAAGTTGTAACTCGGACACCTTCCTGCACATAAACAATTTTACAAGGCAATTTGCTCTTTCTATGTGTGCTGTAGAATGCAGCACACATAGAAACAGCAAAAACAAGGAGAAATTAATAATTTCTCCTCGTTGTGCCGGGTTAAGACCAGGTTTTCCCTCGTCTTATTTTTGGCGCTGACTCATATTTACGTCACCCTTGTAAATAGGGGTTAGCGTCAAAAAGCAATGGGTGTTGCGGCGGAACGCCCAGAGCAACACCCATATCCCACCCCTTTCACACTAAATGCTGCCTGAATAGGGGCATTATTTAAAAGGCGGCGTAAAACCACGTTAAGTAGCTTAAGGCCGCTGTGTAAATGAGGTGTAGGACTTAACGCCCCCAGAACGTCTCAAAATCTGGCGTCCTGGTGGCGTTAAGCCCTTGTAAATATGTAAATATATGTAAATATGCCCCTTTGTTTTTTTATATCATTATTCGTCGTTGTTTAAGTAGTGCTTGCTCCTTCTCTACTTGTGCTTCATAGCAGTGTAGATCAATATAGTGTACTATTAAGCAGTGTAGATAAATCTTTGTAGTATTACAACGTTCAAGTTTTTGGCCTCGGATAGGTGGAAGGCGAAGGTGTTTACAGATGGATTTTATGCTTTCCACCTGGCGAAGCTTCTTTCTTTTAACTTTTCCCCACCCTTGGTCTGTCACAGGGCAGGGTAGGGTGGGGTTAACCATGAGGCTTGCTGACCTGTGATTGATGTGTAGCCGTGGCCGCTGCAGAGCTGAAGCCCACGCGGCCAGGGCTAACTTTATTGGTGGGGAAGGCCTCCGGGCTATGAGCTTGTTTGCCTGGCAAATCTAGGGTTACTGGTGCATGTTCACAGTACAAGATTTGTGCCTGCCATAACCAGTGGCGGCGGGCACGGCTCGCGAATGGCAGGGGGGGACAATGTAAAAAAAAAATTAAAACAATAAAAGCTTAGCTTGCCGCCGGGTCCCGCCTCTCGCATGCAGCGTTGTGATTGGTAAGCACCCAGGCTCCCCTGACCAATCACAATGCTGCAATGCAGCGTTATGTTCGGTCTGAGCTCCTTGGTTCGATGCTTAGCCAGGGAATGGGGGTCTGGGCATGTTCTCCACGCAGGCTGTAATGCAGGCTTCGTGGAGAACATGGAAAGTGAGCATGAGGGCCGGGCAAAAAGTCATGTACACTTAGGAGTGGCCAAAACACTCCTCCCCTGCCCTGCTTTGAGAGCAGAGCAGCCTTGCCCGCCCGCCAAGCAGCACAGAAACATAAAATGATAATAACTCAAAGTTATTATCATTTTATGTTTCCTTTATTTGCACTGCTTAAAAGCATTGGGGCGACGCTCCTCCGCCATAGCGTAAGAGTCGCCACTGGCCATAACCCTGACTTCTGAGTACTGCCTGATGTCAATGTCTTTGTAACAGACAGCCTGAGGCAGTTTACTGGCAGAACTTTTGTCTCCTAATCATAAAACAACTAGGGGCCCATGTAAATGAGCCACCACGGCTCCTTTTCATGCAATGCAGCACATCAACTTTGTTTGCTGCCTTGCGTTGTGTGAATAATTAGTAAGTTTTCGCCCAGGTCTTTTGATGCAGTTGCTTCAGACTTGAGTAGAAACTCTATTAACAACAAGCATTGGAAATTCAATCGGTCTCACATTTGTTTGAGTTAGAGTTATTGGTCTTGTAAATGGCAATGTTTTTTACTTATGTGTAATGGAGTCTACGTATGTGGGGTGTAGTGGAATTATGTGGGTTGGACTGAATTAGTTTGTTGTGTAATTGTGTGGCGTGAAATTGTGTGGAGTGGATTTGTGAATAGTAATTATGTGGGATTGAGTGTAGTGGAATTATGTGGAGCAGGATAGTGTGTTTTGTAGTGCAATTTTGTTGAATGGTATTTTGTGTTGTGGAGTTTCATTATGTGGTGTGTTTTTGAATTTTGTGGCAGGATGTGGAATTGTGGTGTGGATTGGATGTATGTAGTGTGTTGTGAAATTTTATTGTTGAGTTGTATTATGTGGTTTGGTGTTGAATTATGTGGTGTGGATTGGAAATGTGTGAAATTGAATTGTGTGGTGTGGAACTGTGTGGATAGCTTTGCGGTGTGAAACTGTGTGGATAGCTTAGCGTTATTGGTTACAAAAAAGAACAAATAGGTAGGAGCTAAGCTCCAGATCTGTGTGTTTGGGTGTTAAAAAAAGAGAGCCAGAGCTCTTGATGCTGTAAATGTAAAAGTTTCTTACCTATGTGTTATGAATTGGAGTGGATGTATGTGGTGTGTAGTGGAATTATGTGAGTTGGATTGGAATTGTTAGATGTGGCATTATGTGGTGTGGAATTGTGTGGTGTGGAGTGGATTTGTGTAGTTGAATTATGTTGACGGTGTGCAGTTGTATTATGTGGATAGTAACTATGTGTTTTTGTGTCTATTGGGGAATTATGTGGAGTTGGATTGTGTGTAATGGAGTGTTAATATGTGGAATGGTGTTTTGTATTGTGGAGTGTTATGTAGTGGAGTTTAATTATGTGGTGTGCTGTTGGATTTTGTGGTCTGATGTTGAATTGTGTGTTGTAAATTGGATATATGTGGTGTGTAATGGAATTGTGTTCTGGAGTGGAATAATGTGGTTTTGTGTTGAATTATGTGGTGTGGAATGGATTTGTGTGGAGCTGAATAGTGTGGCATGGAACAGTGTGGTGTTGAGTGAAATTATGTTGAGTGGACCAGTTGGGTAACGTGGACATTTGTTGCTCACTCACTATGATCATACACATGGTGTTTCCAGCCCTGGGCTTTAGAGTGACAACCTAACGCATTCTGGATCTTGAAGTCCTGGTTTAAACTTTACTCATACCATAGGTTTGTAGGTGATGAGCCCAGCCCCTATTGTAGCTGCTAAACAAAGCTGTTAAGACAGCCTTTCATCAGTAATCAGCTTTTCAACTAATACAAGAGTGCTACCCTAAGTACTGTCCCTTAGACCCTGAGACTGAATTGGCATCCCTGTGAGATACTACAATTTAGGTATATGCTATGGCTCTGCCAGATGACGTCATTGTAGTAAATAAAATGTGCTGATGGGGCAATAATTCCCACTTTTATGTATATTTATGTACAGACCCCTCAGAGTTCACAGCTGCAGAAGAGCCATTTATGGGTCTTTCACTAAGGCAGATATGAATGAGACCCAGGCTGAACCATCAAGTTTGAAGAATTATCCATAGTTCCAAGGAATTTATAAACTTAGGGGCATATTCTCAAGAACGTGCGATAATCATCGCCAAAATAGGTTAACGCAAGTTTTCTATATCACCATCTATCACGGGAAAATAACCCTGTGTTAACGTGGCATTCACAACACGGCGGTAACATGCAATAGTACCCCGATAACACGTCAAATGTCCGCGATAACATTACCGGGACGGCGATGAAAATCCAAACCTGAACGCGAAAAAAGTTGCGATGGGCCCAACCGCGATAAGACAATCAGCGAAAAGCAGCACCAGGCCTGCAAATCACACATGTCAGGTGGGAAAAATCACTACAAAAACAGAAAAAATAAATAAACCAACAAAAACCGAACTACAGCGAAGCACAATGGAGGCAGCCGGAGCAGGGACAGAGGACAGCCAGAACCCCACAAGCCCCACGGATGACCAGCCTGGGACCTCGGGGACAGGGAAGGGCAAGGACAAGAAGAAGAGGAAGACGCGGTTCAGTCCGCAGGAAAACAGGATCCTGATCACAGAGGTGGTAGAACACCATCAACAACTGTTCGTCACCTCCACTGTGTCATTGGCAACAAAAAATGGAATATGGCAGTCCATCCTGGACAAGGTGAATGCAGTCGGAGTGCTGAGGAGGACAATGGAAGAGCTCAAGAGGCGCTGGAATGATGTGAAGTGCAAAACCAAGCTGAAACTCGGCAACAACCAGAAGGCAGCAATGCAGACTGGAGGTGGGAGTCCAGCGCCACAGGAGGAGCTGGATGAGATGGAGGAAATGGTGTCCACAGTCATCAGTGTTTAGACGGTGGCAGGAGTTGGGGCACCGGACACTGCTCAACATGACCTGACACAACAGCAACAGGGTGAGTAACCACCAGGGACTGGGGGAACGGGGGGAGATGGGCACAATGGTACACATGCACAATCAAGTATAGCACAGTGCACTCCCACAATGACTCTGGATTATGTCCCTGATCTCCTTGGCATACTGCAGCACACATAGAAACAGCAAGTAGGCCCCCGTCCACAATGTGCACAGAGGGGGCTCTTTCCACACATCACTGATCTCACAACAAACCCATGCACATGTGCTGAACCCAGCAAAGCGGCGTGTCTGTGAGCCACACTGACAATGCAAGTGACACTGCATGACGAATAGCATGGCTGCAGTCAATATATCATGACATGTTGCACGCCACCACACTGAGGTGGCTGAGTGTGGACCACATCCGTAAAGGAGCAGGTCACACTCTGACACATCCACGTGCACAAACAACCCCTGACCTCAACAACACAACTGCGGACAAACCATGCCCCACAGTCCCAACTACCACCAAGAGCCCAATTTCCCTAAGAATGCAACATCTCAGCACTGTAGAAGCACAGAATTCAAAGGCACACCGCCTGAAAGGGATAAGGGCCAGCCAAATCAGAGCTGCAGGGGCGACTCTCCCAAAATGCAGCACACACACATAACATTCAGAGCACATCACCACTGACAACAATGTGGTATAAACTGCAACACGTACACAGCAGAACAGAGGACACAACTGGTGCCACTTGTGTGTAAAAACTGGTCAATCACATTTGGCATAGCAGGGAAATGTGAGATGATAATGTACAAGTACAAACACACATCCGTGATGTCGTCGAAATGTCCACTGTCACGCATCAAATAGGCAGCTCCTTCCAAACAGTCACAATGTACATCGTCATGCAGTTTGTATGTAAACCTGTACAATGCGTCAACAACATACATGTGAACACAATGTTAAACTGCATCTCCCCATCATATTGCAGAGGGAGAACCAACACCTCCTGCAGAGCAGACCCAACAGCTCTTCACTGATGACGAAGAGGACCTCCACACCTTCGACACCGACGCCCTCCAAGAGTTCATGGACAGCTACGGCACCTCACCTCCAGGAGCAGGGCAGCCCAGCTGCATCGAGGAGACCCCACCCCCTGCACAGACCACACAGCAGGAAGCACCCACCACCACGGCTGTCTCCCAGGACCCCCACGACCAACACATGGCCTTTCAACGCCATGTGTTAGAGGTCCAGGAGAAGTTGGCTGATCAGGTGCGGGTGGGGTTCGACCTCATGGCAGCCAAACTTGATGCCATACATGGGTGTCTGAGTACCATCAGGGACCACTTACAGTCCCTAACGGACACCAACAGTCCGCTCCATGCTCTCCAACGATCCATGGCTGACATCGCTGGAGTCATGATACTGAGACAAGAACAACTGTCCAGTCAGAGTGGCTCCAGCGATGTCATCCGGGAGTTGGGACAGATGCGGGGGCTCATGGAGAACATGGAGCAGATGACGGTGGAAAGAATAGCTGCCACGGCTGCACACCAGCTAGATGTGGCTGGGACCTTCCATGCCCTGCAGCACATCGTCATGGCATTGCTGCCTCAAGGCCTTGCACAGTTGAATGCTGCTGCTGCTTCTACATCCACATCTCCGCCCCCTGATGTGTCAGTGCCTCACAGTGCGGCAGGCAATCCATCACCACCCACGTGTGAGGCACATGTGACATCAGAGGACGAAGATGCGGGTGAATCAACCTTACTGGTAAGGAGGAGGCAGTAGCATTCATCTCCGCCATATGGCCTGTTTCTGCTTGGTTCTGCCCTTTGCATCATCACCTTCCACTGTCCCCCGATACACTCTACGACACTCACCTTGGACCTCGACATGGACTGCCATTTTCTGTGTGGTTACCAATGACACAGCGATCAGACTGCGGACTGAACTCTTCCCCTTCTGATGTACTTGTCATTCCCTGAAGGACTCTGGCTGGCCCTCCACGGGCCAATAATGTGAAGTGGGGTTTGCATGGCCTTGTACTGCTCCAGCTGCAAAACTCCACTGGATGTGAATTAAACATTCAGATTCACACAGATGTGTCATGTCTATGATCATTCAAGTATGAAAGTATGGATGAATGTAGGGGCTGTGATTCCTACTTACATCCATGTTGCCCATGTAGTGGAACTTGAGTCACAGGGTGCCACATTGCCGATTGCGGTCCGGGTGGTGCCGACACTACAACAGATACACACGCATCAGTTACTGCCTTGTCCAGCCCAGAACTGAACCACGCCCAGAGCCCCGGGCTCATTGTTCACACCCCTACGCTGGACTGGCATACGCCAGCCCACTCCGCTTACGCTTACAGGGGGGGACGTCAAAGCTACATGTCCCAGGTCTTCCCTGTAGTGATCTGCTGATCACTGGTCTTGTTGTCAGCATGCCACAGCCACTCCCTGAGGGCTGGTGTACACCCACACCACACCCATCCAGCACCGGCGTCACAGGACATGTGACCCTGCCAATAAAAGGGGCCTACCACATCACATCACCCACTGCCGGAGGTGACATGATGGCACCCGCACCACGAGACTCAATCATGAAGGGGCCATGACCTGTGGTGCACTGAGTTGGTGGCACCCGCTGCACTGCGGCCCGCATGGGCCTACCCCCACGTGACGATGACTTGCGTTGCACAGGGTTAGTGGCACCCGCTGCACTGCGGCTGGCAGGGGCCTACCGCCACGTGACGATGACTTGCGTTGCACAGGGTTAGTGTTACCCGCTGCACTGCGGCTGGCAGGGGCCTACCGCCACGTGACGATGACTTGCATTGCACAGGGTTAGTGGCACCCGCTGCACTGCGGCTGGCAGGGGCCTACCGCCACGTGATGATGACTTGCGTTGCACAGGGTTAGTGGCACCTGAAGAGCTGAGCGGGTGTGCAGACTGCGATGATGCGTTGGCCTCAATACGGCGTCCAGCGAATCAAGACTCAAATTGAACAGTGTGCCCTGCTGGACCGCAGTGTACACGCAGGCAGCAGGCAGCACACACATGACTCCGCGATGCGGTGCCCCAGGGTGCGCTGGGGGCCTGTGGCATGGAATCCAGCGATCGGCTGAGGAGGATGCACCGGCACGTGGTGGGCCCTCTTGGAGACACGCCGGTGGCGGCAGGTGAGCATTGAGGCCTGGGTGCGCAGGGGCAGCCAGTCATTGCTGGGCGGAGGACCGTTCTGGGGACCTGGGCTGTGGTGCATCAGGCGCACAGGATCGCCCAGGCACCACTGGTCACGGCGGCGGACTCGTGGCTGGGTGGGGGGCGCCGCCCTTGCTGACAAGGCCCTGCATGCGATGTTCGTGATGTGCGCGGGTTGGTTTGTGACGTAGCCACCTCGTCTCCAGTGTGAATGTGCCCGTTGAAGGTGGTCGGCCACGTGTGTGTAGGCCTATGGGCAGGTTGTGGCGGAGACTGAGACACACGCAGTAGTCACTTTGGTGGTGTATTCGTGATGTGTGCATTCTCACAGTTGTGATTTGGGGTATTGTGGAGTTGAGGTGTGTGGTGTGTTCAGTTGGTACTTGCCAATAGGCAGTGCATTTCCATGGGGGCCATCCTCAAAGCGCTGGTTGGCGGCGGACTTGCAGACATGTGGGGATCATGCACACTTCCTGGGGTATTTGCGACGACATTGGTGGACAGGCCACGGTGGTCCACTTTTGTATGCACAGTGATGGCATGCATGTGGTTGCTGTTGCGGTGATTGTGTGCAGTGTCGGCAGGGGGTACAAGTCATACACGTGTGCTGTGAATTGCCCCCAACACGTGCGTGACGCCAGCTATGGCGTAGTTCCCTTGCGTGGTCTCAAGATGTTTCTGCGCAGTGCGGGGGGTTTGAGGGGCAGGGGTATCAAGCTGACACACACCGTGATGCTTTCAGGTGTGATAAGTCCTGCATGATATGACCATAGCAGCAGGTCGTGTGGTCGTTCCCTTCCTCTTCATTGCTACGATGGTTACGGCCACACGTAGCTCTGTTTAACCCTGGGCGTAGTAGTTTGTGCTACTACGCAAATTGTAACACAGGAGTGCAAAAACTGTGCTAATTGACTTAGCGTAGCAGCAAAATTATCAACACCTACAAATGCTTTGGTAAAGCAAATTTACATGATAAAAAGCACATAACCAATGCACAAAAATAAACTTTGAAGATAAAATTATCAGCCAATCAGAGAGGTGATGATTTTGTGGTCCCCCCTAACCTAGGGAGAGGACCAAGCAGATGCCTTGAACACAAAGAGCATATCATGCTGAACGATTCAGTGGTGGTCCCTTCCTCCTAGGACCACCCCAAGCACAGTTATGGGCAAAAATACAATCCCAACCAAAGGCCCTGCAAAGCATTATGGGATGAGATTAGTAGTGGGCAGTGAATATTATAGTGTCCAATATCAAAATAATTCTACAAAGAGCTGCAGTTCAACTAGTCGTTACTAGATGTCCCTCACGAGTCAAATGCAAAAGCATTGAAACCCTTTCATGAAGCTTTTGCATTTGACTCGTGAGGGACATCTAGTAACGACTAGTGGAACTGCAGCTCTTTGTAGAATTATTTTGATATTGGATACTATAATATTCACTGCCCACTGCTAATCTCGTCCCATAATGCTTTGCAGGGCCTTTGGTTGGGATTGTATTTTTGCCAATAACTGTGCTTGGGGTGGTCCTAAGAGGATGGGACCACCACCGAATCGTTCAACAAGATGTGCTTTTTGTTTTCAAGGCATCGGCTTGGTTCTCCCCCTAGGTTAGGGAGGATCCTAAAATCATCACCTCTCTCACTGCGTGCGAATTTATTGTTTTTGCTTCTGTGGAATGATTATATGCATTTTAGCATATAAAGACCAAGTATAGCTTGGTTACTGCTGAAGTGTTAGAGGTGATTCTTGATCCCTGAAGGGCTGGGCCTGTGGAGTCATGTTGTGTCACTAGGGGTGAAGGTGAGCCGGAGATCAAGACTTCCTGTTTCACTAATCCTGTGGATTTGGGCCTTTTGCCTGGGACAAGGCTGACACTCCTGGGTGAAGTGGACAGGCTGTCACTAGAGAATGGTTGCTAGGGAATTCCTCAGGTGCTGAGGACGGGCCTGTGACTCCTTACTTGTCTGGGATCTGGCTGAAGCCTCAAGCCAGTGGGAGACCTATGGGGCTTTCTCTGAGTAGGAGCCTGCAGCTGCTGAACGTGCAGATACCGCAGGAGATCAGCTGGCCCGGACGGGTTGCAACCAGCTGGCCCAATCCGCTATTCCATTCACGAGGAGGTACCACGGCTACATTGTTGCAGCAGAGGCGTTCTCGTACAGAGAGCCCCCGCTGGGGGGAGTGTGGTGCTCTTCGGCACAGAACTGTTACACCTCCTGTCGAAGAGGTAAGACTGAGACATTGTTTCCATTTTTTCGCGCTGAGACAGGAGCTGCAGAGAGGACTCGGAGGTGGGGGCTCTGCCCTCCTCCTCGCACAGCTTTTCACCTGCTTCTTCACAGCTGTGAGCTGCAGCACGTCTCTGTCCTCTGCTCCCTGCTCCCTCCTCCCCCCTCCCTTCCAGAGACAGAGGCTTAGGCGGAGCAAGGTGGCAGCCTTCCTTGATTTAACCCCACGACTGCCCTTTCTGTCTTTAATACTGCCACTTACGTGGCGCATGGTGTGACTGCTAGAGGTCTCCATTATGGCCTCATATTCCAGCATGGCGGGTAATACCTGTGCCTTTGATTTTGTGCCAAACACTGTGCGAGTTGAAGTAAGTGAAGTGCACCGCAAGGAGAATTTTTTTTTATTTCTAGTGGATGAGATTATTAAGAAGGAATGTAGCATTGCAGAACGTGCTGTGGAGTGTATACAGGATTTTTCTACCAGAGGCATTTATGATGTGACTTTCTCGAGTGACTCTATTTGTCAGAGTTTTTTGCAACATATGGCAAATCGTACAGACAGCAGGTCTTTCAGTGGCCTTACTGTTACTTCCATGTCTGCCCCAAAGGAAGTTATTCTTGTGGTACACATGTACAACCCATATACTGATCCAAAGTTGATTCAGGTGTTTTTGGAACGTTACTGCAGTACCATCAGGGGTGGGCAAAAAATAAAAAACATTTGTGGAATATGGAATGGGAAAAGGAAGTATACAGTCACGTTTAAGAAAGACCCAACTGGTATACAGGGCTTGGCGCACCCCCCACAGACTTTCTCCCTGGGGGCAAATAAGGGATTTTTGATGTATTCAGGACAGCCCCTATTCTGCAGACTTTGCCAGCAATTTGGCCATGCTAAAGAACAGTGCTCCGGCATGGTTTGCAGGAATTGTGGGGGTGCAGATCATAAAGCGCAAGCCTGTGTGGTCCCAAAAAAATGTAACCTATGTGGCAGTACAGAACATCTGTTTAAGACCTGCCCTAAAGGGAAGTTTTCCTATGCTTCGGTTGCCCGTGCGCAGGGCCTTCCCCCCCCCCATCTGCACCACGCGCTGCAGCGGCCATCTCTGATGCAGGCCAGGATGTTACTGACTCTGAGATTTTGGGGGTTATAGATGGCATAGAGATTCGGAGATGCAGGGTGTCTCAGGAGAATGATGAGGAAAATGATGAGGAGTATGGGGAGGACCCCTCGCCAGAAATAGACCCCGATTTACAGTCCCAACAGGCAGAGGAAACAGAGGCAGAACGTGCTGAAACCCTGCGCCTTAAACAGGAGGCGTTGGATAGAAAGGCGCGGCGTGCTGGTCTATCACCAACTGAGTCAGTTCCAGCCCCCTCTCCGGGTACTGACCAGGCACCCTCCACTTCTGAGGATTCACTTACGGTGGTGCCTGAGACAATCTTTTCGGTTATTTCCCCAACTGTGCAGCCAGCTCCTAAACAGCAGCGGTTGGTTAAGGCAGCGAAAAAAGCAGCAAAATCCCCAGTTTTGAAAGTAGGCCCTCCTGCTGTGGACAAGAGTCATGACAAAGAAATGGATCATAGTGGGTGGTCTACTTATACCTCAAATAAGAGAAAATCACGTACCTCTAAACAAGTAGCAGATCCCTCTTTTCTCACAGGTTCTAAGCATCGTCCTTCCTCTCTGGATCGCTTGTCTAGAGGGGGAAGGTTTGATGCCTTATTAAGCCTCTCTGATTCAGAGGAGGCATATCAGGAGGTCGCCCAGGTTCTGGAAATCACAGATAGTCCACTTCTTGATTTGGAGAGCACGCCGAACTTGGAGGCCCTTTTTTCGGTGTCCACTCTCCAGGGTTCTGAAGAGGTTTATACGGCTGGATGTGATGGTTCTGGGGAACATGTTACAAATTAAGCAGTATGGCAGTTTTTTTCCTTTTCATTGCCATGGCCATATCCCTAGCCTCTTGTAATGTGAGAGGTTTGGGGACAGCATTGCGTAGGACGACAGTCCTTGATTATTTTGGGAATACGAATTTCGATGTTATTTGTTTACAAGAATGTTATCTTTCTTATCAACCAAAATATTTTTCTTTTCAGCAATATTGGCCCTATGGGCCCTCGGCATGGTCTGGGGGCACTAACAGGAATGATGGTATAGTAGTTCTTTTTAAGCATAAACATTGGCAGATCACAGACGAAAAAATACTGTGGCCAGGGAGAGCTATATTGCTGTCCGAGTTAATGGATGGCCTCCCTTTCAAATTGTGTGCTGTGTATGCTCCTGCTACCAAGCCAGAGAGAGAACAGTTGTTTCAAGTTATCAAATCTTTTCTTGCAGGTGCCACGCCAACCCTTCTGGTGGGGGATTTTAATTGCATTTTGCATTCTAAGGATAGGCAGGGTGCACAGGCGACTTGCACACTGAATGTGACTTCTAAACTGTTGTCATCTCTCATTCATGATTTAGAACTCTATGACACTTACAGGAAACACCATCCTCCTGGTACAGGCTTTACGTGGGAGGCAGATCATGGAAACGCCCGCTCCCGCTTGGACTTTGTGTTTGCATCCAAAACTTTGAGCGCAGATAAATGCAGTCTTACACCAGTCCCATTTTCGGATCATCATATTCTGGCTGTCTGGTTCACGACACCAGGCCGGCCTCAAAGGGACCCTGGCTTTTGGAAATTAAATAATGAGCTCCTTCAAGACGAAAGCATTACATCAAACACTATCATACATGGGAAAGACAGAAAAACAGGTTTCTAAATAAGTACAAATGTAAGCTACGTGAAGTAAACATTTTGAACTACACGTAGCTATGCAAATTGCGTAGCTGTGTGCTTGACTGCACTGTACAGTAATTGCCAAAGACATCTTGCACAGTACAAGTTAAGATAAAATAAAGTTCTCTGTTTTTATATGCTAATAATGCATATAGTCATTTAAGCAGTGAGAGAGGTGATGATTTTGGGATCCTCCCTAACCTAGGGAGAGAACCAAGCAGATGCCTTGAAAACAAAAAGCACATCTTTTGAACGATTCAGTGGTGGTCCCATCCTCTTAGGACCACCCCAAGCACAGTTATTGGCAAAAATACAATCCCAACCAAAGGCCCTGCAAAGCATTATGGGACAAGATTAGCAGTGGGCAGTGAATATTATAGTATCCAATATCAAAATAATTCTACAAAGAGCTGCAGTTCCACTAGTCGTTACTAGATGTCCCTCACGAGTCAAATGCAAAAGCTTCATGAAAGGGTTTCAATGCTTTTGCATTTGACTCGTGAGGGACATCTAGTAACGACTAGTGGAACTGCAGCTTGATGTATTAATAATTTCAATGCTTTTGCATTTGACTCTTGACAACTTAGGGCGAACAAAGCACAGGGTCAGACTGATTTGCATATGGCCATGTCTGAACTGGGGTGGTGGAGTGAGCTAAAGAATGATGATGGATTAAACCCAGATCTGTTGACTGGGGGTGAGTGTTTGATTGGCTCAAACGTTCCGTCCATCATCCCCTTTTGTATCGCTACACAGACAGATAGCAGAGGAACATATTACTCAGGCTTTTCAAGTGAGCAGGCGACTTCTCTGAATGGTTGTCAGCAATTCAATTCCTACTAGGAGGGGCAACAGGAGGCGGTGGAGGTCACTGACAATAGAGCTTCATGATAAAATCATGCTTCTGTGGTTTAGCAGTACAACAAGGCCTCATAATATGGCAAACAATTTGTTAATCTTCTTTCCGCACCTGCAGGGTCCTCAGAAGCCCGAGACCCATGGAAGAATGCCCTGCCTAGTCCCCATTTCTGAAGGCCCGGCCTCCAAAGTGCATGAAAGCTCGAGGGCTAATATTCTACACTTTGGGAGACTGGGCGTATGGAGGTGCACACGTCCAAACCTAAATTGCAAAACATGCTTTTATTAGCAAACATTTTGAAATCCAGCTTTATTCTGCAACATAGAAGTGCAAGCGGTTCGGAAAGAAGGCATCGGAACAGATTGGTGATCTGGGCGTTCATCGCTCACAGGAAGGAATACTTCAACTGCTGATGAATTGTGCTACCATCCCTACAGTGTTGTGGGGCAACATTACTAGTCCAATTTCACAGTTAGGAATTAATGAAACTTGTGCTGCAGCTATGACATCCGAGCATTCAGATGCTTGGTGCAAACATTCTTTACCACATAAATATGAAAGCAGAGTTCTGGATGTGGGAATATATATCTAAGAGATCAACAGCAATAAATATACAAAAGGCAACTTTTTATTTCCCAGTGAGAGATTTCCGTTGTAAAGTCTTATTTTTGGTTTGCAGCAAAAGTGGGAGAGAGATAAACGTGCAGGGGCTTGAAACAAAGAATACTGAAACCTCAGCGGCACACCAGTTCCAATGGCTAGATTCAGAGTGTTCCAAAGTGGCTCCAGTGATGAACCGAAAGAAAAAACAAAAACACCCTCTGCGTTCCGGCATGGATCCACCTGCTTGCACGATGGGCAGCTCCACATGTGTGCTTGTCTGCTCGTGACTTCACTGCGCAGCCTGCACTTAAAATGGACCAATTTTTTCCTCTCCCTTCCCTAACATTACAAATGATTATGGGTGGGAGGGGTGTTCTCCGATCTTAATCTTAAGGTCTACCGTTCCTCCCACATCGGCTCCTCTCCAAAACAAAGAGCACAAGAGATTGTAGCAGAGGCACCGATCAGGAACCTGTTCTGCTCCACAGAGTGAAGTGAAGCCCTTTTAACTGTAATCACGATACAGGTAAGTACACAACAATGAAAGTGTAGGCAGTTCATCTAGGCCTGTTTTTGTAATACTTTGATGACCTTTCCATAATAAACCAAAGTGGCAGCATGCAAAGAACTAGGAACAGCGTAGGTGGTCACAAAACAAACAAGGACGGGTTAAGCAGTGGGGTGATAATGAGGCCGGCGTTGCAGCTTGTATGGAGCCCTCAGAGGGCGCAAGGACTGCTGTTAAAACAAGTCAACCCAAAGTAAACAAAACACGAACACATGATTACAATCCCAAAGCAGAGGAAAACAAAAAAATGGTGCCATAGTAACACATTATGAAGACAGTAGAAATAGTACCTTAATCACAGCGTTTGCAGTGGAGGGACACTAATTAAGTTTAATTAATCTGTGGTTGAGCAGTGCTCCACTCAAGCCACAGGAAATGAGGTATCGTGACTTCTGCCGAATTATAAGGCAGCAAACAAAAGTGATTATGCTCTTAACCAATGGTAAGTGTGGGCGGGCTAAAAGACCCTTCTGAGGTTTTTTTTTAAACACAATAGATGGTCGCCATAGCGACAGCGCATGCGCGCTGCCTGCAGGCTCAGCCTAACAATAGATCGTTGCCATAGCGACAGCACATGCGCGCTGCCTGCAGGCTCCACCTAACAAGCAAAGCTTTACGTAAGAATATCAATGCTTTTGCATTTGACTTGTGAGGGACACCTAGTAACCACTAGAGGAACTGCAGCTTCCTGAAAGTATTTAAATGCTTTTGCATTTGACTCGTGAGGGACACCTAGTAACCACTAGAGGAACTGCAGCTTCCTAAAGAATTTCAATGCTTTTGCATTTGACTCATGAGGGACACCTAGTAACCATAAGAGGAACTGCAGCTTCCTGAAAGAATTTCAATGCTTTTGCAATTGACTCATGAGGGACACCTAGTAACCACTAGAGGAACTGCAGCTTCCTGAAAGAATTTCAATGCTTTTGCATTTGACTTGTGAGGGATACCTAGTAAGCAAACTGTGAGATCCATAAATAAGACAAGAAGAGATGCAGGTGAAGATTATCCAGTTTAATAGGTACAGTGTCAGCAGGGACCCCATCCACTCCTCAGTGCCACCAGCAACTGACTTAGAATCAACACAGCACATTCTAAGATAGCAACTACCCCACATTCCAGATCCCTACATCATAGCCTAGATACATAACTCTCGATACAAAACATTGCACAGCTCTGCCATCTACAGAGCATCAGGGGCATCACCGCACTAAAATGCATTAGTCACCCATCATAGCGCCCCAAGAACCACTGCGGGGCGCGCTCTACGATTTAACAAGTGAGCGCACTGTGCTTCCCAACAGAGAGCTGCATGCCCCGGCCTACTAACGATGGATTTATCTTTTTTTAATGACTAGCCGGTTATCAACACTCTATTAGGGGCCGCACTGCACCACGGGCCAGGGAATTAATTGTCATTAGGCAGTTCAAAAAAGCTGAGCTTCCCCACCTAGCTCAGAGTGCATTGACCATGTGGTCTCTTTCTATCAGCACAGCCCGTGGTGATGATCACTATCTGGGGGTGGTGCCTGTCCTGGTGTTTTTCTATGCAAGGGGCTAGCCCCACTGTGACTACAGTGTCAGATTGTCCCCAGTGTCCTGCAGAGCAGACACTGATGCAGTGGGAGGTAATTCTGGGGCATATTATCAAGGGCAGTATCGCCACTTTAGCTGCACTTTTTGCCGCTAAAGCGGCGATATTTTTATCGCCCTATTAGCAAGCTGTCGCTAACAGCTGTTAGCGACAGCTTAATGGCGATAGCGGCCGTTTTGTTGCCGCTTTGCATGTCAGCGATAATTATCGCTAATGACATGCAAACAGTCGCAAACACAACTTCCCCCTATTATCAATGCCCGCGAAGCGATAAAAAAAGTCGCGCTAACCGCGATTATCGCTGGAATTTAACACCTGCTAAAAACTTGACTTAACCATCTTGTCAATGGGAGGTGGATTGTAAGGTTAAGTCCTCACCTGCCTATTAGCAAGCTTTCCATTAGCGCAGTGAATTTATCGCTGGATTTCTCGCGCTATTGCTGGGTTTCGCCGCTATCACTGGATTTTTTATCGCCTTGGAGATAAGCGTTGATAATAACGCGTTATCTCCGCGATGAAATCCAGCGAAGCTGGCGATAAAAAAACAGCGCTAAGCGCGCTTTGCGATAATTATCGCAAATCCTTGGTAATATGCCCCTCTGCTTTTCCTTGCTGCCGTTCAATCATCGGTGGAAGTCGTGCTCACAAGTGTATTAATTGGTCCGAGATTGGCCCCATTCTTACGCAACTTTAAGCATAAACTTTTCATTTCACAGGCAAAAAATGTGAGTTATAACCGTACCCTAATTTGCAGTGCATAATTTGTGCCAGTGGTTTCCGGTGTTCGGCACTTAATTGTCAGCACCGGCTCTAGTGACATCCCACCACATGGTGGCGTTGTCTTTTTTAATTTTGAAATGAGCACAGCAACTGTGTTTATTAAGTCAATGTGCACTGAAAACTAATACCAGTCTCTCATGACATTATTATAGCTTTGTGTGGCTGGAAATCTTCTGAATTGTCACACTTGTGGGATGTTGATGCTTAGGTGTTATGTTGCTAATGTATATGGCAGTGCTGACAGGGTATGTATGGGTGGTGCAGGCTGCAGTAGCCTTCCGAGAAAGGCCCTATTTTTTTATAAATTAAGCACTGCTAATTTGTTTATGCTTAGCTTTTTAACCTCTGACTTTGGAACTTGGGGATGCCCATTTTGCCTTTTGCTTTTTACCTTTAATGTAATTTGTGTAGCTTAAAAAAATATGTAAGTTCGTCACATTGCTCAATTTTCTAGTTCAGAGTTGAGGTGTGCCCAGCACCCAGCTGCAAGGCACGACTATTTTACAACCATTTCGTCATGTAAGCATTGAGCATGTAGACAAGAATTTGGACACACCTCACCTGAGTGCTACAGAGCCTTCCCCTTCCCCTTCCCAGCCATGACTATGATTGCTTTTTAAATAAAGCAATATATTTTTTGTAATGCAGCCAGTTTTCCTTAAAGGAAAACGGGCTGCATTACAAAAATAAAAATGAAGGGGCAGATTTACGAGGAAGTGCCGCAGCGCGGCAACACAAGCCCTTTGGCTGCCCCACGCTGCGGCACTTCCAAAGCACTGGAATGCGACATATTTACAATGATATGTTGCATTCCTGTGCTCTGCCCAGCGCTGGTGCACAAACAGCTGTCATGCGCCGGCGCAGGCACCCTTGCACAATGGTGCAAGGATGCCTGCATCATGGGGAGATTGTTTTTGTGCAGGAAGGGGCACCTTCCTGCACAAAAACAATCACTATACAGGCATTTTCCTCTTTCAATGCGTGCTGTAGAATGCAGCACGCATTGAAAGAGGAAAAAACGAGCAGAAATGAAAACATTTCTCTTCGTTGCGCCTCACTACGCCACCCCTATGGTGGCGTAGCATTCAGACGCATTTCCAGATTTACGATTCCTTGTAAATCTGGAAATGTGTCTTGTTCCATGGGTGTTGCGTGGGAACGCCCACAGCAACACCCATGAAACGCCCCTTTCACGCAAAGTGCTGCGTGTAAAGGGGCCATATTTACAAGGACTGGAAAAGTTATGCAGGGTGACTTTTCCTGTCCTTGTAAATATGGAGCGGAAAAATACGCCACCAGTACGTCACAAAAAGTGACGTACTGGTGGCACAGGGTTCTTGTAAATCTGCCCCGCAAAGTTTTCTTTTCACCCACATTCACAAAGGGGAAGTGGTTTGTGAATGGGTTACCGCCTCCTCTACGGAGTTGGTAAATTATAAATGTTTTGCAACCGCTTTCTGGTCGCAAAACATTCACACATAGCAGTGCTTTTCGGTATTAGGAAGGGACGCCCTAAACATGCCCTTCCGAATACATAATCGCAAAAGCAAAATGCGATTCGGTAACAAGTTACCGAGTCACATTCTGCCGTTTGTACAAGGTCAAAATGCATTTTGCGACCGGTAAAATGACTTGGACATCTGGCCCTCAGTGTCACTCATTTGTCAGTTGAATGTCACTCATAAGTGCACTGAAACCATGGAAATGTCACTCATAAGCATTCTGTAAACTTTGCAGCCATGAGTAAAGACTAGCAGCACTGTACCTTCATGTAAGAATGTTGATGCTTTAACATTTGACTCTAGAGGGGCAACTAATAATGACTTGTGGACCTGCACTTTTGAAAAAAAATTGAAATGCTTTTGAATTTGACTTGTGAGGGACACCTTATAACAACTAGCGGAACCAGAACTATGGCTTCATGTGACAATTGAATGCTATTGCATTAGATTCCAGAGGGACACCTAGTAAGGACTTGTGAAACTGCAGCTTTTTTTAAGAATCTCAAGGCTTTTGCGTCTGACTCGACAGGGACACCTAGTAACAATCTACAGAACTGCGGCTTCATGCAAAATTTTCAATTTCAATGCATTTGCATGTGACTTGAAAGTAAGCTCTAGAAAGTATGAGGCCCTGCAGCTCTGGGAATGAATGGGAATTTCTTTTTGAAAATGCAGCATCTGACTCAGAAGGACCTCTAGAAATGACTATATATATATATATATATTCACTGAAAAAACCATAGGTTTTAGGGACAGTTATAGTTACTTGGACATTGCACTCGTACAAAACCCGTGAAATTCCCCCGTTATAGTTAGTTCAGCTAACTATAACTCGCGCCCCGCAATGCACTGCTGATGACGTCACATATTACATCACTCATGACATGGTCAGTGACATCACTGATGACATCACTGATGACATCTCAAATGACATCACTGATGACATCATCCAGTGACTGTGTGTTTCTCTAAAGTTTAAATATTTTTAATATATATAGGAAAAGACGTATTGAAGAATGAGTGGGTGTGTAAGTGTCTGTATGGATGATTTAGTAGGTGCGTGACTGACTGTATAAGTGAGTGATTTAACGTATCTTACTGAATGCATGGGTTAGTGACTAAACTGGGTGAATGTCTGTATCCGTCTGTCTGTTGCTGTGTAAGTGGCTGCATGTGTTTGTGAATAGCTACATGAGTGTCTATTTGAGTTATTGAATGCTTGTGTGAGTATCTGTATGGGTGCCTGAGTGTTTGTGTGGGAGGGGTGTGTGCGACTCTGTGCATAGATGTGTGAGTGGGTGATTCACTGGGTGGATGGTTTCAAGAGTGCATCTGTGATAGACTGTATGGGTGGGTAAGTGTGTGTAAGAGTGTGTTAGTGAGTGAATGTATGTCCCAGTGGTACATGTGTGAGTAACTACATATGTGAAAGGCAGTATATATGTGTGTTGGAGTATATAAATAGCTATAAGCGAGAGTGACTGATTGTGATAGTGGCTGTATGGATGAGTGTGTGCTTGTATCAGTGATTGTATAAGAGCGTAAGAATGTGCTAGTATTTGTATGAGTAAGTGAGCTGGTGTGTGTATAACTGTATAGGTGAGTAAATGGTAGTGTGTTTAATTATTTGCATGACTGACTAGGTGTGTGAGTACCTCTATGGATGAGTGGCGGTGTTTGAGTGTCTATATAGGAGTATGAGTGCATATGATAGTCCTGTACTGAGTGACCGTAAGTATGAGTGACTGTACGGGTGAGTGAGTGGATGTGTGTGTGTAGACCTAAGAATCAGTGAGTGGGTATGTAGTTATTGGTGTTGGAGTGTCTATGGTTTTGCGAATGGCAGTCTGTAATTTAGAGTGGGTGTATCAAAGGTTATATTAGGGTGTGAGGAGGTGCATCAGATTATCACGTGGATGATGTCATCAGTGATGTCATTTGAGTACGGGTTTTGTACGAGTGCAATGTCCAAGTAACTATAACTGTCCCTAAAACCTATGGTTTTTTCAGTGAATTTCAAAGGTTTTTAAATGCTAATTTGTAACTATAACGTGTCTGAAACCTATGGTTTTTTCAGTGAATTTCAAAGGTTTTTAAATGCTAATTTGTAACTATAACGTGTCTGAAACCTATGGTTTTTTCAGTGAATTTCAAAGGTTTTTTAAATGCTAATTTCTAACTATAACGTGCCTGAAACCTACGTTTTTTTGTGAATTTCAAAGGTTTTGTAAATGACAATTTTTAAATGTATTAATTGTTATATTAATTTTTTTCATACTGATTTACTACATTTTAGAAACAATTTTTTTTACATATTTTATTTTTTAAATTACATTGTAATTACATTATACATTACATTACAAAAAATACTTTCTCTTAATGAATTACTTTAGTTTAAATACTTTGCAGATAGGCAATAGACTTTTAAGTACAGTAGTTACAGTTGTTGCAATCGGCAACACATTTTCAAACACAATGCAACATTCAGCTCAATGTGAATTTCTAGTTAAATGCAATTAGTTACTTTATGGATTACTTTTTCTAACCACAGGACTGGATCCTAGATTCAGTCCTGGTACATCTCCTGTAAACAGTTGAGTAAAAGCGTTTTGGTTACAGTCGTGATTTTTAAGGAATATTATTGTATTTTAAAAGTTGACACTTAGAAACTTTTTCTCATAGAATCACCAATGTTATCCTATGGAAGGAAATTCACTTAGCAGGTAAAAACTGTTATCGTTACTTTTTTCTTACTCAGTGTTGGATCCTGGATCCAGCACTGGTGCATCTCCTGTAAACAGTTGAAAGAATGCGTTTAAGTCATACAGGCGATTTTTAAGGAATATTTGTAGTTTGTGAAAATCAACACTTTGAAACTTTTTTGCTGAAAACCAGTCAATGTTACCGGTAACTTGAATTTCATTCATAGGCTAAGTACGGTTAAAATTACTTTTGAGGATCAGTACTGGGCTGAAACATGCAGCACTGAGGTCTCTCCTGATAACAGGTGAGTAAATCGGAATTCGTATTTCGGCTGATTTTAGAGGAATATTTTAAAGTTCCAAAACTCCACACTTAGAAGAATTTCCAAGTGAAACCAGTCAATGTTAGCCTATGGAAGGAAATTCAAGTTACTGGTAAGTACGGTTAAAATTACTTTTCAGGACCAGTACTGGGCTGAAAGATGCAGCACTGAGGTCTCTCCTGATAACAGGTGAGTAAATCAGAATTCGGATTTCGGCTGATTTTAGAGGAATATTTGTATGTTTCAAAAATCAACACTTAGAAGAATTTCCAAGTGAAACCAGTCAATGTTAGCCTATGAAGGAAATTCAAGTTACCGGTAAGTACGGTTAAAATTACTTTTCAGGATCAGTACTGGGCTGAAAGATGCAGCACTGAGGTCTCTCCTGATAACAGGTGAGTAAATCGGAATTCGTATTTCGGCTGATTTTAGAGGAATGTTTTAAAGTTCCAAAACTCCACACTTAGAAGAATTTCCAAGTGAAACCAGTCAATGTTAGCCTATGAAGGAAATTCAAGTTACCGGTAAGTACGGTTAAAATTACTTTTCAGGACCAGTACTGGGCTGAAAGATGCAGCACTGAGGTCTCTCCTGATAACAGGTGAGTAAATCGGAATTCGTTTTCGGCTGATTTTAGAGGAATATTTTAAAGTTCCAAAACTCCACACTTAGAAGAATTTCCAAGTGAAACCAGTCAATGTTAGCCTATGGAAGGAAATTCAAGTTACTGGTAAGTACGGTTAAAATTACTTTTCAGGACCAGTACTGGGCTGAAAGATACAGCACTGAGGTCTCTCCTTATAACAGGTGAGTAAATCGGAATTCCTATTTCGGCTGATTTTAGAGGAATATTTGCACAATGGTGAAGGGAGGGCGGGGCCTGAGGTGACATCTGTGCAAATGCGCCCCGTGGCGCGTTTTAAGTTGGGGGATTAAGTCCCCTTGAATCCTGAGGGTCCCTAGGGGACAACTAGCCCACCAGGAACCTCCAATATGCGCCAGGGGCTGCGTTGCAGAGACGTGTAGAGAGGCCACACCCCTTTTTACACCTCTCTGCAACGCAGCTCTGTGGCGCTTTCTGGATGTACCTGTTGGGCTAGTTGGCCCCAGGGACCCTCAGGATTGAAGGGATTTAATTCCCCATCTTAAAACGCGCTACGGAGCCTGTTTGCACACATGTCACCTGAAGCCCCGCCCCCTCCCTTCACCACTGTGCAAACGCGCCCCGTGGCGCGTTTTAAGTTGGGGGATTAAGTCCCCTTGAATCCTGAGGGTCCCCGGAGTCCAACTAGCCCACCATATACCTCCAAAAGCGCCACAGAGCTGCGTTGCAGAGAGGTGTAAAAAGGGGTGTGGCCTCTCTACACGTCTCTGCAAGGCAGCCCCCTGGCGCATACTGGAGGTTCCTGGTGGGCTAGTTGGCCCCCAGGGACCCCCAGTATTCAAGGGGAATTTGTTCCCCTCTGCAAACGCGCCAGGGGCGCGTTTGCAGAGTGGTGAAGGAAGGGGCGGGGCCTGCGGGCCCGATCGTTTTTTTTTGTTTGTTTTTTTGTCCCCTGAAGGGGGCTGTGTGGCCCCCTTCCTTTTTTCTCTTTTGGGCCCTGGGGACCCCATCCCCCAGGGCCTTACCCCTTTTTATTAAATTACAAAAAAAAAAAACGGGAAGGGGGCCGCGTGGCCCCCTTCCCTGGGCCTGTATTGGCCCCGGGGACCCCATCCCCCGGGGCATGGCCTCTATATTTATTATTTTGAGGGGGCAGCGTGGCCCCCTCCTCTGGCCATTTTAAGGCCCCGGGGACCCCATCCCCGGGGCCGGCCTTTCCATTTTTTTAAAACATTTTTTTCTTCTTTTTTTGGGGAGGGGGCCGCGTGGCCCCCACTCCCGAGCCACTACTTGCCCCGGGGACCCCATCCCCCGGGGCTGGCCCTGTCCGTTGGGGACTGTGGGGGGTCCCCAATCCCCCACAGTCCCGCCGGCTCCCCACGTCCCTTGGGAGCCGGCATTGCTGTTCCACATGGGGAGCAGCTGACATGCTGCTCCCCATGTGGAAAAGCAATCGCTTTGGATATTGGAAGAGAGAGCAGGTTTCCTGCTCTCTCTTCCAATATCCAAGCAGTTTGCTATGGCAGGACGGGAGACGCGAGGCTCCCGTCCTGCCATAGCAAACTACAGTGTCCCGGGGGTAGGCACCCCGGGACACTGCAGGAGCCGGCCCTGGGGGGTGGTGGTCCCCAGGGCCATCAAGGGCTCCAGGAGGGGGCCGCGTGGCCCCCTCCCATTCAGTACACAGCCCCGGGGAGGTGGTGGTCCCGGGGCTCTGGGAGTCCGTAACGGACCCCCATATTAAAATGTTTAGTGCCCCGGGGAGGTGGCGGTCCCGGGGCGTGTGGGGGGCTGGAGCCCCCACACAGGTTTTATAATGTATACAAAAAAGCCCCGGGAGGTGGTGGTCCTCGGGGCTGCGGAGGGCTCAGAGCCCTCCCGCACCATTTTTAAAAAAGCCCCGGGGGTGGCAGTCCCCGGGCTTGGGAGGCCTCTTGAGGCCCCCACACATTAAATTATCCCCCCACCATGCCCCCGGGACTTGGGCCACCCGGGGGCCAATTAACATCGAAGCACGGGCCCCTGCAGCACCGGGGACCATCACCTCCCCGGGGCTAATTGACTGAAATGCCAAATACCAAAAGAATGCAGGGGGCATGCACCCCCCAGCAGCCCAGGTCTATATTAAATTAAACTGCGTGGGGACGCTCCAGCTGGCCCCCGCAGTCCCGGGGACCACCACCTCCCCGGGGCTAATTAATTGAAATGCAGAGGCCACGCCCCCGCCGCCCCGGGAACCACCACCTTCCCGGGCTAAATACCAAAAGAATGCAGGGGGGCATGAGCCCCCACGCAGCCCCAGGGACTGCCACCTCCCCGGGGCACAAATGAAGTAAGGACGGGGGTCCATTGCGGACCTCCGGCCCTGGGGAACACCACCTCCCCGGGGCTATACAGAAGAAGGGCAGGGAGCCGCGCGACCCCCCTCCAGGAACCCTCCATGGCCCTGGGGACAGCCGCCCCCGTAGGGTTGGCTCAAACACTGTCCCGGGGTGCCAACCCCCGGGACATTGCAGTTTGCTGTGGCTTGGCGGGAGCACCTATCCTGCCAAGCCATAGCAAACTCTGGTCCGCTTCATGGAAGCGAGAGCATGGAAAATGCTCTTGCTTCCATGAAGTGGAGCAGAATTGCTTTTGGACAGAGGGAGTTGCATGTTTGCAGCTCCCTCTGTCCAAAAGCAAAGCCGGCTCCCGCAGGAGGCGGGGAGCCGGCAGGGATCGCAGGGGCCGTAAGGTTCCCCCTGCGGTACCCAACAAGAGGCCATGCCCTAGGGGATGGGGTCCCTGGGGCAATATTGGCCCGGGGAGGGGGGGCCGCGCTGGCCCCCCTTCCTTTAAAAAAAAAAATATATATATAATTACAAAGGCCTGGCCCAAGGGGATGGGTTCCCCGGGCTGAAATAGGCCTCGGGAGGGGGGGGCCGCGTGGCCCTTCTCCAAATAATTTTTTTAAATGGGCATGCCCCGGGGGATGGGGTCCCCGGGGCAATATCGGCCCGGGGAGGGTGGCCGCCCAGGCCCCCCTCTCCATTTAAAAAAAAAATGATGGTCTGGCCCCTGAGGATGGGATCCCCGGGGCCGAAATCCGCCCAGGAGGGGGGCCGTGTGTCCCCCTCCCGTTTTTACCGATTTTTTTCTTTTTAACGGATCAGGCCCCGGGGGTTGGCGTCCCTGGGGCCCAAAAAGGTCCAGGGAAGGGGGTCCGCACGGCCCCCCTTCCTAAAAAACAAGAAAAGCCACAATTTGCGGGAGGCCCTGCCTCCTTTTTTCTCCACTACTCTGCAAATGCACCTCCTGGTGCGCTCCTGGTTGGGGGATGAAGTCCCCTTGGCTGCTGAGGGTCCTTAGGGGCCAAGAAGACCTCCTGTTACCTCCAGTAAGCCTCACACAGTGGGATAGCTGATAGGTGGTCAGAGGCCATGCCTCTTTCTCCACCACTCTGCAAACACACTTCTCGGCGCACTGCTGGTGGGGGGATGACGTCCCCTTGCCTCCTGAGGGCCTCAGGACTAAAGTGGACTTCTTTCCCCAAGCAGCAGTGCGCATGGAGGTGTGTTTGCAGAGTGGTGGAAGAAGGGGGTGTGGCCTCTGATCACGTCTCAGCAATCCAGCTGTGTGGGCCTTACTGGAGGTAACAGGAGGGCTAGTTGGCCCCCAAGGACCCTCAAGAGCCAAGGGACTTCCCCCCCAAATAGTAGTGCGCCAGGAGGCGCGTTTGCAGAGTGGAGGAGAAAAAGGGCGGGCCACTGAAAACCTCTCAGTGAACCCTTGCTGGAGTTAACAGGAGGGGTAGTTGGCCCCCAAGGACACTCAATAGCCAAGGGGACTTCATCCCCTTACTAGTAGTGCATCAGGAGGTGCGTTTCAAGAGTGGTGGAAAAAGAGGGCATGGCCTGCTATCAGATCTCAGCAATCCTGCTGTATGGGACTTACTGGTACCTCATGTAAGTCCTACACAGCGGAATTCCTGAGAGCTGGTCGGAGGCCCAGCCTCTTTCTCCACCACTCTGCAAACATGACTGCTAGTTAAAAATACCTTAGAAATTCACTAAAAAAACAAAGGTTACAGGGATGTTATAGTCAGGAAATAGCATTTAAAAAACCTTTGAAATTCACTGAAAAAAACAAAGATTACAAGGATGTTGTAGTTAGCAAATAGAATTTTTTTAAAACCTTAGAAATTCCCCCCAAAAAACAAAGGTTACAGGGACATTATAGTCAGGGTCAGATTTTACTCAGACAAAACTAGAGAAATTCAGCCATTATAGTTACATCCTCAGAGCATGCAAATAGCAGCAGTATAATAAATATCTACAAATGCTTTGATAAAGCAATTTTCTATGCTAAAACACATATAACAAACCCATAAAAGTGAACTTTGACAATGAAAATATCAAGCAATGAGAGAGGTGATGATTTTGGGGTCCCCCCTAACCTAGGGGGAGGACCAAGCAGATGCCTTGAACACAAAAAACATATCATGTGAACGATTCAGTGGACCACCCCAAGCACAGGTATGGGCAAAAATACAATCCCAACCAAAGGCCTGCAAAGCATTATGGGACGAGATTAGCAGTGGGCAGTGAATATTATAGTGTCCAATATCAAAATAATTCTACAAAGAGCTGCAGTTCAACTAGTCGTTACTAGATGTCCCTCACAAGTCAAATGCAAAAGCATTGAAACCCTTTCATGAAGCTTTTGCATTTGACTTGTGAGGGACATCTAGTAACGACTAGTGGAACTGCAGCTCTTTGTAGAATTATTTTGATATTGGATACTATAATATTCACTGCCCACTGCTAATCTCGTCCCATAATGCTTTGCAGGGCCTTTGGTTGGGATTGTATTTTTGTCAATAACTGTGCTTGGGGTAGTCCTAAGAGGATGGGACCACCACCGAATCGAATCGTTCAAAAGATGTGCTTTTTGTTTTCAAGGCATCTGCTTGGTTCTCTCCCTAGGTTAGGGAGGATCCCAAAATCATCACCTCTCTCACTGCTTGTTAGTTTATCGTTTTTCACTTTAGTGAAATGACGATAAGATTTTTAGTATATAAATGACATGGTCCACAGCATCTCTGACACACTCACTCACACTCCTATAGAATCTTTTATATACCCACTGCCACTCCCACACAATCATTCACAAAACCATTTACAGAGCCAATTCAGTACTTACACACCCGCTCACTGATTCATAGATCTACAAGCACATCCACTCGCTCACCCATACTGACACTCATACACCCACTCACTCACTAATAGAGCCAATGGCATATCCACTCATACACCCATACAGGGACTCACACAATGAGTGAGTCATCCATAGAACTACTCACACACCTAGACACTCACCCATACAGTCAATCACACAGTCACTTACTCACCCAGTTACACACAAACCCACTTACTCATACAAATAATAACATGTACTCACTCACCTATTCACTTAGTGACAGAAGTACGCACTCATCCATATAGCCATTCTCATATTCACTCACTCACGCATAGTCACTCATATACCCCGTTACTCACCTATACTGCCTTTACATACCCAGTCACTCACCCGTACTGACACATGCACTAAATCACTGACACAGCCATACAGCTTCTCAGACATGCACAATGTATCCCATACAGCCCCTGACTCACCCATCCATACAGGCAGTCACACACCTCCTCCCCCACACGGACAGAAGTACACTTTAGAAAAGCACATTTTAGTAATACTAGCTGTGTGCTTGTCTGCACTGTACAATAATTGCCAAAGGCATTTTGCACAGTGCAAGTTACGATAAAATAAATATCTCTGTATTTATATGCTAAATTGCATATAATCATTTCATTACTAAGAGTTAACAAGCAGTGAGAGAGGTGATGATTTTGGGATCCTCGCTAACTTAGGGAGAGAACCAAGCAGATGCCTTGAAAACAAAAAGCACATCTTAATGAACGATTCGGTGGTGGTCCCATCCTCTTAGGACCACCCCAAGCACAGTTATTGGCAAAAATACAATCCCAACCAAAGGCCCTGCAAAGCATTATGGGACGAGATTAGCAGTGGGCAGTGAATATTATAGTATCCAATATCAAAATAATTCTACAAAGAGCTGCACTTTCACTAGTCGTTACTAGATGTCCCTCACGAGTCAAATGCAAAAGCATTGAAATTATTATTACATCAAGCTGCAGTTGCACTAGCCGTTACTAGATGTCCCTCACGAGTCAAATGCAAAAGCTTCATGAAAGGGTTGCATTTGACTCGTGAGGGACATCTAGTAATGACTAGTGGAACTGCAGCTTGATGTATAAATAATTTCAATGCTTTTGTATTTGACTCGTGAGGGACATCTCAGGAAGGGACCACCACTGAATCATTCACATGATATGCTTTTTGTGTTCAAGGTTAGGGGGGACCCCAAAATCATCACCTCTCTCATTGCTTGATATTTTCATTGTCAAAGTTCACTATTGTGAATTGGTTATATGCTTTTTAGCATAGAAAATTGATTTATCAAAGCATTTGTAGGTGTTTGTTATACTGTTGCTAGCAAATGCGTAGTGAAGTATTATGCCCAGGGTTAACTAACACACTAATACACCCACTTAGTCATCAACTGACAGACAGATACACTCATTTACACAACCAGTCACTCACCTATACTTTCACTGAGACACCTAATTAGTCACTTGTACAGTCAGTCATGCACCTACTGAGTCATCCATACAGACACTCATACACCCACTGATTCACCAATACACATATACATATTTAACACTCATAAACTTTTTAAAGACAGTCACTGGATGATGTCATCACTGATATCATCAATGATGTCATTTGAGATGTCATCAGTGATGTCACTGACCATGTCATGAGTGATGTAATATGAAAGGTCATAAGCAGTTCACTGTGGGCGCTCAAGTTATAGTTAACTCAG
Organism: Calotriton arnoldi; assembly: GCA_963921515.1. Lineage (NCBI taxonomy): Eukaryota > Metazoa > Chordata > Amphibia > Caudata > Salamandridae > Calotriton > Calotriton arnoldi. The sequence continues at coordinate 1,620,184 of CAWUFW010001484.1, read as the reverse complement.
GCAACTGTAACAGCTGAATTTCTCTGGTTCTGTGCGAGTAAAATCTGTCCCTAACCATAACGTCCCTGTAACCTTTTTTTTTTTTTGTGAAAAAAAAAAATATATAGATAGATATTCTTATGTGTGTGGATGAGGATGCAGTCTTGTGAAAGACTTCATGCTGCTTCTTCTGACTCGAGAAGGACATCTAATCATTACTTGAGGTACCGTAGCTAGATGACAGACCAGACAGATTGGCTTTGCCAATGCTTTCTTTAATTGCTACCTAACTTTACACCCTTTCCCAATGTAGCAGAAGTTACTTACTCTGCTCCTCTCCTTTCCCTTTGTGTGTCGCTTCGGCCTTACTCCGGCGTCATGGACGCAACGTAAGGACCTGAGGCAAGATGTACGAAGCATTTTACCGGTTTCAAACGGCGCGGGCCATTGCGACAGGTAACAAGCATTTTGCCATGTACAAAAGGCAAAATGCGACTCAGTAACTTTTTGCAGAATCTCATTTTGCTTTTGTGATTCGGTATTAGGAAGAGGCATGTTTAGGGTGTCCCTTCCTAATACCGAATAGCACTGTTATGTCCTTATATTTTGCGAACGGAATGCGGTTGAAAAACAGTCATAATTTACCAACTCCGTAGAGGACACGGTAATCCACTCGCAAACATGAAGGGGTCCGCACGGGACCCCTTCCCCTTTGTAAGTGTGGGTGAAAATATTTTTTAAGAGCAGGCACTCGTCCAAGGACCACTGCCTATTCTTAAAAAAATTCAAACAAAACTTTTAATTTTGATTTTGGTAATGCAGCCCGTTTTCCTTCAAGGAAAACAGGCTGCATTGCAAAACAAGCATTTGCAATGCAATAGGTCTCGCATTTACGAAAGTTTAAGCTATTTGCATTGTAAATGACAATGCCTTTTATTTATCTCTTTTAAAAACCAACACATAAATAAAAGGCATTGTCATTTACAATGCCAATAGCTCAAACTCTCACAAATGCGAGATCTTTTGCATTGCAAAAGCTTTTTTTTGCTATACATGGAAGGCCGGGATGAAACCGGGCAGTTTGTAAGAGATGCGCATCTGCTCCTGCTCCTCGTGTGCTACTCCATCTGTGTATTGCCCGGGTTTATGAATGTCTTTACAATATACAAAAGCCAAAACAATTGCCAATGCTTGCATCTTTTTGCTCTAGAAATAATGTCCTCAGCCCCAGTAACAAGCTACACAGTACTGGGGAGGATTTTGCCAAGTTACTGCTAGCTTGAGGTAAATCCGCCCAGTACAATGCAGGGGCATATTAGCAAGACCGGCGATAAAATTATCGCCGTTTTAGCGGCAGGAAACTGCCGCTAAAACGGCGATAATGGGCTTGCTAATATGCGTTATAGAATTCCAATAGAAGCCCAGGTTAGATGCCCTGCACATCTAACCTGGGCTTCTGTTGAATTCTATAACGCATATTAGCAAGCCCATTATCGCCGTTTTAGCGGCAGTTTCCTGCTGCTAAAGCGGCGATAATTTTATCGCCGGTCTTGCTAATATGCCCCGCAATTTTAATGTAAACCCTACAAAATGGGGAAATACCGTGTGGGAATGTATTTTTTCTGGGCTGTAAAACCAAACGGAAATACCAACTCCAATTTGTTTACACATCCACTTACTGCCTGCTACGAGCCGGTGGTAAATGTATGGTGCGGGCTCTGTGTAGGGGGCGTGAGGCATGAGGGAGAGAGAGTGGGGCAGTAGGGGAGGGGAGTAGTGAAATATGTTTCTGGCAGAGGGACATATTGTATGTAAAAAATGGAATTGAGACGGGGCTGCTGCTGCCTAAGTCCAATGTGATTTTCCACGCGGGTTTACTGGCCTCTGAGCCCGAGTGCCATTGCACGTGCTGAACCACAGGAAGATGCGCGCCTGCGCCTGACTGGTAAGAGGGTCTTTAGAAATAGAAGAAAATAGTTCAGGACAAAAGCGTGGTAGAGACTAAAGGCACCCACCTTTTACACTCTGATATAAATCTATAAATAACGAGAAAAGAAGTGGCAAGCTTCTTTTTATATGTCAACAACATCCTAGATTACGGCATGGTGAGAGATGGAAAGAGCCAAGAAGCCGACGGTTTTATTATATTGTGCAAAAAGGTCTGCGTCAGCGCGCAGCTGTTTCCAAGGCTAGTGCCTGCATGTCAAAATCTGAATGGTTTTCTCCTAGGTCACATGGTGCACTGTTCTCTTTCTGATCAAATTCCTCCCACACCTCTACAAGCCTTTGTGCTGCTATGTCACCCTCCGTGACTGGTGGGAGAGGGCTGTCGTGTTTTTTTAACATCCGCAGTTCATTAGGCGGTATTAAAATAATGGCTCTCAGATCGACAGCCCACTTTGGGGGGTGCGGGGAGGGGCGATGGGGCAGTTTTCTAGGGTGGGGACGCCATGAAAATGAAAGCACGCATGGTGCGCTGAATGTTGCAGGAAAGCATGTCGTGCCCGCAGTAGGAGAAACTTGTTAAAGAAAATAGTGCTTACAGACTAAATAAGACATACCGTGTAACAACTGAAGTAAAAGAAGGGTCAGTCCTCAGGGAGGTTACAAATGAAGACAAGGCGGTACTATGGAGGGACTAACAGGCCTATTAACGAATCAGAAGCCAGCATTTAGAAAGGACAATGACACAAGCCAATGAAAAATTTGGGCGAAGAGCGGGCGGAGCTTCAACTCCATACTTGAATACAGCATGCTTTGCAGGGCAGCGCATGCGCAGCCCAGGCTCGACCTAAAAAAATATTGCTTTATTTAAAAAGCAATCACAGACATGGTGGTCTGCTGACCCCAGCAGGCCACCATCCCTGTTATTGTAGCCATTCCCAATGGCTACAAATTGCAACTTGCCTCATGAATATTGACGAGGAAAGTCCATTTTGCAACCAATTGGGAATCGCAAACAGTGTCTGAGACACCGCTGTACATAGCTGTTTGCAATTTCCTAATTGCGAACCACAAAAATTCGCACTTAGGAAATTGCAAAGTGACTTTTTTGGACATCTGGCCCTTTGTCATGCTTTGTTGTGACTTTTGCCAAAAGTTATGGTTGTCCTGTTCAGATTTTCCCTAAGTTTTTTCTAATCTGTTTTATAGCTCTTTTTTTCCTTACTTTGGGGAACCAATTTTTTTGAGTGGGTTAAACAGTATTCATACGATGTTTCCCTCACATCAACGAATAAGAAAACTCAGGCCTTCATACTACCGTTTACTGACATAGCTCTTCAATTATTTAGAGACTCATACATTAGCAATGTAAATTTATTTCTTACCATTGTTAACAAAAGATACCTGAAGAATTCCCAAACACTGAACACTAAATCATCAGCCTACCTGCACTCTTCACTCATTGATTGCTTCTAACAGTAGTCTAAACTTTTTTTATACCAATTTTAGTAAGATCCCGAAAGATCTCCCAAAAATTGCAACACTAGATCATCAGTGCCCCACGCAGTGCACTGAGTCAGCAAGTATGCAAAGCATATGATTCTACAAAGATATGCGCACAAGAAACAGTAGGGTATATTCAATACACATTACAGTATTAGGGTGTGATAACAAGGGTCAGTAGTCTAACTTAACTTCATCGAGACCAGCTGCACAATTGAATATCACCCCACTTGTTTATTTCCATCCTAATGAATGATAAGTGTAACGGTGTAGTCGACATGCAGGCAAAGGATTCTGGGTATATGAATATCCGGTAGAGAGAGTACACACAGCAGCCGGCAGCAGTGCGGAAGTAGCTCGTGCCAAACATCAGCATACCCACAATCCATTGCGTAATGACGTCATACCAATACTGCTGTGCAGATACTTGCAGCAGATCAGCGTTCGTACGAGCGTGCCGGGCTGTGCAGCTGTTCTCGTGGAAATTAAGACAGATATCGGGAAACAAGCGCAAAATACCCCGCTACACCCGGGGGGATTGTCGAGATCAGTTCTTGCCACAAAGTCTCTTAAAAAACATATAGTTAGACTTTGTGGGAGAGCTGCCAAAACCTTTTTTTCTGCTAAAAAGTCTTTGGATTGAAAAAGAGGAAAAAAATCCACCAAATATCTTGCTCGGCTATCAACATTATAGTATGTGGGTCTGGCCTGGATGCAGTTATTTGGTTAATGTGTGCGCTTCAAATGACCTCTTTTAGGCTTAAAGTTGCAGTAGCGTCACATTTATAATAATGGGATTCCAGACACTGTATCATTGTTTCTTTAAACTGATTCGTTCAATCCGTGGACCAGCATAAGAAGTGCAATAAACAAGCACTGGCATAGCCAATAGGTCTCGCCTATTGGGACCTTATAAGCGTTTAGCCAGAGCTATTGGCTTTGCAATGTCTTTAAATGATGTTGTAGAGCATTGTGGCTGCTGTGCAGCATGTTGAAAAGTTATAATAAAAACGTGTTATAAGCATTTTTGTTACATTATATATTACCAGGAAGACCTTTCCAACAGTAAACCGGTCTCAATTGGAGTTCCACAAGGATCCGCACTCTCACCAACTCTTTTCAAACTGTATCTGGAGCCTCTCACCGAAATTCTGAAACGGACTAACATACAATATCATATGTACGTGGATGATACTCAACTGTATATGAAAATTTCTTCACCGGACGGCATCACTACTCTCAACTATGCTCTTTTAAAAGCCTAACAATGGTTATCTCACAACCACCTTTTGCTAGTTACACTTAAAACAGAATTCCTCTTGCTTGCCCCCCACAATCATACTGCGCCCCTCAGGACTGGCTCAAACAACTAACAGCCCTCAACTGCACCCCACATGTTGTTAGCTCCACTAGATCACTTGGCCTAGTCCTGGACAAATACCTGGATATTCAGGATCATATCAGTGCTACAACAAGAGGAGCCAATCACCAACTCTGCACATTAACGAAAATCAAACAGTTCCTACCGCCCACTGACCTGCAACAAGCTGTCCAATCCCTTGTTATCTCCCGTTTAGACTACAGAATTGCAACCCTGGCTGGGCTGCCAAAAGCTAAATTGGCCCCTTTAAGGGCAATTCTCAACTCTGCTGCCCAACTCTCACGAGCACAAGAAAGCGTGACCACATCACACCTGGGGGCATATTCACAAGGACTTATCGCCGATTTATCGCCACCTTACGCATCAAAAGTGGAGATAGATTTAACGCCCCATTCACAAGCGGGTGCAAACTGCAGACAACGCCAGTATTCCCGCGATAACTGCTCCAAAATTTATCTCCACGGGTGACACCACCAACTAACCCTAATGAGATGCAGAGTAGGCGTTCCCGTGCAAAAACAAACGAAAACACCACTACACCACTTTCACAACGAACTGCCAGATCGGCGATGCGAGTCAAAACCACGCGATAAGCCGCGGTAGCAGCAGGTATTTAACACCTGCCTCTTGCTGGTGTAAAGCAGGACGACTACCTGCAGCAGGCAACGGAGCCCCGCACACAGCCACACCCGAAGAACAACCAACGCCATGGAGCTACTCATCATGCAGCTCGGAGCCCCAACAGGGCCACAACACCCACCGCCACCACCCCCAGGACCACCACCACCCCCAGGACCCAGACCCGCACCCCCCCCGGACCACCACAGAGGCAGCGCAGAGTAAGACAGCGGACCTACCGAAAACGCACAAGTCTCACAGACCTAAGGCCCGAGGAAGTCATTGCCCACTACAGGCTCAAAAGGACAACCATCCTCCGCATCATGACCTACATCGCCCACAGGTTGACGGTCCCAACATGCGGACCACCAACATCCCTCCGCAGACAAAGCTGCTGGCTGTGCTGCACCTGTTGGCCTCTGGTACCTTCCAACCAACAACTGCCAGAGTCGGAGGAGTCTCACAGCCAGCCCTATCAAAGTTCATCACACCTGTCCTGGATGCCATCATCAGCTTCATACCCCAGTACCGTCACTTCCCCCACACTGCGCAGGAACAGCTGGAGTCCAAGCAAGGCTTCTACGCCATTGCTAGCTTCCCACACGTGTTGGGGGCCATTGACTGCACACATGTCCCACTTGTGCCCCCTGCGGATACTGCACACCTCTACCGCAACAGAAAGCACACGCATTCCATCAATGTGCAGGCAATAGTGGACCACCCGGGAATGTTCACCAATGTCGCCGCAAACTACCCAGGCAGTGTGCACGATTCCTACATCTTCCGACAGTCCATCATCAACCAGCGCCTCCAGGATGGCACATATGGAACTGGACTGCTCGTTGGTAAGTACCAAATCTACACACCACACACCTCAAAGCCACCATCACACAACGCACAACTGTGGGAATGCGCACGTGACCAAACCACATACAACATGTCAATCAACATGCCCACCTACCAGCCACGACAACACAACTCCATTGGGATCCTGGGCTTTCCATGTACACAATCCAGCTATATCATGGCACCACAGCCACACAATAGCTGAACGTGTGGAGATGCGGAAAGCAGGCATGTGCGAAGGATGCAAGTGCCCCATGAATGGGAATGTACACAACGACAAGTGAGGCGTGAATGTGCTGGACAGACCTGGGTATGCAAACCACAGATATGTCCATGTAGACATCAACTGCTGGTGTCTGGAGAGTAGTGAACAGTGGACGCAACCATGTCACCCCAGGCCGTGGGTCAGATCGTGGAAATGTCGCTCGCTGCGTCCCCCCCTGTGTGCGTGAGCGTAGTGGGTTGGCCCGGCTTACGCCAGGCCTGCGCAGGGGTGTGGACAAAAACCCCGTGGCGCAGAGCGTGGTGCTCTCCCGGAAAGGCCAATGTCACTGCCAGGGCGGCGCCTCTCAGTCTGCCACAAGGCCAATGCCATGAACAGCAGGGCCTGCGAGCCTGTGCGCCTGCTGCACCCCAGGCCGCTGATTCCCAGACCAGGCCTGCCCGCCCCAGCGCTCCAAGGCCGCACTGTTCACCTGCCGACACCGTCGTGTGTCAAAGAGGGCCCACCACGTGCCGGTGCTAGCTCCAAGACCCATGCCCGTGACCTTGGCAGCCTCCTCAGGCCATCGCTGTCCTCCGTGACACAGGCCCCACAGGAGTCCTCATTCGTTGACATACTCCACCGCTGCAGCCGGCCTACACTGCAGTCCAATATGTCCCACATCTAGAACTGAGTCATCATTAATCAATGGCAGAGTCCATGCCAGTGTACACAGGGTGAGGAGTGAGAGGAAGATGAGTTTCAGTCCGATTGAAACACGGTTCACCGTTACGGAGGAGGTCAACCAGTAGCAAGGACTGACCTGGTGCCACTAACCCTGTGCGCCGTGAGTGACCGTCAGCCTCCCGCCGAACATTGTTGATGTCTGAGCCTGTGGCCTGGGGGTTGTCATCAGCAAAGGGCAGGTACGGACTTGGTGTTTGGCATGAGTCTGTGGCATTCATATCCGCCATGTTGCCGGACACAGCTGGTATGTGCCCTCTGTATCATGCCATGGGGGTACACCTCCCACTCTCCCCCGAGACACTCCGCGAAAACCACCTCTGATACATACAAGACCCTGCTCTGCCCTCATGACCCTACCCCAGTCTCCCGCAAGTCAGCGTCCCGTGGCGGTAGGCCCGTGTCGGCCGATGTGCATCCGGGGCCACTAACTCTGTGCGACTCAAGTCATGCTCCCTTGCTGTTCGGACATTGCATTTCTGAATGCCTGATGACTGCTGGAGTTGTTGCCAGCACCAGCTACTCCCTGAGGGCTGGCTTACACTCACCCCACACACAGCCAGCACAGGCGTCACTGGACTAGTGGGCCTGCCATCACTTCATGCCAAACCAAGTATTGACTCTTTTCTCTCTGCACTGTCACAGGTTATCAAGGATATGCACTCTGCCCTTGGATGATGACACCCCTCCGAGACCCAAACACACCCGCCCAAAGGCAGTACAATGCGGCCCACATACGCACCAGGGGCATCGTTGAACGCACATTTGGCGTGTTGAAGTCACGTTTCAGGTGCCTGGATGGCACAGGTGGAAAGCTCCTGTACAGCCCAGACATCGTGTGCAAGATGATCGTTGCATGTTGTGTGTTGCACAACATCTGTGTACGCACCAATGCCCCATGGATCCAAGTCCTGCGGCCACGATGGGGCAGGTGGCCCACATCCCACTGCAGCTGTGGCAGGAATGGCCCGTAGGAACACCATCATTGCCAATTTCTTCTCATGAGCACGTCACATTGTGGCCATCCCTGGCAATCATGGGACAATACAAAATGTCCACAAGCACAGCATGTCTGAATAAAAATTATTTGCAGGTTACAGGTTGTACTTGTACATTGTCATGTCACAGTTTCCTGCTGTGCCAGATGTGATTGGCCATGTTGTGCACATATGCGGCACCAGTTGTGTCCTGTGTTCTGTTGTGGAGGTGTTGCTGTTTGTACCAGGATGTTGTCAATGTGCACTTATTCTTATGTGCGTATGCTGCACGGTGGGTGAGTCGCTCCTGCGGCTCTGATTTGGCTGCCACTTATCCCTTTCATGCGGTGTGCCTTTCAGTTCTGTGCTTCCACAGTGCTGAGATGTTGCAGACTTGGGTAACTTGTGCTCTTTGTCGAGTTGTGGCTCTTGGGCACGGTTTGTCCGCAGATGTGTCGTTGACGTCAGGGGTTGTTTGTGCAGGTGGTTGTGTCCGACTGTGACCTGCTCCTTTTCGGTTGTGGTCCACACTGAGCCACCTCAGTGTCGTGCCGTGTACATTGTCATGATGATTGGACTGCAGCCAAGCTACTCGTCATGTGGTGTCTCTTGCATTGTCAGTGTGGCTGATGTATATGCATGTTTGCTGTGTTTCGCACGTGTGCATGTGTTGGTTGTGTGATTGTTGATGTGTTGGGTGGGTGCCCCTTTGGGCACCTGGTGTACGTGGGACTACTTGGTGTTTGTGTGTGTGCTGAAGTGTTCCCGTGGGATCAGGGACATGGTCCTGAGTCATTGTGGGTGTGCAGTGTGCTCTGCTTGATTGTGCATGGTATAGAAAACAATGGTCCTAGACTAATTGCTTTAGGAAGGTATTCATTAAGTCAAAATCTATGAACATGATACACATAGAACTCAAGTTACATCATAAGATTCATAAGTGTACCCCAGTAGTTTCTCAATTCAATTCAGTATATCCTCAAAAAGACACACAAGCACCATAAATAGCTTCACTAGTGACTGTTTAATCTCACAGTTATTATAACAGATCACTGTAGGGAACGTTTCAAAACACATGTGTATGGGTTTGTTGTGAGATTAGTGATGTGTGGGGAGGGCCCCTCCGGGCACATTGTCGACGGGGGCCTACTTGCTGTTTCTATGTGTGCTGCAGTATGCCAAGGAGATCAGGAACATGATCCAGAGTCATTGTGGGTGTGCAGTGTGCTCTACTTAATTGTGCATGTGTGCCATTGTGCCCATCTCCCCCGTCCCCCACTCCCTGGTAGGTACGCACCCTGTTGATGTAGTGTCGGGTCATGTTGGGCAGTGTCCAGATCCCCAACTCCTGTCATCGTCTCCCGACTGGTGACTGTGGCCACCATCTTCTCCATGTCATTCAGCTCCTGGTGTTCTGCTGGCCCCCCTCCTCCGAGGTGCGTTGCTGCTTTCGTGTTGGCAGCAAGTTTTTGCTTGGTTTTGCCATTCACATCAGTCCAGCGCCTCTTGTCCTCTTCCATTGTCCTCCTCGGCGCTACGACGGCATTCACATGGTCCGAGATGGTGTGCCATCTTTGCCTCTTTGTTGCCAATGACACGTTGGAGGTGACGTACAGTTGGTGGTGGTGTTCTATCTCATCCGTGGCAATAATCGGGTTTTCCTGGAGACTGTACCCCGTCTTCCTCTTCCTCTTCTCATTGCCCTTCCAGGAGCCATGGATTCCTGGGTGTTCCTCCGTGGGGATTGTGGGGTTCATGTTGTCCTCTGCAGTCGGTCAGGGTGCATCCGTGGTACTTCGCAGTTGATTTCCTTTTTAGTGGCATTTTCCGTATGCAGTTCTTGTGCTTTTTCCCGCATTACGCGTGGGTATTGCTGGCCCCTCGCTGGTTATTACTGTTTTCTTATCGCGTTTGGGCACATCGCGTCTTTTTACGCGTTGGGGTTTGTGTTTTTATTGCCGTCGCGGTGGTTGTATCGCGGACTTTGGCCGCGGTTTCGGGAGGCTATCGCATAATACCGCTGTGTTGTGAATTCCACGTTAACACTGGGTTATTTTCCCGCGATAGACTGCGATGTGTAAAGTTGCGTTAACATTTTTTGGGGATGTTTAGCGCACGTTCTTGTGAATATACCCCCTGATCTAATCCAACTAAACTGGCTTGCCCTCAATGCAAGGCTCAGGTATAAGATAGCCTGCTTGACGCACAAAGCACTGCATCAGAGCACTCCCACATACCTGGCCAATAAACTTGAACTATCGGGTGGGAATCGCGCCCTCAGAAGTTAAAACACTCTACTGCTGAAACCACCAAAGTTCAAAAAGAGGAGAACTTACAACCGCGCCTTCTTCGGACTTGCTCCGAGAATATGGAACGCTCTCCCGCCAGAAATCAGAACAATCGCCCCGACCTCTACATTTAAAAGAGAAGTCAAAGGCCTGCTGATCAATAGCTACATGCGACAATAGTACTGTAGCCTCACAAACTATTTGAATTGACCATACAACGTTGCCCTCCCTTATCTACGATGCAATCTGCATCATGTTAACTGTGTATGTGTCTATTTCTTTGTCTTCAATGTGCTTCTGCTGTATATGCGTAGTTATCTATTATGTTTTCCTGCTCTAGCTTAACCAGCAGGCAGCATTGTACAGCGCTCTGATACCCTGCTGGGTCATGTTCGCGCTTAATAAAACTTTTCAAATACAAAATAAATAAAATAAAAACATTATGTACAACTGAAAGACCTAATTAAACAAAGAATAAACATAAAAAATGTTTTGTAATTTTCTTGTCATTGTAATACTGGCAATTTCTTCCTGCCTGTTCTAATGTTGAGGTGGTGCTTAGTGATGATGAGGTGATGTTGAGTGATGCTGTGGTCATGCTTGGTGATGCAGTGGTGGTGCTTTGTGATGTTGTGGTGGAGAGGCATTTTTGAGGTGGTGGTGTTGTGTTGGCGTTTAGATGGAGCTTGGTTGGTGCTAAGGTGGTGCTGAGTTCTGTTCAGTTGGTGTTCTGTTGACCAGGACTTTAAACATGTGGATGAGATCTGGACCTTTCCAGTAATCCTTGTATCCTTTCTAAATAAAAGAATGCTAAAATGAATCAGCTTAATTGACACTTAAGATAGGGGAATCGGGGGAATATTTATGTGAAATATACTTATTTTCTACTGAATTCTTTGTACCATTATAGATGTTTTTACCCCAATGTATTTATTTTTCAGACAATTTCTGTACTGATGTACACAATGTAAATAGATTGAAGTAAGACGTGGATCGATTCTATGGTTCTGTGCTACCTAATTTTCGGTTCTATTCATAGGAAGATTAATGAAAGTTCAATAGTTGACGGTACACTGATTATAGGAGAAGGTGGCGTAAAGGTTGAACCTTTATGGGCAGTGAAGTAGAGCAGCGCACACCTACATTCACCTTGACACGGAGCAGTGTGTCTTTTTAGGTCTCGCCTACGCAGCGCGCATGCGCTGCATAGGCAAAAGACCTTTTGCCATCGATTCGGCTTTTCAGCCTAAAACGTGCACGCGTTCCATTGCCTTCAATGGCAACGCGTGCACGTTTGGCGATTCACTTGCGGGAGCGAGCGGCGCCATATGGTAGCAATTATCGCTCCTGGCGCCGCTCGCTCCCGCAAGTGAATCGTGCAGGCTCCCTCCTCTCCCCCTCCCCCTGCTGCCGTGCGAGGCGCGCGCGCTTGTTTTTTGTTTTTTCAGTGCATCAGGCCTTTTAAAATATTTTAGGCAGGGCACAAAACGCAAGCCAGACAGACCTACTGGCTTTGCCAATGCTAGTTTTTGATTGGAAAAAGGAAAACTCCACGTCATCCACTAGCATGCAGAGAAACTTTTTTATTTACTGTGAAATGTCAGCACCAGTATCTCGAGAAATACAGCTAGCATGTATTTGACAATTGAGCGGGTTACACTTACTCAGTAATTGCAACTCCAGCGTCATTCAGAGGGCTAGGTCGGGGCTGGATGAGTTTTCCTCGTAAAACAGGAAGAACAGAGTCCGACAAGGCCGTGGCATGAATTCCAACCTTTGGAAATCCCTCGTGCGTTCTGCTGAGACTGTTTGTGACAATGGGTCGGGTGGAGCAGATTAATGTTGCCAGGATCTGGGAAACTAATATTTGAAATGAGGTAATATCTCATGTGATGTGTCCTCAACAGGCCAGCAGCCAAGTACACACACAAGAGCAATGACTGAGTCTGCATGTGTATTATGGAGTTATGTCAACAGCGCTGAATAATGTCTTTTAAGTGCTGACATTCACTAAAAAGTGTGTGTAGTCACTTGATTGATCAGTTATTTTTTATATACTATACATAACTTATGAAAAATAATTTTATGCCATAACTAGACTTGGGTGTAAAATATCATTTACATGTTAACATTTATACCAATGATTCACAAAGCATGAATTTTAATAGTAAATTGATTTACTCATAGATAATGTTCAACAGCAGGACAGAATTTTCACTATTAGTAAATTTGCCTACAAGGGTGCTTTGGGGAACTCTCAGGGAAGAGTTATCTGCAAAAGTCAGTGAACATCTAAGTTTGTGGTCTTCACAAAAATTCGGAAGGCGCATTTTCACCCTGATCACGGTCGAATGTTTACTTCTGTTAGGGCCAGAAGTAAGTTTGAAAAATTGCTGGGTATGTAGGGTATGGTTTCAAGCAATATAAAGTATTTTTTGCACTAAGAAACAAAAAGTAATTCAAGGTTAAATTTCTACACTTTTGCTCTGTTAAAGTAATGACAGTTAATGTCAAGAGATATTTTTTCAAATGACCATTTATGGGTGATGGTGGGAGGGCAATGTTAACTGGCCGGTCGGCCTAGCAGATTATTTGCCTAAATGAGAAGGGCTAGTCTCATTTATTTTTCTAAAGTTAGTCTATCAATTTACATGACGTCTTTAGTAGGCCCGGGCTACATTTTAGTTAAACCAGCATAATCTCACATCATTTCTGGCATTTAGTGTTATGCTTTTTGTGTGAAATTCCCCAAATTATGCTATTATACCTTGTCATGTAAAAGGAAATTACTCGAGTTTTAAATACCCCTACTTTTTAGCTCTTCTATGCAGTGGCGTAGCTGGAGGGGGGGTGGGGGAAGGGGGAGAGGTTGAGTGTTGGGGTGTTACACCCCTCATAAATAAATTTTCAGCTAAATAGTTGGGTACAGGCGATTTCAGTTTGGTATGGCGAGGTGTCTGTCAGAATTCAACAGGAATTTTTACCTACACACACAAAAACGCACCTACACTTTTTCCTCTTTGTTTTGAAAGTCTTCAACAATGTTATTTTACAAAAAAACATATTTTCACTCACTTAATACCCCTACCAATCCGCATTTGTCTCTCTTTCCTTTGCCCCTTTAGCATCTCTCATACGCCTTGCTTCTCATATAATGTATTTTAACAGCATGATTGTTGGAAAGTCTGAAGCTCACCTCCCTACCAATCTTATTGACCAAGCTACGCCCCCTACTTCTACAGTATAGATGCTGACCAAAAAGAAGGCACGTTTAGCAAAGTCTGTTAACTTGATAACCTGCTCACCACACTCATCTTCCAGCTTCGATAGGTAGATGCATTAATTTCGATTTTTTTGCTTTCTAATTAGAGTGTCAATACCTTTTTTTAAAGGTCCATGAAAGTGGTAAAACAACTAATGGATGAGGTGTTTTTTGTTGCAGTTTGTAACATTGTGCTGATTTCCACTTTACATTACCTAGCAGAGCTCATCAGTTGATGGTTGTAAGGACAATCTGGCACACGCTTGCCGATGACACCCTAGGGTCAGGGGAGTAGCTTGTTCCGTAAGATTGGGGGGGTGAGCTTCATATTTTCCGACAATCAGGCTGCCATATAATGTTTAAATACATTATATAACAAGCAGGGTGTATGAGTGGGACCTATGGGGCAGTGGAAAGGGAGAGGAATGCAGATTGGTAGGAGTAGTAAGAGAAAACACAATATTTTCTAAAACAGCCAATATTTATGAGGACATTCAAAACAGAGAGTGAGAGAGTGTGTGCGCGTTTTTGTCTACGTGTATGTAAAAATTCCTGCTGAAATCAGACTGACATCTCACAATACCCGACTGAAGGCACCTGTAAACGACTATTTATCAGAAAATGCATTTTTTAGGGGGGTGTAACACCCCAAATACCCTCCCGAAGCTATGCCCCTGCCTAGCGTATGACCTAGTCTGGCTGTACACCACGATCAACTCTAGAAAATATGCTCTAGTCAGTGCTTAGAAGGACAGCCAGGGCCGGACTGGCCGTAGCGGGCACTGGGCGGTTTTCCGGTGGGCCGGAAGGGATGGGGCCGCTTTTGGACCGGTGGGGGGCCATTTTTAGGTCTCGCCTGAGCCAGCGCATGCGCTGCTCTGGCGAGAGTTTTAGTAAGTGGGTTTTGGAAGTGCAAACAGCAGTTTGCTGGCGACCAGCTTGCGTTCACGTGAGCGTGCACGCGCGTCACGGGTCATTAAGTGCATCGCGATCGCGATCACTTTCACAGCTTTGAAGTAAAGAAATAGATTATTTTTCTATTTCTTTACTTTTGCTATAATCGCGGCACCCGCGCTTTACTTTTAACATTAAAAGTAAAGCGCGGGTGCTGCGATTATAACAATAGTAAAGAAATAGATTATTTTTCTATTTCTTCCCTTTTGCTATAATCGCGGCACCCGCGCTTTACTTTAACATTAAAAGTAAAGCGCGGGTGCACGTGACTATAGCAATAGTAAAGAAATAGATTATTTTTCTATTTCTTCCCTTTTGCTATAATCGCGGCACCCGCGCTTTACTTTTAACATTAAAAGTAAAGCGCGGTTACGCTGATTGTAGCAAAAGTAAAGAAATAGAAAAATAATCTATTCTTTACTTTTGCTATAATTGCGGCACCCGCTCTTTACTTTTAATGTTAAAGCGCTTTACTTTTAATGTTAAAAGTAAAGCGCGGGTGCCACGATTATAATGGTGTAGCCAATAGGTCTCGCTTTTGGGACCTTATAAGTATTTAGTTATGCAACTGTTGCATGGCTAAACACTTATAAGGTCCCAAAGGCGAGACCTATTGGCTATGCCAATGCTTGTTTCTATAAGTCAGATACATGTACATTTAAAGCATCAGAAAACCAATGGCTTAGCATGGTTTAACGTACAAACAATTATGTGATATATTGTACAAATGAAATGTAAGATTAATGTTGACAATATAATGAGGAACATAGGACAAGTCATGCCAGCTCAGTGAAGAAATATGAATAAACAATCCCAAATCAGGGCATACCAGAAAGTCCAAGCAGGTTTATTACTCTAGATCCAATGCAGTGTTGAATCGGGGACATATTCATTTTCTATTATTCAGTGGTCCATTGAGTTGTACACTATTTGTAGCCTAGTGGGCATAATGGTTGCACTTTTAAAATACAATAGTGGGCTTATACTCCAGTTGTATCGAATGCAGACACTAAACCTGGATTCTGAATCAGAGAAATCACATTACCTCTCACAAGACAAGTTTGAATTTTAAAAGCTTCATTATGGCCAAAAATCCATATAATTTTGGCTCACACTCAATTTTTTGTCACATCCTTAAACGACAAAGCAGTATCCAGGTTTTTAAAGATACAAGGGTAATTAAATATTTAAGAGCTGGTTCTCAAACCAAGTATAATGTTCACTGGTTTAGTGTGTAGGAGGTTTGTGAAGGTGCATTGGTGGTGTGTAAAATGTCCCTTATTATTGTCATTACCTTCCCTCATACTAGTGGAAACCAAATAAATAACTTTCTGTTTCAGTTAGTTTGTTGGAAAAAGTGAATAAAATATAGAAATACACATCAACAAATGAGCATTTCTGTGGTTAGGCTGTTTCTAAATTCTTATTTTTGTTTGCAGCTAGGCAGTGGCGCTGGTAAACAGTGTAGTTTGCCCAGGATCACACACTGTAGTCACATGGAGGACAGTGGATAACACCACAGGCTTGCTGCTTCCATGTAATGGACAATAGAGCTTTACAGCAGGGCTCATTCTTTAATGTATATGTGACAAGTAAGCATATAATATCTGGGCCAACAATTCACAAACTGTTAATTGATTGAAGTGTTTCACTTTTGCACAACACTCTTGAAGAGTTAATGATGGCGCACTGGAAATTCAGTTGCAGTTTCATGTGAACTGGTATTTAAGTTAAAATAAGACAGCATAAAAAAGAAAACACACAGATAATTTGTTTTTGCTCGGGATTTGAGATGGGGCACACTGTGTGGTCTGGATGTTGTTGTGGGGGCATGAGGCTCTGACATATCATTGGTTGTGCCGTAGTTGATTTGACAAAGTTAGCTGTTAGGTCCTAGGGCCGTTGTTGTTTTTTCTTAGATGGGTTTTAAGGAAATAGGGAGATGAGGCATGCGAAGTGATCCCTTGGGCTGGTCCTCCATCATGCTACGGGATTTGTATATGAATTGCCCAAGAGAAATGCAGCCTCGCTTTTGTGATGGGCAAAAATCTTGCAAATGGACAGCCATACTTGCACGTACTACACAATGGAAGTTTAAACCAGTTGCTCAAGTAGTATCTCAACAAAACCGACATCACTGATTAAAGAGAAAAAAAGGAAAGCAACCAATGTCTACATGGTGGTCAAAGGTGCCACATTCTTCCAGTCCAAGTCTTAATAATGGAAAGTTCAAATAATATTTACCAAATACTCTGCCGTCTCTGTTAGCTTCTGTCATATGACTCAGCTGCTCTATATAACAGGAAGTGCCCGGCTACCAGCTGAAACATAGGCATAGATGAAGGAGTAGAGAAACAGACACCTGCCATGACCACCATTATCAGCAAATACACAGCCATTTTCAGCATTATAGTAAAACAATATAAACCATGAAGCGCAGCGTCCTTGAAGCAGACACCACACTGATCAAGAGAAAGCGTGCAACAAATAGAAAGGGGCTGAAACATGAAGCGCAGCATTCGTGAAGCGGGTGCCACGCTTAGCCTCAAAGTAAAACTAGCTGCACCTTGCACACGACTACCGGGGAGGCTGGCTCTACCCTTGTACCAGGGAGGCGGGCAATACCATTGTACAGGGCCCGGGAGAGGCCATTCCGGCTCGCGCCACCTTACAATGCACATGTAGGTGGATGCATGAATGAGTACAAGTGAAGTCGCGGCATAGCTCAGGTGCATGCCAGGAAGTGCCGATTGGTGCCATTGTACTGCCATGGATCTTTTATGGGCAGTGCCGAACAAACAGCAAGGGGGGGGATGTGGTGCGATCAGAGAACAATGACACACAGTGCAAATAACAAGCTGCAAGGGGGGTGTTTTTGTGGGAAGGGCATGGAGAGATTAAGTGAACTGCGAGCAATGAGGAGAGAGCAGAAAGACAATGTAGTGCACTGAAGAAAAACATATGGCCTATAGTTGAAGGATCCATATAGCAGGGGCAGTCTCCATGGCAGAACAAAACAGCCTAAAGGTGGGACAAATGTATGCTATTCACCAACGAAAAAAAGGAATTTGTAAAGGCAGATGACAGAACCAATGGAAAGCGCTGGGCGTGTTTAAAGCCCATAGAGTGAATACCACATGTCTCGAACACAGCACATGTGCACTGCCTAGGCTCGACCTAAAAAATGTATGGGAACTATTATGCTGCATGCAATGGTGGTGGGGTCAGTGAGGGTGGGGCGAGGTCAAAGTTGTGGCTTAAAAACAAAATATTCTGTACGTTTTTTTGGTCTTTCACATACAGGTAGCTACATATAAAATTACTCGTAGCTTAAATGAAAACGTCATTTAAAAAATCAATGGGAAATGTACTTTAGCACAATATGAAACCTCTTTTAGTTAAATCACTGCAGAGGTCCTTGTGTAACCAGAGTGCCACAGATTTGAATCCTGGGCGATGCAGTGGAGAATAGTAACTTGCGGATTTTTGTACTACAAGGTCACAATCTGTGACAGGGAGCACCATGAATATGTAAGTCATTATTTTAAACTTGCATTACACACAGTATAAGATAGACTGCTACAAAATGTGCAAAAAGGTTTAAGATAAAAAGATGCTTCCAAAATATAGATTTTAGTAATACCCAGACTTTACATAATGCAATTTTATTATATAACTGTCTCTTAAAAGCACGTACTTCATAGCTCCGCTTAGTAACCAACTAAAAAGAATAAATCTTTGTCATCACAAAGCTGCAAGTGATTCCATCAATTAAAACCAGTACCTGCTCCCAAGCGCCGTTTACATTTGTAGATTAACCAGTTGCGCACATTTGCATTTCCTTCAGGCAAGCAGGCACTCTGGTCAGACGGCCTATTTATTGTTTAGCTGTCTGCTCGCCTTCGGCTTCACAGCACAGGAGTCTCTCTTAATGACACTTCAACTGAAGCATCAAAACTATCGGAATTAACGGTCACGTTTGTCTTTCCACGAAAACTAGGGGGATGTTTTTTCATAAATTAAAAAAGAAAGGGACGTCGAGCCTCTCCGATCCTGCCCACTTTGACCTCTGCCATGTACTGGGAACCATGTACAAACCTTGCACAATTGTATTGAATGTATGATTTCATCGTATTTTGTATTATAAAAGAAGCCCTTTTCTGAGGGTGTGGGGCTCACTCTCCTTTGATCTTTAAGAGGCGACCTCTGATTTATGGCTTATTTTATTTGAGCTGAACTACACTTTGTTCTGCTGTTTTGCTATTTGCACTTTATTCTGAGCTACATGCTAGCCCTTGATTTAAAATGACTGATCAACTGATTCTAATAATTTCTTTTACTTTTTGTAATGAGTTAAAACTTTGAATATACCTTCATGGTTTTTGTTTTAATATTTGTCTTGTTTTCATTGTAAAGCCTAATTTACTTTATTATTTATATGGAAATTTCCATTGAAATTGATTGAGGATGCACAGTTGAGGAAGAACTAAGGCCCTCATTTTTGTGGATTTGTCGTAGGGCAGCACAGCAAGTCACCTTGCTGCGCTGCCCTATGCCAAAGTGAAAGGACAGGAATGCACCATATTTATGCAATACGCTGCACTCCTGTCCTTTCTCCCTGTGCTGGCAGCCTAGCGCCAACGCAGGCACCCTTGCACCATGGTGCATGGATGCCTGTGTTGTTGGCAGGATTGTCTTTATGCGGGAAGGGGCACCTTCCTCCACAGAGACAATCCTAAGAGGCGCAACGAGGAGAAATAAAGACATTTCGCCTCGTTAAGCCTCACCTCTGAGGCGTAAAGATTTGGCGCTTCCCCAGGTTTACATGCTCTTATAAATCTGGAGCAGCATCAAAATCTATGGGTGTTGAGCGGGAACACCTACCGCAACGCCCATGGAACGTCTCCCGAGTGCAGAGTAAGGCAACACAGGGATTTGCGCTGCCTTGCCTTACTCCATATCTATGAGGCAATTCAATGCCACACATAGTGGCTTTGCGTGGCCTCATATATGATTTTGTCGTTTGCGCCGCCAGAGCGTCACAAAAGGGGACGTTCCGATGGCACAAGGGGCTCGTAAATATGCCCCTAAACCTTTAGTTGATTAGCATGCTCCCAGCACATTACTAGCGTTTTAAATTTGACATTAGTAGAAAAACTATTATCACATGCATGACGAGGCACAAGTTATAGTTAGTTTCTCAAACTATAAATGGCGAATTTCAGTAGTTTTCCAAAATGTAAACATTAGTTCTTATCCCATTTCAACACCTGACCATAAGATAACTCTAACATTTATTTTTTCAGTGAATTTCTGTTTTTTAAATTATGTTAAAACCTTGTTACCTTACCTAACTATATTGTCATTTTAACCATACATGCACACCCTCCCGATTCAGGCGGGAGACTACCGATTTCAAGGCTAGTCTCTAGCCTCCCGATTCATGCATGCAAAAACCCAATTCCTCTGTGGGTTTCAGCCGACAGGAACTGGTCTTGTGTGATTCAGAGTATGAAATACCAGTAACCTGCTCCTGCAGACCAGTGCACAACATGTTTGTCACACTCTCTCTGCCTGCCATAGCGCTTTCTCTGCGCTCCTGACAAGTAGGAAAAAAACGATCCTGCAGCAGCACACCTGCACATCCCATACATGCCAACAGACCCGATTCAGACCTCAGTAGAAGTCAATGGAAAAAAAGACATTATCTCAACTATTGTTATAAAAATTTCCAATTCCTTCGTCTAAAATGTTTGCATGTATTGTTGTAACTCATCTATTTTTTCAGTGATTTTTTGTGATTTTGTTGATCATTTTCTATGTTGAGCATATGTCCGGTGAGATATTATTATCATGCCTAGCTATAAGGTCACTTTAGCCTTTGTTTTGTCACTGAACCTCTGTGTTTTTTGATCTTCTTCTAAGTTGAGCCTACCCTACACCCAACCCCTCAGCCACCTGCACCCAACCCTCATGGGCGGCGAACCCACACGGATGACCTGCATCAAAGCTCCACGCTGCGTCTTTGGCCGTACACAGCTGCAAGGCCAGGCCTCTGATGCGCATATGGTTTGATAGGCTAACCCTCTGCTCCGGACAGCACAATGGCAGTTTCCTAAGGAGTCTGGTCATTGACCAGATCCTTCTAATACTTTTAGAAATGTTTTGGGTACCAATGTACTAGGTGGGAATTGTGATACCACATAGGAGGACCTTGCTGGGTACCACAGGCCTAGCACTGAAATTGTGGTTTCTGTGACTAAAAAATACATAACAAAATTTAACCAAAGGGAGTGTCCATTTGTATTCTCCCACATGGGCCCGGGTGTCAAGTTGTGCTCATCCTGCCCCTTATGCGACCTTTTTTTTCCATTTTTTCTGGACTTGGGACTGAAGCCCTTAGTTATGTATTGGCGACCACAACATATCTGCCATGTTGCAACCAGTCAATCATATAGTTTCAGTACTGCACTTCTTTCTATGGATTTGCATTACCGAAAAGGCTGATAGGAGTAAAATCACCAGTAGTCCGCCAAATCTTTGGTACCTCGGTTGTACCAATGTACCCAGAGGTCCAGCTATCTCTAACTTTTCTTGAGGATTAACCTCTTCAGGCCCAACCCAAGCCCCACCTCCTGAAGCTGAACAAATTTATTTAGTGAATATTGACCAGAGGGAAATACCCAGAATAATTTGTAAATGCAACTGAATAAGAATAGATGTGATATATCAGACTCCAAGTAGGAGGAAAAGCCTTATAAGAAGGAATAGGAAAACGAGGAGTCATATTCTTTGGTCCAGAAGAAAGCCAAGTGACCTGTATAGGCAGTGATTTTTAGGATGAAATATGTAGACCTTTGAGATGCCTCCAAGAGCATCCCCGATTGTTTTTAAACTTAGAAGGGAACCTTTTTGAATAAAATATGGAAATTCTCTATAAAGGGTACAGCTAGGTCATTTTAACTTCAAGATTCCTCCACGAGATAGTAAGTGCTCCCTTAGAATCCAAGCTAGAGCCCACCCAGTTCCACTAGACAGCTGGAAGTGCACTCAGTGATTATGCACGCCCCTGAAAACTCTAGTGGGTGAGAGTCCTTTTAAAAATCTAGGAAGGATTCAAAAGTAGGTTTAAGGAGACAATGATATAGCCGTTTGAGGTGTGTTTCTTTTTAGTGGTGTACTATTGATGAGACGGGAAGCAGAGTAACACACTGTGTCTCTTCTCACCCCCTCCTTTCTAGTTTAGACTGTTAATAACTTACTGCAGAATTTTTCCAACTTTTGAAAGTTGACTAGGGATAAAGAGATATTTTTTTTACCGTCCTTTGGTACCAAATAATGGTGTTTATATCGTAGGCTGTGCTCAATCAAAGGCTTGGATTGTAAATAATAGAAATAAGAAACAGTATTTCACTAAAACCACTCCCAAGATAGCTGTTTTGATGTAGCAAGAGGTTTTCCTTTACTTCTGGGCTTGCCCACATGAACTTTTGACTCTATTTATAACTTCCAAAATGGCGGCTTCTAATTGCATATCTCTGCCCTCTAGAGTCCACCATGAAAATGTTGCATCCGTTACGATGTAATGACTTGGGAATCTTTGGGGCATATTAGCAAGACCCACGTTAAAATTATCGCCGTTTTAGCGGCAGGAAACTGCCGCTAAAACGGTGATAATGGGCTTGCTAATATGCGTTATGGAATTCCAATAGAAGCCCAGGTTAGATGTCCTGCACATCTAACCTGGGCTTCTATTGGAATTCTATAACGCATATTAGCAAGCCCATTATCGCGGTTTTAGCGGCAGTTTCCTGCCGCTAAAACGGCGATAATTTTAACGTGGGTCTTGCTAATATGCCCCTTTATTTTATAAATCCCACCTAAACGTATCATACTAAAATGTGGTGTTAAAGCAATTTTTGTAACTGAAATTAGTAATCAAACAAGTTTTTCTTTTTTTCCCACTTTTATATTTAGATACCATAAACAAGGGAAATCAGGTACTATACAGAGAATATTAAAAACTACTGAGGAAAAAGTTCCTGATTTGTATATTTTTTCTGTCGAGTGTTTATGAATTGACAGCTTCTGAAGATTAGATCAAACTGATTCTGAATGTTACAATATATTGAGGGTAACTATACGAAGAATATCCATTCTACCTTCAAGTAACTGATATGATAATTAGAGATCTCTGCTGCCTTTAATGATTATACATTAGATATGTTAATTCTCCATATAGATATGTTTGTAGGCTACCTTGAGTACATATCCAGTGGACAACTGATCTAGTCCTAATGTATTTGTTTGTTTATCAATGGAAAACTTGACTATAAATTTAGCTGTGACTAGTTTGTTTGCTTTTGGATGGTTAAGAGATTATACAAATGATTCCAATATGTTCAATAGAACAGATAAATTTGAATTCCTGCAGTGGGGGTGTTTTTAAGACGTGTCGTTTGAGATACAATTTTTATGTCTACAGACATTATGCGTGTATATAAAGAATTTGTAACCTAGAAAGTGCTCGGTGTGCAAAAACTAATTGGATATGGAATTAGGAGAAGTGGAACCCCTTAAGTTAATGAACAGTAAACCGATACAAGTTCACAAGTTGAACCATTTCTAACATGTCTCTCTAGCTGGGTACCATCTTGCTGTTGCAAGTTATGGCCAGTGCAATAATTTCTTTCCCAGTGTCTCTGGCTGGGATTACATATGCATCAAAAGTTAATGACTCAGATAAAGAGTATTTCTAGGAAAATATAATTGCATAGGGAATACTGTTTCATTCTTTATAAACAAGTTATGTACACTGATAGTGTGGGGCTATATTTATGTGAGACCACTATATATATTGATGATGTCATCATATATGAAGTTGTATTTCGAATTTGACTATGTTCTCAATATATCTGTCATATTGTTGTACCATGTAGTGAATTATGTGATATGCAATGATTGGTTACATTGTATGTATGTTGCAAATATGTTCAGCATTGGTGTACAATCTATATGTAGGCTATTCTGGTCACATAAGTTTTTTATGTGGTTGGTGTTTATATGTTTTATATGTGCTCTGTTACCCGCCCTGATGAAGCTGCATAGCTGCAATACAAGTGTTTGCTATATACAATTTTGAATATCGATGAAAATGGAAAGCAACACTTTTTAAAATACTTCATTATGAGAACTCCATGAATACAATATTTTTAATTTAAATCACCTCGTAAGGAATCTTAAATCAATTGTTAAAACACATACAAGTGCACGGCAGTGTAACCAGTGCCACAGTGAGTTCTAGCACCGGCCACATATCTTGTTTATCTATCTATATCTTGATCTATGATGATTATAAAGAGAGGGACTGCTAAGCAGGTTGGTTGTTGATAATTGTGTTCATAATTTATTTGCATATTTTTCAGTGGTAGTGATGTCTAAACATATAGATAAAGAGAGAAGCATAGGCAACCACATTTTTTTCAGGGATATAATTTGTGATCCTAATACCAAAAATAAGAATGAACTTAAAATTAACCCTAGGCGTAATAGGAGCATGCAAAGTTTGTGCTACTACTAGCTAATTAGCGTAGCTTAGCAGCAGTATAATAAACACCTACCAATACTTTGATAAAGCAATTTTCTATACTAAAAAGCATATAAACAATTCACAAAAGTGAACTTTGACAATGAAAATATTAAGCAATGAGAGAGGTGATGATTTTGGGGTCCCCCTTAGCCTAGGGGAGGACCAAGCAGATGCCTTGAACACAAAAAGTATATAAAAAAATATTTTTTGAGGTCTATATGTCACAAAAACTGCTTTGTGCTTTTTTGTTTTTCTCTTGTAAACTATTATATGAAAAATTATGAAATATATATTTCATAAAAGACAATCTCAATGATAATTTATACATCTTAATCAAACAATAAAAATGATACCCCTCAAAAAATTGAATGATAAAAGTTCATTAGATTTTGAATCAAGTCCCATTGACATTCTATACAACAAGTTGCTTGCATTTTTCATAAATTGAGTTTTTTCCAAATTCCCCTTCCTTTGTTAACTTATCAATGAGTTCATTCATGGTGAATCTCTTTTCAGTGTGTGTTCTTCTCGGTCCGTCCCTGTATAGAACATCTTGTGGTCATTTGTACAGAACCTGTTCATCTCAAATGTAGGTACAGCTGCTTGAGTATCAAAAAGTTCTTATTTTGGATATTATTGCAGGTGTATATGCAGTTCTGCATCCAAGTTGTGGCCGAATGAATTTTCAGTTCCAAAGGCTAAGATGTATCAAGATTACATTTTCCTTAAATACATAATTCTGTCATCTTCACATTCTTTCTGCCTCACGATTTTTATGCCAAAATATTTCAATTGTTGGCTATCACTAACCCTGGGCATAGTAGCAAAATAATCAACACCTACAAATGCTTTGCTTTGATAAAACAATTTTACATGCTAAAAAAAAGCATATAACCAATTCACAAAAGTGAACTTTGACAATGAAAATATTAGGCAATGAGAGAGGTGATGATTTTGGGGTCCCCCTAACCTAGGGGGAGGACCAAGCAGATGCCTTGAACACAAAGAGCATATCATGCTGAACGATTCAGTGGTGGTCCCTTCCTCCTAGGACCACCCCAAGCACAGTTATGGGCAAAAATACAATCCCAACCAAAGGCCCTGCAAAGCATTATGGGACAAGATTAGCAGTGGGCAGTGAATATTATAGTGTCCAAGTGCCAACCCTCCCTTTATGAATAGGAGGTGGGAAATCGGCCTCCCAGGCCAAGACAAGCTCAAAAACCCCTAAGGGCCCCCACGCTGCAGGGTTTGAGAAGTTAGAGAGTTCTCTAGTGAGAGACCACGATTATAGGGCTCAGACTGCCCTCACAGTCCCTGACCTGAGGCAGGATTACTCCAGCTCTACTTCGTCTCAGAGGTCAGACCAAGGAGATGAACCAGGCCCTAGTAAGCGCAAACGCAAGACACGCCACACTAACATAACACATCAAGCTTAGGTGCTTACCTTTGAACCTAATGAGATCATCCAACCAAAGTCTTCTGTTTGGCTCCCACCAGTGGCGTATTATGTTCAATCCCATATCCGACAAGGGTTCAATAAGGATGTCAGGGCACGGTTACGATCTGAGTGCCTCAGACCAGACCTTCCAGGCAAGGTCGCTGACACCTGAGGAGGATCCCACCCTAGTTACTTACCTGAAAAACTATTCTAAGGATACGAAGAAAGGTATTTATAGGGCTTGGAGGGGGAGCCAAGATAAACTACTGGACATATCAGGGCTTCTAACCAAAATACTTGAGCCAGGTTACCACGCGAAGGAGTTGGCGATTCCCATTGACCCGGACGTCTTGCTCAGCTGGGTCCAAAGAGATATTTGCCAACTGGGAAATGCAAACTGCACCAAACATAGCCAGCGAACGGAGCTGGCCCATCCACCTCAAACTCAACCTGAAGCTAACTGAGCTAACGTCGTCAGTCAGGCCCCATAGCTCAAGGTTGTAGTAATGAAGTCTGTGGCCAAGATGTAGTTTCAAGTAGATTTATTAGGTCTTGGTTACAAGTTGTAATGATCATGTAGAACACCCCCACCAGGAGCAGTCTGCCTGCTACTCAGCCCATACTTCAACTGTCACACTTCAGTTCCAAGGCACCCAAACATTCCATTCAATTCCATCACACCCTGATGGAGCAAGGTAAATAAGAAATTTTTGAACCCCCTAATATTAATATCAATAATTAACGTTATTAATTGTTTTGACAATTAATCAACATTTTTATGTCTTTTTATAGACATTTTTGGTAACTTGCAATTTATGTGCAAACTAACCTATTTACAATTGTAAAAGTGGAATAATATTAACATAATGGTTTGCGTACTAATTAAAATAATACTGCATGATTTGTGCTATGTAGTAAATTGTATTGTGGCAAAAGAATGCGGATGGTAAGTAAAACTTAGCTTTACATGTCGCTTTTGCTAGGTAACACCTAAATGGGGTACGTAGAATGATGGGTGGGAAACGAAAAGGCTTATTTTCTTTATTCTTAACTGTTATTGTGTTTGTTTTCATGATAGTTCGTTCGGGCCTGCTAGGCCGTGCTGTAAAAATGGCTGCCGAGGCAGATGGGCCTAATGCGCAAGTGCAAAATGGCTTCTAAGCGGAAGAAAAGCTGCAGAAACATATCAGGTGATTGCTTATAGAGCTCAGAATGAAAAGGATCAAGGTCAACATGACCTGTTACTAAAACGTGTGCCTAGAAGGACTCAGCGAGAATGTATGAGAACCAAAGATGCAGCTGTAAATTAACAATGAACTGTTCAAAATAAAGTTACAAAAGAAGATACATAAGAGGAGCTGTCAATCGGATTGCTAATGTCCTAAAACCGTGTGAAAGGACAAAATTATAAACATTTTCGGAACTGGTTTGAGCAAGGAGGGCAATGAGGAGATGCTTGCCACCCCTCCAATGGACCAATTAGCGTGAATCTCGCCCCCAAAGATTGAAACATTTCTGTTTAGTATGCTAGTAATAGGATATAAGAGGACCTACTCTTAAGTAGGAGGAGCGCTATTCATACATAATTTTTGAGCACTGGACGCTGACGCTGGAGAGCTGCTGCTATTTTCCATAGGCCTTTATTTTTATTATAATTAATCTTTTTACTCTAAATCTGACTGGGAAGGAACGAGAACATTGCGGGAAACCTGTATAGGTGGTCCGTCGAGGAGGCCTGTTTAGCGGGACAGTCAGTCAGTTTTTGGGAGTTCTATGCTGTGATCTGCAATTATCTGCTGTGACGAACTGTATTTTTCATCTAAAAGGGTATGCATAAATTCTTTAAAGTTTATTCCTTATAATGATATTAAATGTATTAAACTGATTAATAAAATTGAAACTTATTCGTGCATTTTAAACAAGTAGAGAAACTTTATTATAATTAAAACTACGAGTCTGTGGTTCTTTAGCTCAATAATAAATGCAAATGTTTTAATAGGTTTAATGTGATTGAGCTGGTCTTAATCACCATCAACTTATTCTAACTAGTTGGTCCATCGACCAAAGATCGAAATACCTTGATGTCTTAGAAACCGACAGGATTAAAACTACTTATGTATGATGTTTGAGAAATTATCTTGTCGACTTTAAAAAGGTATCCCGTTTTCTTCCAGCAGTCATTAATTTCTTCTCCTAGGTGAAAGTGAATGGGATCTAGGGAATATTTGAGTGAGTGAACGTTTTATGCGGTGTTATGGGCCCCACCGTCATATTGGTATAGTTGTTAAAAGAGTGTTTCAACCTGGATGTCATGTCCAAAAGGAAAAGAAATTATATTAGTCGCGCTGGATCAGATTTCTTGGTAGCAGAGTTATGGTTACTATAGATTAGTTTGGTGATTATTGATTATTGATTATTTCATGTCTAACACTTTATGTCGAAGTGTATTATGTTATATATATGTATGTCGGAAATTTTGAAGCTTCCGGAAAGTAGGTAGTGGACACGTGTGGCAAGAGAAGTCACATGGAATAGTGCATTGTTTGGTTTTCAAAATTGGTGATAACACAGGCCGTGTT
Source organism: Calotriton arnoldi (assembly GCA_963921515.1). Lineage (NCBI taxonomy): Eukaryota > Metazoa > Chordata > Amphibia > Caudata > Salamandridae > Calotriton > Calotriton arnoldi. Next base: position 1,591,877 of record CAWUFW010001484.1, on the reverse strand, counting down.
ATGATAGGGACATTTTCTGTATGAAACGTGTATGAGTGAAATAGCAACTGGTTTTCTTGTGAAACTCTGGCCTTAATTCTCAGGAGCAGTGTAGTCTCCACATGTGTTTTATCCCCAGAGAAACGGGTTTACCCCTTGCTTGAAAGAAGGGTAAGGTAGAGGGAAGTGCTACACTTATCGAACGAAACCTTATTCTTGCAAAATAGAGTAAACTATCACTTTGTTTAGCGAAAACGGACAATGGAAATGTGTTTTTAATGTTGTAACTAACCAGAAACAGTCGAGAACAAATTGCCGATAAATTTTGTAAAGGAGGGGTCAGGAGCAGAACTGACGTTGACAAAAGGCCGCGCTGGGATTGGCCAGTGCACTAGGAACAGGGAAAACGCCCTGATTGGTGCGTTGGTGTGAGACGCGCTGGGATAGGCCGGAAAAGCAGTGACGTAGAAGCTTCGGATTGGTGCGTTGGTGTGAGACGCGCTGGGATAGGTCCGAATAGCACATAGAGATCAGAGCTGAGTTACGAGTTTGCAGAAGGGAAAGAAATCGTGAAATATGGCTTATTATGAGTATGGTAGAGAGAAAACGTCATGGATGGCGAAAATTAAGAACTTCTTTAAGAAAGACAAAAAGGTAGTGACTAGAGAGGGACAGGTAATTCCTCCGCCGAAAACACCAGCTTCGCATATGATGCTGAAATACTCATACTTGCATTTGGTTAGAAAATTGGACAAAATATACCCAAAATGATGGAGTATTGGCTTTTCCAGAGAATTGTTCGTTTAGCATAGCCGTACTTCGAAATTTGAGAGAGAAAATGACGAAGCTTGAGCCAAAACCTAGACCGACACAATTTGAAGCGTTAGGTGAATGGGAAGACAAGATGTATGAACGAGAAAGATACAGAGGTGCAAAGAATCATGGTTTTGTTCCTGGAAGGTTGTGGGGAGTGAATCATGAGGACAGAATGAAGCGTTGGAGATATGCTAATATGACAGAAGGTTTGTTTCCAGCTTTTACAGTTGAGGAGGGTACAAGAAAGAAGTGTACAGAGAAAAAGAAACATACAGTTACAGAAAGGTATGGGTATGGAGGTAGCGAGTCAGAGGATGAGTTGCTGGAAGATATTTTAAACAGAAACCCACCTCCATATCAACAGAATTCAGCGGTGGTGACACCCAATGCACCTCCAATGGAAACTGGGAGGAATAAAAGTCCAGAACGTAGATATGAGATAAATAGGCAAATGAACAGTTGAAAACCCCACAAAGTGAAAAATGTGACAGTGACAATGCAGCGGAGTTAGCAAAAACTACAAAAGAATTGACTGAGAAAATAAGAGAGTTAACAATGAACATGGAAGCTGTGACTGTGCCAGTAACAATAGGACCAGTAATACCAGTTTTTGAGAACCAGAAAATAGATGAACATTCCTTAGTTATTCCCATGAACTCAAATTTGCAAAGAATAAGAGAGGGGATGGAACTAGAAACTGAAGGGGCAAGAAATTTGGTCAGTTCATATAGACCAAGCCCACCTACTAACTTGACAGTAAATGAAAGTGAAATAAGGAGAATTCCTATGGGAACTGAGTCTGCATCAGAAACACCAGAAAGGAATAGAAATTGGATAGAAATAAATAGTACACCTGTAGGTCCAACTCCAGACGAATTAAATGAGTGGATGAGAAACTTGCAAAAGAAAGAGACAGAACCGAAACCATTAGATGTAATTAGGCTAAAGATAGATATGGAAGAGTTAATTTTAGGGACCATTGGTACAGAAAAATTGAAGACATATCAGGACGACGAGATAATGTTCTTGTGCAAGAGCATTACTTGGAGAGCTAGAAATTTACATGACAAACTGGAAGAGACAGCGAATGAACTAGGAGTAGAATTTGTAAAACTCATGAGTTTGCAGAAACCGTATAGGGTAGATTTTTGTGAGTAAGATATAGAAAATCTGAACACATCAGGACGGTTAACCCAGATAAAAGAACTGATTGTTTTGCTGAGAAAGTGGGGTGATGTGGACAGATGGAGAAGCAGGTGGACTAAAAGGAATGAGAGAACAACTGACAAAGCGTCTTTGGCTTTTGCGGTGACAGACAAGGAATCGGTTGTAAGGGAGTATCCGCTGAGAGAAACCCCAAGAGGTAGTTATGTACATGTCCCCTGGTCCAGACAAGATATACTGACATTTACAAATGACTTTCCAAAATTGAGAGAAAAACCTGTAGAATGGTACAGACAAGTGGAAAGGTTTGTCAAAGTTTCGAAGGTGTTGTGGGTAGATTTGGATGGATTATTTGACATTGTGGTACCAGCCGATTTATGGACAGAATGTAAAATTACCATTGATTGGCCAACTGTAGAATACCCCAGAGACGCAAAAACAGGAGCACCAGGACCAGAGGTTATGAGGAAATATGATCAAGTTATTACCTTTTTGAAAAACAAAATTCCACCCAAAGAAACTGATTGGGTAAAAATTGACAGAACTACGCAGGAGAGTAAGGAATCTGTACATGCCTACTATGAGAGGCTACTTTTGGTTTTCAAACAGTATAGTGGTTATGAGACTCTGAATGAGAAGGACATGAGTCATTTTGTATATAGATTTGTTTATGTGCTGAAACCAGAAATAAGCGAAATGATTAAACAGCATATGATATGCTGGCAGAATAGTACAGTGGACGAAGTGTTGAGGTATGCTAAGTATTGTAGCGATGACATTGAGTGTAGACAACGTAAATTAAAAGAGAAAGCAATGTGGGCACAAGTGAAAGTTGCAGAAAAACAAGAAGCTCAACTGGATAATCAGATTAATGAGACAGGACAAACTAAATCCAAACCGAATATAGGTAAAGGCAAAGGCCAAATGAGTATAGAAGAAGCAAAGAAAAAGTGGCCATGCCACAATTGCGGAAAGTTAGGGCATTGGAGAAACGAGTGTACATTTCCTGCAAAAGCTAATGCAGAAAATCAATTATTAAATCCACAGGTGCAGAGTGAGGTGAGTTACCAACAGCTGCAGCAACCGCAGGTAGTTACTCAGCAGAGTCAGGTGCCACAACCACCACTTCCCAAGAGTGTAAACCCACAGAGATACAGTGCAGAGACAGGATTCTACGGAGGAGAGCAGGTAACACAATTGCCGCGCGCAGCTGCGATATCGCAGTATTGGTTACGACAGGACGGGAATGAATCGGATGAACGTTTATGACGGTGCCTAGGAGAGGAAGAAGAGTGCGTGCTTGGCGCAACTCTAGAGGTAGATCAGGCAGGTCCATTTGTGGATGGAGAAGTGAATGGTGCAAATGTAACATTCCTTGTGGACACTGGAGCTACCCGTTCTACTGTTAGATCAGTGGAAATTCCAAACCTTCCTCTCTCAGGTGAAAATATCCAAGTCGTTGGTGTCTCAAACCAGCAAATAAAGGCGCCTCTTACCAAATTAGTAGAGGTAAAAGTTGGACTGTTCAGAGAAATGCATCGATTTGTGGTGTGTGATTGCAGTCCTGTAAATTTACTTGGACGCGATCTGCTTTGTAAAATGAATTGCACCATCTATTGTACTCCAGATGGGATTGCATTTCAGACACCAGATGAAGATGTACTATATAAAATGACAATGGCAGATTTAGAGTCAGGAGTGAATGACTTGTTTCCTATGTTCGATGTAGAGAAAATCCCAATTCAGTTAAAAGAAACAGTGAAACAGGAGGTGTGGGATTTTACAGGTGAAGATATTGGGTTAATGAGAGGAGTAGACCCCGTTAAAATTTCTGTTAGAGAGGGAACGAACTACCCAAATACTCCACAATATAAATTGACGCCAGAAATCATTGAAGGAATAACCCCTGTAATAAATAAAATGATTGAACAAGGAAGGAATCTTGAAAGAAATAATGAGCAGTCCATGTAATTCGCCTATAATGGGACTGAAAAAGCCAAATGGAACAAATAGGATAGTGCAAGATTTACGAAAGGTTAATAAGATTGTTGTTCCTTGTTGTCCAATTGTGCCAAACCCTGCTGTAATACTGTATCAGATTCCACGTGAGGCAGAATGGTACACTGTCATTGATTTATGCCATGCATTTTTCTCCATCCCGTTACATCCAGATAGCCAGCCATTATTTGCGTTCAGGTTCGGAGAGCGTATTTTGGAATGGTGCCGAATTCCTCAGGGGTATACAGAAAGCCCCTCGATCTTTAATCAGATCTTAAAGAAATCATTAGAAGATTTAAAAATGCCTGAAAAATCTGTGATGGTTCAATATATTGATGACCTGTTAGTGGCATCAAAAACCAGAGAAGCATGTGTTACCGACACAATTGCTTTGTTGAACCATTTAGCAGGAGGAGGACATAAGGTGTCCCCAACAAAATAACAGTTTTGTCAACAGGAAGTTCAATACCTAGGTCATAAAATTGAAAAGGGAGTGTGAAAGGTAACAACTGAGAGAATAAAAATTATTCGAGGAATGAGAGCTCCAATGACACAAAGAGAGGTAAGAATGTTCCTGGGAATGGTTGAATATTGTCGACAGTGGATAAGTGGATTTTCACTAATTGCGAAACCATTACAGCGATTGACAAAGAAGGATGTTAAAGATCCATTTGAATTGAATGATGAAGAGATGAAAGCATTCAGAGAACTAAAAGCGAGACTGTGTGAAGCACCGGCACTGGGAATGCCTGCCTACGAAAAAGGTTTTGAGCTGTACTGTAGTGAGAGAGATGGGTGCGCACTGTCAGTTCTAGTGCAAAGACATGGAAATATGAAAAGACCTATTGCATATTTTTCAGCTGTTTTAGACCCGGTAGCAAAAGCGTTGCCTGGATGTCTGAAAGCAGTAGCTGCTACTTGTGTGAGTCTGGAGCAAAGTGAAGGTATTGTGATGGGATATTCACAAATAGAGGGACAAAGGGCTTTTATACATGAGGTCCAGCACAGTTGCCCAAATGCAATATGAAAATTAAAGTTGTGCTGTTCCTGAATGATCTAGAATTTAGCAATGTACAAAGGACAGTAGGCTACAGAGCCAAAAAGAGATGGGAATCCATTTCTTTGGAATGTAATGCCCTCACACACCCAGTTGGGTGTCATGCTTCATCATCGGGCTGCTCCTCGTCTGGCCGGCGCTGCAATGCCTGACGGTCTCCCGATGAGGGGCACTTTGGCAGAGATCTTTTTCCAAATAGCCGTTTGGTGCCGTGGGGGTGAGAGATTTAGTGAGTGTAGATGAATAAGTGGTGTGTGATGATTCTGTGAGTTAAAACAGGGTTGGGAGTACGAGCAAAAATAACTTTAATTGTGGGGTCTCCTACCCAGATTAAAATAAAGAGGAAAGGCGCAATGCTAAGATAATGTCTTAGGTGTGGCGCTCTTCCGTGTGGTTGGTCAACATGTTTCTTCGCAATTCTACAAGTCTAGAGGCGATTCGTCAGGACCTACAGTTAAAAAACTATCTACACTAAGGTGGACTGGAAAACAATAATGAATTAATGTTAGGGATTTAAGCCACCATGACTTACTCTGTCTAATGGCTGGTAGTTCTGGTTCTACCCTAATTGGGATATACTACTGCTTCATCAATCCCCGGCAGGTCAAGATATGAGGAACTTCCCCATATAGTTTGCGTAGTACGCAATGTGTCCAAGGACCTACCCACTGCTGCCGGGACACAGGGTAGAACCAGAACTACCAGCCATTCCTCTTTATTTTAATCAGGGTAGGAGACCCCACAATTAAAGTTATTTTTGCTCGTACTCCCAACCCTGTTTTAACTCACAGAATCATCACACACCACTTATTCATCTACACTCACTAAATCTCTCACCCCCACGGCACCAAACGGCTATTTGGAAAAAGATCTCCGCCAAAGTGCCCCTCATCGGGAGCCCGTCAGGCATTGCAGCGCCGGCCAGACGAGGAGCAGCCCGATGATGAAGCATGACACCCAACTGGGTGTGTGAGGGCATTACATTCCAAAGAAATGGATTCCCATCTCTTTTTGGCTCTGTAGCCTACTGTCCTTTGTACATTGCTAAATTCTAGATCATTCAGGAACAGCACAACTTTAATTTTCATATTGTGATGGGATACCCACTGAGAGTATATGTTCCACATTCAGTCGAAATTCTCTTGACAAGAACCAAAACTCAATACATGACACATAGTCGGCTGACTAGGTATGAAAAAGTGATTTTAAGTGCAGACAATGTAACCATTGACAGATGCACAAGCGTGAATCCTTCAACATCATTGCCGGATGAAGAGAGTGTGATAGACAAAGATGAAGTTGACCATGATTTCTTGAATGTACTTGAATATTGTACAAAACCAAGGCCAGATATCAGGGAAGAGCCTTTGAAAGAATCAGATTATGTGATGTTTGTGGATGGCTCATGTTTGAGAACGAGTGAAGGAGTTTTGAGTGCGGCGTATGCTGTATGTACAGTAGCTGAAATAATGGAAGCATCTTGTTTGAGAGGGATACGTTCCACCCAAGTGGCTGAACTAATTGCTCTAATTCAGGCATGCAAACTGGGGAAAAATGTCCGAATCACAGTGATCACGGATAGCCAATATGGCTTTGGAGTGGTTCATGATTTTGGGCAGATCTGGTCCCAAAGAGGTTTCTTGACGTCTGCAGGAACTCCAATTAGAAATGGTGAATTTGCGAAAAAATTACTTGAGGCGATACAGCTGCCTAAACAGATTGCAGTGGTAAAGTGCACTGCACACAAAAATGGGGAAGACTACATAACCGTATGCCGACGAGATAGCTCAGTATTGTGCTAAAAATGTAGTCTCTTTGAACAGAAGGAGAGAAAGAGAGCATGTTTCATGTCCTTTGCTTTTTACTAACCCTGTCGAAACATGGGCTGAGGTGAGACAGTTACAGGAAGCAGCAAATGATGAGGAAAAGGATAGCTGGATAAAAGCAGGATGCAGGAAAAGAGAGGAAGATGATGTTTGGGTTTATAGAGATGAAAGACCAGTTATGCCTGATAGCATGATTTCTGACATGGCACGGATGTACCATGGACAAGCTCATATTGGAAGGGATGCGATGATCCGACTTTTCAGACAAACCTGGTATAACCCAAAATTCAGAGCCATAGCTGAAAGTCTTTGTCAAAGATGTCTTATCTGCCAACAAATAAATCCCGGAAGGAAGACAGTAGTGAGTCTAGGAACAATAGGACGAGAGGGAGGTCCTTTCACGAGAATGCAATTGGATTTTATAGAAATGCCCCCACGCAATAGGCTGAGGTATGTTCTTGTGGTCGTTTGTTTGTTTTCTCGTTGGGTGGAAGCCTACCCGACCAGAAGGAATGATGGGATTACAGTAGCTAAGCTTTTGCTAAGAGAATTCATTCCAAGGTACGGTTTTCCAGTAACGATTGACACAGATAGAGGAACACATTTTCAAAACGAACTAATTCAACTGATATGTGAAGCTCTTGGCATTCAACAGAAATTGCACTGTGCATACAGACCAGAGGCTTCTGGAGTGGTAGAACAAGTTAATGGAACAATAAAGAATAGGTCAGGAAAAATGTGTCAAGCCACAGGACTCAAATGGCCAGATGCCCTTCCACTGGTACTCATGACTATCAGAAGCATACCTGATAGAAAAACAGGTCTGAGTCCCCACGAGATAATCACGGGACGAGCAATGAGACAAGCACATGTACCTGTCAACAAACTGCTGACTATAACTGATGATCTCGTGTTGGATTATTGCAAAGGATTGGCTGATGTGGTACATTCTGTGTTTCATCAGGTTGGACCGGATGCGACCACTCTTGTAAGAAAACCAGCTCATGATTTGAATCCAGGAGACTGGATCCGCATAAAAGTCCACAGAAGAAGAAACTGTTTGGTTCCTCGCTGGGACCAACCACGACAAGTGATCCTGGTGACAACTGCAGTCAAATGTGCAGGAGTGAAGAACTGGGTACATGCCAGCCACACTATCAGAGTTCCAGATCCTGAAGCTCGACCTGTAAGTCGACATCTGGAGATATCTGATACCAGTTCAGCATCCGATGCAGAAGAAGAAACAAACAGGGTTCCAGAACTTGAAGATCGACCTGCAAGTCGACATCTGGAAGACCCAGGTACAAGTTTAACAACAGGTGAAGAAATTGAAGTAACAAAAGTTCCAGAACTTGAAGATCGACCTGTAAGTCAACATCTGGAAATATCAGACACCAGTTCAGCATCTGATACAGACCAATCAGATTGTGATGAAAAGCTAAAGAATAAATGGAAAATTGACACCATAAATGAAGAAACTGAACCAAGAGACAGTGACAGTGAACAGCCAAGCACAAGTTATGGTAAAAATCCTTCAAAATTTGTCCAAATAGACAAGGGAGGGATAGATACAAATAGAAAGATAGAAGAATCGGAAGAACCCCGAGGAGCAATAGGGACAGATCAACAAACAAAAGAACAGGGAAATATAGAAACAGACAGAGAGATCAACGAAAATCCGGAAGAACCTCGAGGAGGGATAGGAACAAGTGACCGAACAGAAAAGACACAGGAAGAAGCAGAGCTAGACAAAGAAGGAGAAATCATAAAGTTCAAAATAAGAGGAAATGAAGTAAGGTCTGAAACAGAATCAGAAGAAAGTGAAGAAGAGAGAAAACAGAGACTAGGACCAAGAAAAAGAACTTGGAGAGCTGAACGAGAAGAAAAAGAAAGTGAACCGAAAAGGCCGAGAAAAGGAGATAATTGGCCCCACGAAGTCAAAAGATTGAGATACAAAATCATAAACATAAACAGAGATAATGCAGAACAAGTAAATGAGATAACAAGTCAAAAGGAACAAGGAAAACAAAGTGAAAAACAATTACAGAAGACGAAAAGAGTAAAGAAAGCTAATTTGAAATATAAGTCACCTGAATGGCTATACATTGCATTAACTGATATCAAGGAAGAAGAAATCACTCACGAGAACCCAGAACAAAGCTGCAACCAAATGGGTGATAGTGAAGTGCAACAAGTTTGAAGAGATTAAAAAGAAGTTTTTGCCGGACTGGACACTAAAAACCGAATAAGACAAGAAAGAGTTCTGAGAAGAACTAAAGAGAGTACCAAACGAGACAAAGTGAGAAAGTAGAGTGGCTGAAACGTCATTCTGAGGTGTGGTGACACATTTTTATATATATATATATATATATATATATATATATATATATATATATATATATATATATATATATATATTTAGGTAATAGAACAAGATGGTAGACACAGAGAATAGAAGATGTAGATGTGAGTTTTTACGTAGATGGTGTAGAATGTGTTTCTTTTGTACAGGTTTATTAATGTTCATATGGCTTATTTTAGCAATCACCATTCCAATTAGATTAGCTGTAGAAGAAACGTCTATATTAGGTAACAACACAAAGGAGGATAAGGAAGCTAACGTACAGAACACAGCAACATTAATAGATAGTGCAGAGTTACATAAAGATAGATCCATAACTGACTTTTCAAAGAATGTTTTCACAAAGTTATTATATGAATATGTAGAAACAACTGCCCATTGAAGAGAAGCCATGGGAGGCGCTGGTAGAAAGGGCGTGGAAGAGCACCAGAAATGCGCAGTTCCAATTATTAAATTTCTTTGTCCTCCACCAAGCATAGCTTACTCCACATAAAATCAATGAGTATTTTGGGGTCAGGGCGGTTTGCCCGAGATGTAATCTAGTCAATGCCGAGTTTATACATATGTTATGGGTTTGTCCCTCATTGGTGGGGTTTTGGAGGGAGCTACTGACCAGACTGAACGACATAACGGACCGTGACATTGAGCTTACCCCGGGAGCTTGCTTATTACACTGGTTTCCTCACACTGCCCGGAACAAGATTACCAGTAAATTTATTGATCTGGGCCTAGTCTTGGCCAAGCGAGAAATCACCAGTCACTGGAAGGTGAGCACTCCCCCCAGCGTCTTGAGGTGGGTGAGGGAACTTACAAAATGGGCGGATGGTGAAGGAATTTGCAGGCTCCAAATGGCCCACAGAACGGGTAACGAAAAAATATTGGAAGCAGCAAAGACGTGGGGGGCATTGGTGGAGGTGCTTAAGCACCCGGTCGATGATGCCATCGACCCTCCCCCCGAGTGAATGAGATGGTACGAGGAGGTGATTGGACAACCTTAGATATGCTTGTTGAATGGCTGATTGATGAGTATACTGTGCGGGTGCGCCCCTTCCCCTTCACGCTTGATCCGAACGGGTGGATACTAGTATGTTAGACGTCCTGACTGGCAGACTTTGGCTCTCCACAGATGTTCAAACGAGTGAGCGACATGCCTGGGGGGGGATAGGGTGGGGGGTGGGTAAAAGTTGAAGGGGGAGGGAGGGAGGAGGACTGGGTAGGTAGGTGGGTTCGTTTTGTTACTCCATTATCTATTGTGTTCCTCATGAGGCCACGACGGAATAGACTGTTAGGATGTGAATTATCCAGTGGTGGGGAATGGAGCTCGATTTACTTCGTACAATGTAAGCCCATTGTCCCAATGTATTCATCCTATGCTATGCAACAGTAACTTAATAAAATCTGTTTACAAAAAAAAAAAAAGAATATATAGAAACAATGGATGTGAGAGATTGTTATGTTTGTATGCAATTACCTGCGCCTGTTTCAGAAGGTGTGACCTATCATCACCTTCCTTTGACGTATGGAATAACATGTAGTGTTTTAGCTAGTTTGTTCTATAGAACAGGTAGATTAGAATATTATTATACTGACATAGATAAGATTTTTGCAAAGATTCCTATAATATCTGAATTGAACAAGGTGAAAGAAGCAAGGATGTTTGGTGAATTTTTCTTAGAAAATAAAGTTTTGACATTAGATGATATAGTAAAACACAACCTTACCTGTGAGTTAAAGAAGGAAGAAAAGGTATTTTTAGAGATGGTCGAAAGGAGAAGAGTCAAATTTCAAAGAAAGGTAATAGAAGAAGAGACAAAAACACCCCTTTGGGCATTTGAAGGAGAAAGTAATGATAAGAAAAAGACAAATGCAGCTATGACTTTAGATTGGCCCCAACAGGGAAAGTTATGCATTAGTAGAAATAGAACTAGGTATGACAACTATTTCGTGGGTTCCAGTGACTGCCGAGATAATTATAAAATTTTAGGAGGATGGGGATTCAAAGGAGGAAAAGATCCAATATTTCCAGGGATCTATTATATTTGTGGAAACAGAGCTTATTACAGGTTGCCGGACCATTGGTATGGGTCATGCTACTTAGGCCTAGTCTTTCCAAAAAAATTTCATGTAGAAAGAGAAGAAAAAGGAACACACAAAATGGGTGAAACATTCACACGTAGAAAAAGGGAACGTTTTTCAGAAATAGTAGGTGACATTTTTGGAGCAATGATACCAGAAGTGGGAATATCTTTGAATGCATTTAAAATTCGGAAATTGTCCACAGTAGTAGATCGTTTATCAACGAATACTGCTGGAGGGTTCTTGATGGTAAATACCGAGATGGTTGCCATGAGAGCTATGGTGAAGCAAAATCGACTTGCCCTTGACATTCTTTTGGCAAAAGAGGGAGGAGTCTGTGGAATGCTGAAAGTCCAACATTGTTGCACTTACATTCCAGATAAAAGTGAAAATATACAAAAGTATATAAAGAATATTACAAATTTGCACAAAGAACTTGTTCCACTGGAGGTTGAAAATGCCTGGGAGAAACTTGGTAAGAGTTTTTCCTCAATACCAAAATGGTTCACTGAAATAGGTAGTTCTATTATAGGGAAAGTTTTGATATCAGCAACAGTAGTAATCTTAGTGGTGCTATTTGCGAAATTTGTTATTATATGTATCAAGAGGAGAAAAAGACAAAACAAAATAAAAAAAGAAAATAAGATAAATAAAGAAAGAGAAAGAGAATTAGGTGAAATAGAACTGGAAGAACTAAAAGAAAGCATGTATGCAAGAACAAAAAAACAAGATGAAAGGGATACAGATGTGTAAAACTAACAAGAAGTAAATGGACAAGAAACAATGCTACCTGAAAAATTGTGTAACATGGGTTTTTGTGGTGATATTAAAAATCACCAAAGGGGGGAGTTGATGGAGCAAGGTAAAAAAGAAATTTTTGAACCCCCTAATATTAATATCAATAATTAACGTTATTCATTGTTTTGACAATTAATCAAAATTTTTATGTCTTTTTATAGACATTTTTGGTAACTTGCAATTTATGTGCAAACTAACCTATTTACAATTGTAAAAGTGGAATAATATTAACATAATGGTTTGCGTACTAATTAAAATAATACTGCATGATTTGTGCTATGTAGTAAATTGTATTGTATGGAAAATAAGAGGGAGTGACCCCACTAACCAAGAGACAGGGTACCACAGGTAAGTAAAACAGAAATTCTCTTGGAGCAACTGTTATATATAGAGACTTATCTTGTCACAACAACCATTCAGATTGTTCCTATGTAACCAACATTCTTACACACTCTTCAACTGAAACATATATATCATTTGATGGATCAACCCTAAAGACAACCGTCAGAGCAATCAACCACACAGATATGACTATTTTTTATAAAAAAAATTTTTATTATTAATATTCATTGGAAATATTCATTTAAAAAATGATTTTGTGTTAAAAAGTTTTCAATACAGTACAATATCACAAATGTGGCCATACAAAATGATATCACAAATTTAACAATATACAAAAAGATTTTTGTTTTATATTTTGAGAGACAAAAACCATGTGAAACGTTAAAACATCATAAAAATAGTTACCCCAATGGGAGTTAATCAATCATGCAAAAGGATATCCACTATTCAATGATTAGGTGGAACCTTAAGAGTTCCCAGGGTATAACTTTCAACCACCGGGCGTCGTCGCGTTTCGGTGGTATTAAAACCAGTTTATGTAACCACCTTCTTCAGGACAATATTAAATAGTATCTCTCACAGTTGTCATCAATTCATATCACCTTTTTCTTTTTATTCAAAAGGATTATTCTTCTGGGTGCGTTTATAGCCATCCACCGTCTGGAAGTTCTTATGGTTCTAACTTTTATTAATATATGGATTATCTCTGCGTTTTCTGATTAGTGCAATCAAAGTCCCTTTACAATAAACCCAGGGTTTCTGGACCAATATATTCCTGAGTCCTTGTGGTATCTACTTGTTACCACGTTCATGAGCCTCTATTTTGTATTGAGTGAAGCTCATCACGTATATGTTCCTGTTGACATTGATTAAAAACAACCAAGGGGCCATAAATCCTGTGCCTCCTCTAATTGTATTGTGGCAAAAGAATGCGGATGGTAAGTAAAACTTAGCTTTACATGTCGCTTTTGCTAGGTAACACCTAAATGGGGTACGTAGAATGATGGGTGGGAAACGAAAAGGCTTATTTTCTTTATTCTTAACTGTTATTGTGTTTGTTTTCATGATAGTTCGTTCGGGCCTGCTAGGCCGTGCTGTAAAAATGGCTGCCGAGGCAGATGGGCCTAATGCGCAAGTGCAAAATGGCTTCTAAGCGGAAGAAAAGCTGCAGAAACATATCACGTGATTGCTTATAGAGCTCAGTATGAAAAGGATCAAGGTCAGCATGACCTGTTACTAAAACGTGTGCCAAGAAGGACTCAGCGAGAATGTATGAGAACCAAAGATGCAGCTGTGAATTAACAATGAACTGTTCAAAATAAAGTTACAAAAGAAGATACATAAGAGAAGCTGTCAATCGGATTGCTAATGTCCTAAAACCGTGTTAAAGGACAAAATTAACATTTTCGGAACTGGTTTGAGCAAGGAGGGCAATGAGGGGGTGCTTGCCACCCCTCCAATGGACCAATTAGCGTGAAACTCGCCCCCAAAGATTGAAACATTTCTGTTTAGTAAGCTAGTAATAGGGTATAAGAGGACCTACTCTTAAGTAGGAGGAGCGCTATTCATACATAATTTTTGAGCACTGGACGCTGACGCTGGAGAGCTGCTGCTATTTTCCATAGGCCTTTATTTTTATTATAATTAATCTTTTTACTCTAAATCTGACTGGGAAGGAACAAGAACGTTGCGGGAAACCTGTATAGGTGGTCCGTCGAGGAGGCCTGTTTAGCAGTACAGTCAGTCAGTTTTTGGGAGTTCTATGCTGTGATCTGCAATTATCTGCTGTGACGAACTGTATTTTTCATCTAAAAGGGTATGCATAAATTCTTTAAAGTTTATTCCTTATAATGATATTAAATGTATTAAACTGATTAATAAAATTGAAACTTATTCATGCATTTTAAACAAATAGATAAACTTTATTATAATTAAAACTACGAGTCTGTGGTTCTTTAGCTCAATAATAAATGCAAATGTTTTAATAGGTTTAATGTGATTGAGCTGGTCTTAATCACCATCAACTTATTCTCACTAGTTGGTCCATCGACCAAAGAGCAGAATACCTTGATGTCTTAGAAACCGACAGGATTAAAACTACTTATGTATGATGTTTGAGAAATTATCTTGTCGACTTTAAAAAGGTATCCCGTTTTCTTCCAGCAGTCATTAATTTCTTCTCCTAGGTGAAAGTGGATGGGATCTAGGGAATATTTGAGTGAGTGAACGTTTTATGCGGTGTTATGGGCCCCACCGTCATATTGGTATAGTTGTTAAAAGAGTGTTTCAACCTGGATGTCATGTCCAAAGGAAAATAAATTATATTAGTCGCGCTGGATCACCCACAACTGAAAGAACCAAAGCATAGATACAAAGAAGAACCACTGTGAGCATGAAGGGAAAAAATACAGAAAATGCACATGAAACAAATTTAAGAGGAAAATTAAGTAGACAGAATAGAAAAAAGTACAAAAAGCAGAAAATGCATAGAGAAATATACAGGAAAAGAAAATAAGAAGAATAGAGAAGCATAGAGAAGATGGGAAGATAAATATACAACATAATGTAAAATATCTCACATCCTCCTCCTCTATAAATTAAAAACAAAATAGAAGAAATGGGTGAGTGGAGGAACCTGAAACAACAGGGGACACCCACATCCAACCAACATACTATGTATACAAGGGTCAAGAGAAAAATTAAAAGATGGTTGACTCCTACCCATACAGCCGCTATGACCTTAGGGCAGAAAACTATGCGCATGGCACATGGTGACGTACACACCGTGAAACAAACGTGCAGCACAGGGTGACTTATACACCGTTTAACAAATAAATGTATACGTGTAGCACAGGGTGGCTTACACACCATACAACAAATGTGCAACACAAGGTGACTTACACACCGTTTAACAAATAAATGTATACGTGTAGCACAGGGTGATTTACACACCGTACAACAAACGTGCAGCACAAGGTGACTTACACACCATTTAACAAATAAATGTATACATGTAGCACAGGGTGACTAACACACCATACATCAAATGTGCAGCACAAGGTGACTTACAAACCGTTTAACAAATAAATGAATACGTGCAGCACAGGGTGACTTACACACTGTAAAATAAACATGCAGCACAGGGTGACTTACACACCGTTTAACAATAAATGAATGCATGTATCACAGGGTGACTTACACACTGTTGACAGATTCCTGATATAAGGGTACGAAAGTTAACCAAAGTAAATGGGCCAATGGCACCCATAACGCAATTTCACATGGGTAGAAAAGAAGTGTAAAATGTAGCAAAACACCTGACCATACATTAGCTGGCAACTCTGAGAACCATGCACACCAACAAGAACATGAATCAGATACCACAGCACTGAAGTGCCGAGACAATGCAAAAAACAATATGTATCTACAGCACCACAGTTGCGACAGCAGTAGTCCCCACCAGGCACAAACAACATCAAACTCACAATGCATGTAATAGAACTGATAAATTCCGTAGAATGAACATCATAAATGAGACAGATTATAGTGATCGCCGCAGCAGCAAAACTATAAGCTACTGCAAATTTAGAAGGTCAAACACACATGAAGGTAGAACACTCTTCTGAACACAACCATGGATTCATACTCCTCAGTTAATCCCAGCATTACGAATAACTTGAGGTGATTGAACTTTTAAATGCAGGAACCAGCTGTGCTGTGAAAATACAAATCGGAAATCCGCTAGGCAGATCGAGTTTACTAGAAGAAAGTAAATAGTGAGTTCAGGGGAGATATGTCTTCTTGATCTATGAGCATTCTTTTAAGAAAGCGAAGAACGTGAAAGACTATGTGGTGCGTTCACTTTTGGACCCACCTGAGGAACCAACACTTCAAGCGTTATGGAACTTACCCCCTACCCGTGGCCACTACAAATGCGGGCACTGTAAGGCCTGTAAAATGACAATTCAGACCAAACAATTTGTGTATCAACAACATACAATTGACCTCAAGTCATTCACCAACTGCAACACTTCCAAAGTGATCTACGGAATTATTTGCCCATGTGACAAAATCTATATAGGTCAGACGCAGCAAAAAGTGAAGGCTCGCATATTACAGCATTGTAGCAGGATACGCTGTGAAGTGCCAGGCGCACCCTTGGTAGAACATTTCAAGGATGCACAACATGGACCTGAAGACCTCAAGTGGTTGGTGCTTGAGAAGGCAGAACTAGGTTTCAGAGGGGGCAACATCGAGAATATCCTCAATGTTAGAGAATGTAAATGGATGTACCGCTTGGATTCCATCAATCAGGGCCTTAACGAACTTGACACTAGCCAGGCACAACTGTCATGTCTAACCTCAGATTAACATCATATATGTCTATATGTTTCGGTTACCTCTTCTGTCCGCAAGTCCATCAACCTCTGCACAATGTGTTTGAACTGTGTCCTAATGTACTTTCCATATGTTTTCTTAACAAATATGTACAACACTGTCATGTCTAACCCTAGATTAACATTATATATGCCCATATGTTGCGGTCAGTTTTGCCTCCTATGTCCTCAAGTCTACCAACCTCCGCACAATGTGTTGGAATTTTGATCCAATGTACTTCACATCTGCTTTCATAATGAATTTGTGCACATATGTATCAATCCACGCATGTAACTATTGGTTTAGATATGATGCACTAATGTACACCTGTTTTAAGGGAGTGTGTATTATGTCCAAATATGCAATTCACCTTTTCACATTGGTTAAGATATGACGATTTTGGGTACATTTCACTTGCAGATTGTGCATCGTTCCTTTTGACATTTTTGCCCCCTTAATTTTGCCATTTGGGCTCCACTGTCTCCCTTAATGGCGATGCAGGCCTATGAATATGCTTGACGTTTTCGTCCGTACCCGAGAACACCTTTTTCATTACTGAGCCTCCTAAATTATTTTTTAGTCATGCTCATCTGATACAGAGCACTCCTTCCTCCTTTGATACATTATGGCCACCACGCAAGCTCGGATCGAGTCTTTTCACCATTCCTTATGTCATCAGTTGCAGCGCGTGCACGCAACTGATGTGAGCTCCACCATAAAACCTGAGTCACTGAGCCTCGGAGCTCCACACACGGAGACGGACTCGTTCGACCGACTGCAGGTAGGAGCTGCTCGCGTTGCCCCACTTTTCTAATTGTTGCTTTTAAGCTCAATCTTACATAGGCTTAGCTGTCTGTCTCTCGCTTGATTTAGAAGATAGATGTGTTTTGTTTTTTCTAGCATCCCTTTTAGACTTTACAACAAGCGGCATGTTTTATATACTTCCCTATCGACTCAAAGTTAAGCAACAACGTTCTGACTCTTCCTCCACCGCAGCGTGTGCTTTACCATTTTACTATGTAATCAGCGCCTCCTTAGACATTAATCCAATTTTGTTTTTATTTACCATTTATTTAGCATTGCCCCTCATTTTCAATTGTTGCTTTTAAGCTCGATCTTACATAGGCTTAGCTATCTGTCTCTCGCTTGATTTAGAAGATAGATGCTGTTTTGTTTTTTTAAGCATCCCCTTTTAGACCTTACAACAAGCGGCATGTTTTATATAATTCCCTATCGACTCAAAGTTAAGCAACAGCGCTCTGACTCTCCCTCCACCGCAGCGCGTGCTTTACCATTTTACTATGTAATCAGCGCCTCCTTAGACATCAATGTAATCCAATTTTATTTATTTAGACAGTTTCCCTTTTCTCCGGTTTCAATTGTGACAGACACTCTGGCCTTTTTGTGGCTTTACATGCGCATTATCCGTCTCCTTTCCATTTTTAGACAGGTTGTGACACTGGGTCCTTCTTTTATTCTTCTTTTTTCCAGATTGATCTGAGTTAATACATGAACCTCCGGGTCTTTGTTTTCCATATAATTATGATGATGATGATATATTCTGGCAGTTTCCACCACATTCAAGTAGGTTTGGGTACTTCATGTCCCTTTGATCTCGTTTTAAACATATTTAGCTAGATTCATTCTGATGGCACCTTTTTTCATTTTAGGTGCCTTTCCTCCGCTCTGTGTCCTTGTGAGCTTACGGGCCTACTTATAACTGAACCACCTCATGCCAAGGGTGGTACATGGTAATTGTTTTGAGGTATCTCACCCTCCCCTTTCGATTTTTCCAACTATGGACCACACAATTATGACTCAGTACTCCCTCCTTTTTTACTTTTCCTAGGTGCCCCCTCTTTCCCCAGTCCTGAAGAAGACCCTGCTATAAGGTTCACAACAGCCTACACTATATTGGGGTCGAAACGTCGACTTTTGTTTTGTTTTGTGCCAGCCCTTACCAACAGTGATTTTCAACTGTGATACTGTATGGACTTTTTAGCATGGCAATGTTAAAAATGAACATGATACCTTGTGGCAAATACAAGCCACTGCCGCTGTAATTTATATTGTGTTAATAACGATGTCACCACCTTTTCCTTACACCTTTATTACCCCCACATTATGCACTCTTACTTCCCTCTTTCTTTCTCCCACTGTTGTGGGGCATTTTTGTGAATAATTGATCTTTGAATCATATGCTGACTAACGAGTAGAGTGTTCAATGTGATTAAACAACATTGAACTTAATAATCTGCAGTGCATTAGAGTTATTTCGTGAGATTTGGTAGTAATTTTCATTGTTTGTAACTATTGCACGCTGGGACCTCTTTTTTAATGTACTATGAACATCTTCAGCATGAACTTGGAAGCCTTAGTAACGGATGGCTGACCACACGAAGTTGGTTGCAGATAAGATCAAGGCAGACAACTGAAGGAAGGCTCGTGACAGGACATCATGGGCCATGCTCAAGGCAGCAGCAAGGAGTTGCATGGACAAGTGGACCCCTCCTCGCAACGGAAACGTTGAAGCCTCGCGCAGAAAGGTAGCGGTTTCTTTTTGAGGTTTTTTAAAAATTGCTTTGGGCAAGACCCAACGCAATTTAACCAAAGGCAATAAAAAAAAGTATGGCCACATGTGCTTTCTGGCTCAGTCAGAAATCCAAGGCACAATCAATTACCAGGCAGCTTGTCACACATCTTAAAACAGACTTCTCGGGGGCGTGTCTTGGAGCGTCAAGATGGCGGTCGCACTCTAAGAGTGCTCTGGACCCCTCTGTCATCTGCTCAAGCCATCCGTTATTATCGTTGCAATCAAGGCGACCCAATAACTGGTGACCAACCCCAAAATTCATGCAGCTTACCCCGGTGTGAGGCGGAGCCGCTTAGAGATCGGTGACACTGTCTGCCCGGATCCTGCCCAGCGGCCTACTCAAGATGGCGGAGAGGCCCAGACGCCCGAACCACTGGAGCCAATCATCGGCGTGAGGAATGACTGGCCGAGGTGCCCTGTGAACCACGAGGTGATCTGGTGCAGCCGACCGCTCCGACCCCTTGATCTGGGGAGGCGCACGCAGTGGTGTACTGAGGTGGGGAGCGGGGGTCAGTGTCCAGCCCGAGCACATCCGGATGGACGGCTGTGATCTGAAACGGGCCTGCACTCCCCCACGGCCATCTTGACGAGTGACGGGGGAAAGAAGACCGGCGACCGAGACCTGCACTGGAGCAAAGAGGAGCACCAGACCGAGAGCCTGCCCATGACTGACGGCCGGAGGCTCCGGGGCGATACCAGGGTTTGGACTGATGCAGGCGTTCTGCTCGGAGCCCGGCACCTGCCTCCTAGAGCCGCAAGTGCAGCATTGAGATTCTGGATGGCTCTGGGTGACTGATCTGGACCCCGAGTGAAGAGAAGATCCAAGGGATGCCCTGGATTGCTGGGGGTGCCCTGCAAACACCCTGTAGATAGCCACAAGGTAGGCGGAAGTCCTGTCCGCGACCGAGGGTGCTGGGCGGCTGGGGCTCCGGCACCCGGGCTCCGCAGCAGGTCCCCCCACGTGAACCAACGGGCCCGCGTTGCCCGACTCGACTCGTGCCACCTCCAATGTGCCTCATGACCGGGGGTCCCCGAAGAGGACTGGAGGAGCAACAAGGCCCGGACTGAAACTCTATCCCAGGGGGGCTCTGAGAGATGGCGGCAATGGAGGCCCCAAGACATCCCGGCAGATAACGCTCTATGTGGGGAAGGGGCTGCGGCGGCGCCCCAGTGGCAGTTAACAGACTTCCCCTGGCCCCCCCCAGACACCCCGGTAAGCAAACGGGCAGGGGTGGACGTACAGAAAGGATCGCGCCCCCCCTCCTCCTCCCTCGCCACCTTTGTTGCGAGGCCCGCACCCTGTCTCCCAGGGCCCGAGCCGGAGGTGCCCGAGCAGGATCGCCCAAACCTAACAGAAGACGTACGCGATCTCGCAGGGGACGAGGAGCGCACAGGGCCAGATCAGATTCGCCCGTGGGCCCTGGAACACGTCCAGAGGATCGGGAACCTCTGAACAGCTCCCAATCTTCGCAAAGATCTGGCTCAATGGACCAGTCGAGACCTGGGAAAACTTCGCCTATAACTTCCCAAATAGACTTGGCAGACTCTGACCTCTCTCTGAGCCAGGCACTCCTAGAATGATAATCCCAGTCAGCGGCGGACTGCCCGAGACACAATATGTGGGTCACTCCCAAGCAGAAGCATCTCACCGTAACTCAAGTTCTTCCATATTGCAACGATAAAGTATACTTATGCCAAGAGGGGTCCTACACGAATCTCCACACCCAAGCGTTCTAGTTTGGTATTTCACATTGTTTATTGGGGACGACAGATGCTTACGTTCTTGAAGTATAGGATGGGGTAGGGATGGGAGGGGCGACCGTTGTCCCGAGTTTTCGTTATTGTATGTTGTCTACGACACCAGCATCTCTCTTCAGCAGCAAGATAATTACATGCACTATCCACAATACGGGGAAACACTTGTAATCCTGCAGCACTACCATACATTTCACACCTTACTCAGAGCTTGCTGACTTCCGTACAATTAAAGTATGCAGTTCCTAATATTCACAGCAGGTGGTTATAATCAATCAAAGGCTCCACACAATGGTATAGAGCAAGACTTAGGAGGAGAATCTCCTCCTATTGGAAAAAGACCCTCACACACCCAGCCAGCTAGGTGTCTTGCTTCATCATCGGGTCTGCTCCTTATCGGGTTGGCGCTGCAATACCCGATCGGCGCCCGAGATGGGGCCTTCTTGGCGGAGATCTTTATTCCTTATGCCATAGGGTGTAGTGCGTGTGAGGGCCCTAAAAGTAGTGTAGGTGCTAATGATAGGTGAATAATTGGAATCTAAAATAGGAAATGGTGGTCCACTCAAAATAATTTTAATGAAACGTGGCCATCACCCTAATTAAAAATGAAAATGCGTATCTTACTCAAAAATTGTGAGATTATACGCTTATAATATAGGTCAACATGTTTCTTGCCTTTATTCTTAATAGATGGCAATTCCTCAGGACCAAAAATAGGATCTACCTACACTTTTCGGTGGTGGTCTAAAACTACAAAAAGTGAAGTAATAACCACTCGTACAGCACCCTCAAAAGTGATACCTGTAGATCTAAAAACCAACCTGCAATGAAACAGAGTAATGAACATAAGTTTAGTCATATTAAAAATATACGGGTAATTCAAGGACCCAGTGCCTCAATCAAAACCCATAGTGCAGCCAAAGCATGCCGAACACAGGTGACTGATGGCATGCGAAAAGTCTGAACTACATTTGGTGAGGAAAAAGTAACAACATATTAAAAAATGGCAGCTAAATGAGCATCGTTTTATAACTTACCCAAATAGGGTCAAGGATGCACAGCATCAAAACTGGCTGGCGAGGACACTAAAGTGTAGTGTCCTGTGGGAATTAAAAACAGAGAACAAATGCTGGGAGATTAAACAGCCAGAAACAGCTACCTGTAGGTATATCAAGCAAAGAAGATGAAGAAGAAACAACATGACAATACCCAGTCGTATCGCAATCATGTCCATCAGTGTCAGTCTATCAGGCGAACAACTCAGCCCTTCAATGTCAATTGAAAAGACAAAGGGCGTGGATTTACCAGTCTGCGCCTCCCGGTGTTGATACCTCCGCTGAGTCAGGTCAGCGTCAAATGCGCACCCGGTGCCTGTCGTGGTAAAAAAGCCAACGTTCCTCTGGTATCAACCACAAAAGAGAAATATCAGCTCAAAGTGTAGGAGATCTTTAGAAACGACCTCACCAACATCCTTCCGTTTGAAGAGTAGTGAAACCGGTATGTTGGCAAGCGTCCAAGTCAAAGAAACCCCACACAAGAGCTAAATAACTTACTGAACGGACTTAGTAATACCCTTCAAGCCAAACCAATGAAAAGCCATGAGGGACACACAGGGGGCTAACTATTCTGTTACTTACTCTTCCATGTGAGTCCGATCGGAGATGCTCCTACCCCTTGCTCAGCCGGTCCGGGAGTAACGAACAGAGTAAAGATCCCAAAGAAATACCAGCGGCCGGCAGAGCTTGGAGGCGGAACTTCCGGTACTTCCTGTCTGAAACAGCGTAACGACTCGAGCGCTAACCCTGTTTAGGGCGCCATGTTGGATTTCCTCCAACCAATGCGAGACAAAACACTCCATGCAGTAGCAATCAAAGGCGCCAAAAGCGTAGTCTCGTTTTAAGATAACAAGAAAAAGTGAATGGATTCAAAACACCTAAAAGGAATTAATGACTCATAAACCATAATATAATATTGACGCTAAAAATGGCGATAAACCTGTGTGACAAATGTCATGTAAGACAGGAATGAAAGTATTGCTGCAAATGAAGGGCGTAGGTCCAGCCTTACTAGTGTATCTCATAGAGGATCCGCGTTACTAACTAGATTAAGTAGATTTGGAGGGGCTCTTCCTCATTGGAATCAACAATTATGAAATTTTAACTATTAAAAGTAATATGTTAGGCACAACATTCGGCATCAGGTAGGAGTCCGGGAGTTCGAGTAAATTACAAAAGGAGTAAAACCACTAAATCAAGTGCAGAAATACAAGGGCCCAAGGTGGTAATTAGGTTAATTGGCTCCAGGGAATATCCTCATTAAGCCCTCCTTTATCAGTGGCTAGTCGAAGGACCCAACGTTGTTCCAAACGGAACAATGATCTTGTAGGCATCCCTGGGTGGGTTTCTAATACGGCCCAATTGAATGAGTCTGGGGGATGTTGCAGTTGTTCGAAGTGACAGGTCATTTTGGTGTTAGTTTTATGGCATCTGAAATTGCTTCGATGTTCCATTATCCGGACTTTGACTGGTCTTGAGGTCATACCTATGTAAAGAAGACCACATGGGCAGTCCAGTAAATAGATACAATTAGGTGTGTTGCAATTAGTGTGTGCAGCCATACTCCAACTAACTCCGTTAGGGAACTTAAATTCTTTGGTAACCTTAGTTTGCGGGCACGCCGAGCATGACCCACAAGGGTAATGACCCTTGACAGGCGGTAAGTCCCAAAGTGTCCTTTGTGTATTGCCCTGTTGTTTCTTAGGTCTAGTGTGTACCAACATGTCCTTGAGGTTACTAGTTCGTTTAAAGGCGAACCTAGGTTTGGGAAGCTGCAGAGTTGCTGTGTTAAGGATGTTCCAATGTTTACAAATGATGTTTCTAACTCGATTCGAGTCAGGGGTGTATGTCGTTACACAGGTCATGACCCTATCAGGTTCCCTAGTTTTGACCTCCAATAAGCTCTCACGGTTATTATGCTGTGCCCTTTTGTACGCACGATCGATCACCTGTATGGGGTATTCTCTTCGAAGTAGGTCTGTCTTTAGCGTGTTAGACTCATTCTTGTAGTCAGTGAGTGTACTGCAATTCCGTCTGATACGTAGGAATTGCCCAAAGGGTAAGTTTTGTCGGAGAGCCCTTGGATGATGACTACTGAAACGTAGGAGACTATTCCTGTCGGTTGGTTTTCGGTATAGAGTGGTAGAAACCTTGTCACCCTCTAGTTTAATCAATAGGTCAAGAAATGGAATCTCTGTTTCTGAAATGATGTTAGTAAATTTTAAATAGGGGTTCAATGTGTTGATCCAAATGCAGAATTCATCGCATTTGGTGCGTTCTCCCTTCCATAGAATCAGGATATCATCAATGAACCTCTTCCATAATAACACATTGGAAAAATACGGATTCCTGGGATTGTGGATCTCTCTCTCCTCAAATGCTGCCATATACATACAGGCTAGACTGGGCGCGAATGTGCTGCCCATTGAAGTGCCCTGTGTCTGGTGGTAAAGCTGAGTATTATATTCAAAGAAATTCTCTGTGAGTGCTAAAGTGGCGCATTCCAGTACGAAGGTCACTGGAGTAGGTGAATCCCAATCACTGTGAATCAGGGCGTCTTCAATAACATCAAGGGTTGCCCTTTGTGGGATATTAGTATAAAGGGCCACAACATCCAGGGTGACCAAGAGATCTACTACTTCTGGATGTTGGGTCCCCTCGATTAAACGTAAGACGTCTGTGGTGTCCCTAATGAAAGAGGGGGTGGCTCTAACCAGTGGTTGTATGAAATGATCCACAAACTTGGAGAGGGGTTCCAGGATGGACCCAATCCCTGACACGATGGGTCGTCCAGGAACGGGGGTGATACCCTTATGGATCTTGGGTAGACAGTAAAAATAAGGGGTCTTGGGGTCCTTCGTTATTAGGAATTCAGCTTCCTTCTTGGTAATCCAACCCTCTGTTTCAGCAGAAAAGACCATAGAGGATATCATTCTACTCAACCTAGGTGTAGGGTCTTCCCTAATCGGTGTGTAGTATACCCTATCGCTGAGTTGTCTGCGACATTCATTGTCGTAGTCTAGTGTGGACATGATCACCGTAGCTCCACCTTTGTCAGCCTGTTTGATTATGATATTTACATCATTCGCCAGGTCTGAGATAGCAGTGGTTTCAATAGAAGACAAATTGTAATAAGGAGCAGGAGTAGATGTACTGTTCAGATCTTTCAACACTGCTTGCTCAAATGTTAACACCTCATTGGGAACCATGCTGCTATTAGGTGTAAAAGTGGATGGTCTGTGCAAGCCAGAATCGCCCGTTATTAATGGCGGTTGATCATGAAAAAAGGCTTGTAGGCGGATTTTGCGAAAAAAACCTTGTATTTCACAAATGTTGCGAAATTGATCATTTCGAGGTGTGGGGACAAAACCCAGACCTTTTTGGAGAACCTTGACCTCAATCGGTGAAAGGACTCTGGGTGAGAGGTTAATGATCAATGTCTCCTCCCCTTGTCTGACTCCTGGTCTCTACTGCTCGTGTTGATTGTTCTGGCAAATCCTTCCATTGTACTCTTTTTGGACCTCTTCTGCGCCCTCTTCCTCTGCCCCAGCCTCTGTCTAGAAAAGGTGGCTCTGCCCCATGTTGGAAAAAAGGCGGAGGGCCTTGTTGGTACATTGGATATTGCCAGTATGGAGGCCCCTGATATGGTGGTATATGGAAAGGAGGATAATTAGGCTGATGGAAAGCTCTTGTTTTCTTGTTATTCCAGCTCCCAGTGCTGGAATCACTGTTAGATGAGGAACCCCTCCGTGAAGAGTTGGAACCTTCATCAGAAGAGTAACTAGTAGCTATTGCAGTATAATCTGCCTTGAGATAGGGATAGATCTTCTCAACAGAGAATTTCTGAATATCTTTCTGGAGTTTTGAAATTTTCTGTTTCATTAAATATTCCCTATTTTCTGCAATCTCAGCATTGATCTCTGCTAGCTTGCTCTTGTATGCAGCTGTCTGGACAATAACCTTAATCGCACCCTCTGCTGTTTGTATTCTTATCAGTAGGGCGTCTGCAATTCTCTTGGCCGTATTGATTATAAGGATCAACCAGTCCCTAGTACACTTCCATGCTACTAGGGACCATTCTTTCTTAAAGACAGGATCCTCCAGAAACAAACGTGGGAAATTATTAACAATCAAGCCGTTAGGGGCTATATTAGCCCTAAGGTACTCTGTCATCATCGCTCCATGCAGAGTCACCTTCAGCCATTCATGTTTCATGTTAATTAACGAAGTCCAATCTTCTGACTGGCTGCTGGAGGCAATATTGCCATCCGACCCCAGAAGTGATGGTGCTCTCAAAATCTCAGCTGCAGCTTCATCACCAAAGCTCAATCCCTGATAGTCCTCCATACTACTTGTCGGGGTTTCTAGTGGGGATATTTAAAATGAAGATGGAGAGTCAAAACCCCTCATCTCAAAATTTGGGCCAGGAGAACTAATCGTACCTTCCTGGTAACCTATCAATTATATTCCCGCGGGTAAGGAGGCCCGTGCAATCAGTTTAAACAAAGAGAGGGAAAGCATTATGGGACGAGATTAGCAGTGGGCAGTGAATATTATAGTATCCAATATCAAAATAATTCTACAAAGAGCTGCAGTTCCACTAGTCGTTACTAGATGTCCCTCACGAGTCAAATGCAAAAGCTTCATGAAAGGGTTTCAATGCTTGTGCATTTGACTCGTGAGGACATCTAGTAACGACTAGTGGAACTGCAGCTTGATGTATTAATAATTTCAATGCTTTTGCATTTGACTCGTGAGGGACATCTAGTAAAGACTAGTTGAACTGCAGCTCTTTGTAGAATTATTTTGATATTGGATACTATAATATTCACTGCCCACTGCTAATCTCGTCCCATAATGCTTTGCAGGGCCTTTGGTTGGGATTGTATTTTTGCCAATAACTGTGCTTGGGGTGGTCCTAAGAGGATGGGACCACCACTGAATCGTTCACATGATATGCTTTTTGTGTTCAAGGCATCTGCTTGGTCCTCCCCCTAGGTTAGGGGGGACTCCAAAATCATCACCTCTCTCATTGCTTGATATTTTATTGTCAAAATTCATTTTTGTGAATTGGTTATATATGCTTTTTAGCATAGAAAATTGCTTTATCAAAGCATTTGAAGGTGTTTAAATTACTGCTACACACAGTTATTCACTCTGCTATGTGCAATTTGCATAGTAGCACAAACTTTGCATGCTCCGTGCAAGAGGCCTTTCGAGGTAACAAGTTAGAGTTCTACAACTCCCTGATGCAGACCTTCCCTCCTCCCACAATGTATTTTTCCCAACAAGAGAAAGACTTCATCTCCTCAGAGGTTCAAGCTCTGCTGCAGAAAGACACCATAAAAGGGTTGTTTCCCCACCCAAACAGGTTTCTCGGCTGTATTTTCTTAGTGGAGAAGAAGAGAGGCGGGTCTCGCTTGGTGCTGAATCTGAATGATTTCAATGGGTGGATTGTTTGCCATCATTTCATGAATATTCTTCAGTAGGGAGATTGGATGGTGTGGTTACATTTAAAAGACGCCTATCTAACCGTCCTCAATTTTCCGCCTCACCAGTGTTTTCTTCAGTTTCTCTGGCAAAGTTGTTATTATGAGTACAAAGTCCTCCCTTTTGGTCTCTCCTCCACCCCTTGGTGCTTCACAAAGATCATGAGACCAGCGGTGGAATCTCTGAGAGCCCGAGGTGTTCTTCTAACTATCATTATTCAATGTCCTCAGTTGGCCCTAACCCACTTGGAGTGGACAATTCTCCTCCTTCAAGATCTCGGCTTCATCATAAACTCTCAAAAGTAAATCCTGACTCCCTCCCAATGGTTGGAGTTCTTGGGTTTTCAAGTAGACTCCCTCCTGTCCCAAATAATCCCCCCTTCCCAGAAAGTCTGAGGTATCAAGAAAGAATTGAGGCCGACACTGAGCAGCCAGACTGTATCCTTGAGGTCGCTAGCTCGTATTGTTGGCCTGTTAGCCTCATCGACCCGGTCCGCTCCACTATGATGCCCTTCAGAGACTCAAAATTCAACATCACCAAAAGAGCCTCAGTTACTCGGAACAGAGTCTCCATTCAGAGCAGGTGAGGACAGAGATGTTGTAGTGGTTGGACCACATAGAGACCTGAAATGGCAAGGAGATATTTGGCTTGACTCCAGAGATAATAATCGAGTCCAATGCGACCCAGTGGGTTTGGGGGGCTAATTGCGGTCCGATCTCTACAGGGGATCATTGGTCAAAAACATCACGGGATCTCCACATCAATTGCTTGGAACTCCTGGCAGGTTTGTTTGTGATTCAGAGCCTCTATCAGAGAAGTCCGGTCGTTGCATACTTCTTCGTATGGATAATATCTTGGCGGTGGGTTATGTGAACAAGTTGGGTGGGACGAAATCCCACCTTCTGGTGGAGATAGCCAAAGATTTTTGGCATTTTTGTCTCCAACACTGGATATCGGTGGTAGCTGAGTATCTCCTGGGCCAGAGCAATATCATTGCAGACTGGTAGTTGTGCCATCTTCAGGACTTCCATACGCTTCACCGCCTTTGGTGACCCTATTTAGTGGATCTTTTTGCATCTCACCAATATCGACAGCTCCCAAACCTTTTCAGTTGACATCCGGATCAGGAAGCCCAGGCCACAGGTGCATTTCTTCAGGACTAGTCTCCCTTCATGGGCTATGCCTTTCCCCAATTATCGATGATCCCCAGGGTTATGACACAGATGAGACACCAAATAGCGGAGCTGATCTCAGTGACTCCGCTTTGGAGAGAACAAGCCTGGTTTCTGGTAATTCTGGAAATGACCTGTGCCTGTCTGATTCTGATTCCTTTCTGTTGGAACCTCCTTCTGGATCCAGAGTGCCTTCCACATCCATTAACCCTGTCCCAACACCTCTCTCTAGTGGCATGGAGAGTTTCCAGAAAAAATGGAGTTTCCGGGGACTTTCACAAGAAGCTTTCATTGGTCAAGCCTGTACTCGAGCGCACACAAGCGATATGGGTCCACTTGGAGATGCTGGTGTGGCTGGTGACGTGAACGAGGTGCAGATCCCGTTGGAGTGGTTTGTAGTTTGGTCATACATTTCTTGTCCTCCCTGGCCTCGGCTGGCACGGCCTATCGATCAGTGAACAACTTTAGGTCCACTATTTTGGCTTGTCATTTGCTGATTGATGGTAAAGCGGTAGGAGAAAACCCAACAGTGTGTAAATTGTTAAGAGGTATTCGTATGGTAAAGCCCCCTCATCCTAAATATTCTGGGGCAGATTTACAAGGCCCTTGAGCCACTTTTGCGTCATTTTTAACATGGGAAAAGTGACGCAAAAGTGGTGCAAGGGCCTTGTAAATCTGCCCCTCTGTTTTATGGGACGTTAACATAATCCTGAGATTTTTAGATTCTTTATAAAAAAACATATTTTTATTACATTTTTCTTTGAAACAAAACACGACATAAAGCAACACGTTTATCAAAAGTGCTATTTTGGGATTCAATGTATGGTTGGGTAACAGTGCAATGCTGTACTACAGAAATGGTATAGCCCCCACTGCTGAGGCCGTGAAGCCCCTCGTCTTGCATGCACACTGTATAAGAGATATCACAATTGGGATTGCTCTTCTAACTCCCACCTTCATTTCCACATTATAGTACCTGAGCCAGGGGCCCCAAATTTAGAGGAACTTCTTGGGCCAACCTCTAACCATATATGTCACCTTTTCAGCCACCATATATAGATCCATTCCAATTCTCCATTCCTGAAGGGTGGGTAGCTCAGGGACTCCCCAGTGCTTGGCTACATCATGTTTTGCCACCACAAGCCCCAGGTTGCTAAAAAGGAGTTTACTTCTGGGTACATCTACATGTGTGGGTATCCCCTACAGAATGAATTTAGGATCAATGGGTAGGCTGACGCCCAGAATGCTATTGAGTTCCTCAATCACCGTTGACCAATATGTACTTATCACAGAGCAGGACCACAGCGTGTGTATAAATGTTCCATTCCCGTCTCCACATCTTATGCAGTTAGGTGTTTCTGCCCTACCAAATTTATGTAGGTGGGCCCTATCATAGTAAACTCTGTGGCGGACCTTAAATTGGATCAGTCATAGGCGCGACTCAATGCTGCCTCCCAGTCAGTGTTGTCTAGTTCCCCTGCTTTGCCCTCCCATTTCCCCCTGAGAATGGTGTTGATAATCGTCTTATATGTCCAGGAGACCACTTTCCCTGCTAGCTCCCCTTAGAGGAGCCATCCCTCTAGAGGTGCTTATTTCAGAAGGTCGTCTACCACTATCCTCTCTTTCTGCCAGGCGTGCTGTACCTGCAAATATCTAAAGTTTTGGGTGTTATGCAGTTGATAGTTCTGGTGCGGGGAACCAAA
This sequence comes from Calotriton arnoldi, assembly GCA_963921515.1. Taxonomy (NCBI): domain Eukaryota; kingdom Metazoa; phylum Chordata; class Amphibia; order Caudata; family Salamandridae; genus Calotriton; species Calotriton arnoldi. Next base: position 1,561,314 of record CAWUFW010001484.1, on the reverse strand, counting down.
AGTGATCAATGCACCCTCCTCTATGAGGTCTCCAAGTTTAAAAATCCCAGTCATGTCCCATTGCCTGAAACCTGTTAGCTTCCTAAATTTCTTAAAAAGTGTCTCCCGTGTCAGTCTCTAGTCCCATTTCGTCATCTTCTCCACCCCTTTCCAAGTGTCAATCATCAACTGGGTCGCTGTCAGTAGATTTTTAGACCCTGCCCCCCCATATAGGTATTAGCGGTATGAACGGGCTCGGAACTGCGTCCTCGCTAGTATGTATGCTGGATGATCTCCAGGCATATATCCCCAGTCGTTAACTACTATTAAGTGCGATGCCCAATAGTATGCCCAGACACTGGGGAAGGAAATGCCCCCGTTGTATTGATTCCTTTGCAGTGTCCCCAGTGGCAGTCTCGTTCAACAAACGGGCCTCCTGAAGGGTATAGACTAGTCTTGTCCCAGTCGATGCAATATCCCTCATAGGCTCCATACCTTTAAGATATTTGGAAAATAATTGATAGAGTGTCATTTGGTTTGGTGACATACACAAGGATATCATCAGCATACAATGGTACCCGTTTGTCACTCCATTCCCCCTCTCTTATCTGAAACCTGGACAGGCCCGCATGAGTTCTAATTTAGCAAGCTAAGGGTTCTAACAGAAGAGTAAATATAAGGGGCCCCCCTGCCTCGTTCCCCTCTCTATGGGAAATAGGTCAGACAATTCACCATTCACTCTAACTCTTGTGACCGGGCCTGTGTTAAGAAGATCAATCCATGCAATACTTTTGGGACCAAATCCAAACCTCCCCTAAACCTTTTTTAGGATAGGCCAATAAACAGCATCAAATGCCTTTTCAGCATCTAGGGACAAAATTATGTGGGAGTCTTTCCTGTTCTGAACCACCTCAGCCCAGTTATAAAGTAGACGAAGGTTGAGCCTGGTCGATCTTTTGGGCATAAAGCATGATTGGTGCCGATGTATTAGGTTACTAATGACTGGAAGGTGTCTAATGGCTAATATGGTAAGTGAGATTTTTGTTTCGATGTTCAGGAGGGAGATCGGACGGTATAAACAGCACTGTGTTGTTGGTTTGCCTGGTTTATGGATCACTGCAATAGAGATCTGGTGGATGTGCACCCGTTTCCTTGGCTTCAGTGAACATCTTTAGCAGATAAGGGCCTAGGAGCTCGACATTCCTCTTAAAAAGTTCTGCCGGAATGCCAATGGGACCTGGAGTTTTCACGGTTTTTAAGTTGCTCGCTCTTCTACTAAGCCCATCTCCTCTTCTAGGGTCTGTTGGTCATCCCTCATCAGAGTTGGGAGTGATATCTTTCCCTGGCAAGTACCTATTTGGACAGTGCAGCCAATGGCCGGGCCTTATAGAAAGCCGCGTAGTCCCGTGCAAACTCATCTGCGATATTCTTCTGTGTAACGTGGGAGATGCCATCATCTCCGATAACCTCCTCTTAGACCTGGCATCTTTTGGCGTGTTCCCCAGTCTTTTTACTTTCTGACCTCCTGGTTTTGACTCTGTTTTTGCTGGTTTAGTGTCTCCGCGCACTTTCTCACTGCTGTTCTGTGCTAAAGTGCAAGTGCTCCTATTGTAAATTATATTATGGATTGGTGTTTCCTTGATTGGCATATTTGATTTACTGGTAAGTCCCTAGTAAAGTGCACACTGAGAGTGCCAGGGCCTGTAAATCAAATGCTGCTAGTGGGCTTGCAGTACTGATTGTGCCACCCACATGAGCAGCCTTTCAAAGGGTTCTCAGACCTGCCACTGCAGTGTCTGAGCGCAGTTTTTACTGTTTTACTGCCATGTGACTTGGCAAGTGCACCCACTTGCCTAGCCCTAACCTTCCCTTTATTACATGTGAGTTACCCCTAAGGTAGGCTCAAGGTACCCCTGTGGGCAGGGTGCAGTGTATGTGAGAGGCAGGACATGTACTGGTGTGTGTAACTTGTCCTGATAGTGAAGTACAGTGTAATTCGTTTTTCACTATTGAAAGGCTATCTGTCCTATAGGATAGCATGGGGAATACTTTGTAACATCTTACAGGTATATATTATTTTCCCATTGGGACAAGATAGAGAAATGGAGTTTAGCATTCCTGAACTCAGAATGTAGAAATGCATCTTTTAGTAAAGATGATTTTTATATTCTGTGTTTGAAAATACCACTTTTAGAAAGTAGGTATTTTCTTGCTTAGCCATCCTGTGTGCCTCTGCTGGGTTGTGGATTGGCTGTCTAGCTTTTGAATGACAGGGGCTGGTGATGCACATTCTTTTCAGACAGCCACTGGGGGGGTCGAGGTGTGTCCTCCCTTTCCTGGATGAGTCGGGGCTGGGCTAAATAGACTTGGGCTGCATTTAGAGTAGTGAGAGGAGATTTCCTCGCACCTGATCTGCCTTGGACAATGCTTTCTCCACCTCTACTCCAGAGAACAAAGAGAAATGCAGTATAAATATTGGGGCCCAGACCCCAGAACATTAGAACTTGCTGGAATCAAGGAACCTGCCAAGAAGAAGAGCTGGAAGAACTGCTAGGAGGAGTACTGCCCCATTGCTGTGTGTTGCTTTGTTGGATAGGCCTGCAGTTCCTGCTTCTGCCTTGGGCAGTGAAAGGACTGGACTGAACTTTCTTTTACTTGTTAATGAGTATCTCCAAGGGCTTGAAATAGAGCTTGCCTCCTGTTCACGAAGTCTCAGGGACAGCAAAGACTTCAGGTAGGAAGCTGGCTCTGTATATACTATACTAAAGTGAGGTATAATGTGCACAGAGTCCAGTGGAACCCCAAAGGTAGGCAGAGGTAAAGTTAGATAGCACCTCACTCTCTATTTGTGGTAGTGTGGTTGAGCAGTAAGGCAGTATCAGAGGACAGTGTTAAGCATTTGTTGTACACACTCAGTCAGCAAATGAATTCACACTCTCAAAGACTGAACTTCAGACCAATTGTTTTTGTATAAAAATATTCTTTTAGTTATTTTATTTCCTAGAACCAAGCAAGCCTGGCACAGGTAAGTGATAAGTACTTTGCAGTAAATATACAGTTTATAACACAGTTTGGATTGCCATTGTAAATGGACTTTGTTTTGACTTACAGTATTGTTTCTGAGAAATGCAATGCTTTGTAAATACAGTACATATACTTTGTATAGGATTTTCAGTAAGATTATTTACAGGTAAGTTACTTTTGAGATTACTTTTCTTACACAGAGTTGTATACATGGATACTACTCTGGGACATTTCCTGCAAACAGGTAAGTAAAATCATTTTTGTTAGTTAGTACATTATTAAAGAATTTCTTAAGGTTTTCAAAATCCACACTCAGAAACTTTTTCAAGAAAAACAGTCAATGATATCCTATGGAGGAAAATAGTGTTATCGGTTGTAAGGTAAGTATTTGGTAGTGGGAGTTGAGGTTCTGGGGGTAGACTCAGGGGTCCCCCAGGGTAAGGGATGCACTCTTGTTACACCCTCAGCGGCACTAGGGCAGCCGGGTGCAGAGTGCTGAGGCCCAATGTTATCCAATGGGGGATACGGGGCCTCCGGTTGATGGCTGCTGACGAGCAAGGCACTTGGTTGTGGGAGCAAAGCTCCTAGACTTTAGCTCAGGGCAAATAGGGAAACAAAGTAGCACCAAAGGTGCACCCTCAGCGGCACTGAGGGGACCGGGTGCAGTGTGCTGTTTCAACTTCAGGCGCCCTGTTGTTTGCAACGGGGAACCTCCGGTTTGCAAAGGCACTGCAGGCTTGGGGACGAAGGTCTTCTGGGTGCGACCACCACTTCGAGAGGTAAGTTGGGAGTTGGCTAGGCACCATCTGTTTGGCCACCCAAGGCCATGGGGCGTCGGGTGCAGGGGTGGCTTTTAGGGTCGGATCTTCTTACCAGCTCCTGGTCGCGGTTGGGGGGACCTTCCAGATTTAGGCTGCAGGTGTTGGCTGGAGGCTTGAGGCAGGTGAGGGGTCACCGGATCTCGGGTTAGGATTGCTGGGGGGACTTCCTTGTTGTGTTTGCCCACTCCAGCTCGGGCCGTGGACGGTGGGTGCAGAGTGGTGCGGATTCGCGGTGTACGGCTGGAGCCAAAGGTTGCAGATGAACAAATCCGGTGTTCACGGGAGACACAGTCTTTGTGGTTGAAGGCAGGCAGGTCCTCCGGGGTTTTCAAGGTTGCTGGCTGCAGGACACACCGGGATTTCGCAAGAGCAGGTTCGAGGTGGAGACAGGCCGGTAGGGCTGGGGCCAAGTTAGTGGGCGTCTTCCTCTTGTTAGCTTCGGCACGGCTGTTCGGTCCTTCTTCTTCTTTTCTTGTAGTTGGTTCTTGTCTGAGAAAGCAAGGTTCAGGGGGCGTTACAGGTAGGTAAAAAGGTTGGGACCAATGGGTCCCTTCCCTGGGGTGGGTACACCCCCTATTATGCCACCCTCCAGTGGGAGGGGAGCATAAGCCTTTCCCTGGTTGGCTGAGTCCCCCATCTGCAAGATGGCGGGGACTGAGAATTGTGCTTCACCTTGCCTCCCCCACCTTAGGGGTGGAGTTGGCAGAGGTGGGCACACCTCTCTTCCTCACTTGTTTTTCCCGCCGGTTCTCCCGCCCAAAGTGGGGGTCAGAACCAGTGGGGACCAGTTGCTGAAAGCAGCAAGTGGCCTGAAGAAGCTCACAAAGGCGGCAAGCCTTTGAAGCTTCCCCTTCGTAAACCCTGCCCATCCTGGGGGAAGAGGCTTGGCACCTCGTCCCAGGATGTGCATTGTTTCAGGCCCCAGAGAGCAGCAGGCTCTCGTCCCAGGGGTCCAGAATCATGTCTGTTTGTGGCAGCTGAAAGCAGCCACTCAGCCTGGACACTAGTGGTAGGTCAGTTTTCAGGGGGCATCTCAAAGATGCCCTCTGTGTGCATTTTTCATTAAATCCCACACTGGCATCAGTGTGGGTTTAATGTGCCGAGAAGTTTGATACCAAACTTCTCAGTTTTCAGTGTAGCCACTATGGTGCTGTGGAGTTTGTAATGACAAACTCCTAGTACCATATACTCTTAATGACAGCACTGCACTTACAGAGTCTAAGAGTGGACATAGACACTGTAGGGGTACAGGGCTCATGCACCTGTACCCTCACCACTGGTATAGTGCACCCAGCTATAGGGGTGACTGATTAATGCCAGGGCAGTGGGTTGTAGGCATGGCACACAGAGATGTGTGCCATGTCGACTCTTCACTTTGTTCTGCACCAAACACGCAGCCTGCAAAGGCAGTGTGTGAGTGTAATGGTACAGGACCTCTAAGGGTGACACAATAAGTGCTGCAGCCCTTAGAAGCCTTCTCTGGTCACAGTGCCCTGGGTACCTGTGGTATTATTTACCAGGGGCTGACCTGTGGCCAGAGATGCCAATTCGGCTTAGGTTTCAATGCAGTTTTAGGGAAAGAACATAGGCCCAGGGTACCTGATTAGCAGGAGCCCAGGGCACACTCAGTCAAAGCGCATCAGCAATTCAGCAAAAAGTGGGGGCAGCCATGCAGAAAGAGGGCACTTTCTCACACTTCTCCTATCTCTGGGTACCGCCTCTGGAACCGCGGTTTCAGTTGCCACAGAGGGGGAAAGCAGCTGACACCGTCACTGACACCGCTGCAGACTCTGTGTCCTGAAGGCACTGCAGAGGGCACCGCTGCACTTTGCACCCCAACCCTGGTCTCACCGACGACGATGACCGCTTGCACCGCGACCTGTGGGCACCGCACTCCGCACCGCCTCGCTTCACTCTGCCGCCCTGGTCCCACCGAAGACAGCGACACCCGTGATCGCACCATGGTTTGGGGGCACTGCTCCTAAGTTACACGACACACCGTCCTTTCCCACACCGCAGTCTGGGCCAACCGACGGCAGCCCCCATTAACTGTCACTGTCACATGCACCATGACCTGTCAGCACCGCCACGAGCCCCGCCTCACTCCGTACCACAGCTCTGGTCTCACCGACTCCGCTGGACGACTGTCACCGAGCCGCTGCCTGCACCGTGGCTTGAGGGCACCGCACGCTGCACCGCTACGCCTCACATCGAAACCGCGACGGTTGCCACGACTGGCCCGCACCGACGCGGTCGGCCGGAACCGAAGGTACTGTTTACGAGTCTGCTGACACTAAAGCGGGTCCACACCGACGCGTTCAGCCGGAACTGTTGGATTCTGTTGTTTTCAGCACCGCGGTAGCACCAGATGGAGCTACCGGCTACAAGGAATTGCATTTTAATTAGTTATTTCTGCAAATTTCCTATTTTTGATTATTGTATGTGGGTCTTTAATCGTTTTGGTCTTGTTTGCAGAGATAAATATTGGTTATTTTTCTAAAACTGGTGAGGTTTCCTTTTGTAGGGACATATTATCAAAAAACGGCGTTAAAATTATCGCCGGTTTAGCGGCAGAAAACTGCTGCTAAAGCGGCGATAATGGGCTTGATAATATGCCCTGGAGCATTCCAATAGAAGCCCATGTTGACACCAGAACATGGGCTTCTATTGGAATTCTCCAGGGCATATTATCAAGCCCATTATCGCCGCTTTAGCGGCAGTTTTTGCCGCTAAACCGGCGATAATTTTAACGCCGTGCTTGATAATATGCCCCATAGTTTTTTCACTGTATTACTGTTGGTTATGTGCAAATGCTTCACACACTGCTCTGAGATAAGCCTGACTGCTCGTGCCAAGCTACCAAGGGGGTGAGCAGGGATTAAATTTAGGAGTGTATACCCCTTATCCTGACTAGAAGGAAGGGTCCCTATTTGGACAAAGGTGCAAACCATTGCCAACTAGAGACCCCCATTTCTAACACCTCCTTTACCCAATTAGCCTCTGCTGCATTCCTACCCAGCCAAGCTAGTAGTACCCCAACCTTATCCCCTGTGTCGCACAAACAATGCAGCATGGAAAGGACCATAGCCCTGACTTCCTGATGTGCCACTGCCTGATATTCTCTGCGGGTTATCTCGATCTTACGCAATACAACAATATCTGATTGGGCCCCGGTCTGCCCTCTAACTCTATAAGTGTCCGCTCCAGTTCCTCTATTTCCTGCCCTTCCCTTTTCTACCTGTGTGCTATAATATTTTGCGCCCTGCCTCTAAGTACTACTTTATATGCCGCCCAAAAAAGTAGGGCGGACGTCAGCGAGTCCTTATTTTCATTAAAATACAGTTCTGTATCTATTCTGATTTTCTGCCCCATAGTCTGCACCTGCAATTGTCAGCAGGGTGTCCCACTTCTACCAATAACTTACTCTTCTCATCTGTATTCCTCCACTCCCCAACTTCCTCCCCACTCTTCCCTGCCACCCACATATTTCCCCCAACTCAACAACTTTGCAAACTTGTCACGGGTCAAGCCAGAGAGGTCTGAAGCCCTCCCTCCCCTCACGCACCCCGCGCTTACAACTTCAACTAGTCCCTCGATGGTCCCTAGATCGTTTGTTTGAGACATGCGGGGAAAAATAAAAAACATTAAAACAACAACAACAGTCGGTGCTAGAACTGACACGTGAGAATTCTCCTTCTCACGTGTCGTCAAAGCTCTCTAAGTTGGGGGGTGGGGTGTGTCCGCCCTGGAGATTTTTAGATTCTTGACCAGGCAAAAAATATCTATCGCGGAAACAATTGTCAGCCAAATTGAAAATGCTCTTGTGTCTAATTTCTTATAAGCGTGTGTCTGATGTACGAGCTTTAAATCTGGCGGGGAGAGTTTTTCCTTCTGAGGGTGTTACCTTCTCTATTTCTCGACAGACCAAATGTAATTCCAGGTCAGTATATTACTCAGCTTTTCCGGATAATTCTAAGATTTGCGTAGTGCAATGTCTGAAAGCCTATGAGGTGAGTACGGATATGGTAGGTCAATTGTTAATTGCTTTGCAAAAGCCTATTCGCCTGGAGCATCTGCCACTCTTACCAGATTAGTGACCGGCAAGTGAGGCCGGTATTGATACCTCTGTGTTCCGCACCCACTCAGCGTGCGGGGCGATGGCTTCCAAACCATTTGCTTAGGCTTCTAGTTTGAATGACATTCTAAAAGCGGCATATTGGTTGGCAGAATCTACATTTAAGTAATTTTATTATAAGCATATTGTTTGTGTTGCTTCTACGGTGGTGGTTTAGCTTTAAACAAACATAATCGGAGCCTCCGGTCCTGATATAGAATAAAAAAGTCTGGCATTCGCGACAAGAATTTTCAATTCTATTAAAGACACGGAGGCGAGGGTTATCCCACTCATTTATTTGCCTTTATCTGCATATAGTTATTTGCATACATATGTATTTTGTTTGTTTGTTATGGAATTGTTTTTTCCCTGCCAGATGAATTGTATATTAGTTATTGTGAGAAGTTGGTTCTGACCATCTGAGCCGCCCGCATTTTTCGCTTTTTGATCACCTGATTTTTTACCATTTACTGTAGGAGAGCCTCATAATCTGGGACTCACCCACGGTAAACTCACGGTAAAATGGACTCAAATGGACTGCACATGTTTTCTGCCCATGTCCGTCTTGTGAAATAAGGCCGCTGCGATGCAGCCACAGTACGGGGCACCAAACTGGTTACATGTACACGTGTGCACACATGTGTGCACCCGTGTACGGGCTGCGAGAGGGAGATTTCTGTTGTGCGCAGCCTAGGAGCTGTGTACAGATAGACTGGCACAGAAGAGACTATGCAGAGTTGGGTGGTGACATGTAGTAGGCCTTATAATGTGGGGGGACACATGTAAGGGATAGTCAGTGTGCTTTACTGTTTCACTGTAGGAACACTCCATTATATTCCTATGGAATAGGATACCACACAGGGTAGTTTCAGTTCCCTTGCACCTACAAACTCCAGACACGCACAAACGTACACTGTAAGTTGTGTGAAAAGAACCATTCTGTTATGTCCAAAGGCATATCTGTACTGCTTGTGGGGCAGAGCCCAGGCCTTGTGTGACCCTGCCAGGCAGAATTAATTACCTTCCTCCCCAAGTTGTCGCATCAAAGGCCTAGCCCTTCACGGCAAGCATTCCCCAGGGCAGAGGTGTTCTCTCCAGGAGGGAGAGATGGAGTGAAGCACAGGGCATTAATCAGCAGCTGTCACCTGGTGCCAGGCACCAGGCCTGTTCCAGGCCCAGGCCGTGATGTCAGCGATTGGGCGAGAAAGCAAAAGACACACAGATGATGGACGGAATGCAGAGCAAATCAAACATTCACTCCCAGTCAATAGATCTGGGTTAAATCCATCATTCTTTTGCTCACCATGCCACCCCAGTTTAGACCCAGCCATATGCAAATCAGTCTTGATCCTGTGCCTCATGGGAACAGCCCAGACCTAACTGCTAAGTCAGGTCCTCCCTGGACCGGAAACAAGCATCCTTGGACCGGTTTTGGGTCATCACCCCTCATCAGCCAGGCTAGCTTGAATCCAGTGCACAGTGAGCCCTGGACCCACGTCTGGGCATACCCGACGCACTTAGGACGAGAAAGCGAAAGACACACAGATGATGGACGGAATGCAGAGCAAATCAAACATTCACCCTAGTCAATAAATTTGGATTAAGTCCATTGTTCTTTTGCTCACCATGCCACTCCAGTGACCCAGCCATATGCAAATCAGTCTTGACCCTGTGCCAGGGATTGGGGGCATCAGGCTTGTCAGAGACCATGTGGCATGGGACCCCAGGACACCGCCATATTGAAGTATCCCAAAGGCTGGTGCAGGAAGGTGAGATCAGGGGCAGAGAGGTGATGTGGCAGTGCAGGATAGACAAGAGGTGCATTCCTGCCAGCACCCTCCACCCCTCCTTAAAAGGTTTTACACAGGAAGAGGAGCTCTCTCTGTGTGTTTCCTGAGAACACTGGTACTGGATGCTGATTGCTGATGCCATGACCTTACTGTCCCCAGGGCTCTGGACTGTGCCTCTGAGGGAGTCCAGGACCAGTGAGGAAAATCCTGGGTTTATGCGCAAAGAGAGAAGCCCAGAATAGGAGGAAACCAGGTGAGCCAGTAGCGGGAGCCAGTGAAACATGCTTCCGGCTGAGTACATACTCTGGGAGGCCAGGAAGCAGAAGAAGACTGCTCCCGCTGGTGAGGACTGGTCACCAGGAGCGAAAAGAGGCCAAGGCCATCGAAATCGGCCCAACAGGGGCTGAAATATGCCTCTCAGAAGGTAGGCGACTTTGACCTCTGGTGTGACCGACTACAAAGAGCGTGGGGCTTCACCGCCTGTCTCCAATGTGCCTCCCCCCCCAGGTGGGTCAGGTCCTAGGGGCTTCCCCCAGAAGAAGACAAAACCAAGGAGCGCTCCCACGCTACCTGTGAAGGGCCATGAAGAAAAGTCAGGGAGTGCCATCGCACCCCCGTGATTGTGCCCAAGGGGCCTAGGACCCCAACCCTGGGTCCCAGAGATGTGGAGGAAGTCGGGGAGCACCATTTCACCCCCGTGAAGATGGCCATGGGGCACAGGTCCCCAAATCTGGGCCCCGGAGAGGTGGAGGAAGTCGGGGAGCACCATCATGCTCTCCGTTAAGCAGCCCATGCTGCTGCCGACCCGGCCTCCCAGCACCGTCTGCCTGACCCAAAGAGGAGGGTGCTGGCTGCCCGGGGAGCTGACAAGAGTAACCGGGGGAGAGCTCACCAAACTGCTCTACAACATCTTACCTGCACGTGGGGTGCCCGGGTGGGACCGCCCCCCCCCATGCTGCACCCGGAGCAGCAGGGGAGCCGCTGCTCAAGTATGCACGCTCTCGAGGGAGCGCCCCATAATGCGCTGCTGGGCCAGGCCCACTTGGGAGGAAAAACAGCTCATTTTCAGTTTGTGGTGACCCCAGGAAGATGGGGTCACCACCATTGTGAACCAAATGTGCGGGGGCAGACTTCCCCTTCAAAGAATTGGACAGTCCACACACTAAGTCACTGGTGACTGTAAGGAAATAACCCAAATCTTCCTAATGCTAGAGATCTTGTTCTACAGCTTGGACAGATGAAGATTAGGGCTCCACCCAGGTGTGAGAGGCTTCATATGAGTTATCATATTAGAGACAATCTCTAGGGGTGTAAGTATGTAATGACAGAGATGAGCATTTACACTAATGTTGTTCCTTCGGGCTAGGTTACACATGCCTTGTTTTGAGTTAAATATGATTTTTGAATATATATCTCTAGTTTCCTTGACAGGATGCCAGATTATAATTGCTTACACAACACAACTCGTATAATAAAGGGTCACACTTGCAGCCTAGCAGATACAGCATTCTGTCACCATATGAAGTCCTTCCTCGTATGAAATTAAGAGTGCTGAAAAGCAAATCGAGGCCAATCAGCTGGGACTCATTGGGGCATATGTTCCACAGAATGGCGGAGTGCAGTGTTACACCATAGTGCAAGGGTGCCTGTGTTGCAGGGAATGATTGTTCATGTGCAGGAAGGTGTCACTTCACTTCCTGGCATGAACAATCGCTAATGGCGATTTCTAACTTCTATGTGTGCTGCATTTTGCAGCTCACATAGAAGTTGCAACTCCTCATTATTTAATGATTGTTTATGTGCAGGAAGGGACACCTTCCTGCACATAAATATGGATATATGTACGTTTTCATTTCTCTTACCTCAGGTGCGAGGAAGCCTAGCGAAGCTTCTTTCTTTTAACTTTACCCCACCCTTGTTTGATTTGTCACAGGGCAGGTTAGGGTGGGGATAACCCTGAGGCTTGCTGAACTGTGAATGATGTGTAGCCGTGGCCGCTGCAGAGCTGTAGCCCACACGGCCAGGGCTACCTTTATTGGTGGGGGAGGTCCTTCAGGAAGAGATGCCATGGCTTTGCTGAGCTGGTGATGTCACGAGCCTCCGGGCTGTGAGCTCATTTGCCTGGCAAATCTAGGGTTGCTGGTGCATGCTCACAGTGCATGATTTGTGCCTGCCATAACTAGTGGCGGTTGGCACGTCTCGTGGGTGGTGGGCGGGGAGCGCAATGTTAAAAATGTTTTAAAAAATAAATGCATTCCTTGCCGCCGGGTCCCCCGTCTCTGCTCCTGCTCGCCTCCATCGGACTCCAGGAACAGCAAGCACAGCCAGGTTCCCCTGACCAATCACAATGCTGCAATGCAGGGTTGTGAATGGTCTGATCGCCGTAGTTTGACGCTTAGCCAGGAAATGGGGTCTGAGCATGTTCTCCGGGAACAGCGAAAGTGTGCATGAGGGCCGGGCAAACATTCATGTACACTTAGGAATGGGCAAACAACTCCTCCCCTTCTCTGCTCTGAGAGCAGAGCAGCCCCACCCGCCTGCCAAGCAGCACTGAAACTTAAAATAATAACTCAAAGTTATTATCATTTTATGCTTCCTTGATTTGCACTGCTTAAAAGCACTGGGGCGACGCTCCTACGCTATAGCGTAGGAGTCGCCACTGGCCATAACCCTGGCTTTTGAATACTGCCTGAAATCAATGTCTGTGTAACAGACAGCCTGAGGCAGTTTACAGGCAGAACTTTTGTCTCTTAATCGTAAAACAACTAGGGGCCCATGTCAATGAGCCACCACTGCTCCTTTTCACGCAATGCAGCACATCAACTTTGTTTGCTGCCCTGCGTTGTGTGAATAATTAGTAAATCTTCCCCCAGGTCTTTTGATGCAGTTGCTTCAGACTTGAGTGGGACCTCTATTAACAACAAGCAAAACTGCTGCTTTACGTAAGAATAGCAATGCTTTTGCATTTGACTCGTGAGGGACACCTAGTAACCACTAGAGGAACTGCAGCTTCCTGAAAGAATTTCAATGCTTTTGCATTTGACTTGTGAGGGACACCTAGTAACCACTAGAGGAACTGCAGCTTCCTGAAAGAATTTCAATGCTTTTGCATTTGACTTGTGAGGGACACCTCCTAACCACTAGAGGAACTGCAGCTTCCTGAAAGAATGTCAATGCTTTTGCATTTGACTCGTGAGGGACACCTAGTAACCACTAGAAGAACTGCAGCTTCCTGAAAGAATTGCAATGCTTTTGCATTTGACGTGTGAGGGACACCCAGTAAGCAGACTGTGAGATCCATAAATAAGACTAGAAGAGATGCAGGTAAAGATTATCTAGTTTAATAGGTACAGTGTCAGCAGAGACCCCATCCACTTCTCAGTGCCTCCAGCAACTTACTTAGAGTCAACACAGCACATTCCGAGATAGCAACCACCCCACATTCCAGATCCCTACATCATAGCCTAGATACAGAACTCTAGATACAGAACATTGCACATCTCTGCCAACTACAGAGCATCAGGGGTTAATCTAACACATTTTAGTGGTGTTGTCCGCATTACAGCACTAAAATGCATTATTCACCCATCATAGCGCCCCAAGAACCACTGCGAGGCGCACTTAATGATTTAACAAGTGAGCGCACTGCGCTTCCCAACAGAGAGCTGCATGCTCCGGCCTCCTAACACTGGATTTATCTTTTGTTTTTAGGGGCCACGCTGCACTACGGGCCGGGAAATTAATTTTCATTAGGCGGTTCAAAAAAGCTGAGCTGCCTCACCTAGCTCAGACTGCATTGACCATGTGGTCTCTTTCTATCAGCACAGCCCGTGGTGATGAGCACAATCTGGGGGTGGTGCCTGTCCTGGGTTTTTTTATGCCAAGGGGCTAGCCCCACTGTGACTACAGTGTAAGATTGTCCCCAGTGTCCTGCAGAGCAGACACTGATGCAGTGGGAGGTAATTCTGTTTTTCCTTGATGCCGTTCAATCATCGGTGGAAGTCGTGCTCACAAGTGTATTAATAGGTCTGAGATTGGCCCTATTCTCATGCAACTTTAAGCATAAACTTTACATTTCACCGGCAAAAAAATGTGAGTTATAACCATACCCTAATTTGCAGTGCTTAATTTGTGGCGGTGGTTTCCGGTGTTCGGCACTTAATTGTCAGCACCGGCTCTAGTGACAGCCCACCACATGGTGGCGTTGTCTTTTTTAATTTTGAAATGAGCACAGCAACTGTGCTTATTAAGTCAATGTGCACTGAAAACTAATACCAGTCTCTCATGACATTATTATAGCTTTGTGTGGCTGGAAATCTTCTGAATTGTCACACTTGTGGGATGTTGATGCTTAGGTGTTATGTTGGTAATGTAAATGGCAATGCTGACAGGGTATGTATGGGTGGTGCAGGCTGCAGTAGCCTTCCGAGAAGGGCCGAGGCACTTAGGTTTTTCTAAATTAAGCACTGCTAATTTGTTTATGCTCAGCTTTTTAACCTCTGACTTTGGAACTTGGGAATGCCCGTTTTGCCTTTTGCTTTTTACCTTTTACATTTAATGTAATTTGTGTAGCTTAAAAAATTATGTAAGTTCGTCACATTGCTCGATTTTCTAGTTCAGAGTTGAGGCGTGCCCAGCACCCAGCTACGAGGCATGACTATTTTACAACCATTTCGTCACGTAAGCATTGAGCATGTAGACAAGAATTTGGACACACCTCACCTGACTGCTACAGAGCCTTACCCTTCCCAGCCATGACTGTGATTGCTTTTCAAATAAAGCAATTTTTTTTTTGTAATGCAGCCCGTTTTCCTTAAAGGAAAACGGGCTGCATTACAAAAATAAAATGAAATGTTTTCTTTTCACCCACATTCACAAAGGGGAAGTGGTTTGTGAATGGGTTACCGCCTCCTCTACGGAGTTGGTAAATTATGAATGTTTTGCAAACGCATTCTGGTTGCAGAACATTCATACATAGCAGTGCTATTCGGTATTAGGAAGGGACGCCCTAAACATGCCCTTCCGAATACAGAATCGCATTCTGCCTTTTGTACATGGCAAAATGCATTTTGCGACCGGTAAAATGATTTCGACATCTGGCCCTCAGTGTCGCTCATTTGGCAGTTGAATGTCACTCTTAAGTACACCAAAAGCATGGAAATGTCGCATATAAGCATTCTGGAAACTTTGCAGCCATGAGTAAGGACTAGCAGCACTGTACCTTCATGTAAGAATGTTGATGCTTTTACATGTGACTCCAGAGGGGCAACTAATAATGACTTGTGGACCTCCACTTTTCTGAAAAAATTGAAATACTTTTGCATTTGACTTGTGAGGGATACCTTATAACAACTAGAGGAACCAGAAATATGGCTTCATGTGACAATTGCAATGCTTTTGCATTAGATTCCAGAGGGACACCTAGTGAGGACTTGTGAAACTGCAGCTTCATTTAAGAATCTCAAGGCGTTTGCATCTGACTCGACAGGGACACCTAGTAACAATCTATAGAACTGCGGCTTCATGCAAGAATTTCAATTTCAATGCGTTTGCATGTGACTTGAAAGTAAGCTCTAGAAAGTATGAGGCACTGCAGCTCTGGGAAAGAATGGGAAAGATGTTTTGAAAATGCAGCATCTGACTCAGAAGGACCTCTAGAAATGACTATATATATATATATATATATATATATATATATATATATATATGTATATGTATATATATATATATCAATCCAAAAAGTCGGCTACCTTGGAGAAAGCCACACAGATGGGTTACAATTCCTGTCACGAAGGTGCAATAGGTGGGGCAGCATTCCATGCCATTAATTCTGCCAAACGCGTTTCGGGCGGCTAGCCCTTGTTCACTGGCAGCAAAGAGGAAACACACGAAAATCTGCAGTCACTTTCTTTATTTGAAATAAGCCCCGCCTCTACCGCCTTCCGTGCATTCTGTTACTTGTAGTGCCGCATATTAAAACACCCCAGTGGGTTTCATGTTGTCCCCCCACATTATGCACAATAAAACCTCAGTAGGTTGGCACTGATGTCTACAAACCACCCATTGTAAATACAAATCCTTCAAGTAGAACCACATCGGTCTTGAGCACAAAACAGTCCTGAGCTCGAGATCCGCCTTTCTGCGGCGGGCTTTCTCCGCGACCTAGTCAGGCCGCAAAACATCAATCCAAAAAGTCGGCTACCTTGGAGAAAGCCACACAGATGGGTTACAATTCCTGTCACGAAGGTGCAATAGGTGGGGCAGCATTCCATGCCATTAATTCTGCCAAACGCGTTTCGGGCGGCTAGCCCTTGTTCACTGGCGGCAAAGAGGAAACACATGAAAATCTGCAGTCACTTTCTTTATTTGAAATAAGCCCAGCCTCTACCGGCTTCCGGGCATTCTGTTACTTGTAGTGCCGCATATTAAAACACCCCAGTGGGTTTCGTGTTGTCCCCCCACATTATGCACAATAAAACCTCAGTAGGTTGGCACTGATGTCCACAAACCACCCATTGTAAATACAAATCCTTCAAGTGGAACCACATCGGTCTTGAGCACAAATGACACCACACCTCCCATTCCCGAAAGGGAAAGCGAGCACGCACGCGAAGTTGCAGGGTAAAAAGCTTCTTTAATTCATCCGGCCATTCTCAGCCCAAGAAGTCAAGAGAGACGCGTTTCGGCTGACGCAGCAGCCTTTATCAATCTAGTTTGGCGCCATTCTTACAAATCAATTTATACTGACCAAATCATAGTCATAGAAAAAAACCTTCAGTGTGGTTCATGGACATGAACAAATTACAACTCATAATGAAAGACAGCAGTTGTTCCGTCCTAAAACAATGTCTAAAAGGAATACAGTCATGTTGTTAGCAATTGCAAACAGCAGCAATACTTGTAAAGGACTGACAGAATATTAACACCAAAATAGTGTCCATATGTTGCTACGCTGAATAAAATATTCAACACTAAAAGCTAGTCCTAAAGTATGTAACTGATGCGCGTTTGCATATAAACCGTAAATTGAAAATTGTAAAACATCAGTAAATGTCAGGCTTTAATAAAAGAACGGCATAAGCCGACCTCTACTGCTCGCGTATCTAAAAAATGCTGTGTAAATTTAAGCTTAGGAAGTGAACTGTTGTGAGAGGTTATGCGCGTTAGCTGCTCAGCAACTAACAACCACAATGCGCTGTGCACTACAGACATTACTATAGATCTTTCCACACCTCCAATGGTGTAGCAGTTTAACTGACGTGCTTCAATGTGATCTCGAAGGAAAACTAATGAAGGCATTGATGTGGAAAGTTTGCCCCACACCCCACAATTGTCGAGAAACCCAAATGGGTAGTGTCTCTTATGCATACAAACGTCTTCGAAGATATAATGCAGTGAAATCTCATTCGCACTTGAGTTCAATATATGCTGAGAGTCACAGAGGCCATCCCATAATGATGCCGAGCACATCCTCATGTCATGATTAGAATAACACCACAGCTTAGCTTCCATAGGAAGAGTGTTTTTTAATTTGCCAATAACTTTGGTGTCATTTGACGAATCCTCGCGAAAATTTCAAAACTAATACGCCAGTCACTTCAGCTGCTGTCTTGAAAGTTTTGGGATGATCCGTCAACTGGGGGCCGAGAAAAAGGGGGGGTCCCAAAACGCTTTTTCTCCATATTAATTTCCCTATGAAACTTTAGACACAGCTACAGCCCGAACTGCTGAACGGAATGACACCAAATATGGCAAAAAGGTAGCTCTTGGACCAGAAATCACTTGAGTAGTTCCTGAACAATGTTAAGATATCTCATATATAGAACTGTGGCCGTGGTGGATCTGACAACCCTCCCGATCTCGTGCCTGAGATCTGATTGACTGCCTACACTTCAAACCAGGAAGTGTTGGCAGCCATCTTGTGACTCGGTTGAACCGAGTCACAAGCAAAAACATTAAAAAAAGAAAAGGGGGCAGGGTAGAAACACCCTGACCCCCTAAGCCTGTTCGCGAAGGATCCACGCATCCGCCTGAATTTTGTGTTTAAAAATGAAGCGCGGGCTCCCAAGCTTCTTTTAATTAAGCCCCCGGGTGGGCCAGGTCCCAGGGGCAATTACAAATAATGATGCCGGGGCCAGCACGGGACCCCACAGCACCGGGGACCACCACCTCCCCAGGGCTAATTGACTGAAATGCAGGGGCCACGCGCCCCTCGCCGCCCCGGGAACTGCCACCTCCCAGGAGCTAAATACCAAAAGAATGCAGGGGGCATGTGCCCCCCAGCAGCCCCGGGGACCACCACTCGGTCTATTTTAAATTAAACTGCGTGGGGACGCTCCAGCTGGCCCCCGCATTCCCGGGGACCACCACCTCTCCGGGGCTAATTGATTGAAATGCAGAGGCCACAACCCCCTGCCACCCCAGGAACCGCCACCTTCCCGGGGCTAAATACCAAAAGAATGCAGGGGGGCATGCGCCCCCCCATGCAGCCCCAGGGACTGCCAACTCTCCGGGGCACAAATGAAGTAATGACGGGGGTCCGTTGCGGACCTCCGGTCCTGGGGAACACCACGTCTCCGGGGCTATACAGAAGATGGGCAGGGAGCCGCGCGACCCCCCTCCAGGAACCCTCCATGGCCCTGGGGACAGCCGCCCCCCCAGGGTTGGCTCAAACACGGTCCCGGGGTGCTGACCCCCGGGACATTGCAGTTTGGTGTGGCTTGGTGGGAGCACCTCTCCTGCCAAACCATAGCAAACTCTGGTCCGCTTCATGGAAGAGAGAGCATGGAAAATGCTCTTGCTTCCATGAAGCGAAGCAGAATTGCTTCTGGACAGAGGGAGTTGCATGTTTGCAGCTACCTCTGTCCAAAAGCAATGACGGCTCCCGCAGGAGGTGAGGAGCCGGCAGGGACTGCAGGGGCCTTAAGGTTTCCCCTGCGGTACCCAACAAGAGGCCATGCCCTAGGGGATGGAGTCCCTGGGGCAATATTGGCCCGGGGAGGGGGGCTGCGCTGGCCCCCCTTCCTTTAAAAAAAAAGAATATATAATTACAAAGGCCTGGCCCAAGGGGATGGGTTCCCTGGGCCGAAATAGGCCCCGGGAGGGGGGGCCGCGTGGCCCCTCTCCAAATATTTTTTTTTAAATGGGCATGCCCCGGGGTATGGGGTCCCCGGGGTAATATCAGCCCAGGGAGGGTGGCCGCCCAGGCCCCCCTCTCCATTTAAAAAAAAAGGCCAAGAAGACCTCCTGTTACCTCCAGTAAGCCTCACACAGTGGGATAGCTAATAGGTGGTCAGAGGCCATGCCTCTTTCTCCATCACTCTGCAAACTCACCTCTCGGTGCACTGCTGGTGGGGAGATGACGTCCCCTTGCCTCCTGAGGGCCTCAGGACTAAAGTGGACTTCTTCCCCCAAGTAGCAGTGTGCCTGGAAGCGTGTTTGCAGAGTGGTGTAAAAAGGGTGTGTGGCCTCTGTTCACCTCTCAACAATCCAGCTGTGTGGGCCTTACTGGAGGTAACAGGAGGGCTAGTTGGCCCCCAAGGACCCTCAAGAGCCAAGGGACTTCCTCCCCCAAATAGTAGTGCGCCAGGAGGCGCATTTGCAGAGTGGAGGAGAAAAAGGGCGTGGCCAATGAAAACATCTCAGTGAACCCTTGCTGGAGGTAACAGGAGGGGTAGTTGGCCCCTAAGGACACTCAATAGCCAAGGGGACTTCATCCCCCTACTAGTAGTGCATCAGGAGGTGCGTTTCCAGAGTGGTGGAAAAAGAGGGCATGGCCTGCTATCAGATCTCAGCAATCCTGCTGTATGGGACTTACTGGTACCTCCTGTAAGTCCTACACAGCAGAATTCCTGAGAGCTGGTCGGAGGCCCAGCCCCTTTCTCCACCACTCTGCAAACATGACTGCTAGTTAAAAATACCTTAGAAATTCACTAAAAAAACAAAGGTTACAGGGGCGTTATAGTTAGGAAATAGCATTTAAAAAACCTTAGAAATTCACTGAAAAAACTAAGATTACAAGGACGTTGTAGTTAGCAAATAGAATTTTTTAAAAACCTTAGAAATTCACACAAAAAAACAAAGGTTACAGGGACGTTATAGTTAGGGTCAGATTTTACTCATACAAAACTAGAGAAATTCAGACGTTATAGTTAAGTTAACTATAACTTGCGCCCCTGCAATGCACTTCTTATGACCTCACATATTACATCACTCATCATGACATGGTCAGTGACATCACTCATGACATCACTGATGACATCTCAAATGACATCACTGATGACATCATCCACAGCATCTCTGACACACTCACTCACACCCCTATAGAATCTTTTATATACCCACTGCCACTCCCACACAACCATTCACAAACCCATTCAGAGCCATACCAGTACTTACACAGCCACTCACCGATTCATAGACCTACACACACATCCACTCGCTCACCCATACTGCCACTCATACACCCACTCACTCACTAATAGAGCCAGTGGCATATCCACTCATACACCCATACAGCGACTCACACAATGAGTGAGTCAGCCATAGAACTACTCAAACACCTAGACACTCACCCATACAGTCAATCACACAGCCACTTACTCACCCAGTTACACACAAACCCACTTACTTACTCATACAAATAATAACATGTACTCACTTACCTATTCAGTTAGTGACAGAAGTACGCACTCATCCATATAGCCATTCTCATATTCACTCACTCACGTATACAGTCACTCATATACTCCGTCACTCACCTATACTGCCTTTACATACCCAGTTACTCACCCATACTGACACATGCACTCAATCACTGACACAGCCATACAGACACTCACTCACCCATACAGCTTCTCAGACATGCACAAAGTATCCCATACAGCCCCTGACTCACCCACTCACTCATCCATACAGGCAGTCACACATCTCCTCACCCACACACGGACACAAGGTCAACCATAGGGGTAGTCAGACAACCAATCAATTACCCATATAGCCATTCATGTACCCACTAACACACTAATACACCCACTTAGATATCAACTGACAGACAGATACACTCATTTACACAACCAGTCACTCACCTATACATTCACTGAGACACCTAATCAGTCACTTGTACAGTCAGTCATGCACCTACTGAGTCATCCATACAGACACTCATACACCCACTGATTCACCAATACACCTTATTATACATATTTAACACTCATAAACTTTTTAAAAACAGTCACTGGATGATGTCATCAGTGATGTCATTTGAGATGTCATCAGTGATGTCACTGACCATGTAATGAGTGATGTAATATGGATGGTCATAAGCAGTTCATTGCGGGCGCTCGAGTTATAGTTAACTCAGGTAACTATAACGGCAGAATTTCTCTGATTTTGTATGAGTAAAATTTGTCCCTAACTATAAGGTCCCTGTAACCTTTTTTTTTTTTTTTTAGTGAAAATATATATATTTATATATATATATATATATATATATATATATATATATATATATATCCTTATGTGTGAGGATGAGGATGCACTCTTGTGAAAGACTTCATGCTGCTTCTTCTGACTCGAGAAGGACATCTAATTATTACTTGAGGCACCGTAGCTATATGACAGACCAGACAGATTGGCTTTGCCAATGCTTTCTTTAATTGCTACCTAACTTTACACCCTTTTACCAATGTAGCAAAAGTTACTTACTCTGCTCCTCTCCTTTTCCTTTGTGTTTTGCTTCGGCCTTACTCCGGCGTCATGGATGCAACGTAAGGACCTGGGGCCAGATGTACGAAGCATTTTACCAGTGGCAAACGGCCCGGGCCGTTGCGACAGGTAACATGCATTTTGCCATGTACAAAAGGCAAAATGTGACTCAGTAACTTTTTGCCGAATCTCATTTTGCTTTTGTGATTCGGTATTAGGAAGAGGCATGTTTAGGGTGTCCCTTCCTAATACCGAATAGCACTGTTATGCCCTTATATTTTGCGAACGGAATGTGGTTGGTCATAATTTACCAACTCCGTAGAGGAGACTGTAACCCACGCGCAAACAGGAAGGGGTCCGCACGGGACCCCTTCCCCTTTGTAAGTGTGGGTGAAAATATTTTTTAAGAGCAGGCAGTCGTCCAAGGACCACTGCCTATTCTTAAAAACATTAAAAGAAAACTTTTCATTTTGATTTTGGTAATGCAGCCCGTTTTCCTTCAAGGAAAACGGGCTGCATTACAAAACAAGCATTTGCAATGCAATAGGTCTCGCATTTACGAAAGTTTAAGCTATTTGTATTGTAAATGACAATGCCTTTTTATTTATCTGTTTTAAAAACCAACACATAAATAAAAGGCATTGTCATTTACAATGCCAATAGCTCAAACTCTCACAAATGCGAGATCTTTGCATTGCAAAAGCTTTTTTGTTATACATGGAAGGCCGGGATGAAACCGGGCAGTTTGTAAGAGATGCGCATCTGCTCCTGCTCCTCGTGTGCTACTCCGTCTGTGTATTGCTCGGGTTTATGAATGTCTTTACAGTATACAAAAGCCAAAACAATTGCCAAGGCTTGCATCTTTTTGCTCTAGAAATAATGTCCTCGGCCCCAGTAACAAGCTGCACAGTATTAGGGAGGATTTTGCCAAGTTACTGCTAGCTTGAGGTAAATCCGCCCAGTACTATGCAATTTTAATGTAAACCCTACAAAATGGGGAAATACCGTGTGGGAATGTGTTTTTTCTTGGCTGTATAACCAACCGGAAATACCAACTCCAATTTGTTTACACATCCACTTACTGCCTGCTATGAGCCGGTGGTAAATGTATGGTGCGGGCTCTGTGTAGGATGGGGCATGAGGGAGAGAGAGTGGGGCAGTAGGGGAGGGGAGTAGTGAAATATGTTTCTGGCAGAGGGCCATATTGTATGTAAAAAATGGGATTGAGACTGGGCTGCTGCTGCTTCCTAAGTCCAATGTGATTTTCCACCCGGGTTTACTGGCCTCTGAGGCCCGGTGCCATTGCACGTGCTGCACCACAGGAAGCTGTGCGCCTGACTGGTAAGAGGGTCTTGGGTCTTTAAAAATAGAAGAAAATAGTTCAGGACAAAAGCGTGGTAGAGATTAAAGGCACCCACCTTTTACACTCTGATATAAATCTATAAATAACGAGAAAAGAAGTGGCAAGCTTCTTTTTATATGTCAACATCCTGGACTATGGCATGGTGAGAGATGGAAAGAGCCAAGAAGCCGACGGTTTTATTATATTGTGCAAAAAGGTCTGCGTTAGCGCGCAGCTGTTTCCAAGGCTAGTGCCTGCATGGCAAAATCTGAATGGTTTTCTCCTAGGTCACATGGTGCACTGTTCTCTTTCTGATCAAATTCCTCCCACACCTCTACAAGCCTTTGTGCTGCTGTGTCACCCTCCTTGACTGGTGGGAGAGGGCTGTCAGGTTTTTTTTAACATCCGCAGTCCATTCGGCGGTATTAAAATAATGGCTCTCAGATCGACAGCCCACTTTGGGGGGGCGGGGAGGGGCAATGGGGCAGTTTTCCAGGGTGGGGACGCCATGAAAATGAAAGCGTGCATGGTGCGCTGAATGTTGCAGGAAAGCATGTCGTGCCTGCAGTAGGAGAAACTCGTTAAAGAAAATAGTGCTTACAGACTAAATAAGCCATACAGTGTAACAACTGAAGTAAAAGGGCCAGTCCTCATGGGAGGTTACAAATTAAGACAAGGCGGTACTATGGAGGGACTAACAGGCCATTAACGAATCAGAAGCCAACATTTAGAAAGGACAATGACACAAGCCAATGAAAAATTTGGGCAAAGAGTGGGCGGAGCTTCAACTCCATACTTGAATACAGCATGCCTTGCAGAGCAGCGCATGCGCAGCCCATGCTCGACCTAAAAAAATATTGCTTTATTTAAAAAGCAATCACAGACATGGTGGTCTGCTGACCCCAGCAGGCCACCATCCCTGTTATTGTAGCCATTCCCAATGGCTACAAATTGCAACTTGCCTCATGAATATTGACGAGGAAAGTCCATTTGCAACCAATTGGGAATCGCAAACAGTGTCTGAGACACCGCTGTACATAGCTGTTTGCAATTTCCTAATTGCGAAACCAAAAAAATTCACACTTAGGAAATTGCAAAGTGACTTTTTGGGACATCTGGCCCTTTGTCATGCTTTGTTCTGACTTTTGCCAAAAGTTATGGTTGTCCTGTTCAGATTTTCCCCAAGTTTTTTCTAATCTGTTTTATAGCTCTTTTTTTCCTTACTTTGGGGAACCAATTTTTTTGAGTGGGTTAAACAGTATTCACACGCTGTTGCCATCGTTCGACATCTGCAGAGATGTTATAATGTCTATGTTTCCCTCACATCAACGAATAAGAAAACTCAGGCCTTCATACTACCGTTTACTGACAGAGCTCTTCAATTATTTAGAGACTCATACATTAGCAATGTAAACTTATTTCTTACCATTGATAAAAAAAAAGATGCCTTCAGATGTCCCAAACACTGAAGAGTAAATCATCAGCCTACCGTCAGTCTTTACTCATTGATTGCCTGTAACAACATTTGTCTAACCTTATTTAAAACAATATTAGCAAGATCCCTAAAGATCTCCCAAAAATTGCAATACTAGATCATCAGTGTCCCACACAGTACACTGAGTCAGCAAGTATGCGATGCCTTTGGTTCTACACAGATACGCGCCCAAGAAACAGTGGGGTATATTCAATACACATTACAGTATTAGTGTGTGATAACAAGGGTCAGTAGTCTAACTGAACTTCAACGAGAACAGCTGCACAATTGAATATCACCCCACTTGTGTATTTCCATCCTAATGAATGATAAGTGTAACGGTGTAGTCGACATGCAGGCAAAGGATTCTGGGTATATGAATATCCGGTAGAAAGAGTACACACAGCAGCTGGCAGCAGTGCGGAAGTAGCTCGTGCCAAACATCAGCATACCCACAATCCATTGCGTAATGACGTCATACCAATACTGCTGTGCCGATACTTTCAGCAGATCAGCGTTCGTACGAGCGAGCAGGGCTGTGCAGCTGTTCTCGTGGAAATTAAGACAGGTATCGGGAAACAAGCGCAAAATACCCCGCTACACCCGGGGTGATTCTCGAGATCAGTTCTTGCCACAAAGTCTCGTAAAAAACATATAGTTAGACTTTGTGGGAGAACTGCCAAAACCTTTTTTTCTGGTAAAAACTCTTTGGATTGAAAAAGAGGGAAAAAATCCACCAAATACCTTGCTCGGCTATCAACATTATAGTATGTGAGTCTGGCCTGGATGCAGTTATTTGGTTAATGTGTGCGCTTCCACATGACCTCTTTAGGCTTAAAGTTGCAGTAGCGTCACATTTATAATAATGGGATTCCAGACACTGTATTGTAGTGTCGCGCTCTAGTGTTCCCAGGTGACGTGTGGCCGGGAATGCTGGGAGCGCGAGCGGGTATTTTGTATTGTCGGCTGGCGGCTGTAAAGCCAGCAGTGGTTCCCGGCGCTCTTGCCTGAGAAGGAAATAAATAGTAAGAACTAAACCCCAGGGTCCGTCTTTCATTTACCCCAATCGCCTCACTACAAATTGGCGACGAGGCTGGGGGAAGGCGACCGGAGGGGCCAGCACACCGTGCGCAGCGCACGCACGAAGAGTACCCGCACCAGGCAAAGATCGCGGCAGGGGCCCGGTAATCGCCCGCACGGCTTCCCACTGGGCGCAACCTCGACGCATCAGGAACCGAGTGGCTGCGGGGAGTGCCCGTGGCCCAGAGCTGCCGGAGGAACGCAGTGCCTCCACCCGGCCGAGACCTCATCCGCCTGGCGATGCACCTCGTCAGAGGCACGCTCCCCTGAACAGCACAACGCACAGGTACCAGCGTCCCGCTACAGCGCCTAGCCGGACACCCCACGGCTACATACGGCGCCCAACCACGGCCAACAGAAGATCGTCCCAGCCCAGCAAGGTGTTCAAGGTCACCAGGCTCAGCCGGAAGGGGGAAACGAGGCAGAGTGCAACCCCAACACACACGTGTCCCAGCACGTAATAGGCAGTTGAAGGAAGGGTGAACCTGGCTCAACTAGGGCTGAGCCGCACAGGAGCGGACACGTCGTCCCACGCAGGGGCGGCAGATCCACCAGGGCAGAGCGCTCCGGGGAGCCCCCCACCCAGAGTGGACGACGCGCCAACCGTAAGGCAAGCAGGGATGTGCGCTCAAACGTTCTCCCTCACAAATCCATTACCGTTCCTGCCCCAACCCGGTGAACCGGCGATGAAATGGGAGGATTGGAAGGAATATTTCCTAAATTATTTGTCTGCATTGGAGGACGAAGGGGAGGAGGTCTTCCCGAGTGCAAGAAAAAAAAAGATCCTGCTTCACAATCTAGGCCCTGAAGGTGTCAGGGTATACAGGAACCTGGTAAAGAAGACCCGTCCGCCGGAAGACACGGACGTATTCCAACCCGCCATAGACGACCTGGATAGCCACTATCACCCGGTGGTGTGCACAGCTATTGACCGCTTCAATTTTTTTCAAAGAAGGCAGAGGGTAGGAGAATCGGTGGATGATTATGTGGCCGCGCTGAAGAGTCTAGCCATCACATGCAAGTTTGGAGGACTGCATGATGAGTTCATACGGGATCAAATCATCATGCACACTGTGAACACGTCCATACAGGAAAAGTTGTGGGTCAGTGGCGACTCCCCTCTGAAGGAGATTGTAGCTCTGGTCAAGAAAGCGGAACTCTCCAAACGGTGTGCGGAGGCCGCGAAAAGGGAGACAACCGGTAGACCACTGGTAGGAAAAGTTACAGAGGCCACGGTACACGAGAGGAAGCCGCAGGCCACGGGGAACTCAGGGTGGCACAAAAGACATGAGACGAGGACGCCGATGAGTACACCGTTCCAAAAGGACGTAAAGAAAGGTTGCTACAGATGCGGTAACATAGCTCACGCGGCGACAGACAGACGGTGCCCAGCCTTCAGAGCGAAATGTCTATATTGTGGGATCATGGGACACTTTGAGAAGGTCTGCAGGCGCAAACTCAGGAAGGCGACAGTGAAGTACGTGACACAAGATTCAGACCCGGAAGGGGGAGAAGAGGGAGAGGAAGAAGAGGAAGTACTGTGCATCGAAGAACACGTGTTAGGCGTGGACGGCTCCCGCACTAGCAAGCCGTTATGCGAAGTGACAATAGGAGGAATCCCAATCTCCACGGTGGCGGACTCAGGTTCGCCATATACCATCATACAACGCAAAGTGTGGGATCGAGACTTCGCCCAAGTGATTGGCACGCACCTTCTTCCACCCGATATCAAGCCGGTCACCTTCACGGGGGAACCCATACCGATGGTAGGTTTCCGGAAACTGCTGTTCGAATTCAAAGGCCGCACGACAGAAGGGAAACTATACGTAGCAGAGAAGGGGCCATCGGTGTTGGGATGGATGGACCAGGGAGGACTAGGAATCCAACTCAATCCTGGAGGTCTGACACAAGTGCTGATGACCAACCAAGCGCAGGGATACGAAGCAGACAGATGGAAGGGGGAGTTCCCGAAAGTCTTCGGTGGCACGATCGGCAAATTGGCAAAGTTCACACACAAAATATGCCTCAAGGAGGGTGCTAAGCCAGTGAGTCACAAGGTGAGGAACATTCCGTTCAACAGCAGGGAAGCGGTGCAACACGAACTACAACGCCTGGAAGATAACGGAGTGATAGAGCCGATAGAGAGTGCAGAATGGCTAGCTCCCCTGGTAGTGCCCAGGAAACCCAACGGCAAGGTGCGTTTGTGCATTGACTTACGAGAACTCAACAAGAACATCTTCGTGGACAAGTTCCCGCTACCTCGGATAAATGAAATGTTGGCACAGAGAAAGGACTTCCAGTGGTTCTCGACTAAGCCTTGGTGTAGTTTGCAAAAATTGCATAGTGTGTAGCTGTGTGCTTCACTGTACAGTAATTGCCAAAAGCATCTTGTACAGTGCAAGTTAAGATAAATAAATATCTCTGACATTATATAATAAAAATGAATATAATTACTACACAAAAGTGAAAATAATAAACTAAGAAGCAGTGAGAGAGGTGATGATTTTGGGATCCTCCCTAACCTAGGGAGAAAACAAAGCAGATGCCTTGAAAACAAAAAACACATCTTTTGAACCATTCGGTGGTGGTCCCATCCTCTTAGAACCACCCCAAGCACAGTTATTGGCAAAAATACAATCCCAACCAAAGGCCCTGCAAAGCATTATGGGACGAGATTAGCAGTGGGCAGTGAATATTATAGTATCCAATATCAAAATAATTCTACAATTATTTCTACTACTAGGTATTTGCTTCTGCTTCGGATGCTGCATTTTGTCGATAATGGTTTAGCGTTGCCACGAGATCACCCTGATTGTGACCGTCTTTTTAAGATTCGGCCTGTCCTTGATCACTTTGTTGATCGATTTTCTGAGATCTATGCTCCAGGAAAAGAAATAGCAGTGGATGAGTCTTTGGTGTTGTTCAAGGGGCGCTTGGTTTTTAGGCAATACATTCCTAGTAAGAGGGCATGCTATGGAATTAAGCTGTATATGCTGTGTGACAGGGGGACTGGATATGTCTCTAATTTCAGGGTGTACACCGGTAAGGAATCCAACATTAACCCCCCTGGTTGTCCGTCCACTTTTGGAGTGACTGAGAAAATTGTGTGGGAGCTTGGTATAGGATTATTTAACAAAGGCCACCATTTATATGTAGATAACTTCTACACTGGTGTGCGGTTGTTCAGGGAATTGGCCAAAGTGGGCACTGTTGCTTGTGGCACAATGCGCTGTAACCGTAAAGGTTTCCCAAAAGAACTTGTTTGTCAAAAGCTTGTGCGGGGACAGTGCAGTGCGTTGCGTTGCGAGGAGCTTCTAGCTGTGAAGTTTTCAGACAGGAGAGATGTCTACATGCTGACTACCATCCATGATGAAAGCACTGCACCTGTGACTGTTTGGGGTCAGGTTGCTGAAGTGCGCAAACCTGTGTGCATTTTAGACTATAATAGGCACATGGGCGGTGTTGACAGAGTAGATCAGAGGTTGGAACCTTATACTGCTCTTCGTAAGGCTTACATTTGGTATAAGAAGTTGGCTATCCATCTTTTCCACTTGGCAACCTTTAATTCTTTTGTTGTGTTCAAGGATTCTTGTCCTGAGTCAAAGATGACTTTTGCTCAGTTTCAAGAGTCTGTAATAGGCAGCCTTGTTTTAGTGGAACAGGCAAGTGTTCCTAGAGTTGGAGTGGTGGAGGATGTGGCTCGATTGAAAGATCGCCACTTTCCTGATTACATTCCTCCCACATCTTCAAAAGACTTTCCCACTAGGAGATGTAGAGTCTGTTGGCAAAGAGGTTTGTGGAAGGAGACTCGTCTTTTCTGCCCCGAGTGTCCTTCTAACCCTGGTCTGTGTGTGCCTGCTTGTTTTAGAGCGTACCACACGCAAAATAATTTTTGGGAGCATCCATGAGTGGTAAAGTGAACTGCCTGGTCTGTATTGTGTAAAAAAATGTATTCTGTTTCAAGGTTGGCATTAGTGCAATGTATTTAGTTTCAGATTTTGTGTTAGTAGATTATTCTATTTGCAATTTGTTTGTGTTTTTTTTTTGTATAAAAAAATCCTAAATGTGATGGCGGTGTGTGTAGGCTGGCGCTTGGCTGGCGGTGTGCGTGGAGTGGCGCTTGGCTGGCGGTGTGCATGGACTGGCGCTTGGCTGGCAGCGTGCGTGGACTGGCGCTTGGCTGGCGGTGTGCCTGGACTGGCACTTGGCTGGCGGTGTGCCTGGACTGGCGCTTGGCTGGCGGTGTGCCTGGACTGGCGCTTGGCTGGCAGTGTGCCTGGACTGGCGCTTGGCTGGCAGTGTGCCTGGACTGGCGCTTGGCTGGCGGTGTGCGTGGACTGGCGGTTGGCTGGCGGTGTGCATGGGCTGGCGCTCGGCTGGCGGTGTGCGAGTAGTGACTTGCTGTTGGTCACTACACACACTGCTAGCTGAGCGCCACTCCACGCAAACCATCAGTTTGTGTAGTTGCTGTGTCAGGAATGTGGGCGTGTGAAAGTGATGGGCCCTTGAATGGCGCTGTCTGCGGGTGTGAGTGTTGTAATGTGATGGGCCCGCTGCTGGCGGTGTTAATGTTTTGTATGTGTCACACGTATGAAAGGTGTATGAATGGCCTGTAAAGAAGTTGGTGCCTTGTCGTGGCTTTACAGCTCACGAGCTGTGAGTCAATGGTTCAGTTTCTCGTCCTTTCAATTATTAACAGTGCATTTCATTTTTGTGAAATCACTTGCTAATACAATTGTATATACTGAACCATCACTCACCCTCGTGCCAAATCCAACCAGTATGTGTGTGTGCTTGAGGATTAGATGGCTGTGCAATAATATTTGTCTTTTTTGTCTTTCTGAAGCAGGGTGTACCTTGTCCCTTTTTTGTGAATGTTGTGATGTGTTGGTTTTGTGCCTGGTGGTGTGAATGGTCTTGTGTGTATCACGTATGAAAGGTGTGTGAATGGCCTGTAAAGCGGTTGGGGCCTTGACGTGGCTTTACAGCTCACGAGCTGCGAGTCACTGGTTCGTTTTTTTGTCCATTTAATTATTGACAGTGCATTTCATTTTTGTGAAATCTCTTGTTAATAAAATTATATATACTGAACCATCACTCGCCCTCGTGCCAAATCCAACCAGTATGTGTGTGTGTTTGAGGAATAAATGGCTGTGCAGGAATCTTTGTCTTTTTAGTCTCTCTGCCAAGGTGTACATTCCATCTAAGAATAACCTACCAACTGTAGATAATGTCGTAAACCCATGGGAGTACATGGTGATGTCTCTCTTGTGAATTCCAACATGTTATTTTATCCACAATGTCCTGCAAACCTCAAAATGTCTGTCAGATTTTCCTTGCAATATTGTGCCAAAATTCTCACGTTGCAGAAATAAACAACTAATTATGTCAAAACGATTTGGTTTTGCAAGGGGGGTCACCTGGGTTTTTGGCCCCGTGCATGGCGGCCAACTAGGGAAACCTACCAAACCCACACATTTCTGAAAACTAGACACCCGGGGGCTTTCAGGGAGGTATGGCTTGCGTGGATCCCCCACGTTTTCTTACCCAGAATCCCCTGCAAATCTGAAATTTTGCTGAAAAAATCACTTTGTTCACACATTTGTGTGTGGGAAAGTTGTGGCATCACCGGGCTGACACAAATTTCCTCCCACCCAACGTTCCCCCAGGTCTCCCGATAAAAATGGTACCTCACTTGTGTGGGTGTCCAAAGCAGAATTGGCTAAAAACGTATTTTTAAAAAAATGTAGCGCTTAGAATTCTCGGTGCTACACTCTAAATCCCTATGTTTTGGGCTCTTCCTAGCCACAGGCCTGTAGCCCACCTACACAAGTGAGGTATCATTTTACTCGGAAGAACAAGGGGAACGCTGGGTGGTAGGACATTTGTGCCAGCACGGTGGGCTGTGCAATATCTTGCGCTATATTTGAGACCTTTAGCATTTTCTCACAATGGTGTTTTACCAAGTTTAGTGGTCATATGCTTGTTTGTCAATACTGGGACGACTTTATGTGCATTGGTGTACGGAACACTGACCAATGCCAAAAGGCGTTGCACAAGCTTCAGGTTATGGCTCAAGAACTTGGTGTACCTCTGGCACCTGAAAAAACTGAAGGTCACAACACAAAATTGTCTTTTTGGGATTTGAAATAAACACAAGGGAAATGGTAGCCAGGCTACTAGTGGTGAATGTTCAGGTGATAACGTTGTTCTTGTTGCTTGTGATTAATGAAAAGAAACTGGAGCTTCGGAAGGTGCAGAGATTATTGGGTTACTTATCTCACCTTTGCTTGTAGAGGGTCAGGGCCGACAGAACCTTTTTGTAGGCGTTTGGCCACGTCCTTTTCCAGCGCCTATCTCCCTCATCACAGAGTGCATATAATCGCGGCTATCAGGGCTGACCTTCACATCTGGTTGCAGTTTCTTGCGGAGTTCAATGGAGTGTCTTTGTTTTTGCGGATGAAGTTATGATCTGGCAGTTACAAATATTCTCTGATGCATCTGGGGCTTAAGGTTTTGGTATATTCTGGGATGGTCGTTGGTGTTTAGGAAGTTGGCTTGTACAATGGTTACAGCAAGGTCACAGCATAGCCTTTTAGATTTTTGCCTGCTACTTGTGGCATTGTTCGTCTAGGGAGAGGAGTTCAAGAACAGATCTGTCCTTTTCATTGTAGACGATTAGGCTGTGGTTGTGTTGATTAACAAACAAAAGTCAAGGGATTTGAAAGTTTTATGGTTTTTACGTGCCTTTATGCTTCAATGTCTGCACCTTAACATTGTTCTTAAAGCACGTCACATTCCTGGAGTTAATAATACTATAGCGGACGCTCTGTCGTGTTTTCCTTGGGAGACATTTCGTGTTCTGGCACCTGGGGCGGAACACAAGACTCAGATCCTGCAGTGCGTTTTGGGCCTGGGGCGGAGCTGGGCCAGCAGCAGAGGGATTTCTAGGAAGCACGGTGGCCGAGTGGTTAAGGTCCCCGGCTCTTACTCTAAAGGTTATGCGATTATACCCTGGTGTTTCGATTGCGTGGTCTATGAGTTAAAAAAAAAAAAAGCTATGGCACTTTCTTTGGCTGGAAGTACACTGGGGGCCTGCATCTTCGACTCTAGGTAGTGGGTCTTGCGGGAGAGCGTCACTGCATTTTGCAGATCGGACAGCCATGCTTGGGTTTTTCTGCCTCTGCATTCTTCCTGCCGCATAGCTGGTTGCAGATTCGCCGGATCTCACGCAAAGTTGGTAATTGGGGTGGCCTGACTTTGGGACCGGAGTCGGGCTGGCATATGGGCGCAGAGAGCCCCTACGCCGGACGGTTCTCTCCAGGTACTCTGCCTGCACAGCAGGGGATTGCAGGGCAGGATTCCGCCCACATTGCGCCATGGCGAGGACCAACAAGGGGCAGGCGTATACCTCTTGTCCAGTTGGTCGATCGGGGGGGAATTGGCGCGGCCGCCATTTGCAATTTTCTTGCCGATTGTAGCAGCGTGTGACCTCCAATCTTGCCACAGGAATTGGCTTTGATTTGCCGGTGCATGTTATCCTATTAGGTAATTTTCCTGTAGTGCCCATGGGACGTGGCCTGTCCGGGCAACGGACGGGTCCGGGGTTGCAGGGACGGCCTACTTGGACTGGTGGGCCATTTGGCCAGGGAGGGGATGATCTGGTGGGTGGCCCAGCCCAGGTTTGGATAGGGTGCTAGGTAGAGCGGCACGGGTCAGGTTTCACCCTAGGCTACGGGGCCTGTCCTCTTGGGTCCAGTCAGTTGGGGCGGTGGTGCACTGGATGCCCCGGGGCGTGCACAGTCCCCGTCGGCCCGGAATGGGCAGGGTGGACACCTACGGCTGTAGGGTTCTTGCTTTATGGCCTCTGGAGGTTTTTTCCTCGTACATGTGTTAATGCACAGTACTGACTAATGAACTAACAAGAATATCGCTTATTCGTTAATAGGCCATGGTCAGTCTAGATTGCATAAAGTGGTAACTCTACCAGAGTAACAAAGGCTTGTAAGCCTTCTGGGTTTTTCGGTAGGGCACAATAGGCAGATTGGGAAAAGGAAGTTGTTGTATCCCCCCCAATGGCATAAAGCGTCACGCCACGAGGGGGCACTGTTTGACTCTTTCTCAACGGATCTGAGGGAATATCGCCGCGCCCGTGCAGCTGTATCTGCTATGCCTGTTTTTGATGCACCCTCTGCCAGTAGTGAGAGGGGAGCGCATATATAGACCTGGGAGGCGCTGGCAATAGCTGCGGGGGACAGTGCCAGTAGAATTGGCTGTTTGCTGGTGTAGGGAGGATTTGACCGTCGGTCGGTACTGCCTTTCCAATGGCAGCGGCAGTTTGGCTTTTTAGTGTTTGCAGGGTCAACCCTCGTTGTCACAACTCTTTTTGTCTCTGCGGGTTTTATGGGCTGTCGGGCCAGGATGCGTGGTGACTGGTGCAGGCTAAGACTCATTAGTCTTGCACAGACCCATCACTTCAGCATTGTAGCGGTGCCTTAGTTATATCTGGGCTTAAGAGGAAGGCCAGGTACAAACCCACAGGTTCTGAACAAGTGCACTCAATCCTGAGCTGAGGATATGCAGGCTAAGTAGCACTAGTAGCAGCCAGCGGACACGTGCTGTACCATGTCAAATAAGCAGATAGGTCTTTAAGTGTGAAGAAGGACCTTACTGGACAGGAAGGAACATTTAGCTATGCTAACTTGCCAGTGCAGACATTTATTATTCCGCACGATTGAGCGCAGATTCAATGCTATGTTAGTCTTAGGCTCTGTAGGTTTGTCCCCTAAACCTGGGGGCATGGTGCTCGACCCTGCTCATATTAAGTAAGTTTTGTAATATGCCATTGTCAGTTAGAATGTCATCTATACCTGGTTAGTATCCAGGCTAAGGGGTGGCTGAGCGACACTCTGGGGTTAGAGGCTTTCAGCCGGCGGGCAGGCCTTCTAGATGTAGGTTTCTAACCCAGGCCTGTACAAGCAAGGGCGTAAAGTGCCAGAAGTCGGCACAGGGATGCAATTTCACAGGCTGTGGAGCGGCAGAACTGAATGGGGGGCTTGTGTTCGTCCTCCCGGTCGCGGGTCAGAGTTTGGTAGATACACTTAGCATTTCATCCTTCAGAGGTCGATAAAACAAGTACCATTGAGTCGGGTAGCATTAACCATGTTATTAAGCGCCAAGATACCAAGGGGTGAACGTATTCAAATTCGGCAGAAATGCAAATTTTAAAGGAATTTTGAGAAATGCTGTGGGCTCACTCAGCAGGGTAGTAGGCGAGAGTGTTGCACAATTTCCATAGACCGGATGGGTGGCGCTGGTAACAAGTTTAACCCAGCCGAAGCAAAGCAGGGCACTCTGTGTCTGATGTACATTAGACATACATTAGCAATGTAGAGTGACACCATTCAAGTGGCTCCGTAGTTTATCACCAATATTGCCTGCGCTGAGGTCTGGTCGATGCCACTAATGATGGCCATGTTGCTTAAGTTAAGCTATAATTACCTGCCCTTCAGCCTTGGCAGCATGGCGAGTGTGGGGAGTTGTCACCTTACAAGTGCGCTGTGTTTTAGAGCGTTGGGGAAACACTGGTTTAGAGCACTAGGGGCAACTACGTAGTCAGGAACAGTAGGCATTCCCAGATTCAAGAAAGGGCAGGTAGCTGGACATACTGTTCCCCCCCGTTCCCACTGACCCACTGACTGGTCTGCCCCCCCTGGCACACATTAGCAGAAGTTGGGGAGAGCCAGACCTCACCTTGAGGTGCCTGGCTTAAGTTTGAGGGACAAGTCCAAGGTGTCACATTTACTGAACGTGTAAATTTTCTATTGTGATAATGTAGATGGTTTGTTGGGTTGGCATGCTTGTACAGAAGCTTGTGGCAAGCTCGCACATGGGGTTGTTCTGCTGAGTTTGGGGGCAGGTTAGCATGCTTCATCGTGTCTCTGGTCTCTGTCAGAGCCTGCAAACCCCCAGGGTGACAGCGCTCTCACATACACGTCAGGTGGGCACAGACATACATGACTCGTAGGCATGGCCACAGTTTCATGCATCAAGGAGAGAGTCAGATCTGACGGACCAATTTCAGCAGCATTGGTACCATCAATTAGTCAATATTATCATAGATATAACTGATTTCAATAGGGCCGAGTATTGGGGGCGCCTAGACAGCCGCATCAGTGAGTGCCGCTATGCAAGGATAGGAAGGTTGGGACGGGCAGGTCCCTCTTGGGCCTGCCACATGGCCACTGCAGGTCTCAGGGTGCTTTCTAAGGGCGTGGAGGGGTCATGCCTAAGAACCTGGGACGATGCACCTGCGGGTGTGGGAGCGGTTTCAACAGCAGGGTCAAACCCCTGGGCCCTATCAGCCAAAGTATGAAGTTACTGATAGAATAGAATTTTAATAGGGTTAAATGAGCTGGGGAATAACGGGCTCGGTGAGGCACAAAAGACGATTCCCCAAGGGGACAGGACCATGACACACACAACATTGGTATCCGTTCAATCACTTAACATTCTTTCACTGAACCCGGATATGACACATTAGGTATTTTGCCTGTCATAGTTGTATTATCAAGTTGTAAGGCAAACAGACTGGTCAAGCCAACAGAGACGGTAGATAGCCAAAAGCGGCTGCATTCTCGCCATCGCGGCACATGGGGTTTAAGTTGATCAGACTTAAAGTGGGTTGGAGCTACAAAGCTTAGCGATAATACTGGTTTGCAGCACAGAGGCTCATTTTATGGGACAACCGGCATCCCGACAAGACTAGTAAGGGCAGGTGATCTGCACCTATCGTTTACACCATCCCTGTAGCTTTTCCATCCTCTGGTCCACAACCTGGTACCCACCAGAATAGGTCTGGCAAAGGGCGGGGTCAAAGGTACAGCTGATGGGCCATCCATGCGTGTGGAGAGGGCACGAGGGGCGGAAGCAGGAGATGGAGGCATGGGTTTCCTGACACTGAGATAAGTTGGTTGGGGTTCCTAGGTATGCACTGGAATTGCTTGCTAAAACGCTGCAGCACAGAGAAAGGGGGAGTCTCCCCTCCCCACTTTCTGGTCATACAACAGGAAGGCGCTGAATGGGCAGATGGGGGCTGTGTTATCGGGTAAATTAGGTGCAAGCTTGATTAGTTGTATAGGATGGGTGTAGTGCTCATTAAAGGTGTTGGCAACCTGGTTTTTGATATTTCGCCAGGATCAGGGATCTGGGTGTATTGCCTTCCATGCGCCTTGAGTGGCGCGAGGGGCAGAATTCAGGAAATGGAGGCATGGGGTTCCTCCACTAAGTTAACTTGGTTGGGGTCCCAGGCATGTGCTGGGACAGCTTGCTGAGGCAGCTGCGGCACAGACTAAGGGGGTTGCCTCCACGTCCACAGGGTGTTTGGTAGAGGTTAGGGACCACCTGGCTGAGTGCACTAGGACTAGTCTACCTGTCTAGAGTGTGTATGGACTTGTCTTCTGGGGCCTGGGCGAGGCAATAATCAGACTCTCTGGGGGAAGAGGGATTTGTTGCAAGAAAGGAAGTCCTCCTTGTGTAAGATTCAACCATTGGGGGCATGTAAGTTGGTGGTCAGAGTTATCCCCCCGTTTAGTGTGGCGAGGAGCCCGGTCAGGGCAGGCCGGGGAAACCTTGCGCAGGAGAGTTAACAGTGCCAGGCGTAAATTCACTAACTGTGGGTTTGGGTTATCAGGTTGGTTTGCTTGCCAAATCCACAGGGTGTTTGGCAGAAGATGGGGGGCACCTGTCTAGAGTGGGCATAGACTTGTTTGCTGGACAGGGGAGAGGCCCTGGAATAAGCA
The DNA here is from genome assembly GCA_963921515.1 of Calotriton arnoldi. Classification (NCBI taxonomy): domain Eukaryota; kingdom Metazoa; phylum Chordata; class Amphibia; order Caudata; family Salamandridae; genus Calotriton; species Calotriton arnoldi. The sequence continues at coordinate 1,524,183 of CAWUFW010001484.1, read as the reverse complement.
GGATGTAGGGAAAGATGCCTACCTTGGTGGGGGGCCCTGGCTGTGACGGTGGCCACACCCAGAGCTGTGGAGGAGTTACAGGGCAATCCAGAGGCTGTAAGGTACAGAAGGGTACCCTCTACAGGAGCACAACAAGGGTGCAAAGGCCAAATATACCCAGGGATGTCCTCGCGTTGTCCCCTGGAAGAGCGACGGCGCCCCGTTAGTCCTACGAGCGGTTGTGGGCCTGAGCAACCAGGGGTTGCCTGGAACGCTCCGCCCCTTCGGGGGCGTGAGTAAGGGCGTGGACTGGCGGTCCACCGTTGGGAAGGGTAGCCCCTCCCAACATTGGTAAGCACCGATTGGCGACGGTCACGGTGTAATTTGGCTCATCAGGCGGGCAGGCGGCGGAGGGGCTTGCCTGCCCAGGTCCAGCAAAACAAGTCCATGCCCACTCTGGACAAGAGCACAAGAGCTAATGCCCTCTGTTGTAACCGCAGCTATATATACCCATCCATGGGCATGTTCGATGGCCTGCCCGGAAACAACTGCTCTCTACTTCACCCGCTGTTAAGGGTGAATTACCTATGGTGCACTGTGCCAAGAGGGCCTTCTTGGTAGGTGTTGCCAGGTAGTGCAATACCCGTCACTGCCCAGTCACTGCTTTCCGAATATGCTGGCCAACATAATGTAGTTTGCCTCCCAGGTCAGCAGTGTAGTTGTAAAAGTTATTGTTTGTGGCGCACCATACCCTTGACACCGCCTGCTGGCCTATATGCACGGTGTTCTAGCTGTCAGCATGAATGCACCGAACCCTCTTTCTCCCCCTGAATGGAGTCGCAGCCACACAATTTAGGACAGGCAAACTTACACTGCCCCCTTCTAAAAACTCACTCTATTTTCGGGTACCCGGCACTGTACCCTTCCTCCCGTTTATGGCCACAATTGACGCCTATAGCATAACGACTGGCCCCCAGCATACTGCTTCATTACATGGCAACATGCGTGCCAGCTCCTCACCTTCTGACTGCGATATAAAGCTGCTGTGATGCCCCGTTGATTACCCCTCCCAGCGAAGGTCGTGCACTTCCCTGCTTCTGCTAATGTGTACCATGGAGCAGACCAGTGGGGGAACACTATGTACAGATAACTGCCCTTTCTTGAATAATGGCAATGACAACTGTTCTCAATGCATTGTAGTCTTTTGTGTTTTAACCCATAGTTTCCCCCAGGTTATGGGACAGCAGCACACTTGCAGATGACAGCTTCCCCAAACCTGTGCTAAATGGCTATCAGGGTGGGAAAAGTTATGCGTAACAAGCAACCTGTAACATGCCCTCGGTTCCAGAGCATACATACTTGCATAATTTGCCAGACCTCTGCACAGACTTTTTGATTGCTAAACCCTGGCGAACAAATTAGTGGCGTCAAATCTGGATTGCGGGAAAGTAGAATTGAGCACACTGTTGCAGTCACTGCACCCTTTTGGCGTGCTAACTTATGCAGCCCACCGGGCCTGCCTACTGCGGATCCCGTTACCCATCCTCCCACTGTACAGGGTGCACATCATACATAGACATGGAAAACGGGGAACCTATTGCCATTCTATGCCTTTCCTGCCACTGTGCCCATCAACCCCCTGTGGGCACATGAAATTGCCAAGCATTGCGGGTCTACCGCCCTACCCTCTAATGCGCTAAGGGGAGGGAGGGGAGCCCTGCCCCCCCGATTCTTGTTTATTCCAGAGCCCCGTACCATTGCCCCTGGCACAAGCGGAAAAGCTAGGTTGCTAAACCCGTCATGGGCCTCTAGGCCATCGTATAATTGTTAACAGTTATTAATCGTGGCCGAACAACCCCCTTCTCTCTACCCGCTGGCCTCCGTTGTATGGGAATACCGTGCCAGCCAGCGATATTACCACAGGAATTAAAAGTGGTGCTTTCCTCTTGACCAGGCATATGCAAGGTCTATTCCTTAGTTCTTTGTATACCAACGTGTGCAGTTCCCTATGGGGGGGGGAGGTTGACCAACCCTAGGCTACCCCCTTGCTTTGGCAAGTACAACTTCGGATGTTCAGTGATGTCCATGAGTGGTACCAAGAGAGATATGGAACCCCTGGGAAGGGTCAACGGGCGGGGACAGGGTGAGACTTGTGACCGATGCTGGGTCCCCTGCTGGAGTCCCCACCCGAGCTGAGCCCACCCCCACACACACATTCATAGGTTCTACGCAAGGTGCCCTTAGTTTGTTCTGAATCCACGCTGCACACTTATTAACACCTGGTGCTACACCTGATTGCACTTAGATTGCTAGAAAGTCGTACTGCTCACATATTAGCCCATGGTGCTCCCAACGCACCCCAGCCCAGCAGACTAAGCCCTACTTAACCCCCATACTCGCTTATTCCCAAGCTTTGGGGGTTCAAACTGCTAATCGTATACTGTCCCAGCAGTGGAAGATTACCTGCTCCTTCTAATTAGAATTTCCCTGAATAATGGACATGCCCAGAATTCCTATGATCATTTGCTCTACAATACCCTCGAATCTTGCCTGACATTCCTTCGTGCCCAGATATACAAAGCGATAATGGCTCTACTCTGTCAAATGACCCAACAGACACATCAAACCCGCAGAGACAGGATGCGGCCTGCTAACCTGCCCCAAACTCTGCGGAAACAACAAAAGAGCAGGTGCTGACATAAATGAGGGAATCCCCCGTTGCAACTTTAATTTTTTATTTTTTTATTTTTTTATTACTGCAGTGCCCACCCCGATGTGCTATGTAGCGAGCTATAAGTACGGGACAATATCTCTTCCCCTAGGAAAAATACAACAACTGCTTAGGATTTGACCTCACCAAGCACAACCTTTTGTCCTGGACCTACCTCCAAAGAGGTAACAACCCCTCAGCCTCTGTAACTCATACTGAGATCAGCTGGCTGCAGCCACGGCTCAAATTTATTACAATTGGTTGCGCTCTGGCCTGTAGAAAGTAAATGTTATTCCATTATTACTATTGTGCAAGATCCAAACCCATTGGCTCTCTCAAGTGTTTGTTTCCCGTCCATGCCGCATAGACAGGAAAGCTAGCCAACTGTGATGGACATAGTCTATGCAATACATAACAGGAGTGTGTATGCGCACCTTCACCCCGGGGGATATCCTGGCACTGATTAACAGGTGTTTATTGCTACCCAACTCAGTGGTACTCAATTATCGCCCTCAGGAGGGTGAAAGGCTGAGGGGGCGGCACACTATCTGATGGGATGGCCTTAGTAACTGGATGCCCCTGTGCGATTCCCCTATGCCCCACCTTTTCTTAAAGGGGTAACTAGTGTGTGGGTTAAGCTCCCATGTCACGCCCCTACTCCTCCCAGGCTGCTTAATTGCTAACCCTGTGAGCGGCCAATGACCGATGAATGGCATCTGTTAATTAAAGTCGCACATCCCCCCAAACTCCCCTTATTGTGAGTCTTAATACCCTTGAAGGACCGGGGAAGTCCGTGGCTGTCCTGTCCTATTAAAATAAGAGTTAGAAGCTCTTACTCCCACCTAACCTGATCACAAGTCATCACCCGCACTGGTGACGATTCTTACATTCTTGCCGGGCCCTCCCAGCCACAGCAGATCAAAGTGAAACCAGGTTTCCACTTGTGCGACCCACCGGGAGGTAGATTGCCGTGACAGAACAGATATTAAAACAGTTAAAACATCAATGTTCCACGTTTTAACTCAGGCGTCCTACTAATACGTCTTTGAACAAGAGCCGGGGGACAGCCGGCCCGATGAAAGGCATTGGTCTGACATGTTCTCCTCTGTATACTCCGCTATAGGGGCTCCAGTTAGTATCAAGTGTGCTTAAATGTCATTTAACGTAGACCCAATGACCGTTTATACGTTGGTGACTGTCCCCACCATAGTCCGCCCTGCCCCAGGACTGATGCAATTAGGAGCATGAGGCCTTAAGCAATGGGTGTCTTTAAGTAAAGAAAACAATAAATGGCCACGCAAGGAACCATGGACATACCCGTAAATGTCTCTGAGGTGAGTAGTTGGAGAACACAAGACAGGTAATATGCAAGAGACTTAGGATGCTGATAAGCGGCTTGCATAGTCAGAAAGGAACCTCAGCTCCGGAAACAACACCTTGGAGGTATGCTAAGCTGACCCCCAGATCTGCTTTGCCATGGTCCTGAACTGGGGACTTTTGCGTGTGGCTAGACGTGAGAACCACTCAGCCAAAGAAACTCTCAATGCGACCAACCAGCAGAAGCCACAGTCCAAAATAACTTTCCATGGTTTGCTGAGATTTTGGCCCCAAGCAGTGCATGCCTCTAAAACCCTGCAATGCCCCACCTTACTACAAGAATTCTACCCATGCACCGCTATGCTAAGTGCTTCTATATGTTTCCGTTTGTATCTTCGCTGTGACTCATGTACTCAGAAGTCTCACTGTAATGTCCGGACCTCATGAAAAGCGCGGACACCTGCTGGTAAATTTTGCGCATATCAAATTGCATCGACTAAATCAATAAGTGAATACACTGAGCGGGTTGCTCTTTGTCCCCCCAGCACCGGACAATCGTGTGATCTGCATGGCCACAGTGCTCCGCTCCACCAGTAAACGAGCCAGCCAGCCCGTGCAGGGGGGGTCACCTGAAAGTCCTGAAAGTGCCCCGTACTCACGCTAAACAAAACTTACTTAATATGAGCAGGGTCGAGCACCATGCCCCCAGGTTTAGGGGACAAACCTACAGAGCCTAAGACTAACATAGCATTGAATCTGCGCTCAATCGTGCGGAAAAATAAATGTCTGCACTGGCAAGTTAGCATAGCTAAATGTTCCTTCCTGTCCAGTAAGGTCCTTCTTCACACTTAAAGACCTATCTGCTTATTTGACATGGTACAGCACGTGTCCGCTGGCTGCTACTAGTGCTACTTAGCCTGCATATCCTCCGCTCAGGATTGAATGCACTTGTTCAGAACCTGTGGGTTTGTGCCTGGCCTTCCTCTTAAGCCCAGATATAACTAAGGCACAGCTACAATGCTGAAGTGATGGGTCTGTGCAAGACTAATGAGTCTTAGTCTGCACCAGTCACCCCGCATCCTGGCCCGACAGCCCATAAAACCGGCAGAGACAAAAAGAGTTGTGACAACGAGGGTTGACCCTGCAAACACTAAAAAGCCAGACTGCTGCTGCCATTGGAAAGGCAGTACCGACCGACGGTCAAATCCTCCCTTCACCAGCAACAGCCGATTCTACTGGCACTGTCCCCCGCAGCTATTGCCAGCGCCTCCCAGGTCTATATATGCGCTTCCCTCTCACTACTGGCAGAGGGTGCATCAAAAACAGGCATAGCAGATATGGCTGCACGGGCGCGGCGATATTCCCTCAGATCCGTTGAGAAAGAGTCAAACAGTGCCCCCTCGTGGCGTGACGCTTTATGCCATTGGGGGGGATACAACAACTTCCTTTGCCCAATCTGCCTATTGTGCCCTACCGAAAAATCCAGAAGGCTTTCAAGCCTTTGTTACTCAGGTAGAGTTACCACTTTATGCAATCTATACTGACCATGGCCTATTTACGAATAAGCGATATTCTTGCTAGTTCATTAGTCAGTACTGTGCATTAACATGTACGAGGAAAAAACCTCCAGAGGCCATAAAGCAAGAACCCTACAGCCGTAGGTGTCCACCCCGCCCATTCCGGGCCGACGGGGACTGCGCACGCCCCGGGGCGTCCAGTGCAACACCGCCCCAACTGACTGGACCCAAGAGGACAGGCCCCGTAGCCAAGGGTGAAACCTGACCCGTGCCGCTCTACCTAGCACCCTATCCAAACCTGTGCTCGGCCACCCACCAGATCATCCCCTCCCTGGCCAAATGGCCCACCAGTCCAACTAGGCCGTCCCTGCAACCCCGGACCCGTCCGGCACCCGGACAGGCCACGTCCCATGGGCACTACAGGAAAATTACCTAATAGGTCAACACGCACCGGCAAATCAAAGCCAATTCCTGTGGCAAGATTGGAGGTCACACGCTGCTACAATCAGCAAGAAAATTGCAAATAGTGGCCGCGCCAATTCCCCCCCGACTGACCAACTGGACAAGAGGTATACGCCTGCCCCTTGTTGGTCCTCGCCATGGCGCAATGTGAGCGGAATCCTGCCCTGCAATCCCCTGCTGTGCAGGCAGAGTACCTGGAGATAACCGTCCGGCGGATGGGCTCTCTGCGCTCATATGCCAGCCTCCGGTCCCAAAGTCAGCCCACCCCAATTACAAACTTTGCGTGAGATCCCGCGGATCTGCAACCAGCTGCGCGGCAGGAAGAATGCAGAGGCAGAAAAACCCAAGCATGGCTGTCCGATCTGCAAAATGCAGTGACGCTCTCCCGCAAGACCCACTACCTAGAGTCGAAGATGCAGGCCCCCAGTGTACTTCCAGCCAAAGAAAGTGCCATAGCTTTTTTTTTTTTTTAACTCATAGACCACGCAATTGAAACACCAGGGTATAATCGCATAACCTTTAGAGTAAGAGCTGGGGACCTTAACCACTCGGCCACCGTGCTTCCTAGAAATCCCTCTGCTGCTGGCCCAGCTCCGATGCACCTTTCCGGCAGCCAGTGTCCGCCCCGGCCCTGGAAGAAACATGCCGGTGTGGGCCACAAGCATAGGGGCATGAGCACACCGCCGATACGTGCGCCAATTCTGCCGATATTCTCCAAAAGGCAGACAGCCCGGTAGCACCAGACAAACCCGGCGTGCGTCTTGGCCTCTCCGACTCCCCTCTCGCTGAGCCAACGAGACCGCATGGGGTGCCCTCAAACCCCAGAAGGTAAATGTGGAAGTCCAGCCACGCTCCAAAACACGCACCCAGGCTGTGCCCAGCGAAGTGCGCTGGAAAGACACGAATGCCCGGCCTCACACTCCATCCCCGTGTGGGCGATGGAGCAGCCCCCACAGTTGAAACAGTAAGCAATACTGCTTACTGCAATTTGCAGCGGAATTTAGTGTGCTTAAGATATAGCCCAAGCCTAATCGGGCGCTCGAGAGAGTATGTGCGAAACAATTTAGCTAGAGTTCCGGGAAAAGAAATGAATTACCAATGAATAATCCCTAATTTCTGTGCTAGAATCTATTCTGGGAATAGGCTCACGAATGAGGGGGCGAAACGCAAATGACTTCCCTTAAAATGAGGCCAGATGCCTGCACCTGAAGAACTGCTCCTTATGTTAGGCATGGGGAGATGATAGATGCCGGAAATATGTAATGACAAATCCGCCGCTGCGGAGGGGGTGGTCCGTGTCTGCGGCTCAGCTGACCGCGGTGCAACTAGAAGTGAGAAGGGCCTGGAGTGACTGGGGGCACAGCGACGTGTCTAGTAGTGTCTGGTGGTGGGGACCATCATGCGCATTACACTGTGCCGTCCCATCCAGAGTACTCCCACACGAACAACAGGAGCACAAAGTCTGAACCCCTAGGGTAATGCCGCCGCCACAAGCATAGGCTGATCCACTTGTGACCTTTCTCCCACTGGTCCCCTTTCGCTCGCAGCACAGGGGAGGTCGTCCCTGCGGGGCGGCCTAACCTACTGCTCAATGTTCCCCTGTTTGCCCCTTGAAACAATGGCACTGGGCCTCTACCCCCGACGTCTGACAGGCGCCCCTGGGCACACAATGAGCGTGCCCTGCAACCCCTTAAGCCATGCCGCCCCAGCACGAACACACACTACGCTGGTACGGGAACCTCAACGTGACCATGGGCCGCCCTACGGTCCGCTCTCCGGGCCGGTATCCTCTCCCTGATGTCCCTAAGGGTGGCAGTGACCGACACACGCCAGAAGGGGGCCGCTGTACCGCCGAAAAGGACGAGGTAGCACTAACAGCTAGGGGTGGGGGTGAGGGAGGGGCCGCGTGCTCTGCTACGATCCTGACAGTGACCCAACTCAGCAGTGACCGGACAGAAGGGGCGGCATCGCGACCCTCACTGCCCTCCCCCCGCACCGTAAGGCATGCACAGACCAGAGCCCCCCTAGCACCTGCCAACCGGAACGTCTGTTGCCACCCCCGCGTGTTAATTTCTGGGGTGGGTACCCCAGTTCCTGTCGTGACCATGAGGGCCCACGCGTACTTGAGCCCCCCCCCGGGGGTCCACGACAACGCACAACCAGGCCACGGGCCCGGAGATCCAGCTCACTTCCCCTGTGAACAAAACAAACACCCCTCCGGTGTGTGCAGTGGCTCATGACGCCAGTGAGACAGAGTTTAACGTGTGCCCAATATCCCTGCCGACGCCAGACATTACCCCCCCCAAGGGGGTATTCATTGTCGTGCAAACACCTAAACTCATAAAGAGTCGTAACCTACTCAAATTCAAATATCTCCACCAATGCTTACACCAATCTAAAGGCGGCGTTCTAAAATCGACTCCAAAAGTTCGGGGAAATCTTTTATGCTTGCAACATTTACTGTGCCTCGATTCGAACCCATAGCCTGCGCTTTAAAGTCGGCCGCGTTACTATTGCACCACGCGACCTCTGCATTACCTGGACGATCCACATCACTGTCGGTTGTCGATGTCGGTTAAATACTACCGACGATAAACTAAACACTCCGATATCGGCTGCGCATTACAAGCTTCCCAAACTTGGAGAAGCGATATTTTCACCAAATTATTTATCTCCCCACAGGGGAAAGAGACTCCGCGTACTTAAATGAAGGGAATTCCAACCCCGTAGCGAAAGCCCTTTGATTGCTCAATTCCGCCAACCCCTTCCTGCCAATGCCTGCCCGCGAGACCAGCCTGTGACCGCATCGCCCCGACGGGGTGCGAATCACCATCAATACCCCGCTCACACCGGACACCAACCGGGAGTCCAGACAACTGGCCCCGAAGTTGCAGGAACGCAGCCCGCGAGCACAAAACTCACCACAACCAAAAGGGCGAAACGACCCGACGCGCCTGCCAGCATGTCCGGTGGGAGACAAAGGGACAGCGCGGGGACCCCGGCGCAACCAAACAGCGTAACGGGCAGCGGCACTTTTGTGAATTGGTAATGTGGAATGAAAATGTATGGTGCTCCAACAGAATTTCGTAACGTGAATTATGATCTAACTGTTAATGCTGTGTTATTTAAAGTTATGCTATGCACCTGTCTTAATAAAGTGGCCTTTTTTGCTAATGAAGAAGTGGTGGGACGCGCGAGCCACTTTCCCCCTGGGAATGTTCGCACAATTGGAAACGGGCCATCAGGTGCAAGCAGGGAGTAATTAGGGAAAGGCGGGCGTGCGAGGTAAACACTCGGGTCGGAGGTCGTCTGGAAGGTAATGATTCTATTTTTGTCCCACCCACCCACCCTCAAAATTGTATTACTTTTTGTTTTTTCTTTCCGACAAACACTTTATTCACAGGCTTTAGTTTGTGCTGAAACTTCAGCTAGAGTTTTTTCTGCCACTATAAGAGAGGTACATTTTTCCCACACGCAGAATAGGTAGGCGGAATTTTTTGGGGGGTGGACAGTCTCGAGCGCGCTTATCCATCCCTCAAGAGGGGAGGGGTGAGTACAGGACACGGGAAAAGGGAAGGAAAATTATGGGGGTTTTCTTTAACATGATTACAGTTCTTTGAGGATGCTTGATCACCATTGGGGGTTTATGTTTTGAAGCTATGTTGTTAAGCTGATTTGGGGATTGAATTATGATCTAACTGTTAATGCTGTGTTATTTAAAGTTATGCTGTGCACCTGTCTTAATAAAGTGGCCTTTTTTGCTAATGAAGAAGTGGTGGGACGTGAATTATTGTGCAAATTGCAAATCACAAAAATTCGCACTTAGGAAATCGCAAAGTGACTTCTTTGTACATCTGGCCCTTGGTAGTGCTTTGTTGTGATTTTTGCCAAAAAGTTATGGTTGTCCTTTTCAGATTTTCCCCAAGTTTTTTCTAATCTGCTTTATAACTCTTTTTTCTCTTACTTTGGGGAAGCTATCTTTTTTAGGAGATTACACAGTATTCACACGCTCTTGCCATCATTTGACATCTACCGAGATATTATAACGTCTATGTTTCCCTCACATTAACATTCAAATAGTAAATAAGTTTTATTTCTAATGACTACAGATATAACTTTTTAACTCTGTACTGAGTAAAACATATCTATCTACTTTCTCACCATAAATTTATTTATTCAACATTTTTTTAAGATCCCTAAAGATCTCCCAAAAATTGCAACACCAGATCATCAGCGCCCCACGCAGTGCACTGAATCAGCAAGTATGCATAAGTGTGAAATTCTGCAACAATAAGAACACACGTAACAGTGTGGTATATTCAATACACATTACAGTGTTAGTGTGTGTAATAACAAGGGTCAGTAGTGTAACTGAACTTCATCGAGAACAGTTGCACACATGAAAGTCACGCCACTTGATTATTTCCATCCTAATGAATGATAAGTTTAACGGTGTAGTCGACATGCAGGCAAAGGATTCTGGGTATACGAAGATCCGGTAGAAAGAATACACACAGCAGCCGGCAGCAGTGTGGCAGTAGCTCGTGCCAAACATCAGCATACCCACAATCCATTGCGTAAGACGTCATACCAATACTGCTGTGCAGATACTTGCAGCAGATCAGCGTTCGTACGGGCGTGCCGGGCTGTGCAGCTGTTCTCGTGGAAATTAAGACGGGTATCGGGAAACAAGCGCAAAATACCCCAGCTACACCCGGGGGGATTCTCGAGAGCAGATCTTGCCGTAAAGTCTCGTAAAAAACATATAGTTAGATTTTGTGGGAGAGCTGCCAAAACCTTTTTTTCTGGTAAAAAGTCTTTGGATTGAAAAAGAGGAAAAAAATCCACCCAATATCTTGCTCGGCTATCAACGTTATAGTATGTGAGTCTGGCCTGGATGCAGTTATTTGGTTAATGTGTGCGCTTCAAATGACCTCTTTAGGCTTAAAGTTGCAGTAGCGTCACATTTATAATAATGGGATTCCAGACACTGTATCATTATTTCTTTAGACTGATTCGTTCAATCCGTGGACCAGCATTCGAAGTGCAATAAACAAGCATTGGCTTAGCCAATAGGTCTCGCCTGTTGGGACCTTATAAGCGTTTAGCCAGAGCTATTGGCTTTGCAATGTCTTTAAATGATGTTGTAGAGCGTTGTGGCTGCTGTGCAGCATGTTGAAAAGTTATAATAAAAACGTGTTATAAGCATTTTTGTTACATTATATATAACCAAGAAGACCTTTCCAACAGTAAACGTAAACCGGTCTCAATTGGAGTTCCACAAGGATCCGCACTCTCACCAACTCTTTTCAAACTGTATCTGGAGCCTCTCACCGAAATTCTGAAACGGACTAACATACAATATCATATGTACGTGGAAGATACTCAACTGTATATGAAAATTTCTTCACCGGACGGCATCACTACTCTCAACTATGCTCTTTAAAAACCTAACAATGGTTATCTCACAACCACCTTTTGCTAGTTACACTTAAAACAGAATTCCTCTTGTTTGCCCACCACAATCATACTGCGCCCACTCAGGACTGGCTCAAACAACTAACAGCCCTCAACTGCACCCCACATGTTGCTAGCTTCAATAGATCACTTGGCCTAATCCTGGACAAATACCTGGATATGCAGGATCACATCAGTGCTACAACAAGAGGAGCCAATCACCAACTCTGCAAATTAATGAAAATCAAACAGTTCCTACCGCCCACTGACCTGCAACAAGCTGTCCAATCCCTTGTTATCTCTTGTTTAGACTACAGAATTGCAACCCTGGCTGGGCTGCCCAAAAGTAAATTGGCCCCTTTAAGGGCAACTCTGAACTCTGCTGCCCGACTCATCACGGGCACAAGAAAGCGTGATCACATCACACCTGATCTAATCCAACTAAACTGGCTTTCCCTCAATGCAAGGCTCAGTTATAAAATAGCCTGCTTGACATAAAAAGCACTGCATCAGAACACTCCCACATATCTTCCAAATAAACTTGAACTATCGGGTGGAAATCGCGCCCTAAGAAGTTAAAACACTCTACTGCTGAAACCACCAAAGTTCAAAAAGAGGAGAACCTACAACTGCACCTTCTCCGGACATGCTCCGAGAATATGGAACACTCTCCCACCAGAAATAAGAACAAGCGCCTCGACCTCTACATTTAAAAGAGAAGTCAAAGCCCTGCTGATGAATAGCTACATGGAACAATAGTAATGTATCCTCACAAACTATTTGAATTGACCATACAACCTTGCCCTCCCTTATCTACGATGCAATCTGCATCATCTTAACTGTGTTAACCTCCGATCTTCCAACCTAGCACTGGCCAAAACCCCTAGCATCCGCAGAGCCAGAGCAGGAGGAAGATCCTTCCTTCACACGGCGGCCAAAACCTGGAACGAGCTACGGTAGACATCAGACTTGCACCCTCCCTGTACACCATCAGGAAGGCCCTCAAGACATGGCTCTTCGGCTAACGGACCTGTAAAATAAATAAAATGTAAATCCGTATTTGTAAAGCACGAACTACTCAACCTTACGGGTCTCAAGGCGCTGGGGGCCGTCGTGGAAATTAAGTGAGCTATTGCCCAGAGTCACATGGTGCTGAGCTGCCGCCGGAGCCGGGGATCGAACCGTGAACCCTGTGTTCCGAAGTCATCTGCCCTGGCCGCTGCACCACACCTCTCCACCTCTCCACTGCAAACGCCCCCTCCGCCCCCAACGCCTTGAGACCCTCACGGGTAAGTAGCGCGCTTTAACAACCCCTGATTTATTGATTGTGTGTGTGTCTATTTCTTTTGTCTTCAATGTGCTTCTGCTGTATATGCGTAGTTATTTATTATGTTTTCCTGCTCTAGCTTAACCAGCAGGCAGCATTGTACAGCGCTCTGATACCCTGCCGGGTCATGTTCGTGCTTAATAAAACTTTTCGAATACAAAATAAATAAAATAAAGACATTATGCACAACTGAAAGACCTCATTAAAAAAAGAAAAAACATAAAAAATGTTTTGTAGTTTTCTTGTTATTGTAATACTGGCAACTTCTTTCTGCCTGTTCTAATGTTGGGGTGGTGCTTAGTGATGTTGTGGTGTTGCTGAGTGATGTTGTGGTGTTGCTGAGTGATGCAGTGGTGGTGCTTGGTGATGCAGTGGTGGCGCTTAGTGATGTTGTGGTGTTGCTGAGTGATGTTGTGGTGTTGCTGAGTGATGCAGTGGTGGTGCTTGGTGATGTAGTGGTGGTGCTTTGTGATGTTGTGGTGGAGAGGCATTTTTGAGGTGGTGGTGTTGTGTTGGCGTTTAGATGGAGCTTAGTTGGTGCTGAGTTCTGTTCAGTTGGTGTTCTGTTGACCAGGACTTTAAACATGTGGATGAGATATGGGTCTTTCCAGTAATCCTTTTATCCTTTCTAAATAAAAGAAGGCTAAAATTAATCAGCTTGATTGACACTTAAGATAGTGGAATTGGGGAATATTTATGTGAAATATACTTATTTTCTACTGAATTCTTTGTACCATTATAGATGTTTTTACACCTTACATAATGCAGCTGGTATTTAATTCATAATAATGAATTCAGTATTCACTGCTGTAAACCTGTTCATAAGAAATGCATGCAATATTAATGTGTGTGCAATGTGTTCAACCATAAAGCCACTCCAGTATTTTAGTAATAATTGATTCCCCATTATGTGAAATGCCAATGATTTCAGGAGTGGCTCTATTTATGTGTTCATTTAATGGAGATAAATGTATTTCCCATTGTAGATAAAAGGCATCCTGCCACAGAAAAGTGTGTTACCATTAAATTACTAAAAGACACACAAATGATGGACGGAATGCAGAGCAAATCAAACATTCACTCCCTGTCAATAGATCTGGGTTAAATCCATCGTTCCTTTGCTCACTATGCCACCCCAGTTTAGATCCAGCCATATGCAAATCAGTCTTGACCCTGTGTCCCATGGGAACAGTCCAGCCCGAACTAGCATGCCAGGTCCTCCCTGGACCAGAAACAAGCATTCTGGGACCAGTTTTGGGGTCTCACCCCTCATCAGCGAGGCTAGCTTGAATCCAGTGACACAGTGAGCCCGGGACCTACGTCTGGGCATACCTGGCGCACTTAGGGCGAGAAAGCAAAAGACACACAAATGATGGACGGAATGCAGAGCAAATCAAACATTCACCCCCAGTCAATAGATCTGGGTTGAATCCATCATTCATTTGCTCACCATGCCGCTAGAGTCAAGCTATCTTGGCTGTTGAGGGGTGAAACCCCGAAACCGGTGCTCGGATGCTTGTTTCCAGTCAAGGGAGGACCTGGCCTGGCAGTTCGGGCTAGACTGTTCCCATTGGGCGCAGGGTCAAGACTTATTTGCATATGGCTAGGTTCAAACTGGGTTCAAATTGGAAAGGCACGGGGAGCAAAAAATCAAGAGATTTAGGACCAGATCTCGGTACTGGGGTAAATGTATGACATTGTCGTGCATTCTTTCCATCAATTGTTATTTTTGCATTTGTCACCCCGAGTGGAAGGGATATGCCCAGATGTGTGTCCCGTGCTCTCCATGCTACTGTAGCCAAGCTATCCTGGCTGATGAGGGGTGAAACCCAGAGAAACTGGTCGTAGGATGCTTGTTTCCAGTCCAGGAAGGACCTGGCCTGGCAGTTCGGGCTGGGCGCAGGGTCAAGACTAATTTGCATATGGCTAAGTTCAAACTGGAACAGCATGGGGAGCAAAAAACGATGGATTTAGGCCCAGATCCGTGTACTGGGGTGAATGTATGACATTGTTCTGTATTCTGTCCATCAATTGTTCTTTTTACCATTAAATTACAGTCATGCTTTCATCAAGGTTTTTACAAGGGCAATTAAATATTTAAGAGCTGGTTCTCAAACCAAGGATAATGTTCACTGGTTTAGTGTGTAGAAGGTTTGTGAAGGTGCGTTGGTGATGGGTAAAATGGCCCTCATTATTGTCATTACCTTCCCACATACTAGTGGAAACCAAATAAATAACTTTCTGTTTCAAGTTAGTTTGTTGGAAAAAGTGAATGAAATATAGAAATACACATCAACAAATGAGCATTTCTGGTGTTAGGCTGTTTCTAAATTCTTATTGTTGTTTGCAGCTAGGCAGTGGCGCTGGTAAACAGTGTAGTTTCAGTTTGCCCAGGATCACACACTTTAGTCACATGGAGAACAGTGGATTACACCACAGGTTTTCCGCTTCCATGTAATGGACAATAGAGCTTTACAGCAGTGCTCATTCTTTAATGTATATGTGATAAGTAAGCATATAATATCTGGGCCAAAAATTCACAAAATGTTAATTGTTTGAAGTGTTTCACTTTTGCACAACACTCTTGAAGAGTTAATGATGGCGCACTGGAAATTCAGTTGCAGTTTCATGTGAACTGGTATTTAAGTTAAAATAAGACAGCATAAAAAAGAAAACACACAGATAATTTGTTTTTGCTCGGGATTTGGGATGGGGCACACTGTGTGGTCTGGATGTTGTTGACTGTGGGGGCATGAGGCTCTGACATATCATTGGTTGTGCTGTAGTTGATTTGACAAAGTTAGCTGTTAGGTCCTAGGGCTGTTGTTGTTTTTTCTTAGATGGGTTTTAAGGAAATAGGGAGATGAGGCTTGCGAAGTGATCCCTTGGGCTGGTCCTCCATCATGCTACGTGTTTTGTATGTGAATTGCCCAAGAGAAATGCAGCCTCGCTTTTGTAATGGGCAAAAATCTTGCAAATGGACAGCCATACTTGCATGAATCAGGCAAGAACTACGCAATGGAAGTTTAAACCAGTTGCTCAAGTAGTATCTCAACAAAACCGACATCACTGATTAAAGAGGAAAAAAGGAAAGCAACAGGCGTCTACATGGTGGTCAAAGGTGTCACATTCTTCCAGTCCAAGTCTTAATAATGGAAAGTTCAAATAATATTTACCGAATACTCTGCCGTCTCTGTTAGCTTCTGTCAAATGACTCTGCTGCTCTGTATAACAGGAAGTGCCCGGCTACCGGCTGAAACATAGGCATAGATGAAGGAGTAGAGAAACAGACACCTGCCGTGACCACCATTATCAGCAAAAACACAGCCATTTTCAGCATGAAAGTAAAACAAGATAAACCATGAAGCGCGTCGTCCGTGAAGCAGACACCACACTGATCAAGAGAAAGCGTGCAACAAATAGAAAGGGGCTAAAACATGAAGCACAGCGTCCGTGAAGCGGGTGCTGCGCTCAGATTCAAAGTACAAAAAGATCAAGTGTGACAAAACATGAAGTGCGGCGCCCGTGAAACGGGTGCCACGCTTAGTTTCAAAGTAAAACTAGCTGCACATTGCACACGACTACCCGGGTGGCGGGCGCTACCCTTGTACCAGGGAGGCAGGCAATACCGTTGTACAGGGCCCGGGAGAGGCCATTCCGGCTCCCACCACCTTACAATGCACATGTAGGTGGATGCATAAGCGAGTACAAGTGAAATCGCGGCATAGCTCAGGTGCATGCCAGGAAGTGCCATATTGGTGACATTGTACTGCCTGAGGCTCCATGGATCTTTTATGGGCAGTGCCGAACAAGCAGCAAGGGGGCGGGACATGGTGCGATCAGAGAACAATGACACACACTGCAAATAACAAGCTGCGAGGGGGGGTATTTTAGTGGGAAGGACATGGGGAGATTAAGTGAACTGCGAGCAATGAGGAGAGAGCGGAAAGACAATGTAGTGCACTGAAGAAAAACATATGGCCTATAGTTGAAGGATTCATGTAGCTGGGGCTGTCTCTAAGTCGGAACAAAACAGCCTAAAGGTGGGACACACGGATGCTATTCACCAACGAAAAAAATTAATTTGTAAAGGCAGATGAAAGAATTAATGGAAAGCGCTGGGCGTGTTTAAAGCCCATAGAGTGAATATGATCATAGCACATGCACACTGCCTAGGTTCGTATGTATGGGAACTATGATGCTGCATGCAATGGGGGTGAGGTCAGTGAGGGTGGGGCAAGGTCAAAGGTGTGGCGTAAAAACAAAATATTCTGTACTTTTTTGGTCTTTCACCTACAGGTAGCTACATATAAAATTACTCGTAGCTTAAATGAAAACGTAATTTAAAAAATCAATGGGAAATGTACTTTAGCACATTATGAAACCTCTTTTAGTTAAATCACTGCAGAGGTCCTTGTGTAACCAGAGAGCCACAGATTTGAATCCTGGGCGATGCAGTGGAGAATAGTAACTTGCGTATTTTTTGTACTACGAGGTCACAATCTGTGACAGAGAGCACCGTGAATATGTAAGTCATTATTTTAAACTGGCATTACACACAGTATAAGATAGACTGCTACAAAATGTGCAAAAAGGTTTGAGATTAAAAGATGCTTCCAAAATATAGATTTTAGTAATACCCAGACTTTACATAATGCAATTTTATTATACAACTGTCCCTTAAAAGCACGTACTTCATAGATCCGCTTAGTAACCAACTAAAAAGAATAAATCTTTGTCATCACAAAGCTGCAAGTGATTCCATCAATTAAAGCCAGTACCTGCTCCCAAGCGCCGTTTACATTTGCAGATTAACCAGTTGCACACATTTGCATTTCCTTCAGGCAAGCAGGCTCTCTGGTCAGACGGCCTATTTATTGTTTAGCTGCCTGCTCGCCTTCGGCTTCACAGCACAGGAGTCTCTCTGAATGACACTTCAACTGAAGCATCAAAACTATCGGAATTAACGGCCACGGTTGTCTTTCCACGAAAAGTAGGGGGATGTTTTTTCATTAATTAAAAAAGAAAGGGACGTCGAGCCTCTCCGATCCTGCCCACTTCGACCTCTGCCATGGACTGGGAACCATGTACAAGCCTTGCACAATTGTATTGAATGTATGATTTCATCGTATTTTGTATTATAAAAGAAGTCCTTTTCTGAGGGTGTGGGGCTCACTCTCCTTTGATCTATAAGAGGCGACCTCTGATTTATGGCGTATTTTATTTGAGCTGAACTACACTTTGTTCTGCTGTTTTGCTATTTGCACTTTATTCTGAGCTACATGCTAGCCCTTGATTTAAAATGACTGATCAACTGATTCTAATAACTTCTTTGACCTTTTGTAATGATTTAAAACTTTAAATATACCTTCATGGTTTTTGTTTTATTATTTGTCTTGTTTTCATTGTCAAGCCTATTTTACTTAATTATTTATATGGAAATTTCCATCGAAATTGATTGAGGAGGCACAGTTGAGGAAGAACTAAGGCCCTCATTTTTGCGGATTTGGCATAGGGCAGCACAGCAAGTCACCTTGCTACGCTGCCCTATGCCAAAGTGAAAGGACAGGAATGCACCATATTTATGCAATACGCTGCACTCCTGTCCTTTCTCCCTGTGCTGGCAGCCTAGCGCCAACGCAGGCACCCTTGCACCATGGTGCATGGATGCCTGTGTTGTTGGCAGGATTGTCTTTATGCAGGAAGGGGCACCTTCCTGCTCAGAAACAATCCTAAGAGGAGCAACGAGGAGAAATAAAGACATTTCGCCTCGTTAAGCCTCACCTCGGAGGCGTAAAGATTTGGCGCTTCCCCAGGTTAACATGCTCTTATAAATCTGGAGCAGCATCAAAATCCATGGGTGTTGAGCGGGAACACCTACCGCAACGCCCATCGAACGTCTCCTGAGTGCAGAGTAAGGCAACGCAGGGATTTGCGCTGCCTTACCTTACTCCATATCTATGAGGCAATTCAAAGCCACACATAGTGGCTTTGCGTGGCCTCATATATGATTTTATCGTTTGCGCCGCCAGAGCGTCACAAAAGGGGACGTTCCGATTGCACAAGGGGCTCGTAAATATGCCCCTAAATCTTTTGTTGATTAGCATGCTCCCAGCACATTACAAGCATTTTAAATTTGACATTAGTAGAAAAACTATTATCACATGCATGACGAGGCACAAGTTATAGTTAGTTTCTTAAACTATAAATGGCGAATTTCAGTAGTTTTTCAAAATGTAAACATTAGTTCTTATCCCATTTCAACACCTGACTATAAGATAACTCTAACATTTGTTTTTTCAGTGAATTTCTGTTTTTTAAATTATGTTAAAACCTTGTTACCTTACCTAACTATATTGTCATTTTAACCATACATGCACACCCTCCCGATTCAGGTGGCAGACTACCAATTTCAAGGCTAGTCTCTAGCCTCCTGATTCATGCATGCAAAAACCCAATTCCTCTGTGGGTTTCAGCCGACAGGAACTGGTCTTGTGTGATTCAGAGTATGGAATGCCAGTAACCTGCTCCTGCAGACCAGTGCGCAACATGTTTGTCACACTCTCTCTGCCTGCCATAGCGCTTTCTCCGCGCTCCTGACAAGTAGGGAAAAAGCGATCCTGCAGCAGCACACTTGCAAATCCCATGCATGCCAACAGACCCGATTCAGACCTCAGTAGAAATCAATGGAAAAAAACGGATTATCTCAACTATTGTTATAAAATTTTCCAATTCCTTCGTCTAAAATGTTTGCATGTATTGTTGTAACTCATCTATTTTTTCTGTGATTTTTTGTGATTTTGTTGATCATATTCTATTTTGAGCATATGTCCGGTGGGATATTATTACCATACCTAGCTATAAGGTCACTTTAGCCTTTGTTTTGTCAGTGAACCTCTGTGTTTTATGATCTTCTTCTAAGTTGAGCCTACACCCAACCCCTCAGCCACCTGCACCCAACCCTCATGGGCGGCGAACCCACACGGATGACCTGCGTCAAAGCTCCACGCTGCGTCTTTGGCCTTGCACAGCTGCAAGGCCTGGCCTCTGATGCGCATATGGTTTGATAGGCTAACCCTCTGCTCCGGACAGCACAATGGCAGTTTCCTAAGGAGTCTGGTCATTGACCAGATCCTTCTAATACTTTTAGAAATGTTTTGGGTACCAATGTACTAGGTGGGATTTGTGATTCCACATAGGAGGACCTTGCTTGGTACCACAGGCCTAGCACTGAAATTGTGGTTTCTGTAACAAAAAAACTACATAACAAAATTTTACCAAAGGGAGTGTCCATTTGTATGCTCCCACATGGGCCCGGGTGTCAGGTTGTGCTCATCCTGCCCCTATGCCAAGGCCTGGAACCAGCTCCCAGTCAACATCAGATGCTCCCCTACCCTGCACACCTTCAGAAAGAACCTCAGGACCTGGCTCTTTGACTGAACCGGAGCTGCCTCCCCCACCCCCCAGCGCCTTGAGACCCTCAAAGGTGAGTAGCGTGCTTTATAAACCCCTAATTGATTGATTGATTGATATGCAACCTTTTTTCTTCTTATTTTCATGACTTGGGACTGAAGCCCTTAATTATGTATTGGCGACCGCAACATTTCTGCCATGTTGCAACCAGCCAATCATATAGTTTCAGTACTGCACTTCTTTCTATGGATTTGCATTACCAAAAAGGCTGATAGGAAAATCACCAGTAGTCAGCCAAATCTTTGGTACCTCGGTTGTACCAATGTACCCAGAGGTCCAGCTATCTCTAACTTTTCTTAAGGATTAACGTCTTCATGCCCAACCCAAGCCCCACCTCCAACCCCCTATGAAGCTGAACAAATTCATTTAGCGAATATTGACCAGAGGGAAATACCCAGAATAATTTGTAAATGCAACTGAATAAGAATAGATGTGATATATCAGACTCCAAGTAGGAGGAAAAGCCTTGTAAGAAGGAATAGGAAAACGAGGAGTCATATTCTGTGGTCCAGAAGAAAGCCAAGTGACCTGTTTAGGCAGTGATTAGGCTGAAATATGTAGACCTTGGAGATGCCTCCAAGAGCATCCCCCATTGTTTTTAAACTTAGAAGGAGAACCTTTTTGAATAAAATATAGAAATTCTCTATAAAGGGTACAGGTAGGTCATTTTAACTTCAAGATTCCTCCACAAGATAGTAAGTGCTCCCTTAGAATCCAAGCTAGAGCCCACCCAGTTGCACTACACAGCTGGAAGTGCACTCAGTGATTATGCACGCCCCTGAAAACTCTAGTGGGTGAGAGACCTTTTAAAAATCTAGGAAGGATTCAAAAGTAGGTTTAAGGAGACAATGATATAGCCGTTGAGGTGTGTTTCTTTTTAGTGGTGTACTATTGATGAGACGGGAAGCAGAGTAACACACTGTGTCTCTTCTCACCCCCCTCCTTTCTAGTTTAGACTGTTAATAACTTACTGCAGAATTTTTCCAACTTTTGAAAGTTGACTAGGAATAAAGAGCTATTTTTTTACTGTCATTTGGGACCAAATTAATGGTGTTTATATCGTAGGCTGTGCTCAATCAAAGGCTTGGATTGTAAATAATAGAAATAAGAAACAGTATTTCACTAAAACCACTCCCAAGATGGCTGTTTTGATGTAACAAGAGGTTTTCCTTTACTTCTGGGCTTGCCCACATGAACTTTGGCTGGAAAGGGGTACACTCTAATCATAACTTCCAAAATGGCGGCTTCTGCTTGCCTATATCTGCCCTCTAGAGTCCACCATAAAACCTTGCATCTGTTAAGATGGAATGACTTGGGAATCTTTATTATATAAATCCCACCTAAATGTATCATACTAAAATGTGGAGTTAAACAATTTTTGCAACTGAAATTAGTAATCAAACGAGTTTTTCTTTTATTTCCCACTTTTATCTTTAAATACCATATACAAGGGAAATCAGGTATTATACAGAGAATATTAAAAACTACTGAGGAAATACTTCCTGATTAGTATATTTTTTTCTAGTGAGTGTTTATGAATTGATGGCTTCTGAAGATTAGATCGAACTGATTCTGAATGTTACAATATATTGAGGGTAACTATACGAAGAATATCCATTCTACCTTCAAGAAACTGATATGATAATTAGAGATCTCTAGTGCCTTTATGAATGATACATTAGATATGTTAATTCTCCATATAGATAGATTTGTAGGCTACCTTGGAGTACATATCCAGTGGACAACTGATCTATTCCTAATGAATTTGGTTGTTGATCGATGGAAAACGTGACTATATATTTAGCTGTGACTAGTTTGTTTGCTGTTGGATGGTTAATATATAATAAAAATGATTCCAATATGTTCAATAGAACAGATACATTTGAATTCCTGCAATGGGGTGTTTTTAAGACGTGTCATTTGAGATACAATCTTTATGTCTACAGACATTATGCGTGTATATAAAGAATTTGTAACCTAGAAAGTGCTCGGTGTGCAAAAACTAATTGGATATGGAATTAGGAGAAGTGGAACCCCTTAAGTTAATGAACAGTAAACAGATACAAGTTCACAAGTTGAACCATTTCTAACATGTCTCTCTAGCTGGGTACCATCTTGCTGTTGCAAGTTATGGCCACTGCAATAATTTCTTTCCCAGTGTCTCTGGCTGGGATTACAAATGCATCAAAAGTTAATGACTCAGATAAAGAGTATTTCTAGGAAAATATAATTGTATGGGGAATACTGTTTCATTCTTTATAAACAAGTTAGATACACTGATGGTGTGGGGCTATCTTTATGTGATACCACTATGTACATTGATAATGTCATCATATATGAAATTGTATTTCGAATTTCACTATGTTCTCAATATATCTATCATATTATTGTACCATGGAGTGAATAATGTGATATGCAATGATTGATTACATTTTATGTATGTTGTAAATATATATGTTCAGCATTGGTGTACAATCTATATGTAGGCTATTCTGGTCACATAATTTTTTTATGTGGTTTGTGTTTATGTGTTTTATATGTGCTCTGTTACCAGCCCTGAGGAAGCTGAATAGCTGCAAAACACGCATTTGCTATATACAATTTTGAACATCGATGAAAATGCGTGGCTCTGTCTTGAAAATTGAAAGCAACACTTTTAAAATACTTCATTATAAAAACTGCATGAATTTTTTATTTTATTTAAATCACCACATAAGGAATCTTAAATCAATTGTTAAAACACATACAAGTGCACGGCAGTGTAACCAGTGCCACAGGGAGTTCTAGCACCGGCCACATATCTTGTTTATCTATCT
Organism: Calotriton arnoldi; assembly: GCA_963921515.1. Classification (NCBI taxonomy): domain Eukaryota; kingdom Metazoa; phylum Chordata; class Amphibia; order Caudata; family Salamandridae; genus Calotriton; species Calotriton arnoldi. Next base: position 1,501,125 of record CAWUFW010001484.1, on the reverse strand, counting down.
ATATTTTGATCTATGATGATTATAAAAAGAGCGACTGCTAAGAAGGTTGGTTGTTGATAATTGTGTTCATAATTTATTTGCATATTTGACAGTGGTAGTGATGTCTAAACATATAGATTAGAGGAAAGCATTGGCAACCACATTTTTTTCAGGGATATAATATAGTGATCCTAATACCAAAAATAAGAATCAACTTAAAATAATTCTACCTTAAATGAGATCGTATTCAGAAAAGAGAGGCATTCAAGTGGTGGGACTCAATGATACTTAAGAAGTACTCCGAAGTTAATAGGATCTACCGGGGCCTATGAATAAATATATTTCCAGTGCTAGAAGACGTAGATGATGAAAGAGCAGAAAGATGGGAAGAAAAAAACAAATGTGTTGAGAATTAATTAAGATGGTGCTAGATTCGGCAATGTCTCAGGAGGAAAAAATAGTTAAAGAAATAAATGAGATTAAAAAAGAAAGTGAGATATTTAATTGTCCCGAGAATACCCTAAAGAACTATGACATTTAGGATGATATCATGCACAAGTATCAAGAGGAGTGTAAAATAAACAGAGTAAGAAATCAACAATTACCTGAACAGAAAGATCCCCAACAAGCAACTCCCTCATCTCACTCACCATCAGCTAGCATAGAAAGGAAACAAGCATTGGCAATGCCCATCGGTCTCGCCATATTGATGAGTTTAGTGTTGAAGTTTTTAATAAAGAGAATTATTATAATGCTAATCTATGCTAACCTGCCTAGACTTACTCCAGCTCTTTCTGCCTAGCTGCTCCCCAAAAAGCATGCAACCTTAGATACAAACACAATAAGTGTAAATGCAGATTAAGAGAAAAGCACCAAACCGGACTTGCCTATCAAAGAACAAACAAGCAGCAAGTTCAAGCTCTAGCACTAAGCAGCCACATAAGTCCCAAATAAAGGCCTACACCCACTGCTCAGTTTGTAAAACATGAAGGCTAAAAGCAAAATTTTAAAGATCCCAAAAACATGTCAAAAACACGATCACAAAGTAGACTCAAAATACTTATTCCCTTGAATGAACTGTCTTCAAACTATTTCCAATTAAATAACCACACTTGCATATGAAAAATCAAACAAGCAGCACCTACCATGTTTAACTTTCCAGTACTCTGCAGCCACATAAGTCACAAATAAAGGCCTACACCCCATGCTTAATTTGTAAAATATGAAGTTCCAGCGCTAAAAGCAACATTTTAAAAATGTTCAAAAACACATCAAAAACGTGATAACACTTATATAGCGACAATAAATGTAAATTCAGCTGAAAAGAAATCCCCTAAACTGGACCTGCCTATCCAAAATCAAACAAGCAGCAAGTTACATGCTGCAGTACAAGCAGCAACTGCTACGTTCTACTCTCAAGCACTCTCCAGCCACATAAGCCCCAAATAAAGGCCTACACAGCCAGTGCTTAATTTGTAAAGCCTGAAGTGCCTGGACTAAATGCAAACATTTTAGAAATGCCTAAAACCACGTTAAAAACGGGATGTCAAAGTAAAGTCTAAATACTCATTCCCTTGAATGAATTGTCTTCAAACTATTTGCAATTAAATAATCAGACTTGCTTATTAAAAATCAAACAAGCAGCAAAGGCCACGTTTTACTCTCCAGCACTCTGCAGCCACATAGGTCCCAAATTAAAGCCTATACCCAATGCTTAATTTGTAAAACATGAAGTGCTGGGGCTCAAAGCAAACAAGCAACTACCACGTTCTACTCTGCAGCACCCTGCAGCCACATAAGTCCCAAATAAATGCCTACATCCAGTGCTTAATTTGTAAAACATGAAGTGCTTGGGCTAAAAGCAAAACTTTAAAAATGCCCAAAAGCTCTAAATACTTTGTACCTTAGACAAATTGTCGGTTATCAAAAGTGTTAATGCCTCCAAGTAAACTATGTCCTCCGTATAACACTTAAGTGTTTAAAATGCAAGCTTTGGTTGAAATATTTAAAGGTAGATGGCTGCTGAAAACAAGCATTTGCAATGCAATCGGTCTCGCATTTACGTGAGTTTGAGCCATTGGCATAGTAAATGACAATGACTTTTATTTATGTTTTAGTTTTGAAAATGTAAATAAAAGGCACTGTCATTTACAATGGCAATAGCTTAAACTCTCGCAAATGTAAGACCTACTGCATTCCAAATGCTTGTTTGTAAAAGCACCCCACGCCGCGCTTTCACTTTAATGGCAGCCACGCCCCTTTCTTTAGACGAACCGTGTCTAAAGAAATGTGCGCAACCGCCATTAAAGTGAAAGCGCGGTATGGGGTGCTTTTACAAAAAAAAAATTGTCAAGTTGATAAACAAAGTTTTTTTTGTAAAAGCGCCCCGTGCCGCGCTTTCACTTTAATGTCTGCCACGCCCCTTTAAGACGCGGCTCGTGTAAAGAAAGATGCGGCCAGCATTACAGTAAAAGCGTGGTGTGGGGCACTTTTAAAAATAAAAAAGCATTTGATAAGCAGCATAGCGCGTGCAGAAGTGCCACGCTTTGCAGGGAGCATTTTTTTAAAGATAAAGCGCAGTGTCCAAGATCGGGCGCCACACTGTCATGAAAACAGGGTGGGTTAGGGAGAGCCTATCATGCCTGCAAAAACAGCTAGATTAAAGGCTTCAAAGAAAATAGTGCTCATAGGCTGTAGATAAAGCAGACCATGTAACAACACAAGTAAAACGTCCAGCCCTCATGGGAGGTTACAAATGCAGACAAGACGTTACTAAGGAGGGTCTAACAAGTGTATTACTATTAACGAATCAGAAGCAACCATTTAAAAAGGACAGTAACAGGAGCCGATTGAAAAGATAGGCGGAGAGAGGGCGGAGCTTCACGGCCATACCTGAACATAGCATGCCTCCCAGAGCAGCGCATGAGCTGCCCAGGCCCGACCTAAAACTAACTCAATTATAAGCTGCATAGGGAATTCAGCAAAGAACAGTTCAGTACCTTACAGTACATAGCATACTCCTATGTATCAAGTCAAAATGTATCTCAACTTGATTGATGGTTGAATGTATTTAGCCAAAGCAGATTGATATGGAAGAGAGGGACTGCAAAAAAATCATGGCAGGTCTACATTGCCCAAGGCAAGCATGCTTTAAAATGAAGAGCAAGAACCTCTTTCTAAAAACTATATACAATTTACAGAATAGCATAAAATGAATTAAACTTACTCTGCAGTGAACGACAATCACACGGACATGCTGCAAGCTTATCAAGATAATGACCTGGTGTCGGGAACGCAACCAGGTTATGTATAGTCCGAAGTTTAAAACATGTTGAAAAATATCTGTGCTGTATGTTTGTGACCCAAATAAGGTAAGGTGCTATTTCTGGAGACAACTGGATTAACAAATAATCACAGTTTGTTTCTGGAATTCACAACATTCTCTATGGTTGCTACAAACATCATAACACAGACTTTAACACTGCCCTTGCAAGGGAAACATTTTTCAAGTGGCTTACTGAACAAATCAGGCATGTCCAACCTGTAGCATAGGATCTTTATATAGGCCTACCAGTAATACATTTCTAGAGGTTTGTCTAATTTGAGGCAATCCTGCAGAACCAGCCTGTTGAGACAAGTTTCTTGTTTGGTCCATATGGACAGCCAAAGGAGCAATTGACACCGTTTTATATACTCAGTGAAATAACCTAACCAGAGTTCTGCATGACACACGTAGGTTGAGGTGCTGTTAGGTACAGCAAGCAACCTCCTCAAGAAACCTTTCTCCAGTTCCTGCAAATCAGGATAATCCCATACACCCCAGGGTCCAGCACTATATGTTGCAATAGGAAGGCATTTAGCTTTATATACGGCCATCAACTCATTGGACAGTTGGATCCTGCAGCTTGGAGGCAAAACCGTCAAGTGCCTCAATGCTCTTTGCAAACACAACCCTCACCGAGACCTCACCACCGCCAAACTCAACTTCCAGAAAGGAATGCAGGACGTCGCAATCTGGATGACCAACAGCTGTCTGAAGCTCAACGCCGAGAAGACAGAAGTCCTCATCCTTGGAACCACCCCTTCAGCATGGGACAACACCTGGTGGCCGACCGCCTTCGGAAGCCCACCTACCCCCTCAGACCACACCAAAAACCTCGGCATCGTACTCGACTCATCACTCACCATGAATCAACAGATCAACGCCATCACCTCCAGCTGCTTCAACAACCTCCGCATCCTTCGTAAGACTCCCCGGACTCAAGGAAGACAGTCACCCACGCACTCATCACCAGCAGACTGGACTACGGAAACGCCCTCTATGCCGGCATCAACAAGTCCCTACTCCGCAAACTCCAGAATATACAGAACACCGCCGCCAGACTCGTCCTCGGCATCCCGCAGCACGAACACATCAGCCAACACCTACGTAAACTCCACTGGCTCTCCGTGGAGAAAAGAGTCACCTTCAAAATCCTCACCCACGCCTACAAATGCCTACACAACAACGGACCCACATACCTTAACGACAGAATCAACTTCCACGTACCCAAAAGAAACCTCCGATCTGCCAACCTCGCACTGGCCGAAACCCCGCTCATCCTCGGGGCCAGAGCAGGCGGCAGATCCTTCTCTCACATCACAGCCAAGACCTGGAATGAGCTACCGGCAGACATCAGACGCACCCCCTCCCTGAACACTTTTAGGAAGGCTCTCAAGACCTGGCTCTTCGGCTAAACAGATCTGCGGACCTCCCCCCCTCAGCGCCTTGAGACCCTCACGGTTGAGTAGCGCGCTTACAATTCCCCTGATTGAACACAGAGGTCCTAATCCGCCCCACTGCAATCGAGCTGCAGGCTTCATCTAATAAAACCCCCAAATAGGGAAAGGTAGGTACTGATCCAATCTTGGAGTTGTTCAAATTGTAAGCCTTGTGCTTCAACCTATTAGCGCCATAAATCATGATGTGAGTTTTATTATAGTTAATGGAAAGAACTAAAACAGCAATGAACTTAGAAAATGAATCCTTCAACCTTTGGCGATCTACTAGAGTTCTAGTGATATGTACTGTGCTGTCAGCGTACAGTAACACCGGTATAGGACGGGTGCCTACACAAGGTGAATCTATAGCCAAACTGGTCATATGTTTCTTGAGGCCATTAATGTAAAGTGAAAACAAAAAGGCTGCTATGTACACGACCCTGGGGAACTCCCCTCACAAGCTTTATTGCCATGGTTGTTTCTCCAATTCAGGAACTCAATCAGAAGAATCCTCGCATACAGTTTACTTATTCCATCAGCTCCACTGACTTATCATTTTTGGATGTGCTAATTACTAAGAGTGCCAACAAATTACAAACTACTGTGTTTAAAAAACCTACAGATAGGAATAATTTACTGTTGTTCTCCAGTTTTCATCCACCTTTGTTGTTACAGAATTTACCTTTCTCACAGATGTTGAGAACCAAGAGAATCACGTCTGATGAAACGCACTGATGTCAACTATGTAAAGCCAATGCTCAGAGTTCCAACAGCGAGGATATCCAGCAGCCACTTTATCCCAAACTGTGGCTAAAATACTTAATCTGAATAGAGATGATTTACTCTCATCGAAACCTAAACCACCACAAAATCGCATTGTTTTCATCTCCAAATACTCCATTAGGTCGTTGGCCATTAAAAAGATCATCAAATCAAGGTGGAAGTTGTTGAAAACTGAACCGGATTTCAAAGGTTTATTTGATCAGGAACCTCTGTTTGCACACATAAGGAGCAGAAATATTAAAGAAATGCTTACTCAGGTTTCATCCCCCACTAATCTCACATATACTGGCATGCATAATGCCACAACTGTGTCAATTGCAACAATGTGATACTAGGGAACAAAATCAATCATCCTCATTCTGGCAAACAGATCCAGCTTAGATACTCAGGAGACTGCAATTCCTCGTTTGTCATTTACTGTATAAAATCCCCCTGTGGTTCACTATATGTGGGCAAAACTGAGCGTAAAATCAAAACTAGAATCACAGAACACAAAAGTACAGTTCAAACCAGAAGCTTGAAATCACACTTAGTAACACACTGGTTAGAGAATCATCACACCATAGCACAACTTAGATTGATTCATGATTCTAGAAATGTTGCTGTGTAAACCGGGCAGGGATAATGCCAAACTGCTGTCTCAGCGTGAAGTATGGTGGATCAAGTCATTGCAAACCATGACTCCTTCAAGCTTAAATGATAAATTTAATATGTCTTGTTTTTTATGACTTTCGTGTCTGTTACTTGTTGTGAATCATTTCATGATCTTGTCTTTCGAATTCACACTGACAGTTTTGTACAATGGGCTTCCATGTGGCAACAACCACACTTTTAACTTACACCGGGTCCTTGTCGTTAACCACATCGTTTATTTGATTTCAGTTTGGTTTATTTTTATTTTAACACTCTGATCTTATCCTTCCTATGTTTCTTTTGTTCTAGCCAGGATGATTGTACCTATACATTGCAGGCTGCCCGGGGTCCACAAAGGAGACCCGCTAGGAGGGCGGCCGCCTTAGTGCCACAAGATGGCACAGGAGGGAGCCTCCCAGTGGTTGGGACCCTCAGGGGTCCGGTGTCCCGCGTCACTTCCGGGCGTTCCCTTGGCCAGGTCCGGGAGCTCTTCGCGCGGTGAGTCCTTATCTAGCCCCCACCCCCCTCCTTTTTAACTCGAGTGCAACCACCACCCGGCCATCGCCTGGGTTGGGGGCCTGCATGGAGGGGGCAATGCTCCCGTTATGGATTAGGGGCGTAAAAAGGCAATCTTGGCTTAGAGGCTGGCCCTCCCGCTCAAATTGGACAGCACTGGGTGCAGGCGGGCTCGGCAACTTTAGTCGGCGCATTGGGGCCGCGATCCCCTCTTCATTCGATTATGGTGGTATCCCCTGATATGGCCTGACAGGGGGTGCGCGTCGCATGGGTACATGTACTGCAAGGGGGCGCTGCCGGTACCTGTGGTGCCTGTTCGGGGTTTTGTGTTCACGTCACTGTGGGGCTGGGGCTGGGGAACAGCGCTGCGTGCGACACCTCTTTGTTCTGCCGGGCAGTAGGCGCTGCTCAGATGCCATAACCGGAATGATTGGTGTCACAGACTGAAGTACGGAGGTGTTCAGCCGCTGTGCAGGCCTGAGACTCTGTCCTGGTCTGGTCGGTGGTGCGGGCGCTCTGTACAGCCGGGTGGCTGTTCGATCGCTGGGGCAAACGCTTCGCTTCTCTGTGCTGGCTGCATATGTACAAGTGGGAGCCGCGTGGCCGCGGTGCAGTTGGCATTCCTCGGTTGGGGGAGGGCGCCCGAGCCAGTTGGTGCCAGGCAACAAGGAGTCATTCCAGGACTGTGTCCTGTGGAGGAGGTGTGTCACAGTGCGGGTCTCTTTGGCACAGTTTGCGTAGGCGTGGTTGTGTTCCAGTCGGATCTCATGCATGCAGGATGGCTCCTGCCATCGGAGGATATAGCACCAGACGATTCGGGTATGAGCAGGGGGGTCCCTCTCCGGTTGCGGTGCTTGTCTGGTGCTTGTGCTTTCTAATGGGAAATGCCCGTCGGGGAGGGACAGCGGGGAGCGCACCAGTGCGAGGGCAATCATGGCGAAGGCGGCCGGGAGCAGCCCGCGACTGACTTGTTCACTGGTCCGCCCTGAAAATGGTAGGTGCCAAGTGCTGTGATGGAATTATATGCAAAGCACACATGCCACTTTACGAGCCCCGGGCTCTGGCGTACGCTCTTGGGCCCGGGGGTACTGCTGTGCAGGCCCGGGTCGGGTCAACTAGGCCACGGTGATGCAGGTCCGGCGGCGCGGTAAATGGCCACGCGGTGAAGCAACACTCCCCCTCCCCCCGCCCGGCATCCCAGCAGTGTTAGTGTCCAGGGCAGGGTGGCCCGGCCAGGGCTGCGGTCCGCCTTGGGGGGGAGGTGTTGGTTAACTCACGGGTACACGGGCCAGCACCGCCGATACTGCCAGCTCCTGGCAACAGTGGGTGCCAGGGTTGGAGGGAGGGGGAGCCAGCTGAGAGCGAGCTCCTTCCGTTCACTTGTTCAGGGTGGTGGCATTAGAGGTGCTTCCCCCTCCTCGCTCCTCTCGTTTCCGGCACAGGCAGCAGAAGGATTTTGTGCTGCTCGTTGCGGGTCGTGCCGGCTCCAGCAGCCTGACGTCAGTTACGTCGCCTCGGGTTGTTGCGGGTCAAAATAGCGCCAATCTGTTTCAGGGAGCAGTGACATCCCACCTCCTCTATCCAATTTGAATGCGGGGCCGGTGAGCAATCGATTCAGTGGGGGTGCTTCGATCAACTTTGGTGTACATAGTCAATTTCACCATGGCAATGCTTTCCTGCCCGGGATTGACCCCAAATCTCCAGGCGGCCGCCTCGCACGTATGTGTACTTAGTGGTATTAATCGCGGCGCTCGGTGGCGATTACAAGCTAACGATTATATGGCTTCGTGGCAGTGTATTGGTTTAAGGGGGAAGTTAAGTTTATTGTCTGATCAACTTGCTCGTTGTCTTACTCGCAGCACCTTCACGCGTTGGGGGTTCACACGACTGTGCCGATCGGGGGCGGCCTGGCACCGGATGGTGGTCTGCAGGCTCGTCCAGCGCAGACCCCGGGGTGGACAATGTTGATACAATAGGGAAGTATGTACGAAGGGTGGAACTTCGCTCGCCCAAATGCCAACTAATAGTTGAGTCTCTTCCTATGTTGCTCGATAGGCACAATGAATGTGTGCACATCGATTTCAGTGTTGCGGCCTATACATGAGGGTAATGCAGGTGTTTTAGAATTACAGTTATTTACACCTCATTCGGCCATCTGCGAATGTACTACTCATCGTCGGGGCAATGCTGTGTGTTTTCTGATTGCTGTTTGATTTATGCAAGGAGTTGTGAAACGCTGGGACAAGGATGGAGGCCAGTCACGTGCAGGCTGGTCATGACAAGCCGGTGAGCTGCTCGAACGTTACAGGTGGCACCCTCCACTGTTCTTGATATATTGACTGCACAAGGAATATTGTGTGTTGTTTTCAGGTTGCAGTCTACATATTCTGCATCATCAGGGCAATGCAATTTTGTTACGATGGAAAGGTATTTTATTTAACGGACGCTGACGGCCATTTAAACTAGTCTACATTGTTTGGTTTTGTGCACGAGTCCGGCAGGGCGCTTTCTGGGGCCGGCACCGGCACTTAAATGTGGGCACTGGCACTTAGGACAGCTGCTCAATTAAAAAATGAGCAGAAAATTAATCATTTTATAATCCCACTCATGTGAAAAACAACTAATACCTGCCAGCCAAACAATTCTTAAAGCTTGGGGGGCTCAACCAGTCTGAATTGTCACACTGGTGCAGTGTGATGGTTAGTAGTTGGGAAAGGTCAGGCGCTGGCAGTGGCAAGGTGTGGCACAAATTGGGGTGGCCTCATCTCAAGGACAAAGCCCCAGTCCTGACTTGTATCGCGAGTACTGCTTACTTACATTATGCAACTAGTGACCATTGACAAAGCAATTAGTCAGGCTTGCTGTGGGCATCTTACTTGTTATATCATATATCCGGATGCAATGAAGGAAACGGACACTGGCAAGCCGGGCGGCTCGCCAGTCTAGGCACAAATTCTTAATGTACGTGTGTTATGGGTCTGTTGTGTCCCCGGTAGCGTCTCTTTCCAGCGAGGTCACTCCGTGGTCCCTAGACTCAGCACGGGCAGATGTTTGTTCACTGGGGACTTGTATCCCTAGACAGACAGTGCGATCCTTTTCCTCGGCATAGCGCACCAACACCTCTGGGTCCAGTTACATTATACTATGCTACGGAAGGTATGGCTTGGGCGGACCTCCAAGTGGAAGGAAGGAGGTTTCTCGGACCATCTGGCCAACAAGTATTCGCCTGTATATCGAGGTGGGTGGGAAAAGTTTCCCTGTGCTAAATTGGACCGGGTGGTTCCCGGTGCTCGCACCGTCACTTAATTCGACGCCGGCGATGGTGACAGTTCGCCACTCTTGGCGCTGTCTCTCTATTTTACAGATGACCGCAACAACGGGCAATTATTAATCCAATACATTATAATTCCATTGCCTGCTGACCATGCCATTCTCATAGCACTTGGGGCCTGGAATAGTCGGAAGTGTCACACTTGCACAGATACTTGGTTAGTAGTCATGTTTGGCGCAAACTGAAGTGACCTCCGACGTGAGAAGGGCCAACTTGTGCGGTGGGGGTGAATTTGCAGACATAGGACAAGGCATACATCCTTGGTGCCATTTGACTAAGGGGACAACGCAGTAAGAGTAGGGTTTGTATTTAGTGCATTGAGCGGATCCTCGCGGCTCTGCCAACAAGGTCCTTGGGCCACTGGGAGTGAGGCATGGTGCCCTCTCTCTGTCTTAGTGGATGCATGCTGCTACTTCTGGCTGATGTAAAGCGGGTCAGTTATGGCCAGGCCCCGGCGATTATGGGTTCATCTTTCTCACCTCTGGGTTGAGACATGTGGTCAGGACATGTGAATTAGGGGTTTGGACCTTTATTCCAAGTGCACGTAACATCATTGTCGGGGGGGTGTCATGAGTGCCGTTTGTCTATGAACCCCTTGCCTCACACCTGTACTTCCTCCTCAACCTGCCAGTGCAGATAATTCTGATTCAGTAGCCTTGGGTGTTTGCTGCCAACATCTTTGGGCCAGCTACGGGCTTGGGAGCATGCTCCGGGCACAACATTCTTTTCCAACTGGACCACTGACAGACTAGTAGAGGCGGGCAGGAACTGGCTAGCCACTGATACCACTAGGGAACAGGACTGACTTTTGTGGGCTGGTGTGGAATGTAAGGGATACCCAATTTCACGATATAGGTGAGCTCACCTGGGGAATGATTTGGTCGGTCATTTAAGGTCAGCTTCTAGCAAGTTTGTAGGCCACAGATTCAATGGGACGTTGCACATTCCTTTTGCCTTCTAAATAGGTAAACCTACATTGGCAGGGCCCACTGTGTTGGCGTGTGGCCTGCATGACTGGACCTCTGAGGTGGAGTGGACGTGGTTCATTCTTGTTTGGGGGGTTGAGCACCAGACATGGCGGCTCGGCAGTTGGTGTCACGGGCCAGTGTACACGGTTTGAAGGAATGGTTAAGTCCCTCTTTTGGCGGCAATATACTGGCAGTAAGAAACACAAGCAGATGCTATTGAGCTACTTACAGGGGGTGTTTTACCCACCAGGTGGCACTGTCTTGCGGTTTACATTCGGGATGGTGTGTTGGGCAGGTGGGAGCCTACAGTGAGGAAGGTGGGGCAAACTCGCAGCAGCAAACGCATTGATTTTGCCACCAAGGTTTGAATTTAGTTGTCTTTTAGTATAGAGGCAAGCATACTGCTGGTGGTCATGCATTGCGGATATCCTTACCATGCGCGGAATCGCAGCAAATGTAAAGATACCTGGGGAAGCAAAGGCCTGCCCGAGTTTGCCCGGGCCTACCAGTGTTGACTACGGCTGCACACTGTGGGTAATGCAGAGGTGTAGTTGGAAGTCCACGGCCTCCTAATGCTAAACCCAGCAGCAAGTTTACCTGGCTAAAACTATGGTATATAAATTGCTGGAACAAACGTTGATTGCTTGAGTTTCTTGTCCCTTACATGTCTGCGAGAGGCGCACCGCGGCAGCATGGGCTCAAGACAGGTTGAACACTGGTGCCAGCAGGCATGGTGGTGGCATTCTGGGACAATATGGTAACTATGTGAGAGGTGTATGCAGTCTCCTCTGTGGTGTGCCTAGTTTGCTACTGAATTTAACTGTGACAGGTTTTCCCTAAGGCCTCCTGTTAGAAGCACCAGTAGTTGGGCAGGCCCGTACTTGGGGGAGGATGGCTTCATGGTATATTAGCCTGAAGTGGCCAAGCTAGCAAGACGATTTTACACTCCGATCCTAACGGGACCCACTTTGGGGAAACAGTGGGTGGTGCTTGCTTTGGGCAGAGGACAGCAGGTTCAAAGAGCTTTCCAGGGTCCCCATTGGCTTAGCCAAATGATCAATACACAGGAGGATGGAGGGGGATTACAATGGCCTCGATGTTGGCATAATTGAAGATATACAAGGTACTACGGATAGGGAGCATATCAGATACCCAGCGGAGGTAGCACAGAGGATCTGATACACGTGATTGTAAGGCCTTATTGAGCCTTGTCTGAACAGTCCAGAGCACTACACAGGAGGTGTAGAATAGGCCAAGTCCCCGTCAATTTGGGCTCCCTTTTAGTCGCCCAGGAGTGGGGCTGGCAATATCTTCCTAATTTGGGATCCAGAATAGGGAAGGCAAAGAAACACCTGTGACTGTGCGAGGGGCACGCAGCAGCGAAGTAAGCTAAGATTCAGCACATTCCTGGTACATTCCTGGTACACCTTCAGAAAAACGCAGGGTTTTGGGCTACACACGAATAGGCACTATCCAGTCAGCAGGGCTTGAGGGCCAGTACCAATAGGGTGCTGTTACCTCAATAGGGTGAAATAGAGGGGTGGATCTCATATACGGACAACTACCAGAGCATATTTGGCTTAAATAGTTAGGAGGAGTCTGGATGATGTGGTACGCCCGGAAGGTATTCTGGTGCAACAACTGGAGGTTATGTTGTATGGCCCAGTGGGCCTGGTCGCCTCCTAGAGGGCCCTTCACCCTGCGGGTTGAACAAGTAATGCACATGGGAATAACAAGGGTTTCAAGTTACAGCCGTCGGCAGCCACCCAGGGGAGTGGCCGGAAGACAGGTTAGGTGTATGATGTACAGGTGTATGATGTACAGGCGATACTTCTGAGTATCCCTAAGGCACCTGGGGAGGCATCAGAGGTTGATAGGACACTTATTGTTATTGTGCAAACAGGTGCAACCAGCCACAACCAAAGGGTTCTGGGCGGGCTTGGCAGCAGAGTGCATCAAGCAGGTGGGACAATAGGAATTCCAAGGTTAAAGGTACAGCCATCTGTAGCCACCCAGGGGAGTGGCCGGAAGACAGGTTAAGTGTATCATGTACAGGCGAACTTTGAACTGTCCAAAGGCACCTGAGGTTTGATGGGGTGCAGTGTTATTGTGCAACTAGGTGCAAGATGAATTAGTTATAATAGGGGTGCAGTGCTCATTAAAGGATGTTAGTATCTGAGCATGTCTTTATTTGCCAGGATCAAAGGTCTGGGTGAAGGGCCGTCCGTGCGTCCGGTGAGTGGCATGATGGGAGGAATCCAATATATGGAGGCATGGGTTTCCATCACTGACTTACCTTGGTTGGGGGGCCCAGGCATGCGCTAGCACAGTTTGAGGTAGAAGCGCTGCACACTACTGAGATATTTTGGTTTGGGGCCCCAGGTTGCGCTGGAACAGCTTGTTGTAGAAGCTGCGGCACAAGTCTAGGGGGGGTGTCTCCCCTCCCATCAATTTGGTCATACACCGGGGAGGCAATGTTTTGACCCTCCGGGGTAGGAGGGCATTGCGGCCAGATATGAAATACTTCTGGTATAAGTTAAACAACCAGTTGTGGGCAGGGGTGTTATGATGGGCAGAGATATCCCCACTGTGAGTGTGGCGATGGGCTCGGCCAGAGGATGCCAGGGATTCCTCACGCAGGAGAGTTTACAGTGCCAGGCGCAGATCCACTGAACAGGGGGGTTTGGTTCATCAGGCATGGCCTGCTGCATGCTAAGTCCACTGGGAGTTTGAAAGAGGATGGGTCGCGCATGCCAGAGTGGGCATGGACTTGTTTTGCCGGACCTGGGAGAGGCCCTGGAATTACAAAGATGGAGGTGAAGAGGCCTACCTTGGTGGGGGGCCCTGGCTGTGACGGTGGCCACACCCAGAGCTGTGGCGGAGTTACAGGGCGATCCAGAGGCTGTGAGGTACAGGCAGGTACCATCTGCAGAAGCACAGCAAGGGTGCAAAGGCCAAATATCCCCAGGGAGGTCCTCGCGTTGGACCCTGGAGGAGCGACGGCGCCCCGTTAGTCCTACGGGCGGTTGTGGACCTGAGCAACCGGGGGTTGCCTGGCAGGCTCCGCCCCCTTATGGGGCGTGATACAAAAGAGGATGATGGACGGAACGCTTGAGCCAATCAAACACTCACCCCCAGTCAACTGATCTGGGTTTAATCCATCATCATTCTTTAGCTCACTCCACCACCCCAGTTCAGACATGGCCATATGCAAATCAGTCTGACCCTGTGCCTCATGGGAACAGTCCAGCCCGAACTGCCAAGCCATGTCTTCCCTGGACCGGAAACAAGCATCCTAGGACCGGTTTCTGGCATTCCAGCCGTCATCAGCCAGGCTTGCTTGAATCCAGTGGCAAAGTGAGCAAGGGACCCACGTCTGGGCATACCCCCGCCAACTTAGGGCGAACAAAGCGATACAAAAGAGGATGATGGACGGAACGCTTGAGCCAATCAAACACTCACCCCCAGTCAACTGATCTGGGTTTAATCCATCATCATTCTTTAGCTCACTCCACCACCCCAGTTCAGACATGGCCATATGCAAATCAGTCTGACCCTGTGCCTCATGGGAACAGTCCAGCCCGAACTGCCAAGCCATGTCTTCCCTGGACCGGAAACAAGCATCCTAGGACCGGTTTCTGGCATTCCAGCCGTCATCAGCCAGGCTTGCTTGAATCCAGTGGCAAAGTGAGCAAGGGACCCACGTCTGGGCATACCCCCGCCAACTTAGGGCGAACAAAGCGATACAAAAGAGGATGATGGACGGAACGCTTGAGCCAATCAAACACTCACCCCCAGTCAACTGATCTGGGTTTAATCCATCATCATTCTTTAGCTCACTCCACCACCCCAGTTCAGACATGGCCATATGCAAATCAGTCTGACCCTGTGCCTCATGGGAACAGTCCAGCCCGAACTGCCAAGCCATGTCTTCCCTGGACCGGAAACAAGCATCCTAGGACCGGTTTCTGGCATTCCAGCCGTCATCAGCCAGGCTTGCTTGAATCCAGTGGCAAAGTGAGCAAGGGACCCACGTCTGGGCATACCCCCGCCAACTTAGGGCGAACAAAGCGATACAAAAGAGGATGATGGACGGAACGCTTGAGCCAATCAAACACTCACCCCCAGTCAACTGATCTGGGTTTAATCCATCATCATTCTTTAGCTCACTCCACCACCCCAGTTCAGACATGGCCATATGCAAATCAGTCTGACCCTGTGCCTCATGGGAACAGTCCAGCCCGAACTGCCAAGCCATGTCTTCCCTGGACCGGAAACAAGCATCCTAGGACCGGTTTCTGGCATTCCAGCCGTCATCAGCCAGGCTTGCTTGAATCCAGTGGCAAAGTGAGCAAGGGACCCACGTCTGGGCATACCCCCGCCAACTTAGGGCGAACAAAGCGATACAAAAGAGGATGATGGACGGAACGCTTGAGCCAATCAAACACTCACCCCCAGTCAACTGATCTGGGTTTAATCCATCATCATTCTTTAGCTCACTCCACCACCCCAGTTCAGACATGGCCATATGCAAATCAGTCTGACCCTGTGCCTCATGGGAACAGTCCAGCCCGAACTGCCAAGCCATGTCTTCCCTGGACCGGAAACAAGCATCCTAGGACCGGTTTCTGGCATTCCAGCCGTCATCAGCCAGGCTTGCTTGAATCCAGTGGCAAAGTGAGCAAGGGACCCACGTCTGGGCATACCCCCGCCAACTTAGGGCGAACAAAGCGATACAAAAGAGGATGATGGACGGAACGCTTGAGCCAATCAAACACTCACCCCCAGTCAACTGATCTGGGTTTAATCCATCATCATTCTTTAGCTCACTCCACCACCCCAGTTCAGACATGGCCATATGCAAATCAGTCTGACCCTGTGCCTCATGGGAACAGTCCAGCCCGAACTGCCAAGCCATGTCTTCCCTGGACCGGAAACAAGCATCCTAGGACCGGTTTCTGGCATTCCAGCCGTCATCAGCCAGGCTTGCTTGAATCCAGTGGCAAAGTGAGCAAGGGACCCACGTCTGGGCATACCCCCGCCAACTTAGGGCGAACAAAGCGATACAAAAGAGGATGATGGACGGAACGCTTGAGCCAATCAAACACTCACCCCCAGTCAACTGATCTGGGTTTAATCCATCATCATTCTTTAGCTCACTCCACCACCCCAGTTCAGACATGGCCATATGCAAATCAGTCTGACCCTGTGCCTCATGGGAACAGTCCAGCCCGAACTGCCAAGCCATGTCTTCCCTGGACCGGAAACAAGCATCCTAGGACCGGTTTCTGGCATTCCAGCCGTCATCAGCCAGGCTTGCTTGAATCCAGTGGCAAAGTGAGCAAGGGACCCACGTCTGGGCATACCCCCGCCAACTTAGGGCGAACAAAGCGATACAAAAGAGGATGATGGACGGAACGCTTGAGCCAATCAAACACTCACCCCCAGTCAACTGATCTGGGTTTAATCCATCATCATTCTTTAGCTCACTCCACCACCCCAGTTCAGACATGGCCATATGCAAATCAGTCTGACCCTGTGCCTCATGGGAACAGTCCAGCCCGAACTGCCAAGCCATGTCTTCCCTGGACCGGAAACAAGCATCCTAGGACCGGTTTCTGGCATTCCAGCCGTCATCAGCCAGGCTTGCTTGAATCCAGTGGCAAAGTGAGCAAGGGACCCACGTCTGGGCATACCCCCGCCAGGGGCGTGGGCTGTTGGTCCACCGGTGGGAGGGGTCTTCCCTCCCCCAAAATATGGCAAACACCGTTGGTAGGGCCACGGTGTAATTTGGCTCATCAGGTGGCAGGCGGCGAGGGGCTGCCTGCCTTGGGATCGCCCTTAAGATAACCCACCATGTTGGCATATTTGTAATGCTAATAAACCTGCAGCAGTTTTCTCCACAAAGAAGGTGTCTTATCTGGTTATTTCTCTAGGAGATTGCTGTATGGGGGGATGGCGAGTGTTACCGATATTGGCACTATGCAGGCTGCCCGGGGTCCACGAAGGAGACCCGCTAAGAGGGCGGCCGTCTTAGTGCCACAAGATGGCACAGGAGGGAGCCTCCCAGTGGTTGGGACCCTCAGGGGTCCGGTGTCCCGTGTCACTTCCGGGCAGAGGGGGCGGGGGTGAGGTACATATACCTCTCACCGCCCACTGGACGCCCTCTTTGCCCACTCACCTGACGCCGTTTCCCTCCCTACTGCATACCCGGCGTTCAGGCAGGGTGTGGGGGGGGTTTGTCTAATGTATTCTTTTGTGTTGCAGGCGGAGTTACAGGGCGATCCAGAGGCTGTGAGGTACAGGCGGGTACCATCTGCAGAAGCACAACAAGGGTGCAAAGGCCAAATATCCCCAGGGAGGTCCTCGCGTTGGACCCTGGAGGAGCGACGGCGCCCCGTTAGTCCTATGGGCGGTTGTGGACCTGAGCAACCGGGTGTTGCCTGGCAGGCTCCGCCCCCTTATGGGGCGTGAGCAGGGACGTGGGCTGTTGGTCTACCGGTGGGAGGGGTCTTCCCTCCCCCAAAATATGGCAAACACCGTTGGCAGGGCCACGGTGTAATTTGGCTCATCAGGTGGCAGGCGGCGAGGGGCTGCCTGCCTTGGGAATAGCCCACCATGTTGGCATATTTGTAATGCTAATAAACCTGCAGCAGTTTTCTCCTCAAAGAAGGTGTCTTGTCTGGTTATTTCTCTAGGAGATTGCTGTTGGGGGGATGGCGAGTGTTGCCGATATTGGCACTAAGTACAGTAACAGGCATTTCACATGAATATCAGGACATGAGCAGTGTGTATGTGTACACAACACCATTTACACGGCATCAGTTGCCTGGTTGCTTCTATATATTGTTCAGCCACCGTCCGGCATGTTTTGCGTTCAGAGAATTTTGTTCATGGCACGCATGAATTTTGAGTACTGATTGTCTGATTTTATCTTTTCATACACTACATCTAGGATAGATGCTACAGTTTGTGGACTTCTGAGTAAGGTGAATTCAAAATTTGCGAACATTCGTGACAAGAATTTTCAATTCTATTAAGGACACGGAGGCGAGGGTTATGCTTCTCATTTTCTTTACTGAAAATTCTCAGCAGCCAATTAGATAAAGTAAAACAAACAAATACTACAATACCCATAAACACTCCTGGGTATCACATGATAACCATAGAGTAGACCCCTATATAAGGAGTACTAGAGAATACCACATCCTCTTTCTTTGTGAAAATAAACAGTTAAGTCTCAGAAACAAAGTCCGACATCAAAGAATGAACTTGAAAGTAGAAACCAGACTTCAGCACGAATTCAGCAGGCCAACGGGCAGCAAACGGAAGACTGGAAGGTAGCGGCAACGGAGCATTTCCATCATGCAGAGACCAGGAAGACATCTTGAATGGTGAAAAACCAGCGAACTCTATTTGAGATCTGAACCTGAAATGTAAAGACAGAGTCGTAATACCACACTCTCGTAAAGAGTAATTGATCGTAAAAGGGAAGGGTAAAAGAACAGAGATATACAATGTCATATATATACAATGCAAAGTATAAATCATCATACAGAATCATGGGTGGGATAATCCTCGCCTCCGTGTCCTTAATAGAATTGAAAATTCTTGTCACGAATGTTCGCAAATTTTGAATTCTATGTCAGGACCGGAGGCTCCGATTATGCTTGTTTAAAGCTGTGCCACCACAACAGATGCAATATTCACAATAGGTTTATAATAATAGGATTTAAACGTAGAATCAGAAGACCAGTCAGCTGCATACATAATGTCCAACAGACTGACTCCAACAGAAAAGGCTTTAGATGCCATAGCTCCACGAGCAGAATGAGCACCAAACGTGAAACATCAATTCCTGCTTCGCTCATGAGCCAACGCACCCATCTTGCCAAGGTAGCTGGGGTCACTGGGCGAAAAGGTTTCTGCAGAGCAATCAACAATTGACCTCCCATATCCTGTCGAAATTCTGCAGTACTTACCTCATAATCCCGGATACATTGTACTACACACAGTTTAGGATTAGCAGGAAACACAGGGTAAGTAACAGAAGTGGTGTTAGTTTTAGTGCGTCTGGTGACCATAAAAGTAACACCCTCTGGAGAAAATCTACAGCCCGCTAGATCTAGCGCACGGATGTCTGAAACCCTCTTGCAGGACATTAGGCAAAGCAGCATAGCAAGCTTGGCAGAAAGTTGTTTACGGGACAGAAATGTATTAGAAGGCCAGGCTTCCAAGAAACGTAAGACCGTGGAGACGTCCCATAGCTCAGAATATTTAGTAGAAGGTGGTTTAACTAACCGTATACCCCTGAGCAGTTTACATACTAAGGAATGTTCACCAACCGGTTTACCATCGATCACTACGTGCCCAGCCGAGATGGCGGACCGAAAATTATTGACAGTGCGATAGGCAAGACCCGAAGAAGCGATGGATGCAAGAAAATTCACTACCAAAGAGATATCTGCTGTAGCGGGATCCACCTCCCGTTGAGAGCACCAATCACACCATCGTTTCCAGGCTGTAGCATAATGCTTGTGTGTGTTGGGCAACCAAGCCTCACTGATAAATCTGGTAGCGTCTCGCGAAAAGCCTGGGATTTGCCATCGATCCCCGAAATTCGCCAAGCGACCAGCCTCAGTTGATCTGATGTTATCAAGGGATGTGGTGAGTTGAGAGGATCCAAAAACAGATTCCACCGCTGAGGTATGAGGATCGGCACTGCACACAGCAGTTCCAGAAGTACTGGGAACCACGCCTGGGCTCGCCAAAGAGGAGTGATCAGAATTAATTCCGACTGATAACATTTGGTCCGGGCTAGGACCCTTGGGATCAATCAATCAATCAATCAATCACAGAATTTGTAGAGCGCACTACTTACCCGCGAGGGTCTCAAGGCGCTGGGGGGAGGGAAGGGGGGGATGCTGCTACTGGTCGAACAGCCAGGTCTTGAGTAGCCTCCTGAAGGTCAGCAGGTCTTGGGTCTGTCGTAGGCTTAGTGGAAGAGTGTTCCAGGTCTTGGCGGCGAGGTGTGAGAAGGATCTGCCGCCGGTGGTTGTTCTTCGAATGCGAGGGACGGTGGCGAGGGAGAGGTCGGCGGAGCGGAGCTGGCGGTTGGGGACGTAGAAGAAGAGTCGTCTGTTGAGGTAGGCTGGGCCAGTTTTGTGGAGTGCCTTGTGTGCGTGGATGAGGAGTTTGAAGGTGATCCTCCTGTCGACGGGGAGCCAGTGCAGGTTCCTCAAGTGGGGGGTGATGTGGCTGTGGCGTGGTACGTCGAGGATCAGGCGTGCGGAGGCGTTTTGTATGCGATCATCACAAACGGAGGAAACGCATAACATAGAGTCGGAGGCCATACCTGAAGGAAGGCATCCGTGGCCAGAGCCTCCGGATCTGGACGCCAGCTGAAAAATCTTGGAACCTGTTTGTTGAGACGAGAGGCAAACAGGTCGATCTGACAAGGACCCCATATCTGGTTCAATGACCGGAACACTCAAGGGTGAAGCCTCCAATCGCTGAAATCCCGTAGATGTCGGGAATGCCAGTCTGCAATCTGGTTGTTGCATCCCGGGAGATATTCCGCCACCACAAACAATTTGTTCTGAAGGCAAAAGTGCCAAAAGTCCTTGGCAATCTCCGCCAGAAGACGGGATCTTGTCCCGCCCAATTTGTTCACGTAACGAACTGCCGACACATTGTCCATGCGAAGAAGAATGCAACAATTCGTTCGACGGGGCGAGAGGCAGCGAATCACAAAGGAACCCGCTAGAAGTTCCAGGCAATTGATGTGTAGAGTCAGTTCCTCCTGAGACCAACGGCCGCCTGTAGACACGGGACCGCAACGGGTCCCCCAACCCCACCGACTGGCATCGGATTCGATCACCACTTCCGGAGTAGTGCCGAATAGGGCTCGCCCGTTCCACGACTCCATGTGCTCTAGCCACCACAACATCTCCCACCACACTTCCTCCGTGAGGGGAATGTGATCTGAGTATTTGAGGCCTTTCTGGAGATGACGGATCTTGAGCCGTTGGAGCGCACGGTAATGAAGGGGACCCGGGAAGATCGCTTGGATGGATGAAGCTAACTGGCCGACGATCCGGGCTACAGACCTCAAGGACACAATCTGCTTGTGCAAAATCAACCTCAACT
The DNA here is from genome assembly GCA_963921515.1 of Calotriton arnoldi. Taxonomy (NCBI): domain Eukaryota; kingdom Metazoa; phylum Chordata; class Amphibia; order Caudata; family Salamandridae; genus Calotriton; species Calotriton arnoldi. Next base: position 1,480,005 of record CAWUFW010001484.1, on the reverse strand, counting down.
CTCTCTTGATAGATCTGATCTTCTGATTGGGCAAGAGGAGTTGGCAAGAGAGAGAGTCGACCAGAAAGCCCAGAAACTCGACAGATTGAGACGGAATCAACACAGACTTCTGCGGGTTGACTAGGAAACCCAGAGTCTGTAAAAGATCGATGGTCCAAGAAAGATGTTGCATCACCAGACGAGGACATTGACTCATGATGAGAATGTCGTCCAAGTAGATAATGAGACGAATGCCCCGGGCTCGAAGAAATTCTACCACAGGCCTCAGAATTTTCGTGAAGCACCAAGGTGCTGACGAGAGGCCGAAGGGGAGGACTTTGTACTCGTACCATATGTCCTGCCATTGGAACTGAAGAAAGCGGCGATGAGGTTTGTAAATTGGCACAGACAGATACGCATCCTTCAGATCCAGGCGGACCATCCAGTCCCCTTCCTGAAGAAGATCGCGAAGAAGATGGATCCCCTCCATCTTGAAGTGTCGATATAAGACCCATCCATTGAACTCCTTGAGATTTAAAACGAGTCTGGATCCACCCCCCTTTTTCTGCACTAGAAAGATGTTGCTGATAAAACCCCGAGGGTGACGAGCTGTCCGCATTATGGCTCCTTTTTGAAGTAGAGACTCTATCTCGCTGGAAATGAAGGCCTGATCCTGACGGGAGAAAACCATGGGACGCGGGGGATGAGTTTGAGAGGGGGAATGGAAAAACTCTATCTTGTAACTTTGCACTGTGTCCAGGACCCATGCATCCTGCGAGATTTTTTGCCAACAGTGGAGAAAAGACTTGATCCTGCCCCCCAATCGCACTTCCGAAAAGGAAATCAGGCTCACCTGAAGACGAGGCGTCATGTTGTCCTCCCTGGTTGCCTCCATAGCGACCTTTCCTGAATTTATGTCGTGATGCACGAGTGGGATAGAAGGAAGCGGAGGAGTTGAAATCCTGATATTTCCCACATTGGGAGTTAGATCCACGTTGGGCGCCTTGCTGGAAACCTCGGCCGAACGACCGCCCACGATTCCGTCCGGCCCTCCCAAAAACCGGGCGAAAAGCCCGTTTGAGGGAACCCTGTGCTTTGTCGAGCCCACTGAAAGTAGCGACAAACTTAGTTAGTTCTTTTAGAAAAGGCTGCCCGAAAAGCAGACCTTGTGCCAAAGGACCGGATTCGGATGTAGAGAGTTCTGCCAACTTATGGTCAAGTTTCAGCAGAATAGAGCGACGGCGCTCACAGGACATGGCACAGTTAGCATTGCCTAACTGACAAATGGCCCGCTGAGCCCAGCCAATCAAATCTTCAGGATCAATAACTTGGCCCGAGGACTTAGCCCTAAAGCCTAAGTCCAACATTTTTGTAAGGGGACCGGTCAAATCAAGTAATTTGCCCTGACATGACCTTCAAGCGCGATCAAGGCCTTTCTTAGGATCCTTAGTGTATTTTTTAAGATATGTAAGCATGGAGGGGTCCACTTCTGGAGTCTCCGCCACTTTGTCAGCCAAATCAGGTCTAGGGCATTCCGAGCGCAAACGCACTCTCACATCCTTATCAAAGGCTTGGCGAATATGTGAGTGCACATAACCAGCAACCTCAGGAGAGGGAAGCCAAGAGGAGGAATGGGGGTGAACAATCTGCGTGGGATAAAATGTGAGTAATGCAGGTTGGGATGGAGCATCAACATAACGTTCCTTACGTTGTTTCTTAGCAGGCGGAGGAGGAGCCTCCGAATCAGAATCTGTATTAGAAGTGGAAGAAGTATCATCACCGTGGGGTGACCCAGAATGGACCTTCTTGGTTGAAGACTCATAAGTATGGTCAGACAGGGTTTTGGCCAATTTCGCAAAATCAGAAGAATGGAGATTACTAGAACCCTTTGTACCAGAAGTAGAATGGGGGGCAGACCCTGGAAGCCAGCCTTGTTGCAAAGCGTAATTGCACAAATGGCGCTTTAAAGGTTCAATAGCCTTGAACATGGCCTTATTGACGGAGTGCTGAACTCCTACATCCAGAGCCTCAACCAGCTCATAGTCCAGTGACCCAGAGGTAGTACTCCTCCTCATAAAAATAATCAGCCATGTTGACACTGAATAGTGACAAAGAAGCCCACAAGAGGAGACTGAGGAGCCAAGACGCTGTCAGAGTGCAAATAGCACAGAAAAACGAAAATACTGACAGGATAGGCAATAAGGGGGGAGTGGAAAAACCCCAGACAAGCCAGTACACCACAAGCACAGAAGTACTAAGTGTGTATAAACCAAATAAAACGCGGAGGGAGGGCTTGCCCAGAAAAAACCACTCTAGGCAATGCCTATGCAGAAATTATACAGCCCATATCTAATAAATGTGAGAAATGGGCGTCGCTGGGGGCTGGCACAGGCAAGTGGGACTCGAGCAATTTATCGCGCTGCTCCCGCGCTCACTCAAACCCAAGGGAAAGTCCCAGACGGGTAAAAATGGCCGCCGCGCATGCGCGGTACGACCCGCCCGTGTAGCCAGAGAGAGGACTGCGTGTTACTGGGACGCGCGACCTCTCCCCCGAGTCTCCCGCTCCACACAGAAGCCGCGGGCACAAAGCGCCCGGACCGAGGAGGCAACACGCGCTCCAGACGTCGCACACTGCCACCGAGAATCAGGGACGAACGCGGCAAGAAGAAAAAGCAAGGCGCGAACACGCGCGGCCAAGGAAAATAACCAGACCACAAAAGGAAACCAAGCAGCAGAGCGCTCGCAATATACGGTCACAGAAAAGAGAAATCGGAGAAAAAAGGCAAAGCGCGAACACGCGCAGGCAATGGACTGAACAGCAGAGCGCTCTTCATGGATACGGCCACATCAAAGGGAGCGTCGGAGACAGACGCGAACACGAAGATGGTAGAAACAACGCACACAGGTAAATATCAACCTTTAAATATCAAACAGACAGATCATCAGCATCAAATCGTATAAAAGGGAAAAAGCACTTAACTGGCTGCGGAGCAGCAAAGAAAGAGGATGTGGTATTCTCTAGTACTCCTTATATAGGGGTCTACTCTATGGTTGTCATGTGATACCCAGGAGTGTTTATGGGTATTGTAGTATTTGTTTGTTTTACTTTATCTAATTGGCTGCTGAGAATTTTCAGTAAAGAAAATGAGAAGCATATCTTGACATCAGTCCTGCCAAGTGTCACACATCTCGCGGTAAACTAACGCATTTTAAGTTATGTTCCCGCATTGCCGCATGTAAAACTATTGTCACGCAAGTCAGCTTACTTAAAAGCGGAGTGCATCACCGGTTTTCATGGTTCGTAGAGTCCGATATTTCGAATGGTTAAACTTTAAAGAAACACAAAGCAGGCAGCGCACAGCAGCCAATGCGAGTTCTGCTGTGCTTTGATGGTACCAGGCTGGTTCACCCTGATTGGACGGTGTTTTGCTTGTGTTACGTAACTTACGTAGGTAGGCTGACCTGACTACATCGCCCGGCACATGCGTGCAGCCGTATGGCCTGCCCACACAGGAAAGTTACATTTACTACTCAGCAGTCCGTGCAGCAATAGTGCTGCTAAAAGAATAAAGTTAATCAGTCAACTGCCTCGTGTTGAAAGACAGGGACCGAAAGGATTCAGTCGGATCATGCAGGATGTTAAGTTTCAAATCTCTGCTGCAGCCAGTGCGGGCCACCAGGAATTGCAACCGCCGGAGTTAAATTAAAGGACAGGGGAGTCCTCCTCAACACGTGCTGTCTTCCCATGCTGGGGGTGGGGCAGAAGCAGCAGTGTTCTCTGGAGGCTGTGTCCGGTCACAGTAAGATAGACAGCGTGCCACGCCATGCACTCACTCTTCAAATGTGGCAAGTATTTCACATTTGATTAATGATCAGTTTTTTAGATAAAAGTGTCAAAATTTAGTGCTATAATGTAGTGCTCCCATCACTTGTAAATCTTTGTCTAAAAAATGAGACATTCAAGTTTGAAATTATCGATCCTGTGTTGATTTATTACAATTTGTGCTAAAATGAGATTCTGGTTTAAACAAAGACCAATCGATAGTGGAGGTTCATTCTCGTAAAGGTTCAGAACATATATTCCCAGTTCGCACCTTCGCTTCCACTGTTACAGAGGCCAAAGGAGCTGTAATCAGCTACTAGTTATTTGAAACAGAGATAAGGTTGACTGAGATTCGAAGTTGTTCCGTTACGCAGATGTAAAAAAAATGTTGATTAGTAGAAGAGACACAGCATACATGGGGCAAAATAAGCTGCGAGGCAGTGTAGTATTCTTCCTAATTAATCCGGTCCGAAGAGGCAGAGTAATGCTTAACCGTGAATGATCTACACCTTGAAACATGTTGAAAATTCTGACCCTTGTCTGAAAAAAGCATGCTGTTCCATCAGAGCTAGATTTACAAATTCACAGTCTAATGCAGCTGTTTAGATGCAACGCAGTACTTTATGGTATACAGAGAGCAGCGTCAGAATCATCTAGGTCACTGTGCTAGCCTGCCCTCTCCACAGACTGCAGCTACAGTGTACAGGCCGAGCAGCGGAAGTTATTTCCCCAGCACTGACTCCATTGTTAAGTTAAAGAGAACGTGGGGTTTCTTTCTGGGGAGAGACAGATTTGTCCCGTGTAAGTTGACTCACCAGTAGCGCAGAGGGTTAATGTGCCTGCTGCAAAGAACATGCATATCACAGAACCTAATGCTAAAAGGGATTAGTTTGGGTAGAAATGTATTTTTATTAGCAAAGCCAACCCCAGCTAGTGGTATGTTTTAAATCATCAGTTTGTGCTCCTCCAGATCAAACATTTAAAATATACTGCACAGTTATACAATTGTTTTACTGTACGATCAGTTTGCAAGGTTACTAGGTGAGTACCATTCGATTTCAGCTGCTTCAACATCTTACAGTTTTTTGTTGCATCTATATATAAATATGCTTCCCTCATCTTCATAGCTTGATTTTGCTTGTGAGAAAGTGTCACTCATAGTCGTTGAATGTCACTCATAATTATACCAAAATTATGAAAATGTCACACATAGGTATTCTGAAACCCTGGCAGCTATGTGACATAGAATTTAGAATTTTTAGGGAACAGAGCGTACCAAGTGATATATTGTTGCGGATGTGCAAAACCGGCAATGTGGTTTACATTCGGAGATTCATACTTCTTAGTTATCAGACAAATTTGAATTCATGAACTTCAATGGAAAGTTATGTGTTTAACTTGATACCAGTTTAGAGCTACATCTCAGTAACATAGGGGCATATTATCAAGGGCCGGCGATAAATATTCAAAGCGCGCTTATAACAACGCGCATCGCCGAGGCGTGGATATCAAACGGTGATATCCTAGATGACAGGGCCTGTGGTCTTAGCCACAGAATCCACCCGCCATGTTAAGTATGCCTTAGTCAGGAATTTAACAGACGTTAAATTCCTGCGTTAAGGCATACTTAACGCGATTAAAATAATCGCTTCCCCGCATTGTAAATATTGCGAAGCTGCCTTCGCGATATTTACCCATGTTGTTTCCACAGACACGCCTACTTTGCATCTCATTATCGATGCGAAGTCAGGCGTGCTGGAAACGGGAGCAAAATCAGCAAAACACGCGATAGCGTGTCGCGATAGCGTGTCTTTGCTGATAAGGCGATATAATTATCGCCGCTTTTCGGCCGAAAACGGCCGCAAAAGCGGCGATAATTGTTTATCGCCGCCTTGTTAATATGCCCCATAGTATTCAGCGTGCAGATTACTTTTTCAGTCATGTTAAGCAGACTATCTATATTCGTGTGTACCAGCGTCTTAGTTTCCCAGTTATTTTAAGATGGCGTTCTATCTTGGAGGAGTTTGAACACGGACAACAGATTCAGTCCGTCGTCTATTCCCATAGCGCCCTGTCAGTTTAAAGCTTGGCGTTCGGCCGCCCGTGATCGTTTGCAACGTTTGGCGGCAAGAGCCTCACGGTGGTTAGACGTCTTCACAGCACTTCGGGGAGTTTATAGTACGGACTAGTTTACGTAATTTCAAGCTCGGGGTAATTTTGTTATCAGTATTCACGAGGGGGTTTTCTTTGCTTCTCTAGCGTACTTTACCACTGAAGGAAATCCAGCCGTGAGCGTCTGAGTATTTGGTTCCACATTCCGATTTGTTGGAATGGAGTCCACTCGTTTGCAGGTATTTTATCTTATGATGCAGTATTGTCTGGTAATATTCACAGTGGTAGTTCATTAAACGGTTGCTTGTTACTTTGATTTTTTGACAGGGTGTCTATTGTCTTGAACAGCACAGGATTGATAAGTTGTTGCTCGACGAGGAATTTCTGCATTACGTTTGTCGTACAAGCTTATAAAGGTAATTAGGCATTTATGAGATGTGATTTAGGCATCAGCTTAAGGATGTCCTAGTAATTTACCCATGCAGTAACTTTTGTGTTACAGCTCAGGTCGTGATAGTGTTCACATTTTCATTCAGGAAGGAACTTGACCATTTTTCTTTTGTAAGTTTTCTGTCAATTATTTTCACTGGGTGCTTCATTAAATCTTTGGGACAAGTCCAGGACTTCAGTTTTCCAATCATTCTCCGGCCTATGCAGATTATACTCCACGGTGGCGTGGTTTCTCGGTTGCTTTCTAGTTTTGCCTTAGGCTATTAATTGGATTCTTTATCACTTCCACCAATGCACATTTGTCTGTTGCCACTTCTCAGCACATTAGGAGCTTCATGATCCTCACTTCGCCTTCACTGTACATTGTTTATAATAAGACTTGCAGATATCTTGTTTACATCAGCTCATTCGTCCCCTGACCGGCTGGCAACACGGAGGTCTGATTCCTCCATTGCAGCAACTGCATACTTCGATCGCCACCCAGCGGCTCTGTGACGGAAATTACCCTTATTCAAATCCCAGTGACCGCCAGACACATATTTTCTGCTCTTGGCTCGCAGCACCCCTCCTCCCGATTAACACGCTGAGGCAACTAAATTACTTGGGGGCATATTATCAAGAACGGCGTTAAAAATTATCGCCGGTTTAGCGGCAGAAAACTGCCGCTAAAGCAGCGATAATGGGCTTGATAATATGCCCTGGAGAATACCAATAGAAGCCCATGTTCACACCAGAACATGGACTTCTATTGGAATTCTCAAGGGCATATTATCAAGCCCATTATCGCTGCTTTAGCGGCAGTTTTCTGCCGCTAAACCGGCGATAATTTTTAACGCCGTTCTTGATAATATGCCCCTCAGAGCTTACGCGTATTCCTGATGCCCTTACTACTTCACTACTACCTGACGCCTGAACCAACCATTGCCCAGTTAAGCACTACCTTAAACTAACGACCATTGTCCTGAAGATGACCTGAAATCAATCAGGTTGAAACGCCGTCGACTACCCAGCATAGAACTTGGGCGCTGTTGGGGTCAATTTATTTATCCTGAATTCTAAACATCAACTTTGTATATAATTCTTTGTATTTTTGACCACATTACTCTTTTGACCCTTGTCGCCGTTCACGCTGTTTTTTCACCCTTGTATCACTGCGCCGCTCACTATCACTAGCACGCCCAGTGCTCACTGTGTGTGTGTTATAGTCAGTGTAAATTAATTGTACTGTAGTGCTGTTATAACTACTTACAAATAATAACCAGTTCACTCTATCTTCCTCGTTGTGGTCTCCCTTTCTTTACGCCCCCCAGCCCCAGTGATTTATATCACTGTTTTTACTGTCCTGTTTTAACGTTTTAGGGGCATATTATCAAGAACGGCGTTAAAATTATCGCCGGTTTAGCGGCAGAAAAATATGCCCTGGAGAATTCCAATAGAACTCATGTTCACACCAGAACATGGACTTCTATTGGAATTCTCAAGGGCATATTATCAAGCCCATTATCGCCGCTTTAGCGGCAGTTTTCTGCTGCTAAACCGGCTATAATTTTTAACGCCGTTCTTGATAATATGCCCCTAAGTCTCCAGCACTCTGAAGCTACATAGGTCCCAAATAAAGGCCTATACCCACTGCTTAATGTGTAAAACATAAAATTCCAGGGCTAAAAGCAAAGCAACAACTGCCACGTTCTACTCTGCAGCCACGTAAGTCCCAAATAAAGGCCTACATCCAGTGCTTAATTTGTAAAACAAAGTGCTGGGGCTAAAAGCAAAACGATAAAAATGCCCAAAAGTACGTAAAAAACACGATGGGAAACTACACTCTAAATACTCCTTCCATTAAGTAAATTGTCTGCAAACTACTTGCTATCAAATAAACAAACTTGCCTATCAAAAACCAAACAAGCAGCAACTACCACATTTAACTTTTCAGCACTCTGGAGCCACATAACTCCCAAATAAAGGCCTACACCCAGTGCTTAATTTGTAAAGCATGAAGTGCTGGGGCTCAAAGAAAAACTTCCAAAATGCACCAAAACTCGTGAAAAATGAGAATACTTCTATAGCGACACAAGCACAATATAAATTCAGCTGAAAAGAAAACCCCTAAACCGGACCTGCCTATACAAAATAAAGCAAGCACCAAGTTCCACGCTGCAGTACAAGCAACCACATAAGTCCCAAATAAAGGCCTGCATCCAGTGCTTAATTTGTAAAACATGAAGTGCTGGGGCTAAAAGCAAAAAACATAAAGTGCCGGGGTTAAAAGCAAAGCAGCAACTCCCACGTTCTTCTCTGCAGCACTCTGCAGCCACATAAATCCAAAATAAAGGCCTACACCCAGTGCTTAATTTTCAAAGCATGAAGTGCCAGGGCTAAAAGCTAAATTTTAAAAATCCCCAAAACACATAAAATACACAATGACAAAGTAGACTCTAAATACTTATTCCCTTGAATAAATTGTCTTCAAACTATTTGCAATTAAATAACCACACTTGCATATTAAAAATCAAACAAGCAGAAACTACCACGTTTAACTTTCCAGTACTCTGCAGCCACATGTCCCAAATAAAGGCCTACACCCAGTGCTTAGTTTATAAAATATGAAGTTCCCGTGCTAAAAGCTAAAACTTTCAAAAATGCCCAAAAACACATAAAAATTGCGATAACACTTCTATAGCGACACAAATACAATAAATGTACATTCAGCTGAAAAGAAAACCCCTAAACCGGACCTGCCTATCCAAATCAAACAAGCACCAAGTTCCACGCTGCAGTACTATCAGCAATTGCCACGTTCTACTCTGCAGCACTCTTCAGCCACATAGGTCCCAAATAAAGGCCTATACCCAGTGCTTAATTTGTAAAACTTGAAGTGCCAGAGCTAAAAGCTAAATTTTAAAAATGCCTAAAACCACGTTAAAAACATGTCAAAGTAGAGTCTAAATACTCATTCCCTTAAATGATTTGTCTTCAAACTATTTGCAATTAAATAACCACACTTACATATTAGAAATCAAACAAGCAGCAACTACCACGTTTAACTTTCCAGTACTCTGCAGCCACATAAGTCCCAAATAAAGGCCTACACCCAGTGCTTAATTTATAAAATATGAAGTTCCGGTGTTAAAGCTAAAACTTGCCCCAAAACACATCAAAAATGCGATAACACTTCTATAGCGACACAAACACAATAAATGTAAATTTAGCTGAAAAGAAAACCCCTAAACCAGACCTGCCTAACCAAAATCAAACCATCACCAAGTTCCACACTGCAGTAGAAGCAGCAACTGCCACGTTCTAATTTCCAGCACTCTGCAGCCACATATGTCCCAAATAAAGGCCTACATCCAGTACTTAATTTGTAAAGCATGAAGTGCCGGGGCTAAAAGCAAAATTTTATAAATGCCTAAAACCACGTTAAAAACGCGATGTCAAAGTAGAGTCTAAATACTCATTCCCTTAAATGATTTGTCTTCAAACTAATCGCAATTAAATAACCAGACTTGCATATGAAAATTCAAACAAGCAGCAAATGCCACGTTTTACTCTCCGCTAACTTTGTATGCGGCAGCCCCGTGAGGAGACAAATCATTGTTAAACTCGTGTGGAGTCTCATTATAAATCGCGTGAACTCTGGGAAGACGTGTCCAATAGACTGTTGTCTCCCATGACAAAGTGGAGAGACTACATCTGTCTTTCCCCAGGATTTAGATTCACTAAAAGCTCTTTTCCATTTTTTGACTAAGAGAGGAGCCTATTCATAAGGCCCCGTCCTCAACTTTATCACTCATCCAACATTGGGTTGATACAACTATCGAATAATTATTTGAGGGACTTGTTTTATAAACCTGTATATGTCCTGAAGATGGTATGATGGACGTTATTGCCACGACAGACCGAAACGTCGACTCTTGCAACTATTTCCCTAACAACTAAGGCGTCTGAGGAATTGCTTTCTAATTTAGTTTCTTTTTCCTCCGAGTATTTCCTTGGAATAGATGATCACACTTATGATTTGTAGGTTCCTTCTTGTATCCTCTATCATAGTGTTTTATAGTTTTTGAATGTACCCCTTGCATTTTTTGTATCACATTAAAATTGTATATTTATGAAAGATATACCCGTGTTTTTCACATTTTTCGAATTGTTTTTCGAACTGTTTTTCTAAATTGTGTTTTTAAAATTTCATTTGTTGGATATTAATTTGATGTACACTTGCATTGATGTGTAGACTTTTGCAAAGTTAAGCCACCAATTGGGACTTGACCAATAGATAATAAGTCTATAAGAAATTGAACTAAGTTTAGCAAACAAAATCCCTTGTAGGTACCTTTATGTAAACAATTGTTTATTTGCCCTAAACCTCCAAGGGTATATTGGATTTCCCACTGTTCTATTACAACGTTTTACTCTCCAGCACTCTGTAGTCACACAGTTCCTAAATAAAAGCCTGCACACAGTGCTTAATTTAAAGTTAAACTTAATTTTTAACTTAAACATAAAATGCCAGGGCTAAAAGCAAAACTTTAAAAATGTCCAAAAACATGTCATTAATGGCACTGTAAAATAAATGAATCTTTTACTTAATTAACTTGCATTGTTATAACCACATTTCTTACAATACAAGTACTAGATCTGAAAAATTATACACATTGCATTTAACGCTTCAATAAGTAGAGATCACAACACATTACACGCATTAAATACTGCGCTACCATTACTTGTAAAACAAGTCATACAAAGGGCAAAGCAAACCAAATAAAATACAAAAGTACATGTTCTGTAACATTAGGTACATTACATTACGCATTATTTCAAAAACGCACACAAATAAACCAAATGATATGCAATTTATTTAATAAAAAACAGCACACACTTTCTGGAACATTATGCACCTAAGATTAAGCAATCACACTAGTTCCAAAACACCTCAAACGAAAAGCAAAGCACATATACACACACGTTCTGGAACATTACACTGTTTACATTAAGCGATAGCATTAGTTTAAAAACACCTCAGACCAGAGGCACAACTACAGCCAAATTTCAAGGGGGCGGGGGATGAAATAATAAACATTTTGTGGCAGGGGGCTAATTCTTACAGCAATAGGCAGGGTCGAGATGCAAAGGCTCGATAGCAAGTAAATGGTCTTTTGCACCTGTGAAGTACTCCGGTACAGCTGCAAGAAGTCAGACGCCAAACCAGCAGCCCACAGCAGCTGTGTGTGTGCCCAGGAAGATGTCTCAGCCCAGGCTCACACACACAACGGAGGGGGCTAAAGCTCTTTAACCCCTATGGGCGTTGCATCAGTGGCAGTTTCTCTTTGAGGGCGTCGGGGCTTCGCCCCAGTTACATTTAACACTAAGTGCTCAGATTTTATTTTATGAAAAATGCTCCTTTATTGTGTAGTCTACTCTTATAAATATACTGCTAGTGCTAGTAGAAGAACACGGGGTACAGTCTGCCTCACTCACCACACCAATACCGCCGCAGCGCCGCTGTTGGGCGTCACGTGATTGTTCCCCGGGCGGCCGGGCCCAAAGAAGCCTACGTGTTTGCCGGGCTGACAACCACACAGCCGTGAAGGCTGTGATGTCATCAGCTCGGAAAAGACCTAGCTGCAAGGCGCAGTCTCCACCACCTGATGGCGTGGAGGTAAAGTTAGCCCCGGGTGTTTTTAAATACAAGCCGGGGATCGCTAACTCTCCACGTCAATCAGAGAGTGTAGGAGAGCTTGTCACGGTGTCACCCCACCCCTTTCCCAACTCGTTACATGGCCTGGTAGGATCCACCCTGTGATGAGTTGGGAAAGGGTGGGGCTGTGGCAGGCTGGAACGGAAGCCAAGGAATCGAGTCTGCGCAGAGTCCATCTCAGACTGCTTCCCGCGTGCGTAAGTCTGCAGTGGTAGTTTGAGTGGCAGCCATTTTACTGCGTCACTCGAGACAGACTGCATTTTAGAGCCGAGGAGGCAGTCTGTCCTGTCTGAATCATCGTGCCGGCAGCAGCTAGTCCATGTGGTTGCTTGCCGCTGTCACAGCACTGCAGGCTGCCAGGTTGCTGTCCGGAGTACGGCAGTAGGAAGGACCGGACTGACCAGTTGTGAACTCTGGCAGTTCACCAGGTAAGGCCCAGGCGGGCAGTTTTTAACTTATAGGCCCGGTTAGGGCCTTGTCATGGCATGGATGCCTGGATGTTGAGGTGGGGAGAGGGGGCAGACACACAGTGCAGTTTAAGCGTTTGCGCCATATAGGCTGTTGCATTCTTTGGTGTAAGAAAATAAAAGTGAACTCGGATCGAGGAAAGGGCAGGAAACGCTTTATGAGCAAATGGTACATGTAAGCAGGAGGACAGCGTCGTTGGAAGTTGTTACACTAAGGAGTGGCTTCTTGCACAACGATGTGGCCACGCGCATGAAGGCTCCTTGGCATGTATACCGGGGAAGGGGTGGGCATGCATATGGAGTGCGAGGCCTGGCACACCTAAGACAGATGAGATGAATGCGGAACGGGGCTTGCACCGGCGAGGGAGTCTGTCTGCAGTGCACAGGGAACACTGCCTCCAGTGTGGCTAGTTGTGCACTCTTGCGACATAGGCCGGTGGTAGGAGGTACTTGTGTAATGGGTGCACTTTGTTATCTGCGCGCGACGGCACTGCCTGGTGCCAGAGTTCTTCCTGGTGTGGGGGAAACTGGCAGCATGCTATGTTATTGGCATTTGGATAGCGCAGCGTTTCCATCAGTATGACAATCGCAGCACTTTCGGTAGTCTTGTCGTGTAGCTACTATAGTACCCCTGCAGGACCTGCACGTTTGGATAACATATACTGCGGGCTTGGTGGCAGACTAGCTCTGAGCACCCCCACTGTATATATTAGCCTGGTTTTGCATTAGCTAGCTCGCAGTGCCACTAGTGTCTCCTCTTATCAGGGAGAGATTAGTTTCTGGCAACCTTAGATCATGACAACCCTGATCCCTCAATCGTGGAAACAATATACTACTTTTCGCTCAGTCACTCGTGCTTACATATTCGGTTTGTCTCAGAGAGTTGCACAGAATAAACAGTCGGGCGTTTCAATAAGTATTTATTGAACAGTTGTAATTCTAGTGTAAAATATATGTGCTGCAGAAACCAGCAGGCAATAGCTGAGATATATTATTAGCAGTACGATAAAAGCAAAGGGATAGAACAGTTCTACCATATTGCAATAGTCATGGATACATACATGAATATAAAAGCATTATGCAAAGTGTGCGTACTCCTACGATGCCTACCTAGATATACTTATGTGTACCTAACATATGTGTGTAGGTCTTAGAAGCTAAGAGCCAAGAATCCTCCTAGGATTTAGTCGAACCCCCATACCTGAATAGAGAGAGTGTGGGACCCCGTCCTGGTCTCGAGTTGGACACCCCGTCCGGGTTGTGTCAGACCACTGTCAGCTTGAGTGACTGCATGCAGGAGCCTCAGCGTCTCTGGTCAGTGTGTCAGCATGGAAGTCTCGGTTCCCTCTCCCTTACCGGGGCAAGATGTGGTATATTTATACCCTGGAGACTCTCATCCCTTTGTGTGGTTTTCATTGGGCCTGGTCAGTCTTGAGGAAGACGTCAGGGGTGAACTTTGTACAGACCTATTATGCGGGTGGTATATTGCTAGAGAACCATGCATAATTAATGAGTACAGTGTGGGCCTGTGTTTGGGAAAAACCATGCTGGATTCAAAACCACAGGATAGATAACGTTCAGCCCTCAGAGCACGTTGTGTACTAGTGGGACTAATGTAGGTGAAAGATCATGCCTATATAAGGAATCATGACTGTTAGAAATGGGGGTCTCTAGTTGGCAATGGCTGGCCACTGTCCAAGTAGGGACCCTTCTTCCTAAGACAGAGTGAGAGGGCTACCCTCCTTGATACCCCCGCTCAACCCTGTGGTAACGTAGCACGAGCAGGTAGGCTTATCTCAGAGGCAGTGTGTGAAGCATTTATGACCATACACAGTAACACAGTGAGGAACACTACAAAGGGACACCACACAAGTAGTTATAAAAAAATAGGTATCTTTATATAGAAGTAGACTTATCACAAGACCAATAACTGTAAAAGCCACAATACTGTCAAAAATAGGATTACTGTTGAAGGACTGTCAAAAATAGTTCAAAGGTTGCAGAAATAAGGTTCAAATTCAAAGCAGTGGTCTCTGCGACCCTTTCTCTCACAAAGTACCTGAATTCAGTAGCAAAACCAACAAAATGTTGCAAAGAAGTGGTAGCGATGATTTTCCTCGCGCGAGGCCGGCGATGCGTTAAATCCTTGCCGCAAGGGAGGATGATGCGCCGATCTGCTGATGCGTGCGGAGACGATGCGACCAACTTCTGCACGCTAGGCCGCCGATGCGATGACTTTCTTGCCGCGAGGGAGAAGTCGATGCGACGATCCTGTTGCGTTGTGCGATTGTGTTGCGATGCAAAGAGATGACGCTCCGCGAGGGAGCGACGAAGTGCGATGCGATCAAAATGGCGGACGCATGGCGTCCGCAATGCGATGTCTTGAAGCGATGATTTCTTTAGGGGTTGCGAGCGCGCGGCGACAGCAGCCCGATGATTTTTCCAGCGCGTCTCGGCTGCAGCAGCTCGCAAAGGGGCGTTAGCGATGGTTTCGTGTTGCGAGCACTCAGCGGCAGCAGCGCGATGATTTTTCCAGCGCTCTCGACTGCAGCGGCTCGCAAATGTGCGTTAGCGACGATTTCCAGCACTCTTTTCTCTGAAGCAAACTAGAGGCCCTGGAACTCACAGGAGCCTCATCAGCAGATAGCAATCCTCGCAGGGAGGAAGCAGGAGGTTGGTGGTGGAGTCTGATGTGCCTGAGACTCCAGCAGGAGGCTAGCTCTTTTCCTAGCCCTTGGGTAATTGCTGTAACAAAAATAAGTCTCTCAAAAGTCCTTTTCCCTCTTCCTCAAGTCCAATGGTAACTCCTGCAGGCCAGTCCAAGAAACAGCGCACAAGGACAATCACCTCCTGCAGATTCCTTCAGTTACACGGACAGAGGTTCCTCTTCAGATCCAGGGACAATACAAATTGTAGGGGTTTGGGCACAGATATTTATACCCCAAAAGTCTTTGTTCTCAGAAGCTACAAGTCACTGAACCCAGCCAGAACCAGTTCTGCTCAGTCCTGGAGCACTTTGTTTACCAGGCTGCATCCTTCCTTTCAGAAAGAGGGGGTCTGCTATCAGACACACAGTAGGAGGTGGAGCCAGCATTCACCTTGCCAGGCACAGCCATATTCAGGTCAAGGAGCCACCCCTCCCCATACTCTAAATGCAGATCTCTCTATTCAACCCAGGTCTGACTCAGCCTGCCCTGTCCCTCCAAAACCAGACAGCCAATACACATAACAGCAGAGCACACTGGAAGGCTTAGGCAAGAAAATACCTACTTTCTAAAAGTGGTATTTTCAAACACAGAATATAAAAATAAACTTCACTAAAAGATGTATTTTAATATTCTGAGCTCAGGCATACTAAAGTCGTTTTTCTACCATGTTCCTGGGGTCAGTTAGGACTATAGGATGTAATAGTCAAACTGCCCATTCTAGCCTATGGGGAACAGGTAGCCTTACAGTAGTGAAAAACGAAATTGGGTGTAATTCACTACCAGGACATGCTACACACACCAAGGCATGTCATACCTTACACATACAATGCACCCTACCATAGGGGTGACTTACATGATGCCAAGGGAAGGTTCAGGGGCTGGGAAGTGGGTGCACTTCACAGCCAAGATAAGATGGCAGTTCTGGACTGCACACAGACTCTGCAGTGGCAGGTCTTAGACGCACTTTACAAGCTGCTTCTGTGGGTGGCGCAAACCAGCGCTGCAGGCCCACCAGCAGCATTTGGTTTACCAACCCTGGGCACACACAGGCCACACTACTAGGGACTGACAGGTAAACCAAATAAGCCAATCATGGATATATCAATTCACATGTCATATTTACAAAGGGAGAGCATATGCACTTTAGCACTGAACAGCAGTGGTAAAGTGCCCAGAGTCCTAAAACCAACAAAAACAGGTCAGCAAAAATACAGGAGGCAGGCAAAAAGTTTAGGGGTGACCCTGCAAAAAGGGCCATTTCCAACACAACCCCTGTCAGCCAAAACGCAGGGTAGACCAATCACTACCCTGATGGGATTCCCTGCTTTGGGCGATAAAACACGGAACTGGTCCGCAACTGCAGGGGCATATTCCAGGTCTACGCCAATCTGAACCCTGGTGGATCCCTCTGTCCACACTCTCAGGGCCCACCAAGACAACCCATGGGGAACTCTTCCCCTCACCTGTGGACACCACCCGGGCAGCACCTAATCTTAACTGGCCCCCAGGTGTGTCCCAACAGATAGACAACAAGCCACAGTAGCCACTGACAGTAGTCAGGGATGAGACGCAGGCCTTATACCTCTCAGGGCTCTCAAACCTTTGTGGCATCAGAGAGTGGGGGGCAGTAACCCCAGGTGCCTGGCACCTTTTGTCCACTCTCCTGTCAGGTCAGGCAAGGCACCCTGACACTGACCCACCAGCCCTGGGCCTGTACCCAACGGCTGGGCCAGAGACTGGGGTGGGCTCTCCCACACCCGGTCCTTCTCTTTGGGGCTCGGTACCCTCCCACCTGGAGCGATACCCCCTTCCAGAATTGTCAGGGCACCTGTGGCAGGTGTCCTGCACAACTCACCCACCAGTTAAGGGGTTCTATCCTGCAACTGCAACTTAGACTGGGCGGAGGTCAGGGGTGAGGCTGCCCTCTCCCCGCCCCCTTTACTGGGGCCTGGCACCCTCCCACCTGGAGAGGTGCCCCCATAACACAAACTGGGAGGGGCACCGTTAGCAGTTGCCCCTTCCTCCAGGTCAGGGGGGGACACCCTGAACCTGGCCCCCTAACCTAGGGTCTGTACCCTTAGGCTGGACCTGTGCCCGGCAACCCAGGACTTCTGGGGGAGTACACCAATTCCCCCCAAGGAAAGCACACTCCTCTAGAGTTGTGCGACAGTCTGCCTGGCACACCAGGACTTCCTGGGAAGCACACAGGCCCCCTCAAGGAAAACACACCCCTCCACCAGTTCAGGGCCTGGACCCTGCAACTGATCTACCAACCTGAAAAACCCTCAGGTTGCACAGGGGTCAGGGGCGAGGACTCCCTCCCTCTGCACCCCCTTCCAGCATACTGCACCCTCCCACCTGGAGTGGTGCTCTTAGAAACAAAAATGGTCGGGACACTGCTTACAGTTGTCCCTCCCTCCAGGTCAGACAACACCTGGACCTGACTTACCAACCCCTGCGGTTGAACACCTGCCTGGCCAACCAGGACTTCCTGAGGGTGACACATACCTAGGGTGTCGTGTGACAGTCTGCCTGGCACAGAGCTCACGACCTCCTGTCCCTCGGACAGTGCGTGAAGATGCCCCAGGACAGAAGTGGCGTCACCATGGCCAATCCTATGAGGCTCAGCCCTTCTGGCCGGCCCTTGACCCACTGGTTCTTCCACTGGGGACTCTTTCCCCCCCTCACCCCTCACTCTGGCCTTCTGCACCCTCCCAACTGGAGCGGCACTGCCAGATACTAGAACTGCTGGAGGTCTGATTACAGGCACTCCCAGCTCACCTAACACGGGGAGACCCCCCCACAACGGACGGTCCATCCGGACAGACTAGGCTCCCTACCTGGTGTTCCCTCATGGAACCATCCAGTCCTGGAGACTGAGGTGGGGGCACTTCGGGACCTATCCCAGTCTCACTCCTGCTCCCATGAGACAGGATGTGAGGCCCTACAACCTCCTCACAACAAGGGGACCGATCTGTATCACTCCGAACCTCTCCCACCACTCTGGGTTGGAAGACATCTGAACCACTCCTCTTAGGGTCATTCCCCAATACCTCTACAGAGCCTCTGGTACTCACCCAGAGGTCTGCCTCCTGCGCAAGTTCCATAGGATCAGAGAACTCGCACTCTAACACATGTTGGTTTAGCTCTGGAAAATAGGAACTCACAATATGCTCTCCCACAATTGGATTACACAGTTCCACGCAGGTGCTAACCTTCACCTCACAATCCCGTGTCTCACACACGTACCCCACACCACTCTCTTGAAATGGGCGAGACATTAACTGTCTCTATCACTCAACCCACACTCTTCTGGGCGGTCCTCACACTCATACACCAGGACTTCAACCACGGGGGGAACCCCTCTCCCTGCACCTCTCATCCAGAGTCGGTAGAGTGTCCCTCCCTTCACTAGGACTATGGGCCCCTGCGCTAGTTCCCCAATCCACCTCGGGGACACTGCACATTAATGGAGCTACCTCATATCCTTGAATCCCCTGGTGTAGATCAACCCCCTCCTTCAAGTCAGGTGCCACATCTCTGGGGGGGTGTACTACACTGTCATCACTATATATCTCAATTTTGCTGCCACCACTGGACCCCACCCTCTTTGGGGAATCCAGACAATTAAAACTGCGCTCCAGGGGTAACCTACCCTCTTGAGCTAACTTCTCTTTTTCTGCTATCTGCGCTAGGTGCGCCTCCAGCTGGGCAATCTCTACTTGGAGCCTCTCTAATTTCAGCTGGTTCTCCCTCTCCCTCTGTCTGTCCAACTCCTCTGGGGACCATGAAGGGGATTGGGCACTACCCTGTGTACTATACCCAGCAAGGGACTCCCTACCTATGGGACCTTCCCGCCTGTCCACCAACTCCTCTGGGGACCATGAGGGGAATCTGGCACTACCATAGGCACTAGACTCATCAAGGAACTCCCCACCTATGAGATATCCCATAACACTTTCTTCCTCTTCTTCAGACTCTCCAGAGCCACCCTCAGACCGACTACCCTCTTGGTAGGTGTACTGGGACTCCAAGAATCTCCATCTGTCTTGTTGCCAAAGTCTCAGGGATGTCTGCAGGGATAGCTGAGTCTCCTTCCTACTCACTGCTAAGCCCCTCTCCTCACAGAACATCCTTAGCTCCTCTAGACTGTAGGTCAACAGATCATCTATATAAAAGGTAGGTCTCATTTCAGCAAGACCCATTGTAGCAATAACTGGCAATATCAATCAAAAAATAGGCTTGCCCGTTGTAACAATCACGGGCAATATCAATAAAAAAAAAAAAAAAATAGAATCCAAAAACCCCTCAAAATGTATGCGGTACGTTATGGTCTGTACTCACTAGTAGTGTACACTATAATTACTGTATGCGATCATAAATGCAAGTCCAGATCCTCACCGCTGCCCACCAATGTTAGAAATGGGGGTCTCTAGTTGGCAATGGCTGGCCACTGTCCAAGTAGGGACCCTTCTTCCTAAGTCAGAGTGAGAGGGCTACCCTCCTTGATACCCCCGCTCAACCCTGTGGTAACGTAGCACGAGCAGGTAGGCTTATCTCAGAGGCAGTGTGTGAAGCATTTATGACCATACACAGTAACACAGTGAGGAACACTACAAAGGGACACCACACAAGTAGTTATAAAAAAATAGGTATCTTTATATATAAGTAGACTTATCACAAGACCAATAACTGTAAAAGCCACAATACTGTCAAAAATAGGATTACTGTTGGACTGTCAAAAATAGTTCAAAGGTTGCAGAAATAAGGTTCAAATTCAAAGCAGTAGTCTCTGCGACCCTTTCTCTCACAAAGTACCTGAATTCAGTAGCAAAACCAACAAAATGTCGCAAAGAAGTGGTAGCGATGATTTTCCTCACGCGAGGCCGGTGATGCGTTAAATCCTTGCCGCAAGGGAGGATGATGCGGCGATCTGCTGATGCGTGCGGAGACGATGCGACCAACTTCTGCACGCTAGGCCGCCGATGCGATGACTTTCTTGCCGCGAGGGAGAAGTCGATGCGACGATCCTGTTGCGTTGTGTGATTGTGTTGCGATGCGAAGAGATGACGCTCCGCGAGGGAGCGATGAAATCCGGTGCGATGCGATCAAAATGGCGGACGCAATGCGATGTCTTGAAGAGATGATTTCTTTAGGGGTTGCGAGCGCGCGGCGACAGCAGGGCGATGATTTTTCCAGCGCGTCTCGGTTGCAGCGGGTCGCAAAGGGGCGTTAGCGATGGTTTCGTGTTGCGAGCACTCAGCGGCAGCAGCGCGATGATTTTTCCAGCGCTCTCGACTGCAGCGGCTCGCAAACGTGCGTTAGCGACGATTTCCAGCACTCTTTTCTCTGAAGCAAACTAGAGGCCCTGGAACTCACAGGAGCCTCATCAGCAGATAGCAATCCTCGCAGGGAGGAAGCAGGAGGTTGGTGGTGGAGTCTGATGTGCCTGAGACTCCAGCAGGAGGCTAGCTCTTTTCCTAGCCCTTGGGTAATTGCTGTAACAAAAATAAAAGTCTCTCAAAAGTCCTTTTCCCTCTTCCTCAAGTCCAATGGTAACTCCTGCAGGCCAGTCCAAGAAACAGCACACAAGGACAGTCACCTCCTGCAGATTCCTTCAGTTTCACGGACAGAGGTTCCTCTTCAGATCCAGGGGCAATACAAATTGTAGGGGTTTGGGCACAGATATTTATACCCCAAAAGTCTTTGTTCTCAGAAGCTACAAGTCACTGAACCCAGCCAGAACCAGTTCTGCTCAGTCCTGGAGCACTTTGTTTACCAGGCTGCATCCTTCCTTTCAGAAAGAGGGGGTCTGCTATCAGACACACAGTAGGAGGTGGAGCCAGCATTCACCTTGCCAGGCACAGCCCTATTCAGGTCAAGGAGCCACCCCTCCCCATACTCTAAATGCAGATCTCTCTATTCAACCCAGGTCTGACTCAGCCTGCCCTGTCCCTCCAAAACCAGACAGCCAATACACCTAACAGCAGAGCACACTGGAAGGCTTAGGCAAGAAAATACCTACTTTCTAAAAGTGGTATTTTCAAACACAGAATATAAAAATAAACTTCACTAAAAGATGTATTTTAATATTCTGAGCTCAGGCATACTAAATTCGTTTTTCTACCATGTTCCTGGGGTCAGTTAGGACTATAGGATGTAATAGTCAAACTGCCCATTCTAGCCTATGGGGAACAGGTAGCCTTACAGTAGTGAAAAACGAAATTGGGTGTAATTCACTACCAGGACATGCTACACACACCAAGGCATGTCCTACCTTACACATACAATGCACCCTACCATAGGGGTGACTTACATGATGCCAAGGGAAGGTTCAGGGGCTGGGAAGTGGGTGCACTTCACAGCCAAGATGGCAGTTCTGGACTGCACACAGACTCTGCAGTGGCAGGTCTGAGACACACTTTACAAGCTGCTTCTGTGGGTGGCGCAAACCAGCGCTGCAGGCCCACCAGCAGCATTTGGTTTACCAACCCTGGGCACACACAGGCCACACTACTAGGGACTGACAGGTAAACCAAATAAGCCAATCATGGATATATCAATTCACATGTCATATTTACAAAGGGAGAGCATATGCACTTTAGCACTGAACAGCAGTGGTAAAGTGCCCAGAGTCCTAAAACCAACAAAAACAGGTCAGCAAAAATACAGGAGGCAGGCAAAAAGTTTAGGGGTGACCCTGCAAAAAGGGCCATTTCCAACAATGACTATAATAGGACATGTACAGTTATGACCATAATTGGGCATATGCGACTATGACCATAATAGGGCAAGTACGAATATGACCATATTAGGGTAAATATGAATACGTCCATTTTAGGGCATGTACGAACGGGTCTACATTAGGGCCTCTATACGGGACATAACACCCACTCCTCTTCCGAAAAGGATAATGACCATACTTAAAATCAGGACAATTTAAAAAACATTTTTTAAAAGCAAGTAAAAACATGGTTCTAAAAAATCGTTAAAATTTGAAGTGTTAATAAATGTTTGTTTTTTAAATGTTGAAATTCAGCTTTTTCTAGTTGCCACTTAAAGTCAATAGCGTCTCTCTATAGAAGTTATATCACCATAAGCAGGAGAAGGCCATGCTTTTCTCAAGCGAAAGTGTCAATGTAGAATTTTTTTTCCAAATTTAGATCGTTTATTTTGAAACGAGTGAAGAAGCCGAATTATTTCCCAGGACACGATGAGCCAATTCAAGATTACACGTCCTGGCTGGGAAACTCAATATTATCGGTGTTAGCTGCTGTAAATGACAAATCCAACACCTCACAGAGAACGTCAAACGCAGAGAGATGGAATGTAGCACTGCCAACAGTCGGTGCTGCGGCAGCTTGTGCGGCAGTTGCAACCTGGGTGCCTGTGTCAAAGTCGCCTAACCCAGCAGGAGCGAACGGCACCTGTGGATTCTCCGGGAATGCATTCATCAGAATCTGAAGCCGCTGTGGACAACGCAGAACGTGGGCCTTTATGGGGTCCAGCATTGCATCTGTGTCCGGAGGCGCATCTGATGGATATGTCAGACAAAGATACAACGCGCATTCCTCTCCGCAGAACAGGCATCGAAGCACAGGTAAGATGCAATCTACCCAGACTGGTCTAAATGAAAGAAACCAGGAGGCATTGAGTTCTTGCAGGCAAGAAATGCCCAGAAGTTGTACCATGCGTTCACGGTATTTCCGCTCCTGGAGCATGTTCGACATTCCCTCGGGAATTGGGCCATCCATTGCGTAGCAGCAATATTACAATCAGGATTCCTGCGATTAGGTAAATATAAAAAAATATTTCTCTTGGACATGCACAGAAATACACCTTCAACCCGGTGTGCAATTAACCAAATTCACAACCAGGTGTACACTGCTATATCACACATACAAATTCCTCCATAAAAACCATCAAGTTGAACCCAAAAAACAACCATATATCACATAAAGATAAAACACTCAAATGTATAACAAATTCAAGGTTTATTAAAAATGAGTTAAAATCACATTAAAAATTATACGACAATGACCAAAAATTATACGACCATAATAAAAAACATAAATTCACACATTAAAAAACATGAGACACCATGAGAGACAGAAATAACCTTTTTGATGAAATTACGTGTTTCACATATATTTTTCTGTCTCATGATGTCTCATGTTTTTTAATGTGTGAATTTATGTTTTTATTATTGTCGTATCATTTTTGGTCATTGTCGTGTAATTTTTAATGTGATTTTAACTCATTTTTAATAAACCTTGAATTTGTTATACATTTGAGTGTTTTATCTTTATGTGATATATGGTTGTTTTTGGGTTCAACTTGATGGTTTTTATGGAGGAATTTGTATGTGTGATATAGCAGTGTACACCTGGTTGTGAATTTGGTTGATTGCACACCGGGTTGAAGGTGTATTTCTGTGCATGTCCAAGAAAATATTTTTATATTTACCAGTGGTACCCTGTCTCTTGGTCAGTGGGGTCGCTCCCTATTTTTCTAATATTCCTGCACAACCTCCTGGTTGGGGAGAACTAATCTTCTTCGGAAGGTCTTTATCTATATATCTTTATTAATATAGACAGGTTCCTCTACTTCATCAATAATATGGAGTCGTTAAAAACGTTTGGATTTAGTGAGGAACAATACAATAAGATAATGAATACAAAAAATGGCAATAAGGTCACTGTTATCTCGAGTAATAATGATAGATGGGGGAAAATATATAATTTGAGGAAGAAATTAATTAGAACGGAAATGCACGCTGAGTTTCTAGTTGAGTATGTGAAAGCTGGTGTCATTCCAGTTGGGTTACAAATTAAGAATGAACCCGGGTTATTTATTGAACATAGGAAATTCCTAGAAACATGGTCGTATATCGCCAATAGGTGTAGCAGGGATTGGTTACTTCTTATTATTGAAACAGCTCAAGAAGTAATCATTTTAGAGAAGCAAGAAATAGAACAATTACTATTAGAACTTCAAAATAATTCTGCTGTCGATGAAGCCAAGAAAAAACTAGAAGAAATAGATACTGAAATTAATGGATATAGAGATTACCTGATTAACAAAAAAACAAAAAATTGAGGAAAGATATTGAAAAATACAGTGTAGAGGCCAACTATCCATATCTAGAAAAGGATTATTACCAACAAAGAAGAGAGCAAAATTGGGATAGATCTTACCAACAGAGACCCATATACCAGAGGGGGTAGAAACCGTATCACTTTTTCTGAATCCTCAGGATCAGGAACTGATGAAGATACCAACAATAGGAGTGGCCTAGGTGGCCATCACTCTAATGAAGTATATGGAGGAGGCGCATCAATGTCCAATTTGTCTTCTTCTTCCTCTGGTCCTTCCTCTTCCTCTTTTTTAGATCAAAGCCCGAGGAGAGGACAGAGAACCAATCGGGGATTTGGGAGAGGTCAATATGTGAGGCATCAACCTCAGGAGGAATATCTCGAAACAAGGAATCGACGATATTGGAGGTAGTCGCAGATAGATCCCCCCTTATTAACTTATCTACACGTCTTTTGACTCAGACAGAATTGGAAGTACTAGCTAAAGGTTTTACATTCGCACCCTCCACACAAGCCAATAAATTTCTTTTGGAGAAAGACCTTGTCTTTTTTTCGTAAGATCAGACTCACTAGATTTTTTGAAAACAGGGAGTATAGTGAAGAAATAAATATCTCAGGACTTAAACCAAAATCTACCTTTACTTCACACAATAGTCAGGTTGATAGGAAGATTGAGGTATTTGAACAAGTTGTAGAGACAAAAATACGTAAAATCTGGGAACATCAGTCTCCCATTACCCATAACATTAGTAAACAACATAGAGATGCTATTTCTAACCTTAAAAATGACTTAAATATAACGATCAAGCCAGCCGATAAGGGGGGTGGGTTTGTTGTATTTAACACAACAGATTATGAGAGCAGGGTTATGGAACTCCTCAGTGTAGAGGCTCATTATCAAAGGGTCCCAATGAATAAATGGCACCTATTGAATAGGGAGATTAAGACACTCCTCTCATTAGCAAAAGAAAATAATTGGATATCGGATAAAGAGTTTAAGTTCCTGTGTAATGATAGAGCCATTATCCCTGCGATATATGGCTTACCAAAGATTCATAAGGATATTAGAAATCCACCCCTTAGACCGATTGTGAGTTGTATCAACTCTCCACTTGAACCACTAAGTAAGTATGTGGATAGATTTTTAAAACCACTAGTTCAGAAACAAAAGTCTTATATTAAGGATTCTGCCCATATGATTACTATCATTGAAGGATGTGAGTTTAATAGCAACACCCAACTTCTGGTTACATTAGATATAGAGGCACTATACACCAACATACCCCAGGATGCCACCCTCAGAGTCATCAGTGGCATCCTGGGTCCTGCAGCATACAGAGGTGCGAATGCCGAATTTATTCTGGCATGTGCCAAGTTGGTTTTGAAACACAATATGTTTCTCTTTAAGGAGGATCTCTACCTTCAATGTAAAGGGACCAGCATGGGGGCCACATGTTCCCCTAGTCTGGCATGCCTCTATGTGGGACAATTTGAGGAGACCCATGTTTTTAATGAATCTGCTCCATATTTTGAGAATGTAGTGAAGTGGAGCAGATTTATTGATGACATTTTATTTATCTGGGAAGGTACAGTTGACCACCTGGAGGAATTTTTAGAGTGGTTAAACTTGGGGGATGTCAACCTTAAGTTTACATCAGAATATAGCAACCAGAGTGTGAATTTTCTTGATTTAAAGATCAAAGAAATTGGTGGTAAATTGGAGGTCGAATTATTTTCTAAACCCACAGACAAGAACACCCTGTTGCATTATTCAAGTTTTCACCCCAAGGCACAAAAAGATAATATCCCCTTTGGGCAGTTCCTCCGGTTGAGGAGGAACTGTTCTTCTCTCAATGATTTTTATAAACACTCGGAGTCCTTAAAGGCAAAACTTAGGGACAGAGGTTACCCGAGAAAACTTGTCTCACATTCTTTTAAACGAGCCCGGTTTTACGATCGGGAAAGTATGCTAACAGACAGAGGGGTTAACAAACAAAGGCAGGATGAAAAGCAGAGACTAGTGTTTGTCAGCCAATACTCCTGTTTGAGCAATAAAATTAAAAACATAGTAAACTCAAATTGGAGCATTCTAAATGACACTGAATCCTCAAAGTTAGAAAGACCCTTATTTGCGTTTAAACGCAATAATAATCTGAAGAGGGAATTAGTACATACATATAGGGAAGGTCCCACAATGCACCAACGAACTTTGATGGGCACTCAGGCCATTGGCAATTACAAGTGTAGTCACTGTAATATGTGCGGACAATGCATAGAGGGTAAAAAGGTGGTTTATAATAAACATACCTTATACTCGAAAACACTAAACAATTGTAGGAGTAGGAATGTAGTATACCTGCTCCTATGCCCATGTAATCAGGGATACGTCGGTGAGACATCCAGAGAACTCCGTATTCGGTTGGGGGAGCATAAATCCGCTATCAAAAAGAAAATGCCCCACTTGTGAGTCATTTTATGAAGGAAGGTCATACTCTTACGGATTTTAGGTGGTTTATTATTGAAAAAATAGAAGGCAATAAAAGATCAGGGGACTTAACACTTGGGGGCCGATTCCGATTCGGGCCGGAAATCTCTCCGACCGAGCCGGACCCGGAGAGATTTCCGACCGAATCGGACTCTGGCAGTCCGACCGATCGAGTACGATGCACACGCATGCCATCTGACTCGAGTCGGTCGGACTCCCATTGAAGTCAATGGGAGCCTGTCGTACAACGCGTACGCGGGCTCCCATTCACTCAATGGGTGCGAGGCGGACAAGGGCGCCCCCTACAGCGTGTACGCGGCGAAGCGGTCGTGCCGTACACGCACAGGTAGGGGGACCCATGGGTCCCCCTGTGTGCGACTCGCGCGCCTACGCGTACAGGGGGTCCGACGCGGACCCCAAAGTCCGGCTCCGACAGCTTTTTCGAGCCGGACGGCGCGAGTCGATCGGACTGCTCGCGGCGCGCATCGTACTTACCCGGCCGGGAAACGTCTCCATATCGCGGTGCGAGTCGTGTCCATGCGAGTCGGTCGGAGCGTGTTGAAGCCGCGTTCGAGTCGGTCGGTGATTTCGCGGGTGCCTGCATCGTACTCGCTCGGCCGGACCCGCGTACGATTCGGTCGGGAAACAGGGCTCCGAATCGGATCCGGTAAATCCGAATCCGATTCGGAGCCCTACCGGCCGAGATCGGAATCGGCCCCTTAAACGTAAGAATCGTGAACAATGGTATATCTCAATTTTAGATACCATTCGTACAGGTTTAAACACGAAGGAGGACTGGATGAGACTAATTGAGTAAATAATAATGCTTTTCAGGATCAAATTTACAGCTAGTTGATTGTTGGGTCTTTGTGTGGCCCCTGTTTGTTGACACTAGCGGTGTACCGGCAACCGCTTTTGTTATGGACGGTGGTCGCATTTAGGCTTTGCAATATGATCCATGGGTCGACTTATTGACCCCTGGTAGTTATTGAGAATGACAACATTCGTTGCAACATGGGCCTCATATCGGGTCCTCGTGTGACCTTTGGTTCCAAAATTGGCGAGTATTGGTAGATATAGTAATAAATGTTACGTGAAAATTGGCTCCTTTAGGTGGTGGAGATTGAGCATTAGCCTCATTATTTCGCTTACCATAGAACATTGCTGATTCTATCATAACGGGCTGAAAGTATGTGGGTGGGACCCACCAATGCCTATTGTAGGTCAGAGCCGCTTTAAGGAAATGAGTTCGAAAGGGGCGCATTGAAGTGACGTTATGGCCACAGGTGAAATGAATTGAGCCTGACTTGATGTATAAAACGCACACAGTGGGATGAGCGATTAGTTGGTTCAAACGCCACAGACGAGACGTGAGAAGTAGACCGGGTGACACAAGGCTATCTGTCTCCACCTAATTTTATGGTAAGTGTGGGTGGGGTGTCGTTAAGGCATTTTTTATAGATGGTTCAATATCTTGTAAACAACTCAGGGAGGATATAATAAGAGGGTTGAATAGGATTTTATATGTTGCCATGAGCTTTAAATACCGGGTAATATTGGAAACCCTGTGAGACTCGAAATGTGTTAAAACGGGTTTTTTACGTAAAAGCTATGACAGCATTTTGATAGCAGAGTGCTTTAAAATATATGCGTCTTTTTTATCTGTCATTCAAATAGTAGTGGCGATAGGTCCGTAGAAAGTAAGAAATAGAGGGCAAATGAGTTGGGGATATAGTCGTTTTAAAAAAAATTGTTTTAGTTACATCGGTATAAAATTGTTTGCAAAAGAATGGTTGGCCAACCAAATAGGACAATAAATATGTCGTTATTCTAGGTGTGAAGCCCGTGCGCCATCTTTCTGAAAAGGGACAACGGAATATACAAATTAAATTCCGTTTTGAATTTCCTCTACAAATTTACTTGATAGTAATATGTGTGTACACACACGAATCAATTGAGGTGAGTGGCCCATTGGTGCTTGGATTTCATTTATATCATCCAACTATAGAGTGGCTAGGGTTAAGGTTGGAATGTAACTCCACTGTTTTTCCAATTAGGATTAGACTCGCTGATAAGGTGAAGTAACGGGGGTTTCTTACAAACCACGTGACGACAAAGAATCTTTTTATGGTTATTCGGAAGATTTGTGGTGTGAACATCACGTACATGACTATAGGTATGTATTCTGAGCGATAGATTTATCATTTTTTTGAATGAGTGAATGAATGTGTGAGGATATGTGCATGTCGTAGAGTGATGAGTCTAGGGGTGGTGAATTGTTACAATATGAGGTATTTGCTGATTGAGTGATGTACGTATTGGTAAGCAAGAAATGGGGCTATAAATGACTGTGTAGTTATGTTGAACCCGCTAAACAGCTGTGTGGACATATTGATAACAGACCCTGAACGAGCTAAAGTGAAGTGGGTTGGTTTTTATATTTTGTATCCTCTGTGTCACTTTGATATATTCAGATTATATATTGTGGATAAAAGCAATTTTTAGAATGTGGGAAGGGTTTTGACTAATGAAATAATTATGATTAATGATCCTTAATATGAATAGTAGGTTGTGCTTATTGTATGTTTTTTTGTTTTGATTAGGTGTACCGAATTTTAATACTGTTGAGAGAGAGACAAGCATTGTATTTGTCCTGATGAAGGTGGTACCTCAATAATTTCTTACCACTGAAACGCGTCGACGCTCATATCTTTATTGGGTTATATCCAGGAACGGCCTTTTGTCTGATGAAATGATAAATGAATAGACTAATGGTGTTTATGTATTTGATTCCTGTTGGGAATAACCTTTTTGATGAAATTACGTGTTTCACATATATTTTTCTGTCTCTCATGATGTCTCATGTTTTTTAATGTGTGAATTTATGTTTTTTATTATTGTCGTATAATTTTTGGTCATTGTCGTATAATTTTTAATGTGATTTTAACTCATTTTTAATAAACCTTGAATTTGTTATACATTTGAGTGTTTTATCTTTATGTGATATATGGTTGTTTTTTGGGTTCAACTTGATGGTTTTTATGGAGGAATTTGTATGTGTGATATAGCAGTGTACACCTGGTTGTGAATTTGGTTGATTGCACACCGGGTTGAAGGTGTATTTCTGTGCATGTCCAAGAGAAATATTTTTTTATATTTACCAGTGGTACCCTGTCTCTTGGTCAGTGGGGTCGCTCCCTATTTTTCTAATATTCCTGCGATTAGGAACAGGATGAGCAGGAATCCTCCAAATACGCTTCCCAATATGGAGTGTATAAAATTTGGGATCACTCCGAGGACTGTCTGAAAGGTGCTTAACAGTCCGGACCCTATGGTCTTAAATAGGTGTACAATTCCGCTTGTATCTGACATGTTAAAGATACGTCCCACCATTTCTGCGAAATGAATGGGGCAGTTTGTCCGTATGTATCTCGGTCGAGGTCCTTGCAACTTGAAGTTCATAGGTTTCTCGAGCGGAGGTTAAGGGCACGGGTTGCTGTAAAAGCATGGCTTTCAATCCGCTCAGAGTATCAAACTGTATAAAAGAAACATTCAGCGAAGGCCATAGCGGTGCCTCCCCAAGTGTTTTCAGTGGCGGAAACAATACTTGCATACAGCAAGTAACCCTGGAGTTAAGTCACTAGATATGCAATGCCCGGAAGCATCCCACAACAACCGTGATCATTTAACATTAAGTAACTCCCATTTGAGAGCAGCTGGAAAGCTGGCGTGATCATGGCCGCTGGGATCCTTGACATGTGACCAGATAAGTTCGCCACTGAACCACTGCAGGCTCAGTGTAGAGAAATATCCTGACACATGAGAGAACCGCTTAAAGCGTTCTTGCAGTTTGTACCACTCAGATACACTTCTCGATCCCCATTCCGGCATCTATCTATATGGTAACTCCCAAGTTTCCTTGATGTATCCCTTCCCCATTTTTACATATTTGCCTGCCTGCCTCTGCTCAAGGCAATATTGAAACTGAAATGTAGTGACCGGCAGAGTGATTTGGCCATGAATTAGCCATTCTGTTGATGGTGATTCGGCTACAGTGAATGGTAACCTTTCCAGTTTCTCAATACGCAGCATTGTATATTTGGCTCCCCTTTGTGCCATTTCTGTCTGTTTATCTGTTAGATTGTATTCTGAGAACAGAGACGTGGTGTTTATAAAAAGCCATGGCACATAGCCTGCACGCAAAGATTGTAGCGTCCAGCTTAACATCATAATAGAACGTAGCTGAGATTGCCCGTGTTGTAACAAGGCCAGATCTTGTTCTAATATGTCGATCGCCGAGGACACAATGTTGCCTCAGGAGTAAATCCTGGAGGTCAAAGTTGTTAACCCATTATCCACTACAGCTAATGCCTTCTCTAAGTTAATACGGTCTATTTCCCGCATCCTTTCTGCGGCCTCTTGTGATATTTTCCAGTTTTCATTACAATAGGCATAAATGCCGGCATATATGAAACGTTTCTGACGTGTTTTCCTTGGGCCTTGCAAGAAATCCCTAAGGTCTACATCAGGTGTGAGTAGGGTTAAGTGATGTTTTACTTCTGTGAGTGTTGAGGTCTCTAGCCAATCAAGGCACAACTTCCCAACACTATAGGATGTCACTACCCCCGGGTGATGTCTCTGTACATAGCGTGGGTCTGGCCTATGGATACTAAACCCTTCGGTTGTATTCATAAATCGCTGTTGACATTTGTTTGTGTCAATGGGCCAAATCAGCCATTCTGTCCAATCAGGATCTGATCTGTTGTACTGGAAAATGGCATCTAATCCTACCCCTTGTGTAGTTGAGTTCTGCCCCCCTCCCATCTGTGATGGTGTTGGAAACCCCGGTGTGCATTTCCTTGCCTTTGGCTAATCCAAGACAGGATGTCTGTTGCACAGTTTCGTTCAGAAATAAAATCCGCTGTGCAATGATGCATGCTCTAAAAAGTGCTTCTATTCCCTGGACTTGCCAGTCCCTAGAACCCCAGATCGATTTGGAATCTATTGTGTCTTTCCATAGGTCGAAACCCTGTTTAGACAAATGGTTCAGAAAGGATGCAGAGTAAATATGTTTGGTGTTTGTTAACATAATTTTCTGAGCTGAATTTTTCGCCACTTTATAATAAAATGAGTTTGGGTCGGATGTGTTAAACCCTGAGAAGTATGTGAATTTTTGTGCAAATGCTTGCGAACTACCTTTTGGAGGTGTTGGGCAGTGTTCCCACTGGTGGTATTCAAATACTTTCTCGGTGTTATAGACTTGTGTAAGAAATGATCACCAAAATGCTGGTAGCAGTACAAGTACCTTCTAACAACATTTCATTGTTCGGAAATGCAGCTGTTTTTTCTAAATCGGACATCATTGCATTTACAGTTTCAGTGTCCCACTCATCAGAATATGCACTGGAGGTAATGATATCACTTAAAGAAATTTTAAATACATGTTTTAGCTTTAAAAGTTCAGTTGGACCTAATAGATCATAATCAATCTTGTCCCATACTATACCATCCGGTATAGGAACTGCTGTGATGTTCACTGAAGACAAGTCTCTTGGTTCACGATGTGAAGATTGGTGTGGTTTTAAAATCAAATTGACTCTTTGGGCTGTAGAGCTCTGCTGGAGGTATCGTCCATTAATAAGCATACTAAAAGTTATTATTAAACCTAGCCAGAAAATGAAAAATAAAATCCCAGTGATGTACCATAGTTCTAACCAGGGTGACACCAGGTAAGTCTTTCTAAAAAAGTGCAAAAAGTCCTTGAGTTTATGTTGGAGTGATTTTTTTGGCTGGCGTCGTTTCCGGCTCGCTTGGATCCAGTGAAAACATATCAAAGTTCATGAAATAGCCAGAAGCAGTGCGATCAATTGTTGTAATTGCATCGGGATTTGTTGAAATCGGACTTTCCTCTTGACGAGGCATGTTGACGTAAATGTCTGTATTAGGTCTTATTGCAACTTGGTTGTTAAGTTGATTTTCATTTTGTTGAATTGGAACGAGTTCCATAGCATTGTTACTTAGTCCTTCATTCCGTACAGCTGGCTCTTCAAACGTGATGAGTCTTTCTGTTTGAACTTCTTAGATTGTAGCGAGAGGAGGGCGTCTGCTACTGTGGAGTCCACGTGGCCTACTGTTTAGTATCGGCCAAATAGTGTGGTTTGATTAAGTCAATTGAGACGAATCTTTTCTCTTTTTTTCCGGCAAGAGGTGGCAGAAGTACAGTTCTTGTGCCGTGGATTGCAAGGACCGGTACAGGCTTTCTGTAGGAGGGTCCAAATTCTTTTTTGTCGGCAATCTTCTCTCTGACTAGATCCCCGAGGTTTGGGATCCAGATAGGTCTTGCCGTTACTGCCTTGACTTCCTCAGTGGCGGCCTGTTTCTGGAGCACGTTACTTTGTTGTTTTTAAAAAAAAAAAAATTTATTCAATCCATGATGATTTAGTTACATATATAAAACCACAGTAGTTAAAACTTATAAAACATGATCCTAAATACAGACAAAAGAAGCGGAACATACAATCAATAATTGACACATTAAATTCCACAAAATACATATTTCATACTATTACCCAGATTTCAAAAGTGCTGATTTTAACAATTTAAGAATATACAGTACATGTTTCAGATACCACCATGTCTACATCCTAAGGATATATCAAAGTGCTAGTGCTTTAACACAATCAAAATGCTAGTACTTGAACACAAATACATAAATGTTCAGTCCTCCATATATTCCAACAAAGGACCCCATATCTCCATCCCCAACTTCCTCTTACGAGAGCCCTTTTAAAGAGTATAAGCCATACTCTAGATTGAACATCGTGAAAAATCTAGCCTTCCATAGCTCAAAAGTCGGGGCATCTTTCTGTAACCACATTGATGCAATGCAAAGTCTAGCCGTGGCCGTAGCTAAAAAAATCAGATATCGAGATTTATAGCCCGTCTGATCCCGACCTTCGCTCTCTGCTACCCCCAACAACATATGGGAGGCAGATAATATTATGGCTTCCCCGTTATTTCAGCTAAAAAGCACTCTATATGCATTAAAAAGTTATTTAGGTGCCCGCAAGAGAAAAAAATATGTACGATGTCAGCTTCTTCGGTACCGCATCGAAAACACCTCCCATCATTAACACCTCCCCATTTTAGCATCCTAGCTGGAGTGTAATATAAATTAAATATAGTCTTATAGTGCTGTGCCCGAAGATTCGCCGTCATCAAGAGCTTCCCGGCCAGCTCAATAGAATCTTCCACACGAGCATCCTGACACCCAAGCCTATCATCCCACTTAGTCTTATGTTTATCTAAGTCATCAACCTGGGTATCCAGTAATATATTATAGAGAGTGCCAATCCGTGCCTTTTTCCTAATAGCTTCTACAAGGGGGTTCGCCTCAATCCTCCATTGACTCTTACATAAATAATCACGAATTTGTAAAAATTTAAAAAATTCAACTCTGGGCAAGGTATATTTCTCAGCTAACATCTCGAAAGACATCAAAGTCCCATTCTCACACAAGTCACCAACACATAAGATGCCTTTCATCTTCCAATTATCTACTATCCTATCCCAAAATATAGGTGGTAATAACCCTGTTGCTGACATAGGCGTATAATAAGACACCCTAGTAAATTTATAGGATTTACGAATAATCTTCCAAACTTTAGAGGCAGCGTTTAAAACCTTCAACCTGTTTTTTTTTTAATAATAACTAGGCTCAAACATCACAAACCGCCGATTCTTAACATCGTCACCCAATAGCATCTGATAAATGGACGGAGAGTTTGCTCTGGAAGGGACCTCTTCCCCAGTCATTAAGATGCGCATATTTTGAAGCATGCACACATAATAATATAGAGTAAAATCAGGAACAGCCCAACCGCCTTTCTCCTTCGGGAGGACCATAAAACGCATAGCTCTTCGAGTCTTCCCCTGAGCCCATAAAAACCTAGCACAGATTGACTGAAGTAAGGATAGCTAAGCACGGGAAATTTCTAACGGAACAGATCGAAAAAAATATAAAACCCTGGGTAGTACCAACATTTTCAAAACGTTACATCGCCCCACCAATGTCAAATGTAGACATTCACAGCGATCTAATTGATTGCGAACGGATCTCAAGATAGTCTGCCAGTTCACTTCTACTAATGTGTCTAAACAGGTCCTCAGTTTAACACCCACATATGTTACCTCACTCATTACACGATGATCACTATAATTTTCCTGATTCAGAGAGAGAATTTGTGTTTTAGACACATTAAGTTTATAGCCAGAAACTGCTCCAAACTCAAGGGCCAACTGTTCTATCTTCGGCATAGCGGAAGTTAAATTTGTTGTGACCACTGCAATGTCGTCCGCGAACACCCGATAATACTCCTGCCTCCAAAATATTGGCTCTATCCCAGAGTTCTTTTCTAACATCATTAAAAAAGGATTAATAAATAAAGAAAACAACAAAGGGGAACACGGACATCCCTGCCTTGTACCCCGTGAAATATATACCGAATCCGATTCAAGGCCCATTAAACAAATTTTGGCAGTCGGGCGTCGATATAGGGCCTGAATAGCTGTGATAAAACCATGTTGAAAGCCAAGTTGTCGTAAAACTGCCCATAAAAATTCCCATGCGACCCGATCGAATGCCTTTTTGGCATCTAATAAAATCAAGCCGAATTTACTCTCCATAACTTTAGCTATATCTAATAGTTACCACCCTGTTAATATGATTGGTTGTATCCCTCTTGGGTATAAACCCGTGTTGTCGAATCATAACCAATGGAGTAATAACATCAGCCAATCGGGTCGCTAAGATTTTAGCATAAATCTTACCGTCTACATTCAATAATGATATAGGGCGGTAAGAACCCGGCATCTCTGGTGGTTTGCCCTTTTTAAAAAAAACAACTATACTGGCCTCGTCCCACGTCAAAGGAGCAACACCTAATTGTGCTTGTTGGAAAGTAGCCAACATATCAGCTTTCAGCTCTCCCAAAAAAGTTTTATAAACCTCCAGAGGAAGTTTATCAGGCCCTGCCGCTTTGCCACTCGCTAGGTTATTAATCGCTGCCTCTAGCTCTTCAAGCGTTATAGGTGCCTCCAATATTTCTATATCTTGGGGACTCAGCTTTCCACAATTAAGACTCTGCAAAAGTGTCTCACTTGCCTGCCCATCATAAATCTCTCTGGTGTACAAGGCATCATAGAAATCATGGAATACTTTAAGGATCCCGACAGGAGTATCTACTGAATCCCCAAGAATATTGACTACGGATCCAATCCTTTGAGCCGCCTCTCTTGACCGAAGTCTTTGGGCCAAACAACGCCCAGCCGCCTCACCATACTCCTAGCTTTGTTGCTTACTAAGCTCATATTTCATAGCTATTTCTTTGCTCCACTGTGAATTTATTTTAGCCTTACAGCGAGCAACTTCTGCCTGCAATAACGCTACATCAATTGTATCACTTTTTGCATGTATCCCCCGCATAAGATTGACTTCAGCATTTGTCAATTTTTTACACAATTCCACAACTGCCGCTTGCAGTTTTCTCTGCTTATATAACCCAAAGCTGAGGGTCTCCCCCCTGAATCCGGCCTTTAAAGCATCCCAAACAAAGCCAGGCCCAGTAGAATTACGGTTTATAATTAAAAATTGATCCACCCCTTCATATGTCCCACATACACCTCATCAAATAATAATTTCCTGTCAAAGGTAAACAATCTGGGCTTACCGCCTACCCTGAGAGCCTGCAGACTCAAAACCAGTGGTCCGTGATCTGATGTGATCCGTGGGTGCACTTCTATATCAGCTTGTGACAATATTGTATTTGACACAAAAAAATAATCTAATCGTACAAACTTCTGCTGTGGGTGTGAATAAAATGTATATCCATGCTCAGACCCTCGTAAATTGGCCCATGCATCAACCAAGCCATGGTCCGCCAAAAGGTGTTGTAATACTTTAAACACTTTAGGTTTCCTTCCCTTATACTGGCTAACCGCGAGTTGCAGGCCCTGCGGTTCTGTATGGATATTAAAGTCTCCGCACAAAATTAATGGCGTGGGCCACGATGCTAATTCCAAATTCAGGGTCTCTAATACTAACACCTCATCCAGATTCGAGCCATATACAGAATAGACCTTACATTTAATATTGCTCATTATACATTCGGCTATAGCCCACCTCCCCTGTTTATCAGCCGAAACTCTTGCCGTTCCCTGAATGGTACTTTTTGCTAAGATAGCCACACCACGTGTGGTTGTTGACTGTTGGGTACATACCAATACTGATAGACCTAGTTCCGTCAATAATTTTCTTTTGCCCCATGCAATGTGCGTTTCTTGGATGCAGACTAAATCTGGCTGCAGCATCCGCAACTCTGCAGCCACCCTCTGTCTCTTCCCATAATTATTTAACCCACAAACATTTAGGGTACATATCCGTAAACCCGATCTGATATTCTTGTCACCCATCAATTCTAAACATATCCTTACACATTAGGATCCCGTACCTTATATACATGTAGTTCATATTTTGTATTACTATATCATCATCATGGATTGACTTACCTTGTGCACCCCCCACACCCTGTGCCCCCTGTAACCCCAAGCCCTGCAGGGCCTCAGACGCGGCCCTGCCCCTCCCAGACCCCTACCAAAACACGAGGCTGAGAGACTCGGGTCTCCAAGATGGAACAAGCTTCTGCCCCCCCGGGTTGCTCTACCCCATTAAACCTTATATACCACCCCCCGACCCTTCCCCACCCCTAGCACCCATCAAAATAGAACAAACAAAATACTAAAGAGGAAGGAAACAGGGGAAAGAGGAAGAAGAAAACATCCTACATATCCTGCCAGTTATGGCTAATTTTACATTCAGCTAATTTTACAACCCTCCCTCCTAACGAGGATTTATTTTTCTCGTTTTTTTTTTTTTTCCTTTCCCACTTGCCTACACACAAATTACAAAGATTGCAAATATTCTTTAGCAGCCAGTTCAGCGGTAAAAAATCGGACATGCTCCTTGTGAATAACCTTCAGCTTAGCTGGGTTTAAAAGATAAGCTTGTGCTCCTTTATCCTGGAACGGCGTAATAAGCTGTCTTAACTGCCATCTCTTTTCAACTGTTAGGGGACAATAATCTGGGCGCACAAAAAATTCTATCCCTTTTCCCTTTTTTTCCCGGTCAGGGCGAGCCAAATCATAGATTGCTTCGCGAGCCAAAAAATTATTTAATGATATTAAAATTGCTCTTGGTCGAGAGGTGGCCTGCCCTGGTCTAGTACGCTGTATAAAGGGAAATCTATGTGCCCGCTGGATCTCCCTACTCCAGTCCCACTGAGTTAACCCCGGAAAGGCCTCTGAAAAGAGCTCAATAATAAATTTCCGAGCATCTTGCCCTTTGGCCCCCTCAGGAATGTCCAAAACCCGCAAGTTATTACGACGTAGGCGATTTTCCAAATCTGTAAGTTTCCAAAGGGTATCATCTTTGGCCGTGCGCATAGCTTCCGTTGCTGCTTTTTGTATAGCTAGCTCATCTTCCAGATTTGAAATGCGTGTTTCAGCCACATTAAACCTTTCAACAAATTCGGAGCATGATTTAGCAATCCTTCTTACAGAATTCTGCAGTTTACGACAAGCTCCCTGTGTACGTTGGCTTTCAATATGCGTTTCTTCTCTGTGGGCCATTATACTTTTATATATATCAGCAAGTGAAATGTCCTCTGGTTTCTCCAGGGCCAATGCATTTGATTGCGGTTCCTTAAGCTCTCCATTTATCCCAGACTCGCCTAGAAAGGAATAATCCCATTGTAGGGGTTCTATATTTTCAGTGGTCTGGAGCCCCGTGCGAGGCTCATCTCTCTTGCGTACGGTTTTAGGGCTATTCTCAGGTGTACCTGGTAGATCAGTCCCAGGGTCATTCAGCTGTAATTTACTTAGCCCCCTATGCCCACTGTTGAAGGAACCAGCTTTTTGCTTAGCCTGTACTTTTGCATCACACTCATCCTCTGAGGTATCGGAGGGATCAGACAAAGAAAAAGAATTGTCTCCTGAGTCAACTTCTTTGGCTGTATACTGATTCCATACATTGTCTTTATCATTGAGAGCCTCATGGTTGCCAAATGCAAATTCCTGATCCTTCATCAGACTAGTCGATAGATTTGAGGCTATAGCATTGTATGGGGGTCTTATTAATTCAGCAGCTTTGGGGGCCGGTTCCACAGTTTGAAGTATGTCATCCAAAATGCCCCCATCACTCTCTTTCTCGCCCATAAGGGTGTCATCATTTGAGCCATCTTGATTAAGTACACTATTTAGCGGTAGATTGTCTCCACCTTTATTGTTCTTGCCACTCTGGACCTTCCCTGGACTTGCCTGAACTGGGAGAGGGTGTTTTATTTGTAAAAAACAAAGATGGAACATTCTTCTTACCGGTACTCTCTACGCGGGGGCCGTCCTTCTTAACCGAGGCCGGATCACTCTTCTTCTCCCCGTGATCCTGCAATGCCAGAGCTCTCCATCGTGCTGCGGACCTTAACGCGGCCGGTTTTAGGGGGCATTGTATCAAACCGCCTCAGACAGCCACCTCGGGACCGCCGCCCGCCTTCCGTACGTGACCTCCGCAATCCACAGGTGTGCGTCTCTCCGGAAATCCGCCACAACAGCCCCAGCCGCCGCAGGAGAGACACCCGCGTTAGCACCGCCGTGAACCAAAGACTCGAGAGCATGCCCGTAAGTTTTTTTAGTTCTTTATCATGCCGTCGATATCGAGAAACATTTCAGGTTCGGTTGCTTGCTCCAAAACTGCCGGTATAGGATAATAGAACCTATGGGGGAGAGCAAACTCTGGGAGCTCGAGCTCACACGGCGCGCTCACGGCCGCCATCTTGCCTCCGGAGCACGTTACTTTGTTGTGTCCTCGAATCATTTAGATCCTGTAAAACAGCCAAACGATCATGGATATCAACTGGTTTTTCATCCGCCACTGCGCCTTCACAATCAAGATCAGGTACCCACATTCTCGTCCCAAATAGGACCTCGTAAGGAGTGACACCTCCTAGAGAGCTTCTTGGCTGGTTATTGAGCGCGCGCTGTACCCCATAAATGTGATCGACCCATCTACCGCCCTTGCCTAATACCCTAGCTGTTAAAGATTGCTTTAAGTCTCGGTTTTTCCCCTCCACAACGGAATTTCCCTCTGGATGATACGGAGAGGAGTACCGCAATGCTACGCCCATTCCTTCCATGGCCTCTTTGTAAGCCCGAGAGCTAAACGCCGGACCACGGTCAGAATGTAACGTGCCAACTGCGTATGTGCCGATAAAGACTCGCAAATCTTTTATAACAGTTCGAGCGTCGGCCGAGCGCTGAGGCCATAGCCGTAGGAATCTAGAGCAGGAATCCACTGCAACCATGATATATTTCTTGGACCCGTCAGATTGTAGCGGTCCGCAGTGGTCCAAATACACACATGCGAGAGGTTTGTCTGATTTCAGCAATGGTGTCTGTGCTGGGCGTGTTACCGTGGAACCTTTTATCTGCTGACAGATGTCGCATTTCAAGACAGTCTTTAGTCTGCTTTAACCCTGGCCACCAGTACGCTGCTTCAGTAAAGAAATAGTCGCTGTAACACCTGTATGCGCAGAACCCAAACCCTCGTGTGCCGCTAAAATCAAGCCTAGCCTATGATCCATATTTGGTATTACTCTATCCCCCACTCCAGGAATCTGAGCATATGGAATGTTTTGTGCATCTAACTAGTAGGAGTACTTGAGTGGAAATATTTTAGGTACTGCTGTGCTGCCTTTGCGTGAAGCATTGACGGCTACCATAATCTCGCCGTCTACCCTCGTCTTTGAACGAGTAACTGCAGCTGCGGCGGCTGTGCGAACAGCCCCCTTTGCGGCTTCATCAGCCAATGAATTCCCTTCAGCATTAACGCCATCACACTGATGGCTCAGTGTATGTATCACGTGAGCCCTTGGTAGTTCGTTTCTCAACTCCACTACCTGTTCCCATAGCATTTTATGCTTAATTGTGCCACCTTTTGCATCTTTGAACCCGTTTTGTTCCCAATGATGTAGATATTCATTATACGACTGTACACAGTAAAAGGAATCACACACAATAAGTGTGGGGAATTCGTGATCCGTATTTATTAGTGCCAGTATAAGTGCTTTGAGTTCTGCCAACTGAGCCGTGCTGTCTCCTAGAGATTGCGTTTTAGTGCAACTCGGATGGAACTTGCCATTGTGCATGCGACCTTTAACAATCGCACGCGCTGCGCTGTAAGCTTGCTTACTACCTGTGGCTGGTTGAGCAGATCAGTCAGTGTAAATAATGTATTCATACTGATCTAGAGGCAAAATTTCATTTGGTAGAGGATATTCTTGTTCGTATTGCAGGAATGCTTGAGTTTTTAAACTTGGATCAAATCTGTATTCAACATCCGTTGCAGTAAGAGAATTAGCCCATTGTATCCATCTCGGATGTAAGTAAGGCTTTCGCATTTGGAATGCTAGCTTTTGTAACCGCTTCTAAAGCTGGTACTGGGGTCAATTATGCGTTTTCCCTGAGCCAGAGCTCTTTCTCTTGCTACAGCGGTCTGCACTGCTGTCAGGATTTTTTCTGTTGAAGTGAAACGCATCTCTGCGTTTGTGTACAGGTGTGATTTGTATGCGATTGGTACCGTTTCGCCTTCATTAAAAGTTAAATAAGTGTACCTGCATTGACCCGCTATGACTCGGATCACCAAGTTGCGTACGTTTACGCGTGTCTGTAAATGTTTAGAAGCTATCATGTCTTCCTGTAGGGAACGCAGGATATTTGTATGTTCCTGTGTCCATTGTCTGACAGAAAAATCAGGTTTTATTAAGTCGTAGAAAGGTTTTACAATTTCTGCGTAATCCAAAATGTATGTTCGACCAAAATTTAGGAATCCCAGAATTGATTGTAAATTATTTAAAGATTTTGGAGGTTGGAGCAGCGCACACTTTTCTAAAAAGTTAGCTGCCAGGCTTTTTCCCTCACTTGACAGCTCGTATCCTAAAAACAGGACATTGAGGTGGGCAATTTTTGATTTTTTTAAAATTAAATTTATAGCCCTCAGAGGCGAATCCATAATAATGGTGCTCACCCTGGTCAAGTGCCTCTTTAAGTCATCGTCTGTCAGATAAATATCATCCACATAGGACAACGCTTCTTCATCCAAATTTTGGAGTAACTCTGTTACCCTTG
The DNA here is from genome assembly GCA_963921515.1 of Calotriton arnoldi. Lineage (NCBI taxonomy): Eukaryota > Metazoa > Chordata > Amphibia > Caudata > Salamandridae > Calotriton > Calotriton arnoldi. The sequence goes on along the minus strand of CAWUFW010001484.1, from coordinate 1,437,954 downwards.
CTAAAAACAACCCTGAGCTATTCTTGTATCCTTGGGGGAGTCGTCGGAATTGCCGTTGTGACACTAACGTACTGAATGCGGTCAGATACCTGCTTTCAGGCGCTATATTTTGGCATAAAAATCCATTTGAGATATCAAGTGTTTTGTATTTTTTCCGCACAATGTTATTCATTAATGCGGCACTGTGTGCATTTTGAACTGCAAATGTCTTTGTGCAAGTGTTTAAATGTCTGTAATCTAAAACTAGACGATATGTGTTGTCAGGTTTGGCTACGGGGAACAAAGGATTGTTCATAGGTGAAGTGCAATTTTCTATCACCCCCTGGTATTCTAGTTGGTCTAGAATTTCCCTGACTTGTTTTTAGCTTCCTGCTTTGTAGGGTATTGTCTTTGAGCATTTGGAGAAACTTTTAACGGGATCACGTGGCGGGTTGACTCCTCATCCCAACCAACATGATTTTTGTACAATGCTGGAGCTAGGGCAACCGCCCACTCCTGCACATATGCTTGTTTTAGGTGAATGGGAACTAGGTCGGAAAAGGCTGGAAAAATTACCATTTCTCCCCTAGGGCACTCCATGACGAATGCAGGCGGCCAGTCTTGTTCTGCTAATAGAATGTCATACACACAAGATGATGGACGGAATGCTGCACATTGGCAAACATTCACCCCCAGTCACAGATCTGGGTTTAATCCATCGTTATTTTGCTTCACCACGCCACCCCAGTTCAGACATAGCCATTGGAGTCAAGCTATCCTGGCTGATGAGGGCTGAAAGCCCGAAACCGGTCCTAGGATGCTTGATTCCGGTCCAGGGAAGACATGGCTTGGCAGTTCGGTCTGGACTGTTCCCATGAGGCACAGGGTCAAGACTGATTTGCATATGGCTATGTCTGAACTGGGGTGGCGTGGTGAAGCAAAATAACGATGGATTAAACCCAGATCTGTGACTGGGGGTGAATGTTTGCCAATGTGCAACATTCCGTCCATCATCTTGTGTGTTTTGCATTTCGCCCTAAGTGGGAAGGGTATGCCCAGACGTGGGTCCCGTGCTCACTACGCCACTGGAGTCAAGCTATCCTGGCTGATAAGGGCTGAAAGCCCGAAACCGGTCCTAGGATGCTTGATTCGGTCCAGGAAGACATGGCTTGGCAGTTCGGTCTGGACTGTTCCCATGAGGCACAGGGTCAAGACTGATTTGCATATGGCTATGTCTGAACTGGGGTGGCGTGGTGAAGCAAAATAACGATGGATTAAACCCAGATCTGTGACTGGGGGTGAATGTTTGCCAATGTGCAACATTCCGTCCATCATCTTGTGTGTTTTGCAATAGAATGTCATAACCAGATGACAGATTTTTCCAAAAGAGACCTTTAACTTTTCTGGGCTTGTCCCCCTCCATCCGGAGTGTTATCTCATGTAACTTATGTGGGACACTTACCCGAGTATCCGGTGTTTCCACCGTGATATACTCACTCAACTCCGCTGTCACCAGAAATTCCTTCAGTTTCTGGCGAGCTATCGTTAATTCTGCCGCACTGTCTAGCATCGTCAAAGCCCATTCCCCGTTCAGAAGCTGTGTCCTCAGAATTCTGGGCATGTCTGATCTTGAGACCTGCTACCTTCTTCTTTTTGAACTGAGGTTTTGATTTTTGTGTATCCTCTTTTTTAGGTGCGTAGTCCGCAGCGCGTTGCGTGTCTCTGGACTTTGTACGCTCCTTTGACCGTCCTTCCCTCTCTGAGTTTTTTGATGAACCCTGAAAGGAATGAGAGGAACGAGTATCAGTATCCTGACGCCTGTCAGGTTTTTTAATATTATCCCTATTCCTGAGGTTATACCTCTTTTCAGAGGGCTCCTGTTGAGGAGACCTACCTCTGGACTGAGATCTGTTGTCTTTAGACTTTTGTTGTTTTTTATTTTCCCACTTCTTTTTAGAAGAAGTAGGTGTCTGCTTTGTAGTGTCCTTTTCAGGACTGCCCACCAGTTGTGGTTTTAATGCTTTCCCACCCAAACTGTCTCTGCCTAATTCTGCATATGCAGTTTCGATTATTTTGGGTAGTTCGTGTTGTTGGTCGTCTGGACTGAACTCCCTTAGGCGTTGGCGGAAAGCCACAGAAGCTGCTTTCCCCTTAATGTTAGCTAGTATTATGGCTGAGACGTTTTCAAAGTTGTTTAGCAACTTCATCCCTAAGTTAAGGGCAGGCTCTGCTCCGTACTCATTTTGTATCTGTTTCAATACGTCCGGTACTACTGTTAAGGACGGGATACCATGTGTTCTGGTATATATGGCAGCAAAGACTGAACCCCAAGAGGTGCAGTCCTCTACTTGTGGTGTGAGACCCATGGGCAAGCAGATTGTTAGAATTCTGTGTTTATCACAGGTCGTAGTTTTCGGGAATACTGCCTCAAGCTGAGTTATTTTCTGAGCTATCCAGAATGGGATTTGTTCGCGTTTTGCTGGCATTTTGCCCATTATCGCGTGTAATGTTTGTGGAGTTATTTTATTAACTGTACTCTGGACTGGAGTGTCTTGTGCTGCAACTGGTGCAGGCTGAACTGTTAAAGTCCTCATCACAAATTGTGTGAGGTTTCTGTAGATTTTAATTAAATCTCTGTGTTGTACGAGTAATTCTGGCTGTGGCATTGTGTCCATATCAGGATGCGGTGTGTATGCCGCTAATATGGGCCATGTGGCTCCTGCTCCTCCGAGCGGCCCTAATCTTGCTCTTCCTCGTACGTGGGGTAGGGTGCCTTTAAACCAGTAATTATGCTCCTGGTAAGTGAGCGGAATCTCTAACTCCTCGAAAGGAATATAGTCCTCTGGTGTTTCATCTTTTAGGTTGTAGTGAAATACATCTGAAATTGCATTCGCTTCTGGGAATGTAACCCATGAATAGAACACCTCTGTTTTGTTGGATTCGTGTGCCTCAATCACGAAAATGTCTTTACCACCCCTGGCTCTTAAGCCATGTTCTAGAAGTTTTATGGTGATTGCCCTTCTGAAATTTGGTGCAATTTGTATTGCGTCTTCAGGGTCATCTTCTCCTAAACCGAGGAAGTTTGTTTCAACTCTCCCTGTTGTGTTTGTTTCGTCCACCATTTTAAATTGGGAGAAGGGAGATTAAAGAGTTGTTAAAATAAGGTGTAAGTGCACAATTGTAGGAACTAAATATCCTTCAAGCTTGAATAACCAACAGCCAATAAATAGTATTTTGTACTACTCAGCTGCGGCGGAGTTTGTGCCCACCCACTGCAGACGATTCTGGGGTTTTTGTGAGTAGGTTCTCTGAGAATAGCACGACTGAACTACTCAGATTCGACTGTTAAATAAGTACCAAACCAACGTTGGTGGCGCCATGTCGTGTAGCTCCTATAGTACCCCTGCAGGACCTGCGCGTTTGGATAACATATACTGCGGGCTTGGTGGCAGACTAGCTCTGAGCACCCCCACCGTATATGTTAGCCTGGTTTTGCATTAGCTAGCTCGCAGTGCCACTAGTGTCTCCTCTTATCGGGAAGAGATTAGTTTCTTGCAACCTTAGATCATGACAACCCTGATCCCTCAGAATCGTGGAAACAATATACTACTTTTCGCTCAGTCACTCGTGCTTACATATACGGTTTGTCTCAGAGAGTTACACAGAATAAACAGTTGTTTTTCTAGTGTAAAATATATGTGCTGCAGAAACCAGCAGGCAATAGCTGAGATATATTATTAGCAGTACGATAAAAGCAAAGGGATAGAACAGTTCTACCATATTGCAATAGTCCTGGATACATACATGAATATAAAAGCATTATGCAAAGTGTGCGTACTCCTACGATGCCTACCTAGATATACTTATGTGTACCTAGCATATGTGTGTAGGTCTTAGAAGCTAAGAGCCAAGAATCCTCCTAGGATTTAGTCGAACCCCCATACCTGAATAGAGAGTGTGGGACCCCGTCCTGGTCTCGAGTTGGACACCCCGTCCGGGTTGTGTCAGACCTCTGTCAGCTTGAGCGACTGCATGCAGGAGCCTCAGCGTCTCTGGTCATTGTGTCAGCATGGAAGTCTCGGTTCCCTCTCCCTTACCGGGGCAAGATGTGGTATATTACCCTGGAGACTCTCATCCCTTTGTGTGGTTTTCATTGGGCCTGGTCAGTCTTGAGGAAGACATCAGGGGTGAACTTTGTACAGACATATTATGCGGGTGCTAAATTGCTAGAGAACCATGCATAATTAATGAGTACAGTGTGGGCCTGTGTTTGGGGAAAAACCCTGCTGGATTCAAAACCACAGGATAGATAACGTTCAGCCCTCAGAGCACGTTGTGTACTAGTGGGACTAAAGTAGGTGAAAGATCATGCCTATATAAGGAATCATGACTATAATAGGACATGTACAGTTATGACCATAATTGGGCAAGTACGAATATGACCATATTAGGGTAAATATGAATACGTCCATTTTAGGGCATGTACGAACGGGTCTACATTAGGACCCCTATACGGGACATAACAGTCTGGTGACAAGTGCTTGGATGCAGGAAACCATATGTTGACTGGGTCCGGGTGTAGGGTCCTGTACATGTGTCCCTCATGATCTCTCCAATGAACCATCCGCTCTCCAAGCCTCACCGTCCCCTCTCCACTAGGTCGAAAAGATGCATCACATTAGCTTCCAACTGTAGTTGGTGTTCTCCGTGTCCATGAGGATTTTTTCCAGGCCTAGGAAGTGCCTTTTTCTCTCACTCACTCCCTGTCACCTTCACACTCCCCTCATTTGGTCACTGCACCTCTCTTCTCATGCCACGCTTGTGTTACCCTCGCACTCGCCCCATTTGCTCATTGCACCTCTTCTCATTCCACTCTCGCATGAGCCTCACACTCGCCCCATTTGGTCACTGCAGCACCTCTTCTCATGCCACTCTCACGTGAGCCTCACAGTTGCTCATTTGGCCACTGCACCTCTCCTCGTTTCACACTTGGGTGGGCTTGACACTCAGCCATATCTTCGCTGCACCTCTCCTTATGCCACTCTGGTGTGACCCTCACACTCACCTGATTTGATCACTCCATCTCTAACTGTTATTATGAGCAAGGTTGATCCCAGCCACAATGAACAGCCGGATTGAATGGTAATGCCACGTGACCCCTGTGCCATGAAGCAACATACTAGTGGGACATTATTTTACAGGCAATCTGGTCTGGCAGACACAGCTGCAGCTGAGCTAGGACAGTGTCTTCACAGGAATATTGTAAGGATATATTGGAGGTGGGACTTACTTTTTAAACACGTTTTATTCAGTTTTAACACATTTTGTAAAAAAGTCCAGTGTGTCCCTGTGATATTATTGTTCACAATAATGTACGTTTTGTTATCCATGGAAGGGAGTATGCAGGTATTCATGTAAATCACATTTTCAACCCCGTTTCCTCACTATAATTATAATCTGTATTTTACTGGACAACACAGGCATTTTCTTTATGTTGGTCCAAAATGCCAAATCCATAGCTCTCAGATATTTTCAGTAATTTTGGGTAGTCTCTGCTCTGCTGTCATTTCGCTTCCCCAGATTCCAGTCAGCGGGCCGGGGCTAGCAGCGCGTGCTGACGTGCACCAGGGCATACCTGCAGAGTCACTCACTGAGGGGCAGGGCCATTAGGTACCATGCAGCTCCGGGGACCTAGGCGTATTGTCCGAGTCGGGCGCACCCGATTGTTTGGTCTCGCCCACTGGCGCTATTTAGAATAAGTATTCATAATTGGTATGCACAGGTCAGATGTCAGACATGAAGGACGCCCCAAAATAAGTCTTAGTACATCTAGTTTCCATACAATCCGGCCATAAACTCAACTGGTACTTCTGCAGGTTGTACATGACATATAATATATAGCTCCAATAATTAATGTATATGCACCTTATTTTATCCATTAGTAGATAACATTAAAAAATATATGAAACTGTAAAAAGCGTGTTTGTATTAATGACCGCAACTCCAAATCTCTTGTGCAGTTCCAGTTATCCATTATTTGCTACTGTTGTACTGACATGAATCGGGAAAAAATTTGATATCAGTCGCCCAGCCGGCATTCAGAGTCGCTTCTGCCTGACTTGTCCTTTCTTTATTTCACAGTATGTGCCGGTTTGATCGTCTGTGATCCCGGCATCAGCATGGCGGCAATTGGGGTTCATCTTGGCTGCACATGTGCCTGTGTGGCAGTATAGTATATAAGGTAGGGAGCGTGCCTCAGACTTTATTGTGTGTCTGTACGGGTACACATTGCCGTCAGCATCTTAACTCCCATTTTTCCAGCTGAATGCAGCACTTTTGCCCATTGCATCTTCATGTGTTTAAAGATCATTCATCACAAGCATGATACCCTTTCTTGGGTCTACTCTTGACTCGGAGTGTTAGCTGAAACCTTTATTCAACCCCAGTATAATGCCCCATACGTCGTCAAACTGTTTCTACCATAGACAACAATGTGCATCTACATAACCACATGTATTTTACTCTTCACAGTCAAAAAGGAGGTGAGCGTTGGTCTAGACATTATTAATTAGTTTAGGCCAACCCTCACCTGGTTTTTGACTGTGAAGAGTAAAGTGCATGTGTTCTCAAATTTGCTTGAAACCCCCCCGAACCCTCCTTAGGTCGTTTGAGCTCGCTCGCTATGCTCGCTCGCCGCGGTGTGCTCCACCAATAATTTTACGCCTCACCACTTTCAAATATCACCAGCCGCCACTGCGTTGCACACCTGCCTCAGACAGAAAACAAAGCAAAGCACATTAAAGAAAAAGTCCAAACAAAACGGTCTTTTAAATACCTGTGAAGTACTCCGGTGCAGCTGCAAGAAGACGGACGCCAAACCAGCAGCTGTGTGTGTGCCCGGGAAGCTGTCTCAGCCCGGGCTCACACACACAACTGGAGGGGGCTGAAGCCCTTTAACCCTTATGGGCGTTGCATGCCTGCCTCAGACAGAAAACAAAACAAAGCACATTAAAGAAAAAGTCTGAACTAAACCAGCATACTCCAACAACGCCAAACGAATACAAGTAAAGGGGCCAATATCCATAGGCATGCCTGGCACTCAAAAAGGAGGGACATGGAACATTATTAAGCAATCACAACCACAACATTTTAAAAGGCACACTAAATGAACAATAGAAACAACCAGCTAAAACGAGGCGTTTACAAACATCGTAGAGTATATACTGCATGTCTCAACGAGCCAGCGCATGCGCTGACTAGCCGAGACCTAATAATGACAATGTTATGGGGGGGGAAAAAGCGTACATAGAGACCAAATTCAATGTTAGGAACAGAAGCTCTGATTATGCTTCTCTTTCATTACTCTTCAGATTTCAGCAGGTAATCATAGGAACATTTTTAAACACTACATTTCCCATGACCAACTCTTGAAACATGATCAACCATAGAGTCCCAGCCCTATATAACCCTCTTGCAGCAACACAGCTTCCTCTTTCTTTGTTCCTTCGCAGCCAGTTAAGTGCGCTCCTCCATAATTGAACATTTGATTTATTACTGTTATCTGGCATTATCTATTGTGATCTTATTTCGCATGTCACATGTTTTCTACTGTGTATACTGCCTGTCGTACTGTGTTTACCGTTCCTGTTGTACAGTGATTATTTCCTCTGGCCAGATGATCGCTGATGCACTGGGTGCATTGTGGGCCGCTTGTGCGCCATGCTATTTCCGGGCTACTTGAGGGTAAAAGGGAGCGTTTTCCTCCCGGCAGGGCGGCATGCCACCCCGCCTTAATTTCTGTGTGGAGAGGGAGAAGGGGAGCAAGGACATGCAACTGATTGTCACATGGGCCTCTTTATATGCAAAGTGATTGGGTGGCCCATGTGCATGCACAGTGGCCGTATTGCCTCATTCGAGCGTTAACACGCAGATCGTGGATGCAGCGAGATGCTTTTCCTTCCTCTTGCCTCAGCTTTTTCTTTTTGCCTTGGGAGGATGGCTTTCTCCCACAGGGTTGGAAAATTCTCATAGGCTCTGCCTAGAGTTTGGTAGCAGGACCTCCCTACACATTTCATGTTTTGCAACCGCAAGATGTGGTTAGACTTGACCTGCAGTTGGGGTGCGATCTGCCCCCTGAATTGCTCCTTATTGGTGGATTGGCCGTATCCTCCTCTTGCCCTTTATCCTAAGCCCTCCTGAGGCTCTTAAATCTCTGCCGGCCAGAATTTTAAGGATGTCTGAGTACTATGATGCTAAAATAGAGGGCTATTATTATGATGACCCTGATGGGTTTTTGCAGCAGGACCTAGTGGACTCGCTGGCTGACAACCTTCCCTTTATGAATAGGAGGTGGGAAATCGGCCTCCTAGGCAAAGACCAGCTCAAAATCTCCTAAGGACCCCCACGCTGCAGGTTTTGAGAAGTTGGAGAGTTCTCTAGTGAGAGACCATGATTATAGCGCTCAGACAGCCCTCACAGTCCCTGACCTGAGGCAGGATTACTTCAGCTGTACTTCGTCTCAGAGGTCAGACCAAGGCGAGGAACTAGTCCCTAGTAAGCACAAATGCAAGCCACGCCACGCCACACTAACATAACACATCAAGCGTAGGTGCTTACCTTTGAACCTAATGAGATCATCCAACCAAAGTCTTCTGTTTGGCTCCCACCAGTGGCGGATTATGTTCAATCCCATATCCGACCAGGGTTCAATAAGAATGTCAGGGCACGGTTACGATCTGAGTGCCTCAGACCAGACCTTCCAGGCAAGGTCGCTGACACACCAGAGGAGGGATCCCACCCTAGTTACTTACCTGAAAAACTATTCTAAGGATCTGAAGAAAGGTATTTATAGGGCTTGGAGGGGGAGCCAAGATAAACTACTAGACATCAGGGCTTCTTACCAAAATACTTGAGCTAGGTTACCACGTGAAGGAGTTGGCGATCCCCATTGACCCGGACGTCTTGCTCAGCTGGGTCTAAAGAGCTATTTGCCAACTGGGTAATGCAAACTGCACCAAACATAGCCAGCGAACGGAGCTGGCCCATCCACCTCAAACTCAACCTGAGGCTAACTGAGCTAACGTCGTCAGTCAGGCCCCATAGCTCAAGGTTGTAGTAATGAAGTCCGTGGCCAAGATCTAGTTTCAAGTAGATTTATTAGGTCTTGGTTACAAGTTGTAATGATCATGTAGAACAGCCCCACCAGGAGCAGTCTGCCTGCTACTCAGCCCATACTCCAACTGTCACACTTCAGTTCCAAGGCACCCAAACATTCCATTCAATTCCATCACACCCACAACTGAAAGAACCAAAGCATAGATACAAAGAAGAACCACTGTGAATATGAAGGGAAAAAATACAGAAAATGCGAAAAGAAACCAATTTAAGAGGAAAATGAAGTAGACAGAATAGAAAGAAGTAGAAAATGCATAGAAAAATATACAGTAAAAGAAAATAAGAAGAATAAAGAAGATGGGTAGATAAATATATAACATAATATAAAATATCTCACATCCTCCTCCTCTATAAATTAAAAACAAAATAGAAGAAATGGGTGAGTGGAGGAACCTGAAACAGGGGACACCCACATCCAACCAACATACTATGTATACAAGGGTCTAGAGAAAAATGAAAATACGGTTGACTCCTACCCATACAGCCGCTATGACCTTAGGGCAGAAAACAATGCGCATGGCACATGGTGACGTACACACCGTAAAACATACGTGCAGCACAGGGTGACTTATACACCGTTTAACAAATAAATGTATACGTGTAGCACAGGGCGATTTACACAACGTACAAGAAACATGCAGCACAAGGTGACTTACACACCATTTAACAAATAAATGTATACATGTAGCACAGGGTGACTAACACACCATACAACAAACGTGCAGCACAAGGTGACTTACAAACCGTTTAACAAATAAATGAATACATGCAGCACAGGGTGACTTACACACTGTAAAATAAACATGCAGCACAGGGTGACTTACACACCGTTTAACAAATAAATGAATGCATGTAGCACAGGGTGACTTACACACTGTTGACAGATTCCTGATGTAAGGGTATGAAAGTTAACCAAAGTAAATGGGTCAATGGCACCCATAACGCAATTCCACATGGGTAGAAAAGAAGTGTAAAATGTAGCAAAACACCTGACCGTACATTAGCTGGCAACTCTGAGAACCATGCACACCAACAAGAACATGATACCACAGCACTGAAGTGGCGAGACAATGCAAAAAAATATGTATCTACAGCACTACAGTTGCAACAGCAGCAGTCCCCACCAGGCACAAACAACATCAAACTCACAATGCATGTAATAGAACTGATAAATTCCGTAGAATGAAACTCATAAATGACAGATTATAGTGATCGCCGCAGCAGCAAAACTATAAGCTACTGCAAATTTAGAAGGTCAAACACACATGAAGGTAGAACACTCTTCTGAACACAACCATGGATTCATACTCCTCAGTTAATCCCAGCATTACGAATAACTTGAAGTGATTCAACTTTTAAATGCTGGACCCAGCTGTACTGTGAAAATACAAATCGGAAATCCGCTAGGCTGATGGAGTTCACTAGAAGAAAGTAAATGGTGAGTTCAGGGGAGGAATGTCTACTTGCTCTATGAACATCTTCAGCATGAACTTGGAAGCCTTAGTAACGGATGGCTGACCACACGAGGTTGGTTGCGGATAAGATCAAGGCAGACAACTAAAGGAAGGCTCGTGACAGGACATCATGACCGTGCTCAAGGCAGCAGCAAGGAGGTGCGTGGACAAGTGGATCCCTCCTCGCAGCAGAAACGTTGAAGCCTCGTGCAGAAAGGTAGCAGTTTCTTTTTTAAATTTTTTTTTTTTTATTGCTATGGGCAAAACCCAAAGCAATTTAACCAAAGGCAATAAAAAAAAAGAATGGCCACCTGTGCTTACTGGCTCCGTCAGAAATCCAAGGCACAATCAATTACCAGGCTTGTCACACGTCTTAAAACAGACTTCTCGGAGGCGTGGCTTGGAGCGTCAAGATGGCGGTCGCACTCCAAGAGTGCTCCGGACCCCTCCGTCATCTGCTCAAGCCATCCGTTATTATCGTTGCATTCAAGGTGACCCAATAGCTGGTGATCAACCCCCAAACTCATGCAGGTTACCCCGGTGTGAAGCTGAGCCGCTGGGAGATCGGTGACGCTGTCTGCCGGGATCCTGCCCGGCGGCCTACTCAAGATGGCTGAGAGGCCCAGACGCCCGAACCACTTGAGCCAATTATCCGTGTGAGGCGTGACTGGCCGAGGTGCCCCGCGACCCAGGAGGTGATCTGGTGCAGCCGACCGCTCCGACCCCCTGATCTGGGGAGGTGCATGCAGTGGTGTACTGAGGCACGGAGTGGGGGTCAGTGTCCAGCCCGAGCACATCCGGAAGGACGGCTGCGATCTGAAGCGGGCCTGCACTCCCCCACGGCCATCTTGACGAGTGACGGGGGAAAGAAGACCAGCGACTGAGACCTGCACCGGAGCAAAGAGGAGCAGCAGACCGAGAGCCTGCCCACGACTGACGGCCGGAGGCTCCGGGTTTTGGGGCTGGGGTGACGCCAGGGCTTGGACTGATGCAGGCGTTTTGCTCGGAGCCTGGCACCTGCCTCCTGGAGCCGCAAGTGCAACATTGAGATTTTGGATGGCTCTGGGTGATTGATCTGGACCGCGAGTGAAGAGAAGATCCAAGGGATGCCCTGGATTGCTGGGGGCGCCCTGCGAACACCCTGCCGCCTACCTTGTGGCTATCTGAAGTCCTGTCCGTGACCGAGGGTGCTGGGTGGCTGGGGCTCCAGCACCCGGGCCCCGCAGCAAGGCCCTACACGTGAACCGATGGGCCTGCGTTGCCCAACTCGACGTGTGCCTCCGCCAATGTGCCTCATGACCGGGGGCCCCCAAAGAGGACCGAAGGAGCAACAAGGCCCGGACTGAAACTGTACCCTGGGTGGGCTCTGAGAGATGGTGGCAATGGAGGCCCCAAGACATCCCGGCAGATAACGCTCTATGTGGGGAAGGTACTGCGGTGGTGCCCCAGTGGCAGTTAACAGACTTACCCTGGCCCCCCCAACACTCCGGTAAGCAAACAGGCAGGGGTGGACATACAGAAACGATCGTGCCCCCCTCCTCCTCCCTCGCCACCTTTGTTGCGGGGCCCGCACCCTGGCTGCCGACCGGACGGGGCCTAACCTGAAGACCTCCCTGTGGGCCCTTCGTATCCCACAGCTACGGCCACCCCTGTGAACCCCCCACCCCCAATTGCCCCCGGGGGGGTTGACTGGCAGTCGATGGGAAGAGTGACTCAAAACCGCCACAGCATGGGAATGTGGACTGCGGTCTAGAGGTCTAACACCTCGCCTGGGCGGGGACATGTGGCGGGCCCCCCACCAAGCTGGGCCCCCACTGCCCGGGGTCGCTGCCGCGGCGGAGAGGCCAGGGGCTTGATCCAGTGGCCTGCCTGGCAGGAAGACACATAAGGGGGCTTTGATGGGGTCGATCCCGAACTGAGCCCAAGCCTGAGACCCCCAATTACCCACTGGACTCCTTGGGAGAACAGAACTGTACAGGCCAAGGACTGAGTCTAGCAAGGCCCAGAAAACCATCCACTGTTGTGTGCTGAGCCGCCACTCGCCACTATAGTGAGACAGTTCCTTAACCGCTGGACGGGACGTCCCCCTTCCTCTCCCATTCACGCTCTAAAGCTGAGGAGCGCGCCACTCTCCTGTGGCCGCACCGGAGACACCCGGCGGTGCGGGCTCTGGAGGAGCACACTTGATCGCCGCCATGGGGAAGGATCGAGGGGCTAAGCCCACCCAACACAGACCAATATGGACCGGTACATGACTACTGAAGCCGGAGCAGTGAGCGGGCCCACTGAGAATTCCCCCCCCCTGTGTCGCCGACCTCAACACAATCCTGCAAGCAATCAGTGCCTCGCAAACCTCGGTCAAGAACAAGATCGGCGAAGTGCAGGTGGACATGGCTCTCCTCCGGCAAGACCTCCGCAAAACGATGGCCCGAATTAAGGAAACAGAATCCGGTATCTCCACAGTTGAAGACGACGTTCATCAATTAAAAGAGCAAGTCGCATGCCTGCAAACCCACACCAAGGAGCTGCATAGAAGAACAGAAGATGCAGAAAACAGATCGAGGCGCAATAATCTCCGCTTAGTGGGATTCCCGGAGGCTCAGAACAAGGGCAGATGACCAACTTCATCGAGCAGTGGATTAAATCCTGGATGCCCAAAGACTCCCTCTCCACATGGTTCGGGTCCGCCGCCCCAAGACCTCCACCTGGAGCACCCCATAGGCCTATTATTGCTCTGATCCTTAACTTCAAGGATAGCAATTCTAGCCTCCATGAAGCACGCAGCCAAAAATCCCTAACATACCAGGGTCAACCAATAATGATCTTCCCAGACTACACAAAGGAGGTCCAACCCAAAGAAGGTCGTTCGTTGAGGTTGAACAGAAACTCCGTGCTCTGGACCTTCAGTACAGATTCATCTTCCCGGCTCGCCTCCTCCTGGTGTTCCAGAATAAAACTATATTTTTTGAGTCCCCTCAGGCGGCCTGAACATGGCTGAATGAGGAACGTCCACTAAGAACAAACGCCCCGGCCCTGTCCCCCAGGGCCCGAGCCAGAGGCGCCCGAGTAGGATCGCCCAAACCAAACAGAAGACGTATGCGCTCTCACAGGGGACGAGGAGCGCGCAGGGAAAGATCAGATTCGCCCGTGGGCCCTAGAACACGTCGAGAGGATCATGAACCTTTGAACAGCTCCCAATCTTCGCCAAGATCTGGCTCAATGGACCGTTCGAGACCTGGGAACACTTTGCCTATAACTTCCCAAATAGACTTGGCAGACCTCTCTCTGAGTCCGGCACTCCTAGAATGATAGTCCCAGTCAGCGGCGGACTGCCCGACACTCCCAAGCAGAAGCATCTCACCGTAACTCAAGTTCTTCCATATTGCAACGATAAAGTATCCTTATGCCAGGAGGGGTCCTCCACGAATCTCCACACCCAAGCATTCTAGTTTGGTATTTCACATTGTTTATTGGGAACGACAGATGCTTCCGTTCTTGAAGTATAGGGTGGGGGTAGGGATGAGAGGGGGGACCGTTGTCCCGAGTTTTCGTTATTGTATGTTGTCTTCTGTAGTGTGGCTCCTATTTCCCTAATAGGCTCTGCGCATTGGAATAATATATCCTATAGGTTTGACATAGGACTAAGGTCAGTATGTCCCTATCGAGTATATTAAACTTAATTACTTGTGCCAGCTAGCTCAGAGGCCACTAGAAACTTCTTGACAACAAGAAGGGAGTAGTTTCTGGCAGCCGCAAAGACATGACCACTTTGTTTCTCTTTAGAATCAGAACGTGTCCCAGAGTCGTAGAAACAATAGATAACTATTTCACTCAGCTCAGTCGTGAGAGTTTTAGTTACTCTCAAAGTTACACAGAAATAACAGACGGGCGTTTCAATAAAAAGGTTTATTGAACAGTCTTGTTTCTGGTGTAAGTTAAATGTGCTGTTACGATCACAAGACAGTATGCGAGATAAATAATGTACAGAGTGAGCAGTAGAAATAAATAATACTGCGTTAGCATTATCTTTTCAGCATATATGCATTTACATAAAATGACACAGCCTAAAAATGCGAGTACTCATACGATGCGTTTCTAGCCTAGTTCTACCCCAGTGTACCTAACCTGTCCTAGGTGTAGGGAGAAGTAGAAGTAGGTGATGTATTCCTGACTAGAGTATACTAAGAGTATGTTACGCCTAGTATGCCAAGAGTCTAGTATGCCAAGAGTCCTCTAGGTTCTAGTCTGCTCCATACCTGAAGAATGAGAGAGGTAGGAATCTCTTTCCGAACTCGAACTCCAACATCCCGCAAGGGAAGTTAGATCACTGGAAGCTGGACTCTCTGCGGGCAGGAATGACAGCGTCTTCTCAGTGCGTCCGGCCGGGAAACGGGCTCCTCTGAAGTCGAGGTCTCCTCTGATTTACAGGGGTTTGGGACGGTATATTTATACCCGAAAATGTTAGCATTGACGTGAGTTGGACAGCGAAAGACGTCATGAATGAACCCCTAAGGAATAATCGGTTCATGCATAATATGAGTCCTTGAAGAAATCAATAGTCCTGGGCTAGGGAAACTCCCGCAGCCTAAGAGTCTGTTTTTTCATGAACTCGTTGTGACGCTAGGGTGGACGGATGTCGGAATCCATGCCTGTATTTGCAGTGCATGGTTTATGCCTAAATAAGGTCTGGGATTTCATGCCTATATAAGGGCAAGGCGAATTGTGCCTATATAAGGACATGAATCTGGAAAGCCCGTTTATGGACACCCTAGGAAATATACAACACCCACTCCTCTTTCGTGTGTACGATAATACTAAAATGCTAAACATTTAAAATGCTAAACATTAAAATGGAGTACTTCATATTAAAACATATCCTAAAAGCATTAAAAGACATATTAAAAATGCAAAGGTTTCTGTACATCATTAAGCAATGCTTTTCATTTCCAGCATAAAGTTCGAAATAAATGCAATTGGAATGAAATATAAAAAGCAATATTTACATGTGACGAAAATGATCGATAAGTTTGTTCAAAATCAAAGTCATTTCCTGTCATGAAAATTAAATGAACTGATTTAGACACTCAAGATGACTAATTGTCCGTGGAAGTACTGCCAAGTCTGTATTATAAGGCTAGTTCTACTTTAAGCAGATTGAAGTGCCATTTTCGTTCGAAAAATGGGACAAAAGTTCAAATTTGGTAGAGTTCCAAGTTTTAGAAAAATGAAGGCCAAATGTTACTGCATCTCTGGAACACAGTATGCTGAACCAGAGTCAGTTTACGGGTCTGGTGTAAACATGAGATCATCTATTTCAATAGACAAAACATCATCCACTGTCGTTGGTGTAAGTTGGAAAACCTCGTGCAAGAGATTGACCGCACAAAGATGTGAAGCATCGCTCTCAGCATAGGTCGCCGCAGCAATGTTCGCGTCCGTTGTTACCTGTGTGCCCGGAGTTGTTTCTCGTACCTCAGCAGCAGCCGGAAGCGTCTGTGAGATCTCAATGAATGCTGACATCAGGATTGGTAGCCTCTGGGGACAACACAGAGAATGGGCCGTTATCGGGACCAGCAAAGTATCGACATCCTTTGGCGCAGCTGATGGATATGTTAGACAAGCGTCCAACATGCATTCTTCACCGCATAGCAGGCATCGTAGAACAGGTAAGATGCAATCTTCCCAGATTGGTCTAAATGACAGGAACCAAGTTGTATTAAGGTCCCGTAGACGAGTCATGCCCAATAGCTGTACTATTCGCTCACGGCACTTTCTTTCAAGGAGAGCCTTCTCCATTTCGCTCGGAGTGATGTCTGCGAATAGGCTGGCCATAGCGCAATAGCAGAAAGATGAATAAAATTCCGGCAACAAGTGCGAGAATTAATGGTATGCCACCAAACACTGAATGTGCAAATTTGGGGATAATTCCAAGTATTGCCTGGAAAGGTGCTAACAGACCGGAGCAAATGCTCTTAAATACATGTACAATTCCGGTCGTATCTGACATGTTAAAGATACGTGATATCATTTCTACGAAATGTATAGGGCAGTTTGTACGTATTAAAGTCTGTATCTCAGCCGAAGTCCTTGCTACTTGTAGATCATAGGTTTCTTTGGCCGAGGTCAAAGGCACTGTTTGCTGTAAAAGCATGGCTTTCATTCTGCTCAAAGTATCAAATCTTATAAAAGAGACGTTCAGCGAAGGCCATAGAGGCGACTCCCTGACTGTGTCTATTGGGGAAACAATACTTGCATACAGCAAGTGACCCTGGAGTTGACCGTTACTAGATATGGGATGCCTGGCAACATTCCGCAGCAACTCTGATCATTCAACATGAGGTAACTCCCGTTAGAAAGTTGTCCAAACGTTGGATTAATCACAGCAGCTGGTGTACCCCGCTGGTGGCAAGACAAATTTGCCACAGAACCATTACAAGCCCCGTGTAAAGAAATGTCCTGACACATAAGTGAACCGGTCAGTGCATGTTTACAGTTGGTACCGCTAAGAAACACTTCACGATCCCCACTCCAACATCTATGTGTATACGGTAAATCCCAAGATGTCTTAATGTATTCCTTACCCAACCTTTCATATTTGCCTGCTTGCATTTGTCTGAGGCAATACTGAAACTGAAAAGTAGTCACAGGTAATGTTATTTTGCCATGAATAACCCATTCTGTAGCTGGTTTTTCTGCCACTGTAAATGGTAATTTCTCCAGTTTTTCAATGCTCAGCACTGTATACCTTGCTCCTCTTTGTGCCAATTCGATCTGTTTATCAGTTAGATTGTATTCTGCAAACAGAGACGGCGTGTTGATGAAACGCCAAGGCACATAGCCCGCTCGCAAAGATTGCAGCGTCCAGCTTAATGACACTATAGAACGTAATTGGGATTGACCTTGTTGTAACATAGCCAAATCTTGTTCTAGAATGTCGATAGCAGAGGATACAATGCCATCCAATGAATATATTCTGGAGGACAAAGTTGTTAACCCATTGTCGACCACAGAGAGTGTTTTCTCTAAATTAATACGATCAAGTTCACGTATTCGTTCTGCGGCCTCTATCTGTGACACTTTCCATGCTTCGTTATAAGCAGCGTAAATGCCGGCATATATGAAACGTTTTTGACGCGGTTTTCTTGGTCCAAGCAAGAATTCCCTAAGATCTGCGTCATCTGCAAGTAAGGATAAGTGTTGTTTCACATCCTGTAGTGTAGATCTATGCAGCCAATCGAGGCATAATTTTCCTACACTGTATGTTGTTACTACCCCCGGATGTTGTCTTTGGACATATCTTGGGTCTGGCCTATGTATAGTAAAGCCCTGAGTTTTATTCAGGAATCTTTCCTTACAGTTGTTTGTGTCTGTGGGCCAGATCAACCATTTCTTCCAATCAGGATTAGATCTGTTGAGTTGTAGTATATTGTCAACTGTCACCACTGCCTTTGTATTATTATCACTGGCAGGTGTTGGCACAGAAGGTGTTTTCATCTCTTTGATCTTGGCTAATCCAAGACAAGATGTTTGTTGGACGGTTTCATTCAAAAACAGTATTTGTTCAGGTATGATACAGGCTCTAAATAAAGCTTCTATACCCTGTACTTGCCAATCTTTACTACCCCAGACAGTGTTTGTCTCTTTTGTGTCTTTCCATAAGTCGAAACCCTGTGTAGACAGTTGGGCAATAAATGCTGCAGAGTAAATCTGTTTAGTATTTGTTAACATAATTTTCAGTCCTGTTTTGTTTACATTTCTGTAGTAAAACGTTTCTGGGTCAGATGTATTATATCCTGAAAAATATGGAAATTTACTAGCAAATGCTTTTGAACTAACTTGTGGTGGTGTAGGACAATGTTCCCATTGGTTAAACATAAACACATTTCTTGGATATGCAGTTTTATGCAAATAATGATGACCATAGTGGTTATAACAATACATTTGTTCATAGTCTGATGAACCCTCTAAATATTCATTTTTAGAAAATGCAGCAGATTTTTCTAGATCAAACATTATGTCATTCACAGTCTCAAAGTCCCAATCATCTGAATAGGTACTGGACGTAATTAAATCACTTAGTGAAATTTTAAACAAATGTGGAATGTTCAATTGTTCCGTCGGTCCGAAAATTTCATAATCTGTTTTGTCCCACACTATACCATCCTGTATAGGAACGGCTGTGATGTTCACTGATGACAAGTCTCTTGCTTCACGATGGGAAGATTTATGTGGTTTCAAAAGTACGTTTACTTTTGTCCTTCACTGTTCACATGGATGTATCTGCCACTTATAAGCACGCTTACAGTTGTTACCAAAGCTAGCCAGAGCAGGAAAACAAAAAGTCCAGATGCAATCCAGAGTTCAATCCACGGAGAAACCAGATAAGTCTTTTTCAGAAAGTGAACAAAGTCTTGTACTTGCTGCTTGAGTTTGAATGATGCTGGCGTCGTTTCAGGTTCACTCTGATCCTCTGAGAACGTATCAAAGTCAATGAAATAGCCAGAAGCAGTTCTGTCAATTGTTGGAATTGCATCAGGATTTGTTGAAATCACAGGAGACAGTTCATCACGTGTCACGTTGGTGTAGACAGGTGTATTTGGACGAACTGTTACTTGGTTGTCAAGAGGGATGAGTTCCATAGCTTGGTTGCTTAGTCCTTCATTTGTTACAGCTGAATTCTCGATTGTGATCAGTCTTTCAGTCTGAACCTCTTGAATAGTAGCGAGAGGAGTGCGTCTGCTACTAGGTCGGAGTCCACGAGGCCTACTGCTCAGTATTGGCCACATACTGTGGTTTGATGAGGTCGATGGACACAAATCTTTTCTCCTTTCTTCCAGCAAGGGGCGGCAGAAGTACTGTCCTTGTTCCTTGAACAGCTAGAACAGGTACCGGTTGTCTGTAAGAAGGTCCAAATTCCTTCTTGTCCGCGATTTTTTCTCTGACTAGATCCCCAACTTTTGGAATCCAGACAGGCCTTGCTGGGACAGCCGATATTTCCCCAGTGGTGGTTGGCTGTAGGGATACGTTGCTTTGTTTCGTTCTTAATTTAAGATCCTGTAAAACAGCCAAACGATCTTTGATATCAAATGGTTTATTTTCCACCACTGTGCCTACGTGTTCTAAGTCTGGAACCCACATTCTTGTCCCAAATAGGACCTCATATGGAGTGACCCCCCTAGAGAACCTCTTGCCAGATTATTGAGAGCGCGCTGTACGCTATTGAGGTGTTTGACCCACCCATCACCCGAACCTAATACCCTAGCTGTTATAGACTGCTTTATGTCCCGGTTTTTCCTTTCCACAACAGAATTTCCCTCAGGATGGAATGGAGAGGAGTACCGCAATGCAACGCCCAGACTGGCCATGACTTCTTTGTAAGCCCTAGAGCTAAACGCAGGACCCTGGTCAGAATGTAGCGTGCCTATTGCGTATGTGCCGATAAAGACTCTCAAATCTTTTATAACAGTTCGAGCGTCAGCCGAGCGCTGAGGCCATAACCATAGGAACCTAGATTTAGTATTTGCGGGAATGCCTTTGTCCAGTGGGACGCAGGCGAGTAGATAGCCTAATACTGTCTAACAGTGGTGTCTGTACTGGGCTGCCGTATTCGCAGCATGGTGTCTGGTGGCTCTCTCGCTGTAATTTACAGTCTAAACAGTTGTTGATGAATATGTGAATGTGTGTATTCATTCCTGGCCACCAGTACATCTCTTTTAACTTCACAATTGTTTTTGAGATCCCTTGATGTGACAGACCCTCCCCCAAATGTGTTTCATAAATCAAGGCTGCTCTTCGTTCCATGTTTGGAATTACCCTATCCCCCACTCCAGGGATTCGAGCAAAAGGAACGTTGTTCGCATCAATTACATAAGAGTACTTGAGTGGAAACTTTTTTGTTAACGCTGCACTGCTGCCTTTGCTCGAAGCATTGACAGCCAACATTATCTCACCGTCTATTTTTGTTTTTGAACGTGTGATCGCAGCTACGGAAGCCGTCTGAACAGCCCCCTTTGCGGCTTCATCAGCCAATGAATTCCCTGCAACGTGAACACCATCACGCTGATGACTCAGTGTGTGAATCACGTGAGCCTTTGGTAGTTCGTTTTTCAACTGAACTACTTGTTCCCAAAGCAGTTTGTGCTTTATTGTGCCACCCTTCGCATCTTTGAAACCATTTTCAAGCCAGGTTCGTATATAGTCATTATACGACTGAACACAGTAAAAGGAATCGCACACTATCAGTGTTAGGAATTCTCAATCCGTACTCTCAAGTGCCAGTTTGAATGCCTGTAGTTCAGCTCGCTGAGCTGTACAATCACCTAGTGATTGAGTTTTTGTGACCATAGGTCTGAAGATGCCATTTCGCATGCGTCCTTTAACGATTGCACACGCTGCACTGTAAGCTTGCTTACTCCCTGTTGCGGGCTGTGCAGATCCGTCAGTGTAAATTATTAATTCGTACTGATCGAGAGGCAGAATCTCAGTGGGCAGAGGACATTCTTGTTCATATTGGAGAAATGCTTGTGTTTTTAAATCTGGATCAAAAACATATTCAACATCAGTTGCAGCAAGAGAATTAACCCATTGTATCCATCTCGGATGTAGTGCTTTAGCATTTGGAATGCTTGCTTTTGTGACCGCTTCTAAAGCTGGTACTGGGGTTACGACAATAATGCGTTTCCCTTGGGCTAAGGCTCTTTCTTTTGCTACAGCTGTTTGAACTGCTGTTAGAATCTTTTCAGTTGAACTGAAGCGCATTTCCGCTTGTGTACACAAATGGGATTTGTATGCGATTGGTATTTTCTCACCCTCATTGAAGGTTAAGTAGGTGAATCCACATTGACCCGAAATTATTCGAATCACCAAATTTCTTTGACTTACACGTGTTTGTAAGTGATTTGTTGCTAACATGTTAGCCTGGAGTGAACGCAAAATTTCTGTGTGTTCCTGTGTCCAGTTTTTGATTGAAAAATCAGGTTTAATTAATGCGTAGAGAGGTTTAACCCTTTCGGCGTAATTTAAAATGTATGTTCTGCCAAAATTGAGGAAACCCAGGATGGATTGTAAGTTTTTTTGCGTCTTTGGAGGTTGGAGCAGCGCACATTTCTCTAGAAAGTTAGCTGCCAAGCTCTTGCCTTCACTTGAAAGCTCATATCCCAAAAATAGGACATTGAGATGGGCAATTCGGGACTTTTTAAAGTTGAACTTGTAGCCCTCAGAGGCGAAACCCAGTATAATGGTGCTCACCCTGTTCAAGTGTTTTTCCAAGTCATCGTCTGTCAGATAGATATCATCGACATAGGACAATGCCTCGTTGTCATAAATTTGTAGTAACTCCGTTACTCTCGCTGAGAATAAACCTGGGCTGTTCTTGAACCCTGTGGGAGTCGACAAAAGTGACGCTGGGTCCCCATTATGGAGAATGCTGTTAAGTACCTACTTTCAGGTGCTATGTTTTGACAAAAGAAACCATTTGAGATGTCTAATGTTGTTTTGTATTTTTTACGCACAATGTTATTCATTAATGCTGTGCTGTGTGCATTTTGCACTGCAAAAGTTTTAGAACAAGTGTTTAAATGTCTGTAGTCCAAAACTAGACGATATGTATTGTCTGGTTTGGAGACAGGAAACAAAGGATTGTTCATGGAGGAGGTGCATGTTTCAATCACCCCTTGGTATTCAAGTTGATCTAAGATCTCCCTGACCTGTTTTTTTGCTTCCTGCTTTATAGGATACTGCCTCTGTGCAGTGGGTTCATGTTTTAGATTTATTTTATGGTGAGGTGAGTCCTCATCCCATCCTACATGATTTTTATATAATGCTGGGGCCTGGGCCACTGCCCATTTCCTGGCATATGTATATTTTAAGTGAATTGGTATGTGATTGGAGAAGGCAGGCATAATCATGTCCTCGCCGTGTGGGCACTCCCTGACAAATTGTGGTGGCCAGTCCTTTTCTGCTAGAAGTATGTCATAACCCTTTGATAGGCTTTCCCAAAAGAGTGCTTTAACCTGTCTAGGTTTGTCTCCCTCCATCCGGAGTGTTATGTCATATAACTTTTGTGGAGTACTAACCCTGGTATCTACAGTCTCTACTGTAATGTACTCATTCAAGTCCACTATCTCCAGAAGTTCCATCAGGTTCTGGCGAGCTATTGTGACTTCTGCTGCACTGTCCAGCATTGTCTGAGCCCATTCTCCGTTCTTGAGTTGTGTTCTCAGTATTCTCGGCATGTCTTATCTTCAGACCTGCTACTTTCTTTTTGGAGAATTGAGGTTTTGCTTTAGTTTTTGGAGCGTGTTTGTCGTCTTTCGATTTCACACGTTCTTCTCTATGTTCTGTTCGTCCTCTTCTTTCCGAAGTCTGTGATGAGACCTGAAAGGTACGAGAGGAACGTGTATCAGTATCTTGATACCTATCAGGTTTTCTCAAATTATCCCTATTCCTGAGATTATACCTCCTTTCAGAGGGCTCCTTTTGAGGAGACCTACCTCGGGATTGAGAACGTTTCTCGTTTAAATTTTGTTTATTAGACTCCCACTTCTTTTTAGAAGATGTAGGAGTTTGTTTAATTGAGTCCTTCTCAGGACTTTCAGATAGTTTTGGTTTAACTGGTCTCCCACCCAAACTATCTCTGCCTAATTCTGCATAGGATTGTTCTATAATTCCGAGTAGCTCTGTTTGATGTTCTGTAACATCAAATTCCCTTAATTTTTGTCGGATCGCTACTGCTGCTGCCTCTCCTTTAATATTAGATAATATTATTGATGAGACCTGGTCGAAATTTTTCAGTAATTTCATACCTAAATTTAAAGCAGGCTCTGCCCCATATTCGTTTTGAATTTGTTTTAGGACATCAGGTATTATCGCAATTGACGGAATGCCGTGTGTTTTAGTGTAGATGGCAGCAAAGACTGAGCCCCAAGTGGTGCAGTCTTCCAGTTGTGGTGTGATCCCCATTGGTAAACTAATGGTTAGGATTCTGTGTTTCTCATGCGGGCTAGTATTTGGAAATACTGCTTCGATTTGAGTAATTTTTTGAGCTATCCAAAATGGAATTTGCTCACGCTTAGTGGGCATTTTACCCATGACTGCGTATAGAGTCTGTGGTGTAATTTTTTAGAGTGTTCCCCTGGTGAGGGGTTTGATTTGGAAGTGTTAATGGTGGTTGGACTGTGAAAGTCCGCATGACATATTGGACCAATTGTCTGTAGATTTTTATTAACTCTGTGAGTTGAGTAAGTAGTTCCTCGTCTGACATTATTTCTATGTCAGGATGAGGTGTGTAGCCGGCTAGAATCGGCCATGTTGCTCCTGGTCTACCTAGTGGACCGAGCCTGGTTATATTTTTGTGATGTTTTAGGGCGCCTTTAAACCAGAGCTGGGGCTCCTGGTATGTTAATGGAATCTCTATATCCTCGAAAGGAATGTATTCCTCTGGTGGTTCATCTTCTTTGTAGAAGTGAAACATGTGAGTTACTGGATTGGATTCAGGAAATATTACCCATGAATAGAATACCTCTGTCTGAAAGGAATCTTGTGCCTCTATCACGAAAACTGCTCTACCTCCTCTCGGTGGTAGGCCATGTTTTAGAAGTTTTAGAGTAATGGCTCTTAAGTTTGGAGCGATCTCAATGACACCCTCCTCGGTTTCATTTAAACCGGTCAAGTTAAAAAGTGCTGGTTGGGCTGGATCAGCCTCAGCTCCGGCGTCTTCATTCATTTTGTTTTATGAAAAATGTAGAACAAATTTCAAGGAAACAAAGATAAGGTGCACAATATTGTGGGACACTGTATCCTTCAACGTTGAACAAACCAAACAACTAATGTATAGGGTACTGCCCTATGTAGCCGTGGCGGATACTAACCCTGCCCACTCCAGACGTCTTTTGGAGTATATGGGTAGGGGTCTCTGAGAGAGAAAAAAAGAAGCACGGCTGAGTTACTCAGTATCTAACGTTGAATTACTGCCTTACCAAACCGTTGGGCGCCATGTAGTGTAGCTCCTATTTCCCTAATAGGCTCTGCGCATTGGAATAATATATCCTATAGGTTTGACATAGGACTAAGGTCAGTATGTCCCTATCGAGTATATTAAACGTAATTACTTGTGCCAGCTAGCTCAGAGGCCACTAGAAACTCCTTGACAACAAGAAGGGAGTAGTTTCTGGCAGCTGCAAAACATGACCACTTTGTTTCTCTTTAGAATCAGAACGTGTCCCAGAGTCGT
This sequence comes from Calotriton arnoldi, assembly GCA_963921515.1. Taxonomy (NCBI): domain Eukaryota; kingdom Metazoa; phylum Chordata; class Amphibia; order Caudata; family Salamandridae; genus Calotriton; species Calotriton arnoldi. The sequence goes on along the minus strand of CAWUFW010001484.1, from coordinate 1,413,117 downwards.
AGAAACAATAGATAACTATTTCACTCAGCTCAGTCGTGCATGTTTTAGTTACTCTCAAAGTTACACAGAAATAACAGACGGACATTTCAATAAAAAGGTTTATTGAACAGTCTTGTCTCTGGTGTAAGTTAAATGTGCTGTTACGATCACAAGACAGTATGCGAGATAAATAATGTACAGAGTGAGCAGTAGAAATAAATAATACTGCGTTAGCATTATCTTTTCAGCATATATGCATTTACATAAAATGACACAGCCTAAAAATGTGAGTACTCATACGATGCGTTTCTAGCCTAGTTCTACCCCAGTGTACCTAACCTGTCCTAGGTGTAGGGAGAAGTAGAAGTAGGTGATGTATTCCTGACTAGAGTATACTAAGAGTATGTTACGTCTAGTATGCCAAGAGTCTAGTATGCCAAGAGTCTAGTATGCCAAGAGTCCCTCTAGGTTCTAGTCTGCTCCATACCTGAAGAATGAGAGAGGTAGGAATCTCTTTCCGAACTCGAACTCCAACATCCCGCAAGGGAAGTTAGATCACTGGAAGCTGGACTCTCTGCGGGCAGGAATGACAGTGTCTTCTCAGTGCGTCCGGCCGGGAAACGGGCTCCTCTGAAGTCGAGGTCTCCTCTGATTTACAGGGATTTGGGACGGTATATTTATACCCGAAAATGTTAGCATTGACGTGAGTTGGACAGCGAAAGACGTCATGAATGAACCCCTAAGGAATAATCGGTTCATGCATAATATACGAGTCCTTGAAGAAATCAATAGTCCTGGGCTAGGGAAACTCCCGCAGCCTAAGAGTCTGTTTTTTCATGAACTTGTTATGACGCTAGGGTGGACGGATGTCGGAATCCATGCCTGTATTTGGAGTGCATGGTTTATGCCTAAATAAGGTCTGGGATTTCATGCCTATATAAGGGCAAGGCGAATTGTGCCTATATAAGGACATGATTCTGGAAAGCCCGTTTATGGACACCCTAGGAAATATACAACACCAGCATCTCTCTTCAGCAGCAAGATAATGACATGCACTATCCACAATACGGGGAAACACTTGTAATCCTGCAGCTTGCGCGCACTGCCATACATTTCACACCTAACTCAGAGCTCACTGGCTTCCGCCCACACTTTGAGCCACCGTGACAGACACAGGTAATGGCGGAGACCTACTCAGCGTGCTATCATGGAATATTAAGAGGTTATTAGATAGAGTTAAACGGACAGCAGTCCTACGATACGCCCAATGCCAGGGAGCTGATATACTCCTACTCCAAGAAACCCACCTTAAAGGTAACAACTGCCCCTTTCTGGCGCGATACGGCTATGATAGAGTTTGGCACTCAGGGTTCACCCAAGGATCAAGGGGCGTGGCAATCCTTATGCGGCGCAACCTCCCCTTCGTGCTTACAAAGGCCATTAGTGACCCGCAGGGATGCTTTATGACCCTAACAGGAACTATAGGGGGAAACTCCCTTAACCTGGTCTCCATATACTCTGCTCCATCACTGCTGTCCTCTACCCTAAAATGCACCACAGACCTCATCGCTTCTTTACCCCCAGGGCTGACAATTGTCGGTGGTGATTTCAACGCAGTTATGCAACCAGATCTCGACACCGCAAACGTCCCATCCACTACGAGAGTCACCCACGCCACACTTTTAACAAACTGGGCAAGCATCCTAGGTATCTGTGACACCTGGAGAGTCTGGCACCCCCAGAGTAAAGAATTCACACGTACCTCTGCGTCGCACCGCACATACGCGCAAATCGACTACGTTTTCATGCCCGCCTCGATTGTCCGAAAATCAGAGACGTTACCATTCTTCCTAGAGGTATATCAGACCACTCACCCGTATTTCTGAGAGTAGGTCAACCCCCCCCCCCCGACTCACTCCCCCCGACATGGAGGATGAACGCATGGTTCCTCCAAGACAAAGACTTTAAGAAAGCTATAGGGGCAGAACTTCAACAATACTTTCTTACTTATCAAAACTCTGTCTCCTCCCCGAGCACTCTATGGGAAGTGGGCAAGGCCACTATACGTGGCTTTGCCAAGGGCCAGCTCAAGATCAAGCGCCTAACCCAGAACTCCCAAATCATTCTACTGGAGGCCCGGGCAACCCTTCTTGAGAACCAAGGGCTGGGGCGGCAAGATGACCCACAGAACAGACAGCTTGCACTTCTAAGTGACGAGATCAAGAACATCTCCATGGAAGCCGCTAAGCTACTGTGGAGATCCTCTGTAGCCAGGGTATATGGATGGGGAGACAAAAATGGGAAAATCGTATATCGATTGGCCACTTATCCCATGGCCAACCGCATAATCCCAGAAATTAAAGATCTTGACAGCACTGTCCACCGCTATTCCTTGGCGATAGACCAGAGTTTCGCCACTTACTATTCCAAACTTTACACTGAGCATCGCCCCAAACTCTCTCTCCCGGAGCTAATAAACCAGGAGCGCCTCCACCTCTCCTGCCTCAAAGACACCGAAATGGCAGACCTTGACTGTCCTATTACGCAAGACTAAATCAACGATGCCATATCACACACCACATCAGGCAAAACTCCAGGCCCTGATGGACTCCCGCAGGAGTACTATGCTGCCTATCGCGAGACACTCGTCCCACATCTCTTGGACATGTATGCCGAAGCTGTCGAAAAGGGCTCATTCCTATCAGAAACGGATGCCGCTACCATCGTGGTGATCCCTGAAACACAACCTCCCTCAGCGCACTGCGCCAAATACCGCCCAATCTCCCTTATTAATGTGGAAGTTAAAATATTTGCATCAGTCTTAGCTAACCGATTGAAGTCCTATCTTAGCAAGTTGTTCCATGCTGACCAATGTGGATTTATGCCATCTCGTGGCACCAGTCACTGCCTTAGATGCCTCCACATAGCCTTAGCAAATCGCCAATCTCTGACTCCTTACTTAGCGCTTCTCCTTATTGATTTTGAGAAGGCCTTTGATTCCGTAGACTGGCGATATCTAGAAGACGTACTGATTGAGATGGGCCTTAGTTGCCCTGGCGATGGAGCCTCTCGCATGCCTCATACGGTCCGACGACCGAATTAAGGGATGGAAATGGCCAGACACTGATGAAGACAAAATCGCTCTATATGAGGATGATGTCTTTCTATTTCTGGCCGAGCCGGCCCAATCCGGCCCTCACTGTCTTCAAGCTGTGCACTCCTTTGGACAAGCCTCCGGCCTGCACCTAAACCCCGCCAAATCCGTCCTAGTTCCTCTCCATATCTCGAGAGAATGTATTGATTGGCAATCCACAATACCTATTAGAAGGCAATCCTTTAAATATTATTATTATTATTATTATTAATTAGCATTTATAGAGCGCATAGCTACCCAGAGGCATCCCAGCGCTGAACGGCAATTAGGGCTAGTAGGGGAAGGCTAGCTGGGAATCTGGGTGGCCCTGCTTCCTGACCTCGAATGGACACTAAACATCACCCCGCTGGGAACGAGAGCCCGAGACGACCTCCACAAATGGCAGACACTACCACTTAATCCACTGGGAAGAGTCGCTCTCTTCAAGATGATGATACTTCCCAGATTCCTTTACATAATTCAAAACACTCCATTCCATTTCCTGTGGACTTGGTTTAAAGAACTAGACAGTCTGATCACTAAATTCCTTTGGGGCGGGCGGAGACCCCGCTTGGCTCTGTCCCAGTGTCGAATCCCATCCTTTGATGGGGGTATGGGCATGACCAATTTAATTTATACCTGTGTTATCTGGCAACCCGCTTACTTACGTTGCATGACTGGTTCAATGGAGGCTGGTCTGACCAGGCATACAGAATATAATTTACTGGTTTGGGCCTACCCAGGATTCAAGCGAAGATTTACGGGGGATCTATCCCCAGATCTATGCCCATGGTGACGAAGGTGGTCCTCCTGGCTTGGCACGCCTCCTTGCGCCACACCCAATGGTTGAATAGGTTGACCAGGTACACACCGCTCTGGCAGGGTTCCTGGCTTCGAGAGGTCACCAATTTAGTGGGATTCAAGACCTGGGGTCTCATTGGTATACCGCAACTTGGGGACATATGGACGGGCGATCACATGCGCACTTTTCAAGATTTGCACACCCGGTACTCTCTACACTCCTCTCAATTTTTTAAGTATCTGCAATTACACCATGCCCTTCACAGCCACATTCCAAATGACACCTTGCTACCAGGTTACAGTCCCCCTGAGGTGCAAACCATGACAGGTGATCTTGGAAGGGGAGGGATCTCCTGTATCTACCGCTTCCTAACAAACAACACTCCAAACACATTAGGTCAACTTAGGAGCCGATGGGAGGGATGGATCGGGCCTCTTCAGGAGGAAGACTGGAGAGATGCACTGATGGCACCCAAAACAGTCACCACTTCAGCCAGACTCCATCTGATCCAACTGTATTACTTGCATGCTGCTTACCTAACACCGAAACGCCTTCATAACACACGTCTGAAACCAAATGCATCATGTACGCGTTGCGAACAAGACCAAGCAGATTTCTATCATATGGTATGGTCCTGCCCCGCTATAGTACGATATTGGGACTCCATCGAAAAGGAACTCTCAGAGGTTCTGGGCTGGGATGTACCACATAATCCGTTAAATGTGCTCCTGGGAATTACGGATGGTCTAGATGGCTCAAGATCTGACAAGTTATTTTTAAACACAGCTATGGTAGTGGCCAAGAGGGACATTGCAGCTAACTGGTCAAACCCTATCCCAAACACTATATTGAAATGGCGCAGGGGGGTGGACTGGTGCGCCATGCAAGGGAAGTCTTTGCATGAGGCCAGAGGGTGCCTGGCGAAGCACCGCAAATTCTGGGGCAATTGGTCGGAGAAGATAGAATAACCGCACCCCACCGTGCAGTGTGTGAGGTTTTAATGAGACTATGTATTGTTGGTGTATTTTCTTTATATACAACATGAGAATATTCTACAACTGCTGTAACATGCTGCATATGATTACTGCTGGTTTTTCTTTCTTCCTTTTTCTTGTTTAAAATCAATAAAATTGATTACCCAAAAAAAAACAGACTTCTCGCCAACAAATTCATATGCCGCCTCTGACTGTTATCTAGACCCAGATTACTTTACGCCATGTGACTCCACCAAAGCTCAACTTCATGAGCCAAAGCGATGTACGCCAGTCCTTTTGGTGAAGCACTTTGTACCGCAGTTTGACATGCGTAAGGTGTATCTTGTTGAGGTATAATAGCTACCAGTTTGTTGTTGTAAACGTACACCCAAGTGGTGTAGCTTGCCTTGAAAGTCTAATGTCCATAAAATGTAGGCTAATAAGCGCAACAAGCCAAGGCTGGGGTTGTCTGATGGAAGGACACTGGTGGGGCTGCATGGTGTGTTGCTCCAGTTCCTCTGCTTACCTGCAGACACTTGTGTTTTTTGAGAAAATCTTCCAGTTTCTGTGAACGTCTTACTACAAATGTATTGTAGATTGTCAGCTTCTGTAGCTTCCTTCAGTTTCTAGGTCGAGCCTATAGCAGCAGCGCGCATGCGCTCCTTGCTCTGCAAGACATGCAGTAATGGAGTATGCAGTGGAAGCTCCGCCCACTCTCCGCCCATGTTTTCAATTGGCTCGTGTCATTGTCTTTCGTAAATGCTGCCTTCTGATTGATTATGAGGCTTGTTAATCCCTCCTTATTATGGCCATGTTGTCATTTGCACCCTCACATGGCTACTGGAGTGCCTGGTTGTGGGCGGTTCTGCTCGCGGGCAGGGGGGGGTGGGTGAGTGGCTTTCCCACTTTTGTGGGTACTGACTGTTTGGTCGGCCCCAGGGCCGACCAACCCAGTCATGCGCACTCCCCCTTTTTCTATATGTAGGCTGCTGCTTGCAGCCTACATATAGAAAATGTCCCGGCTGGGATGCTCTCAGCTGCGCCTCACCAATCACAACGCTGCCATTGCAGCGTTGTGATTGGTGGAGGGGAGGGAGGCTGCCTGTGGGTGGCTTGCCTGTTGAGAGCGGAAAACGCGGGACTGCGGGAGTCAGAGCCAGGAGCTGAGGTGGCGCGGGACGGTGAGTTTTATTTTATTTAATTAAACCCCTCCGGCTTCCCCCGCCGCGACGACCCCAATTCCACACCCCCCACCCGCCCGTCATGCCGGCCGCGACTGGTTGTCTGCTCTGTTACATGCGTCATACTGTGCAATCCGTTACCAAGCTTTCTTCTCCGCATGCTTGGGAATGTTATTCGTGAAATGGTGATACTGTTTAATTAGACCGGTGCACAGTGCGTCAGCAACATTGGTCTAGCAAGTGCAGCTTTCACGTGTCCATGCTGACAGAACAGGAAGGTCTGGCGCATCTTCACCGACATGAAAAAGAGCCCGTCAAACAAATACGTTATTGCCGTAGCTTTAGTTGGGTTGTCGACTGGTAATTGAGTTAATGCTCTTAAAAGAGGCACGGGTGACAGGGGTTAATTTCTAGGGAGAGTACCATTGTTCACGGTGCTTAGGCGACCAAGTTGGGTGTGACATAGCAGGAGCGAAAGAGTCGAAGAAGGCAGAGTGGCTTAGTAGAAGCACGTGCAGGCCAGGCTCATTCTTTCATGGGAGAAGGCATTATCAGGTCTGCAGGGTTATTTTTCTCCTTACCGGCAAAGAATTAAAAGAGCAGAAAATGCACAGAACGATACTAAGCGGCCCCGATACGGGTAACTGTTCTTTGTCAATTAGGAAACAATGCGTTAACTTGCAGTTCAGGCCGGGTAGTAATGACGAGCAGGTCAAGTGGAGTGCGCAGGAGTGGTACATGTTGTTAATAATATTTTGCCTACTTTATACTTCCATCATGTGCATTTTCACAGAAATGCAATGGAATGTGTGATTAATGCACTGTGCGCTCTGCAGAGAGGCCAACAATTGGATGACCATGTATTCTGAACACATTTTTCACTCAGTGACGGGCACTCTGAGGAACTGGCACTGCCCTTGGCCTCAGCTCTCAACTGTGGTATGCACGTGATTCAGTTCAAAGCATACACTGTACAAGAGTATTATACTAGACAAACAACAAGTTAAAAAAACAAAGTTTTATGAGTTTTCCTTTATAAGTGAATATAAGAATAGTATTTTTGGCCCATATGTCAAAGAAATATTGCTGAAAATTGCATCTACATATGGCAATGTTTACACATCTTCTGGGGGGAACCCTATGAAACGTCAGACTCTCTTGCGTATACATTTATTTAGTCTTACGCCCCGCCACTTGCAAATTCCACCAGCCACCACTGTTCAGCGCCATTACAGCGTCACTCAGCGCCACCACAGCACCACTTCAGCATGACTCAGCATCACCTAAGCACCATCACAGCATCACTCAGCACAACCTGAGCTCCATCATAGTATCACTAGAGCACCACCAAAGCATCACTCAGCACCACCTCAGCATCACTGAACAACACCTCAGTATCACTCAGCACCACCTTCGCACAAGCCCACCACCACCTTAGCACCACGTCAGTTTAACTTAGAATGCCCTGAGCATCAGTGCAGCACCAGCGCAGCACCACCTCAGCACCACTTCAGCACCAGCAATGCACCACCTCAGTATCAGTGCACCATTACCTCAGCATCAGTGCAGCACCACCACTTCAGCATCAGCGCAGCACCACCGCATCACCTCAGCACTAGCTCAGAATCTTCTCGGCATCACTCAACACCACCACAGCACCACTTCAGCATAAGCACAACACCACCTTCACATCAGTGCACCACCACCAGCAAAGCACCAACTCAGCACTATCACAGCCCCACCACAGCATCAGCGCAGCACCACATCAGCACCAATGTTGCACCACTTCCGCATTAGTGCAGCACCAGTGCAGCTTCACCTTAGCACCAGCACAGCACCACCAAAGCATCACTCAGCACCACCTCAGCATCACTGAGCACCCCCTTAGCACCACCTCCGCACAAGCACACTACCACCTCAGCACCATGTCAGTATAACACAGCATCAGCACAGATTCACCTCAGCACCAGAACAGACAAACTAGAATACTATATATATATATATTCACTGAAAAAACCATAGGTTTCAGGCACGTTATAGTTAGAAATTTGCATTTAAAAACCTTAAAAATCACTGAAAAAACCATAAGGTTTTAGGGACAGTTATAGTTAGTTGGACATTGCACTCGTACAAAACCCGTGAAATTCCCCGTTATAGTTAGTTCAGGTAACTATAACTCGCGCCCCGCAATGCACTGCTGATGACGTCACATATTACATCACTCATGACATGGTCAGTGACATCACTGATGTCATTTGAGATGTCATCAGTGATGTCATCACTGATGACATCACTGATGACATCATCCAGTGACTGTGTGTTTGTGTAAAGTTTAAATATGTTTAATATATATAGGGAAAGGCGTATTGAAGAATGAGTGGGTGTATAAGTGTCTGAATGGATGATTTAGTAGGTGCGTGACTGAGTCTATAAGTGAGTGATTAAACGTATCTTACTGGATGCATGGGTGAGTGACTAAACTGTGTGAATGTCTGTATCCGTCTGTCTGTTGTTGTGTAAGCAGCTGCATGGGTTTCTGACTAGCTAAATGAGTGTCTATATGGGTTATGGATTGGTTCTCTGAGTATCTGTATGGGTGCCTCAGTGTTTGTGTGGGTGGGGTGAGTGTGACTCTGTGCATAGATGTGTGAGTGGGTGATTCACTGGGTGCATGGTTTCAAGAGTGCGTCTGTGATGGACTGTATGGGTGGGTGAGTGTGTGTATGGGTGTGTTAGTGATTGAATGTATATCTCAGTGGTACATGTGTGAGTAACTACATATGTGAAAGGCAGTATATATGTGTGTTGGAGTATATAAATGGCTATAAGTGAGTGTGTGATTGTGAGAGTGGCTATATGGATGAGTGTGTGCTTGCATCAGTGATTGCATAGGAGCGTAAGAATGTGCTAGTATTTTTATGAGTAAGTGAGCTGGTGTGTATAACTGTATAGGTGAGTAAATTGGAGTGTGATTAATTATTTGCATGACTGACTAGGTGTGTGAGTACCTCTATGGATGAGTTGCGTTGTGAGAGTGTTTATATAGGTGTATGAGTGCATATGATAGTCCTGTACTGAGTGACTGTACGGGTGAGTGAGTAGATGTGTGTGTGTGTGTAGACCTAAGAATCAGTGAGTGGGTATGTACTTATTGGTATTGGAGTGTGTATGGTTTTGAGAATCGCAGTCTGTAATTTAGAGTGGGTGTTTCAAAACTTATATTAGGGTGTGAGAAGATGCATTAAATTCTCACATGGATGATGTAATCAGTGATGTCATTTGAGATGTCATCAGTGATGTCATCAGTGATGTCACTGACCATGTCATGAGTGATGTAATATGTGACGTCATCAGCAGTGCATTGCGGGGCGCGAGTTATAGTTACCTGAACTAACTATAACGGGGAATTTCACGGGTTTTGTACGAGTGCAATGTCCAACTAACTATAACTGTCCCTAAAACCTTATGGTTTTTCAGTGATTTTTTAAGGTTTTTTAAATGCAAATTTCTAACTATAACGTGCCTGAAACCTATGGTTTTTTCAGTGAATTTCAAAGGTTTTTTAAATGCTAATTTCTAACTATAACGTGTCTGAAACCTATGGTTTTTTCAGTGAATTTCAAAGGTTATTTAAATGCTAATTCCTAACTATAACATGTCTGAAACCTACGGTTTTTTCAGTGAATTTCAAAGGTTTTGTAAATGACAATTTTTAAATGTATTAATTGTTATATTTATTTTTTAATACTGATTTACTACATTTTTAGAATTTTTTTTTTTACATATTTTATTTTTTAAATTACATTGTAATTACATTATACATTACAAAAAATACTTTCTCAGAATGAATTACTTTAGTTTAAATACTTTGCACATAGGCAATAGACTTTTAAGTACAGTAGTTACAGTTGTTGCAATGGGCAACACATTTTCAAACACAATGCAACATTCAGCTCAATGTGAATTTCTAGTTAAATGCAATTAGTTACTTTATGGATTACTTTTCTAACCACAGGACTGGATCCTAGATTCAGTCCTGGGACATCTCCTGTAAACAGTTGAGTAAAAGCGTTTTGGTTACATTAGTGATTTTTAAGGAATATTATTGTATTTTAAAAGTTGACACTTTGAAACTTTTTCTCATAGAATCACCAATGTTATCCTATGGAAGGAAATTCACTTGGCAGGTAAAAACTGTTATCATTACTTTTTCTTACTCAGTGTTGGATCCTGGATCCAGCACTGGTGCATCTCCTGTAAACAGTTGAAAGAATGCGTTTAAGTCATACAGGCGATTTTTAAGGAATATTTGTAGTTTGTGAAAATCGACACTTTGAAACTTTTCTGCTGAAAACCAGACAATGGATTCCTATGGAAGAAAATATAAGTTACTGGTAAGTACGGTTAAAATTACTTTTCAGGGTCAGTGCTGGGCTAAAAGATGCAGCACTGAGGTCTCTCCTGATAACAGGTGAGTAAATCGGAATTCGTATTTCGGCTGATTGTAGAGGAATATTTTAAAGTTCCAAAACTCCACACTTAGAAGAATTTCCAAGTGAAACCAGTCAATGTTAGCCTATGGAAGGAAATTCAAGTTACTGGTAAGTACGGTTAAAATTACTTTTCAGGACCAGTACTGGGCTGAAAGATACAGCACTGAGGTCTCTCCTGATAACAGGTGAGTAAATCGGAATTTGTATTTCGGCTGATTTTAGAGGAATATTTGTATGTTTCAAAAATCAACACTTAGAAACTTTTTCAGCAAAAAGCAGACAATGATATCCTATGGAAGGAAATTCAAGTTACTGGTAAGTATGGTTAAAATTACTTTTGAGGATCAGTACTGGGCTGAAAGATGCAGCACTGAGGTCTCTCCTGATAACAGGTGAGTAAATCGGAATTCGTATTTCGGCTGATTTTAGAGGAATATTTTAAAGTTCCAAAACTCCACACTTAGAAGAATTTCCAAGTGAAACCAGTCAATGTTAGCCTATGGAAGGAAATTCAAGTTACTGGTAAGTACGGTTAAAATTACTTTTCAGGACCAGTACTGGGCTGAAAGATACAGCACTGAGGTCTCTCCTGATAACAGGTGATTAAATCGGAATTCGTATTTCGGCTGATTTTAGAGGAATATTTGTATGTTTCAAAAATCAACACCTTAGAAACTTTTTCAGCAAAAAGCAGGCAATGATATCCTATGGAAGGAAATTCAAGTTACTGGTAAGTACGGTTAAAATTACTTTTCAGGATTAGTACTGGGCTGAAAGATGCAGCACTGAGGTCTCTCCTGATAACAGGTGAGTAAATCCGAATTCGTAGTTCGGCAGATTTTAGAGGAATATTTGCACAATGGTGAAGGTAGGGGCGGGGCCTGAGGTGACATCTGTGCAAACGCGCCCCGTGGCGCGTTTTAAGTTGGGGGATTAAGTCCCCTTGAATCATGAGGGTCCCTAGGGGCCAACTAGCCCACCAGGAACCTCCAGTATGCGCCAGGGGCTGCGTTGCAGAGACGTGTAGAGGGCCACACCCCTTTACACCTCTCTGCAACGCAGCTCTGTGGCGCTTTCTGGATGTACCTGTTGGGCTAGTTGGCCCCAGGGACCCTCAGGATTGAAGGGGATTTAATTCCCCATCTTAAAACGCGCCACGGGGCCTGTTTGCACACATGTCACCTGAAGCCCCGCCCCTCCCTTCACCACTGTGCAAACGCGCCCGTGGCGCGTTTTAAGTTGGGGGATTAAGTCCCTTGAATCCTGAGGGTTCCTGGGGCCAACTAGCCCACCATGTACCTCCAAAAGCGCCACAGAGCTGCGTTGCAGAGAGGTGTATAAAGGGGCGTGGCCTCTGTACACCTCTCTTCAACGCAGCCCCTGGCGCATACTGGAGGTTCCTGGTGGGCTAGTTGGCCCCAGGGACCCCAGTATTCAAAGGAATTACTTCCCATCTGCAAACGCGCCAGGGGCGCGTTTGCAGAGTGGTGAAGGAAGGGGCGGGGCCTGCGGGCCGATCGTTTTTTTTTTTTCCTGAAGGGGGCTGTGTGGCCCCCTTTTTCTTATTTTTGGGCCCTGGGGACCCCATCCCCTAGGGCCTTACTCCCTTTTTTTTTTTTTAAATTTAAAAAAAAAATTATTTCTGGGGAGGGGGCCGCGCGGCCCCCTCCCAGGCCACTATTTGCCCCGGGGACCCCATCCCCGGGGCCTGGCCTCTGGTTGGGGACTGTGGGGGTCCCCAAACCCCCACAGTCCCGCCGGCTCCCCGTGTCCTACGGGAGCCGGCATTGCTTTACACATGGGGAGCAGCTAACATGCTGCTCCCCGTGTGGAAAGCAATTGTCTTTGGATATTGGAGCGAGAGCAGGTTTCCCTGCTCTCTCTTCCAATATCCAAGCAGTTTGCAATGACAGGACGGAGCCGCGAGGCTCCCGTCCCTGTCATTGCAAACAGCAGTGTCCCGGGGTAGGCACCCGGGACACTGCAGGAGCCGGCCCTGGGGGTGGCGGTCCCCAGGGCCACCACAGGCTCCAGGAGGGGGCCGCGCGGCCCCCTCCCCACATCAGCACAGCCCCGGGAGGTGGTGGTCCCCAGGGCTTCGGGGTCCAAAACGGACCCCCATTTTAATTTGTTAGTGCCCCGGGGAGGTGGCGGTCCCCGGGCGTGTGGAGGGGCTCAAGCCCCCCCTCACAGGAAAAAAAAAAAAAGAAGCCCCGGGAGGTGGTGGTCCCCGGGGCTGCGGGAGGGCTCAGAGCCCTCCCGCACCATTTTAAAAAGAAAGCCCCGGGGGTGGCGGTCCCCGGGGCTTGGGAAGCCCTTAGAGGCCCCCCATACATAAAATAAACACCCCCCAGCATGCCCCCGGGACTTGGCCCACCCAGGGCAAATTAACATCGAGCGCGGAGACCGCGCTCGATTTTTTTTTTTATCGGCAGGATCCGCGCACCCTGATCGCATCCTGCCGATTTAAAAAAAAATAAAAAAATAAAAAATAAAAAAAAATGCTTTTTCTGCCCAGGGGGTCCTTATGGGACCCCTGAGCAGACCTAGGGGTCAGGGTGTTTCTACCCTGCCCCCTTTGTGCGCTTTCCGCACTTGTTTCTGTCCTCGGTTCTACCGAGGGACAAAATGGCTGCAACATTTCCTGAATCGGAATGTTGACAGCCAGCTGACAGCCAATTAACATGCAGCTCGTGATCGGGACGGTGCGCGCAGGGTGTGCTCAGGGTGCGCGGATCCTCCGTGCCCATAGATATATATGTACTTTTACTTTTGATTTTCTCAGCAACTACTGAACGGATTTACACCATTTAACAAAAGGGTTCTTTCTGTACCAAGAACTACCTCTTTGCCAAATTTGGTGTAATTCCGTTCAGCAGTTCGGGCTGTAGCCGTGTCTAAAGTTTCCTATGGAAAAATGAATGGGGAAAACGCGTTTTGGGACCCCCTTTTTCTCGGCCCCGCTTGACGAATCACCCCGAGACTTTCAGGGTAGGAGCGGACCGGAGCGCCCCACAAAGTTTGAAAATTTTGCGAAGATACGTCAACCGGCAAGAGAGTTATTTCAAATAGAATGTCGCGGATTTCCTATTGAAAATAGGTTCTAACTATAACTATCTACTGGCGACCGCCAGTAGATAATATATCCAAGAAAGAAGTGACTCAAACAGATAGATTCACCAAAGAACAAAAATATATTTCCACTACAACGTTTCAGCTTCCGCCTTCCTCGGGTAGTACAAGATGGTTTGCTCAGTGGCTGCACAGATGACACAGCTGAATTTTCAAAAAGCATCATGAGTGAAGATTCCATTTGGAATGTGGAATCAATGCAGTCCTGAGAGCTCTTGAGATATGCAGTAATCAGGTTGTGTTATCAGTAATGTTCAGTCCATCTGGATGCAGTGATTTTAAACGGTACATCCAGAAGTTTTCTCTGGAGTCCAGTAGTTCTTCCTTTGAGACATGTTCCACGGGGAAAATCTTTAAATCTGATAGTAAATGATCCACAAGGTTAAAATGATTGGCTACAGGCTGGTCAATTTTCTTATTAATTATTGCCGATTTGTGGTTCCTGAATCGTGTACGGAGGTCATTCACTGTTTGGCCTACATATTGTTTTTTACAGCTTTGCCGTTGGCACTGAATCACATAAATAATGCATGTTGTGCGACATGTAAGATGCTGTCTTATTCCATAGGTCCTTCTTGCAACAGAACTAGTTACTGATGATGTTTGTAAAGGTATTCACACGTGATGCACCTTTTAGAGTCACAGCAATGAACCCCTGCATTTGTTACAACTTGCTTGAGTTCAGCTCTCACAATAAGAGATCGTAAATTTGGAGCTCTGCGGTAAGCAATGACTGGCGGTTTTGGAAAAACCTTTTGCAATTTTTCACAAGTAGACAGTAAGGGAAATGTTTTTTGCATTATATTTCTGTAGTTGGGAGCTGATGGATGATAGTCAACCACAAATGGAGTTCTGTCACTTTTGTTTCTGCCGTTGGTATTCCAAATAAGTGCTTCTCTGGGTAACTGCAAAGACTTGTCAATTTGTTGCTGCATGATATGCAGAGGATAGCCTCGCCTTTTAAATAATGTAGCAAGCTCCTGTAGATGGTCTTTACAGGTTTCCTCATTGCTGCAGATGCGTCTTATTCTGAGTGCTTGGCTGTAGATGATGCTCAGTTTAGTGTGGTGTGGGTGATATGAAGTATACACATGAGCATCTGTAGGCTTGTGGTACAGATCAGTTGTAATTTTTTGTTCATGAATGGTGAGTAGCACATCCAGAAAAGGGAGATGATGCTTCTATTTAGTATTGCTGCTGGTAAATTTGATGGTAGGATGGATATTGTTGATATAAGCTGTAAATTGTTCCAATGCTCTACTTCCTGCATTCCATATTATAAATATGTCATCAATGTATCTTAGCCATACCAGTGGTTTGATGCTATAAGTAGCAAGTATACAGTTCTCTAGTTTGCCCATGAAGATATTTGCATAGGATGGAGCCATCCGAGTGCCCATGGAAGTCCCTTGTATCTGCAGATAGTGTTTACCATTGAATGTAAAATTGTTGGTTTTAAGGATAACTCTTGCAAAGTTGGTAAGCACATTTGTTGATGGCTTTTTCACAGTTCTTTTATTAAGAGCTTCATATAATGCCATAAGCCCATCCTCGTGGTATATTGGTGTATAATGATGTAACATCAAATGTAGCCAGAAGCGTATCATCATCAAATGTGTAGGTTTGGTTTAATTTTTCAATAATCTGAAGGAAGTGACTGGTATCTTTCTTGGATATTTTATTTCTTTGTGACTCATTGTATCCTTTGGGATCCAGATTTTTGCCCTGGCTGGCTGTTGTTTTCTTGTGATCCTTCATCTTCAAGTATGTGTATATATATATATATATATATATATATATATATATATATATATATATATATATATATATATATATATATATATATATATATATATATATATATACACATACTTGAAGATGAAGGATCACAAGAAAACAACAGCCAGCCAGAGCTATATATATTTTTTTTTTTTTTTTTTTTTATGGTTGTTCAGTTGTCCATAATGTCTACTTGGTTATATATAAGGTAACAAAAATGCTTATGACACCTTATTATAACTTTTCATCATGCTGCACAGCAGCCATACTGCTCTACAACATAGCTTAAAGACATTGGTAAAGCCAATAGCTCTGGCAAAACACTTATACGGTCCCAAAGGCGAGACCTATTGGCTATTCCAATGCTTGTTAAATCTTTCTTTGAGTGCCAGCTTCAGGAAGACTTAGTTGTAAGACATGGGTCTTTCTCCAGATCGTCGCCAAAAATGTGCAGTAATGAAGTCTGTGGCCAAGATGTAGTTTCAAGTAGATTTATTAGGCCTTGCTTACAAGTTGTAAAGATCATGTAGAACAGCCCCACCAGGAGCAGTCTACCTGCTGCTCAGCCCATACTCCAACTGTCACACTTCAGTTCCAAGGCACCCAAACATTCCATTCATGTCCATCACACCAACCTTCCATGCAGCACATTCATACTGGCTGAGCAGCTAGGGAGAAAGTAACAAGATAATTACAATGCAGGTTACTACAAAGGTCGTCTGTTTGGAAACCCCTTCCTGAAGGAATTGTTGAAGTTTGTAGCAACTTTCAGTAATTTGGATAAGGCTCAGGGGTTCCTCAAAAAGTTCTTCTGCCCACTTTTTTTGAAGGGCAGAGCGCTTCCGGGGAAGAGCTTTCTGCCGTGGCTATCATCAAGGCCCGCAACGAGGTTTCTATCAACAAGGTAGAGGTGGATACCAACATTCCTCCGACAGTTCCCCCTTCTACCCCTTCCGCCCCCTAACCAACAGGAACCGTTTCTGGAAGGGACGATATGTAGGGCCGCAGGGCTCTTCACAGCAGTCTGGCTCCACAGGTGAGAATAATTCCACTTTCAGAGGTGCTGCTGGGGGGCAGGACCAGGTTATTCCTAAGCAACTGGCAGTGTATAACACAAGACACTTGGGTGCAAGAGGCCTTTCGAGGTAACAAGTTAGAGTTCTACAACTCCCTGATGCAGACCTCCCCTCCTCCCACAATGTATTTTTCCCAACAAGAGAAAGACTTCATCTCCTCAGAGGTTCAAGCTCTGCTGCAGAAAGGCACCATAGAAGGGTCGTTTTCCCACCCAAACAGGTTTCTCAGCTGCATCTTCTTAGTGGAAAAGAAGGGAGGCGGGTCTCGCTTGGTGCTGAATCTGAATGATTTCAATGGGTGGATTGTTTGCCATCATTTCATGAATGTTCTTCAGTAGGGAGATTGGATGGTGTGGTTACATTTAAAAGGCGCCTATCTAACCGTCCCCATTTTTCCGCCTCACCAGTGTTTTCTTCAGTTTCTCTGGCAAAGTTGTTATTATGAGTACAAAGTCCTCCCTTTTGGTCTCTCCTCCACCCCTTGGTGCTTCACAAAGATCATTAGACCAGCGGTAGAATCCCTGAGAGCCCGAGGTGTTCTTCTAACTATCATTATTCAATGTCCTCAGTTGGCCCTAACCCACTTGGAGTGGACAATTCTCCTCCTTCAAGATCTCGGCTTCATCATAATCTCTCAAAAGTAAATCCTGACTCCCTCCCAATGGTTGGAGTTCTTGGGTTTTCAAGTAGACTCCCTCCTGTCCCAAATAATCCTCCCTTCCCAGAAAGTCTGAGGTATCAAGAAAGAATGGAGGTCGACACTGAGCAGCCAGACTGTATCCTTGAGGTCGATAGCTCGTATTGTTGGCCTGTTAGCCTCATCGACCCAGTCCGCTCCACTATGACGCCCTTCAGAGACTCAAAATTCAACATCACCAAAAGAGCCTCCGTTACTCGGAACAGAGTCTCCTTTCTAAGCAGGTGAGAACAGAGATGTTGTAGTGGTTGGACCACATAGAGACCTGAAATGGCAAGGAGATATTTGGCTTGACTCCAGAGATAATAATCGAGTCCAATGCGACCCAGTGTGTTTGGGGGGCTAATTGCAGTCCGATCTCTACAGGGGATCATTGGTCAGGGGATCATTGGTCAAAAGCATCACAGGATCTCCACATCAATTGCTTGGAACTCCTGGCGGGTTTGTTTGTGATTCAGAGCCTCTATCAAAGAAGTCCGGTCGTTGCATACTTCTTCGTATGAATAATATCTCGGCGGTGGGTTATGTGAACAAGTTGGGCGGGACGAAATCCCACCTTCTGGTGGAGGTAGCCAAAGATTTTTGTCTCCAACACTGGATATCGGTGGTAGCTGAGTATCTCCCGGGCCAGAGCAATATCATTGCAGACTGGCAGTTGTGCCATCTTCAGGACTTCCATACGCTTCACTGCCTTTGGTGACCCTATTTAGTGGATCTTTTTGCATCTCACCAATATCGACTGCTCCCAAACTTTTTCAGTTGACATCTGGATCCGGAAGCCCAGGCCACAGATGCATTTCTTCAGGACTAGTCTCCCTTCATGGGGCTATGCCTTTCCCCAATTGTCGATGATCCCCCAGGGTTATGACACAGATGAGACACCAAATAGCGGAGCTGATCTCAGTGACTCAGCTTTGGAGAGCACAAGCCTGGTTTCTGGTAATTCTGGAAATGACCTGTGCCTGTCTGATTCTGATAACTTTCTGTTAAACGTCCTTATGGATCCAGAGTGCCTTCCACATCCATTAACCCTGTCCCAACACCTCTCTAGTGGCATGGAGAGTGTCCAGAAAAAATGGAGTTTCTGGGGACTTTCACAAGAAGCTTTCATCGGTCAAGCCTGATCCTCGAGCGCACACAAGCGATATGGGTCCGCTTGGAGATGCTGGTGTGGCTGGTGCCATGAACGAGGTGCAGATCCCGTTGGAGAGGACTGTAGTTTGGTAATACATTTCTTGTCCTCCCTGGCCTCGGCTGGCATGGCCTATCGATCAGTGAACAACTTTAGGTCTTCTATTTTGGCTTGTCATTTGCTGATTGTTGGTAAAGCGGTAGGCGAAAACCCAACAGTGTGTAAATTGTTAAGAGGTATTCGTATGGTAAAGCCCCTTCAACCTAAATATTCTGGGGCAGATTTACAAGGCTCTTGAGCCACTTTTGCGTCATTTTTAACATGGGAAAAGTGACGCAAAAGTGGCGCAAGGGCCTTGTAAATCTGCCCCTCTGTTTTATGGGACGTTAACATAATCCTGAGATCTTTAGATTCTTTATAAAAAAACATATTTTTATTACATTTTTCTTTGAAACAAAAGACGACCTAAAGCAACACGTTTATCAAAAGTGCTATTTTGGGAGTCAATGTATGGTTGGGTAACTGTGCAATGCTGTAGTACAGAAATGGTATAACCCCCACTGCTGAGGCCGTGTATTGCAGAAGCCCCTCGCCTTGCATGCACACTGTATAAGAGATATCACAATTGGGATTGCTCATCTAACTCCCCCCTTCATTTCCACATTATAGTACCTGAGCCAGGGGCCCCAAATTTAGAGGAACTTCTTGGGCCAACCTCTAACCACATACGTCACCTTTTCAGCCACCATATATAGATCCATTCCAATTTTCCATTCCTGAAGGGTGGGTAGCTCAGGGACTCCCCAGTGCTTGGCTACATCATGTTTTGCCACCACAAGCCCCAGGTTGTTAAAAAGGAGTTTACTTCTGGGTACATCTAAATGTGTGGGTATCCCCAACAGAACGAATTTAGGATCAATGGGTAGGCTGACGCCCAGAATGCTATTGAGTTCCTCAATCACCGTTGACCAATATGTACTGATCACAGAGCAGGACCACAGCGTGTGTATAAATGTTCCATTCCCGTCTCCACATCTTATGCAGTTAGGTGTTTCTGCCCTACCAAATTTATGTAGGTGGGCCCTATCATAGTAAACTCTGTGGCGGACCTTAAATTGGATCAGTCCTATGCGCGACTCAATGCTGCCTCCCAGTCAGTGTTGTCTAGTTCCCCTGCTTTGCCCTCCCATTTCCCCCTGAGAATGTTGTTGATAATCGTCTTATATGTCCAGGAGACCACTTTCCCTGCTAGCTCCCCTTAGAGGAGCCATCCCTCTAGAGGTGCTTATTCCAGAAGGTCGTCTACCACTATCCTCTCTGTCTGCCAGGCGTGCTGTACCTGCAAATATCTAAAGTTTTGGGTGTTATGCAGTTGATAGTTCTGGTGCGGGGAACCAAAAGTGATCAATGCACCCTCCTCTATGAGGTCTCCAAGTTTAAAAAATCCCAGTCATGTCCCATTGCCTGAAACCTCTTAGCTTCCTAAATTTCTTAAAAAGTGTCTCCCGTGTCAGTCTCTAGTCCCATTTCGTCATCTTCTCCACCCCTTTCCAAGCGTCAATCGTCAACTGGGTCGCTGTCAGTAGATTTTTAGACCCTGCCCCCCCATATGGGTATTAGAGGTATGAACGGGCTCGGAACTGCGTCCTCGCTAGTATGTATGCTGGATGATCTCCAGGCATATATCCCCAGTCGTTAACTACTATTAAGTGTGATGCCCAATAGTACGCCCAGACACTGGGGAAGGAAATGCCCCCGTTGTATTGATTCCTTTGCAGTGTCCCCAGTGGCAGTCTCGTTCAACAAACGGGCCTCCTGCAGGGTATAGACTAGTCTTGTCCCAGTCGATGCGATATCCCTCATGGGCTCCATTCCTTTAAGATATCTGGAAAATAATTGATAGTGTCATTTGGTTTTGGCACATACACAAGGATATCATCAGCATACAATGTTACCCGTTTGTCACTCCATTCCCCCTCTCTTATCTGAAACCTGGACAGGTCTGGATGAGTTCTAATTTAGCAAGCTAAGGGTTCTAACACAGGAGTAAATATAAGGGGCCCCCCTGCCTCATTCCCCTCTCTATGGGAAATAGGTCAGACAATTCACCATTCACTCTAACTCTTGTGACCGGGCCTGTGTTAAGGAGATCAATCCATGCAATACTTTTGGGACCAAATCCAAACCTCCCAAAAACCTTTTTTAGGATAGGCCAATAAACAGCATCAAATGCCTTTTCAGCATCTAGGGACAAAATTATGTGGGAGACTTTCCTGTTCTGAACCACCTTGGCCCAGTTATAAAGTAGACGAAGGTTGAGCTTGGTCGATCTTTTGGGCATAAAGCATGATTGGTGCCGATGTATTAGGTTACTAATGACTGGAAGGTGTCTAATGGCTAATATGGTAAGTGAGATTTTTGTTTCGATGTTCAGGAGGGAGATCGAACGGTATAAACAGCACTGTGTTGTTGATTTGCCTGGTTTATGGATCACTGCAATAGTGGCGTCGCAGAGAACTGGTGGAAGTGCACCCGTTTCCTTGGCTTCAGTGAATATCTTTAGCAGATAAGGGCCTAGGAGCTCGACATTCCTCTTAAAAAGTTCTGCCGGAATGCCAATGGGACCTGGAGTTTTCACGGTTTTTAAGTTGCCAGCACTTCTACTAAGCTCATCTCCTCTTCTAGGGTCTGTCGGTCATCTCTCATCAGAGTTGGGAGTGATATCTTTCCCAGGCAAGTACCTATTTGGACAGTGCAGCCAATGGCCGGGCCTTATAGAAATCTGCGTAGTCCCTTGCAAACTCATCTGCGATATTCTTCCGTGTAACATGGGAGATGCCATCATCTCCGATAACCTCCTCTTAGACCTGGCATCTTTTGGCGTGTTTCCCCTGTCTTTTTACTTTCTGACCTCCTGGTTTTGACTCTGTTTTTGCTGGTTTAGTGTCTCTGCGCACTTTCTCACTGCTGTTCTGTGTTAAAGTGCAAGTGCTCCTATTGTAAATTATATTATGGATTGGTGTTTCCTTGATTGGCATATTTGATTTACTGGTAAGTCCCTGGTAAAGTGCACACTGAGTGCCAGGGCCTGTAAATCAAATGCTGCTAGTGGGCTTGCAGTACTGATTGTGCCACCCACATGAGCAGCCTTTCAAAGTGTTCTTAGACCTGCCACTGCAGTGTCTGAGCGCAGTTTTTACTGTTTTACTGCCATGTAACTTGGCGTAGTGCACCCACTTGCCTAGCCCTAACCTTCCCTTTTATTACATGTGAGTTACCCCCAAGGTAGGCTCAACGTACCCCTGTGGGCAGGGTGCAGTTGTGGAAGTTTGGCAGAGATCACTGTTAGCATGAGCTGAAGCCATTTTGTTTTTGGCAGCCATCTTAGTTGACCATGTGCTCGCCATGTGCTCCTTCCGTCTTCGCTGTTGCCTACCCTTGTGCTTTATTAGAATAACTATCTATAGTTAGCTCCTGTAACACTGCACATGCTCAGAAAAGTCTGTAGCTGCTCATGCACCTGTCTTAGTCTGTAAATGTCAGGCTGCTCTAACTGATGTCAGCGACTTCATTCTCCTCCTACTTTGTTGACTGCGCATTTTCTATATGTCCATACATGTGAATAGCTATTCTTGTGTGTGCTTGTACTGCCTCCTTTTGAGCTCTTGAGTGGGTATAAAAGACCCACAGTTTCTGTTCTCCTTGTGCTACCTCATACACTGCCTGAGGGTTTTGTATAGATGTAGTTCCACTCATGAGGTTTAATAAACTGTTGTTTTGATATTCCAGCTTCTGTGCCAATCTCTATTTATTGGTCTGAGGACTAGAGCGCAAAGAAGGGCGAACCCCTAGCACCTGTAGGCCTTGGTGAGGTCTACTTCTACAAATTGGCGCCCGTCACGTGGGGCTCATCGGCGACTCGGATGCCCGACGGAGTGGTCTTGACGGAGGATTGGAATCTCGCTACAGATGATCACTGCATGAGGAGACCAGTGTCTTAGCAAGCCGAGGTCCTTTTCCGATTTTCCCGATTTGACCCTCCAGGTGGTGCCGGTCCTCGACCGAGATCCCTTCTGGCGTTCGTCGTGCAGAGACCAATTGGTCGATTCAGAACTTGGCAGTTGGAGGCTGGAGACTTTTGCTTGGTAAGGTCGTTTGATGCGACACTTCTTGTTTGTTTGGCCAAAATCTTGGATTTGTTTGGATATATATAAATTGCAATTTATATAGGTAGGTAATGAGGAGATTTTTCTCTAAACTTTGAAAACTTGAACGGCACACATTGTGTTAAGTGTCACTTGGCGAATAATATTGTATATGCTACAATATTCTTGGCATGCCTGTTTCAAGCACACTTCGTAGAATGTGTTGCTTTCTTGGAGGTACCAATATGGATCTAGAACAGAATCAGCTGGCTCCCCCTGAGGGGACACCAAATAGGGATATGTACATTAAAAACGGTATTTCTTCTATAATGTATAGTGCACTATGGAATAAATATACCAGTAAGGATCCTGAGTTGCGATGGCCTATAAATGGGTCATTTGATCTTAGAAAAATTCAGTATGTGGAACAATGTATGTTTAAGCGCAAAAGTAGACAAGATATGTTTGACTGTGTACGAATGTGGGAGAAAGAAGTGCGTGAACGAGTGAGAAGAGAGCAAGCTTTAGCAGAAAAAGAACAGCGCAAAAATATCTATGCGAAAGCGCTGGAGCTGAAAAATAAAGAAATGAAGGAAATAAAGAGAGAGAGGATAGGGAGCGTCGTTTACAGGTAAATGGCCAATACCCTGTCCGGCGCCCCTTTATCCTCTACTTAATAAACCACAGGATGATTCAATTCTATTCGATCGCTCTCCGCCCCCTTATACTTTTCCCTCTACCCCCAAGATTGATTCTGATGATGACATCTCTCTTTCAGCTCAGGAAAAGTCAGGATCGGACACTAAACGACCGACTCGCTCTTTTATGACGGCTGATCGTGCGGCCACTCTTAGATCTACTGCCCGAAAAGCAGCTCGTGGTGACACTTCTGCTCCAGATCTTATAGCGCAAGTTCAGCAATGGCCGGAGGCAGAGCAGTTATATTTTACAGAGTCGTTTACTGGAGAAGTAATTGAAAGATTCAGGAAACATTCCAAAGAATTCGAGCCTGTTGATATAAAAAATTATCATAAACAGTTGAGTGACGGTCTTTTTCTCCCTTCCCAGGTGGCAGACTTAATTAGACGCGTGGTTAAACTGCGAGCTGATGTAGTCCGTGTGCGAGAGGAGAAAAAGACAGCTATTACAGCTGAACAAACAGTTCGGACCCCCGTGCCACAGGATGACGATCCCGGGGCAGATAAGGATATTGTAGTTCATGGGAAACCAATGCGTAAAGCTGCTCCTTTGTATGTCCCTCCTAGGGGTGCGGCCACGAATGACGATAAAGATTCAACTGATCCGAAGGGATATTTTATTTATAATTGGGTCTATACTCCTTGGAGTAGAGCGGATGTTATGGCTCTTAAAGCTGCTTTGCCTGATCCGCGGAAAAATCCGGCTGCTTTTTATGAAGACGTTGAAGGAGCTATTAGTTCTTGTACTATGACTTTGTCTGATATTGATATGTTTTTTGGGCTTATCCTACCCCCTGATATGTGGAGGTCTATTCGTAAAGTAGATGATCATGCAGCTTTTGGACATCTTTGGAAGGAACTAGAGAGGATAGATGCAGAAAGGGAACCCGCACAGAAACCGCAACAAGAAATTTTAGACCTTCCAAAGGCTATAATAGTTAAATTGAAAACTCTCATTCCTCCTAAAAAGATAGACTGGACTATGTTAGCATCCTGTAAGCAAAAGGCAGATGAATCGGTCTCTGACTTCTTTACACGTTTTGAGGAGACATTCCACGACTTTAGTGGCCAGTCATTGACAGATGACAAGGGCAGGCATCTGTTTGTTAATATATTTGTCGCGAACATGTTGCCAGGAATAGCTAGTCGCCTATAGGCCAGCGAGAGTTCATGGACTACGTCTTCCCCAGTCTCTCTTTTGACTATGGCTCAGTATTATGAACGTCAGGAATTGGAAGCTAAGGGCAACGAGGATAAAAAGGCTAAGGATTTAAAAACAAAGGTTATGTTAGCTCAGGTTTATGGTCCACCCTATAGAGGTGGTGGCAGAGGCGGACGTGCAATGTATCTCCCTGGCGCACTCTCTTTTCCCCGAGCTACTTTATCTTCTGATCAGTGCGCTTATTGTAAGGAGATTGGACATTGGGCTGTTGAATGTCTACATTTGCGTACTCCGCAGTATCAGCGTGGTCGAGGACAAATGAGAAGCCGTCCGGGGAATTCAGGACATAGGGGAGGTATGGATGATCGCACTAGGTTTGAGGCAGTCAAGCATACTCAGAATTCTTCTAATACTTTTGATAGACGAAACCAATATCGAATGTCTGATTATTCAACTGCTGATTTGAAGGATTCTGCTTATGCATAGGAATGCCTAGGATGGGGTAAGGAATCAGTTGAAGTCCCAGTAGATCAGAAGGGTCCCTATATTAACGCACATGTTTTGGGTTCCACTGATCGGTTTTTGGTTGACACAGGAGCTACTCGTAGAGCCCTGTCCAAACAATTGGTTCCAAGGGCTCCCCTGTCTGGCTTAACAATCACATCGATAGGATTCGACACCATCCCTTAGCCCACTGTCACAACCACTTGCATTTCACGTTGATAAATTCTCTGCTGCATGTCCATTTTTACTTTCCCCTAACACGCCGGACAATATTGTGGGTCTTGATATGCTCAAGCATTTCCGAGCTACGATACGTTGTTCCCCAGAAGGCGTGCGTGTCATTTTGAATGATGGTTGAGAAGTCTTATCTCATTAGAGAAGATATTGCTTTGGCATCACTCCCTAGCACTTTGTGGGCTACGTCAGATACCGATGTAGGGCAAATGGTTATCCCACCAGTTCATATTCAAGTGAAGGAGGGTGCTTCATTGCCTCGACTGCCTCAATATAAAATTTCTCGAAGGTGAAGAGGCACTAATACGTATTGTTCAAGATTTAATTGAAGTAGGAGTAGTGGAAGAAGTCCCTTACAATATATGCAATAGTCCTATCCTTCCCACCTTGAAGAAAGACACTGATACTAAAATATACAGGTTTATCATTGATTTGCGAGAGGTTAATAAGATCGTATTGCCCCAATACCCGGTAGTCTCTAACATCACAACACTCCTTACCATGGTTCCTCCTACTGCGACTACATTCGCTGTGATTGATTTGAAGAATGCTTTCTTTTCGATCCCTATTCATCCTGATAGCCGATATTTGTTCGGCTTCACTTTGAATAATCGATCCTTCAGATTTTGTAGAGCTCCACAGGGGTATACAGAGAGTCCTAGTATTTACAGCCAAGCATTGAAAAGACAGCTTGATTCTTTTCCTGTGCCAACAGGGGTGGCTCTCATACAATATGTAGATGACATCTTGTTGGCAGCTGATGCCTCTGAACAGTGTGAAGAAGGAACACTGTTATTGCTTTCATTTCTTGCATCACACCATCACAAGGTTTCTCGGAAGAAATTGCAATATTGTAGACAGCAGGTTACCTATTTAGGTCACCTCCTGTCTAAGGAGGGACGTGCACTCACACCAGATCGTATTCAAGTTATCTTAGACACGCCTGTGCCCAGTACTCAGAAAGATGTTCGTGCATTCATTGGTCTTACTTCTTTTTGTAGGCAATGGATTCCTAGCTTCTCATATATTGTTAAACCCTTGTTGGCCCTCCTGACTAAAGACACTCCAATGCCCCTTCCATGGACTACTGAATGTCAGAATGCTTTCCAACAGTTGCGTCAAGCTCTATGTTCTGCACCAGTATTAGGTACTCCAGACTACACTAAGGCTTTCACACTCTATGTACACGAGAGGGATGGTTGTGCACACTCAGTTTTAGTACAGACACACTGTGATAAGCAGCGTCCTTGTGCATATTTTTCAGCTGTCCTCCATCCAGTCGCTCGTGCATTGCCTGGGTGTTTTCGTTCTGTTGCAGTGGCAGCTGTGTCCATACGTCAGAGTGAAGGGATATTCTTGTCACATATATTGCTTGTGTTAGTACCCCATGCAGTTGACGCCCTTTTGAACCAAACTAAAACGCAGCATTTAACTAGTGCTCGTTTGACAGGATATGAATTGACACTTTTGGCCCCTCATATCACTTTGAAAAGATGTTCAACTCTTAATCCAGCTCCTCTGTTGCCATATCCAGCTACTCAATCCCAGTCACAAGAGTCTCATGACTGTATATTCCTTACTGAGGAACAGACAAAGGGTCGTGTTGACCTACAAGATACGCCCCTCTCAAATGTTGATGGAGAATTATGGGTTGATGGGTCTTGTTTGCGATTACCAGATGTCACGACATCAGCTGCATATGCAATCACAACGCTTCAGTCAGTAGTTGAGACAGCTCGCATTCCACAGAAGTCCGCTCAGGCAGCTGAGCTGATAGCATTGATGAGGGCGTGTGAAATTAGTACTGACTTGTCTGTCAACATCTATACCGATAGCCGCTATGCCTTTGGAGTGGCTCACGATTTTGGGTTACTCTGGAAGGAAAGAGGCTTTCTTACATCACATGGGACGCAAATAGTGCATGGAGAATTGGTGCATAATCTCCTGACTGCCTTGGCATATCCGAAGAAAATAGCGATTAAGTGTAGTGCACACAAGAAAGTGACTGATAAAATAGGACAGAGTAATGCCTTCGCAGATCGCATAGCCCGTGAAACTGCAATGCAGCGAAGCACCACATCTATGTATGTGGTGAAGTCACAGGCTGAACGTTGGCATGATGCTAGGCAGGAAGTGCTTGATATGCAGCGATCTGCCTCTGCAGAAGAATTTGAGCAATGGTCTAGGGAGGGAACATTGGATGATGAGGGCTGTTGGAGGAATAAAGACATGACTAAATGGAGACTGCCCACAGCCTATTTACATCCTATGATTCATATGGCACATGGGCCGGCACATGTTGGAGCATCCTCAATAACGAAGTTGCTTACGCAAGTTTGGGAGCATCCGGAAATTGCCGGCATAGCTAAAAAGATAGTGCAGTCCTGCTTGATTTGTCTTCAGTACAATCCTGGAAAAGGGACACTAACTCCAACAGGAGGGTTTGCTACACCAACTGCACCTTTTGAGGTTCTGCAAATGGATTACATCCAGCTTGAACGCTGTAATAATCTAAAGTATGTTCTAGTGGTGGTATGTGCCTTTAGTAAGTGGATAGAGGCATACCCTACAAAAGATAATACAGCTCTTACTACAGCGAAGGTGCTTTTAAAGGAGTTCTTCCCTAGATTTGGTGTTTGCAAACTTTTGTGGAGTAACAACGGACCCCATTTCATTGGGCAAGTTGTTGAGTATGTCTTGAAAGGATTGGGAATTAAGCAGAAGTTTCATGCTGCCTTCCACCCACAATCAGCAGGGCTAGTGGAACGATACAATTCTACCCTCAAACTTAAGTTGGCTAAAATCCAGGCTTCCACATCTCTGAAATGGCCTGATGCACTACCCTTGGCACTGCTGTCCATTAGATCAGTGCCACATACACGATCTGGCCTTACACCGTATGAGGTGGTATTTGGAAGGCCTATGAATATTTGGGGAATTCCTAAGCCACGCCCCATACATGATGTACCTTGTGTCTTGATGAGTGACTACCTGTCACAGTTGACTGACAGCTTGCTTTCTACTCATCAACAGGTTCGAGAAGCTCTTCCTGACAGGTCGAAGGGTGATGGTCATGATCTTCGGCCCGGTGACCACGTCATGGTCAATGTCTTCCAGAGGTCGAACAGCCTAGAGCCCAGGTGTAAAGGCCCTGAGCAGGAGCGCCTGGCCACGAGAACTGCAGTCCGAGAGACCAATCGGAAGAATTGGGTCCATTCAACGCACTGCAGAAAAGTGCCGTCTGCCCTGTTGGAACCTGCTGCGCTCGCCGACTATCGACAGATTCTGGACACTGAGAGAGGCCAAGCCACATCACCTGAGGAACCTGAGGAAGTCTTCCCGGACCACACGATCCCTGGTACATCTCGATATCAGCTGCGACCCCGGAGAGAAACTGCATTGCTGAAAGAGACTGGTTGAGCAACCGTCCTGGGTTAGTGAGAGACTGAGCTGAAGAAGGGGGGGTCTTTTGCTTAGTGACACCCATCTTAACCCTCAGTGAAGAAACCAACGGCTGCCCAGGACTTTAGAGCTCCATCTGCTTTGTTGTTTCAGCATCAAGATGACCATGCCTATGAAAGAGACATCGACTGCTGCGAGAATCTGCGATAAGAAAATTATGTGCATTGTTGGGTTTACTGTCAGTGTGATCATTATGGCAGTAATAACTTGGGTTGTAGAGGAAGTGGCTCCTGTTCGACGAATACTTACTGCTACTACTCCAGCACCTATTGAACACCACTACTTTACTCTCCCTTATCATGAGCAGAAGCATAGACAGTCCCATCTGAACAACACGTTCATCCAGATGTTGCACCACACACATAATGCTACGAACATTACCGACTGTTGGGTGTGTGGAATGATGCCTGCTCATCAGAAAAAGGGAGGAACATCTTTCATTCCTCTGCCATTTTCACACAATGGTTCTTGTAGGGCTTGGTTTGCGCTGCTCTGGGCTACCCATGTTGCTAATATTACTAAATATGATGTAGGAAGACTAAACTACCAGTTGAATAAAGTGTGCTATCCTGATGGAGATCCACAGGCCAAAGGAACTGTATGGGAAATGGAGGAGTATCGCCGAGGAAATTCCTCTACACACTATATTTTCCCAAATACTCGAACTGCTAAGGGTAATGGACCTTTTGTTATAGCTGTTACTAGAGCTCGTGCAGACTTGTGTGTGAACAGTGTTGTAGTATTCCCGTGGGAAAAAGTGACTGTACTCTGGTTTTAAATATTACCGGAGTAAATAACAGCAGTTTTACGTCATCGCATAATACCTACTTTATATGTGGGAATAAGGGATATTACAATTTACCCATTGGCTGGTTCGGTACTTGTTTTGTGTCCTTTTTGTTACCACCTATGTTTCTGGCACCTGCATCATATCACAAGGACTATAAACTGTTTAATGACATTTCCAAAGACAGATTTAAGAGGACAACAAATCATGATGAGGTGGATCAGACTGATACTACACTAATATGTTGATTTTAATTTGGGACTGTTCTTCTTTGTTGGTGCTGCCTTAAATAGCCGGAAGATCCGACGTTTGACACGTGTTGTAGAGGCTGTAACCAATCAAACCGCTATGGCACTTGGAAACATCACAGAAGAACTACAGATTGCGAGGATTGTGGCACTCCAAAACCGTATGGTCTTGGACGTAGTCCTGGCCGACCGAGGTGGTGCATGTCGCATCATCGGAAGCAGTTGCTGCGTCTATATTCCTGATCATGCCCCTTCAGTTTTTGATGCGATCTCTAAACTGCATAAAATTGCTGCTGAGATTCACCCCGATACCGGAACAAGGACTTTAGCCGGTTGGCTATGGACACTATTTACTACCTGGGGCTGGAAACTGTTGACAATATTATGTATATTATTTGCAATCCTGCTGACATGCTGACTATGTATACAATGTGGTCCAATGCTTTGCTCCCTCTGTATTACTGCTTGTATACCTGCAAGATGTAATGTTAAAGTGAGTGCCCAACGTGTATTAGATCAAGAAGTTAATGAAATGATGAAAATTGACAAACAAGATGTTTTTATTGTTCCTTCTAGATTATAGATGTCTTCAGCTAATGCTAAAAGGGTCGTCTGTGGAAGTTTGGCAGAGATCACTGTTAGCATGAGCTGAAGCCATTTTGTTTTTGGCAGCCATCTTAGTTGACCATGTGCTCGCCATGTGCTCCTTCCGTCATCGCTGTTGCCTACCCTTGTGCTTTACTAGAATAACTATCTATAGTTAGCTCCTGTAACATTGCACATGCTCAGAAAAGTCTGTAGCTTCTCATGCACCTGTCTTAGTCTGTAAATGTCAGGCTGCTCTAACTGATGTCAGCAACTTCATTCTCCTCCTACTTTGTTGACTGAGCATTTTCTGTATGTCCATACATGTGAATAGCTATTCTTGTGTGTGCTTGTACCGCCTCCTTTTGAGCTCTTGAGTGGGTATAAAAGACCCACAGTTTCTGTTCTCCTTGTGCTACCTCATACACTGCCTGAGGGTTTTGTATAGATGTAGGTCCACTCATGAGGTTTAATAAACTGTTGTTTTGATATTCCAGCTTCTGTGCCAATCTCTATTTATTGGTCTGAGGACTAGAGCGCAAAGAAGGGCGAACCCCTAGCACCGGTAGGCCTTGGTGAGGTCTACTTCTACACAGTGTATGTGAGAGGCAGGACATGTACTGGTGTGTGTAACTTGTCCTGATAGTGAAGTACAGTGTAATTCGTTTTTCACTATTGAAAGGCTATCTGTCCTATAGGATAGAATGGGGAATACTTTGTAACATCTTACAGGTATATATTATTTTCCCATTGGGACAAGATAGAGAAATGGAGTTTAGCATTCCTGAACTCAGAATGTAGAAATGCATCTTTTAGTAAAGATGATTTTTATATTCTGTGTTTGAAAATACCACTTTTAGAAAGTAGGTATTTTTTTGCTTAGCCATCCTGTGTGCCTCTGCTGGGTTGTGGATTGGCTGTCTAGCTTTTGAATGACAGGGGCTGGTGATACACATTCTTTTCAGACAGCCACTGGGGGGGTCGAGGCGTGTCCTCCCTTTCCTGGATGAGTCGGGCTGGGCTAAATAGACTTGGGCTGCATTTAGAGTAGTGGGAGGAGATTTCCTTGCACCTGATCTGCCTTGGACAATGCTGTCTCCACCTCTACTCCAGAGAACAAAGAGAAATGCAGTATAAATATTGGGGCCCAGACCCCAGAACGTTAAAACTTGCTGGACTCAAGGAACCTGCCAAGAAGAAGAGCTGGAAGAACTGCTAGGAGGAGTACTGCCCCATTGCTGTGTGTTGCTTTGTTGGATAGGCCTGCTGTTCCTGCTTCTGCCATGGGCAGTGAAAGGACTGGACTGAACTTTCTTTTACTTGTTAATGAGCATCTCCAAGGGCTTGAAATAGAGCTTGCCTCCTGTTCACGAACTCTCAAGGACAGCAAAGACTTCAGGTAGGAAGCTGGCTCTGTACATACTATACTATACTAAAGAGAGGTATAATGTGCACAGTCCAGTGGAACCCCAAAGGTAGGCAGAGGTAAAGTTAGATAGCACCTCACTCTCTATTTGTGGTAGTGTGGTCGAGCAGTAAGGCAGTATCAGAGGACAGTGTTAAGCATTTGTTGTACACACTGTCAGCAAATGAATTCACACTCTCAAAGACAACTTCAGACCAATTGTTTTTATATAAAAATATTCTTTTAGTTATTTTATTTCCTAGAACCAAGCAAGACTGGCACAGGTAAGTGTTATAAACTGTATATTTATTGCAGAGTACTTATCACAGTTTGGATTGCAATTGTAAATGCACTTTGTTTTGACTTACAGTATTGTTTCTGAGAAATGCAATGCTTTGTAAATACAGTACATATACTTTGTATAGGATTTTCAGTAAGATTACAGGTAAGTTACTTTTGAGATTACTTTTCTTACACAGAGTAGTATACATGGATACTACTCTGGGACAGTTCCTGCAAACAGGTAAGTAAAATCATTTTTGTTAGTTAGTACATTATTAAAGAATTTCTTAAGGTTTTCAAAATCCACACTCAAACTTTTTCAAGAAAAACAGTCAATGTTATCCTATGGAGGAAAATAGTGTTATCGGTTGTAAGGTAAGTATTTGGTAGTGGGAGTTGAGGTTCTGGGGGTAGACTCGGGGGTCCCCCAGGGTAAGGGATGCACTCTTGTTACACCCTCAGCGGCACTAGGGCAGCCGGGTGCAGAGTGCTGAGGCCCAATGTTATCCAATGGGGGATACGGGGCCTCCGGTTGATAGCTGCTGACCAGCAAGGCACTTGGTTGTGGGAGCAAAGCTCCTAGACTTTAGCTCAGGGCAAATAGGGAAACAAAGTAGCACCAAAGGTGCACCCTCAGCGGCACTCGGGGTACCAGGGACAGGGTGCTGTTTCGACTTCAGGCGCCCTGTTGTTTGCAACGGGGAACCTCCGGTTTGCAAAGGCACTGCAGGCTTGGGGACGAAGGTCTTCTGGGTGCGACCACCACTTCGAGAGGTAAGTTGGGAGTTGGCTAGGCACCATCTGTTTGGCCACCCAAGGCCGTGGGGCGTCGGGTGCAGGGGTGGCTTTTAGGGTCGGATCTTCTTACCAGCTCCTGGTCGCGGTTGGGGGGACCTTCCAGATTTAGGCTGCAGGCGTTGGCAGGAGGCTTGAGGCAGGTCAGGGGTCACCGGATCTCGGGTTAGCATCGCCGGGGGGACTTCCTTGTTGTGTTTGCCCACTCGAGCTCGGGCCGTGGACGGTGGGTGCAGAGTGGTGCAGATTCGCGGTGTCCGGCCGGAGCCAGAGGTTGCAGATGAACAAATCCGGTGTTCACATAGTTGAAGGCAGGCAGGTCCTCCGAGGTTTTCAAGGTTGCTGGCTGCAGGACACACCGGGATTTTGCAGGAGCAGGTTCGAGGTGGAGACAGGCCGGTAGGGCTGGGGCCAAGTTAGTGGGCGTCTTCCTATTGTTAGCTACGGCATGGCTGTTCGGTCCTCCTGCTTCTTTTCTTGTAGTTGGTTCTTGTCTGAGAAAGCAAGGTTCAGGGGTACCCCTAAATACTAGATTTAGGGGCGTTGCAGGTAGGTAAAAAGGTTGGGACGAATGGGTCCCTTCCCTGGGGTGGGTACACCCCATATAATGCCACCCTCCAGTGGGAGGGGGGCATAAGCCTTTCCCTGGTTGGCTGAGTCCCCCATCTGCAAGAGGGCGGGGACTGAGAGTTGTGCTTCACCTTGCCTCCCCCACCTGACGGGTGGAGTTGGCAGAGGTGGGCACACCTCTTCCTCACTTGTTTTTCCCGCCGGTTCTCCCGCCCAAAGTGGGGGTCAGAACCAGTGGGGACCAGTTGCTGAAAGCAGCAAGTGGCCTGGGGAAGCTCACAAAGGCGGCAAGCCTTTGAAGCTTCCCCTTCGTGAACCCTGACCATCCTGGGGGAGGAGGCTTGGCACCTCGTCCCAGGATGTGCATTGTTTCAGGCCCCAGAGAGCAGCTGGCTCTCGTCCCAGGGGTCCAGAATCATGTCTGTTTGTGGTAGCTGAAAGCAGCCACTCAGCCTGGACACTAGTGGTAGGTCAGTTTTCAGGGGGCATCTCTAAGATGCCCTCTGTGTGCATTTTTCATTAAATCCCACACTGGCATCAGTGTGAGTTTAATGTGCTGAGAAGTTTGATACCAAACTTCTCAGTTTTCAGTGTAGCCATTATGGTGCTGTGGAGTTTGTAATGACAAACTCCTAGTACCATATACTCTTAATGACAGCACTGCACTTACAGAGTCTAAGAGTGGACATGGACACTGTAGGGGTACAGGGCTCATGCACCTGTACCCTCACCACTGGTATAGTGCACCCAGCTATAGGGGTGACTGATCAATGCCAGGGCAGTGGGTTGTAGGCATGGCACACAGAGAAACGGAAACAACATAGGCCCAGGGTACCTGATTAGCAGGAGCCCAGGGCACACTCAGTCAAAGCACATCAGCAATTCAGCAAAAAGTGGGGGCAACCATGCAGAAAGAGGGCAGTTTCTCACACTTCAACTATCTCTGGGTACCGCCTGTGGAACCGCGGTTTCAGTTGCCACAGAGGGGGAAAGCAGCCGACACCGCTGCAGACTGTGTCCTGAAGGCACTGCAGAGGGCACCGCTGCACTTTGCACCCCAACCCTGGTCTCACCGACGACGACCGCCACTGCCACCCAGCCGCTGCTTGCACCGCGACCTGTGGGCACCGCACTCCGCACCGCCTCGCTTCACTTTGCCGCCCTGGTCCCACCGAAGACAGCGACACCCGTGATCACACCATAGTTTGGGGGCACTGCTCCTAAGTTACACGACTCACCGTCCCTTCCCACACCGCAGTCTGGGCCAACCGACGGCAGCCCCCATTAACTGTCACTGTCGCATGCACCATGACCTGTCAGCACCGCCACGAGCCCCGCCTCACTCCGTACCACAGCTCTGGTCTCACCGACTCCGCTGGACGACTGTCACCGAGCCGCTGCCTGCACCGTGGCTTGAGGCCACCGCACGCTGCACCGCTACACCTCACATCGAAACCGCGACAGTTGCTACGACTGGCCCGCACCGACGCGGTCGGCCTGGAACCGAAGGTACTGTTTACGAGTCTGCTGACACTATAGCGGGTCCACACCGACGCGTTCAGCCAGAACTGTTGGATTCTGTTGTTTTCAGCACCGCGGTAGCACCGGATGGAGCTACCGGCTACAAGGAATTGCATTTTAAAGTTATTTCTGCAAATTTCCTATTTTTGATTATTGTATGTGGGTCTTTAATCGTTTTGGTCTTGTTTGCAGAGATAAATATTGGTTATTTTTCTAAAACTGGTGTGGTTTCCTTTTGTAGTTTTTTCACTGTATTGCTGTTGGTTATGTGCAAATGCTTCACTCACTGCCTCTGAGATAAGCCTGACTGCTCATGCCAAGCTACCAAGTGGGTGAGCCGGGGTTATTTTAGGAGTGTATCCCCCTTATCCTGACGAGAAGGAAGGGCCCCTATTTGGACAAAGGTGCAAACCATTGCCAACTAGAGACCCCCATTTCTAACATCTCCTTTACCCAATTAGCCTCTGCTGCATTCCTACCCAGCCAAGCTAGTAGTCCCCCAACCTTATCCCCTGTGTCGCACAAACAATGCAGCATGGAAAGGACCATAGCCCTGACTTCCTGATGTGCCACTGCCTGATATTCTCTGCGGGTTATCTCGATCTTACGCAATACAACAATATCTGATTGGGCCCCCGGTCTGCCCTCTAACTCTATAAGTGTCCGCTCCAGTTCCTCTATTTCCTGCCCTTCCCTTTTCTACCTGTGTGCTATAATATTTTGTGCCCTGTCTCTAAGTACTACTTTATATGCCGCCCAAAAAAGTAGGGCGGACGTCAGCGAGTCCTTATTTTCATTAAAATACAGTTCTGTGTCTTCTGATTTTCCTATCCACTGTTTCATCTTACAGTTCCCAGGATTTCAGCCTCCAGGTCTGCGTCTCCCTACGTGTCCGGGCCCTGAATGCCAGCCAAAGTGGGGAGTGATCGGACAGTCTCCATGGCAAGTATTCAGCTCTTTCTAGCCCCTTTACCTCCCTAGCCAGCGCGAAAATGTAGTCCAGTCTGGAGAACACACTGTGTGCGCCTGAGTAGTAGGAGTACATATGGTCAGTAGAGTGATGGTGGCACCAAAGGTCTGAAAGCCCCATGGTGTCTGCAAAACCTGCCAGGACGGTCTCTTTCTGAGGACCTTTACTGGGCTAGTGCGTTCTCGGGACAGGTCTACAACATCATTGAAGTTACCCCCAGTGATGTGAGCAGAGAAAGCGGTCTCCAACAACACCCCCGCCACTGCATCTAAGTTTGGTTTTTGGAGTTTCAGGAAGGGATAAACACTGACCAGGCTAACATCTCTCTGACCCCAGATTCCCTTTACTGCAACACAGGTCCTATTTGAGCCAGCCCTTGTATTCTGTACATGGAAGGGGGGTGTTTTCCTCACCAGGATAGCCACTACGCTGTATCCTATAGTAAAACCCATGCATGCTAACGTTATCTGTGCACCTCTTCCCTGGGTACTACAATGTGAGCCCCATAAGTGTGTCTCTTGCAAGAGAAGCATGTCAGGCTTGTGTCTCCTAATGTATTTAGCCACTAGTCCGCTCTAACTCTTGTTACCTAGTCCATTTACATTCCATGACAATACGGAGTACTTCCAGTCACTCAGCTCACCTGGTCCTGGCATCCACACTGTTTTTAAAAAAAATTGGCCTCTCCACAGTCAGCCCCATAGTCTGCACCTGCAATTGTCAGCAGGGTGTCCAACTTCTACCAATAACTTACTCTTCTCATCTGTATTCCTCCACTCCCCAACTCCCTCCCCACTCTTCCCTGCCACCCACACATTTCCCCCAACTCAACAACTTTGCAAACTTGTCACGGGTCAAGCCAGAGAGGTCTGAAGCCCTCCCCTCACGCACCCCCCGCTTACAACTTCAACTAGTCCCTCGATGGTCCCTAGATCGTTTGTTTGAGACATGCGGGGAAAAATAAAAAACATTAAAACAACAACAACAGTCGGTGATAGAACTGACACGTGAGAATTCTCCTTCTCACGTGTCGTCAAAGCTCTCTAAGTTGGGAGGTGCGATGTGTCCGCCCTGGAGATTTTTAGATTCTTGACCAGGCAAAAAATATCTATCGCGGAAACAATTGTCAGCCAAATTGAAAATGCTCTTGTGTCTAATTTCTTATAAGCGTCTGACTGATGTACGAGCTTTAAATCTGGCGGGGAGAGTTTTTCCTTCTGAGGGTGTTACCTTTTCTATTTCTCGACAGACCAAATGTAATTCCAGGTCAGTATATTACCCAGCTTTTCAGGATAATTCTAAGATTTGCATAGTGCAATGTCTGAAAGCCTATGATGAGGTGAGTACGGATATGGTAGGTCAATTGTTAATTGCTTTGCAAAAGCCTATTCGTCTGGAGCATCTGCCACTCTTGCCAGATTAGTGACTAGCAAGTGAGGCCGGTATTGATACCTCTGTTTCGGTGCCCACTCAGCTCGAGGGGCGATGGCTTCCAAACCATTTGCTTAGGCGTCTAGTTTGAATGACATTCTAAAAGCGGCAGATTGTTTGGCAGAATCTACATTTAAGTCATTTTATTATAAGCATATTGTTTGTGTTGCTTCTACGGTGGTGGTTTAGCTTTAAACAAACATAATCGGAGCCTCCGGTCCTGATATAGAATAAAAAAAGTCTAGCGTTCGCGACAAGAATTTTCTATTCTATTAAAGACACGGAGGCGAGGGTTATCCCACTCATTTATTTGCCTTTATCTGTATGATTTTTACTTGAATTAACTACTGCTGAATTCTTTTTAAACATTTGGAGTGTGTTAAACTCCCTCTTTTTTGCACTTTGCACTTTCGTGAGGCCAGTCTCGTTCAGCGCCCTTTTTGGACGTACCTTGCGCCTTTCGTGGGCAGCGCTCTAGTCGCTGCACGCCCCTTCAGCCAAACCCTACTTAATGGCCTCTACTCGGACGTGCAATGGGCGCGCCTAAGGCAAGCCCGTCTGCGCCAAGTCAGCGCCCAGGGCCAGAAACACTGTTCGCGTTGGGTCGTCTAGCTGTAAGATTCTCCATCTAACTAGCGAGTACCTAAAAAACTGCAGACCTCAGTTATGCCCTTCTCATTGCGGCTACTCGCCGCTTTCAAATTCGGTCTTTGTTTGTCCTGATTGCGGCTTTACGCCTTCATGTGAGCCTTTCTCTAGCACTGTCTAAAAAATCAACTAGGCCTCCGTTTATTAGAGCTGCCCTTATTAATGCCAGATCAGTAAGGAAGCACTATGTGGACATTGCTGACCTGGTCTCTGACCACTCATTAGATCTTCTCTTTATCACCGTGAGCTGGTTAGACGCATCATCTAACCCCATTGTTACGCTGGTTACTCCTGCTGGCTATAAATTTCATCGGGCTGATCGCCCAGTTGGTAAGGGAGGTGGCCTTGCCATCTTGCACAGAGCTAATTGGGCTCTTCATAGCGAAACTTCTAGTCTCTGGGGTGAGTGCGAAGCCTTGGATTTTAGTGTGCAGCTCTCAGCCCATTTCACACTAGGTGGGTCTCTTATCTATCGTCCCCCAGGTCCGCCGGGTGCTTTTCTTAAATCATGCGGGGACGCTGTGGCCGAACGAGCTTTGCGCTTTTCACATTATCTGATTCTTGGGGATGTTAATCTTCATCTGGATCAACATGAGGCGCGTGACCCTGCTGCTTTCCTCGACTCCCTTCAATCGGTCCAACTTTGTCAACGGGTCACGCATCCGACACATCAAGGGGGCCATACATTAGACCCCACCTGCTCGAATTTTCTGATTCAGGTCGATAAACCTTTGCCTGTCTCTTGGACGGACCATTTCCTGATCTTTGTTTCTTGGGAAACCACGCGGCCAGTTCAGCCGGCGGGCTGTCATCGTCCGCCGGCCTTTAGCAAAATCGACCCTCTCCAGTTTATTAGTTCTTTGGCTGCTTCCCGGCCTCCCCCCCCCCCCCCCCCCCAAGACAGTCTGGAGGGATATGTGAACAGGTTTAAGACTTGGCTCTCTGATTCGGTGTCCGCTCTTGCGGCTCTCTGCCGGCCTAAGTTGGCAAGAGATTCACCTTCCAAACCATGGTTTTCCCATGAGTTGAAAGCCCTTAAACACGAATGCAAAGTATTGGAGAGGGTGTGGCGCTCTAGTGGCTACGTTCCCTCGTCCAAACTCGCACTTAGGGCTAAACAAAAAAGCTACTACGCCGCCATTGTGCTCACTAAAAGCCGCTACTACACTTCACGCATTGCCCAGGCCAATAATAATTCAAAGGAAATCTTTGCCATTGTACAAAGTTTTATGTCACCTAGTGCTCAGGTGCGTGCGACGCCAGTTTCAAAGTCCTGGTGCAATATTCTTTCTAAGTTTTTCCTGGACAAAATATGCAGCATTCAAGCTACTTTCTCCG
The DNA here is from genome assembly GCA_963921515.1 of Calotriton arnoldi. NCBI lineage: Eukaryota > Metazoa > Chordata > Amphibia > Caudata > Salamandridae > Calotriton > Calotriton arnoldi. Next base: position 1,373,954 of record CAWUFW010001484.1, on the reverse strand, counting down.
CCCCTGCTATGGGGCTTACAGCTGCCTTGTCTGGCCGTTTGGCTGTTGGTCCGGCCAATACGTTGTCAACTTTTGCGCCAATAGATCCATCTGAGACACTCAAAATTCTTAAAGCCTTGAAGTCGGGCTCTCCCAATGACCCTTGTGCCGCCAGACTCCTGGCCGCTGCCGCTGACATTATAAATCCTGAAGTCAACCAAATTATCAACATGTCCCTCGGGAGGCCACGGTCCCGATATCTTGGAAGCAGGCACTGATTCTCCCTCTTCTTAAAAAGCCGTCTCTTGACCCATCGATACCCGTGAACTACCGTCCAATCTCGCTCTTGCCAAGTTTAGCTAAGGTTTGCGAGAAAGTAGTTACTAACCAGCTCACCAACTTTGTTGAGGCATCTGGCCTGTTACGCCCAGCTCAATCTGGTTTCCGAGCGGCTTACAGCACAGAATCAGCATTGGTAGAGGTGGCAGAGGCAATTCGGCAGTGTTTGGATGCTGGTGGGAGGGCAGCTTTGGTTATGCTAGACCTCTCGGCGGCATTCGACACAGTGCCCCATTCCCTGCTCCTTAACCGCCTCTCGGAGATTGGCGTTGCCGGCTCTGTCTGGGGCTGGATCAGGTCCTTTCTCGAAGCTCGAACGCAGCAGGTCTGGCTTCCTCCGTGTTCCTCTGTGCCTCAGCAGGTGGCTACTGGTGTCCCGCAGGGGTCATCCCTTAGTCCCCTCCTATTTAACATCTACGTTACGCCGCTGGTTTATCTAGCGGAGTCATTAGGGGCTAAGGTGATGGCCTACGCTGATGACACCCAGCTCCTGTTTTCTTGGGGAAGAGATGATGAATCAGTCTTGTCCGCCCAACACTGTCTAGCCTCTGTCTTCCATTGGCTGGCCCAGGCTCAGCTGAAGTGTAACGAAGGGAAGTCTGAGGTTCTCCTGTACGGGTCCTTTCCGGGCAACTTCAGAGAGAAGCTGTGGCCCCCTGGCTTCCCCCTGCCTAGCGCTGGGAATAATGCTGCAAAACATCTAGGAGTCTGGTTCTCTGAGAACCTGAACTTTTCCACTCAAGTCAAGAAGCTCGTTGGGACCTGTTTCGGCACCTTGAAAGCGCTGAGAAAGTTTCTTCCCTTTCTCCCAGGGCCTGCTAAAGAAACTGTGGTCCGTGCCTTGATTTTATCTCGCCTGGATTACGCTAATGTACTCTATGTGGGCATTCCTGGCTACCTCCTAAAGAAACTGCAGGTAGTCCAAAACTCTGCTGCCAGACTCCTGTTAGGCTTGTCAAACAGGTGCAGTGTGCATGTTCATTTGCGCTCCCTGCATTGGCTCCCAGTGGCGTCCCGAATCCAATTCAAAATGCTGGCTATTGCCCATAGGGCTCTCTATGGCAGGGGCCCCACCTACCTTCAGAAGAGATTTGCCTTCTATAATCCAGTGAGACAGTTGCGTTCCTCTTCTCAACTTCTGATGCAGACCCCTAGATTCAACCGCCAAAGGCTGGGTGGCTGTTCACTTGTCAGGAAAGCTAGTCTGGCTTGGAATGCTCTGCCCTTGGCGCTGCGGTGCATTCAGGATCACGTGATCTTTAAGAAAAAGTTTAAAACTTTCCTCTTTTAGTTGTCTTCCTGCTACATTTTTTCCTTTACCTCTGCACGCGCCGGGAGTAGCTGAGCGCGATACAAATATATATAACATATACAGTTTTTTGCATACATATGTGTTTGTGTTATGGAATTGTTTTTTCCCTGCCAGATGAATTGTATATTAGTTATTGTGAGAAGGTGGTTCTGACCATCTGAGCCGCCCGGATTTTTCGCTTTTTGATCACCTGATTTTTTACCATTTACTGTGGGAGAGCCTCATAATCTGGGACTCACCCATGGTAAACTCACGGTAAAATGGACTAAAATGGACTGCACATGTTTTCTGCCCATGTCCGTCTTGTGAAATAAGGCTGCTGCGATGCAGCCACAGTACGGGGCACCAAACTGGTTACATGTACACGTGTGCACCCGTGTACGGGCTGCGAGAGGAAGATTTCTGTCGTGCGCAGCCTAGGAGCTGTGTACAGATAGACTGGCACAGAAGAGACTATGCAGAGTTGGGTGGTGACATGTAGTAGGCCTTATAATGTGGGGGGACACATGTAAGGGATAGTCAGTGTGCTTTACTGTTTCACTGTAGGAACACTCCATTATATTCCTATGGAATAGGATACCACACAGGGTAGTTTCAGTTCCCTTGCACCTACAAATTCCAGACACGCACAAAAGTACACTGTAAGTTGTGTGAAAAGAAGCATTCTGTTATGTCCAAAGGCATATCTGTACTGCTTGTGGGGCAGAGCCCAGGCCTTGTGAGACCCTGCCAGGCAGGATTAATTACCTTCCTCCCCAAGTTGTCGCATCAAAGGCCTAGCCCTTCACGGCAAGCATTCCCCCAGGGCAGAGGTGTTCTCTCCAGGAGGGAGAGATGGGGTGAAACACAGGGCATTAATCAGCAGCTGTCACCTGGTGCCAGTCCCAGGCCGTGATGTCAGGGATTGGGCGAGAAAGCAAAAGACACACAGATGATGGACAGAATGCAGAGCAAATCAAACATTCACTCCCAGTGAATAGATCTGGGTTAAATCCATCATTCTTTTGCTCACCATGCCACCCCAGTTTAGACCCAGCCATATGCAAATCGGTCTTGATCCTGTGCCTCATGGGAACAGTCCAGACCTAACTGCTAAGTCAGGTCCTCCCTGGACCGGAAACAAGCATCCTTGGACCGGTTTTGGGTCATCACCCCTCATCAGCCAGGCTAGCTTGAATCCAGTGGCACAGTGAGCCCGGGACCCACGTCTGGGCATACCGGACGCACTTAGGGCGAGAAAGCGAAAGACACACAGATGATGGACGGAATGCAGAGCAAAACAAACATTCACCCCAGTCAATAGATCTGGATTAAATCCATTGTTCTTTTGCTCACCATGCCACCCCAGTGACCCAGCCATATGCAAATCAGTCTTGACCCTGTGCCAGGGATTGGGGGCAGCTGGCTTGTCAGAGACCATGTGGCATGGTACCCCAGGACGCTGCCATATTGAAGTATCCCAAAGGCCGGTGCAGGAAGGTGAGATCAGGGGCAGAGAGGTGATGTGGCAGTGAAGGATAGACAAGAGGAGAATTCCTGCCAGCACCCTCCACCCCTCCTTAAAAGGTTTTACACAGGAAGAGGAGCTCTCTCTGTGTGTTTCCTGAGAACACTGGTACTGGATGCTGATGCCATGGCCTGACTGTCCCCAGGGCTCTGGACTGTGCCTCTGAGGGAGTCCAGGACCAGTGAGGAAAATCCTGGGTCTATGCGCAAAGAGAGAAGCCCAGAATAGGAGGAAACCAGGTGAAAGGCTGGCACAGGGAGCCAGTGAAACATGCTTCCGGCTGAGTGCATACTCTGGGAGGCCAGGAAGCAGAAGAAGACTGTTCCCGCTGGTGAGGACTGGTCACCAGGAGCGAAAAGAGGCCAAGACCATTGAAATCGGCCCAACAGGGGCTGAAATATGCCTCCCAGAAGGTAGGCGACTTTGACCTCTGGTGGGACCGACTACAAAGCGCGTGGGGCTTCACCGCCTGTCTCCAATGTGCCCCCCCAGGTGGGTCAGGTCCTAGGGGCTTCCCCCAGAAAGACAAAACCAAGGAGCGCTCTCACGCTCCCTGTGAAGGGCCATGAAGAAAAGTCAGGGAGTGCCGTCGCACCCCCGTGATTGTGCCCAAGGGGCCTAGGACCCAAACCCTGGGTCCCAGAGATGTGGAGGAAGTCGGGAGCACCATTTCACCCCCGTGGCCATGGGGCACAGGTCCCCAAAGCTGGGCCCCAGAGAGGTGGAGGAAGTCGGGGAGCACCATCGTGCTCTCCGTTAAGCAGCCCATGCTGCCGCCGACCCGGCCTCCCAGCACCGTCTGCCTGCAGGCAGGCCCAAAGATGAGGGTGCTGGCTGCCCGGGGAGCTGACCAGAGTAACCGGGGGAGAGCTCCCCAAACTGCTCTACAACATCTTACCTGCACGTGGGCTGCCCGGGTGGGACCGCCCCCCCCCCCAATGCGGCACCTGGAGCAGCAGGGGAGCCGCTGCTCAAGTATGCACGCTCTCGAGGGAGCGCCCCATAATGCCCTGCTGGGCCAGGCCCACTTGGGAGGAAAAACAGCTCATTTTCAGTTTGTGGTGACCCCAGGAAGATGGGGTCACCACCATTGTGAACCAAATGTGCGGGGGCAGACTTCCCCGTCAAAAAATTGGACAGTCCACACACTACGTCACTGGTGACTGTAAGGAAATTACCCAAAATCTTCCTAATGCTAGAACTCTAGTTCTACAGCTTGGACAGCTGAAGATTAGGGCTACACCCAGGTGTGAGAGGCTTCATATGAGTTATCATATTCGAGACAATATCTAGGGGTGTAAGTATGTAATGACAGAGATGAGCATTTACACTAATGTTGTTCCTTAGGGTCTAGGTTACACATGCCTTGTTTTGAGTTAAACGAGATTTTTGAATATATATCTCTAGTTTCCTTGACAGGATGCCAGATTATAATTGCGTACACAACACAACCCGTATAATAAAGGGTCACACTTGCAGCCTAGCAGATACAGCGTTCTGTCACCATATGAAGTCCTTCCTCATGTGAAATTAAGAGTGCTGAAAAGCAAATCGCGGCCAATCAGCTGTGACTCATTGGGGCATATGTTCAACAGAATGGCGGAGTGCAGTGTTACACCATAGTGCAAGGGTGCCTGTGTTGCAGGGAATGATTGTTCATGTGCAGGAAGGTGTCACTTCCTGGCATGAACAATCGCTAATTGCGATTTGTAACTTCTATGTGTGCTACATTTTGCAGCTCACATAGAAGTTGCAACTCCTCATTATTTAATGATTGTTTATGTGCAGGAAGGGTCACCTTCCTGCACATAAATATGGAAATATGTACGTTTTCATTTCTCTTATCTCGGGTCCGAGGAAGCCTGGCGAAGCTTCTTTCTTTTAACTTTACCCCACCCTTGTTTGGTTCGTCACAGGGCAGGTTAGGGTGGGATTAACCCTGAGGCTTGCTGAACTGTGAATGATGTGTAGCCGTGGCCGCTGCAAAACTGAAGCCCACACGGCCAGGGCTAACTTTATTGGTGGGGGAGGTCCTTCAGGAAGAGATGCCATGGCTTTGCTGAGCTGGTGATGTCACGAGCCTCCGGGCTGTGAGCTCATTTGCCTGGCAAATCTAGGATTGCTGGTGCATGCTCACAGTGCATGATTTGTGCCTGCCATAACTAGTGGCGGTGGGCACGTCTCGTGGGTGGTGAGCGGGGAGCGCAATGTTAAAAATGTTTTGACAAAATAAATGCATTCCTTGCCGCCGGGTCCCCCGTCTCTGCTCCTGCTCTCCTCCATCGGACTCCAGGCCAGGAACAGCAAGCACCGCCAGGTTCCCCTGACCAATCACAATGCTGCAATGCAGCATTGTGATTGGTCTGATCGCCGTAGTTTGACGCTGGGAACAGCGAAAGTGTGCAAGAGGGGCAGGCAAACATTCATGTACACTTAGGAATGGGCAAACAACTCCTCCCCTTCTCTGCGAGCAGAGCAGCCCTGCCCGCCTGCCAAGCAGCACTGAAACATAAAATAATAACTCAAAGTTATTATCATTTTATGTTTCCTTTATTTGCACTGCTTAAAAGCATTGGGGCGACGCTCCTACGCTATAGCGTAGGAGTCGCCACTGGCCATAACCCTGACTTCTGAGTACTGCCTGAAGTCAATGTCTGTGTAACAGACAGCCTGAGGCAGTTTACAGGCAGAACGTTTGTCTCTAAATCGTAAAACAACTAGGGGCCCATGTCAATGAGCCACCATTGCTCCTTTTCACGCAATGCAGCACATCAACTTTGTTTGCTGCCTTGCGTTGTGTGAATAATTAGTAAATCTTCCCCCAGGTCTTTTGATGCAGTTGCTTCAGACTTGAGTGGGACCTCTATTAACAACAAGCAAAACTGCTGCTTTACGTAAGAATAGCAATGCTTTTGCATTTGACTCGTGAGGGACACCTAGTAACCACTAGAGGAACTGCAGCTTCCTGACAGAATTTCAATGCTTTTGCATTTAACTTGTGAGGGGCACCCAGTAAGCAGACTGTGAGATCCATAAATAAGACTAGAAGAGATGCAGGTGAAGATTATCCAGTTTAATAGGTACAGTGTCAGCAGAGACCCCATCCACTTCTCAGTGCCACCAGCAACTTACTTAGAGTGAACACAGCACATTCCGTGATAGCAACCACCCCACATTCCAGATCCCTACATCATAGCCTAGATACAGAACTCTAGATACAGAACATTGCACATCTCTGCCAACTACAGAGCATCAGGGGTTAATCTAACACATTTTAGTGGTGGTGTCCGCATTACAGCACTAAAATGCATTATTCACCCATCATAGCGCCCCAAGAACCACTGCGAGGCGCGCTTAATGATTTAACAAGTGAGCGCACTGCGCTTCCCAACAGAGAGCTGCATGCTCCGGCCTCCTAACACTGGATTTATCTTTTGTTTTTAATCACTAGCCAGCTATCTACACTCTATTAGGGGCCACGCTGCACTACGGGCCGGGAAATTAATTTTCATTAGGCGGTTCAAAAAAGCTGAGCTGCCTCGCCTAGCTCAGAGTGCATTGACCATGTGGTCTCTTTCTAGCAGCACAGCCTGTGGTGATGAGCACAATCTGGGGGTGGTGCCTGTCCTGGGTTTTTTTATGCCAAGGGGCTAGCCCCACTGTGACTACAGTGTAAGATTGTCCCCAGTGTCCTGCAGAGCAGACAACGATGCAGTGGGAGGTAATTCTGTTTTTCCTTGCTGCCGTTCAATCATCGGTGGAAGTCGTGCTCACAAGTGTATTAATAGGTCTGAGAGTGGCCCCATTCTCACGCAACTTTAAGCATAAACTTTACATTTCACCGGCAAAAAAATGTGAGTTATAACCGTACCCTAATTTGCAGTGCTTAATTTGTGGCGGTGGTTTCCAGTGTTCGGCACTTAATTGTCAGCACCGGCTCTAGTGACAGGCCCACCACATGGTGGCGTTGTCTTTTTTAATTTTGAAATGAGCACAGCAACTGTGCTTAAGACAATGTGCACTGAAAACTAATACCAGTCTCTCTTGACATTATTATAGCTTTTTGTGGCTGGAAATCTTCTGAATTGTCACACTTGTGGGATGTTGATGCTTAGGTGTTATGTTGGTAATGTAAATGGCAATGCTGACAGGGTATGTATGGGTGGTGCAGGCTGCAGTAGCCTTCGGAGAAGGGCCCTGGCACTTAGGTTTTTATAAATTAAGCACTGCTAATTTGTTTATGCTCAGCTTTTTAACCTCTGACTTTGGAACTTGGGAATGCCCGTTTTGCCTTTTGCTTTTTACCTTTTACATTTAATGTAATTTGTGTAGCTTAAAAAAATATGTAAGTTCGTCACATTGCTCGATTTTCTAGTTCAGTGTTGAGGCATGCCCAGCACCCAGCTCCGAGGCACGACTATTTTACAACCATTTCGTCACGTAAGCATTGAGCATGTAGACAAGAATTTGGACACACCTCACCTAACTGCTACAGAGCCTTATCCTTCCCAGCCATGACTGTGATTGCTTTTCAAATAAAGCAATTTTTTTTTGTAATGCAGCCCGTTTTCCTTAAAGGAAAACGGGCTGCATTACAAAAATAAAATAAAGTTTTCTTTTCACCCGCATTCACGAAGGGGAAGTGGTTTGTGAATGGGTTACCGCCTTCTCTACGGAGTTGGTAAATTATTAATGTTTTGCAACCGCATTCTGGTTGCAGAACATTCATACATAGCAGTGCTATTCGGTATTAGGAAGGGACACCCTAAACATGTCCTTCCGAATACAGAATCGCAAAATGCGACTCTGTAACAAGTTACACAGTCACATTCTGCCTTTTGTACATGGCAAAATGCATTTTGCGACCGGTAAAATGATTTTGACATCTGGCCCTCCGTGTCACTCATTTGGCAGTTGAATGTCACTCATAAGTACACCAAAAACATGGAAATGTCGCATATAAGCATTCTGGAAACTTTGCAGCCATGAGTAAGGACTATCAGCACTGTACCTTCATGTAAGAATGTTGATGCTTTTACATGTGACTCCAGAGGGGCATCTAATGACTTGTGGCCCTGCACTTTTTTGAAAAAATTGAAATACTTTTGCATTTGACTTGTGAGGGACATCTTATAACAACTAGAGGAACCAGAACTATGGCTTCATGTGACAATTGCAATGCTTTTGCATTAGATTCCAGAGGGACACCTAGTGAGGACTTGTGAAACTGCAGCTTCATTTAAGAATCTCAAGGCGTTTGCATCTGACTCGACAGGGACACCTAGTAACAATCTATAGAACTGCGGCTTCATGCAAGAATTTCAGTTTCAAGGCATTTGCATGTGACTTGAAAGTAAGCTCTAGAAAGTATGAGGCTCTGCAGCTCTGGGAAAGAATGGGAATTTTTTGGGGAAAATGCAGCATCTGACTCAGAAGGACCTCTAGAAATGACTATATATATATATATATATATATATATATATATATATATATATATATATATATATGGCACCACACCTCCCATTCCCAAAAGGGAAAGCGAGCACGCACACGAGGTTGCAGGGTAAAAAGCTTCTTTAATTCATCCGGCCATCCTCAGCCCAAGAAGTCAAGAGAGACTCGTTTCGGCTGACGCAGCAGCCTTTATCAATCTAGTGTGTCGCCATTCTTACAAACCAATTTATACTGACCAAATCATAGACATAGAAAAAACCTTCAGTGTGGTTCATGGACATGAACAAATTACAACTCATAATGAAAGACAGCAGTTGTTCCATCCTAAAACAATGTCTAAAAGGAATACAGTCATGTTGTTAGCAATTGCAAACAGCAGCAATACTTGTAAAGGACTGACAGAATATTAACACCAAAATAGTGTCCATATGTTGCTACACTGAATAAAATATTCAACACTAAAAGCTAGTCCTAAAGTATGTAACTGATGCGCGTTTGCATATAAACCGTAAATCGAAAATTGTAAAACATCAGTAAATGTCAGGCTTTAATAAAAGAACGGCATAAGCCGACCTCTACTGCTCACGCATCTAAAAAATGCTGTGTAAATTTAATCTTAGGAAGTGAACTGTTGTGAGAGGTTATGCGCGTTAGCTGCTCAGCAATTAACAACCACAATGCGTTGTGCACTACAGACATTACTATAGATCTTTCCACACCTCCAATGGTGTAGCAGTTTAACTGACGTGCCTCAATGTGATCTCGAAGGAAAACTAATGAAGGCATTGATGTGGAAAGTTTGCCCCACACCCCACAATTGTCGAGAAAACCCAAATGGGTATTGTCTCTTATGCATACAAAAGTCTTCGAAGATATAATGCAGTGAAATCTCATTCGCACTTGAGTTCAATATATGCTGAGAGTCACAGAGGCCATCCCATAATGATGCCGAGCACATCCTCATGTCATGATTAGAATAACACCACAGCCTAGCTTCCATATTAAGAGTGTTTTTTAATTTGCCAATAACTTTGGTGTCGTTTGACGAATCCTCGCGAAAATTTCAAAACTAATACGCCAGTCACTTCAGCTGCTGTCTTGAAAGTTTTGGGATGATCCGTCAAGTGGGGGCCGAGAAAAAGGGGGGGTCCCAAAACGCTTTTTCTCCATATTAATTTCCGTATGAAACTTTAGACCCAGCTACAGCCCGAACTGCTGAACAGAATGACACCAAATTTGGCAAAAAGGTAGCTCTTGGACCAGAAATCACTTGAGTAGTTCCTGAAAAACTATATATAGAACTGTGGCCATGGTGGATCTGACAACCCTCCCGCTCTCGTGCCTGAGATCTGATTGACTGCCTACACTTCAAACCAGGAAGTGTTGGCAGCCATCTTGTGACTCGGTTGAACCCAGTCACAAGCAAAAACATTAAAAAAAGAAAAGGGAGCAGGGTAGAAACACCCTGACCCCCTAAGCCTGTTCGTGAAGGATCCACGCATCCGCCTGAATTTTGTGTTTAAAAATGAAGCGCGGGCTCCCACGCTTCTTTTAATTAAGTCCCCGGGTGGGCCAGGTCCCGGGGGCAATTGCAAATAATGATGCAGGGGCCCGCACGGGACCCCGCAGCACCGGGGACCACCACCTACCCGGGGCTAATTGACTGAAATGTAGGGGCCACGTGCCCCCCGCCGCCCCGGGAACTGCCACCTCCCCGGGGCTAAATACCAAAAGAATAAAGGGGGCATGCGCCCCCCCAGCAGCCCGGGGGACCACCACCTCCCCGGTCTATTTTAAATTAAACTGCGTGGGGACGCTCCAGCTGGCCACCGCAGTCCCGGGGACCACCACCTCCCCGGGGCTAATTGATTGAAATGCAGAGGCCACACTCCCCGCCGCCCCGGGGCTAAATAACAAAAGAATGCAGGGGGGCATGCGCCCCCCCCACACAGCCCCAGGGACTGCCACCTCCCCCGGGCACAAATGAAGTAATGACGGGGGTCCGTTGCGGACCTCCGGCCCTGGGGAACACCACTTCTCCGGGGCTATACAGAAGATGGGCAGGGAGCCGTGCGACCCCCCACTCCAGGAACCCTCCATGGCCCTGGGGACAGCCGCCCCCCCAGGGTTGGCTCAAACACTGTCCCGGGGTGCCAACCCCTGGGACATTGCAGTTTGGTGTGACTTGGTGGGAGCACCTCTCCTGCCAAGCCATAGAAAACTCTGGTCCGCTTCATGGAAGCGAGAGCATGGAAAATGCTCTTGCTCCAGGAAGCGAAGCAGAATTGCTTTTGGACAGAGGGAGTTGCATGTTTGCAGCTATCTCTGTCCAAAAGCAATGACGGCTCCCGCAGGAGGCGAGGAGCCGGCAGGGACAGCAGGGGCCTTAAGGTTCCCCCTGCGGTACCCAACAAGAGGCCATGCCCTAGGGGATGGGGTCCCTGGGGCAATATTGGCCCGGGGAGGGGGTCCGCGCTGGCCCCCCTTCCTTTTTAAAAAAAAAAGAATATATAATTACAAATGCCTGGCCCATGGGGATGGGTTCCCCGAGCCGAAATAGGCCTCGGGAGGGGGGCCGCGTGGCCCCTCTCCAAATATTTTTTTTTAAATGGGCATGCCCCACGGTATGGGGTCCCCAGGGCAATATCAGCCCAGGGAGAATGGCTGCCCAGGCCCCCCTCTCCATTTAAAAAAAAAAAAGGCCAAGAAGACCTCCTGTTACCTCCAGTAAGCCTCACACAGTGGGATAGCTGATAGGTGGTCAGAGGCCATGCCTCTTTCTCCACCACTCTGCAAACGCACCTCTCGGCGCACTGCTGGTGGGGGGATGACGTCCCCTTGCCTCCTGAGGGCCTCAGGACTAAAGTGGACTTCTTCCCCCAAGCAGCAGTGTGCCTGGAGGCGTGTTTGCAGAGTGGTGGAAAAAGGGGGTGTGGCCTCTGTTCACCTCTCAACAATCCAGCTGTGTGGGCCTTACTGGAGGTAACAGGAGGGCTTGTTGGCCCCCAAGGACCCTCAAGAGCCAAGGGACTTCCTCCCCCAAATAGTAGTGCGCCAGGAGGCGTGTTTGCAGAGTGGAGGAGAAAAAGGGCGTGGCCACTGAAAACCTCTCAGTGAACCCTTGCTGGAGGTAACAGGAGGGGTAGTTGGCCCCTAAGGACACTCAATAGCCAAGGGGACTTCATCCCCCTACTAGTAGTGCATCAGGAGGTGCCTTTCCAGAGTGGTGGAAAAAGAGGGCATGGCCTGCTATCAGATCTCCGCAATCCTGCTGTATGGGACTTACTGGTACCTTCTGTAAGTCCTACACAGCGGAATTCCTGAGAGCTGGTCGGAGGCCCAGCCCCTTTCTCCACCACACTGCAAACATGACTGCTAGTTAAAAATACCTTAGAAATTCACTAAAAAAACAAAGGTTACAGGGGTGTTATAGTTGGGAAATCGCATTTAAAAAACCTTAGAAATTCACTGAAAAAAACTAAGATTACAAGGACGTTGTAGTTAGCAAATAGAATTTTTTTAAAACCTTAGAAATTCACACAAAAAAACAAAGGTTACAGGGACGTTATAGTTGGGGTCAGATATAACTTGCGCCCCTGCAATGCACTTCTTATGACCTCACATATTACATCACTCATGAAATGGTCAGTGACATCACTCATGACATCACTCATGACATCTCAAATGACATCACTGATGACATCATCCACAGCATCTCTGACACACTCACACCCCTATAGAATCTTTTATATACCCACTGCCACTCAACCATTCACAAACCCATTCACATAGCCATACCAGTACTTACACAGCCACTCACCGATTCATAGATCTACACACACATCCACTCGCTCACCCATACTGCCACTCATACACCCACCCACCCACTCACTAATAGAGCCTGTGGCATATCCACTCGTACACCCATACAGGGACTCACACAATGAGTGAGTCAGCCATAGAACTACTCACACACCTAGACACTCACCCATACAGTCAATCACACAGCCACTTACTCACCCAGTTACACACAAACCCACTTACTTACTCATACAAATAATATGTACTCACTCACCTATTCAGTATGTGACAGAAGTACGCATTCATCCATATAGCCATTCTCCTATTCACTCACGCATACAGTAACTCATATACCCAGTCACTCACCTATACTGCCTTTACATACCCAGTTACTCACCCATACTGACACATGCACTCAATCACTGACACAGCCATACAGACACTCATTCACCCATACAGCTTCTCAGACATGCACAAAGTATCCCATACAGCCCCTGACTCACCCACTCACTCATCCATACAGGCAGTCACACACGTCCTCACCCACACACGGACACAAGGTCAACCATAGGGGTAGTCAGACAACCAATCAATTACCCATATAGCCATTCATGTACCCACTAACACACTAATACACCCACTTAGACAGCAACTGACAGATACACTCATTTACACAACCAGTCACTCACCTATACATTCACTGAGACACCTAATCAGTCACTTGTACAGTCAGTCATGCACCTACTGAGTCATCCATACAGACACTCATACACCCACTGATTCACCAATACACCTTATTATACATATTTAACACTCATAAACTTTTTAAAGACAGTCACTGGATGATGTCATCACTGATATCATCAATGATGTCATTTGAGATGTCATCAGTGATGTCACTGACCATGTCATGAGTGATGTAATATGGATGGTCATAAGCAGTTCATTGCGGGCGCTCGAGTTATAGTTAACTCAGATAACTATAACGGCTGAATTTCTCTGGTTTTGTATGAGTAAAATTTGTCCCTAACTATAAGGTCCCTGTAACCTTTTTTTTTTGGGTGAAAATATATATATTTATATATATATATATCCTTATGTGTGAGGATGAGGATGCACTCTTGTGAAAGACTTCATGCTGCTTCTTCTGACTCGAGAAGGACATCTAATCATTACTTGAGGCACCGTAGCTATATGACGGACCAGACAGATTGGCTTTGCCAATGCTTTCTTTAATTGCTACCTAACTTTACACCCTTTTACCAATGTAGCAAAAGTTACTTACTCTGCTCCTCTCCTTTCCCTTTGTGTTTTGCTTCGGCCTTACTCCGGCGTCATGGATGCAACGTAAGGACCTGGGGCCAGATGTACGAAGCATTTTACAAGTGGCAAACGGCCCGGGCCGTTGCGACAGGTAACGTGCATTTTGCCATGTACAAAAGGCAAAATGTGACTCAGTAACTTTTTGCCGAATCTCATTTTGCTTTTGTGATTCGGTATTAGGAAGAGGCATGTTTAGGGTGTCCCTTCCTAATACCGAATAGCACTGTTATGTCCTTATATTTTGCGAACGGAATGTGGTTGGTCATAATTTACCAACTCCGTAGAGGAGACTGTAACTCACTTGCAAACAGGAAGGGGTCCGCACGGGACCCCTTCCCCTTTGTAAGTGTGGGTGAAAATATTTTTTAAGAGCAGGCAGTCGTGCAAGGACCACTGCCTATTCTTAAAAACATTAAAAGAAAACTTTTCATTTTGATTTTGGTAATGCAGCCCGTTTTCCTTCAAGGAAAACGGGCTGCATTACAAAACAAGCATTTGCAATGCAATAGGTCTCGCATTTACGAAAGTTTAAGCTATTTGTATTGTAAATGACAATGCCTTTTATTTATCTGTTTTAAAAACCAACACATAAATAAAAGGCATTGTCATTTACAATGCCAATAGCTCAAACTCTCACAAATGCGAGATCTTTTGCATTGCAAAAGCTTTTTTTTGTTATACATGGAAGGCCGGGATGAAACCGGGCAGTTTGTAAGAGATGCGCATCTGCTCCTCGTGTGCTACTCCGTCTGTGTATTGCTCGGGTTTATGAATGTCTTTACAGTATACAAAAGCCAAAACAATTGCCAATGCTTGCATCTTTTTTCTCTAGAAATAATGTCCTCGGCCCCAGTAACAAGCTGCACAGTATTAGGGAGGATTTTGCCAAGTTACTGCTAGCTTGAGGTAAATCCGCCCAGTACTATGCAATTTTAATGTAAACCCTACAAAATGGGGAAATACCGTGTGGGAATGTGTTTTTTCTTGGCTGTATAACCAACCGGAAATACCAACTCCAATTTGTTTACACATCCACTTACTGCCTGCTATGAGCCGGTGGTAAATGTATGGTGCGGGCTCTGTGTAGGGTGGGGCATGAGGGAGAGAGAGTGGGGCAGTAGGGGAGGGGAGTAGTGAAATATGTTTCTGGCAGAGGGCCATATTGTATGTAAAAAATGGGATTGAGACTGGGCTGCTGCTGCCTAAGTCCAATGTGATTTTCCACCAGGGTTTACTGGCCTCTGCTCTGAGCCCCGGTGCCATTGCACGTGCTGCACCACAGGAAGCTGTGCACCTGCGCCTGACTGGTAAGAGGGTCTTGGGTCTTTAGAAATAGAAGAAAATAGTTCAGGACAAAAGCGTGGCAGAGACTAAAGGCACCCACCTTTTACACTCTGATATAAATCTATAAATAACGAGAAAAGAAGTGGCAAGCTCCAACATCCTGGACTATGGCATGGTGAGAGATGGAAAGAGCCAAGAAGCCGACGGTTTTATTATATTGTGCAAAAAGGTCTGCGTCAGCGCGCAGCTGTTTCCAAGGCTAGTGCCTGCATGGCAAAATCTGAATGGTTTTCTCCTAGGTCAGATGGTGCACTGTTCTCTTTCTGATCAAATTCCTCCCACTCCTCTACAAGCCTTTGTGCTGCTGTGTCACCCTCCTTGACTGGTGGGAGAGGGCTGTCAAGGTTTTTTTTAACATCCGCAGTCCATTCGGCGGTATTAAAATAATGGCTCTCAGATCGACAGCCCACTTTGGGGGGACGGGGAGGGGCGATGGGGCAGTTTTCCAGGGTGGGGACGCCATGAAAATGAAAGCGCGCATGGTGCGCTGAATGCTGCAGGAAAGCATGTTGTGCCTGCAGTAGGAGAAACTCGTTAAAGAAAATAGTGCTTACAGACTAAATAAGACATACCGTGTAACAACTGAAGTAAAAGGGCCAGTCCTCATGGGAGGTTACAAATAAAGACAAGGCGGTACTATGGAGGGACTAACAGGCCATTAACGAATCAGAAGCCAGCATTTAGAAAGGACAATGACACAAGCCAATGAAAAATTTGGGCAAAGAGTGGGTGGAGCTTCAACTCCATACTTGCAGAGCAGTACATGCGCAGCCCAGGCTCGACCTAAAAAAAATATTGCTTTATTTAAAAAGCAATCACAGACATGGTGGTCTGCTGACCCCAGCAGGCCACCATCCCTGTTATTGTAGCCATTGTTGCGACTTGCCTCATGAATATTGACGAGTAAAGTCCATTTGCAACTAATTGGGAAATGCAAACAGTGTCTGAGACACCGCTGTACATAGCTGTTTGCAATTTCCTAATTGCGAACCACAAAAATTTGCACTTAGGAAATTGCAAAGTGACTTTTTTGGACATCTGGCCCTTTGTCGTGCTTTGTTGTGACTTTTGCCAAAAGTTATGGTTGTCCTGTTCAGATTTTCCCCAAGTTTTTTCTAATCTGTTTTATAGCTCTTTTTTTCCTTACTTTGGGGAACCAATTTTTTTGAGTGGGTTAAACAGTATTCACACGCTGTTGCCATCGTTCGACATCTGCAGAAATGTTATAATGTCTCTGTTTCCCTCACATCAACAAATAAGAAAACTCAGGCCTTCATACTACCGTTTACTGACAGAGCTCTTCAATTATTCAGAGACTCATACATTAGCAATGTAAATTTATTTGTTACCATTGTTAAGAAAGGTGACTAAAGATGTCCCAAACACAGAACACTAAATCATCAGCGTCCCGGCACTCCTCACTCATTTATTGTCTCTAACATCATCAGTGTAAACTTTTGTTATACTAATATTAGTAAGATCCCTAAAGATCTCCCAAAAATTGCAACACTAGATCATCAGTGCCCCACGCAGTGCACTGAGTCAGCAAGTATGCAAAGCATATGATTCTACACAGATATGCGCACAAGAAACAGTCGGGTACATTCAATACACATTACAGTGTTAGTGTGTGATAACAAGGGTCAGTAGTTTAACTGAACTTCAACGAGAACAGCTGCACAATTGAAAATCACGCCACTTATTTATTTCTATCCTAATGAATGATGAGTTTGAAGGTGTAGTCGACATGCAGACAAAGGATTCTGGGTATATGAATATCCGGTTGAAGGAGTACACACAGCAGCCGGCTGCAGTGCGGAAGTAGCTCGTGCCAAACCTCAGCATACCCACAATCCATTGCATAATGACGTCATACCAATACTGCTGTGCCGATACTTGCAGCAGATCAGCGTTCGTACGAGCGTGCCGGGCTGTGCAGCTGTTCTCGTGGAAATTAAGACGGGTATCGGGAAACAAGCGCAAAATACCCCGCTACACCCGGGGTGATTCTCGAGATCAGTTCTTGCCACAAAGTCTCGTAAAAAACATATAGTTAGACTTTGTGGGAGAGCTGCCAAAACCTTTTTTTTATGGTAAAAACTCCTTGGATTGAAAAAGAGGAAAAAATCCACCCAATACCTTGTTCGGCTATCAACATTATAGTATGTGAGTTATTTGGTTAATGTGTGCGCTTCAAATGACCTCTTTAGGCTTAAAGTTGCAGTAGCGTCACATTTATAATAATGGGATTCCAGACACTGTATCATTGTTTCTTTAAACTGATTCGTTCAATCCGTGGACCAGCATTCGAAGTGCAATAAACAAGCATTGGCATAGCCAATAGGTCTCGCCTATTGGGACCTTATAAGCGTTTAGCCAGAGCTATTGGCTTTGCAATGTCTTTAAATGATGTTGTAGAGCATTGTGGCTGCTGTGCAGCATGTTGAAAAGTTATAATAAAAACGTGTTATAAGCATTTTTGTTACATTATATATTACCAAGAAGACATTTCCAACAGTAAACCGGTCTCAATTGGAGTTCCACAAGGATCCGCACTCTCACCAACTCTTTTCAACCTGTATCTGGAGCCTCTCACCGAAATTCTGAAACGGACTAACATACAATATCATATGTACGTGGAAGATACTCAACTGTATATGAAAATTTCTTCACCGGACGACATCACTACTCTCAACTATGCTCTTTTAAAAGCCTAACAATGGTTATCTCACAACCACCTTTTGCTAGTTACACTTAAAACAGAATTCCTCTTGTTTGCCCCCACAATCATACTGCGCCCACTCAGGACTGGCTCAAACAACTAACAGCCCTCAACTGCACCCCACATGTTGTTAGCTCCACTAGATCACTTGGCATAATCCTGGACAGATACCTGAATATGCAGGATCACATCAGTGCTACAACAAGAGGAGCCAATCACCAACTCTGCACATTAACGAAAATCAAACCGTTCCTACCGCCCACTGACATGCAAGAAGCTGCCCAATCCCTTGTTATCTCCTGTTTAGACTACAGAATTGCAATCCTGGCTGGGCTGCCCAAAGCTAAATTGGCATCTTTAAGGGCAACTCTGAACTCTGCTGCCCGACTCATCACAGGCACAAGAAAGCGTGACCACATCACACCTGATCTAATCCAACTAAACTGGCTTTCCCTCAATGCAAGGCTCAGGTATAAGATAGCCTGCTTGACGCACAAAGCACTGCATCAGAACACTCCCACATACCTGGCCAATAAACTTGAACTATCGGGTGGGAATCGCGCCCTCTGAAGTTAAAACACTCTACTGCTGAAACCACCAAAGTTCAAAAAGAGGAGAACCTACAACCGCGCCTTCGCCGGACTTGCTCCGAGAATATGGAACGCTCTCCCGCCAGAAATCAGAACAATCGCCTCGACCTCTACATTTAAAAGAGAAGTCAAAGCCCTGCTGATGAATAGCTACATGCGACAATAGTAATGTAGCCTCACAAACTATTTGAATTGACCATACAACCTTTCCCTCCCTTATCTGCAATCTGCATCATGTTAACTGTGTATGTGTCTATTTCTTTGTCTTCAATGTGCTTCTGCTGTATATGCGTAGTTATCTATTATGTTTTCCTGCTCTAGCTTAACCAGCAGGCAGCATTGTACAGCGCTCTGATACCCTGCCGGGTCATGTTCGAGCTTAATAAAACTTTTCAAATACGAAATAAATAAAATAAAGACATTATGTCCAACTGAAAGACCCAATTAAAAAAAGAATAAACATAAAAAATGTTTTGTAGTTTTTGCAATGCTGGCAACTTCTTTCTGCCTGTTCTAATGTTGAGGTGGTGCTTAGTGATGATGAAGTGGTGTTGAGTGATGTTGTGGTGGTGCTGAGTGATGCAGTGGTGGTGCTGAGTGATGCAGTGGTGGTGCTTTGTGATGTTGTGGTGGAGAGGCATTTTTGAGGTGGTGGTGTTGTGTTGGCGTTTAGATGGAGCTTAGTTGGTGCTAAGGTGGTGCTGAGTTCTGTTCATTTGGTGTTCTGTTGACCAGGAATTTAAACATGTGGATGAGATCTGGGCCTTTCCAGTAATTCTTTTATCCTTTCTAAATAAAAGAAGGCTAAAATGAATCAGCTTGATTGACACCTAAGATAGTGGAATCGGTGGAATATTTATGTGAAATATACTTATTTTCTACTGAATTCTTTGTACCATTATAGATGTTTTACCCCAATGTATTTATTTTTCAGACAATTTTTGTATTGATGTAGACAATGTAAATAGATTGAAGTGAGACGTGGATCGATTCTATGGTTCTGTGCTTCCTAATTTTCGCTTCCAATCATAGCAAGATTAATGAAAGTTCAATAGTTGACGGTACACTGATTTTAGGAGAAAGTGGCGTAAAGGTTGAACGTTTATGGGCAGTGAAGTAGAGCAGTGCACACCTATATTCACCTTGACACAGAGCAGTGTGTCTTTTTTCTATAAGTCAGACACATGTACAGCTAAGGCATCAGAAAACCAATGGCTTAGCATGGTTTAACGTACAAACAATTATGTGATATATTGTACAAATGAAATGTAAGATTAATGTTGACAATATAACGAGGAACATGGGACAAGTCATGCCAGCTCAGTGAAGAAATATGAATAAACAATCCCAAATCAGGGCATACCAGAAAGTCCAAGCAGGTTTATTACTCTAGATCCAATGCAGTGTTGAATCTGGGACATATTCATTTTCTATTATTCAGTGGTCCATTGAGTTGTACACTATTTGTAGCCTAGTGGGCATAATGGTTGCACTTTTAAAATACAATAGTGGCCTTATACTCCAGTTGTATCGAATGCAGACACTAAACCTGGATTCTGAATCGGAGAAATCACATTACCTCTCACAAGACAAGTTTAAATTTTAAAAGGTTCATTATGGCCAAAAATCCATTTAATTTTGGCTCACTCATTTTTTGTCACATCCTTAAACGACAAAGCAGTATCCAGGTTTTTAAAGATACAAGGGTAATTGAATATTTAAGAGCTGGTTCTCAAACCAAGGATAATGTTCACTGGTTTAGTGTGTAGGAGGTTTGTGAAGGTGCATTGGTGGTGTGTAAAATGTCCCTTATTATTGTCATTACCTTCCCTCATACTAGTGGAAACCAAATAAATAACTTTCTGTTTCAGTTAGTTTGTTGGAAAAAGTGAATAAAATATAGAAATACACATCAACAAATGAGCATTTCTGTGGTTAGGCTGTTTCTAAATTCTTATTTTTGTTTGCAGCTATGCAGTGGCGCTGGTAAACAGTGTAGTTTGCCCACGATCACACACTGTAGTCACATGGAGGACAGTGGATTACACCACAGGTTTGCTGCTTCCATGTAATGGACCTGTACAGCAGTGCTCATTCTTTAATGTATATCTGACAAGTAAACATATAATATCTGGGCCAAAAATTCACAAACTGTTAATTGAAGTGTTTTACTTTTGCACAACACGCTTGAAGAGTTACTGATGGCGCACTGGAAATTCACTTGCAGTTTCATGTGAACTGGTATTTAAGTTAAAATAAGACAGCATAAAAAAGAAAACACACAGATAATTTGTTTTTGCTCAGGATTTGGGATGGGGCACACTGTGTGGTCTGGATGTTGTTGACTTATGGGGGCATGAGACTCTGACATATCATTGGTTGTGCCGTAGTTGATTTGACAAAGTTAGCTGTTAGGTCCTAGGGCCGTTGTTGTTTTTTCTTAGATGGGTTTTAAGGAAATAGGGAGATGAGGCTTGAGAAGTGATCCTTTGGGCTGGTCCTCCATCATGCTATGGGATTTGTATGTGAATTGCCCAAGAGAAATGCAGCCTCGCTTTTGTGATGGGCAAAAATCTTGCAAATGGACAGCCATACTTGCATGAATCAGGCGCGTACTACACAATGGAAGTTTAAGCCAGTTGCTCAAGTAGTATTTCAACAAAACCGACATCACTGATTAAAGAGGAAAAAAGGAAAGCAACAGGCGTCTACATGGTGGTCAAAAGTGCCACATTCTTCCAGTCCAAGTCTTAATAATGGAAAGTTCAAATAATGTTTACCAAATACTCTGCCGTCTCTGTTAGATTCTGTCATATGACTCAGCTGCTCTGTATTACAGGAAGTGCCCGGCTACCGGCTGAAACATAGGCATAGATGAAGGAGTAGAGAAACAGACGCCTGCCGTGACCACCATTATCAGCAAATATACAGCCATTTTCAGCATGAAAGTAAAACAAGATAAACCATGAAGCGCAGCGTCCTTGAAGCAGGCACCACGCTGATCAAGAGAAAGCGTGCAACATATAGAAAGGGGCCGAAACATGAAGCACAGCATCCGTGAAGTGGGTGCTGCGCTCAGATTCAAAGGACAAAAAAGATCAAGTGTGACGAAACATGAAGCGCGGCGCCCATGAAACGGGTGCCAGACTTGGCTTCAAAGTAAAACTAGCTGCACCTTGCACACGACTACCGGGGAGACGGGCTCTACCCTTGTACCAGGGAGGTGGGCAATACCATTGTACAGGGCCCGGGAGAGACCATTCCGGCTCGCGCCACCTTACAATGCACATGTGGGTGGATGCATGAACGAGTACAAGTGAAGTCGCGACATAGCTCAGGTGCATGCCAGGAAGTGGCGAGTGGTGCCATTGTACTGCCTGAGGCTCCATGGATCTTTTATGGGCAGTGCCGAACAAGTAGCAAGGGGGCGGGACGTGGTGCGATCAGAGAACAATGACACACACTGCAAATAACAAGCTGCAAGGGGGGGTGTTTTTGTGGGAAGGGCATGGAGAGATTAAGTGAACTGCGAGCAATGAGGAGAGGGCAGAAAGACAATGTAGTGCACTGAAGAAAAACATATGGCCTATAGTTGAAGGATCCATATAGCAGGAGCAGTCTCCATGGCAGAACAAAACAGCCTAAAGGTGGGACAAATGTTTGCTATTCACCAACGAAAAAAAGGAATTTGTAAAGGCAGATGAAAGAACCAATGGAAAGCGCTGGGCGTGTTTAAAGCCCATAGAGTGAATACCACATGTGTCGAACACAGCACATGTGCACTGCCTAGGCTCGACCAAAAAATTGTATGGGAACTATGATGCTGCATGCAATGGTGGTGGGGTCAGTGAGGGTGGGGCGAGGTCAAAGGTGTGGCTTAAAACCCAAATATTCTGTACGTTTTTTTGGTCTTTCACCTACAGGTAGCTACATATAAAATTACTCGTAGCTTAAATGAAAACGTAATTTAAAAAATCAATGGGAAATGTACTTTAGCTCATTATGAAACCTCTTTAAGTTAAATCACTGCAGAGGTCCTTGTGTAACCAGAGAGCCACAGATTTGAATCCTGGGCGATGCAGTGGAGAATAGTGACTTGCGTATTTTTTGTGCTACGAGGTCACAACCTGTGACGGGGAGCATCGTGAATATGTAAGTCATTATTTTAAACTGGCATTACACACAGTATAAGATAGACTGCTACAAAATGTGCAAAAAGGTTTAAGATAAAAGATGCTGCCAAAATATAGATTTTAGTAATACCCATACTTTACATAATGCAATTTTATTATATAACTGTCTCTTAAAAGCACACACTTGACAGCTCCGCTTAGTAACCAACTAAAAAGAATAAATCTTTGTCATCACAAAGCTGCAAGTGATTACATCAATTAAAGCCAGTACCTGCTCCCAAGCGCCCTTTACATTTACAGATTAACCAGTTGCGCACATTTGCATTTCCTTCAGGCAAGCAGGCTCTCTGGTGAGACGGCCTATTTATTGTTTAGCTGCCTGCTCGCCTTCGGCTTCACAGCACAGGAGTCTCTCTTAATGACACTTCAACTGAGGCATCAAAACTATCGGAATTAACGGCCACGGTTGTCTTTCCACGAAAACTAGGGGAATGTTTTTTCATTAATTAAAAAAGAAAGGGACGTCGAGCCTCCCCGATCCTGCCCACTTCGACCTCTGCCATGGACTGTGAACCATGTACAAGCCTTGCACAATTGTATTGAATGTATGATTTCATCGTATTTTGTATTATAAAAGAAGTCCTTTTCTGAGGGTGTGGGGCTCACTCTCCTTTGATCTTTAAGAGGCGACCTCTGATTTATGGCTTATTTTATTTGAGCTGAACTACACTTTGTTCTGCTGTTTTGCTATTTGCACTTTATTCTGAGCTACATGCTAGCTCTTGATTTAAAATGACTGATCAACTGATTCTAATAATTTCTTTTACTTTTTGTAATGAGTTAAAACTTTGAAAATACCTTTATGGTTTTTGTTTTAATATTTGTCTTGTTTTCATTGTAAAGCTTAATTTACTTTATTATTTATATGGAAATTTCCATTGAAATTGATTGAGGATGCACAGTTGAGGAAGAACTAAGGCCCTCATTTTTGTGTATTTGTCGTAGGGCAGCATAGCAAGTCACCTTGCTGCGCTGCCCTATGCCAAAGTGAAAGGACAGGAATGCACCATATTTATGCAATACACTGCACTCCTGTCCTTTCTCCCTGTGCTGGCAGCCTAGCGCCAACGCAGGCACCCTTGCACCATGGTGCATGGATGCCTGTGTTGTTGGCAGGATTGTCTTTATGCTGGAAAGGGCACCTTCCTCCACAGAAACAATCCTAAGAGGCGCAACGAGGAGAAATAAAGACATTTCGCCTCGTTAAGCCTCACCTCGGAGGTGTAAAGATTTGGCGCTTCCCCAGGTTAACATGCTCTTATAAATCTGGAGCAGCATCAAAATCCATGGGTGTTGAGCGGGAACACCTACCGCAACGCCCATGGAACGTCTCCCGAGTGCAGAGTAAGGCAACGGAGGGATTTGCGCTGCCTTGCCTTACTCCATATCTATGAGGCAATTCAATGCCACACATAGTGGCTTTGCGTGGCCTCATATATATGATTTTGTTGTTTGCGCCGCCAGAGTGTCACAAAAGGGTTCGCTCCGATGGCACAAGGGGCTCGTAAATATGCCCCTAAATCTTTTGTTGATTAGCATGCTCCCAGCACATTACTAGCGTTTTAAATTTGACATTAGCAGAAAAACTATTATCACATGCATGACGAGGCACAAGTTATAGTTAGTTTCTTAAAGTATAAATGGCGAATTTCAGTAGTTTTTCAATATGTAAACATTAGTTGTTATCCCATTTCAACACCTGACTATAACTCTAACATTTATTTTTTCAGTGAATTTCAGTTTTTTAAATTGTTAAAACCTTGTTACCTTACCTAACTATATTGTCATTTTAACCATACATGCACACCCTCCCGATTCAGGTGGGAGACTACCGATTTCAAAGCTAGTCTCCAGCCGCCCGATTCCTGCATGCAAAAACCCAATACCTCTGTGGGTTTCAGCCGACAGGAACTGGTCTTGTGTGACTCAGAGTATTGAATGCCAGTAACCTGCTCCTGCAGACCAGTGCATAACATGTTTGTCACACTCTCTCTGCCTGCCATAGCGCTTTCTCTGCGCTCCTGACAAGTAGGAAAAAAACGATCCTGCAGCAGCACACTTGCGAATCCCATACATGCCAACAGACCCGATTCAGACCTCAGTAGAAGTCAATGGAAAAAAAGATATTATCTCAACTATTGTTTTAAAATTTTCCAATTCCTTCGTCTAAAATGTTTGCATGTATTGTTGTAACTTATCTTTTTTTTCAGTGATTTTTTGTGATTTTGTTGATCATATTCTATGTTGAGCATATGTCCGGTGAGATATTATTATCATGCCTAGCTATAAGGTCACTTTAGCCTTTGTTTTGTCACTGAACCTCTGTGTTTTTTGATCTTCTTCTAAGTTGAGCCTACACCCAACCCCTCAGCCACCTGCACCCAACCCCCATGGGCGGCGAACCCACACGGATGACCTGCGTCAAAGCTCCACGCTGCGTCTTTGGCCGTGCACAGCTGCAAGGCCTGGCCTCTGAAGCGCATATGGTTTGATAGGCTAACCCTCTGCTCCGGCCAGCACAATGGCAGTTTCCTAAGGAGTCTGGTCATTGACCAGATCCTTCTAATACTTTTAGAAATGTTTTGGGTACCAATGTACTAGGTGGGAATTGTGATACCACATAGGAGGACCTTGCTGGGTACCACAGGCCTAGCACTGAAATTGTGGTTTCTGTGACTAAAAAATACATAACAAAATTTAACCAAAGGGAGTGTCCATTTGTATGCTCCCACATGGGCCCGGGTGTCAAGTTGTGCTCATCCTGCCCCTTATGCGACCTTTTTTTTCTTTTTTTCTGGACTTGGGACTGAAGCCCTTAGTTATGTATTGGCGACCACAACATTTCTGCCATGTTGCAACCAGCCAATCATATAGTTTCAGTGCTGCACTTCTTTCTATGGATTTGCATTACCGAAAAGGCTGATAGCAGTAAAATCACCAGTAGTCAGCCAAATCTTTGGTACCTCGGTTGTACCAATGTACCCAGAGGTCCAGCTATCTCTAACTTTTCTTGAGGATTAACCTCTTCATGCCCAACCCAAGCCCCACCTCCAACCCCCTATGAAGCTGAACAAATTTATTTAGTGAATATTGACCAGAGGGAAATACCCAGAATAATTTGTAAATGCAACTGAATAAGAATAGATGTGATATATCAGACTCCAAGTAGGAGGAAAAGCCTTGTAAGAAGGAATAGGAAAACGAGGAGTCATATTCTGTGGTCCAGAAGAAAGCCAAGTGACCTGTATAGGCAGTGATTAGGCTGAAATATGTAGACCTTGGAGATGCCTCCAAGAGCATCCCCGATTGTTTTTAAACTTAGAAGGGAACCTTTTTGAATAAAATATGGAAATTCTCTATAAAGGGTACAGCTAGGTCATTTTAACTTCAAGATTCCTCCACAAGATAGTAAGTGCTCCCTTAGAATCCAAGCTAGAGCCCACCCAGTTCCACTAGACAGCTGGAAGTGCACTCAGTGATTATGCACGCCCCTGAAAACTCTAGTGGGTGAGAGTCCTTTTAAAAATCTAGGAAGGATTCAAAAGTAGGTTTAAGGAGACAATGATATAGCCGTTGAGGTGTGTTTCTTTTTAGTGGTGTACTATTGATGAGACGGGAAGCAGAGTAACACACTGTGTCTCTTCTCACCCCCCTCCTTTCTAGTTTAGACTGTTAATAACTTACTGCAGAATTTTTCCAATTTTTGAAAGTTGACTAGGGATAAAGAGCTATTTTATTACCGTCCTTTGGTACTAAATAATGGTGTTTATATCGTAGGCTGTGCTCAATCAAAGGCTTGGATTGTAAATAATAGAAATAAGAAACAGTATTACACTAAAACCACTCCCAAGATGGCTGTTTTGATGTAGCAAGAGGTTTTCCTTTACTTCTGGGCTTGCCCACATGAACTTTGGCTGGAAAGGGGTACACTCTAATTATAACTTCCAAAATGGCGGCTTCTGCTTGCCTATCTCTACCCTCTAGAGTCCACCATGAAAATGTTGCATCCGTTAAGATGGAATGACTTGGGAATCTTTATTATATAAATTCCACCTAAACGTATCATTCTACAATGTGGTGTTAAAGCAATTTTTGTAACTGAAATGAGTAATCAAACAAGTTTTTCTTTTTTTCCCCCACTTTTATATTTAGATACCATAAACAAGGGAAATCAGGTACTATACAGAGAATATTAAAAACTACTGAGGCAAAATTTCCTGATTTGTATATTTTTTCTGGTGAGTGTTTATGAATTGATGGCTTCTGAAGATTAGATCGAACTGATTCTGAATGTTACAATATATTGAGGGTAACTATACAAAGAATATCCATTCTACCTTCAAATAACTGATATGATAATTAGAGATCTCTGGTGCCTTTATGAATTATACATTAGATATGTTAATTCTCCATATAGATATGTTTGTAGGCTACCTTGAGTACATATCCAGTGGACAACTGATCTAGTCCTAATGTATTTGTTTGTTTATCAATGGAAAACTTGACTATAAATATAGCTGGGACTAGTTTGTTTGCTGTTGGATGGTTAAGAGATTATACAAATGATTCCAATATGTTCAATAGAACAGATACATTTGAATTCCTGCAATGGGGGTGGTTTTAAGACGTGTCGTTTGAGATACAATTTTTATGTCTACAGAAATTATGCATGTATATAAAGAAATTGTAACCTAGAAAGTGCTTGGTGTGCAAAAACTAATTGGATATGGAATTAGGAGAAGTGGAACCCCTTAAGTTAATGAACAGTAAACCGATACAAGTTCACAAGTTGAACCATGTCTAACATGTCTCTCTAGCTGGGTACCATCTTGCTGTTGCAAGTTATGGCCAGTGCAATAATTTCTTTCCCAGTGTCTCTGGCTGAGATTACATATGCATCAAAAGTTAATGACTCAGATAAAGAGTATTTCTAGGAAAATATAATTGCATAGGGAATACTGTTTCATTCTTTATAAACAAGTTATGTACACTGATAGTGTGGGGCTATCTTTATGTGAGACCACTATATATATTGATGATGTCATCATATATGAAGTTGTATTTAGAATTTGACTATGTTCTCAATATATCTGTCATATTGTTGTACCATGTAGTGAATTATGTGATATGCAATGATTGGTTACATTGTATGTATGTTGCAAATATGTTCAGCATTGGTGTACAATCTATATGTAGGCTATTCTGGTCACATAAGTTTTTTATGTGGTTGGTGTTTATATGTTTTATATGTGCTCTGTTACCCACCCTGATGAAGCTGCATAGCTGCAAAACAAGTGTTTGCTATATACAATTTTGAATATCGATGAAAATGGAAAGCAACACTTTTTAAAATACTTCATTATGAGAACTCCATGAATACAATATTTTTAATTTAAATCACCTCGTAAGGAATCTTAAATCAATTGTTGAAACACATACAAGTGCACAGCAGTGTAACCAGTGCCACAGTGAGTTCTAGCACCGGCCACATATCTTGTTTATCTATTTATATTTTGATCTATGATGATTATAAAAAGAGCGACTGCTAAGAAGGTTGGTTGTTGATAATTGTGTTCATAATTCATTTGCATATTTGACAGTGGTAGTGATGTCTAAACATATAGATTAGAGGGAAGCATTGGCAACCACATTTTTTTCAGGGATATAATTTGTGATCCTAATACCAAAAATAAGAATGAACTTAAAATAATTCTACCTTAAATGTGATCGCATTCAGAAAAGAGAGGCATTCAAGTGGTGGGACTCAATGATACTGAAGAAGTACTTAGAAGTTAATAGTATCTTCTGGGGCCTCTGAATAAATATATTTCCAGTGCTAGAAGACTTAGATGATGAAAGAGCAGAAAGATGGGAACAAAAAAACAAATGTGTTGAGAATTAATTAAGATGGTGCTAGATTCGGCAATGTCTCAGGAGAAAAAAATAATTAAAGAAATAAATGCAATTAAAAAGGAAAGTGAGATATTCAATTGTCCTGAGAATACCCAAAAGAACTATGAGATTTAGGATGATATCATGGACAAGTATCAAGAGGAGTGTGAAATAAACAGAGTAAGAAATCAACAATTACCTGAACAAAAGATCCCCAACAAGCAACTCCCTCATCTCACTCAACCAGCTAGCATAGAAAGGAAACAAGCATTGGCAATGCCCATCGGTCTCACCATATTGATGAGTTTAGTGTTGTAGTTTTTAATAAAGAGCACTATTATAATGCTAATCTATGCTAACCTGCCTCTTTGGTCACATTAGACTTACTCCAGCTCTTTATGCCTAGCTGCTCCCCAAAAAGCATGCAACCTTTGATACAAGCACAATAAGTGTAAATGCAGATTAAGAGAAAAACCGGACTTGCCTATCAAAGAACAAACAAGCAGCAAGTTCCAAGCTCTAGCACTCTGCAGCCACATAAGTCCCAAATAAAGGCCTACACCCACTGCTTAATTTGTAAAACATAAAGTGGTGGGGCTAAAAGCAAAACTTTAAAATGGACCAAAAACACGATGACAAAGTAGACTCTAAATACTTATTCCCTTGAATGAATTGTCTTCAAACTATTTGCAATTAAATAACCAGACTTGCATATTAAAAATCAAACAAGCAGCAAATGCCACGCTCTACTCTCCAGCCCTCTGCGGCCACATAAGTCCCAAATTAAGGCATACTCCCAGTGCTTAATTTGTAAAACATAAAGTGCCGGGGCTAAAAGCAAAACTATAAAAATGCACAAAAACGCGATAATAATTCTATAGCGACACAAACACAATAAATGTAAATTCAGCTGAAAAGAAAACCCCTAAACCGGACCTGCCTATCCAAAATCAACCCATCCCCAAGTTCCACACTGCAGTAGAAGCAGCAACTGTCACGTTCTACTTTCCAGCACTCTGCAGCCACATATGTCCCAAATAAAGGCCTACACATCCAGTACTTAATTTGTAAAGCATAAAGTGCCGGGGCTAGAAGCAGAATTTTAAAAACTGCCCCAAAACACATCAAAAACACGATGACAAAGTAGACTCTAAATACTTATTCCCTTTTTTTTCTTTTTTTTTAGAATTTTATAAAGCGCGAACTAGACCCGAGAAATCGGGTATCAGAGCGCTTTACATGAGCACCAGTTTCAATACAGATGGACACATTCAAATGATTTGTCTTCAATCTGTTTGCAATTAAATAACCAGACTTGCATATTAAAAATCAAATAAGCAGCAAAGGCTATGTTTTACTCTCCAGCACTCTGCAGCCACATAGGTCGTAAATAAAAGCCTACACACAGAGCTTAATTTAAAGTTAAACTTAATTTTTAACTTAAACATAAAATGCCGGGGCTAAAAGATAAACTTAAAAAATGCCCAAAAACATCTCATTAATGGCACTGTAAAATAAACTCATCTTTTACTTAATTAACGCGCATTGTTATAACCACATTTCTTAAAATACAAGTACTAGTTCTGAAAAATTATACACATTGCATCAAATGCTTCAATAAGTAGAGGCCACAACACATTACGCACATTAAATACAGCGCTCCCATTACTTGTAAAACAAGTCATACAAAGGGCAAAGCAAACCAAATAAAATACAAAAGTACATGTTCTGTAACATTAGGTACATTACGCATTATTTCAAAAACACGCAATAAAAAACAAATGATATGCAATTTATTTAATAAAAAACAGCACACACTTTCTGGAACATTACGCACCTAAGATTAAGCAATCGCACTAGTTCCAAAACACCTCAAACGAAAAACAAAGCAAAGCACATACACACGTTCTGGAACATTACACTGTTTACATTAAGCAATAGCATTAGTTTAAAAACACCTCAGACCAGAGGCACAACTACAGCCAAATTTTGAGGGAGCAGGGGACGAAATAATAAACATTTCGTGGCAGGGGGCTAATTCTTACAGCAATAGGCAGAGTGGAGATGCAAAGCCTCGATAACAAGTAAATGGTCTTTTAAATACCTGTGAAGTACTCCGGTGCAGCTGCAAGAAGACGGACACCAAACCAGCAGCCCACAGCAGCTGTGTGTGTGCCCGGGAAGCTGTCTCAGCCCTGGCTCACACACACAATGGAGGGGGCTAAAGCTCTTTAACCCCTATGGGCGTTGCGCGCCTGCCTCAGACAGAAAACAAAGCAAAGCACATTAAAGAACAAGGATTTGCAATGCAATAGGTCTCGCATTTGCGAGAGTTGGAGCTATTAGCGTTGTAAATGATAATGTCTTTTAGCCATGTGTTTTTGTTTGGAGTGTTGTGGATGTATGTAGTGTGGAGTGGAATTATGTGGGTTGAATTGACATTGCTAGGCAGTATGATAAACACTGGGAAGACTTGTGTGACATCAGATGCATTCCAAAGACAATCTGAAACCCACATGAAAGCTTGTTATGAAACTGTCAAAAGCCACTTGTATCTTAAAGATGTGAATAGATCTATACAACTAGAGTGACCAACCCATGTCATTACAGTAAACCAGGCTTAAGCAATGGGCTGGGAGTATAGGAGACATTGCACTGTATAAAAGATTTGTGCATAGTTTGTTAACATCAGAGTACTTTGACTGTAGTCAACCTATGGATCAGGAAACCGGTGTGATGTGAGCTACCGACGCAAAGTACTAGAAACTGTATCATAGTAAGAGCTGCTTACCATGGACACCATCGCTGAGTGAGAGAAACGGAATAAAGAGGGGGCATAAGGTGGGCTTTAAGAATAAAAAGCTGTAAAAATGACTTGCCTTTGTTCTAATTTTTTCCCCTTTCGCCGCTCTATTTAGCCCCAAACGACTGACCCTGACACGCAACCGGTGTGTGAGTAAATTTGCTGTCAGAGAACACATAACTTACATAAAGGCTCAAAAGAAGGACAACTGCAGAGAACAGGATAACCAGTTTTATGTCGTACAAGGAAGGGAAAATATAATTTGACTGCATATCGTATTTCTAAGTTTAAATCAAAATGGGCACCAAAGCTGCTGTGTCCAAATATAAAAGGTAACGAGAGTTACAGGTATTGGCGTTGTAAATGACCATGTCTTTTACCCATGTACTTTGACAGCAAGGAGACCGTTACATTGAGCAACAGCTAAAGTGCCGGCAGGCAGATGGAAACGGAACATTTTCCCAATTACAACTTCATATCGTAAGGAGGTATGCAGTGGCAAACAGATGGGTGTAAGTAATGTGCGGTGTATGCGACGTTTGCAGGCAGAGACTGTGAGGGGCCAAGGAAAGCAGGTGCTGTGTTATGCATTTCCATTTTATATGTTTCGTTCTCCTGAGCTAACAAAATTTTGAGTCAGAAGAACAGACTAATTGACAGTATTAAGAACTTTATATTTTAAAAAACTGGAAACCTACGAGTAGCTAGAGGCGGATTCGGTTTGTGGTGTTGCGTAGGCAGGAAAGAATAGGTACTGTTCTTGTAGGTGATTAAAAGTGCCGTATTGGGTGTGTGCTTGCGTTTAAGGAGAGCAGGACCATGGGCGTGTTGCCTGTGTATCTGTGTGTGTGGGTAGGAAAGGCGAGACACTGTTGTGTATTTGTTTATGGTGGTGGGTAGATAAGGCCAGGTTTTGTGAGAGGAGTAGGAATGGCAAATTTTGGAAGGTGCAGAAAAGAACAATCATTGTGCTGTCCAGGAGTATAAACCCATCAGTAATATGTCTGTATGAGGGACAGGGAGAGACCTGCAGCTGTGTGTCCATTGGTGTTTGTTTTGTGTGTCCAGGTTGTGTTTGGCTGAATAATGATGTCTGTTCCCTGAATTTTGTTATCAAATTTAGGTAAGAGGAATGCCGGGGGAGGTGATGGATAGCCAGGAAAACTGATGCCAGAACTTTTTTGCAACTATGCTATATGCCAACAGTCTGTGGAAAAAAAACTGCACAGTATAACAATTAATGTGAAAAATTGCTTCGTCACATAGCAATGTCTTGCTATTAGTGACCATATTGTCATCAGTGTGTGGCATGGTAGTGCTCCGTGCATCCATGGCAAAATCATGTGGCATTAATAACAATACTACTTAGAATGGCAATGACACTGTGACAGAAATATTCTCTGCGTTCAGGCGGTGTAGCATGGAGCACCGTATGGTATCACACAATGCTGTGGCACGATGGTTGCTACTCCTTGTGACGCTGATGGCAATGTTACATGCACTTAAGAGTGACGTTCGTTCTGATGCTGGCAGCTTGATTTTTTTCCTGAAATTGCGCGTCGGTTCCAATAATGATGGGTGAATTTTATGTGGAGAAAGGAAGCGTTTTATTGTGATGGAGGAAGGGGCTGGCTTTTTATGCTGATAACCGTGGCACTTCCATTCCTGTTTGCGGATATTACAACATACTGAGGGCTATTTTGTGACTGATAAGCAAACGACCTGCACTGTTAATAAGCTATTTTTATTTACTCTTTCGCACTGAATTATCAGCTGCTGCGCCATTTACATTAATTTTTACTCGAACATTATTAAAATACCTTATCTGTTTATTGCAGTCCCAGACACCTGCACCGCTATAATGGCGCACACTTTCTGTTGATCTCACACTGAAACCTCCGTATATTACAGACTTCACAAGTCCCCGGGCGCTTGTGAATCACTGTGTGAATCCGTGTGCCGTCTGCCTTCACAACCACTGACCCCTTGCTCAGCGTCGACCAGCAATACTTGTGTGATGTATAGCCTCGAGCAGTATTTCTGACCAGGGAATTCACTGCCTGCTTATCTGTACCCGCCTCTTGTTTGCTGTTTGTTGGTGCATGAAAGAGTGTGCATGTCATACATGTACCAGGACTGTTACAGATGTGCCCTTCGTGATAGCAATAAACAAAGTTCAGTCGGGCGCAAAGGGGGTACAAACCATACCTTTGATGCGGGCAGTGCTCATGATTTCAGGTGCTCGGAAGCAAAGTAAGCCCTCCTTTCAACTTTGAACAAAAGGCTGCAAAGTTTACTAAGAGAAAATGTTCAAAACAAGGCGAAAGCAGAAAAGCAACCGAGCCTTAGTCACACTGCAAGGGGGTGAGCTGCCATCTAAGTTGTAGCCTCCTCAGTCGCACAGCAACCAACTCTCGGTCAGCGAGAGGACATGCATCCGAGAGCGCGGAAAGGGAGCAGCTGGACCTGGAGCTGCCGTTCTTCGATCTGTCTGAGTGTACGAGGGGCCAAGGCGGCGGCAGTCCGACTCGGGAGCTGGAGACCAGAGTTCGAGCCTCGGCATTGCCT
The DNA here is from genome assembly GCA_963921515.1 of Calotriton arnoldi. NCBI lineage: Eukaryota > Metazoa > Chordata > Amphibia > Caudata > Salamandridae > Calotriton > Calotriton arnoldi. The sequence goes on along the minus strand of CAWUFW010001484.1, from coordinate 1,340,127 downwards.
CAACGTTCTGTGATTCTTAGCAAATCACATAATCTACTAATCTAAATAGACAAATCGCGGGATCTACTAATTTAAATAAAAAATTTAAAAAAGTGATCTCGGCGGGTTGGGGTAGGGAAAGACAATGAAAACAGTGGTGTGCGCGCGCACCACAGAGGAGCGGGGGCCAGGGAGCGCGGCAGTGGCAGCGAGGCGAACGCGCGCTGCTGCGCGTTCTGGCCACCGTCGGGAATGGGAGGAGCGAAGGCGGGACATGCGCCCGCCTTTGCCCAATCGCGTGCCGTTTTTTCTAAAAAAACGCACGCTACAGCCAATGAGGGCTTCTGAAAACAAAACCACACGCACGTGCGTGTAGGTCGTTTTCAGAAGCCCTTTCTAGAGGTCTCGCGCTGCGCACTGCAACGCTAGGCGCGAGACCTAAAAAGTCCAAACTAAACGGTCTTTTAAATACCTGTGAAGTACTCTGGTGCAGCTGCAAGAAGACGGACGCCAAACCAGCAGCCCACAGCAGCTGTGTGTGTGCCCAGGAAGCTGTCTCAGCCCGGGCTCACACACACAACGGAGGGGGCTGAAGCCCTTTAACCCCTATGGGCGTTGCACGCCTGCCTCAGACAGAAAACAAAGCAAAGCACATTAAAGAAAAAGTCCAAACCAAACCAGCATACTCCAAAAACGCCAAACAAATACAAATAAAGGGGCCAATATCCATAGGCATGCCTGGCACTCAAAAAAGAGGAACATGGAACATTATTAACCGATCACAACCACAACATTTTAAAAGGCACACCAAATGACAAATAGAAACAACAAGCTAAAAAGAGCCGTTTACAAACATCGTAGAGTATATACTGCATGTCCCAACGAGACAGCGCTTGCGCTGACTAGCCGAGACCTAAAAAGGACAATGTAATGGGGGAAAAAAAGCATACATAGAGACCAAATTCAATGTTGGGAACAGAGGCTCCGGTTATGACTCTTTCTTTACTCTTCAGATTTTAGCAGCTAATTATATGAGCATTTTGAAACACTACGGGGATATTACCAAGAAGTTGCGATAATTATCGCAAAGCGCGCTTAGCGCTGTTTTTTTTATCGCCGGCTATCGCTGGATTTCATCGCGGAGATAATGCGTTATTATCTACGCTTATCTCCAAGGCGATAAAAAATCCAGCGTTAGCGGCGAAACCCAGCAATAGCGTGAGAAATGCAGCGATAAATTCCCAGCGCTAATGAAAAGCTTGCTAATAGGCCGGTTGAGGACTTAACCTTACAATCCACCTCCCATTGACTAGAATGGTTAAGTCAGGTTTTTAGCAGATGTTAGATTCCAGCGATAATCGCGGTTAGCACAAATTGTTTTATCGCTTCGCGGGCATTGCTAATAGGAAGAAGTTGTGTTTGCAACTGTTTTCAGTCGCTTTTAGTTGGGAACGCCTACTTTGCATGTCATTAGCGATATATATCGCTGACATGCAAAGCGGCACCAAAACGGTCGCTTTCGCCATAAAGCTGTCGCTAACAGCTGTTAGCGACAGCTTGCTAATAGGGCGATAGAAATATCGCCGCATTAGCGGCAAAAAGTGCCGCTAAAGCGGCGATAAGGCACTTGCTAATATGCCCCTACATTTCCCATGACCAACTCATAGAAACATGATCAACCATAGAGTCCCAGCCCTATAGAACCCTCTTGCAGCAATACAGCTTCCTCTTTCTTTGCTCCTTCGCAGCCAGTTAAGTGCATTCCTCTATTACTGAGCATTTGATTTATTACTGTTATCTGGCATTATCTATTGTGATCTTATTTCGGATGTCACATGTTTTCTACTGTGTATACTGTGTATACGGCCAGTTGTATTGTGTTTACCGTTCCTGTTGTACAGTGATTATTTCCTCTGGTCAGATGATCACTGATGCACTGGGTGCTTTGCGGATCGCTTGTGCGCCATGCTATTTGCGTGCTACTTGAAGGTAAAAGGGAGCGTTTTCCTCCCGGCAGGGCGGCGTGCCACCCCCGCCTAAGTTTCTGTGTGGAGAGGGAGAAGGGGAGCAAGGACATGTGACTGATTGTCACACAGGCCTCTTTATATGCAAAGTGATTGGGTGGCCCACGTGCATGCACAGTGGCTGTATTGCCTCATTCTAGCGTTAACAGGCAGGTCGTTAATGCGGTGAGATGCGTTTCCTTGCTCTTGCCTCAGCTTTTTGTTTTTGACTCCCTGAGTATGCCTTGGGAGGTTGGCTTTCTCCCACAGGGTTGGAAAATTCTCATAGGCTCTGCCTAGAGTTTGGTAGCAGGACCTCCCTACACATTTCATGTTTTGCAACCACAAGACGTGGTTAGACTTGATCTGCAGTTGGGGTGCAATCTGCCCCCTGAGTTGCTCCTTATTGGTGGATTAGCCGTATCCTCCTCTTGCCCTTTGTCCTGACCCCGCCTGAGGCTCTTATATCTCTGCCGTCCAAAAGTTTAAGGATGTCTGAGTACTATGATGCTAAAATGGAGGGCTTTTATTATGATGACCCTGATGGGTTTTTGCAGCAGGACCTAGTGGAGTCGCTGGCTGCCAACCCTCCCTTTATGAATAGGAGGTTGAAAATCGGCCTCCCAGGCCAAGACAAGCTCAAAAACCACTAAAGGCCCCCACGCTGCAGGGTTTGAGAAGTTAGAGAGTTCTCTAGTGAGACACCACGATTATAGCGCTCAGACTGCCCTCACAGTCCCTGACCTGAGGCAGGATTACTCCAGCTCTACTTCGTCTCAGAGGTCAGACCAAGGAGATGAACCAGGCACCCCTAGTAAGCGCAAACGCAAGACACGCCACACTAACATATCAAGCTTAGGTGCTTACCTTTGAACCTAATGAGATCATCCAACCAAAGTCTTCAGTTTGGCTCCCACCAGTGGCGTATTATGTTCAATCCCATATCCGACAAGGGTTCAATAAGGATGTCAGGGCACGGTTACGATCTGAGTGCCTCAGACCAGACCTACCAGGCAAGGTCGCTGACACACCTGAGGAGGATCCCACCCTAGTTACTTACCTGAAAAACTATTCTAAGGATACGAAGAAAGGTATTTATAGGGCTTGGAGGGGGAGCCAAGATAAACTACTAGACATATCAGGGCTTCTAACCAAAATACTTGAGCTAGGTTACCACGCGAAGGAGTTGGCGATTCCCATTGACCCGGACGTCTTGCTCAGCTGGGTCCAAAGAGCTATTTGCCAACTGGGAAATGCAAACTGCACCAAACATAGCCAGCGAACGGAGCTGGCCCATCCACCTCAAACTCAACCTGAGGCTAACTGAGCTAACGTCGTCAGTCAGGCCCCATAGCTCAAGGTTGTAGTAATGAATTATGTGGCCAAGATATAGTTTCAAGTAGATTTATTAGGTCTTGGTTACAAGTTGTAATGATCATGTAGAACAGCCCCACCAGGAGCAGTCTGCCTGCTACTCAGCCCATACTTCAACTGCCACACTTCAGTTCCAAGGCACCCAAACATTCCATTCAATTCCATCACACCCACAACTGAAAGAACCAAAGCATAGATACAAAGAAGAACCACTGTGAGCATGAAGGGAGAAAATACAGAAAATGCACAAGAAACAAATTTAAGAGGAAAATGAAGTAGACAGAATAAAAAGAAGTACAAGAAGCAGAAAATGCATAGAGAAATATACAGGAAAAGAAAATAAGAAGAATAGAGAAGCATAGAGAAGATGGAAAGATAAATATACAACATAATATAACATATCTCACATCCTCCTCTATAAATTAAAAACAAAATAGAAGAAATGGGTGAGTGGAGGAACCTGAAACAACAGGGGACACCCACATCCAACCAACATACTATGTATACAAGGGTCTAGAGAAAAATGAAAAGATGGTTGACTCCTACCCATACACCCGCTATGACCTTAGGGCAGAAAACTATGCGCATGGCACATGGTGACGTACACACCGTGAAACAAACGTGCAGCACAGGGTGACTTATACACCGTTTAACAAATAAATGTATACGTGTAGCACAGGGTGACTAACACACCCTACAACAAACGTGCAGCACATGGTGACTTACAAACCATTTAACAAATAAATGAATACGTGCAGCACAGGGTGACTTACACACCATACAGCAAATGTGCAACACAAGGTGACTTACACATCATTTAACAAATAAATGTATACGTGCAGCACAGGGTGACTTACACACTGTAAAATAAACATGCAGCACAGAGTGACTTACACACCGTTTAACAAATAAATGAATGCATGTAGCACAGGGTGACTTACACACTGTTGACAGATTCCTGATGTAAGGGTACGAAAGTTAACCAAAGTAAATGGGCCAATGGCACCCATAACGCAATTCCACATGGGTAGAAAAGAAGTGTAAAATGTAGCAAAACACCTGACCGTACATTAGCTGGCAACTCTGAGAACCATGCACTGAAGTGGCGAGACAATGCAAAATAAATATGTATCTACAGCACCACAGTTGCGACAGCAGCAGTCCCCACCAGGCACAAACATCAAACTCACAATGCATGTAATAGAACTGATACATTCCGTAGAATGAACCTCATAAATGAGACAGATTATAGTGATCGCCGCAGCAGCAAAACTATAAGCTACTGCAAATTTAGAAGGTCAAACACACATGAAGGTAGAACACTCTTCTGAACACAACCATGGATTCATACTCCTCAGTTAATCCCAGCATTACGAATAACTTGAAGTGATTCAACTTTTAAATGCAGGAACCAGCTGTGATGTGAAAATACAAATCGGAAATACGCTAGGCAGATCGAGTTCACTAGAAGAAAGTAAATAGTGAGTTCAGGGGAGGTATGTGCAAGGCCCAAAGCAATTTAACCAAAGGCAATAAAAAAAAGTATGGCCACATGTGCTTACTGGCTCAGTCAGAAATCCAAGGCACAATCAATTACCAGGCAGCTTGTCACACATCTTAAAACAGACTTCTCGGGGGCGTGGCTTGGAGCGTCAAGATGGTGGTCGCACTCTAAGAGTACTCTGGACCCCTCTGTCATCCACTCAAGCCATCCGTTATTATCGTTGCAATCAAGGCGACCCAATTACTGGTGATCAACCCCCCAATTCATGCAGCTTACCCCAGTGTGAGGCGGAGCCGCTTAGAGATCGGTGAAGCTGTCTGCCGGGATCCTGCCCTGCGGCCTATTCAAGATGGCGGAGAGGCCCAGATGCCCGAACCACTGGAGCCAATCATCGGCGTGAGGAATGACTGGCCGAGGTGCCCTGTGAACCAGGAGGTGATCTGGTGCAGCCGACCGCTCCGACCCCTTGATCCGGGGAGGCACATGCAGTGGTGTACTGAGGCGGGGAGCGGGGGTCAGTGTCCAGCCCGAGCACATCCGGATAGATGGCTGTGATCTGAAGCGGGCCTGCACTCCACCACGGCCGTCTTGACGAGTGACGGGGGAAAGAAGACCGGCGACCGAGACCTGCACTGGAGCAAAGATGTGCCCATGACTGACGGTCGGAGGCTCCGGGGTTTGGGGCTGGGGCAATGCCAGGGCTTGGACTGACACAGGCGTTCTGCTCAGAGCCCGGCACCTGCCTCCTGGAGCCGCAAGTGCAGCATTGAGATTCTGGATGGCTCTGGGTGACTGATCTGGACCTCGAGTGAAGAGAAGATCCAAGGGATGCCCTGGATTGCTGGGGGTGCCCTGCAAACACCCTGCAGATAGCCACAAGGTAGGCGGAAGTCCTGTCTGCGACCGAAGGTGCTGGCGGCTGGGGCTCCGGCACCCGGGCTCCGCAGCAAGTCCCCCCACGTGAACCGACGGGCCTGCGTTGCCCGACTCGACGTGTGCCTCCGCCAATGTGCCTCATGACCGGGGGTCCCCGAAGAGGACTGGATGAGCAACAAGGGCCGGACTGAAACTCTACCCCGTGGGGCTCTGAGAGATGGCGGCAATGGAGGCCCCAAGACATCCCGGCAGATAACGCTCTATGTGGGGAAGGGGCTGCGGCGGCGCCCAGTGGCAGTTAACAGACTTCCCCTGGCCCCCCAGACACTCCGGTAAGCAAACGGGCAGGGGTGGACATACAGAAAGGATCGCGCCCCCCCTCATCCTCCTCCCTCGCCACCTTTGTTGCGGGGCCTGCACCCTGTCCCCCAGGGCCCGAGCCGGAGGTGCCCGAGCAGGATCGCCCAAACCTAACAGAAGACGTACGCGCTCTCGCAGGGGACGAGGAGCGCGCAGGGCCAGATCAGATTCACCCGTGGGCCCTGGAACACGTCCAGAGGATCGGGAACCTCTGAACAGCTCCCAATCTTCGCAAAGATCTGGCTCAATGGACCATTCGAGACCTGGGAACACTTTGCCTATAACTTCCCAAATAGACTTGGCAGACTCGGACCTCTCTCTGAGCCCGGCACTCCTAGAATGATAATCCCAGTCAGCGGCGGACTGCCCGAGACACAATATGTGGGTCACTCCCAAGCAGAAGCATCTCACCGTAACTCAAGTTCTTCCATATTGCAACGATAAAGTATCCTTATGCCAAGAGGGGTCCTCCACGAATCTCCACACCCAAGCGTTCTAGTTTGGTATTTCACATTGTTTATTGGGGACGACAGATGCTTACATTCTTGAAGTATAGGGTGGGGGTAGGGATGGGAGGGGGGACCGTTGTCCCGAGTTTTCGTTATTGTATGTTGTCTATGACACCAGCATCTCTCTTCAGCAGCAAGATAATTACATGCACTATCCACAATACGGGGAAACACTTGTAATCCTGCAGCACTGCCTTACATTTCACACCTAACTCAGAGCTCGCTGACTTCCGCCCACACTTTGACCCACCGTGACAGACACAGGTAATGGCGGAGACCTACTCAGCGTGCTATCATGGAATATTAACGGGTTATTAGATAGAGTTAAACGGACAGCAGTCCTACGATACGCCCAATGCCAAGGAGCTGATATACTCCTACTCCAAGAAACCCACCTTAAAGGTAACAACTGCCCCTTTCTGGTGCGATACCGCTATGATAGAGTTTGGCACTCAGGGTTCACCCAAGGATCAAGGGGCGTGGCAATCCTTATGCTGCGCAACCTCCCCTTCGTGCTTACAAAGACCATTAGTGACCAGCAGGGATGCTTTATGACCCTAAGAGGAACTATTGGGGGAAACTCCCTTAACCTGGTCTCCATATACTCTCCTACATCACTGCTCTCCTCTTCCCTAAAATGCACCACAGACCTCATCGCTTCTTTACCCCCAGGGCTGACAATTGTCGGTGGTGATTTCAACGCAGTTATGCAACCAGATCTCGACACCGCAAACGCCCCATCCACTACGAGTCACCCAAACCAAACTTTTAACAAACTGGGCAAGCATCCTAGGTATCTGTGACACCTGGAGAGTCTGGCACCCCCAAAGTAAACAATTCACATATACCTCTGCGGCGCACCGCACACACGCGCGAATCGACTACGTTTTCATGCCCGCCCTCGATTGTCCGAAAATCAGAGACGTTACCATTCTTCCTAGAGGTATATCAGACCACTCCCCTGTATTTCTGAGAGTAGGTGACCCCCCGACTCACTCCGCCCGACATGGAGGATGAACGCATGGTTCCACTTCCTCCAAAACAAAGACTTTAAGAAAGCTATAGGGGCAGAACTTCAACAATACTTTCTTACTAATCAAAACTCTGTCTCCTCCCCGAGCACTCTATGGGAAGCGGGCAAGGCCACTATATGTGGCTTTGCCAAGGGCCAGCTCAAGATCAAGTGCCTAACCCAGAACTCCCAAATCACTCTACTGGAGGCCCGGGCAACCCTCCTTGAGAACCGAGGGCCGGGCGGCAAGATGACCCACAGAACAGACAGCTTGCACTTCTAAGAGACGAGATCAAGCACATCTCCATGGAAGCCGCTAAGCTACTGTGGAGATCCTCTGTAGCCAGGGTATATGGATGGGGAGACAAAAATGGGAAAATCCTACATCGATTGGCCACTTATCCCATGGCCAACCGCATAATCCCAGAAATTAAAGATCTTGACGGCACTGTCCACCGCTCTTCCTCGGCGATGGCCCAGAGTTTCGCCACTTACTAGTCCAAACTTTACGCCGAGCATCACCCCAAACTCTCTCTCCTGGAGCTAATAAACCAGGAGCGCCTCCACCTCTCCCTCCTCAAAGACGCCGAAATGGCAGACCTTGACCGTCCTATTATGCAAGACGAAATCAACGATGCCATATCACGCACCACATCAGGCAAAACTCCAGGCCCTGATGGACTCCCGCAGGAGTACTATGCGGCCTATTGCGAGACACTCGTCCAACATCTCTTGGACTTGTATGCCGAAGCTGTCGAAAAGGGCTCATTCCTACCAGAAACGGATGCCGCTACCATTGCGGTGATCCCTAAAACACAACCTCCCTCAGCGCACTGCGCCGAATACCGCCCAATCTCCCTCATTAATGTGGAAGTAAAAATATTTGCATCAGTCTTAGCTAACCGATTGAAGTCCTATCTTACCGAGTTGGTCAATGCTGACCAATGTGGATTTATGCCATCTCGTGGTACCAGTCACTGCCTTAGATGCCTCCACATAGCCTTAGCAAATCGCCAATCTCTGACTCCTTAGTTAGCGCTTCTCCTTATTGATTTTGAGAAGGCCTTTCATTCCGTAGACTGGCGATACCTAGAGGATGTACTGATTGATTTGGGCCTGGGTCAATATTTCTGCAAATTGGTTAAGGTGTTATACACTATGGTACCACAGGCACGAGTGCTCATCAACGTGGCACTGTTGGAGCCGTTTCTTATTAGGAGGGGCATGAGACAGGGCTGTCCCCTCTCTCCGCTCCTGTTCGGCCTGGCGAAGGAGCCTCTCGCATGCCTCATACGGTCCGACGACCGAATTAAGGGATGGAAATGGCCAGGCACTGATGAAGACAAAATCGCTCTATGCGAGGATGATGTCTTTCTCTTTCTGGCCGAGCCGGTCCAATCCGGCCCTCACTGTCTTCGAGCTATGCACTCCTTTGGACAAGCCTCCGGCCTGCACCTAAACCCCGCCAAATCCGTCCTAGTCCCTCTCCATATCTCGAGAGAATGTATTGATTGGCAATCCACAATACCTATTGGAAGGCAATCCTTTAAATATCTGGGAATCTGGGTGGCTCTGCTTCCTGACCTCGAATGGACACTCAACATCACCCTGCTGGTAAAGAGAGCCCGAGACGACCTCCACAAATGGCAGACACTACCACTTAATCCACTGGGAAGAGTCTCTCTCTTCGAAATGATGATACTTCCCAGATTTCTTTACATAATTCAAAACACTCCATTCCATTCCCCGCAGACTTGGTTTAAAGAACTAGACAGTCTGATCACTAAATTCCTTTGGGGTGGGCGGAGACCCCGCTTGGCCCTGTCCCAGTGCCGAATCCCATCCTTTGACCAATTTATACCTGTGTTATCTGGCAACCCGCTTATTTACATTGCATGACTGGTTCAATGGAGGCTGGTCTGACCCGGCATACAGAATATAATTTACTGGCTTGGGCCTACCCAGGATTCAAGCGATGATTTACGGGGCATCTATCCCCAGATCTATGCCCATGGTGATGAAGGTGGTCCTCCTGGATTGGCGCACCTCCTTGCGCCACACCCAATGGTCGAATAGGTTGACCCGGTACACACCACTCTGGCAGGGTTCCTCGCTTCGAGAGGTCACCAATTTAGAGGGATTCAAGACCTGGGGTCTCATTGGTATTCCGCAACTTGGGGACATATGGATGGGCGATCAGTCACATGCGCACTTTTCAAGATTTGTAGACCCGGTACTCTCTACACTCCTCTCAATTTTATAAGTATCTGCAATTATGCCATGCCCTTCACAGCCACATTCCAAATGACACCTTGCTACCAGGTTACTGTCCCTCTGAGGCGCAAACCATGACAGGAGACCTTGGAAGGGGAGGGATCTCCTGTATCTATCGCTCCCTAACAAACAACACTCCAAACACATTAGGTCAACTTAGGAGCCGATGGGAGGGATGGATCGGGCCCCTTCAGGTGGAAGACTGGAGAGATGCACTGATGGCACCCAAAACAGTCACCACTTCAGCCAGACTCCATCAGCTATACCAAAAAATCTTTAGCCCCACACACGAGAAAGGCTATATATTGGATCCGGTATTTTCCAATGCAGATAATTTGGTAACTGACTGCCCATCCCCAATCCCCTGGTCAGATCATTATATAATCCCTATTTGGTGGATAGCCTCAGCCTTAAATACTAATACCCTTTCCACCAAGAGCTGGGATCGTAAATGGGCCAATTTGCATCCGGAACATTGGGCCGATATATTAGCAAACTCCAGCCCCACAGCAGATCCCGATCCCCAGATTGCGTCAAATAATTTTAACAATTGGATCAAGGATTCCCTGGATGCCACTATCCCTAAGAAATGGATCTCGAAGAAATCTAGAGGGAAACGATCTCCATGGTATACACCGGAGATTCGGGAAACTAAACAGAGATGTAAAAAGCTGGAAAGGGCGTGGAGGATAGATTATTGCCCCAATAAGAAACAGTTTTACAGAGAGGCGATCAAAAATTATCAAACTGAGATTAAAAAAGCCCAAGCTTGCTACTATGAGGAGAAAATCAAAGGGTCAGCGAATGCCCCTAAGGAAATTGCGAAGATAGTAAAAACACTCAGCAGCCCCCCTCAGGCAGATTCATCAGCGGACTCATCTCCGCAACGATGTAGAGAGCTGGCAGAATTTTTTAATAACAAGATTTTGGATATTTATAATGCCTTCCCCCCATAGCACGAGAATGCCCACAGCAGACCTCGGATACCCCAGAAACTATGGTGGAGAACAAGGCGGTACTGGAAGATTTCCCACCTCTAGACCCCGCCATACTCGCCCAATTATGGAATTCAATTAAATCAGGTTCCCCATGCGACATAGCCCCTGTGTACTTACTGAAGAAAGCGGGAGAAGTCATTCTACCGGCTCTCCTTAACGTGCTTAATACATCCATCTACTCCTCCCAAGTGCCTAAAACTTGGAAACACGCAATGGTGAAAGCACATCTTAAAAAGCCTAACCTTAACCCAGAGGTCTGGAGCAACTACCGACCAGTCTCCCTATTGCCTATGATGAGCAAAATTATAGAGAAACATATAAACATAACCCTTACGAATTTCCTAGAAGCACATGAGATCCTACATCCAACCCAGACTGGTTTCCGCCCCAATCATGGGACGGAAACAGCTTTGCTCATGGTAATGGAAGAGGCACGTCGCCTGCTTGATCAGGGAGGGACGGTGGCGATCATCCTCCTTGATCTAAGCGCCGCTTTCGATACCGTAAATCACAGCACCCTACTGGATAGACTCAAGGAGGTAGGAGTGATAGGTAAAGCCCTGGCCTGGCTCAGATCCTTTTTGGAGGAAAGAACCTTCCAGGTCTTTGATGGCATGCACGCCTCAAGCTCAATTCCACTTGCGTGCGGGGTACCCCAGGGCTCCTCATTGTGCCCGACCCTCTTTAATATATATATCAAACCTTTGGCCGACATAGTCCTCCCCTATGGAGTACAGATTGTGACATATGCGGACGATACGCAGCTCGTTCTGGCCCTCAACCACCCTAAGAAAACGGTAATCGACTTAGAGGCATGTCTGAGGTCTGTTGCCGCCTGGATGGACCAATCCTTTCTAAAATTGAATGGAGAGAAAACGGAGTTAATGATCCTCGGGGATAAACATGATACCTCCCCTCCAGTACAATGGCCTAGCCTCCTAGGGGCTCCCCCCAAACCTAAAGACAGAATTAAAAGCCTAGGAATCTCGCTTGACTCTTCATTAAATCTGGAATATCAAGCAGTCCAAGTTGCGGCCACATGCTATGGCATGCTTAGACAACTTCAAAAAATCCTACCTCTGCTCCCACAAACCTCACGCAGAACACTGGTACAATCTATGGTGCTTACACGGCTAGACTACTGCAACTCCTTATATTTGGGGGCGCCAAAGACCACCACTAACAAGCTACAAATAGTACAGAACTGCGCAGCTAGGCTCCTACACAATGTCCCTAGAAATCTGTCTGCCAAACCGGCACTGATGGCGCTACATTGGCTACCTATCACGGAACGTATAAAATTCAAAGCGTTATGTATAGCACACAAATCCCTGTGGGGAACCGGCCCCAAAATCCTTAAGAGCATGCTGTCATTCTACCACCCTTCCCGGAACCTGAGATCAGCTGACCAACTGCAAGCCACAGTTCCAAAGATCAAGAGAACTAGAACGGGAGGCCGGATGTTCTCGTTCAATGCTTCGGTCCTATGGAACTCGCTCCCCACCAAAATGAGGAAATTGACCCATCATCTCGAATTCAGGAAGGAACTGAAAACGTGGCTATTTCAGCACATGTAGTAAGAGTGAATATTTACAGTGATGGCTTGAGCGCTGGGAGGCCTACGGGTAGCCATGCGCTATATTAAGAAAGTATTAATAATAATAATCTGATCCAACTGTATTACTTGCATGCTGCTTACCTAACACCGAAACGCCTTCATTACACAGGTCTGAAACTAAATGCATTATGTACGCGTTGCGAACAAGACCAAGCAGATTTCTATCATATGGTATGGTCCTGCCCCGCTATAGTACAATATTGGGACTCCATCGAAAAGGAACTCCTAGAGGTTCTGGGCTGGGACGTACCACATAATCCGTTAAATGGGCTCCTGGGAATCACGGATGGTCTAGATGGCTCCAGATCTGACAAGTCATTTTTAAACACAGCTATGGTAGTGGCCAAGAGGGACATTGTAGCTAACTGGTCAAACCCTGTCCCAAACACTATATCGAAATGGCGCAGGGGGGTGGACTGGTGCGCCACACAAGAGAAGTCTTTTTATGAGGCCAGAGGGTGCCCGGCGAAGCACCGCAAATTCTGGGGAAATTGGTTGGGGCAGATAGAATAACAGCACCCCACTGTGGAAATGTGAGCACTGTGTGAGGTTTTAATGAGACTATGTATTGTTGGTGCATTTTCTTTATATGCAACATGAGAATATTCTACAACTGCTGTAACATGCTGCATATGATTACTGCTGGTTTTTCTTTCTTCCTTTTTCTTGTTTAAAATCAATAAAATTGATTACCCATCTAAACCAGACTTCCCGCCAACGCATTCATTTGCCGCTTCTGACTGTTGTCTAGACCCAGATTACTTTACACCATGTGACTTCACCAAAACTCAACTTCAAGAGCCAAAGCGATGTACTGCCAGTCCTTTTGGTGAAGCACTTTGTACCGCAGTTTGACATGCGTAAGGTGTATCTTGTTGAGGTAAAACAGCTACCAGTTTGTTGTTGTAAACGTACACCCAAGTGGTGTAGCTTGCCTTGAAAGTCTAATGTCCATAAAATGTAGGCTAATAAGCGCAACACGCCAAGGCTGGGGTTGTCTGATGGAAGGACACTGGTGGGGCTGCATGGTGTGTTGCTCCAGTTCCTCTGCTTACTTGTAGACACTTGTGTTTTTTGTGAAAATCTTCCAGTTTCTGTGAACAACGTCTTACTGCAAATGTATTGTAGATTGTCAGCATCTGTAGCTTCTGTAGCTTCCTTCAGTTTCTAGGTCGAGCCTATAGCAGCAGCACGCATGCGCTCCTCGCTCTGCAAGGCATGCAGTAATGGAGTATGCAGTGGAAGCTCCACCCACTCTCCACCCATGTTTTCAATTGGCTCGTGTCATTGTCTTTCATAAATGCTGCCTTCTGATTGATTATGAGGCTCGTTAATCCCTCCTTATTATGGCCATGTTGTCATTTGCACCCTCACATGGCTACTGGCCCCTTTACTTCGAGTGTTACACGGTACGGTACGTGTTATTTAGACTGTGACCACTACTTTGTCCGTGCCTTCTCGCTCCCTTCTCTCCCCGCCCACACTCCCGTTGTCCATGCTTCCCCCTCCTGTTGTCCGTGATGCAATGCAATAGGTCTCACGTAAATGCGAGTCCTAGTCCATTGCAAATGCTTGTTTAACTCGCGCCAGGACTCGCACCTGAAACTGTATACCAGTTATAAAGTCGGGCCGGAAGTCCAAGTCGACCGTAAGCGGAGGCTGGCAATGGAATTGCTGCTCTCGCTGCCTAGCCTAGAGTGAGGTATAATTTGAAAGTTGATAAAGCTACCTAATAAAAATATATTTTTAGACTACTTAGTGCGCCGCACATTCATGATCACATTTTTTCTGAACTGCCACACTGCAGTGTCTGCTCACTGTGCTACTTCGTTTTCGACATTAATCGGATGCACTAATTCCATTTTGTGTCCCGGGGTGAGCGACTATGGTGCTGGTCGACCCTGCTTGTAAACGACTACTCGGTCCTCGCATGAGTGTGATTGCAAATATTTTTTACGTTTCCCTCGTCTTCATTGCTTGAAAAGAATATTTGCATGCCAGAAAGTTAAAACTGTATTGACGCCGATTGGAATAGTTGAAGCTAGCATTTAAAAATGTAACATCAAAACTACACATGGTTTTGCAAAAAAATATTTCACCAGCTATTACAGAAAGGAGTGCCGCAAGCCATGTGTGATAACGGATAAGACCTCGAGAGGATTGCTGCTCACAGATTTGCGGTGATCTTTGGCTCCGGAAGCGATGACATTCCATGCTTGTGCTAGTAAATGCTGCAACTAACGTCAAATGTCAATCGCGAGCCGCAAAACATATTTTAGTCATTCTTTTTCCCAGATGACTAGAATTTGTGAGCACTTGGCCACTGTAATCAGGCTGCCTGGATTCGCCTGCTTTATTCTCAAACCTCCGACTTGAGGAGCTGCACGTTCAGAAGTATTTAGAATAAATTGATGCTGAGTGAAAACACTCTGTTACTTTTTTAGGTGTTTCCTATGTAGCCTCGTGAGGCCCAAGCGATGGGCAGCTATCACACTTTCGATTTTCCTGTAAAAATTGAAACACTAAGGTTTATAGTGACCCACTTCTCGGTTGGTGTTCCAGAAAAAAAGTCTACTGAAACGTGAATTAAATAATTAGGTGACAAGGATTAATATCCACAGCGATCATAACTAGTAGTTTGGCAGCTCATTTTTAGTGGCCCATTGAAACGATGTATTGCTCGAAACTTTCCGGTCTTCAGTGAAATGTAAAATGTTGTAAATTCATCAAAGTGAATGCCACAGCTCCCCTAAAACAAACTTTAAGCATGAGCACGGCACTTGTGAAACAGGCAACGTGCTTTATTCATTACTTGCAGCTCTCAGACACGATGTGCAGCAGGCAGCCGCATTTCTGAATGTGAAGATTGGCAAAGGCAATAGTGCTATGCCAATATAATCACTCCACTGCAAATAAAAAAAACTATAGTAAAAAACATTGCCACTAACTGTAACAGATGCAAGGCCAAATGCATTTCCCCTCTGAGTTCTTGAAGAATGACAGCAAGTCCTATTGCACTTCTGAACCCACTGTGAGTATCGGAGGCTTCTCGGGGAAGCAGTGTGTAGTTTAAGGGGTGGCGGGTATTTGTGCTGGAACCAGTTAGTAAAATGCCCGGAAAGGCGCAGTGCAGCTCATAACAAAGTTGTAAAGTCCATTAGAATAGGACGATCGAAACCAAAGCAAACTACATGTATTTCTTTTTTGCAGTTTGTTAAGCTTCTTCCCGCAGAGATCTGCGTGTAACCTGCTGATCACTGATTCGGCTCATGCCAAACTTAGCCAGTCATCAATATGCGGTTCATTAATTGCATCAGCATAGCACCACTTTAGCACCACAGCATCAGCACAGCACCATCTCAGCATTAGTGCAGCACTACCTCAGCACCACCGCAGCACCACCTCAGCATCAGCACAGCGTCACTCATCCCCACTACAGCAGTACCGCCACAGCACCACTTGGAAATCACTCAGCACCACCCCAACCACAGCACCACCTCAGCATCACTAAGCCCCAGTGCAGCACCACCTCAGCACCAGCACTGCACCACCTCAGCACTAGCACAACAGCACCTCAAAATTATTCAACCCCAGCTCAGCACCAGCGCAGCACCACCTCAGCACTAACACAGCACCAGTGCAGCACCACCTAACTACCAACACAGCACTACCTCAGCATCAGTGCAGCACCACCACCTCAGCACCAGTACAGCATAACTCAGCGTCGGTGGCGGTTCCACCATGGGGGTGTCGCCCCACTGCTTTTTCGCAGTGCGAGAAGGCAGAAACATAAAATGGTAAAACTACCATTTTATGTTTCTGCTTTTCGCACTGCGAGAAAGCAGGAGTGCCTGGTTGTGGGCGGTCCTGCTCGCGGGCAGGGGGGGAGTGGCTTGCCCACTGTTGTGGGTACTGACTGTTTGGTCGGCCCCAGGGCCGACCAACCCAGTCATGCGCACTCCCCCTTTTTCTCTATGTAGGCTGCTGCATGCAGCCTACATAGAGAAAATGGCCCGGCTGGGGCGCTCTCCGCTGCGCCTCACCAATCACAACGCTGCCATTGCAGCGTTGTGATTGGTGGAGGGGAGGGAGGCTGCCTGTGGGTGGCTTTCCTGTTGAGAGCAGAAAACGCGGGAGTCGGAGCCAGGAGCTGAGGTGGCGTGGGACGGTGAGTTTTATTTAATTTAATTAAACCCCTCCCGCCCCCCCCCCACGGCGACGACCCCATTTCCACCCCCCCACCCGCCCGTCATGCCGGCCGCGACTGGTTGTCTGCTCTGTTACATGCGTCATACTGTGCAATCCGTTACCACGAGCTTTCTTCTCCGCATTCTTGGGAATGTTATTCGTGAAATGGTGATACTGTTTAATTAGACCGGTGCACAGTGCGTCAGCAACATTGGTCTAGTAAGTGCAGCTTTCACGTGTCCATGCTGACAGAACAGGAAGGTCTGGTGCATCTTCACCGACATGAAAAAGAGCCCGTCAAACAAATACATTATTGCTGTAGCTTTAGTTGGGTTGTCGACTGGTAATTGAGTTAATGCTCCCAAACGAGACACGGGTGACAGGGGTTAATTTGTTTCTAGGGAGAGTACCATTGTTCACGGTGCTTAGGCGACCAAGTCGGGTGTGACATAGCAGGAGCGAAAGAGTCGAAGAAGGCAGAGTGGCTTAGTAGAAGCACGTGCAGGCCAGGCTCATTCTTTCATAGGAGAAGGCATTATCAGGTCTGCAGGGTTATTTAACTCCTTACCGGCAAAGAATTAAAAGAGCAGAAAACGCACAGAACGATACTAAGCGGCCCCGATACGTGTAACTGTTCTTTGTCAATTAGGAAACAATGCGAGGTCTGTGTTAACTTGCAGTTCAGGCTGGGTAGTAATGACAAGCAGGTCAAGTGGAGTGCGCAGGAGTGGTACATGTTGTTAATAATATTTTGCCTACTTTATACTTCCATCATGTGCATTTTCACAGAAATGCAATGGAATGTGTGATCAATGCACTGTGCGCTCTGCAGAGAGGCCAACAATTGGATGACCATGTATTCTGAACACATTTTTCACTCAGTGACTGGCACTCTGAGGAACTGGCACTGCCCTTGGCCTTGGCTCCAGAGCTCAGCTCGCAACTGTGGTATGCACGTGATTCAGTTCAAAGCATACACTGTACAAGAGTATTATACTAGACAAACAACAAGTTAAAAAAACAAAGTTTTATGAGTTTTCCTTTATAAGTGAATATAAGAATAGTATTTTTGGCCCATATATCAAAGAAATATTGCTGAAAATTGCATCTACATATGGCAATGTTTACACATCTTCTGGGGGGAACCCTATGAAACGTCAGACTCTTTTGCGTATAAATGTATTTGGTCTTACGCCCCACCACTTGCAAATTCCACCAGCCACCACTGCTCAGCGCCATTACAGCGTCACTCAGCGCCACCACAGCACCACCTCAGCATGACTCAGCATCACCTAAGCACCATCACAGCATCACTCAGCACAACCTGAGCACCATCATAGTATCACTAGAGCACCACCAAAGCATCACTCAGCACCACCTCAGCATCACTGAACAACACCTCAGTATCACTCAGCACCACCTGAGCACCACCTGAGCACAAGCCCACCACCACCTTAGCACCACATCAGTTTAACTTGGAATGCCCTGAGCATCAGTGCAGCACCAGCGCAGCACCACCTCAGCACCACTTCAGCACCAGCAATGCACCACCTCAGTACCAGTGCACCACAACCTCAGCATCAGTGCAGCACCACCACTTCAGCATCAGCGCAGCACCACCGCATCACCTCAGCACTAGCGCAGAATCTTCTTGGCATCACTCAACACCACCACAGCACCACTTCAGCATAAGCACAACACCATCTTCACATCGGTGCACCACCACCAGCAAAGCACCAACTCAGCACTATCACAGCCCCAGCGCAGCACCACCTCAGCACCAATGTCGCACCACTTCCGCATTAGTGCAGCACCAGTGCAGCATCACCTTAGCACCAGCACAGCACCACCAAAGCATCACTGAGCACCACCTCAGCATCACTGAGCACCACCTCCGCACAAGCACACTACCACCTCAGCACCATGTCAGTATAACACAGCATCAGCACAGATTCACCTCAGCACCAGTACAGACAAACTAGAAGACATTATGTATATATTTATATATATTTTTTTTTAAGGGTTGTTCAGTTGTCCATAATGTCTACTTGGTTATATATAAGGTAACAAAAATGCTTATGACACCTTATTATAACTTTTCATCATGCTGCACAGCAGCCATACTGCTCTACAACATAGCTTAAAGACATTGGTAAAGCCAATAGCTCTGGCAAAACACTTATACGGTCCCAAAGGCAAGACCTATTGGCTATGCCAATACTTGTTAAATCTTCCTTTGAGTGCCAGCTTCAGGAAGACTTAGTTGTAAGACATGGGTCTTTCTCCAGATCGTCGCCAAAAATGTGTAGTAATGAAGTCTGTGGCCAAGATGTAGTTTCAAGTAGATTTATTAGGCCTTGGTTACAAGTTGTAAAGATCATGTAGAACAGCCCCACCAGGAGCAGTCTGCCTGCTGCTCAGCCCATACTCCAACTGTCACACTTCAGTTCCAAGGCACCCAAACATTCCATTCATGTTCATCACACCAACCTTCCATGCAGCACATTCATACTGGCTGAGCAGCTAGGGAGAAAGTAACAAGATAATTACAATGCAGGTTACTACAAAGGTCTTCTGTTTGGAAACCCCTTCCTGAAGGAATTGTCGAAGTTTGTAGCAACTTTCAGTAATTTGGATAAGGCTCAGGGGTTCCTCAAAAAGTTCTTCCGCCCACTTTTTTTTGAAGGGCAGTGCGCTTCCGGGGAAGAGCTTTCTGCCGTGGCTATCATCAAGGCCCGCAACGAGGTTTCTATCAACAAGGTAGAGGTGGATACCAACATTCCTCCGACAGTTCCCCCTTCCGCCCCCTAACCAACAGGAACCGTTTCTGGAAGGGACGATACGTAGGTCCGCAGGGCTCTTCACAGCAGTCTGGCTCCACAGGTGAGATTAATTCCACTTTCAGAGGTGCTGCTGGGGGGCAGGACCAGGTTATTCCTACGCAACTGGCAGTGTGTAACACAAGACACTTCGGTGCAAGAGGCCTTTCGAGGTAACAAGTTAGAGTTCTAAAACTCCCTGATGCAGACCTCCCCTCCTCCCACAATATATTTTTCCCAACAAGAGAAAGACTTCATCTCCTCAGAGGTTCAAGCTCTGCTGCAGAAAGACACCATAAAAGGGTTGTTTCCACACCCAAACAGGTTTCTCGGCTGTATCTTCTTAGTGGAGAAGAAGGGAGGCGGGTCTCGCTTGGTGCTGAATCTGAATGATTTCAATGGGTGGATTGTTTGCCATCATTTCATGAATGTTCTTCAGTAGGGAGATTGGATGGTGTGGTTACATTTAAAAGACGCCTATCTAACCGTCCCCATTTTTCCGCCTCACCAGTGTTTTCTTCAGTTTCTCTGGCAAAGTTGTTATTATGAGTACAAAGTCCTCCCTTTTGGTCTCTCCTCCACCCCTTGGTGCTTCACAAAGATCATGAGACCAGCGGTGGAATCTCTGAGACCCCGAGGTGTTCTTCTAACTATCATTATTCAATGTCCTCAGTTGGCCCTAACCCACTTGGAGTGGACAATTCTCCTCCTTCAAGATCTCGGCTTCATCATAAACTCTCAAAAGTAAATCCTGACTCCCTCCCAATGGTTGGAGTTCTTGGGTTTTCAAGTAGACTCCCTCCTGTCCTAAATAATCCTCCCTTCCCAGAAAGTCTGAGGTATCGAAAGAATTGAGGTCGACACTGAGCAGCCAGACTGTATCCTTGAGGTCGATAGCTCGTATTGTTGGCCTGTTAGCCGCATCGACCCAGTCCGCTCCACTATGACGCCCTTCAGAGACTCAAAATTCAACATCACCAAAAGAGCCTCAGTTACTCGGAACAGAGTCTCCTTTCAGAGCAGGTGATAACAGAGATGTTGTAGTGGTTGGACCACATAGAGACCTGAAATGGCAAGGAGATATTTGGCTTGACTCCAGAGATAATAATCGAGTTCCATGCGACCCAGTGGGTTTGGGGGGCTAATTGCGGTCCGATCTCTACAGGGGATCATTGGTCAAAAGCATCACAGGATCTCTACATCAATTGCTTGGAACTCCTGGCGGGTTTGTTTGTGATTCAGAGCCTCTATCAGAGAAGTCCGGTCGTTGCATACTTCTTCGTATGGATAATATCTCGGCGGTGGGTTATGTGAACAAGTTGGGCGGGACGAAATCCCACCTTCTGGTGGAGATAGCCAAAGATTTTTGGCATTTTTGTCTCCAACACTGGATATCGGTGGTAGCTGAGTATCTCCCGGGCCAGAGCAATATCATAGCAGACTGGCAGTTGTGCCATCTTCAGGACTTCCATACGCTTCACCGCCTTTGGTGACCCTATTTAGTGGATCTTTTTGCATCTCACCAATATCGACAGCTCCCAAACTTTTTCAGTTGACATCCGGATCCGGAAGCCCAGGCCACAGATGCATTTCTTCAGGACTAGTCTCCCTTCATGGGCTGTGCCTTTCCCCAATTGTCGATGATCCCCAGGGTTATGACACAGATGAGACACCAAATAGCGGAGCTGATCTCAGTGACTCCGCTTTGGAGAGCACAAGCCTGGTTTCTGGTAATTCTGGAAATGACCTGTGCCTGTCTGATTCTGATTCCTTTCTGTTGGAACCTCCTTCTGGATCCAGAGTGCCTTCCACATCCATTAACCCTGTCCCAACACCTCTCTCTAGTGGCATGGAGAGTTTCCAGAAAAAATGGAGTTTCCGGGGACTTTCACAAGAAGCTTTCATCGGTCAAGCCTGGTCCTCGAGCGCACACAAGCGATATGGGTCCACTTGGAGATGCTGGTGTGGCTGGTGCCATGAACGAGGTGCAGATCCCGTTGGAGAGGATTGTAGTTTGATCATACATTTCTTGTCCTCCCTGGCCTCGGCTGGCATGGCCTATCGATCAGTGAACAACTTTAGGTCCACTATTTTGGCTTGTCATTTGCTGATTGATGGTAAAGCGGTAGGCGAAAACCCAACAGTGTGTAAATTGTTAAGAGGTATTCGTATGGTAAAGCCCCTTCATCCTAAATACTCTGGGACAGATTTACATGGCCCTTGAGCCACTTTTGCGTAATTTTTAACATGGGAAAAGTGACGCAAAAGTGGCGCAAGGGCCTTGTAAATCTGCCCCTCTGTTTTATGGGATGTTAACATAATCCTGAGATTTTTAGATTCTTTATAAAAAAACATTTTTTTATTACATTTTTCTTTGAAACAAAACACGACATAAAGCAACACGTTTATCAAAAGTGCTATTTTGGGAGTCAATGTATGGTTGGGTAACAGTGCAATGCTGTAGTACAGAAATGGTATAGCCCCCACTGCTGAGGCCGTGTATTGCAGAAGCCCCTCGTCTTGCATGCACACTGTATAAGAGATATCATTCACAATTGGGATTGCTCATCTAACTCCCCCCTTCATTTCCACATTATAGTACCTGAGCCAGGGGCCCCAAATTTAGAGGAACTTCTTGGGCCAACCTCTAACCATATACGTCACCTTTTCAGCCACCATATATAGATCCATTCCAATTTTCCATTCCTGAAGGGTGGGTAGCTCAGGGACTCCCCAGTGCTTGGCTACATCATGTTTTGCCACCACAAGCCCCAGGTTGCTAAAAAGGAGTTTACTTCTGGGTACATCTACATGTGTGGGTATCCCCAACAGAACGAATTTAGGATCAATGGGTAGGCTGTCGCCCAGAATGCTATTGAGTTCCTCAATCACCGTTGACCAATATGTACTGATCACAGAGCAGGACCACAACGTGTGTATAAATGTTCCATTCCCGTCCCCACATCTTATGCAGTTAGGTGTTTCTGCCCTAACAAATTTATGTAAATGGGCCCTATCATAGTAAACTCTGTGGCGGACCTTTAAATTGGATCAGTCATAGTCGCGACTCCATGCTGCCTCCCAGTCAGTGTTGTCTAGTTCCCCTGCTTTGCCCTCCCATTTCCCCCTGAGAATGTTGTTCATAATCGTCTTATATGTCCAGGAGACCACTTTCCCTGCTAGCTCCCCTTAGAGGAGCCATCCCTCTAGAGGTGCTTATTCCAGAAGGTCGTCTACCCCTATCCTCTCTGTCTGCCAGGCGTGCTGTACTTGCAAATATCTAAAGTTTTGGGTGTTATGCATTTGATAGTTCTGGTGCGGGGAACCAAAAGTGATCAATGCACCCTCCTCTATGAGGTCTCCAAGTTTAAAAATCCCAGTCATGTCCCATTGCCTGAAACCTGTTAGCTTCCAAATTTCTTAAAAAGTATCTCCCGTGTCAGTCTCTAGTCCCATTTCGTCATCTTCTCCACCCCTTTCCAAGCGTCAATCGTCAACTGGGTCGCTGTCAGTAGATTTTTAGACTCTGCCCCCACCCACCCCCCCATATAGGTATTAGAGGTATGAACGGGCTCGGAACTGCGTCCTCGCTAGTATGTATGCTGGATGATCTCCAGGCATATATCCCCAGTCGTTAACTACTATTAAGTGCGATGCCCAATAGTATGCCCCGACACTGGGGAAGGAAATGCCCCCGTTGTATTGATTCCTTGGCAGTGTCCCCAGTGGCAGTCTCGTTCAACAAACGGGCCTCCTGCAGGGTATAGACTAGTCTTGTCCCAGTCGATGCGATATCCCTCATGGGCTCCATTCCTTTAAGATATCTGGAAAATAATTGATAGAGTGTCATTTGGTTTGGTGACATACACAAGGATATCATCAGCATACAATGTTACCCGTTTGTCACTCCATTCCCCCTCTCTTATCCGAAACCTGGACAGGTCCGGATGAGTTCTAATTTAGCAAGCTAAGGGTTCTAACATGAGAGTAAATATAAGGGGCCCCCCTGCCTCATTCCCCTCTCTATGGGAAATAGGTCAGACAATTCACCATTCACTCTAACTCTTGTGACCGGGCCTGTGTTAAGAAGATCAATCCATGCAATACTTTTGGGACCAAATCCAAACTTTCCAAAAACCTTTTTTAGAATAGGCCAATAAACAGCATCAAATGCCTTTTCAGCATCTAGGGACAAAATTATGTGGGAGTCTTTCCTGTTCTGAACCACCTCAGCCCAGTTATAAAGTAGACGAAGGTTGAGCCTGGTCGATCTTTTGGGCATAAAGCATGATTGGTGCCGATGTATTAGGTTACTAATGACTGGAAGGTGTCTAATGGCTAATATGGTAAGTGAGATTTTTGTTTCGATGTTCAGGAGGGAGATCGGACGGTATAAACAGCACTGTGTTGTTGGTTTGCCTGGTTTATGGATCACTGCAATAGTGGCGTCGCAGAGAACTGGTGGAAGTGTACCCGTTTCCTTGGCTTCAGTGAACATCTTTAGCAGATAAGGGCCTAGGAGCTCGACATTCCTCTTAAAAAGTTCTGGCGGAATGCCAATGGGACCTGGAGTTTTCACGGTTTTTAAGTTGCCAGCACTTCTACTAAGCCCATCTCCTCTTCTAGGGTCTGTCGGTCATCCCTCATCAGAGTTGGGAGTGATATCTTTCCCAGGCAAGTACCTATTTGGACAGTGCAGCCAAAGGCTGGGCCTTAGAGAAATCCGCATAGTCCCTTGCAAACTCATCTGCGATATTCTTCCGTGTAACGTGGGAGATGCCATCATCTCCGATAACCTCCTCTTAGACCTGACATCTTTTGGCGTGTTTCCCCTGTCTTTTTACTTTCTGACCTCCTGGTTTTGACTCTGTTTTTGCTGGTTTAGTGTCTCTGCGCACTTTCTCACTGCTGTTCTGTGTTAAAGTGCAAGTGCTCCTATTGTAAATTATATTATGGATTGGTGTTTCCTTGATTGGCATATTTGATTTACTGGTAAGTTCCGAGATAGCAACCACCCCACATTCCAGATCCCTACATCATAGCCTAGATACAGAACTCTAGATACAGAACATTGCACATCTCTGCCAACTACAGAGCATCAGGGGTTAATCTAACACATTTTAGTGGTGTTGTCCGCATTACAGCACTAAAATGCATTATTCACCCATCATAGTGCCCCAAGAACCACTGCGAGGCGCGCTTAATGATTTAACAAGTGAGCGCACTGCGCTTCCCAACAGAGAGCTGCATGCTCCGGCCTCTTAACACTGGATTTATCTTTTGTTTTTAATGACTAGCCAGCTATCTACACTCTATTAGGGGCCACGCTGCACTACGGGCCGGGAAATTAATTTTCATTAGGCGGTTCAAAAAAGCTGAGCTGCCCCACCTAGCTCAGAGTGCACTGACCATGTGGTCTCTTTCTATCAGCACAGCCCGTGGTGACTGATGAGCACAATCTGGGGGTGGTGCCTGTCCTGGTTTTTTTTATGCCAAGGGGCTAGCCCCACTGTGACTACAGTGTAAGATTGTCCCCAGTGTCCTGCAGAGCAGACACTGATGCAGTGGGAGGTAATTCTGTTTTTCCTTGCTGCCGTTCAGTCATCGGAGGAAGTCGTGCTCACAAGTGTATTAATAGGTCTGAGATTGGCCCCATTCTCACGCAACTTTAAGCATAAACTCTACATTTCACCGGCAAAAAAATGTGAGTTATAACCGTACCCTAATTTGCAGTGCTTAATTTGTGGCGGTGGTTTCCAGTGTTCGGCACTTAATTGTCAGCACCGGCTCTAGTGACAGCCCACCACATGGTTGCGTTGTCTTTTTAGGTCTCGCCTGAGCCAGCGCTTGCGCTGCTCTCGGCGAGAGATTTAGTAAATGGGTTTTGAAAGTGCTTACCAAGTGGCTTTTGCTGGCCTCCAGCTTGCGTTCACGATGGCGTGCACGCGCACAGCTGCCATCCATTCCTCGCATTGCTGAGGCGCCATCTGGCTTTCCTCCCCCTCCCTCACCAGAGAGCGTGTCTCGTGGCCGCGCGTCTTTTTTTCTTTACTTTTAGCGCGAGGCGCGCGCGCTTCTTGGTCTCCCTTGTTTTTAACTTTGAGCGTGAAGCGCGCGTGCGGCCAATGCTTGTTTAGTTAGGGAATTTTTCATTTAACTTGTGGTGTGAGCGTCTCCAGGCAGTGACCCTACAATGCGCACTGCAGATTTCTGAGCGCTGGTTCTTACTTGCCTTCTCCCCCTTCTCCCATATATTCCACATTTATTCTCTGCTCTTTTTTAACTTTCTTTCTTTATTGGACATTTTTTTCTCTTCATCTTTTGTGTCATTTATGTGATTTCGCCTGTTCCTGCTCTGTTTCTCGCGTGTTTCTGCTCTGTCTTCTTTTTTTGTCTCGCCTTTTCTGTTTCTCTTAAAGTGCCTGCTTCTTATCTCTGCTTTCATCCTCCTGCGCCGCCCCTCCGCCCGTCTCTCTAGTCCTCCCTCTGTCTCTGTCTCTCTATCTTCCACTGTTCCTGTCTCTCCTCCTCTTTCTCTCTCTTTTTCCACTCTTTCTCCTCTAATATATCTTTCTCTCTCGTGCCCTCTTTTCCACTGTCTATCGCTGTCTCTCTCTGTGCCTCTGCTTCTCTATCTTTTCCATTGTGTCTGTCTCCTTGTCTGTCTTTCCACAGTCCGCCTCTGCCTCGCTCTGTGTATCAGTCTCCCTGTCTCTGTGCATTGCACTGTTTCTGTCACCGCCACTCTATCGTTTCCCCTGTATTTCCCTCCCTCTCTGATCCGCTCTCTGCCGCTTCTCTTTCTTTTTCAATGTGTCTGTCTCTGCCCCTCTTTCTCTCTTCCCCTGCCTGTCTCTGCCTCTCTCTTCCACTGTCTGTCCCAGATTCTCTCTCTGACTGCCTTTCTCTCTTTCTGTTCCGCTGTCTCTCTTTTCTACCTTGCCGGTCTCACTCTTCCTCTGTCTATCTCTGCCCTGCTCTCTCTTTTTGACTTGCTCTCTCTGCCTGTTTCATTTTTTTCTTCCGCTGAATGTCTCTCGCTTTCTTTCTTTGACTGCCTGTCTCTCTTTCTCTTCCGTTGACTTTCTGTCTGCCTGTCTTTTCTACTTGGCCTCGCTCCTCTCTCTCTCTCTCTCTTTATGCTTCTATCTCACTCCACTGCCTGTCTCTGCCTCTCTCACTAACCACTGCCTGGCTTGCCTCTCTCTGTGACTGCCTCTCTCCCTCTCTTTGACTGCCTGTCTCATCTTCTCTCTCTCTTTCACTGTCTCTCTCTCTCCTCTACCCCTCCCGTGTGCTCTCTCTCCTCTGAGTCTGTTGCCGGTCTCTCTCTCTCTCTCTGCCTCGCGCTCCATGCCGCAGTCTCTCCCTTTATCTTTCATTTATGGCCGAGGCGCCGCCAGCCAGAACCAAAACAAACCGCAGAAATATTTCCGAGCAGTCGAACAGCATTCCCATTTAACGACTTCACGTCGCACTAACCAAAATACCACGCTGGGGTCAGTACGGCGAAAAACGAGAATACCCTCTCGTCTCCAAGGTAGCGGCTATTTATATTTCTGTGTTTGTGGATTTGGCATTTTATGACGAAAAAATAGGAAAGCAGCGAGTCACAGCAAATGCAATAAAAGCCTGGCGTGCGAGGTCAGACCTGCGTGTGAGGAAAACATTTGTTGTTAATGCTCCAAAACCCTTTAGGTTTTTGTGTTGAGCTGAGAGAACATAAAACATAAACATGGATTGGTTCGGTTACACCTAACTTAGTGCTCTTGTAATGTGTGGCTGATTTTGTCGTTCATCTCAGCAATGTGTTTTTTTCTGCTGTAATAACTGTAGACACTACATGTGGGGTGCGCTAAGGCGCCATCTGGCTTTCCTCCCCCTCCCTCACCCGCTCCTCCCCCTCCCTCACCAGAGAGCGCATCTTGCAGCCGCGCGTCTTTTTTTTTACTTTTAGCGTGAGGCGCGCGCGCTTCTCGGTCTCCCTTGTACAGCCTGACATTGCTTCTGCTCTTACTGCCCCTCCAATCCCTCTCTTCATCCCTCACTTCACCGCTCTCACACTATTCTGACCTTTTTCTCTCACTATACTTCCTGCTCACTGTACTTCGGTTCGTCCCCTGTTGTGCCTTCCCCAGACTCTACACCTTCAGTCCCGTTCGGTTCGCTCACCACCTTCACCTAGTCCCTTTACTAACAGCTCACTGCATCGCTGTACCAGTTTCTCCTACTGTCAGGTTATGACTTCCCTCTCCTCCTCCTTGCTATCCTATTCCTCCAATTCCTATTCCAAGCATTGGCATAGCCAATAGGTCTCGCCTTTGGGACCTTATAAGTGTTTAGCCATGCAACAGTTAATGTTGTTGCAGTAATGATATTGTGCTGCATAACTAAATACTTATAAGGTCCCAAAGGCATAGCCAATAGGTCTCGCCTTTGGGACCTTATAAGTGGCTATGCCAATGCTTGTTTAATTTTGAAATGAGCACAGCAAGTGTGCTTATTAAGTCAATGTGCACTGAAAACTAATACCAGTCTCTCATGACATTTATATAGCTTTGTGTGGCTGGAAAATCTTCTGAATTGTCACACTTGTGGGATGTTGATGCTTAGGTGTTATGTTGGTAATGTAAATGGCAATGCTGACAGTGTATGTATGGGTGGTGCAGGCAGTGCAGTAGCCTTCGGAGAAGGGCCCTGGCACTTAGGTTTTTATAAATTAAGCACTGCTAATTTGTTTATGCTCAGCTTTTTAACCTCTGACTTTGGAACTTGGGAATGCCCGTTTTGCCTTTTGCTTTTTACCTTTTACCTTTTACATTTAATGTAATTTGTGTAGCTTAAAAAAATATGTAAGTTCGGCACATTGCTCGATTTTCTAGTTCAGAGTTGAGGCTTGCCCAGCTACGAGGCACGACTATTTTACAACCATTTCGTCACGTAAGCATTGAGCATGTAGACAAGAATTTGGACACACCTCACCTGACTGCTACAGAGCCGTACCCTTCCCAGCCATGACTGTGATTGCTTTTCAAATAAAGCAATTTTTTTTTTGTATTGCAGCCCGTTTTCCCTAAAGGAAGACGGGCTGCATTACAAAAATAAAATGATAAGTTTTCTTTTCACCCACATTCACAAAGGGGAAGTGGTTTGTGAATGGGTTACTGCCTCCTCTACGGAGTTGGTAAATTATGAATGTTTTGCAACCGCATTCTGGTTGCAGAACATTCATACATAGCAGTGCTATTCGGTATTAGGAAGGGACGCCCTAAACATGTCCTTCCGAATACAGAATCGCAAAAGCAAAATGCGACTCTGTAACAAGTTACAGTCACATTCTGCCTTTTGTACATGGCAAAATGCATTTTGCGACCGGTAAGATGATTTTGACATCTGGCCCTCAGTGTCACTCATTTGGCAGTTGAATGTCACTCATAAGTGCACCAAAACTAAAGCATGGAAATGTCGCATATAAGCATTCTGGAAACTTTGCAGCCATGAGTAAGGACTATCAGCACTGTACCTTCATGTAAGAATGTTGATGCTTTTACATGTGACTCCAGAGGGGCAACTAATAATGACTTGTGGCCCTGCACTTTTTTGAAAAAATTGAAATACTTTTGCATTTGACTTGTGAGCGACACCTTTTAACAACTAGAGGAACCAGAACTATGGCTTCATGTGACAATTGCAATGCTTTTGCATTAGATTCCAGAGGGACACCTAGTGAGGACTTGTGAAACTGCAGCTTCATTTAAGAATCTCAAGGCGTTTGCATCTGACTCGACAGGGACACCTAGTAACAATCTATAGAACTGCGGCTTCATGCAAGAATTTAAATTTCAATGCATTTGCATGTGACTTGAAAGTAAGCTCTAGAAAGTATGAGGCACTGCAGCTCTGGGAAACAATGGGAATTTTTTTTTGAAAAGGCATCTGACTCGGAAGGACCTCTAGAAATGACTATATATATATATATGACACCACACCTCCCATTCCCAAAAGGGAACGCGAGCATGCACACGAGGTTGCAGGGTAAAAAGCTTCTTTAATTCATCCGGCCATCCTCAGCCCAAGAAGTCAAGAGAGACGCGTTTCGGCTGACGCAGCAGCCTTTATCAATCTAGTGTGGCGCAATTCATACAAACCAATTTATACTGACCAAATCATAGACATAGAAAAAAACCTTCAGTGTGGTTCATGGACATGAACAAATTACAACTCATAATGAAAGACAGCAGTTGTTCCGTCCTAAAACAATGTCTAAAAGGAATACAGTCATGTTGTTAGCAATTGCAAACAGCAGCAATACTTGTAAAGGACTGACAGAATATTAACACCAAAATAGTGTCCATATGTTGCTACGCTGAATAAAATATTCAACACTAAAAGCTAGTCCTAAAGTATGTAACTGATGCGCGTTTACATATAAACCGTAAATCGAAAATTGTAAAACATCAGTAAATGTCAGGCTTTAATAAAAGGCTTTAATAAAAGAACGGCATAAGCCGACCTCTACTGCTCGCGCATCTAAAAAATGCTGTGTAAATTTAAGCTTAGGAAGTGAACTGTTGTGAAAGGTTATGCGCGTTAGCTGCTTAGCAATTAACAACCACAATGCGTTGGGGACTACAGACATTACTATAGATCTTTCCACATCTCCAAGTATGTAGTAGTTTAACTGACATGCTGTAAGTAAACTAATGAAGGCTTTGATGTGGAAAGTTTACCCCGCACCTTGAAGATATAATGCAGTGAAATCTCATTCATGTAACCCTAGTTTGCCTGCTTCTTGCACAGTGCAAGTTAAGATAAAATATGTATCTCTGTCTTTATATGCTAAAAGGCAAATAGTCATTTCTCAAAAGCGAAAATGATAAATTAACAAGCAGTGAGAGAAGTGATGATTTTGGGATCCTCCCTAACCTAGGGAGAGAACCAAGCAGATGCCTTGAACACAAAAAGCACATCTTGTTGAACGATTCGGTGGTGGTCCCATCCTCTTAGGACCACCCCAAGCACAGATATTGGCAAAAATACAATCCCAACCAAAGGCCCTGCAAAGCATTATGGGACAAGATTAGCAGTGGGCAGTGAATATTATAGTATCCAATATCAAAATAATTCTACAAAGAGCTGCAGTTCAACTAGTCTTACTAGATGTCCCTCACGAGTCAAATGCAAAAGCTTCATGAAAGGGTTTCAATGCTTTTGCATTTGACTCTGAGTCGTGAGGGACATCTAGTAACGACTAGTGGAACTGCAGCTCTTTGTAGAATTATTTTGATATTGGACACTATAATATTCACTGCCCACTGTTAATCTCGTCCCATACTGCTTTGCAGGGCCTTTGGTTGGGATTGTATTTTTGCCCATAACTGTGCTTGGGGTGGCCCTAGGAGGAAGGGACCACCACTGAATCGTTCAGCATGATATGCTCTTTGTGTTCAAGGCATCTGCTTGGTCCTCCCCCTAGGTTAGGGGGGACCCCAAAATCATCATCTCTCTCATTGCCTAACATTTTTGTTCACAAATTGGCTACACTGTGCTACGTGGCCGTCCCAGCGGAGCACATCCTCGTGTCATGATTAGAATAACACCACAGACTAGCTTCCATAGGAAGAGTGTTTTTTAATTTGCCAAAAACTTTGGTGTCGTTTGACGAATCCTTGCGAAAATTTCAAAACTAATATGCTAGTCCCTTCAGCTGCTGTTTTAAAAGTTTTGGGATGATCCGTCAAGTGGGGGCCGAGAAAAAGGGGGGGTCCCAAAACGCTTTTTCTCCATATTAATTTCCGTATGAAACTTTAGACACAGCTACAGCCCGAACTGCTGAACGGAATGACACCAAATTTGGCAAAAAGGTAGCTCTTGGACCAGAAATCACTTGAGTAGTTCCTGAAAAATGTTAAGGTATCTCATATATAGAACTGTGGCCATGGTGGATCTGACAACCCTCCCGATCTTGTGCCTGAGATCTGATTGACTGCCTACACTTCAAACCAGGAAGTGTTGGCAGCCATCTTGTGACTCGGTTGAACCGAGTCACAAGCAAAAACATTAAAAAAAGAAAAGGGGGCAGGGTAGAAACACCCTGACCCCCAAAGCCTGTTCGCGAAGGATCCACACATCCGCCTGAATTTTGTGTTTAAAAATGAAGCATGGGCTCCCACGCTTCTTTTAATTAAGCCCCCGGGTGGGCCAGGTCCCTGGGGCAATTACAAATAATGATGCGGGGGCCCGCACGGGACCCTGCAGCACCGGGGACCACCACCTCCCCGGGGCTAATTGAAATGCAGAGGACACACACCCCCACCGCCCCGGGAACCGCCACCTTCCCGGGGCTAAATACCAAAAGAATGCAGGGGGGCATGCGCCCCCCCACGCAGCCCCAGGGACTGTCACCTCTGCGGGGCACAAATGAAGTAATGACGGGGGTCCGTTGCGGACCTCCGGCCCTGGGGAACACCACCTCTCCGGGGCTATACAGAAGATGGGCAGGGAGCCGCGCGACCCCCCTCCAGGAACCCTCCATGGCCCTGGGGACAGCCGCCCCCCCCGGGTTGGCTCAAACACTGTCCCGGGGTGCCGACCCCCGGGACATTGCAGTTTGGTGTGGCTTGGTGGGAGCAACTCTCCTGCCAAGCCATAGCAAACTCTGGTCCGCTTCATGGAAGCGAGAGCATGGAAAATGCTCTTGCTAGACACTCACCCATACAATCAATCACACAGCCACTTACAATACTCACCCAGTTACACACACACCCACTTACTTACTCATACAAATAATAACATGTACTCACTCACCTATTCAGTTAGTGACAGAAGTACGCACTCATCCATATAGCCATTCTCATATTCACTCACTCACGCATACAGTCACTCATATACCCCGTCACTCACCTATACTGCCTTTACATACCCAGTTACTCACCCATACTGACACATGCACTCAATCACTGACACAGCCATACAGACACTCACTCACCCATACAGCTTCTCAGACATGCAAAAAGTATCCCATACAGCCCCTGACTCACCCACTCACTCATCCATACAGGCAGTCACACACCTCCTCACCCACACATGGACACAAGGTCAACCATAGGGGTAGTCAGACAACCAATCAATTACCCATATAGCCATTCATGTACCCACTAACACACTAATACACCCACTTAGACATCAACTGACAGACAGATACACTCATTTACACAACTAGTCACTCACCTACACATTCACTGAGACACCTAATCAGTCACTTGTACAGTCATGCACCTACTGAGTCATCCATACAGACACTCATACACCCACTGATTCACCAATACACCTTATTATACATATTTAACACTCATAAACTTTTTAAAAACAGTAACTGGATGATCTCGTCACTGACCATGTCATGAGTGATGTAATATGGAAGGTCATAAGCAGTTCATTGCGGGCGCTCGCGTTATAGTTAACTCAGGTAACTATAACGGCTGAATTTCTCTGGTTTTGTATGAGTAAAATTTGTCCCTAACTATAAGTAGGGGTGGGCGAAATTTGCGTAGTCGCGCTACGCAAAGCTCCGTGAAACGGTAAAAAATCTCCGCGAGCACGCAAAAGTTCCGTGAACCTGCGGAATTGCTTGTTCCGCCCGTTCACAATACTTTTTTCCTGTTCGCGAACGCGGTTTGCGTGCTCGGGGAGAAATATCTCGCGAACACGCATTTTGAAAGCGCGAACAAGCAAAAAATTCCGCGAAGCCGCGGATCGCGGAATTTTTGGTAATTCCGCGTTCTCCGCGGAACGCGAAATTACCCAAATTCCGCAAGCGGAACGGAATTTACCGCCCAGGCTTAACTAAAAGGTCCCTGTAACCTTTGTTTTTTTTTGTGAAAATATATATATATACTTATGTGTGTGGATGAGGACGCACTCTTGTGAAAGACTTCATGCTGCTTCTTCTGACTCGAGAAGGATCTAATCATTACTTGAGGCACCGTAGCTATATGACAGACCAGACAGATTGGCTTTGCCAATGCTTTCTTTAATTGCTACCTAACTTTACATCCTTTCCCAATGTAGCAAAAGTTACTTACTCTGCTCCTCTCCTTTCCCTTTGTGTTTTGCTTCGGCCTTACTCCGGCGTCATGGATGCAATGTAAGGACCTGGGGCCAGATGTACGAAGCATTTTACCAGTGGCAAACGGCCCGGGCCGTTGCGACAGGCAACATGCATTTTGCCATGTACAAAAGGCAAAATGTGACTCATTAACTTTTTGTCGAATCTCATTTTGCTTTTGTGATTCGGTATTAGGAAGAGGCATGTTTAGGGTGTCCCTTCCTAATACCGAATAGCACTGTTATATCCTTATATTTTGCGAACGGAATGCGGTTGGACATAATTTACCAACTCCGTAGAGGAGACTGTAACCCACTCGCAAACAGGAAGGGGTCCGCACGGGACCCCTTCCCCTTTGTAAGTGTGGGTGAAAATATTTTTTAAGAGCAGGCAGTCGTCCAAGGACCACTGCCTATTCTTAAAAAATTAAAAGAAAACTTTTTATTTTGATTTTGGTAATGCAGCCCGTTTTCCTTCAAGGAAAACGGGCTGCACTACTAAAACAAGCATTTGCAATGCAATAGGTCTCGCATTTACTGAAAGTTTAAGCTATTTGTATTGTAAATGACAATGCCTTTTATTTATCTGTTTTAAAAACCAACACATAAATAAAGGCATTGTCATTTACAATGCCAATAGCTCAAACTCTCACAAAAGCGAGATCTTTTGCATTGCAAAAGCTTTTTTTTGTTATACATGGAAGGCCGGGATGAAACCGGGCAGTTTGTAAGAGATGCGCATCTGCTCCTGCTCCTTGTGTGCTACTCCATCTGTGTATTGCTCGGGTTTATGAATGTCTTTACAATATACAAAAGCCAAAACAATTGCCAATGCTTGCATCTTTTTGCTCTAGAAATAATGTCCTCGGCCACAGTAACAAGCTGCACAGTATTGGGGAGGATTTTGCCAAGTTACTGCTAGCTTGAGGTAAATCCGCCCAGTACTATGCAATTTTAATGTGAACCCTACAAAATGGGGAAATACCGTGTGGGAATGTGTTTTTCTTGGCTGTATAACCAACCGGAAATACCAACTCCAATTTGTTTACACATCCACTTACTGCCTGCTATGAGCCGGTGGTAAATGTATGGTGCGGGCTCTGTGTAGGGTGGGGCATGAGGGAGAGAGAGTGGGGCAGTAGGGGAGGGGAGTAGTGAAATATGTTTCTGGCAGAGGGCCATATTGTATTTAAAAAATGGGATTGAGACTGGGCTGCTGCTGCTGCCTAAGTCCAATGTGATTTTCCACCTGGGTTTACTGGCCTCTGAGCCCCGGTGCCATTGCACGTGCTGCACAACAGGAAGCTGTGCGCCTGCGCCTGACTGGTAAGAGGGTCTTGGGTCTTTAGAAATAGAAGAAAATAGTTCAGGACAAAAGCGTGGCAGAGACTAAAGTCACCCACCTTTTACACTCTGATATAAATCTATAAATAACGAGAAAAGAAGTGGCAAGCTCTAACATCCTGGACTATGGCATGGTGAGAGATGGAAAGAGCCAAGAAGCCGACGGTTTTATTATATTGTGCAAAAAGGTCTGCGTCAGCGCGCAGCTGTTTCCAAGGCTAGTGCCTGCATGTCAAAATCTGAATGGTTTTCTCCTAGGTCAGATGGTGCACTGTTCTCTTTCTGATCAAATTCCACCCACACCTCTACAAGCCTTTGTGCTGCTGTGTCACCCTCCTTGACTGGTGGGAGAGGGCTGTCAGGTTTTTTTTAACATCCGCAGTCCATTCGGCGGTATTAAAATAATGGCTCTCAGATCGACAGCCAATTTTGGGGGGACGGGGAGGGGCGATGGGGCAGTTTTCCAGGGTGGGGACGCCAGGAAAATGAAAGCGCGCATGGTGCGCTGAATGCTGCAGGAAAGCATGTCGTGCCTGCAGTAAGAGAAACTAGTTAAAGAAAATAGTGCTTACAGACTAAATAAGACATACAGTGTAACAACTGAAGTAAAAGGGCCAGTCCTCATGGGAGGTTACAAATAAAGACAAGGCGGTACTATGGAGGGACTAACAGGCCATTAACGAATCAGAAGCCAGCATTTAGAAAGGACAAAGACACAAGCCAATGAAAAATTTGGGCAAAGAGTGGGCGGAGCTTCAACTCCATACTT
This sequence comes from Calotriton arnoldi, assembly GCA_963921515.1. NCBI lineage: Eukaryota > Metazoa > Chordata > Amphibia > Caudata > Salamandridae > Calotriton > Calotriton arnoldi. The sequence continues at coordinate 1,304,394 of CAWUFW010001484.1, read as the reverse complement.
GCAGAGCAGCACATGCGCAGCCCAGGCTCGACCTAAAAAAATATTGCTTTATTTAAAAAGCAATCACAGACATGGTGGTCTGCTGACTATTGACGAGTAAAGTCCATTTGCAACCAATTGGGAATCGCAAACAGTGTCTGAGACACCGCTGTACATAGCTGTTTGCAATTTCCTAATTGCACTTAGGAAATTGCAAAGTGACTTTTTTGGACATCTGGCCCTTTGTCGTGCTTTGTTGTGACTTTTGCCAAAAGTTATGGTTGTCCTGTTCAGATTTTCCCCAAGTTTTTTCTAATCTGTTTTATAGCTCTTTTTTTCCTTACTTTGGGGAACCAATTTTTTTGAGTGGGTTAAACAGTATTCACACGCTGTTGCCATCGTTCGACATCTGCAGAGATGTTATAATGTCTATGTTTCCCTCACATCAACGAATAAGAAAACTCAGGCCTTCATACTACCGTTTACTGACAGAGCTCTTCAATTATTCAGAGACTCATATATTAGCAATGTAAACTTATTTGTTACCATTGTTAAGAAAGGTGACTAAAGATGTCCCAAACACTGAACACTAAATCATCAGCGTCCCAGCACTCTTCATTCATTTATTGTCTCTAATACCATCAGTGTAAACTTTCGTTATACTAATATTAGTAAGATCCCTAAAGATCTCCCAAAAATTGCAACACTAGATCATCAGTACCCCCACGCAGTGCACTGAGTCAGCAAGTATGCAAAGCATATGATTCTACGCAGATATGCGCACAAGAAACAGTGGGGTATATTCAATACACATTACAGTGTTAGTGTGTGATAACAAGGGTCAGTAGTTTAACTGAACTTCAACGAGAACAGCTACACAATTGAATATCACCCCACTTGTGTATTTCCATCCTAATGAATGATAAGTGTAACGGTGTAGTCGACATGCAGGCAAAGGATTCTGGGTATATGAATATCCGGTAGAAAGAGTACACACAGCAGCCGGCTGCAGTGCGGAAGTAGCTCGTGCCAAACATCAGCATACCCACAATCCATTGCGTAATGACGTCATACCAATACTGCTGTGCAGATACTTGCAGCAGATCAGCGTTCCTACGAGCGTGCCCGGGCTGTGCAGCTGTTCTCGTGGAAATTAAGACCGATATCGGGAAACAAGCGCAAAATACCCCGCTACACCCGGGGTGATTCTCGAGATCAGTTCTTGCCACAAAGTCTCGTAAAAAACATATAGTTAGACTTTGAGGGAGAACTGCCAAAACCTTTTTTTCTGGTAAAAACTCTTTGGATTGAAAAAGAGGAAAAAAATCCACCAAATACCTTGCTCGGCTATCAATATTATAGTATGTGAGTCTGGCCTGGATGCAGTTATTTGGTTAATGTGTGCGCTTCCACATGACCTCTTTAGGCTTAAAGTTGCAGTAGCGTCACATTTATAATAATGGGATTCCAGACACTATCATTGTTTCTTTAAACCGATTCGTTCAATCCGTGGACCAGCATTCGAAGTGCAATAAACAAGCATTGGCATAGCCAATAGGTCTCGCCTATTGGGACCTTATCAGCGTTTAGCCAGAGCTATTGGCTTTGCAATGTCTTTAAATGATGTTGTAGAGCATTGTGGCTGCTCTGCAGCATGTTGAAAAGTTATAATAAAAACGTGTTATAAGCATTTTTGTTACATTATACATTACCAAGAAGACATTTCCAACAGTAAACCGGTCTCAATTGGAGTTCCACAAGGATCCGCACTCTCACCAACTCTTTTCATCCTGTATCTGGAGCCTCCCACCGAAATTCTGAAACGGACTAACATACAATATCATATGTACGTGGATGATTCTCAACTGTATATGAAAATGTCTTCACCGGACGACATCACTACTCTCAACTATGCTCTTTTAAATGCTAACAATCGTTATCTCACAACCACCTTTTGCTAGTTACACTTAAAACAGAATTCCTCTTGCTTGCCCCCCACTATCATACTGCGCCCACTCAGGACTGGCTCAAACAACTAACAGTCCTCAATTGCACCCCACATGTTGCTAGCTCCACTAGATCACTTGGCCTAATCCTGGACAAATACCTGGATATGCAGGATCACATCAGTGCTACAACAAGAGGAGCCAATCACCAACTCTGACCATTAACGAAAATCAAACAGTTCCTACCGCCCACTGACCTGCAACAAGCTGTCCAATCCCTTGTTATCTCCTGTTTAGACTACAGAATTGCAACCCTGGCTGGGCTGCCCAAAGGTAAATTGGCCCCTTTAAGGGCAACTCTGAACTCTGCTGCCCGACTCATCACGGGCACAAGAAAGCGTGACCACATCACACCTGATCTAATCCAACTAAACTGGCTTTCCCTCAATGCAAGGCTCAGGTATAAGATAGCCTGCTTGACGTACAAAGCACTGCATCAGAACACTCCCACATACCTGGCCAATAAACTTGAACTAACAGGTGGGAATCGCGCCCTCAGAAGTTAAAACACTCTACTGCTGAAACCACCAAAGTTCAAAAAGAGGAGAACCTACAACCGAGCCTTCTCTGGACTTGCTCCGAGAATATGGATCGCTCTCCCACCAGTAATCAGAACAATCGCCTCGACCTCTACATTTAAAAGAGAAGTCAAAGCCCTGCTGATGAATAGCTACATGCGACAATAGTAATGTAGCCTCACAAACTATTTGAATTAACCATACAACCTTGCCCTCCCTTATCTGCAATCTGCATCATGTTAACTGTGTATGTGTCTATTTCTTTGTCTTCAATGTGCTTCTGCTGTATATGCGTAGTTATCTATTATGTTTTCCTGCTCTAGCTTAACCAGCAGGCAGCATTGTACAGCGCTCTGATGCCCTGCCGGGTCATGTTCGAGCTTAATAAAACTTTTCAAATACGAAATAAATAAAATAAAGACATTATGTCCAACTAAAAGACCTAATTAAAAAAAAGAATAAACATAAAAAATGTTTTGTAGTTTTTGCAATGCTGGCAACTTCTTTCTGCCTGTTCTAATGTTGAGGTGGTGCTTAGTGATGATGAGGTGGGGTTGAGTGATGATGAGGTGGTGTTGAGTGATGTTGTGGTGGTGCTGAGTGATGCAGTGGTGGTGCTGAGTGATGTTGTGGTGGAGAGGCATTTTTGAGATGGTGGTGTTGTGTTGGCGTTTAGATGGAGCTTAGTTGGTGCTAAGGTGGTGCTGAGTTCTGTTCAGTTGGTTTTCTGTTGACCAGGACTTTAAACATGTGGATGAGATCTGGGCCTTTCCAGTAATTCTTTTATCCTTTCTAAATAAAAGAAGGCTAAAATGAATCAGCTTGATTGACACTTAAGATAGTGGAATCGGGGAATATTTATGTGAAATATACTTATTTTCTACTGAATTCTTTGTACCATTATAGATGTTTTACCCCAATGTATTTATTTTTCAGACAATTCTTGTATTGATGTACACAATGTAAATAGATTGAAGTGAGACGTGGATCGATTCTATGGTTCTGTGCTACCTAATTTTCGGTTCCATTCATAGGAAGATTAATGAAAGTTCAATAGTTGACGGTACACTGATTTTAGGAGAAAGTGGCGTAAAGGTTGAACGTTTATGGGCAGTGAAGTAGAGCAGTGCACACCTATATTCACCTTGACACAGAGCAGTGTGTCTTTTTCTATAAGTCAGACACATGTACAGCTAAGGCATCAGAAAACCAATGGCTTAGCATGGTTTAACATACAAACAATTATGTGATATATTGTACAAATGAAATGTAAGATTAATGTTGACAATATAACGAGGAACATGGGACAAGTCATGCCAGCTCAGTGAAGAAATATGAATAAACAATCCCAAATCAGGGCATACCAGAAAGTCCAAGCAGGTTTATTACTCTAGATCCAATGCAGTCTTGAATCGGGGACATATTCATTTTCTATTATTCAGTGGTCCATTGAGTTGTACACTATTTGTAGCCTAGTGGGCATAATGGTTGCACTTTTAAAATACAATAGTGGCCTTATACTCCAGTTGTATCGAATGCAGACACTAAACCTGGATTCTGAATCAGAGAAATCACATTACCTCTCACAAGACAAGTTTGAATTTTAAAAGGTTCATTATGGCCAAAAATCCATTTAATTTTGGCTCACACTCATTTTTTTTGTCACATCCTTAAACGACAAAGCAGTATCCAGGTTTTTAAAGATACAAGGGTAATTGAATATTTAAGAGCTGGTTCTCAAACCAAGGATAATGTTCACTGGTTTAGTGTGTAGGAGGTTTGTGAAGGTGCATTGGTGGTGTGTAAAATGTCCCTTATTATTGTCATTACCTTCCCACATACTAGTGGAAACCAAATAAATAACTTTCTGTTAGTTTGTTGGAAAAAGTGAATAAAATATAGAAATACACATCAACAAATGAGCATTTCTGTGGTTAGGCTGTTTCTAAATTCTTATTTTTGTTTGCAGCTATGCAGTGGCGCTGGTAAACAGTGTAGTTTGCCCACGATCACACACTGTAGTCACATGGAGGACAGTGGATTACACCACAGGTTTGCTGCTTCCATGTAATGGACAATGGAGCTGTACAGCAGTGCTCATTCTTTAATGTATATCTGACAAGTAAACATATAATATCTGGGCCAAAAATTCACAAACTGTTAATTGATTGAAGTGTTTCACTTTTGCACAACACTCTTGAAGAGTTAATGATGGTGCACTGGAAATTCAGTTGCAGTTTCATGTGAACTGGTATTTAAGTTAAAATAAGCCAGCATAAAAAAGAAAACACACAGATAATTTGTTTTTGCTCAGGATTTGGGATGGGGCACACAGTGTGGTCTGGATGTTGTTGACTGTGGGGGCATGAGGCTCTGACATATCATTGGTTGTGCCGTAGTTGATTTGACAAAGTTAGCTGTTAGGTCCTAGGACCGTTGTTGTTTTTTCTTAGATGGGTTTTAAGGAAATAGGGAGATGAGGCTTGCGAAGTGATCCCTTGGGCTGGTCCTCCATCTTGCTACGGGATTTGTATGTGAATTGCCCAAGAGAAATGCAGCCTCGCTTTTGTGATGGGCAAAAATCTTGCAAATGTACAGCCATACTTGCATGAATCAGGCGCGTACTACACAATGGAAGTTTAAACCAGTTGCTCAAGTAGTATTTCAACAAAACCGACATCACTGATTAAAGAGGAAAAAAGGAAAGCAACAGATGTGTACATGGTGGTCAAAAGTGCCACATTCTTCCAGTCCAAGTCTTAATAATGGAAAGTTCAAATAATGTTTACCAAATACTCTTCCGTCTCTGTTAGCTTCTGTCATATGACTCAGCTGCTCTGTATTACAGGAAGTGCCCGGCTACCGGCTGAAACATAGGCATAGATGAAGGAGTAGAGAAACAGACGCCTGCCGTGACCACCATTATCAGCAAATACACAGCCATTTTCAGCATGAAAGTAAAACAAGATAAACCATGAAGCGCAGTGTCCTTGAAGCAGGCAACATATAGAAAGGGACTGAAACATGAAGCACAGCATCCGTGAAGTGGGTGCTGTGCTCAGATTCAAAGGACAAAAAAGATCAAGTGTGACGAAAGATGAAGCGCGGCGCCCGTGAAACGGGTGCCAGACTTAGCTTCAAAGTAAAACTAGCTGCACCTTGCACACGACTACCGGGGAGGCGGGCAATACCATTGTACAGGGCCCGGGAGAGGCCATTCCGGCTCGCGCCATACAATGCACATGTGGGTGGATGCATGAACGAGTACAAGTGAAGTTGCGGCATAGCTCAGGTGCATGCCAGGAAGTGGCGAGTGGTGCCATTGTACTGCCTGAGGCTCCATGGATCTTTTATGGGCAGTGCCAAACAAGCAGCAAGGGGGCGGGACGTGGTGCGATCAGAGAACAATGACACACACTGCAAATAACAAGCTGCAAGAGGGGGTGTTTTTGTGGGAAGGGCATGGAGAGATTAAGTGAACTGCGAGCAATGAGGAGAGAGCAGAAAGACAATGTAGTGCACTGAAGAAAAACATATGGCCTATAGCTGAAGGATCCATATAGCAGGGGCAGTCTCCATGGCAGAACAAAACAGCTTAAAGGTGGGACAAATGTTTGCTATTCACCAACGAAAAAAAGGAATTTGTAAAGGCAGATGAAAGAACCAATGGAAAGCGCTGGGCGTGTTTAAAGCCCATAGAGTGAATACCACATGTCTCGAACACAGCACATGTGCACTGCCTAGGCTCGACCTAAAAAATGTATGGGAACTATGATGCTGCATGCAATGGGGGTGGGGTCAGTGAGGGTGGGGCAAGGTCAAAGGTGTGGCTTAAAAACAAAAATATTCTGTACGTTTTTGGTCTTTCACCTACAGGTAGCTACATATAAAATTACTCGTAGCTTAAATGAAAACGTAATTTAAAAATCAATGGGAAATGTACTTTACCACATTATGAAACCTCTTTTAGTTAAATCACTGCAGAGGTCCTTGTGTAACCAGAGAGCCACAGATTTGAATCCTGGGTGATGCAGTGGAGAATAGTGACTTGCGTATGTTTTGTACTACGGGGTCACAACCTGTGACAGAGAGCACCATGAATTTGTGAGTCATTATTTTAAACTGGCATTACACACAGTATAAGATAGACTGCTACAAAATGTGCAAAAAGGTTTAAGATAAAAGATGCTGCCAAAATATAGATTTTAGTAATACCCAGACTTTACATAATGCAATTTTATTATATAACTGTCTCTTAAAAGCACGTACTTCATAGCTCCGCTTAGTAACCAACTAAAAAGAATAAATCTTTGTCATCACAAAGCTGCAAGTGATTCCAGCAATTAAAACCAGTACCTGCTCCCAAGCGCCCTTTACATTTGTAGATTAACCAGTTGCGCACATTTGCATTTCCTTCAGGCAAGCAGGCTCTCTGGTCAGACGGCCTATTTATTGTTTAGCTGCCTGCCCGCCTTCGGCTTCACAGCACAGGAGTCTCTCTGAATGACACTTCAACTGAGGCATCAAAACTATCAGAATTAACGGTCATGGTTGTCTTTCCACAAAAACTAGGGGAATGTTTTTTCATAAATTAAAAAAGAAAGGGACGTCGAGCCTCTCCGATCCTGCCCACTTCGACCTCTGCCATGGACTGGGAACCATGTACAAGCCTTGCACAATTGTATTGAATGTATGATTTCATCGTATTTTGTATTATAAAAGAAGTCCTTTTCTGAGGGTGTGGGGCTCACTCTCCTTTGATCTTTAAGAGGCGACCTCTGATTTATGGCTTATTTTATTTGAGCTGAACTACACTTTGTTCTGCTGTTTTGCTATTTGCACTTTATTCTGAGCTACATGCTAGCCCTTGATTTAAAATGACTGATCAACTGATTCTAATAATTTCTTTTACTTTTTGTAATGAGTTAAAACTTTGAAAATACCTTTATGGTTTTTGTTTTAATATTTGTCTTGTTTTCATTGTAAAGCTTAATTTACTTTATTATTTATATGGAAATTTCCATTGAAATTGATTGAGGAGGCACAGTTGAGGAAGAACTAAGGCCCTCATTTTTGTGGATTTGGCGTAGGGCAGCACAGCAAGTCACCTTGCCTAATTCCTTTGTCTAAAATGTTTGCATGTATTGTTGTAACTTATCTTTTTTTTCAGTGATTTTTTGTGATTTTGTTGATCATATTCTATGTTGAGCATATGTCCGGTGAGATATTATTATCATGTCTAGCTATAAGGTCACTTTAGCCTTTGTTTTGTCACTGAACCTCTGTGTTTTTTGATCTTCTTCTAAGTTGAGCCTACACCCAACCCCTCAGCCACCTGCACCCAACCCTCATGGGCAGCGAACCCACACGGATGACCTGCGTCAAAGCTCCACGCTGCGTCTTTGGCCGTGCACAGCTGCAAGGCCTGGCCTCTGATGCGCATATGGTTTGATAGGCTAACCCTCTGCTCCGGCCAGCACAATGGCAGTTTCCTAAGGAGTCTGGTCATTGACCAGATCCTTCTAATACTTTTAGAAATGTTTTGGGTACCAATGTACTAGGTGGGAATTGTGATACCACATAGGAGGACCTTGCTGGGTACCACAGGCCTAGCACTGAAATTGTGGTTTCTGTGACTAAAAAATACATAACAAAATTTAACCAAAGGGAGTGTCCATTTGTATGCTCCCACATGGGCCCGGGTGTCAAGTTGTGCTCATCCTGCCCCTTATGCAACCTTTTTTTTCTTTTTTTCTGGACTTGGGACTGAAGCCCTTAGTTATGTATTGGCGACCACAACATTTCTGCCATGTTGCAACCAGCCAATCATATAGGGGCATATTAGCAAGACCGGCGATAAAATTATCGCCGTTTTAGCGGCAGGAAACTGCCGCTAAAGCGGCGATAATGAGGCTTGATAATATGCGTTATAGAATTCCAATAGAAGCCCAGGTTAGATGTCCTGCACATCTAACCTGGGCTTCTATTGGAATTCTATAACGCATATTAGCAAGCCCATTATCGCCGTTTTAGCGGCAGTTTCCTGCCGCTAAAGCGGCGATAATTTTAAGGCCGGTCTTGCTAATATGCCCCATAGTTTTAGTACTGCACTTCTTTCTATGGATTTGCATTACCGAAAAGGCTGATAGGAGTAAAATCACCAGTAGTCAGCCAAATCTTTGGTACCTCGGTTGTACCAATGTACCCAGAGGTCCAGCTATCTCTAACTTTTATTGAGGATTAACCTCTTCATGCCCAACCCAAGCCCCACCTCCTGAAGCTGAACAAATTTATTTAGTGAATATTGACCAGAGGGAAATACCCAGAATAATTTGTAAATGCAACTGAATAAGAATAGATGTGATATTCCTGCAATGGGGTGTTTTTAAGACGTGTCGTTTGAGATACAATTTTTATGTCTACAGAAATTATGCGTGTATATAAAGAATTTGTAACCTAGAAAGTGCTTGGTGTGCAAAAACTAATTGGATATGGAATTAGGAGAAGTGGAACCCTTTAAGTTAATGAACAGTAAACAGATACAAGTTGAACCATTTCTAACATGTCTCTCTAGCTGGCTACCATCTTCCTGTTGCAAGTTATGGCCAGTGCAATCATTTCTTTCCCAGTGTCTCTGGCTGGGATTACATATGCATCAAAAGTTAATGACTCAGATAAAGAGTATTTCTAGGAAATTATAATTGCATAGAGAATACCGTTTCATTCTTTATTAACCCTGGGCATAGTACTACGCGACGTAGCATAGCAGCAAAATCATCAACATCTACAAAAGCTTCGATAAAGCAATTTTACATGCTAAAAAGCATATAACCAATTCACAAAAGTGAACTTTGACAATGAAAATATTAGGCAATGAGAGAGGTGATGATTTTGGGGTCCCCCCTAATCTAGGGGAAGGACCAAGCAGATGCCTTGAACACAAAGAGCATATCATGCTGAACGATTCAGTGGTGGTCCCATCCTCCTAGGACCACCCCAAGCACAGTTATGGGCAAAAATACAATCCCAACCAAAGGCCCTGCAAAGCATTATAGGACGAGATTAGCAGTGGGCAGTGAATATTATAATGTCCAATATCAAAATAATTCTACAAAGAGCTGCAGTTCAACTAGTAGTTACTAGATGTCCCTCACGATTCAAATGCAAAAGCATTGAAATTATTATTACATCAAGCTGCAGTTCCACTAGTCGTTACTAGATGTCCCTCACGAGTCAAATGCAAAAGCATTGAAACCCTTTCATGAAGCTTTTGCATTTGACTCGTGAGGGACATCTAGTAACGACTAGTGGAACTGCAGCTTGATGTAATAATTTCAATGCTTTTGCATTTGACTCGTGAGGGACATCTAGTAAGGACTAGTTGAACTGCAGCTCTTTGTAGAATTATTTTGATATTGGATACTATAATATTCACTGCCCACTGCTAATCTCGTCCCATAATGCTTTGTAGGACCTTTGTTTGGGATTGTATTTTTGCCAATAACTGTGCTTGGGGTGGTCCTGAAGAGATGGGACCACCACCGAATCGTTCAACAAGATGTGCTTTTGTTTTCTAGGCATCTGCTTGGTTCTTTCCTAGGTTAGGGAGGATCCCAAAATCATCACCTCTCTCACTGCTTGATAATTTATTGTTTTCACTTTTGTGAAATGACTATGCATTTTAGCATATAAAGACAGAGCGAGATATTTAATTTATTATAACTTGCACTGTGCAAGATGCTCTACACATGTAGCTGAGTGTAGTTTATGCTTTGGCGTACTATGCCCAGGGTTAGGAATAACACTATGTATGATAACTATTCATACAAAATTATAGGGGGATGGGTATTTAACTTCTTCCATGTGGGGGTAATTCCCCTACGGGGCGGGGGGGGTGAGTGTGGCGCTGTGGTGCTCGTGACGAGACCAGCTCGTCATGAGTCACGGTGGAGCTGTGCTCATGACTAACTGGTCTCGTCACGCACAGGCGGGGAATTAATCGTGCGTGGTCGGAGCGCAGCCGTTATGACGAGACCAGCTCGTCATGAGCACAGCTCCACCGTGATTCATGACGAGCTGGTCTCGTCACGAGCACCGAAGAGGTTAAAGGAGGAAAAGATCCAGTATTCCCAGGAATCTATTATATTTGCGGAAACTGAGCCTATTATAGTTTGCCGGACCATTGGTATGGAACATGCAATCCAGGCCTGGTCTTTCCAAAGATTTTTCATGTGGAAAGAGGAACGAAAGGAATTCACGAGATAGGTAAACCATTAACCCGTAGGAGAAGGGAAAGCTTCTCAGAGATAATAGGTGACATTTTTGGAGCATTGATACCAGCAGTGGGTGTATCTTTGAATGCATACAGGATTCGGAAATTGTCTACAGTAGTAAATCGTTTATCAACGAATACTGCTGGAGGGTTCTTGATGATAAATACCGAAATGGTTGCCATGAGAGCTATGGTAATGCAAAATCGACTTGCCCTTGACATTCTTTTGGCAAAAGAGGGTGGAGTCTGCGGAATGCTGAAGGTACAACATTGTTGCACTTACATTCCAGACAAAAGTCAGAATATACAGAAGTATATAAAGAACATTACTGCTTTGCATAAAAAAATTGCCCCACTGGAGGTTGAAGGTGCTTGGGAGAAACTTGGTAAGGGTTTTTCCTCAATAAAGAAATGGTTCACCGAAATAGGTAGTTCTCTAATTGAGAAAATACTAATTCCAGTGATCTTAGTAGTAGTGATAATATTAATATTGAGATTAGCATATGTGTGTATTAAAAAGAAAAAGACAAAATAAAGCAAAAAGAGAAAATGAGAAAAATAAGGAAAGAGAAACAAGAGAACGGGAGATGGGAGAGATCGAATTGGAAGAGTTTAAAGAGAACATGTACAAAAGGTCTAAAAGACAAGATGAAAAGAACACAATTGTCTAAAATAACTAATGCAAGTGGACAAGAAACAATTTTCTGATAAATTTTGTAGGGATAGGTTTTAGTGGTGATGTTAAAAATCACCAAAGGGGGAATTGATGGAGCAGGGAAACAAAATATTTTTTTTTGTACCCCTTTGAAGTTAATGACCTCATAACGATTAATGATACTAACCGTTTGAAAAAAGCATGAACTAATCAACAAATGCACCTTTTTATTAGACATTACACGTGGGCAACTTGCTGGCATTGCAAAATCAAATTTATTTACAAATGTGAAGCAAAATAACATTAGTATTGTGATTTGTGTAGTAAATAGAGTAAATTGCATGATTCGTGTTGCGTAGTAAAATTGCACAGTGGCAAAGAATATAGATGGTAAGTAAAATGGCTTTAAATGTCGCTTCTGCTAGGTAATACCTAACACGGGTCTTTAGAATGGCGGGTGGTAAACAGAAAGGCTTATTTTCCATGTTTAATTTCTATTGTGTTTGTTCTTATACTAGTTTCGTTCGGGCCTGCTAGGCCGTGCTTCGAAAATGGCCACTGGAAAAGGATGAGATCGCGTGTGCTGAATAAAATGGCCCCCGCGCATGAGCAGAGTGAATGCTCCAGTCATGTGTATGCGGCCTGTGTTCGGAGTGAGAGATGTCAAGGCCATCTGACCTGTAACAAGGATTGCGCCAAGAGTTCAGCTTATATGCATGGGAACGGATGAGAGAATCGGGCGACAGAGGATGAACTAATGTGTGACCATTAGAGTTTGTTACAAAATACATTAACAAATTGAATTACCTTTGGACATGGTTGTTCATGAGGATTACTGTATGCATTATTGTCCCCAAACCGGTTCGAACAAGGAAGGCGATGAGGTGACCATCACCACCTCTCTAATGGACCAATTCGCGTGATTTCTGCCCCTAAAGATTGCAACTTTTAAGTGAAGCAAGCCAGAGAATAGGGTATAAGAGAGTCTGCTCTTACGTTGTGAATGTTCACTTCTTCTATCATGATGCTGCGAGAGACTCTGTCATTCTGGACTTCGGACTTTGACTGGGGAAGGAACAAGACCGTTGCGGGAGTTGTCCGGGAGGAGATTGCGTCCGAGGAGGTTAGCGGAACAGTCAGTCAGTTTTGGGAGTCCCATCCTGTGACCTGCGGTTCATCTTTCTTTCCTGGTGAACCATTCTTGTCATCGCCCTATGGCCAAGGGTAATGAGTATTTTCCGTTTCTATTCTCAAAATTTCACTTAAAGGCTTATTGATATTTTTAAATGTATTTGCCTAATAAAGAACTTTACTTATTTGCTCAAAGAATTTAGATAAAAATGATATGCTAACTCTAATAGAGTCAGTGGTTCTTTTAAATAAAATTGTGATTAATAAATGTTTAAGGTTTTAATTGTGATTGAGATGGACTTAATCACCATCAACTGATTCTACTAGTTGGTCCATCGACCGAATAGCGGAATACCTTGATGTTTAGAACCCTCAGGATCCTATGTTAATGTATATAATGTGTAGGTTATAATTCTGTCATTTTAATAAGGTATCCCGTTTGTCCAGCAGCTCATTTTCCTTGGTGTTTAATCCAGAAAATTGAGTGAATGTATGTATGCGGTGTTATAGGCCCCACCGACATAGGTTTTATATGATTATGGTTGAGTAGGTGTTTTCTGGGTTAATGTCATAAGGGAAAAATGTATTTTAGCCGCGCTGGATCAGGTTCGTCACAGGGCAGGTTAGGGTGGGGTTAACCCTGAGGCTTGCTGAACTGTGATTGATGTGTAGCCGTGGCCGCTGCAGAGCTGAAGCCCACACGGCCAGGGCTAACTTTATTGGTGGGGGAGGTCTTTCAGGAACAGATGCCATGGCTTTGATGAGCTGGTGATGTTACGAGCCTCCGATCTGTGAGCTCATTTGCCTGGCAAATCTAGGATTGCTGGTGCATGCTCACAGTGCATGATTTGTGCCTGCCATAACTAGTGGCGGTGGGCACGTCTCGTGAGTGGTGGGCGGGGAGCGCAATGTTAAAAATGTTTTAAAAAAATACATGCATTCCTTGCTGCCGGGTCCCCCGTCTCTGCTCCTGCTCTCCTCCTTAGGACTCCAGGAACAGCAAGCACAGCCAGGTTCCCCTGCCCAATCACAATGCTGCAATGCAGCGTTGTGATTGGTCTGATCGCCGTAGTTTGACGCTTAGCCAGGAAATGGGGTCTGGGCATGTTCTCCGGGAACAGCGAAAGTATGCATGAGGGCCGGGCAAACATTCATGTACACTTAGGAGTGGGCAAACAACTCCTCCCCTTCTCTGCTCTGAGAGCAGAGCAGCCCTGCCCGCCTGCCAAGCAGCACTGAAACAAAATAATAACTCAAAGTTATTATCATTTTATGTTTCATTGATTTGCACTGCTTAAAAGCATTGGGGCAACGCTCCTGCGCTATAGCGTAGGAGTCGCCACTGGCCATAACCCTGACTTCTGAGTACTGCCTGAAGTCAATGTCTGTGTAACAGACAGCCTGAGGCAGTTTACAGGCAGAACTTTTGTCTCTTAATCGTAAAGCAACTAGGGGCCCATGTCAATGAGCCACCACTGCTCCTTTTCACGCAATGCAGCACATCAACTTTGTTTGCTGCCTTGTATTGTGTGAATAATTAGTAAATCTTCCCTCAGATCTTTTGATGCAGTTGCTTCAGACTTGAGTGGGACCTCTATTAACAACAAGCAAAACTGCTGCTTTAAGTAAGAATAGCAATGCTTTTGCATTTGACTCGTGGGGGACACCTAGTAACCACTAGAGGAACTGCAGCTTCCTGAAAGAATTTCAATGCTTTTGCATTTGACTCGTGAGGGACACCTAGTAACCACTAGAGGAACTGCAGCTTCCTGAAAGAATTTCAATGCTTTTGCATTTGACTCGTGAGGGACACCTAGTAACCACTAGAGGAACTGCAGCTTCCTGAAAGAATTTCAATGCTTTTGCATTTGACTTGTGAGGGACACCAAGTTAGCAGACTGTGAGATCCATAAATAAGACTAGAAGAGATGCAGGTAAAGATTATCCAGTTTAATAGGTACAGTGTCAGCAGAGACCCCATCCACTTCTCAGTGCCACCAGCAACTTACTTAGAGTCAACACAGCACATTCCGAGATAGCAACCACCCCACATTCCAGATCCCTACATCATAGCCTAGATACAGAACTCTAGATACAGAACATTGCACATCTCTGCCAACTACAGAGCATCAGGTGTTAATCTAACACATTTTAGTGGTGTTGTCCGCATTACAGCACTAAAAAGCATTCTTCACCCATCATAGCGCCCCAAGAACCACTGCAAGGCGCGCTCTACGATTTAACAAGTGAGCGCACTGCGCTTCCCAACAGAGAACTGCATGCTCCGGCCTCCTAACACTGGATTTATCTTTTGTTTTTAATGGCTAGCCGGCTATCTACACTCTATTAGGGGCCACGCTGCACTACGGGCCGGGAAATTAATTTTCATTAGGCAGTTCAAAAAAGCTGAGCAGCCCCGCCTAGCTCAGAGTGCAATGACCATGTGGTCTCTTTCTATCAGCACAGCCCGTGGTGATGATCACAATCTGAGGGTGGTGCCTGTCCTGGGTTTTTTTATGCCAAGGGGCTAGCCCCAGTGTGACTACAGTGTAAGTTTGTCCCCAGTGTCCTGCAGAGTAGACACTGATGCAGTGGGAGGTAATTATGTTTTTCCTTGCTGCAGTTCAATCATCGGTGGAAGTCGTGCTCACAAGTGTGATCCAGCGGGTTACTAGCAACGAGCATTCATACACCAGATACTCACTTGGGCCCATACATTCATACTACGCTAGTAATTTCCGCTGGTGGGTCAGTTGTACTCTTTATCAAATTTCCCTGCTACCAATTACTTTTCTGATTGAAGAGTAATGACTTACCAATGGATCCTTTGCTAATTGGGAAGTTTAAAATGAGTGACATTCATTACAATTCATAATCCTGAAATAATCACTGAGTCAGGAAGTTTTAAAAATGCTTATCTAAAAGATTTATCAGAGTAAAGTACAAAACCACATGATACTTAATCGCATATCAAGGATGAAGCATAATGATCAATTTTCGATCAAAGACGGTCCCTTAGAAAGAAGACAGAGACAGCAGCGCAACTAAAGGTTGCATGTATATTTACCTAGAGTGCGAGAACCAAGCCCTTTGGCCAAGGAGTTGGAAATAGGACCCAGGAAGGATGAAGAGCAAAGACCTCCTCCAGGTTCAGGACAGGACCGGTGACCTCTCTATCAACGACGCCTGCGTCGTTCCCCTCTCTGATACTCCGCTTCTCTTCGATTCTCCCGTGCCTTCCTTCTAATGGACTCCGCCGCCCCCTCCTCAGGACCTCTCAGGACAGCGGTTCAGTCTGCAATTCGATCAGCTTGTCTGTCTGGAGCTTATGCCTATCTAATTTGCTAATTCTATATCTATTATACCCTTCTACGCCCATGTACCTCCCATTAATGTTGCAAAAATATGGGCCCACTACTTCTGATTGGACAGGAACAGGGGGTTGATCCTCACACCATATTGATTTAGTTCAATTTCCTTAAGCCCATTGTTTTAAAATACCGCCCATCACAGTTAATACATTTGCTTTATTTCCCACCCGTCTCACGACAAAGTTTATACATTGTTCATATAAATTGTTGCTTTTCAGTAGGGACATCATGGGTAAGCAGTGTTGGCTATCAGGTCACGGCCTTGGACGTCGTCCAGGTTGACTTCATCCTTTCCTCTCTGGGCAGCCATGCAGGACGCATGCGCAGAATCATTGTCACACGAGTTTTAGTTCACCAACCCCAGGCCCAATTTGCGAACTAATAAAAGTCAAAGAAGAAAATATTAAAATCACAAATAAATTGTTTCACTGCATACCCACTCTTTCTACTCTATTCCCATTTACTTATAAATTCTATCCCGCATTAATAGCGTTAGAATACCACAGTTTAATTGCAACATGAGAGCAAGCTGTAGCACGTGAGAACATTAAGCAGCCATTTTAATACACACTGCGCAGAAGCAAGAATTTCCCACCAAGCAAAGAAAGACGTCACACCACGTGATATGGTTGACACATGCGCAATAAAGATTCCCGTGCTTTAGCGGCCATTTTAGAACAGACAAGCGTTATTTGTTAGTTAAAACACATAAGCAAGCTTCCTTTCTACTTATGTTCGTGTATGCAATAGTTAGTATGAACAATAGAAAGTTTAATAAATTAATACTGTGAGGAGATTGCCTCCGAGCAAGTCTCATTTGTGAGTCCTTGCTCCATCAATCCCCTTTATTCACAAATAGAGGGACAAAGAGCTTTTATACATGAGGTCCAGCACAGTTGCCCAAATGCAATATGAAAATTAAAGTTGTGCTGTTCCTGAATGATCTAGAATTTAGCAATGTACAAAGGACAGTAGGCTACAGAGTCAAAAAGAGATGGGAATCCATTTCTTTGGAATGTAATGCCCTCACACACCCAGTTGGGTGTCATGCTTCATCATCGGGCTGCTCCTCGTCTGGCCGGCGCTGCAATGCCTGACGGGCTCCCGATGAGGGGCACTTTGGCGGAGATCTTATTCCAAATAGACGTTTGGTGCCGTGGGGGTGAGAGATTTAGTGAGTGTAGATGAATAAGTGGTATGTGATGTTTATGTGAGTTAAAACAAGGTTGGGAGTACCAGCAAAAATAACTTTAATTGTGGGGTCTCCTACCCTGATTAAAATAAAGAGGAAAGGCGCAATGCTAAGATAATGTCTTAGGTGTGGCGCTCTTCCGTGTGGTTGGTCAACATGTTTCTTCGCAATTCTACAAGTCTAGAGGCGATTCGTCAGGACCTACAGTTAAAAACTATCTACACTAAGGTGGACTGGAGAACAATAATGAATTAATGTTAGGGATTTAAGCCACCATGACTTACTCTGTCTAATGGCTGGTAGTTCTGGTTCTACCTATTATGGAGAGAAAATTGCATATTAATGTATGATGTCAAACAAATATCACAAATATCAAACACTACTGTCCTATTCCCTGTGTGTCTAAATCACAGCACACAGTGGTGAGGTGTTACAGGCATATAAACACCAGGTGCCAAATATTGAAGTGGTCACATTATTGCTCATGTGTGTAGTGACCAAATCCGTGTATTAAAAACCGAAAACTGCAGAAAGAGCACAAGACTCACCCTAATTGGGATATACCACTGCTTCATCAATCCCCGGCAGGTCAAGATATGAGGAACTTCCCCATATACTACAGGGGTATGCAGATAAAAAGGAACAGTTAAAAGCTGCCAGCTTGCGAAGTTAATAGCGTTTTAATTGAATAAACTAGAGGATTGGATATGTGGGCCTCCTTAGAACATATAGTGACATGCTCCTACATCACGCTATCTGGCACATAGAGAAGTGCACATCATTCAGGGTAGTTCATTAACATTGCCCACAGCATTAAAAAGTGATCCCAGTTATGGTGGAACAACACAGGTTTCATATTTGTTACTGAAGTTGGGCTAAAGAAACAAAAGAAACAAAAAAGGGGGAGGAGATAGGGAAAGTGCATCTACCTAGTTGAATGTTTTAAACTGGCTGGGAAACCCATTAACAGGGGTTGGGAGTGCAGAACATCAACAGACCATAAAGGTTAACATAGTACTCATGTTTGCGTAGTACGCAATGTGTCCAAGGACCTACCCACTGCTGCCGGGGCCGGGAGGTATGGTGTAGTGAAAAAACCCGGTTTAAATACCCGCTGCTCCTCCTTGTTAACTCCTGATTGCTACCAGCTGGACCGCTCGCGTGAGTGAGGACAGCCATTGTGCTGTTCTCTCTACTGCGGGCGCCATCTTGGAGTGGGTACCCTAACTTGAGCAGGTAGTCAGTTTCTACATCTTAAGGCTATGGAAACAACCCCGATCAGGTACAGGGTTATGGAGGTTGTGGAATTAATAAAACACTCAACCGCCCGGGCTTCCGCCTTATTTTAAATAAAAAGTATATACATGGTGAGCGGACGTGAGGCTACTACAGATATATATTGTTCTGCCCCGCACTGTGTGAAATGCAAATAGGAGAGTAACCTAATAAGTTATGTGTCGAGTTTATAAGGGTAATCTTGGTTGGCAACCATCGTGAGATTGGCGCATCCTCTGTTCATGGTAAAGAGAAGAAAAGGAGGATGGGGGCCATTTTGTAATCTTTGTAATCTTTGGAAAGGCTGGGGGCCATTTGGAGTGGAGTAGAAGTCACCATAAGGCTTCATTATCATCTCTAGCACAGTATCCCCAATATGTAATTTCACATGAATGTGAATCTTAGTGTACTGGGTCTAATGAAGAGCAATAGGTGTCAGTGATAAGATGCTATTCCAAGGTAGTTATTAAGTGCGTAAAGCGCTCCAAGGAATGTCCTCATTCAGTCCTTGTCTGTCAGAAGACAGACGGTGCACCCATCTTTGTTCTTTGTAAAACAAAGCTTCTTTGCTGATTTTAGTGAATGTTTCAAAAATCACCCAACGAAAAGAGTCTGGTGAATGTTGGGTGTTAAAGAAGTGTGTGCACATTTTGGTATTCACTTTATGACACCGGAAGTTACTGCGATGTTCCGTGATTCTCACTTTGACCGGACGTGTAGTCATCCCCATGTATCTGAGATTGCAGGGACACGTAATCATATAAATGCAATTTGTCGTATTACAATTAGTGTGTTTACGCAATTCCCATGTGAAGGTTGCATTGAAGATGATATTCTTAGTCACTGTTGTGAGGGCGCAGACTGTGCATGTGCTGCACGGGTAGTGACCCTGAACAGGCGGAAGGTCCCACAACTGTCTTTGTGTGTTAACCGTTCGTGTCTGAGGCCTGGTATGGATCAGTATGTCTTTCAGATTCTTTGATCGTTTGAAGGCAAAGCGTGGTTGTTCAAGGGTCATGCTCCCAGTATTTAATATGCCCCAATGTTTCCTGATGACATTTTTTATCCTATTGGAGGCTGGAGTATATGTTGTTACACATGTCAACATCTCTGTTTCTGCTTTTTGTCTAGGTTCTAATAGAGCCTCCCTGTTATTGTTTCTTGCGCGTTTTTTTGAAAGAGCAATACTGCGTGCAGGATATTTACGTTGCGCAAGACTTTTTGCCAATGTTTCCGCTTCTGTTTTATAGTCCTCCAGTTGGCTACAATTTCTGCGGAGTCTCAGAAACTGTCCCACAGGGAGATTCTCTTTAAGGGCACGCGGATGGCAACTACTGAACAGTAGAAGGCTGTTGCGATCCGTTGGCTTCCTATATATTGTAGTGCTCAAGGTACCATTATCTAGCCTTATCAAGAGATCAAGGAACAAAAATTTGGTTGTCTGAAATGGAGCTTGTGAATTTGAGGTATGGATTCAAAGTATTAATCCACACGCAGAAATCGTTACATGTATCCACATTGCCTCGCCAGAAGATGATTATATCATCTATAAACCTCTTCCAGAGGCATAGATTCTCCTGGTATGGGTTGGAGTCGTTTAAAATGAATTACTCTTCAAAATAGGCCATGTACAAACAAGCTGCACTAGGGGCCATGGTGCTCCCCATGGAAGTTCCCTGGGTCTGATGGTATAATTGACCTTTGAATCCAAAAATATTTTTGGTCAAAAGTAACCAGTGTTGCTAGTTCCAAAACAAAACTGCTGGGTGTGGGCGAGTCCCAAGCAGTTTTGTTGAGGGCTTCCTCAATCACACCTATAGTGGCCCTCTGCGGGATGTTAGTGTAGAGGGCTTCTACATCTAGGGTCACCAATAGACTGATGTTACTGGCATTGGGGAAGTTCGCTAGTAGACGTAATACGTCTGCGGTGTCCTGTAGATATGTGGGTGTCTGTTTTACCAATGGCTGTAAGAAGTGATCGCAAAACTTGGACAGGGGTTCAAGTATCGAGTCTATCCCGGATACTATGGGACGACCCGGGACTGGTTGAGACGCCCTTATGGATTTTTGGCAGTGTATAAAAATAAGGAGTTTTAGGATCCTTTTTAACCAAAAATTCTGCCTCCTTTTTGCTTAGCCACCCTTGGCTTTCTGCCGAGAAGACCATTGATGTTATGGTTTGGTGTAATCGTGTCTCGGGACTACTAGCGATAGGCGTGTAGTACTGTCGATTCTCTAATTGCCGTTGGCATTCAATGTCATAGTCACTTGTAGCCATTATCACAGTGGCTCCCCCTTTATCTGCCTGTTTGATGGTTATGGATGTGTCATTGGCCAGAGAGTTAACAGCCGTCAACTCGTCATTAGAGATGTTTTTGAAGTGTTTCTTGGTTACCCCGCTTCCAAGCTCTTTAAGCACGGCCTGTTCGGAGGTTAAGACTTCGTTGGGTACCATCCCATTGTTGGGGGTGAATATTGAGGCATTATGTAAGCCCGAATCAGTCTGTTGTGGTGTCGGTGTCTCATTAAAGAAGGCTTTAAGGCGTACCTTCCGAAAGAATTTTTGTAGTTCACACTGTTCCTGAAACTTGTCTGTCCTGGGAGTTGGAACATACCCAAGACCCTTTTCTAGGACTCTTGTCTCTATATCTGTCAGAGTCCTTTGAGAGAGATTGACAATCAGGGTCTCCTTTTGGTGTGGCTCCGGGTTTCCACCACATTCTGGTTGGATTCCTGCCATTGGACTCTCTTCTGTTGTTGTTGCTGATTCCCTCTTCTTCTTCCGCGCCCTCTGCCCCAACCTTTTTCTAAAAAGGCTGGTTGTTGACAGTAGGGTAAAACTGTGGGGGTCCTTGAGGGTACATGGGGCATGGCCAGAATCCAGGGCCCTGATATTGGGGTACTTGGAATCCTCCGAAGCCTTGTCGGCCTCCCCTTCTACGCTGGTTAAAGCCCCACTCTTCTGTACTTGAGTTGCTGTTAGTAGATGAGCCTCTTTTAGTCGAGCTGGAGCTCGCATCAGAGGTGTTGTTAGAATCTGGGGGGACATAATCGGTTTTTAGATAAGGATAAACCTTCTCCTTATCGAACTTACGAATATCTTTTTGTAGCTTAGTTACTTTCTGCTTCATTAGGTATTCTTTGTGTTCTGCTATTTCATTGTTTAGCTCAGTTAGTTTGAGCTTGAAGGCAGCGGTAGTGGACATGGTGCTCTTAATGGCCGCTTCTGCTGCCTGAATTCTCGCCAATAGCGCATCCGCTATTCTTTTTGCTGTGTTGATTATCAAGATCAAAAGATCCCTAGTACACTTCCACGATACCAGGGACCATTCTTTCTTGAATGTCCCATCTTCCAGGAATAGACGGGGAAAATTACGTACAATCAGGCCATTAGGTGCTATATTGGCCCTCAGATATTCCGTCATTAATGCGCCATGTAAGGTTATTTTTACCCATTCGCGTTTCAAAGAGGACAGGGATTGCCAGTCCTCAGACTGGCTCCCTGTGGCAGCGCTACTCTCTGTTCCTAAAATAGAGGGAGCTCGTAAAATTTCTGCAGCTTGATCATCTCCGAAGCTAAGTCCTTGTTCCTCCATGATGCTGAGGATATAGGTGTGCTTCAAGAGGTGCGAAAGATAATGAGAGTGGCAAACATCCAACCGGACGTGTTTTGCCAACAGAAAGTGTAGGGGGACAAAATATAGTATTTACCCACCAAAACACCTAATTGAGTCCCACGGGAGGCCCGTGCTCATCAATATTCACAAATAGAGGGACAAAGGGCTTTTATACATAAGGTCCAGCACAGTTGCCCAAATGCAATATGAAAATTAAAGTTGTGCTGTTCCTGAATGATCTAGAATTTAGCAATGTACAAAGGACAGTAGGCTACAGAGTCAAAAAGAGATGGGAATCCATTTCTTTGGAATGTAATGCCCTCACACACCCAGTTGGGTGTCATGCTTCATGATCGGGCTGCTCCTCGTCTGGCCGGCGCTGCAATGCCTGACGGGCTCCCGATGAGGGGCACTTTCGCAGAGATCTTTTTCCAAATAGCCGTTTGGTGCCGTGGGGGTGAGAGATTTAGTGAGTGTAGATGAATAAGTGGTGTGTGATGATTCTGTGAGTTAAAACAGGGTTGGGAGTACCAGCAAAAATAACTTTAATTGTGGGGTCTCCTACCATGATTAAAATAAAGAGGAAAGGCGCAATGCTAAGATAATGTCTTAGGTGTGGCGCTCTTCCGTGTGGTTGGTCAACATGTTTCTTCGCAATTCTACAAGTCTAGAGAGCGATTCGTCAGGACCTACAGTTAAAAAACTATCTACACTAAGGTGGACTGGAAAACAATAATGAATTAATGTTAGGGATTTAAGCCACCATGACTTACTCTGTCTAATGGCTGGTAGTTCTGGTTCTACCTATTATGGAGAGAAAATCGCATATTAATGTATGATGTCAAACAAATATCACAAATATCAAACACTACTGTCCTATTCCCTGTGTGTCTAAATCACAGCACACAGTGGTGAGGTGTTACAGGCATATAAACACCAGGTGCCAAATATTGAAGTGGTCACATTATTGCTCATGTGTGTAGTGACCAAATCTGTGTATTAAAAACCGAAAACTGCAGAAAGAGCACAAGACTCACCCTAATTGGGATATACTACTGCTTCATCAATCCCGGCAGGTCAAGATATGAGGAACTTCCCCAAATACTACAGGGGTATGCAGATAAAAGGAACAGTTAAAAGCTGCCAGCTTGCGAAGTTAATAGCGTTTTAATTGAATAAACTAGAGGATTGGATATGTGGGCCTCCTTAGAACATATAGTGACATGCTCCTACATCACGCTATCTGGCACATAGAGAAGTGCACATCATTCAGGGGTAGTTCATTAACATTGCCCACAGCATTAAAAAGTGATCCCAGTTATGGTGGAACAACACAGGTTTCATATTTGTTACTGAAGTTGGGCTAAAGAAACAAAAGAAACAAAAAAAGGGGGGAGGAGATAGGGAAAGTGCATCTACCTAGTTGAATGTTTTAAACTGGCTGGGAAACCCATTAACAGGGGTTGGGAGTGCAGAACATCAACAGACCATAAAGGTTAACATCAATCCCCTCTCTGATGGCGTTTCTGAGCCATCAAATACTACCCACAATCAGATGCCAACTTTTAGCATAAAATAGTTTCAGTTTCATTTTTACACTTTCTATTTTTCACATCCCCTTTCAGTTTCTTGTATAATTCACTTCTCAAATCTTCTAGTTCAATTTCGTCAAACTTTCGCTTCTTTCCTTTTCCTGTCATATTATATGATTCATTCTTTCTACAACATTTGCACCATATTATTATTGACAGTCCTATTATCGCTATCCCTGCTAAGGGTACTAATATTTGACCTATAAGTTCTTTCCCTACATTAGCAAACCAGGTACCAATTGACGCAATACTACTCGTCAATCTTTCCCATACACTATCAACTTCCAGTGGTTTTAATTCCTTCTCAAGTTTTGTTATATTCTGTATATATGTTCCAATTTCTGCACTTTTATCTGGTATGTAAGTGCAACAGTGTTTCGTCTTCAATAATTAACAGACTCCGCCCTCTTTTGCCAATATAATATCAAGAGCAAGTCGATTTTGCATAACCATAGACCTAATCGCAACCATCTCCGCATTAATCAGTAGAAATCCTCCAGCAGTGTCAGTTGATAACCGATCAACCACTGTAGATAATTTACATATTTTCCTTGAGTTCAGAATTATTCCCACTGAAGGTATCAATGCACCAAATATATCACCTACAATTTCTGAAAAACTAGCTCTTTTACTACGTGTTAATTCACCATCATTTTCATTGCTGCCAGTGTTTCTTTTTACGTGGTATATCTTTGGAAATACTATCCCAAAATAACAACTTCCATACCACCGTGCAGGAAGCCTATAGTAAGCCTTATTCCCACACACATAATGGATTCCAGGAAAAACTGAATCTGTTCCTCCTTTGAGTCCCCAACCCCCAAGAATTAAGAAATTGTGTTCACATTCACTGGTACCGATGAAAACATTGTTATACTCAGTCTTTAACCTATGTAGACAAAATTTCCCTGTCTTTACAAAATCCAGAGCCATAGCAGCTTGAGCCTTGCCAGGTGTGTAACTCCCTTCTTTCTCAGCCCAAGGTGCCAGATGAGCCTTATGCTCAGAAGCTTTCTTTTGAAAATCTTGTCTTCTATCTTCTACTAAATTCAAAAATATATTTTCTTCTTCATGTAACGAACATGTTAGATTGTTTCTATGTGCATGTGTTATATCTATCGATTTCATTGTTAAGAGAAATTCTCCCATAAACTGTGCATCTTGACTACTAAGCACTGGGTTCATATTCTTTCGAATCGGAACCTCAGGAAATATCACATCTATGTTTGAATAATAATACTGAAGTCTCCCTGTTCTATAAAGTAAACTAGTCAAAACACTACATGATATGCAATACGTTAATGTCAAGTGATGATATGTTAACCCCTCTGCTACTGATTCTGGTAACTTCATACAAACATAACAATTACTAACTTCCATGGTATCTACATATTGAAACAATAATTTTGTGAAAACATTCAAACTAGTGTCATTATCTGCTACTTCATGATGAAATTCTAGTTCATCTTCTGCCTCTAATTTTACTCTATCACCTTTCAAGTTATCTATCCTTCCTTTCGTTGTTAATCTTTTTATCCGTAATCAGAAGGTAGGGAATTGCTACGATCAGAACTAACCATACTAGAAGCACCATTACTAGACTGCATATGCATACAGCACAGCATCTTTTACAACATTTCCGTTTTGGTCTCCCAGAAACTCTATCATCAGACATTTTGACAAGGAAGGTTGCTCTTCTTATCTATTTTCAAGTCTTCTTGACGTTATCAAGGTGGTCTTGTTTCTTTCTCGTAAGTCAGTTCCGCACTAGTTCCTTCGTCACCACTTTCACTTGACTCTGAGCTCTCGTAATCTTCAAGGATAATATAAGTCCAATCAGGACCTTTACATTTGTTGTTCACAAGTTTCAGTCTTTTACTTCTTCTTTTTTCAGTTCTATTTTCTTGTCCCGTTTGGCTTGTCACTTCGTTTACTTGTTCTGGGTCTTCACTTCTGGTTGTTATGTGGTATTTTACTCTTTTAATAACACTAGGCCAATGATCACCTTTTCTGGTTTTCTTTGTTTGCTCTGTCTCTTTACTTTCTTCTTCAGAAATTCTTTTATTTTCAGGTTGTGACACAATCTGGTTTTCTTCAATTTCAGTTTCTTTTATCTGTTCTTTTTCAGGTCCGATTGGGTTCTCTTCAGCAGCTCCACTGTGAGTTTCTAATAACTGACCTTGTTCAGGATTTACGTCTTCATGCTCACGATTTTTGGGATCTTCTGTTTGAATGTATTTTCCTTGATCTAACTGGTTCTGATCAGGGCTTATTGCACTTTGTACTTCTGCAGCCTGACCGCGTTCTTCTAGACCTGTCTGTCCCTGCTCAAAATTTGTTGGTTCGTCGTTATTTTGAGCCCAGTTTCCTCTCCCTATCTGGTCCTGCTCAGGTTCTCTTATTGTGTCTTCTTCTTCCTGAGCTGCTTCTTCTTCTTCACCTATCTGATCTTCTTCAAATTCTTCTAAATTTGCTTGACTTCTTGTTCTGTGGTAAACTTCAGGAATTTCCACCACTGGTATCCAGTCCTGACTTGTGCTCGGTTGTTCTTCTTCAGCTTCCCTCGAATCTTGTTCCTGAGATTCTTCAGCTGGGCAACCTTCAGCTTCCTCGGTGATTGATACTGTCTGAGGATTTTCTTCTTCAGGGTCTGGTACTCTTTTGGTGTGGCTTACATGAATCCAATTAGGAAATCCTGCACACTTTACTGCTGTGTTTGTAACCAGTATGACCTGACAAGGTTTGTCCCACCTAGGTGATAGACACGTTTCTCTGGTGTGATTCCTCACTACCACCCAGTGACCGGTATTCAGATCATGTTCTTGTTCAGGCTGCCTGGAAACTGCGTCTTCTCCAACCTGGTGAGAGACAGAAAGCACTAGGTCAGCCAATCCTTTGCAATAATCCGGAACCATATCATCAGATATACTCAGCAGTTTATTTGTAGGAACATGTGCTTGTCTCATTGCTCTTCCCATCATTATTTCGTGTGGACTCAATCCGGTATTTCTTTCAGGAATGCTTCTGAGTCCCATTAAAACAAGTGGCAATGCATCCGGCCAATCTAACGATGTTGATGCACACATTTTTCCCAGTCTGGATTTTATCGTGCCGTTCATTTGTTCAACCACTCCAGAAGCCTCTGGACGATATGCACAGTGCAATTTTTGCTCAATTTGAAATGCTTCACAGATTATCTTAATCACCTCACTGTTAAAGTGCTTTCCTCTATCTGATTCCAAAGTTACTGGGAAACCAAATCTAGGAATGAGTTCTCGTAGCAACAACTTTGCGACTGTAATACTGTCATTCCTTCTGGTAGGGTAAGCCTCCACCCACTTTGAAAACAGACACACTATGACAAGTACATATTTCAGCCCTCTACATGGTGGTAACTGAATGAAATCAAGTTGCAATCTTATAAATGGACCCTCCGCCTTTCCAATTTTTCCAAACCCAATTATTGTTTTTCTTCCTGGATTATGCATTTGGCAGGTTAAACATCTCTGGCAAAGACTCTCTGCTACGGCCCTAAACCTTGGATTGTACCAATTTTGTCTGAAGAGCCTAATCATTGCATCTCTCCCTACGTGTGTGTCTCCATGATACATCCTGGCCATTTGTGAAAGCAGTCAGTCGGGCATGACTGGTCTGCCATCGGTATAAATCCATACATCGTGGCCTGCCCTTTGGAAACATCCCATTTTAATCCATGTATTCCTTTCACTCTCATCAGCATCATCTTGCAATCGTTTTACATCATTCCATGTTTCAGGAGGTGCATACAGCAAAAGTTGGCAGCTGATTCCCATTCTTTCCACCCTTTTATTTACTGACAATCTATTTTTGGCGCAATGTTGAGCCACAAGATCTGCGTATCTGTTGCCGACTACCACCCAGTCATCTCCTGACTGGTGTGCGGCACATTTCACCACAGCCAATTGTTTTGGTGATTGTATTGCTTCCAATAGTTCTTTTACGAACTGTCCATTTTTAATGGGGGATTCTGAAGAAGTCATGAAATCCCTCTGCATCCATAGTTGGCCAAAATCATGCACAACCCCATAACCATATTGGCTATCTGTAAATATAGTTACTTTTTGATTCCTCCCAATTTTGCAAGCCTTTATTAACGAAATCAATTCAGCTACTTGTGCAGATTTTACTCCTGGTAAATAGGATGCTTCGACTATTCCAGTTAATTCACACACTGCATATGCTGCAGTTTGTTTACCATCGTCATGCCTTTGGCACGAACCATCAACAAACAGCTCCCTGTCTGGCTTCCTGAGGGGCAGTTCCTGGATATCAGGACGTGGTTTCGTGCATAACTCTGTGACTTGTAAACAATCATGTTCCTCTTCGTCATCTTTGACTTCTTCATGATATGGGTCTGGTAGTAAGGTAGTAGGATTTACTATTGTGCACCTTACAATGGTCACATTTTCAGCACCCAATATTATTCTTTCATATTTAGTCAGCCGACTAGGAGTAAGATGCTGAGTTAGGGTTCTTGTCAACAGAATCACAACCGAATCATGTCTCTGAGTTAGGACTGAAAGTGTACAATTTTCTCTCTCATGACAGAATAATGCGAATTTTCTTTTATAATCAGGCATGCCTAGGTCAGGTGCTGCACACAAAGCATTTCTTAATTTTACAAAAAGGTCCTACGCTTTCATCATCCCACTCAACTGGGTCTTTTGCCTTCTTTTTGTCATTTGACTTAAGAGCTTTTAGCATAGAAAAATGCTTTATCAAAGCATTTGTATGTGTTTATTATACTGCTGCTGCAGCAGTATAATAAACACATACAAATGCTTTGATAAAGCATTTTTCTATGCTAATAAGCATATAACAAATTCACAAAAGTGAACAATGAAAATATCAAGCAATGAGAGAGGTGATGATTTTGGGGTCCCCCTAACCTAGGGGAGGACCAAGCAGATGCCTTGAACACAAAAAGCATATCATGTGAACGATTCAGTGGTGGTCCCTTCCTCCTAGGACCACCCCAAGCACAGTTATGGGCAAAAATACAATCCCAACCAAAGGCCCTGCAAAGCATTATGGGACGAGATTAGCAGTGGGCAGTGAATATTATAGTGTCCAATATCAAAATAATTCTACAAAGAGCTGCAGTTCAACTAGTCGTTACTAGATGTCCCTCACGAGTCAAATGCAAAAGCATTGAAATTATTAATACATCAAGCTGCAGTTCCACTAGTCGTTACTAGATGTCCCTCACGAGTCAAATGCAAAAGCATTGAAACCCTTTCATGAAGCTTTTGCATTTGACTCGTGAGGACATCTAGTAACGACTAGTGGAACTGCAGCTCTTTGTAGAATTATTTTGATATTGGATACTATAATATTCACTGCCCACTGCTAATCTCGTCCCATAATGCTTTGCAGGGCCTTTGTTTGGGATTGTATTTTTGCCAATAACTGTGCTTGGGGTGGTCCTAAGAGGATGGGACCACCACAGAATCGTTCAAAAGATGTGCTTTTTGTTTTCAAGGTATCTGCTTGGTTCTCTCCCTAGGTTAGGGAGGATACCAAAATCATCACCTCTCTCAATGCTTGCTAATTTATTGTTTTCACTTTTGTGAAATGACTATATGTATTTTTTAGTATATAAAGACAGAGATACCTTTTTTTTTTTATCTTAACTTGCACTGTGTAAGATGTCTTTGGCAATTATTGTATAGTGCAGTCAAGCACACAGCTATGCATAATGGAAGTACCTGTTACTTCTTCAATGTTACCCTTTCTAGGTGATATAACATCAAATTTTCACCTATTACTCATACGCATAGAGTTCCTAACAAGTACTGATAGCCCTGCCTAACTTTTCAGTACTATTTCTGCCTGACAGATAACCGCACTGCAGTATGGCTTCCACTTACCATCCGCTATTCAATTTTCCCCGGGAATTCTGGACAACATAAAACAAAGGGGCATATTAGCAAGAACAGCGTTAAAATTATCGCCGCTTTAGCGGCAGGAAACTGCCGCTAAAGCGGCGATAATGGGCTTGATAATATGCCCTTGAGCATACCAATAGAAGCCCATGTTCTGCTGTGATCCTGGGCTTCTATTGGAATTCTCAAGGGCATATTATCAAGCCCATTATCGCCGCTTTAGCGGCAGTTTCCTGCCGCTAAAGCGGCGATAATTTAACGCCGTTCTTGCTAATATGCCCCCAAACTTTTAAACAATAACGGATGTTAGTTCATAAAAATTCTCATTACCCTATTAACAAAGTATAACCGTAACCATCCTCTGCTAGCCAGAAAACTGATCCAGCGGGTTACTAGCAACGAGCATTCATACACCAGATACTCACTTGGGCCCATACATTCATACTACGCTAGTAATTTCCGCTGGTGGGTCAGTTGTACTCTTTATAAAATTTCCTGCTACCAATTACTTTTCTGATTGAAGAGTAATGACTTACCAATGGATCCTTTGCTAATTGGGAAGTTTAAAATGAGTGACATTCATTACAATTCATAATCCTGAAATAATCACGGAGTCAGGAAGTTTTAAAAATGTTTATCTAAAAGATTTAGCAGAGTAAAGTACAAAACCACATGATACTTAATCGCATATCAAGGATGAAGCATAATGATAAATCTTCGATCAATGACGGTCCCTTAGAAAGAAAAAGACAGAGACAGCAGCACAACTAAAGGTTGCATGTATATTTACCTAGAGTGCCTTTGGCACGAACCATCAAACAACAAACAGCTCCCTGTCTGGCTTCCTGAGGGGCAGTTCCTGGATATCAGGACGTGGTTTCGTGCATAACTCTGTGACTTGTAAACAATCATGTTCCTCTTCGTCATCTTTGACTTCTTCATGATATGGGTCTGGTAGTAAGGTAGTAGGATTTACTATTGTGCACCTTACAATGGTCACATTTTCAGCACCCAATATTATTCTTTCATATTTAGTCAGCCGACTAGGAGTAAGATGCTGAGTTAGGGTTCTTGTCAACAGAATCACAACCGAATCATGTCTCTGAGTTAGGACTGAAAGTGCACAATTTTCTCTCTCATGACAGAATAATGCGAATTTTCTTTTATAATCAGGCATGCCTAGGTCAGGTGCTGCACACAAAGCATTTCTTAATTTTACAAAAGGTCCTACGCTTTCATCATCCCACTCAACTGGGTCTTTTGCCTTCTTTTTTGTCATTTGACTTAAGGGCTTTTTAGCATAGAAAAATGCTTTATCAAAGCATTTGTATGTGTTTATTATACTGCTGCTACGTGTGTAGCAGCAGCAGTATAATAAACACATACAAATGCTTTGATAAAGCATTTTTCTATGCTAATAAGCATATAACAAATTCACAAAAGTGAACAATGAAAATATTAATCAATGAGAGAGGTGATGATTTTGGGGTCCCCCCTAACCTAGGGGGAGGACCAAGCAGATGCCTTGAACACCAAAAGCATATCATGTGAACGATTCAGTGGTGGTCCCTTCCTCCTAGGACCACCCCAAGCACAGTTATGGGCAAAAATACAATCCCAACCAAAGGCCCTGCAAAGCATTATGGGACGAGATTAGCAGTGGGCAGTGAATATTATAGTGTCCAATATCAAAATAATTCTACAAAGAGCTGCAGTTCAACTAGTCGTTACTAGATGTCCCTCACGAGTCAAATGCAAAAGCATTGAAATTATTAATACATCAAGCTGCAGTTCCACTAGTCGTTACTAGATGTCCTCACGAGTCAAATGCAAAAGCTTTGAAACCCTTTCATGAAGCTTTTGCATTTGACTCGTGAGGGACATCTAGTAACACTAGTGGAACTGCAGCTCTTTGTAGAATTATTTTGATATTGGATACTATAATATTCACTGCCCACTGCTAATCTCGTCCCATAATGCTTTGCAGGGCCTTTGTTTGGGATTGTATTTTTGCCAATAACTGTGCTTGGGGTGGTCCTAAGAGGATGGGACCACCACAGAATCGTTCAAAAGATGTGCTTTTTGTTTTCAAGGCATCTGCTTGGTTCTCTCCCTAGGTTAGGGAGGATACCAAAATCATCACCTCTCTCAATGCTTGCTAATTTATTGTTTTCACTTTTGTGAAATAACTATATGTATTTTTTAGCATATAAAGACAGAGATACTATTTTTTTTATCTTAACTTGCACTGTGTAAGATGCCTTTGGCAATTATTGTATAGTGCAGTCAAGCACACAGCTATGTATAATGGAAGTACCTGTTACTTCTTCAATGTTACCCTTTCTAGGTGATGTAACATCAAATTTTCACCTATTACTCATACGCATAGAGTCCCTAACAAGTACTGATAGCCCTGCCTAACTTTTCAGTACTATTTCTGCCTGACAGATAACCCCCACTTACCATCCGCTATTCAATTTTCCCCCGGGAATTCTGGACAACATAAAACAAACTTTTTAAACAATAACGGATGTTAGTTCATAAAAATTCTCATTACCCTATTAACAAAGTATAACCGTAACCATCCTCTGCTAGCCAGAAAACTGATCCAGCGGGTTACTAGCAACGAGCATTCATACACCAGATACTCACTTGGGCCCATACATTCATACTACGCTAGTAATTTCCGCTGGTGGGTCAGTTGTACTCTTTATAAAATTTCCCTGCTACCAATTACTTTTCTGATTGAAGAGTAATGACTTACCAATGGATCCTTTGCTAATTGGGAAGTTTAAAATGAGTGACATTCATTACAATTCATAATCCTGAAATAATCACTGAGTCAGGAAGTTTTAAAAATGTTTATCTAAAAGATTTAGCAGAGTAAAGTACAAAACCACATGATACTTAATCGCATATCAAGGATGAAGCATAATGATCAATCTTCGATCAATGACGGTCCCTTAGAAAGAAAAAGACAGAGACAGCAGCACAACTAAAGGTTGCATGTATATTTACCTAGAGTGCGAGAACCAAACCCTTTGGCCAAGGAGTTGGAAATAGGACCCAGGAAGGATGAAGAGCAAAGACCTCCTCCAGGTTCAGGACAGGACCAGTGATCTCTCTATCAACGACGCCTGCGTCGTTCCCCTCTCTGATACTCTGCTTCTCTTTGATTCTCCCGTGCCTTCCTTCTAATGGACTCCGCCGCCCCCTCCTCAGGACCTCTCAGGACAGCGGTTCAGTCTGCAATTCGATCAGCTTGTCTATCTGGAGCTTATGCCTATCTAATTAGCTAATTCTATATCTATTATACCCTTCTACGCCCATGTACCTCCCATTAATGTTGCAAAAATATTGGCCCACTACTTCTGATTGGACAGGGACAGGGGGTTGATCCTCACACCATATTGAATTAGTTCAATTTCCTTAAGCCCATTGTTTTAAAATACCGCCCATCACAGTTAATACATTTGCTTTATTTCCCACCCGTCTCACGACAAAGTTTATACATTGTTCATATAAATTGTTGCTTTTCAGTAGGGACATCATGGGTAAGCAGTGTTGGCCATCAGGTCACGGCCTTGGACGTCGTCCAGGTTGACTTCATCCTTTCCTCTCTGGGCAGCCATACAGGACGCATGCGCAGAATAATTGTCACACGAGTTTTAGTTCACCAACCCCAGGCCCAATTTGCAAACTAATAAAAGTCAAAGAAGAAAATATTAAAATCACAAATAAATTGTTTCACTGCATACCCACTCTTTCTACTCTATTCCCATTTACTTATAAATTCTATCCCGCATTAATAGCGTTAGAATACCACAGTTTAATTGCAACATGAGAGCAAGCTGTAGCACGTGAGAACATTAAGCAGCCATTTTAATACACACTGCGCAGAAGCAAGAATTTCCCACCAAGCAAAGAAAGACGTCACACCACGTGATATGGTTGACACATGCGCAATAAAGATTCCCGCGCTTTAGCGGCCATTTTAGAACAGACAAGCGTTATTTGTTAGTTAAAACACATAAGCAAGCTTCTTTCTACTTATGTTCGTGTATGCAATAGTTAGTATGAACAATACAAAGTTTAATAAATTAATACTGTGAGGAGATTGCCTCAGAGCAAGTCTCATTTGTGAGTCCTTGCTCCATCAAATGTATTAATAGGTCTGAGATTGGCCCCATTCTCACACAGCTTTAAGCATAAACTTTACATTTCACCGGCAAAAAAATGTGAGTTATAACCGTACCCTAATTTGCAGTGCTTAATTTGTGGCGGTGGTTTCCGTTGTTTGGCACTTAATTGTCAGCACCGGCTCTAGTGACAGACATCCCACCACATGGTGGCGTTGTCTTTTTTAATTTTGAAATGAGCACAGCAAATGTGCTTATTAAGTCAATGTGCACTGAAAACTAATACCAGTCTCTCATGACATTATTATAGCTTTGTGTGGCTGGAAATCGTCTGAATTGTCACACTTGTGGGATGTTGATGCTTAGGTGTTATGTTGGTAATGTAAATGGCAATGCTGACAGGGTATGTATGGGTGGTGCAGGCTGCAGTAGCCTTCCGAGAAGGGCCGAGGCACTTAGGTTTTTATAAATTAAGGACTGCTAATTTGTTTATGCTCAGCTTTCTAACCTCTGACTTTGGAACTTGGGAATGCCCGTTTTGCCTTTTGCTTTTTACCTTTTACATTTAATGTAATTTGTGTAGCTTAAAAAAATATGTAAGTTCGTCACATTGCTCGATTTTCTAGTTCAGAGTTGAGGCTTGCCCAGCTACGAGGCACAACTATTTTACAACCATTTCGTCACGTAAGTATTGAGCATGTAGACAAGAATTTGGACACACCTCACCTAACTGCTACAGAGCCTTACCCTTCCCAACCATGACTGTGATTGCTTTTCAAATAAAGCAATTTGTTTTGTAATGCAGCCCGTTTTCCTTAAAGGAAAACAGGCTGCATTACAAAAATAAAATGAAAAGTTTTCTTTTCACCCACATTCACAAAGGGGAAGTGGTTTGTGAATGGGTTACCGCCTCCTCTACGGAGTTGGTAAATTATGAATGTATTGCAAACGCATTCTGGTTGCAGAACATTCATACATAGCCGTGCTATTCGGTATTAGGAAGGGACGCCCTAAACATGCCCTTCCGAATACAGAATCGCAAAAGCAAAATGCGACTCTGTAACAAGTTACAGAGTCACATTCTGCCTTTTGTACATGGCAAAATGCATTTTGCGACCGGTAAAATGATTTTGACTTCTGGCCCTCAGTGTCACTCATTTGGCGGTTGAATGTCACTCATAAGTGCACCAAAAGCATGGAAATGTCGCATATAAGCATTCTGGAAACTTTGTAGCCATGAGTAAGAACTATCAGCACTGTACCTTCATGTAAGAATGTTGATGCTTTTACATGTGACTCCAGAGGGGCAACTAATAATGACTTGTGGACCTGCACTTTTTTGAAAAAATGGAAATACTTTTTCATTTGACTTGTGAGGGACACCTTATAACAACTAGAGGAACCAGAACTATGGCTTCATGTGACAATTGCAATGCTTTTGCATTAGATTCCAGAGGGACACCTAGTGAGGACTTGTGAAACTGCAGCTTCATTTAAGAATCTCAAGGCGTTTGCATCTGACTCGACAGGGACACCTAGTAACAATCTATAGAACTGCGGCTTCATGCAAGAATTTCAATTTCAATGCATTTGCATGTGACTTGAAAGTAAGCTCTAGAAAGTATGAGGCACTGCAGCTCTGGAAAAGAATGGGAAAGATTTTTTGAAAATGCAGCATCTGACTCAGAAAGACCTCTAGAAACAGCTATATAGATATATATATTTCCAACGATCTCCACACCTCCACGCGGCGAGGACGTCACGGCACCATATAGAGTAGACTCGACAGGTAGTTTACCTTTTAAAAGAGTGTTTATTTAACACACCATAGTGCAAAACATGGGCGGTCTACGCGTTTCGGCTCTCCGCCTTCAACTGGACCATAGAGTCCCATTGTCTAGATCGCCTATTTAAAATGAAAAAGTGCTTTTAGATCCCTTGTTACTTTCTATTACTGTGCAAATGCTAGACTACTGATCCTCATATTAGAGTGATGGCGATATTTACCTGCCATTTTTCACACATTACTATCTGTAAAGTACATTTTACTAATCATTTTATGGTAGAAAGTGCAAGTGCATGATTTCATTTTTGCGGGGAAATAAATTTGTAATTTATACAATTTATAAAAAGAGATGCTCAATTAAAAAGACATCAATATATGCAGCTCTAATTCCATGAATATTCGTGATTATAATATCCATAATCTGCATATTTGAGATTAATCAGTTTAAATGTGGAGGGTCAATTACAGTAAAGTACTAGATAAATTGATAAAACTGATGACTCGCATAGCATTTTTATCGAATTTTTCATAAAAATTATTCAACTATTCCTAAAAATGACATGGGAACAAGATACTAATGAACAAATTCATAGGGGGTGGGTCTAATCAAGCCATAACAATTTTTCATATGAAACATAAGTGTCTGGAGGCTTTTCGAATACCTGCACTTCCAAATCCAGACCACCCCCAAAGCCACACTCTGAGGAACCCTAGTCTACAGACCCCCGGCCCCCAAAACACCCTTTGCCACCACCATCACCGACTTCATCGCACCCCACGCCATCACATCAACAAACGACATACTCATTGGAGACCTGAACTTCCACCTCGACAGCCCCAGCGACCCAAACTCCACTATCCTTTGTGACAACCTCGCCAGCATCGGACTTAAACAACTCGTCAACACACCGACCCACAGAGCAGGACACACCCTCGACTCCATCTTCGCGGCAGGAAACAGCGTCCAATTCAGCCTCACAACGCAGCCACCATGGACCGACCACCACTGCGTACACTTCGCCATCAACAAACCCAAGGCACCCAAACCAGCCCCACGCCCACCACGAAGGAACTGGAGCAAGGTTACCGACGAGCGACTTAACTCCACCCTCACCTGACACAACCACACCTGGGCACCTGACGCAAACTACGCAAACGACGCAGCCAGAGAACTCCACACCTGGATCTCCAACTGTGCAGACGAGCTCGCCCCGCTACGCAATCCCGACAGACAACACCCCAGGAAAGCTGCCTGGTTCACCACCGCTCTCCAAGAAGCCAGACGCACCTGCAGACGCCTGGAGAAGAACTGGAGAAACACCAAGACAACCGAAAACCACAGCACCTACAAGGACACCATGACGGACTACCACAACCAGATCAGAGCCACCAAGAGGAACTTCATCCACAACAAAATCCTGGCCAACTCCAAGGAACTTTTCAGTGTCATTCAAGAATTCACCAACCCACCCAGCAAAGCCACTGACAACACCCCATCCCAAGACCTCTGCGAGAAGCTTGGAACCTATTTCCACCTCAAGATCAAAAACGTCTACGACAACTTCATCGACCATCCACCAGGTGCCACAGACGGCCCCCCGCCCCCCAGAAACACCAGCCAGTCCACCATCAACAACTGGACACCGATCACAGCCAAAGACACCGCTTCGGCCATGAAAAGCATCCACTCGGGGCCCCCACCGACCCCTGCCCCCCTCACATCTACCACAGAGCTGCAGCCACCATCGCACCGAACTACAACGCACCATCAACACCACCTTCAAAACAGGCACCTTCCCAGATGACTGGAAGCGCGCTGAAGTCAGACCCCTGCTCAAGAAGCCCACAGCTGACCCCACCGGCCTCAAGAACTATCGGTCCATCTCGCTCCTCCCCTCGCAGCCAAAGTTGCAGAGAAAACAGTCAACAGGAAACTGACACAATTCATTGAAGAGAACGCCGTCCTCGACCCGTCCCAATCCGGATTCCGAAGCAACCACAGCACAGAGACCGCCCTACTTGCCGCCACAGACGTCATCCGCACCCTCCTGGACCAAGGCCACTCCGCAGCCCTCATCCTACTTGACCTACCAGCAGCCTTCGACACCGTCTCCCACCGCACACTAGTCGCCAGACTACACAACGCAGGCATACAAGGAACAGCCCTGGACTGGATCTGATCATTCCTCACTGGAAGAAGCCAAAGGATCAGACTCCCACACTTCCTCTCTGACCCCACGAAAATCACCTGCGGAGTCCCACAGGGATCATCACTGAGCCCCACCCTCTTCAACATCTACATGGCCCCCTCGCAGCCATCGTCCGACAACATGGCCTCAACATCGTATCCTACGCCGACGACACCCAGCTCATCCTCTCCCTCACCAAAGACCCCACCACTACCAAACTCAACTTCCAGAAAGGAATGCAAGACGTCACAGTCTGGATGACTAACAGCTGCCTGAAGCTCAATGCCGAGAAGACAGAAGTCCTCGTCACCACCCCTTCTGCATGGGACAGCAACTGGTGGCCGAACACCCTAGGAAGCCCACCTACCCCCTCAGACCACACCAAGAACCTCGGCATCGTACTCGACTCATCACTCACCATGAACCGACAGGTCAACGCCGTCACCTCCAGCTGCTTCAAAACCCTCTGCATCCTCCGCAAGACCTTCAAGTGGATCCCCCCTGAGTCAAGGAAGACAGTCACCCATGCACTCATCACCAGCAGACTGGACTATGGAAACGCACTCTACGCCGGCATCAACAAGTCCCTTCTCCGCAAACTCCAGACAATACAGAACACCGCCGCCAGACTCGTCCTCGGCATCCCCCGACACAAACACATCAGCCAACACCTACGAAGTCTCCACTGGCTCCCCGTGGAGAAAAGAGTCACTTTCAAAAGCCTCACTCACGCCTACAAATGCCTACACAACGGACCCAAATACCTCAACGACAGGATCAACTTCCACGTACCCAAAAGAAACCTCCAATCTTCCAACCGCGCACTGGCCAAAACCCCGCGCATCCACAGAGCCAGAGCAGGCAGAAGATCCTTCTCTCACATTGCAGCCAAGACCTGGAACGAGCTACTGGCAGACATCAGACGCACCCCCTCCCTGAACACCTTCAGGAAGACCCTCAAGACCTGGCTCTTCGGCTAAACTGATCTGCGGACCCCCCTCAGCGCCTTGATACCCTCACGGGTGAGTAGCGCGCTTACAATTCCCTGATTGACTGATTGATTGATTTGATTAGCAGTAAGAAAAAAAAAATTTTGGGAGGTCTATATGTTACAAGAACTGCTTTGTGCTTTTTTGTTTTTCTCTTGTAAACTATTATATGAAAAATTATGAAATATATATTTCATAAAAGACAATCTCAATGATAATTTATACATCTTAATCAAACAATAAAAATGATACCCCTCAAAAAATTGAATGATAAAAGTTCATTAGATTTTGAATCAAGTCCCATTGACATTCTATACAACAAGTTGCTTGCATTTTTCATAAATTGAGTTTTTTCCAAATTCCCCTTCCTTTGTTAACTTATCAATGAGTTCATTCATGGTGAATCTCTTTTCAGTGTGTGTTCTTCTCGGTCCGTCCCTGTATAGAACATCTTGTGGTCATTTGTACAGAACCTGTTCATCTCAAATGTAGGTACAGCTGCTTGAGTATCAAAAAGTTCTTATATTGGATATTATTGCAGGTGTATATGCAGTTCTGCCCGAATGAATTTTCAGTTCCAATGGCTAAGATGTATCAAGATTACATTTTCCTTAAATACATGGGGGCATATTAGCAAGACCGGCGATAAAATTATCGCCGTTTTAGCGGCAGGAAACTGCGGCTAAAACGGCGATAATGGGCTTGCTAATATGCGTTATGGAATTCCAATAGAAGCCCAGGTTAGATGTCCTGCACATCTAACCTGGGCTTCTATTGAATTCTATAACGCATATTAGCAAGCCCATTATCGCCCGTTTTAGCCGCAGTTTCCTGCCGCTAAAACGGCGATAATTTTATCGCCGGTCTTGCTAATATGCCCCATAATTCTGTCATCTTCACATACTTTCTGCCTCACGATTTTTATGCCAAAATATTTCAATTGTTGGTTATCACTAACCCTGGGCATAGTAGCAAAATAATCAACACCTACAAATGCTTTGCTTTGATAAAACAATTTTACATGCTAAAAAAAGCATATAACCAATTCACAAAAATGAACTTTGAGAATGAAAATATTAGGCAATGAGAGAGGTGATGATTTTGGGGTCCCCCCTAACCTAGGGGGAGGACCAAGCAGATGCCTTGAACACAAAGAGCATATCATGCTGAACGATTCAGTGGTGGTCCCTTCCTCCTAGGACCACCCCAAGCACAGTTATGGGCAAAAATACAATCCCAACCAAAAGCCCTGCAAAGCATTATGGGACGAGATTAGCAGTGGGCAGTGAATATTATAGTGTCCAATATCAAAATAATTCTACAAAGAGCTGCAGTTCAACTAGTTGTTACTAGATGTCCCTAACGAGTCAAATGCAAAAGCATTTAAATTATTATTACATCAAGCTGCAGTTCCACTAGTCGTTATTAGATGTCCCTCACGAGTCAAATGCAAAAGCATTGAAACCCTTTCATGAAGCTTTTGCATTTTTACTCGTGAGGGACATCTAGTAACGACTAGTGGAACTGCAGCTCGATGTAATAATAATTTCAATGCTTTGCATTTGACTTGTGAGGGACATCTAGTAACGACTAGTTGAACTGCAGCTCTTTGTAGAATTATTTTGATATTGGATACTATAATATTCACTGCCCACTGCTAATCTCGTCCATAATGCTTTGCAGGGCCTTTGGTTGGGATTGTATTTTTGCCAATAACTGTAGCTTGGAAGTGGTCCTAAGTGGATGGGACTACCACCGAATCGTTCAGCAAGATGTGCTTTTGTTTTCAAGGCATCTGCTTGGTTCTCTCCCTAGGTTAGGGAGGATCCCAAAATCATCACCTCTCTCACTGCTTATTACTTTATTGTTTTTATTTTTGTGAAACGCTGTTTGCAATTATTGTACAGTGCAGACAAGCACACAGCTATGCAAGTAATTTGTGTGTAGCTACTACGCAGAAGTATATATTATCTACTGGTGGTTGCTTAGCTTCCATAGAAAAAGTGTTTTTTCTTTTGCCAATAACTTTGGTGTCATTTGATGAATCCTTGTGAAATTTTCAAAACTATTATGCCAGTCACTTCAGCTGCTGTCTTGAAAGTTTTTGGATGATCCGTTAAGTGGGGGGCTGAGAAAAAGGGGAGAGTCCCAAAACGCTTTTCTCCATATTAATTTCCATAGGAAATTTTAGACACAGCTACAGCCTGAACTGCTGAACGGAATGACCCCAAATTTGGCAAAAAGGTAGCTCTTGGTCCATAAAGCACTTTTTTTGTTAAATGGTGTAAATCCATTGAGTAGTTCCTGAAAAATGTTTCTCATATATAGAACTGTGGCCCTGGTGGATCCGCGAACCCTCCCGATCTCGTGCCTGAGATCTGATTGGCTGCCTACACTTCAAACCAGAAATGTTGGCAGCCATCTTGTGACTCGGTTGAACCAAGTCACAAGCAAAAACATAAAAATAAAAAAAAGGGGGCAGGGTAGAAACACCCCGACGCCCTAAGTCCGTTCGCGAAGGATCCACGCAAGCGTCCGAATTTTGTTTTTAAAAAAGAAGCACGGGAGCCCGCATTTAATTAAGCCCCGGGTGGGCCAGGTCCCGGGGGCAATTACAAATAATGATGCGGGAACCCGAGGGCCCCCGCAGCCCTAGGGACAACCACCTCCCCGGAACAATTGATTGAAATGCAGGGGCATGTGCCCCCTGCCACCCCAGGAATCGCCACCTCCCCGGGGCTAAATATCAAAAGAATGCAGGGGGGCATGCACCCCCCTAGCAGCCCTGGGGACCACCACCTCCCCAGGCTATTTTAAATTAAAATGTGTGGGAAGCTCCAGCGGGCCCCCGCGACTCCGGGGACCACCACCTCCCCGGGGCTAATTGATTGAAATGCAGGGGCCACATGCCCCCCGCCGCCCTGGGAACCACCACCTCCCCGGGGCAAAATACCAAAAGAATGCAGGGTGGGCAGGCCTGGGGACCCCCCAGCAGCCCTGCAGCCCTGGGGACCACCAACTCCCTGGGCTATATTAAATTAAAATGCATGGGGGCTTCCAGCCCCCCACTCAGCCCCAGGGAATGCCCCCTCCACGGGGCTAATATTCTGGAATGCGGGGCATACAGCCCCCCTGCAGCCCCGGGGGCTGCCAACTCCCCGGGGCTAT
This sequence comes from Calotriton arnoldi, assembly GCA_963921515.1. NCBI lineage: Eukaryota > Metazoa > Chordata > Amphibia > Caudata > Salamandridae > Calotriton > Calotriton arnoldi. The sequence continues at coordinate 1,262,591 of CAWUFW010001484.1, read as the reverse complement.
AATTAAAATAATGGGTGGGGGGGCTCCAGCCTCCCCACACAGCCCCAGGGACTGCCACCTCCCCGGGACACAAATGAAGTAATGACTGGGGTCAGTTGTGGACCTCTGGCCCTGGAGACCACCACCTCCCCGGGGCTATACCGAAGATGGGCAGGGGGGCTGCACAACCCCCTCTCCAGGAACTCTCCATGGCCCTGGGGACAGCTGCCCCCCCAGGGATGGCTCAAGCAATGTCCTGGGGTGCCGACCCCTGGGACATTGCAGTTTGCTATGGCTTGCCGGGAGCACCTCTCCTGCCAAGCCATAGCAAACTCTGGTCTGCTTCATGAGGCGCAGGAGGCTGGGAGCCGGCAGGGACCGCGGGGGCCTTAAGGTTCCCCCTGCGGTCCCCAACAAGAGGCCATACCCTAGTGGATGGGGTCCCTGGGACAATATCGGCACGGAGAGGGGGGCCGCACTGGCCCCCTTCCTTTTAAAAAAAAAATACATAATTACAAAGGCCTGGCCCCAGGGGATGGGGTCCCCGGGGCTAAAATCGGCCCGGGGAGGGGGGAGCGCAGGCCCCCTCCCGTTTTTTACAGAATTATTTTTTTAAAAGGATCAGGCACCGGGGGTTGGAGTACCTGGGACCCAAAAAAGGTTCAGGGAAGGGGGGCCACGCAGCCCCCCGTACTAAAAAATAAAAAAAGCCACAACTCGCGGGAGGCCCCGCCTCCTTTTTTCTCCACTACGCTGCAAATGCACCTCCTGGCGTGCTCCTGGTTGGGGGATGAAGTCCCCTTGGCTGCTGAGGGTCCTTTGGGTCCAAGAAGACCTCCTGTTACCTTCAGAAAGCCCCACACAGTGGGATTGCTGAAAGGTGGTCAGAGGCCATGCCACTTTCTCCACCACTCTACAAACGTACCTCTCGGTGCACTGCTAGTGGGGGGATGATGTCCCCTTGCCTCCTGAGGCCTCAGGACTAAAGTGGACTTCTTCCCCCAAGCAGCAGTGCGCCTGGAGGCACGTTTGCAGAGTGGTGGGAAAAGGGGGTGTGGCCTCTGACCACCTCTCAGCAATCCAGCTGTGTGGGCCTTACTGGAGATAGCAGGAGGGCTAGTTGGCCCCAAGGACCCTCAAGAGCCAAGGGACTTCATCCCCCAAATAGTAGTGCGCCAGGAGGCGCGCTTGCTGAGTGGAGGAGAAAGAGGGCGTGGCCACCGAAAACATCTCAGCAAACCCACTGTGTGGGACTTGCTGAAGGTAACAGGCAGGGTAGTTGTGAGAAAGTGCCCTCTTTCTTGCATGGTATGCCCCCACTTTTTGCTGAATTGCTGATGTGCTTTGACTGAATGTGCCCTGGGCTCCTGCCAATCAGGTACCCAGGGCCTGTGTTCCTTCCCTAAAACTGCATTGAAGCCTAAACCCAATTGGCATCTCTGGCCACAGGTAGGCCCCTGGTAAATGGTGCCACAGGTACCCAGGGCACTGTGACCAGAGAAGGTCCCCAAGGGCTGCTGCACTTATTGTGCCACCCTTGGAGGCCCTGTGCCCTGACACACACACACTGCCTTTGCAGGCTGCGTGTATTGGTGCAGAACAAAGTGAAGAGTCAACATGGCACACACCCCTGTAAGCCATGCCCACAAACCACTGCCCTGGCATCCATCAGTCACCCCTCTAGCTGGGTGCCCTATGCCAGTGGTGAGGGTACAGGTGCATGAGCCCTGTACCCCTATAGTACCCAGGTCCATTCCTGGGCACTGTAAGTGCAGTGCTGCCATTAAGAGTATATGGTGCTGGGAGCTTGTCATCATGAACTCCACAGCACCATAATGGCTGCACTGAAGACTGAGAAGTTTAGTATCAAACTTCTCAGCACATTAAACCCACACTGATGCCAGTGTGGGATTTAATGTAAAATGCACGACAGAGGGCTTCTTAGAGATGCCCCTGAAACTCGACCAACTCCCAGTGACCTGACTGAGTGGCTGCCGAGGCTGCCCCCACCAGACATGTTTCTGAACCCCTGGGTTGAGAGCTTGCCGCTCTCGGGGGCCTCAACAATGCACATCCTGGGACGAGGTGCCAAGCCTCCTCCCCCAGGATGGGCAGGGTTCACAAAGGAGAAGCTTCAAAGGCAAACCGCCTTTGTGAGCCTCTCCAGACCACTTGCTGTACTCAGCAACTGGTCCCCACTGGTTCTACCCCCCACTTTGGGTGGGAGACCCGGCAGGAAAAATAAAGTGAGGAAGGGAGGTGTGCCCACCTCTGCCAACTCCACCCCTAAGGTGGGGGAGGCGAGGTGAAGCACAACCTCGAGTCCCCGCCATCTTGAGGATGGGGGGACCCAGCCAACCAGGGACAGGCTCCTGCCCCCCTCCCACTGGAGAGTGGCAGAATAGGGGGTGTACCCAACCCAGGGAAGGGACCCATTGGTCCCTGCCCTGTACCTACCTGTAACGCCCCTAAATTTTGTATTTAGGGGCACCCTGAACCTTCCTTCCTCAGATCCAGCAACAACAAGAAAAGGAAGAAGAAGAAGAAGGACGAGAAGCTGCGCAGAGCTAACAAGAGGACGACGCCCACTGACTTGGCCCCAGCCCTACAGGCCTGTCTCCCCTCGAACCTGCTCCTGCAAAACCCCGGTGTGTCCAGCGGCCAGAAACCTCAAAAACCCCGGAGGACCTGCCTGCCTTCACTTTCCAAGCTGTTTCTCCCGTGAACACCGGACGTGTTTGAACTGCAGCTTCTGGTGCCAGCCAGGAACCACGAATCCCGCACACTCTGCACCTGCCGAATCCGGCCCGTGTTTGAGTGGGCAAATACCCAGAGGAGGTCCCCCCGGCGATCCTGACCCAAGATCCGGCGACCCCTGACCTGCCTCAAGCCTCCTGATGATGCCTGCAGCCTCAATCCAGGGGACCCCCCTACCGCGAGCAGAGCGGGTAAGAAAATCTGACGTCCCAAGGCACCCCTGCACCCGACGCCCCACGGCCTTGTGTGCCCAAACCAATGGTGCCTAACCAACCCTCTACATCCCAACTTACCCCTCGAAGTGGTGGTAGCTCCTGGAAGATCCTCGTACCGAGCCTGCAGTGTTTCTTTGTCCCGGAGAATCTCCATTGAAATCAACAGGGCACCCGACCTCAAAATAGCACCCTGTACCCGGCCGCCCTAGTGCCGCTGAGGGTGCCACTTAGGTGCTAACTTGGTCCCCAACGTGCCCTGAGCTTAACCCTAGGAGCTTTGCTCCCACAACCCCGTGGCCTGCTTGCCAGCAGCCACCAACCGGAGTCCCCCTATCCTCCATAGGATAACATTGGGCCTCAACACTCTGCACCCGGCTGCCCTAGTGCCGCTGAGGGTGCAACAACAGTGCATCACTGACCCTGGGAGACCCCTGAGTCTTACCCCAGAACCCTAACTCAAAAGACCGATTACTTACCTCAAAACCGATAACTCATTTTTCCTCATAGGATAACATTGACACTTTTTCTCCCAAAAAGTTTCTAAGTGTCGACCTTTGAAAACTACAAATATTCCTTAAAAATCAGCCGAATAACAAAAACGCATTTTCTCAACTGTTTTCAGGAAATGCCCCAGTGCTGAATCCAGGATCCAGCACTGAGTAAGAAAAAGTATTGATAACCTAACTTACCTGCTAAGTGAATTTCCTCCCATAGGATATCATTGGTGATTCTATGTAAAAAAGTTTCTAAGTGTCAACTTTTGAAATGCAATAATATTCTTTAAAAATCGTACCTTTAACCTAAACGCATTTACTCACCTGTTTTCAGGAAATGTCCCAGGGCTGAATCTAGGATCCAGTCCTGTGTTAGCAAAAGTAATCTGAAAAGTAATTAACTGCATTTTACTTAAAAAGCCCATTCAATTGAATGTACTATACCTGCAATGTGTTGCAAACTGCTTACTTAAAACTGTAACCAAAACCAGTACAAGTTACACTGCAATTTTGAACTGTGTTCATACAAGTAATTTACTACTGAAAAGTATTTTTATGCTTACCTGTGCCAGGCTTGCTTGGTTCTAAAAATAAAACAACAGTATATTTTTTTATACAAAACAATTGGCCTAGAGTTCAGTTCTTGAGTGTGTGGATTCATTTGCTGACTGAGTGTGTACATCAAATGCTTTACACTGTCCTCCGATACTGCCTTACTGCTCCGACCAAGCTACCACTTTAGAGAGTAAGGTTCTATCTAACTTTAACCTCTGCCATACCTCTGGAGACCCTTGGACCCTATACACACTGTACCTCACTTTGGTGCAGTATATATAGAGCCAGTTTCTTACAGTAGTTGGCACCTAAGGACCCTCAATAGCCAAGGGGACTTAATCTCCCTACTAGTAGTACGTCAGGAGGTGCGTTTGCAGAGTGGTGGAAAAAGGGGGCATGGCCTGCTATCAGATCTCAGCAATCCTGCTATATGGGAACTACTGGAGGTAATAGGAGGGGTAGCTGGCCCCCAAGGATGTCCTTGGGGGCCAACTACCCCTCCTGTTACCACCAGTAAGTCCCACAAAGCAGGATTGCTGAGAAGTTGTCAAAGGCCACGCCCCTCTTCTCCACCACTCTGCAAACATGCTTTCTGGCACACTACTAGTTGGGGGATAAAGTCCCCTTGGCTCCAGAGTTACCTTGGGGGCCAAGAAGCCCTGGGCCAAGAAGCCCTCCTGGTACCTCCTGTAAGTCCTACACAGCGGAATTCCTGAGAGCTGGTCAGAGGCCCAGCCCCTTTCTCCGTCACTCTGCAATCATGACTGCTAGTTAAAAAACGTTAGAAATTCACTAAAAAACAAAGGTTACAGGGGCGTTATAGTTAGGAATTAGCGTTTAAAAACCTTAGAAATTCACTGAAAAAAACAAAGATTACAAGGACGTTATAGTTAGCAAATAGAATTTAAAAAAACCTTAGAAATTCACAAAAAAAACAAAGGTTACAGGGACGTTATAGTTAGGGTCAGATTTTACTCATACAAAACTAGAGAAATGTAGCCGTTATAGTTACCTGAGTTAACTATAACTTACGCCTCTGTTGCTTCTTTCTGCATTTCTCTTGCTTCTTTCTGCACCTCTGTTGCCTCTTTCTGTACCCCTCTTGCCTCTTTGTGCACCTCTCCTAACCCTTTCTGCACCCCTCTTGCCTCTTTTTGCACCTCTGTTGGTTCTTTCTGCACCTCTTTTGCCTCCTTCTGCACTTTACTTGCCTCTTTCTGTACCCCTCTTGCCTCTTTCTGCACCTCTGTTGGCTCTTTCTGCACTGCTCTTGTTTCTTTCTGCAACTCTGTTCCAAATTTCTGCATCCCTTTTGCCTTTTTCTGCACCCCTCTTGCCTCTTTCTGTACCTTTCTTCCCTCTTTCTACACCTCTCTTCCCTCTTTCTGCACCTCTTGCCTGCTTCTGCAACTCTCTTGCCTCTTTCTACAGTTCTCTTGTCTCTTTTGTTACCTCTGTTGCTTCTTTCTGCACTTCTCTTGCCTCTTTCTTCACCCCTCTTGCCTCTTTCTTCACCTCTCCTGGTTGTTTCTGTACTGCTCTTATTTCTTTCTGCACCTGTCTTGCACATTTCTGCACCCCTCTTGCCTCTTTCTGCACCCCTCTTTCTGCACCTCTCCTACCTCTGTCTGTACCCCTCTTGCATCTTTCTGCACCTCTGTTCCTTCTTTTTGCAATTCTCTTGCTTCTTTCTGCACCCCTCTTGCCTCTTTCTGCACCTCTGTTGCTTCTTTCTGCACTTCTCTTGCTTCTTTCTGCACCTCTCTTGCAAATTTCTGCACCCCTTGTGCCTCTGTGTGCACCTCTCTTGCCTCTTTCTGCTCCTCTCTTGCCTCTTTCTGCTCCTTTCTTTCCTCTTTCTGCACCACTCTTGCCTCTTTCTGCACTTCTTTTGCTTTTTTCTATACTTCTGTTGCCTCTTTCTGCACTCCTCTTCCTCTTTCTGCACCTCTGTTGGTTCGTTCTGCACTGCTCTTGCTTCTATCTGCTACTCTCTTGTACATTTCTGTACCCCTCTTGCCTCTTTCTGCACCTCTGTTGGTTCTTTCTGTACCTCTCTTGCCTCTGTGTGCACCCCTGTTCCGTCTTTTTGCACCCCTTTTGCCTGGTTCTGCAACTCTCTTGCCTTTCTGCACTTTTCTTGCCTCTTTCTGCACCTCTGTTGCTTTCTTTTGCACTTCGCTTGCCTCTTTATGCACCTCTCTTGTCTCTTTCTACACCTCTGTTGCTTCTTTTTGCAGATCTCTTGCTTCTTTCTGCACTTCCCTTGCTTTCCTTCTGCACCCCTCGTGCCTCTTTCTGCACCCTTCTTCTCTTTTTGTGCACCTCTCTTACCTCTTTGTGCACCTCTCTTGCCTCTTTCTACACCCCTCTAGCCTTTTTCCACATCTCTTTTGCTTGTTTCTGCTCTTCTTTTGTATCTTTCTGTACCCTTATTGCCTCCTTCTGCACCTCTGTTGTTACTTACTGCATGTTTCTTGCACCTCTTGCAAATTTCTGCATCCCTCTTGCAAATTTCTGCACCTCTTCTGCCTCTTTCTGAACTTCTCTTGCCTCTTTCTGCATCTCTGTTGCTTCTTTCTGCACCACTCTTCCCCCTTTCTGCACCTCTGTTGCTTCTTTCTGTATTTCTCTTCCCGCACCTCTCTTGCTTCTTTCTGTACCTCTCTTGCCTCTTTCTGCACACACAAGGCTACTTTTAAACTGACCAGTGCACACATGCAAGTGCAGAAAAGGGCTGCTGGCCTTTAAACTGTCATGCCTTATTATATGCTAGGGACTTAGAAGTGAAAACGATAAATTAACAAGCAATGAGAGAGGTGATGATTTTAGGATCCTCCCTAACCTGGGGGAGAACCAAGCAGATGCCTTGAAAACAAAAAGCACATCTTGTTGAACAATTCGGTGGTGGTCCCATCCTCTTAGGACCACCCCAAGCACAGTTATTGGCAAAAAATACAATCCCAACCAAAGGCCCTGCAAAGCATTATGGGACAAGATTAGCAGTGGGCAGTGAAAATTATAGTATCCAATATCAAAATAATTCTACAAAGAGCTGCAGTTCAACTAGTCTTTACTAGATGTCCCTCACGAGTCAAATGCAAAAGCATTGAAATTATTATTACATCAAGCTGCAGTTCCACTAGTCGTTACTAGATGTCCCTCACGAGTCAAATGCAAAAGCTTCATGAAAGTGTTTCAATGCTTTTGCATTTGCCTCGTGAGGGACATCTAGTAACGACTAGTGGAACTGCAGCTTGATGTATTAATAATTTCAATGCTTTTGCATTTGACTCGTGAGGGACATCTAGTAACGACTAGTTGAACTGCAGCTCTTTGTAGAATTATTTTGATATTGGACACTATAATATTCACTGCTAATCTCGTCCCATAATGCTTTGCAGGGCCTTTGGTTGGGATTGTATTTTTGCCCATAACTGTGCTTGTGGTGGTCCTAGGAGGAAGGGACCACCACTGAATCGTTCAGCATGATATGCTCTTTGTGTTCAAGGCATCTGCTTGGTCCTCCCCTAGGTTAGGGGGGACCCCAAAATCATCACCTCTCTCATTGCCTATTTTCAGTCTCAAAGTTCATTTTTGTGAACTGGTTATATGCTTTTTAGCATATAAAATTGCTTTATCAAAGCATTTGTAGGTGTTGATGATTTTGCTGTTACCCTAGTTAATTTGCGAGTAGGTTATTTCACTGTATTCTAAGTTTCTTTTAGATAAGCACTGGCTCCAGGCCTGGTTAGGCAGAGCCCAGGGTCAGTCAGAGTCAGTTACCACCAGTACCAGTCAGCAAAAAGTTGGGGGTGCCCAGGGCACAGGCTGACTTTGCAACAAGGCCTCTTTCTGCATCTCTGTTGATTTTTTCTGCACCTTTCTTTCTCTTTCTGGACTTCTGTTGTCTCTTTCTGCATTTCTTTTGCTTCTATCTGCGCCTTTCTTCCTCTTTCTGCACATGTCCTACCTCTGTAGGCGTAGTTAGAAATTAGCATTTAAAAAACCTTAAAAATTCACTGATAAAACCACAGGTTTCAGGGACGTTATAGTTAGAAATTTTCATTTAAAAACCTTAGATATTCACTGAAAAAACCATAGATTTCAGGGACGTTATTGTTAGAAATTAGCATTTAAAAAACCTTAGAAATTCACTGAAAAAAACACAGGTTTCAGGGACGTTATAGTTAGAAATTAGCATTTAAAAACCTTTCAAATTCACTGAATAAACCATAGGTTTCAGGGACGTTATAGTTAGAAATTAGCATTTAAAAACCTTAGAAATTCACTGAAAAAACCACAGGTTTCAGGGACGTTATAGTTAGTTGGACATTTCACTCGTACAAACCCAGAGAAATTCGGCCGTTATAGTTTGTTGAGCTGACTATAACTTGCGCCCCCGCAATGCACTGCTGATGATGTCATATATTACATCATTCATTACATGGTCTGTGACATCACTGATGACATCACTGATGACATCTAGTGGAGAGGTGTGGTGCAGCGGCCAGGGCAGCTGACTTCGGAGCACAGGGTTCACGGTTCGATCTCCGGCGGCAGCTCAGCTCAGCACCATGTGACTCTGGGCAATAGCTCACTTAATTTCCACGACGGCCCCCAGCGCCTTGAGACCCGTAAGGGTGAGTAGCTGCGCTATATAAAAACGGACTTACATCTCAAATTACATCACTGATGACATCATCCACGTGATAATCTGATGCACCACCTCATACCCTAATATAACCTTTGAGACACCCACTCTAAAATACAGACTACCATTTTCGAAACCATAGACACACCAATACAGTTACTACATACCCACTCACTGATTCCTAGGTCTACACACACATCCACTCATTCACCCATACAGTCACTCATACATGCAGTCACTCATCAATACAGCACTATCATATGCACTCATACACCTATACAGACACTCACACACCACCACTCATCCATAGAGTTACTCACACACCTAGTCAGTCATGCAAAGAATCAATCACACTCTCATTTACTCACCTATACAGATATACACACACCACCTCACTTATTCATACAAATACTAACACTTACTTACTCTCTTATACAATCACTGATACAAGCATCCACTCATCCATACAGCTACTCTCACAATCACTCACTCTCACATATAGTCAATTATATACTCCAACACTCACATATACTGTCTTTTACATATGTAGTTACTCACACATGTACCACTGAGACATCCATTCACTCACCAACACACCCATACACACACTCACCCACCCATACAGCCCTTCACAGATGCACTCTTGAACCCATACACCCAGTGAATCACCCACTCACACATCTATGCATAGAGTCACCTCCCCACCCACACAGACACTCAGGCACCCATACAGATACTCAGACAACCAATCAATAACCCATATAGACACTCATGTAGCTACTCACCAACCCATGCAGCCACTTATACACCAACTGACAGACTGATACAGACATTCACACAGATTAGTCACTAACCCATGCATTCAGTAAGACACGTTTAATCACTCACTTATACAGTCAGTCACGCAACTACTAAATCATCCATTCAGACACTTATACACCCACTCATTCTTCCATACACCTTGGCATATATATATATAAAACATATTTAAACTTTACAGAAACACAGTCACTGGATGATTTCATCAGTGATGTCATTTCAGATGTCATCAGTGATGTCACTGACCATGTCATGAATGATGTAATATGTGACGTCATCAGCAGTGCATTGCGGGGGCGTGAGTTATAGTTAGCTCAACTAACTATAACGGCCGAATTTCTCTGGTTTTGTACGAGTGAAATGTCCAACTAACTAAAACGTCCCTGAAACCTGTGTTTTTTTCAGTGAATATATATATATATATATATATATATATATATATCCTTATGTGTGTGGATGAGGGTGCAGTCTTGTGAAAGACTTCATGCTGCTTCTTCTGACTCAAGAAGGACATCTAATCATTACTTGAGGTACTGTAGCTATATGACAGACCAGACAGATTGGCTTTGCCAATGCTTTTTTAAATTGCTACATAACTTTACACCCTTTCCCAATGTAGCAGAAGTTACGTACTCTGCTCCTTACCTTTCCATTTGTGTGTCGCTTCGGCCTTACTCCGGGGTCGTTGACGCAACGTAAGGACCTGGGGCCAGATGTAAGAAGCATTTTACCAGTCGCAAACGGCCCGGGCCGTTTGCCACCGGTAACATGCATTTTGCCATGTACAAAAGGCAAAATGTGACTCAGTAACTTTTTTACTGAATCTCATTTTGCTTTTGTGATTCAGTAGTAGGAAGAGGCATGTTTAGGGTGTCCCTTCCTAATACCGAATAGCACTGTCATGTCCTAACATTTTGCGACCGGAATGCGGTTGCAAAACAGCCATAATTTACCAACTCCGTAGAGGAGACGGTAACACACTCACAAACAGGAAGGGGTCCGCACGGGACCCCTTCCCCTTTGTGAGTGTGGGTGAAAATATTTTTTAAGAGCAGGCAGTTGTCCAAGGACCACTGCTTACTCTTAAAAAATGAAAAGAAAACGTTTCATTTTGATTTTGGGAATGCAGACAGTTTTCCTTCAAGGAAAACGGGCTGCATTACAAAACAAGCATTTGCAATGCAATAGGTCTTGCATTTGCGAAAGTTTAAGCTATTTGCATTGTAAATGACAATGCCTTTTATTTATCTGTTTTAAAAACCAACACATAAATAAAAGGCATTGTCATTTACAATGCCAATAGCTCAAACTCTCACAAATGAGAGATCTATTGCATTGCAAATGCTTTTTTTGTTATACATGGAAGGCCGGGATGAAACCGGGTAGTTTGTAAGAGATGCGCATCTGCTCCTGCTCCTTGTGTGCTACTCCATCTGAGTATTGCTCGGGTTTATGAATGTCTTTACAATATACAAAAGCCAAAACAATTGCCAATGCTTGCATCTTTTTGCTCTAGAAATAATGTCCTTGGCCCCAGTAACAAGCTGCACAGTATTGGGGAAGATTTTGCCAAGTTACTGCTAGCTTGAGGTAAATCCGCCCAGTACTATGCAATTTTAATGTAAACCCTACAAAATGGGGAAATACCGTGTGGGAATGTGTTTTTTCTTGGCTGTATAACCAACCGGAAATACCAACTCCAATTTGTTTACACATCCACTTACTGCCTGCTATGAGCCGGTGGTAAATGTATGGTGCGGGCTCTGTATAGGGTGTGGCATGAAAGAGAGAGTTGGGGGCAGTAGGGGAGGGGAGGAGTCAAATATGTTTCTAGCAGAGGGACATATTGCATGTAATAAATGGGATTGAGACTGGGCTGCTGCCAAAGTCCAATGTGATTTTCCACCCGGGTTTACTGGCCTCTGAGCCCCGGTGACATTGCACGTGCTGCACCACAGGAAGCTGCGTGCCTGCGCCTGACTGGTAAGAGGGTCTTTAGATATAGAAGAAAAAAGTTCAGGACAAAAGCGTAGTCGAGACTAAAGGCACCCACCTTTTACACTCTGATATAAATCTATAAATAACGGGAAAAGAAGTGGCAAGCTTCTTTTTATATGTCAATCCTGGACTATGGCATGGTGAGAGATGAAACGAGCCAAGAAGCCGACGGTTTTATTATATCGTGTGTAAAGGTCTGCGTCAGCGCGCAGCTGTTTCCAAGGCTAGTGCCTCCATGGCAAAATCTGAATGGTGCACTGTTCTCTTTCTTATCAAATTCCTCCCACACCTTTACAAGCCTTTGTGCTGCTGTGTCACCCACCTTGACTGGTGGGAGAGGGCTGTCGTGTTTTTTTTTAACATCTGCAGTCCATTAGCCGGTATTAAAATAATGGCTCTCAGATTGACAGCCCACTTTGGGAGCGGAGAGGGGCGATGGGGCAGTTTTCCAAGGTGGGGACGCCATGAAAATGAAAGCGCGCATGGTGCACTGAATGTTGCAGGAAAGAATGTCGTGCCTGCAGTAGGAGAAACTCATTAAAGAAAATAGTGCTTACAGACTAAATAAGACATACCGTGTAACAACCGAAGTAAAGGGGCCAGTCCTCATGGGAGGTTACAAATGAAGACGAGGTGGTACTATGGAGGGACTAACAAGCCTATTAATTAATCAGAAGCCAGCATTTACAAAGGACAATGACACAAGCCAATGAAAAAATTGGGCGGAGCTTCAATTCCATACTCGAATACCGCATGCCTTGCAGAGCAGCGCATGCGTAGCAAAGGCTCGACCGAAAAAAATATTGCTTTATTTAAAAAGCAATCACAGACATGGTGGTCTGCTGACTCCAGCAGGCCACCATCCCTGTTATTGTAGCCATTCCCAGTGGCTGCAAATTGCGACTTAACTCATGAATATTGACGCTGAAAGTCCATTTGCAACCTATTGGGAATTGCAAACAGTGTCTGAGACACCGCTGTACATTTTCCCCAAGTTTTTTCTAATCTGCTTTATAACTCTTTTTTTCTTACATTGGGGAACCTATCTTTTTTAGGGGGTTAAACAGAATTCACAAGCTCTTGCCATAATTCGACATCTGCCGAGATATTATAACGTCTATGTTTTCCTCACATTAACATACAATTCAAGCTTTATTACTACCGTTTACTGATTGAATTTTTTAATTCTTTAATGAATCATTCATAACTAATAAACTTCTCACTTAAAATTTATTTTTTCACCAATTTTATTTAGATCCCTAAAGATCTCCCAAAAATTGCAACACTAGATCATCAGAGCCCCACGAAGTGCACTGAATGAGCAAGTATGCAAAGTATACGACGCTGCAACAAAATGCACACAAGAAACAGTGTGGTATATGCAATACACATTATAGAGTTAGTGTGTGCAAAAACAAGGGTAGCAATCTAACTGAACTTCATCGAGAACAGCTGCACACATGAAAATCACGCCACTTGTTTATTTCCATTCTAATGACTGATAAGTTTAACGGTGTAGTCGACATGCAGGCAAAGGATTCTGGGTATACGAATATCCGGTAGAAAGAGTACACAGCAGCCGGCAGCAGTGCGGAAGTAGCTCGTGCCAAACATCAGCATACCCACAATCCATTGCATAATGACGTCATACCAATACTGCTGTGCAGATACTTGCAGCATATCAGAGTTCGTACGAGCGTGCCGGGCTGTGCAGCTGTTCTCCTGGAAATTAAGACGGGTATCGGGAAACAAGCGCAAAATACCCCGCTACACCCGGGGGCGATTCTCGAGATCAGTTCCTGCCACAAAGTCTCGTAAAAAACATATAGTTAGACTTTGTGGGAGAGCTACCAAAACCTTTTTTTCTGGTAAAAAGTCTTTGGATTGAAAAAGAGGAAAAAAATCCACCAAATACCTTACTCGGCTATCAATATTATAGTATGTGAGTCTGGCCTGGATGCAGTTATTTGGTTAATGTGTGCGCTTAAAGTTGCAGTAGCGTCACATTATAATAATGGGATCTGTATCATTGTTTCGTGGACCAGCATTCGAAGTGCAATAAACAAGCATTGGCATAGCCAATAGGTCTCGCCTCTTGGGACCTTATAAGCGTGTAGCCAGAGCTGTTGGCTTTGCAATGTCTTTAAATGATGTTGTAGAGCATTGTGGCTGCTGTGCAGCATGTTGAAAAGTTATAATAAAAACGTGTTATAAGCATTTTTGTTACATTATATATTACCAAGAAGACATTTCCAACAGTAAACCGGTCTCAATTGGAGTTCCACAAGGATCCGCACTCTCACCAACTCTTTTCAACCTGTATCTGGAGCCTCTCACCGAAATTCTGAAACGGACTAACATACAATATCATATGTACGTGGAAGATACTCAACTGTATATGAAAATTTCTTCACCGACAACATCACTACTCTCAACTATGCTCTTTTAAAAACCTAACAATGGTTATTTCACAACCACCTTTTGCTAGTTACACTTAAAACAGAATTCCTCTTGCTTGCCCCCCACAATCATACTGCGCCCCTCAGGACTGGCTCAAACAACTAACAGCCCTCAACTGCACCCCACATGTTGTTAGCTCCACTAGATCACTTGGCCTAATCCTGGACAAATGCCTGGATATGCAGGATCACATCAGTGCTACAACAAGAGGAGCCAATCACCAACTCTGCACATTAACAAAATCAAACAGTTCCTACCGCCCACTGACCTGCAAGAAGCTGTCCAATCCCTTGTTATCTCCCGTTTAGACTACAGAATTGCAACCCTGGCTGGACAGCCCAAAGCTAAATTGGCCCCTTTAAGGGCAACTCTGAACTCTGCTGCCCGACTCATCACAGGCACAAGAAAGCGTGACCACATCACACCTGATCTAATCCAACTAAAATGGCTTTCCCTCAATGCAGGGCTCAGTTATAAGATAGCCTGCTTGACGCACAAAGCACTGCATCAGAACATTCCCACATACCTGGCAAATAAACTTGAACTATCGGGTGAGAATCGCGCCCTAAGGAGTTAAAACACTCTACTGCTGAAACCACCAAAGTTCAAAAAGAGGAGAACCGGTGCGTGGCCAGCTGCACTGGGAAATGGCCGCACGGTAGCTCCGCTCCGGCATGCCACTCCCGATTAATCCGCATTAATTAGACCTGCCCCGGCCAGAATCACCGGTCGCGGAGCGTGCATGACCCCGAGGCTCCTCTCCGCCACCCCACCGAACTCTGGGCGCCTCGGCGGCGTCTGAACAGCCGCGGGAGTGAGAAGCGCTGATGCGGGGCTAATCAGGGTGGAGCGTGCCGAGCTCTGAGTCGGCTGTATGCCGCTACGTGACGCCGCGGCTGGATCTGCGACCCGAGGCTCGGCCGGAGGCCATGGGGCTGGGACGGCGACCAACACTCCCTGTGTGCCCCCCTGGTGAGTGCGCGACCCCCCACCCCCGCGATCTCCGGCCTCACTGCTGCTGCACATCACGAGCCCCCGGAGGCTCCACCGGCCGACTCCTCCTGCATCGCGGCCTCGCACCTCCTGTGCGGGTCGCATGAGCTTCTGTGCACCTTCCTGTCTGCCTTGGGCAAAACACACGGGGGCGGCGGACCCGGCACCTCGGGCCCCTCCTGGGCCCTGCAATTGAAGCGCTGTGCGTTGTGGATGCTGGGTGGATTTAAATATGCATCCATTTACAGAGTCAGCACAGAATATTCCCTTGGGCCCCATCTGCTAACTTCTACTGCTATTGTAAGGGACTGCAGTTTTTCGGCCTGATAATCACTGCGTGGTGGGGGTAATCGTGGCACACGGTCCCCCAGTGTTGAAGCCTCCTGCAGAGTCCGCGACACGAAGCAGTGTGGAAAGCGGGCTTGGTGATCGCAGTAGATCCTAACTGACCTTGGAATGCTGACTGCCTGAACTACAGACGCACCGCCTTCCAGTACCTATTTGGGAATTAAGCTGCCTCGACCACCTACTGGGCCCCTTAATTGTTGACAATACAGCGCAGCCTTGGAGTTGAGGGCCTTGTGCAGCCCCTAAGAGACACTTGCATTCTCTGCCCGCCCGCTCCGTGCCGGCGTGATATTCTTTGCACTGTAGCGCACCTGGGACTGGGGTGGTACGATGAAAACCGACAGTCCGTTGTGAGCCGGTCTCATAAGCAGGCGGCGGTGAGTAACTAGACTAGTCCCGGACCCCGTCTTTGACTTCCTACACCATACTATAGCATCATGGCCATCGGCCGCAGCGGGCGTGGGACGCTTCAAGCGAAGCTTGAGAAGTATGCGTGGCAGAAGAGCCAAGACGAGAAGCAACCCGAACCCGAATCCAGCGGGAAGAAACCAGAACCCTTGCTACAGGACATTCTTGCTGCTATCACGTCGGTGCGCACCTCTCTGGAGGGTCGCATTGACTCCGTCGCCTCGGAGGTCTCATTGATTAGAGCGGACATGCAGAAGATGGCTGAACGAGTGCGTGACGTGGAAAGTGCGACTAAGGACCTGTCGACGGACACCGACCTCCTCAATCGCCAGGTGGCTGACCTCCAGACTACCCAGGAAGCCATGGCCCTGCAGCTGGATGACTAGGAAGGCCGTATGCGGCATAATAACATCCGCATTTTGGGAGTGCCGGAGCGAGCCGAAGGGCCTGCGGCGGATCTCTTTGTCGAAGACCTGATCCTGAAACGGCTGCAGCCAAAGGGGCTATCCCAACACTTCTCCATCGAACGTGTACATCGGGTGCCGGGGGGAAGAGCCAAGCCCGGCGCGCCGCCTCGACCGCTCTTGGCAAGGGTCTTCAACTTTTGCGACAGAGACGTCATCCTGCAGATGGCAAGAACGGCTCCGCCATTGTCTATGGACAACAACAAGATCAATATTTTTCCGGACTTTACCCTGCGGGTCCAGCAACAACGTCGCAGCTTCCTGGACGTGAAGCGGGCGCTCCGGGACCAAAACATCAAATATGCCATGCGCTTTCCCGCCAAGCTACGTGTGGAATCTGAGGGGAAGGTGTGGTTTTTCACTAGACCCGAGGACACTTGGGATTGGCTCGAGGGCTGGAGAACAGTTGAAAAATGTCGTCGCAGACCTGCGGGCGACAGATCCAATGACGACAAGATCCCCGCCGAGTGAAGCTTCGGCAACGCAGATCCCAACTGGGTAAGGTTTGGTGGCTTGACATTGGTTTGATTGGCCTTTGATCGTGGGGGTCTACTGAGCGGACTCACGGCGGGCATGCCGTGCCTTGTTGACACTTCACCATGTTTTAGCTTTCCGGGACTGTATCGGGCCTCGCACTGTTCACGTTTGTATTGCTACCGGCCTCTGAGGGGGGTGAACTACTCGTACTTGTACTCTGTCAACATGCCTCTCTGCCCTTGGTCCCAAGGATGAGATCGGCAATTGAGAGTGTTGTGTGCTGTATCGTGGCCATCTTGACGTTCCAGACGATGGCGTGAGGAGAACAGACTGCTTTGGAGGCGTCGGCCCTCCACTTGCTCCCTAATAGTCCACATACTTTAAATGACTAGCTTGCCAATATGGTCTGTCTCAATAGGGTTGACATTGTTGTTCCTTGTGTTCTCCTTGATTTCAGTCTATTATGTTCGAGTCGCTGGCCGGGGGTCGTATGACGGGAATGTGCATTCCCTCACAGTATTGATGCTTCAGGGAGTGGGGTTGGATCACGTCCCTAATTCTGTTAAGGGTGGGCGACAGGCGCTCTGTAAGTTTGGGGTGGCGGGTGGTTCTATGCCCGCTGTGCAGGGAGGCAGGGTGGGGGGTGGGTGTTCAGTGTTGGGGGGTAGGGGGGTATGTTTGTTCTGTTTTGAATTTTGTGTTCTCATGAAGCTCTTTCTCATTTCCTCTCTCGTTGTGGGGTTCTGTTATCTATTGCAGCACTTTTTTGTACCTACAGTACTATATGTCCACATCCAGGTTCTTAACGTGGCACCAAGGGGAACACAGGGTGCCCACAGGGTTATACGCACTAGAACATTTGCACCGTTTCGGGACATACAGTTCTACACCTGGAAGATTGGAGGGCCGACTTGTGTGTCCTACCCTCAATGCATTGACACTGACATGTCCTTTGCCCTACGGCACTACTCTACCCATCCCTCTACCTATACATGGGATCACACTTAGCACTTGAATTCCTCACGTGGAACGTCAACAGTTTGGGGGACAAAATTAAGCGGGGTGGTCCTTCAATACTTGAAACGACAGGCACCGGACATTGTTCTCCTCCAAGAGACACACTTAATTGGTAACTCATGCAGCACATTGAATAGATGGGGATTCTGTTTGGCTGCCCACTCAGGGTTTACACCGGCTCTCGGGGGACGGGGATACTCTTACGCAGGGGATGTCCTTACTTAATCAACAGAGTCTGGTCGGATGATCAAGGTCGGTATCTGATGCTCTCCGGCACATGGGAGGGACAGGTCGTCAATGTTATTTCCGTGTATGCCCCACCCGGAATGCAGCGTCCTCTGTTGCGAGATCTCGGGACGCTTCTGCTTGACCTGCCCCTGGGGCTGCTGGTGTTGGGGGAATCTTAACCTTGTTGTAGATAGCACCGTTGACCGCCTTCCGGCCCGCGAGGACCCCCCACGGGGGTCTCCACTGGCAGAATTCTTGGCCGCCGTAGGCCTGGTCGATGTCTGGCGGCGACTAAACCCGACTACCGTGCAGTTTACATTCCATTCCGGCGCCCATAACAGTCAATCACGCATTGACCACATACCTACCCACGCTCACAATATTTGCATGTTTACTGATTCCAGGTGCCTCGCGCGTGGAATCTCTGATCATTCCCCCATCCTTACAACGCTTTCATCCGGCCAGCCTAAAAGTCGTGCTACCCTCACTATAAACCCATGGGCGCTCAAAGTACCTCACATTAAGGAGGCATAGATCAAAGAAGCTGACCACTATTTCCAAGAAAACGTGGGGTCGGTTACCTCAGCCCGCATCCTATGGGGTGCGTTTGGCGCAGTTATGAAAGGCAGAGCCCTGTCTTTGATGGTTAGCCACAAGAGAGAACTTACCAAGAGAATCATAGAGCTCAAAGAGGATATCCTAACTCGGGAAAAAGCCCTGGCACTTACCCCTGATCCAGAGATGCAGCACTCACTCTCGATGGTGCGTCTCGACTACACTCAGCTCTTGACGGAAGCAGCCAAAGCACGATATACCTCCACGCGCCATAGAATTTATGAATACGGTGACCGGACGGGCAAACTCCTTGCTTGGTTAGAGAAAAAAGAGCAATCGTCACGATGGGTGCACTCAGTACGCGGGACGAATGGGGATTTAATCACTGATCCTCAATAGATCGCTGACACGTTCGCTTCCCACTTCTCAGCGATGTACATGCCATCTGCCACGTCCCAGTCATACGCGGCTGGGGATCTTCTTTCGACCATCAAAGTCGCATGTGTATCCCCACAGAATCGGGATTCTCTGGAGGGCGCGATAACGGACGCTGAGATTCAGAAAGCAATACAAGACGTCCGCTCAGGTAAAGCTATGGGGTCCAATGGACTCCCTATCGAATTCTTGAAGCCATTGGCGTCCAAAATCTCCCCCTACTTACTCCAAATGTACACTGAAAGTTTAGACGCTGGGGCGCTACCGGCTGATGTCCGAACGGCCTCCATTGTGGTCATCCACAAGCAGGGCAAACCGCCAGATGACTGTAGGGCATATCATCCAATCTCACTTTTGACAGTTGAGGCTAAAATTTTGGCTAAGCTACTAGCCAACAGACTTATCCCTTGCATTACGGAGCTCGTGCACCCTGACCAATCCGGGTTCATGCCAGGGAGAAACACGGCTTTGAATTTGCGGTGACTCCACGGGGTCCTGGGTCGGCGTGATACGATTAGGGAGGATGTAGCTCTACTATCGTTGGATGCATCCATGGCATTTGACACTATCGAGTGGGAGTTTCTCTTCGCAGTTTTAAATAGGATGGGTTTCGGTTCAAATTTCATAAAGTGGATCCGCCTGCTATACGCCCACCCAACCGCACAGGTGACAGTCAACAACCACGTTTCAAGGCAATTCCCACTGGGGCGGGGTACTAGACAAGGATGCCCTTTGTCACCCTTGTTGTTTGCCCTAGTGTTGGAACCGTTAGCGGTATGGATCAGGGGCGACCCGGAGATTAGGGGGTTGAAGTGGACAGAAGATCATGAAGATCGCATCTCCCTGTACGCGGACGATATCCTCTTGTATTTGGCCTCGCCCTCACGGTCCCTTCGCCGGGTTCTACACATCTTTCATATCTTTGGCTCCCATTCGGGTTATACTATTAACTGGACTAAATCCCAGCTTTATGTGTTGTGGGGTGAGCCGCCATGCTGCCCCCGTGGATACGACATACCAGTAGCTGAAAAGGGCTTTAAGTATCTTGGCATTTATGTTACTCCAGACCCGACTTTGTTTTATGAGTCCAACCTGCTTGCACCCCCTGACTTGCCTTCGGTCTGATGCCAAATATTGGCGGTCCCTTCCCCTTACTCTGCTGGGGCGTGCAGCCCTTTTTAAGATGCTAGCACTGCCACGTTTTCTTTATGTGTTGCAAAACACACCGAATAAGGTTCCTGATGATTATTTTGTCGGTTTCGAGGGTGTTATACGTGGGCTGCTGTGGGACGGGCGGGCCCCTAGGATTGCCATGACAAAATTAACGATGGGGTGGTATGACGGGGGATTGCTTTACCTGATATCAGGCTCTACTATCAGGCCTCTCAACTGCTCCCAATCAATAAATGGGCGCATGGGGAATATGACGACCCGAATTTTCGCACTGACCGTTGGCTTCTGGGTCGGGGGGGCTACGCCAGGGCACTCTATACAAATCCGCACAGTGGAGGTTTGGCATGGCGTGAATAGAAAATGGGGTTGGCATGGTATGCTCACGAAGGCCACACCACTTTGGGAGCCTGACCTGTTGGGATAGCTTAGTAAATGCCCAGGTTTTGACAAATGGGACATGATAGGCATATCCACAGTGGGGGACATGTGGACGGGGGGTAGATTAGCCACATTTGCAGATCTACAGACTAAATATCAACTAGCACAATCTGAGGCCTTTCACTACCTACAAATCAGCCATGCAATCAAAGCAGCTATGCCCAAAGATGCCTCTCTCCCTGAGGCCTCTCCACTGGAAGATAGGCTTATACTTGACCCCATGCACAAAAAGGCCATATCTCTCACATACAAAAAACTAATCAACAATCGTCCAGACCCCTTAAGTCGTCTACGACGACTTTGGGAAGCAGATTTGGGAGACCTAGAAGATGAGGACTGGCGTGATGCCCTAGCCTCTCCCAAGGAAGTGGCTATCCCTATGAGATTGCGCCTTGTTCAATTGAAAATCCTGCATCGTATATATTTGGACGCTGGGATTTTGGTTAAGATAGGAAGGAGGACTGATCCCCTGTGCCTCCGGCAGTGTCACCAACCAGGAACCTTTTTTCATGTTCTCTGGGATTGCTCGGTGGTGCAACAATATTGGAACAGGGTCACGCAGCAAATGGAGAGGGCGGGTGGTAAATCCCTCAGGGCCTCCCCCCAACTGTGTCTCCTAAATATCTGGGAAGCTACTGATTTGACGCAAGTTGAGCAATTGTGGGCTTCACTCGGGTGGGCCATTGCTAAGCGTAACATTGGCCAGAAGTAGGGTGTGGGGACGGTTCCAGCCCTATGCGATTGGGCGGTTGACATGGACAGGGCAATGCTTGCCGAAAAGGACGTCTTCAAACATAGGGGATCCCCCAGGAAATGGGCCTGCAAATGGGGGAGGTGGAACAGATACAGGGGCACCATTTGCCTATCCCCCACTATAGAACTACAACGGGAAAGGGACAGAGTGCTGGAGGTCTTTGGGGGGGATGACATGCCCCCTCCTCGTACTGAATGAGGTAATCACCGGCATGTTGGGTATCGGGGAGTGTTCATCTTGTCTGGGTGAATCTATTATGCACTGTATGGTCTACATATTGTATATGCCGGAACGACTTGATCTGTTGGGATGGAGGGGTTTCTACTGTGTCTCCCTGGTGTCAAATGTATTGGAAAATGATACGCATATGCTGTGGACTGCTATACTGTCATTTTGCTGCCTTATGTTTCTCTTTTTCTGTCATAATAAAAAAAACGTTTATAAAAAAAAAAAAAAAGAGGAGAACCTACAACTGTGCCTTCTCCGGACTTGCTCCGAGAATATGGAGCGCTCTCCCGCCAGAAATCAGAACAAGCGCCTCGACCTCTACATTTATAAGAGAAGTCAAAGCCCTGCTGATGAATAGCTACATGCGACAATAGTAATGTAGCCTCACAAACTATTTGAATTGACCATACAACCTTGCCCTCCCTTATCTACGATGCAATCTGCATTATGTTAACTGTGTTAACCTCCGATCTTCCAACCTCGCACTGGCCGAAACCCCATGCATCCGCAGAGCCAGAGCAGGAGGAAGATCCTTCTCTCACACGGCGGCCAAAACCTGGAACGAGCTATGGTAGACATCAGACTCGCACCCTCCCTGAACACCTTCAGGAAGGCCCTCAAGACATGGCTCTTCAGCTAACGGACCTGCAAATGCCCCCCCCCCTCAGTGCCTTGAGACCCTCACGGGTGAGTAGCGCGCTTTAACAACCCCTGATTGATTGATTGATTGTGTATGTGTCTATTTCTTTTGTCTGAAATGTGCTTCTGCTGTATATGCGTAGTTATCTATTATGTTTTCCTGCTCTAGCTTAACCAGCAGGCAGCATTGTACAGCGCTCTGATACCCTGCCGGGTCATGTTCGCGCTTAATAAAACTTTTCAAATACAAAATAAATCAAATAAAGACATTATGTACAACTGAAAGACCTAATTAAAAAAAGAATAAACATAAAAAATGTTTTGTAGTTTTTTTGTCATTGCAATGCTGGCAACTTCTTTCTGCCTGTTCTAATGTTGAGGTGGTGCTTTGTGATGTTGTGGTGGAGAGGCATTTTTCAGGTGGTGGTGTTGTGTTGGCGTTTAGATGGAGCTTAGTTGGTGCTAAGGTGGTGCTGAGTTCTGTTCAGTTGGTGTTCTGTTGACCAGGACTTTAAACATGTGGATGAGATATGGGCCTTTCCAGTAATCCTTTTATCCTTTCTAAATAAAAGAAGGCTAAAATGAATCAGCTTGATTGACACTTAAGATAGTGGAATCGGGGGAATATTTATGTGAAATATACTTATTTTCTACTGAATTCTTTGTACCATTATAGATGTTTTTACACCTTACATAATGCAGCTGGTATTTATTCCATAATAATGAATTCGGTATTCACTGCTGTAAACCAGTTCATAAGAAATGCATGCAATATTAATGTGTGTGCAATGTGTTCAACCATAAAGCCACTCCAGTATTTTAGTAATAATTGATTCCCCATTATGTGACATGCCAATGATTTCAGGAATGGCTCTATGTATGTGTTCATTTAATGGAGATATATGTATATCCCATTGTAGATAACAGGCATCCTGCCACAGAAAAGTGTGTTACCATTAAATTACTAAAAGACACACAAATGATGGATGGAATGCAGAGCAAATCAAACATTCACCCCCTGTCAATAGATCTGGGTTAAATCCATCGTTCTTTTGCTCACCATGCCACCCCAGTTTAGATCCAGCCATATACAAATCAGTCTTGACCCTGTGCCCCATGGGAACAGTC
Organism: Calotriton arnoldi; assembly: GCA_963921515.1. Lineage (NCBI taxonomy): Eukaryota > Metazoa > Chordata > Amphibia > Caudata > Salamandridae > Calotriton > Calotriton arnoldi. The sequence goes on along the minus strand of CAWUFW010001484.1, from coordinate 1,239,375 downwards.
CAGCCTGAACTGGCAAGCCAGGTCCTCCCTGGACAAGAAACAAGCATTCTGGGACCAGTTTTGTGGTATCACCCCTCATCAGCAAGGCTAGCTTGAATCCAGTGACACAGTGAGCCCGGGACCTACGTCTGGGCATACCTGGCGTACTTAGGACGAGAAAGCAAAAGACACACAAATGATGGACGGAATGCAAAGCAAATCAAACATACACCCCCAGTCAATAGATCTGGGTTAAATCCATCATTCATTTGCTCACATGCCGCTAGAGTCAAGCTATCTTGGCTGTTGAGGGGTGAAACCCCGAAACCAGTGCTCGGATGCTTGTTTCCAGTCAAGGGAGGACCTGGCCTGGCAGTTCGGGCTGGACTGTTCCCATTGGGCGCAGGGTCAAGACTTATTTGCATTTGGCTAGGTTCAAACTGGGAAGGCATGGGGAGCAAAAAATCAATAGATTTAGGGCCAGATCTCTGTAGTGGGGTGAATGTATGACATTGTCGTGCATTCGTTCCATCAATTGTTATTTTTGCATTTGTCACCCCGAGTGGAAGGGATATGCCCAGACGTGTGTACCATGCTCTGCATGCTACTGGAGTCAAGCTATCCTGGCTGATGATGGGTGAAACCCCGGGAAACCGGTCGTAGGATGCTTGTTTCCAGTCCAGGAAGGACTTGGCCTGGCAGTTCGGGCTGGGCGCAGGTTCAAGATTAATTTGCATATGGCTAAGTTCAAACTGGAACAGCATGGGGAGCAAAAAAACGATGGATTTAGGCCCAGATCTTTAGACTGGGGTGAATGTATGACATTGTTCTGCATTCTGTCCATCAATTGTTCTTTTTACCATTAAATTACAGTCATGCTTTCATCCAGGTTTTTGAAGATATAAGGGTAATTGAATATTTAAGAGCTGGTTCTCAAACCAAGGATAATGTTCACTGGTTTAGTGTGTAGAAGGTTTGTGAAGGTGCGTTGGTGATGTGTAAAAATGGCCCTTATTATTGTCATTACCTTCCCACATACTAGTGGAAACCAAATAAATAACTTTCTGTTTCAAGTTAGTTTGTTGGAAAAAGTGAAAGAAATATAGAAATACACATCAACAAATGAGCATTTCTGTGGATAGGCTGTTTCTAAATTCTTATTGTTGTTTGCAGCTAGGCAGTGGCGCTGGTAAACAGTGTAGTTTGCCCAGGATTACACACTTTAGTCACATGGAGAACAGTGGATTACACCACAGGTTTGCCGCTTCCATGTAATGGACAATAGAGCTTTACAGCAGGGCTCATTCTTTAATGTATATGTGATAAGTAAGCATATAATATCTGGGCCAAAAATTCACAAAATGTTAATTGTTTGAAGTGTTTCACTTTTGCACAACACTCTTGAAGAGTTAATGATGGCGCACTGGAAATTCAGTTGCAGTTTCATGTGAACTGGTATTTAAGTTAAAATAAGACAGGATAAAAAAGAAAACACACAGATAATTTGTTTTTGCTCAGGATTTGGGATGGGGCACACTGTGTGGTCTGGATGTTGTTGACTGTGGGGGCATGAGGCTCTGACATATCATTGGTTGTGCTGTAGTTGATTTGACAAAGTTAGCTGTTAGGTCCTAGGGCTGTTGTTGTTTTTTCTTAGATGGATTTTAAGGAAATAGGGAGATGAGGCTTGCGAAGTGATCCCTTGGGCTGGTCCTCCATCATGCTACGGGTTTTGTATGTGATTTGCCCAAGAGAAATGCAGCCTCGCTTTTGTAATGCGATACAAAAGGGAATGATGGACGGAACGTTTGAGCCAATCAAACACTCACCCCCAGTCAACTGATCTGGGTTTAATCCATCATCATTCTTTAGCTCACTCCACCACCCCAGTACAGACATGGCCATATGCAAATCAGTCTGACCCTGTGCCTCATGGGAACAACCCAGATCAGTTGACTGGGGGTGAGTGTTTGATTGGCTCAAGCGTTCCGTCCATCATCCCCTTTTGTATCGCTTTTGTAATGGGCAAAAATCTTGCAAATGGGCAGCCATACTTGCATGAATGAGGCAAGAACTACGCAATGGAAGTTTAAACCAGTTGCTCAAGTAGTATCTCAACAAAACCGACATCACTGATTAAGGAGGAAAAAAGGAAAGCAACAGATGTCTACATGGTGGTCAAAGGTGCCACATTCTTCCAGTCCAAGTCTTAATAATGGAAAGTTCAAATAATATTTACCAAATACTCTGCCGTCTCTGTTAGCTTCTGTCATATGACTCAGCTACTCTGTATAACTGGAAGTGCCCGGCTACCGGCTGAAACATAGGCATAGATGAAGGAGTAGAGAAACAGACACCTGCCGTGACCACCATTATCAGCAAATACACAGCCATTTTCAGCATTAAAGTAAAACAAGATAAACCATGAAGCGCAGCGTCCTTGAAGCAGACAACACGCTGATCAAGAGAAAGCATGCAACAAATAGAAAGGGGCCGAAACATGAAGCACAGCATCCTTGAAGCGGGTGCTGCGCTCAGATTCAAAGTACAAAAAGATCAAGTGTGACAAAACATGAAGTGCGGCACCCGTGAAACGGGTGCCACGCTTAGTTTCAAAGTAAAACTAGCTGCACATTGCACACGACTACTGGGGAGGCGGGCGCTACCCTTGTACCAGGGAGGCAGGCAATACCATTGTACAGGGCCCGGGAGAGGCCATTCCGGCTCCCGTCACCTTTATTTAAAAAAAAAAATGTATTTATTTATTTATAAGGTTTTATATAGCGCGAACAAGATCCCGAAGGATATCAGAGCGCTTTACATTAGGATGGAAGGAAGGACATAATGCAATATCGACATCGAGTAGGAGTAAGAAACAGGAATGATTGCAATTACAGGACAATTGACATCAGGGGAGTAATACTAAACTAAAATGAAGATAATACAATAATCAAGTATATAGCAAGCTACGCAGGAGATCACAATATGCTGTAAAGAAGAGCAGTATTGAATCATGGTACAATGGTTGTAGGATCAATGACTTCGAGTAGGTGAACCTAGCCCAATTAAGGTAGGAATTTATTCATGAAGAATTTTTTAGCTTCCACTTTGAAAGCCGTCGTTGAGGAGATTCTGCGTACTTCAGGTGGAAGAGAGTTCCATATCTTTAGGGCAGCGCCGGAGAAGGCTCGGTGACAAGTTCTCTTTTTGTTAAGGATGAGTGGTTTCAAAGAAAGGAAGGAAAGCAGCTGGGTCATAAATGACTGCACCACCTGGACTAGTCACAAGGTAAAGATGATATTGCCCATCTCAAATGATCAGCTTCCTCTTGATCATAGAAATGAATATATGGACTGGTTGGATGAGAGGCAATATTAAACACAAACAATTGGTACAGAAATGCACATGAATTAAAAACGTCAACAGAGAGTCGTTTCTGGTCTTTTATTTTCAGATGTGCTTGATATGCGATTGGTAGGACCAGCCAAAGCGTTTCGCCCAAACATGGGCTTCTTCAGGGCAATAGGTTATACTTAGAACTAGATCCTCAGTAGCTGGGTCAAGAGTGGAGTTTAAAAAGAGTTCTAGCACGTGGTGTTGAGATCTCGTGGTGGAGAGATGTCCCACGTGTTTAGGCAGTGCAGTGTACTTATTTCGGTATTCGCCGTCTCATAGAATGGAGCCGTGTCCGGGACGCGTCCTGTAGTCAGCAGGTCGAGTAGGACTGCTGACTAAACACGTGGGACATCTCTCCACCACGAGATCTCAACACCACGTGCTAGAACTCTTTTTAAACTCCACTCTTGATGCCCTAAGTGGAGCCAGGGTGTATTTGGGAAGGCCACAGAGCGTAACGCTGCCGTAGTCTCACCTCAGCAAGACAAGCCCTTGGACCACCTGCTTGAAAAAATCAGTTTGTGGGAGGAAAGGTTTGATGTTTCTAAGTGTCCTCATCAAGTGGTTAGCTCCCTTACACACATTGCTGATATGATTTTTCATATTCAGGTGCTTGTCCATAGTGATTTCAAGAGATTTGGCTGAGTCTATGATGAGAGGGGTGTAGTTGAAAGCAGTGAGGTGATTCAGCCAAAGGTCAATCTTGGGGATGTGGTTCAGAGGAGAGATGAGTAGGAATTCTGTTTTGGAGGTGTTGAGCAGGAGATGGTTCTCGGTTAACCAGTGTTGAGTTGACGTTAGGGTAGTGTTAAGTGAGCTGATGTTTTCCGGGGATGAGATTTTCAGATAAAGGTGCGTATCGTCAGCATACATATGGAAGAGAATGTTTGTGGAGTTTAGTGAGTTAGCTAATGGCTCCAAGAAAAGGTTGAAGAGGATAGGAGATAGGGCGGACCCTTGGGGGACACCCATGAGTACTGGAGAGGGCTGGGAGAGAGAGTGGTTAGCCTTGACTCTTTGTGATCTGTGGTGGAGGAAAGACGAGAACCATTGTAGCACCTGACCCGAGAAACCCATCCTGTTCTTCAGAATGGATAGGAGGTTGTCGTGATTGACCGTGTCGAATGCGGAGGAAAGGTCAAGGAGAATCAGGGGGCAGGATTCGTTTTGGTCAAGCATTTTTAAAATGTCATTTATAACGTGAGTGAGAGCAGATTCGGTGCTGTGCCCCTTCCAAAAACTGGATTGATGCTGGTCTAAGAGATGGAAATTCTCAATGTGAGCACAAAGTTGGGATTGTATGCATTTTTCTAGGAGTTTGGCTAGGATGGGGATGTAGGAGATAGGGCGGAAGTTATTGAGGTCAGCTTTGTCTGCGTTGTTTTTTTTTAGTATAGGTGAAACCTGAGCTGCTTTTAGGCAGTCAGGGATCTTGCCTTGTGATAGAGAAGCGTTTACAATATTTGTCCAGGTGGGGATGAGTACATTCTTGATTTCTTTGAAGATGGCCGGGGGCAAAGGGTCACTTAAATGGTTAGATGGGTTAATATTCTGAAGAATCTTGTTGATGTTGTTCTCACTAAAATGGGTAAAAGTGCCCCATGAGGCATTATTCTTGGTGTTCAGACCGATAGGTTTGCGTTTTTCAAGGAGGTCAAGGGGTGGTGCCGCCCTGGAGGATGGCAATAGGGCCATCTTAGCGGCGAGGTCAATGGTGATGAGTCTTGATTTCTCAGTGAAGAAAGCAGCAAGTTCATTGCATGAGGGTGGGCAGCCTTCAGAGTCAGGGTGATTTGGACCTACCACTGATTGCTGTTTGACCAATTCGAAAAGTTTCTTTGGGCGGTTTGCAGCTTGATCAAGTTGGTGTCTGAAATAATCTGCCTTAGCGCTCTTGATTTGTTTGTTGTAGCGGCTCCTAACATCTCTAAGGAGTTTTAGTTGGTCCGAGGAGGGATTGGATTTCCAGGAACGTTCAACTGCCCTTAAGGTTGCGGCGTTCCGAGTTTAAATTGTCGCTGTACCATGGTTTGGATATTTTTGTTGAGACATTTTTTTGTTGTAGTGGTGCAATGTCATCCATGATGTTGGAGATAGTCGAATTGTAGGAGTCGGTGAGTGACTGAACCTCGACCAAGTCAGCTTGGGAGGAGAGGGCAGATTTACATTGGCCAGCTAGTTCACCTAAGTTTATAGATCTGAGGTCCCTTTTCCATATCTTTGTTTTTGTTGGTTGAACCTTCCTCATCGACACCTCACTGTTAATATAAAAGAGGATGCAGTGGTGGTCGGACCAATCACAAGGGGTAATAGAATCCAATGTAATGTTCTGCCCTTTCAAGATAATGAGGTCTAGAGTTTCTCCTTTATTATGAGTTGGTTGGTCACAGTGCTGAATCAGTTCTTGATCATTTAGGAATGATTTAAGGCAAGATACAGCGAGGTCGTTGGGGTTAGACCAGTGAAGGTTGAAATCACAGAGGAAGATTTGAGACACAGCTGAGTCGACATTGACAGAAATGATTTCCATTAGTTGCTCGAGGAAGGGGAGATTGTCTCCCGGGGGTGATAGAAAGTGTGAAGTTTGCAGACCAGTAGGTTCTTGCTTGAGATGCTGAGGCACAGGTATTCACAGGAGGAAGGCGTAGAGGACTCCAAGTGAGAAATCGAGAGTGTGTTCCTGTGAATACAGGCTAAGCCACCAACCAACTTCCGTACTCTGTCTAGCCTAATTATGTCGTGAGTAGGAGGTACTAGGAGGTCTAAGATAGGAGTGGAGGTGGGATTTAGCCAAGTTTCAGTGAGGATGATGATGTCTAATTCATTGTGTTGGATGAGGTCGAAGATATCGGAGGCGTGTTTACTGGCTGATCTGCAATTAAGTAGTACACATTTAAGTCATGACGGATTGAGGGGGGAAGGAGTCAGGGAGACGCTCACCCTAGTGAGGTTGTCATTATTGATGACTCTAAGATTTCGCGGAGGTTCTCTGTTCGGGTTAGCGTGGATGGATTGTATTTGTCTTGGCGGGATCATGTCATCATGATCATCACCTTACAATGCACATGTAGGTGGATGCATAAACGAGTACAAGTGAAGTCGCGGCATAGCTCAGGTGCATGCCAGGAAGTGGCGATTGGTGCCATTGTACTGCCTGAGGCTCCATGGATCTTTTATGGGCAGTGCCGAACAAGCAGCAAGGGGGCGGTACGTGGTGCGATCAGAGAACAATGACACACACTGCAAGTAACAAGCTGCGAGGGGGGGTGTTTTTGTGGGAAGGACTTGGGGAGATTAAGTGAACTGCGAGCAATGACGAGAGAGCGGAAAGACAATGTAGTGCACTTAAGCAAAGCATATGGCCTATAGTTGAAGGATTCATGTAGCTGGGGCTGTCTCCATGGCGGAACAAAACAGCCTAAAGATGGGACACATGTATGCTACTCACCATCGAAGAAAAGTAATTTGTAAAGGCAGATGAAAGAACCAATGGAAAGCTTTGGGCGTGTTTTAAGCCCATAGAGTGAATACCACATGTCTCGATCATAGCACATGCGCACTGCCTAGGTTCATATGTATGGGAACTATGATGCTGCATGTAATGGGGGTGGGGTCAGTGAGGGTGGGGCGAGGTCAAAGGTGTGGCTTAAAAACAAAATATTCTGTACTTTTTTTGGTCTTTCACCTACAGGTAGCCACATATAAAATTACTCGTAGCTTAAATGAAAACGTAATTTAAAAAATCAATGGGAAATGTACTTTAGCACATTATGAAACCTCTTTAAGTTAAATCACTGCAGAGGTCCTTGTGTAACCAGAGTGCCACAGATTTGAATCCTGGGCGATGCAGTGGAGAACAGTGACTTGCATATTTTTTGTACTACGAGGTCACAATCTGTGACAGAGAGCATCGTGAATATGTAAGTCATTATTTTAAACTTGCATTACACACAGTATAAGATAGACTGCTACAAAATGTGCAAAAAGGTTTGAGATAAAAAGATGCTTCCAAAATATAGATTTTAGTAATACCCAGACTTTACATAATGCAATTTTATTATATAACTGTACCTTAAAAGCACACACTTCACAGCTCCGCTTAGTAACCAACTAAAAAGAATAAATCTTTGTCATCACAAAGCTGCAAGTGATTCCATCAATTAAAGCCAGTACCTGCTCCCAAGCGCCCTTTACATTTACAGATAAACCAGTTGCGCACATTTGCATTTCCTTCAGGCAAGCAGGCTCTCTGGTCAGACGGCCTATTTATTGTTTAGCTGCCTGCCCGCCGTTGGCTTCACAGCACAGGAGTCTCTCTGAATGACACTTCAACTGAAGCATCAAAACTATCGTAATTAACGGTCACGTTTGTCTTTCCACGAAAAATAGGGGGATGTTTTTTCATAAATTAAAAAAGAACGGGCACGTTGGGCCCCTCCGATCCTGCCCACTTCGACCTCTGCCATGGACTGTGAACCATGTACAAACCTTGCACAATTGTATTGAATGTATGATTTCATCGTATTTTGTATTATAAAAGAAGCCCTTTTCTGAGGGTGTAGGGCTCACTCTCCTCTGATCTTTAAGAGGCGACTTCTGATTTATGTCTTATTTTATTTGAGCTGAATTACACTTTGTTCTGCTGTTTTGCTATTTTCACTTTATTTTGAGCTACATGCTAGCCCTATTTTTTAAATGACTGATCAACTGATTCTAATAATTACTTTTACCTTTTGTAATGATTTAAAACTTTAAATATACCTTCATGGTTTTTGTTTTAATATTTGTCTTGTTTTCATTGTAAAGCTTAATTTACTTTATTATTTATATGGAAATTTCTATTGAAATTGATTGAGGACAATGAGGAGGCACAGTTGAGGAAGAACTAAGGCCATCATTTTTGTGGATTTGGCGTAGGGCAGCATAGCAAGTCACCTTGCTGCGCTGCCCTATGCCAAAGTGAAAGGACAGGAATGCACCATATTTATGCAATACGCTGCACCCCTGTCCTTTCTCCTTGTGCTGGCAGCCTAGTGCCAATGCAGGCACCCTTGCACCATGGTGCATGGATGCCTATGTTGTTTGCAGGATAGTCTTTATGCTGGAAGGGACACCTTCCTCCACAGAAACAATCCTAAGAGGCGCAACGAGGAGAAATAAAGACATTTCGCCTCGTTAAGCCTCACCTCGGAGGCGTAAAGATTTGGCGCTTCCCCAGGTTTACATGCTCTTATAAATCTGGAGCAGCATCAAAATCCATGGGTGTTGAGCGGGAACACCTACCGCAACGCCCATGGAACGTCTCCCGAGTGCAGAGTAAGGCAACGCAGGGATTTGCGGTGCCTTGCCTTACTCCATATCTATGAGGCAATTCAAAGCCACACATAGTGGCTTTGCGTGGCCTCATATATATGATTTTGTCGTTTGCGCCGCCAGAGCGTCACAAAAGGGGACACTCCGATGGCACAAGGGGCTCGTAAATATGCCCCTAAATCTTTAGTTGATTAGCAGGCTCCCAGCACATTACTAGCGTTTTAAATTTGACATTAGCAGAAAAACTATTATCACATGCATGACGAGGCACAAGTTATAGTTAGTTTCTTAAAGTATAAATGGCGAATTTCAGTAGTTTTTCAATATGTAAACATTAGTTCTTATCTCATTTCAACACCTGACTATAAGATAACTCTAACATTTGTTTTTTCAGTGAATTTCTGTTTTTTAAATTGTTAAAACCTTGTTACCTTACCTAACTATATTGTCATTTTAACCATACATGCACACCCTCCCGATTCAGGCGGGAGACTACCGATTTCAAGACTAGTCTCCAGCCGCCCGATTCATGCATGCAAAAACCCAATTCCTCTGTGGGTTTTAGCCGACAGGAACTGGTCTTGTGTGATTCAGAGTATGGAATGCCAGTAACCTGCTCCTGCAGACCAGTGCACAACATGTTTGTCACACTCTCTCTGGCTGCCATAGCGCTTTCTCAGCGCTCCTGACAAGTAGGAAAAAAATGATCCTGCAGCAGCTCACTTGCAAATCCCATGCATGCCAACAGACCCGATTCAGACCGCAGTAGAAATCAATGGAAAAAACTCATTATCTCAACTATTGTTATGAAATTTTCCAATTCCTTCGTCTAAAATGTTTGCATGTATGTTGTAACTCATCTATTTTTTCAGTGATTTTTTGTGATTTTGTTGATCATTTTCTATGTTGAGCACATGTCCGGTGAGATATTATTACCATACCTAGCTATAAGGTCTCTTTAGCCTTTGTTTTGTCAGTGAACCTCTGAGCTCTTTTGATCTTCTTCTAAGTTGAGCCTACACCCAACCCCTCAGCCACCTGCACCAAACCCTCATGGGCCTCCAACCCACACGGATGACCTGCGGCAAAGCTCCACGCTGCGTCTTTGGCCGTGCACAGCCTCAAGGCCTGGCCTCAGATGCGCAGGTGGTTTGACAGGCTAACCCCCTGCTCCGGCCAGCACAATGGCAGTTTCCTAAGGAGTCTGGTCATTGACCAGAACCTTCTAATTCTTTTAGAAATGTTTTCGGTACCAATATACTAGGTGGGAATTGTGATTCCACATAGGAGGACCTTGCTGGGTAACACAGGCCTAGCACTGAAATTGTGGTTTCTGTGACAAAAAAACTACATAACAATATTTAACCAAAGGGAGTGTCCATTTGTATGCTCCCACATGGGCCCGGGTGTCAGGTTGTGCTCATCCTGCCCCTTATGCCAAGGCCTGGAACCAGCTCCCAGTCAACATCAGACGCTCCCCTACCCTGCACACCTTCAGAAAGAACCTCAAGACTTGGCTCTTCGACTGAACCAAAGCGGCACCCCCTCCTCCCCCACCAGCGCCTTGAGACCCTCACAGGTGAGTAGCGTGCTTTATAAACCCCTAATTGATTGATTGATTGATATGCAACCTTTTTTTCTTTTTTTCTAGACTTGGGACTGAAGCCCTTAGTTATGTATTGGCGACCACAACATTTCTGCCATGTTGCAACCAGTCAATCATATAGTTTCAGTACTGCACTTCTTTCTATGGATTTGCATTACCAAAAAGGCTGATAGGAGTAAAATTTCCAGTAGTCAGCCAAATCTTTGGTACCTCGGTTGTACCAATGTACCCAGAGGTTCAGCTATCTCTAACTTTTCTTGCCGATTAACCTCTTCATGCCCAACCCAAGCCCCACCTCCAACCCCGTAGGAAGCTGAACAAATTAATTTAGCGAATATTGCCCAGAGGGAAATACCCAGAATAATTTGTAAATGCAACTGAATAAGAATAGATGTGATATATCAGACTCCAAGTAGGAGGAAAAGCCTTGTAAGAAGGAATAGGAAAATGAGGAGTCATATTCTGTGGTCCAGAAGATAGCCAAGTGACCTGTATAGGCAGTGATTAGGCTGAAATATGTAGACCTTTGAGATGCCTCCAAGAGCATCCCCGATTGTTTTTAAACTTAGAAGGGAACCTTATTGAATAAAATATGGAAATTCTCTATAAAGGGTACAGCTAGGTCATTTTAACTTCAAGATTCCTCCACAAGATAGTAAGTGCTCCCTTAGAATCCAAGCTAGAGCCCACCCAGGTCCACTGGACAGCTGGAAGTGCACTCAGTGATTATGCATGCCCCTGGAAATTCTAGTGGGTGAGAGACCTTTTAAAAATCTAGGAAGGATTCAAAAGTAGGTTTAAGGAGACAATGATATAGCCGTTTGAGGTGTGTTTCTTTTTAGTGGTATACTATTGATGAGATGGGAAGCAGAGTAACACACTGTGTCTCTCCTCACCCCCTCCTTTCTAGTTTAGACTGTTAATAACTTACTGCAGAATTTTTCCAACTTTTGAAAGTTGACTAGGGATAAAGAGCTATTTTCTTACCGTCCTTTGGTACCAAATTAATGGTGTTTATATTGTAGGCTGTGCTCAATCAAAGGCTTGTATTGTAAATAATAGAAATAAGAAACAGTAGTTCACTAAAACCACTCCCAAGATGGCTGTTTTGATGTAACAAGAGGTTTTCCTTTTCTTCTGGGCTTGCCCACATGAACTGTGGCTGGAAAGGGGTACACTCTAATTACAACTTCCAAAATGGCGGCTTCTGCTTGCCTATATCTGCCCTCTAGAGTCCACCATGAAAACTTTGCGTCCGTTAAGATGGATTGACTTGGGAATCTTTATTTTATAAATCCCACCTAAACGTATCATACTAAAATGTGGCGTTAAAGCAATTTTTGTAACTGAAATTAGTAATCAAACAAGTTTTTCTTTTATTTCCCACTTTTATATTTAGATACCATAAACAAGGGAAATCAGGTATTATACAGAGAATATTAACAACTACTGAGGAAATACTTCCTGATTTGTAGATTTTTTTTCTGTCGAGTGTTTATGAATTGACAGCTTCTGAAGATTAGATCGAACTGATTCTGAATGTTACAATATATTGAGGGTAACTATACGAAGAATATCCATTCTACCTTCAAGTAACTGATATGATAATTAGAGATCTCTAGTGCCTTTATAAATGATAAATTAGATATGTTAATTCTCCATATAGATAGATTTGTAGGCTACCTTGGAGTACATATCCAGTGGACAACTGATCTAGTCCTAATGAATTTGTTTGTTGATCGATGGAAAACGTGACTATATATTTAGCTGTGACTAGTTTGTTTGCTGTTGGATGGTTAATAGATAATAAAAATGATTCCAATATGTTCAATAGAACAGATACATTTGAATTCCTGCAATGGGGGTTTTTAAGACGTGTCATTTGAGATACAATTTTTATGTCTACAGACATTATGCGTGTATATAAAGAATCTGTAACCTAGAAAGTGCTTGGTGTGCAGAAACTAACAGTAAACAGATACAAGTTCACAAGTTGAACCATTTCTAACATGTCTCTCTAGCTGGGTACCATCTTGCTGTTGCAAGTTATGGCACTGTAATAATTTCTTTCCCAGTGTCTCTGGCTGGGATTACAAATGCATCAAAAGTTAATGACTCAGATAAAGAGTATTTCTAGGAAAATATAATTGTATGGGGAATACTGTTTTATCTTTATAAACAAGGTAGTACACTGATGGTGTGGGGCTATCTTTATGTGAGACCACTATATACATTGATAATGTCATCATATATGAAGTTGTATTTCGAATTTGACTATGTTCTCAATATATCTGTCATATTGTTGTACCATGTAGTGAATTATGTGATAGGCAATTATTGATTACATTTTATGTATGTTGTAAATATGTTCAGCATTGGTGTACAATCTATATGTAGGCTATTCTGGTCACATACATTTTTTATGTGGTTGGTGTTTATATGTTTTATATGTGGTCTGTTACCAGCCCTGAGGAAGCTGCATAGCTGCCAAACACGCGTTTGCTATATACAATTTTGAATATCGATGAAAATGCGTGGCTTTGTCATGAAAATTGAAAGCAAAACTTTTTAAAATACTTCATTATGAAAACTGCATGAATAATGTTTTTTATTTAAATCACCTCGTAAGGAATCTTAAATCAATTGTTAAAACACATACAAATGCACGGCAGTGTAACCAGTGCCACAGGGAGTTATAGCTCCGGCCACATATCTTGTTTATCTATCTATATCTTGATCTATGATGATTATAAAGAGAGCGACTGCTAAGAAGGTTGGTTGTTGATAATTGTGTTCATAATTTATTTGCATATTTGACAGTGGTAGTGATGTCTAAACATATAGATTAGAGGAAAACATTGGCAACCACTGTTCCCAATAAGCTGCGCGCATGCGCACGCACGCACCTCTGTTGCCAGGAGCGCGCAGTGCCGTGTGTGGAGCGCGCACCCACAGTACATGATCCCGCAAGAGCATTCGCACCGCTGCTTTTAATAAAGCGAGCGGCGCGAAAAACGGGTATTTCCTGGGCGGAATAGACTAATTTGAAAAGAAGACGAGGAAGCGGCAGCTAAGTCTTGCAGCAGCCTGTGGGATTATGGAGGGCACTTGCTTTATTCTTTTGTATCTAGAGCACGGCTGCGGGCATATTGTGTGCTTTTGTTTAAGTATTACGTCAGATCAATGGAGGGAGGAAGAAGAAGCTGTGATCCATTCGGCTTCCTAATAATAATCAAATATCAGTGTAGAATGGATCACTTGTACCTGTGTAACCAGGGTCAGGTATTCTAGCCATCTTTAAAACCCTCATTCACTTACATAGGAAAACTGGGCGGTATATCTTGATTGTCCGCCTGATTATAAACGGATACTTCTTTAGCACCCATATAGAGAGGCGTTCTCTCTATAACACCCCGTGCAGTGCACAAGTATCTACGGGGTTAAAGACTTGCCATTTTACATTGCTTAATGGTCACGACACAGTCTTTATGTGTCTTAATATAGGGTATGCGTTTACTCTGTGCAAACCGTGTAGCTGTAAAATCTTTTTAAAATATACCGAATTTTAGCTATATCACTGTAAATATTCCACACGCAATGTTCTTTCTAACAGAAGTATAACACCATTCTGACAGGCATCACCATGAGAAATTTTGCACACATGAGTGTTACGAAATGAAGTAATCCTATGTACCACCACGACCTCTCTTCTCATTTCTTCTCTCAACAGCTATAAGTAATATCTGACACTTAACGGAAGTACAAGAATGGTGAGTCAATGACCTACCGATCTAGGCTGTAAAATTTACAAAACCTAAAGATTTAAAGGTCTCGAAGAAAGACCCCAGACCCGGCTGGGCATATATATGGGGCTGAAACATGTCGACCACTCGCTTGGACGATTGAGTGCGTCAGACCAGTAACTTGTCTACGTACGCACCACACTGTTTTTACCTCCCTATGCTCCGAACTGAATAAAATATTGGATGTTTTGTAGTATAAGGATTTTTAACTCACATCACTTGAGCACCACTTTTCACTGACCACACAATCCCTGATCACTACTGTATTACTAGTAGGTCAAGCTCCAGGTGGAAGACAGCACTACAAAAAAAAAAACAATGAAGATGCTGTCACGTTTATAATCAGGCGGACAATCAAGATATACCGCCCAGTTTTCCTATGTACGTGAATGAGGGTTTTTAAGACGGCTAGAATACATGACCCTGGTTACACAAGTAGAAGTGATCCATTCTACAATGATATTTGATTATTATTAGGAAGCCGAATGCATCACAGCTTCTTCTTCCTCCCTCCATTGATATGACACTATTGAAGCAGTGGACAGCTGTGGGAGCTCTTCCCAATTGACTTCCAAGATCCCCTCTGACAGAATTCAGAAGGGTCACCTCACTTCCCCCTCTTCCGTCGTCACCAAATAGGACTGAGACGATAAGAGGGCCTACTGCATCCGATTCCGAACACATGATGGCAGAAAACCAAGGTTTAAGCTACACAGACGAAGAGATCAACGCAATTCTATCATTACCCTCTTTGTTACCAGACAACGAACTATCTCAAACCCTAGCACAGACAAATGATTGTCTGTGCTAGGGACACAGACAAATGATTGTCTGTGCTAGGCTGTGCTATGAGTTAACGGAAACTAAGAAAGAGCAAGTAAACACTGCAATACATGGAATTAATACCTTCGTGCAAATGCTGCCCCTAAGGGATTATGGGTACACAATGCCCCACGCATTTTTCTTCAAGACATCGTCTTTCGGAAAGATTGGTCAGCAATCTCATGGAAGTGCACAAGAGACTACCTGGTTTTGATTATAAAAACCGCAACTAGGCTCTCAGAAGCACTGACAATAAAAATATAAGTGAACGAAGCGAAACTCAAGACCATGGTACACATCTCAGTTTACAAGAAAAACTAGAGGAGATCAATCTAGAGATAAATGAAACTAGAGATTACATTACACAGAATAAAATACAAAAGTTAGGAAAAGATCTCAAACGTTTCTCAACAGAGAATGCATCCCTACATCAAGGATGATTACATTGCACCGGATCAGTCAACTGATAATGAATCAAATGGAGGTAACTCCACTGACAATTCAGACTGGAGCGGTGATGACGCAACCTTCTTACGAAGACAGAGGGGACATAATAGACGCCAACAACGCCGCAGACCAAATACACAGCGTACACCACAATACGGCGATCAACCTCCCCCTATATAACCCCTTCATGCAAGGACCACCACCGAAGGGACCAATGATGGGCCCACATTATATGCAAAGACCTCCTTTTTTAGGGAGAGGCCAGACCAACCAAAGAGGAATTAGAAAAGGGGTCACCTGGACAGAACAGGAACATCAAGTCCTGATGCGGAGCATGTCCAAGGAGAAACCAGGCCCGAGCACGACGACACGCTCATAGTCAATTTCACAGACATCAGCCTTACCGAAGAACAAGAGATGCTTCTTAATAAAGGCCTTGGATATGTACCCACACCACCACTGAATGTATTCAAACTACAGTGGGAAATGGTAGAGTTCTGCAGAAAACTAAAACTAAAAGCCTTCTTTGCCAATAAAGAGAACAACACAACAGAAAGTGATACTACCCTAAAACGAAAATCCACGTTCTGTCCTCCGAACCACCTGATTCCTATTGAGATCCAAGCTTTTCAACAAGCACTGATGAAGGAAGTAGAGGATGTAAAAAATCGTACAAAAAACATTTGTAAACATCACAAGATTGGAACAACAGGCATTAGATGAACTCCGGCGACACCCTGACCTTGTAATTAAACCAGCAGACAAAGGTGGTGCGATTGTCTTACTGAGCAAAGAAGGATACGACAAACAGTGTCTAGAACTCCTCTCCGACAGCAAATCTTACAAGACCATCACATCAGACCCCACCAGAAGACTACAGAGAACCATAGAATGTATGGTGGACGAAGCAGAACTTACCCTATGGATTTCAAAAAACGAAGCAGATTACCTGAAAACAAAATCACCAAGAGTACCATACTTTTATTCACTCCCCAAGGTGCACAAAAACATGACACCACCACCGGGGCGGCCAATAGTCTCAGGAATCGGTTCAGTCCTTGAACCGTTATCACAATTTGCAGACCAATTGTACAAAGAACATCGACTTATCTCAAAAACACCCGAGATTTATTAAATCAATTGAAAAGACAGTCCTTTGATGAAGCCAACATGTGCCTAGTGGGATTAGACGTGGAGAGCCTCTATACGAGCCTCCCACAAGAAAAGACCCTGGAAACCCTGGAGGAGATTCTATTCAGTGAACAATGGGACTACAAAACGCCACAGCACTTCGTCCTGGAATGCTGCAGACTAACCCTCACCAATTTTTTTTTCGAGTACAACGGGACGCTGTACCTGCAATGCCACGGAACATCAATGGGCAGCACATTTGCCCCCAGTGTAGCTGCATTGTATTTTGAAGAAACCTACATACTAAACAATAACAATCCTTTCTTTTCCAAGATTGTTTTTGGAAACGATATATAGACGACGTGATCATGATTTGGAAGGATACTCCAAACAGCTTAGAAGAATTCCATGAGTGGCTCAACACCAGAGATAACTGTCTAAAATTCACCTATACTGCAGACCACCATAAGTTGGATTTCCTTGACATAACCATCTACGTAGAGGACAACATGATTAACACAAAAACATTCCACAAACCCACTTTGAAGAACAGTCTACTCTCCTACAAGAGTTTTCATCCTCGGCCACTGAGGGACAACTTACCTTACAGTCAGTTCTTACATCTAAGATGTAATTGCAGCAATCTGGACGAATACAAAACTCAAGCACAAGACCTCTGCCAAAAACTACTAAAATGGGATTACCCAATGAAAACAATACAAAGGTGTCAGAAAAGGGCAAGGAATCAACCCAGAGAAAGCCTACTAGAGAGTAGACCATACCCAAAGAACCATCAGAAGATATACTTACCTGTGTTACCACTTACAACATAGCCACAAATGAGGTAAAGAAAATCGTAAACAAGAACTGGAGAATACTAACTTCAGGTTTCCTACAATGGCAAAAACCAATGTTTGCAAATAAGAGAACAAAGAACTTCAAAGATATCCTTGTACACACCAGACCATTACAGAAAACGAAGAGCGAAACAATCACTACACTATGGAACATGACCCCGATAACTGGACACTACCCTTGCGGCGCTTGATCAGTGTGCAAACTGACTGCAGTTACCAAGTCCATTCAACTAACACCGGAACTAACATGGACTCTACGACACCACACCAACTGCAACTCCACTCACGTTATTTACATGATCACATGCCCGTGCAACTTAGATATATTGGCAGGACTTGCCGAAAGATAAAACAAAGAATATGCAAACACAGGAGCAATGTAAACTGTAAAAGAGCAACGACCAAGATGTGCATCATTACATTGAACTCAGACATTCAATTGAAGAACTACACTGGGTAATCCTCGAGACCATATCAATAAGGACCCATGATGCAGAACGCATTCTATTTGAGAAGGAACAGAGATGGGTGCACCGTCTCAAGACGCATATCATTGGATTAAATGACAATATTCCCTGGCACAGCCTGACGTAATGAAAGAAAGAACTAACAGTCAAGTTCACCCCGAAAAAAGAAGGTGACATCGTTCACAACTGAACCGTCCCCTCGTTTCATTAGTGGAGACATACGATCTTATTGAACCTTCAACCCAGATAAGGATACATTATTAACTTGAGGAGCAATAACCATCATCAACCAAACCTCGCGAAGGTGAGAAGAGAGACCCTTTAATAACCGGCCAGAATAGGTACCATGTGTCAAAAACAACCGTGACCGTCAATAAACATTTTTTTAAGATGTTGAACAACAGAGAACCATCGGCATATGAACAACTCCGCCCTCACACCACCATCAAAAAACATTGAGACTGATGGTCACTGGGGAAGTAACGACCTTTTTTAACCTTCGTTAACTAATTACTTTCCTTTGCCCTTGAATACTACTAACAACACAATTATCGCATTATCGTTCTGGTAATGTTTGGTAAAGAGACTACATCGTAAACGAGTTGCCATGGGCAACAATTTAGTCTTTTCACACTGGATACCAAAAAAAGAGAATAGATAATGGCCGGCTCCTACGTGCCTGCGTCACCCGATGCACGATGGAAGAGCGAGCACAAGTCGCTTAACGAAAGCCGCAAGGTATCCACGAGCGCAGAGCCACAGCGTGGATAAACCCTTCAAAACGTATTGTATAACTCTTCCCTTTACTTGTCTTATCTGGCATATCTTTGTTATCTTTCCCTAGCAGGTTAATGTGCCCGCCGGCCCCTCGAGGAAGCCCATACTAGGAATTCAGAAGGTATTTTACCACACTCGCATTTAATAACGACCACGAACGCCGAGTTAGACCATGATAACACTTGCTAGATATAGTATTTCTCTAACAAATCCGATTTTTCCCTGCTAGTACAAACGTAGCTATAGCACATTCCTGTTGCGCATAGCAAAAAAAAATAAAAAATGTAAATCCGTATTTGTAAAGTGCGAACTACTCACCCTTACGGGTCTCTCAAGGCGCTGGGGGCCATCGTGGAAATTAAGTGAGCTACTGCACAGAGTCATATGGTGCTGAGCTGAGCTGTCACTGGAGCCGGGGATCGAACCATGAGCCCTGTGCTCCGAAGTCAGCTCCCCTGGCCGCTGCACCACACCTCTCCACAGCAGATACCGATCCTTCTTTAGCACCCATATAGAGTGGCGTACTCTCCGTAACACCCCGCGCAGTGCACAAGTTTCTACGGGGTGAAAGACTTGCCATTTTACATTGCTTAATGGTCACGACACAGTCTTTATGAGTCTTAATATAGGGTATGCGTTTATTCTGTGCAATCTGTGTAGCTGTAAAATCTTTTTAAAGTATACCGAATTTTAGCTATATCACTGTAAATATTCCACACGCAATGTTCTTTCTAACAGAAGTATAGCACCACTCTGACAGGAATCACCATGAGAAATTTTGCACACATGAGTGTCACGAAATGAAGTAATCCTATGTACCATCACGACCTCTCTTCTCATTACTTCTCTCAACAGCTATAAGTAATACCTGACACTTAACGGAAGTACAAGAATGGTGAGTCAATGACCTACCGATCCAGGCTGTAAAATTTACAAAACCTAAAGATTTAAAGGTCCTGAAGAAAGCCCCCAGATCCGGCTGGACATATATATGGGGCTGAAACATGTCGACCACTCACTTGGACGACTGAGTGCATCAGACCAGTAACTTGTCTACATACGCACCACACTGTTTTTACCTCCCTATGCTCCGAACTGAATAAAATATTGGATGTTTGTTAGTATAAGGATTAATTTTAACTCACCTCACTTGAGCACCACTTTTCACTGACCACACAATCCCTGATCACTACTGTATTACCAGTAGGTCAACCTCCAGGTGGAAGTCAGCACTACAAAAAAAAAACAATGATGATGCTGTCACGTTTATAATCAGGCGGACAATCAAGATATACCGCCCAGTTTTCCTATGTACGTGAATGAGGGTTTTTAAGACGGCTAGAATACCTGACCCTGGTTACACAGGTAGAAGTGATCCATTCTACACTGATATTTGTTTCTTTTGTTTAAGTATTCATGTTAATTGCAGCGCCCGTCACGAGCTATGATTAACATGAATACTTTAAACAAAAGCATACAATCTCCCCACAGCAGCGCTTTAGTAACAAAAGAAATTCAGCATGTCTACAAACACGACGTGTAAAGCACATGCCCTGTTTGTAGACTTGCTGAATTTCTCTTCTTAACAGAGCTGGGCTGCGGGGTGATTGTGTACTTTGTTAAAGTTTTCTTGTAAATTGCAGCTCCTGACGGGCACTGCGATTAACCTGAAAACTTTAGCTAAGTCACACAATCACCCCGCTGCCCAGCTCTATTAGGAAAAGATAAGCAGCAACTCTACAAACACGGTGTGTAAAGCACACCCCTGTTTGTAGACTTGCTGAATTTCTCTTCTTAACAGAGTTGGGCTGCGGGGTGATTGTGTGACTTTGTTAAAGTTTTCTTGTTGATTGCAGATCCTGACGGTTGCTGCGATTAACCTGAAAACTTTAGCTAAGTCACACAATCACCCCGCTGCCCAGCTCTATTAGGAAAAGATAAGCAGCAACTCTACAAACACGGCGTGTAAAGCACACGCCCTGTGTGTAGACTTGCTGAATTTCTCTTCTTAATAGAGCGCAGCTTGGGGGTGATTGTGTGACTTATTAAACTTTTCTGTGCTGGGCATAGTGTGCTCTCGACTTGTATTTACCTGTTTCTGTCATTGCGTCCAGATTTATGATACAACAAGTAACATCATACCTACAACAAGTCGGACTATTGGCTTTGTCAGTGGTTGTTAGTTGCATAAGATAAATAAGCAGCAACTATGGCTTGTATATAATATTGAAAAAGCTTCCACTTAAAGCCCTGGTGACACCACGGCATTGTTGCTGCCCCTGAGTTTCAAAAAGAGGAGGGAAATCCAGAGAGGAAATGACTCTCTTTGAAGGATTTCCCTTCCCCTACAACGCTCACCTGGCATGACGTCATGCCATAACTTCTCCACGAGTGAGAAGTGAGCAGTGTGAGCACGCGCACATCGATGTGCCTGCTGTCACTGCAGTATGGAAAAAAAGAGGACCGCCTGTGCCAGGGCACAAAACAGAGCCCGATAGAGACCCATTTCGAGACCCCCTTTAAATAACTGCCGGTGCTCAGCACCAGTGAGACCCGGACCACTTAAAGCCCTGAACGTAGTGTCCATCATAAGTCAACCACTGTCAGCTAGGAACATCACACAATCAGAATGAAAGGAAGGGCACTTTAGCTGCTGATTAACAAAGAGTCTAAATCTGCCTGTTAGCACATGAGGCCTGGCACTACATGTGAGATTTGGGGACTACCAGGAGGAAATGTCACGAACAAGGGAGCTTTCTCGGTAGAAGCCAAAAGCTGCGGGAAGCGTTGGGTCTTACATGCAGCGGGGTCACTCTGGATAGACTCCGTGCCCGTGCAAGACTAGTACATTCATAGCACCCGCAGCCCGAGCTCGTGCCTGCAGGAAGTGGTTTGGAGAGTGTTGTAGGAAATGAGCAAGTGTTAGTGAAGACAATACTCCCAACAGATGGATCAGTCATTTACACACTTGCAGCTGCCATCTGCTCAGACCTGCATCTTGGCAAGATTCAAAATCTTGGCAAGGCCTAACCAGCCTTCCACCCTTCTTAGTTCGTTCAGGTGAGCACGGTTACATAGAGCGAGCGTTTAGAAATGACAAGATGGCGAAAAAGTCTCCTTTAGAACTCCAACGTCGATATGCAGAGATGCTACTTTTGAAGCCTTGCCATATCACACTCGCTGTCTTCTCTGACATATCTTTTGTCCTTTTTTCTTCCACTCCTCAGCTGCTCTCACCATTTCCTTCTCTTCTTTTTCCTCTTCCTCATATCTGTCCCGCTCCACGTTTACCCACTTTCCCCTTCTCCCCCATCCCATTCTTGTCTCCATTTCCCTCTCGCTGCCTGTTCTTTGCTTTCTCTCTTACCGGTTTTCCATTCTCCGTTCTCCCTCCCAGTTCTCCAGACCCTCTGGCTGCCTTTCTCTTTCCGTCCCTCTCTTACCAATTTCTCCATTACCCCTTCTCCATTTCTCATCTTTGCGCCATTACTTTTTTTCTCCTTTGTTCCTCTCTCCCCCTTTCTCCGCACTAAATCCTATTTCTCACTAGTATCCTCTCATTTTCCTTCTGGCTGCTATGTTACAATTTTGAAAACACATATTACTATCCCTGAATATTAGATGAAAGCACATTTAGAATTTGGACCAGCGTGCCTCTACAGTGTCGGTGACCTGGCCAAAAAGGACATGAAAAAGCTGAAATTGGATCATAAATCAAAAGCTGTTCTGATCAGGGGCCCCAGAAATAAGTTTGGCCCAGGGCCCTCAAAATCCTTAAGATATCCCTGTGCCTTTGTTAAAGTTTTCATGTTAATCACAGCACCCATCATGAACTGCAATTAACACGAAAACCTTAACAAATGCACACAATCAGCCTGCAGCCCAGCCCTATTAAGAAAAGAAATGCAGCAACATAGCTGCCAAGGTTTCAAATTGCAATGTGGGACGTTTTCATAATTTCACGTAATTATTAGTGCCATTTGAACAGCGCAGGCTTTAGTGCTGGTGGTGCCTGGTGTGACAATGTTTGTTGGCGCCCCAATGACCACCTCCGCCATGTATACTCTCATTACCAACCTTTAACAGTGCCCCTCAAGTCTCCATAACCCCTCTCTCTTTCATATTTATTTTGTTATTAGCGCCACTCATACCAGTGAAAGGTGTTAAGCACTTTACATTGCATACACATTACACAGAGACACTGAATCATAGTGTGTAAATCAATGTATACAAAATGTTACATCAGAAAGAGGAATACAATTTCTCTTATTAACAGAGCTCGGCTGCGGGGTGATTGATTTTTTAAGCAAAAGTTTGGAGTGATATTTGGCGCTGCATACGCCCGCGGTCTGGTTCCTGGCGCACATAGCCATGGCTGCAGCGCACAGAGACCCTACACTGTCGCACACAGAGGAAACAAATTAGAGGGAACATTGTTGGCAACCACATTTTTTTCAGGGATATAATATAGTGAATGATCCTAATACCAAAAATAAGAATCAACTTAAAATAATTCTACCTTAAATGAGATCGTATTCAGAAAAGAGAGGCATTCAAGTGGTGGGATTCAATGATACTGAAGAAGTACTCGAAGTTAATAGTATCTGCCTGGGCCTCTGAATAAATATGTTTCCAGTGCTAAAAGACGTAGATGATGAAAGAGCAGAAAGATGGGAACAAAAAAACAAATGTATTGAGATTTAATTGAGATGGTGCTAGATTCGGCAGTGTCTCAGGAGAAAAAAATAATTAAAGAAATAAATGAGATTAAAAAAGAAAGTGAGATATTTAACTGTCCCGAGAATACCCAAAAGAACTATGAAATTTAGGATGATATCATGGACAAGTATCAAGAGGAGTGTGAAATAAACAGAGTAAGAAATCAACCATTACCTGAACAGAAAGATCCCCAACAAGCAACTCCCTCATCTCACTCACCATCAGCTAGCATACAAAGGAAACAAGCATTGGCAATGCCCATCGGTCTCGCCATATTGATGAGTTTAGTGTTGTAGTTTTTAATAAAGAGCATTATTATAATGCTAATCTATGTTAACCTGCCTATTTGGTCACATTAGGCTTACTACAGCTCTTTCTGCCTAGCTGCTCCCCAAAAAGCATGCAACATTTGATACAAACACAATAAGTGTAAATGCAGATTAAGAGAAAAGCACCAAACCGGACTTACCTATCGAAGAACAAACAAGCAGCAAGTTCAAGCTCCAGCACTCAGCAGCCACATAAGACCCAAATAAAGGCCTACACCCACTGCTTAATTTGTAAAATATGAAGGCTAAAAGCAAAATTTAAAAGTACCCAAAAACATGTCAAAAACGCGATCACAAAGTAGACTAAAAATACTTATTCCCTTGAATGAATTGTCTTCAAACTATTTGCAATTAAATAACCACACTTGCATATGAAAAATCAAACAAGCAGCAACTACCACGTTTAACTTTCCAGTACTCTGCAGCCACATAAGTCCCAAATAAGGCCTACACCCAGTGCTTAATTTGTAAAATATGCAGTTCCGGCGCTAAAAGCAAAATTTTAAAAATGCCCAAAAACACATCAAAAACGCGATAACACTTATATAGTGACACAAATACAATAAATGTAAATTCAGCTGAAAAGAAAACCCCTAAACCGGACCTGCCTATCCAAAATCAAACAAGCAGCAAGTTACATGCTGCAGTACAAGCAGCAACTGCTACGTTCTACTATCCAGCACTCTGCAGCCCCATATGCCCCAAATAAAGGCCTACACAGCCAGTGCATAATTTGTAAATCATGAAGTGCCGGAGCTATAAGCAAAATTTCAAAAATGCCCAAAAATATGTCAAAAACGGAATGACAAAGTAGACTCTAAATACTTATTCCCTTGAATGAATTGTCTTCAAACTATTTGCAATTAAATAGCCAGACTCGCATATTAAAAATCAAATAAGCAGCAAATGCCACGTTTTACTCTCCAGCACTCTACAGCCACATAGGTCCCAAATAAAGGCCTACACACAGTGCTTAATTTGTAAAGCATTAAGTGCCGGGGCTAAAAGCAAAGCAGCAACTGCCACGTCCTACTCTGCAGCATTCTGCTGCCACATAAGTCTCAAATAAAGGCCTACATCCAGTGCTTAATTTGTAAAACATGAAGTGCCGGGGCTAAAAGCAAAGCAGCAACTGCCATGTTCTACTCTGCAGCACTCTGCATCCACATAAGTCCCAAATAAAGGCTTACACCCAGTGCTTATTTTGTAAAACATAAAGTGCTGGGGCTAAAAGCAAAACTTTTAAAATGCCCAAAAGTACATCAAAAACGTGATGAGAAACTACAGTCTAAATACTCCTTCCCTCAAATAAATTGTCTGTAAACTATTTGCTATTTATTAAACAAAATTACCAATTAAAAATCAAACAAAAGCAGCAACTACCACGTTTAACTTTCCAGCACTCTGCAGCCACATAAGTCCCAAATAAACACCTACACCCAGTGCTTAATTTGTAAAACATGAAGTGCCGGTGGTAAAAGCAACACTTTAAAAATGTACAAAAACACGTAAAAAACGCAATAACACTTCTATAGCAACACAAACACAATAAATGTAAATTCAGCTAAAAAGAAAACCTCTAAACCGGACCTGCCTAAATGCAAAACTTTAAAAATGCCCAAAAGCATGTCAAAAACGCAAAGAGAAACTACACTCTAAATACTCCTTCCCTTAAATAAATTGTCTGCAAACTATTTGCTATTAAATAAACTTATCAAAAATCAAACAAGCATCAACTACCACGTTTAATTTTCCAGCACTCTGAGGCCACATAAGTCCCAAATAAACACCTACACCCAGTGCTTAATTTGTAAAACATGAAGTGCCGGGGCAAAAAGCTAATCTTAAAAAATGCACAAAAATACGTCAAAAACGTGATAACACTTCTATAGCGATACAAACACAATAAATGTAAATTCAACTAAAAAGAAAACCTCTAAACCAGACCTGCCTATCCAAAATCAAACAAGCCCCAAGTTCCACGGTGCAGTACAAGCAGCAACTGCCACGTTCTACTTTCCAGCACTTTGCAGCCACATAGGTCCCAAATAAAGGCCTACACAGCCAGTGCTTAATTTGTAAAACATGAAGTACCGGGTCAAACAAAGCGAAGAGAAACTACACTCTAAATACTCCTTCCCTTAAATAAATTGTCTGCAAACTATTTGCTATTAAATAAACAAACTTGCCTATCAAAAATTAAACAAGCATCAACTGCCACGTTCAATTGTCCAGCACTCTGCAGCCACATACGTCCCAAATAAACGCCTACACCCAGTGCTTTATTTGTAAAACATAAAGTGCCGGGGCTAAAAGAAAAACTTTAACAATGCACAAAAACACGTCAAAAACGCGATAACACTTCTATAGCGACACAAACACAATAAATGTAAATTCAGCTGAAAAGAAAACCCCTAAACCGGACCTGCCTATCCAAAATCAAACAACCACCAAGTTCCACACTGCAGTAGTAGCAACCTCCGCCACGTTCTACTCTCCAGCACTCTGCAGCCACATAAGTCACAAATAAAGGCCTACACCCAGTGCTTAATTTGTAAAACCGGAAGTGCCTGGACTAAATGCAAAAAATTTAAAAATGCCTAAAACCACGTTAAAAACGCGATCTCAAAGTAGAGTCTGAATACTCATTCCCTTGAATGAATTGTCTCCAAACTATTTGCAATTAAATAATCAGACTTGCATATTAAAAATCAAACAAGCAGCAAAGGCCACGTTTTACTCTCCAGCATGCTGCAAACACATAGGTCACAAATATAGGCCTACACCCAGTGCTTAATTTGTAAAACAAGAAGTGCCGGGGCTAAAAGCAAAGCAGCAACTGCCACGTTCTACTCTGCAGCACTCTGCAGCCACGTAAGTCCCAAATAAAGGCCTACATCCAGTGCTTAATTTTTAAAACATGAAGTGCAGGGGCTAAAAGCAAAAGTTTAAAAATGCCCAAAAGCACCTAAAAACGGGATGACAAAGTAGACTCTAAATACTTATTCCTTTGAATCAATTGTCTTCAAACTATCTGCAATTAAATAAGCAGACTTGCATATTAAAAATCAAACAAGCAGCAAAGGCCACGTTTTACTCTCCAGCACTCTGCAGCCACATAGGTCCCAAATTAAAGCCTATACCCAGTGCTTAATTTGTAAAACATGAAGTGCTAGGGCTAAAAGCAAAGAAGCAACTACCACGTTCCACTCTGCAGCACCATGCAGCCACATAAGTCCCAAATAAATGCCTACATCCAGTGCTTAATTTGTAAAACATGAAGGGCTGGGGCTAAAAGCAAAACTTTAAAAATGCCCAAAAGCACGTCAAAAAACGCGATGAGAAACTACACTCTAAATACTCCTTCCCTTTGACAAATTGTCGGTTATCAATAGTGTTAATGCCTCCAAGAAAACTACGTCCTCTGTATAACACTAAAGTGTTTAAAATGCACGCTTTGGTTGAAATATTTAAAGGGAGATGGCTGCTGGAAAAAACTGTGTGAAATGAAGGCTGACAACAGACGGAAGAAAGAACAGACTACATTATTTTCAAGATTGTGTCCAAATGTGTATGGAATTCACATGGAGACTGTAATTAAGTAGCCATAAAACTAGCCATAAAACACACCAGAGAAAGCTTTGAAATGAAACTGCAGAGTATTCCCAAAGCAAGCAAGATCTTTATCGCAAGTGCAATGCAACATCTGTTGTTTTCGTTCTTACTTTAAAAGAAAAAAATGCAGCCTGCTTTTGCAATATGTTGCAGATTTTGTATAAAGCTGAAAATTATGTTGAGCAAAAAAGCTGTAGTTAATGCTTTAAATGAAATTCACTTTACACCCAATACTGAATTTGTAAAACTTAATGTGCTGGGGCTAAAAGCAAAACTTTAAAAATGCACAAAAACACATCACAAACACGATAACTCTTCTATAGCGACACAAACACAATAAATGTAAATTCAGCTGAAAAGAAACCCCTAAACCGGACCTGCCTATCCTTAATCAAACAAGCACCAAGTTACACGCCTGCAGTACAAGCAGCAACTTCCACGTTCTACTTTCTAGCACTCTGCAGCCACATAAGCCCCAAATAAAGGCCTACACCCAGTGCTTAATTTGTAAAACCTAAAGTGCCAGGGCTAAAATCAAAACTCTAAAAATGGCCAAAACAATTAAAAAAACGCAATAAGAAACCACACTCAGAATATTCCTTCCTTTAAATAAACAGCTTCAAACTATTTGCAATTACATAACCTGCATATTACAAATCAAACAAGCAGCAAATGCCACGTTTTAGACTCCAGCACTCTGCAGCTACATAGATCCCAAATAAAGGCCTACACCCAGTGCTTAATTTGTAAAACATAAAATGCCAGGGCTAAAAGCAAAGCAAGAACTGCCACGTTCTACTCTGCAGCACTCTGCAGCCACATAAGTCCCAAATAAAGGCCTACATCCAGTGCTTAATTTGTAAAACATAAAGTGCTGGGGCTAAAAGCAAAACGTTAAAAATGCCCAAAAGTACGTCAAAAATACGATGGGAAACTACACTCTAAAATAAATACTCCTTCCATTAAGTAAATTGTCTGCAAACTATTTGCTATCAAAATAAACAAACTTGCCTATCAAAAATCAAACAAGCAGCAACTACCACGTTTAACTTTCCAGCACTCTGGAGCCACATAACTCCGATAAAGGCCTACACCCAGTGCTTGATTTGTAAAGCATGAAGTGCTGGGGCTAAAAGAAAAACTTCACAAATGCACAAAAACACGTGGAAAATTAGATAATACTTCTTTAGCGGCACAAGCACAATAAATATAAATACAGCTGAAAAGAAAACCCCTAAACCGGACCTACCTATACAAACTCAAGCAAGCACCAAGTTCCACGCTGCAGTACAAGCAGCAACTGTCATGTTCTACATTCTAGCATTCTGCAGCCACATAAGTCCCAAATAAAGGCCTGCATCCAGTGCTTAATTTGTAAAACATGAAGTGCTGGGGCTAAAAGCAAAAAACATAAAGTGACGGGGTTAAAAGCAAAGCAGCAACTCCCACGTTCTACTCTGCAGCACTCTGCAGCCACATAAATCAAAAATAAAGGCCTACACCCAGTCCTTAATTTGTAAAGCATGAAGTGCCAGGGCTAAAAGCAAAATTTTTAAAATCCCCAAAACACATCAAATACACAATGACAAAGTAGACTCTAAATACTTATTCCCTTGAATGAATTGTCTTCAAATTATTTGCAATTAAATAACCACACTTGCATATTAAAAATCAAACAAGCAGAAACTACCACGTTTAACTTTCCAGTACTCTGCAGCCACAAAAGTCCCAAATAAAGGCCTACACCCAGTGCTTGATTTATAAAATATGAAGTTCCCGTGCTAAAAGCTAAAACTTTCAAAAATGCCCAAAAACACATCAAAAATGCGATAACACTTCTATAGCGAAACAAATACAATAAATGTAAATTCAGCTGAAAAGAAAACCCCTAAACCGGACCTGCCTATCCAAAATCAAACAAGCACCAAGTTCCATGCTGCAGTTCTATCAGCAACTGCCACGTTCTACTCTCCAGCACTCTGTAGCCACATAGGTCCCAAATAAAGGCCTATACCCAGTGCTTAATTTGTAAAACATGAAATGCCGGAGCTAAAAGCAGTGAGTAGCGCGTGCTGAGTTTTAAAAGCTGGTTGTTTTAAAATAATGGTTCTCAGTTTTAACTGTCATGGCATTTTGCACATTGCTTGATTTTACCTGCCTGTCTCGTTTGGCTGTCCCTGGTCCGTCACGGCTTTCAGTGCCGATTGCACGGAGGGACGTGACTCCTCCCCCAATCACCTGATTTCCTGCCCCGGTGTACTTAAGGAGGATGGGGGCCCGGCCGCGCAGCAGTGAGTAGCGCGTGCTGAGTTTTAAAAGCTGGTTGTTTTAAAATAATGGTTCTCAGTTTTAACTGTCATTGCATTTTGCACATTGCTTGATTTTACCTGCCTGTCTCGTTTGGCTGTCCCTGGTCCGTCACGGCTTTCAGTGCCGATTGCACGGAGGGACGTGACTCCTCCCCCAATCACCTGATTTCCTGCCCCGGTGTACTTAAGGCGGATGGGGGCCCGGCCGCGCAGCAGTGAGTAGCGCGTGCTGAGTTTTAAAAGCTGGTTGTTTTAAAATAATGGTTCTCAGTTTTAACTGCCATTGCATTTTGCACATTGCTTGATTTTACCTGCCTGGCTCGTTTGGCTGTCCCTGGTCCGTCACGGCTTTCAGTGCCGATTGCACGGAGGGACGTGACTCCTCCCCCAATCACCTGATTTCCTGCCCCGGTGTACTTAAGGCAAATGGGGGCCCGGCCGCGCAGCGGGCGTGCGCAGCGGGCGCGCCGCCGGTGCGCTGAAGGCGCGCCAAAGGCAAGCCCGTCTGCGCCCGTCCGACAGCCGTACGCGACCAGCGCCAGCCATGCTGCCGGTTGGGAATGCCGGGAGAGGGTCATACGGTGGTCTCGAGACGAGCTGTTGTCTCGTAATTGGGATGCTTGTCCCGAGCTACATAAGTTTGATCTTGCGGTGACTAGTCTGCCAAGACAGCTGTAATTCTTGTGGTCAGGGGTTGTATTATGCGGGAGGGATGCAAAATAAGAGCAACTCTGGGATAATAACCCCTTTGGACATGGCACCAAAGCATATGGATACAATTAGAGCGTGCCTAGTCAATTGTAGGTCTCTTGCTAAACATGCTGATGATATCTGGCTGGCCCTAGCTGATCTCTCATGGGATGCCATGTTTTTAACAGAAACCTGGCTTAATACGGACACTGTGGCAGCAATAACTCTGGCCATCCCGCCAGGTTTCAAAATGTGTTATGCAAATAGAGAGGGCAATAAAAGAGGGGGTGGGGTGGCCATTATATTTAAAGATTCATGGGAGTTAGTTTCCTCTGCCCCTCTCAACATACAGGGTATTGAAGGCCTCAATTTTTGCCTCCAAATCAATCCCTCTTCATCCCTCGCTGGTATACTCATCTATAGACCACCCGACTGTGTAGTCAATATATGTCAGGATCTTTGCAATTATATTGCTCAAAAGTCATTAGATTATGCAAATTTTATGGCCCTTGGCGATTTTAATTTACACGTGAATGATCCTCACTGCTCACAGGCAGTTCAGCTGGTCTCCTCTTTGGCAGGCGCCAATCTATTGCAAATGGTAGCCGCTCCTACCCATAAAGCAGGTCATACCTTGGATCTAGTCTTTTCGAATATCTCTTCTATGGTTATGGAGCCCCCCTGTCCTCTTGTTTGGTCGGATCATTATCTGATTCCTTTTTCGGTTAGGCTGACTAATACCGGCCAGGCCAGAGGCAAGCGTTTTTCCTTAAAAAGAAACTGGAAAAATCTGACTGCGGCAGCACTAGGTCCTACCCTTCAGAACAACCTTCCTCTTTTATCTTTAGACCCCAATGTAGATGCTCTTGCAATAAATCAATGGATCTCCACGGCTGTGGAGGCCGTTGCTCCAGCTAGAATGGTGAAGTCTTGTAGACTGTCTCCTTCGGCGCCTTGGTTCTCTGATTTACTTAGAGTAGAAAAGAGGAGGTGCAAAAGACTTGAACGCTTGTGGAGAATAAACTATTGCGACTTAGCTAAAGCAATCTATAAAAATGCGCTGAAAGACTTTCATAAATCGCAAAAAATAGCCAGAAGAAATGTTATTGTCTCAAGTATCCATAAGGCAGATAATTCCAGCAAAGAGGTGTTTAAGGTAGTACAGACCTTCTTTAAGCCAAAAGCAATAGAGACTGAAGTGCAACCATCTCTAGCCTTGTGTGAAGATATTTCTAGCTTTTTTGATAACAAAATTTTAAAGCACCCATGGTAACAGAGAAACTGGACACACCTCTGGAAGCAGTGGAGGTTCCTCTGTTTACAAATTTTCTACCCATTTCTCATCAGGATGCACTGGCTGAAATCCAAAAGTGTAGATCAGGTGCCCCAGATGATCCTTGCCCTCCTAAACTTTGGAAAATATTGTCTCTTTCTCTCTCTGGTGTGCTAGTTCATATCTGGAACGTATCTCTTGGAACTGGCATTTTTCCCGACAAGTGGAAACACGCTACCCTTCTCCCTCTGAGAAAGAAACCTAATGGTGACCCAGAAGATCTCAACAATCTTAGGCCAATCTCCTTACTACCTGCTCCAGGTAAAATGCTAGAGAAGTTGGTCCAGCGGCAACTGACCAACTTTGTTGAGAGTAATGCCGCCCTGCATGATACACAATCTGGTTTTCGGGCAGGCTATAGCACGGAGACTGCCCTCCTGGAGGTGGCCGAGTCGGTGAGATGGTCGTTAGATTCAGGGGCTTCAGTGGTACTGGTGCTCCTGGATCTGTCTGCAGCTTTCGACACCGTCGACCACACCATGTTGGTGCAGAGACTGCAAGACACAGGTTTTGGGGGAAGGTTTTGACCTGGTTGAAATCATACCTAAGCGGCCGTACTCAAAGAGTCGCTTTACAACCATTTGAATCAAAACCTAAAGCCCTATGGTGTGGCGTCCCTCAAGGCTCCGCATTGAGTCCTTTACTTTTTAATTTGTACCTAGCCCCTCTTTTCTCTCTGATTGCCAACTGGGGGGTGAAGGCAATCTCCTATGCTGACGACACCCAGCTGGTTTTCCCTTTTCAGGAGCAAACGACTGAGGCTTTTATGAATTTTAAAGGCTGCTTGAGAGACATAGCCATATGGATGAATATTAACAAACTAAAACTCAATGCGGGAAAAACAGAGGTGCTGTTTTTCGGCAATGGCCCTGTGCCTGCTTCAGATCTGTGGTGGCCAGTAGAAATGGGCCCTCCGCCTTCGCCTAGCACAAGTATTAACAAGCATTGGCATAGCCAATAGGTCTCGCTTTTGGGACCTTATAAGTATTTAGTTATGCAGCACAATATCCTTGGTGCATCAACATCAACTGTTGCATGGCTAAACACTTATAAGGTCCCAAAGGCGAGACCTATTGGCTATGCCAATGCTTGTTTGAAAAATGTCGTGGAGTCAGTGTCAGGGGAGCCCCTTAAATCCTGGATTTAGGGGGTGTTTAGGGGGTGTGAGGGCTAGTAGCTATTAGGCTACTAGTCCTGCAGCT
The DNA here is from genome assembly GCA_963921515.1 of Calotriton arnoldi. Lineage (NCBI taxonomy): Eukaryota > Metazoa > Chordata > Amphibia > Caudata > Salamandridae > Calotriton > Calotriton arnoldi. The sequence continues at coordinate 1,206,580 of CAWUFW010001484.1, read as the reverse complement.
AATCCGCCACTGAGGTGACCATATACGGCGGGTTTATGCCATCAAACTTTCCAGAACCCACTATTGTAGGAGCTTTCAGGATGGCACGAGCCATCCCGGCTGTACAGACCACTAGCCCACCCTAGAGGTGTGGCTAGCCTTTGGAGAGGGGGCGCGGGGGGGGGAAATACACCTCCTGAATACCTGATACCAAACATGACTAAATTCAGTGATACCATCGTGGAGCTCGCTATCTCTGTGTTGTCCGGAGGCCAGTCCATGTTAACCTATGGACCGCCGTTCACTTACAGTAAACTTAAATGGCAAGGTTACTGTAGAGGTATACATGTCTCAACATATATGCCTTCGCCATAGAAATAATGCACCCGCCTCCTGGGCTTTAGGAGGCCTACCTTAGGGGTGACTTACATATAATCAAGGCAGTAAGGGGACTGTCACACATGGTGCGTGCAGAGTCGAACTCAAGCAGAGAAGCAGCTTGTGCAGGCTGCGGTAGCAGCCCTGCAGACTTTACTTTTACTCCGCCACTCAGGGTGGTACAAATAGTGCTGCAGCCCTGGTGACCCCTTTAACACCCTTGCCCTGGGTGCCACTGGTACCATATACTAGGGACTTACATGGGGGGGTTAAAGCATTTTGCCAATTGGGTGTACCAATTCACATTACCTTTTAAGGGAAAGAGCACTGGTACTGGGGGCTGGTTAGCAGGTCCCAGTTCACTTTCAGTTCTAAGCCTACAGCATCTAGAGCTAAATGTGTGTGTGTGTGTGTGTGTGTGGGGGGGGGGGGAGGGGACGATCCAAAAAGGGCTCTTTCCTACAGATTTAAATTACAATTCCTCCTACATTTATTTGAAGCAATCCTTGCCAGTGTGCCCTGCAAATACAGGAGTTTAACAGTTAGCTCCATATTAGAAATCAAATGCAAGTGCATGAGACTGCTAACACCAGTTGGAGGATATACACTGCCCAACCTCAATTCGATTTCAGGCAGGTACAGGGAACACAATCACAAATGGGTCCCTCACTGGCATTAGACGTTTCTTCAAATATTATAATCCTGAATATTTAAATAAGCATTAAAGATTTACAACACAATTATTAAATTATGGGATGACATCTGCCAAGCATTATATAGCACAAAGGTTTTTTTGTCCTCTAGAACTCTTTCACTGTCACAACTTTGAATGGTACAGTCAGCTTTTGAATCTATAAAACACACTTACATTTGGCTTGTGCACATTTACAAATGTCCCCAGAGAGAAAAACTTGCACAATTTGTGTGAATCTCAAAAGGTTATGACTTTATATGGGTTTCCAGAACCCTTGCGTGACCATCACAAACCGCTGCCGACCCCTTTCGTAATTTTACTGCAGTGGAAAAGTCCACCATGTACATTGTTTGCTCTAGACGAGTAAGCAGACCTCTATATGGAAATCATCATTCTGAAAATCAGGATTTCCTTGTTGAATGTAGAGAGGTACGTTTGAACACCCCTAGACAAAACCAACAGACAAGCACAATTTGGGTCAATGCCCCATGACTCCCAGAACTGCAGACACCAATCGTTTTGCTTACTCTATCTTCATATAACAAACTTTCATTCATCCCAGAAACATACACCATTATTTTGTGAATGTATGCATTATCTTTGAAACAACCATCTTCTGTTGCAGGCTCTCTTTCCCTTAGTCTGTAGTATTGTTACGTTCCGTGTGGGCAGAGAAAGCTTAGCTATAACCAAGCATAGGTGCTAATAACGAAATCACCTTGCTTCCATTGCTCTGGGGACGACAGCAATAATCATATGAGATAGTTAAAGGGTTTGTCCTGTTTGTCAAGTATAATTGAAATCTTATCCACAAAGCAAACCCTGGGGAATAAAATAAAAATAGCACATGCGACAGAGAGAAAGGTATTAAGCGTGAGGCAACTATTTGGTAGGAGAGAAGCACATAAGGGAGAGAGCTGGAAAACACATGCACTCTCAAGGAGTGCCTAAACAAACGGAAAAAAGTAGCTCCCTAAAAGGAAAGCAGTGGAAGGATACAAGCCATCCACTCAAAAGGATGGTAAAGTGGATGTGCAAACACTAGAAGAGGCAGGCAAGCCATTGAATACAAGCAAGCAAATGAGAAAAACAATTAAAAAAAGCCAACAAGTTGTTAGCAATAGGCAGGTTGTAAGCCCACTATAAATTCTTGGTAAGCCCGTTAGAGCTCTTTCGCAGCCATACAGCTTGCACTACCTAGTAGGAGAGACCTAAAAAGAAAGTGCTTTCGACGTTAGATTGTCCATTAAGATGTCCTTTTCACATCCAGAGAAGTCTGAAAAATCATACAACTAAGTAAGTGGCATGTTTAGGATTGGTAAATCAGAACACCCAGCGTTCTCTCCCTTACATCTCTTTCTCCAGTAAGGCATGAGATTATTTGGAACCAACACCAAGAGATAAATGAAAGACACTGTATGCCCAAGATCCGATATTTGATCTAAATGCCAAGAGCTCCAATGACACTTATGACAAAACAGAACAAAAACATATTGAAAGCTTCATCACATCACATATCTGCGCACCGAAGGAAAAAGAAATTGCTGAATCAACCCAAGGTCGTTGGGAGTAAAATGACCGACCATCTCAACAGTCTTGGACCGGTGATGTTATCCAGGAATGTCCCTGGAGCACTTCCAGTAGTAAAACTGCCGGTATCTTTAACTGGAAACAAATAAACATTCACCGACATTTCCAGTATGACTCAAAACCTTCAGTGACCACCATAACACCGCAGCACGTTATAAAGTTCTAGATAAGTACTCGCCAGCCACCTCGGCGAGACATGAAACGACCATTCTTTGATAGAAACATCTGAAGGGGATGCTTAATCACCAACCTATTATGGCTATAGATCTCCAAGAAAAGATTAGTATGTCGATCAATATAGAGCTGACTGAACACACGGTGTGCGCGGAAGCATAAGTCGCAAAACTTCTCACAGAAAGCGAAACTACCTACGGCTAAATGCACAATTATAGCAACCCATCTGTATTACATAGTATATATCGCTTAAATAAACATGTACACGGCAATGCAGTTATCCGCTGGACTAAGACAGTGGACTGAATATTTTTGTCTCGCGGTGTTATAGAGGGGCGGTTAGCCAAGCGTTGAACACGTATTCTTGGTGCCGTACAGACTGCTGTAATCTGTGGCGAGTGTTGTTGGAGGGGGCGGTAAGTGCGCGGCTGTTGAAGCACAGCTGAGTCACTCAAAGGAAGGTGGGTGTTTATATGTATACGTATATATTAGAGTCAGCAATTGCGACTGTTTAGTTATCGCTGTAGCATCCATTACAAAGGTATTTAGGATTTGCTTATAACTTTGTCGCCAACTGGGGTCTTGAACGAAATGTGGTATTCGCTTAGCACATTAGTTACATTAGGTGGTGATGATGATGTCACTGATTATGTCATATGTGACATTACGAGTACGAACATGCATGAGCAAAGGGGTATCGAGTTACATTTGTTTGGGGAAACATAACTGTCAGGTTTCGGGGGGAGGTAGGTTTTGTAACCATTTCGTTACTTCAATTGTTTTTTTGCTAGATTCTATACAGTAAACTATATTTGCAGTGGTAGGCCATTAAACCTCTAAATGTAGCCACATGAGCAGGGTTCAAACACCACGCCGCAGTGCTGGGCTCTGCGCAGTAGTCGGCAAGCTTTACCGAAGACTAATGGCGAGCTGGTCTTCGATGGGAAGCGTCGCAATCTCAAGCCCGGCAGAAGATCCCAGAGCCTGGAGGATGTGGGGCTGGTTCGCGATTTTTTTTCTGTGTATTGCGTGGTGAGTGAGGTCACAATGAAGCAGTCAAGAAAGAGCAGCAAGACAGGAGCTGACAGCAGAATCTCACCTGCCAGGACCCGCCCCCTCTGCTAAAACAGGAAATACGCTCCTAGCCAAGCTTCGCACAGCACCATATGTCACAAGTTAAATGGTTATTCTCACTGACCCCTTGGCCGGACCTCAGACTAAAGCCTAAGAGTTCCGGCAAGGTCGACAGGTCCGGTGCAGCCGTGGACACAGTGACGCAGTTCAACAACACCCGCACTTCCGCATACCCAGCTGACTGGAACGTCACTTCCTGAAAGCTTGGAAACCAAGGTTTGCAGCATCAAACAACACGGCAATCCCCCTAATGACGTATGAGTACCTTTTTTTTCAGATGTAGGCGGGACCTTCAGAGAGTCAAGGGTGAATGTGGCAGAGCGTGTTATCCCGCTCCAGAAGTGCGGTTTACATTGATCGTGGAACCGACTGTGCATGGACGAGAGATGACCAGCCGCGATGAACATGTTAGGTTCTGGCGTTTTTTAAAAATAATTAATGCTTTTAGCTCGTAAGAAAGGATGTAAATGTCGGTTTTCCCGTTAGTGGATGTGCTCACGCTCACGCACAATCTAAACAAGCACGCTAGTGGTGCGCGCGCGCCACAGCGTGACATCTGTTTTTCATTATCGCGCATGCACAAATTTAAACAAGCCGCTGCAGCGTCGTCAATAAAAAATAACAAGCACACGAGTGGTGCGCGCGCTTGCGAGCAGCAGGCGTGACCACACGCTCGTGCACCATGGCCTTTTGCTTGCGCGTAACTGCACGGAAAAGGGCATGACGCACGAGCGTGTGGTCAGCTTTCGAAACCCCCTAACATAAAGTCTTGCCAGGGCAGCGCTTGCGCACTACTCGAGGCTCGACCTAAAAACATCTCTAGGCAGGGTTTTGCTGGTGGCGGAAAAGAGAGCCCATGACAAGGCAGGAAAAGGGCTTGTAGGTTGAAGAGAGAGAGAGGAAAAAGGGGCATTTGTGGCAATCGGAGGGTATGGCCTCCTCGGCCAGTGCAAGCAGGTAGAAGAAGAGGATAACGCAGCAGCAAGAGTTGAAGATAAACAAGCTGTCAAATTGCTGTTGAATGTGTTGAAGCGAATATCATTATATTCTAGAATGGAGGGGACAGAATGTGGGGTGGGCCATGTTTAGCGGTAGGGGGCAGTTGATACAAAGTTATTGTTTAGACCAGGTGATATGAGAATTAGAGTGTACGGCCAAGACAAAGGCCGAATGGGTTGAGATCTGCTTGCTTCCAATAAAGTGTTCTTTTTCACAAACATAGAATGTAATGAACTAGGGATTTAACTCTGGGTCTTGAGAATACTAAGTACATGCTCTGCCACCATGCTACATTATGTGCGTAAAGTTCACTTCCTCAAGGGACAGCCTTAAAAAACACAACTAAAGCAAATGAAAACTATTTTCTAATTAAATTAAGTATGTCACTTTTGTAGCAAGGATATTTATAGACAGTTTTGTAGACACCCACAGAATAATTATTTTAAGCTGTACCCACTTCAGCCGAAGTGAGTATAATTTATTTAGCAAAACATTTTTTTCAGTTGGAAGAAAAAAGAAATGTTAAAAAAACGAGTGTATTTACATTATATACATTTTCACATTTGGACGTGACTTTGTGACCCCAGTGAAGTGACCTTAACCAAAGCAGTGCATAAACGTGGTGCTAACATGGAAAAGGACGATGGTTATTGGTAAATGAAAGGGGAGCCTCCTATATATCTGATACAGTCCATTCAAGGTTAACAACTCCTAATTTGTTCGAGCTCTCCCTTTGTAGTTGTCGACGACGTTTCGACCCTCTCGCGGTACGGGGTCTCTTCAGGACGTGAATGCTGGGGACTGGAAGTGAGAAATAGGTTTAATACCTAAGAAGGAAAATGTGAACTGTGGGTATGGGTGAAATGGAATTAAGGCTTACCCGGCAACACTAATAAGGAGCCCACGGGCGGAATCAATCTTCCATGTATAGGTCTAGTGTGGTAGTTTCAAGGCAATTTTCTCCTGTTAGGTACAGAAGTACGAGTGAGTCAGGCCACTCTAGCAGTATATGTGATGGCACCAGTGGTAAAAGTGCTAGGGGAAGGCTTACCCTATTGGGGACTTCCGTCAGTATTCGCAGTCTAATGGATTATTGTAGGTCCTAGTAAATTAGAACAAGATTGTAATCTGAGGCATAGTAGTACTTCATAGCCCCATCGGTATTTACAGTGTAGAAAACCTAATTACGGACCCCACTAACCAATGGTATGTAGTGAGGGTGGTATTCAATGGTGATTAGTATCCGGGACTCAGAGTGCTCCGAAATCCATTAATCCTTGTGGAGGAGGAGTTAATAACTAATACTCGAGTCATCAGGATCTGTAAAAAAACGGCGACTTAGAGGGGCGATTGGATATAATGCAAACATAATAGTATAATAACGAGCACAGTCGGGTAAAAAAAAGGCAATGGCTTACCCATGCTATCTTGATAGAAGGGTCGATAAGTGAAAAAAGGCGCCAAGAGCTCCCCGCGCTCCGGTTGCCGTGAAGATTGCGGTAACGGAGTAAATCAATTACTCATGGAGGCCATAGGTATCTACAACATGAAAGACTCTTAGTTGCGTCTGTACCTGGAGCTTCAGCAAGAATATGGGTAGATGTGATGGAAAGCTTACCTAAGCTGCCCGGACCGCTGTCGTCAGTATCGTAAGCAGAACGCAATCGACCAGCGGCTTAAGTGCCCGGCCGCCTATGAGCGTGCGTGTGAGCCCACGACCAAGCGGTGCCTGCGCAGTGTGCATGCCAGGTTGGATTTGTAAGGTGGCGGCCATTGCTAAATGGGTGAGCTATTATTGGCAATGGCATTAAAGGCTAATAACACCCAGTTATCGGCTGATACAGAGATGGGAATCCGAGTGCAGTAGTCAGTCCATATATTTAGGAATTACACATATTAACAATTGTTAATGCCACGTCGTCGGTAACGTGACAATGTTGTACAATGATGCGGCATGCAAAGATAACAAGGATATGTGACAATATCGCTACACCGTATCTGCCCCAAATGGTGAATAGGGGAATCATTCGCATTCACACTTAAATAAGGACATTCAAGATGGTATTAGCCTGTAACAAGGATTACCTAACATGCATATATAATTCTTCGTAATGCGCACTGGTACAATAGAAAGATAGCGCACAGCCCATCTTAAAACAATTTATGATATAGGAGCGAGGGAACAGTCCCCCTACAATAATAGTGCATTATATTGTGACCATGCATGTATCTAATGCTACAGCATGTACTTATATACAACCTTCTTTGTAGTTTACTTGGAAATGTAAGAGAAACATTTAACATATTTACATCTGGTTTGGTCATGTGTGAACAGTAATTTGCAAAACCAAAGGGGATGATGGACGGAGTGTTGACATTACAAGCACTCACCCCCAGTCAACTGATCTGGGTTTAATCCATCTTCATTCTTTAGCTCACTCCGCCACCCCAGTTCAGACATGGCCATATGCAAATCAGTCTGACCCTGTGCCTCATGGGAACAGTCCAGCCCGAACTGCCAAGCCATGTCTTCCCTGGACCGGAAACAAGCATCCTGGGACCGGTTTCGGGCTCACAGCCCTCATCAGCCAGGCTATCTTGAATCCAGTGGCAAATTGATCAAGGGACCCATGTCTGGGCATACCCTGCCAACTTAGGGCGAACAAAGCAAAACCAAAGGGGATGATGGATGGAGTGTTGACATTACAAGCACTCACCCCCAGTCAACTGATCTGGGTTTAATCCATCATCATTCTTTAGCTCACTCCGCCACCCCAGTTCAGACATGGCCATATGCAAATCAGTCTGACCCTGTGCCTCATGGGAACAGTCCAGCCCGAACTGCCAAGCCATGTCTTCCCTGGACCGGAAACAAGCATCCTGGGACCGGTTTCGGGCACACAGCCCTCATCAGCCAGGCTATCTTGAATCCAGTGGCAAAGTGAGCAAGGGACCCACGTCTGGGCATACCCTGCCAACTTAGGGCGAACAAAGCAAAGCCAAAGGGGATGATGGACGGAGTGTTGACATTACAAGCACTCACCCCCAGTCAACTGATCTGGGTTTAATCCAACATCATTCTTTAGCTCACTCCGCCACCCCAGTTCAGACATGGCCATATGCAAATCAGTCTGACCCTGTGCCTCATGGGAACAGTCCAGCCCGAACTGCCAAGCCATGTCTTCCCTGGACCGGAAACAAGCATCCTGGGACCGGTTTCTGGCTTACAGCCGTCATCAGCCAGGCTATCTTGAATCCAGTGGCAAAGTGAGCAAGGGACCCACGTCTGGGCATACCCTGCCAACTTAGGGCGAACAAAGCAACACCAAAGGGGATGATGGACGGAGTGTTGAACATTGCAAGCACTCACCCCCAGTCAACTGATCTGGGTTTAATCCATCATCATTCTTGAGCTCACTCCGCCACCCCAGTTCAGACATGGCCATATGCAAATCAGTCTGACCCTGTGCCTCATGGGAACAGTCCAGCCCGAACTACCAAGCCATGTCTTCCCTGGACCGGAAACAAGCATCCTGGGACCGGTTTCGGGTTCACAGCCCTCATCAGCCAGGCTATCTTGAATCCAGTGGCAAAGTGAGCAAGGGACCCACGTCTGGGCATACCCTGCCAACTTAGGGCGAACAAAGCAAAACCAAAGGGGATGATGGACGGAGTGTTGACATTACAAGCACTCACCCCCAGTCAACTGATCTGGGTTTAATCCATCATCATTCTTGAGCTCACTCCGCCACCCCAGTTCAGACATGGCCATATGCAAATCAGTCTGACCCTGTGCCTCATGGGAACAGTCCAGCCCGAACTGCCAAGCCATGTCTTCCCTGGACCGGAAACAAGCATCCTCGGACCGGTTTCGGGCTCACAGCCCTCATCAGCCAGGCTATCTTGAATCCAGTGGCAAAGTGAGCAAGGGACCCACGTCTGGGCATACCCTGCCAACTTAGGGCGAACAAAGCAAAACCAAGGGCTGTACCAGGACCTCTTCATGGATGTTTTGACAAGACGTTTCGGGTATCCTCTATTCCGTAGTTTAGTACACAGGATATTAGCCTCTTTAAAGAAATCTTCTTTTTCGGTGCAATTCCTTCTTAATCTCAGGAGCTGTCCATAAAATAATCCATCCTTCAAAGCTCTGGGGTGGAAACTCTTGTACTGTAACAGAGTATTTCGCTCAGTAGGTTTATGGTAGAGACTGACAATCAGTTGGTTGCTTCAATTGCGTATTTGTAGATCCAGGAACGGGACCTTCTCTCTGTCTGCACTGTAGGTAAAGGTCAATGCTGACTAGCAATCATGATGGTAGGTAATGAACATCTTCAATGTGGCTTTAGTGCCAACCCATATTAAAAAGATATCGTCAATGTAGCGCTTCCAGAACTTGATGTTACTGAAAAAAATGAGTTCCTTGTGAACATTGTTTTTGCTGATCAGCATACCCAGTTCGCAAGGACATTTGGGTCGCTCTTGTTCTTTGTGATTATTATAGCCTTAAAAAACATGCATTTTCAATGCAATAGGTCTTGCAAGTGCAAGATTTTAGGCTATTGGCATTGTAAATGATAATGCCTTTTATTTATGTGTTTTTTAAAGCAACACATATATAAAAGGCATTGTCATTTCTAATGCTAATAGCTCAAAGTCTCGCAAATGCGAGACCACTTTAATGGTGGCCGCGCCCCTTTCTTTAGATGCTGCTCGCTGTAATCAGGTTACAGTGAGAAGCGTCTAAAGAAAGGGGCACTGCCAACATTAAAGTTAAAGCACTCATGGGGCGCTTTTACACAAAGTGTACAAATATTTAAATAAAGAAAGCTTTTGTAGTGCGGCTGCTTAAGTGAATGAGGACGTGTTGTAAAATAAATAAGTGCGGCTGCTAAAGTGTAAGCGGGCCACGTTGTACAATAAATAAATAAATAAGTGCGGCCACGAAAGTGAAAGCAGATCGCGCCGTAAATCAAATAATTAAATAAGCACGCCCTCTTATTATAGTTAAAGCGGACCGCGCTGGAAATTAAATAAATACATGACTAATAACAATATAAAAGTGGGTGGCGTGCTGCGATGTCGTGGGTGGAATAGGGAAGATCATTAAAGAAAATAGTGCTCACCGACTAGATAAAGCAGACCGTGTAACAATAGAAGTAAAAAGTCCAGTTGTTATGGGAGGTTACAATTCAGACAAGGCGGTACCAAGGAGGGACTACTAAGCCTATTCAGAAATGAAAATCAACTTCGAAAGGACAGTAACAGGAGCCAATTAAAAAGATGGGCGGGGAATGGGCAGAGCTTCTATGCCGAACCTCAAAACAGCATGCCTCGCAGAGCAGTGCATGCGCCGCCCAGGCTCGACCTAAATGTAATGCATGAATTTCACAGCATTGAAAGGAATGTGTTCTTCTTTAGAAAGTCTGTGTGTGTGTGGCAGCTGGGCCAGGAATTGTTCGTTGTCAGTTGTGTGGGTGAAGCAAAAGGGAGGGAGGGGGAGAAGTAACATGGGGAAGAGAGCAGGGGGCAAGGGTAGAAACATGTGTGAGAGACAGCAGTGTAGAGAGCGGGGCAGAAGCAATTTAGAGGGCAAAGGACAGAAACACAGAGGAATGGGTTGGGCATACAATATGAGGTCTATGGTCAAAACAACACAGAGGACAGAAAGAACACAGGGTGCAGGTGGCAGAAGCAACACAGAGGACACTGGATGGAAGTAAACTAACAGGCAGAGAGAGCAATGTGGAGCGTGATAGGGAGAAAAGAAAATGAGTGAAAGAGGAATGTGGAGTTGTGGGAGAAGCACACGAGCAAGAAAGTAACAAAAGGGAGTAGCACACAAGGGTGAGTGCATCATGGAGGGACATTGGGGAGAAGCACACTGACAAGAGAGACCATGGCAGGGAGGGGAGAAGTACCCAAAGGAAACAACTGGAAAACACATACACTCTCATGGAATGCTGCTACAAAAGGTAACAAGCATTGGCATAGCCAATAGGTCTCGCTTTTGGACCTTATAAGTGTTTAGCCATGCAACAGTTGATGTTGTTGTTGCACCAAGGATATTGTGCTGCATAACTAAATACTTATAAGGTCCCAAAAGCGAGACCTATTGGCTATGCCAATGCTTGTTCATACTTGACCTCCCTAAGGGCATCCTACATGCAGCAGCACAACTCTTCAAGAGCCTGAAGAAAACAACCACGTCACCCACATCCTGACAGAACTCCACTGGCCTCACAATCTTCAAAACCAGCTGCTTCATCGACGGAGCTATCATGGCCAACACCCCAGCCAGTCTGGCTGCAAGCTGTCCGTCTGGTGGCTTTCAGCACTCCCATAGCAAGGCCGTCATCAGGCTCTAAACAAAGAAGTGCATAAAAGAAAAAAGAAGGAACAGGCCTTCTGACTCCATGCAGCCAGGGTCTGGAATAACATCCCAGTATCCAGCAGGGCTGGCCCAAGCCAGCTCCAGTTTAGGAAGATGCTGAAGACACCCCTCTTTAAAGAACACTACATCAAGATGTAGTAACTATCCACTTTCACCCTTGGAAAATAGCTATCCCTCCAATGACCCATTGGCTCTTTGGCTTGGACCCTGCATAAGCACTCTGCTGCCTTTTGGCTAGGTTTGCTTGTTGTATAAACTATATATATATATATATATCTATAGATAAATAATGATTTTTGCAGATTTGACATGTAAAAGAGTCTCTTGTGCATTGCAATGGAAGCACTCCTAAGGAGATAAAATTATGCACCAAATAACCTATAGAATGAGGTGAGAGGTAATTACTCCTCATAAGCCCATTTGATGTATATTTATATTAATCGCGCTGTCCAGCAAGACCAAAACAAACATACTTGAAGAATCCCTAGATGCCAAGCCCCTCTGTACTATACCACCAAATGCTTTGCCTCATTTGCCATTACTGCTCCGAGTCTTCAAGGCATTTTTAAACAAATTCCGTTACTTTCTGCCCGTACAGTCCCAGCCTAAAGGCAGTTTGAGTCATTTACCAATGTCTCTGTGAATACGTGCATGTCTTTTTTGGCACTTTGTACCCAAAAGAGCATGATCTTGTGAATTTTGGAGTTTATTTGCAGTGATCTGACTGGGGATGTGTTCATCTTCTCTACTGTATTGATAGCACTGGGAGTTTTTAATACCTCTCGCGCCTCCACTCTCCCTCTCAGACCTCTGTGCTCTCTCTTCTACTGTACAGCGGCAGTTGCAGTCTTTCAGTCTGTCCCATCTCCCCCTTCTAACATGGAGCTGCTGTAGATGTACTTCCCTCTCCCTCGGTACTCGTGCAGCTCAGGCCTGCGTCTCCCCTCTGCTCTGAATGATGAGGCCTGGCAGGGGTCTCTGTGTAACACTTCCGGGGCAGAGCTTGCAGTATAATGGCAGTTCTACTTTGGGACCCTTTTCTTCTGGAGACGTGGCCTCTAGCACTGTACACGCAACTCAAAACGAGGTGTTTCCAGAAATGGGCGCAGTGCTCTATACGAGGCCCAAAGAACGGGGAGCAAAATTTATGGCAAGACTCCGAGAATGGACATGGTGAAATGGCGACTCCGGCGTTGCTGCCGGAAATAATCTGGACACAAAAATCCAGATGGGGCCTGCAGAACTCGGTATTGATGTTTACGGTGACCCCTCGCAAAGGATGTCTGCTGTTCTAGAACAACTCTCTTGTTTTCTATGTCGTTAACGCTGGTTGCAGTGCTGGGACCTGTCTGCCGCGCTTGCAGTGGATGCGCTGCTGGGACTAAAAGTAAAAAAAAAAGTGTCAGCCAAAGTGAAAGCGTTTCACTTGCGGGAGCGAGCAGCGCCAGGAGCGATAATTGCTACCATATGGCGCCACTCGCTCCCGCAAGTGAATCGCCAAACGTGCACGCGTTGCCTTTGAAGGCAATGGAACGCGTGCACGTTTTTGGCTGAAAAGCCGAAGCGATTGCTAAAGGTCTTTTTGCCTATGCAGCGCATGCGCGCTGCGTAGGCGAGACCTAAAAAGGGAGGGCTATCGCGAAGGAGATAGATACACTAGAGCAGAGAGCAAGCACATCTTGGATGAAGACAAACCTTGTCAGAAATGTAATTTTTGGTTGTCCAAGGCTGAACAAACGTTAAACCAATTATAAATATTAAAAACCTTGAGGAACTTCTAAACCTAATGAATGACAAGCATGTGAATGTTACCAACTATAAAGAGTAAACATGCAATGACTGGCTCTGAAATTAGTAAGGCATTTATTTCCATGCCTCACATCCAGACCCAGGCATTGCACAGACTTAGGAGCCAGTTTCAAATGTCCATTTACTGTTAAGAGCTGGCCAGACCGAAGTTCCGCCATGAAAACGAGTCTAATAATACACCTTGAGAGAATACTTACGTCAAGTGCAAAGCAAGACTGAAGGTGTTTGTAGACAGTACCTTGGGCAGCTCATATAATCTTAAACCAAACCCTAGGTCCCCTAATTCCGTAATACATGAAAGGTGCATTATCAAGCACATAACCGACCGAGCAGCTGAATAATCCTACCATGCAAACTTCAATATTACGCTCACATCTGCTTCATCAATCAGAGCCAGGCCACCTGAATCACAGGTAACTACTCACTTTACTTATCGCAAATCAATTAGTCAAGAAGATTCAAATAAACTGCACTGTGCCATTCAGTCTAATAGCTAAGCAAGAAAAACATTACAGGACATAAATGCTGGCTTGAAAAGTGCACCATGCCCACTTGAAAATTCTTTCAGTCTCACTGATAAAGCGTTAGGCCAGTACAGATGTAAATCAACACAGAAAATATCTTAAAATAAAGTGCGCCATAAGCAGGGCTCGCTACGCAAAAACGAGTCTCACCTTGTCATCTTCTCGTCCAGAGATCCAGCGTCCATGCCATGAGGGGATGATGCCAGATACGAACACTGTGAGCTCACGCACTGCAAAACGAGCACACAAAATTCGGCTGTGCAACAGCCTGCTCTGCAGACACAGAGCCCGGATCCTGCAGCAGAAACCAACTCAGTGCCCAGCCCTAATCCGTCGATGAATTTCACATGGCGCTGCCTCACCTCTTAAGTTTCTGTGAAACTAATTTCGTCTGCTGCTTAACTGAAAGTTGCCCAGTGGAAAAAATATGAAAGCAAAGTGGAGAAATCTGGACAGCATCATTCCTTCAACAAGCGCTGAAACACAAACGCGGCCCCGCGGCAGCGAAGTGAAACTACTGGGCTAGCAAGTGGGAGGGGTGGGGGGAGTGCAAGAGAACACACAGCGATTCCCTTGCGGGAGCGAGCAAACATATGTTGCCAAAGCTCGCTCCCGCAAGGGAATCGCCAAACGTGCACGCAATGCCATTGAAAGCAATGCAATGCGTGCACGTTTTTGGCTGAAAAGCCGAAGCGATTACTATAGGTCTTTTTTCCTATGCAGCGCATGCGCGCTGCGTAGGCGAGACCTAAAAATCTAGGGGTGAGATGGGAGGCGGATCTCTCTTTCTCGGCCCAAATCCAACAGGTCACCGCTTCATGTTTTAGTAAAATGAGAAATCTTCGTAAATTTCTACATTTTATGCCAGAAGACTGCCGTAAAGCCGTAGTCCATGCCACAGTGACATCCAGGCTGGACTACGCAAACGGCCTATATCTTGGTCTGCCTAAATATTCGATTAGACGTTTGCAGATGGTGCAGAATGCGGCTGCGAGACTAATTAGACGCATTCCATTTCGACATCATGTCTCTCCGCATTTACAGGAACTACACTGGCTTCCGGTAGCCAAAAGAATTGAATTTAAGGCCTTGACGCTGGCCTATCGGGCTCTTCAGGGAAGATGTCCTAGCTATCTTAAACAAAGACTTGACCGGTATAAGCAAGATCGCTCCCTGCGGTCAAATTCTCAGAACTTGCTCATCGCTCCTCGCTTTGTGAAAGCTCGTCTGGGCGGTAGGGCGCTCACAGTTAGAACGGCTAAATTGTGGAATGCCCTACCTGGGTTTCTCCGCCAAGCTGACACTGAGACCAGTTTTAGAAAAGCGCTGAAGACATGGCTTTTTAGCAATAATTAGGCCTGACTTCAGTGCCTAAACTTTGTGCACGCGCTGCTTGCTGCTTGCTGCTTGAGCGCCGGGACACCTCTGTTTGAGGTAGCTGCTATATAAATTTCAGTATTATTATTATTATTATTATTATTAAAAGCAAAATTTAAAAAATGCCTAAAACCACGTTAAAAACGCGATGTCAAAGTAGAGTCTAAATACTCATTCCCTTAAATGATTTGTCTACAAACTATTCGCAATTAAATAACCACACTTGCATATTAAAAATCAAACAAGCAGCAACTACCGCTTTTAACTTTCCAGTACACTGCAGCCACATAAGTCCCAAATAAAGGCCTACACCCAGTGCCTAATTTATAAAATATGAAGTTCCGGTGCTAAAAGCTAAAACTTTGAAAAATGCCCAAAAACACATCAAAAATGCAATAAAACTTCTATAGCGACACAAACACAATAAATGTAAATTTAGCTGAAAAGAAAACCCCTAAACCAGACCTGCCTAACCAAAATCAAACCACCAACAAGTTCCATGCTGCAGTAGAAGCAGCAACTGCCGTGTTCTAATTTCCAGCACTTTGCAGCCACATATGTCCCAAATAAAGGCCTACATCCAGTACTTAATTTGTAAAGCATGAAGTGCCGGGGCTAACAGCAAAATTTTAAAAATGCCTAAAACCACGTTAAAAACGCGATGTCAAAGTAGAATCTAAATACTCAATTCCCTTAAATGATTTGTCTTCAAACTATTTGCAATTAAATAACCAGACTTGCATATGGAAAATTAAACAAGTAGCAAATGCCACGTTTTATTCTCCAGCACTCTGTAGTCACACAGTTCCTAAATAAAAGCCTACACACAGTGCTTAATTTAAAGTTTAATTTAATTTTTATCTTAAACATAAAATGCCGGGGCTAAAAGCAAAACTTTAAAAATGCCCAAAAACATGTCATTAATGGCACTGTAAAATAAACTAATCTTTTACTTAATTAATTAACGCGCATTGTTATAACCACATTTCTTACAATACAAGTACTAGATCTGAAAAATTATTCACATTGCATTGAACAGCACGCTTCTATAAGTAGAGATCACAACACATTACACACATTAAATACAGCGCTACCATTACTTGTAAAACAAGTCATACAAAGGGCAAAGCAAACCAAATAAAATACAAAAGTACATGTTCTGTAACATTAGGTACATTACATTACGCATTATTTCAAAAACACGCAATAAAAAACAAATGATATGCAATTTATTTAATAAAAAACAGCACACACTTTCTGGAACATTACGCACCTAAGATTAAGCAATCACACTAGTTCCAAAACACCTCAAACGAAAAACAAAACAAAGCACATATACACACACGTTCTGGAACATTACACTGTTTACATTAAGCAATAGCATTAGTTTAAAAACACCTCAAACCAGAGGCACAACTACAGCCAAATTTCGAGGGGGCGGGGGACGAAATAATAAACATTTTGTGGCAGGGGGCTAATTCTTACAGCAATAGGCAGAGTGAAGATGCAAAGTCTCGATAACAAGTAAATGGTCTTTTAAATACCTGTGAAGTACTCCGGTGCAGCTGCAAAAAGTCAGACGCCTAACCAGCAGCCCACAGCACCTGTGTGTGTGCCCAGGAAGCTGTCTCAGCCCTGGCTCACACACACAACGGAGGGGGCTAAAGCTCTTTAACCCTATGGGCAGTGCTTTAAATGGGGAAAAATAAATGCAGGTACTCATTAAAATAGAGGTGTGGCAAGTGGGCGGGGCTAGGGGCGGGGCTAAGGGCAACATATCATCATACATAATGACTTCTGTACCAGTTGCAGCACATATTAAAACACATGAGAAATGTGTTTATGTAAAAAAAACTCAGGTTAACTCATAACACAAAATGAAAGTCATGATGGCACTTTCACCCGAATGGTCGCTGCGCACCTGATTGACACTGCAGGGTCTGTCTAGAGACCCTGTCCTGTTAATCACAGCGTGACACAAGCCCTCTCACCCCCCTGCAGTTTGGGGACATTCAAATGGGCGCTGCTGGAATCTTCACCAGCAACTCTGGAAAAGGATACTTCAGCCGAGTTAATTACAAGCTCCTTGGAAGCAGAGCAGCATCTGCCCTGGAGCAGAAACCTAACCTGAGCCTGCCGTGCCATGGATCAGGGTACCGGTACTCTCCCTGGCTACAGAGAAGTGCCGGTACTGACGGCAAAAAAATTCGGAAGTGCCGGTACTCAGTACCGGTGAGTACCGGCCCATTTAAAGCACTGCCTATGGGCGTTGCGCGCCTGCCTCAGAAAAAGTCCAAACAAAACGGTCTTTTAAATACCTGTGAAGTACTCCGGTGCAGCTGCAAGAAGACGGACGCCAAACCAGCAGCCCACAGCAGCTGTGTGTGTGCCCGGGAAGCTGTCTCAGCCCTGGCACACACACACAACGGAGGGGGCTGAAGCCCTTTAACCCCTATGGGCGTTGCACGCCTGCCTCAGACAGAAAACAAAGCAAAGCACATTAACCCCTTGACCGCGATCGGAATTCCGCTCGTGTGCTGGACATTCCGATCGCGGGTGTGGTTGTGACGAGCTCAGCTCGTCATGCGCACAGCGCTACCGCGCAGCATGACGAGCTGAGCTCGTCACGCGCATCGAAGGGGTTAAAGAAAAAGTCTGAACCAAACCAGCATACTCCAACAACGCCAAACGAATACAAGTAAAGGGGCCAATATCCATAGGCATGCCTGGCACTCAAAAAGGAGGGACATGGAATATTATTAAGCAATCACAACCACAACATTTTAAAAGGCACACTAAATGACCAATAGAAACAACCAGCTAAAAAGAGGCGTTTACAAACATCGTAGAGTATATACTGCATGTCTCAACGAGCCAGCGCATGCGCTGACTAGCCGAGACCTAATAATGACAATGTTATGGGGGAAAAAAAGCGTACATAGAGACCAAATTCAATGTTAGGAACAGAAGCTCTGATTATGCTTCTCTTTCATTACTCTTCAGATTTCAGCAGGTAATCATATGAACATTTTTAAACACTACATTTCCCATGACCAACTCTTGGAAACATGATCAACCATAGAGTCCCAGCCCTATATAACCCTCTTGCAGCAACACAGCTTCCTCTTTCTTTGTTCCTTCGCAGCCAGTTAAGTGCGCTCCTCCATAATTGAACATTTGATTTATTACTGTTATCTGGCATTATCTATTGTGATCTTATTTCGCATGTCACATGTTTTCTACTGTGTATACTGTGTATACTGCCTGTCGTACTGTATTTACAGTTCCTATTGTACAGTGATTATTTCCTTTGGTCAGATGATCGCTGATGCACTGGGTACATTGTGGGCTGCTTGTGCGCCATGCTATTTGTGGGCTACTGGAGGGTAAAAAAGGGAGCGTTTTCCTCCCGGCAGGGCGGCGTGCCACCCCTGCCTTAGTTTCTGTGTGGAGAGGGAGAAGGGGAGCAAGGACATGCAACTGATTGTCACATGGGCCTCTTTATATGCAAAGTGATTGGGTGGCCCACGTGCATGCACAGTGGCCGTATTGCCTCATTTGAGTGTTAACACGCAGGTCGTGAATGCGGTGAGATGCTTTTCCTTCCTCTTGCCTCAGCTTTTTATTTTTGCCTTGGGAGGTTGGCTTTCTCCCACAGGGTTGGAAAATTCTCATAGGCTCTGCCTAGAGTTTGGTAGCAGGACCTCCCTACACATTTCGGGGCAGATCAGCAACAGACGGCGATAAATATCGCAAAGCGCGCTTAGCGCTTTTTTATTTATCGCCGGCTATCGCTGGAATTTATCGCCCGGTCAGCGCGTTATTAACAACGCGTTTCTCCAGGGCGATAAAATTCCAGCGATAGCGGCGCTGTAGGAGGAAATATCGCCAGAAATCCAGCGAAAAGTCCACAGGAATGGCGAAAACGTTGTTGATAGGCCAAGGTGCACTCAGCCTGACGATCCACCTGCCATTGGATAATGCAGGTAAGTCAGGTTTTCAGCAGACGTTAGTTTTCGGCGTAAACCGCGGTTAGCGCGGATTTTAAAATCGCTAACCGTGTTGTGGGCCGCCTTGTAAATATCGCGATGTGCACATATCGATAATTTACATGGTATTCCGTGAGGGGTACGCCCAGTGACGCCCACTTTGCATCTCGAGATCCAGAGCGAGGCGTCGGGTGCTAACATGCGCTAATGCATGTTAGCACCGCCTTGTAAATATGGCGAAAATATTATCTCCGCTTTTTTGGCTTTTAAAGCCAAAAAAGCGGAGATAAGACCCTTGATAATATGCCCCTTCATGTCTTGCAACCACAAGACGTGGTTAGACTTGACCTGCAGTTGGGGTGCGATCTGCCCCCTGAGTTGCTCCTTATTGATGGATAGGCCGTATCCTCCTCTTGCCCTTTGTCCTAAGCCCTCCTGAGGCTCTTATATCTCTGCCGGACAGATTTTTAAGAATGTCTGAGTACTATGATGCTAAAATGGAGGGCTATTATTATGATGACCCTGATGGGTTTTTGCAGCAGGACCTAGTGGACTCGCTGGCTGCCAACCCTCCCTTTATGAATAGGAGGTGGAAAATCGGCCTCCCAGGCAAAGACCAGCTCAAAATCTCCTAAGGGCCCCCACGCTGCAGGTTTTGAGAAGTTGGAGAGTTCTCTAGTGAGAGACCACGATTATAGCGCTCAGACTGCCCTCACAGTCCCTGACCTGAGGCAGGATGACTCCAGCTCTACTTTGTCTCAGGGGTCAGACCAAGGAGACGAACCTGGCCCTAGTAAGCGCAAACGCAAGACACGCCACACTAACATAACACATCAAGCTTAGGTGCTTACCTTTGAACCTAATGAGATCATCCAACCAAAGTCTTCTGTTTGGCTCCCACCAGTGGCGGATTATGTTCAATCCCATATCCGACAAGGGTTCAATAAGAATGTCAGGGCACGGTTACGATCTGAGTGCCTCAGACCAGACCTTCCAGGCAAGGTCGCTGACACACCTGAGGGGGATCCCACCCTAGTTACTTACCTGAAAAAATATTCTAAGGATCTGCAGAAAGGTATTTATAGGGCTTGGAGGGGGAGCCAAGATAAACTACTAGACATATCAGGGCTTCTAACCAAAATACTTGAGCTAGGTTACCACGCAAAGGAGTTGGCGATCCCCATTGACCCGGACGTCTTGCTCAGCTGGGCCCAAAGAGCTATTTGCCAACTGGGAAATGCAAACTGCACCAAACATAGACAGCGAATGGAGCCGGCCCATCCACTTCAAACTCAACCTGAAGCTAACTGAACTCACATCGTCAGTCAGGCCCCATAGCTCAAGGTTGTAGTAATGAAGTCTGTGGCCAAGATGTAGTTTCAAGTAGATTTATTAGTCCTTGGTTACAAGTTGTAAAGTTCATGTAGAACAGCCCCACCAGGAGCAGTCTGCCTGCTGCTCAGCCCATACTCCAACTGTCACACTTCAGTTCCAAGGCACCCAAACATTCCATTCATGTCCATCACACCAACATTCCATGCAGCACAATCACACTGGCTGAGCAGCTAGGGAGAAAGTAACAAGATAATTACAATACAGGTTACTACAAAGGTCTTCTGTTTGGAAACCCCTTCCTGAAGGAATTGTCAAAGTTTGTAGCAACTTTCAGTAATTTGGATAAGGCTCAGAGGTTCCTCAAAAATGTCTTCCGCCCACTTCGCTTCCGGGGAAGAGCTTTCGGCTGTGGCTGTCATCAAGGCCCGCAACGAGGTTTCTATCAATAAGGTGGAGGTGGATACCAAGATTCCTCCAACAGTTCCACCTTCTACCCCTTCTGCCCCCTAACCAACAGGAACCGTTTCTGGAAGGGACGATACGTAGGGCCGCAGGGCTCTTCACAGCAGTCTGGCTCCACAGGTGAGAATAATTCCACTTTCAGAGGTGATGCTGGGGGGCAGGACCAGGTTATTCCTAAGCAACTGGCAGTGTATAACACAAGACACTTGGGTGCTAGAGGCCGTTCAAGGTTACAAGTTAGAGTTCTACAACTCCTTGATGCAGACCTCCCCTCCTCCCACAATGTATTTTTCCCAACAAGAGAAAGACTTCATCTCCTCAGAGGTTCAAGCTCTGCTGCAGAAAGACACCATAAAAGGGTTGTTTCCCCACCCAAACAGGTTTCTCGGCTGCATTTCCTTAGTGGAGAAGACGGGAGGCGGGTCTCGCTTGGTGCTGAATCTGAATGATTTCAATGGGTGGATTGTTTGGCATCATTTCATGAATATTCTTCAGTAGGGAGATTGGATGGTGTGGTTACATTTAAAAGACGCCTATCTAACCGTCCCCATTTTTCCGCCTCACCAGTGTTTTCTTCAGTTCCTCTGGTATTGTTGTTATTATGAGTACAAAGTCCTCCCTTTTGGTCTCTCCTCCACCCCTTGGTGCTTCACAAAGATCATGAGACCAGCGGTGTAATCCCTGAGAGCCCGAGGTGTTCTTCTAACTATCATTATTCACTGTCCTCAGTTGGCCCTAACCCACTTGGAGTGGACAATTCTCCTCCTTCAACATCTTGGCTTCATCATAAACGCTCAGAAGTCGATCCTGACTCCCTCCCAATGGTTGGAGTTCTTGGGTTTTCAAGTAGACTCCCTTGTGTCCCAAATAATCCTCCCTCC
Organism: Calotriton arnoldi; assembly: GCA_963921515.1. Taxonomy (NCBI): domain Eukaryota; kingdom Metazoa; phylum Chordata; class Amphibia; order Caudata; family Salamandridae; genus Calotriton; species Calotriton arnoldi. The sequence goes on along the minus strand of CAWUFW010001484.1, from coordinate 1,184,861 downwards.
CCAGAAAGTCTGAGGTATCAAGAAAGAATTGAGATCGACACTGTGCAGCCAGACTGTATCCTTGAGGTCGATAGCTCGTATTTTTGGCCTGTTAGCCTCACAGACCCAGGCCATATTTCCTGGTCCCCTCCACTATGATGCCCTTCAGAGACTCAAAATTCAACATCACCAAAAGGGCTTCAGTTACTTGGAACAGAGTCTCTTTTCAGAGCAGGTGAGGACAGAGATGTTGTGGTGGTTGGACCACATAGAGGCCTGAAATGGCAAGGAGATATTTGGCTTGACTCCAGAGATAATAATCGAGTCCAATGCCAGCCAGTGGGTTTGGGGGGCTCATTGCGGTCCGATCTCGACAGGGGATCATTGGTCCAAAGCATCACTGGATCTCCACATCAATTGCTTGGAACTCCTGGCGGGTTTGTTTGTGATTCAGAGCCTCTCCCAGAGAAGTCCGGTTGTTGCATACTTCTTCGTATGGATAATATCTCGGCTGTGGGTTATGTGAACAAGTTGGGCGGGATGAAATTCCACCTTGTGGCGGAGATAGCCAAAGATTTTTGGCATTTTTGTCTCCAACATTGGATATTGGTGGCAGCGGAGTATCTCCCGGGCCATTGCAGACTGCCAGTTGTGTCATCTTCAGAATTACATACGCTTCACCGCCTTTGGTGACCCTGTTTAGTGGATCTTTTTGTATCTCGCCAATACGGACAGCTCCCAAACTTTTTCAGTTGACCTCCGGATCCGGAAGCCCAGGCCACAGATGCATTTCTTCAGGACTAGTCTCCCTTCATGGGCTATGCCTTCCCCCAATTCTCGATGATCCCCAGGGTTATGACACAGATGAGACACCAAATAGCGGAGCTGATCTTAGTGACTCCGCTTTGGAGAGCACAGGCGTGGTTTCTGGTAATTCTGGAAATGACCTGTGCCTGTCCGATTCTGATTCCTTTCTGTTGGAACCTCCTTCTGGATCCAGAGGGCCTTCCACATCCATTAATCCTGTCCCAACACCTCTCTCTAGTGGCATGAAGAGTTTCCAGAAAAAATGGAGTCTCCCGGGACTTTCACAAGAAGCTTTCATCGGTAAAGCCTGGTCCTCGAGCAGACACAAGCGATATGGATCCGCTTGGAGATGCTGGTGTGGCTGGTGCCGTGAACAAGGTGCAGATCCTGCTAGAGCAGATTGTAGTTTGGTCATACATTTCTTGTCCTCCCTGGCCTCCGTTGGCACAGCCTATCGATCAGTGAACAACTTTAGGTCCGCTATTTAGGTATGTAATTTGCTGATTGATGGTAAAGCGTTAGGCGAACACCCAACAGTGTGTAAATTGTTAAGAGGTATTCGTATGGTAAAGCCCCCTCATCCTAAATATTCTGTTTTATGGGATGTTAACATAATTCTGAGATTTTTAGATTCTTTATAAAAAACATATTTTTATTCAATTTTTCTTTGAAACAACAGATAACATAAAGTAACATGTTTATCAAAAGTGCTATTTTGGGAGTCAATGTACAGTTGGGTAACAGTGCAATGCTGTAGTACAGAAATGGTATAGCCCCCAATGCTGAGGCCGTGTAATGCAGAAGCCCCTTGTCTTGCATGCACACTGTATCAGAGATATCCCAATTGGGATTGCTCATCTAACTCCCCCCTCCATTTCCACATTATAGTACCTGAGCCAGGGGCCCCAAATTTAGAGGAACTTCTTGGGCCAACCTCTAGCCTTATACCTCACCTTTTCAGCCACAAATATATAGATCCATTCCAATTTTCCATTCCTGAAGGGTGGGTGGCTCAGGGACTCCCCAGTGCTTGGCTACAATACGTTTTGCCACCACAAGCCCCAGGTTGCTAAAAAGGAGTTTACTTCTGGGTACTTCTACATCTGTGGCTATCCCCAACAGAACAAATTTAGGATCAATGGGTAGGCTGACGCCCAGAATGCTATTGAGTTCCTCAATCACCGTTGACCAATATGTACTTATCACAGAGCAGGACCACAGCGTGTGTATAAATGTTCCATTCCCGTCTCCACATCTTATGCAGTTAGCTGTTTCTGCCCTACCAAATATATGTAGGCGGGCCCTATCATAGTAAACTCTGTGGCGCACCTTAAATTGGATCAGTCGAAGGCGTGACTCAATACTGCCTCCCAGTCAGTGCTGTCTAGTTCCCCTACTTTGGCGTCCCATTTCCCCCTGGGAATGTTGTTGATAATCGTCTTACATGTCCAGGAGACCACTTTCCCTGCTAGCTCCCCTTAGAGGAGCCGTCCCTCTAGAGGTGCTTATTCCAGAAGGTCGTCTGCCCCTATCCTCTCTGTCTGCCAGGCATGCTGTACTTGCAAATATCTAAAGTTTTGGGTGTTATGCAGTTGATAGTTCTGGTGCGGGGAACCAAAAGTGATCAATGCACCCTCCTCTATGAGGTCTCCAAGTTTAAAAATCCCAGTCATGTCTCATTGCCTGAAACCTGTTAGCTTCCTAAATTCCTTGAAAGTGTCCCCACCCACAAGAGTGTCTCCTGTGTCAGTCTCTAGTCCCATTTCATCATCTTCTCCACCCCTTTCCAAGCGTCAATAGTCAACTTGGTCGCTGTCAGTAGATTTTTAGACCCTGCCCCCCCATATAGGTATTAGAGGTATGAACGGGCTTGGAACTGCGTCCTCGCTAGTATGTATGCTGGATGATCTCCAGGCACATATATATCCCCAGTCGTTAACTAGTATTAAGTGCGATGCCCAATAGTATGTCCGGACACTGGGGAAGGAAATGCCCCTGTTGTATTGATTCCTTTGTAGTGTCCCCAGTGGCAGTCTCGTTCAGCAAATGGGCCTCCTGCAGGGTATAGACTAGTCTTGTCCCAGTTGATGCGATATCCCTCATGGGCTCCACACCTTTAAGAATGTGGCAAATAATTGATAGAGTGTCAGTTGGTTTGGTGACATACACAAGGATATCATCAGCAAACAATGAAACCCGTTTGTCACTCCATTCCCCCTCTCTTATCCGAAACCTGGACAGGTCCGGATGAGTTCTAATTTAGCAAGCTAAGGGTTCTAACACAAGAGTAAATATAAGGGGCGATAAGGGGCACCCTTGCCTCATTCCCCTCTCTATGGGAAATAGATCAGACAATTCACCATTCACTCTAACTCTTGCCTTCGGGCCTCTGTAAAGAAGATCAATCCATGCAATACATTTGGGACCAAATCCAAACCTCCCCAAAACTTGTTTTAGGATAGGCCAATAAACAGCATCAAATGCCTTTTCAGCATCTAGGGACAAAATTATGTGGGAGTCTTTCCTGTTCTGAACCACCTCAGCCCAGTTATAAAGTCGACGAAGGTTGAGCCTGGTCAATCTTTTGGGCATAAAGCATGATTGGTGCCGATGTATTAGGTAACTAATTACCGGAAGGTGTCTAATGGCTAATATGGTATGTGAGATTTTTGTTCCGATGTTCAGGAGGGAGATCGGACGGTATAAACAGCACTGTGTTGTTGGTTTTCCTGGTTTATGGATCACTGCAATAGTGGCGTCGCAGAGATCTGGTGGAAGTGCACCCGTTTCCTTGGTTTCAGTGAACCTCTTTAGCAGACAAGGGCCTAGGAGCTCGACATTCCTCTTAAAAAGTTCTGCCGGAATGCCAATGGGACCTGGAGTTTTCACGGTTTTTAAGTTGCCAGCACTTCTACTAAGCCCATCTCCTCTTCTAGGGTCTGGCGGTCATCCCTCATAAGAGTTGGGAGTGATATCTTTCCCAGGCAAGTACCTATTTGGACAGTGCAGCCAATGGCCGGGCCTTATAGAAAGTCGGGTAGTCCATTGCAAACTCATCTGCGATATTCTTCCGTGTAACGTGGGAGATGCCATCATCTCTGATAACCTCCTCTTAGACCTGGCATCTTTTGGCGTGTTTCCCCTGTCTTTTTATTTTCTGACCTCCTGGTTTTGATTCTGTTTTTGCTGGTTTAGTGTCCCTGCACACTTTCTCACTGCTGTTCTGTGTTAAATTGCAAGTGCTCCTATTGTAAATTATATTATGGATTGGTGTTTCCATGATTGGCCTATTTGATTTACTGGTAAGTCCCTAGTAAAGTGCACTGAGAGTGCCAAGGCCTGTAAATCAAATGCTGCTAGTGGGCTAGTTATATCCCGCATAAATGCCCTAATGTAGATCCGTTCGTACATGCCCTAAAATGAACGTATTCATATTTACCCTAATATCGTCATATTCGTACTTGCCCAATTATGGTCATGGCCGCATATGCCCAATTATGGTCACAACTGTACATGTCCTATTATAGTATGATTCCTTATATAGGCATGATCTTTCACCTACATTGGTCCCAGCTGGTACATAACGAGCTCTGAGGGCTGAACATTATCTATCCTGTGGTATTGAATGCAACAGGGTTCTTCCAAACATAGGCCCACACTGTACTCATTAATTATGCATGGCTTTCTAAGAATACACCACCAGCATAATGTATGTACAAAGTTCACCCCTGACGTTTTCCTCATGTCCAATACAAGCCATACTGAGGACCGAGACTCTTTAGGGTATAAATACACCACAGCTTGCCCCGGTAAAACAGAGGGAACCGAGACTTCCATGCTGACACACTGACCAGAGACGCTGAGGCTCCTGCATGCAGTCGCTCAAGCTGACAGTGGTCTGACACAACCCGGACGGGGTGTCCAACTCGAGACCAGGACGGGGTCCCATACTCTCTCTATTCAGGTATGGGGGTTCGACTAAATCCTAGGAGGATTCTTGGCTCTTAGCTTCTAAGACCTACACACATATGCTAGGTACACAAAGGTACATCTAGGTAGGCATCGTAGGAGTATGCGCACTTGCATAATGCTTTTATATTCTTGTATGTATTCATGATTATCGCAATATGGTAGAACTGTTCTATCCCTTTGCTTTTATCGTACTGCTGATAATATATCTCTGCTATTGTCTGCCTGTTACTGCAGCACATATATTTTACACTAGAATAACAACTGTTCAATAAATACTTATTGAAACGCCCGACTGTTTATTCTGTGTAACTCTCTGAGACAAACCGAATAAGTGAGCACGAGTGACTGAGTGAAGGGTAGTACATTGTTTCCACGATTCTGAGGGAATCAGGGTTGTCATGTTCTAAGGTTGCCAGAAACTAATCTCTCCCCGATAAGAGGAGACACTATTGGCACTGCGAGCTAGCTAATGCAAAACAATCTAACATAAGCGGTGGGGGTGCACAGAGTCAGTCTGCCACCAAGCCCACAGCTTATGTTACACAAACGCGCAGGTCCTGCATGGGTAGTGTACTATAGGAGCTACACGACATGGCGCCACCAATGTTGGTTTGGTACTTATTTAACAGTAGAATCTGAGTAGTTCAGTCGTGCTATTCTCAGAGAACCTACTCACAAAACCCCAGAGACGTCTGGAGTGGGTGGGCACAAAATCCGCCGCAGCTGAGTAGTACGAGAATACTATTTATTGGCTGTTGGTTACTCAAGCTTGAAGGACATTTAGTTCCTATAATTGTGCACTTACACCTTATTTTAAGGACTCTTTAATCTCCCTTCTTCCAATTAAAAATGGTGGAAGAAACAAGTGAAACAAGGAGAGTTGACACAGCCCTCTTTGGAACAGAAGACCCTGAAGATGCAATACAAATTGCACCAAATTTCAGAAGGGCAGTCACCATAAAACTTCTAGAACATGGCTTAAGAGCCAGGGGTGGTACAGTAATTTTCGTGATCGAGGCACACGAATCTAATAAAACAGAGGTGTTCTATTCGTGAGGTTACATTCCACGCAACAAATGCAATTACAAATGTGTTTCACTACTACCTAGAAGGTGAAACACCAGCAGACTATACTCCCTTTGAGGAAGTAGAGGTACCGCTCACTTACCAGGAGCATAATTACTGGTTTAAAGGCGCTCTACCCCACGTACGAGGAAGAGAAAGATTAGGCCCGCTCGGAGGCCCATATTAGCGGCATACACACCGCATCCTGACATTGACACAATGCCACAGCCAGACTTACTCGTTCAACACAGAGATTTAATTAAAATCTACAGAAACCTCACACAATTTGCGATGAGGACTTTAACAGTTCAGCCTGCACCAGCTGCAGCACAAGACACTCCAGTCCAGAGTACAGTTAATAAAATTACTCCACAAACATTACACGCGATAATGGGCAAAATGCCAGCAAAACGCGAACAAATCCCATTCTGGATAGCTCAGAAAATAACTCAGCTTGAAGCATTATTCCCGAATACTACAACCAGTGATAAACACAGAATCCTAACAATCTGCTTGCCCATGGGTCTCACACCACAAGTAGAGGACTGCACCTCTTGGGGTTCAGTCTTTGCTGCCATATATACCAGAACACATGGTATCCCGTCCTTAGCAGTAGTACCTGACATATTGAAACAGATACAAAATGAGTACGGAGCAGAGCCTGCCCTTAACTTAGGGATGAAGTTGCTAAACAACTTTGAACAGGTCTCAGCCATAATACTTGCTAACATTAAGGGGGAAGCAGCTTCAGTGGCGATCCGCCAACGCCTAAGGGAGTTCGGTCCAGAGGATCAACAACACGAACTACCCAAAATAATTGAAACTTCGTATGCAGAACTAGGCAGAGACAGTCTAGGTGGGAAAGCATTAAAACCACAACTGGTGGGCAGTCCTGAAAAGGACACTACAAAGCAGATACCCACTTCTTCTAAAAAGAAGTGGGATAATAAAAAACAACAAAAGTCTAAAGACACCAGATCTCAGTCCAGAGGTAGGTCTCCTCAACAGGAGCCCTCTGAAAAGAGGTACAACCTCAGGAATAGGGATAATATTAAAAAACCTGACAGGTATCAAGATACTGATACTCGTTCCTCTTGTTCCTTTCAGGGTTCATCACGAAACTCCGAGAGGGAAGGACGATCAAAGGAGCGTACAAAGTCCAGAGACATGCAACACGCTGCGGACTACGCACCTAAAAAAGAGGATAAACAAAAATCAAAACCTCAGTTCAAAAAGAAGAAGGTAGCAGGTCTCAAGATCAGACATGCCCAGAATTCTGAGGACACAGCTTCTGAACGGGGAATGGGCTCTGACGATGCTAGACAGCGCGGCAGAAGTAACGATAGCTCGCCAGAACCTGAAGGAATTTCTGGTGACAGCGGAGTTGAGTGAGTATATCACGGTGGAAACACCTGATACTCGGGTAAGTGTCCCACATAAGTTACATGAGCTAACACTCCGGATGGAGGGGGACTAGCCCAGAAAAGTTAAGGGTCTCTTTTGGAAAAATCTGTCATCTGGTTATGACATTCTATTAGCAGAACAAGACTGGCCGCCAGCATTTGTCATGGAGTGCCCTAGGGGAGAAACGATAATTTTTCCAGCCTTTTCCGACCTCGTTCCCATTCACCTAAAACATGCATATGCGCAGGAGTGGGCGGTTGCCATAGCTCCAGCATTGTACAAAAATCATGCTGGTTGGGATGAGGATTCAACCCACCACGTGATCCCGTTAAAAGTTTCCCCAAATGCCCAAAGGCAATACCCTATAAAGCTGGAAGCTAAAAGACAAGTCAGGGAGATTCTAGACCAACTAGAATACCAGGGGGTGATAGAAAATTGCACTTCATCTATGAACAATCCTTTGTTCCCCGTAGCCAAACCTGACAATACATATCGTCTAGTTTTAGATTACAGACATTTAAACACTTGCACAAAGACATTTGCAGTTCAAAATGCACACAGTGCCGCATTAATGAATAACATTGTGCGGAAAAAATACAAAACAACACTTGATATCTCAAATGGATTTTTCTGCCAAAATATAGCGCCTGAAAGCAGGCATCTGACCGCATTCAGTGCGTTAGGATCCCAACGGCAATTTTGCCGACTTCCCCAAGGGTACAAGAATAGCCTGGGGTTGTTTTCAGCAAGGGTAACAGAGTTACTCCAAAATTTGGATGAAGAAGCATTGTCCTATGTGGATGATATTTATCTGACGGATGATGACTTAAAGAGGCACTTGTCCAGGGTGAGCAGTGGCACCATTGTTATGGGATTCGCCTCTGAGGGCTATAAATTTAATTTTAAAAAATCAAAAATTGCCCACCTCAAATGTTCTGTTTTTAGGATATTAGCTGTCAAGTGAGGGAAAAAGCCTGGCAGCTAACTTTTTAGAAAAGTGTGCGCTACTCCAACCTCCAAAATCACTAAAGAATTTACAATCAATTCTGGGATTCCTAAATTTTGGTCGAGCATACATTTTGGATTACGCAGAAAGGGTAAAACCTTTCTACGACTTAATAAAACCTGACTTTTCAGTCAAATAATGGACATAGGAACACACAAATATCCTGCGTTCCCTACAGGAAGACATGATAGCTTCTAAACATTAACAGACACGCGTAACCGCACAGAACTTAGTGATCCGAGTCATAGCGGGGCAATGCGGGTACACTTATTTAAATTTTAATGAAGGCGAAACAGTACCAATCACATACAAATCACCCCTGTATACAAATGCAGAAATGCGTTTCACTTCAACAGAAAAAATCCTGACAGCAGTGCAGACCGCTGTAGCAAGAGAAAGAGCTCTGGCTCAGGGAAAACGCATAATTGTCGTGACCCCAGTACCAGCTTTAGAAGCTGTTACAAAAGCTGGCATTCCAAATGCTAAAGCCTTACATCCAAGATGGATACAATGGGCTAATTCTCTTACTGCAACGGATGTTGAATACAGATTTGAACCTAGTTTAAAAACACAGGCATTCCTGCAATACGAACAAGAATACCCTCGACCAAATGAAATTTTGCCTCTCGATCAGTACGAATACATTATCTATACTGACGGTTCTGCTCAACCAGCCACAGGAAGCAAGCAAGCTTACAGCGCAGCGTGTGCGATTGTTAAAGGTCGCATGCGTGATGGCAAGTTCCATCCAAGCTGTACAAAAACGCAATCTTTAGGAGACTGCACGGCTCAGTTGGCGAAACTCAAAGCACTTATACTGGCACTTATAAATACAGATCACGAATTCCCACACTAATTGTGTGTGATTCCTTTACTGTGTACAGTCGTACAATGAGTATTTACATCATTGGGAACAAAACGGGTTCAAAGATGCAAAAGGTGGCACAATTAAGCATAAAATGCTATGGGAACAGGTAGTGGAGTTGAGAAACGAACTACCAAGGGCTCACATGATACATACACTGAGTCATCAGCGTGATGGCGTTCACGTTGAAGGGAATTCATTGGCTGATGAAGCCGCAAAGGGGGCTGTTCGCACAGCCGCCGTAGCTGCAGTTACTCGTTCAAAGACGAGAATAGACGGCGAGATAATGGTAGCTGTCAATGCTTCACGCAAAGGCAGCACAGCAGTACCTAAAAAATTTCCACTCAAGTACTCCTACAAATTAGATGCACAAAACATTCCATATGCTCAGATTCCTGGAGTGGGGGATAGAGTAATACCAAATATGGATCGTAGGCTAGGCTTGAGTTTAGCAGCACATGAGGGTTTGGGTTCTGCGCATACAGGCATTACAGCGACTATTTCTTTATTGAAACATGGCTACTGGTGGCCAGGGTTAACAAAGCAGACTAAAGACTATGTCTTGAAATGCGACATCTGTCAGCAGATAAAAGGCTCCACCGTGACACGCCCAGCGCAGACACCATTACTAAAATCAGACAAACCTCTTGCATGTGTATATTTGGACCACTGCGGACCCTTACAATCTGATGGGTCCAAGAAGAAATATATCATGGTTGCAGTGGATTCCTGCTCTAGATTCCTATGGGTTTGGCGTCAGCGCTCGGCTGACGCTCGAACTGTTATAAAAGATTTGTGAGTCTTTATCGGCACATACGCAGTTGGCACGTTACATTCTGACCGTGGTCCGGTGTTTAGCTCTCGGGCTTACAAAGAGGCCATGGAAGGAATGGGCGTAGCATTGCGGTACTCCTCTCTGTATCACCCCGAGGGAAATTCTGTTGTGGAGAGGAAAAACCGAGACTTAAAGCAATCTTTAACAGCTAGGGTATTAGGCAAGGGCGGTAGATGGGTCGATCACCTTTATGGGATACAGCGCGCGCTCAATAATCAGCCAAGAAGCTCTCTAGGAGGTGTCACTCCTTACGAGGTCCTATTTGGGACAAGAATGTGGGTACCTGATCTTGATTGTGAAGGCACAGTGGCGGATGAAAAACCATTTGATATCCATGATCGTTTGGCTGTTTTACAGGATCTAAATGAATCCAGGACACAACAAATTAACGTGCTCCAGAAACAGGCCACCACTGAGGAAGTCAAGGCAGTAACGGTAAGACCTATCTGGATCCCAAAACTCGGGGATCTAGTCAGAGAGAAGATTACTGAAAAGAAAGAATTTGGGCCATCCTACAGAAAGCCTGTACCGGTCCTTGCAATCCACGGCACAAGAACTGTACTTCTGCCGCCTCTTGCCGGAAAAAAGGGGAAAAGATTCGTCTCAATTGACTTAATCAAACCACACTATGTGGCTGATACTAAACAGTAGGCCTCGTGGACTCCACAGTAGCAGACGCCCTCCTCTCGCTACAATCCAAGAAGTTCAAACAGAAAGACTCATCACGTTTGAAGAGCCACCTGTACGGAATGAAGGACTAAGCAACAATGCTATGGAACTTGTTCCACTTCAACAAGAAATTCATCTTCAAAATGAAAATCAACTTAACAACCAAGTTGCAATCAGACCTAATACAGACATCTATGTCATCAATGTGCCTCGACAAGAGAACACAGCGATTTCAACAAATCCCGTTGCAATTCAAACAATTGATCGAACTACTTCTGGCTATTTCATGAACTTTGATATGTTTTCACTGGACCCAAGTGAGCCGGAAACGACGCCAGCCAAAAAATCACTCCAACAGAAACTCATTGACTTTTTGAACTTTTTAGAAAGACTTACCTGGGGTCACCTTGGATAGAACTATGGTATATCATTGGGATTTTATTTTTCATTTTCTGGCTAGGTTTAATAATAACTTTTAGTATGCTTATTAATGGACGATACCTCCAGCCAAGCTCTGCAGCCCAAAGAGTCAGTTTGATTTTAAAACCACACCAATCTTCACATCGTGAACCAAGAGACTTGTCTTCAGTGAACATCACAGCAGTTCCTATACCGGATGGTATAGTATGGGACAAGATTGATTATGATATATTAGGTCCGACTGAACTTTTAAAACTAAAACATGTATTTAAAATTTCTTTAAGTGATTTCATTACCTCCAGTACATTTTCAGATGATTGGGACACTGAAACTGTAAATGCTATGATGTCTGATTTAGAAAAAAACTGCAGCATTTCTGAACAATGAAATGTTAGAAGGTACTTCAGACTATGATACATTGTACTGTTACCAACATTTTGGTGATCATTTCTTACACAAGTCTATAACACCTAGAAATGTATTTGAATGCCACCAGTGGGAACACTGCCCAACACCTCCAAAAGGTAGTTCACACGCATTTGCACAGAAATTCACATACTTCTCAGGGTTTAACACATCCGACCCAATGTCATTTTATTATAAAATGGAGAAAACTTCAGCTCAGAAAATTATGTTAACAAACACCAAACATATTTACTCTGCATCCTTTCTGAACCAGTCGTCTAAACAGGGTTTCGATCTATGGAAGGACACAATAGATTCCAAATCGATCTGGGTTCTAGGGACTGGCAAGTCCAGGGAATAGATAGAAGCACTTTTTAGAGCATGCATCATTCCGCAGCAGATTTTATTTCTGAACGAAACTGTGCAACAGACATCCTGTCTTGGATTAGCCAATGGCAAGGAAAGGAACACACCGGGGTTTCCAACACCATCACAGATGGGTGGGGGGCAGAATTCAACTACACAAGGGGTAGGATTAGATGCCATTTTCCAGTACAACAGATCAGATCCTGATTGAACAGAATGGCTGGTTTGGCCCACTGACACAAACAAATGTCAACAGAGATTTATGAATACAACCAGAGGGTTTAGTATCCATAGGCCAGATCCACGCTATGTACAAAGACAACACCCAAGGGGTAGTGACATCGTATAGTGTTGGGAAGTTGTGCCTTGATTGGCTAGAGACCTCAACACTGACAGAAGTGAAACACCACTTGACCTTACTGACACCTGACATGGATCTTAGAGATTTTCTACTGGGACCCAAGAAACAGCATCAGAAACGTTTCATATATGCAGGCCTTTATGCCTACTATAATGAAAACTGGACAATATCCCAACAAGAGACCGCAGAAAGAATATGAGAAATAGACCGTATTAACTTAGAAAAGGCATTAGCTGTAGTGGATAATGGGTTAACAACTTTGACCTCCAGGATTTACTCCTTAGGCAACATTGTGTCCTGGGCAATCGACATATTAGAACAAAATCTGGCCTTGTTACAACACGGGCAATCTCAGCTACGTTCTATTATGATGTTAAGTTGGACGCTGCAATCTTTGCATGCAGGCTATGTGCCATGGCGTTTTATAAACACCACGTCTCTGTTCTCAGAGTACAATCTAACTGATAAACTGACAGAAATGGCACAAAGGGGAGCCAAATATACAATGCTGCGTATTGAGAAACTGGAAAGGTTACCATTCACTGTAGCCGAATCACCATCAACAGAATGGCTCATTCATGGCCAAATCACTCTGCCGGTCACTACGTTTCAGTTTCAATATTGCCTTGAGCAAAGGCAGGCAGGCAAATATGTAAAAATGGGTAAGGGATACATCAAGTAAACTTGGGAGTTACCATATAGATACCGATGCCGGAATGGGGATCGAGAAGTGTATCTGAGTGGTACAAACTGCAAGAACGCTTTGAGCGGTTCTGTCATGTGTCTGGATATTTCTCTACACGGAGCCTGCAGTGGTTCAGTGGTGAACTTATCTTGTCACATGTCAGGGACCCCAGCGGCCATGATCACGCCGGTTTTCCAGCTGCTCTCGAATGGGAGTTACTTAATGCTAAATGATCAAGGTTGTTGTGGGATGCTTCTGGGCGTCGCATATCTAGTAACTGTTAACTCCAGGGTTACTTGCTGTATGCAAGTATTGTTTCCGCCACTGAACACGGTCAGGGAGGCGCCGTTATGGCGTTCGCTGAATGTTTCTTTTATACAGTTTGATACTCTGAGCAGATTGAAAGCCATGCTTTTACAGCAACCCGTGCCCTTAACCTCAGCTCGAGAAACCTATGAACTTCAAGTTGCAAGGACCTCGACCGCGATACAGGCACTCATACGTACAAACTGCCCCATTCATTTCGCAGAAATGGTGGGACGTACCTTTAACATGTCAGATACGAGCGGAATTGTACACCTATTTAAGACCATAGGGTCAGGACTGTTAAGCACCTTTCAGACAGTCCTCGGAGTAATCCCAAATTTTATACACTCCGTATTGGAAAGCGTATTTGGAGGATTCCCGCTCTACGCAATGGACGGCCCACTTCCTGAGGGAATGGTGAACACGCTCCTGGAGCAGAAATACTGTGAACGCATGGTACAACTTCTGGGCATTTCTTGCCTGCGAGAACTCAGTGCCTCCTGGTTTCTATCATTTAGACCAGTCTGGATAGACTGCATCTTACCTGTGCTTCGATGCCTGTTCTGCGGAGAAGAATGCACGTTGGATCTTTGTCTAACATTTCCATCAGATGCGCCTCCGGACACGGATGCAATGCTGGACCCCATAAAGGCCCATGCTCTGCGTTGTCCCCAGCGGCTTCCAATTCTGATGAATGCATTCCTGGAGAATCCACAGGTGCCGTTCGCTCCTGCTGGGTTAGGTGACTCCTCCACAGGCACCCAGGTAACAACTGCCGCACAAGCTGCCGCAGCACCGACTGTTGGCAGTACTACATTCCATCTATGTGCGATTGACGTTCTCTGTGAGGCGTTGGATTTGTCATCTACAGCAGCTGACACCGATAATATTGAGCTTCCCAGCCAGGACGCGTAATCTTAAATTGGCTCATCGTGTCCTGGGAAAGAATTCGGCTTCTTCACTCGTTTCAAAATAAAACGATCTAAATTTGGAACATTTTCTTACATTGACACTTTCGCTTGAGAAAAGTATGGCCTTCTCCTGCTTATGGTAATACAACTGTTCTATAGAGAGACGATATTGACTTTTAAGTGGCAACTAGGAAAAGCTGAATTTAAACATTTTTTTTAAAGCACCAACATTTTTTAACGATTTTTTAGAACCATGTTTTTACTTGCTTTTAAAAATGTTTTTAAATTGCCCAGATTTTAAGTATGGTCATTTATTATCCAGTTCGGAAGTGGAGTGGGTGTTATATCCCGCATAGATGCCCTAATGTAGATCCGTTCGTACATGCCCTAAAATGGACGTATTCATATTTACCCTGATATGGTCATATTCGTACTTGCCCAATTATGGTCATGGCCGCATATGCCCAATTATGGTCACAACTGTACATGTCCTATTATAGTATGATTCCTTATTAGGCATGATCTTTCACCTACATTGGTCCCAGCTAGTACACAACGAGCTCTGAGGGCTGAACGTAATCTATCCTGTGGTTTTGAATGCAGCAGGGTTCTTTCAAACACAGGCCCACACTGTACTCATTAATTATGCATGGCTTTCTAAGAATACACCACCAGCATAATGTATGTACAAAGTTCACCCCTGACGTCTTCCTCATGTCCAATACAAACCATACTGAGGACCGAGACTCTTTAGGGTATAAATACACCACAGCTTGCCCCGGTAAAACAGAGGGAACCGAGACTTCCATGCTGACACACTGACCAGAGACGCTGAGGCTCCTGCATGCAGTCGCTCAAGCTGACAGTGGTCTGACACAACCCGGACGGGGTGTCCAACTCGAAACCAGGACGGGGTCCCACACTCTCTCTATTCAGGTATGGGGGTTCGACTAAATCCTAGGAGGATTCTTGGCTCTTAGCTTCTAAGACCTACACACATATGCTAGGTACACACAGGAACATCTAGGTAGGCATCGTAGGAGTACGCGCACTTGCATAATGCTTTTATATTCATGTATGTATTCATGATTATCGCAATATGGTAGAACTGTTCTATCCCTTTGCTTTTATCGTACTGCTGATAATATATCTCTGCTATTGTCTGCCGGTTACTGCAGCACGTATATTTTACACTAGAATAACAACTGTTCAATAAATACTTATTGAAACGCCCGACTGTTTATTCTGTGTAACTCTCTGAGACAAACTGAATAAGTGAGCACGAGTGACTGAACGAAAGGTAGTACATTGTTTCCACTATTCTGAGGGAATCAGGGTTGTCATGTTCTAAGGTTGCCAGAAACTAATCTCTCCCCGATAAGAGGAGACACTAGTGGCACTGCGAGCTAGCTAATGCAAAACAATCTAACATAAGCGGTGGGGGTGCACAGAGTCAGTCTGCCACCAAGCCCACAGCTTATGTTACACAAATGCACAGGTCCTGCATGGGTACTATAGGAGCTACACGACAGGCTTGCAGTACTGATTGTGCCACCCACACGAGCAGCCTTTCAAAGGGTTCTCAGACCTGCCACTGCAGTGTCTGAGCGCAGTTTTTACTGTTTTACTGCCATGTGACTTGGCAAGTGCACCCACTTGCCTAGCCCTAACCTTCCCTTTTATTACATGTGAGTTACCCCTAAGGTAGGCTTAAGGTACCCCTGTGGGCAGGGTGCAGTGTATGTGAGAGGCAGGACATTTACTGGTGTGTGTAACTTGTCCTGATAGTGAAGTACAGTGTAATTCGTTTTTCACTATTGAAAGGCTATCTGTCCTATAGGATAGAATGGGGAATACTTTGTAACATCTTACAGGTATATTTTTCCATTGGGACAATATAGAGAAATGGAGTTTAGCATTCCTGAACTCAGAATGTAGAAATGCATCTTTTAGTAAAGATGATTTTTATATTCTGTGTTTGAAAATACCACTTTTAGAAAGTAGGTATTTTTTTGCTCAGCCATCCTGTGTGCCTCTGCTGGGTAGTGGATTGACGTTCTAGCTTTTAATTTACAGGGGCTGGTGATACACATTCTTTTCAGACAGCCACTGGGGGGGGTCGAGGTGTGTCCTCCCTTTCCTGGATAAGTCAGGGCTGGGCTAAATAGAGTTGGGCTGCATTTAGAGTAGTGGGAGGAGATTTCCTTGCGCCTGATCTGCCTTGGACAATGCTGTCTCCACCTCTGCTCCAGAGAACAAAGAGAAATGCAGTATAAATATTGGGGCCCAGACCCCAGAACTTTAGAACTTGCTGGAATCAAGGAACCTGCCTGCTAGGAGGAGTACTGCCCCATTGCTGTGTGTTGCTTTGTTGGATAGGCCTGCAGTTCCTGCTTCTGCCATGGGCAGTGAAAGGACTGGACTGAACTTTCTTTTTTGTTGTTGCTGAGTATCTCAAAGGGCTTGAAATAGAGCTTGCCTCCTGTTCATGAAGTCTCAGGGACAGCAAAGACTTCATGTAGGAAGCTGGCTCTGTACATACTATACCAAAGTGAGGTATAATGTGCACATACAGAGTCCAGTGGAACCCCAAAGGTAGGCAGAGATAAAGTTAGATAGCACCTCACTCTCTATTGTGGTAGTTTGGTCGAGCAGTAAGGCAGTATCAGAGGACAGTGTTAAGCATTTGTTGTACTCACTCAGTCAGCAAATGAATTCACACTCCCAAAGACTGAACTTCAGACCAATTGTTTTTGTAGAAAAATATTCTTTTCGTTATTTTATTTCCTAGAACCAAGCAAGACTGGCACAGGTAAGTGATAAGTACTTTGCAGTAAATATACAGTTTGTAACACAGTTTGGATTGCAATTGTAAATGCACTTTGTTTAGACTTACAGTATTGTTTCTGAGAAATGCAATGCTTTGTAAATACAGTACATCTACTTTGTATAGGATTTTCAGTAAGATTACAGGTAAGTTACTTTTGAGATTACTTTTTCTTACACAGAGTAGTACACCTGGATACTACTCTGGGACATTTCCTGCAAACAGGTAAGTAAAATCGTTTTTGTTAGTTAGTACATTATTAAAGAATTTCTTAAGGTTTTCAAACTCTACACAGAAACTTTTTCAAGAAAAACAGTCAATGTTATCCTATGGAGAAAAATAGTGTTATCGGTTTTAAGGTAAGTATTTGGTAGTGGGAGTTGAGGTTCTGGGGGTAGACTCAGGGGACCCCCAGGGTCAAGGATGCACTCTTGTTACACTCTCAGCGGCACTAGGGCAGCCGGGTGCAGAGTGCTGAGGCCCAATGTTATCCAATGGGGGATACGGGGCCTCCGGTTGATGGCTGCTGACGAGCAAGCCACTTGGTTGTGGGAGCAAAGCTCCTAGACCTTAGCTCAGGGCAAATAGGGAAACAAAGTAGCACCAAAGGTGAACCCTCAGCGGCACTGGGGGGACCAGGTGCAGAGTGCTGGTTTGACTTCAGGCGCCCTGTTGTTTGCAACGGGGAATCTCCGGTTTGCAAAGGCACTGTAGGCTTGGGGGCGTAGGTCTTCTGGGGGCGACCACCACTTCAAGAGGTATGTTGGGAATTGGCTAGGCACCGTCAGTTTGGCCACCCAAGGCCGTGGGGCGTTGGGTGCTGGGGTGCCTTTTAGGGTTGGATCTTCTTACCAGCTCCAGGTCGCGGTTGGGGGGACCTTCCAGATTTAGGCTGCAGGCGTCGGCTGGAGGCTTGAGGCAGGTCAGGGGTCACCAGATCTTGGGTTAGGATCGCCGGGGGGACCTCCTCGTGGTGTTTGCCTGCTCGGGCCGTGGACGGAGGGTGCAGAGTGGTGCGGATTCGCGGTGTCCGGCCGGAGCCAGAGGTTGCAGATGAACAAATCCGGTGTTCACAGGAGACACAGTCTTTGTGGTTGCAGGCAGGCAGGTCCTCCGGGGTTTTCAAGGTTGCTGGCTGCCAGACACACCGGGATTTCGCAGGAGCAAGTTCGAGGTGGAGACAGGCCGGTAGGGCTGGGGCCAAGTCAGTGGGCGTCTTCCTCTTGTTAGCTTCGGCACAGCTGTTTGGTCCTTCTTCTCTTTTCTTGTAGTTGGTTCTTGTCTGAGAAAGCAAGATTCAGGGGTACCCCTAAATACTAGATTTAGGGGCGTTACAGGTAGGTAAAAAAAGGTTGGGGCCAATGGTTCCCTTCCCTGGTGTGGGTACACCCCCTATTATGCCACCATCCCACTGGAGGGTGGCATAAGCCTTTCCCTGGTTGGCTGAGTCCCCCATCTGCAAGATGGCGGGAACTGAGAGTTGTGCTTCACCTTGCCTCCCCCACCTGAGGGGTGGAGTTGGCAGAGGTGGGCACACCTCTCTTCCTCACTTGTTTTTCCCGCCGGTTCTCCCGCCCAAAGTAGGGGTCAGACTCAGAACCAGTGGGGACCAGTTGCTGAAAGCAGCAAGTGGCCTGGGGAAGCTCACCAAGGCGGCAAGCCTGTCAAGTGTGCCCTTTGTGAATCCTGCCCATCCTGGGGGAGGAGGCTTGGCACCTCGTCCCAGGATGTGCATTGTTTCAGGCCCCAGAGAGCAGCAGGCTCTCGTCCCAGGGGTCCAGAATCATGTCTATTGGTGGCAACTGAAAGCAGCCACTCAGCCTGGACACTAGTGGTAGGTTAGTTTTCAATGGGCATCTCTAAGATGCCCTCTGTGTGCATTTTTCATTAAATCCCACACTGGCATCAGTGTGGGTTTAATGTGCTGAGAAGTTTAATACCAAACTTCTCAGTTTTGAGTGTTGCCATTATGGTGCTGTGGAGTTTGTAATGACAAACTCGTAGCACCATATACTCTTAATGACAGCACTGCACTTACAGAGTCTAAGAATGGACTTAGGCACTGTAGGGGTACAGGGCTCATGCACCTGTACCCTCACCACTGGTATAGTGTACCCAGCTATAGGGGTGACTGGTCAATGTCAGGGCAGTGGGTTGTAGGCATGGCACACAGAGATGTGCGCCATGTTGACTCTTCACTTTGTTCTGCACCAAACATGCAGCCTGCAAAGGCAGTGTGTGAGTGTAATGGTACAGGACCTCTAAGGGTGGCACAGTAAGTGCTGCAGCCCTTAGAAGCCTTCTCTGGTCACAGTGCCCTGGGTACCTGTGGTACCATTTACCAGGGACTGACCTGTGGCCAGAGATGCCAATTGGGTTTAGGTTTCAATGCTGTTTTAGGGAAAGAACATAGGCCCAGGGTACCTGATTAGCAGGAGCCCAGGGCACACTCAGTCAAAGCATAACAACAATTCATTAAAAAGTGGGGGCAACCATGCAGAAAGAGGGCACTTTCTCACACTTCACCTATCTCTGGGTACCGCCTCTGGAACCGCAGTTTCAGTTGCCACAGAGGGGGAAAGCAGCTGACACCGTCACAGACACTGCTGCAGACTCTTTGTCCTTAAGGCACTGCAGAGGGCACCGCTGCACTTTGCACCCCAACCCTGGTCTCACCGATGACGACGACCGCCACTGCCACCGAGCTGCTGCTTGCACTGCGACCTGTGGGCACCGCACTCCGCACCGCCACGCTTCACTCTGCCACCCTAGTCCCACCGAAGACAGCGACACCTGTGATCGCACCGTGGTTTGGGGGCACTGCTCCTAAGTTACACGACACACCATCCCTTCCCACACCGCAGTCTGGGCCAACCAACAGCAGCCCCCATTAACTGTCACTGTCACATGCACCATGACTTGTCAGCACCGCCACGAGCCCCGCCTCACTCCGTACCGCAGCTCTGGTCTCACTGACTCTGCTGGACTAATGTCACCGAGCAGCTGCATGCACCGCGGCTTGAGGGCACCGCACGCTGCACCGCTACGTCTCACATCGAAACCCGCAACGGTTGCCATGACTGGCCCGCACCGACGCGGTCGGCCGGAACCAAAGGTACTATTTACGAGTCTGCTGACACTAAAGCCGGTCCACACCGACGCATTCAGCCGGAACTGTTGGATTCTGTTGTTTTCAGCACCGCGGTAGCACCGGATGGAGTTACCGGCTACAAGGAATTGCATTTTAAAGTTATTTCTGCAAAGTGCCATTTTTGATTATTGTATGTGGGTCTTTAATCGTTTTGGTCTTGTTTGCAGAGATAAATATTGGTTATTTTTCTAAAACTGGTGTGGTTTCCTTTTGTAGTTTTTTCACTGTATTACTGTTGGTTATGTGCAAATGCTTCACACACTGCCTCTGAGATAAGCCTGACTGCTTGTGCCAAGCTACCAAGGGGGTGAGCAGGGGTTATTTTAGGAGTGTATCCCCCTTATCCTGACTAGAAGGAAGGGCCCCTATTTGGACAAAGGTGCAAACCATTGCCAACTAGAGACTCTCATTTCTAACACCTCCTTTACCCAATTAGCCTCTGCTGCATTCCTACCCAGCCAAGCTAGTAGTCCCCCAACCTTATCCCCTGTGTCGCACAAACAATGCAGCATGGAAAGGACCATAGCCCTGACTTCCTGATGTGCCACTGCCTGATATTCTCTGCGGGTGATCTCGATCTTACGCAATACAACAATATCTGATTGGGCTCCCGGTCTGCCCTCTAACTCTATAAGTGTCCGCTCCATTTCCTCTATTTCCTGCCCTTCCCTTTTCTACCTGTGGGCTATAATATTTTGCACCCTGTCTCTAAGTACTACTTTATATGCCGCCCCAAAAAGTAGTGCGGATGTCAGCGAGTACTTATTTTCATTAAAATACAGTTCTATGGGGGCGTGGTCTGGCCACGTAGGAAGATGGCCGCCTAAACGAGGAGCTCCGCTCCAGAACGGCACCCATATGGAGGCAGCGTTATTTGCAGCGCATCCAGGACTATTTGTGAGACGCTCCCGAGCAGGCTGAACAACGTTGCCATGAACGGTGCGTGTTTTTGTCGACCAGCGACCTCTATTTGGGGCTTTCTAATGCCAAGGAACGTCTGAGGAGACGAGCGCCGGTTGAGCCTCGTGACGTCTTTGAAGCCCCGAGCCTCACGTAGTCTCCGCGCCCGCCTCTCTGACGAGCTCCTGGAGTTGACGTGAGGAGATTTGTGTGGCAAGCGGTTTTCCCGTTCTCATCTTTACCATGTGATACCACCTTCTCAGTAAGCAGTGGCTGTTCACAATTTACAATTAAATGTCTCTGTCAAGGACGTCATTTACAGAGTAAACTGAAGAACTTCCAGTCACGAGGTATTTTCTCCCTTTTGAGCTATTATTGTGGTGAAGTTAAATTAGCTCAGAAGCATGACTGCATTTAGCTCCTTTGTATCGCAACAATTTATTTCCAGATAAATTGCTGGCTCCTCTCACAGCCAATTATTTCTATGATTGATTCTTGAGCAGAACTTGCTCTGGTTCCTGTTAACACGTCTTTTGGGTCACAAAATCATGAATTACCATTTTCCTTTCTACAGTATGCAACTTGCTGAAAATTACTTATAAATTACCTTCGAATGTAAAAAAAAAAGGGCAAAAGACCTCTATTTGAGCTGTATTTCACGCTTGATATATCCGCATTGACAGGTGTCAATTTATTGTGATTTTCCTCACACTACAACGGTTACCTGTATAGAGACTCAATACTTGCAAGTCTTCATAACATCTTGTTAGTACCTTTTATTTACTGTGGAACAAAAGCATTATTACGCTATCTTGTGTACTAACTACTCTGGATCTTGCGTGACTTGCCAATTATAGAATGATCCTCTGGCATGACATTTGTATAATAAATTCACGGCTATTGAGTAAATGATATTCCCTCAGTTGTCTATCTCTGGGAAATGAAGTTCTTCAGCTAATAATTCTGATACTGCTCGCTTCACCACTGCAGAATTACCGCTTCTCAACTTGACCCTGATACCTCACAATAGTAGTTGGCAAGGATCATTTACTGGGTTGTTTAAATCCAACAAGAGTCAACAAAAGTTTATAACTGACATTCCGTCAAAGAGCATTAAGTAACTACAAACTACTTCATTTTTACCAGCAAGCTTGAGCTACTATTATTCTTTATTTCTTCAATTATTTGAGGTAATGCCTAATAACAAGAACGAGAACAAGTCTTCTAAACAGCTACTTTTTGCTGATGTGCTTAAGCAACCAAATACTATGTCTGCGAAGAGCTCCGCCTCACCGTCATCTAATCAGCCCCGTACTACTTCAACTGCACTATCAGGGGATGCTATGGACCTTCTTTTCCAAGAAATGTCAACTATTAGTTGCCGTTTGACGGAAATGGATATTAACATTTCTTTCCTTGCATCGGAGGCTAAATCAATATGAGCAGATATAGTGCAATTTCATACTAAAACAGAGAGACTGGAACAACGCTTGACAATAGTTGAAAATAAACTTGATTCAGTACAAAGCAGAGATCAAAAACTATTATTTCTCCGTAGCAAGCTGGTTGACTTGGAAGATCGCAGCAAGAGAGATAATATTTGTTTCTTTGGTTTTCCAGAGAAAATTGAAGGCCAGAATACGAGAACTTTTTTGTGTGATATTCTCCCCAAATTGGTCGGTATTCATTTTGATCCAATGCTTGAAATTCAATGTGCACACCGTCTTGGTCCTCTGCGTAAAGGCCTAGGTACTCGTCCAAGACCCCTCATTGCTTGCTTTTTGAGACACGATCAGGCTAGACAATTACTGACAGCAGCGCGTGCACAAGGCTCCTACAGTTATGAAAGACATGAAATCAGAATGGCAGCTGACTTTTCTCGAGAAACTAATGAACGGCGGAAAGCTTTTTTATCTATGAGACCTCAACTACGTAAAATGGACATCAAATATGGTTTGTTCGATCCTGCCCGTTTCCGTGTCACCAAAAATGGTGATTCAAGGGACTTTTACAACCCAGAAGAGCTACAACATGTCTTGGATGACATGAAGATGCAGGATATGGACATACAGCATACGTCTACGCCTCAGATTTCTCAAAGTCATCAACCTACTCATCATCACCTTACAGATAACAGGCGTCGAATCCAGGGTGAAGCTCGTCAACGTGGCAGAGAGTCTGAGAGGTCGAATCGTACCCAGGAGGATAAAACCTCAGCTTTGCAGACAGTATCTAATTTCACCCAAGATCAGCATAGAGACAAATCTCGTTCTCCTTTAAAATCCGCTTCAGATGGAGAATAGTCTTTAATGCCATGTTTCTCCTATTGTTAATTAATCTTTTAGCTTGTGATTTTCATGTTCATGAATCACAGGAAGACAAGCACTTTACATAACATCTCCTAAAGCTGGAAGTAAGTTTTGTAAAGCTATGTTTTTCAGTTATCAACTTGATTATAATCAATTTCTCTGCATACCTATTATTAGTTTTCAGATGGTGAGTAGTCCTTAGTGTTGTATTTCTTTTATAATTAGTAACCATTCTAGTTTAGGACTTTCTTGTTCATATTTCGTAGAAAGATAATTAATTCGTATATATCAGATTAGTACTATTCACACTATTTCTCAATTTACTTCTTTATTATTGTTACAAAAGTTTCAAATGAAATGTTTATATATATTTATTTATATTCACCTTGAGATCTGAAATTTACTTATTATATTAATTATTATAAAGATGTATTTTCTATGTAATATTTACTGTCAAGATTCGTAATTCCTCATGCACGATATTTTAACAGTTTTGTGGGAACACACTTTCTTAGTCTATTGAAACTTTGGAGATTATTTAACATCTCCCATAGGTAGCAGCAGGTTTTTATAGAGGTAAAGCTTTTAGTACTAAAATTTGATCGTAACTAATTTCTCAATTTCTCTATATACCTGTATTAGCTTTTCCACTTAAGATGAATGTTTATTGCATGAATTACTTTATTATTTATTATTGATGTTATTTATTGGATAATACTTTTTCTCCTGCTTATCTTTTCATATTTATTCAATTGGTAGAGTCATTGCCATATGAAAAGTATTTATTCCATTTGCAATCTTTTACACACATGTCTACTAAATGGTATTTATAGTTATGAATGTAATCTATTATATATTAGATATTTTATGCTATATTTAAAATGAAAAGTTCTCATATGTTTATATTAATGACCTGTATGTCCCTTTAACATATTCTCTAGATGTCTTACTTATATATCCTACATATGACGGGTTATATTTTTTATAGTACTTGGTCCTCCCCTTCATAGCTCACCACTAAGCTTAATTGCATTCCCTAGATTCTCATACTTTTTATAACTGGTCCTGACCTTTGATTTATACTCCTGGTGAATGTCCTGCCCGGAGCGGTGCTCTTGTGAGCCCAGACCTGCGGTCAAAGTCTTATTATTGTAGTACCTTATATACCATTATATTGTAACCTGAACGTATATTTCTATCTTTTCTACACAATACATTCCTTTTCATTGGCTAGTAAGTCAACAAATTTTATATTGGTCATTGGAAAATCTATTCCTACATAATTCACTTTATTCCTTCTATTTGGGATCCCAATCTCCATTACCTTTTTAAAAAAAAAAAAAAGTAAAACAAAACCCTTAGGGGTATATTCACAAGAACGTGTGATAACTACCGCAAGAGTAGCGTAACGCAACTTACAGCATCGCAGCCTATCGCGGGAACATAACCCCGTGACAACGTGGAATTCACAACACGGCGGTAGCATGCGATAGTTGGCCGACACCGCGGCTAATGCTCGCGACACAACCACCTCGACGGAGATAAAAACACAAACCACAACGTGAAAAAAGCTGCGATGGGCCAAAGCGCGATAAGAAAACAGTGACAACCAGTGCGAGGGCAGCAATACGCACGCGCAATGCGGGAAAAAGCACAAGAACAGTATACGGAAAATGCCACAGAACGAAATACATCAACAGCGGAGTACCACGGATGCACCCTGGCCAACTGCAGAGGACAACATGCACACCACAACATCCACGCACCGTGGAAGAACAGAACCTACAGGCACACCACATGAAAGAGACCAGTGGCAGACAAATCTGAGCCGCAGGAGCGACACACCCACCGTGCAGCATACGCACATAAGCAGAAGTGCACCCCGACAGTGACAACATCCCGGTACAAACAGCAACACCTCCACAACTGAACACAGGACACAACTAGTTCGGAAAATGTGCACAACATGGCAAATCACATCTGAAACCCCAGGGACATGTAACATGACAATGTACAATTCCAACCTGTGACCTGCAAATATGTTTTATTCACACATGCAGTGCAATTGGACATCTACTACTGTCCCATGAATGCCACGGACGGTCACAATGTGACGTGCTCATGAGAAGTAAGTGTCAATGATGGAGTCCCTACGGGCCATTCCTACCGCAGCTGCAGTGGGATGTGGGCCACCTGCCCCATCACCACCATCATCGTCCGGTACCTCTGGAACTGGGATCCATGGGGCCCTGGTGCGAACACAGATGTTGTGCAACACACAACATGCAACGATCATCTTGCACACGACGTCCGGGCTGTACAGGAGCTTTCCACCAGTGCCGCCCATCACCTGAAACGTGACTTCAACACGCCAAATGTGCGTTCAACGATGCCCCTGGTGCGTATGTTGGCCGCATTGTACTGCCTCTGGGCGGGTGTGTTCGGGTCTCGGAGGGGTGTCATCATCCAAGGGCAGAGTGCATATCCTTGATCACCTGTGACAGTGCAGGGAGAAAAGAGTCAATACTTGGTTCGGCAGGATGTGATGGCAGGCCCACCAATTCAGTGACGCCTGTACTGGCTGTGTGTGGGGTGAGTGTAAGCCAGCCCTCAGGGAGTAGCATGTGCTGGCAACTACACCAACAGTCATCAGGCACACAGACATGCAATGTCAGAACTACAAGGGGGGATGACTCGAGTCGCACAGGGCTAGTCGCCCCAGATGCACAGCGGCCGATACGGGCCCACCACCACGGGATGCTGACCTGTGGGAGACTGGGGTAGGGTCATGAGGGCAGAGCAGTGCCTCACATGTGTCATGGCTGCATTCAGCATCTCCACACGTTCTGCTGTTGTGTGGCTGTGGTGCCATGTGAAGTCTGTATTGGGTGCTGGGGTAGCCCAGGATGACCATGGAGTGGTGTAGTCGTGTCTGGTAGGTGGTCGTGTAGTTTGACATGTCGGATGTGGTTAGGTCACGTGTGCATCCCCACAGTTGTGCTTTGTGCGTTGGTGGCTGTGGGATGTGTGGTGTGTTGATCTGGTACTTACCAATGAGCAGCCCCGTTCCATATGTGCCATCCTGGAAGCGCTGGTTGATGATGGACTGTCGGAAGATGAAGGAATCATGCACACTGCCTGGGTAGTTGGCGACGACATTGGTGAACATTCTCCGGTGGTCCACTATTGCCTGCACATTGATGGAATGCGTGTGCTTCCTGTTGCGGTAGTGGTGTGCAGTATCCGCAGGGGGCACAAGTGGGACATGTGTGCAGTCGATTGCCCCCAACACAGCCAGGAATCCGGCTATGGCGTAGAAGCCTTGCTCAGTCTCCAGCTGTTCCTGCGCAGTGTTGGGGAAGTGAAGGTACTGGGGTATGAAGCTGATGATGGCATCCAGGACGGGTGTGATGAACTTTGATAGGGCTGACTGTGAGACCCCTCCGACTCTGGCAGTTGTTGGTTGGAAGGTCCCAGAGGCCAACAGGTGCAGCACTGCCAGCAGCTTTGTCTGCGGAGGGATGTTTGTTCTCCGCTGTGTTGGGACCATCAGCCTGTGGGCGATGTGGGTCAGGATGCGGAGGATGGTTGTCCTTTTGAGCCTGTAGTGGGCAATGACTTCCGCTGGCGTTAGGTCTGTGAGAGTGGTGTGTTTTCGGTAGGTCCGCTGTCTTACTCTACGCTGCCTCTGTGGTGGTCCGGGGGGGGGGCGGGTCCAGGTCCTGGGGGTGGTGGCGGTCCAGGGGGTGGTGGCGGTGGGTGTTGTGGCCCTGTTGGGGCTCCGAGCTGCATGTAGAGTAGCTCCATGGCGTCATTTGTTCTTCGGGTATGGCTGTGTGCGGGACTCCGTTGCCTCCTGCAGGTAGACGTCCGTCTTTACACCTACTTGAGGCAGGTGTTAAATACCTGCGGCTACCGCACCTTATCGCCTGTTTTGTGTTCTTATCGCCGATGTGGCTAGTTGTTGTGAATGTTGAGGTGTGATGTTGTCTCGACTTTTGACACGGGAACGCCTACTCTGCATCTCATTAGCGATATTTGCGGGGGTCCTCTGTGGCGATGTTTTTTGCGGCTGCTATCGCGGGTAAACTGGTGCTGTGGGCTGTTAACACCGTCTTGTGAATGGGGAGGTAAATTTATCACGACTTTGGCTGTGATAAAGTGCCGTTAATTCGGCGATAGCTCCTTGTGAATATGCCCCTTAGTACTTTTACAAACACGGTTGTTTCTCATGCCTTATGTGCAATATCGTGGAATGTTCATGGTTTAACACATTACATTAAGAGGAAAAAAGTCCTCTCTTATCTCCAATCCAAAAAGTAGATGTGGCTCTTCTTCAAGAGACACATCTTGACGAGCTTGAATCAAAAAAATTGTGTAGGGATTGGATGGGAAAGGTTTTCCACAGCAGTATACATGATAACAGTCCCTCGGACACAGGCCCTACTCGAAAATATGGTGTGGCAATCCTCATTCGAAAAACCCTTCCAGTTATAGTATCCAAAACATGGGAAGATCCGGACGGCCGTTATGTCTTCGCTAAGTTACGTATTGGAGATACTCATATCTGTGTGGGATCAGTCTACGCCCCGACAGGTTCCAAAAAATCCTTCCTCTTGCATTTGAATTGCTTGTTGTCAGAGATTGATGCTTCACAGAACCTTATAGGTGGCGATTGGAATTTGGTGAGAGATTCGGTTCTTGATAGGACAGGCCCTCTTGATAAACATAATGCTGCAGACAGAGCACTTATGAATGATATAATTGAGGACAAAGGCCTTGTAGATCATTGGCGTCTTTCGCACCCAGATGATACTGAATACACCTTTACATCTCCCACTCACTGAACTCTTTCTTGGTTGGACTACTTCTCAAAGTATAGTCCAATCAGTTCAGGAATCTCATATTTTGGAAGCATCAATGTCTGATCACTCTCCAGTCTTATTACATTTACAAACAGGGATGACCAGACCAGGTCGCAAACCTTGGAGGATGAATATTCAACGCCACAAAACTCCTAAGGGTAAAACACAATTACAGGATCATCTTCACAATTACCTTTCCTTAAATCAAGGCTCTGTGACCTCTGGTAGGATTATGTGGGCTGCTGCTAAGGCTACTATTCAGTGGGCAATTTATGCGAGATGCAGCTCAGGCCAATAGGAAAAATGCTGTTCGACAGAAAGAATTAGAACAAGATGTTGCACATTTCACCCGCTTATACACTAAAAACCTACTTTACAAAATCGTAAATCTTTAGAACAAGCCCGCATGGCACTGAATAGTCTTTTCACCTCCAAGGCAGAATATGCTCTACAAAAAATAAAAGGGAGGCATTATGAACAGGGAGAAAAGGCGAGTAGACTTTTAGCAGTACAATTGAGACAAAGAGAAGTTGCCATGGCTATTCCAGCCCTAAAATCATCTGCAGGTAACATGTTGACTCGCCCTCAGGATATAGTTAATGAATTTGCTACTTACTATAAATCTCTTTATACCCCAGGTACCCACGTAGATCATGATAAAATGACATCTTTCCTTGCAGGAATCGATTTACCTCTCCTTTCTGCAGAAGACAGAGCACTTTTAAATACAGAAATTAGTAAAGAGGAGATATCACAAGCTATAGCCAAACTTCCATATCATAAAGCCCCAGGGGAGGATGGATTCCCTGCAGAATTTTATCGTTGGTCAGGTGATGGCGTAGTAGATTGTTTACATGCTGCATTCCAAGAGGCTGAACATACATCTTCTCTAGGTAGTCTTTCTAATAAAGCAGTAATCGCAGTCCTGCCCAAACCGGGGAAAGATCCACTGCTCTGTAGCAGTTATCGTCCTATATCGCTCCTTAATTGTGACATAAAAATCCTGGCCAGTATTCTTGCCTCTCGTCTCCGCAGAGTTATTCCCTCCCTAATTCATCATACCCAAGTGTGATTTATACCTGGGCGTTCTTCTAGAAATCATTTACGTTCCTTAGCCCATACCCTTCATGCTGCCAAAATCCTTCAGGATGATGCCATAGCATTGTCGCTTGACGCCGAAAAGGCATTTGATCGAGTTGAATGGACATATTTATTTAAAATTTTAGAACAATTTGGACTGGGGGATCAGTTTATAAATAAAGTACAATTGTTATATGAACAACCTACTGCATTAGTTAACTGCGGGGGTTTAGTTTCTGATGTATTTCCAATCCACAGAGGAACTTGTCAGGGTTGCCCCCTGTCACCTCTTTTATTCCTACTGGCTATTGAACGTTTGGCAGCAGCAATCCGCCAGTCAACCTCTGTTGTTGGTATCCCTCTCCCGGTGGGAGAATCTACACTTTATCTTTATGCAGGCGACATTCTACTGACCATTACTGACTTATCACGATCACTACCATCACTACTTCAAATCATAGAGAGCTTCTCCTCTTTTTCTGGGTATAGAATTAACTGGGACAAGAGTGAAGCGCTCCCTATATCAGATGGCACCTCAAAACCTGTGATACAGGATTATCCCTTCCATTGGCATTTTGGCAACCCTCTCGTTTAAAATATTTAGGTATTCTTGTGAACAAGGGAACAGAAGCCATGGTCACGGATAATATATTTCCCTTACTTACTCAGATGCAACGTGATTTCGATAAATGGAAAATTTTGGGTTTGTCTTTGTGGGGTAGAGTTCAAGCAGTAAAAATGGTCACTCTCCCACGTTTTCTTTACACTCTCGGAATGCTTCCTCTTCATATTCCACTATCTACATTACGTCTAATAGACTCTAAGATAAAATCTTTTATCTGGGGATCCATCAAACCCCGTTTAGCCATAAGCAAGCTTAATGCCCATCACTCTAATGGAGGTCTCAGTCTTCCCTCGATAGAACATTATTCAATTGCACTACAATTATCCCAACTTACATACATGCTCCAAGATAACTCTAACACACCACAATGGGTACATATTGAAAGATCCCTCTTATCTTCTGAATTGGGTCTCTCAGCCCTATATGGGTCAGGTACAAGCCGTCTAGATCCTCGCAATCCTATATTATCTGCAATCCGTAAAACATGGCAAAGGACACACCGTATTTTAGGCTTTAATTCACGTTGACATGTAAAAGCCCCAATATGGAATAACTCTGGAATACGCATTAAAGGGAAAACTCTCTCCTACCCCCAATGGAAATCAGCTGACATCCTTACCTTAGATCAAATTCTCCATAATGGAGATCTCAAACCTTTTTCACAATTGGTGGAATAATTCTCTTACTAAGGCTTTAGGCCCAAAACGCTGGATACTGCAAATCTCACCAATAGTATTTTATCTCCACACCTGGGGGAGACATAAAGGGGTTATATCCGGTTTGTATAAAACACTCACAACGCAATTATTTTCTCATCCTCTATCCCGTGATCTTCGTTCTAAGTGGCAATCACGTCTAGGGCTTTATTATGAAGATGAACAATGGGTGATTTTATTGGAAAACTTAGATAAAGGTGCCCGGGAGGCTCATTTAAAATTCTGTTTATTTAAAATACTTCATGACTGCCATTGGTCACCGGTAAAACTACATAAAGCGGGCCTATTATCGCATACTTGTTGGAGATGTAATGCCTCTGGTTGTGACATAGTCCACATCATATGTAAATGCCCCATGGTTAAACTCTATTGGTCCTATATAGGTCAGATTTTGCATAACACAGTTCCTTTACATTTACCACTCTCGCCAGCAACCATCTTACTAGTTACTACATGATTTACGAGACTCCCCTACCCTTTCCAAACCGCAATGTCGTCTTGTACATACCGCATTGGCTACTGCTAAAATCTGTATATTAAGGCAATGGAAATCCCCGTCTCCGCCATCCCAAGAGAATTGGTTAGCATCAATGATCCAAACTGCCTCACATGAGAGAGTCATATATAACATTCAAGACCAAACTGAATTGTTCTTACAAGTATGGGATCCCTTCCTACATGCAGAAGATGTCTCTGCAATTACTTCCACTTTTTAAGTTACTTTGGCCATTTCAACAAATTGATATTCAATTCTTTTTTTCTTTTCTTTTCCTCTCATTGCATTGTCTAGATATGACATTCTTGTAATTCATAGACTGGTACATTTAATAAATTTTATTCAGTCAGTAACTATATCTATAATATATTTATACCCATCACTGGAGTGATCCTGTATTCTCAGTAGTGTATTACCTTTTAGTAATTCAAATTTACTTCATGAAAAGTGTAATTAATGTTTTACCAAATTAATATTTTATTACATTCGGCTTTTTATGATTTGTTGACAATTTATTGGCTTAATACTTTAATATTTCATATACAATATTTAATATTTAATGATGATTTTATTATTTTAATTGCTATAACTTGTTCTACCCCTATTTATCCCCTTTTCTGCTATTCTATGGATTTTGATGTATTTCTTTTCTATTTATAATTGTATTCGTCAATATTTCTTAAGTACAAAATGTTTTAGAACTTGCTCTTTTATCATATATCTCTTGTATTGTATTTATGAAATGCTAATAAAAAATTATAACACAAAAAAATGCAGTTCTGTGTCTATTCTGATTTTCCTATCCACTGTTTCATCTTTCAGTTCCCAGGATTTCAGCCTCCAGGTCTGCGTCTCCCTAGGTGTCCGGGCCCTGAA
Organism: Calotriton arnoldi; assembly: GCA_963921515.1. NCBI lineage: Eukaryota > Metazoa > Chordata > Amphibia > Caudata > Salamandridae > Calotriton > Calotriton arnoldi. The sequence continues at coordinate 1,152,960 of CAWUFW010001484.1, read as the reverse complement.
CGCCAGCCAATGTGGGGAGTGATCGGACAGTCTCCATGGCAAGTATTCAGCTCTTTCTAGCCCCTTTACCTCCCCAGCCGGCGTGAAAATGTAGTCCAGTCTGGAGAACACCCTGTGTGCGCCTGAGTAGTAGGAGTACATACGGTCAGTAGAATGATGGCGGCACCAAAGGTCTGAAAGCCCCATGATGTCTGCAAAGCCTGCCAGGACTGACTCTTTCTGAGGACCTTTACTGGGCTAGTGCGTTCTCGGGACAGGTCTACAACATCATTGAAGTTACCCCCAGTGATGTGAACAGAGAAATCGGTCTCCAACAACACCCCCGCCACTGCATCTAAGTTTGGTTTTTGGAGTTTCAGGAGGGCATAGACACTGACCAGGTTAACATCTCTCCGACCCCAGATTCCCTTTACTGCAAGATAGGTCCCATTTGAGTCAGCCCTTGTATTCTGTACATGGAAGGGGGGTGTTTTCCTCACCAGGATAGGCACTCCGCTGTATCCTATAGTAAAACCCATGCGTGCTAACGTTATGTATGCACCTCTTCCCAGGATACTACAATGTGAGCCCCATAAGTGTGTCTCTTGCAAGAGAAGCATGTCAGGCTTGTGGCTCCTAATGTATTTAAACAACATTACGATGGGGCGACGTTACGCCCCAAACCACTGGCACAGCCGATACTTCCTCTGTATTAATTCCTTTATCAATTATTTTCCATTTTCAACATTTATCTCCAAAAATCGTCCATACGTTTATTGATTTTAAAACTGTTCGATATCCGCATGCAAGGAAATGCATTTTCCAAGGATTCTCATGTTCTAGTTGGGCCATCCGAACCTCTATACAAGAACACGTACAAGCGCAAGTTCATCATAGCAGTTTATTAAAAACCCAATGCATTTCAGGCCACTCGGGCCCTTCGTCAGGGGTAACTGAAAATGACAATAAAACATATATTATTGTTCCATTCCTCCATGCTTTTACAAAAAAGATGTTATTTAATGTTAATTGTATTTCTCTTCTCAGTCACTGGCTTTCATTAAATTCAGTAATATAATTTGCAACATTTCCATAAGCAGCCTCTTAATATTTCTGGCAGAACTCGATCCCTTCCCTTTGCTACGTTTCATATAACTCAGTGTCAATCCGTTTCTGCCTCCCATCTCGTGAACACTTTCACTCTCCCTCCCATCATTCTCCTCCGTTCATACACCCTCCATTCAAACCCCTCATTTATTAACAACAACAACCTGATTCAATCTCACCCCCTTCCGATCTACTCCGTACTAACTCCCCGCTTTCTCTCCCTTCACCAAACTCACCCCTATACTTCCTCCCACACCGTTTCTAATGTATTTAGCCACTAGTCCCCTCTAAACCTTGTTACCTAGTCCATTTACATTCCATGACAATACGGAGTACTTCCAGTCACTCAGCTCACCTGGACCTGACATCCACACTGTTTTAAAACAAATTGGCCTCTCCACAGTCAGCCCCATCGTCTGCACCTGCAATTGTCAGCAGGGTGTCCCACTTCTACCAATAACTTACTCTTCTCATCTGTATTCCTCCACTCCCCAACTCCCTCCCCACTCTCCCCTGCCACCCACACATTTCCCCCAACTCAACAACTTTGCAAACTTGTCATGTGTCAAGCCAGAGAGGTCTGAACTGCCCTCCCTCCCCTCACGCAACCCCCCCTACAACTTCAACTAGTCCCTCGATGGTCCCTAAATCGTTTGTTTGAGACATGTGGGGAAAAATAAAAAACATTAAAACAACAACAACAGTCGGTGATATAACTGACACGTGAGAATTCTCCTTCTCACGTGTCGTCAAAGCTCTCTAAGTTGGGGGGGATGTGTCTGCCCTGGAGATTTTTAGATTCTTGACCAGGCAAAAAATATCTATCGCGGAAACAATTGTCAGCCAAATTGAAAATGCTCTTGTGTCTAATTTCTTATAAGCGTGTGTCTGATGTACGAGCTTTAAATCTGGCGGGGAGAGTTTTTTCTTCTGAGGGTGTTACCTTCTCTATTTCTCGACAGACCAAATGTAATTCCAGGTCAGTATATTACCCAGCTTTTCCGGATAATTCTAAGATTTGCGTAGTGCAATGTCTGAAAGCCTATGAGGTGAGTACGGATATAGGTCAATTGTTAATTGATTTGCAAAAGCCTATTCGTCTGGAGCATCTGCCACTCTTGCCAGATTAGTGACCGGCAAGTGAGGCCGGTATTGATACCTCTGTGTTCGGCGCCCACTCAGCTCGAGGGGCGATGGCTTCCAAACCATTTGCTTAGGCTTCTAGTTTGAATGACATTCTAAAAGCGGCAGATTGGTTGGCAGAATCTACATTTAAGTCAGTTTATTATAAGCATATTGTTTATGTTGCTTCTACGGTGGTGGCTCAGCTTTAAACAAACATAATCGGAGCCTCCGGTCCTGACATAGAATAAAAAAAGTCTAGCATTCGCGACAAGAATTTTCAATTCTATTAAAGACACGGAGGCGAGGATTATCCCACCCATTTATTTGCCTTTATCTGCATACAGTTATTTGCATACATATGTATTTTGATGAATTGTTTGTTATGAAATTGTTTTTTTCCCTGCCAGATGAATTGTATATTAGTTATTGTGAGAAGGTGGTTCTGACCATCTGAGCCGCCCGGATTTTTTGCTTTTTGATCACCTGATTTTTGACCTTTTACTGTGGGAGAGCCTCATAATCTGAGACTCACCCACGGTAAACTCACGGTAAAATGGACTAAAATGGACTGCACATGTTTTCTGCCCGTGTCCGTCTTGTGAAATAAGGCCGGTGCGATGCAGCCACAGTATGGGGCACCAAACTTGTTACATGTAGACACGTGTGTACGGGCTGCAAGAGGGAGATTCCTGTCGTGCGCAGCCTAGGAGCTGTGTACAGATAGACTGGCACAGAAGAGACTATGCAGAGTTGGGTGGTGACATGTAGTAGGCCTTATAATGTGGGGGGGACACATGTAAGGGATAGTCAGTGTGCTTTACTGTTTCACTGTAGGATCACTCCATTATATTCCTATGGAATAGGATACCACACAGGGTAGTTTCAGTTCCCTTGCACCTACAAACTCCAGACACGCACAAAAGTACACTGTAAGTTGTGTGAAAAGAACCATTCTGTTATGTCCAAAGGCATATCTGTACTGCTTGTGGGGCAGAGCCCAGGCCTTGTGTGATCCTGCCAGGCAGGATTAATTACCTTCCTCCCCAAGTTGTCGCATCAATCAATCAAATCACGTGTTTGTTAAGCGCTACTACTCACCCGTAAGGGTCTCAAGGTGCTGGGGGAGGGGGATTTCGCAGGTTCCAGTCCATCAAGGAGGGGGTCTGTCGAAGAGCCAGGTTTTGAGGTTTCTTGTGAAGATAGGGAGAGATGTTGTCTGTCTGAGGTGGAGCGGGAGGGCGTTCCAGGCTCTGGCCGCGAGGAAGGAGAAGGAGCGGCCGCCTGATCTGGTCTTTCTGGTGCGGGGGACCACGGCGTTAGAGAGCTGGCTGATCGTAGGGTCCTTTGGGGTGCGTGGAATTTGAGTCGGCTGTTCAGGTATGCTGGTCCGGTGTCATGGAGGGCCTTGTGAGCGTGGGTGAGCATCTTGAAGGTGACTCTAGCTTTGATGGGGAGCCAGTGGAGTGTGCGCAGGTGCTGGGAGATGTGGCAGTGTCTTGGCAGGTTGAGGACCAGTCTTGCAGCGGCGTTCTGGATGTTCTGTAGCTTGCGTGTGAGGTTTTTGTTTATCCCGGCGTAGAGTGCGTTGCCGTAGTCGAGTCTGCTGGTGACCAGGGCGTGATTGACGGTCTTTCTGTGTTCGAGGGGGATCCATTTGAAGGTCTTACGTGGGAGGCAGAGGGCGTGGGAGCAGGAGGACGAGACGGCGTTGATCCGGCGGTCCATTTTGAGTTCGGAGTCCAGGATGATTCCCAGGTTGCGTGCGTGGTCCGTGGGGGTGGGCGGACTTCCGAGAGCGGGGGCCCACCAGGTGTCATTCCAGGCGTCGGGGTGTGGGCCCATGATGAGTACTTCTGTTTTGTTGGTGTTTAGTTGAAGGCAGCTGTTTTTCATCCATTTGGCGACGGCTTCCATGCCTTCTCGAAAGTTGTGTCTGGCGGTGTTGGGTTCTTTGGATAGGGAGAGGATGAGTTGGGTGTCGTCTGCGTATGACACAGTGTTGAGTCCGTAGGTTCTGACGATGGGGGCGAGCGGAGCCATGTAGACGTTGAAGAGCGTAGGGCTGAGGGATGACCCCTGGGGGACTCCACAGGTGGTTGGTGTAGGGTCTGAGAGGAAAGGGGGGAGTCTGACCCACTGCGTTCTGCCAGAGAGGAAGGAGCGGATCCAGTCGAGGGCCTTGTCTTGAATTCCTGCGTCGTGGAGTCTGCGTATTAGGGTACTGTGAGAGACTGTGTTGAACGCCACTGAGAGGTCGAGGAGGATGAGGGCTGCTGTTTCTCCTATGTACAGTAGGGTGTGGATGTCGTCTGTTGCGGCGAGGAGGGCGGTTTCCGTGCTGTGGTTTTTTTCTGAAGCCGGATTGGGAGGAGTCGAGCATGTTGTGTTCTTCAATGAATGTGGCGAGTTGGCTGTTGATGGCTTTCTCGATGACTTTCGCAGGGAAGGGGAGCAGGGAGATGGGTCTGTAGTTCTTGAGGTCGGTGGGGTCCGCCGAGGGTTTCTTGAGGAGGGGGTTGATCTCGGCGTGTTTCCAGTCATCGGGGAACGATGCGGTTGCAAGGGAGCAGTTGATGGTGTGGCGGAGCATGGGTGCGATGGTGTCGGCGGCTCTGTTGAAAATGTGGTGGGGGCAGGGGTCCATGGGGGCCCCGGAGTGGATTGAATTAATCGTCTTCAGTGTGTCTTCGGTGGTGAGAGCTGTCCAGTTGTCGATCGCTGGCTTCATGGTGTCGGGGGTGGTTGGTGAGGGTTAAGTGTGTTGGTTGTCTTCGTCGAAGTTGTCGTAGATGCTCTTGATTTTGTGGTGGAAAAAGGTGCTGAGTTTGTCGCAGACGTCTTGTGGGGGGGATGTCGGTGGACTCGCTGGTAGGTTGGGAGAACTCCTTGATGATGTTGAAGAGTTCTTTGCTGTTGTACGCGTGGGTGGAGATTCTGTCTTCGATCGCTTTTTCCTTGTTTTTCTGATGAGTTGGTGGTGGACTTTGGTGGCGGCTCTGAAGTTGTTGTGGGCTTCTGTGGATTTGGTGTTCCTCCAGTCCTTTTCGAGGTGGCGGCAAGTGCGTCTGGACTCTCGAAGTACGGTGGTAAACCATCTAGCTTACTTGGCGTGGGTGTTGTTGTTTTTCTTGAGGGGGGCTAAGGTGTTGGCGCTGTCGGTGATCCATCTGTGCAGGGTTCAGGCTGTGGCTTTGGGGTCGTCGTTTTCTGCAATGGTAGGGGTGGAGTTGCTGAGTGAGTTGCTGAGTGATGAGGTTAGCTGGTCGTCGGTAACCCTGGGCATAATACTTCGCTAAGCTCACGGAGCATGCAAAGTTTGTGCTATTACACACTACGCAAATTGCACGTAGCAGAGTGAAAAACTGTGCTAATTGACATAGCGTAGCAGCAGTATACTAAACACCCAGAAATGCTTTGATAAAGCAATTTTCTATGCTAAAAAAAAAAAAGCATATAACAAAAGTGAACTTTGACAATGAAAATATCAAGCAATGAGAGAGGTGATGATTTTGGGGTCCCCCCTAACCTAGGGGGAGGACCAAGTAGATGCCTTGAACACAAAAAGCATATCATGTGAACGATTCAGTGGTGGTCCCTTCCTCCTAGGACCACCCCAAGCACAGTTATGGGCAAAAATACAATCCCAACCAAAGGCCCTGCAAAGCATTATGGGACGAGATTAGCAGTGGGCAGTGAATATTATAGTGTCCAATATCAAAATAATTCTACAAAGAGCTGCAGTTCAACTAGTCGTTACTAGATGTCCCTCACGAGTCAAATGCAAAAGCATTGAAATTATTAATACATCAAGCTGCAGTTCCACTAGTCGTTACTAGATGTCCCTCACGAGTCAAATGCAAAAGCATTGAAACCCTTTCATGAAGCTTTTGCATTTGACTCCGTGAGGGACATCTAGTAACGACTAGTGGAACTGCAGCTCTTTGTAGAATTATTTTGATACTGGATACTATAATATTCACTGCCCACTGCTAATCTCGTCCCATAATGCTTGCAGGGCCTTTGGTTAGGATTGTATTTTTGCCAATAACTGTGCTTGGGGTGGTCCTAAGAGGATGGGACCACCACTGAATCGTTTAAAAGATGTGCTTTTTGTTTTCAAGGCATCTGCTTGGTTCTCTCCCTAGGTTAGGGAGGATCCCAAAATCATCACCTCTCTCACTGCTTGTTAATTTATTGTTTTCACTTTTGTGAAATGACTATGTGCATTTTTAGCATATAAAGACACTGTGCAAGATGTCTTTGGCAACGCAATTTGCGTAGCTATGTGTAGTTCAAAATGTAATTCACGTATCCGTGAAGTGCTACTACGCAAACTACGCCCAGGCTTAGTCGTCGGTGATTCTGGTCCAGTTTCTTCGTGGGAGTAGGTGCTGGTGTCTGTGGATGGTGGGTGTTCTGAAGGTGAAGTGGATGCATAGATGGCTAGTCCATGGGAGTTTGGTGGTGTGGCTGAAGGTGATGGAGTTTCCTGTTGTGAAGAGGGGGTCGAGGGTGTGTCCTGCTAAGTGCGTGGGTTCGGTCACGATCTGGCGGAGTCCAATGTTGTGGAGGTTGTCCAAGAGGGATGTGGTGCTGGGGTCCAGTTTGTTGTCGTAAGGAAGTTGAGGTCTCCCAGCAGGGTGTAGTTGGTGTATGCGATGGGCTGCTGGGAGATGATGTTCGTGATGGATTCGGCAAAAGGTCCGCGGGGTCCAGGGGGTCAGTAGATCAGGGTTCCTCGGAGGGTGGTGGTGGGGCTGGCCAGTATCTTGTAGTGAAGGTGTTCCATCAGGTCTGTGGACTCGTCGGGGAGTGTGCTCAAGCGGAGGGTGGATTTGTGGATGATGGCGATTCCTCCTCCCGGGCGGGTGGGGCGGTCCTTCCTGGAGATCTTGTATCCTTGGGGGATGACGATGGCGATGTCCGGTCCCGAGGAGGTGTTGGTCCATCTTTCGGTGAGGAACGCTACGTCCGAGGTGGTGCTGTCGAGGAGGTCCCAGATTTCGGTGACGTGTTTGTGGAGGGATCGGACGTTGAGGAGGATGCATTGCAGGGTCTTCGGTTCGGCTGTGTTCTTGCGGGTGGGTTGCGCTGGGTCCGTGGTGTTGGTGGTGCTGCAGGTGTGCCGGCAACGGTGACAGCTGAAAGGTCCGTGGGTGTCGGCCGGTGACGCTAGCTTGCAGTTGTTGTTGTGGCCTGGGTTGAGTGCGTGGAGTGCCGCCGGGTCGTAGCGTTGGTGGTGCGGAGATCCAGGGTTCCTGGCGCTGGTCGCGGACGGGCGTAGACGAGCTTGCCTTTGGCGCACCTTCGGCGTGCCAGCGGCGCGGCAGCAAAGCGGCCGCCAATAAGTACGGGTCAGGGAGGGCTGGACAGCTGGGAGGCGGGAGCGGAGCAGGTTTGGTCGCACTGGTCGTGCTGGGGGGAGGGGCCGCGGGGCCAGCAGTGGCGGGGAAAAACAGGCGGGAAAGGAGGAATAAGGGGGGAAAAAAGGAGAAAAAGAGTGAAATAAGGCAGAAAGCAGGAAAAGCACAGAAAGCAGAAAAGTGCAGAAACGATCTAAAAAAGGGTGAAAAACGAGTGAAAAACGGAGCGGACAGCGGAGCGGACAGCGGAGCGAGACAAAGGAGAACAGAGGTCCACTGGACCACCAGGGAGGCTAAGGAAATAAGGAAATAAGTGGAAAAATGAGAAAAGGCAGAAATAGTGCAGAACAGAAAAGACAGAGGGAGAAGCAAAAAACGAGTGAAAAAAACAGAGAGGAGAGCGGAGCGAGGCAAAGGAGAACAGGGGTCCACTGGACCACCAGGGATGAGGCGTAGGTGATCCTGCGGGTGGAGGAGGGCCTCGAACACCAGCAACACTCAAAAGTGCCGGGGCTCGGGGAGGGCCTCACTCAATGGTGTAGCTGCGAGGGTGGGAGAGCAATTTCACTGACAAATAGTCAGTGGTCTTGCTCGGCTGTCCCCGCAGCGGCCGCCATTAAGTAGGGGTCGGGGAACGCTGGACAGCTGGGAGGCGGGAGCGGGGAGGGGAGCAGGATTGGTTGCGCTGGTCGTGCTGGGGGGGAGGGGCCGCGGAGGCAGCAGCGGCGGGGAAAAACGGGCGGGAAAGGAGGAATAAGGGGGGAAAAAAGGAGAAAAAGAGTGAAATAAGGCAGAAAGCAGGAAAAGCACAGAAAGCAGTAAAATGCAGAAATGATCTAAAAAAGGGTGAAAAACGAGTGAAAAACGGAGCGGACAGCGGAGCGAGACAAAGGAGAACAGAGGTCCACTGGACCACCAGGGAGGCTAAGGAAATAAGGAAATAAGTGGAAAAATGAGAAAAGGCAGAAAAAGTGCAGAACAGAAAAGACAGAGGGAGAAGCAAAAAACGAGTGGAAAAAACGGAGAGGAGAGCGGAGCGAGGCAAAGGAGAACAGGGGTCCACTGGACCACCAGGGATGAGTGTGTAATGACAGAGATGAGCATTTACACTAATGTTGTTTCTTAGTGTCTAGGTTACACATGCTTTAAGTAAAATGAGATTTTTGAATATATATCTCTAGTTTTCTTGACAGGATGCCATATTATAATTGTGTACACAACACAACCCGTATAATAAAGGGTCACACTTGCAGCCTAGCAGATACAGCGTTCTGTCACCATATGAAGTCCTTCCTCATGTGAAATTAAGAGTGCTGAAAAGCAAATCGAGGCCAATCAGCTGTGACTCATTGGGGCATATGTTCAACAGAATGGCGGAGAGCTGTGTTACACCATAGTGCAAGGGTGCCTGTGTTGCAGGGAATGATTGTTCATGTGTAGGAAGGTGTCACTTCCTGGCATGAACAATCGCTAATGGCGATTTGTAACTTCTATGTGTGCTGCATTTTGCAGCTCACATAGAAGTTGCAACTCCTCATTATTTAATGAGGAGCAGGTTAGGGGCAGGTTAGGGGGGTTAACCCTGAGGCTTGCTGAACTGTGATTGATGTGTAGCCGTGGCCGCTGCAGAGCTAAAGCCCACACGGCCAGGGCTAACTTTATTGGTGGGGGAGGTCCTTCAGGAAGAGATGCCATGGCTTTGCTGAGCTGGTGATGTTACGAGCCTCCGGGCTGTGGGCTGTGAGCTCATTTGCCTGGCAAATCTAGGATTGCTGGTGCATGCTCACAGTGCATGATTTGTGTCTGCCATAACTAGTGGCAGTGGGCACGTCTCGTGGGTGGTGGGCGGGGAGCGCAATGTTAAAAAAAAAAATTAAAAAAAATGCATTCCTTGCCGCCGGGTCCCCCGTCTCTGCTCCTGCTTTCCTCCATCGGACTCCAGGAACAGCAAGCACAGCCAGGTTCCCCTGACCAATCACAATGCTGCAATGCAGCGTTGTGATTGGTCTGATCGCCGTAGTTTGACGCTTAGCCAGGAAATGGGGTCTGGACATGTTCTCCGGGAACAGCGAAAGTGTGCATTCATGTTACACTTAGGAGTGGGCAAACAACTCCTCCCCTTCTCTGCGAGCAGAGCAGCCCCGCCCGCCTGCCAAGCAGCACTGAAACATGAAATAATAACTCAAAGTTATTATCATTTTATGTTTCTTTTATTTGCAATGCTTAAAAGCATTGGGGCGACGCTCCTGCGCTATAGCGTAGGAGTCGCCACTGGCCATAACCCTGACTTCTGAGTACTGCCTGAAGTCAATGTCTGTGTAACAAACAGACTGAGGCAGTTTACAGGCAGAACTTTTGTCTCTTAATCGTAAAACAACTAGGAGCCCATGTCAATGAGCCACCACTGCTCCTTTTCACGCAATGCAGCACATCAACTTTGTTTGCTGCCTTGCGTTGTGTGAATAATTAGTAAATCTTCCCCCAGGTCTTTTGATGCAGTTGCTTCAGACTTGAGTGGGACCTCTATTAACAACAAGCAAAACTGCTGCTTTACGTAAGAATAGCAATGCTTTTGCATTTGACTCGTGAGGGACACCTAGTGACCGCTAGAGGAACCTCAGCTTCCTGAAAGAATTTCAATGCTTTTGCATTTGACTCGTGAGGGACACCTAGTAACCACTAGAAGAACTTCAGCTTCCTGAAAGAATTTCAATGCTTTTGCATTTGACTCGTGAGGGACACCTAGTAACCACTAGAGGAACTGCAGCTTCCTGAAAGAATTTCAATGCTTTTGCATTTGACTCGTGAGGTACACCTACTAACCACTAGAAGAACTGCAGCTTCCTGAAAGAATTTCAATGCTTTTGCATTTGACTCGTGAGGGACACCTAGTAACCACTAGAGGAACTGCAGCTTCCTGAAAGAATTTCAATGCTTTTGCATTTGACTTTTGAGGGACACCTAGTAACCACTAGAGGAACTGCAGCTTCCTGAAAGAATTTCAATGCTTTTGCATTTGACTCATGAGGGACACCTAGTAACCACTAGAAGAACTGCAGCTTCCTGAAAGAATTTCAATGCTTTTGCATTTGACTCGTGAGGGACACCTAGTAACCACTAGAGGAACTGCAGCTTCCTGAAAGAATTTCAATGCTTGTGCATTTGACTCGTGAGGGACACCTACTAACCACTGGAAGAACTGCAGCTTCCTGAAAGAATTTCAATGCTTTTGCATTTGACTTGTGAGGGACACCAGCTTCCTGAAAGAATTTCAATGCTTTTACATTTGACTTGTGAGGGACACCTAGTAACCACTAGAAGAACTGCAGCTTCCTGAAAGAATTTCAGTGCTTTTGCATTTGACTTGTGAGGGACACCTAGTAAGCAGACTGTGACATCCATAAATAAGACTAGGGGGGATATTCACAAGGACCTACCGCCGAATTATCCCCACCTTAACGCATCCAAAGTGGAGATAGATTCAACAACACCCCATTCACAAGCGGGTGCAAACTGCAGACATCCCCAGTATTTCCGCGATAACTGCCCCAAAATTTACCTCCACGGGTGACACCACCAACTAACCCTAATGAGATGCAGAGTAGGCATTCCCATGCAAAAACACACGAAAAAACCACAACACCACTTTCACAACAAACTGCCAGATCTGCGATGCGAACCAAAAACAGGCGATAAGCCGCGGTAGCACCAGTGATTTAACACCTGCCTTTTGCTGGTGTTAAGCAGGACGACTACCTGCAGCATGAAAGGGAGCCCAGCCAAGAGCCACACCCGAAGAACCACAGATGCCATGGAGACAAACATCATGCAGCCCGGATACCCATGAGGGCCACAACACCCACCGCCACCACCCCCAACCCCTCCCCCTGGCCCCCCCCCCGGATATACACATACCGTGCACGACACAAGAGCCACCAAAAGCGCATGATGACGCACATTGTCAAAAAATAACACACATGTGTGGCCAGAAGAACAAGAAACAGTCACACAGCACTTAAGTAACAACCAAAAACTTTATTGAAACACAACACAAAACACCAATGCGGAAGACTCCTGTCGGGTCCGTCCGGGACAATCACAACGTCACAGTCTGGAAAATAAAGCACAAAATCAGAACGTGTGCCATGCGCACATCAAAGGAGCGAGACACAGAGAAATAGAGAATGAAAGAAAGGCAGAAAGAGAAAGAGAGAGAGGGGAGGAAGGGAGAGAGAGAGTGAGAGAGAGAGGGAAGGAAAGGAGAGAGAGAGTGAGAGAGAGGGAAGGAAAGGAGAGAGAGAGTGAAAGAGAGGGAAGGAAAGGAGAGAGAGAGTGAGAGAGAGGGAAGGAAGGAAGGGAGAGAGAGGGAAGGAAGGGAGAGAGAGAGAGAGTGAGAGGGAGAGGGAAGGAAGGGAGAGAGAGAGTGAGAGAGAGAGGGAAGCAAGGGAGAGAGAGAGACACCGCCGCCCCCTGCGCACCCAGGCCCCACTGTTCACCTACTGCCACCGGTGTGTCTCCAACCACGTGCCGGGATACACTGCAAGCCACCAGGACTGCAATCTGTAATCAAGGCCAGAGTCAATCATGGCAGAGTCCATCTCACAGCACACAGCAACAACGCCTTTCTGTCCCTGCGCACGCATGCAGCCGCACCCCACCCCCTCCCGCCGGCCAGCGCAGCCTGTCCGCACTTGCGCAACCCGGGCCCACTGCTCACCTGCCGCCAATGGTGTGTCCACCCGTGGGCACACCACGTGCCCGTGCAAGCTCCAGGCCCCGATCCCGCCACCATGGCATGGTCCACATCATGCGGACACGCCCTGCGGCCCAGCAAGTCCCACACATGATGCTGAGTCCTGAGGCATCAATGGCAGAGACCACATCAGTGCACACGTCATCATCGCAGGCTGCACACCCGCTCAGCTCTTCCGGTGCCACTAACCCTGTGCAACCCCAGTCAGCGCCACGTGGTGGTAGGCCCGTGACGGGCGCAAGGCCTCGGGTGCGACAAACCCTGTGCGCCACAACTCATGGGCCCTTTATGATTGAGAACCGTGGAGCGTCCGTCATCCAGTCACCACCGGCAGTGGGGAATGTGATGTCGTCGGCCCTTATATTTGCGGGGTCACATGGCCTGTGACGCCTGTGCCGGATGGGTGTGGTGTGTGTGCAGACCTGCCCTCAGGGAGTGGCCGTGACATGCTGACAACTAGACCAGTGACCTGCATACCACCAGCGAGTACGCCTGCGACATGTAGCTATGTGGGCCCCCCCTCGGAGCGTAAGCGGAGTGGTCTGGCCTGGCATACGCCGGACCAGGGCAGGGCTTGCAACAATGACTCGGGGGCTCTGGGCGTGGTTCAGTCCATGTCCGGACAAGGGAGTGACTAATGCGTGTGTCCCTGTTGTAGTGTCCAGGGCAAGCAGAACACAATAGGCAATGTAGCACACTGTGACTGGCATCCCACTAGATGAGCATCATTGACGTGAGGGAAATCACTGTCCCTACATTCATCCACACATTCATACATGAATGATGAAAGACATGACACAGCAGTGCATTTCTGGATGTTTATTGCACATCCAGTAGAGTTTTGCAGCTGGAGCGGTACAGGGCCATGCCATGCACACTACACAATATGGGCCCGTGGAGGGCCAGCCAGAGTCTATCCGGGGATGACAAGTACTGCGGAAGAGGAAGGGTACAGTCCACAGTCTGGTCGCCGTGTCATTGGTCATCAAACAGGATATGGCAGTCCATGTCGCGGTCCAAGGTGAGTGCAGCGGAGTGTATCAGGGGTCAGTGTCAGGTCATGGGGCCATGTGCGGCACCAAGCAGAAACAGGGAAGGTGGCGGACATGAATGCTAGTGCCTCCTTCTGAACCCAAGCCCATCCTCGTCCTCAGATGTGTGCTCTGCCCCACCTGTGGGTGGTGCAGTACCGGCTGCGGCACTGTGTGCCACTGACACATCAGGGGCCTGAGGAGGATTGTCGGCCGCACTGTGTGGCAGTGACACATCAGGTGCCCGAGTGGATACGCCTGCCACACTGGGAGGCACTGACACACCAGGGGGCGGAGATGTGGATGGTGTGGGGCAGCAGCATTCATCGCCACGCCTTGTGGCAGCAATGCCATGATGAGGACATGCAGGGCATGGTAGATCCCAGCTACATTTCGCTGATGTGCAGCGGTGGCTGCCATCCTTTCCACCTCCATCCGCACCATGTCCTCCATGAGCCTCCGCATGTGTGCCAGCTCACGGCTGGGATCGCTGGAGCCACTCTGAGCAGACAGGTGTTCTTGTCTCTGAGTCAGGACTCCAGCGATGTCAGTCATGGCTCGTTGGAGACCATGGAGCGGGCCGTGGGTGTCCGTTAGGGACTGGAGCTGGTCCCTGATGGGACCTAGACACGCATGGATGGCGTCCAGTTTGGTAGCCATGAGGTCGAACCCCACCCGCACCTGCTCAGCCGTCTCCCTCTGGCCCTCCAGCATACGGCGTTGGAAGGCAATGTGTTGTTCCTGGGGGTCTTGGGAGACTGCCGGGGCTGTGGGTGCCTCCTGCTGGGTGGTTTGTGGACTGGGTGGGGTCTCCTCGATGCAGCTTGGCTGCCCTGGTCCTGGAGGTGATTGGCGGATGAGTTCAATGATGTCTTGGAGGGCTTGGGTGTCGATGCTGGTGGTATCCTCCTCGTCATCAGTGAAGAGTGGCTGGGACTGCTCTGCAGGAGGTGTTGACGGTGCCCCTGCAATGTGAAGGGGAGATGGTGTATTACAATGTGTCCGCATGTATGTAGCCGCATGGTGTTGTAGGGATTCTGCACATACACAGAGCTATGCACAGGATAATAGGACCTCGGAGTATAGTGGTGAACCAACCATGCACCTTAGTATCCACAATCCCAATCCGACTAGCTTTAGCGTCTCATTAGCCGCGATGCTACCAATGATTAGACAACCCAGAACACGGTATCTCTCTCTCTCAGGACTCGCGGGAGCAAGAACACCCTTTCATTACTCACTCATACCTGTCCACAACGTGCGTAGTAAGAGACACAGTATAGTTTAAAATGTTTATTTCAACTATCGTGCTCTAAGATACAGTACACGTGCCAGTACTATCAACATAATGCATAATGATAAAATAATAAGCATGGTTACAATTCCATAGGATACAAACGGGGAAAGCATTTCATAAGGCAGTGGATATAGGGCTAAATGACCTTACCACCCTCCCCGTGCTACTAACTAGTTTATTATAAAAATAGAATACCTCTGGGCGTTGTCAGGCGAACCCTCATACCTCAATATCTAGATGCAAGTTTTACATCATCAGACAAGCACAGCTCTTCTCTCTGGAAAGGTTCTTCTCCGAGTGTCACAAACAGCGAGATCACAATATTAAAAGCACACGAATTTCTCCAGTGCAGCTGTACTTAGTATTATGTCTAAGCGCAGAGACTGGCCAAATCAGCAAGAACAAGGGACATTGTTTTTCGAACCTTGTACATGTTGTGCAGACGAAACCCACAGGGAACAGGAGAAAAGGTGAAAGGCAGAAAGGCAGACAGTACTAATATAGCCGGGCACAAGCAGAGGCTGGAAAAACAAAGTCACAAAGTAACGTGCGCAAAAAGGCATCATGGCAGCCAGGCCTAAGCCAACTTAGCAATGCAGACAATGAGGCCACAAACCACACGACAATGGTACAGGTTCACATTCAGACAGCATGGCATTGTACATTGTGACAGTCTGTGGATCAGGGCCATGATCCAGAGTCATTGTGGGTGTGCACTGCTCTGCTTGATTGTGCATGTGTGCCATTGTGGCCATCTCCCCCCGTCCCCCCAGTACCTGGTGGTCACTCACCCTGTTGCGGTTGTGTTGTGTCCTGTCGAGCAGTGTCCGGTCCCCCGACTCCTGCCACGTCTCCACACTGATGACTGTCGACACCAGCTCCTCCATGTCATCCAGCTCCTGCTGTGGTGCAGGGCTCCCACCTCCAGTCTGCATTGCTGCCTTCTGGTTGGCTGCGGAGTTTCTCCTTGGTCTTGCGCTTGATGTCAATCCATAGCCTCTTGACCTCGTCCATTGACCTCTTGTGCTCTCCGACGGCATTCACCTTGTCCACGATGTCCCGCCATATTCCATTTTTGGTGCCCAATGACACGTTGGAGGTGACGAACAGTTGTTGCTGGTGTTCCACTCACCTCCGTGACCAGGATCCTGTTTTCCTGCGGACTGAACTTCGCTCTTCCTCTTCTTTCTTGTCCTTGCCCTTCCCTGTCCTCCGAGGTCCCAAGCTGGTCGTCCAGGGTGCTTGTGGGGTTGCGCTCGTCCTCTGCACCTGCTCCGGCTGCCTCCATGGTGCTTGGGTGTTGGTCATTTTGTGTTTGTGTGTTTTTTCTACTTTTATAGTGGTTTTTCCCGCCTGCCATGTGTGTATTGCAGGCTTGGCGCTGCTTATCGCTGATTTCCTCATTGCGCTTTGGCCCATCGCATGTTTTTTCGCGTTGAGGTTTGTGTTTTTATCACGGTCGCGGTTGTTGTATCGCGGACATTGTCCGCATTTTTGGGGAACTATTGCATGGTACAGCTGTGTTGTGAATTTCAGGTTAACACTGGGTTATTTTCCCGCGATGGGCTGCGATGTGTAAAGTTGCGTTAACATTTTTGGGTGATATTAAGCACACGTTCTTGTGAATATCCCCCTAGAAGAGATGCAGGTAAAGATTATCCAGTTTAATAGGTACAGTGTCAGCAGAGACCCCATCCACTTCTCAGTGCTACCAGCAACTTACTTAGAGTCAACACAGCACATTCCGAGATAGCAACCACCCCACATTCCAGATCCCTACATCATAGCCTAGATACAGAACTCTAGATACAGAACATTGCACATCTCTGCCAACTACAGAGCATCAGGGGTTAATCTAACACATTTTAGTGCTGTTGTCCGCATTACAGCACTAAAATGCATTATTCACCCATCATAGCGCACCAAGAACCACTGCGAGGCGCGCTCTACGATTTAACAAGTGAGCGCACTGCGCTTCCGAACAGAGAGCTGCATGCTCCGGCCAACTAACACTGGATTTATCTTTTGTTTTTAATGACTAGCCGGCTATCAACACTCTATTAGGGCCACGCTGCACTACGGGCCGGGAAATTAATTTCCATTAGGCGGTTCAAAAAAGCTGAGCTGCTCCGCCCAGCTCAGGAGTGCATTGACCATGTGGTCTCTTTCTATCAGCACAGCCCGTGGTGATGAGCACAATCTGGGGTGGTGCCTGTCCTGGGTTTTTTTATGCCAAGGGGCTAGCCCCACTGTGACTACAGTGTAAGATTGTCCCCAGTATCCTGCAGAGCAGACACTGATGCAGTGGGAGGTAATTCTGTTTTTCCTTGCTGCCGTTCAATCATCGGTGGAAGTCGTGCTCACAAGTGTATTAATAGGTCTGAGATTGGCCCCATTCTCACGCAACTTTAAGCATAAACTTTAGATTTCACCGGCAAAAAAATGTGAGTTATAACCGTACCCTAATTTGCAGTGCTTAATTTGTGGCGGTGGTTTCCGGTGTTCGGCACTTAATTGTCTGCACCGGCTCTAGTGACAGCCCACCACATGGTGGCATTGTCTTTTTTAATTTTGAAATGAGCACAGCAACTGTTCTTATTAAGTCAATGTGCACTAAAAACTAATACCAGTCTCTCATGACATTATTATAGCTTTGTGTGGCTGGAAATCGTCTGAATTGTCACACTTGTGGGATGCTGATGCTTAGGTGTTATGTTGGTAATGTAAATGGCAATGCTGACAGGGTATGTATGGGTGGTGCAGGCTGCTGTAGCCTTCGGAGAAGGGCCCTGGCACTTAGGTTTTTATAAATTAAGCACTGCTAATTTGTTTATGCTCAGCTTTTTAACCTTTGACTTTGGAACTTGGGAATGCCCATTTTGCCTTTTGTTTTTTACCTTTTACATTTAATGTAATTTGTGTAGCTTAAAAAAATATGTAAGTTCGACACATTGCTCGATTTTCTAGTTCAGAGTTGAGGCGTGCCCAGCACCCAGCTACGAGGCACAACTATTTTTCAACCATTTCGTCACGTAAGCATTGAGCATGTAGACAAGAATTTGGACACACCTCACCTGACTGCTACAGAGCCTTACCCTTCCCAGCCATGACTGTGATTGCTTTTCAAATAAAGCAATTTTTTTTTTGTATTGCAGCCCGTTTTCCTTAAAGGAAAAAGGGCTGCATTACAAAAATAAAATGAAAAGTTTTCTTTTCACCCACATTCACAAAGGGGAAGTGGTTTGTGAATGGGTTACTGCCTCCGCTACGGAGTTGGTAAATTATGAATGTTTTGCAACCGCATTCTGGTTGCAGAACATTCATACATAGCAGTGCTATTCGGTATTAGGAAGGGACGCCCTAAACATGCCCTTCCGAATACAGAATCGCAAAAGCAAAATGCGACTCTGTAACAAGTTACAGAGTCACATTCTGCCTTTTGTACATGGCAAAATGCATTTTGCGACCGGTAAAATGATTTTGACATCTGGCCCTCAGTGTCACTCATTTGGCGGTTGAATGTCACTCATAAGTGCACCAAAACAAAAAGCATGGAAATGTCGCATATAAGCATTCTGGAAACTTTGCAGCCATGAGTAAGGACTATCAGCACTGTACCTTCATGTAAGAATGTTGATGCTTTAACATTTGACTCAGAGGGGCAACTAATAAATAATGACTTGTGGACCTGCACTTTTCTGAAAAAATTGAAATACTTTTGCATTTGACTTATGTGAGGGACACCTTATAACAACTAGAGGAACCAGAACTATGGCTTCATGTGACAATTGCAATGCTTTTGCATTAGATTCCAGAGGGACACCTAGTGAGGACTTGTGAAACTGCAGCTTCATTTAAGAATGTCAAGGCGTTTGCATCTGACTCGACAGGGACACCTAGTAACAATCTATAGAACTGCAGCTTCATGCAAGAATTTCAATTTCAATGCATTTGCATGTGACTTGAAAGTAAGCTCTAGAAAGTATGAGGCACTGCAGCTCTGGAAAAGAATGGGAAAGATTTTCTAGAAACAGCTATATATATTTTTCCAACGATCTCCACACCTCCACGCGGCGAGGACTTCACGGCACCATAAAGAGTACACTCGACAGGTAGTTTACCTCTTAAAAGAGTGTTTATTTAGCACACCATAGTGCAAAACATGGATGGTTTACGTGTTTCGGCTCTCTGCCTTCAACTGGACCATAGAGTCCCATTGTCTAGATCGCCTATTCAAAATGAAAAAGTGCTTTTTGATCCCTTTTTACTTTTTATTACTGTGCAAATGCTAGCATACTGACCCTCATATTAGAGTGATGGCGCTATTTACCTGCCATTTTTCACACATTACTATCTGTAAAGTACATTTTAGTAATCATTTTATGGTAGAAAGTGCAAATGCATGATTTCATTTTGCGGGGAAATAAATTTGTAATTTATACAATTTATAAAAAGAGATGCTCAATTAAAAAGACATCAATATGTGCAGCTCTAATTCCATGAATATTCGTGATTATATACATAATCTGCATATTTGAGATTAATCAGTTTAAATGTGGAGGTCAATTACAGTAAAGTACTAGATAAATTGTAAAACTGATGATCTCGCATACCATTTTTAATGAATTTTTCATAAAAATGATTCAACTATTCCTAAAAATGACATGGGAACAAGATACTAATGAACAAATTCATAGGGGGTGGGTCTAATCAAGCCGTAACAATTTTTCATATGAAACATAAGTGTCTGGAGGCTTTTTGAACATCTGCACTTCCAGATCCAGATTCCAGACCACCCCCAAAGCCACACTCCGAGCAACCCTCGTCTACTGACCCCCTGGCCCCCGAACACCCTTCGCCACCACCATCACCAACTTCATCGCACCCCACGCCATCACCTCAACAAACGACATACTTATTGGAGACCTGAACTTCCACCTCGACAACCCCAGCGACCCCATCTCCACTATCCTTCGTGACAACCTCGCCAGCATCGGACTTAAACAACTCGTCAACACACCGACCCACAGAGCAGGACACACCCTCGACCCCATCTTCACGGCAGGAAACAGCGTCCAATTCAGCCACACAACGCAGCCGCCATGGACGGACCACCACTGCGTACACTTCGCCATCAACAAACCCAAGGCACCCAAACCAGCCCCACGCCCACCACGAAGGAACTGGAGCAAGGTTACCGATGAGCAACTTAACTCCACCCTCACCCAACACAACCACACCTGGGCACCCGACGCAAACGACGCAAACGACGCAGCCAGAGAACTCCACACCTGGATCTCCAACTGCGCAGATGAGCTCGCCCCACTACGCAACCCCGACAGACAAGGCCCCAGGAAAGCCGCCTGGTCCACCACCGCTCTCCAAGAAGCCAGACGCACCTGCAGACACCTGGAGAAGAACTGGAGAAACACCAAGACAACCGAAAACCACACCACCTACAAGGACACCATGACGGACTATCACAACCAGATCAGAGCCAGCAAGAGGAACTTCATCCACAACAAAATCCTGGCCAACTCCTTGGAACTTTTCAGTGTCATTCAAGAATTCACCAACCCACGCAGCGAAGCCACTGACATCACCCCATCCCAAGATCTCTGCGAGAAGCTTGGAACCTATTTCCACCTCAAGATCAAAACCTCTACGACAACTTCATCGACCATCCACCAGGTGCCACAGACGGCCCCCCAGAAACACCAACCAGCCCACCATCTCCAACTGGACACCGATCACGGCCGAAGACACCGCCTCAGCCATGAAAAGCATCCACTCGGGGCCCCCACCGACCCCTGCCCCCTCACATCTACCACAGAGCTGCGGCCACCATCGCACCCGAACTACAACGCACCATCAACACCACCTTCAAAACAGGCACCTTCCCAGACAACTGGAAGCGCGCAGAAGTCAGACCACTGCTCAAGAAGCCCACAGCTGACCCCACCGACCTCAAGAACTATCGGCCCATCTCGCTCCTCCCCTTCGCAGCCAAAGTTGCAGAGAAAACAGTCAACAGGAAACTGCCACAATTCATTGAAGTCCTCGACACGTCCCAATCCGGATTCCGAAGCAACCACAGCACAGAGACCGCCCTACTTGCCGCCACAGACGACATCCGCACCCTCCTGCACCAAGGCCACTCCGCAGCCCTCATCCTACTCGATGTATCAGCAGCCTTCAACACCGTCTCCCACTGCACACTAGTCGCCAGACTACACGACGCAGGCATACAAGGAACAGCCCTGGACTGGATCCGATCATTCCTCACTGGAAGAAGCCAAAGGATCAGACTCCCACCCTTCCTCTCCGACACCACAAAAATCACCTGCGGAGTCCCACGGGGTTCATCACTGAGCCCCACCCTCTTCAACATCTACATGGCCCCCCTCGCAGCCATCGTCCGACAAAATGGCCTCAACATCGTATCCTACGCCGACGACATCCAGCTCATCCTCTCCCTCACGACTGCCAACCTTAAGGAATGCAAGACGTCACAGTCTGGATGACCAACAGTTGCCTGAAGCTCAATGCCGAGAAGACAGAAGTCCTCGTCCTTGGTACCACCCCTTCTGCATGGGACAGCACCTGGTGGCCGAATGCCCTCGGAAGCCCACCTACCCCCTCAGACCATGCCAAGAACCTCAGCATCGTACTCGACTCATCACTCACCATGAACCGACAGGTCAACGCCGTCACCTCCAGCTGCTTCTACACCCTTCGCATCCTCCGCAAGACCTTCAAGTGGATCCCCCCTGACTCAAGGAAGACAGTCACCCATGCACTCATCACCAGCAGACTGGACTATGGAAACGCACTCTACGCCGGCATCAACAAGTCCCTACTTTGCAAACTCCAGACAATACAGAACACCGCCGCCAGACTCGTCCTCGGCATCCCCCGACATGAACACATCAGCCAACACCTACGAAGTCTCCACTTGCTCCCCGTGAAGAAAAGAGTCACTTTCAAAATCCTCACTCACGCCTACAAATGCCTACACAACAACGGACCCAAATACCTCAACGACAGAATCAACTTCCACATACCCAAAAGAAACCTCCGATCTTCCAACCTCGCACTGGCCGAAACCCCGCGCATCCACAGAGCCAGAGCAGGCGGAAGATCCTTCTCTCACATTGCAGCCAAGACCTGGAACGAGCTACCGGCAGACATCAGCCGCACCCCCTCCCTGAACACCTTCAGGAAGACCCTCAAGGCCTGACTCTTCGGCTAAACAGATCTGCGGACCGCCCCTCAGCGCCTTGAGACCCTCACGGGTGAGTAGCGTGCTTACAATTCCCTGATTGATTGATTTGATTAAGACGAGTAAGAAAAAAATATTTTTTAAGGTCTATATGTCACAAAAAGTGCTTTGTGCTTTTTTGTTTTTTTCTTGTAAACTATTATATGAAAAATTATGAAATATATATTTCATAAAAGACACACACTCTCAATGATAATTTATACATCTTAATCAAACAATAAAATGATAGCCCTCAAAAAATTGAATGATAAAAGTTCATTAGATTTTGAATCAAGTCCCATTGACATTCTATACAAGAAGTTGCTTGCATTTTTCATAAATTGAGTTTTTTCCAAATTCCCCTTCCTTTGTTAACTAAACTTATCAATGAGTTCATTCGTGGTGAATCACTTTTCAGTGTCGGTTCTTCTCGGTCCATCCCTGTATAGAACATCTTGCGGTCATTTGTACAGAATCTGTTCATCTCAAATGTAGGTACTGCTGCTTGAGTATCAAAAAGTTCTTATATTTGATATTATTGCAGGTGTATATGCAGTTCTGCATCCAAGTTGTGGCCGAATGGATTTTCAGTTCCAATGGCTAAGATGAATTGAGATTCCGTTTTCCTTAAATCCATAATTCTGTCACCTCCGCATTCTTTCTGCCTCACGATTTTTATGCCAAAATATTTCAATTGTTGGCTATCACTTGAGTGGTGTTCAGAAAAGTGTTTTGCAATTGGATAAGAAAAGTCTTTGTTTTTAATGGCTCGCAAGTATATATTACCTACTGGCGGTTGCCTAGCTTCCATAGGAAGAGTGTTTTTTTCATTTGCCAATAACTTTGGTGTCATTTGACGAATCCTCGCGAAATTTTCAAAACTAATATGCCAGTCACTTCAGCTGCTGTCTTGAAAGTTTTGGGATGATCTGTTAAGTGGGGGACTGAGAAAAAGGGTGGGGTTCCAAAATGCTTTTTCTCCATATTAATTTCCATAGGAAACTTAGTTTAGACACAGCTACAGCCCGAACTGCTGAACGGAATGACACCAAATTTGGCAAAAAGGTAGCTCTTGGTCCAGTAAGCACTCTTTTTGTTAAATGGTGTAAATTCATTGAGTAGTTCCTGAAAAATGTTAATGTTAAGATTTCTCATATACAGAACTGTGGCCACGGTGGATCCGCGAACCCTCCCGATCTCGTGCCTGAGATCTGATTGGCTGCCTACACTTCAAACCAGGAAATGTTGGCAGCCATCTTGTGACTCGATTGAACCAAGTCACAAGCAAAAACATAAAAAAAAAGAAAAGGAGGCAGGGTAGAAACACCCCAACGCCCTAAGCCTGTTCGCAAAGGATCCACGCAACCGTCCGAATTTTGTTTTTAAAAAAGAAGCACGGGAGCCCGCATTTAATTGAGCCCCCGGGAGGGCCAGGTCCTGGGGGCAATTACAAATAATGATGCAGGACCCTGCACGGGCCCCCGCAGCCCCGGCGACCACCACCTCCCTGGACCAATTGATTGAAATGCATGGGCATGTGCCCCCTGCCACCCCAGGAACCGCCACCTCCCTGGGGCTAAATATTAAAAGAATGCAGGAGGGCATGCGCCCCCTCAGCAGCCCCGGGGACCACCACCTCCCCGGGCTATTTTAAATTCAAATGTGTGGGGGGCTCCAGCGGGCCCCTGCAGCTCCGGGGACCACCACCTCCCTGGACCAATTGATTGAAATGCATGGGCCACGTGCCCCCGCCGCCCTGGGAACCACCACCTCCCCGGGGCTAAATACCAAAAGAATGCGGGGGGCATGCCCCCCCCAGCAGCCCTGGGGACCACCAACTCCCTGGCCTATATTAAATTAAAATGCGTGGGGGCCTCCAGCGCCCCCACTCAGTCCCGGGGAATGCCCCCTCCGCGGGGCTAATATACTGGAATGCGGGGGGCATACAGCAACCCTGCAGACCCGGGGACCGCCAACTCCCTGGGGCTATAATTAAAATAATGGGTGGGGGGCTCCAGCCTCCCCACGCAGCCCCAGGGACTGCCACCTCCCCGGGGCACAAATGAAGTAATGACTGGGGTCCGTTGTGGACCTCTGGCCCTGGAGACCACCACCTCCCCGGGGCTATACAGAAGATGGGCAGGGGGGCTGCACGACCCCCCCCTCCATGAACCCTCCATGGCCCTGGGGACAGCCGCCCCCCAGGGATGGCTCAAGCAATGTCCTGGGGTGCCGACCCCCGGGACATTGCAGTTTGCTATGGCTTGCCGGGAGCACCTCTCCTGCCAAGCCATAGCAAACTCTGGTCTGCTTCATGAGGCGCAGGAGGCAGGGAGCCGGCAGGGACCGCGGGGGCCTTAAGGTTCCCCCTGCGGACCCCAAGAGGCCATACCCTAGTGGATGGGGTCCCTAAGACAATATCGGCCCGGAAAGGGGGGCCTCCCTGGCCCCCCTTCCTTTAAAAAAAAAATATATATAATTACAAAGGACTGGCCCCAGGGGATGGGGTCCCCGGGGCTAAAATCGGCCTGGGGAGGGGGGGCGCGCAGGCCCCCACCCGTTTTTTACAGAATTCTTTTTTTAAAAGGATCAGGAACCGGAGGTTGGAGTCCCTGGGACCCAAAATGGTTCAGGGAAGGGGGGCCGCGCAGCCCCCCTTCCTAAAAAATAAAAAAAGCCACAACTCGCGGGAGGCCCCGCCTCCTTTTTTCTCCACTACGCTGCAAATGCACCTCCTGGCACGCTCCTGGTTGGGGGATGAAGTCCCCTTGGCTGCTGAGGGTCCTTAGGGGCCAAGAAGACCTCCTGTTACCTCCAGCAAGGCCCACACAGTGGGATAGCTGATAGGTGATCAGAGGCCATGCCTCTTTCTCCACCACTCTACAAACGTACCTCTCGGCGCACTGCTAGTGGGGGGATGATGTCCCCTTGCCTCCTGAGGGCCTCAGGACTAAAGTGGACTTCTTCCCCAAAGCAGCAGTGCGCCTGGAGGCACGTTTGCAGAGTGGTGGGAAAAGGGGGTGTGGCCTCTGACCACCTCTCAGCAATCCAGCTGTGTGGGCCTTACTGGAGGTAGCAGGAGGGCTAGTTTGCCCCCAAGGACCATCAAGAGCCAAGGGACTTCATCCCCCAAAGAGTAGTGCGGCAGGAGGCGCGCTTGCAGAGTGGAGGAGAAAGAGGGCGTGGCCACCGAAAACTTCTCATCAAACCCACTGTGTGGGACTTGCTGAAGGTAACAGGCGGGGTAGTTGGCACCTAAGGACCCTCAATAGCCAAGGGGACTTAATCTCCCTACTAGTAGTAAGTTAGCAGAGTGGTGGAGAAAGGGCGTGGGCTCACTATCAGATCTCAGCAATCCTGGCTGTATGGGAACTACTGGAGGTACTAGGAGGGCAGCTGGCCCTCAAGGATGTCCTTGGGGGCCAACTACCCCTCCTGTTACCTCCAGTAAGTCCCACAAAGCAGGATTGCTGAGAAGTTGTCAAAGACCACGCCCCTCTTCTCCACCACTCTGCAAACATGCTTTCCGGCACACTACTAGTTTTGGGATAAAGTCCCCTTGGCTCCAGAGTTACCTTGGGGGCCAAGAAGCCCTCCTGGTACCTCCTGTAAGTCCTACACAGCGGAATTCCTGAGAGCTGGTCAGAGGCCCAGCCCCTTTCTCCGCCACTCTGCAATCATGACTGCTAGTTAAAAAACGTTAGAAATTCACTAAAAAAACAAAGGTTACAGGGGCGTTATAGTTAGGAATTAGCGTTTAAAAAACTTTAGAAATTCACTGAAAAAAACAAAGATTACAAGGACGTTATAGTTAGCAAACAGAATTTTAAAAAACCTTAGAAATTCACCAAAAAAAACAAAGGTTACAGGGACGTTATAGTTAAGGTCAGGTTTTACCCATACAAAACTAGAGAAATTTAGCCGTTATAGTTACCTGAGTTAACTATAACTTGCGCCTCTGTTGCTTCTTTCTGCATTTCTCTTGCTTCTTTCTGCACCTCTGGTGCCTCTTTCTGTACCCCTCTTGCCTCTTTGTGCACCTCTCCTAACCCTTTCTGCACCCCTCTTGCCTCTTTTTGCACCTCTGTTGGTTCTTTCTGCACATCTTTTGCCTCCTTCTGCACATTACTTGCCTCTTTCTGTACCCGTCTTGCCTCTTTCTGCACCTCTGTTGGCTCTTTCTGCACTGCTCTTGCTTCTTTCTGCACCTCTGTTCCAAATTTCTGCATCCCTTTTGCATTTTTCTGCACCCCTCTTACCTTTTTCTGCAACCCTTTCCCCCTCTTTCTGCACCCCTTTGCCTGTTTCTGCAACTCTCTTGCCTCTTTCTGCCGTTCCTTGCCTCCTTCTGCACCTCTGTTGCTTCTTTCCTACACTTCTCTTGCCTCTTTCTG
The DNA here is from genome assembly GCA_963921515.1 of Calotriton arnoldi. Taxonomy (NCBI): domain Eukaryota; kingdom Metazoa; phylum Chordata; class Amphibia; order Caudata; family Salamandridae; genus Calotriton; species Calotriton arnoldi. Next base: position 1,126,650 of record CAWUFW010001484.1, on the reverse strand, counting down.
CACCCCTGTTGCTTTATTCTACACTTCCCATGCTTCTTTCTGCACCTGTCTTGCTTCTTTCTGCACCCCTGTTGTCTTTTAAGCACTCTGCCTTCCCTCTTTCTGCACCTTTCTTTCCTCTTTCTGCATCTCACTTGCCTCTTTCTGCACTTCTCTTGCCTCCTGCACTTCTGTTGCTTCATTTTTGCACTTCTCTTCCTCTTTCTGCACCCCTCTTGCCTCTTTCTGCACCTCTGTTGCTTCTTTTGCTTCTTTCTGCACTTCTCTTGCTTCTTTCTGCACTTCTGTTGCTTCTTTCTGCATCCCTCTTGCCTCTTTCTGTACCCTTCTTCCCTCTTTCTACACCTCTCTTCCCTCTTTCTGCACCTCTTGCCTGCTTCTGCAACTCTCTTGCCTGTTTCTACAGTTCTCTTGTCTCTTTTGGTACCTCTGTTGCTTCTTTCTGCACTTCTCTTGCCTCTTTCTTCGCCTCCCTTGCCTCTTTCTTCACCTCTCCTGGTTGTTTCTGTACTGCTCTTGTTTCTTTCTGTACCTGTTTTGCACATTTCTGCACCTCTCTTGCCCCTTTCTGCACCCCTCTTCCCCCTCTTTCTGCACCTCTCCTACCTCTGTCTGTACCCCTCTTGTGTCTTTCTGCACCTCTGTTCCTCTTTTTGCACTTCTCTTGCTTCTTTATGCACCCCTCTTGCCTCTTTCTGCACCTCTGTTGCTTCTTTCTGCACTTCTCTTGCTTCTTTCTGCACCTCTCTTGCAAATTTCTGCACCCCTTGTGCCTCTGTGTGCACCTCTCTTGCCTCTTTCTGCTCATCTCTTGCCTCTTTCTGCTCCTCTCTTGCCTCTTTCTGCACCCCTCTTGCCTCTTTCTGCACTTCTTTTGCTTTTTTCTATACTTCTGTTGCCTCTTTCTGCACTCCTCTTCCTCTTTCTGCACCTCCGTTGGTTCTTTCTGCAGTGCTCTTGCTTCTATCTGCACCGCTCTTGTCTCTTTCTGCACCTCTGTTGCTTCTTTCTGCAGTTCTCTTGCTTCTTTCTGCACTTCTCTTGCTTCTTTCTACACCTCTTTGGCTTCTTTCTGCACCCCTCGTGCCTCTTTCTGCACCCTTCTTCTCTTTTTGTGCACCTCTCTTACCTTTTTGTGCACCTCTCTTGCCTCTTTCTGCACCCCTCTTGCCTCTTTCTGCATCTCTTTTGCTTGTTTCTGCTCTTTTTTTGCATCTTTCTGTACCCTTCTTGCCTCCTTCTGCACCTCTGTTGTTTCTTACTGCTTGTTTCTTGCACCTCTTGGAAATTTCTGCACCCCTCTTGTCTCTTTTGGCACCCCTCTTCTCTCTTTCTGCACCCCTGTTCCCTCTTTCTGCACCTCTTCTGCCTGTTTCTGCACCTCTGCTGCCTCTTTCTGAACTTCTCTTGCCTCTTTCTGCACCTCTGTTGCTTCTTTCTGCACTTCTCTTGCTTCTTTCTGCACCTCTCTTGCTTCTTTCTGCACCTCTCTTGCCTCTTTCTGCACCCTTCTTCCCTCTTTCTCCACCTCTCTTGCCTCTTTCTGCACCTCTCTTGCCTCTTTCTGCACACACAGGGCTACTTTTAAACTGACCTTGGACTCAGCAGTGCACACATGCGAGTGCAGAAAAGGGCTGCTGGCCTCTAAACTGCCATGCCCTATTATATGCTAGGGACTTAGAGGTAGTTTTAATCACCCTGCCCTATTATGTACTAGGGCCTTACAGGGGAGGTCATGCCAATCACAGGGGTACCCCAACATATAGTGTACCCTAGCATATGTAGGTGTTTTCACTGTATTCTAAGTGTCTTTCAGCAAAGCATTGGCTCCGGGCCTGGTTAGGCAGAGCCCAGGGTCAGTCAGAGTCAGTTACCACCAGTGCCAGTCAGCAAAAAGTTGGGGGGTGCCCAGGGAACAGGATAACTTTGCAACAAGGCCTCTTTCTGCACCTCTGTTGATTCTTTCTGCATATCTCTTGCTTCTTTCTGCACCTTTCTTCCTCTTTCTGGACTTCTGTTGCCTCTTTCTGCATTTCTTTTGCTTCTTTCTGCGCCATTCTTCCTCTTTCTGCACATGTCCTACCTCTGTAGGCATAGTTAGAAATTAGCATTTAAAAAACCTTAAAAATTCACTGATAAAACCACAGGTTTCAGGGACGTTATAGTTAGAAATTTTCATTTAAAAAACCTTAGATACTCACTGAAAAAACCATAGATTTTAGGGACGTTATGGTTAGAAATTAGCATTTAAAAAACCTTAGAAATTTACTGAAAAAAACACAGGTTTCAGGGACGTTATAGTTAGAAATTAGCATTTAAAAACCTTTCAAATTCACTGAATAAACCATAGGTTTCAGGGACGTTATAGTTAGAAATTAGCATTTAAAAAACCTTAGAAATTCACTAAAAAAACCACAGGTTTCAGGGACGTTATAGTTAGTTGGACATTTCACTCGTAGAAACCCAGAGAAATTCAGCCGTTATAGTTAGTTGAGCTGACTATAACTTGCGCCCCGCAATGCACTGCTGATGACAGCATATATTACATCATTCATGACATGGTCTGTGACATCATCTCAAATTACATCACTGATGACATCATCCACGTGATAATCTGATGCACCTCCTCATACTCTAATATAACCTTTGATACACCCACTCTAAAATACAGACTATCATTTTCGAAACCATAGACACACCAATACCAGTTACTACATTCCCACTCACTGATTCCTAGGTCTACACACACATCCACTCATTCACCCATACAGTCACTCATACATGCAGTCACTCATCAATACAGCACTATCATATGCACTCATACACCTATACAGACACTCACACACCACCACTCATCCATAGAGTTACTCACACACCTAGTCAGTCATGCAAAGAATCAATCACACTCCCATGTACTCACCTATACAGTTATACACACACCACCTTACTTATTCATACAGATAGTAACACGTACTTACTCTCTTATACAATCACTGATACAAGCACCCACTCATCCATACAGCCACTCTCACAATCACTCACTCTCACATATAGTCAATTATATACTCCACCACTCACATATACTGTCTTTTACATATGTAGTTACTCACACATGTACCACTGAGACATCCATTCACTCACCAACACACCCATACACACACTCACCCACCCATACAGCCCTTCACAGATGCACTCTTGAACCCATACACCCAGTGAATCACCCACTCACACATCTATGCATAGAGTCACCCCCCACCCACACAGACACTCAGGCACCCATACAGATACTCAGACAACCAATCAATAACCCATATAGACACTCATGTAGCTGCTCACCAACCCATGCAGCTGCTTAATGCTTATACACCAACTGACAGACTGATACAGACATTCACACAGATTAGTCACTAATCCATGCATTCAGTAAGACACGTTTAATCACTCACTTATACAGTCAGTCACGCACCTACTAAATCATCCATTCAGACACTTATACACCCACTCATTCTTCCATACACCTTGGCATATATATATAACACATATTTAAACTTTACAGAAACACAGTCACTTGATGATTTCATCAGTGATGTCATCAGTGATGTCATTTGAGATGTCATCAGTGATGTCACTGACCATGTCATGAATGATGTAATATGTGACGTCATCAGCAGTGCATTGTGGGGGGCGTGAGTTATAGTTAGCTCAACTAACTATAACGTCCGAATTGCTCTGGTTTTGTACGAGTGAAATGTCCAACTAACTAAAACGTCCCTGAAACCTGTGTTTTTTTCAGTGAATATATATATATATATAAATATATATCCTTATGTGTGTGGATGAGGGTGCAGTCTTGTGAAAGACTTCATGCTGCTTCTTCTGACTCAAGAAGGACATCTAATCATTACTTGAGGTACTGTAGCTATATGACAGACCAGACAGATTGACTTTGCCAATGCTTTTTTTAATTGCTACATAACTTTACACCCTTTCCCAATGTAGCAGAAGTTACGTACTCTGCTCCTTACCTTTCCATTTGTGTGTCGCTTCGGCCTTACTCCGGGGTCGTCGACGCAACGTAAGGACCTGGGGCCAGATGCACGAAGCATTTTACCAGTCGCAAAGGGCCCGGGCCGTTTGAGACCGGTAACATGCATTTTGCCATGTACAAAAGGCAAAATGTGACTCAGTAACTTTTTTACTGAATCTCATTTTGCTTTTGTGATTCGGTAGTAGGAAGAGGCATGTTTAGGGTGTCCCTTCCTTATACCGAATTGCTCTGTCATGTCCTAATATTTTGCGACCGGAATGCGGTTGCAAAACAGCCATAATTTACCAACTCCGTAGAAGAGACGGTAACCCACTCGCAAACAGGAAGGGGTCCGCACGGGACCCCTTCCCCTTTGTGAGTGTGGGTGAAAATATTTTTTAAGAGCAGGCAGTCATCCAAGGACCACTGCTTACTCTTAAAAAATTAAAAGAAAAATTCATTTTGATTTTGGGAATGCAGCCCGTTTTCCTTCAAGGAAAATGGGCTGCATTACAAAACAAGCATTTGCAATGCAATAGGTCTTGCATTTGCAAAAGTTTAAGCTATTTGCATTGTAAATGACAATGCCTTTTATTTATCTGTTTTAAAAACCAACACATAAATAAAAGGCATTGTCATTTACAATGCCAATAGCTCAAACTCTCACAAATGAGAGATCTATTGCATTGCCAATGCTTTTTTTGTTATACATGGAAGGCCGGGATGAAACCGAGCAGTTTGTAAGAGATGCGCATCTGCTCCTGCTCCTTGTGTGCTACTCCGTCTGAGTATTGCTCGGGTTTATGAATGTCTACATATACAAAAGCCAAAACAATTGCCAATGCTTGCATCTTTTTGCTCTAGAAATAATGTCCTCGGCCCCAATAACAAGCTGCACAGTCCTGGGGAGGATTTTGCCAAGTTACCGCAACCTTGAGGTAAATCCGCCCAGTTCTATGCAATTTTAATCTAAACCCTACAAAATGGGGAAATACCGGGTGGGAATGTGTTTTTTCTCGGCTGTAAAAACAAACGGAAATACCAATTCCAATTTGTTTACACATCCACTTACTGCCTGCTACAAGCCGGTGGTAAATGTATGGTGCGGGCTCTGTGTAGGGTGTGGCATGAAAGAGAGAGTTGGGGGCAGTAGGGGAGGGGAGGAGTAAAATATGTTTCTAGCAGAGGGACATATTGTATGTAAAAAATGGGATTGAGACTGGGCTGCTGCTGCTGCCTAAGTCCAATGTGATTTTCCACCCGGGTTTACTGGCCTCTGAGCCCCGGTGACATTGCACGTGCTGCACCACAGGAAGATGCGTGCTAGCGTCTGACTGGTAAGAGGGTCTTTAGAAATAGAAGAAAATAGTTCAGGACAAAAGCGTAGTCGAGACTAAAGGCACCCACCTTTTACACTCTGATATAAATCTATAAATAACGAGAAAAGAAGTGGCAAGCTTCTTTTTATATGTCAACATCCTGGACTATGGCATGGTGAGAGATGGAAAGAGCCAAGAAGCCGACGGTTTTATTATATTGTGTGTAAAGGTCTGCGTCAGCGCTCAGCTGTTTCCAAGGCTAGTGCCTCCATGGCAAAATCTGAATGGTTTTCTCCTAGGTCACATGGTGCACTGTTCTCTTTCTTATCAAATTGCTCCCACACCTTTACAAGCCTTTGTGCTGCTGCGTCACCCACCTTGACTGGTGGGAGAGGGCTGTCGTGTTGTTTTAACATCTGCAGTCCATTAGCCGGTATTAAAATAATGGCTCTCAGATTGACAGCCCACTTTGGGAGCGGGAAAGGGCGATGGGGCAGTTTTCCAAGGTGGGGAAGCATGTCGTGCCTGCAGTAGGAGAAACTCATTTAAGAAAATAGTGCTTGCTTACAGACTAAGGGGCATATTATCAAGCACGGCGTTAAAATTATCGCCGGTTTAGCGGCAGAAAACTGCTCGCTAAGCGGCGATAATGGGCTTGATAATAGCTCTGGAGAATTCCAATAGAAGCCCATGTTGACACCAGAACATGGGCTTTATTGAATTCTCTAGGGCATATTATCAAGCTCCATTATCGCCGCTTTAGCAGCAGTTTTCTGCCGCTAAACCGGCGATAATTTTAACGCCGTTTCTTGATAATATGCCCCTAAATAAGACATACCGTGTAACAACCGAAGTAAAGGGGCCAGTCCTCATGGGAGGTTACAAATGAAGACGAGGTGGTACTATGGAGGGACTAACAAGCCTATTAATTAATCAGAAGCCAGCATTTACAAAGGACAATGACACAAGCCAATGAAAAAATTGTGCGGAGAGTGGGCGGAGCTTCAATTCCATACTCGAATACAGCATGCCTTGCAGCGCAGCGCATGCGCAGCAAAGGCTCGACCTAAAAAAATATTGCTTTATTTAAAAAGCAATCACAGACACGGTGGTCTGCTGACTCCAGCAGGCCACCATCCCTGTTATTGTAGCTATTCCCAATGGCTGCAAATTGCGGCTTACCTCATGAATATTGACGATGAAAGTCCATTTACAACCTATTGGGAATTGCAAACAGTGTCTGAGACACCGCTGTACATAGCTGTTTGCAATTTCCTAATTGCGAATCACAAAAAATCGCAAAGTGACTTTGTACATCTGGCCCTTGGTAGTGCTTTTGCCAATAGTTATGGTTGTCCTTTTCAGATTTTCCCCAAATTTTTTCTAATCTGCTTTATAACTCTTTTTTTCTTACTTTTTTCCTATCTGCTTTATAACTCTTTTTTTCTTACTTTGGGGAACCTATCTTTTTTAGGGGATTAAACAGTAGTCACACGCTCTTGTCATCATTCGACATCTGCCGAGATATTATAACGTCTATGTTTCCTCATATTAACATACAAAAAGTCAACTCCAGCTTTATTTCTACTGTTTACCAATAGAACTTTCTATTTCTTTAATGAGTCCTTCATAATTAACCTCTCACTCTAAAAATTTATCTTTACCAATTTTATTAAGATCCCTAAAGATCTTCCAAAAATTGCAACACTAGATCATCAGCGCCCCACGAAGTGCACTGAATCAGCAAGTATGCAAAGTATACAATTCTACAACATTATGCACACAAGAAACAGTGTGGTATATGCAATACACATTATAGTATTAGTGTGTGCAAAAACTAGGGTCAGTAGTCTAACTGAACTTCATCGAGAACAGCTGCACACATGAAAGTCGCGCCACTTGTTGATTTCCATCCCATTTGACTGATAAGTTTAACGGTGTAGTCGACATGCAGGCAAAGGATTCTGGGTATACGAATATCCGGTAGAAAGAGTACACAGCAGCCGGCAGCAGTGCGGAAGTAGCTCGTGCCAAACATCAGCATACCCACAATCCATTGCATAATGACGTCATACCAATACTGCTATGCAGATACTTGCAGCAGATCAGCGTTCGTACGAGCGTGCCGGGCTGTGCAGCTGTTCTCGTGGAAATTAAGACAGGTATCGGGAAACAAGAGCAAAATACCCCGCTACACCCGGGGTGATTCTCGAGATCAGTTCTTGCCACAAAGTCTCGTAAAAAACATATAATTATACTTTGTGGGAGAGCTGCCAAAACCTTTTTTTCTGGTAAAAAGTCTTTGGATTGAAAAAGAGGAAAAAACATCCACCAAATACCTTGCTCGGCTATCAATATTATAGTATGTGGGTCTGGCCTGGATGCAGTTATTTGGTTAATGTGTGCGCTTAAAGTTGCAGTAGCGTCACATTTATAATAATGGGATTCCAGACACTGTATCATTGTTTCGTGGACCAGCATTCGAAGTGCAATAAACAAGCATTGGCTTAGCCAATAGGTCTCGCCTCTTGGGACCTTATGAGCGTTTAGCCAGAGCTATTGGCTTTGCAATGTCTTTAAATGATGTTGTAGGGCATTGTGGCTGCTGTGCAGCATGTTGAAAAGTTATAATAAAAACGTGTTATAAGCATTTTAGTTACATTATATATAACCAAGAAGACCTTTCCAACAGTAAACGTAAACCGGTCTCAATTGGAGTTCCACAAGGATCCGCACTCTCACCAACTCTTTTCAACCTGTATCTGGAGCCGCTCACCGAAATTCTGAAACGGACTAACATACAATATCATATGTACGTGGAAGATACTCAACTGTATATGAAAATTTCTTCACAGACGACATCACTACTCTCAACTATGCTCTTTTAAAAACCTAACAATGGTTATCTCACAACCACCTTTTGCTAGTTACACTTAAAACAGAATTCCTCTTGTTTGCCCCCCACAATCATACTGCGCCCACTTAGGACTGGCTCAAACAACTAACAGTCCTCAACTGCACCCCACATGTTGCTAGCTCCACTAGATCACTTGGCCTAATCCTGGACAAATACCTGGATATGCAGGATCACATCAGTGCTACAACAAGAGGAGCCAATCACCAACTCTGCACATTAACGAAAATGAAACAGTTCCTACCGCCCACTGACCTGCAAGAAGCTGTCCAATCCCTTGTTATCTCCCGTTTAGACTACAGAATTGCAACCCTGGCTGGGCTGCCCAAAGGTAAATTGGCCCCTTTAAGGGCAACTCTGAACTCTACTGCCCGACTCATCACGGGCACAAGAAAGCGTGACCACATCACACCTGATCTAATCCAACTAAACTGGCTTTCCCTCAATGCAAGGCTCAGGTATAAGATAGCCTGCTTGACGCACAAAGCACTGCATCAGAACACTCCCACATACCTGGCCAATAAACTTGAACTAACAGGTGGGAATTGCGCCCTCAGAAGTTAAAACACTGTACTGCTGAAACCACCAAAGTTCAAAAAGAGGAGAACCTACAACCGCGCCTTCTCCGGACTTGCTCCGAGAATATGGAACGCTCTCCCGCCAGAAATCAGAACAATCGCCTCGACCTCTACATTTAAAAGAGAAGTCAAAGGCCTGCTCATGAATAGCTACATGCGACAACAGTACTGTAGCCTCACAAACTAGGAGGTTGTCGTGATTGACCGTGTCGAATGCGGAGGAAAGGTCAAGGAGGATCAGGAGGCAGGATCCGTTTTGGTCAAGCATTTTTAAAATGTCATTCATAACGTGAGTGAGAGCAGATTCGGTGCTGTGCCCCTTCCGAAAACCGTATTGATGCTGGTCTAAGAGATGGAAATTCTTAATGTGAGCACAAAGTTGGGATTGTACGCATTTTTCTAGGAGTTTGGCTAGGGTGGGGATGTTGGAGATAGGGCGGAAGTTATTGAGGTCAGCTTTGTCTGCGTTGTTTTTTTTTAGTATAGGTGAAACCTGAGCTGCTTATAGGCAGTCAGGGATCTTGCCTTGTGATAGAGAAGCGTTTACAATCTTTGTCCAGGTAGGGATGAGTACATTCTTGATTTCTTTGAAGATGTCCGGGGGCAAAGGGTCACTGAAATGGTTAGATGGGTTAATATTCTGAAGAATCTTGTTGATGTTGTTCTCACTAAAATGGGTAAAAGTGCGCCATGAGGCATTATTCTTGGTGTTCAGACCGATAGGTTTGCGTTTTTCAAGGAGGTCAAGGGGTGGTGCCGCCCTGGAGGATGGCAATAGGGCCATCTTAGCGGCGAGGTCAATGGTGATGAGTCTTGATTTCTCAGTTATGTTATGTTATGTTATGTTAATAAATTTGTTAAGCGCACAATTACCCGAGGGTGTCTTGGCGCTGGCCCGTGGACTATGCCAGTTTCTGTAAAGATAAAGATGACTATTTATCAAATAGCCATGTTTTCAAGGCCTTCCTGAATGCAAGTAGAGTTGGAAGGGATCTGATGGCAAAGGGGAGTTCGTTCCAGAGTTTGGGGGCAGCTGCCCTAAAACTACTGCCACCCCATGTGGCTTTAAAAACTCTCGGAGTTGCTAGAAGTTTATCTCCTTCGGAGCGTAGATGCCTTTTTGGAATGTACCAATAGAACAGGAGCCTTAAAAAAATGGGGCCAGTGTTCTGGAGTGCTTTGTAGGTAGTGCAGAGAGATTTAAAAATAATGCGATTCCTAACTGGGAGCCAATGCAGTTTATGTAGATGATTTCTGACCGATGAATACTTAGGAATACCCAGCAGAAGACGCGCCGCTGCATTTTGAGTCATCTGCAACTTATTGAGTTGTTTCTCAGGTAGGCTGATGTAAAGACCATTGCAATAGTCTAACTTGGCCAGGATCAAAGAAGAGATCACTGTTTTTCTACTGTCCATGGGAATGAACGGGAGTACTTTTTTAATGGTTTTTAATAAGAAAAACATGATGAAGAAACCGCATTTACCTGTGATTTAAAATTAAGTTTATCATCAATAAACACGCCAAGGTTCTTAGCTTTGGTGACTGGAATCGGAGCCGATCCCAGTTCATCCGGCCACCAGCTCTGTGACCAATTAGGGAGGAAATTGCCAAATGTGATGACTTCTGTTTTGTCTGAATTTAATTTCAGACAACAAGAGTTCATCCACGAACTGACTGCAAGCATGCAATCCTTGAAATTTTGCATTTGTGGTGCGGATTTTTTGATAAAGATAAGACAATTTGTGTATCGTCTGCGTATGATGTCACTGCCAGCCCGAAGGTTCTTATGAGTTTCGGCAGTTCAGATACATAAATATTGAATAGTGTAGGGCTTAAGGATGATCCCTGAGGGACTACGCAGGGGAGGACGAACGACGGGGATTCATAGCTTCCCAACGCTACTGATTGTGTTCTACCAGACAGAAAGGATGAGAGTAGTGTAAGTGATTTATCTGAAATGCCAATGGAATTTAGACGATTTAACAAAAGATCATGGTTGACGATGTCAAACGCCGCGGAAAGATCAAGTAAAATCAAGGCGGCCGCTCCCCTGAATCCAAAGTCGCTCTAATTTCATCTGTGGCTTTAATTAAAGCTGATTCGGTACTATGTTCTGTTCTGAAACCAAACTGTGTCTCATCAAGATAATTATTTTTTGTAAATAATCAGTCAGCTGTTCATTCATGATTTTCTCCACTAATTTAGCGGGAAAAGGTAGACGAGAGATAGGTCTATAATTATTAGGTTGCGTAGGATCGAGACTAGGTTTCTTCAATAAAGAAAGCAGCAAGTTCATTGCATGAGGGTGGGCAGCCTTCAGAGTCAGGGTGATTTGGACCTACCACTGATTGCTGTTTGACCAATTCGAAAAGTTTCTTTGGGCGGTTTGCAGCTTGATCAAGTTGGTGTCTGAAATAATCTGCCTTAACGCTCTTAATTTGTTTGTTGTAGCGGCTCCTAACATCTCTAAGGAGTTTTAGTTGGTCCGAGGAGGGATTGGATTTCCAGGAACGTTCAACTGCCCTTAAGGTTGCGGCGTTCCGAGTTTAAATTGTCGTTGTACCATGGTTTGGATATTTTTGTTGAGACATTTTTTTGTTGTAGTGGTGCAATATCATCCATGATGTTGGAGATAGTCGAATTGTAGGAGTCGGTGAGTGACTGAACCTCGACCAAGTCATCTTGGGAGGAGAGGGCAGATTTACATTGGGCAGCTAGTTCACCTAAGTTTATAGATCTGAGGTCCCCTTTTCCATATCTTTGTTTTTGTTGGTTGAACCTTCCTCATCGACACCTCACTGTTAATATAAAAGAGGATGCAGTGGTGGTCGGACCAATCACAAGGGGTAATAGAATCCAATGTGATGTTCTGCCCTTTCGAGATAATGAGGTCTAGAGTTTCTCCTTTATTATGAGTTGGTTGGTCACAGTGCTGAATCAGTTCTTGATCATTTAGGAATGATTTAAGGCAAGATACAGCGAGGTCGTTGGGGTTAGACCAGTGAAGGTTGAAATCACAGAGGAAGATTTGAGACACAGCTGAGTCGACATTGACAGAAATGATTTCCATTAGTTGCTCGAGGAAGGGGAGATTGTCTCCCGGGGGTGGTAGAAAGTGTGAAGTTTGCAGACTGGTAGGTTCTTGCTTGAGATGCTAAGGCACAGGTATTCACAGGAGGAAGGCGTAGAGGACTCCAAGTGAGAAATCGAGAGTGTGTTCCTGTGAATACAGGCTAAGCCACCACCCAACTTCCGTACTCTGTCTAGCCTAATTATGTTGTGAGTAGGATGTACTAGGAGGTCTAAGATAGGAGTCGAGGCGGGATTTAGCCAAGTTTCAGTGAGGAGGATGATGTCTAATTCATTGTGTTGGATGAGGTTGAAGATATCGGAGGCGTGTTTACTGGCTGATCTGCAATTAAGTAGTACACATTTAAGTCGTGACGGATTGAGGGGGGAAGGAGTCAGGGAGACGCTCACCCTAGTGAGGCTGTCATTATTGATGACTCTAAGATTTCGCGGAGGTTCTCTGTAGGGTTAGTGTGGATGGATTGTATTTGTCTCGGCGGGATCATGTCATCATGATCATCACCTTACAATGCACATGTAGGTGGATGCATAAACGAGTGCAAGTGAAGTCGCGGCATAGCTCAGGTGCATGCCAGGAAGTGGCGATTGGTGCCATTGTACTGCCTGAGGCTCCATGGATCTTTTATGGGCAGTGCCGAACAAGCGGCAAGGGGGCGGGACATGGTGCGATCAGAGAACAATGACACACACTGCAAATAACAAGCTGCGAGGGGGGGTGTTTTTGTGGGAAGGACATGGGGAGATTAAGTGAACTGCGAGCAATGAGGAGAGAGCGGAAAGACAATGTAGTGCACTGAAGCAAAACATATGGCCTATAGTTGAAGGTTTCATGTAGCTGGGGCTGTCTCCATGGCGGAACAAAACAGCCTAAAGGTGGGACACGAATGCTATTCACCAACGAAAAAAAAAAGTAATTTGTAAAGGCAGATGAAAGAACCAATGGAAAGCGCTGGGCGTGTTTAAAGCCCATAGAGTGAATACCACATGTCTCGATCATAGCACATGCGCACTGCCTAGGTTCGTATGTATGGGAACTATGATGCTGCATGCAATGTGTGTGGGGTCAGTGAGGGTGGGGCAAGGTCAAAGGTGTGGCTTAAAAACAAAATATTCTGTACTTTTTTTGGTCTTTCACCTACAGGTAGCCACATATAAAATTACTCGTAGCTTAAATGAAAACGTAATTCAAAAAATCAATGGGAAATGTACTTTAGCACATTATGAAACCTCTTTAAGTTAAATCACTGCAGAGGTCCTTGTGTAACCAGAGTGCCACAGATTTGAATCCTGGGCGATGCAGTGGAGAATAGTGACTTGCGTATTTTTTGTACTACGAGGTCACAACCTGTGACAGGGATCACCGTGAATATGTGAGTCATTATTTTAAACTGGCATTACACACAGTATAAGATAGACTGCTACAAAATGTGCAAAAAGGTTTAAGATAAAAAGATGCTTCCAAAATATAGATTTTAGTAATACCCAGACTTTACATAATGCAATTTTATTATATAACTGTCCCTTAAAAGCACGTACTTCACAGCTCCGCTTAGTAACCAACTAAAAAGAATAAATCTTTGTCATCACAAAGCTGCAAGTGATTCCATCAATTAAAGCCAGTACCTGTCCCCAAGCGCCCTTTACATTTGAAGATTAACCAGTTGCACACATTTGCATTTCCTTCAGGCAAACAGGCACTCTGATCAGAAGGCCTATTTATTGTTTAGCTGTCTGCCCGCCGTTGGCTTCACAGCACAGGAGTCTCTCTGAATGACATTTCAACTGGAGCATCAAAACTATCAGAATTAATGGTCACGGTTGTCTTTCCACAAAAACTAGGGGGATGTTTTTTCATTAATTAAAAAAGAACGGGCACGTCGAGCCTCTCCGATCCTGCCCACTTTGACCTCTGCCATGTACTGGGAACCATGTACAAACCTTGCACAATTGTATTGAATGTATGATTTCATCGTATTTTGTATTATAAAAGAAGCCCTTTTCTGAGGGTGTAGGGCTCACTCTCCTCTGATCTTTAAGAGGCGAATTCTGATTATGTCTTATTTTATTTGAGCTGAACTACACTTTGTTCTGCTGTTTTGCTATTTGCACTTTATTCTGAGCTACATGCTAGCCCTTGATTTAAAATGACTGATCAACTGATTCTAATCATTTCTTTTACCTTTTGTAATGATTTAAAACTTTAAATATACCTTCATGGTTTTTGTTTTAATATTTGTCTTGTTTTCATTGTAAGGCCTAATTTACTTTATTATTTATATGGAAATTTCCATTGAAATTGATTGAGGAGGCACAGTTGAGGAAGAACTAAGGCCCTCATTTTTGTGTATTTGTCGTAGGGCAGCATAGCAAGTCACCTTGCTGCGCTGCCCTATGCCAAAGTGAAAGGACAGGAATGCACCATATTTATGCAATACACTGCACTCCTGTCCTTTCTCCCTGTGCTGGCAGCCTAGCGCCAACGCAGGCACCCTTGCACCGTGGTGCATGGATGCCTGTGTTGTTGGCAGGATTGTCTTTATGCTGGAAGGGGCACCTTCCTCCACAGAAACAATCCTAAGAGGCGCAACGAGGAGAAATAAAGACATTTCGCCTCGTTAAGCCTCACCTCGGAGGCGTAAAGATTTGGCGCTTCCCCAGGTTTACATGCGCTTATAAATCTGGAGCAGCATCAAAATCCATGGGTGTTGAGCGGGAACACCTACCGCAACGCCCATGGAACGTCTCCCGAGTGCAGAGTAAGGCAACGCAGGGATTTGCGCTGCCTGTGCCTTACTCCATATCTATGAGGCAATTCAATGCCACACATAGTGGCTTTGCGTGGCCTCATATATATGATTTTGTCGTTTGCACCGCCAGAGCATCACAAAAGGGGACGTTCCGATGGCACAAGGGGCTCGTAAATATGCCCCTAAATCTTTAGTTGATTAGCATGCTCCCAGCACATTACTAGCGTTTTAAATTTGACATTAGTAGAAAAACTATTATCACATGCATGACGAGGCACAAGTTATAGTTAGTTTCTTAAACTATAAATGGCGAATTTCAGTAGTTTTTCAATATGTAAACATTAGTTCTTATCCCATTTCAACACCTGACAATAAGATAACTCTAACATTTGTTTTTTCAGTGAATTTCTGTTTTTTAAATTATGTTAAAACCTTTTTACCTTACCTAACTATATTGTTATTTTAACCATACATGCACACCCTCCCGATTCGAGTGGGAGACTACCGATTTCAAGGCTAGTCTCTAGCCGCCTGATTCATGCATGCAAAAACCCAATTCCTTTGTGGGTTTCAGCCGACAGGAACTGGTCTTGTGTGATTCAGAGTATGGAATGCCAGTAACCTGCTCCTGCAGACCAGTGCACAACATGTTTGTCACACTCTCTCTGCCTGCCATAGCGCTTTCTCTGCGCTCCTGACAAGTAGGAAAAACGATCCTGCAGTAGCACACCTGCAAATCCCATGCATGCCAACAGACCCGATTCAGACCTCAGTAGAAGTCAATGGAAAAAAACGTATTATCTCAACTATTGTTATAAAATTTTCCAATTCCTTCGTCTAAAATGTTTGCATGTATTGTTGTAACTCATCTATTTTTTCAGTGATTTTTTGTGATTTTGTTGATCATTTTCTATGTTGAGCATATGTCCGGTGAGATATTATTACTATGCCTAGCTATAAGGTCACTTTAGCCTTTGTTTTGTCAGTGAACCTCTGTGTTTTTTGATCTTTTTCTAAGTTGAGCCTACACCCAACCCCTCAGCCACCTGCACCCAACCCTCATGGGCCTCCAACCCACACGGATGACCTGCGGCAAAGCTCCACGCTGCGTCTTTGACCATGCACAGCTGCAAGGCCTCAGATGCACAGGTGGTTTGACAGGCTAACCCCCTGCTCCGGCCAGCACAATGGCAGTTTCTAAGGAGTCTGGTCATTGACCAGATCCTTCTAATTCTTTTAGAAATGTTTTGGGTACCTATGTACTAGGTGGGAATTGTGATACCACATAGGAGGACCTTGCTGGGTAACACAGGCCTAGCACTGAAATTGTGGTTTCTGTGACAAAAAAACTACATAACAATATTTAACCAAAGGGAGTGTCCATTTGTATGCTCCCACATGGGCCCGGGTGTCAGGTTGTGCTCATCCTGCCCCTTATGCCAAGGCCTGGAACCAGCTCCCAGTCAACATCAGGCGCTCCCCTACCCTGCACACCTTCAGAAAGAACCTCAAGACCTGGCTCTTCGACTGAACCAGAGCTGCACTTTCCCCCCCCCCCACCAGCGCCTTAAGTTGAGACACAGGTGAGTAGCGTGCTTTGTAAACCCCTAATTGATTGATTGATTGATTGATATGCAACCTTTTTTTTCCTTTTTTTCAGGACTTGGGACTGAAGCCCTCAGTTATGTATTGGCGACCGCAACATTTCTGCCATGTTGCAACTAGCCAATCATATAGTTTCAGTACTGCACTTCTTTCTATGGATTTGCATTACCAAAAAGGCTGAGAGCAGTAAAATCACCAGTAGTCACCCAAATCTTTGGTACCTCGGTTGTACCAATGTACCCAGAGGTCCAGCTATCTCTAACTTTTCTTGAGGATTAACCTCTTCATGCCCAACCCAAGCCCCACCTCCAACCCCCTAGGAAGCTGAACAAATTCATTTAGCGAATATTGACCAGAGGGAATACCCAGAGTAATTTGAAAATGCAACTGAATAAGAATAGATGTGATATATCAGACTCCAAGTAGGAGGAAAAGCCTTGTAAGAAGGAATAGGAAAACGAGGAGTCATATTCTGTGGTCCAGAAGAAAGCCAAGTGACCTGTATAGGCAGTGATTAGGCTGAAATATGTAGACCTTGGAGATGCCTCCAAGAGCATCCCCGATTGTTTTTAAACTTAGAAGGAAACCTTTTTGAATAAAATATAGAAATTCTCCATAAAGGGTACAGCTAGGTCATTTTAACTTCAAGATTCCTCCACAAGATAGTAAGTGCTCCCCACCCAGTTCCACTAGACAGCTGGAAGTGCACTCAGCGATTATGCATGCCCCTGAAAGTTCTAGTGGGTGAGAGACCTTTTAAAAATCTAGGAAGGATTCAAAAGTAGGTTTAAGGAGACAATGTTATAGCCGTTGAGGTGTGTTTCTTTTTAGTGGTATACTATTGATGAGATGGGAAGCAGAGTTTGAATTTGAAAGTGATTTATATAGCGCATGGCTACCCGGAGGCTTCCCCGCGCTGACGATAAGAGCTGTGATGAAACACAGAAGGCCCCCTAATGGCTGGATGGAAAGAACCAGGGGGCATATTAGCAAGACCGGCGATAAAATTATCGCCGCTTTAGCGGCAGGAAACTGCCGCTAAAACGGCGATAATGGGCTTGCTAATATGCGTTATAGAATTCCAATAGAAGCCCAGGTTAGATGTCCTGCACATCTAACCTGGGCTTTATTGAATTCTATAACGCATATTATCAAGCTCATTATCGCCGCTTTAGCGGCAGTTTCCTGCCGCTAAAACGGCGATAATTTTATCGCCGGTCTTGCTAATATGCCCCCTAGTCTTCAGCTTTTTCCTGAAAATTAGTATGTTTTGCTGCCCTCTGATGTCCAGCGGGAGAGCATTCCACAGTTTTGGCACCAGGTGGGAGAAAGATCTGCCTCCCCATCTGGATTTTTTAATTCTAGTGGTGCTGAGGAGGAGTGAGTGAGATGACCTTAGAGATCTCGAGGGGACATAGACCGAGATCAGGGATTTAAGATTTAAGTTTGGGTGGGCCTTTGTTATTTCCTGCCCTGTAAGCT
Source organism: Calotriton arnoldi (assembly GCA_963921515.1). Classification (NCBI taxonomy): domain Eukaryota; kingdom Metazoa; phylum Chordata; class Amphibia; order Caudata; family Salamandridae; genus Calotriton; species Calotriton arnoldi. The sequence goes on along the minus strand of CAWUFW010001484.1, from coordinate 1,108,885 downwards.
ATGCAGAGGGCTTTAAATTTTACCCTTGATGCTACTGGCAGCCAGTGGAGTACTTTCAAGTATTCTCTCACTGGCGCTTGTCTATGGAGTTTGAGCAAGAGCCTGGCCGCCGCGTTCTGCACAGTCTGGAGCCTCTTGATCACATACTTGGGGGAACCCAAGTAAAGGGAGTTCCCATAGTCGAGGCGGGAGACTATTAAGGACTGTATGACGGTTTTCCTAAGATGCTCCGGGATGAGTTCTAGTATCTTTCTGAGCATCCTCAGGAGTCCAAAGCATATGCCCGACAATTTGTTTGCCTGTACGTTCATTGAGAGTGCATTGTCGAGCCACATACCTTAATCTTTTACCGCCAGTTTAGGAACAGGAGGGTCCCCCATGCAAGGAGGCCAGTGATTTATGGGTCTCGGGATGGCTCTGTTGCCCAATATCATGTATTCGGTTTTTTCACTGTTCAATTTTAGGAAGCTATTTGACATCCAGTTAGCCAGTTTGTTTAGTCAGGGGCCCAATGAGGAGTCTCCCTGATGGTCGTCCTGGGGCAAAGCGACGATCAGCTGGGTGTCGTCCGCATACGAAATGCCTAGGATGTCACATTTCTGTATAATGTTGGCAAGCTGCCTTACATATATATTAAATAAGGTCGGGCTCAGGGAAGAGCGCTGCGGCACTCCAGACTTTAAGGGTAGACTGTCAGAGAGGCAGTCCTGATCCATAACTTGGAACGATCCTCTAAAAAGGAGCATAGCCACTCCAAGGCTCCACCCTGGATACCTATTTCCTTCAGTCTATTTTTTAGCAGGGCCACACTGAGGTCAAGCAAGATAATCACTGCTGACCCTCCACCTTCAAGTAGGCTTTTGAGTAAGCCTGGGCGTAATTTGCTGCGTAGCTGTGTGCTTGACTGCACTGTACAATAATTGCCAAAAGCATCTTTATATGCTAAAAATGCATATAGTTACTACACAAAAGAGAAAACACATAAATTGACAAGCAGTGAGAGAGGTGATGATTTTGGGATCCTCCCAACCTAGGGAGAGAACCAAGCAGATGCCTTGAAAACAAAAACACATCTTTGAACCATTCAGTGGTGGTGGTCACATCCTCTTAGGACCACCCCAAGCACAGTTATTGGCAAAAATACAATCCCAACCAAAGGCCCTGCAAAGCATTATGGGACGAGATTAGCAGTGGGCAGTGAATATTATAGTATCCAATATCAAAATAATTCTACAAAGAGCTGCAGTTCCACTAGTCGTTACTAGATGTCCCTCACGAGTCAAATGCAAAAGCTTCATGAAAGGGTTTCAATGCTTTTGCATTTGACTCGTGAGGGACATCTTGTAACGACTAGTGGAACTGCAGCTTGATGTATTAATAATTTCAATGCTTTTGCATTTGACTCGTGAGGGACATCTAGTAAGGACTAGTTGAACTGCAGCTCTTTGTAGAATTATTTTGATATTGGACACTATAATATTCACTGCCCACTGCTAATCTTGTCCCATAATGCTTTGCAGGGCCTTTGGTTGGGATTGTATTTTTGCCCATAAATGTGCTTGGGGTGGTCCTAGGAGGAAGGGACCACCATTGAATCGTTCACATGATATGCTTTTTTGTGTTCAAGGCATCTGCTTGGTCCTCCCCCTAGGTTAGGGGGGACTCCAAAATCATCACCTCTCATTGCTTGATATTTTTTATTGTCAAAGTTCATTTTTGTGAATTGGTTATATGCTTTTTAGTATAGAAAATTGTTTTATTAAAGTATTTGAAGGTGTTTATTTTACTGCTGCTAAGCTATGCGGAGATCATCAGCCCAGGCTGTTGGCAAAACTGACCTGCACAGCAGTCCAGCCAAGCTTGCTGATCTACATAAAAAATCACCAGTCAGCCCGCTTCACAGCGAGCCGCCCAGCAGTCCAGCCGGTCCAGCTACTAAAAACTTCATCGTTTCCGTCATCTCGTTACAGTGCTCAGGTGCATCATTGCCACACGAAGTGCAATAATTACTTCCCGGCTGACCGACATTCTCCCCCAAGGGGAAATCAAGTGAATTACACTTGATCTTAGCCAAAAGGCCGAGAGAGATCAAGACAGATGGGGGAATAAAGGCAGCTTTTCATTGTTACTATTGAATCATGATGCATGTTGGCAGCGTCCCCTTTGTCCCTCTGATCTCCACACTCTGATGACGTTCCACCCAAGATATGGCTCGTGCTGTCTCTGGCTGACATCATCGACCTATTATCACTCGGGGCAGATCAATGTCAGTTTCAAGCCATAATGAGGAAGTGATAGGCTGTAAATTATACATGCGCTCTCCTCCCTTGTGATTATATGCAAATTGCAGCGCGTGCTGGAGTGGCAGTGCAGCTCCTCTTCTCTGTCATTATAACTGTGACACTATGCGTGTTTCGCACCCTACGAAACTGTGGCATCAATTATCTATTGGCACAAGCCTATACAAAGATCTTAAGATATAAAACCTTTATGCGCGTTCTGCCACTTAATGAAACTTCACGCACGCTTTGAACACAAGCGCGGCCTCATTCCTTTCCTTGTAATTTCCTCCGACATGAAGCCTTTGGGAGTGTTGGCTGCCGCGTGCAGAGGCTGCGGCTGGAAGGTGTGGATCTGCTAACTGCGCCACCAAGATGAGCCCCGGGGAGGTGGCGGTCCCCGGGACTGCGGGAATCCGCGACATAAATAAATTGCCCCCGGGGGCTTTGAAAACAAAGCGCGGGAGACCGATTTTTAAAGTTTTCGGACGGATTCGCGCACCCGGCGCGACCCCGCCCAAATGTTTTTGAAAAAAAAATGCTTCTTTGGGGGCCCTGTGGGACCCCCTGAGCAGTCCTGGGGGGTCAGGGTGTTTTTACCCTGCCCCCTTTTCTTGTTTTTTTTATCTTTGTTACCTTTTTCTTTCTCCCTTGGTCGGAGGCACAAGATGGCTGCCAACACTTCCTGGTTTGAAGTGATGGCAGCCAATCAGAGGCAAGCTCGTGCTTGTGTGGTTAGGCTCTGCCCAGATATCGAAAGTTTTCTTTTTTTTTATTTCTCAGGAACTACTGAACGGTTTTACACCATTTAAAAAAAAAGGTCGCTTTCTGAGCCAAGCGCTACCTTTTTGCCAAATTTGGTGTAATTCCGTTCAGCAGTTCGGGCTGTAGCTTTGTCTAAAGTTTCCTATGGAAATTAACATGGAGAAAACGCGTTTTGGGACCCCCCTTTTTTCTCGGCCCCCGCTTGACGAATCACCCCGAAACTTTCAAGACAGGAGCTGACTGGAGCGCCCCACCAGTTTTAAATATTTCGCGAAGATTCGTCAAACGGCGCCAAAGATATTGGCAAAAGAAAAAACACTTTTTGAATAGAAACGAGGTCCTAACTATAACTACCTACTGGCGACCAAAACGCGTAATGGCGACAGAGGAGGAATAAACAATTAAACAGCACCAACCTGGGTCCGTGTCCGTTCTTCGAATTCTGTGGTGACGGAAAAGCAACAAATATATATATATATATATATATATATATATATATATATATATATATATATATATATATATATATATATATATATATATATATATATATATCCCAGAATTTCGCCATACACCTCCATTCCAGAGGAAAAAGACGAAAATAGACCCAATTGCAGTGCGTAAGTGTTTATTTGCTGCCACGCACCTCTGCCACGACGCGTTTCGACCTTCAAGAGGTCTTGTTCACATAACGCGCATGCGAAGTGTCCCAAACATTTAAAGTGCTCGTGCATAGTCTCGTGACCAAACACATGATATAATTTTAAAAGACATAGAAGAGTTGATTCAAAGGCATGATAATATCATTAACCAATCGCAATTCCTTTTGGAATTAGGACACATATATATATATTATTATTATTGTTATATTTACAGCACGAAATGACATATCACTAAAAAACTTTTAAATCCATTATAGTTGAAAAAAGTTTAACTAATTCATTACATTTTGTGTTAAATCGCTTGTACAAACTATATTTCCATAAAAGTTTATAAAAATATATAAAAGTAATAGCGTACATGATAAAAACATAAATGGAAATATTTTCACAGTTTAAAGGTGAATGTACCGTCTGTAAACAATTTAATGATGGCCCTAAACATACCGGTATATACCCGGTTAGAAAGACTAGAGCTCTATCATAATGAGTCCTACATTGGTTTGATGCCTATTGAACTAATAATGCCCATAATGGGCCTTATAGCAACTCATTCTCATATTAAAAACATAAAGTGCTAGTGCTGAATGTGCCACCCACTCGAACCGGTCACGGCTCAAAAAGTGATGTGTTAATAAAATTTAAAGGGTTAAGGAGGCATCTCTATCATATTATTAAAACAGACTGAACATGGACATGAAACTTTTTGATTAAAATCTATACAAATATAGAGAAAATTAAAATTATTAGAGAAATAGTGCAAATAAGGCTGGCTTTCATTATAAACAGGTAAAAAAATCCTCACTGGAGTTCAGACCTGACGGAAACTTTGTGTCTAACTCCAGGATATACCTGGTTTCAAGTTGCCGTAATTGTGATTCTCGGTTACCTCCCCTACGTAAAGGTAGGATTGTATCAATCACATAGTATTGTAGATGTTCAGGATTGTTACCATGTGTGTCCTTGAAGTGTCTTGCGACAGGATATGCTGGGTCACTGTTATTAATAGCCTTTATGTGCTGGAGTATCCTCTTGTGGACCTGCAATTTGGTACTACCAATATAACGCAGACCACAGGGACACTCCAGCACATATATTGCATATTCTGTTTTACATGTCAACAGCTTATTAATATGTATTGCCTCAGCTCTAAATGGGCTAGTATATGTTGTTCTACTGTTAGCATGTTTACATGCTTTGCATGTTGAACACTTCACAAAACCTCTTCGGGAGGTCAACCAATTTTTAGTATTGGTAACTTCTGGACTGCTTTTTACCAACATATCATTCATGGACCGAGCTTTCCTAAATACTAGATCCGGGGTTCTAGATATATGTTCCCCAGTATTGGATCATTTTGTATTAGGCCCCAGTTTTTATTAAATATTTTACGAATGATTTGATGTTGCTTATTATATGTTAAAATCATTCGTGTTACTGGGTTGGTGTTATCTTTTGTTGGGCTCCGATGGACAGCCTTTGTAAAAAGCATGTCCTCCCTTTGAATGTTGCCAGTCTTGGTAATCGCTCTGTCAACTACCTTAGCGGAGTAACCTCTCGAAATAAACCGTTGCTTGCTTTCTCGCTGGGCCAATTTGCATTCATCAGGGGTGCTGCATATGCGCTTAATTCGCAGCATTTCCCCATAGGGTAAGCTGGCATGTAATATTGTGTTGCCGGCTGTTGGTTTTCTGTACATCCTAGTTGAGATTTTGTTATCACTGATATATACTTCAACATCCAAAAGCACACTTTTTGTCTACTTAACTGCGCTGAGAAATGCAAGTTGAGATCATTGCAGTTGATCTGTTCGATGAATTGGAGTGCCAGATGTTCAGGGCCTCTCCAAATCAGTAACAGGTCATCAATATATCTATACCAATGACATACATGGTTACTCATAATTTCTGCATATTTGATCTTAAGAACCTGCTCTTCCCAGAGCCCCATGTGGAGACAAGCATAACTAGGGGAGAAGCACGCCCCATAGCCACTCCCCTAGTTTGTTGGTACACCTGATTCTGAAAAAGGAAGTAGTTATTTTCTAAGCAAGTTTTGATCATTGACACTAACATTTTGTTATGCATATAAAAGCACATCGGTCTCCCATTTAGATAATATTCGATGGCCTTAATCCCATCCTGATGCCGTATGCTAGTATATAGCGACGTAACATCCATTGTGATTAGAATGCATTCAGTGTCCCAGATCATATTGCTAATCTTCCTTAAAAATCCTCGGTATCTTGAAGATACGATATATATATATATATATAATATATTATTATATTATATTATTATACATTATACATTATAATATATTATAATATATATATATATAATTACCTAGCTTCCATAGGAAGAGTGGTTTTTCATTTGCCAATAACTTTGGTGTCGTTTGACGAATCCTCACGAAATTTGCGAAAGTTTTGGGATAATCCGTTAAGTGGGGCCGAGAAAAAGGGGGAGGGTCCCAAAACGCTTTTTCTCCATATTAATTTCCATAGGAAACTTTAGACAAAGCTGCAGCCTGAACTGCTGAATGGAATGACACAAAATTTGGCAAAAAGGTAGCTCTTGGTCCAGAAAGTACTCTTTTTGTTAAACGGTGTACATCCATTGAGTAGTTCCTGAAAAATGTTAAGATTTCTCATATATGGCCATGGTGGATCCGCGAACCCTCCCGAACTCGTGCCTGAGATCTGATTGGCTGCTTACACTTCAAACCAGGAAGTGTTGGCAGCCATCTTGTGACTCAGTTGAACCGAGTCACAAGTAAAAACATTAAAAAAAGAAAAGAGTGCAGGGTAAAAACACCCTGACCCCCTAAGCCTGTTCGCGAAGGATCCATGCCTCGTCCAAATTTTGTTTTTTAAAAACAAAGCGTGGGCTCCCGCGCTTTGTTTAAATAAGCCACCGGATGGACCAGGTCTCGGGGGCAATTACAAATAATGATGCGGGGACCTGCACAGGCCCTTGCAGCCCCGGGGACCACTACCTCCCTGGGGCTAATTGATTGAAATGCAGGGGCCACGTGCCCCCCGCCGCCCCGGGAACCGCCACCTCCCTGGGGCTGCTAAATACCAAAATAATGCAGGGGGGGCATGCGCCCCCCCCAGCAGCCCCAGGGACCACCACCTCCCCAGACTATATTAAAATAAAATGCGTGGGGGGCTCCAGCAGGCCCTTGCAGCCCCGGGGACTACCACCTCCCCGGGCTATATTAAATTAAAATGGGTGGGGGGGCACTCAGCCCCGGGGAATGCCACCTCCCCGGGGCTAATGTACTGGAATGAGGGGAGCCATGTGGCCCCACTGCAGCCCCGGGGACCGCCACTTTCCCAGGGCTATATTTAAAAGAATGCGTGGGGGGCTCCAGCCCCCCCCACGCAGCCCCAGGGACTGCCACCTACCCGGGGCACAAATGAAGTAATGACGGGGCCCGTTACAGACCTCCGGTTCTGGGGACCACCACCTCCCCGGGGCTATCCAGAAGATGGGCGAGGGGCCGTGCGACCCCCTCCAGGAACCCTCCATGGCCCTGGGGACAGCCGCACCCTCCAGGGCTGGCTCAAGCAATGTCCCGGTGTGCCGACCCCGGGACATTGGAGTTTGCTATGGCTTGGCGGGAGCACCTCTCCTGCCAAGCCATAGCAAACTCTGGTCTGCTTCATGGAAGCAAGAGCATGGAAAATGTTCTTGCTTCCATGAAGCGAAGCAGAATTGCTTTTAGACAGAGGGAGCTGCATGTTTGCAGCTCCCTCTGTCCAAAAGCAATGCCGGATCCCGCAGGAGGCGCGGACCCGGCAGGGACAGCTGGGGCCTTAAGTTTCCTCCTGCTGTCCACCTAGGGGATGGGGTCCCTGTGGCACTATCGGCCTGGGGAGGGGGGCCGCGCTGGCCCCCATTCCTTTTAAAAAATATATATATAATTACAAAGGCTTCGGGAGGGGGGCCGCATGGCCCCTCTCCAAATAATTTTTTTTAAATGGGCATGCCCCAGGGGATGGAGTCCGAGGGGCAATATCGGCCCAAGGAGGGGGGCCACGCAGGCCCCCCTCTCCATTTAAAAAAGAAATGATGGTCTGGCCCCGGAGGATGGGATCCCAGGGGCCGAAATTTGCCTGGAAGGGGGGGCCACGTGGCCCCCACCCGTTTTTTACAGAGTTTCTTTTTTTTAAAAGGATCAGGCCCCGGGAGTTGGAGTCCAAAATTAAGGAAGGCGCACTCTGATTGAAGTCACTCAGGCGGCGTATGTAATATGAAAATCTTCTTTTTATTAATGTTGTCTGTTTTGTAAAACCGGCACACAGCCAACGCGTTTCGTTCCCTAGTGCCACGGGAACTTCATCAGGGCTGCAATGATCATAACATAAATAATATAAATAACATAAATATACATATAGATGCAACAAATACACTGTTCACATTAGACAATTGAATTAGCATCAATAACCAACAACACAACTGAGATGACCAAAAGACGATTAAAGAATTAAGAGAAAAAATACTGAAAAAAGTATATAACATTACAACAATAAAATCCTACTGACGGTAAACAGTATATATAATTAAAACCATCTAATAATGCAGATCAACCAGACCATAAGTATAACAGGGTGGGAAAAGATAAGGTCAAAATGAAAATCGGTGGTTGGAATAAGTGTAAATGATAATGAGGACTGATTAAAATCCGCCATTAAGAATGCCCAATAATAGGGATTTCAAGCACCAAAGCAGAAGAGATACCAAGAAAGTAAAAAGGAAAAGAAAAGAAGAAAGAAAAAGAAAAAGAAAAAAAGAAAAAAACATGAAACTGGTGGAATTTAAGTGCTTGACCCTGGTCAGCTGCTGTGTGTATTTTTTGTTTGTAATCCCGGGAGTTGGAGTCCCTGGGCCCAAAATGGTCCAGGGAAGGGGGGCCGCGCCTCTTTTTTTCTCCACTACTCTGCAAATGCACCTCCTGGCGCGCTCCTGGTTGGGGGATGAAGTCCCCTTGGCTGCTGAGGGTCCTTTGGGCCAAGAAGATCTCCTGTTACCTCCAGTAAGCCCCACACAGTGGGATAGATGATAGGTGGTCAGAGGCCATGCCTCTTTCTCCACCACCCTGTAAACGTACCTCTCGGCGCACTGCTAGTGGGGGGATGATGTCCCCTTGCCTCCTGAGTGCCTCAGGACTAAAGTGGACTTCTTCCCCCAAGCAGCAGTGTGCCTAGAGGCACGTTTGCAGAGTGGTGGGAAAAGGGGGTGTGGCCTCTGACCACCTCTCAGCAATCCAGCTGTGTGGGCCTTATTGGAGGTAACAGGAGGGCTAGTTGGCCCCCAAGGACCCTCAAGAGCCAAGGTACTTCATCCCCCAAATAGTAGTGTGCCAGGAGGCGTGTTTGCAGAGTGGAGGAGAAAGAGGGCGTGGCCACTGAAAACCTCTCAGCAAACCCACTGTGTGCGACTTGCTGGAGGTAATAGGAGGGGTAGTTGGCCCCTAAGGACCCTCAATAGCCAAGGGGACTTCATTCCCCTACTAGTAGTGGGTCAGGACAGGAGGTGTGTTTGCAGAGTGGTGGAGAAAGGGGGCATGGCCTGCTATCAGATATGAGCAATCCTGTTGTATGGGACTTACTGGAGGTAATCGGAGGTGTTGCTGGCCCCCAAGGATGTCCTTGGGGGCCAACTACCCCTCCTGTTGCCTCCAGTAAGTCCCACAAAGCAGGATTGCTGAGAGGTTGTCAGAGGCAACGCCTTTGTTCTCCACCACTCTGCAAACGTACCTTCCGGCACTTTACTAGTTGAGGGGACGTCCCCTTGGCTCCAGAGGAACCTTGAGGGCCAAGAAGCCCTCCTGGTACCTCCTGTAAGTACTACACAGTGGAATTCCTGAGAGCTGGTCGGAGGCCCTGCCCCTTTCTCCACCACTCTGCAAACATGACTGCTACTTAAAAAAACTTAGAAATTCATAAGAAAAATAAAGGTTACAGGGACGTTATAGTTAGGAATTAGCATTTAAAAAACCTTAGAAATTCACTGAAAAAAACAAAGATTACAAGGACATTATAGTTAGCAAATAGAATTAAAAAAAACCTTAGAAATTCACCCAAAAAACAAAGGTCACAGGGACGTTATAGTTAGGGTCAGATTTTACTCATACAAAACTAGAGAAATTCAGCCGTTATAATTACCTGAGTTAACTATAACTTGCGCCCCTGCAATGCACTTCTTATGACCTCACATATTACATCACTCATGACATGGTCAGTGACATCACTCATGACATCTCAAATGATTGACATCACTGATGACATCATCCACAGCATCTCTGAAGCACTCACTCACACCCCATAGAATCTTTTATACACCCACTGCCACTCCTACACAACCATTCACAAACCCATTCACAAAGCCATCCCAGTACTTACACACCCACTCACTAATTCATAGATCTACACACACATCCACTCGCTCACCCATACTGCCACTCAAACACCCACTCACTCACTAATACAGCCGGGGACATATCCACTCATACACCCATACAGGGACTCACACAATGAGAGAGTCAGACATAGAACTACTCACACACCTAGACACTCACCCATACAGTCAATCACACAGCCACTTACTCACCCAAACAGTTACACTCATGCCCACTTACTTACTCATACAAATAATAACATGTACTCACTCACCTATACAGTTAGTGACAGATGTACGCACTCATCCATATAGCCATTCTCATATTCACTCACTCACGCATACAGTCACTCATATACCCCGTCACTCACCTATACTGCCTTTACATACCCAGTTACTCATCCATACTGACACATGCACTCAATCACCGACACAGCCATACAGACACTCACTCACCCATACAGCTTCTCAGGCACACACACAGTATCCCATACAGCCCCTGACTCACCCACTCACTCATCCATACAGGCAGGCACACACCTCCTCACACACACACACACACACAGACACAAAGTCAACCATAGAGGTAGTCAGACATCCAATAATTATCCATATAGCCATTCATGTACCCACTAACACACTCATACACCCACTTAGACATCAACTGACAGACAGATACACTCATTTACACAACCAGTCACTCACCTATACATTCACTGAGACACCTAATCAGTCACTTGTACAGTCAGTCATGCACCTACTGAGTCATCCATACAGGCACTCATACACCCACTGATTCACCAATACACCTTATTATACATATTTAACACTCGTAAACTTTATAAAAACAGTCACTGGATGATGTCATCACTGATGTCATCAGTGATGTCATTTGAGATGTCATCAGTGATGTCACTGACCATGTCATGAGTGATGTAATATGAAAGGTCATAAGCAGTTCATTGCGGGGGCTCGAGTTATAGTTAACTCAGGTAACTATAATGGCTGAATTTCTCTGGTTTTTTAATTGCTACCTAACCTTACACCCTTCCCCAATGTAGCAGAAGTTACGTACTCTGCTCCTCTCCTTACTCTTTGTGTGTGGCTTCGGCCTTACTCCGGGGTCGTGGATGCAACGTAAGGACCTGGAGCCAGATGTACGAAGCATTTCACCAGTCGCAAACGGCCCGGGCCGTTTGTGACCGGTAACATGCATTTTGCCATGTACAAACGGCAAAATATGACTCAGTAACCTTTTTACCGAATCTCATTTTGCTTTTGTGATTTAGTATTAGGAAGAGGCGTGTTTAGGGTGTCCCTTCCTAATACCGAATAGCAGTGTTATGTCCTAATATTTTGCGACCGGAATGCAGTTGCAAAACAGTCATAATTTACCACTCCGTAGAGGAGACGGTAACCCACTCGCAAACAGGAAGGGGTCTGCACGGGACCCCTTCCCCTTTGTGAGTGTGGGTGAAAATATTTTTTAAGAGCAGGCAGTCATCCAAGGACCAATGCCTACTCTTAAAAAATTAAAAGAAAACTTTTCATTTTGATTTTGGTAATGCAGCCCGTTTTCCTTCAAGGAAAATGGGCTGCATTACAAAACAGAGCAATAAAAGCATTTATAATCAAATCGTTTTGCGCCCCAAAGCATGTTTAAAAAGACAACTAAATCTAAAAGTTAATTTCATAAAAACTAATTACAGGTATCCGTATTACAATTGGATTAATAAAATAAGATAGCCAATTCATCAATATTCACAAGGCTTGTGCAAAACAGTTTTCCTTCTCTTTAGACATGCTAGTAAAAAGTAGCTACTGAAAAACATACAAATGGATCCGAGAGTTTCTTTAAAAATATATGGCCGGACGACATTGCTTAAAATTCATTTTCTTTAAAATTGGACATAAAAATCTGGTACATTCATTTTTATAAAACCCACAAAAAAGAGTATATGGAGGTCCGACTGCTCTGAGCCACGGTCACAGGGACAAGATGACAAATCAGTATGTCTAAATCTCTTCTTAGGAAAGCCTAGCATGAGAGGGATTAGGTTCAGCCAAAATCTAAGCAAGATAAATCTGTTCTGCGAGTTTCTTATATGGTCTAAGTATGAGAAACCCCAGATGATATTCCAGGAGAGGTATAATACAACATCACAGTGACCTCCGGATAGTTTACACTTTGGCGCTCATATATCAATTTTTCTAAAAGTATAGACCTCAGTTTTCCCATTGTTATTGTATGGCACAGGTTCGGGTAAACAAAAAAATGTTCCAGTCCTAGTGTCATCAATAATGATCTCACGTACAAAAGCCAGGGAATTTTACAAGTATTGCCTAGGTTTATACAATTTTTGATTATGACTTAGGTCAGGTTCACTGTGTCCCTCCACCAGATCGAGTGCCACAGGAGTACCGGGGCGATCTTAATACTGTCGGTCAGGTACGGGATTTCTAGTTCATGATGGTAGTTGTAATTTGAATATGAGATAGAGACGGCATACAGCTTTTGTAAAATCTGTCCTCCAAAGACTGGAGTTGGGCTGCCGTAGCCGCTCCCAATACCCCTGCCCCGTAAGTTGCTGCTGTTACATCTTCGCTTGATATATTTTCCTTATTGGCGATAATGGTTTAGAGCCTAATCTTTTTGCAAAGGTTTGGATTGCTGCCATACCCCGCTCCATTACTATCACCCTGTTATTCAACATAGGTGCCCATTACTGTTTTTTTATCGAAAAGAACCCCCAAATATGGGAACAAATCTATGATCTCCAATTTCCGAGGACCTATTGTAAAATTCAGGGATCTTTTTGAGAATGGAGTCCCTTTAACATGGACAAAGGACTTTCATTTATTTACCTTCAAGCCCAAAGAAGACATAAATGCGACATAGGTCGTTATTAACCGTTGAATGGTCATTTACAATGCCAATAGCTCAAACTCTCACAAATGCGAGATCTATTGCATTGCAAATGCTTTTTTTTATATACATGGAAGGCTGGGATGAAACTGGACAGTTTGTAAGAGATGCGCATCTGCTCCTGCTCCTCGTGTGCTACTCCGTCTGTGTATTGCTCGGGTTTATGAAAGTCTTTACAATATACACAAGCCAAAACAATTGCCAATGCTTGCATCTTTTTGCTCTAGAACTAATGTCCTCGGACCCAGTAACAAGCTGCACAATACTGGGGAGTATTTTGCCAAGTTACCGCTACCTTGATGGAAATCCGCCCAGTACTATGCAATTTTAATGTAAACTCTACAAAATGGGGAAATACTGTGTGGGAATGTGTTTTTTCTCTGCTGTAAAACCAAACGGAAATACCAAATCCAATTTGTTTACACATCCACTTACTGCCTGCTACGAGCCGGTGGTAAATGTATGGTGCGGGTTCTGTGTAGGGTGGGCCACGAGGAAGAGAGGTGGGGGCAGTAGGGGAAGGGAGTAGTAAAATATGTTTCTAGCAGAGGGACATATTGTATGTAAAAAATGGGACTGAGACTGGGCTGCTGCTGCTGCCAAAGTCCAATGTGATTTTCCACCCGGGTTTACTGGCCTCTGAGCCCCGGTGCCATTGCACCTGCTGCACCACAGGAAGCTGTGCGCCTGACTGGTAAGAGGGTCTTTAGAAATAGAAGAAAATAGTTCAGGACAAAAGCGTGGTGGAGATTAAAGGCACCCACCTTTTACACTCTGATATAAATCTATAAATAACGAGAAAAGAAGTGGCAGGCTTCTTTTTATATGTCAACATCCTGGATTATGGCATGGTGAGAGATGGAAAGAGACAAGAAGCCGACGGTTTTATTATATTGTGCGTAAAGGTCTGTGTCAGCGCGCAGCTGTTTCCAAGGCTAGTGCCTGCATGGCAAAATCTGAATGGTTTTCCCCTAGGTCACATGGTGCACTGTTCTCTTTCTGATCAAATTCCTCCCACATCTTTACAAGCCTTTGTGCTGCTGTGTCACCCTCCTTGACTGGTGGGAGGGAGAGGGCTGTCGTGTTTTTTTAACATCTGCAGTCCATTAGCCGGTATTAAAATAATGGCTCTGAGATCGACAGTCCACTTTGGGGGGCGGGGAGGGGCGATGGGGCAGTTTTCCAGGGTGGGGACGCCATGAAAGAGAAAGCACGCATGACGCGCTGAATGTTGCAGGAAAGCATGTCGTGTCTGCTGTAGGAGAAACTCATTAAAGAAAATAGTGCTTACTGTCTAAATAAGACATACCGTGTAACAACCGAAGTAAAAGGGCCATCCTCATTGGGGGATACAAATGAAGACAAGGCGGTACTATGGAGGGACTAACAAGTCTATTAACGAATCAGAAGCCAGCATTTACAAAGGACAATGCCACAAGCCAATGAAAAATTTGGGCGGAGAGTGGGCGGAGCTTCAACTCTATACTCGAATACAGCATGCCTTAGAGAGCAGCACATGCGCAGCCCAGGCTCGACCTAAAAAAATATTGCTTTATTTAAAAAGCAATCACAGACATAGTGGTCTGCTGACCCCAGCAGGCCACCATCCCTGTTATTGTAGCCATTCCCAATGGCTGCAAATTGCGACTTGCCTCATGAATATTGACGAGGAAGGTCCATTTGCAACCTATTGGGAATAGCACACAGTGTCTGAGACACTGCTGTATATAGCTGTTTGCAATTTCCTAATTGCGATTCACAAAAACTCGCACTTAGGAAATCGCAAAGTGACTTTTTTGTACATCTGCCCCATGGTCGTGCTTTGTTGTGATTTTTGCCTAAAGTTACGGTTGTCCTTTTCAGATTTTCCCCAAGTTTTTTCGAATTTGTTTTATAGCTCTTTTTATCTTATTTTGGGGAACCAATCTTTTTTAGTGGGTTAAACAGTATTCACACGCTCTTGCCATCGTTCGGCATCTGCAGAGATGTTATAAAGTCCATGTTTCTCACATATCAACGTTTAAGAACACTCAAACTTTAATTTTACTGTTTACAGACATAACTCGGTAGTTCTCTAATGACTAAAACATAGGCAATGTACACCTTAAACTTAATCTTGACCAATACCAGTAAGATCCCTAAAGATCTCCCAAAAATTTCAATACTAGATCATCAGCGCCCCACGCAGTGCACTGAATCGGCAGTATGAACAGCATGTGAATCTTCATCGAAATTATGCGAGAAGCGATCTGCTATATGCAATACACATTAAACTGTTAGTGTGTGCAAAAACAAGGGTCAGTAGGCTAACTGAACATCATCGAGAACAGTTGCACACATGGAAGTCACGCCACTTGTTTATTTTCATCCTAATGAATGATAAGTGTAGCGGTGTAGTCGACATGCAGGCAAAGGATTCTGGGTATACGAATATCTGGTTGAAGGACAGCAGCCGGCAGCAGTGCGGAAGTAGCTCTTGCCAAATATCAGCATACCCACAATCCATTGCATACGTCGTACCAATACTGCCGTGCAGATACTTGCAGCAGATCAGCGTTCGTACGAGCGTGCCGGGCTGTGCAGCTGTTCTCGTGGAAATTAAGACAGGTATCGGGAAACAAGCGCTAAATACCCCGCTACACCCGGGGTGATTCTCGAGATCAGTTCTTGCCACAAAGTCTCGTAAAAAACATATAGTTAGACTTTGTGGGAGAACTGCCAAAACCTTTTTTTCTGGTAAAAAGTCTTTGGATTGAAAAAATCCACCAAATATCTTGCTCGGCTAACAACATTATAGTATGTGAGCCTGGCCTGGATGCAGTTATTTGGTTAATGTGTGCGCTTCCACATGACCTCTTTAGGCTTAAAGTTGCAGTAGCGTCACATTTATAATACTGGAATTTTATGGCAGGACCGGAGGCTCAGATTATGCTTCTCAATTTCTTTACTACTCACACAACAGCCAATGAGAAAACAGTAACAAAGTAAAAAAACATGTATCAACACTCCATGTCCCATGAGGCTTTGAACCACGCCTTCTAATACAACCAATCAAATGTATCCAAATTTTATGGCAAGACCGGAGGCTCATATATATTATGCTTTTCTTATCTTGCTTTATATGAATAGCAGCCAAGATAAACAAACATAAAACTACAGTTCCCTACAGGCCAAGCGAAATATTTGCCAATGGGAGACAAAAGAATCAACAGTATCAACCAATGAACAGGCAGCCTTGGATATAACGTAGGGTCAGACTGCGAACAGCCCTCTTTTTCTTGCTGCTCGCAGTCAAGATAAGTACCCTTTCATTATCTCCTGTGTAATATTCATGACGTTTCTTTTTGTGCTTAAAAGTGGTTTTATTGCTGCATTTGTGAGCGCGCTGCGCATTTGCTTCCCCGCTATTTCTTTTTCGAGCGTCTCCCTCCTCACGCTCTTACTGCTCCCGGTTTCCTCGCGCGTCGCCAGTTCCTCGCGACGCGCGGTGGTCATTTCCAGCGCTTTCCTCTCAGTGCGCTGTTCCCGCTTCGCCCGCACTCCCGTCACAGCTCTTAGCGTCTTCATTTAGTTCCCGCCTCTGGGAGGGGTTGTCTGCTCCCGGTCAGGTTTTTCTTCTTTGTTTCTCCACGCCCTCAGGGAAGGGCTTATTTCTGCACAGAATTAACCCCTTTAGTGTCTGGTTTTTTCCAATTGCTTGACCATGGAGCTGGAAAGCTCTCAGAGTTCCGAATTTAATAATGAGGAAGGGGAGGCATTTAAGACGGATTTGAATGCATTCATTAATAATTCTGTTGAACATGCGGTTGAGGCTTCTATGAAGCTTTTTTCTAAGGATATGGAAAATTCCTTGTTGTCATTAATGTCCAAGACTTTGGCCCAGTCTGCGGGGGATAGCAGAAAAAGAAAATTGGTACCTTCCAGCAATAAAAGTGTTTCTGTTAATGCGTCACGTGGATTGGATGAGGTTTCCTCTCGCAAGGTTGAGGACTTGGTGCCTCCCAGGCCTCCTGTCAAGGAGGGGTTATCTGTGTCTTTTACCAAACGTAAAGCTAAATCAAAACACGCTGAGGTACCTGAGAAATTAGTAATTCCTCATATTTTGGACACTGATGACGATTTAGGTGACGCTGATGATATTTTTGATGATCTTGATGCCAATGATCCTAGTTCTCCGCCTAAGAAAGCAAAAACTGACTTTTTCCTTTGAACCTATCCTGGATGCAGAAGGTACTCCTATCTATGTTTGATCCATCCACTATCCGCCATCCTAATTCCACTGAATGGTTTCCTATTTCTCATGTTGGCGAGTATATTTCCGCCAGGCTGCGTTTGCCTTTGGATAAAGCTGTTAGGTACAAACTAAAATCTGAATGTACCAAACCTTCTCTTCCTTATAACGTCTCTAGTACTCCCACCATTGACCAGCCTTTTCTGACCTTCTTTTCCAAGTTTGGGAAGGATCCACGCAAGGGTGTGGATAAAGCTTGGTCCACCTGCCAGGACAAATTGTTGGATGTGGTTGGTCCTCTAGCCCGTATTTTTTCGACCTGGCTGAATCTGCCCATTTGGACAGCACAGACCTGGATCCTCAGGACGTTTCTCTATGGGTGCAACGGGCCTTTTGTCTTCTGGGCAATGCCAACGCTGCCATCATGCATGAGCGACGCAAGGGCCCCCTGATCAAGCTGGACCCCAAATTAGCCAATTTGGCCTCCTTGGATCCTGGTATCAAAGCCGATGGTCTCCTGTTCGGAGATTCTCTTGTCAAGGATCTTAGTAAATTTGTTTCAACTTTTGTGTCCATTGACAAGGCCCAGCAGTCTATCAAGAAGGTGTTTTCTCCACGTGTTTTTGGATGGGCCGGCAGAGGCAGGAGTCGCTTTGCCGGCCGTTCCTCCCACAATCAAGGCTCCAGAGGTTCCTTCAACTCCGGCAACAATTACCAGGAATTCAAACCCCAGTTCTATCCACAAAGGGGCCGAGGTTTCCGTGGCCAGAAAAACTTCAGAAACAATTTCCAACAAGGTAAGTCGTTCCGTTCCTCCCCCGGTAGGGGCTCGTCTAAAGTTTTTCCTACCAAAGTGGCGGTCTCTGACTGCAGACCCTTGGGTCCTCAACTCCATCCTAGGCTATCTTATAGAGTTCTACGCTCCTCCTTTCCAGACAGTTTTCCCTCCTCCTCTCGTCTTCTCAAACGAAATGGCAAGTCTCATCTCTTTAGAGGTTCAATCTCTTCTTCAAAAACGCGCCATCCAGGTGGCTCCTCTGGACCCTTCAGGTTTCCTAAGTTCTATATTTCTAGTTCAAAAGAAAAACAAAAAGATGCGTCCGGTTATAAACCTCAAATGGTTCAACCAGTTTGTGGTCTATCGCCACCTCAAAATGGAGACCATCATTCATCTCAGAGATTCTCTTCGTTTAAATGATTGGATGGTCAGAATCGATCTCCAGGACGCCTACCTCACAGTTCCTATTCACCATTCCCACAGGAAATTCCTCCAATTTCAATGGTTGGGAGTGTCTTACCACTTTTGTTCTCTCCCCTTCGGGCTGTCTTCAGCCCCATGGTGTTTCACCAAGATCATGAAACCTGTAGTGTCTTACCTGCGGTCTCTCGGGATCCGATTGATTATTTACCTCGACGACATCCTGTTGATGAATCTGGACAGAACAACTCTGTTATCGCACTTACACATTACTCATTCTCTTCTTTCCGATTTGGGTTTCCTCCTAAACCCCGAAAAGTCTATGCTCGTTCCTTCCCAACAAATCGATTTTCTAGGTTTTCTGCTGGACTCATCCACCGCTTCCCTTCATCTCCCTCAATCAAAGGTTTCCACTATAAAGTCAGAGATTTCCCAAGTGCTTCGAAGCGACTTTATTTCTCTCAGATCTCTTGCAAGAGTCGTGGGCCTGCTGTCCGCTTCCATACAAGCTATCTTCCCTGGTCAGCTCCACTATCGGACTCTTCAGCCTTTAAAGATCCAACATCTACGTCGAGGTCTGGCGTATTCCGATCTCATTTCTCTAGATCAAGAGTCCCGTTTGGAACTTCAGTGGTGGATAGACCATCTGGATGCCTGGAACGGCAGAACCATTTTTGCCTCAGTCCCAGATCTTGTGTTAGAATCCGATGCAAGCTTGACAGGTTGGGGCACCCGGTGTGGCACGATATCGACTGGAGGTACTTGGTCTCTAGAGGAGTCGAGATTGCACATAAATTGTTTAGAGATGCTTGCAGGCTCCTTTGCGATCAGAAGCCTCGCCAAAAACAGAGTATGTTGTTCTATCCTCCTTCGCATGGACAATGTTTCTGTGGTGCGCTACATCAACCATCTTGGTGGCACCAAGTCCAGACCCCGGGAGGAGCTAGCAAAGTGCCTGTGGGAGTTTTGCCTCCTCAACAAGATCTCTGTCAAAGCAGAATACCTTCCAGGCAATCTCAACTCCATAGCCGATTGGCACTCTCGCTTCCTAGGGATTCCAGCGACTGGAGGCTTCTTCCATCCGTCTCTCTCTCTCTTTCAAAAGTAGGGCCCTTTGCATATCGACCTCTATGCCTCTCGTCTCAATTCACAACTTCCACAGTTCTTCAGTTGGCGTCCGGATCCTTCGGCCCTTGCGACAGACCCCTTTCTCCAGGATTGGTCTACTCATGATCAGCAGGGTGTTAGCTCAAACGTCTCGGCAACAAGCCTCTCTGGTTCTGGTAGTTACCTTCTGGCAATCCCAGGTCTGGTTCCCATCTCTTCTGGAGATGGCGATGGATTTCCCGGTCCTTCTTCCCTCCTTCAACGACCTTCTCTTGAACCCCTTGGGTTATCCTCACCCTCTTATTCTAGACAATTCTCTGACCCTGTCCGCATGGAAGATATCGGGTCGATCCAATCTGACAATGTCATTTCGCAAGAGGCTTCTCTCTTCATCAGCAGGGCTTGGGCCCCAGGAACTACTAAGGCTTACAAATCAGCGTGGTCTTTATGGGCAAGCTGGTGTCTGGGAAAAAGTGTCGATCTTTTTTCAGCCCATTTAACTTACATTGTAAATTTTTTGGCTTCTGAGGCCAGCTCAGGTAAGTCTTATAGAACGGTCAACCTCTACAGGTCTGCTATTTCTCTCAATCATTCGCCTATTGATGGTAAACCAGTTGGCGAGCACCCCCTGATTTGTCGCCTCCTGAAGGGTGTAAAGTTTTCCAAACCTCCTTTACCAAAATACTCAAGATTATGGGATGTGAACTTGGTTCTTAAACTCTTTGTAGATTGGCTGGATAATGCAGATCTTTCCTTAAAATGCTTTCTGCCAAGCTTACCATGCTCTTGTGTCTGGTTTCCATTAAACGTGTTTCCGATGTCAAAGCCATGGATGTGTCCTCTCGTCAATTCACTCCTTCTGGTGTGTTATTTCATATTAATAGACATACCAAAACTAATTTGAATTCTGTTTTTTATCCTTATTTTCCTGATCAACCTAAACTGTGTGTAGGGTTATGCCTCAAAGTTTATGAACAACGTACCTTTGATCTCAGAACGTCCTCCCATTCCCAGCTTCTCATTTCTTTTCGTAAACCTCACAACCCTGTCTCCTCTGCTACTCTTGCCCGCTGGGTTCGTTGGGTCATGTCGCTAGCTGGCATTGACGTTTCTGTCTTTGTGGCCCATTCTGCCAGGGGAGCCATGGCTTCCAAAGCCTTTTGGGCAGGCTCCAGGTTGGAGGGCATTCTGAGATCAGCGGATTGGTCCAATGATAAAGTTTTTCGTATTTTTTCCTGTAAACCTGTGATTTCTGCTGTTTCTTCTGTAATTGATATGCTTTGAACAAGCATAATATGAGCCTCCGGTCTTGCCATAAAATGTAGATTTTCCTAATAAGTTATGACGGAAAGTCTTATTTTTATTAAAGACACGGAGGCGAGTATTATCCCACCTCAACACTTCTAACTTGTGTTTGTCTCCCTCCCTGCAGGGACTCCAGCTTTGCCACCAGCTTCTTCATGATACTCCACGGTGTCCTCGTTGGAATGATACTCCATTTCTTGGTGTTTCCTCTGGTTCTGCGGTTCCTACTCTTGCTGACGTTTCCAGAACCTCACTGATGGACTTCGGTCAAGACCTGTTAACTTGGACTTTGGCTTTATGCATTGTTTTTGCTATTGTTCCTCTCATTATGAACTCTTCTTAACTTGCTCGCCGAAGAAAAGAGGGCTGTTCGCAGTCTGACCCTACGTTATATCCAAGGCTGCCTGTTCATTGGTTGATACTGTTGTTTCTTTTGTCTCCCATTGGCCAATATTTTGCTTGGCCTGTTGGGAACTGTAGTTTTGTGTTTGTTTATCTTGGCTGCTATTCATATAAAGCAAGATAAGAAAAGCATAATACTCGCCTCCGTGTCTTTAATAAAATTAAGACTTTCCGTCATAACTTATTAGGAAAATCTACATTGTACAAAATAACGAGGCACCATCTTGACTTCCTCTTTCTTTGCTGCTCCACAGTCAAGATAAGTGCCTTGTTATTTTGTCTAAATAAGCTGTGGTATTTATTCACTTATTGGTTATTCTTGATATTATACTGTATATTTGCTTTATTGTTGTTGAAGTTTACTGCGCTCGCGCTGTGCTTCACGTGCGTACCCTGCCCGTTCTCCGGCTCCCGCAGTGCGTGTTGCGCTGGTCTTGTCTTGAGCCTTCAGATACATTGCCCCCTTCTGTTTTTTGGTTTTCTTGGAAGTTTGAGGTCTTTATTGTCACTCGCTTCCCGAGTCTGTGCCTGTGACTGTACGCGCCTCGCGCTCCGGGCAGGGTCTGGCCCCTCCCCCCTCAGGGAGCGAGGCGCACGTCAAGAGCCCGCTCAGGGTGCTACGTGCGTCTCGGGAGCCTGCACGCGACTGTGCTCATGCCACAGGCCTCCCGTTTGTACGCTGGTGGAAGCCTTCTCCCCGGGCTGAATAACTGAGGGAATTTAGCAGCACGCAGTGGGTAAAGTCTGTACCGGGCCTTCAGTTGAGATTTTTCTTAGCGTGTTTGCCAAATTAGGTTAATTTTAACCTCCGATTAATCTGACTGGCTGATTATAATTTTTGGAAACCCCTGACCTTAATAGGCAGGCAGGGTTCATACCCTCCATTAGTCCTATTGGCAGGGGCCTTATTGGTACTTTGTGGCCCTCACTGCACCAGCCTTTTTGCTCCAGACTGACACCCTTTCTCATTTGAGAGTTAGGGTTGGAAAAATATTGAGCTTCTCTCTGGAGAGTTTTGAGTTGAATATATCTCTATATATTCCCTGCATGATGTCAGACTGCGAGGTCTACGAGAAGGAATTGGCTGCCTATGGTCCCACTGAAGACGAAGACTATTATTATGACGAAAATATGGAGACTTTAATTGATAAGACTCTAGACAGAAAGCTTGATAAGGCCCTCTCCTCAGCCTTATTGCCTATCTCTCTGCGCCTGGATCAATTAGTGGGTGCTACCCCTACTCCCCCTTCGGACACTCCGAACCCATCCCCTCTTCCTCCCTCCGAGCCTCCTGGGCTTCCTTGGCCGCATGTCCAGATTTACTCTAAGATCCAGAAAGCGAGAGACCATGATTATGAGCATAATCCAGTGCTTCCCTCTCCCACCCCTAGCCCATCTGTTCCCATTACCCTTACGGATACCAATACTGATACCGACACCTGCCAGGAGTCACGCCCACGTAAGCGCGCTAAGAAGCGCAAGCACTCCCTTTCCCCCATCCAACCTTCCCCCTTCACTTTCGATCCCTCCGCCATTGTTCACCCCCGCTCCTCAGATTGGGCTCCCGCCCTGGCTGTGGCGGAATATATGCAGAACAACCTGCGCAAGAGTTTCGACAGAGAAGTTCGAGCACGCCTAAGATCCGAATGCCCCCGTCCCGACCTGGCCAATAAGACTGCCCTGACCCCGGAAATAGATTCCTCAATGCAGACCTTTTTAAAGAAATACAGGAAGGACCCTAAGAAAGGCATCGATCGGGCCCTTCGGGCTTGTCAAGATAAGCTCTTAGATGTCTCGGGCCCCTTGGCCAAGATTTAGGAATTGGCGCTGGAAGCGCAAGAGACTGAAGCCGCTATCCACCCAGCATTCTTTGAAGGATGGACCCAGAGGGCGATCTGTCTGCTAGGCAATGCTAACTGTGCTTTGTCATCGGAGAGACGGAAATCAGTCCTCCTTCGCATTGACCCACAACTCGTGGAGTTAGCCTCTGCAGAACCAGGTCCTTTGGCTGAAGGACAATTGTTCGGGGAACGATTTGTAAAGGACATTGCTAAATTCGTGAATACCTTTACCTCCCTCGACAAGTCACAAGCATCCCTCAAGAGGGTATTCCATCCCCTCTCTGGCAAGGACGGTCGTGGCAGAGGACGCTCGACCGGCTGCTTCAACCAACAAGGTCCTCAAAGTGGCTTTGCCCCCAGGCATAGGGGTTACACACAGGAACCGGAACAGGCCGGTTTTTACCCCTCCAGATCCCGAGGTTTTCGAGGCAGATATAACGGAGGCATCAACAGGGGCTTCAGGAACAACGATGCCCAGTCCTCAGGTAATTCTTCCATTGCTTCCTGCAATTCCTCTGGGGGGCAGACTAATGCATTTTCTGTACAATTGGACCAAAATCACGACAGATGCGTGGGTCATACACACAGTTCAGGGTTATCAAATAGAGTTGGTCGAGATACCCTTTCAAACTGCTCCCCCTCTCTGTTTTTCCCTACAAGAACAAACTTTTATCGACTCAGAACTTCAAGATCTCTTGACCAAGCAGGCCATTGCTGTAGACCCCTTCATTCCAGAAGATTTTTGCAGCAACGTCTTCTTGGTGCAAAAGAAAGGGGGAGGTCAGAGATTGGTGTTAAATCTTAGGGAATTCAATCCCTTCGTGATTTATAGACACTTCAAGATGGAAGGGATCCATCTTTTGAGAGATCTTTTATTAGAAAAGGATTGGTTGGTCCGACTGGACCCAAAAAGAGGCATATCTGACAGTCCCCATTTGCCCCTCCCATCAGAAATTTCTCCAATTCCAGTGGAAGGGGCAATGGTTCCGGTACTTGTCCCTACCCTTTGGCCTGTCGTCTGCCCCTTGGGTCTTTACCAAACTCATGAAGCCTGTGGTTACTTGGCTCAGGGAAATGGGAGTCCGCATGATCGTTTACCTGGACGACATGCTTCTTCTCGCTCAGGATCAGTCCCTCTTACTCTCTCACTTACAATGGACAATATCACTATTACAAGAACTAGGTTTTGTGATCAATCTCAAGAAGTCCATGACTACCCCGTCCCAACTAGTGGACTTACTGGGTTTTCAGATCAACTCAGTGTCTGCTCAATTGCTACTTCCGTCGACCAAAATCAAAGCAATCAAGAGGGAAATTCACACAACACTGTCCAAACAGATGGTATCCTTACGATCCTTAGCGAGGATTGTGGGCCTTCTAGCTTCCTCTATTCAAGCCATCTTTCCAGGCCCTTTTCACTACAGAGCATTGCAACGCCTGAAGATCCACTACTTGCAGAAGCGATTCTCATACGATCACCTGATTGCCTTGTCCCCGGACGCTCAAGACGAGCTCCTGTGGTGGTTAGATCACATGGAAGCATGGAATGGCAAGGCCATTTTCGGGGCTTCTCCCGACGTCGTTATTGAGTCGGACGCCAGTCGTTGGGGCTGAGGAGCAAGATGCAGAGATTTTGCCACAGGTGGCCGATGGTCGGCGGTCGAGCTACAGTTAAACATAAACTGTCTAGAGTTGTTAGCCGGCTCGTTTGCCATACGATCAATTTCCCCTCTGAAGAGCAATTGTTGCATTCCCCTCAGGATGGACAATGTTTCAGCGGTGCGTTATATAAATCACCTCGGAAGGACGAAATCTCGGCTCCTAGCCAACGTTGCGAGAGAGTTTTGGCACTTCTGCCTTTCTCAGAAGATCAGAGTAGTGGCGGAATTTAATCCCAGGCAAAAGCAATCAGATCGCGGATTGGAACTCCAGATTCCTGAGGGACTTCAGCGATTGGAAGTTGCATCCTTCAGTGTTCTTAGAGATCATGACTACTCGAGGCCCATGTCAAATAGGCCTCTTTGCATCTCGCCTCAACACTCAGCTCCCTCTCTTTTACAGATGGAGGCCGGACCCGATGGCGTTGGGCACGGATGCCTTTCTCCACCACTGGGGCCCACAGAAGAAATATGCATTTCCCCCCCTTCGCATTAATCCCCAGAGTAGCTGCTCAGGTCAGACGACAGGAAGCATCATTGGTTTTAGTCACACCTTTATGGAAGACACAGTCGTGGTTTCCGACTCTGATGGAGTTATCGGTGGACCTACCATTTCAGTTGCCACTTTTCCCGATTTTTCTCCAGGACCCAGTGGGCTCCCCTCATCCTCTGGTCCTTCAGAACTAGTTACCCCTCATGGTTTGGACGCTCTCAGGAGACACGACCGCATTGAGGGCCTTTCATCGGCGGCTGCTGAATTTATACAGCAAGCTTGGGCTCCATCCACCCGCAAGCGATATTCTGCATCATGGAAACAATGGGTGGGTTGGTGCCTTCAACGACAGGTGGATCCCGTGGGATCTGATTTGAAAGAGATTTTAAATTTTTTGTCGGAATGTGCGGACCAAGGCTTGTCCTACAGGACGGTGAATAATTTCAGATCGGCGTTGTCGGCTGGACATGATCACATCGATGGAAAGCCTGTGGATGTTCACCCATTAGTCTGTAAGTTATTGAAGGGTATTAGAGTCTCCCGTTCTCCTAAGCCCAGGTACACTATGTTGTGGGATGTTTCTAAAATTCTTTCTTTATTAGAATCTTGGCCAGACAATAAAGACTTATCTTTAAAACAATTATCTGCGAAACTTACTATGTTGTTGTGTCTTATTTCATGCCGCAGAGTGTCTGATGTTCATGCTTTTTATTTGGCAGGAAGAATTTTTTCCCCCCAGGGTGTGTCTTTTATCATCTCCAGAAGAACGAAAACCATGTCACGTTCGGTTGAGTATCCTGCTTTTCCGCATAATGAAAAGTTATGTGTTTTAAAATGTTTGAAAGTATATGAAGAACGTACCTTTGTTCACAGGGCCGATCCTTTGGGACCTTGGCTGTTAGCAATTCAGAAACCTTTCCGACCGGTCTCAGCAGCCACTTTGGTGCGCTGGGTTCGGTGGGTGATGGCTGAAGCTGGTATTGATATTTCTGTGTACTGGGCGCATTCAGCAAGGGGCGCTATGGCGTCAAAAGCCTTTATTATGGGTTCTCGTTTAGAAGACATTCTAAAGGCCACAGATTGGTCTTCTGATTCAGTGTTTAAAGTATTTTATTATAAACCGATTACACATGTTTCTTCTGTTGTTGTTGGTCAGCTTTGAACCAGCATAATCTGAACCTCCGGTCCTGCCATAGAATACAAAATTTTCCAGCATTCGCAACAAGAATTTTAGATTCTATTAAGGACACGGAGGCGAGGATTATCCCACCCGTTGGGACAGGTAAGATTTACAACTGTCATGTTGGTTTATATCACATAAGATGTATGTTTTTTCCCTCCCTGATATATATAGAGATTCTAGTTCCATATTTTCAAACTTGTTTCTGATTTTCAGGAACGGATTCCAAACAGAATTGATTCTGCGCTTCATCGGGGCTGAAGGACTTCGTCCTGGATGACTGTTGTTTCGACTGGGACCTGTGTTGGAATTGCTCTCCGTTGAGAGCCAGGACTGTTATTTATATCTTTTTGGACACTTAAGACTGCTTATTGCAAAGAAAGAGGCAGTCAAGATGGTGCCTCGTTATTTTGAACAATTTGGATACATTTGATTGGTTGTATTAGGAGTCGTGGTTCAAAGCCTCATGGGACATGTAGTGTTTATACATGTTTTTTACTTTGTTACTGTTTTCTCATTGGCTGCTGTGTGAGTAGTAAAGAAATTGAGAAGCATAATCCTCGCCTCCGTGTCCTTAATAGAATCTAAAATTCTTGTCGCGAATGCTGGAAAATTTTGTATTCCAGACACTGTATCATTGTTTCTTTAAACTGATTCGTTCAATCCGTGGACCAGCATTCGAAGTGCAATAAACAAGCATTGCCATAGCCAATAGGTCTCGCCTGTTGGGACCTTATTAGCGTTTAGTCAGAGCTATTGGCTTTGCAATGTCTTTAAACGATGGCCATCGAGGCAATAATCAATCTACAAGACTGCCTGTATCACCCACAAAGCCTTGCACATTTCCTCCCCTCGATACCTGGTAAATAAACGTAAAATCTCTGGAGGCTCTAGACCTTCTCGTAATGCGGAAAATTTACTGCTTGAGCCCCTGATGGAGCAGGGTTTTGAGAAAATAAAGCCTGCTCGAAATAACTCCCCAGTAACATTTACTAATAAGTGTGCTGTAAAAATAATATACACCAACACGAACACATTGGGAAATGCTTTGTGCATGCGTGCACTAACAGTAAGATTAATGCATGAAAGACAAGGCCGCA
Organism: Calotriton arnoldi; assembly: GCA_963921515.1. NCBI lineage: Eukaryota > Metazoa > Chordata > Amphibia > Caudata > Salamandridae > Calotriton > Calotriton arnoldi. Next base: position 1,081,334 of record CAWUFW010001484.1, on the reverse strand, counting down.
TTTTCATTCTGCTTTTAAAATTAATAAAAAATAATGCTGTTTTTCCATGATAATGCTCTTGCTAGGAAAACATAACATTGGGTTAGTGCAATGGTGGGAGGTAAACAGTGAGAAGTACATATCGTGAAATTAATAATGTCTGTGTTCCATTAATTTTAGAGAAAAGTACGGGCCTATATTTCTGCATGAATGCTAAGAGTTAAACGAACAAATATAAAATAATAAGCTGAAAATCGAGCTCAGACAGAGAGTGGAGAGAAGTGGCGGAGGCTAACGCTGTTTACCTTAAAAAAGAACGTTGCGTGTCTGCCAAGTAACGGAAAGACGGCTATGAGAATGAAAGGAAGTGTACAAACTTCTTCCGTTGAAAGCGGCAGTGCTGAATAATAAAAATGTAGAAAAATTGTAACATGTTGCCTTCTCGGGGAAATGTGTGAATGGTGTAATGAGAAAGTGTATTAGACAATGAACACTAAGAAAACATGATCATGACTATGGTGGTGTGATAGAACACCCCCCAAATCAGCCAATCAGAGACTGAGTTTTCGTAAATGTTTCAACTACTGTGGGTTGGACATGTAGGTTTAGGGTATAACTGGGGTGCCCTAGGGGATGTGGTTTAGGTAGCTGAGGGGCGCTTGGAAAGAAGCTTAGAGGGAGATCGTCGCTGTCCGTCGGTTTTGCTGAAGCCTACCTGTTTCCTGTTCCTGTCCTGATAATCTTTGTTCACTGAATCTGTCTCAGGGGACCCCAACTATCTCTGTGGCCAGGGGGTAGTATTTCCCTATTTCTTTAGGTTAGTATTAGCTAAATGATCCGTACGTTGCATAATAATAATTTGCAAATGCATTTTGTCTCTGAAACTTTTGTCTCTTCGCCTATCCACTCCTTCATGTGCATTTATTCATTTTGATATGAGTTTGACACTGTTTTGCATTGATATATGTTCTCTTTCTCTCACCGCGATTAATGCATTGTTTGCCTTGTGATTCTGTACATGTTTGAGCTCTTATTTTTACATTATTTGGTGATAAACACTATTAACCTTACACTGAGTTTGTGGTTATTTAGTGAGATAGATAGATAGATAGATAGATAGATAGATAGATAGATAGTACTATTATTACCATCAACTTCTCAACTTTAGGTCCATCGCCCAGAGGAAAGAAGTTGACATGCAGGCTCAGTTAGGTATTTAGAGTGATAGATACGAGCCTGTATAATGGAAAGGTAGATGGGCGAAAAAGAAAGATGAAATGAACACTGATAAAGGTGCGTCTTTGTTTCCGTTGAGGGAGACAGGACAAGCCGAAAGGGTGTGTCTGATGAGAGAAGTTCCAGGTGGTAAATATGTTCACGTTCCTTGGAATAGACAGGATATATTGTCCTTTACAAATGACTTTCCTAGACTGAGGGAAAAACCAGTTGAATGGTACAAACAGGTAGAGAGGTTTGTGAAAGTTTCAAAGGTTTTGTTGAAGGATCTAGATGCATTGTTTGAGATGTTGTTCCAGCTGATTTGTGGACTGAATGTAAGATTACTGTTGATTGGCCCAAAGAAGAATACCCAAGAGATCCAAAAACAGGTGCACCTTCAGATGAAGTTATGAAAAAGTACAATCAGGTAATAACTTACCTGAAGAGTACATTTTCCCCAAAGGAAAGGGATTGGGTTAAAATAGACAGGACGACACAAGAACCAAAAGAGTCAGTACATGCATACTATGAAAGGTTGTTACGGGTGTTCAAACTGTACAGTGGATTTGAGAATATAGGTGATAAAGATATGGGACATTTTGTATATCGTTTTGTGTTCGGTTTGAGACCAGAGATTAGTAACATGATTCAGCAACATTTAATTTGTTGGCAGAGCAAGAGGATTGATGAGATTCTGAGGTATGCTAAATATTGTAGTGATGATATTGAATCGAGACATAAAAAGTTAAAGGAGAAAATGATGTGGACACAAGTGAAGGTAGCGGAACAGCAAGAAGCAAACAATGGTTCTCAAACAGATTATCAGATGAAGGGTCAGAACCAGAATGGTCAGGTCTCTGGTGGTGGCAAAGGTAGAGGAAAAATGAATAAAGATGATTTGAAAAAGAAATATCCTTGTCATGCGTGCGGAAAGTTTGGACATTAGAAGAACGAGTGTAGAAATAACGGGGTAAATCAAAATTTAAATTCACAGATGCAGCATGAGGTGGTTGTGACTTAACAACAACAGCAACAGCAGCAGCAGGTAGTTACTCCACAATTACAGGTGCCACAAGCTCCTATGCCAAATAATGTGAATGCTCAAGTACAGAGGTACAGGGCGAACACTGGATTTCACGTAGGTGTACAAGTTAGTAAGAATCAAAATGTACAAATGGTTTCGCAATATTTGTTGCAATGCAATGAGAGTGATTCAGACTCATCTCAATGATGGTGCCTGAGGGGAGAGGAAGAGTGCATGCTTGACGCAACTCTAGAGGTAGATCAGTCAGGTCCATTCGTTAATGGAAAAGTGGAAGGTAATGATATTACATTCCTAGTGGATACTGGTGCTACCCGTTCTACTGTGAGAGCAGCAGAAATCCCAAACCTACCCCTCTCGGGAGAAACTATCCAAGTTGTAGGAGTATCTAATAAGCATATTAAAACTCCGATCACAAAGCCAATATAGGTTCATATTGGAAGATTCAGAGACATGCATTGATTCGTAGTATGTGACACGAGTCCGGTCACGGTAAATCTTTTAGGGAGAGATTTGCTCTGTAAGATGAACTGTACCATCTATTGTACGCCTGATGGTATTGCTTTTCAAACACCAGATGAGGATGTCGCGTTTAAGATGATGCTAGCGAAGCAAGGGACAGAAGTGAATGAGTTGTTTTCACTTCTCACTGAACAAGATTTGCCTGCAGAGCTGAGAGATTCAGTAAGGTCTGATGTATGGGACTTTACAGGAAAATAAATTGGTCTGATGAAAGGTGTGGATCCTATTCAGGTTACAGTAAAACCTGGTGCAACATATCCAAATACACCTCAGTATAAGATGAGTCCCGAGATAATAGCAGGAGTTTCTCCTGTGATTGACCAAATGATTGAGCAAGGTATTCTAAGAGAAATACTGAGCAGTCCTTGTAATTCGCCTATTATGGGAATTAAAAAGCCAAGTGGAAAATATAGAATAGTACAGGATTTACGAAAGATTAATAAAATTGTGGCACCATGGTGTCCAATAGTGCCAAATCCAGCAGTGATTCTTTATCAAATTCCCTGTGATGCAGAATGGTACACAGTAATTGATCTGTGTCAAGCGTTTTTCTCAATACCTTTACATCCGGATAGCCAGTATTTATTCGCTTTCCCGTTCGGGGACCGTGTTTTGGCATGGTGCTGAGTTCCTCAAGGGTACACAGAGAGTCCCTCAATTTTTAATAAGATTTTGAAAAAGTGTTTGGAGACTTTGATCATGCCAGGAGATTCAGTTTTGGTTCAGTACATTGATGACCTACTGGTGGCATCAAAAACACGAGAGGCATGTGTGACAGATACAATTGCCTTACTGAACCATTTGGCAGAAGGTGGGCATAAAGTATCACCAGCAAAATTACAATTCTGTAAACAGGGTGGCCAATATTTAGGACATAAAATAGAGAAGGGAGTCAGGAAATTGACACCAGAAAGGATCAGTGTGATTCAGCAAATGAGTCCTCCTAAGACTCAGAAGGAAGTGCAAATGTTTTTGGGAATGGTTGGATAATGTCGACAGTGGTTCAGTGGCTTTTCACTGATTGCAAATCCTCTACAGAGGTTGACACACAAAGATGTGACTGATCCGAGTTGGATGATGAGAGTATGAAAGCTTTTATTGAGTTGTGAGACAGTCTTTGTCGAGCACCAGCACTGGGAATGCCAGATTATGAAAGGATTTTGCATTATACTGTTGTGAGAGAGATGGGTGTGCATTATCAGTTTTGACCCAAAAACTTGGAATGGCACGACGTCCAGTGGCATATTTTTCTGCTACTTTGAATTCAGTGGCTGCAGCGTTACCTTACCAGGTTGTTTGAAAGCAGTTGCTGCAACTTGTGTGAGCCTGGAACAGAGTGAAGCGATTGTCATGGACATCCAGTTAAAGTACATGTGCCACATTCTGTCGAGATTCTTTTGACAAGAAGCCGTTCTCAGCACATGACTTATAGTCGGCTGACTAGGTATGAGAGAGTAATTTTGGGTGCTGAAAATGTGACAGTAGTGAGGTGTACGACCATTAACCCAGCAATATTGTTGCCTAGTCCATTTTGTGAGGAAGTGAAAGAGGAAGCAGATCATGATTGTTTGGATGTGAAAGAGTTGTGTACGAAACCAAGGCCGGAAAACCAGGATTCGCCACTAGAAGAATCAGATAGCGTGATGTTTCTTGATGGATCGTGTCTGAGAAATGAAAGTGGTGTATTGAGTTCTGCCTATGCTGTATGTACAGTGGCTGCAGTAATCGCTCTGATTAGAGGTGCAAAATTGGGAAAAACTTGAGAGTAACCATATTTACAGACAGTCAATATGGTTTTGGGGTGGTTCACGATTTTGGGCAGCTATGGATGCAAAGGGGATTTCTGACTTCTTCAGGTTCTCCTATTAGAAATGGACAAAATGTGAAAGACTTATTGGATGCCTTGCAATTGCCCAAAAAGATTGCAGTGGTCAAATGTTCTGCACCTAAGTCAGGAAATGATTATGTAATGAATAAGGGTGGGCGGAATTTGCGGAGTTGCGTTCCGCAAAATTCCGCGAAACGGCAAGAAATCTCCGCGAGCACGCGGAATTTCGCGTGCTCGCGGAGATTTTGCTGCGCCCGTTGAATCCTGCCCTGCATATTTATCCACGAAGATGCCACCGTTTTGTGCAATACCTCTAGTCACCTGGAGTACTTTCTACTGGCTAATCGGTAAGTGCTACCTCGTTGGGTAAATGTATAGTGCCTTTCCTACACTATGGAAGAGATGGAGAGAAGAAGGCACACCTGCTTAACCACGCTCACGAATTCTGCACGAGGATTGCGCTCGGGAAAATCAAGGATGCAAAGACCTCCATCGGGGATTACAGCTAACTTTTCACATTGGAAATGCAAATGGAGAGAAGGCACATCTGCTTAACCACGCTCACGAATTCTGCACGAGGATTGCGCTCGGGAAAATCAAGGATGCAAAGACCTCCATCGGGGATTACAGCTAACTTTTCACGTTGGAAATGGAGAGAAGGCACATCTGCTTAACCACGCTCACGAATTCTGCACGAGGATTGCGCTCGGGAAAATCAAGGATGCAAAGACCTCCATCGGGGATTACAGCTAACTTTTCACGTTGGAAATGGAGAGAAGGCACATCTGCTTAACCACGCTCACGAATTCTGCACACCTGCCCTGCATATTTATCCACGAAGATGCCTCCGTTTTGTGCAATACCTCTACTCAACTGGAGTACTTTCTACTGGCTAATCGGTAAGTGCTACCTCGTTGGGTAAATGTATAGTGCCTTTCTTACACTACAGCTGCGTAAAGGTCCAGAAGAATTGACCCCAGTGACCTGTGTGTCTGTAACTTTGCCACCGCGCCGAAAGTGCCGGGGTCCTTTGATTACGCTGTCCATCATTCTGGGGAAAGGGCGGGAAGACGGTGCATACCACTAGTGTATGTGGGGCGGGGGCAAACGGGTGGGGCTTCTAGGCCTGTTCACATGCCTCTTGTTTATAAAGGGTCAGAGCAGGATCTGAGCAGCAGATGAGTAGGAAGAACCTCCTGGTCACTGGACCTACACAGGGATTGCGCTCGGGAAAATCAAGGATGCAAAGACCTCCATCGGGGAATACAGCTAACTTTTCATGTTGGAAATGGAGAGAAGGCACACCTGCTTAACCACGCTCACGAATTCTGCACGAGGATTGCGCTCGGGAAAATCAAGGAGGCAAAGACCTCCATCGGGGATTACAGCTAACTTTTCACGTTGGAAATGGAGAGAAGGCACACCTGCTTAACCACGCTCACGAATTCTGCACGAGGATTGCGCTCTGGAAAATCAAGGATGCAAAGACCTCCATCGGGGATTACAGCTAACTTTTCACGTTGGAAATGGAGAGAAGGCACACCTGCTTAACCACGCTCACGAATTCTGCACGAGGATTGCGCTCGGGAAAATCAAGGATGCAAAGACCTCCATCGGGATTACAGCTAACTTTTCACGTTGGAAATGGAGAGAAGGCACATCTGCTTAACCACGCTCACGAATTCTGCACACCTGCCCTGCATATTTATCCACGAAGATGCCTCCGTTTTGTGCAATACCTCTACTCAACTGGAGTACTTTCTACTAGCTAATCGGTAAGTGCTACCTCGTTGGGTAAATGTATAGTGCCTTTCTTACACTACAGCTGCGTAAAGGTCCAGAAGAATTGACCCCAGTGACCTGTGTGTCTGTAACTTTGCCACCGCGCCGAAAGCGCCGGGGTCCTTTGATTACGCTGTCCATCATTCTGGGGAAAGGGCGGGAAGACGGTGCATACCACTAGTGTATGTGGGGCGGGGGCAAACGGGCGGGGCTTCTAGGCCTGTTCACATGCTACTTGTTTATAAAGGGTCAGAGCAGGATCTGAGCAGCAGATGAGGAGGAAGAACCTCCTGGTCACTGGACCTACACGGGGATTGCGCTCGGGAAAATCAAGGATGCAAAGACCTTCATCGGGAATACAGCTAATGTTTGACGGTAGATATGGGCAGAAAGCACTCCTGCTTAGCCTCGACCTTGCTCACAAATTTTTTGTGCTGATTAATGCGTTACAGAATTTGAGCTTCAACTCGGGCACCTGCTTCAGTGCTTTCTCTTGCACCCGAATTCCGTTCCGCCGCGGATCGCTGAAGTTTTGACATTTCCGCGTTCCGCGCGGAACGCGGAAATGCCGAAATTTCGCAAGTTCTGCGAGCGGAACGGAATTTGCCGTCCACCCTTAGTAATGAACGGCAACAGATACGCTGATCAAGTAGCGCATTTCTGTGCACAAAATTCAATTGTCATCAACAGAGGGGTGGAAAATAAAAATGCCAATTGCCACTTGATGTTTTCATCTTTAGAAACTTAGGATGAAATTAGGCAGTTGCAGGATGAGGCAAGTGACGAAGAGAAAGAGCTTTGGATAAAATCAGGTTGTACAAGGAGAGCAGAAGATGAAGTATGGGTGTACACAGACGAGAGGCCAGTCATGTCAGATTGTTTACTTTCCCAAATGGCAAGGGTATACCATGGAATTGCACATGTTGGAAGAGATGCGATGATCAGGCTCTTCAAGCAGTCATGGTATAACCCTAAATTCAGGGTCATTGCAGAGAGTCTGTGCCAGAGGTGTGTCACCTGTAAGCAGCAAAATCCAGGTAGAAAGACAGTTGTTAGTTGGGGACGAATTGGAAAAGCAGCAGGACCATTTACAAGGCTCCAACTTGATTTTATCGAGTTACCCCCATGTAACGGACTAAAATATGTGTTGGTTGTTGTCTGTTTGTTTTCTCGTTGGGTAGAGGCTTATCCCACAAGAAGGAATGATAGCCTTACCGTAGCTAAACTGCTTTTGAGAGAATTGATCCCAAGATACGGATTTACAGTCACTTTAGAAACAGATAGGGGATCCCATTTCAATAATGAAATAATTCGGATGATTTGTGCAGCGTTACAAATTGAGCAAAAGCTGCATTGTGCCTATCAACCAGAGGCTTCTGGAATAGTGGAGCAAATAAATGGCATTATAAAGTCTAGATTGGGAAAAGTGTGTGCATCCACAACACTGAAATGGCCTGACGCTTTACCCCTCGTATTGATGAGTCTTAGAAGCATTCCTGATAAAAAAGACTGGATTGAGTCCTCATGAAGTTCTAATGGGAAGAGCAATGAGAAAAGCGATTGTGCCAGCAAACAAACTGGTTAATATTTCTGATGATCTAGTGCTTGATTATTGCAAAGGATTGGCTGATCTGGTGCGTTCTGTGTCTCACCAGGTTGGAGAGATTGCAACCACAACACAGCCGGATCAAGCACATGATTTGAGTCCAAGAGAGTGGGTTCTTATCAAGAAACACGTGAGGAAGTCGTGTTTAGAACCCAGGTGGCACGGACCATATCAGATTATTCTGGTGACAACGACAGCAGTGAAGTGTGGTGGCTTGCCAAACTGGATTCATGCAAGTCATACAAGAAGAGTCCCAAGTCCACTTGAAGAAGGTGAGCAGCAACTGGTCAACAAAAAGAAGAAACCAGAAGCTCGAGGTTGTGAAGCCAAAGAATCTAGAGTGACAGACTCTGAAGAACCTGTGGATGATAAACAGCCAAGTAAAGTGGGCACCAGCTACTGGGTCTCGTAAGACTGCTGTTGAACAAGAAAAAGAGAAAGTTTCTGAAAATGAAGAGCAAGCACAATAAAAAGAAGGGTTGAATGAAAGAACTTGTGAACCTGAAAAAGAAGGTGAAGAAGAGGTCCAAGCTAGGAGAGCGAGAAAAGGAGATAATTGGCCAAGTGGAGTGAAAAGACTAAAATGCATTCTTGAAAAAAGAAAGCAAGAACAGATAAATGAGGTCTCAAGTCAAACTGAACAAGAAGAATTAGAGAAAGAATTAGTACGAAAAACAAAAAGAGTAAGAGTTCCGAGCAAGAGATATACAGCTCCAGAATGGACATACGTGATACTGGAAGAAATTGAAAGCACTGATCAAATAAAGAGTACAATTGGAAATGCTAATGAGCAATTTGATGAAAGCAAATTGAAATCGCCTTAAAAAGAACTGCGAAAAAATTAAGGTGCAATAATTCCAGTCAAAATAAATTGAAAGATCAAGAAGATCTGAAGAAGACTTAAGAAGACTTAAAAAAAAAAAAAAAAAAAAGGAGGGGGGGTAAGAAGAAAGCCTTGAAGTGTTTGTATACACTAAATTGGTGGATTTTTGAGTCCCTAGAAAGTTATTAGAGTTTTTTCCTTAGATTTTTGATATTTTTCTAGTTTTCTATTTTTTTTTCTATTTTTTTTTAGTATATAAAATGACAAAAGCTACAGTGACTGAACATCGTAGTCTAAAACGCAGATGTATTAAAGCTTGCTTATGCAGCGTCCTGCTACTAATGTTGATGATGTTAATACTAACCCTGGACATAGTTTGTGTGTAGCTGTGTGCTTGTCTGCACTGTGCAATAATTGCCAAGGACATCTTGTACACTGCAAAATAAAATAAATATCTCTGTCTTTAAATGCTAAAATGCATATAGTCATTTCACTAAAGTGAAAACAATAAATTAACAAGCAGTGAGAGAGGTGATGATTTTGGGATCCTCCCTAACCTGGGGAGAGAACCAAGCAGATGCCTTGAAAACAAAAAGCACATCTTGTTGAACGATTCGGTGGTGGTCCCATCCTCTTAGGACCACCCTAAGCACAGTTATTGGCAAAAATACAATCCCAACCAAAGGCCCTGCAAAGCATTATGGGATGAGATTAACAGTGGGCAGTGAATATTATAGTATTCAATATCAAAATAATTCTACAAAGAGCTGCAGTTCAACTCAGTCGCTACTAGATGTCCCTCACGAGTCAAATGCAAAGCATTGAAATTATTATTACAACAAGCTGCAGTTCCACTAGTCATTACTAGATGTCCCTCACGAGTCAAATGCAAAAGCTTCATGAAAGGGTTTCAATGCTTTTGCATTTGATTCGTGAGGGACATCTAGTAACGACTAGTGGAACTGCAGCTTGATGTATTAATAATTTCAATGCTTTTGCATTTGACTCGTGAGGGACATCTAGTAACGACTAGTTGAACTGTAGCTCTTTGTAGAATTATTTTGATATTGGACACTATAATATTCACTGCCCACTGCTAATCTCGTCTCATAATGCTTTGCAGGGCCTTTGATTGGGATTGTATTTTTGCCCATAACTGTGCTTGGGGTGGTCCTAGGAGGAAGGGACCACCACTGAATCATTCAGCATGATATGCTCTTTGTGTTCAAGGCATCTGCTTGGTCCTCCCCCTAGGTTAGGGGGGACCCCAAAATCATCACCTCTCTCATTGCCTGATATTTTCATTTTCAAAGTTCATTTTTGAAAATTGGTTATATGCTTTTTAGCATGTAAAATTGCTTTATCACGCGTGCTCTAGTACTATGCCCAGGGTTACTCGTGACCCTGCCCTAGTGCCCCTCAAGTCAGCGGCCCGTGGCGGTAGGCCCCTGCAGGACGCTGTGCATCCGGGGCCACTAACTCGCTCTGCTGAACCTCTCCCTGGAGACTGGGAAGGTTCCGAGTTATTTCAAGGAAGCCAGGATTATCCCCCTGCTTAAAAAGATTGGCGCGGATCCATCCAATAAGAAAAACTTCAGACCCATTTCCCAACTTCCATTTCTTGCTAAAATTTTAGAGCAACAAGTCCTGCAAAACCTAGTCAAGTTCACAAAGGATTACAACCTTCTGGAGGACAGGCAGGCTGGTTTCCGAGCTCACCATAGCACAGAACTGGTGATGTTATCAGTGCTTGATGACCTCAGGAGGACCACCGATAATAAAAAGCCTTGTGTCCTAGTCCTCCTTGACCTGTCGGCAGCGTTCGACACGGTCAACCACGCTCTACTCCTAGAAAGATTAAGAACAATTGGGTTCGGGGGTGCTGTTTTACAATGGATCACCTCCGACCCTCGGTCTAGGTCCACTCTCTCCCCACTGCTCCGCTGTGCCGTCTCTTGCCTCCAGACCCCGACCTACTCCTTGGGAGGTTCGAGGCTGCTGCCCGCTCCAACTGGGACCAGACTGTCTCCAACCACCGTAACATTCTCAGCCGCTTTTTTCTTTCTTTCTTTTTTCCCCTGTTGTGCCACTGTTATTGTGCCCATCTGTGTCTTGCTCTAATTCCACCACTGTTTTTATTTTCTCGTGCCTGCCTGTTCCTTTTGCCTTTCGCCGCTGCTGCCCCTGCGGCCCCTCACCCCCGGAATTGCCCCCCGGAATTTCCCCTCCGGAATTTCCCCCCGGAATTCACCCCCGGAATTCCCCTGCTCCCGCCTCCCAGCCTCTCCTCCCTCCCACCTCCCCTACTTAATGGCAGCCGATGCTCGGTCACGCAGCGGACACGCGCAGCGGGCGCGCCAAAGGCAAGCCCGTCTGCACCCGTCTGCGCCCGTCTGCGACCGTCTGCGACCCGACCGCGGCCAGCGCCAGGAACCCTGGACCTCCCACTACCCATCGCTACGACACCACCACCCTCCTCGCACTGAATCCTGGAAGACTTAGAGAATGCCAACAGGCCTCGCCGAACACGACCCATGGCCAGTTCTCCTGCCTCCACTGCCGCCAGACCCTCACCGCCACCCCGGCCTCCAACACTGCCGACGCCAGCACCGGCGACACCCTAAAATGCATCCTCCTCAACGTACGCTCCGTACACAAACACGCCATGGAAATCTGGAACCTACTCGACTCTCTTTCGCCCGACATCGCCTTCTTCACAGAGACCTGGACCAACGCATCCTCCGCCCCCGACATCAGCACCGCAATCCCAGATGGATACAAGATCCAGAGGAAAGTCCGCCCCAACCACCCAGGAGGGGGCCTCGCCATCGCCCACAAGAGCACCCTCCGCCTCACCACCTCCAGCGAAACCTTACCCTCCGCCGAACACCTGCACTTCAAGATCCAGACCACCCCCAAAGCCACACTCCGAGGAACCCTCATCTACAGACCCCCGGCCCCCGAACACCCTTTGCCACCACCATCACTGACTTCATCGCACCCCACGAGATCGCCTCAACAAACTACATACTCATTGGAGACCTGAACTTCCACCTCGACAACCCCAGTGACCCCAACTCCACTATCCTTCGTGACAACCTCGCCAGCATCGGACTTAAACAACTCGTCAACACACCGACCCACAGAGCAGGACACACCCTCGACCCCATCTTCGCGGCAGGAAACAGCATCCATTTCAGCCACACAACGCAGCCGCCATGGACCGACCACCACTGCGTACACTTCGCCACCAACAAACCCAAGGCACCCAAACCAGCCCCACGCCCACCACGAAGGAACTGGAGCAAGGTTACCGACGAGCACCCTCAGCCGAGCCAACCACACCTGGTTACCCGACGCAAACAGCGCAAACGACGCAGCCAGAGAACTCCACACCTGGATCTCCAACTGTGCAGATGAGCTCGCCCCTCTACACAACCCCGACAGACAACGCTCCAGGAAAGCCCCCTGGTTCACAACCGCTCTCCAAGAAGCCAGACGCACCTGCAGACGCCTGGAGAATAACTGGAGAAACACCAAGACAACCGAAAACCACACCACCTACAAGGACGCCATGACGGACTACCACAACCAGATCAGAGCCACCAAAAGGAACTTCCTCCACAACAAAATCCTGGCCAACTCCACCAACTCCAAGGAACTTTTCAGTGTCATTCAAGAATTCACCAACCCACGCAGCGAAGCCACAGACATCACCCCATCCCAAGACCTCTGCAACAAGCTTGGAACCTATTTCCACCTCAAGATCAAAAACCTCTATGACAACTTCATCGACCATCCACAAGGCGCCACAGACGGCCCCCCGCCCCCCAGAAACACCAGCCAGCCCACCATGTCCAACTGGACACCGATCACGGCCGAAGACACCACCTCGACCAAGAAAAGCATCCACTCGGGGGCACCCACTGACCCCTGCCCCCCTCACATCTACCACAGAGCCGTGGCCACCATCGCACCCAAACTACAATGCACCATCAACACCACCTTCAAAACAGGCACCTTCCCAGACGACTGGAAGCGCACAGAAGTCAGACCCCTGCTCAAGAAGCCCACAGCTGACCCCACCGACCTCAAGAACTATCGGCCCATCTCGCTCCTCCCCTTCGCAGCCAAAGTTGCAGAGAAAACAGTCAACAGGAAACTGACACGATTCATTGAAGAGAACGCCATCCTCGACCCGTCCCAATCCGGATTCCGAAGCAACCACAGCACAGAGACCGCCCTACTCGCTGCCACAGACGACATCCGCACCCTCCTGGACCAAGGCCACTCCGCAGCCCTCATCCTACTCGACCTATCAGCGGCCTTCGACACCGTCTCCCATTGCACACTAGTTGTCAGACTACACGACGCAGGCATACAAGGAACAGCCCTATAAGGAACTAGTGGATCCGATCATTCCTCACCGGAAGAAGCCAAAGGATCAGACTCCCACCCTTCCTCTCCGACCCCACAAAAATCACCTGCGGAGTCCCACAGGGTTCATCACTGAGCCCCACCCTCTTCAACATTTACATGGCCCCCCTCGCAGCCATCGTCCGACAACACGGCCTCAACATCGTATCCTACGCCCAGCTCATCCTCTCCCTCACCAAAGACCCCACCACTGCCAAACTCAACTTCCAGAAAGGAATGCAAGACGTCGCAGTCTGGATGACCAACAGCTGCCTGAAGCTCAATGCCGAGAAGACAGAAGTCCTCGTCCTCGGTACCACCCCTTCTGCATGGGACAGCAACTGGTGGCCGACCGCCCTTGGAAGCCCACCTACCCCCTCAGACCACGCCAAGAACCTCGGCATTGTACTCGACTCATCACTCTCCATGAACCGACAGGTCAACGCTGTCACCTCCAGCTGCTTCAACACCCTCCGCATCCTCCGCAAGACCTTCAAGTGGATCCCCCCTGAGTCAAGGAAGAGAGTCACCCACGCACTCATCACCAGCAGACTGGACTATGAAAACGCACTCTACGCCGGCATCAACAAGTCCCTACTCCGCAAACTCCAGACAGTACAGAACACCGCCGCCAGACTCGTCCTCGGCATCCCCGACACGAACACATCAGCCAACACCTACGAAGTCTCCACTGGCTCCCGTGGAGAAAAGAGTCACTTTCAAAATCCTCACTCACGCCTACAAATGCCTACACAACAACGGACCCAAATACCTCAACGACAGAATCAACTTCCACGTACCCAAAAGAAACCTCCGATCTTCCAACCTCGCACTGGCCAAAACCCCGCGCATCCACAGAGCCAGAGCAGGCGGAAGATCCTTCTCTCACATTGCAGCCAAGACCTGGAACGAGCTACCGGCAGACATCAGACGCGCTCCTTCCCTGAACACCTTCAGGAAGACCCTGAAGACCTGGCTCTTCGGCTAAACAGATCTGCGGACCCCCCCTCAGCGCCTTGAGACCCTCACGGGTGAGTAGCACGCTTACAATTCCCTGATTGATTGATTGATTCCTGACGAACCGCTCCCAAAGAATTAAGATGGGTGACTGGGTCTCAGAGAGGGGGCTCGTTCCCTGTGGAGTCCCACAAGGGTCAGCCCTATCACACCTCCTATTTAACATATATCTCAGACCATTAATTAATGCCCTCTCGGCTATGGAGTGTCAAGTCTTCAATTATGCGGATGATACTCAAATTATTCTGCAAATTGAAAAGACCCCCCAAGCATACTCCCGGGCGAAAGATGTTTTACGTTTCACGGTCAATTGGATGACTGCCAATTCCCTAAAGATCAACCCAGACAAAACTGAGGTTCTGGCCATGACCGATGCTGACAACCCATGGAATTCCCTCTACTGGCCCCAGGAACTGGGTGATGCTCCGGCCCCAGTCCCAGTGGTAAAAAGTCTGGGAATCAAAGTGGACGCTAAGCTTTCACTGGCTAACCAGGTTTCCACTGTGTTCGGAACCTGTGTGGGCCTACTCAGGCTACTTAGGAGACTTTCCCCTATCCTCTCCTTCTCGACCATGAGAACAGTCGTGACTGCCATGATCCTGTCCCGCCTCGACTACGGCAACTCGCTTTACATTGGACTGCCAGATTCTTTAGTAGGCAAACTGCAGATAGTCTTGAATGATGCGGCAAGGCTAATTTTTAAAGTACCCAGGCATACGCGCTCATCCCCCCTCTTGCAAAGTCTTCACTGGCTGCCCATAAAACAGAGGGCCAAATTCAAGGGCCTCTGTATTGTTCACAAGGCTTTTTATGGACAGGCACCCACCTATATTAAACAACGCCTTGAGAAATATGCCCCATGTCGCTCGCTAAGGTCATCCACGATGGGCCTCTTAATTTGCCCAGCTTCAACTATGTCACCAAGGGGGGCCGAGCCTTCTCCATTCTTCTACCCACCCTTTGGAACAAGTTGCCTAGCCAGCTCCGTGCAGAAAGCCGCCTTCTTCCTTTCAGAAAAAAACTGAAAACCATTCTCTTCACTGAAGCCTGGGCTTAACTGTTTTCCACTTGCCCTGGACTGACGCCACTCTTCTTGCAGTGCTTAGAGACCTTCTGGTATTAACCCCTTCGGTGCTTATGACGAGCTGGACTCGTCATGGCACACAGTGCTCGTGTGCTCATGACGAGTCCAGCTCGTCATAAGACCACCCACGGGGAAGCGCTGGCGCTCCCCCGTGGGAATCCGATCGTCGGGTTTTTGGGGGAAGGCAGGGGAAGGGCTTCCCTGCCTCCCCCGCCCTCCCCATCAATGACGTCAGCGCGCGAGGCGCGCTGACATCATTGAGGGTTTCCTTTCTTCGACGCGCTGGAAGCCATTTGCTTCCAGCGCGTCGGGAAATCAGGTGAGTTTTGGCTCGGGTAGGGGGTTTGAATCAAAGAGGCATCGAGGGAAAGGAAAGGGTTTTCCTTTCCCCCGATGCCTCTTTATGCATTCCTGCTGCACGATCATGTGATCGTGCAGCAGGAATGCCCACGAGGGAGGGAGGGAGGGAGGGTGATTTACGCAGCTGTAGTGTAGGAAAGGCACTATACATTTCCCCAACGAGGTAGCATTTACTGATTAGCCAGTAGAAAGTACTCCAGTTGAGTAGAGGTATTGCACAAAACGGTGGCATCTTCGTGGATAAATATGCAGGGCAGATGTGCCTTCTCTCCATTTCCAATGTGAAAAGTTAGCTGTAATCCTTGATGGAGGTCTTTGCATCCTTCATTTTCTCGAGCGCAATTCTCGTGTAGAATTCGTGAGCGTGGAGATGTGCCTTCTCTCCATTTACACCCTGAAAAGTTAGCTGTAATCCTTGATGGAGGTCTTTGCATCCTTGAATTTCTCGAGCGCAATGCTCGTGTAGTTCCTGTGACCAGGAGGTTCCTTCTCCTCGTCTGCCGCTGAGATCGTGCTCTGACCCTTTATAACAAGAGGCATGTGAACGGGCCTAGAAGCCCCGCTCGTTTGGCCCCGCCACACATACACTAGCGGTATGCAACGTCTGCCCGCCCTTTCCCCACTATGATGGACAGCTTACTCAAAGGACCCCGGCGCTTTCGGCGCAGTGGCAAAGTTACAGACACACAGGTCACTGGAGACAATTCTTCTGGTCCTTTACGCAGCTGTAGTGTAGGAAAGGCACTATACATTTACCCAACGAGGTAGCACTTACTGATTAGCCAGTAGAAAGTACTCCAGTTGAGTAGAGGTATTGCACAAAACGGTGGCATCTTCGTGGATAAATATGCAGGGCAGATGTGCCTTCTCTCCATTTCCAACGTGAAAAGTTAGCTGTAATCCTTGATGGAGGTCTTTGCATCCTTCATTTTCTCGAGCGCAATTCTCGTGTAGAATTCGTGAGCGTGGTTAAGCAGATGTGGCTTCTCTCCATTTACACCCTGAAAAGTTAGCTGTAATCCTTGATGGAGGTCTTTGCATCCTTGAATTTCTCGAGCGCAATGCTCGTGTAGTTCCTGTGACCAGGAGGTTCCTTCTCCTCGTCTGCCGCTGAGATCGTGCTCTGACCCTTTATAAACAAGAGGCATGTGAACGGGCCTAGAAGCCCCGCCCGTTTGGCCCCGCCACACATACACTAGCGGTATGCAACGTCTGCCTCCCCTTTCCCCACTATGATGGACAGCTTAATCAAAGGTTCCCGGCGCTTTCGGCGCGGTGGCAAAGTTACAGACACACAGGTCACTGGAGACAATTCTTCTGGTCCTTTACGCAGCTGTAGTGTAGGAAAGGCACTATACATTTACCCAACGAGGTAACACTTACTGATTAGCCAGTAGACAGTACTACAGTTGAGTAGAGGTATTGCACAAAACGGTGGCATCTTCTAGGATAAATATGCAGGGCAGGTGTGCAGAATTCGTGAGCGTGGTTAAGCAGATGTGCCTTCTCTCCATTTCCAACGTGAAAAGTTAGCTGTAATCCTTGATGGAGGTCTTTGCATCCTTCATTTTCTCGAGCGCAATTCTCGTGTAGAATTCGTGAGCGTGGTTAAGCAGATGTGGCTTCTCTCCATTTACACCCTGAAAAGTTAGCTGTAATCCTTGATGGAGGTCTTTGCATCCTTGAATTTCTCGAGCGCAATGCTCGTGTAGTTCCTGTGACCAGGAGGTTCCTTCTCCTCGTCTGCCGCTGAGATCCTGCTCTGACCCTTTATCCCCTTCGGTGCTTATGACGCAGCTGGACTCGTCATGGCACACAGTGCTCGTGTGCTCATGACGAGTCCAGCTCGTCATAAGACCACCCACGGGGAAGCGCTGGCGCTCCCCCGTGGGAATCCGATCGTTAGGTTTTTTTTTGGGGAGGCAGGGGAAGGGCTTCCCTGCCTCCCCCGCCCCATCAATGACTACAGCGCGCGAGGCGCGCTGACATCATTGAGGGTTTCCTTTCTTCCCGACGCGCTGGAAGCCATTTGCTTCCAGCGCGTCGGGGAAATCAGGTGAGGTTTGGCTCGGGGAGGGGGGTTTGTATCAAAAGAGGCATCGAGGGAAAGGAAAGGGTTTTCCTTTCCCCGATTCCTCTTTTGTGCATTCCTGCTGCACGATCATGTGATCGTGCAGCAGGAATGCCCACTAGGCACCAGGGTTTTTTTTAATTTTTGTGTTGGGGAATGGCCAAAAGGGCAAGGGTTGCTCCCCTTTTACGGGAGTGAATATTTTATTTATACTGTTAGGCCCACCTACCCCTTAGCTTGGCTGGTGGATTGTGTGTGGACTGGTGCATTATTTGCATATGTGATTGTAATGTTTTTTTTTCTCCTTTTATTCTAGTGTAAAGCTTTTTGATTCCTGTTTGCGGTTTCGGCAGTTGTGGTTCTGCAGTTTTGCGTAATTGCATTTATTTGGTAAGAAAAATATTTTTGTTGTGTGTACTCCAAATGAGTATTATATATTATTGTCATGCATGAATGAATTTTTTGTAAGTGGTGCCATAATGGCAGCATATTTGTTAGTGTTCAGAGCATGAAATTCTTTGCGATGTTTTGCATTGTCTTATGTGTAATTTTTTTTCTTCTTCTTTTTAGTGGGATATTGTTGATCCTTACTGTGTCTGTGCAGAGTAGGTGGTGGTGAGTCTAGCTGCTTCTGTCACGTGAGTGGTATAGTGTTGGAGTATATAGGTCTTTGTGATAAAGCTACATTTTGTTTATTTCTTTTTTTACAAAGGGTTTGTTGTTGTTGACTTGTTTGACAAGTAACCTTTATTAGTAAGCATTATGGCTAGCCGTAGAATTACTGCTCAGCAGGTGGTTGGTTTGCTTCTTGAATCTTCCTCTGAGCAGGATTATGAGACTGACAGTGCGTCTGAGGGAGAGGAGGGAGGGAAGATTCAGGCAGTGAGTTTTCTCTCCACATGGAATCATCGGATGATGAAGGTACTCTCAGTGCAGATGAAGTGCCTGATTTAGAGGAGGATACTACTGTGCCGATGGTGCAAGAGGCATCTGGATTGCAGCCTGGGGCTGCTAGGCTTCCTACTGGAAGTGCTGGACTCTGGGTTGATCCAAACATGGTGCAGCCGGTGTTGCCTGCCTTTAGTGGTTATGCAGGGTGTAGAGTGGATTGTGAACATTATTTGCCTATACAGTATTTTCAGTTGTTTATGGATGATGTATTTTTGGGTGAGATTGTTGAGCAGACTAATTTGTATGCTGAACAGTTTTTGAGGGACAACAGTGCCAGACTTAGGCCCCATTCTAGAGCTACCCGGTGGAGTCCCACAAATCTGGAAGAGATGAAGAAGTTTTTGGGTTTGACTTTTTTGATGGGTTTGATAAGGAAGCCGTCCATGGGTTCATATTGGTCTACCAGTCCCTTGATGGCAACGGCCATATTTCCTGCAGTTATGACTCGTGATCAGTATTTACTTTTGCTTCGGATGCTGCATTTTGTTGATAATGGTTTGGCGTTGCCGCGAGATCACCCTGAATGTGACCGTCTTTTTAAGATTCGGCCTGTTCTTGATCACTTTGTAGATTGATTTTCAGTGATCTATACTCCAGGGAAAGAAATATCTATTGATGAGTCTTTGGTCCTGTTCAAGGGCCGTTTGGTTTTTAGGCAGTACATTCCTAGCAAGAGGGCACGCTATGGAATTAAGCTGTATATGTTGTCTGAGAGTAGGACAGGATATGTTTTTAATTTGCGTGTGTACACTGGTAGGGATTCCACTATTGACCCCCTGGTTGTCCGTCCACTTTTGGAGTTTCAGAGAAAATTGTGTGGGATCTTGCTAGAGGACTGTTTAACAGAGGCCACCATTTGTACCTTGATAACTTCTACACTGCTGTGCAATTGTTTAAGGAATTGTTCAAAGTGGACACTTTTGCTTGTGGCACAATCCGCTCTAACCGTAAAGGTTATCCAAAAGAGCTTGTTTGCAAAAAACTTCAGAGGGGACAGTGCAGTGCCTTGCGTAGTGAGGAACTGCTAGCTGTGAAATTTGTGGACAGGAGGGATGTGTACATGCTGACTACCATCCATGATGAGAGTACTTCACCTGTGGCTGTTTGGGGTCAGATTGCTGAAGTGCGCAAACCTGTGTGCATTTTAGACTACAATAAGCACATGGGTGGTGTTGATAGAGTAGATCAGAGGTTGGAACCTTACACTGCTATTCGTAAGTCTTACATTTGGTATAAGAAGTTGGCCATCCATCTCTTCAATTTAGCAACTTTCAATGCTTTTGTTGTGTTCAAGGAGTGTTCTCCTGCGTCAAAGTTGACTTTTGTTCAGTTTCAGGAGTCTGTCATAGGCAGCCTTGTTGTTGTGGAACAGGCAAGTGTTCCTAGAGTTGGAGTGGTGGAGGATGTGGCTCGATTGAAAGATCGCCACTTTCCTGATCACATTCCTCCTACACCCTCAAAAGACTTTCCCACTAGGAGATGTAGAGTCTGTTGGCGAAGAGGTACGCGGAAGGAGACTCGTATGTACTGCCCTGAGTGTCCTTCTAACCCTGGGCTGTGTGTGCCTGCTTGTTATAGAGCGTACCACAAGCAAAAGAATTATTGGGAGCAACCATGAGTGGTAAAGTGAACTGCCTGGTCTGTAATGTTTAAGAATTGTTGTTCTGTTTCAATGTTGGCATTAGTGCAATGTATTTAGTTTCTGATTTTGTGTTAGTAGATTTGTATCTATTTGCAATTTGTTTGTGTTTTCTTTTTTGTATAAAAAATCCTAAATGTGATGGTGGTGTGTGTAGGCTGGTGCTTGGCTGGCGGTGTGCGTGGAGTGGCGCTTGGCTGGCGGTGTGCGGGGAGTGGCTCTTGGCTGGCGGTGTGCGTGGAGTGGTGCTTGGCTGGCGGTGTGCGTGGAGTGGCTCTTGGCTGGCGGTGTGCGTGGAGTGGCGCTAGGCTGGCGGTGTGCGTGGAGTGGCGCTTGGCTGGCGGTGTGCGTGGAGTGGCGCTTGGCTGGCGGTGTGCGTGGAGTGGCGCTTGGCTGGCGGTGTGCGTGGACTGGCGCTCGGCTGGCAGTGTGTGAGTAGTGACTTGCTGCTGGTCACTACACACACTGCTAGCCGAGCGACACTCCACGCAATCCATCAGCTTGTGTGGTTGCTGTGTTAGGAATGTGGGCGTGTGAAAGTGATGGGCCCTTGAATGGCGCTGTCTGCTGGTGTGAGTGTTGTAATGTGATGGGCCCGCGGCTGGTGGTGTGAATGGTTTTGTATTTGTCACACGTATGAAAGGTGTATGAATGGCCTGTAAAGAGGTTGGTGCCTTGTCGTGGCTTTACAGCTCACGAGCTGTGAGTCAATGGTTCAGTTTCTCGTCCTTTCAATTATTAACAGTGCATTTCATTTTTGTGAAATCACTTGTTAATACAATTGTATATACTGAACCATCACTCACCCTCGTGCCAAATCCAACCAGTATGTGTGTGTGTGCTTGAGGATTAGATGGCTGTGCAGTAATATATATTTTTTGTCTTTCTCAAGCAGGGTGTACCTTGTCCCTTTTTGTGAATGTTGTAATGTGTTTGTTTCGTGCCTGGGGGTGTGAATGGTCTTGTGAAGTTGTGTGTATCACGTATGAAAGGTGTGTGAATGGCCTGTAAAGCGGTTGGGGCCTTGACGTGGCTTTACAGCTCACGAGCTGCGAGTCACTGGTTCCGTTTTTTGTCCTTTCAATTATTGACAGTGCATTTCATTTTTGTGAAATCTCTTGTTAATAAAATTGTATATACTGAACCATCACTTGCCCTCGTGCCAAATCCAACCAGTATGTGTGTGTGCTTGAGGAATAGATGGCTGTGCAGTAATCTTTGTCTTTTTAGTCTGTCTGCCAAGGTGTACATTCCGTCTAAGAATAACCTACCAACTGTAGATATTGTCGTAAACGAAACACCCATGGGAGTACATGGTGATATCTCTCTTGTGGATCCCAACAAGTTATGGTACCCACAATGTCCTGCAAACCTCAAAATGTCTGTCACATTTTCCTTGCAATATTGTGCCAAAATTTTCACGCTGCAGAAATAAACAACACATTATCTCAAAATGACCTGGTTTTGCAAGGGGGTCACCTGGGTTTTGGCCCGGGGCTCGGCGGCCACATAGGGAAACCTACCAAACCCACACATTTCTGAAAAGTAGACACCCGGGGGCTTCCAGGGAGGTATGGTTTGCGTGGATCCCCCAACGTTTCCTTACCCAGAATCCCCTGCAAACCTCAATTTTAGCTGAAAAAATCACTTTTTCACACATTTTTGTGTGGGAAAGTGTGGCATCACTGGCCTCACACAAATTTCCTACCACCCAGCGTTCCCCCAGGTCTCCCGATAAAAATGGTGCCTCACTTGTGTGGGAGGCCCAAGTACCCGCGACAGGCAAGGGCCCACAACGTATTGAGGCGACCTCAAAATGGCCTTTCACAAAACCACCTGGTTTTGCAAGGGGGTCACCTGGGATTTTGGCCCCGTGCTCGGCGGCCATCTAGGGAAACCTACCAAACCCACACATTTCTGAAAAGTAGACACCCGGGGGCTTCCAGGAGGTATGGCTTGCGTGGATCCCCCAACGTTTCCTTACCCAGAATCCCCTGCAAACCTCAATTTTAGCTGAAAAATCACTTTTTTCACACATTTTGTGTGGGAAAGTGTGGCATCACTGGCCTCACACAAATTTCCTACCACCCAGCGTTCCCCCAGGTCTCCCGATAAAATGGTGCCTCACTTGTGTGGGAGGCCCAAGTACCCGCGACAGGCAAGGGCCCACAACGTAGTGAGGCGACCTCAAAATTGCCTATCTCAAAACCACCTGGTTTTGCAAGGGGTCACCTGGGTTTTGGCCCGTGCTCGGCGGCCATCTAGGAAACCTACCAAACCCACACATTTCTGAAAAGTAGACACCCGGGGGCTTCCAGGGAGGTATGGCTTGCGTGGATCCCCCAACGTTTCCTTACCCAGAATCCCCTGCAAACCTCAATTTTAGCTGAAAAATCACTTTTTTCACACATTTTTGTGTGGGAAAGTGTGGCATCACTGGCCTCACACAAATTTCCTACCACCCAGCGTTCCCCAGGTCTCCCGATAGAAATGGTGCCTCACTTGTGTGGGAGGCCCAAGTACCCGCGACAGGCAAGGGCCCACAACGTAGTGAGGCGACCTCAAAATGGCCTTTCACAAAACCACCTGGTTTTGCAAGGGGGTCACCTGGGTTTTTGGCCCGTGCTCGGCGGCCATCTAGGAAACCTACCAAACCCACACATTTCTGAAAAGTAGACACCCGGGGCTTCCAGGAGGTATGGCTTGCATGGATCCCCCAACGTTTCCTTACCCAGAATCCCCTGCAAACCTCAATTTTAGCTGAAAAAATCACTTTTTCACACATTTTTGTGTGGGAAAGTGTGGCATCACTGGCCTCACACAAATTTCATACCACCCAGCGTTCCCCAGGTCTCCCGATAAAAATGGTGCCTCACTTGTGTGGGAGGCCCAAGTACCAGCGACAGGCAAGGGCCCACAACGTAGTGAGGCGACCTCAAAATTGCCTATCTCAAAACCACCTGGTTTTGCAAGGGGGTCACCTGGGTTTTGGCCCGTGCTCGGCGGCCATCTAGGAAACCTACCAAACCCACACATTTCTGAAAAGTAGACACCTGGGGCTTCCAGGGAGGTATGGCTTGCGTGGATCCCCCAACGTTTCCTTACCCAGAATCCCTGCAAACCTCAATTTTAGCTGAAAAATCACTTTTTCACACATTTTTGTGTGGGAAAGTGTGGCATCACTGGCCTCACACAATTTCCTACCACCCAGCGTTCTCCAGGTCTCCCGATAAAAATGGTGCTTCACTTGTGTGGAGGCCCAAGTACCCACGACAGGCAAGGGCCCAAAACATTTTTGATAGGCAATGTTGATGTTGCCTCAAAACGTTTTGTGTCCTTGCATGTCGCGGGTACTGGGCCTCCCACACAAGTGATGCACCATTTTATCGGGAGACCTGGGGGAACGCTGGGTGGTAGGAAATTTGTGTGAGGCCAGTGATGCCACACTTTCCACACAAAAATGTGTGAAAAAGTGATTTTTCAGCTAAAATTGAGGTTTGCAGGGATTCTGGGTAAGGAAACGTTGGGGATCCACGCAAGCCATACCTCCCTGGAAGCCCCGGTGTCTACTTTTCAGAAATGTGTGGTTTGGTAGGTTTCCTAGATGGCCGCTGAGCACGGGGCCAAAACCCAGGTGACTCCTTGCAAAACCAGGTGGTTTTGTGAAAGGCCATTTTGAGGTCGCCTCACTACGTTGTGTGCCCTTGCCTGTCGCGGGTACTTGGGCCTCCCACACAAGTGAGGCACCATTTTTATCGGGAGACCTGAGGAATGCTGGGTGGTAGGAAATTTGTGTGAGGCCAGTGATGCCACACTTTCCCACACAAAAATGTGTGAAAAAGTGATTTGTTCAGCTAAAATTGAGGTTTGCAGGGGATTCTGGGTAAGGAAACGTTGGGGATCCACGCAAGCGATACCTCCCTGGAAGCCCCCGGGTGTCTACTTTTCAGAAATGTGGGTTTGGTAGGTTTCCTAGATGGCCGCCGAGCACGAGGCCAAAAACCCAGGTGACTCCCTTGCAAAACCAGGTGGTTTTGAGATAGGCAATTTTGAGGTCGCCTCACTACGTTGTGGGCCCTTGCCTGTCGCGGGTACTTGGGCCTCCCACACAAGTGAGGCACCATTTTATCAGGAGACCTGGGGAACGCTGGGTGGTAGGAAATTTGTGTGAGGCCAGTGATGCCACACTTTCCCACACAAAATGTGTGAAAAAGTGATTTTTTCAGCTAAAATTGAGGTTTGCAGGGGATTCTGGGTAAGGAAACGTTGGGGGATCCACGCAAGCCATACCTCCTGGAAGCCCCGGGTGTCTACTTTTCAGAAATGTGTGGGTTTGGTAGGTTTCCCTAGATGGCCGCCGAGCACAGGGTCAAAACCCAGGTGACCTCTTGCAAAACCAGGTGGTTTTGTGAAAGGCCATTTTGAGGTCGCCTCAATACGTTGTGGGCCCTTGCCTGTCGCGGGTACTTGGGCCTCCCACACAAGTGAGGCACCATTTTTATCGGGAGACCTGGGGGAACGCTGGGTGGTAGGAAATTTGTGTGAGGCCAGTGATGCCACACTTTCCCACACAAAAATGTGTGAAAAAGTGATTTTTTCAGCTAAAATTGAGGTTTGCAGGGATTCTGGGTAAGGAAACGTTGGGGGATCCACGCAAGCCATACCTCCCTGGAAGCCCCGGGTGTCTACTTTTCAGAAATGTGTGTGTTTGGTAGGTTTCCCTAGGTGCCGGCAGAGCTAGGGTTCACAAACTACAGCTAGGCACTTTGCCAAAAAAGGGTCATTTTTCACTGCGAAATTGAGGTGTGACCACGTTGCGTTTTGCGCCGTTTCCTGTCGCAGGCACTAGGCCGACCCACACAAGTGAGGTACCATTTTTCTCGTAAGACTTTGGGGAACGCGGGTGGGTGGAAATTTGTGGATCCACGCAGATTCCAGAACTTTCCACCACAGAAATGTGGGGAAAATGTGTTTTTTTTGACAATGTTTTATGTTTGCAAGGGATTCTGGGTAACAGAACCTGGTGGGAGGCAGTCAAGTCACCCCATCCTGGATTCCCCTGGGTGTCTAGTTTTCAAAAATGTATAGGTTTGCTAGGTTTCCCTAGGTGCCGGCAGAGGTAGGGTTAAAAACTACAGCTAGGCACTTTGCCAAAAAGGGTCATTTTTCACTGCGAAATTGAGGTGTGACCACGTTGCGTTTTGTGCCATTTCCTGTCGCAGGCACTAGGCCGACCCACACAAGTGAGGTACCATTTTTCTCGTAAGACTTTGGGGAACGCGGGGTGGGTGGAAATTTGTGGATCCACGCAGATTCCAGAACTTTCCACCACAGAAATGTGGGGAAAATGTGTTTTTTTGACAATTTTTTATGTTTGCAAGGGATTCTGGGTAACAGAACCTGGTGGGAGGCAGTCAAGTCACCCCATCCTGGATTCCCTGGGTGTCTAGTTTTCAAAAATGTATAGGTTTGCTAGGTTTCCCTAGGTGCCGGCAGAGGTAGGGTTAAAAAACTACAGCTAGGCACTTTGCCAAAAAAGGGTAATTTTTCACTGCGAAATTGAGGTGTGACCACGTTGCGTTTTGCGCCGTTTCCTGTCGCAGGCACTAGGCCGACCCACACAAGTGAGGTACCATTTTTCTCGTAAGACTTTGGGGAACGCGGGGTGGGTGGAAATTTGTGGATCCACGCAGATTCCAGAACTTTTCACCACAGAAATGTGGGGAAAATGTGTTTTTTTTGACAATTTTTTATGTTTGCAAGGGATTCTGGGTAACAGAACCTGGTGGGAGGCAGTCCAGTCACCCCATCCTGGATTCCCCTGGGTGTCTAGTTTTCAAAAATGTATAGGTTTGCTAGGTTTCCCTAGGTGCCGGCAGAGGTAGGGTTAAAAACTACAGCTAGGCACTTTGCCAAAAAGGGTCATTTTTCACTGCGAAATTGAGGTGTGACCACGTTGCGTTTGCACCGTTTCCTGTCGCAGGCACTAGGCCGACCCACACAAGTGAGGTACCATTTTTCTCGTAAGACTTTGGGGAACGCGGGGTGGGTGGAAATTTGTGGATCCACGCAGATTCCAGAACTTTCCGCCACAGAAATGTGGGGAAAATGTGTTTTTTTGACAATTTTTTATGTTTGCAAGGGATTCTGGGTAACAGAACCTGGTGGGAGGCAGTCCAGTCACCCCATCCTGGATTCCCCTGGGTGTCTAGTTTTCAAAAATTTATAGGTTTGCTAGGTTTCCCTAGGTGCCGGCAGAGGTAGGGTTCAGAAACTACAGCTAGGCACTTTGCAAAAAAAGGTCATTTTTCACTGCGAAATTGAGGTGTGACCACGTTGCGCTTTGCGCCGTTTCCTGTCGCAGGCACTAGGCCGACCCACACAAGTGAGGTACCATTTTTCTCGTAAGACTTTGGGGAACGCGGGGTGGGTGGAAATTTGTGGATCCATGCAGATTCCAGAACTTTCCACCACAGAAATGTGGGGGAAATGTGGTTTTTGACAATTGTTTATGTTTGCAAGGGATTCTGGGTAACAGAACCTGGTGGGAGGCAGTCCAGTCACCCCATCCTGGATTCCCCTGGGTGTCTAGTTTTCAAAAATGTATAGGTTTGCTAGGTTTCCCTAGGTGCCGGCAGAGCTAGGGTTCAAAAACTACAGCTAGGCACTTTGCCAAAAAAGGGTCATTTTTCACTGCGAAATTGAGGTGTGACCACGTTGCGTTTTGCGCCGTTTCCTGTCGCAGGCACTAGGCCGACCCACACAAGTGAGGTACTATTTTTCTCGTAAGACTTTGGGGAACGCGGGGTGGGGGGAAATTTGTGGATCCACGCAGATTCCAGAACTTTCCACCACAGAAATGTGGGGAAATGTGGGTTTTTTTTTGGACACTTTTTTATGTTTGCAAGGGATTCTGGGTAACAGAACCTGGTGGGAGGCAGTCCAGTCACCCCATCCTGGATTCCCCTGGGTGTCTAGTTTTCAAAAATGTATAGGTTTGCCAGTTTTCCCTAGGTGCCGGCAGAGGTAGGGTTAAAAACTACAGCTAGGCACTTTGCCAAAAAGGGTCATTTTTCAGTGCGAAATTGAGGTGTGACCACGTTGCGTTTTGCGCCGTTTCCTGTCGCAGGCACTAGGCCGACCCACACAAGTGAGGTACCATTTTTCTCGTAAGACTTTGGGGAACACGGGGTGGGTGGAAATTTGTGGATCCACGCAGATTCCAAAACTTTCCACCACAGAAATGTGGGGAAAATGTGTTTTTTGGACAATTGTTTATGTTTGCAAGGGATTCTGGGTAACAGAACCTGGTGGGAGGCAGTCAAGTCACCCCATCCTGGATTCCCCTGGTTGTCTAGTTTTCAAAAATGTATAGGTTTGCTAGGTTTCCCTAGGTGCCGGCAGAGGTAGGGTTCAAAAACTACAGCTAGGCACTTTGCAAAAAAAGGGTCATTTTTCACTGCGAAATTGAGGTGTGACCACGTTGCGTTTTGCGCCGTTTCCTGTCGCAGGCACTAGGCCGACCCACACAAGTGAGGTACCATTTTTCTTGTAAGACTTTGGGGAACGCGGGGTGGGTGGAAATTTGTGGATCCACGCAGATTCCAGAACTTTCCACCACAGAAATGTGGGGAAAATGTGCTTTTTTTTACAATTTTTATGTTTGTAAGGGATTCTGGGTAACAGAACCTGGTGGGAGGCAGTCAAGTCACCCCATCCTGGATTCCCCTGGGTGTCTAGTTTTCAAAAATGTATAGGTTTGCTAGGTTTCCCTAGGTGCCGGCAGAGCTAGGGTTCAAAAACTACAGCTATGCACTTTGCCAAAAAAGGGTAATTTTTCACTGCGAAATTGAGGTGTGACCACGTTGCGTTTTGCGCCGTTTCCTGTCGCAGGCACTAGGCCGACCCACACAAGTGAGGTACCATTTTTCTCGTAAGACTTTGGGGAACGCGGGGTGGGTGGAAATTTGTGGATCCACGCAGATTCCAGAACTTTCCACCACAGAAATGTGGGGAAAATGTGTTTTGTTTGACAATTTCTTATGTTTGCAAGGGATTCTGGGTAACAGAACCTGGTGGGAGGCAGTCAAGTCACCCCATCCTGGATTCCCCTGGGTGTCTAGTTTTCAAAAATGTATAGGTTTGCTAGGTTTCCCTAGGTGCCGGCAGAGCTAGGGTTCAAAAACTACACCTAGGCACTTTGCAAAAAAAGGGTAATTTTTCATTGTGAAAATGTGGTACGTCCACGTTGCATTTTGAGCCATTTCCTGTTGTGGGCACAAGGGCTACCCACACAACTGAGGTACCATTTTTATCGGGAGACTTAGGGTAACACAGAATTGTAGAGCAACTGTTATTACCTATTGACTTTCGATGCATTTCTGCCTTCCAAATGAAAGACAATGTGTAAAAAATAAGTCATTTTGAAAAATGACCTATAATTCTCATGCTAGTATGGGTACTCCCAATTTCGGAAATGTGCAAATATCTACTGTTTCTAAAATCTACATTTTGTTCCCATTTCAGAAATACATAGGTGTCTTTCATAACAATTTTTCCATGTATACATTTTCCCAAAATAATTGCTATATACCGGTACTTAAAAAAATCATTGCAAGATGTTGCTCAATTATTGGCTCTGGGTTCGTCGGGTTCTTGGTGAACCTACAAGTCCTATATATCCCCACAACCAGAAAGGTCCAGCGGATATAACGGTATATTGCCTTCAAATAGCTGTCATAATTAGTAGAAGTTACAGGTGAAAACGTTGACACAAATGGCTGTTTTTTTCAACTAATTTTCAATTTTTCCTTTATTTAACTGTTAGTTTCTATAAGGAAAACTTTAAGGATCTACACAAATGACCCCTTGCTGAATTCAGAATTTTGTCTACTTTTCAGAAATGTATGGCTTTCCAGGATCCATTATTGGTTTCATACCCATTTCTACCATTAACTGGAAGGAGGTTGAAAGCACAAAAAATAGCAAAAATAGGCTATGTCCCAGAAAAATGCCAAAACTGTGTAAAAAAAGTTGGTTTTCTGACAAAAGTCTGCTTGTCCCTGAAAGCTGGGAAGATGGTGATTTCATCCCACAACCCCTTTTTGATGCCATTTGCAGGGAAAAATCAAGACGCTTTCATCTGTAGCCCTTTTTTCGCATTTTTCAAAAAAAATTTAGCTGTATTTTGACTAATTTCTGGGTCCCTCCAGGGGAATCCACAAACCCTGGGCACCTTTACAATCCCCATGATGTTAGAAAAAAAGGACGCAAATTTGGCATGGATACCTTATGTGGTCAAAAAGTTACAGGGGCCTAAGCGCGCACTACCCCAAATAGCCAAAAAAAGGCTTAGCACAGGAGGGGAAAAGGCCTAGCAGCGAAGGGGTTAAGCGCTTTATAAATTCAAATTAACAATAACAATAACAATGGGGCCTTTATGGTTGAATGGTTGTGTCCTTTACGATGTACACTGTTGTCGATTTCTGACTGCACCAGGCAGCCCTTGCCGGCTGGTGTGCACACACCCCACACACATCCAACACAGGTGTCACTCGATATGTGTGCCTGCAAATAAATGTGGCCGGGCGCATGTGCCCGTAGCCATTCACACCATCTGAGCAAGTGTGTCCGTGTGGTCATTGTGTCAGCAGGATGGGCACGGCACTGCAACATCACAGTGTGCTATCCTCAGCGGACGATACCATGTCACCTCAGCGTTGGCTGTGACGTTGGACATGTAGCTTCACCCGGCCCTCCCTGCATGCACAAGCGGCGTGTGCTGGTCCGGCGTACGTCAGTTCAGCGCATGGGTGTGCTGAATCGGCAGGGGGAGCAGGGCATGGCTCGGACCTGGCCTTGGGCAGGATGTGCGGTAAGTGTGTCTCTGTGTTGGGGTGTTGTCGCCACCAGGGCCACAGTAGACGATGTTGCAATGTAGCATGCACCAGGAGGGCGGGCCCGCCCGGACGGGGAAATGTAGGAGCGCAAGACCGCTTGGGGTCTTGGCACATGCATGCCAAGTGTAATGTGTATCAGTCCTGCGGCTGCATGAGTAAGTTGCCTAGCCTCATTCGCAGCGTGATCACAGCCAGCCATGGACTGTACACTTGTGTCCGCCCTGTCCGGACCATTGGCCTACACTCACTTGGCCGCACACATTCAGAGGCTAGCGTCACGGTGTTGGTGGCATGCTGCTGGACATGCGCGGACAGGCATTACAATGGTGTGCCGTAGGAGTGCATGTGATACAACCGCGCAGGGCACACAAGTGTGGGGGCTTGTGGGAGGGTGGAGCAGCTGTGAGGCAACGTAACACACAGTGAGGCCGCACATGTGCCACGTGCTGGGCATATCGTCCATGATTCCCAGGGTCGCAGACATCCCACCACACCCACGGCAGGCCTCTGTATGTCTCCTAAATGCATGCAGATGGTGAAGTTACTGTAGGGATGAATGGTCCTTTGTCTGCTCTATCAGGCGGTAGCATATCTGCAGCTCCTAGATGTGACTTGCATGTGCCCAGCACCCCCTGACAGATAGGATAGCATTTCCAGGCGACTCCCATACTACGCACTGCCAGATGTGAGGCCAACGTGTACACATCCCACACGTAGAAGTCCTTGGTCATAGTTTGCGTGCGTGAAATGGCCTTCACTCATACTCCCACCACACCCCAGGCCTGCACCAGTTGCACACAGACACTGCTCATTGCTCTGAGCTGTGGCGTTTCATCCACAGGACTGGCGCAGGTCCTCACAGTGCCACTTCAAGCAGAGCCACTGACCCAATGGCAGACCAACCCGGACACATGCTCTACTCCAGTCACGTGGACCTGTACCGTGCACGTCTGCTGCATGTACTGGGGGCACTGCCATTGGCAGTGCTGTGGATCAGTTACAGGCTGAGCTTCCGCATTGCCAACGTCACCTGCGTTCAGCCTGTGTTGCACTGTCGCTCGTGCATATTCGAGTGGTCCATGGATGTCTGCCTCTCCAACGTTACGGTAGCTGACCTGGATTTTGACGTGTGTAGGGCGCCCCCTCTTGGACCACGACCAGGAGTGTCACCGTGATGCCCGTTTATGGCATGCCTGGATGTTTGGCATGCATGCTGGGAACTGGACCTGGGAGATTGCAGGAGTCGTCGTGTGCAGTGACCACATTGAGCCGCTCCCTGATTGGGCTTTTGTGCATATTGGGGCCAGGGGGTTAAGTGAGCACATCTGTCCGGGACAGCTGATGGGTTACGTCGCCGACATATTAGATGTGGTGGACAACGAGCTTGTTGGAAATGATGGCCTACGCTGCTGCACTCACGTTCATGGACGAGTGACAAGGTACCTGCAGCCAGGACTGCACGTGACCAATTGCACGTGTCCCGATGCATGGTTGCATGTTGGGGATCTGGTCACATGTCCCTAGGAGACAGTGGACATGGCTACATTGGCCTGGAATCCTGATCCATGTGCGGACAACATATGCGGGTTGGCAATGACTTGTGTTGGTGATGGACTCCCCCGGGGTGGACATGGGCGCTTTCCAACGTTCCTCATTCAGACATGCTGCTGCATTGGTCTGCATATCATGGCACTTCCCTTGGCCGTACTGACACGCAATTGTTGATAAAGTTTCCGCACGTTCACTTGTCTCCGACTGTGTTGAGTCACTAACTGTTATTGTCCCTGTTCTAATGGTGACTAATAACAAAAATAATACTAATGATGTAATAAGTGAAAGAGTGAATGCTAAAGAAAAACCTAATACTAATATAGAACGAATAGATGAAAGTATTTATCATCAGGATAAATCGATTAATGATTTCGTTAAATGTCGTTACAAAACTACTCTATGAATATGTAGACACAATGGATGTGAGTGATTGTTACGCCTGCATGCAATTTCCTTCGTCTGTCTCGGAGGGAGTAACTTATCATCATTTACCCTTAACGTATGGTGTGTCGTGTAGTCTACTAACAAGCCTGTTCTATGTAACGGGGAAGTTGGAGTTCTACTATTGAAACCTAGATTTTGTATTTTCAGAAATTCCTATTAGGAAAGATATGAATAAGGTGTATAGTGGTAGAAAAGCGGAATACATAGGAGAGTTTTTCCATATTACTCAGACTTTGGATATAGTATATGCTCATAGAAATAAACTTACTTGTAGTTTGCAGACTGTAGAAAAGGATTTTATTAATATGGTAGAAGATAGAAGACAGGATTTTTCATAGAAAAGCTGCTGAACAGAAGTCACATGTACCACCGTGGGCTTTTAGAGAGGGAAATTACAAAAGAGGTGAGACTTACGTTGCAATGTCTCTGGATTGGTATCATAAAGGAAAACTTTGCTTGCTTAGACTAAAAACTGACTATAATAACTATTTCATTGGTACTAGTGAATGTGAACATACTTTCTTAATAACTGGTGGATGGGGATTGAAAGGAGGAACTGATCCTGTTTTCCCAGGAGTTTATTATGTGTGTGGTAATAGTGCCTATTATAGGGTGCCTGCACATTGGTATGGTAGTTGTTACTTTGGGATCGTATTTCCCAAAGTGTACCACGCAAATAGAAATAATAAAATTAATGAAATAAAGCACGGACTAATACGCAAAAAGAGAGCAAGTTTTTCAGAAATAGTAGGTGATATTTTTGGAGCACTGATACCTTCAGTTGGGGTCATTCTGAATTCGCATAAAATTCGAGAATTCTCTACAGTGGTTGACCGTTTATCAACAGATACCGCTGGTGGGTTCCTAATGATTGATACTAAAATGGTTGCAATTAGATCAATGGTTTTGCAAAATCGACTTGCCCTTGATATTCTATTGGCAAAAGAGGGTGGAGTCTGTGGCATGTTGAAAATCCAACACTGCTGTACTTATATCCCTGACAAAGTAAGAATCTTGAGGGGTATATTAAAAATATTACGAAATTACATGAAGATTTGGCCCAACTAGAGGTTGATGGTGTTTGGGAGAAACTTGGTAAGAGTTTTTCCTCTATAGGTAAATGGTTTTCTACATTTGGAAGTAGCTTATTAGGGAAAATACTAACACCAATTATTTCAATAGCTGCAGTGATAATATTAATAATAATGACATATAAATGTTGTAAGTGTAGATGCGGAAAGAAGAAGATGATAGAGTCAGACAACAAACGTAAAGCCAGAAAGAGAAAGAGAGAAGAAATAGAATTGGAAGATATGAATGGAAAATATTATGAAATGATGAAAGTTTTAGATGAAAGAATGATGAAGAGAGAAAAAAGTACAGACCTTTAGATAAAATAAAGGTGGCAATTGGTATGATGGGTATTTTGTGATGGCTCAAAAATGCCATCCAAGGGAGGAATTGATGGAGCAGGGTTTTGAGAAAATAAAACCTGCTCGAATTAACTCCCCAGTAACATTTACTAATAGGCATGCTGTAAAAATAATATGCACCAACACAAACACATTGGGAAATGATTTGCGCATGTGTGCACTAACGCTAAGATTAATGCATGAAAGACAAGGCCGCATTTTCATTCTGCTTTTAAAATTAATAAAAATAATGCTGTTTTTGCATGTTAATGCTCTTGCTAGGAAAACATAACATTGGGTTAGTGCAATGGTGGGAGGTAACCAGTGAGAAGTACATATCGTGAAATTAATAATGTCTGTGTTCCATTCATTTTAGAGAAAAGTACGGGCTTATATTTCTGCATGAATGCTAAGAGTTAAACGAACAAATATGAAATAATAAGCTGAAAATTGAGCTCAGACAGAGAGTGGACAGAAGTGGTGGAGGCTAACGCTGTTGACCTTCAAAAAGAAAGTTGTGTGTCTGCCAAGTTACGGAAAGACGGCTGTGAGAATGAAAGGAAGTGTACAAACTTCTTCTGTCGAAAGCGGCAGTGCTGAATAATAAAAATGTAGAAAAATTGTAACATGTTGCCTTCTCGAGGAAATGTGTGGATGGTGTAATGAGAAAGTGTATTAGACAAAGAACACTAAGAAAACATGATCATGACTATGATGGTGTGATAAAACACCCCCCGAATCAGCCAATGAGAGACTGAGTTTTCGCAAATGTTTCAACTACTGTGGGTTGGACATGTAGGTTTTAGGGTATAACTGGGGTGCCCTAGGGGGTGTGGTTTAGGTAGCTGAGGCGCGCTTGGAAAGAAGCTTAGACGGAGATTGTCGCTGTCCGTCAGTTTTGCTGAGGCCTACCTGTTTCCTGTTCCTGTTCTGATAATCTTTGTTCCCTGAATCTGTCTCAGGGGACCCAACTATCTCCGTGGCCAAGGGGTAGTATTTCCCTATATCTTTAGGTTAGTATTCGCTAAATGATCCGTACTTTGCATAATAATAATTTGCAAATGTATTTTGTCTCTGAAACTTTTGTCTCTTCGCCTATCCACTCCTTCATGTGCATTTATTCATTTTTTGATATGAGTTTGACACTGTTTTGCATTGATATATGTTCTCTTTCTCTCACCGCGATTAATGCATTGTTTGCCTTGTGATTCTGTACATGTTTGAGCTCTTATTTTTACATTATTTGGTGATAAACACTATTAACCTTACACTGAGTTTGTGGTTATTTAGTGAGATAGATAGATGGATAGATAGATAGATAGATAGATAGATAGATAGATAGATAGATAGATAGATAGATAGTACTATTATTACCATCAACTTCTCAACTTTAGGTCCATCGACCGAGGAAAGAAGTTGACATGCAGGCTCAGTTAGGTATTTAGAGTGATAGATACGAGCCTGTATAATGAACTACTGATTTCATTAGTGTTCATTTTAGTCTAGATAACTGAATCATACAGCGTCACTCAGTGGATTATGTGGGGTAAGTGTTTATGGGCCCTTGGTGTGTTGTGTTATTATTGATTATCGATCCCTGATTGGCGCTGGATCACCCCCCCACCTTCAAAAGGGAAAGATCGATGGCTCAATCCTTCTCAGGCAATGCGGTTAGAAACTGGAACTCGCTTCCTCCACTACTCCGTACCACCACCTCTACCCGGACCTTCAAAACTGACCTCAAATCTCTTCTCTTCCAAAGACACTTCCAGAACTAATACATCCCTTTTCATGCCCCTCAAGGAAGTTCTTACAATATTGTAAATTTGTAATCTATGCCTGTACGATCCTCGTCCTAATGTGTTTTTTGTTTTTTGTGTGACTGCCATCTATTATTTTATTTTACTTGTTCTTCTTTCTCGTTTGTATCTGTAACGTGTAAATATGTAAAATTCTTCTCATGTAACGTACTTGGTTCTATTGTGAAGCGCTCTGACACCTTTGGGTAAAGTCCGCGCTTAATAAAAATGCATAAATAAATAAATTTAAACGATGTTGTAGAGCATTGTGGCTGCTGTGCAGCATGTTGAAAAGTTATAATAAAAGCGTGTTATAAGCATTTTTGTTACATTATATATAACCAAGAAGACCTTTCCAAGAGTAAACCGGTCTCAATTGGAGTTCCACAAGGATCCGCACTCTCACCAACTCTTTTCAACCTGTTTCTGGAGCCTCTCACCGAAATTCTGAAACGGACTAACATACAATATCATATGTACGTGGATGATACTCAACTGTATATGAAAATTTCTTCACCGGACGACATCATTACTCTCAACTATGCTCTTTTGAAAACCTAACAATGGTTATCTCACAACCACCTTTTGCTAGTTACACTTAAAACAGAATTCCTCTTGCTTGCCCCCCACAATCATACTGCGCCCACTCAGGACTGGCTCAAACAACTAACAGCCCTCAACTGCACCCCACATGTTACTAGCTCCACTAGATCACTTGGCCTAGTCCTGGACAAATACCTGAATATGCAGGATCACATCAGTGCTACAAGAGGAGCCAATCACCAACTCTGCACATTAACAAAAATCAAACAGTTCCTACCGCCCACTGACCTGCAACAAGCTGTCCAATCCCTTGTTATCTCCCATTTAGACTACAGAATTGCAACCCTGGCTGGGCTGCCCGAAGCTAAATTAGCCCCTTTAAGGGCAACTCTGAACTCTGCTGCCCGACTCATCATGGGCACAAGAAAGCGTGACCACATCACACCTGATCTAATCCAACTAAACTGGCTTTTCCTCAATGCAAGGCTCAGTTATAAGATAGCCTGCTTGACGCACAAAGCACTGCATCAGAACACTCCCACATACCTGGCAAATAAACTTGAACTATAGGGTGGGAATGGCGCACTAAGAAGTTAAAACACTCTACTGCTGAAACCACCAAAATTCAAAAAGAGGAGAACCTACAAACGCGCCTTCTACGGACTTGCTCCGAGAATATGGAACGCTCTCCTGTCAGAAATCATAACAATCGCCTCAACCTCTACATTTAAAAGAGAAGTCAAAGGCCTGTTCATGAATAGCTACATGCGACAACAGTACTGTAGCCTCACAAACTATTTGAATGGGCCATACAACCCTGACCTCCCTTATCTACGATGCAAACTGCCTCATGTTAACTGTGTATGCGTCTATTTTTTTGTCTTCAATGTGCTTCTGCTTTATATGCGTAGTTATTTATTATGTTTTCCTGCTCTAGATTAACCAGCAGGCAGCATTGTACAGCGCTCTGATACCCTGCCGGGTCATGTTCGCGCTTAATAAAACTTTTCAAATACAAAGGGCCCTATTCACAAAAGTAATCTGAGACAAAATCCTAACTTTACGACTTTCGGTATTCACAAAAGGCATTTAGGAGTAGTAAAGTTAGGATTTTGTCTTAAGTTTTGGTCTTAAGACAAAATGCTAACTTAAGTTAAACTTAAGTTAAACTTAAGTTAAACTTAAGTTAGGATTTTGTCTTAATTTTGTCTTATGTTTTGGTTTTAAGACAAAATCCTAACTTAAGTTAAACTTAAGTTAAGTTTAAGTTAAACTTAAGTTAGGATTTTGTCTTAAGACCAAATCTTAAGACAAACTTAAGACAAAATCCTAACTTTACTACTTCTAAATGCCTTTTGTGAATACCAAAAGTCGTAAAGTTAGGATTTTGTCTCAGATTATTTTTGTGAATCAGGCCTAACATATTTAAAATAAAGCCATTATGTACAACTGAACGACCCAATTAAAAAAGAATCAACATAAAAAATGTTTTGTAGTTTTTTTGTCATTGCAATGCTGGCAATTTCTTTCTGCCTGTTCAAATGTTGGGGTGGTGCTTAGTGATGATGAGGTGGTGTTGAGTGATGTTGTGGTGGTGCTGAGTGATGCAGTGGTGGTGCTTTGTGATGTTGTGGTGGAGAGAGGCATTTTTGAGATGGTGGTGTTGTGTTGGCATTTAGATGGAGCTTAGTTGGTGCTAAGGTGGTGCTGAGTTCTGTTCAGTTGGTGTTCTGTTGACCAGGACTTTAAACATGTGGATGAGATATGGGCCTTTCCAGTAATTCTTTTATCCTTTCTAAATAAAAGAAGGCTAAAATTAATCAGCTTGATTGACACTTAAGATAGTGGAATCGGGGAATATATATGTGAAATATACTTATTTTCTACTGAATTCTTTGTAGCATTATAGATGTTTTTACCCCAATGTATTTATTTTTCAGACAATTTTTGTATTGATGTACACAATGTAAATAGATTGAAGTAAGATGTGGATCGATTCTATGGTTCTGTGCTACCTAATTTTCGGTTCTATTCATAGGAAGATTAATGAAAGTTCAATAGTTGACGGTACACTGATTTTAGGAGAAGGTGGCGTAAAGGTTGAAAGTTTATGGGCAGTGAATTAGAGCAGTGCACACCTATATTCACCTTGACACAGAGCAGTGTGTCTTTTTTCTATAAGTCAGATACATGTACAGTTAAGGCATCAGAAAACCAATGGCTTAGCACGGTTTAACGTACAAACAATTATGTAATATATTGTACAAATGAAATGTAAGATTAATGTTGACAATATAATGAGGAACATGGGACAAGTCATGCCAGCTCAGTGAAGAAATATGAATAAAGAATCCCAAATCAGGGCATACCAGAAAGTCCAAGCAGGTTTATTACTCTAGATTCAATGAAGTGTTGAATCGGGGACACATTAATTTTCTATTATTCAGTGGTCCATTGAGTTGTACACTATATGTAGCCTAGTGGGCATAATGGTTGCACTTTTAAAATACAATAGTGGCCTTATACTCCAGTTGTACCGAATGCAGACACTAAACCTGGATTCTGAATCAGAGAAATCACATTACCTCTCACAAGACAAATTTGAATTTCAAAAGGTTCATTATACCCAAAAATTCATTTAATTTTGGCCCACGCTCAATTTTTTGTAACATCCTTCAACGACAAAGCAGTTGGAGGATACACCTTACATAACGCAGCTGGTATTCAATCCATAATAATGAATTCAGTATTCACTGCTGTAAACCTGTTCATAAGAAATGCATGCGATACTAATGTATGTGCAATGTGTTCAACCATAAAGCCACTCCAGTATTTTAGTAATAATTGATTCCCCATTATGTGAAATGCTTATGATTTCAGAAATGGCTCTATTTATGTGTTCATTTAATGGAGATAAATGTATTTCCCATTGTAGATAAAAGGCATCCTGCCACAAAAAAGTGTGTTACTATTAAATTACTAAAAGACACACAAATGATGGACAGAATGCAGAGCAAATCAAACATTCACCCCAGTCAATAGATCTGGGTTACATCCATCGTTCTTTTGCTCACCATGCCACCCAGTTTAGATCCAACCATATGCAAATCAGTTTTGACCTTGTGCCTCATGGGAACAGTCCAGCCCGAACTGCCAAGCCAGGTCCTCATATGGCTAAGTTCGAACTGGAAAGAAACGATGGATTTAGGGCCAGATCTCTGTACTGGGGTGAATGTATGACATTGTTCTGCATTCTGGCCGTCAATTGTTCTTTTTACCATTAAATTACTGTCAGATCATGCTTTCATCCAGGTTTTTAAAGATACAAGGATAATACAAGGATAATTGAATATTTTTTTTAATAACATATTTTATTGGGTTTTCATGGTACATTCTGGGCCGTGACGGAATAGATCGAAAGTATCAAAACATGCATAATATTGTAACTTCTGCATAGCCTGCAGGTAAAACAACAGATAATTGAATATTTAAGAGCTGGTTCTCAAACCAAGGATAATGTTCACTGGTTTAGTGTGTAGAATGTTTGTGAAGGTGCATTGGTGATGTGTAAAATGGCCTTTATTATTGTCATTATCTTCCCACATACTAGTAGAAACCAAATAAATAACTTTCTGTTTCAAGTTAGTTTGTTGGAAAAAGTGAATAAAATATAGAAATACACATCAACAAATGAGCATTTCTGTGGTTAGGCTGTTTCTAAATTCTTATTGTTGTTTGCAGCTAGGCAGTGGCGCTGGTAAACAGTGTAGTTTGTCCAGGATCACACACTGTAGTCACATGGAGAACAGTGGATTACACCACAGGTTTGCTGCTTCCATGTAATGGACAATAGAGCTTTACAGCAGGGCTCATTCTTTAATGTATATGTGACAAGTAAGCATATAATATCTGGGCCAAAAATTCACAAACTGTTAATTGTTTGAAGTGTTTCACTTTTGAACAACACTCTTGAAGAGTTAATGATGGCGCACTGGAAATTCAGTTGCAATTTCATGTGAACTGGCATTTAAGTTAAAATAAGCCAGCATAAAAAAGAAAGCACACAGATAATTTGTTTTTGCTCAGAATTTGGGATGGGGCACACTGTGTGGTCTGGATGTTGTTGTGGGGGCATGAGGCTCTGACATATCATTGGTTGTGCCGTAGTTGATTTGACAAAGTTAGCTGTTAGGTCCTAGGGCCCTTGTTGTTTTTTCTTAGATGGGGTTTAATGAAATAGAGAGATGGGGTTGCGAAGTGATCCCTTGGGCTGGCCCTCCATCATGCTACGGGTTTTGTATGTGAATTGCCCAAGAGCAGGGCCGGACTGGCTACCGGGCATTTTTAAGTAAACAATGCAAAACCAAATGGTTTTAAAGTATGCTTTAAAACCATTTGTTTAGCTTTCTTTATTTAGAAGTAAATACGGGTCTCCATTCACAAAATCAGCCCCCACCGCAGTGAAATCGGCCCCCAGCTCCGCAGCCCACCAAAATGCCCGGTAGCCAGTCCGGCCCTGCCCAAGAGAAATGCAGCCTCGCTTTTGTGATGTGCAAAAATCTTGCAAATGGGCAGCCGTACTTGCACGAATCAGGCGCGTACTACGCAATGGAAGTTTAAACCAGTTGCTCAAGTAGTATCTCAACAAAACCGACATCACTGAATAAAGAGAAAAAAAGGAAAGCAACAGATGTCTACATGGTGGTCAAAGGTGCCACATTCCTCCAGTCCAAGTCTTAATAATGGAAACTTCAAATAATATTTACCAAATACGCTGCCGTCTCTGTTAGCCTCTGTCATATGACTCAGCTGCTCTGTATTACAGGAAGTGCCCGGCTACCGGCTGAAACATAGGCATAGATGAAGGAGTAGAGAAACAGACGCCTGCCGTGACCACCATTATCAGCAAATACACAGCCATTTTCAGCATTAAAGTAAAACAAGATAAACCACGAAGCGCGGCGTCCTTGAAGCAGGAACCACGCTGATCAAGAGAAAGCGTGCAACAAATAGAAAGGGGCTAAAACATGAAGCACAGCGTCCATGAAGCGGGTGCTGCGCTCAGATTCAAAGTACAAAAAAGATCAAGTGTGACGAAACATGAAGCGCAGCGCCCGTGAAACGGGTGCCACGCTTAGCTTCAAAGTAAAACTAGCTGCACCTTGCACACGACTAACAGGGAGGCGGGCGCTACCCTTGTACCATGGAGGCGGGCAATACTATTGTACAGGGCATGGGAGAGGCCATTCCGGCTCGCGCCACCTTACAATGCACATGTAGGTGGATGCATGAACGAGTACAAGTGAAGTCGCGGCATAGTTCAGGTGCATGCCAGGAAGTGGCGAGTGGTGCCATTGTACTGCCTGAGGCTCCATGGATCTTTTATGGGCAGTGCCAAACAAGCAGCAAGGGGGCGGGACGTGGTGCGATCAGAGAACAATGACACACACTGCAAATAACAAGCTGCGAGGGGGGTGTTTTTGTGGGAAGGACATGGGGAGATTAAGTGAACTGCGAGCAATGAGGAGCGAGTGGAAAGACAATGTAGTGCACTGAAGCAAAACATATGGCCTACAGTTGAAGGATCCATGTAGCTGGGGCAGTCTCCATGGTGGAACAAAACAGCCTAAAGGTGGCACACATGGATGGTGTTCACCAACGAAAAAAAGGAATTTGTAAAGGCAGATGAAAGAACCAATGGAAAGCGCTGGGCGTGTTTAAAGCCCATAGAGTGAATACCACATGTCTCGATCATAGCACATGCGCACTGCCTAGGCTCGTATGTATGGGAACTATGATGCTGCATGCAATGGGGGGGGTCAGTGAGGGTGGGACGAGGTCAAAGGTGTTGCTTAAAAACAAAATATTCTGTAAGTTTTTTTGGTCTTCCACCTACAGGCAGCTACATATAAAATTACTCGTAGCTTAAATGAAAACGTAATTTAAAAAATCAATGGGAAATGTACGTTAGCA
The DNA here is from genome assembly GCA_963921515.1 of Calotriton arnoldi. Lineage (NCBI taxonomy): Eukaryota > Metazoa > Chordata > Amphibia > Caudata > Salamandridae > Calotriton > Calotriton arnoldi. The sequence goes on along the minus strand of CAWUFW010001484.1, from coordinate 1,039,375 downwards.
CATTATGAAGCCTCTTTTAGTTAAATCACTGCAGAGGTCCTTGTGTAATCAGAGAGCCACAGATTTGAATCCTGGGTGATGCAGTGGAGAATAGTGACTTGCGTATGTTTTGTACTACGAGGTCACAACCTGTGACAGAGAGCACCAGGAATATGTGAGTCATTATTTTAAACTTGCATTACACACAGTATAAGATAGACTGCTACAAAATGTGCAAAAAGGTTTAAGATAAAAAGATGCTTCCAAAATATAGATTTTAGTAATACCCAGACTTTAATGCAATTTTATTATATAACTGTCCCTTAAAAGCACACACTTCACAGCTCCGCTTAGTAACCAACTAAAAAGAATAAATCTTTGTCATCTCAAAGCTGCAAGTGATTCCATCAATTAAAGCCAGTACCTGCTCCCAAGCGCCCTTTACATTTGCAGATTAACCAGTTGCGCACATTTGCATTTCCTTCAGGCAAGCAGGCACTCTGGTCAGGAGGCCTATTTATTGTTTAGCTGCCTGCCCGCCTCCGGCTTCACAGCACAGGAGTCTCTCTGAATGACATTTCAACTGAAGCATCAAAACTATCGTAATTAACGGTCACGTTTGTCTTTCCACGAAAAAGAGGGGAATGTTTTTTCATAAATTAAAAAAGAACGGGCACGTCGAGCCTCTCCGATCCTGCCCACTTTGACCTCTGCCATGGACTGGGAACCATGTACAAACCTTCAACAATTGTATTGAATGTATGATTTCATCGTATTTTGTATTATAAAAGAAGCCCTTTTCTGAGGGTGTAGGGCTCACTCTCCTCTGATCTTTAAGAGGCGACCTCAGATTTATGGCTTATTTTATTTGAGCTGAACTACACTTTGTTCTGCTGTTTTGCTATTTGCACTTTATTTTGAGCTACATGCTAGCCCTTGATTTAAAATGACTGATCAAATGATTCTAATAATTTCTTTTACATTTTGTAATGATTTAAAACTTTAAATATACCTTCATGGTTTTTGTTTTAATATTTGTCTTGTTTTCATTGTAAAGCCTGATTTACTTTATTATTTATATGGAAATTTCCATTGAAATTGATTGAGGGGGCACAGCTGAGGAAGAACTAAGGCCCTCATTTTCGTGGATTTGGCGTAGGGCAGCACAGCAAGTCACCTTGCTGCGCTGCCCTATGCCAAAGTGAAAGGACAGGAATGCACCATATTTATGCAATACGGTGCACTCCTGTCCTTTCTCCCTGTGCTGGCAGCCTAGCGCCAACGCAGGCACCCTTGCACCATGGTACATGGGTGCCTGTGATGTTGGCAGGATTGTCTTTATGGAGGAAGGGGCACCTTCCTCCACAGAAACAATCCTAAGAGGCGCAACGAGGAGAAATAAAGGCATTTCGCCTCGTTAAGCCTCACCTCTGAGGCGCGAAGATTTGGCGCTTCCCCAGGTTTACATGCTCTTATAAATCTGGAGCAGCATCAAAATCCATGGGTGTTGAGCGGGAACCCCTACCGCAATGCCCATGGAACGTCTCCCGAGTGCAGAGTAAGGCAACGCAGGGATTTGCGTTGCCTTGCCTTACTCCATATCTATGAGGCAATTCAATGCCACACATAGTGGCTTTGCGTGGCCTCATATATATGATTTAGTCATTTGCGTCCCCAGAGCGTCACAAAGGGGAACACTCCGATGGCACAAGGGGCTCGTAAATATGCCGCTAAATCTTTTGTTGATTAGCATGATCCCAGCACATTACTAGGGTTTTTAATTTGACATTAGTAGAAAAACTATTATCACATGCATGACGAGGCACAAGTTATAGTTAGTTTCTTAAACTATAAATGGCGAATTTCAGTAGTTTTTCAATATGTAAACATTAGTTCTTATCCCATTTCAACACCTGACTATAAGATAACTCTAACATTTGTTTTTTCAGTGACTTTCTGTTTTTTTAAATTATATTAAAACCTTGTTGCCTTACCTAACTATATTGTCATTTTAACTATACATGCACACCCTCTCGATTCAGGCAGAACTCTAACGATTTCAAGGCTAGTCTCCAGCCGCCCGATTCATGCTTGCAAAAACCCAATTCCTATGTGGGTTTCAGCCGACAGGAACTGGTCTTGTGTGATTCAGAGTATTGAATGTCAGTAACCTGCTCCTGCAGACCAGTGCACAACATGTTTGTCACACTCTCTCTGCCTGCCATAGCGCTTTCTCTGCGCTCCTGAAAAGTAGGAAAAAAATTATCCTGCAGCAGCACACTTGCAAATCACATACATGCCAACAGCCCCGATTCAGACCTCAGTAGAAGTCAATAGAAAAAAAGACATTATCTCAACCATTGTTTTAACATTTTCCAATTCCTTCGTCTAAAATGTTTGCATGTATGTTGTAACTTATCCTTTTTTTTTAGTGATTTTTTGTGATTTTGTGATCATATTCTATGTTGAGCAAATGTCCGGTGAGATATTATTACCATACCTAGCTATAAGGTCACTTTAGCCTTTGTTTTGTCAGTGAACCTCTGTGTGTTTTGATTCTTCTTCTAAGTTGAGCCTACACCCAACCCCTCAGGCCACCTGCACTCAACCCCCATGGGCGGCCAACCCACACGGATGACCTGCGTCAAAGCTCCACGCTGCGTCTTTGGCCGTGCACAGCTGCAGGGCCTGGCCTCTGATGCGCAGGTGGTTTGATAGGCTAACCCCCTGCTCCGGCCAGCACAATGGCAGTTTCTAAGGAGTCTGGTCATTGACCAGATCCTTCTAATTCTTTTAGAAATGTTTTGGGTACCAATGTACTAGGTGGGAATTGTGATTCCACATAGGAGGACCTTGCTGGGTACCACAGGCCTAGCACTGAAATTGTGGTTTCTGTGACTAAAAAATACATAACAAAATTTAACCAAAGGGAGTGTCCATTTGTATGCTCCCACATGGGCCCGGGTGTCAAGTTGTGCTCATCCTGCCCCTTATGCGACTTTTTTTTTTTCTGTTTTTCAGGACTTGGGACTTGGGACTGAATAGGGAAATACCCAGAATAATTTGTAAATGCAACTGAATAAGAATAGATGTGATATATCAGACTACAAGTAGGAGGAAAAGCCTTGAAAGAAGGAATAGCAAAACGAGGAGTCTTATTCTGTGGTCCAGAAGAAAGCCAAGTGACCTGTATAGGCATTGATTAGGCTGAAGTTTGTATACCCTGGAGATGCCTCCAAGAGCTTCCCCAATTGTTTTTAAACTTAGAAGGGAACCTTTTTGAATAAAATATGAAAATTCTCTATAAAGGGTACAGCTAGGTCATTTTAACTTCAAGATTCCTCCACAAGATAGTAAGTGCTCCCTTAGAATCTAAGCTAGAGCCCACCCAGTCCCACTAGACAGCTGGAAGTGCACTCAGTGATTATGCATGCCCCTGGAAATTCTAGTGGGTGAGAGTCCTTTAAAAAACTAGGAAGGATTCAAAAGTAGGTTTAAGGAGACAATGATATAGCCGTTGAGGTGTGTTTCTTTTTAGTGGTATACTATTGATGAGATGGGAAGCAGAGTAACACACTGTGTCTCTCCTCACCCCCTCCTTTCTAGTTTAGACTGTTAATAACTTACTGCAGAATTTTTCCAACTTTTGAAAGTTGACTAGGAATAAAGAGCTATTTTGTTACCGTCCTTTGGTACCAAATTAATGTGTTTATATCGTAGGCTGTGCTCAATCAAAGGCTTGGATTGTAAATAATAGAAATAAGAAACAGTATTTCACTAAAACCACTCCCAAGATGGCTGTTTTGATGTAACAAGAGGTTTTCCTTTACTTCTGGGCTTGCCCACATGAACTTTGGCTGGAAAGGGGTACACTCTAATTATAACTTCCAAAAAGGCAGCTTCTTCTTGCTTATCTCTGCTCTCTAGAGTCCACCATGAAAGTTTTGCATCTGTTAAGATGCAATGACTTGTGAATCTTTATTTTATAAATCCCACCTAAACGTATCATACTAAAATGTGGCGTTAAAGGAATTTTTGTAACTGAAATTAGTAATCAAACAAGCTTTTCTTTTTTTCCCACTTTTATATTTAGATACCATAAACAAGGGAAATCAGGTATTATACAGAGAATATTACAACTACTGAGGAAATACTTCCTGATTTGTAGATTTTTTTCTGGTAAGTGTTTATGATTGATGGCTTCTGAAGATTAGATCGAACTGATTCTGAATGTTACAATATATTGAGGGTAACTATACGAAGAATATCCTTTCTACCTTCAAGTAACTGATAAGATAATTAGAGATCTCTGGTGCGTTTATGAATTATAAATTAGATATGTTAATTCTCCATATAGATAGATAAATAGGCTACCTTGGAGTACATATCCAGTGGACAACTGATCTAGTACTAATGAATTTGTTTGTTGATTGATGGAAAACTTGACTATATATTTAGCTGTGACTAGTTTGTTTGCTGTTGGATGGTTAATAGATAATAAAAATGATTCCAATATGTTCAGTAGAACAGATAAATTTGAATTCCTGCAATGGGGGTGTTTTTAAGACGTGTCATTTGAGATACAATTTTCATGTCTACAGAAATTATCTGTGTATATAAACAAATTGTAACCTAGAAAGTGCTTTGTGTGCAAAAACTCATTGGATATGAAATTAGGAGAAGTGGAACTCCTTAAGTTAATGAACAGCAAACAGAAACAAGTTCACAAGTTGAACCATTTCTAACATGTCTCTCTAGCTGGGTAGCATCTTGCTGTTGCAAGTTATGGCCACTGCAATAATTTATTGCCCAGTGTCTCTGGCTAGGATTACATATGCATCAAAAGTTAATGACTCAGATAAAGAGTATTTCTAGGAAAATATAATTGTATGGGGAATACTGTTTCATTCTTTAGAAACTAGTTAGATACACTGATGGTGTGGGGCTATCTTTATGCGAGACCACTATATACATTGATGATATCATCATATATGAAGTCGTATATCAAATTTGACTATGTTCTCAATATATCGATCATATTGCTATACCATGTAGTGAATTATGTGATATGCAATGATTGATTACATTTTATGTATGTTGTAAATATGTTCAGTATTGGTGTACAATCTATATGAAGGCTATTCTGGTCACATTATTTTTTTATTTGGTTGGTGTTTATATGTTTTATATGTGCTCTGTTACCAGCCCTGAGGAAGCTGCATAGCTGCAAAACACGTGTTTGCTATATACAATTTTGAATATTGATTACAATGCGTGGCTCTGTCATGAAAATTGAAAGCAACACTTTTAAAATACTTCATTATGAAAACTGCATGAATACAATTTTTTTATTTAAATCACCTCGTAAGGAATCTTAAATCAATTTTTAAAACACATACAAGTGCACTGGAGTGTAATCAGTGCCACAGGAAGTTCTAGCACCGGCCACATATCTTGTTTATCTATGTATATCTTGATCTATGATGACTATAAAGAGCGCAACTGCTAAGAAGGTTGGTTGTTGATAATTGTGTCCCTGGGAACTATAGGCCAATCAGCCTAATTGATTGTCTGCAGAAAGTAACTGGGAGGCTGGTGCTCAATAGAGTACAAGAATGGATTGAGGAGTTTAGGGTTTTGTCCCCATTGCAAGCTGGATTTCGAGCTTTCACCAGCACAATCGATCAGGTGTTTCGGTTTGTCCTGATACATTGGAAGATAGTGACCATTGGTAAGGGAAGCCTTTATGCCGCATTTGTAGACCTTAAGTCGGCATTCAACCTCGTCCCCCGCACTAAATTATGGTTAACCTTACAAGAACTAGGGATGCCATCAGAACTCCTGTCCTTGATTATTAGACTGCATGAAGATAACAGCGCAAAAATTAGATGGGGTGGACAGGGGGAAGTTACTGAATCATTCCCTGTAGAGAGAGGCGTGTGCCAAGGCTGCGTGATGGCCCCAACGCTATTCTCATTATATGTTAACGGGATAGTGGACTACATGAGTTCCACCCCTTCGGATGCCCCGGTATTGGCAGGCGATAAAGTGCCAATATTAACGTTTGCTGACGACACATTGATTCTATCCAAGACCCTGAGCGGTCTCCAGAAAGCCCTAAAAACATTGAAGGGATTCTGTTCACGGCGGGGCTTGGAGGTCAATGTGTCAAAGACAAAACTGATGGCATTTAATCCACATAGGGCCTTCAAGGGGGGCATCCGAATGAATGATAGGACGTTAGAACTGGTTAAGGAGTTCACCTATCTAGGGGTTAACTTTCAAGACAATATGAAGTGGGATCATCAGATAGATCTAGCATCCCTTAAACATAGGCAATTATCAGGGATTTTACACCTGGAACATAACTCTTCACATACTAAGCCCATTAGCCCAGTTTTAGAAATTTACAACATGAAAGTCATTAGCTCAGCCCTCTATGGTTCTGAACTATGGGGGTGCGAGAATATATTAACTCTTACGTCTTCTGAAAATTGGTTCTTGAGGAAAATTACTAGACTTCCACAAAGTACCCCAATGTGCCCATTATTATTTGATCTGGGGAGAAAACCGATTGCAGCCATAGCTAAACTTCGACCCCTCCTCCATTGGCGGAGGTTCTGGACTATGCCGGAGCTCGCAGGCTATGCGAAAGGCTTCTCAGAAATAATAAGGGCTGATGCTTTACATCGTATTAAATGGCTATGGGCGGTCAGAGACCTCTTGTCTAACATAGGTATGTCCTCCCTATGGTCCGATCCTGAAAATTCAAATTTTCCCACAAAGGAGGTTCTGAAGGCTAAATATTGGGAATGGTTTCAGTATAACATCAATAGACTAAGTGAGCCATCCTCTCTAACTGGCCTTTTTTTGGAACATAAAGTTATCCCGAAGCTGGAGATATACTGGGATCTAATCACGAAACCGCTAGACCGTAACCTGTATTTTCAGTTTAGGGTAGGCACATTGCCAGTGAGAGCATTCACTGCTAGATGGAATAAACCAACTGTAGATACATGCCCGGTGTGTAAGTCTAGCAATGAATCTTTGGCTCATCTTCTTTTTGTTTGTGCTGGGTATGTTGCTCCGCGTCGCGTTTGGTTGTTCCCAATTTGTAAGCTCCTGGGCACCAGACGAGCTAGTGAAGCCGAAAGAATCTTGCGGACCGATACCTCAGCAACAATTGCTATAGCCATGGCAAAATTTTTAGGGTGGTCATGGGTATTAAGGGCCCACTCAATACGTCTATGTGAGGATAAATAATGATGTGACCTAATACAGCAACTTTCCATTAAGTAGTCCAGGACACAATAGTGAGAATTATCTATTTAGATTCAAATGAGTGTTTAACTTATCTAAAATTGTGATGTGTATTGTACATATTTTAAATGCTTTTATTATATTTTTTGTATGTGTTTTTATCAAGTTTTATGATAAGTGTATTCCCCTAAATTTTTAAAGGCTTGGATTGCATGCCCTATCATTCAATTATATGATTTTGAGATTTTAAAGATGGCCATAATAAGTGCGTGCACTTTATTTAAAAATATATCCAATTATCAAATGTACATGTTTTTCCTTTGACAGCTGTTTTATCTAATCAATTCTATCTGTATTTTTGTAAATGCTTTTATGACTTAAAATCTGTTGAATAAAGCTGTTGAAAAAAAAAAAAAATTGTGTTCATAATTTATTTGCATATTTGACAGTGGTAGTGATGTCTAAACATATAGATTAGAGGGAAGCATTGGCAGCCACATTTTTTCAGGGATTTAATATAGTGATCCTAATACCAAAAATAAGAATCAACTTAAAATAATTCTACCTTAAATGAGATCGTATTCAGAAAAGAGAGGCATTCAAGTGGTGGGACTCAATGATACTTAAGAAGTACTTAGAAGTTAATAGTATACTCCAGGGCCTCTGAATAAATATGTTTCCAGTGCTATAAGACTTAGCAATGATGAAAAAGCAAAAAGATGGGAACTAAAAAACAAATCTATTGAGATTTAATTGAGATAGTGCTAGATTCGGCAGTGTCTCAAGAGAAAAACCTAATTGAAGAAATAAATTAGATTAAAAAAGAAAGTGAGATATTCAATTGTCCCGAAAATACGCAAAAGAACTAAGAAATTTAGGATGATATCATGGACAAGTATCAAGAGGAGTGTGAAATAAACAGAGTAAGAAATCAACAATTACATGAACAAAAATATCCCCAACAAGCAACTCCCTCATCTCACTCACCATCAGCTAGCATAGAAAGGAAAAAGGACAATTTTATGGGGGGAAAAAAGCGTACATAGAGACTAAGGGGCATATCTACAAGGGCTTTATCTCCGCTTTTTGGCTTTTAAAGCCAAAAAGCTGAGATAAAATTATCGCCCTATTAACAAGAGGGTGCTAACATGCATTGGCGCATGTTAGCACCCTTTTACCCGACGTCTCCCTTTGCATCTCTAATGAGATGCAAAGTGGGCGTCACTGGGCAGTACAACCTTGTAAATATCGCTGATGTGCACATCGCGATATTTACAAGGCTGCTAACGCATTTTAGCAGACGTTAGTTTTGGGCGAAAACCGCTGTTTTCGCCGAAACTAACGTCTGCTAAAATGCAGACTTAGGCATACCTATTATGGGGGTGAATTGTGCTGATACGACCACAGGGTCGTATCAGCAAGATGATCGCCGTTTTGCAGGGAACATCGCTGGAAAACCAGCGATGTTCCCTGCAAAACGGCGATTTCCCCCGCTATCGCTGGTAATTATATCGCCCTGGGGAAAAGCGTTGTAGATAACGCGCTACCAGGGCGATATAATCAAGCGATAGACGGCGATAAGTAGAAAAGCGCTAAGCGCGCTTTGCGTTGACTTATCGCCGTCCTCGTAGATATGCCCCTAAATTCAATGTTAGGAACAGAGGCTCCGATTATGCTTCTCTTTCTTTACTCTTCAGATTTCAGCAGCTAATCATATGAACATTTTTAAACAATACATTTCCCATGACCAACTCATAGTACCATGATCAACCATAGTGTCCCAGCCCTACATAACCCTCTTGCAGCAATACAGCTTCCTCTTTCTTTGCTCCTTCGCAGCCAGTTAAGTGCATTCCTCTATTATTGAGCATTTGATTTATTACTGTTATCTGGCATTATCTAGTGTGATATTATTTCGCATGTCACATGTTTTCTACTGTGTATACTGCCTGTTATACTGTGTTTACCGTTCCTGTTGTACAGTGATTATTTCCTTTGGTCAGATGATCGCTGATGCACTGGGTGCATTGCGGGCCGATTGTGTGCCATGCTATTTGCGGGCTACTTGAGGGTAAAAGAGAGCGTTTTCCTCCCGGCAGGATGGCGTGCCACCCCCGCCTTAGTTTCTGTGTGGAGAGGGAGAAGGGGAGCAAGGACATGTGACTGATTGTCACACGGGCCTCTTTCTATGCAAACGATTGGGTGGCCCACGTGCATGCACAGTGGCCGTATTGCCTAATTCTAGCATTAACAGGCAGGTCATGAATGTGGCGAAATGAGTTTCCTTCCTCTTGCCTGAGCTTTTTGTTTTTGGCTCCCCGAGTATTCTTTGGGAGGTTGGCTTTCCCCCACAGGGTTGGAAATTTCTCATAGGCTCTGCAAAGAGTTTGGTAGCAGGACCTCCCTACATATTTTAAGTGTTTTGCAACCACAACACATGGTTATACTTCACCTGCAGTTGTGGTGCGATCTGCTTATGCCCCCTGAGTTGCTCCTGATTGGTGGATTTGTCGTATCCTCTTCTTGCTCTTTGTCCTAACCCCTCCTGAGGCTCGTATATATCTCTGCTGGGCAGAATTTTAAGGATGTCTGAGTACTATGATGCTAAAATGGAGGGCTATTATTATGATGACCCTGATGGGTCTTTGCAGCAGGACCTAGTAGACTCGCTGGGCGCTGGGGTACACCATTCTGTGACAAAGCCCTGGTGAGGGCCATTGAACCTTTAAAGCGACACCTATGTGGGTACGCTGAGCAGCAAGGCTTTATGAATAGGAGGTGGGAAATCGGCCTCCCAGGCCAAGACCAGCTCAAAAACCCCTAAGGGCCCCCATGCTGCAGGTTTTGAGAAGTTGGAGAGTTCTCTAGTGAGAGACCACGATTATAGCGCTCAGACTGCCATCACAGTCCCTGACCTGAGGCAGGATGACTCCAGCTCTACTTTGTCTCAGAGGTCAGACCAAGGAGACGAACCAGGCCCTAGTAAGCGCAAATACAAGACACGCCACACTAACATAACATATCAAGCTAAGGTGCTTACAGTTGAACCTAATGAGATCATCAAACCAAAGTCTTCTGTTTGGCTTCCACCAGTGGCGGATTATGTTCAATCCCATATCCGACAAGGGTTCAATAAGGATGTCAGGGCACGGTTACGATCTGAGTGCCTCAGACCAGACCTTCCAGGCAAGGTCGCTGACACACCTGAGGAGGATCCCACCCTAGTTACTTACCTGAAAAACTATTCGAAAGGATACGAAGAAAGGTATTTATAGGGCTTGGAGGGGGAGCCAAGATAAACTACTAGACATATCAGGGCTTCTAACCAAAATGCTTGAGCTAGGTTACCACGCGAAGGAGTTGGCGATTCCCATTGACCCGGACGTCTTGCTCAGCTGGGTCCAAAGAGCTATTTGCCAACTGGGAAATGCAAACTGCACCAAACATAGCCAGCGAACGGAGCTGGCCCATCCACCTCAAACTCAACCTGAGGCTAACTGAGCTAACGTCGTCAGTCAGGCCCCATAGCTCAAGGTTGTAGTAATGAAGCCTGTGGCCAAGATATAGTTTCAAGTAGATTTATTAGGTTTTGGTTACAAGTTGTAATGATCATGTAGAACAGCCCCACCAGGAGCAGTCTGCCTGCTACTCAGCCCATACTTCAACTGTCACACTTCAGTTCCAAGGCACCCAAACATTCCATTCAATTCCATCACACCCACAACTGAAAGAACCAAAGCATAGATACAAAGAAGAACCACTGTGAGAATGAAGGGAGAAAATACAGAAAATGCACAAGAAACAAATATAAGAGGAAAATGAAGTAGAGGGAATAGAAAGAAGTACAAGAAGCAGAAAATGCATAGGAAAATAAACAGGAAAAGAAAATAAGAAGAATAGAGAAGCATAGAGAAGCTGGAAAGATAAATATACAACATAATATAAAATATCTCACATCCTCCTCCTCTACAAATTAAAAGAAAATAGAAGAAATGGGTGAGTGGAGGAACCTGAAACAACAGGGGACACCCACATCCAACCAACATACTATGGGGCCGATTCCGATGTCGGACGGACTCAGGTCCGTCCGACATCGGTCCAGGAGCCGTAACCGACCGACCTGCTGTCGTCGGTTACGGCCCTGCAAGTACGATGCGACCGAACCCTGTTCGGTCGCACTCGTCATACTACACATTGGGAGCATGCATTCCGAGCGGAATGCATGCTTTCATTGTGGAAAGCAGGGGTGCAGTTCATCCCTGCACCCTGTGGCCGGCACCCCAAGGTGCCTGCCACCGGGTGCAGGGATCAACAGAGGGCACCATAGGTGCCCCCAGGCCGCCATTCGGCAGGCCTCGCACCCATGGGGGCCCTACTGGGGGCCCCCAAAGACAGTTACCGACTGCCTTTTCGTGCCGGAAAGACCGGCACGAAAAGGCAGTGAAATACTGCCATCGTACTCCCTCAGTCGTGAAGAGGCGGCCGGGGGAGTACTGAAGGATTTCCGGACGGCGGATGGGCTCTCCTTCCCCGTCGTAAGCCATCCGGAAATCCGAGTCGGATTCCTTTCCGACCGAGCCCATCGGAATGGCTCGGTCGGAAAGGAATCCGGCCGGCACGTTCCGATTCGGTCAGAAGGGCTCCGACCATCGTTCGGTGCCCTTCCGGCCGAAATCGGAATCGGCCCCTATGTATACAAGGGTCTAGAGAAAAATGAAAAGTTGGTTGACTCCTACCCATAAAGCCTCTATGACCTTAGGGCAGAAAACAACACGCGTGGCACGTAAAACAAACGTGTGAGCGTATAGCACAGGGTGACATACACACCATACAACAAATATGCAACACAAGGTGACTTACACACCATTTAACAAATAAATGTATACATGTAGCACAGGATGACTTACACACCGTACAACGTACAACGTACAACAGAGCATGCAAAGTTATAACCAATTCACAAAAGTGAACTTTGACAAGAAAATATCAAGCAATGAGAGAGGTGATGATTTTGGTGTGTCCCCTAACCTAGGGGGAGGATCAAGCAGATGCCTTGAACACAAAAAGCATATCATGTGAACAATTCAGTGGTGGTCCCTTCCTCCTAGGACCACCCCAAGCACAGTTATGGGCAAAAATACAATCCCAACCAAAGGCCCTGCAAAGCATTATGGGACGAGATTAGCAGTGGGCAATGAATATTATAGTGTCCAATATCAAAATAATTCTACAAAGAGCGGCAGTTCAACTAGTCCTTACTAGATGTCCCTCACGAGTCAAATGCAAAAGCATTGAAATTATTAATACATCAAGCTGCAGTTCCACTAGTCGTTACTAGATGTCCCTCACGAGTCAAATGCAAAAGCATTGAAACACTTTCATGAAGCTTTTGCATTTGACTCGTGAGGGACATCTAGTAACGACTAGTGGAACTGCAACTCTTTGTAGAATTATTTTGATATTGGATACTATAATATTCACTGCCCACTGCTAATCTCGTCCCATAATGCTTTGCAGGACCTATGATTGGGATTGTATTTTTGCCAATAACAGTGCTTGGGGTGGTCCTAAGAGGATGGGACCACCACCGAATCATTCAAAAGATGTGCTTTTTGTTTTCAAGGCATCTGCTTGGTTCTCTCCCTAGGTTAGGGAGGATCCCAAAATCATCACCTCTCTCACTGCTGGTTAATTTAACGAATAACTTGAAGTGATTCAACTTTTAAATGCAGGAAACAGCTGTGCTGTGAAAATACAAATTGGAAATCTGCTAGGCAGATGGACTTCACTAGAAGAAAGTATATGGAGCGTTAAGGGGGGGTGTCCGCTTGCTCTATGAACATCTTCAGCATGAACTTGGGAGCCTTAGTAAGGATGGCTGACCACATGAAGTTGGTTACAGATGACATCAAGGCAGACACTGAAGGCAGGCAACACACACGAAGGCCAGATTGTCCACCTCTTACCTGATGCTGCCTTATTTCTTTACTAGAAAATCACCCATGATCAACAGCTGTCAGCATAACATCCACAATCCCGGCCAGAAACATCTTGGACAGCTTTAACAACGTTGTTGGCTGCAAAAACGGGGAAGTACGTAGCACCGATGTTTGTGCGCTGGCTCCACAACCAAGATGGCGGCACGCAGTGTTGGAGGGTACCGTGGCTGCAGGCGCGTGTGTGCGCCAAGCGTCGTTGAGCAGCACTTGTCGATGAGGGAGACATCACTGCTCGTGACGGAACACCATGGGTCGTGCTCAAGGTAGCAGCAAAGAGTTGCGTGGACAAGTGGACACCTCCTCGCAACGGAAACGTTAAAGCCTCGCGCAGAAAAGTAGCGGTTTCTTTTTGAACATCTAAAAAAACAATTGCTTCGGGCACAGCCCAAAACACATTTAACCAAAGTCAATTTTAAAAAAACGTATGGCCACATGCGCTTACCGGCTCCGTCAGAAATCCAAGGCACAATCAATTACCAGGCACCTTGTCACACGTCTTAAAACAGACTTCTTGCAAATGCATTCGTATCTCGCCTCTGACTGTTGTCTAGACCCAGATTACTTTACGCCATGTGACGGCACCAAACTCAACTTCATGAGCCAAAGCGATGTACTGCCAGTCCTTTTGGTGAAGTACTTTGTACCGCAGTTTGACATGCGCAAGGTGTATCTTCTTTAGGTAAAATAGCTACCAGTTTGTTGTTGTAAACATACACCCATGTGGTGTAGCTTGCCTTCAAAGTCTAATGTCCATAAAATGTGAGCTAATAAGCGCAACACGCCTAGGCTGGGGCTGTCCGATGGAAGGACACTGGTGGGGCTGCAGGGCGTGTTGCTCCAGTTCCTCTGCTTACTTATAGACACTTGTGTTTTTTGTGAAAATCTTCCAGTTTCTGTGAACAACGTCTTACTGCAAATGTATTGTAGATTGTCAGCATCTGTAGCTTCTGAAGCTTCCTTCAGTTTTTAAATCTTCTTTTGAGTGCCAGCTTCAGGAAGACCTAGTAGTAAGACATGGATCTTTCTACAGATCATCGCCAAAAATGCGTAGTAATGAAGTCCGTGGCCAAGATGTAGTTTCAAGCAGATTTATTGGGCCTTGGTTACAAGGTGTAAAGATCATGTAGATCAGCCCCACCAAGAGCAGTCTGCCTGCTGCTCAGCCCATACTCCAACTGTCACACTTCAGTTCCAAGGCACCCAAACATTCCATTCATTCTATTCACTGGATGTAGTACTTCCTAAGAAACCTAAACTCAAAATCAGCAGGCAGAATACCGCCCCTTGGTTCTCTCCCAAGTTGCGAGAACTAAAACAATCCTGCAGAAGGATTGAAAGGAAATGGAGAAGGGATTATTCAGACCTTACCAAAATAGAATATAGGGAGGCAATTAGATCCTATAAACTTGAAATCAAAGCTGCCTAAGCAATCTTTTATGAAGATAAGATTAATCTATCCGCAAACTCTCCCAAAGAAATTTTTTGCATCGCTAAGACCCTCACCAAATTGCCCTTGAAACAGCCTTCGCCGGATGGTGCTCTTACTTACACGTTGTAATAGCCTAGCAGAATCCTTTTTACAGAAAATTCAAAACATCTATCTGTCCTTTCCAATCTCATAGAATCATCACATTATGTCACCCATGCCAGATTCACAACATGGAATCCAAACCTCACTAGAGCTATTCCCCCCCCTTAGATTCTGTTCTGTTGGGCCCAATTATGACCAAACTTAAATCCGGTTCTCCAACAGACCCTGCCCCTCCTCAGATCCTCACATTAGCCACAGATATCATTTGTCCTGCTATCCTTGACCTCGTGAATTCCTCCATTTCATCTGGCATAGTTCCCCCGGCCTGGAAATGCGCTATGGTCAAAGCCCTCCTAAAGAAACCTAATCTCAATCAGGATGATTTTTCCAACTACCGCCCCATTTCCCTCCTTCCCTGGGTGAGTAAGATTCTTATGAAACACATAAACACTATTATGGTGGATTTTCTGGAATCCAACGATTTACTCCATCCCTCCCAGACTGGTTTTCGCCCCCAATTTGGGACTGAAAACGCCCTCCTCGCAGCAACTGAGGAGGCTAGGAGGATCCTGGATCAAGGGGGTAATGCAGCGATTATCCTCCTTGACCTCAGTGCCGCTTTCGACACTGTTAATCATAGCACTCTGATCCTCAGACTCAAAAATCTAGGAGTATCCGGTATCGCATTAACCTGGTTACAATCCTTTTTGAGTGAGCGATCCTTTAAGGTCTTCGAAGGAGATGTTGTTTCCAATCAGTTGCCTCTTAGCTGTGGGGTTCCTCAGGGCTCCTCCCTGAGCCCCACACTATTTAATGTTTATATGAGACCCCTGGCAGAGATTGTCCATCCATTTGGCATACAAATCATCACCTATGCAGATGACACTCAGCTCGTGGTGGCACTAAACCACCCCGAGCGGTCATCTAGCACCCTAGGCTGTTGCCTAGAGGAGGTTGTCAGATGGATGGAACTCTCATGCCTTAAACTCAATGGGGACAAGGCGGAGCTCATGCTCCTGGGCAACTCCCCCTTATTCAACTCTGCCTTGCTTTGGCCCAACTGTCTTGGGCCTGCCCCAGTCCCGAAAGACCAGATTAAGAGTCTGGGCATATGGCTCGACCGTTCCTTCACTTTTAATCATCAAGCAGTGAGACTTTCAGCCACTTGTTTTGGCTTACTTAGGATGCTGCGTAAGATCCTTCCCCTCCTCCCTTTCCAAGCTAAAAGGATTATGGTCCAGGCCCTTATCCTTTCCCGCCTGGACTATGAGAACGTCCTCTATCTGGGAGCTCCACAATATACCATCAGTAAGCTCCAGATTATCCAAAATTGTGCTGCCCGCCTGCTTCTACAGATCCCTCGCCGACAGTCTGCAAAACCAGCCCTAGACACCCTGCATTGGCTGCCGATCAGGGAAAGGATTCAGTTCAAAGCCATGTGTTTGGCCCACAAAGCCTTTTGGAAGAACGGCCCAGCTGTTATCCAATCCCTGATCACTCCATACCAACCTAGGAGAAACCTCCGGTCAACGGCAGCCTTTCTCTCCTTACCCCCCTAAATAACAAAAGCTAGTTTTGGCGGTCGGTCTTTTGCCAACAACGCTGCTATTCTCTGGAACACTCTTCCACTTCATTTTCGAAATGAGCCCAATATGTTGGCCTTCCGAAAGCTTCTAAAAACATGGCTTTTTAGGAACTGTATCTAACTCTTACCTGCTCGGTCCTCTGCTGTGCCGTCTGTAGCGCTGGGAGGCCTCAGGGTAGCCATCGCGCTTTATAAATATCACTTCATTCATTCATTCATTCATGTCCATCACACCAACATTCCACGCAGCACATTCAAACTGGCTGAGCAGCTAGGGAGAAAGTAACAAGATAATTACAATACAGATTACTATAAAGGTCTTTCTGTTTGGAAAACCCTTCCTGAAGGAATTGTCGAAGTTTGTAGCAACTTTCAGTAATTTCGATAAGGCTCAGGGGTTCCTCAAAAAGGCCTTCCGCCCACTTTTTTGAAGGGCAGAGCGCTTCCGGGGAAGAGCTTTCTGCCGTGGCTATCATCAAGGCCCGCAACGAGGTTTCTATCAACAAGGTAGAGGTGGATACCAAGATTCTTCCAAAAGTTCCACCTTCAACCCCTCCTGCCCCCGAGACAACAGGAACTGTTTCTGGAAGGGACGATACATAGGGCCGCAGGGCTCTTCACAGCAGTCTGGCTCGACACAGGTGAGAATAATTCCACTTTCAGAGGTGCTGCTGGGGGCAGGACCAGGTTATTCCTACGCAACTGGCAGAGTATAACACAAGACCCTTGGGTGCTAGAGGCCGTTCATGGTTACAAGTTAGAGTTCTACAACTCCCTGATGCAGACCTCCCCTCCTCCCACAATGTATTTTTCCCAACAAGAGAAAGACTTTGGGGCATATCTACAAGGGCTTTATCTCCGCTTTTTGGCTTTTAAAGCCAAAAAGCGGAGATAAAAGTATTGCCCTATTAACAAGAGGGTGCAAACATGCATAATCGCATGTTAGCACCCTTTTTCTCAACGCCTCCCTTTGCATCTCTAATGAGATGCAAAGTGGGCGTCACTGGGCGTACCCCGGATGGTCTACCTTGCAAATATCGCTGATGTTCACATTGCGATATTTACAAGGCAGCCCACAGGATTTTAGCATACGTTAGATTTTGGCGAAAACGGACGTTTTCGCCAAAATCTAACGTCTGCTAAAATCCTGACTTACCTACGGTTGACATAGGGGGTGGATTATGCTGATACGACCACAGGGTCGTATCAGCAAGGTTATCGCCGTTTTGCAGGTAACATCGCTGTAAAACCAGCGATGTTCCCTGCAAAACGGCGATTTCCCCCGCTATCGCTGAATTTCTTATCGCCATTGTGAAAAGCGTTGTTGATACAGCGCTATCACGGCGATGAAATCCAGCGATAGGATAAACATCGCTAAACGCGCTTAGCCATGTTTATCTCTAATCGTTGTTGATATGCCCCTTCATCTCCTCAGAGGTTCATGCTCTGCTGCAGAAAGGCACCATAGAAGGGTCGTTTCTTCAACCAAACAGGTTTCTCAGCTGCATCTTCTTAGTGGAGAAGAAGGGAGGCAGGTCTCGCTTGGTGCTGAATCTGAACGATTTCAATGGGTGGATTGTTTCCCGTCATTTCATGAGTATTCTTCAGTACGGAGATTGGATGGTCGGGTTAGATTTAAAAGACGCCTATCTAACCGTCCCCATTTTTCCGCCTCACCAGTGTTTTCTTCAGTTCCCCAGGCAATGTGTACAAAGTACAAAGTCCTCCCTTTTGGTCTCTCCTCCACCCCTTGGTGCTTCACAAAGATCATGAGACCAGCGGTGGAATCCCTGAGAGCCCGAGGTGTTCTTCTAACCATCATTATTCAATGTCCTCAGTTGGCCCTAACCCACTTGGAGTGGACGATTCTCCTGCTTCAAGATCTCGGCTTCATCATAAATGCTCAGATGTTCATCTTGATTCTCTCCCAATGGTTGGAGTTCTTGGGTTTTCAAGTAGACTCCCTCCTGTCACAAATAATCCTCCCTCCCCAGAAAGTCTGAGGTATCAAGAAAGAATTGAAGTCGACGCTGAGCAGCCAGACTGTATCCTTGAGGTCGATGGCTCGTACTGTTGGCCTGTTAGCCTCATTGATCAAGGCCATATTTCCCGGTCCCCTCCACTTTGACTCCCTTCAGAGACTCAAAATTCAACATCACCAAAAGGGCCTCAGTTACTCGGAACAGAGTCTCCTTTCAGAGCAGGTGAGGACAGAGATGTTGTGGTGGTTGGACCACATAGAGGCCTGAAATAGCAAGGAGATATTTGGCTTAACTCCAGAGATAATAATCGAGTCCAATGCCAGCCGGTGGATTTGGGGGGCTCCTTGCAGTCCGATCTCGACAGGGGATCATTGGTCCAAAGCGGCACTGAATCTCCACATCAACTGCTTGGAACTCCTGGTGGGTTCGTTTGTGATTCAGAGCCTCCCCCCAGAGAAGTCCGGTTGTTGCATACTTCTTCATATGGATAATATCTCGGCAGTGGGTAATGTAAACAAGTTGGGCGGGACGAAATCCCACCTTCTGACAGAGATAGCAAAAGATTTTTGGCCTTTTTGTCTCCAACATTGGATATTGGTGGTAGCGGAGTATCTCCCGGGCCAGAGCAATACCATTGGAGACTGGCAGTTGTGCCATCTTCACGACTTCCATACTCTTCACCGCCTTTGGTGATCCTGTTTAGTGGATCTTTTTGCATCTCGCCAATACCAACAGCTCTCAACCTTTTTCAGTTGGCATCCGGATCCGGACGCCCAGGCCACAGATGCATTTCTTCAGGAATAGTCTCTCTTCATGGGCTATGCCTTTCCCCCATTCTCGATGATCCCCAGGATTATGACACAGATGAGACACCAAATCCTCGACTCCTCCCAATCCGGCTTCAGGAAAAACCACAGTACGGAAACCGCCCTCCTAAACGCAACAGACGATATCCGCACCCTTCTGGACAGAGGAGAAACAGTAGCCCTCATCCTCCTCGACTTCTCAGCGGCATTCGACACAGTCTCCCACCGCACCCTAATACGCAGACTTCACGACGCAGGGATGAGGGATCCAGGACAAGGCCCTCGACTGGATCAGCTCCTTCCTCTCTGGCAGAACGCAGTGGGTCAGACTCCCCCCTTTCCTCTCGGACCCTACACCAACCACCTGCGGAGTCCCTCAGGGGTCCTCCCTCAGCCCGACGCTCTTCAACGTCTACATGGCTCCGCTCGCCCCCATTGTCAAAACCTACGGACTCAACATTGTGTCATACGCAGACGACACCCAACTCATCCCACTATCCAACGAACCCAACACCGCCAGACACAACTTTCGAGAAGGCAAGGAAGCCGTCGCCAAATGGATGAAAAACAGCTGCCTACAACTAAACACCAACAAGACGGAAGTACTCATCATGGGCCCAAACCCCCATGCCAGGAACGACATCTGGTGGCCCCTCGCCCTCGGAAACCCGCCCACCCCCACAGACCACGCACACAACCTGGGAATCATCCTGGACTCCGAGCTCAAAATGGACCGCCAGATCAACTCAGTCTCGTCCTCCTGCTTCCACACCCTCCGCCTCCTACGTAAGACATTCAAATGGATCCCCCTTGAACACAGAAAGACCGTCACTCACGCCCTGGTCACCAGCAGACTCGACTACGGCAACGCACTCTATGCCGGAATAAACAAGAACCTCACCTTCAAGCTACAGAACATCCAGAACGCCGCCGCAAGACTGGTCCTCAACCTGCCAAAACACTGCCACATCTCCCAGCACCTGCGCACACTCCACTGGCTCCCCATCGAGGCAAGAATCACCTTCAAGATGCTCATCCACGTACACAAGGCTCTCCACAACACCGGACCAGCATACCTGAACAGCCGACTCAAATTCCACGCACCCCAAAGGACCCTACGATCAGCCCAGCTCTCCTACGCCGTGGCCCCACGCACCAGAAAAACCAGATCAGGAGGCCGCTCCTTCTCCCTCCTCGCGGGCAAAGCCTGGAACGCCCTTCGCTCCACCTCAGGCAGACAGCATCGCTCCCCACCTTCGTAAGAAACCTCAAAACCCGGCTCTTTGACGGACCCCCTCCTTGATGGACTGGAACTTGCACCACCCACCCCCAGCGCCTTGAGACCCTTACGGTTGAGTAGTCGCACTTAACAAACGCCTGATTGATTGATTGATTGATTGATTGACCAAATAGCGGAGCTGATTGTACTTACTCTGCTTTGGAGAGCACAAGCTAATTTCTGGTAATTCTGGAAATGACCTGTGCCTGTCCGATTCTGATTCCTTTCTGTTGGAACCTCCTTGTGGATCCAGAGGGCCTTCCACATCCATTAATCTTGTCCCAATACCTCTCTCTAGTGGCATGGAGAGTTTCCAGAAAAGATGGAGTCTCCCGGGACTTTAACGAGAAGCTTTCATCAGTCAAGCCTGGTCCTCAAGCACACGCAAGCGATATGAGTCCGCTTGGAGATGCTGGTGTGGCTGGTGCCGGGAATTAGGTGCAGATCCCGTTGGAGTGGATTGTAGTTTGGTCATACATTTGTTGTCCTCCCTGGCCTCCGCTGGCATGGCCTATCGATCAGTGAACAACTTTAGGTCCACTATTTCAGCTTGTCATTTGCTGATTGAAGGTAAAGCGGTAGGCGAACACCCAACAGTGTGTAAATTGTTAAGAGGTCATCGTATGGTAAAGCCCCCTCATCCTAAATATTCTGTTTTATGGGACATTAACATAGTCCTGAGATTTTTAGAATCTTTATAAAAAAAATATTTGTATTACATTTTTCTTCGAAACAACACATGACATAAAGCAACACGTTTATCAAAAGTGCTATTTTGGGAGTCAATGTACAGTTGGGTAACAGTACAATGCTCTTGTACAGAAATGGTATAGCCCCCACTGCTGAGGCCATGTATTGCAGAGGCCCCTCGTTTTGCATGCATTGCACACTGTTTCAGAGATATCACAATTGGGATTGCTCATCTAATTCCCCCTCCATTTCAACAGTGTAGTACCTGAGCCAGGGACCCCAAATTTAGAGGAACTTCTTGGGCCAACCTCTAGCCTTCTACATCACCTTTTCAGCCACCATATATAGATATATTCCAATTTTCCATTCTTGAATGGTGGGCGGCTCAGGGACTCCCCAGTGCTTGGCTACATCACGTTTTGCCACCACAAGCATCAGGTTGCTAAAAAGGAGTTTACTTCTGGGTACATCTACATCCGTGGGTATCCCCAACAGAACGAATTTAGGATCAGTGGGTAGGCTGACGCCCAGAATGCTATTGAGTTCCTCAATCTCCGTTGACCAATATGCACTTATCACAAAGCAGGACCACAGCGTGTGTATAAATAGTCCGTTCTCGTCTCCACAACTTATGCAGTTAGGTGTCTCTGCCCTACCAAATCTATGTAGGCAGGTTCTATCATAGTAAACTCTGTGGCAGACCTTAAATTGGATCAATCGTAGCCGCGACTCAATGCTGCCACCCAGTCAGTGTTGTCTAGTTCCCCTACTTCGCCCTCTCATTTCCCCCTGACTTTCTCCAGGGTATCCAGAATGTTGTTGATGATCATCTCATATGTCCGGGAGACCACTTTCCCTGCTAGCTCCCCTCAAAGGAGCCGTCCCTCTAGAGGTGCATATTCCAGAAGGTCGTCTACCACTATCCGCTCTGTCTGCCAGGCATGCTGTACCTGCAAATATCTAAATTTTTGGGTGTTATGCAGTTGATAGTTCTGGTGCGGGGAACCAACGGTGATCAATGCACCCTCCTCTATGAGGTCTCCAAGTTTTCCAAGTTTAAAAAAACCCAGTGATGTCCCATTGCCTGAAACCTGTTAGCTTCCTAAATTCCTTGAAAGTGTCCCCACAAGGCTGTCTCCTGTGTCAGTCTCTAGTGCCATTTTGTCATCTTCTCCACCCCTTTCCATTCGTCAATCGTCAACTGGGTCGCTGTCAGTAGATTTTTAGACCATGTCCCCCCCATATAGGTATTAGGGGTATGAACTGGCTCAGAAGAACTGCGTCCTCTCTAGTATGTATGCTGGATGATCTCCAGGCACATATATCCCGAATTGTTAACTACTATTAAGTGCAATGCCCAATAGTATGCCCAGACACTGGGGAAGGAAATGCCCCCGTTGTATTGATTCCTTTGCAGTGCCCCCAGTGCTACTCTTGGGTGAACACCATTCCATAACAGCGTCCTGACCTCACTATCAATTCTGGCGAACACTTCTTCTGGGATCCTGTGATAGGTATTTGAGTTTTGGGAGTGTAACCATTTTAAGCATGGCTGCCCGCCCTAATAGTGTCAGAGGGAGAGTCCTCTACCTTTCAACAATTCCATGGAAGTCCATAATTACCCTCTGTATGTTAAAGTCAAGGCTGACTTCTTTATTCAAGGTCATGTATACCCCCAGAATTTAAATCCCTGCCTGTCCAGGAGCAGCTGCCCAGGGCAGTCTCGTTCAGCAAACGGGCCTCCTACAGGGTATAGACTAGTCTTGTCCCAGTTGATGCGATATTCCTCATGGGCTCCGTACCTTTAAGATATCTGGAGAATAATTGGTAGTGTGTCAGTGGGTTTGGTGACATATAGAAGGATATCATCAGCATACAATGATACTCGTTTTTCACTCCATTCCCCCTCTCTTATCCGAAACCTGGACCGGTCCGGATAAGTTCTAATTAAGCAAGCAACGGGTTCTAACACAAGGGTAAATATAAGGGGCGATAGGGGGCCCCCCTGCCTCATTCCCCTCTTTATGGGAAATAGATCAGACAATTCACCATTCACTCTAACTCTTGCGACTCGGCCTGTGTAAAGATCAATCCATGCAATACATTTTTTTTTTGCAGAGTTTTATATAGCGCGATCTTGACCCGAATCGGGTATCAGAGCGCTTTACATGGCACCAGTTACGTTACATGAGGACACACATTCATTTTGGTTAGGCACGGGGAGATTAGGTGATTTGCCCAGAATCACGGGATGTACAGAATCATTGCCGGGACTCGAACCCAGTTCCCCAGATTCGAGGTCGACCGCCCTAGCCGTTAGCCTCTCATTTGGGACCAAATCCAAACCTTCCCAAAACCTGTTTTAGGATAGGCCAATGAACAGCATCAAATGCCTTTGCAGCATCTAGGGACCAAACTATGTGGGAGTCTTTCCTGTTCTGAACCACCTCAGCCCAGTTATAAAGTCAACGAAGGTTGAGCCTGGTCGATCTTTTGGGCGTAAAGCCTGATTGGTGCAAATGTATTAGGTTACTAATGACCGGAAGATGTCTAATGGCTAAAATGGTAGCTGAGATTTTTGTTTTGATGTTCAGGAGGGAGATTGGACCGTATAAACAGCACTGTGTTGTTGGTTTGCCTGGTTTATGGATCACTGCAATAGTGGCGTCGCAGAGAACTGGTGGAAGTGCACCCGTTTCCTTGGCTTCAGTGAACATCTTTAGCAGATAACGGCCCAAGAGCCCGGCATTCCTCTTAAAAAGGTCTGCTGGAATGCCATTGGGACCTGGAGATTCCACGGTTTTAAGTTGCCAATAGTTGCCAGCCCTTCTACTAAGCCCACCTCCTCTTCTAGGGTCTGTCGGTCATCCCTCATCAGAGTTGGGAGTGATATCTCTCACAGGCAAGTACCTATTTGGACAGCGTCAGCCAATGGCCGGGCCTTATAGAAAGCTGTGTAGTACCTTGCAAACTCGTCTGCAATATTCTTCGGTGTAACGCGGGAGATGCCATCATCTCCGATAACCTCCTGTTAAACCTGGCATCTTTTGGTGGGTTTCCCCAGTCTTTTTGCTTTCTGACCTCCTGGTTTTGACTCTGTTTTTGCTGGTTTAGTGTCTCCGCGCACTTTCTCACTGCTGTTCAGTGTTAAAGTGCAAGTGCTCCTATTGTAAATTATATTATGGATTGGTGTTTCCATGATTGGTATATTTGATTTACTGGTAAGTCCCTAGTAAAGTGCACTGAGAGTGCCAGGGCCTGTAAATCAAATGCTGCTAGTGGGCTTGCAGCACTGATTGTGCCACCCACACGAGCAGCCTTTCAAAGGGTTCTCTGACCTGCCACAGCAGTGTCTGCATGCAGTTTTTACTGCCATGTTGACTTGGCAAGTGCACCCACTTTCCAAGCCCTAACTTTCCCTTTTATTACATGAGAGTCACTCCTAAGGTAGGCTCAAGGTACCCCTGTGGGCAGGGTGCAGTGTATGTGAGAGGCAGGACATGTACTGGAATGTGTAACATGTCCTGATACTGAAGTACAGTGTAATTCATTTTTCACTATTGAAAGGCTATCTGTCCCATAGGATAGAATGGGGAATACTTTGTAACATCTTACAAGTATATCTTCCTATTGGGACAAGATAGAGGAATGGAGTTTAGTATTCCTGAACTCAGAATGTTGAAATGCATCTTTTAGTAAAGAGGATTTTTATATTCTGTGTTTGAAAATACCACTTTTAGAAAGTAGGTGTTTTCTTGCTTAACCATCCTGTGTGCCTCTGCTAGGTTGTGGATTGACTGTCTACCTTTCGAATCACAGGGGCTGGTGATGCACATTCTTTCCAGACAGCCACTGGGGGGGTCGAGGTGTGTCCTGCCTTTCCTGGTTGAGTCAGGGCTGGGCTAAATAGACTTGGGCTGCATTTAGAGTAGTGGGAGGAGATTTATTTGCACCTGAATGGGCCTGATCTGCCTTGGACAATGCTGTCTCCACCTCTACTCCAGAGAACAAAGAGAAATGCAGTATAAATATTGGGGCTCAGACCCCAGAACTTTAGAACTTGCTGGAATCAAGGAACCTGCCAAGAAGAAGAGCTGGAAGAACTGCAAGGAGGAGTACTGCCCCATTGCTGTGTGTTGCTTTGTTGGGTTGGCCTGCAGTTGCTGTTTCTGCCTTGGGCAGTGAAAGGACTGGACTGAACTTTATTTCACTTGTTGCTGAGTATCTCCAAGGGCTTGAAATAGAGCTTGCTTCCTGTTCACGAAGTCTCAGGGACAGCAAAGACTTGACCTACCTCTGGGTACCGCCTCTGGAATCGCGGTTTCAGTTGCCACAGAGAGGGAAAGCAGCTGACACCGTCACCGACACCGCTGTGGACTCTGTATCCTGAAGGCACTGCAGAGGGCACCGCCGCACTTCGCACCACAACCCTGGTCTCACTGACAACGACGACCACCGCTGCCACAGAGCCGATGCTTGCACTGCGACCTGTGGGCACCGCACTCCGCACCGCCTTGCTTCACCGTGCCACCCTTGTCTCACCGACAACGTTGCTGCCAGCGACACCCGTGATCGCACTGTGGTTTGGGGGCGCCGCTCGTAAGTTACACGACGCACCGTCCCTTCCCACACCGCAGTCGGGGTCGACCGAAGCCAGCCCCCATCAACTGGCACTGTCACATGCACCATGACCTGTCAGCACCGCCTCGAGCACCGCCTCACTCAGCACCGCAGCCCTGGTCTCACCGTCGCCGCTGTACGACCGTCACCGAGCTGCTGCCTGCACCGCGGCTTGAGGGCACTGCACGCCGCACCGCTACGCTTCACATCGAAACCGACGTGGTCAGCCGGAACTGTTGGATTCTGTTGTTTTCAGCACCACGGTAGCACCGGACAGAGCTACCGGCTACAAGGAACTGCATTTTAAATTTATTTCTGCAAAGTGCCTATTTTTGATTACTATATGTGGTTCTTTTATCATTTTGGACTTGTTTGCACGGATAAATATTGGTTACTTTTCTAAAACTGGTGTGGTTTCCTTTTGCAGTGGTTTCACTGTATTACTGTTGGTTATGTGCAAATGCTTCCCACACTGCCTCTGAGATAAGCCTGACTGCTCGTGCCAAGCTACCAAGGGGGTGAGCAGGGGTTATTTTAGGAGTTTATCCCTCTTATCCTGACTAGAAGGAAGGGCCCCTATTTGGACAAAGATGCAAACCATTGCCAACTAGAGAGCCCCATTTCTAACATCTCCTTTACCCAATTAGCCTCTGCTGCATTCCTACCCAGCCACGGTAATAGTCCCCCAACCTTATCCCCTGTGTCGCACATATGATGCAGCGTGGAAAGGACCATAGCCCTGGCTTCCTAATGTGCCACTGCCTGATAATCTCTGCGGGTTATCTTGATCTTATGCAATACAACAATATCTGAGTGGGCCCCCGGTCTGCCTTCTAACTCTATAAGTGTCCGCTCCAATTCCTCTATTTCCTGCCCTTCACTTTTCTTCCTGTGGGCTATAATATTTTGCGCCCTATCTCTAAGTACTACTTCATATGACTCCCACAAAAGTAGGGCGGACGTCAGTGAGTCCTTATTTTCATTAAAATACAGTTCTGTGTCTATTCTGATTCCCCTATCCACTGTTTCATCTTTCAGTTCCTAGGATTTCAGCCTCCAGGTCTGAGCCTCCCTATGTGTCCGGGCCCTGAACGCCAGCCAAAGCGGGGAGTGATCAGACAGTCCCCATGCCAAGTATTCAGCTCTTTCTAGCCTCTTTACCTAACCACCCGGCGTGAAGATTTAGTCCAGTCTGGAGAACACTTTGTGTGTGCCTGAGTAGTAGGAGTACGTACGGTCAGTAGAGTGATGGCAGCACCAAAGGCCTGAAAGCCCCATGGTGTCTGCAAAACCTGCCAGGATTGTCTCTTTCTGAGGACCTTTTACTGGGCTAGTGCGGTCTAGGGACAGGTCTACAACATCATTGAAGTTACCCCCAGTGATGTGAACAGAGGAATTGGTCTCCAACAACACCCCCACCACTGCATCTAAGTTTGGTTTTTTGGAGTCTCAGGAGGGCATAGACACTGACCAGGCTAACATCTCTCTGACCCCAGATTCCCTTTACTGCCACATAGGTCCCATTTGAGTCAGCCCATGTATTCTGTACATGGAAGGGGGTGTTTTCCTCACCAGGATAGCCACTCCGGGGGATCTTGTTGTAAAACCCATGCGTGCTAACGTTATGTATATACCTCTTCCCAGGAAACTACAATTTGAGCCCCATAAGTGTGTCTCTTGCAAGAGAATCATGACAGGCTTGTGGCTCCTAATGTATTTGGCCACTAGTCCCCTCTTAACCTTGTTACCTAGTCCGTTTACATTCCATGACAATACGGAGTACTTCCAGTCACTCTGCTCACCTGGACCTGGTATCCACACTGTTTTTAAAAAATTCAGCCTCTCCACAGGAAGCCCCATCGTCTGCACCCACAATTGTCAGCAGGGTGTCCCACTTCTAGCAATAACGTACTCTTCCCATCTACGTTCCACCACTCCCCAACTCCCTCCCCACTCTCCCTTGCCACCCACACATTTCCCCCAACTCGACAACTTTGCAACCTTGTCACGGGTCAAGCCAGAGAGGTCTGAAGCCCTCCCTCCCCTCACGCAAACCCCCACCTATAACTTCAACTAGTCCCTCAATGGTCCCTAGATTGTTCGTTTGAGACCTACGGGGAAAAATAAAAAACATTAAAAAAACAACAGTCGGTGATAGAACTGACACGTGAGAATTCTCCTTCTCATGTGTCGTTGGAGCTCTCTAAGTTGGGGGAGGGGGATGGGACCACCATGGAGATTTTTAGATTCTTGACCAGACAATAAATATCTATCGCGGAAACAATTGTCAGCCAAATTGACAATGCTCTTGTGTCTTATTTCTTATAAGCATGTGTCTGATGTATGAGCTTTAAATCTGTCTGGAAGAGTTTTCTCCTGAGGGTGTTACCTTCTCAATTTCTCGACAGACCAAATGTAATACCAGGTCAGTATATTACCCAGCTTTTCCGGAGAATTCTAAGCTTTGCGTAGTGCAATGTCTGAAAGCCTATGAGGTGAGTACGGATATGGGAGGTCAATTGTTAATTGCTTTGCAAAAGCCTATTCGTCTGGAGCAACTGCCACTCTTGCCAGATGAGTGACCGGCAAGTGAGGCCGGTATTAATACCTCT
This sequence comes from Calotriton arnoldi, assembly GCA_963921515.1. NCBI lineage: Eukaryota > Metazoa > Chordata > Amphibia > Caudata > Salamandridae > Calotriton > Calotriton arnoldi. Next base: position 1,011,032 of record CAWUFW010001484.1, on the reverse strand, counting down.
GTGTTCGGCATCCACTCAGCTCGAGGGCCTATGGCTTCCAAACCATTTGCTTAGGGTTCTAGTTTGAATGACATTCTAAAAGCGGCAGATTGGTTGGTAGAATCTACATTTAAGTCATTTTATTATAAGCCTATTGTTTATGTTGCTTCTATGGTGGTGGCTCAACTTTAAACAAGCATAATCGGAGCCTCCTGTCCTGACATAGAATAAAAAAAAGTCTAGCGTTCGCTACTAGAATTTTCAATTCTATTAAGGACACGGAGGCGAGGGTTATCCCACCCACTTATTTGTCTTTATCTGCATACTGTTATTTGCATACATATGTAATTTGATGAATTGTTTGTTATGGAATTGTTTTTTCCCTGCCAGATGAATTGTATATTAATTATTGTGAGAAGGTGGTTCTGACTATCTGAGACGCTTTTTGATTACCTGATTATTGACCTTTTACTGTGGGAGAGCCTCATAACCTGGGACTCACCCACGGTAAACTCACTGTAAAATGGACTAAAATGGACTGCACATGTTTTCTGCCTGTGTCCGTCTTGTGAGATAAGGCCGCTGCAATGCAGCCGCAGTAAGGGGCACCAGGCTGGTTACATGTGGACACGTATGCATAGGTGTGTGTACCCGTGTACGGGCTGCGAGAGGGAGATTCCTATTGTGCGCAGCCTAGGAGCTGTGTACAGATAGACTGGTGCAGAAGATACTATGCAGAGTTGGGTGGTGACATGGAGTAGGCCTTATAGTCTGGGGGGACACATGTAAGGGATAATCAGTGTGCTTTACTGTTTCACTGTAGGAACACTCCATTATATTCCTATGGAATAGGATACCACACAGGGTAGTTTCAGTTCCCTGGGGCCTACAAACTCCAGACACACACGAAAGTACAATGTAAGTTGTGTGAGAAGCACCATTCTGCTATGTCCAAAGGTATATCTGTACTGCTTATGGGCCAGAGCCCAGGCCTTGTGTGACCTTGCCAGGCTGGATTAATTACCTTCCTCCCCAAGTTGTAGCATCAGAGGCCTAGCCCTTCACTGCAAGCATTCCCCAGGGCGGAGGTCTTCTTTCCAGGAGGGAGAGATGGGGTGAAGCTTCAGAGCATTAATCAGCAGCTGTCACCCGGTGCCAGGCACCGGGCCGTGATGTCAGGGAGAGGGCAAGAAAGTAAAAGACACAAGACACACAGATGATGGAGAGAATGCAGAGCAAATCAAATATTCAAACCCAGTCAATAGATCTGGGTTAAATTCATTGTTCTTTTGCTCACCATGCGACCCCAGTATTGAACCTGTGCCTCATGGGAATAGCCCAGAATGAACTGCTAAGCCAGATCCTCCCTGGACCAGAAACAAGCATCCTGTGACCAGTTTCAGGGCATCATCCCTTATCAGCCAGGCTAGCTTGAATCCAGTGGCACTGTGAGCCCGGGACCCATGTCTGGGCATACCCGGCGCATTTAGCGCGAGAAAGCAAAAGACATACAGATGATGGACGGAGTGCAGAGCAAATCAAACATTCACCCCTAGTCAATAGATATGGGTAAAATCCATTGTTCTTTTGCTCACCATGCCTCCCCAGTTTAGACCCAGCCATATGAAAATCAGTCTTGACCCTGTGCCAGGGAGTGGGGACGGCAGGCTTGTCAGAGACCATGTGGCATGGGATCCCAGGACGCCGCCATATTAAAGTATCCCAAAGGCTAGTGCAGGAAGGTGAGACCAGGGGCAAAGAGGTGATGTGGCACTGCAGGATAGACAAGAGGTGCAATCCTGCCAGCACCCTCTGCCCCTCCTTAAAAGGTTTTACGCAGAAAGAGGAGCCTCCGTGTGTGTTCGCTGAGCACACTGGTACTGGAGGCTGATGCCATGGGCAGTTGGAAAGAGGAACCCCCTGGCTGTCCCCAGGACTCTGGACTGTGCCTCTGAGGGATTCCAGGACCGGTGAGGGAAATCCTGGGTTTCTGTGCAAGGAGAGAAGCCCAGAAGTAGAAACCAGGTGAAAGGCTGGTGCAGGGAGCCAGTGAAACATGCTTCCGGCTGAGTACATACTCTGGGAGGCCAGGAAGCAGAAGGAGACAGCTCCCGCTGGTGAGGGCTGGCCACCAGGAGCGAAAAGAGGCCAAGACCGTCCAAATCGGCCCAACAGGGGCCGAGATATTCCCCCCAGAAGGTATGCGACTTTGACCTCTGGTGGGACCGACGACAAAACGCATGGGGCTCCACCGCCGTTCTCCAATGTGCCCCCCGTGTTGGGTTAGGTCCCGGGGGCTACCCCCAGAAGAAGACAAAGCCAGGGGGAAGGGCCCCAAAGAAAAGTCAGGGAGCACCGTCGCGCTTGCCGTGAATGTGCCGAAGGGGCCCAGGATCCCATCCCTGGGCCCAGACGAAGTGAAGTCGGGGAGCACCGTCATGCCCCCACAAAGGTGCCCAAGGGCCCAGGATCCCATCCCTGGGCACTAATGAAATTAAGCTGGGAAGCGCTGTCGCTCCCCCCAGTGAAGGTGCCCAAGGGGTCCACGACCCCAACCCTGGGCCCCAGAGAGGTGGAGGAAGTCGGGGAGCACCATTGCACCCCTGTGAAGATGGCTATGGGGCCCAGGTCCCCAACCCTGGGCCTCAGAGAGGTGGAGGAAGTCAGGAGCACCGTCGTGCTCTTCATGAAGCAGCCCATGCTGCCGCCGACCCAGCCTCCTAGCACGCGTCTGCCTGCAGGAGCAGCCAGACCCAAAGAGAAGGGTTCTGGCTGCCCGGGGAGCTGACAAGAGCAGCCGGGGGAGGGCTCCCCGGACTGCTCTCCAACGTCTTACCTGCACGTGGGGTGCCCGGGTGGGACCGGGCCCCCCAACGTGGCACGAGGCCACCAGCAATTCCAGCGCGGCTCTCTGCTCAAGTATGCGCGCTCTCGAGGGAGCGCCCCATAATGCCCTGCTGTGCCGGGCCCACTTGGGAGGAAAACCAGCTCATTTTCAGCTTGTGGTGACCTCAGGAAGATGGGGCCACCACCATTGTGAACCAAATGTGTGGGGGAGACTCCCCCGTCAAAGAATTGGACAGTCCACACACAAAGTCACTGGTGACTGTAAGCAAATACCCCTTCAAGGGTTTTGGGATATTTTCAAATCTTCCTAATGCTGAAACTCTTGTTCTACAGCTTGGACAGCTGAAAATTAGGGCTACACCCAGGTGTGAGAGACTTAATATGAGTGATCATATTGGAGACATTCACTAGGGGTGTAAGTGTGTAATGACAGAGATGTGCATTTACACTAATGTTCCTTAGGGACTAGGTTTCACATGCCTTGTTTTATGTTAAATGTGATTTTTTAATATATGTTTTTAGTTTTCTTCACAGAATGGCAGATTATAATTGCATAGTCATGTAATTATAAATGTAAAAACTTTTAGGGGCTTCATTTGACTTGCTTATTCATGCTAATAGTTATGATAAGTACTTCTCACTCCATGTCATTCTTAGACATGCATTCTTGCTACTGCTTTAGTTGAATAACAAGACTGTCAGCCACACTGATTAAAGTTTGCACACTTTATTGTCAGTATTAGTTGCTCTCGGTCAGGGTTATAGGTAACTATGACATGTTTTCCCATCATGAAATGCTTGTTGAAATAATGCGGTGGGCAGCCACTTGCTTGGTGCTAGTGGAAAGGGCCCTCACTCCAAGTTATACTCAACACATGGCATTTGGGGGCAAGATGATGTTCATACATGTGAGGGGTGATACTAGCCCGCCCCTCCTGTGGGAGGGGTGTGAATGTTTACGCATTGTCATCAAGAATTATTTCCATCAGCTAATGTATATTTGTAAATTTTTGCATAGTATTGAGTAGTGTGTGTGTAAATTATGTACCTTTCCTTTTTCTAAAGAAAAGCACAGACTGGACAGTCATTTATTGAGGGTTATTATTGCGTATCTGTGAATGGTGATTACTAGCCCACACCCCCTCCCTTGAGTAGGCCTTGGACTTCTCTACAACGCTACCCTATGAGAGTCAAGCGCTACAATGGGGTGTTTGGTTCCTAGTAAAGGATAAATGTAGATCCATTACTTGTGCAGGCCACACAACTAATGTCACGCTTTTCAACAGTTATGAAATGCCCTTTATGGGACTAGTGTTTATGGTTGTGATGTTTTCACTTCCTTGCTAAGAACTGGGGACAGCTGACTCGCCTTTTGACGGCATTCCGAAATTTTGGAGGTTTGCCTCTTTGTTTCCGTAGTTCGCTTTCAGATGATCATTCCCTGATGTTTTGCACGGAGAAATTTGGGTCCTGCGAAGCCCAGATCTTCGAGTTAGGCTACCGTTGGGGCTGATGGTAATGCTCTCAGTTGGGTAATGATCCTGTCGTTACAGGGTCTCAGACTGTTAAACAGTTTTTCCTCAGACTGGAGCAAAGAAAGAGGCAATGGTATTACTGCAAGAGGGTTATATAGGACTGGGAATCTATGGCTGATCATGTGAATATGAGGTGGTCATGGGAAATCTAGTGTTTTAAAAAGCATCCTATGATTGGCTGCTGAAATTTGAAGAGTAAAGAAAGAGAAGCATAATCCTTGCCACCATGTACTTAATAGAATTGAAAATTCTTGTAGCGAATGCTAAAACATTTTTAACACGTCACGAAGGGGATGGGGGTAATGGGGAAGGACTTGCCTCAATTAAACCAAAAATGGACTCCGAGCAGGTTGCCAGGAAGAAGCAGGAGGCTTGACGGGGAAAAATGCCGGGAGCCCCCGAATGCATTGGACAGCCTGGCCCGCAGGGAGCCACAGAAAGGAGATGAGGAGGTAATGGGATACAACGCAGCAACCGAAGAGACGGAAGCCCAGAACAACACGTGGTGCAAAGACTGGTGGTCGGTGGAGGCTTCATAGCACGCCGCAAACCTGGAGGGCTGTGGCAATTCGAGACAGTGTTATTAACTAAAACTTAGGGGCATATGTACAAGGAGTTAGCGTCGCAGTAGCGTAATTTTTTTGACGTTACGGCAGCTTTTTTTTATCGCTGTATTTACAAGTTGCCGCTAACCGCAGTTAGTGGCAGTTTTCCAGCGTAAACGAGCGTTTTTCGGATCGCCAGTTCTGTTAGCGGGACTTAACAAAAATGAGATGCAAGGTAGGCATTCCTGTGCAAAAACTGCCGCTAACCCCACTTCGCGATATTTACAAGGAATTCTTGTATGGTGCAAAACACTGCCTCTAACTCCAGTTAGAGGCAGTTTTTTAAGACCAGAAAATAGCTGGTCTTAAAAATGGTGCAAACACTTGGGGCCTCATTTCAGAAGGTTTTGGTGCTGGACAGCGCTGCAAGGAATGTTGCTGCGCTGCCCTGCGACAAAAATACAGGGCAGGAATGCGCACCATCAATAAGATAGGGCGCATTCCTGGACCTCATTCATGAAAAGTGTTGCATCGCTGTGACAAAAGACGTTGCAACACTTTTCACTACGCCCTTATTGAGACACCATGGATGCACTGTATTTACTGTACAGCGCTCCATGTCGCAATTAATGACAGATACGTCTGGAATCCTGACGTATCTGTCAGCACAAAAGTCATGCATTGCTTCAGTTGTGTCACAAGCATGATGCAACCCCAGTAATGCATGGGGCCATCCTATCCCTGTGGCACTGCGTCACTCTTACGCCTGCCAAGAGGCAGGCATAAGGTACTGACGCAGTGACGTCCTACAATTGTTGCAGTGAAATCTGATGGATTTCACTGCGCCACTCCTATAAGGCTTTGTTGCGTGGGAATGCCCACCCTGCATACATCATACCTGATGCAGGTATAATGTGGCAGTGGCACAGGGCTTCACAAGGTCACTCATATGCCTAGATGCATCACTTTGCAAATATGGCGCAATGTGGTGCAAGAATCACGCTGCAAGTACGTCAAGAAAATGACGCACCGGCGGGGTGAAACTGTCAGAAGGGGCTCATCAATAAGCCCCCTGTCTTTTTACCCTATGTTGGCGCACAATGGCTGCCGTGCACCAACGCAGGCACCCTTGCGCCATGGTGCAAGGGTGACTGTGTTGCGGAGTTGACTGATGTTGTGGCTCCATCTCTTCTCGAGACGTCAGCAGTTGGGGCTGGACTAGTGGCGGGCCGAAGTGAACCAGTTAGCCTTCTTGGAGTGTTGTTTGCCTGGTCTTTTCTTGAGGGGGGCCAGGGTGTTGGTGCAGTTGGAGATCCATCGGTGGAGGTTGCGTGCTGCGGTGTTGGCGTCTGTAAGTGTTGGCGGAGTGGGGGTGCTGAGGGAGTTGACGGGAAGTTCTTCGGTGGCCTTGATCCAGCCACGACGGGGGGGCAATGATGGTGATGGTATACGGTGGGCGTGGTGAAGGTGTGATGTAAACAATGATGGTCGGTACAGGAGAGTCCTGTGGTGTGGCTGTAGTTGAAGTTCCCGCTGGTGGAGAAGACGGGCTCGAGCGTGTGTCAGGCTGTGTGGGTTGGTGCGGTGACTAGCTGCTTGAGTCCGATGTTGGTGAGGTTCCCCAGGAGGGGGGTGGTGTTCTGGTCACTGGGGTTGTCCAGGTGGAACTTGAGGTCTCCGACTGGGATGTAGTCGGTGGATGGGAGAGCCTGGGGTGCAATGAGGTCTACAATGGCATCGGTGAATGGGGGTTCATGGCCCGGGGGGCCTGCAGATGAGGGTGCCGCGGAGGGTGGTGTTGGGGTTAGTCCGGACCTGGAAGTGGAGGTGTTCCATGGTCACCGTCAGGTCATTAGGGTGCGTGGTCAGTCGGAGTGTGCCTTTTTTGAACAATGGCAATGCCTTCTCCTGGCTGCTCGAGTGGTCCGTGCGGGTGAATTTGTAGCCGTCGTGGATGATGATGGCAATGTACGGTCCAGAGCAGAGGTTGGTCCAGGTTTCAGTGAAGAAGGCGATGTCTGAAGAGGTGGCGTCGAGGAGGTCCCAGATTTCTTTTGCGTGTTTGTGGAGGGACCGCACATTGAGGAGGATGCAGTTGAGCCGGTCGGCTGCGCTGTTGGTCGGCTAGGCGGCGGGAGGCGCTGGTGTGCTGATGTGGCAGAAGGAGTGTTTGCAGTTTCGACAGGCGCAGGGTGCAAGAGAATTCTACAGTGTTGCTAGATGGCAAGTGGTGTGGAGTCCATGGTTGATGGCGAGGGTGCTGGCGGTCCAAGAGGAAGGGTCCTTGGTGCTGGGCGCAGTCCCGGTGCGGACTGACGCAGACAGGCTTGCCTTTGGCGCACCAGTGGTACACCGGCTGCGCATGGCCGCATAGCGGCTGCCATTATGTAGTGCTGCGGCAAGATAGACCGCACCTTCATATATAATCCTTTGTTGTGCTAATTTAGGATAGTATACGTAATTGTAATAACGTGAAGTGTGACGTGATAAGAGATTTAGGGTAAACGAGAGAACCTTTGATGTATAGTGTGTGTTTAGTTGAAACCATTAATGCATAAAATTGAACGTGTTGCCAATTACCATCAGTATATTCTATCTGCCTATGTGATGTAATAATGTGAAAATGCTTATAATGTGTAATCAATTGAGGCCTGGGTGCCGTTCTTATGTTAGTCAGCTTCTGTATAACCCTGGGGTAGTTCATAGCTATGTGAAGTACATTTTGAACTACACATAGCTATGCAAATTGCGTAGGACGTAGCTGTGTGCCTGACTGCACTGTACAATAATTGTCAATGGCATCTTGCAAGTTAAGATAAAATAAATATCTCTGTCTTTATATTGTTTCAAAACCTTTATTAGTTCGATAAAGGCACACTTACATAGTTACAATGAAACAATGGTCATAAGAAGTACAAGGATACAAAAAAGCATGTGAAAAAGCATGGTCGTAATCATCATGGTGCATTATCCATCCCTCCCAAAAAATGTACTAAGAAGTTTTATTGATGGCCTATATAAATGCCAATCCTGGTAGCCTGGTGGCAAAGGCAGAGAAAGAAAGAAAAAAAAAACAACAACAAAAAAACAGTTTTTAAGTGACCCAACCTTTCCAATTTGTAATCTGCCACAACGTATTAGCGTCTTCTAGGCCTAAGGTGGCACGGTCTATATGAACATAAGTCATAAGTTTATCTAGAAAAAGATTGCGACAGGCTTTGGTGTCCATATCTTTGTGGAGATAGAGAAGTAAATTACGTGCATCCCAGAGAGCCTCTTTAGCAGAGTTTAAAAGCCGCCAACCCGTGGGAGGACGCTGAGCAGAAAGACCTTGTCCATAGAGCAGGGCGTGGAAAGATAAAGCAGAAATACCTGCAATATGCAACAGGAAAGGCTGTAATAAGGTCCAAAACTCCTTGGCATAGAGGCAACACCACAGCAAATGATAAACAGTCTCTTCATTACCACATCTGATGCGTGGGCAACATGCTGTGGGGGCCAATCCTCGCCGATGCTGAAAGGTTTTCACCGGAAGACAGCCATGCACAGCCATCCAGGCCAGATCACGCTGACTGTGAGTAATGTCCTTGTGTCCTACCATTTTCCACACTCGCAAGGATTGCGGTTCGGACAGGGTATTCAACACAACAGGTTGCTCTTGCTTCCGGAGTTCCTGCTTCAGTCTAGTGGGGTGAATACATACATCCCGGTCAAAAAGTTCAGCGTCCAAAGTCTGCAAAAGGAGCGAAACCCCTTGTAGTAAGGTGGGACAATGGTTGCCAAGGGGTACAGGTTAGAAGGTGCAAAGAGTCCAAAACGTCGCAACATGGCTCCTAAAAAATAACGGGTGAATAAAGCAGGCACTGAAACAAGATCTTCATCAGTACGGGATACTACATAACATAATAACTTAGAGAACAAAAAGGTTTGAAGATCAGGTAAACTTTTTCCCCATTCTTCCATGTTTTACAAACTTTGGCACGACTGAGCTTTTCCATCTTAGAACTCCAGAGGAAAGTAAAAATCATTTTTTGAATTTTCTGCAAGGTACGGTGGTGTGGAGGGAAAACCATAGCAAGATACAACAACAGAGGAAACAAAACTGCTTTAATAACTAAAACTTTTCCTTCCAGTGTAAGTTTACGCAAGGACCAGAGAGAGAGCTTTTTTAAAATCTTAGCGTGGACTTCGTCCCAATTCCTCTCCACATGCCCTTGCGCCCCAAAATAGACCCCCAAAATCTTAATAGGTTCGGTGGTAACAGTGAGTGGAAGGTGCGCCAGCCGATCCCAAGGACCAGTGGTCAGACAAACACTCTTTCCCATGTTCAGACTCAACCCTGATACCTCCTGAAAGAGAGAGGCCTGTAAAAGGGTCCTGCGCACAGAGGCGGTGGCAGGACATAATACAGTGACATCATCCATGTAGGCGGTAACCTTGGTGGGGACCCCAGAACCGCCAGGAACAAAAACACCTTTGATCAGTTTGTCCTTTCTGAGTTTACACAAAAAAGGCTCGAGCACACAAACAAACAGAATGGGAGACATGGGGCATCCTTGACGGACTCCAGTGTGTATAGGAAATGCAGTGGTATGGAATCCATTGATACTCACTTGGCTGTAAGCACCATGATACAAGGTGCGGATCATGTGAACAAAAGCAGGGGGAACATTCATTTTTGTTAAGATAAAAACAAAAAATCATGCCAAATTTTATCAAAAGCCTTATGGAAATCCAGGCTCAAAAGACCCAGAGGAAGGCCCCTCTCCTGATTGTACCATAAAGCATCACGCAAGGTCACGAGGCTGTCTACAATAGTGCGCCTTCTGATGGCGCAAGCTTGGTCTTGGTGAATGCAAGAATGCATAACTCCTCGAAGGCGGCGTGCCAGCACCTTAGCTGTAAGCTTGTAATCAACGTTCAGGAGAGATATAGGCCTCCAATTTTGCAATGAGGTCTCGTCCCCTTTTTATACAACAGAGTGATGATACCGGCTGAGAAGTCTGCAGAAAAGGTATTATTAGTAAAGCCTTCATGCACAACTGCCATATAGTCAAGACACAACAAGGCCCAAAATTTACGATAAAATTCCCATGTAAGCCCATCAATGCCAGGGCTAGAACCTCTGGGGGAAGACTGCAAGGCTGACAGAAATTCTTCCCCATCAAAGGGTTGCCCCAAGAGAGTGATTTGATCTGTAGTGAGACCTCCTTCCAGTCCAGAACAATATTCTTCCATATCCTGAAAAGAAGAAGTATTAGAGGGTGCAGCATACATACAAGAATAAAAATCAAAAGCGATCTGTTTACAATGCTCAGTGCCGTGCAAAATGGTACCATGTTGATCACGGAGTGTAGTGAGTAATTTATGGGAAGATTTCGCCTGCTTAAAAAAGAAAGATGTACATTTTTCATTCTCCTGGTAGTATTGGACCCTAGAATGAAATATTGTGGCTTTATTTCTTTTTGCCAACCAAGTATTCATGTCCAGCGTAACTAAACGAGTTTCCTCTTTCACATCTTTCCCCGCCGCACCCAATTGCTGGAGAAGGATGAGGCGGCGATGTAGCTTCTGGTAGGCATCCCATTCAATGCGGCGTTTAAGCCGGCCTTGTTCCTGAAAAAACTGTTTTGTTTTATGTTTGACCCAACACCACCATTTATTTTTAGTTGAGAAACGATTTTGATGTGCAGCCCATGTATGGTATCGCTTGACATACCGAGCACAAATGAGTTCGTCTTGGAGCAGGTCATTATTAAGTCTCCAAAAGCCAGGGCCCCTTTGAGGCCGGCCTGGTGGTGTGAGCCAGACAGCCAGAACCTGGTGATCCGAGAAGGGGACTGGTGTGAGACTGCATTTGTCAGCGCTTAAAGTTTTGGATGCAAATACAAAGTCTAGACGGGAGCGGGCATTCCCATGATCCGCCTCCCACGTGAAGCCAGAACCAGGAGGATGGTGCTTCCTATAAGTATCATAAAAGTCTAAATCATGAACAAGGGATAACAGCAGTTTTGAAGTCACATCCAAAGTATAGGTGGCCTGTGCACCCTGTCGGTCCTTGGAATGCAGAATACAATTAAAATCCCCCACCAGAAGGGTTGGCGTGGCACCTGCAAGAAATGGTTTAATAAGATGAAACAACTGCTCCCTTTCTGGTTTAAGGGCAGGAGCATATACAGCACATATTTTGAGCGGCAAACCATCCATCAAAACAGACAATAATATAGCCCGTCCGGGCCATAAGATTTTTTCCTCCGTGATTTGCCAATGCTTATGCCGGAAAAGAACAACGACCCCATCATTCCTGTTGGCACCTCCAGACCACGCCGAGGGTCCATAGGGCCAATGTTGCTGCAAGGAAGAATATTTCAGTTGATAAGGAAGAAAACATTCTTGCAAGCAAATGACATCAAAACGTGTATGTGCAAAATAATCAAGGACTGTGTTCCTACGCAAAGCTGTCCCCAAACCTCTCACATTACAAGAGGCTAGGGATATGGCCATTATGATTAGGAGAGAACAACCAGTCATACTGTTTAAAGTGGAACATGGGCCCCAGAATCATCATCTTCTACCCTGGCAACTTCTGCTGAACTCTGGAGAGTGGACGCCAAAAAAGGGCCTCCAAGTTCGGCGTGCACTCCAGATCCAGCTCTGGACTATCAGAAATTTCTAGAACCTGGGCTATGTCCTGAATAACCTCCTCTGAGTCAGAGAGGTGTAGAAGAGCGTCAAACCGTCCCCCTCCAGAAAAGCGATCCAGAGAGGAGGTACGACGCTTAGCACCTGTAGAACAGGAGGAATCCACTACATTTTGAGATGTACGGGTTTTCCGCTTATTTGACGTATATGTAGACCAGCCACTATGGTCCATTTCTTTCTCCTTTTGCTGGACTACCGCAGGCTGGGCTTTTTTTAACACTGAGGTTTTGCCTGCTGATTTTACCACTTTCACCGAACGTTGTGGCTTCGGAGCAGACTGCACTGTGGGAGAAATGACCGAAGGGATTGTCTCAGGCACAACTGTAAGTGAAGCCTCCGGAGTGGAGGGTGCCTGGCTTACACCTGTAGTGGGAACCACACCCGAGGCAGACTGTGAAGCATCGTTTGCGCGCTGCGCCTTTCTAGCTAAGGCCTCTTGTTTAAGGCGCAGGGTTTCCACACGTTCTGCCTCATCCACCTCTTCCACCTGTGGAGACTGCAGAGCAGGGTCAAACTCTGGGTCCGAGGGGTCTGCACCATATGCCTCCGCATTGTCCTCATCAGTCCCCTGAGACACCCCACATCGCCGGATCTCAAGACCAGCAATAAACCCCAAAATCTCAGAGTCCGTGACATCCTGGCGTGCATCAGATGGGATTGCTATAGTGCGCGGGGCAGATGGAGGAGGTGGAGGTCCCTGCGCACTGGCAGCAGATGCATAGGAGAACTTTCCCTTAGGACAGGTCTTAAACAAATGGTCAGTACCACCACATAAATTGAATTTTTTGGGAACCACACAATCTTGCGCTTTATGATCAGCACCCCCACAATTCCTGCAGACCATGCCAGAGCACTGTTCTTTAGCATGGCCGAATTGCTGACAAAGTCTGCAGAAGAGGGGCTGGCCTGAATATACCAAAAAACCTTTATTAGCCCCCAGGGAAAAAGTCTGCGGAGGGTGCGCCAGGCCCCTGACACCTGTGGGGTCTTCTTTAAAAGTAACAGTATATTTCCGTTTACCATTCCAGATACCACAGATATTTTTTATCTTTTGCCCACCCCTGATGGTGCTGCAATAACGAGCCAAAAATACCTCAATCAACCGAGGATCAGTGTAAGGATTATACATGTGAACTACTAGAATGACTTCCTTCGGGGCAGATATGGAAGTAACAGTGAGGCCACGTAAAGGCGGGCTATCTGTATGGGCCGCCACATGTTGCAACAAACTCTGACAAATGGAATCACTGGAAAATGTGACATCAAAAATACCTCTGCTGGAAAAGACCTGAATACATTCAATAGCACGGTCAGAAATACTGCATTCCTTTTTGATAATTTTCTCAACAAGAAATAGCACATTCTTCTCCTTACGGTGCATCTCATTCACTTCTACACGTACTGTATTAGGGACAAAATCATGAATGCGGGAGGCACCCGCCATGCGGGAAGATGAGGCCATGAGGAAAGTCTCGTGGAGAGAGTCACCACACCCTCATAAGAGTCAAAAATGGAAAGGCACAAGGTGGTAGGCGTGAAATGGAAGAAAAGACGGCCGCCGTCCCTCAAATGCACAGCGCTGGGAAGTGAGAAAAGAGACGACACGTAAGTTGTATGCAAAGCTTACCTCCCGAGGGAAGTGTAAAGGGCAGTAGATGGCACTGTTGCGCAAGAAAGCTGCAGGCAAGTGAGCCCTCAGCGCGCTACCACAGCGTCCGTGGCACCACGAAGCACAACAGCCGGGGAGGCCGGGAGCAGCCACAAGGGCCTCCCCCCTTCTGGACAAGTGGCAGCTCCGCTCGCAGAGGCACCAACGTGAAGGCACGAGGAAAAAATGTCAATGCGGCGGAAGATTGGCTCCGCCGATCCTGCAACAGTGTAGCAAAGATGTCTGGAAGGCAGGCTGGAACTGAAGCAGTCTGTTCTCCGCAAAGGCTGGACAAACGCAGGGTCACCCACCAGCTTCCAGGAGTGCAGCCAGATCACAGGCAGGCCAGGAGTCACAGTCCCGTTCCTTCAGCAGTAGGGAAACGCAGAAGTCTCCAGGCGAGAAGGCCCCCACCCGTCTACCACACCCAGAGGAATCAGCCTTGCCCCGGGCAAGCCAGGGTACGAAGGCCCAGCCCTTTAGGATAGGCAAAAAGGCAGGAAATACTCCTCAAGGCACCCTTCACCCCTAAAGACGCAGCCTGGCTCCGGACACGCCAGAGAGACGCATGCCCAGCCTGTTGGGGGATCAGGAGTCACCTCTTGCTCTTCAGCACCAACCAAGCTGACACTTGATCTTAACCAAAAGACCGAAAAGCTTTATATGCTAAAATGCATATAGTCATTTCTCAAAAATGAAAACTATAAATTAACAAGCAGTGAGAGAGGTGATGATTTTGGGATCCTCCCTAACCTAGGGAGAGAACCAAGCAGATGCCTTGAAAACAAAAAGCACATCTTTTGAACGATTCAGTAGGGGTCCCATCCACTTAGGACCACCCCAAGCACAGTTATTGGCAAAAATACAATCCCAACCAAAGGCCCTGCAAAGCATTATGGGACGAGATTAGCAGTGGGCAGTGAATATTATAGTTTCCAATATCAAAATAATTCTACAAAGAGCTGCAGTTCCACTAGTCGTTACTAGATGTCCCTCACGAGTCAAATGCAAAAGCTTCATGAAAGGGTTTCAATGCTTTTGCATTTGACTCGTGAGGGACATCTAGTAACGACTAGTGGAACTGCAGCTTGATGTATTAATAATTTCAATGCTTTTGCATTTGACTCGTGAGGGACATCTAGTAACGACTAGTTGAACTGCAGCTCTTTGTAGAATTATTTTGATATTGGATACTATAATATTCACTGCCCACTGCTAATCTCGTCCCATAATGCTTTGCAGGGCCTTTGGTTGGGATTGTATTTTTGCCCATAACTGTGCTTGGGGTGGTCCTAAGAGAATGGGACCACCACTGAATCGTTCACATTATATGCTTTTTGTGTTCAAGGCATCTGCTTGGTCCTCCCCCTAGGTTAGGGGGGACCCCAAAATCATCACCTCTCTCATTGCTTGATATTTTATTGTCAAAGTTCATGAGCACAATCTTTGCATGCGCCATGATTGTAGTGGAAGTATTATGTCCAGAGTTACTTCTGTAGATCTGAGTTATATTATTTCCTGGAAGCTCTCATTAAAGTTAACAACTAAATTTCATGTGCATGTTGAAATTGTTCTTTTTCTCATTTCTGTTGCAGGTGAAGAATTCGGCCTCCTTAGTGAGAATAATGTCTTTGTTATAGGAGCTAGGTTTAGGGAGTAGAGGATACATTATGCTGATAAAGTGTGCGGGAGCGCTTTCTCAGTTGTGCAAGCCTGGGAATCAAGGTCATCTTGCCAAGCCTTGGGATCATTGTTGCCCTGTGGAAAACTACCTACGAGGAGGTGTCTTGGATGAGTGGTGTGATGTCGCAAGGAATTCTGGATCTTTTGTGAAATGATGTGTCAAAGTAGGGACAGTGCCCTGGGCGTTCGCACCTTGCCTGGAGAGAGGGAGCATCTTAGAATGAGCTCCGTAGCTTAATGCCACTTGACCCATAGAACCATGAAGAGACGAATCCTGTCTTTTGAGATGCTAAGTAGGGATGTCACGATAGCAGTAGAATAGGGACAGATTAATGCTTCATACTGTTTAGGTCGGTTCCTTCTCCAGGGTACAATGTGGGGTGATGACACTTGTCATCAGAGGGGCGACTGATAGAGCTCAGATTTTGTTCTTAAATTTTAGGGGTGCATCATAATCAAAGATAGACCGCACCTTCATATATATAATCCTTTGTTGTGCTAATTTAGGATAGTATACGTAATTGTAATAACGTGAAGTGTGACGTGATAAGAGATTTAGGGTGAACGAGAGAACCTTTGATGTATAACGTGTGTTTAGTTGAAACCATTAATGCATAAAATTGTACGTGTTGCCAATTACCATCAGTATATTCTATCTGCCTATGTGATGTAATAATGTGAAAATGCTTATAATGTGTTCTTTTACGTAATCAATTGAGGCCTGGGTGCCGTTCTTATGTTAGACAGCTTCTGTAGACCTGAATTGTATTTTCCCCTGGAAGCTCTCATTAAAGTTAACAGCTGAATTTCATGTGCATGTTGAAATTGTTCTTTCTCACATTTCTGTTGCAGGTGAAGAATTCGGCCTCGTTAGTGAGAATAATGTCTTTGTTATAGGAGCTAGGTTTAGGGAGTAGAGGATACATTATGCTGATAACGTGTGCGGGAGCGCTTTCTCAGCGGAGCAAGCCTGGGAATCAAGGTCATCTTGCCAAGCCTTGGGATCATTGTTGCCCTGTGGAAAACTACCTACGAGGAGGTGTCTTGGATGAGTGGTGTGATGTCGCAAGGAATTCTGGATCTTTTGTGAAATGATGTGTCAAAGTAGGGACAGTGCCCTGGGCGTTCGCACCTTGCCTGGAGAGAGGGAGCATCTTAGAACGAGCTCCGTAGCTTAATGCCACTTGACCCATAGAACCATGAAGAGACTTCTTAGGAAGACTTCACACACTGACACCTTAAAGAATCCTGTCTTTTGAGATGCTAAGTAGGGATGTCACGATAGCAGTAGAATAGGGACAGATTAATTTAACAAAACAGGCTGATGGCAGTGATTAAACGACACAGCTAGCACCTCTGTCCTAGTTTGTATTTGTATGGAGCAATTAGTCGTCCGGCATGCTCAATATCAATACCATGCCACCCACAGTATTATATAAGTGCATAGAGAACAAGTCCTCCATGTACAATAACCATTGCATTCAAGACAGAGCACAGCACAATATATTAAATTCCTGACATCCGTCAGAAAAAGAATTTTAATGCTAAACAAACTAATCAGTATCATACACAATGTACAAGGATTTCTGAATCGTGATAATGTTGACACGTAGGCGTAGTAGGCAGAAAACAGCCGACACGTGTTTTCTTTTGTCGCAATGCGACTTTCTCAAGGCTGTTAAATACAGAACAATATTATAGTCTTTTAAATATATATAATACAAGAGGGCAGTAAGTGACTAAAATGACTAAAAAACCCGACATGCAAGTGTCCCAAAAACCACGTGACACACCGTGCGTAAAGAAAATATAAAATAAAACATAAAAAAATATAAAAATAAGATCTGTGAAGTCAAGACCCATCAGTATCCTTCGAATTAAATAGAAACAGAAAACAGTGAAAAACTACAGAAGGATCTATAGATCGTCCATGCAATAATCAGAAAATACGTAAAGGTAAGAAAGGAAAAGGTGACGAAGTTTAATACAGTCAGCAATTGATATTTTTGTTCTGAAAAAAGAAAGGAGAAAGAAAGAAGAGAGAAAATCTATGTAACAAAACGGGTAGTAATGTAATAGGAGGCCTCAGGATGGAAACATAAAGATAAAGACCATAGAGGCAAACATCAAAATAACAGAAATTGGAATTTACCCAATTCTTGTATAAATAGGAAGATGTAATCAACAACGTCTTCCGTCTTGTAAATACCAAAAACAATTAGGCAATAACCACGGATCATGGAATTCAAAGTTTCGACAGTCTAAACAGTATGAGGGAAATGACATGGAAAAGAGAAAAGAGAGAACCGGGGGTAAGCCTTCCAGATTCATCAAACCTCATCAAGTGTCTATTAAGACTTGTATATAAACACTTAGGCAAGACCCTGACCCCCAGGTAACATGAGCATGTAGTGTTTAATCTTACTTGAAAGTGGGAACAAAGTCAATAAAAACAGCAAAAGACCACTGCGATGGGCGGAAGGAAAGCCATATGATAAGGCTCCTATACAAACTGTACCCGCAAAGTGGACCTGTAGAAAGACCGAAAATGCCATCAGTACGGCAACATTACGGTCAAAAACAAAACACCCATAGCGTATACCCCCAATATCACTAATGTACTGAGCATTTGGTGTGCTTAGTGCTTACCGATAGTAGTCGAGCTACGTCCTGCTCGTCTTCGATTCAAACAGGTATGAATCACGCCACAGAGAGACCAACGCGGAAATACCAGCGCGTCTCTCGTGTACGTTCCGTACGTCACGTAGACAAATGTAACGTCATGACGTTCCATGCCAACAAACTTCAAAGCGACCATTTTCGTAGTTTTAAATAAAGGCTTCATGATAGCCCATAGGATTACAGTGAAGTCAGGTAAAACTGATATGATAATCATCGGCATAATAACGCATGTCATTCTACCTCAGAAGCTTTAATCGAGAAGTTTACGAATATAACAAAATCGGTCAGACACCTTGTTGTTATAATGCGCAAATTAATGTTAGACAACCTCATAGCAGAGGTATAATATACTTCGATAAAATTCCCTCACAAGCAAAGTCAGAATTCGAAATAAAATACTGAGAATTTTTTTTTTTTAAGAATAAAGAAGAAGAAAGATATGTGGAACAGAAGAAGAACCAAGATGAAAAAATATAAATAAGCAAAATCAAGTGCGATTAAGCATGCAGGCATAGAATATTAAAAGCAGATGGTGTATCACACCAGTGTCCTATAAACCCATGAAAATGTAGAGGGTCAGACTCATTTTAAAAAACAGCCAAATGTCTCAAGTAAATCCAACAGTACATTAACCGGTTTTTTGATGTTGTGTAACAAACAGTCAAGGACAATTACATAAGTATGAACAGTATTGTATAGGCAAACATCCCATGTGTCCATGATGCAGAAAAAGAGAAAACGTATATATAATATGTACACAATGCAATGCATACTGTATAAACATACTACATTCACTATTAAAGCACATCCGATTAACATCTGTTACATAGTTATATTGCATTACAGCACAACTCATAAATTCAGAAACATTAAATAGGTGATTGCATGGAAAATTCAATCTCTGAGGAACACATACATTTCCCTATCAATGTTCAAACCCTGGTCAACAGATCTCAATTTGGATATCCAAGAGGCTTCCAATTTACGCAAGCGATTTACTTTGTCCCCTCCCCTTGGATTATCCGTGACAGAATCTAACCCATGAAATTTAATCTTTGGCATTTCTGCTGGGCCATGCATAGAGTTAAAATGTGCTGCTAGAGGACAGCTCATATTGCCATTTCTAATGGCCCGTAGATGTTCCTGTATCCTCTCTTTTACCGGTCTGATCGTGCTGCCCACATAAATGCTCTTGCATACACAAATAATACAATACACCATATATTTAGTATTGCAATTCATAAACGACTTGATCTTATATTCCGTTCGTGTATTGTACGTGAAGAATTTAATCTTGTCCATCGTATGTGGGCAGACCGAACAATGACCACATTTAAAAAATCCTGCCGGCGGTGAGCCTAGCCAATGAGAGACCCTCCCTAGCTTCTTAGGATCATAAAAACTCGGACTCAAGATACTTTTCAGCGTCTGTCCTCGTTTAAAGATTATGTTAGGTTTCACACCTGTCGCTTTGCTAATCACAGGGTCCAATTGTAAGATGTGCCAGTGTTTGTGAAGTATTTTGTATAGTCTATTGCTAGTAGAACTAAACGGAGTCACCAAAGAAATTCTCTCCAGATTTCTGTTTCTTCTAGGTTTGTTTTTGTATTTTAATAATTGGTTCCGATTGAGTCCCAATGCCTTCCTTTCAGCTGTCTCTAGTATTTTATTATCGTACCCTCTAGCTTTAAATCTATTGATGGTTGCTTTTACTTCTCTCATGTAGACTGCATCATCGCTGCAATTTCGCCTCAAACGGGTAAATTCACCAAATGGTATTGAGTTGACCTGTGCTCTGGGATGTGAGGTATCAGCATGCAATATAGCATTGCAGGCTGTAGGCTTTCTATGTAGGGCAGACAAGATCGAACCTTCCTTAATATATAGTTTCAAATCTAGAAAAGTAATCTCCTCCTTGCTAAACTCGTACGTAAATCGAATGTTAAATGTGTTTGAGTTGAGGAAGGAGCAGAACTCATGCAGTTGTTCAATGTTACCTGTCCATATTAGTAGCACGTCGTCTATGTAACGACCCCAGTAAATTACATGATTATTAAGCAAATCGGGGCATTTGGACCAGATGAAGAATTGCTCCATCCAGCCCATAAACAAATTCGCGAACGACGGTGAAAATTTTGAGCCCATGGCTACCCCTTGATGTTGTTTATACCACGTGCCATTATGTAAAAAAACATTATTATCTAAAACCAAGGTGATCATGTCAGTATCATCGTTGTATGTTCCCACAGGGAAGCATCCCTTTTGGACAAGAAGGGGTCGATTCCGATTCGGGCCGGAAATCTCTCCGACCGAGCCAGACCCGGAGAGATTTCCGACCGAATCGGACCCGTGCAGTCCGACCGAACGAGTACGATGCGCACGTATGCCATCGGACTCGAGTCGGTCGGACTCCCATTGAAGTCAATGGGAGCCTGTCGTACAACGCGTACGCGGGCTCCCATTGCCTCAATGGGTGCGAGTCGGACAAGTGCGCCCCCTACAGCGTGTACGCGGCAAAGCGATTCGCGCCGTACACGCACAGGTAGGGGGGACCCATGGGTCCCCCCTGTGTGCGACTCGCGCGGCTAGGCGTACAGGGGGGTCCGACACGGACCCCCAAAGTACGGCTCCGACAGCTCGTTCGAGCCGGAGTGCGCGGCTCGGTCGGACTGCTCGCGGCGCGCATCGTACTTACCCGGCCGGGGAACATCTCCATTGCGCGGTGCGAGTCGGGTCCGAGCGAGTCAGTCGGTGCGGTTCGACCCGGGATCGAGTCGGTCGGAGCGGTCGGGACGTCCGGACGAGTCGGTCGGCGAATACGCATCGTACTCGCTCGCCCGGACGCGCGTACGAATCGGTCGGGAAATAGGGCTCCGAATCGGATCTGGTAAAGCCAAATCCGATTCGGAGCCCTACCGGCCGAGATCGGAATCGGCCCCGAAGTATTGTACAGCTTCAAGACCTACTTTGGTAGGGATAGACATATAAAGAGAGCTGATGTCTAGTGTTACGAAACAGCAGTCCTCAGTCCAATTGAAATCACTTAATTGATTAAGTAAATCCTTAGTGTCTAGAATGAAAGATGATAGATTTCGTACAAATGGTTGGAGAAATTGATCAATGTACTCCGAAATATGTTCAGTGGGAGAGCCTTTGCCAGAGATTATTGGCCTACCAGGAGGAAAAACTCCTGGTTTATGTATTTTTGGTAAAACATACAAACATGGTGCCACAGGATTCGAAATGTAAAGATATTTAAATTCCTGGTCATTAATGAGCCCATGTTCTCTCCATTCCATAAGATGTTTTACTTATATTACACTTACATCTAATCCACTTAAAACTGTCAACTCTTTATTGGAAAAACATCTTATGGAATGGAGAGAACATGGGCTCATTAATGACCAGGAATTTAAATATCTTTACATTTCGAATCCTGTGGCACCATGTTTGTATGTTTTACCAAAAATACATAAACCAGGAGTTTTTCCTCCTGGTAGGCCAATAATCTCTGGCATAGGCTCTCCCACTGAACATATTTCGGAGTACATTGATCAATTTCTCCAACCATTTGTACGAAATCTACCATCTTTCATTCTAGACACTAAGGATTTACTTAATCAATTAAGTGATTTCAATTGGACTGAGGACTGCTGTTTCGTAACACTAGACATCAGCTCTCTTTATACTTCTATCCCTACCAAAGTAGGTCTTGAAGCTGTACAATACTTCTTGTCCAAAAGGGATGCTTCCCTGTGGGAACATACAATGATGATACTGGACATGATCACCTTGGTTTTGGATAATAATGTTTTTTTACATAATGGCACGTGGTATAAACAACATCAAGGGGTAGCCATGGGCTCAGAATTTTCACTGTCGTTCGCGAATTTGTTTATGGGCTGGATGGAGCAATTCTTCATCTGGTCCAAATGCCCCGATTTGCTTAATAATCATGTAATTTACTGGGGTCGTTACATAGACGACGTGCTACTAATATGGACAGGTAACATTGAACAACTGCATGAGTTCTGCTCCTTCCTCAACTCGAACACATTTAACATTCGATTTACGAACGAGTTTAGCAAGGAGGAGATTACTTTTCTAGATTTGAAACTATATATGAAGGAAGGTTCGATCTTGTCTGCCCTACATAGAAAGCCTACAGCCTGCAATGCTATATTGCATGCTGATACCTCACATCCCAGAGCACAGGTCAACTCAATACCATTTGATGAATTTACCCGTTTGAGGCGAAATTGCAGCGATGATGCAGTCTACATGAGAGAAGTAAAAGCAACCATCAATAGATTTAAAGCTAGAGGGTACGATAATAAAATACTAGAGACAGCTGAAAGGAAGGCATTATTTGGGACTCAATCGGAACCAATTATTAAAATACAAAAACAAACCTAGTAGAAACAGAAATCTGGAGAGAATTTCTTTGGTGACTCCGTTTAGTTCTACTAGCAATAGACTATACAAAATACTTCACAAACACTGGCACATCTTACAATTGGACCCTGTGATTAGCAAAGCGACAGGTGTGAAACCTAACATAATCTTTAAACGAGGACAGACGCTGAAAAGTATCTTGAGTCCGAGTTTTTATGATCTAAGAAGCTAGGGAGGGTCTCTCATTGGCTAGGCTCACCGCCGGCAGGATTTTTTAAATGTGGTCATTGTTCGGTCTGCCCACATACAATGGACAAGCTTAAATGCTTCACGTACAATACACGAACGGAATATAAGATCAAGTCGTTTATGAATTGCAATACTAAATATATGGTGTATTGTATTATTTGTGTATGCAAGAGCATTTATGTGGGCAGCACGATCAGACCGGTAAAGAGAGGATACAGGAACATCTACGGGCCATTAGAAATGGCAATATATGAGCTATCCTCTAGCAGCACATTTTAACTCTATGCATGGCCCAGCAGAAATGCCAAAGATTAAATTTCATGGGTTAGATTCTGTCACGGATAATCCAAGGGAGGGGACAAAGTAAATCGCTTGCGTAAATTGGAAGCCTCTTGGATATGCAAATTGAGATCTGTTGACCAGGGTTTGAACATTGATAGGGAAATGTATGTGTTCCTCAGAGATTGAATTTTCCATGCAATCACCTATTTAATGTTTCTGAATTTATGAGTTGTGCTGTAATGCAATATAACTATGTAACAGATGTTAATCGGATGTGCTTTAATAGTGAATGTAGTATGTTTATACAGTATGCATTGCATTGTGTACATATTATATATACGTTTTCTCTTTTTCTGCATCATGGACACATGGGATGTTTGCCTATACAATACTGTTCATACTTATGTAATTGTCCTTGACTGTTTGTTACACAACATCAAAAAACCGGTTAATGTACTGTTGGATTTACTTGAGACATTTGGCTGTTTTTAAAATGAGTCTGACCCTCTACATTTTTATGGGTTTATAGGACACTGGTGTGATACACCATCTGCTTTTAATATTCTATGCCTGCATGCTTAATCGCACTTGATTTTGCTTATTTATATTTTTTCATCTTTGTTCTTCTTCTGTTACACATATCTTTCTTCTTCTTTATCCTTAAAAAAAATTTTCTCAGTATTTTATTTCGAATTCTGACTTTGCTTGTGAGGGAATTTTATCGAAGTATATTATACCTCTGCTATGGGGTTGTCTAACATTAATTTGCGCATTATAACAACAAGGTGTCTGACCGATTTTGTTATATTCGTAAACTTCACGATTAAAGCTTCTGAGGTAGAATGACATGCGTTATTATGCCGATGATTATCATATCAGTTTTACCTGACTTCACTGTAATCCTATAGGCTATCATGAAGCCTTTATTTAAAACTACGAAAATGGTCGCTTTGAAGTTTGTTGGCATGGAACGTCATGACGTTACATTTGTCTACGTGACGTACGGAACGTACACGAGAGACGCGCTGGTATTTCCGCGTTGGTCTCTCTGTGGCGTGATTCATACCTGTTTGAATCGAAGATGAGCAGGACGTAGCTCGACTACTATCGGTAAGCACACCAAATGCTCAGTACATTAGTGATATTGGGGTTATACGCTATGGGTGTTTTGTTTTTGACCGAAATGTTGCCGTACTGATGGCATTTTCGGTCTTTCTACAGGTCCACTTTGCGGGTACAGTTTGTATAGGAGCCTTATCATATGGCTTTCCTTCCGCCCATCGCAGCGGTCTTTTGCTGTTTTTATTGACTTTGTTCCCGCTTTCAAGTAAGATTAAACACTACATGCTCATGTTACCTGGGGGTCAGGGTCTTGCCTAAGTGTTTATATACAAGTCTTAATAGACACTTGATGAGGTTTGATGAATCTGGAAGGCTTATCCCCGGTTCTCTCTTTTCTCTTTTCCATGTCATTTCCCTCATACTGTTTAGACTGTCGAAACTTTGGATTCCATGATCCGTGGTTATTGCCTAATTGTTTTTGGTATTTACAAGACGGAAGACGTTGTTGATTACATCTTCCTACTTATACGAGAATTGGGTAAATTCCAATTTCTGTTATTTTGATGTTTGCCTCTATGGTCTTTATCTTTATGTTTCCATCCTGAGGCCTCCTATTACATTACTACCCGTTTTGTTACATAGATTTTCCCTCTTCTTTCTTTCTCCTTTCTTTCTTTTTTCAGAACAAAAATATCAATTGCTGACTGTATTAAACTTCGTCACCCTTTCCTTTCTTATCTTTACGTATTTTCTAATTATTGCATGGACGATCTATAGATCCTTCTGTAGTCTTTCACTGTTTTCTGTTTCTATTTAATTCGAAGGATACTGATGGGTCTTGACTTCACAGATCTTATTTTTATATTTTTTTATTTTTTATTTGATATTTTCTTTACGCACGGTGTGTCACGTGGTTTTTGGGACACTTGCATGTCGGGTTTTTTAGTCATTTTAGTCACTTACTGCCCTCTTGTATTATATATATTTAAAAGACTATAATATTGTTCTGTATTTAACAGCCTTGAGAAAGTCGCATAGCGACGAAACACGTGTCGGCTGTTTTCTGCCTACTATGCCTACGTGTCAACATTATCACGATTCAGAAATCCTTGTACATTGTGTATGATACTGATTATTTTGTTTAGCATTAAAATTATTTTTCTGACGGATGTCAGGAATTTAATATATTGTGCTGTGCTCTCTCTTGAATGCAGGGGACAGATTAATGCTTTATACTTGCGAACCACCAATGAAGGGAGATCTAAACACTAGTGGAGTCATTTTCTATATTCTGGCTCTTGAATTGGTCATCTTGTGCGTGTTGCACAGACTCAACTTTACCCGTAGATTTGGTTTTGTATTAGTTCCTATGTACTTTTACACCCTCATCTTGAGGTGTTTGTATGCTCAACTATTTTTGGCTTTGTAATAAATTTACTAAACTTACCCAGAGTCGGAGATTCTTAGCAGTCATGGTAATTGAACTAATTGATTGGTAATGTGTTCTCCTCCTTAACACTTGCGTGCTGACAAAAAGAAACATTGGCCCAGGGGTTCCCGAGTAAGTATAGCAGGTGGAACCCGGCTTCTACACATTCACTGAAAGGGGATCCGAATCCTCCCTGTCCAGCCACCACGCCTTAGCTGTGGCTGAGGTCCAGGACTGTTGAATGAATTGGACAGCTTTTTCCAAAATTCATGGGGTTCGCCAGAAAGACCCAAAATTCTCCATGCTATGAGAGAGAGCCCTCTTGAATGAGAACCAGCAGACCCTGAGGGTTGAGAAGTAAATCGGGAAAAGGAAGAATCCATACCGGCAGATCCGATTATAGTTCTAGCAGAGTCAGGTACCAAGGTTGGGATTGCCAACCAGGAGTTATCAGAATCAGCGATGACTGTTATCTGCGAGCCTGAGCCAGGACTCTGGTAATAAAGAGAAATGGAGGGAAGGCATAAAGGAGGGACTGGGGCCAAGACTGTAGAAATGCATCTGTAGCTAGAGCCAGGGGATCTGGCCTCCAACTGAAGAATGAAGGGAGCTGAGAATTGAGACGGGAAGCAAAGAGATCTATGGACATGGTGCCGAAGATCAAAGAAAGATGATAGAACATGGAAGGGTGTAGTCTCCAATCACTCAAATCGCGAAGATGTCTGGAAAACTAATCGGCTACCACGTTCATACACAACGGTTTATGTATCTAACCGCCGAAAGATTGTCCATCCACAGAAGGACCGTGCATATTGCTCTGTCTTTTATAAAGGACAGGATCGCAAAGCAACCTGCAAGCATCTTTAAACAACTGATGTGCAGTGATAACTCCTGAAGAGACCATGAACCTCCAGTCGAGAGTTGACCACATCTTGCGCCTCATCCTGTCTGACTTGCATCTGACTCTAAGACAAGATCTGGGGCGGCAGAGAAAATTGTTCTCCCGTTCCAAGCGTCTAAATGTCCCAGCCACCAGAGAAGTTCTTTTCTGGATTCTGAATCTAGAGCAACTGGATCCGCGTAAGCTAATCCTTTGCGCAGATGATGACTCTTCAGCCTCTGAAGAGCCACGTAATGCAGAAATATGGCCTGAATAGAGAAAGCCAGAAGACCCACTAGACGAGCTAGTGTCCATAGAGAACAGAGAGGAAGAGACAGAGCATGAAGAATCTCCTTCTTTATAATGTCCACTTTCTGTTGTGGGAGTGGAAGAATTGACTGAGTCGTGTCTATGACAAAGCCTAAACATTCCAGTCGCTGAGCGGGAACCAGAGAGCACTTCTGAAGATTTATAAGGAACCCTAGCCTTGATAAAGTATCTTAACAAAGCTGCAAATGAGCCGGAAGGCAAACCCTGTCCTGAGCCATTATTAGGAAATCGTCTAGATATACAATGAGTCTCACACCCTGACTCCTGAGGAAAGCTACAATCGGCTTCAGAATTTTGGTGAAACACCAAGGGGCAGGAGCGAGACCGAACGGAAAAACCTCTGGCCCTACTGAATCTGCAGAAACTTCCTGAAGGAAGGATGAACTGGAACCGTCAGATAAGCGTCTTGAAGATCCAGACGCACCAACCAATCATCCTGAAGAAGTAAATCTCTGAGATGAAGAATGGTCTCAATCTTGAAATGATGATATACTACAAAGTTGTTGAAAACCTTCAAGTTGATCACTGGGCGATATTGTTTGTTCTTCTTGGTACCCAGAAAAATGGTGTTGAGGAAACCTGATGGATCGGAGATGGTTTCTTCTATGGCCTGTTTTAAAAGAAGGGATTGAACCTCCTCCTGCACAAGGTGAGATTGACTTTGTGAAATATGAAGGGGCTGAGGAAGACGACCTTGCGTCCGAACTTGATATAGGTCTATGCAATAACCCTGGACTGATTGAATGACCTACGGATCTGAAGTTAGAGACAACCAAGCATATAGAAAATGTGCCAACCTGCCTCCTACTGGAGGAAGGCCAAAATTTAACGTTTTTTTCCTGAGAACTGCTCTCCTTTGGTTCTGTATCCCCTGTTACGGAATCCACGGGAACGACGGGATAAAACTGGGGTTTGTATTCTAAGATAGAAATCCTGTTGGGAGCCTTGACCAAAGCAGCCTCTGTGGAGGGATTGACCCCTGGCGGAAAAGCAGCCGGCAAAGCGACTACTACCTTTGCCGGCCCTGCCAAAAACCCGGCTGGAAAAGATCTTCTTCATATTAAACTGGATCTTGTCAATGGTGGCAAAAGTTGACACATATTTGCTCATTTCTTTAATGAAGGAATCCCCAAACAAGAGGCCATTAGCCTGTGGACCTTCTTCCTTAGCAGAAAGGCTACTCAACTTAGGATCTATCTTCAATAAAAGACTCTTACGTCTCTCCTGAGAAATATAGGCGTTCGCATTACCAAGTATACATATGGCCCGCTGAGCCCAGTTCGAGGGGGTATCGGGATCCACCTGTTCTCCCTCCATCTTAGCCCCTTCGGCCAAATCCAGAACCCTGGTCAGTGGACCTACCAAATCCAGAATTGTGTCCTGACAATTAGACCAGGCTCTATCAACCCCTTTCTTGGGGTCTTTCCCAAATTTAGTAAAAAACAAAAAGTTATTTCAGTCTATCGAAGGGATATCAGACACTTTACTGGGAAGGGACGGGCGGGGACATTCATATTTCAATTTATTTCTGGAATACTTATCCAAGGAGTGCCTCAAATGAAAGGAAACGTAATCTGACACATGTTCAGAAGGAAACCACTCTGTGGAATTTGGATGATGTATCATTACAGGATCGAACATAGGTTACCTCAAATGATCCACGAGGGTATTGGACACTGGAAGGGGCGAACCCTCAAAAGGAGAAATTTTAGGCCTTTTCTCCGAAGGCCCATTATCAGTAAAATCATCTATGTTATTCAAAACAGCCCTGTCGTCATCCAAGACGCCATCATCATCAATGTCAGTGTCCTGCAAATTAGTAATGTTTAGGGGGGAGGAAGGAAGCCATGAAGAAGCAACCGCTCGGGTGGGAGGACCAAACTTAATAGAAACGCCTTTTGAAAACCCACGCCTAGGGGCAACATGCTTCTTTCCTTTTTTGGAAAGAATCTCACTAGGGCCCTGTGACATCTTGGAAATAGAGACCTCCAAATGTTTTGATACATCCAACATAGAAACAGACACAGCGTGCTGTACAGAATCTTTTATAAAAGATTTTGAATTTTCTTTCATAGATTGGGCCTCTTCATCATCAGACATTGCCAGCGAGTAAAGCCATTGAAGACAAAACAGCGAGGGCAACTGTTTTAGAACTTCGCAAGCACCACCGCTAACCCAACCATGAGTGCAAGGGAATCATTAAGCACTCAACAGTAAGCATATAAATACAAAGATAAAGTAAATCAAGACATCATAAATGAAAAAAAATTGCCAGCAGAATACTTATCTTGACTGCGAGCAGCAAGAAAAGAGGGCTTATTGCTCTCAGTCAAGAGGTTTATTACTGTACTAGATGTCCTTTTGGATACTGTATTGTGATGTACTGTGTGTTGTACTTTCCCAGGGTTTCTGGGTATTGTAGTTTTTTTCTTGGCTGCTGTTTTAATTAAATCAAGAAATAAGCATAATATGAGCATCTGGTTTTGTAATAAAATTAGAACTGGAAATATTTCAGTTCTGAGAAGATTAGACTGTGAATTGGCCTGTTGACGTGGTTTTGGTCTTTAGAGTCTCACAACGACTCTTGTTCTTCTCTTCACATCACTTTCCTCTGCAGGGGCGTAGCTTGGTCAGTAAGATTGTGGGGGTTTGAGCTTCAGATATTCCAACAGTCACGATGGCATATAATGTTAAAATACATTATATAACAAGCAGGACACAGGAGAGAGGCTTAAGGGGCAGTAAAAAGGGAGAGGATGTGGCCTCACGGCCAGAGCTGCCAACTTTGGAGCTGGGGAACCAGGTTTGAGCCTCGGCGTCGGCTCAGCATCCTGTGATTCTGGACAAATTGCTTAATCTCCCCGTGCCTACCATAAAATTAATGTGTCCTTGTGTAATATAACTGGTGCTCATGTAAAGTGCTCCAATACCTTCGGGTCGAGTTTGCGCTATATAAATCTGCAAAAAAAAAGAGAGAGGAATATAGATTGTATGGGGTACTAAGGGGCATATTTACTAGGAAGTGACCGAGCGCGGCGTTAGCCCCCTTGGCTTAACGCCGCGCTCCGCCACTTCGAAAACACGGGGATGCACCGTATTTACAATGATACGGTGCAGCCCTGCTCTGGTGCTAATTTTAGCTGCCTAGCACCAATGCAGACACCCTTGCACCATAGTGCAAGGGTGTGTGCGTTGTAGGGGAAGATTGTTTATGTGCAGGAAGGTGTCCCTCCTTTATGCACGTAAACAATCTGAAATGGCCTTTTGAAACTTCTATGTGTGCTGCTTAAGGCACATAGAAGTTGCAAAACGTCATTTTTTTTATTGATTGTTTATGTGCAGGAAGGGTCACCTTCCTGCACATAATCAATCAATGGCCTTTGCTGTTTCAATGTGTGCTGCACAACGCAGCACACATAGAAACAGCAAAAACGAAGAGAAATGAAACATTTCACCTTATTGCGCCTGCTTAAGACCAGGTTTTCCCTGGTCTTAATTTTGGTGCTGCCCCATATTTACGCTGCCCTTGTAAATATGGGGCAGCGTCAAAATCAATGGGTGTTGTGGTGGAACGCCCACAGCAACACCATTGCCCTTCCCTTTCACGCTAAGCATAGTGTGAAAGGGGGCCTTATTTACAAGGCAACGTTAAGCCTCGTTAAGTGGCTTAACGCTGCCTTGTAAATAAGGCAATGCCTCTATCGCCACAACACCTTCAGAAAAAGTGATGATGTGGTGGCGACAGGGGTTTGTAAATATGCCCCTAAGTGAGAGAAAACACAATATGTTGTAAAATAACCAACATTTTTGAAGACTCAAAACAGAGCGTGGGAGAGAGTGTGTGTATGTTTTTTGTCTGTGTGTATGTAAAAACTCCTGCTGAAATGACTGCCCACATCTGTAAACAGTTTCTTTTCCTTAGTTTGGCGCTGTCACTATATTATTCCTTTAATGTATTAACCCCTTCCATGCTCATGACGAGCTCAGCTCGTCATGCTGCGCAGTGCTCGTGTGCGCATGACGAGCTGAGCTCGTCATGAACCCGTCCGCTTAATGCAACGCCTCGCACAGGGCGAAAATCGGCCGCGCATGGAAGGGGTTAATCAACAAAGTAACCTGATTCCATGTTACTAGCATCTGTAATTTGATTATCAAATGGAATATCCCTTTTTGATTCCTTTCATCGCCAAGAGTTTCTTACTTCTAGCCCTCTTCCTACTTTCGCGGTCCGGGCACATCTGACGCTGGTTCTTTTTACTCTTCATTAAAAGGAGCACACATTTTACACTCTCCCTCAGCCCAGCATATTTAGGGCCTTATTTATGAGGCCTTGCGACAGTTTGCGCTTCCGTTGCGTCACTTTTTGTGACGCATTGGCGGCGTAAAACATGCCCCCTGTTGCGCCCTATTTACAAAGTGACACATCTAAGCATATGCGTCACTTTGTAAACCCCTGCGCTATATTATACCTGCACCAGGTATAATGTATGCAGGGGGGGCGTTCCCACGCAAGTAAGCCTCGTAGAAGTGATGCAGTGAAATCTATGAGATTTCACTGCGCCACTTCTAGGATGCAAATGCGTTAATATCTTATGCCTGCCTCACAGCAGGCGTAAGGCTGACGCAGGCCCTTTCACATGGGGCATGCCCCATCTGAAAGGACACATTGCTGGAGTTGCGTCACTTTTGTGACACACTCCAGCAATGCGTCACTTTTGCATCTACAGACACGTCAGAAATACTTACGTATCTGTAACTCCTTGCGACATGATGATTCATACAGTAAATATGACGCATCCATCATGTCGCAAGGAGGGCGCACTGAGAAGTGGCGCATTGCTGGTTTCACGCAGCAATGCGTCACTTCTAATAAATGAAGCACCTATTATTATTTACATCACCTCCTCCCTCCAGCAGCAATGTATGTAATATTCATTTAATATTTTAATATTGCCTGCGCCTTTGTTCCCTCCCCAATCACACATTTCCCCCATGTAGTGCCGTGATGCATCCACGAATAGCTTTTGACGTGTTCTGCGCCCCACTTATCACTAAAGGGGCTGGAAATGGAAGAATGCATGAGACAGTTTTAGTTTTCATTTGACCTGCTATCTCCGCTTCCTCCACCACCCTCAGCACAGTCCTCGCCCTGCGCACTCTTGCTATGCATAGCGCATACACTGTGCAGGGAGGAGTTAGTTTCCTGTACTGTCTGCAGCAGCTCAGCTCCCTCAGCAGGTTTAGTGAAAGGGGCAGATAGATGGCCCCTGGAGAGCTCAAGTCTGCAATGTGCTCAGTGTGCCCGGTCTCCAGCTTTCTCCTCGTTACTTTTGACAAGTGACCTTGAGTTCCTTAAAGGTCAATCCAACACTGCTAAAGCGTTTAATTTATCTTTGCCCTCCCCATACCATACTGGCCTGGGGACGTGTGGTGATTTGGGAGCACCCCCCCCCCCCGCCCCCAGCAAGCTCTGTCTGTCTCTTACTCTTTTGTCCCTCTCTTTCATCTCTTTACTTCTCTCCCCCTTCTCTCACTAGATTGCCACCTCTCTGTCCATCTCTGCTTCATCCTCAAACTCCAAACATGACAAAGAGTTAGAGGTGGGGAGGACATTGTGAAGGAAAAACTAAAAAGAGACGGAGTATGTGTGATGAGAGCATTTGGCAACATCTCTTTCACCATGCACCCCTCCTCTCTCTCTTTTTAGGCCGAGCCTAGGCAGTGCATGCGCTGCTCTGCGAGGCATGCTGTGTTCGGTATGTGAGCTTTAAATCCACCCCTCGCTGGCGATTCGTTCAAATGTGTGTCATTCATAAAGGCTTGCTTTTGTTTGGTTTATGGCCTTTATTTGTCCCACGTTTTCAGGTCTCGCTGCTCCCCTGGAGTTTCAGCCTATTACGTGTATCCTTTCTCTAAAGGCTTTTTACCTTTGTGTTTGCGCACTGTTTTATTTTCGTGCAGGCTGCAGCATTTTTAAAGAATGTTCCTTTTTGATCTCTTTGGTTACATAACCCTATGCGCGATGTATTGTACGCTAATGCCACTGTTTTAACTAACATATAGTATAGCATGCACTTTTTGTAGATATAATCCTTTTTTACTGTTTAATTTCAAACAACTTTCATGAGCTAATTCAAAGCCTATTAGCGGATGACAAACATTATTTAACTCTTCACATTTTGTACATGTGGCCACTGTTTGGGTCATGTTTATTTACATTGCAGACTCAATTTTTGTTCTCGTAATGTTCCTTTATTTTTGGGTTTGTTTAAAATATATGCAATACCCTTATTCCAGACGCAGCATTTTACTTAGTTTAATTAGGAGTGGGATAAATTCATATTTTTGCTTTCGGTTTGTGCACTCTTACTTATTTATTTTTTTAAACTCTTTTTATTAACATTGCTCAAAAGACCATACTTTACAGGAATCACTTGCATGGGTACAGTGCACTCTTATTTATGTGCAGGCTTGATGAATTTTGCACAGGACTCAGAATAAGCTCCATTCTATATTCCTTCTGTATAATAATGTCACAAAAACATTGGTATTTGTGCCTATTGGGGGAGGGAATGGTCCCCTACATGGGTCGGGACATTCTAAGTCCTCTAGACAGGGCTGCTAGCTGCTTCTCTGGTCCCGTCAGTAATTCCTCATTCTAAGTCCTCTAGGCAGTGCTGCTAGTTGCTTCTCTGGTCCCGCCGGTAATTTCTCATTCTAAGACCTCTAGGTAGTACTGCTAGCTGCTTCGCCGGTCACAGTGATAATTCCTCATTCTAAGCCCTTTAAACAGTGCTGCTAGCTGCTACTCTGGACAAGTCTGTAATTCCTCATTCTAAGTCCTCTAGGCAGTGCTGCTAGCTGCTTCTCTGGTCCCAGTGGTAATTCCTCATTCTAAGTCCTCTAGACAATAGTCTTTTAGGCAGTGCTGCTAGCTGCTACTTTGATCTCGTCGGTATGCTGCTATCTGCTTCTCTGGTCCCGTTGGTAATTCCTCATTCTAAGTTCTCTAGACAATTCTGTAGCTGCTTCTCTGGTCCCATCAGTAATTCCTCATTCTAAGTCCTCCAGGCAGTGCTGCAAGCTGCTACTCTGGTCCTGTCCGTAATTCCTCTTTCTAAGTCCTCTAGGCAATGCTGCAGCTGTGTCTCTGGTCACAGTGGCAATTCCTCATTTTTAGTTCTCTAGGCAGTGCTGCATGCTGCTTCTCTGGTCCCAATAGCAATTCCTCATTCTAAGTTTTCCAGACAGTGCTGCTAGTTGCTACTCTGGTCCCAGTTATAATTCCTCATTCATAGTCCTATAGACAGTGCTGCTAGCTGGTTTTCTGGCCCCAGTGGTAATTCCTCATTCTCAGTCCTCTAGACAGTGCTGCAGCTGCTTCTCTGGTCCAGTCGGTGTTTCTTCATTCTAAGTCGTCCAAACAGTGCTGCTTCTTTGGTCCCGTCAATAATTCCTCATTCCAAGTCCACTAGACAGTGCTGCAGCTGCTTCTCTGGGCCCGTTGGTAATTCCCACATATTAACCCCTTGACCGCGATCGGAATTCCGCCCAGGTGCTGGACATTCCGATCGCGGGTGTGGTCGTGACGAGCCCAGCTCGTCATGCGCACACGCCCACCGCGCAGCATGACGAGCTGAGCTCGTCATGAGCATAGAAAGGGTTAAGTCCTCTAGGCAGTGCTGCAGCTGTGTCTCTGTTCCCAGTGGTAATTCCTCATTCTTAGTCCTCAAGGCAGTGCTGCCAGCTCCTACTCTGGTCCCGTCAGTAAATCCTCATTGATAGTCTTCTAGACAGTGCTGCTAGCTGCTTCTCACGACCGCCTACAAAGCCTCCACAACGCCGGACCTGCATACGTCAACCACCACCTCTCCTTCTACACTGCCACCAGACATCTCCGCTCCACCGAACTGGCCCTGGCCACCATCCAACGGGTCCGCAAGACCACGGCTGGAGGATGATCCTTCTCCTTCCTCGCTGCGAAGACCTGGAACTCCCTGCCTCTGCACCTCAGGCAATAACCATCGCTGCCACAATTCAGGCAGGACCTCAAGACCTGGCTCTTTAACTGAACCGCAGACCCAGACCCTCCCCCCCAGTGCCCTGACTATTTACGGGTGAGTAGTCATGCTTTATAAATAATTGATTGATTGATTCTGTGGTCCCGCCAGTAACTCCCCCATTCTAAATACTCTAGGCAGTGCTGCAGCTGTGTCTCTGGTCACAGTGGTAATTCCTCATTCTTAGTTGTCTAGGCAGTGCTGCTAGCTGCTTCTCTGGTCCCATCGGTAATTCCTCCTTCTAAGTCCTCAAGACAGTGCTGCAGCTGCTTCTCTGGTCCTGTCAGTAAATCCTCATTCTAAGTCCTCTAGACAGTGCTGCTGCCTGTGGGTTGCATTGGAATTGTTAGTTATGGAATTATGTGGGGTGGAATTTTGTGTTGTGGAGTATATTTGTGTAGTGGAATTATGTGGTATTGTGTGAATAGATAGGGGTGAGAGCTCTATAGACTAGATACGTGCATTAGCAGCGCGATCAGGAGGTAGAGGTTGCTGCCGATTTTCTCTCGCATTTTTAAAATAATTGATTTCCAAGTGTTTTTACTGTGTGGCTCAATATTTTTTTTTAAATTGCTGTTTTGCACTTGTGTACTGCATATTTGCACAGTTTTCGGGGTACTGGGGAAAGGAGCTGTGTTTAATGCTCCGGGGGGACCTTTAGGCGGGCTTCCTTAAACTGGTTAGCATTCTAGCTGCGACGGCCTCGACGCTCACCTCTCCTCTTAAGGGGCGGATGAAGCGGCCACGCAGCAAAGACATAGCCTGATACGTGCATTAGCGGCGCGATCAGGAGGTAGAGGTTGCTGCCGATTTTCTCTCGCATTTTTAAAATAATTGATTTCCAAGTGTTTTTACTGTGTGGCTCAATATTTTTTTTTAAATTGCTGTTTTGCACTTGTGTACTGCATATTTGCACAGTTTTCGGGGTACTGGGGAAAGGAGCTGTGTTTAATGCTCCGGGGGACCTTTAGGCGGGCTTCCTTAAACTGGTTAGCATTCTAGCTGCGACGGCCTCGACGCTCACCTCTCCTCTTAAGGGGCGGATGAAGCGGCCGCGCAGCAAAGACATAGCCTGATACGTGCATTAGCGGCGCGATCAGGAGGTAGAGGTTGCTGCCGATTTTCTCTCGCATTTTTAAAATAATTGATTTCCAAGTGTTTTTACTGTGTGGCTCAATATTTTTTTTAAAATTGCTGTTTTGCACTTGTGTACTGCATATATTTGCACAGTTTTCGGGGTGCTGGGGAAAGGAGCTGTGTTTAATGCTCCGGGGGGACCTTTAGGCGGGCTTCCTTAAACTGGTTAGCATTCTAGCTGCGACGGCCTCGACGCTCACCTCTCCTCTTAAGGGGCGGATGAAGCGGCCGCGCAGCGGGCGCGCCGCTCGCGCGCCGAAGGCGCGCCTAAGGCAAGCCCGTCTGCGCCCGTCCGCGCCCAACCGGGCCCTGGGGCCAGTACCCCTGGTCCTCTAATAAGAGGTAAGCTCTCCTACACCTCTAATCAATTGCTTCACCTTAGAGAGTCGGTACCCCCTAAATGTAGGCACTCTTTGATTCCAGATAATCATTACAATAAATGCTCACACTGCCCCTTTATACTTGGAACCTCATTTAAGTCCATTGTCAAAGATTCCCCTAGTTCAAAAAGATCTTTTAGAATGTCCCTTCTGAATTGCCGTTCACTACCTAAACATGCCACTGAACTTCGTCTACTACTGGAGGATAATGAGCTTGATGCCCTGTTTCTCACCGAAACTTGGCTCTCGAATACTGCTGATCCAGCGGTAGTTCAAACATTGCCCCCGGGTTATTTTATTCAGAGACAAGATCGTGAGCTGGGTAGGGGTGGGGGTCTAGCTATCATTTATAAAGATGATTTTAGCTGCCAAATTACAGCTGGCCTTATCCCTGATTGTGAGAGCTGTTTTTTTGCTCTTGGCTTTTCCCCTACCTGCACCTTTTCTGGCGTTCTTGTCTACCGGCCGCCGGGATCAATTGGACACTTTAGTAGGGAGCTCCCAGAAATCATAGCTAAATCTGTGAGCTCCTCTTCTAATTTTTCATTATTGGGCGATCTCAATATCCATTTTGACTTGGCGTCTTCCCCTGACGTTGAGGTTGTAACTGACTATTTGGAGGCTTTGGCCCTTAAGCAAAAAGTCGCCGGTCCCACCCCCATCAAAGGACACCTCCTTGACCCGCTCTTCTCTAATATTGATAGCCTTATAGTGGATAAACCTATTCCTATTCCCTGGTCCGACCACTATGTGGTTCCATTCGTTTGGAACCCACAGGAGGGTGGACATCCACGGGAAAGGGTAAAATCCTGGAACCGGAATTGGTCTAAACTTTCCATGGAGGCCTGGGCGTCTACAATATGAGACCTGTGCTTGGTATTGACCCTGAATCCAACAACATTAAGGTGAAACAATGGCTCGAGATGTCATTAGATACCTTAATCCCCAAAAACTGGATTTCCAGCAAAAAAGTGGGGCACGGCGCAGCATGGTACTCTCCTAAACTTAGAGAGTTGAAACAGCTATGTAAGCGTCTCGAGAGAAGTTGGAGAAAGGACTTCTCCACTTGTGAGAAAATCAAATATAGAGATGCCGTTAAGGTTTATAAGGCAGAAATTAGAACTGCTCAATCTGGCTATTATGAAAAGAAAATTATCTTAGCCTCTAATTCCCCCCGTGAAATTTTTAAAATAACTAAATCACTCTTGCAACCTCCTGAGCCCCCTTTGCCCCCAGCGGATTCCCTAGGACGGTGTAGTAATTTGGCCCACTTTTTCTATAAGAAAATTGAAGACATTTACACTGCCTTCCCTCCCCTATCGGCCTTGGCAAGCCCCCCCGTGACTGGGGATCAACCCCAATTTTTAAACCCCTCTATTGATTCCATTCCATTTATGGATATGAAAGTTTTAAAAATGCACTTGGATCGTTTGAAATCTGGCTCCCCATGTGATGCTGCCCCCCCGAGTATTCTCAACCAGGTATTTGATTCCGTCGCCCCCGTTATTCTGGATCTGGTCAACAGCTCTTTTTCTTCGGGGGTTGTCCCCTCCCTATGGAAACGGGCCATGGTTAGAGCCCTTCTGATGAAGCCTACCCTGGATCCCGAGGTCTTCGCTAATTACCGCCCGATTTCTCTCTTGCCTGGGATTGCTAAAATAAGCGAAAAATACGTCAACTGCATTCTCTCCGCTTTTTTGGAGGCGAATGATCGTCTTCATTTCTCCCAAACGGGCTTTAGACCCCAGCAAGGCACTGAAACAGCCCTGCTTGCGGTGATTGAAGAATCAAGGAAGATACTTGATGTCGGAGGGTCCGCAGCTATTATATTGCTTGATCTCAGCGCGGCCTTCGACACGGTCAATCACCAATTGTTGATAGCAAGACTCAGAGAGAATGGGGTGACTGGAACTATACTCAAATGGCTTGAGTCTTTTTTGACAGGTCGGTTGTTTCAAGTTTTTGAGGACGATGCCACCTCAGAATGGATGCCGTTGCAGTGTGGGGTTCCTCAGGGCTCCTCCCTGAGCCCCACACTTTTTAATGTTTACATGCGCCCTTTGGCTGAGGTGGTTGAGCCTTTTGGGGTCAAGATCGTCACGTATGCTGATGATACTCAGCTTATTGTGTCCCTTAAGCTTTTAGATAACAATAAGTCTATGCTGGCCAATTGTTTGGAAAAGGTTTCAGCATGGATGGACTCTTCTTTCCTAAAGCTGAATGCTGCTAAAACTGAACTCATGTTTTTAGGTAAGACTACCAACTTGGAGAGTGGCGCTCTATGGCCCAAATGCCTAGGGGCTATGCCCCCCCCTAAAGATCAAATAAAAAGCCTCGGAGTTTGGCTGGATCATAACTTGAACTTTAGGGTACAGGCTAATAGGGTGGCAGGTACCTGCTATGGAATCTTGAAAATGATTAGGAGGATTTTGCCCCTCCTGCCTTTTAACGCCAGGAAACTGTTGGTACAAGCCCTTATTCTATCAAGACTTGATTATGCCAATGTGCTCTATCTTGGCTCCCCCTGCTCGACTATAAAGAAACTTCAAACAGTTCAAAACTGTGCAGCTCGGCTCCTTATGCAGGCCAGCAATAGGGAGTCTGCCAAACCCTATATTGCTTCTTTGCATTGGCTGCCATTAGCCGAAAGAATCCAATTTAAGGCCTTATGTATTGCCCATAAATCAATGTCGGATAGTGCTCCTCCAATTTTAAGATCCATTATTTCCCCGTATCTTCCTAAAAGATCCCTTCGCTCTGAGAAAAAACATCTTGCTAATGTTCCCAGAGTCAACCGAGCTAGGAGCGGTGGCCGTCTATTCTCTGTTATCGCTGCAAAATGCTGGAATCAGCTACCAGATCTTATTCGGCTTGAGGCTAACCACCTTTTATTTCGTAAACGTTTGAAAACTTTTCTGTTCTCCTGATTTTTCCGTTTTTCGTGGTTTGGGCTCTGTCTTTAGCGCTGGGAAGCCTTTGGTAGCCATGCGCTTTATAAGTGTCTACTCATTCATTCATTCATTCATTCATTCATTCACAAGGATAGAGAGGGATGTAGCCATTGTAAACGAAATCAAAATTAAAATATAAAACCATATTGCCTTCCAAAAAGTATGTGTTAATATAATTATAATGTATTATTTCTTATACCAGGCACTGTTAACATATAAAAAGGAACAAATTATGAAGTAATCTAAACTACATGCAACATAATTCACCTTTTATCAACACCTAAGTTACTGAAACACTTCTGCACTTCTTTTGTTTTCTTAAACATCTTGGGAACTAGACTCCAGTCTCTGTAGGAAGAATCACAGCCGGGAATTTCAGGCAATTCACAGAATGGTGACACAATGTTTAAGAAAGCACATATGCTAGTGTTAGCACTGATAGCCATCTTAACAGTTACGCTATTGTGCTCTTTTATAGTATAGCTAAGCTCAAATGACTGAAGCTTGGGTGACCTGCCCAGGGCAGGCCCGGCTCCAGGAATTTTTATTTGGGTGGGCCAAGGGTGCATTCGGGTGGGCCACTGCGGCAGTCGCGGCCGGCATGACTCGCGAGGGGGGGGAGTGGTGTGTTGGGCTGGGGGTCACGCGGGGAGGTCGAGCAGGGAGGTTTAATTTAATAATATTCATTAAATAAAAACAGGAACAGGAAGCAGGAAGCAGGCAGCCAGGCTCCCTCCCCTAAGCCAATCACAACGCTGCAAGCAGCGCTGTGATTGGTCAGAACGCCGTCCAGCCAGGGACTTATGTGGCCAAACAGTCTTTGTGCACTCAGGAGTGGGCATCCCACTCCTCCCCTGCTCC
This sequence comes from Calotriton arnoldi, assembly GCA_963921515.1. Classification (NCBI taxonomy): domain Eukaryota; kingdom Metazoa; phylum Chordata; class Amphibia; order Caudata; family Salamandridae; genus Calotriton; species Calotriton arnoldi. Next base: position 971,395 of record CAWUFW010001484.1, on the reverse strand, counting down.
CATGTACAAACGCTATTGTGCAAGACGATATTAGGAAGGGGCGTTCCAAGGGCGTCCCTTCCTAATAGCGAGTCGCATTTCTATGTATCATTGTTTTGCAACCGCAATTGCAGTCGCAAAACACTCGCAGTTTACCACCTACTTTAAGTAGGTGGTAAGCCACTCGGAAAGAGGAAGGGGTCGCCAGAGGACCCCTTCCGCTTTGTGAATGGATGCAAAAATATTATTTAAGAGCAGGCAGTGGTCCGTGGGACCACTCCCTACTCTTAAAAAATGAAACAGAAACGTTTCAGTTTTCTTTTTTAAATGCATCCCATGTAAGGTCCCTTTGATGGGAAGAGGAGGTTTCTGAGTTGGGAGTATCAAGCAAGTAACACTACTCAGCCTCCCTCGTTGCCAGCCTTCAGAGAGAATCTCTCTTCATTACTACCTCGACCTGACCCCGGTCTCTGCAGCACACTCCCTTCCAGGCCTGATTATCCATTTTCTAACATCCATCTCTCGTGCACCTTATCTCACAGCTGACCTTGGGCCCCAGCCCCATATCAGCCACCATCCGGCTCCTTTTTCATTATTCCCATTAAAAAAACATTAGTAAAATCACCCTCAAACTTACAACATTGAATATAACGGTAAATATAATTAGCACACACTTTAAAATATGTTCCACAGTGGCCCTAATGACCGGACTGCTAATTAAATAAACAAAAACAGAAAGGCCATGACAGGGCCGGCTTTAGCGCTGGTGCGAAAGTCTTTATTAGTGCCCCACCACTGACCTCTTTCTCCATAGATACCTTTACTACCACCCTCCAACAGTGCCCTTCATCTCTCCGTAGCCTCTCCCCCTCATGACCTCCTCCTCAGACTCCCACACAACCACCCTCCACCAGTGCCCCTCATCTCTCCAAAGCCCCTCCCCATGACCTCCTCCTCAGACTCCCACACTACCACCCTCCACCAGTGCCCCTGATCTCTCCGTAGGCCCCCCTACATCCCATGACCACCTCCTCGGATTCACTCATTGCCACCCTCCCCCAGTGCCCCTCATCGCTCCATAGCCCCTCCCCATTACCTCCTCTTCGGATTCCCTCACTACCACCCTCCAACAGTGACCCTCATCTCTCCGTAGCCTCTTTCCCTCATGACCTCCTCCTCAGACTCTCTTACTACCACCCTCCACTAGTGCCCTTCATTTCTCCAAAGCCCCTCCCCCTCACGACCCCCTCCTCGGATGTCCTCACTGCCACCCTCCAACAGTGCACCTCATCTCTCCATAGCCTCTCTCCCTCATGACCTCCTCCTCAGACTCCCTCACTACCACCCTCCACCAGTGCCCCTCATCTCTCTGTAGCCCCCCCTGCACCCCATGACCACCTCCTTGGATTACATCATTGACACCCTCCACCAGTGCCCCTCATCGCTCCATAGCCCCTCCCCCATGACCCCATCCTCGGATTTCCTCACTGCCACCCTCCAACAGTGCCCCTCATCTCTCCATAGCCCTTCTCTCATATGCATTTCATTTTTTGTATAGCGCTACTCGTAGTGTAGGGTTTCACAGTACTTTATATCACGCACACATTATGCAGAGACAATGAATCATACATGTATGTAAATCAGCCTATAGGGAATGTCACATAAGCCAATGAGGATTACCAGGTGTAGGAATCACATGTCAACCATACTGGTGGGCAGTATGTTTTAAGAGGGTTAGGTCTGGAGAAGCACAAACACAGGATTTAAAGCATACCCCAGTGGTTGGGGGGTTGCTTTACTGATTAAAATGTATATCGGCCCAAACAAACTCTTTATAGCAACATTAGAATAATGAAAGACTGGGGAAATTCTAACTATATCACAACACACAAAAAAAAGAAGTTCTAATTATACCATTCAGGTTTGTATGCAACTCTTTGATGACAGTTCATAGGTCTCTGTCCTATGTTAGGACTATAACCTCTGAACTGCAAGTAACAAAAGGAACTCTGTAACAAAGGTAGTAACCCACTGAGTTATCCACATAAACTACAGTTTATCTGCATTTCAAAACTACAAACAGACAAAAGATTGCTCTCCAGCAGAATCATTAATCACCAGAGTTATCTGGACACTTTTACTGTTGTCTTGCATTTATTTATTATTTATTTATTTTCGACACTTATAAAGCGCACTGTCACCCAACAGGCATCCTGGCGCTAACATATGTGTGCCCAGCAGGGCTCATGCTACGAGGGACCTCGTCCAGGTAATAAAGTTATACACTAGGATAGAGCCATGTCTTTAATCTCTTCCTAAACAGAAGAAGATCTTCCATCTTTCTCAACTCAAATGGAAGACTATTCCATAGTCGGGCAGCAGAGGTGCTGAAGGCCCTACCTCCCGATTTTGTTTTTTTGAATCTTGGCACCATCACCATTTTAGCGGAGGAGGAGCGGAGGCTCCTAGTAGGGACATACCATGCAAATTTCCTCTGCATTAATATAGGTCCAGACCCATGCAAGGCCTTGAAAACTATGCAAAGGGACTTAAATTGAACTCTCTGTCGTATGGGAAGCCAGTGTAGCTCCATCAAGGCCAAGGAGGCAGAAGAGCGTCTTGGCCTCCCCAGTGCTAGCTTGGCTGCTATTGTTTGAATTCTCTGGAGCCTCTCCATCAAATAGCTTGGAGACTCCAGCAGCAAAGCATTGCAGTAGTCTAACCTGCTTAGAATAGTACTTCGTACTACCAGTGCTCGGGCTTGGGATGGCAAAACCGGAAGAATCTTCCGTAGGGCTTTAATAATAGAGAAACAGCTCCCCACGGTTTTATTTACATGTGCTTCAAGGGTCAATTTGTTATTAAACATAATGCCCAAATTCCGCACCTTCTCCACAGGGACCGGTGGGCTGGCTATGGCTGATGGCCAGAAATTAGTGGGAAGCGGTGGGGGGGCTTTCCCGCCGCACAATAAAGAATCTCGGTTTTATCAGCATTGAATTGTAGCGAGTTCTTTCTCAGCCACTGTGCCATGTCCTGCAGGCAAGCATGAAGGTCTTCCAAGGATGTCGACTGTTCTCCCTCTAGGGACAGGATAAGTTGGGTGTCATCCGCATAATTTACGATATTAACCTTATGCATCCTTATAACGGCAATCAGAGGTCTCAAATAGATGTTAAACAATATAGGGCTGATCGCGGATCCCTGGGGAACGCCATGCACAATATTTTTAAATTCAGACTGATATGGGGGAAGGGCCACTGCTTGCCTCCTATCCGATAGGTAGGACTGAAACCATTTCAGAGCCATACCTGCTATCCCCACTGCTTCCAGTCTATTCAGGAGAACCTCATGGTTGACTGTGTCAAATGCGGCAGACATGTCAACCAGGATAAGTATCGCTGATTGACCTCTGTCTGCACGCATTCGAAGATCGTCCATCACAGTTACCAGGGCGGTCTCTGTTCCATGTCCAGCCCGGAAGCCAAATTGCACATCCTCTAGGATGTTATTCATTTCCAAGTGCTTTGAGAGCATTCTGCTAACCAGTCGTTCTACGATCTTTGCTGGGTAAGGCAACAGGGAGATCGGCCTATAGTTTTTTGGAATGGCTGGGTCAAGAGTTGCCTTTTTCAAAAGAGGTGTCACCAGTGCCTGCTTCCAACAAGCCGGCACTGATCCACTAGAGAGAGATTGGTTACAGATCTGGCGAAGTACAGGGAATAATTCTATTCCCAATTCCTTCCAAATTTTATGTGGTAAGGGATCCATAGGTGATCCAGAGGAGACACCTAAGGCCAGTCTGTTAAAATCCTCCACTGACAGAATCTCGAAGTCGGTTAGGGCATTTATAATCTCTGCCCCTGCCTCTTTTGTCTGCTTTATATCCGGTGGGCCACTATTATTATTGCCACTGGTAGGTTATTCCCTTTTAGACCATCGATGATAGTTCTGATTTTATCATCGAAGAACGTCGCTAAGCTGTCACAGAGGTCCTGAGTGGGATGAATTTTATTCTTAGCACAGTCTGGACTGATCATGTCATTTGTGGCAGAGTCAGTCATGAAAATGATACAAACGATTTAAATGAAATATACAGGGCATACACAAAGTATGTGTCTTGCTGGGCCCTCACAGATTTTAAAAATATTAACAAATAGCCACACATTCTCGAAGCATACATGAAGTATGTATCTTGCTGGGCCTTTGCAGATTTTTTTTTTAAAAACGGAATACATTCTCTTACCTACTCCGTTAGAACTCAGTCTCACAGCCCGATCTGATAAGCAGCTGAAGGGGCCAGGAAAGGTGAATCAGCATAAACAAACTCCTTTTCTCCAGCGCTGAATAGAGAAGAAAATATCCACGCAGCACGCAAAGGTTACCGGGTGCCAAAGAAAGGATTTGTCCCCTTCACCATGCCCCTATTTTACCTGCACGAGTGGGCGGGGACACAGCTCACCTCTCTAAAAGGAGATGCGTGATTGGGGGTGCCTGTGAAAAAGAGCCCAGGCCCAATCACGCAACTCCTAGAAGAAGAAGAAAAGTAACGTTCAGAGGAACGTTTTAAATTATAATGCCCATTTTTTGTTGGCCTTCTTAACATCGCTGCGAGGGCCTAGGTTCATGTTTGGGTGGGCCAGGATCATGTTTGGGTGGGCCTGGCCCACCCGGCCCACCCTCTAGAACCGGGCCTGGCCCAGGGTCACATACGGCATCAGCAGAGCTCCTCCCTTCCCGACTCACGACGGCCACACACCGTGCTTATGTTCATGCTATCAGCACCCCTGATAGAGAATATTACAGATAAGCCTGCCATAAACTGTCACTATACCGAAGGACTTCAGATACCTGTGCTCTCAATTCAGTACCACTAACTAGCGTTAGATGCATCCTGCACATTCTGAAACCCGCCTAGAGGTGAATCAGTTACAGGCATGCGTTATACATACGAACTCATGCTAAAAAACGGGGGGCAGATTTACAAGCCCCTTGCGCCACCGGTGCGTCACTTTTTGTGTCGTACCAGTGGCGCATTTTACTGCTCCAGATTTACAAGGACAGGAAAAGCCACCCTGCGTGACTTTTCCTGTCCTTGTAAATATGGCCCCTTGGCACGCAGCACTTTGCGTGAAAGGGGTGTTCCATGGGTGTTGCTGTGGGTGTTCCCACGCAACACCCATGGAACCAGACACATTTCCAGATTTACGAGGAATCGTAAATCTGGAAATGCGTGTGAATGCTACGGCTCCCCAGGGGAGGCGTAGGGAGGCGCAACGAGGAGAAATGTATTCATTTCTCCTCGTTTTCTTTTCCTCTTTCTATGCATGCTGCATTGTGCAGCACACATAGAAAGAGGAAATCACCTATAATGATTGTTTTTGTTCAGGAAGGGTTCCCTTCCTGCACATAAACAATCATTGAAACAATGACGTTTTTCAACTTCTATGTGTGCTAATGCAGCACACATAGAAGTTGAAAAACGGCATTTCAGATTGTTTTTGTGTGGGAAGGGAACCCTTCCTGAACAAAAACAATCTCCCCACGACGCAGGCATCCTTGTGCAAGGGTGCTGGCGCATGGCAGCAGTTTGTGCGCCTGCGCAGGGGGAAGCACGAGATGCGACATATTGTTGTAAATATGTCGCATCCCTGTGCTTTGAAAGTGACTCAGTGCGGCGCAGCCAAATGGCTTGCGTTCCGCACTGAGTCACTTTCTTGTAAATCTGCCTCCCAATCTTTCTGAATGAATATATGCAGTATTATAAAACACCATATTAAGTACAAGAAAAAAGTAAATTGGCTTTTTTCATGCAGTAATTTTAAAGTAGAAAAGATAGTAGGGCTGGTGCGACCAACTGGCCAGTTCGATGTCCTGTGGTCCCGACCTTTCTTGCTAGCGACCCCTGACCTTGACTGGTAGGTCGCTCCCCCACCACACAGCTCCGTCTGTGTGCCCTGCTGCTGCCCCTGATTGTGCTCGTTTTTTCCTTTCTGTGCCCCCTTGCTGCCCCTGATTGTGCTCGTTTTTTCCTTTCTGTGCCCCCTTGCTGCCCCTGATTGTGCTCGTTTTTTTTTTCCTTTCTGTGCCCCCTTGCTGCCCCTGATTGTGTTCGTTTTTTCCTTTCTGTGCCCCCTTGCTGCCCCTGATTGTGCTCGGTTTTTTTTCCTTTCTGTGCCCCCTTGCTGCCCCTGATTGTGCTCGTTTTTCCTTTCTGTGCCCCCTTGCTGCCCCTGATTGTGCTCGTTTTTTCCTTTCTGTGCCCCCTTGCTGCCCCTGATTGTGCTCGTTTTTCCTTTCTGTGCCCCCTTGCTGCCCCTGATTGTGCTCGTTTTTTCCTTTCTGTGCCCCCTTGCTGCCCCTGATTGTGCTCGTTTTTTTCCTGTCTGTGCCCCCTTGCTGCCCCTGATTGTGCTCGTTTTTTTCCTTTCTGTGCCCCCTTGCTGCCCCTGATTGTGCTCGTTTTTCCTTTCTGTGCCCCCTTGCTGCCCCTGATTGTGCTCGTTTTTTCCTTTCTGTGCCCCCTTGCTGCCCCTGATTGTGCTCGTTTTTTCCTTTCTGTGCCCCCTTGCTGCCCCTGATTGTGCTCGTTTTTCCTTTCTGTGCCCCCTTGATGCCCTGATTGTGCTCGTTTTCCCTTCTGTGCCTGTTTACCGCCGCTGCGCCCTGCGGCCCCGCCCCCTCACTGCCCATTCGCTGCCCCATTCCCTGCTCCTCCCTCCCACCTCCCCATTTATGGCGGCCGCTGCGCAGCGGGCGCGCCAAAGGCGCGCCTAAGGCAAGCCCGTCTGCGCCCGTCCGCGCCGTGACCGCGCCCAGCGCCAGACCCCCCGGTCCGGGCATCTCCCGCGCCCGCCACATCAACAGACGCCGATACGACGCCAGCACCCTCCACGCACTCAACCCCGGAAAAGATCACGCCTGCTACCAGGCCATCCCGAAGCGCACCCAAGGGCCCTTCACCTGCCGGAACTGCAGCTTCGCCAGCACCCGCCCCGCCAAACCACCGCCCAGGAAAGAACCCAACTACCTCAGATGCATCCTCCTCAACACCCGCTCCGCCCGCAAACACGCCATCGAACTCTGGGACCTTCTCGACTCAACCTCCCCAGACGTCGCATTCCTGACGGAGACCTGGCTGAATCCCGCTTCAGCCCCCGACATCGCCATTGCCATCCCGGACGGATACAAGATCACCCGCAGGGACCGCACCAACGGAGTCGGAGGAGGCATCGCCATCGTCCACAGGAACACCCTCAGAGTCTCAACCAACACCGACGACACCCTCAGCACCGCCGAACACATGCACTTCCAGATCCACACCGATCCCAACACCACCCTCAGAGGAACCCTCATCTACAGACCCCCGGACCCCGACCACAGTTCAGCGATTCCATCGCTGACTTCGTCAGCACACACGGCATCGCCTCCACGGACTACATCCTCCTCGGGGACCTGAACTTCCACCTCGAGAACAACAAGGACACCAACTCCACCACCCTGATCGACAACCTCGCCACCCTCGGACTCAGACAGCTCGTGACTACACCCACCCACGCCGCCGGCCACACGCTAGACTCCATCTTTTCCGCAAGCCCACACGTCTCCTTCAACCACACCTCCAAACCCCACTGGACTGACCACCACTGCATCCACTTCACCTACAGGAAGCCCACCACGCACCACCGCACCGAACAAATGCCTCGCCGCTGCTGGAGCAGAGTCACGGAAGACCAGCTAACCACAACCCTCGCCCTGAGCCCACCCGCCGAACCCTCCGACCCCGACACCGCCGCCCGCAACCTCAGACAGTGGATCGACGACTGCGCCAACACCCTCGCCCCGCTCAAGAATCCGCCCAACAGCCACACCAGCAAGAAAGCCACCTGGTTCACCGAAGACCTCCAGGCCTCCAAACGAACATGCCGAAAACTGGAGAAGATCTGGCTCCACGAACGGACAGCGGACAGCTACGCCGCCCACAAGAGCGCCACCCGCAGTCACCATCACCTCATCAGATCCGCCAAAAGGGCCTCACTCAAAGACCGCCTAGACAACAACGCACACAACAGCAAAGAGCTCTTCAACATCGTGAAGGAACTCTCCAACCCCAGCTCCAACACCAATGACATCCAGCCTTCGCAAGACCTGTGCGACTCACTGGCCACCTCCTTCCACCGCAAAATCGCCGACATCCACGACAGCTTCAACACCACGACCGCCCCGGCAACCACCGAGACCACTGCCCCCACAACCACCAACCACCTGCTCTCCTGGACCAACATCAACGACGAGGACACCAGCGAGATCATGAACACCATCCACTCCGGTTCACCGCTAGACCCGTGCCCTCACCACATCTTCAACAAAGCCAGTACAGCCATCGCGCCTCATCTCCGGAAAATAATCAACATCTCCTTCGAGACAGCAACCTTCCCGGAAAGCTGGAAGCACGCCGAGATCACCGCCTTACTCAAGAAACCCAAGGCAGACCCCAAGGACCTCAAGAACTTCCGACCCATCTCTCTGCTCCCGTTCCCCGCGAAGGTCACCGAGAAAATCGTCAACAAACAACTGACCCGCTACCTCGAGGAGAACAACATCCTGGACCCTTCCCAGTCCGGCTTCCGCAGCAACCACAGCACCGAAACCGCCCTCATCGCCGCCACCGATGACATCAGGACCCTGCTAGACAACGGAGAAACAGCAGCCCTCATCCTCCTGGACCTATCAGCCGCCTTCGACACGGTCTGCCACCACACACTACGAACACGCCTTCACGACGCCGGGATCCAAGAGAAGGCCCTGGACTGGACCACATCCTTCCTTTCCGGCAGAACACAAAGCGTCCGCCTCGCCCCCTTCCGATCCAAGGCCACCAAGATCATCTGCGGCGTACCCCAAGGCTCCTCCCTCAGCCCAACGCTGTTCAACATCTACATGGCACCCCTCGCCCACGTCGCCCGACAGCACAACCTCAACATCATCTCCTACGCCGACGACACCCAGCTGATCCTCTCCCTCACCAAAGACCCTCACACCGCCAAAGCCCACCTCCACGAAGGAATGAAGGCCGTCGCCGAATGGATGAGGACCAGCCGCCTGAAGCTGAACTCGGACAAGACGGAGGTCCTCATCCTTGGTTCCAACCCTTCAGCCTGGGACGACTCCTGGTGGCCAACATCACTGGGAACAGCCCCGCCACCCACCGACCACGTACGCAACCTAGGGGTCATCCTCGACCCCACCCTCTCCATGACTAAGCAGGTCAACGCCGTTTCCTCATCCTGCTTCAACATCCTCCGAATGCTCCGCAGGATCTTCAAGTGGATCCCCACCGAAACAAGAAAAACAGTCACCCAGGCCCTCGTCACCAGCAGGCTGGACTACGGAAACGCCCTCTACGCAGGAACGACGGCTAAGCTCCTGAGACGGCTGCAACGCATCCAGAACGCCTCTGCACGTCTTATCCTCGACATCCCCGACGCAGCCACATCACACCCCACCTGAGAGACCTGCACTGGCTCCCTGTCAACAAGAGGATAACCTTCAAGCTCCTCACCCACGCACACAAAGCACTCCACAACTCCGGACCAGCCTACCTCAACAGACGACTCAGCTTCTACACCCCCACCCGCCAGCTCCGCTCGACCAGCCTCGCCCTCGCCACAGTCCCCCGCATCCGGAAAACGACCGCCGGCGGCAGATCCTTCTCCCACCTCGCCGCCAAGACCTGGAACACCCTCCCCACCAACCTCCGACAGACCCAAGACCTACTGGCCTTCAGAAGACTCCTCAAGACCTGGCTCTTCGATCAGTAGCAGCACCACCCCCTCTCCCCCAGCGCCTTGAGACCCTCGCGGGTATGTAGTGCGCTTTATAAGTGACATGATTGATTGATTGATTGATTGATTGCTACATACCTTATCTTTGCTGTTGGATGAGGTGTTGTTGGCAAAAAGTAATCATCCCTGTCACAGGTGGACCCTGATGGGGACTGATCTATTTCTAAATAATGATTTCAAGACCGTGCATTTTCCATTTTTGTTGCACTTTTTCCTCCTCCTCACTGCCTGATATTGACGGATCACCTTTAGAGGTTCAGATGCAGGATTCCGGGATGGATGCATTTATCTGTCTTGGTTCTGGACGTGTCCAATGCCGGAGTCATACTAGTCAGTAAATAAAAGTGGTAGCTGGTTAGCCTCCAATCTGATGCGGAGCCCCGCAGGAGCCGTGCTGATGTGAATGTCAAACTGCGCCAGTTTCACATTAAAGAAAAAAGCTATGTAAGGCATGAGCCTTGATTCAGTTAAATTTCGCTTATGCCATATATATATTTATGCTGCATTGAGCAGGGGCGGCTCCTCCGCAATGGCGGAGGAGCGTTGCCCCGCTGGCTCAGAGCCAGCAGCAAAAAAATAAAACGATATTTCATTATCGTTTTATTTTTAAGCCACTAGCTCAGCCAGCGTGTGCAGGGAGGGGCGGGCCGGGGCATGGGAGGGGAGAGGAGGAGTGCTATCTGCTCTCTCTAAGTGCAGATGTGTGTTTGGCCGGCCGTCTCAGGCTAGAATTTAGGGAGGGAACAATGTTTAATTACACAAATCATGTCACCTCAATGTATTGAACAGCGACTGATAATGGGCAAATCGCAATAACTCAATGGGGGTATTAAGAAAGCATGCTTGCTGAGCTATTCCCTGCTCTCACCTGAAGGCTTGTCAACCTTTGCGCCATACCTCAGCTTCTACGTCTGTCGATCTGCTGCCAGGTTTTTCAAATATAGCGCCCAGTGCTGCTCAAGCCCTCCCCTCACATGTGCACCACAGCACTTTGTGCATTTCCTGGCATGTCGGACGTATCTGAAAGTGCATCTGCGGTCTGGGATGGGCAGCACAAGTTCTTCCTGTGCAGTGGTCAAGACTGCCATTTTGAAACAGGAGTAATCCTTTTTCACACAAACCTAAAATCGCAATATATTTCACATTGAGGGGCATATTCACAAGAACTTATCGCCGACTTAGCGGCACTTTATCGCAGCCAAAGTGGAGATAAATTCATCGCACCATTCACAAGCTGGTGCTAACAGCCGATAACACCAGTTTACATGCGATAGCAGCCGCAAAAAACATCGCCACGGATGACACCGGCAACTAACGCTAATGATATGCAGAGTAGGCGTTCCCGTGCAAAAACCTGCAAAAACACCACTTCGCAATATTCCCAACGACCAGCCAGATCGGCGATAAGAACACAAAACATGAGATAAGGCGCGTTAGCAGCAGGGATTTAACACCTGCTCCTACCTGGTGTTAAGTCGGACGCCAACCTGCACCATAAAAGGGAGCCCAGCCCACAGCCACACCAGAAGAACAACAGATGCCATGGAGCTACTGATCATGCAGCTCGGAGCCCCAAGAGGGCCACAACACCCACCGCCACCACACCCAGGAGCCCCACCCCCCCAGGACCTCCCCCCCCCGGACAACCACAGAGGCAGCGCAGACAAAGACACCGGACCTTCCGAAAACGCATCAGCCTTGGAGACTTAACGCCAGAGGAAGTCATTTCCCACTACAGGCTCAAAAGGACAACCATCCTCCGCATCCTGACCCTCATTGCCCACAGGCTGACGGTACCAACACAGTGGACAGAGGAGTATCACAGCCAGCCCTGTCAAAGTTCCTGAAACCTGTCCTGGATGCCATCATCAGCATGGTACCCCAGCAACTTTACTTCCCACACACTGCGCAGGAACAGCTGGAGATCAAGCAAGGCTTCTACGCCACAGCTGGCTTCCCGCACATCTTGAGGGCAATCGACTACACACATGTACTCCTCGTGCCCCCTGCCGCCACTGCACACAATTACCGCAACAGGAAACACATGCATTCCATCAATGTGCAGGCAATAGTGGACCACCGGGGACTCTTCACCAATGTCGTCGCCAACTACCCAGGCAGTGTGCATGATTCCTTCATCTTCCGACAGTCCATCATCAACCAGCGCTTCCAGGATGCCACCTATGGAAATGCACTGCTCGTCAGTAAGTAACAACTGAACACACCACACACCTCAACTCCACCAACATACAACTCACAACTCAGGGAATGCACATGTCACAAAACCATATACAACATGACAAGCAACATTCCCACACTCCAGACACGACAACACAACTTACTGTAGTAATATGGGCTAGCCATGTACACAAGCCATCAACGGCATGGCACCTCAGCCACACAACAGCAGAATGGGGGGGAGAGGTGGGAACCAGGCATGTGCGAAGGAGGCAAGTGACCAATGACTGTGAATGTACACAATGCCAAGTGTGGCGTGGATGTGCTGGACAGTGGACGCAACCATGTCACCTCAGGCAGTGGGGAGGAGCTAGGACATGTAGCTGTGTCGTACCTCCCTGTAGGTGATGCCGGTGTGGGCTGGCGTACGGCGGGCCAGCGTAGGGGTGTGGATGTTCACCCCGGGGCTCTGGGCGTGGTTAAGTGTTGGAGCCTGCCAATGTAGTACCTAATACATGTGTCTCTGTTGTGGTGTCGGTGCCACCCGTCCCGCAATGGACAAAGTTGCAATGTAACATGCCCCCGGAGTGCGGGCTCGGACAAAGGGATAAATGAATGAGCGCAAGCCCGCTCGGGGTCCGGGATCATACCTGCCAACTGTTGTGTGTGTATCGCTATTACCGCAGCATGGGCCAAAGGTCTTGCCTCGGCCGCATCGCGAGCTCAGCCAGTCATGGACTCCACATCTGTGTCTGCCCTATCCTTACCATAGGCCTACACACACGTGGCCGCCCACCTTCAACGCACAACATCACAGTGTCGTGGTCAGGCTTGTGTACATGCGCAGACAGGCATGACAATGGTGTACCGTAGGAGTGTAAGTGATGCAACCGTGCAGCGCACACTAGTAAATAGGCTCGGGGGAGGGAGGAGCAGCAGTGAGGCTATGTAATACACATTGATGGCGCTCATTTGCTACATGCAGTACATGTCAGTCTGGAACCACTATGACACACATATCACATGCCAATCAACTAGTGAGCCTGCCAACACATCATGCAGAACCAACTATTGACTCATGTCTCTCTGCACTGTCACAGGTGATCAAGGATATGCACTCTGCCCGTGGATGATGACACCCCTCCGAGACACGAACACCCAGGCCCAGAGGCAGTACAATTGGGCCCACAAACGCACCAGGGGCATCGTGGAACGCACATTTGGCGTGTTGAAGTCACGTTTCAGGTGCCTGGATATCACAGGTGGAAGGCTCCTGTACAGCCCAGTCATCGAGTGCAAGATGATCGTTGCATGTTGTGTGTTGCACAACATATGTGTACGCACCAATGCCCCATGGCTACGGGTGCCAGATGCACCGGACGATGATGAGGAAGATGAGGCAGGTGGACCACACCCCACTGCAGCTGCAGCAGGAATAGCCCGTAGGAACAACATCATTGACAATTTCTTCACATGAGGACGTCACATTGTGTCAGTCCTTGGCAATCATGTGACAGTACAAAATGACCACAGGCACATCATGTGTAAATAAAGTCATTGCGACACACATTCCCTGGGTTTCTGTATGTGTGCTGCTGTGTGGCACGGGGATCAGGGACATGTTCCAGGGTCATTGTGGGTGTGCTCTACTTAATTGTGCATGTGTGCCATTGTGCCCATCTCCCCCCGCCCCCCCAGTCCCTGGTCGGTACTCACCCTGTTGATGTTGTGTCAGGTCATGTTGAGCAGTGTCCCGATCCCCAACTCCTGGCACCATGTCCGGACTGTTAACTGTGGTCACCATTTTCGCTATGTCATCCAGCTCCTGGTGTGCCGCTGGTCCCCCACCTCCAATCGGGATTGCTGCTTTCATGTTGGCATCGGGTTTCTTCTTGGTTTTGCCCTTCACATCATTCCAGCGCCTCTTGGCCTCTTCCATTGCCCTCCTCGACACTCTGGCTGCATTCACGTTGTTCACAATGTACTGCCATGTTTCCGTTTGTGTTGCCGATGACACGGTGGAGGTGACGAACAGTTGTTGGTGGTCTTCTGTCACCTCCGTGACGATGATCCGGTTTTCCTGCGGACTGAACCCCGTCTTCCTCTTCCTCTTCTCCTTGCCCTTCCCCGGCCCCGGGCTTCCTGGCTGGTCGTCTGTGGGGCTTGTGGGGTTCGCGTTGTCCTCTGCACTGGGTCCGGGTGCGTACATGGTGCTACGCTGTTTCATTTCTTTAGGTTTTTTTTTCTCTGCTTCTATGGTGCATTCTCACGCATGGCGCATGGGAATCGCAAGCCTGTCGCTGGTTTTTGTATCACCATTGGGGTCATCGCAACTTTTTTCGCGTTTCGCATTTTTTCTGCGTCGCGTTGGTTTTAACGCGGGCATTTGTCGCGTTATCGTGATACTATTGCATGGTGCCGCAGGGTTGCGAGTACTGTGTTAACACGGTGTTATTTATTTCCCGCGATGGACTGCGTTGCGTTAAGCGATTTTGGCGATAGTTAACACACGTTCTTGAGAATATCCCCCTGATTGTCAGTTAAGAGCAAGTCTCTGTCAATAATAGGCTTCCCGCATATTATTTAAACTTCACATGGCCTCTGCTAATTAACCCCGTCTCAGGCACACCAGCCGCATGTACGAGATCGGACGCATGCAGGACAACACAAACCAACAAATTGTTATCTCTTTTTAAATCACCCCAGGCAGCAGCACATTTCATAGATTCCTAACACTTGGTCCTGGTGTGGGAAGGGATACTGCCTTTCTGTTTTTCGGTGGTTTTAGAAAGAAAGCAGGACTGCTTGCAGGTCAGAAGGTCGGGACATTAGAGCATGTTTCTGGACTTGGTAAGTGTCACGGCACGTCTAGAGTCAGCATTAGGAAGGACTGGCACAGTTAGTGACCGCAGTGCCACCCGGCGCGAACAACGTGTTACAGTCGCGTCGTCTCACGGCCCAGAAATGGCCAAAAGCCCAGTCTGTGGGTGAGATTAAGCAGAGCACGCACTGGAAGCCATGGATGGGAGAGGGAACAATGGCACATGGAGGAAGCGTTCGCCACGGCGCTCGCTTCACGAACCATGAAGCACAGCGTCCATGCAGCTGGGGGAGAGGAGGGACAGGGACGGAGCATATTTAGAAGTTATAACGCGACGTCCATAAAGCGGGCGCCGTGCTGAGTTAGTAAAAAGCGTTGCAGTAGAGTGTGTCATGCATGGAACAGCAGACAGGACAAAGCGGTTTAAGAAAATAGTGCTTGGAAGCTGTAATTAAAACCTACTGAGTAACACACATAAGAGGGCCAGTCCTCATGGGAGGTTACAAAAGGAGAAAAGGCGGTACTAAGGAGGGACTACTAAGCCTAATCACAAATCACAAGCTACCATTTAGAAAGGAGAGTAACATGAGCCAATTGAAAAGATGGGTGAAAAATGGGCGGAGCATCAAGTCCATACCTGAATACAGCACGTCTCGAAGCGAAAACACAAGCGCTGCCTAGGCGAGACCTAAAAATAATATAATTTCCAACGCCAATAGCTCTAACTTAAAAAAAGTAGAGACCAATTGCATTGCAAATGCTTATTTGGATTTGCAAAAACAGCGCTTATGCTGTAATTGTATGGTTTTTCAGCAACCCTTTACCTATTCTCCCCATAGCCTACTTATCAGTTACATGTTTTTTATCTTTGTTCTCTGTCATTTACCTAATCTCCCTACTTAATAATACCACTAGTAAAAGCACAATATATTGACTTTTTATACATAAACAAGTAATAACACTTTAACAGACTTTCTGTATCTTATATTGTTACTCAGCACGCTACAACTTACAAAAAAAAGCGTATTAATCACATAGGCGAAACCTAATGCAATTACTAATGCTTCTTGTAATGGGTTGCTCGGGCATGATATCTCTTTCAGATCGCAGATCCAGGAGTGGATAGTGACATTGCAGATGCTTTGTCTTGTTCACAGTGGGGGTGATTCTGTGGGTGGCCAAAGGATGCAGACAGATGCGAGGTTCCCATGCCGGAGGAGTTGTGGTCAACAGGAGACACAGGATGGTGCAACTGGTGGTAGGATCCCTCGCAGAGTCAACATGGAGAGCTTATGGTCAGGCAAGGGCGGAATTTTTGGCATTAGGCACAGTGTAAGGTGGAGGGTTGGCTTCATGCTGAGATTTGAGTGAGCTAGAGAACCTCAGATTTATCCCAGTTAGCTGCAATACCTGATAGTGCATAAAACTTGAGGAATACATACAGCAAGGTATATGTGCTGTTTTCAGGGCCTTTAACGTATAGGGTAACATTGTCTGCAAATAGAGAGACCAATATATGGTGTGATTGAAAACTAAGGCAGCATCATAGAGAGAAATGTCTAAGTTGCGCAGCCAGGGGCTCTACTGTTATCCCAAACAATATGAACGACAGAGGACAACCCTGCCCCGTACCCTGGGTAATGGGTACTGGGCTGGACACTAAACCATTTTCTCTAATGCGGGTGGACAGGCCTTGGTAGAGCTACTTATTCCAGCGCATGAAGATGGAGCCAATTCCCAACTGTTCGAGCAATTTGAATGGGTATCCCCACTCCAGTGTGTCAAAGGCTATGGTGATGTTCAGGAGGACAGCCGCCACCTTGAGTTGAGGTTCAAGTTAGTGTAGGAGGGTAAACATAAGACGGAGGTTGTGTGAGGTGGACCGACCAGGGATAAACCCCAATTGATTCTGCTGAATAATCGATGGGAGAAATAGCACTATTCGGTTGGCAGAGATCTTGGCCAAAGTTTTGTTGTCCAAATGAATTATTTATAGGTAACAATATGAATCGAATTTGTCAGAGTGCTTGTTAGGCTTAAGCGAGGTTACCATGAAGGCCTCTCTAGGGGATGGTGGCATTTGCCCTTCTCAAATGTCCTTTCATGCATAGCCAGGAGGTTCGGTACTAAGAGAAGGGTATTTTCTTTGTAGAATTGAACAGGTAGACCATCTGGCCCAGGACGTTGCTGCTCGGGAGGCACATGATGACAATGTGAATTTCTTCCGGTATTACAGGGGAGCTAAGAAATTACCAATAAATGTCGCAAAGCCCCACTAGAGCTATGATATTGAAATAGGATGCATAATATGACTCTGTGGCATCAGTTTGCGCACTGTGTAATGATGAGGTGTAGAACTGGCAGAATTCCTGCAGTGATCTGTTGGGGGGGGGTCATCAGCATCTTTATTCAGTGCTGAAATTGCTGCATTCACCCAGGGGTGTCTTATTAAGTTGGCCCTGTTGTCTTTCCCTGGCTTAGATGTCTCAAGTCCCTTAATCTCTTCTTCGAGTAAGCATATGTTGTATTTCCTGAAGCATACCAGACTGCTTGGCGATGCATGGCGCCACCCTTCTGCACTCTGAACCGAGGGAAGTCTCTAAACACTTGATTGTGGAGAGTTGTGGGTGGCAACCTCCAAGAAATTATCATTGAGCAGAACTCAGGGATTTTGCTAGCCAGGAGTGGTAACATAATGTCCTAGGTTTGGGTGATCTGGGAGGCTCACTTGAATGCATCTCTGGCTCCTAGCCAATAATCTATTCACGACTAAGTGTTGTGCGCAAACAAATAGTAAGTGCTTTCCCTAAGTGTGGGGTATGTGGTGTGTCAAATATCAACTAGGGGTGAGCGGTAAACTCCACTCGGCCGGTGGAGTTTGCAGATTTTTGCTACTCCGCTTGGAGTATGGAGTTCGGCAAAAACTCCGCCAACTGCTACGTAGCGGAGTTTACCGGCGCCCAACCTAGTTAATTTCAAAGCAGCACAGGTTTGCACGCTCACAGCTTAGTGACATCACAGAAATGATTGTTTTGCCTGGTTTAAAATAGCCTCCTCTTGGGACATGAGGCTACAGAGCATGGGCGTTCATACCATAGAGGAGATGGGCACTACCCTTCTGCAGGTGGCTCAGCTGGTCGGAAGAACTGCTGGAAACCGACTGTGCAGTGCTTTAGCTTCAGCCCCAGTGTGACCTCCGGGGAGTACCGCTGCTGCAACTGGATCCCACGCTGTGTGAAAGCGTGCAGAGCAGCCAGGGGTACAGTGCTGCTGTCACCCCCTAATGCTGCACACGCCCGCCTTATCAAATAATGAGCCATGTTTAACATAATTATCCGTGTGGAAGTCTATGCCATGGATGAGGGTAGACATGCTGTGTGTGGGTGTTTGGGAAGAGACTCTGGGGCTTATTTACAACCCGCTTGCGCCGCCGGTACTTTACTTTTAACATGGGAGAAAGTGACGCACAGGCGGCGCAAGGGGCTTGTAAATAAGCACCCCTGTATATTCTTCATGAAAAATAAAGAGTTCATAGTCTGTGACCCCGGATGCGAGCTTGATCGCGTTTCTGTATTTTCTCTGCCCTGTACCCTTTATGTCTCCCCAGTCCGCTATTCCTAGCAGTGTTGTTTCAAACAACCCATGGCAGGGTGTGAAAAATAAACAAAGGCACCCCCACTTTTCACCTCACCGCGGCCATTGAGGGGACCGGCCGCTGCATGCACAGGCCTGCAGTGCAGTCCCTCGGAGAGGTGACTAGTGCCCACCAATGCACAGCAATGCATCATTACATACAGTCAAGCACAGCAATGGACTGTATGTCTGCATGCGAGCTATACTGTTTGTATACTGAAGAGCGCTTTGTAATACAAAATCTGCATTCAAGACGGAGACAATTCATTGTATTTTTTTATGCCATGTAAACAATATTATGATAATAATTTGCCCGTCTGCCTTTTCCTGAAAGTATATTTCCCTCCTTTCACTGCCTGAAAAACTTCTCTTATGTGCACGAAGACCCTTTAAAATGATGTTGTGCTTTGCAGTATGTAGGAGCGCTGAGGTTGCTCATGCAACCACAGCTATCTTCTCGGGTTAAATCAAAGGGATCACAATGCATTTGTTTTCTGTGGTCAAACCTTCCAGGCCCAGAATCGCAACACCAGGCATGAGAAAGCTAATTACGGTCTGGTGCCGGCTGTATTTGTTCTCTCATGCAGTTAATTGAGGGGCATATTATCAAGGGCTTTATCGCCGATTTAGTGGCACTTTTTGCCGCTAAATCGGCGATATTTTTAACGCCCTATTAGCAAGCTGTTGCTAACAGGCGTTAGCGACAGCTTTCAGGCGTTAGAGGCCGGGAATTACATCGCCTTGCATGTCAGCGATATTTATCGCTAATGACATGCAAGGTAGGCGTTCCCACTAAAAGCGACGGTAAACAGTCGCTTACATACCTATCGCCTATTAGCAATACCCGCGAAGCGATAAAAAAACGCGCGCTAACCCCGATTATCGCTTGTTTTTAAGAACTGATAAAAACATGACTTAGCAATGAAAGTCAATGGGAGGTGGATTGTAAGGTTAAGTCCCCAGAATTAGCGATAGGATTTTATCGCTGGCTTTCTCCCGTTAAAGCTGGGTTTCGCCGCTATCGCTGGATATTTTATCGCAATGGAGATAAACCTTGCTAATAGCATGTTATTTCCGCGGTAATATCCAGCGATAGCCGGCGATAAAAAAAGGCGCGCTAAGCAAGGTTTGCGATATTTATCGCATGTTCTTGCTAATATGCCCCTGAATTTTATGCAATTCCCTGTGCATTATAGTAGACTTCTTTGTATGCCACCAGGAGGACACATGGGGGCATATTAGCAAGACTCACGTTAAAATTATCGCCGTTTTAGCGGCAGGAAACTGCCGCTAAAACGGCGATAATGGGCTTGCTAATATGCGTTATAGAATTCCAATAGAAGCCCAGGTTAGATGTGCAGGACATCTAACCTGGGCTTCTATTGAATTCTATAACGCATATTAACAAGCCAATTATCGCCGTTTTAGCGGCAGTTTCCTGCCGCTAAAACGGCGATAACTTTATCGCCGGTCTTGCTAATATGCCCCATGTTTTTTTAAACATGGGAGGGTGCATTAAACAACGCATAAATATTGAGCAAAGGAAAAAAAAACACTTCTTGAGCACTATAGCAATTTTACAGTCCGTGACTCATACAGTTTTAGAGGACTCTTTAACTGCATTAACAAGTCCCGCATGATTGTCAGGCGCATGTGGTAGCTCTCAAAGGCATGTCATATCCTTCAAGAGTCGCTCTTGAGAAGACTGTCCTACTCTGCCTTCTCATGGAACTCACATACCACAGAGATTTTTGGTAACTACGCGGAAATCTGAGTAGTGAAACTCCGCGAGCTCCGCCCAGGCCTATTTAATCAACCAGTTCCCTGTCTGCCATTGTGTCTACAAGGTACTTAGCTGAGAGGGGGTGGGACCTACGCAACACGCCAGAGTGGCCCGCCCAGGGATCCAGTATGATAATCAAATTTCTCCCCCATAAAATTGTTTGGGAGTAAGTTTCTTTAAGTACCAGAGGACCATCATTGTTTGTTCCATAAATATTGATGATCATAATGGCCGGCACTTACAAATGACTGTGCAGTATAATATAGCATCCCTCTGGCTAACAATAACCTTGGGGGTGCTTAGGGGCATCCCCCCTTATGTACTACTGTTGTCTTTGCTCGGGCATAGGCGGAATACGAGGCCGTGTATTTGGTCTCAACCCAGTTCGCTACAGTGTGTTTCATGAGGTGAGTTTCTTGAGGCAGGCCTATATCAACTGCCATTGAAATAGGGCATTATCAGTCTCACTATGTGTGGATTATTGAGGCCTCTGACATTCCAGGCCATATTTTGGGGGTGAGGTGAGGGTGACAAAACAATATTGCAGAGAGTGGGTCCGGACCCTAGTGTCGGCTATCCATGATTGAGCTCTGCTAGCCCAAAAGTGCAGATGAAGCTGCTCAAATAGGTTGCTTGTCCTTGGGCTCTGTGCCCTCAGGGACACGGTCTGTGTTGCGCGATGTGGGTCTAGTCTGAGTCACTTTGATGCGAGGAGATGCTGTGTGCACCCTCCCCTGCATGGTCCATGATGTGCTTTGAAGCAGATCCTGCAAATTTACTTGCTTGTTGGGGTCGGGGATCAGTAAAGAAGCTAAATTTTTATTGATTATGATGTGTAGTTTTGCAAGATACAGAAGAGCATACGTGATACCAGCTTTTTGCAGAGTTGTTTTTGCTGATAAAAACTTGCATCTTCCACCGTAGTTCAGATCTCTCCACTGCCTGGCCATTCTAGGGACTAAGTGCTTGTCCTTGTAATTAAATAGCAGTGCAATAATAGGGCGAGCCGGTGCCCCCATCTGTGGCCTGGGGCCCAGAGGTCTTGGCGCTCTGTCAACAGAGAAAAGCTTAGTAAATTTGGAATCTGAGAACAGCTGCTTCTACATTTCTTCAACATATTCTTCTATCTTTCCAATATTGGTAGCTTTGGGGTGCCAACAGTGCTTAAGTTGTTACGCTGGGAGCGGCATTCTAGGCCTTCATCTTTGGTCTTTATGAGCTCAAGTACCTTTTCCATCCTCAGTAATTTCTCATTTTGGCCATTCCCTTAGTCCTCAACATCTGATATGTACTAGTTGAGGATGCCTAGCCTCTCATTGTGGTTATTGACTCTCTCCTTCATTCTGTCTAGACCAGGCTTCTCCAACGAGTAGCTCGTCAGCTACTGGTAGCTCTCCATCCACCTGTAAGTAGCTCTCCTGTGAGCAGCCCAGCCTACATATGTAGAAGATTTTGCTTGGTTGAATTAACGTATGTATCCCAAAATTGAAACGCATGTATTCAAGACAAATGTGTGTATTTTTGGAACCCATCAGCTTAGCTGATGTTTGAAGCCACATGGGTGGATTTCCAAAATATACTTAAAGCTGATATTTGAGAGATAAATCATATGGGTTGGGGAGCCTTAACACTAAAATTATTACCTTGGTTCCATGGGCACTGCATGTATGTCTATTATGTATTAACCCTGTAGATGCATTCCAAATGAATAGAGCCATTTTCACATTACTGCAGGCAACTTTGCCCGATGCACTAAGGTAAATACTGCTGGTAATTCTACATGGGGTGGTCACTAATGTAATCTTGTCTCACATGGCCACTATTACCACAGTAATAATAGTAGTAGCTTAATATGATTTTCATTGAACATAAGTAGGTCTTACAACATAAAAGGTTGGAGACACCTGGTCTAGACGATCTGTATATAAACCTATTTTTGAGTAGTTTTTTTCAGACTTTGCTTCATGTCCAAAAGCAGCACCTGCAGTTCAAATTCCTTGGCACTCCCTTGTGGGTTAAGGGGCAGGGCGCTATTTAGTGTAGTCTCTGCCTGCAAAGTCCTTTCCGGCTCCCTTGGCCTCGATAGTCTCTATGTTGATAAAGTGGCATTGGGCCCCAAGATGAACAATACTCTGGAAATTTACCTGGTTTTGAGATAACAACAATCATGTGGCATATAACTGACCTTGGATAGTGAATGTAGATGGGGACTGGTCAGTGATAAAAAACCTTTTGAACATTTTTACCTGGAAGCCCTTAGGACATGGTGTGTTCCCTGATTATAGCCCTGTGGCAGCCTGTTCAATCTCTTGTACTGTTATAGGTGCATCGTGATCTACCCAGTGTGTGGACTGTAGGAATCGCACTGGCGAGAGAGTGAGTAATGTTACAAGGAATGAAATATATAAGATCTCTCTTCTATGTGCCAAATGCACCAGACATCACTTAGGGCCTTGGAACACAGCCAATCCATCAGATTAGGGTATTGTTGTGTTGCTGTAGGCCTGGCTTGTCTTGTGTCCAATCTTTTGTCCATGACTCCTGTAAAGACCCCTTCTATTGTATGAGAATGAATGAGCTTCATGAAAGGGTTTCAATGCTTTTGCATGTGACTCGTGAGGGACATCTAGTAACGACTAGTGGAACTGCAGCTTGATGTATTAATTTCAATGCTTTTGCATTTGACTCGTGAGGGACATCAATAACGACTAGTTGAACTGCAGCTCTTTGTAGAATTATTTTGATATTGGACACTATAATATTCACTGCCCACTGCTAATCTCGTCCCATAATGCTTTGCAGGGCCTTTGGTTGGGATTGTATTTTTGCCCATAACTGCGCTTGGGGTGGTCCTAGGAGGAAGGGACCACCACTGAATCGTTCAGCATGATATGCTCTTTGTGTTCAAGGCATCTGCTTGGTCCTCCCCCTAGGTTAGGGGGGACCCCAAAATCATCACCTCTCTCATTGCCTGATATTTTCATTCTCAAAGTTCATTTTTTTGAGAACTGGTTATATGCTTTTTAGCATGTAAAATTGCTTTATCAAAGCATTTGTAGGGGTTGATTACTTTACTGCTACTTTACATCAATTCAATTAGCACAGTTTTTGCACTGTGTTATGGCCTAAACTACGCATGCTCCGTGAGTGTATGTCCAGGGTTAGTTGCGTTTTTCAGTAGCTCCACCTTCCTGAAAGAAGTTAGGAACATGTTTGGTGGAGCAGGGGGCCTGGCAAATTTTTCAAAGGTCAAAAATTCCTCCTTTACCTATGCAGATCTGAGAGGGGAACAGGAGCCCCATTTTTAGCCTGTTACTCTGAGCAGTGGAGATAAAGCACGCTCAGACTTTGCGAGGCAGTGTGCCAAGGGTTACTTATCAATTGTCTCACCTTAAGGTTGCAGTGTCTCTACTGAAAGGGATATTGTCGAGGATGGGGAGCTGTTGTGGATCTGCTCTCTCTCTCACATTTGCAAAGATACAGGAGAGCACGAGCAGCTTTGGATACCCCTAGCGACGGTTTTGTGTACCTCGAGGCTGCAGTGTAGTCAAAGCCCCTCCTCCCTCTGGGCCCCAGGATCTCCAGAGGACGCCAGGTGGGTCTAAAGGGGCCTATCCTGGTTATCTACTTTCAGGGTACGAGGCTTCAATTATGAGGGGATCGAGGCAGCTGCCTTCCTCCACAGGACTTTAACACATTCAGGCTCAGGGCTTTTCATAGATTTAATGTGCAGGGCTTAGTGGAGGTCCCTAGCTATGGCCAGGTATTGCCCCACTTCTCCCCCGCCTGAACTAGGACCAATATCGCCAGATCATCTCCAACCACGCCTCATTCATCTTTGGTGCCAATACTCTGCGACTTCAGCCGAACTCTACCTCTGGGAACTAGCTGCTTCCGGCCGCCTCCAACTAGTGTACCACAACAGACCCCATGAACAAGGGGCTGTGGCTGTTGAGAGAGCCCACTTTATTTTGCATTGTTAAGACTAACCCTGGGCATAATACTTCGCTACGCTGACAGAGCATGCAAAGTTTGTACTACTACGCACATAGCAGAGTAAATAACTGTGCTAATTGGCGTAGCAGCAGTAAAATAAACACCTTCAAATGCTTTGATAAAGCATTTTACTGTGCTAAAAAACATACAACAAATTCACAAAAATGAACTTTGACAATAAAATATCAAGCAATGAGAGAGGTGATGATTTTGGAGTCCCCCCTAACCTAGGGGGAGGACCAAGCAGATGCCTTGAACACAAAAAGCATATCATGTGAACGATTCAATGGTGGTCCCTTCCTCCTAGGACCACCCCAAGCACAGTTATGGGCAAAAATACAATCCCAACCAAAGGCCCTGCAAAGCATTATGGGACGAGATTAGCAGTGGGCAGTGAATATTATAGTGTCCAATATCAAAATAATTCTACAAAGAGCTGCAGTTCAACTAGTCCTTACTAGATGTCCCTCACGAGTCAAATGCAAAAGCATTGAAATTATTAATACATCAAGCTGCAGTTCCACTAGTCGTTACAAGATGTCCCTCACGAGTCAAATGCAAAAGCATTGAAAACCTTTCATGAAGCTTTTGCATTTGACTCGTGAGGGACATCTAGTAACGACTAGTGGAACTGCAGCTCCTTGTAGAATTATTTTGATATTGGATACTATAATATTCACTGCCCACTGGTAATCTCGTCCCATAATGCTTTGCAGGGCCTTTGGTTGGGATTGTATTTTTGCCAATAACTGTGCTTGGGGTGGTCCTAAGAGGATGGGACCACCACTGAATGGTTCAAAAGATGTGTTTTTTGTTTTCAAGGCATCTGCTTGGTTTTCCCCCTAGGTTAGGGAGGATCCCAAAATCATCACCTCTCTCACTGCTTGTTAATTTATTGTTTTCACTTTAGTGAAATGACTATATGCCTTTTTAGCATATAAAGACCTGATCCCTGAAGGGCTGGGCCTGCGTTACTCTGGCTTGACCGGAGCCAGGCTGCGTCACTAAGGGTGAAGGAGACTTGGAGACAGAGCCTCTTCTGTTTTGCCTATCCTGTTTTGCCTATCCTAAGGGGTTGGGCCTTCGTTCCCTGGCTTGCCCGGGGCAAGGCTGACATCTCTGGGTGTGGTAGACAGGTCAGAGGGTTCTACCTGGGGGCCACTGGGTTTTCCTAAGGCGGAGGGGCTGGGCCTGCGACTCCTGGCTTGCCCGGGACCTGGCTGATGCTCTGAAGCTGGTGGGGTCCCAGCAAGGCTTTCCCTGCTGCTCGGACTGCGTGGAGCCAGCTAGAGCAGGCTTCGTGCATACATTATTGCAGCTGAGGATCCATCCTGCTGGAGAGCAGACCTGTGGATACATCATTGCTGCTGAGAGGTCTTCCGTCTGGGAGCAGACTGCAAAGATACACTGTTGCAGTGGAGAAACCTTTCCTGCTGGAGAGCTGACTTCGTCGATACTTTGTTGCAAGCTGAGCACCTGCAAGCCCAGGCCGGGCTTTCTCTTCATTCCTGTTCGTGTGAGGCTGCTTTCTGTGCTGCTGGCAGAGAATACATCGTATCGGAGGCAGGGGGCCAGTCCCCCTGTCGGTGCCTGCTCCAGCGCAGGTGGGGGCTACAGGACAAGGTGCACACGTGCGGCTGCCTTTTGCGAGCGTGTCTGGCTTGCATTGTGACACCTGGCGGCTGCCTTAGTGTGTGAACACTTTTTCCTGCCCACGGAGGTAAGGCAGAGGCCTTTTTCGTTTTTCTTGTGACTGCATTACATTAACAGACTTGAAGTGGCAGCTGCCTCTTCATTAGAACAAAACGCCGAGACTTGGCTCTCTTTTCTTTTTGACTCACGCAGATGTACCTTTAGCTAGGAGCCATGACAACCTCTTCCAGGATGTCAGAGGCCTCTAGGGCATTTGATTTTATACCTAACTCAGTTCGAGTTGAGGTTGCACAAGCGCATAGGAAGGAAAAAAATGTGCTCTTTATTGTTGAGGATGTCATCAAGAGAGAATGTGATATTGCAGAGCGTGCTATAGAATGTGTGCAAGACTTTTCGAATAGAGGTATTTTTGACATTACATTTGCGAGTGATTCCATTTGCCAAAGTTTCTTGCATAATGCACAGGCACGTCATGATTGTGGGATTTTGCAGGGGCTCACATTTACGCCTATGTTTGCACCCAAGGAGGTTACGTTAGTAGTGCACATGTACAATCCCTACACTGATCCTCGCCTCATTGAAGTATTTTTGCAGCGATATTGTGCTACTATCAGAGGGGGTCAGAAAATTAAGAATATCTGTGGCATTTGGAATGGCAAGCGAAAATATGTTGTGACTTTTAAAGAAGACTCTAGTGGAGTGCGAGGCTTGGCTCACCCTCCACAGACTTTTGCACTTGGCGCTAACAAGGGCTTCCTAGTTTATTCTGGCCAACCCTTATTTTGCAGATTGTGTCAGCAATTTGGGCATGCAAAAGAACAGTGCTCAGGCTTGGTTTGTAGGAACTGTGGGGGTATGGATCACAAGGCACAGGAGTGTCGTGCCCCCAAAAAATGTAATCTGTGTGGAAGCGAAGATCATCTCTTTAAAGCATGTCCCAAAAGTAAGTTCTCATATGCGTCAGCTGCTGGTTCGCATGGCCACCCTTCCCATACCACCCCTCCCGCTGCCTCTGCTCCTGCTCCATCATCTGCTGAGCCATCTACATCAGCGCAGGCGGACGTCACTGATTCAGACATTTTGGGTATATTTGAAGGTATGGAGATCCGCAAGTGTAGAGTGTCTGAGGGGGAGGAGGTGGAGGAGGAAGAGGGGGAATCTGAGACTGCGGTTGCCCCTTCTTCCCAACCTGAAGAGCCTGACCCCGAGCAAATCCAGCAAGAATTAGAACAAGCAGACAAAGATAGACTTGAGGCAGAGCAAATGAAGCAAGCTATCCTGGAAAAACGTGCACGCCGTGAGGGGGCAAAGCACAGTGCCTCATCTACTCCTTGTGCTAATGTCCCAAACCTCAGCCTATCTGCTGAGCCCTCCTCTAGTGATCCTATGAATTTATCTAACTCCTTTATTCCCCCTACAGGTCATGAATCCGATGTGGCTGGCGCAGTCAGGGATCTGCGCAAAGTAGCAGAAGACACAGCTGCCTCTTTAGCCTCAGCTGTAGTGGTCTCTAGTGCAGACGCTGACATGGATCATAGTGGGTGGACCACTTATAATACAAAAAACGTAAAGTTTTTAAACAAGCGGTGGGCCCAGTTTCAAAAGTGAATACAAGACGGCGCGCATCCTCCTTGGACCGCCCACCAAGAAGGGGAGGTTTGACCCCCTACTTAACCTCTCGGACTCCGAGGAGGGTATCGGGAATGTTGCTCAAGTTATAGAAGTGCACGATAGTCAGATTATTGATTTGGAGGCTTCACCTAATCTCGAGGCTTTGCTTTCACAGGCTTCATTTGAAGGTCAAGACCAAGACGCAGCTTCACAGTTTGCATGTGTTAATTCTGTTGTGGTACCTGAATCACAAGATTTGTAACATGGCTGTTGTTTTACTTATTATACTCATGGCAGTAACAATTGCCACTTGTAACGTTAGAGGCATGAGTGGAGAATTACGGCAACATATGATCCTTCATTATTGTAAAAATGTACAAGCGGATATCATCTGCTTACAAGAATGTCACTTAGGTTTTAAACCCAATTATTTTTCTTACCAATCCTTATGGCAAAAAGGACCCTCTGCATGGTCGGGAGGGGCCAATAAGAATGGCGGCGTTGTTATTCTATTTCAGAATAAGCATTGGCAGATACTAGACGAGAAAATAATATCTCCAGGGAGAGCAGTTCTTCTGTCTGTACATATGGACGGAATCCCTTTAAAGATATGTGTGGTTTATGCTCCAGCCAAAAAAACAGAACGTAAGAATTTGTTTTCACTAATCAAGCTTTTTTAACAGGTTCCACGCCATTACTGTTAGTTGGCGACTTTAATTGCATCACACATGGTAAAGACAGGCAAGGGGTGCACACTGAGTACACTATGGATGTAACCTCTAAACTTTTAAAAGCACTCATCTATGACCTAGGCCTTTATGATACCCACAGGAAATTTTGTCCACCAGGGACAGGTTTTACATGGGAAGCAGACCATGGAGGAGTCAAATCGCGTATTGATTATATATTTGCATCCAAGCTGCTGTGTGCACAACATGGCGCCATCACACCTGTTTCCTTTTCAGATCATCACTTGGTGTCCACGTCACTCTCCGTTCCTGCCAGACCTCAAAGGAGTCCAGGCAAGTGGAAACTTAATTGTGCATTATTGGAAAACGAAGAGATTTGTGTTAAATATACCAAGTGTTACTGTAAATGGGCGGCTCGCAAAAGTACCTTCCCTACACTCTATCAATGGTGGCGCTGGGTTAAACACCAAACGCGGATTTTCTTCCAAACACAGGGAAGGGTATTGCACAAGTTGGAGTGGCAGGATTTTCTTAAGTTACAAAAAAGACGGGTTTTATTGCAACAATTAGGTGATGCAGGGAAAGATGTAAAGGAAGACATCAGATCACTTGAAACAGAAATGAATACATGGCTTAAAAGGAAAAGCAAAACTACCATTTTTCATTCCAGGGTGAAACATTATCAAGAAGATGAAAAATGTACAGCATTCTTTTTCGCAAGGCAGCTGTCTCTCATAAACTACTAACCACGCTTTTAAATGACAAAGGTGATAGAGTGAATGGGGTAGAACAATGCCAAAAAGTGGCCTATGCATTCTACTCAGCATTGTATGCCTCTCCAAGCACTCCTCCTCCCAAAGAAGACATAGAGTCATACTGTGAAGCCCTCCCAGAAAGTCTTACTGATGAACAAAGAAAGTTTTTGGGGGAACCGTTTGATGGTGAAGACTTTCTCGCAGCTTTGGGAGCAGCACCCAGGGGCTCTAGTCCTGGTTTGGATGGGTTACCGTGGGAGTTTTATAAAAAGTTTTGGGGTTTGCTTTGTAAAGATTTTATGGATATGATTGTACATAGTTTTGAACAGGATGCATTTACCACGGATTTTTCCGCAGGACTCATCACCCTCCTCTATAAGAAAGGGGATGAAACATCTCTTCAGAACTGGCGCCCAATTTCTTTGCTTAACGTGGATTACAAACTGGTATCCAAAGTGTTAGCTCGTAGATTCCGCTCTGTCCTGCGCACTAGTATTCACCAAGACCAAACATGTGCAATAAGGGGACGCACTCTTGTTGACAGTCTCACCATCATTCGAGATGTTCTCCATTACAACCAGGACAGAAACATCCCTTTGGGAATACTGAGTTTGGATTTTCGAAAAGCATTCGATAGTGTTTCACATGATTTTCTTTTTGCAGTGTTGTCCCATTTGCGGGTACCCCCCAATATCATGCGAATGTTACAAATATTATACAAACAAGCAAGCAGCAAAGTCAGTATCAATGGTTTTCATACTGAGGCTTTTCAGATACATACAGGAGTACGACAAGGCTGCCCTTTGTCTCCAGCACTTTTTGTGTGTTCTTTGGAACCTTTCTTGTGTAAATTGCGAAGTGACAAGGTAATTAGAGGGCGTTTGTACCCGGTGGTTCAGCCTCACAGGCCAAAGTCGTAGCATACATGGACGATGTTACCGTCCTATGCACCACTGCAGCATCAGCACGCAGAGCTCTTTTGCATGCTTCATTATTTTCGCCTGTTTCAGGTCTTGCACTGAATATGGAAAAAAGTGTGTGTGTCACAGCTGGCCCCTGGGACAGGTTGGCAAATCTGCCTGTGAATACCACCACTGAACCTACAAAGATTTTGGGGCTTTATTTTGCATCTCAAGGGCATATTCAAAAGAACTGGGCAATACTGCATGACAAAATAGTACAGAAAATATCTATGTGGTCTACACGTAAACTCACATTGGAAGGCAAAGCATTGGTTATTAAGGCTGTCTTATTTCCGTTATTGCTTTACACTGCAATGATTTTTCCTCCCTCCCCTCAGGTGTTACAGAAATGTGCAAAAGTGCTTTTTACCTTTTTATGGGGGTCAAAAATGGAAAAATTAAGTAGAGACAAAACCTGCAAGCATTGGAGAAATGGAGGGAAAGGTCTTCCGGATCTCAAAACCTTTTTGTATTCTAAATTATTTAGTCATATTATTTCCAGAACAGAGGAAGATATGTCAACCACTGCTAGCTGTTTTACTTGTTATTTTACGGGTTCCATGTTGAGAAAGTTTGGACTTTTTACCTCTTCCAATTTGCGGCCATTGGCTCAAACTGTTCCTCCTTTCTATATGGCCTTGCAGACATTTTTGCACACAATGGACTTAACTGATCTTACCAGAGACATTTGTAAAGACTCTAAACGCTTGAAAAATGCTTTATCTTGTAGAGAAAAACCAGTCATTATAGGGTCTCTTTCAGAAAAGCAGTCACGTGCAGTTTGGCGTATGGTGGGACACAGAGATCTTGGTCACAGCCAAAAGGACATCGCCTGGTTGAGCGCCCATGGATGCCTCCCGGTAAAGACATTTCAACATCGTAGAGGCCTCGCTCCCTCCGCACAGTGCCCAAGACCAACCTGTGCCAACGAAGAGACTGTGTATCATCTGCTTTGGGGTTGCCAGTATGCACAGGATTTCTGGACATTGCTTCAGCCTTTCTTGCTTCATATTGCGAACATTACCACTTTGACATTTGAGACTATCCTGTATGGCTGGACCTTGCCTACTTCCCGCTATCCAGCCGCCTGGAGACTTATTAACTGTGGGAAAGAATCCCTTTGGGAAGCAAGGAACCTTATGTTATATCTGCATAAGACTTTTGATTCAAAAACATGCAGAAACCTTTGCCTAGCGAAAATGAACACTTATGTGGTTGCAGACAGAGAACTTTTGGGGGATGATCAGGCTTTGGCCACATGGCAAGTACCTAAATGGAAAGAATGGGTTACTTGAATTTCTTGTTTTTCTTCTGTTGTGCATGACCCCTGCCACCGGGGCATAAGGATTGGCACTTATATAGGTTTTTTATGACAACATAATCTATATCTAGGAAAAATGTAATTATGGACTTTGTTCTGTAACTCATGATCATATTATAAAAAATGTATTTTTCCTGTATGTGTGCCTTTAAACAATAAAGGTTTTCAAAACAGCATATAAAGACCTGATCCCTGAAGGGCTGGGCCTGCGTTACTCTGGCTTGACCGGAGCCAGGCTGCGTCACTAAGGGTGAAGGAGACTTGTAGACAGAGCCTCTCCTGTTTTGCCTATCCTAAGGGGTTGGGCCTTCGTTCCCTGGCTTGCCCGGGGCAAGGCTGACATCTCTGGGTGTGGTAGACAGGTCAGAGGGTTCTACCTGGGGGCCACTGGGTTTTCCTAAGGCGGAGGGGCTGGGCCTGCGACTCCTGGCTTGCCCGGGACCTGGCTGATGCTCTGAAGCTGGTGGGGTCCCAGCAAGGCTTTCCCTGCTGCTCGGACTGCGTGGAGCCAGCTAGAGCAGGCTTCGTGCATACATTATTGCAGCTGAGGATCCATCCTGCTGGAGAGCAGACCTGTGGATACATCATTGCTGCTGAGAGGTCTTCCGTCTGGGAGCAGACTGCAAAGATACACTGTTGCAGTGGAGAAACCTTTCCTGCTGGAGAGCTGACTTCGTCGATACTTTGTTGCAAGCTGAGCACCTGCAAGCCCAGGCCGGGCTTTCTCTTCATTCCTGTTCGTGTGAGGCTGCTTTCTGTGCTGCTGGCAGAGAATACATCGTATCGGAGGCAGGGGGCCAGTCCCCCTGTCGGTGCCTGCTCCAGCGCAGGTGGGGGCTACAGGACAGGGTGCACACGTGCGGCTGCCTTTTGCGAGCGTGTCTGGCTTGCATTGTGACACCTGGCGGCTGCCTTGGTGTGTGAACACTTTTTCCTGCCCACGGAGGTAAGGCAGAGGCCTTTTTCGTTTTTCTTGTGACTGCATTACATTAACAGACTTGAAGTGGCAGCTGCCTCTTCATTAGAACAAAACGCCGAGACTTGGCTCTCTTTTCTTTTTGACTCACGCAGATGTACCTTTAGCTAGGAGCCATGACAACCTCTTCCAGGATGTCAGAGGCCTCTAGGGCATTTGATTTTATACCTAACTCAGTTCGAGTTGAGGTTGCACAAGCGCATAGGAAGGAAAAAAATGTGCTCTTTATTGTTGAGGATGTCATCAAGAGAGAATGTGATATTGCAGAGCGTGCTATAGAATGTGTGCAAGACTTTTCGAATAGAGGTATTTTTGACATTACATTTGCGAGTGATTCCATTTGCCAAAGTTTCTTGCATAATGCACAGGCACGTCATGATTGTGGGATTTTGCAGGGGCTCACATTTACGCCTATGTTTGCACCCAAGGAGGTTACGTTAGTAGTGCACATGTACAATCCCTACACTGATCCTCGCCTCATTGAAGTATTTTTGCAGCGATATTGTGCTACTATCAGAGGGGGTCAGAAAATTAAGAATATCTGTGGCATTTGGAATGGCAAGCGAAAATATGTTGTGACTTTTAAAGAAGACTCTAGTGGAGTGCGAGGCTTGGCTCACCCTCCACAGACTTTTGCACTTGGCGCTAACAAGGGCTTCCTAGTTTATTCTGGCCAACCCTTATTTTGCAGATTGTGTCAGCAATTTGGGCATGCAAAAGAACAGTGCTCAGGCTTGGTTTGTAGGAACTGTGGGGGTATGGATCACAAGGCACAGGAGTGTCGTGCCCCCAAAAAATGTAATCTGTGTGGAAGCGAAGATCATCTCTTTAAAGCATGTCCCAAAAGTAAGTTCTCATATGCGTCAGCTGCTGGTTCGCATGGCCACCCTTCCCATACCACCCCTCCCGCTGCCTCTGCTCCTGCTCCATCATCTGCTGAGCCATCTACATCAGCGCAGGCGGACGTCACTGATTCAGACATTTTGGGTATATTTGAAGGTATGGAGATCCGCAAGTGTAGAGTGTCTGAGGGGGAGGAGGTGGAGGAGGAAGAGGGGGAATCTGAGACTGCGGTTGCCCCTTCTTCCCAACCTGAAGAGCCTGACCCCGAGCAAATCCAGCAAGAATTAGAACAAGCAGACAAAGATAGACTTGAGGCAGAGCAAATGAAGCAAGCTATCCTGGAAAAACGTGCACGCCGTGAGGGGCAAAGCACAGTGCCTCATCTACTCCTTGTGCTAATGTCCCAAACCTCAGCCTATCTGCTGAGCCCTCCTCTAGTGATCCTATGAATTTATCTAACTCCTTTATTCCCCCTACAGGTCATGAATCCGATGTGGCTGGCGCAGTCAGGGATCTGCGCAAAGTAGCAGAAGACACAGCTGCCTCTTTAGCCTCAGCTGTAGTGGTCTCTAGTGCAGACGCTGACATGGATCATAGTGGGTGGACCACTTATAATACAAAAAAACGTAAAGTTTTTAAACAAGCGGTGGGCCCAGTTTCAAAAGTGAATACAAGACGGCGCGCATCCTCCTTGGACCGCCCACCAAGAAGGGGGAGGTTTGACCCCCTACTTAACCTCTCGGACTCCGAGGAGGGTATCGGGAATGTTGCTCAAGTTATAGAAGTGCACGATAGTCAGATTATTGATTTGGAGGCTTCACCTAATCTCGAGGCTTTGCTTTCACAGGCTTCATTTGAAGGTCAAGACCAAGACGCAGCTTCACAGTTTGCATGTGTTAATTCTGTTGTGGTACCTGAATCACAAGATTTGTAACATGGCTGTTGTTTTACTTATTATACTCATGGCAGTAACAATTGCCACTTGTAACGTTAGAGGCATGAGTGGAGAATTACGGCAACATATGATCCTTCATTATTGTAAAAATGTACAAGCGGATATCATCTGCTTACAAGAATGTCACTTAGGTTTTAAACCCAATTATTTTTCTTACCAATCCTTATGGCAAAAAGGACCCTCTGCATGGTCGGGAGGGGCCAATAAGAATGGCGGCGTTGTTATTCTTTTTCAGAATAAGCATTGGCAGATACTAGACGAGAAAATAATATCTCCAGGGAGAGCAGTTCTTCTGTCTGTACATATGGACGGAATCCCTTTAAAGATATGTGTGGTTTATGCTCCAGCCAAAAAAACAGAACGTAAGAATTTGTTTTCACTAATCAAGCTTTTTTAACAGGTTCCACGCCATTACTGTTAGTTGGCGACTTTAATTGCATCACACATGGTAAAGACAGGCAAGGGGTGCACACTGAGTACACTATGGATGTAACCTCTAAACTTTTAAAAGCACTCATCTATGACCTAGGCCTTTATGATACCCACAGGAAATTTTGTCCACCAGGGTCAGGTTTTACATGGGAAGCAGACCATGGAGGAGTCAAATCGCGTATTGATTATATATTTGCATCCAAGCTGCTGTGTGCACAACATGGCGCCATCACACCTGTTTCCTTTTCAGATCATCACTTGGTGTCCACGTCACTCTCCATTCCTGCCAGACCTCAAAGGAGTCCAGGCAAGTGGAAACTTAATTGTGCATTATTGGAAAACGAAGAGATTTGTGTTAAATATACCAAGTGTTACTGTAAATGGGCGGCTCGCAAAAGTACCTTCCCTACACTCTATCAATGGTGGCGCTGGGTTAAACACCAAACGCGGATTTTCTTCCAAACACAGGGAAGGGTATTGCACAAGTTGGAGTGGCAGGATTTTCTTAAGTTACAAAAAAGACGGGTTTTATTGCAACAATTAGGTGATGCAGGGAAAGATGTAAAGGAAGACATCAGATCACTTGAAACAGAAATGAATACATGGCTTAAAAGGAAAAGCAAAACTACCATTTTTCATTCCAGGGTGAAACATTATCAAGAAGATGAAAAATGTACAGCATTCTTTTTCGCAAGGCAGCTGTCTCTCATAAACTACTAACCACGCTTTTAAATGACAAAGGTGATAGAGTGAATGGGGTAGAACAATGCCAAAAAGTGGCCTATGCATTCTACTCAGCATTGTATGCCTCTCCAAGCACTCCTCCTCCCAAAGAAGACATAGAGTCATACTGTGAAGCCCTCCCAGAAAGTCTTACTGATGAACAAAGAAAGTTTTTGGGGGAACCGTTTGATGGTGAAGACTTTCTCGCAGCTTTGGGAGCAGCACCCAGGGGCTCTAGTCCTGGTTTGGATGGGTTACCGTGGGAGTTTTATAAAAAGTTTTGGGGTTTGCTTTGTAAAGATTTTATGGACATGATTGTACATAGTTTTGAACAGGATGCATTTACCACGGATTTTTCCGCAGGACTCATCACCCTCCTCTATAAGAAAGGGGATGAAACATCTCTTCAGAACTGGCGCCCAATTTCTTTGCTTAACGTGGATTACAAACTGGTATCCAAAGTGTTAGCTCGTAGATTCCGCTCTGTCCTGCGCACTAGTATTCACCAAGACCAAACATGTGCAATAAGGGGACGCACTCTTGTTGACAGTCTCACCATCATTCGAGATGTTCTCCATTACAACCAGGACAGAAACATCCCTTTGGGAATACTGAGTTTGGATTTTCGAAAAGCATTCGATAGTGTTTCACATGATTTTCTTTTTGCAGTGTTGTCCCATTTGCGGGTACCCCCAATATCATGCGAATGTTACAAATATTATACAAACAAGCAAGCAGCAAAGTCAGTATCAATGGTTTTCATACTGAGGCTTTTCAGATACATACAGGAGTACGACAAGGCTGCCCTTTGTCTCCAGCACTTTTTGTGTGTGCTTTGGAACCTTTCTTGTGTAAATTGCGAAGTGACAAGGTAATTAGAGGGCGTTTGTACCCGGTGGTTCAGCCTCACAGGCCAAAGTCGTAGCATACATGGACGATGTTACCGTCCTATGCACCACTGCAGCATCAGCACGCAGAGCTCTTTTGCATGCTTCATTATTTTCGCCTGTTTCAGGTCTTGCACTGAATATGGAAAAAAGTGTGTGTGTCACAGCTGGCCCCTGGGACAGGTTGGCAAATCTGCCTGTGAATACCACCACTGAACCTACAAAGATTTTGGGGCTTTATTTTGCATCTCAAGGGCATATTCAAAAGAACTGGGCAATACTGCATGACAAAATAGTACAGAAAATATCTATGTGGTCTACACGTAAACTCACATTGGAAGGCAAAGCATTGGTTATTAAGGCTGTCTTATTTCTGTTATTGCTTTACACTGCAATGATTTTTCCTCCCTCCCCTCAGGTGTTACAGAAATGTGCAAAAGTGCTTTTTACCTTTTTATGGGGGTCAAAAATGGAAAAATTAAGTAGAGACAAAACCTGCAAGCATTGGAGAAATGGAGGGAAAGGTCTTCCGGATCTCAAAACCTTTTTGTATTCTAAATTATTTCGTCATATTATTTCCAGAACAGAGGAAGATATGTCAACCACTGCTAGCTGTTTTACTTGTTATTTTACGGGTTCCATGTTGAGAAAGTTTGGACTTTTTACCTCTTCCAATTTGCGGCCATTGGCTCAAACTGTTCCTCCTTTCTATATGGCCTTGCAGACATTTTTGCACACAATGGACTTAACTGATCTTACCAGAGACATTTGTAAAGACTCTAAACGCTTGAAAAATGCTTTATCTTGTAGAGAAAAACCAGTCATTATAGGGTCTCTTTCAGAAAAGCAGTCACGTGCAGTTTGGCGTATGGTGGGACACAGAGATCTTGGTCACAGCCAAAAGGACATCGCCTGGATGAGCGCCCATGGATGCCTCCCGGTAAAGACATTTCAACATCGTAGAGGCCTCGCTCCCTCCGCACAGTGCCCAAGACCAACCTGTGCCAACGAAGAGACTGTGTATCATCTGCTTTGGGGTTGCCAGTATGCACAGGATTTCTGGACATTGCTTCAGCCTTTCTTGCTTCATATTGCGAACATTACCACTTTGACATTTGAGACTATCCTGTATGGCTGGACCTTGCCTACTTCCCGCTATCCAGCCGCCTGGAGACTTATTAACTGTGGGAAAGAATCCCTTTGGGAAGCAAGGAACCTTATGTTATATCTGCATAAGACTTTTGATTCAAAAACATGCAGAAACCTTTGCCTAGCGAAAATGAACACTTATGTGGTTGCAGACAGAGAACTTTTGGGGGATGATCAGGCTTTGGCCACATGGCAAGTACCTAAATGGAAAGAATGGGTTACTTGAATTTCTTGTTTTTCTTCTGTTGTGCATGACCCCTGCCACCGGGGCATAAGGATTGGCACTTATATAGGTTTTTTATGACAACATAATCTATATCTAGGAAAAATGTAATTATGGACTTTGTTCTGTAACTCATGATCATATTATAAAAAATGTATTTTTCCTGTATGTGTGCCTTTAAACAATAAAGGTTTTCAAAACAGCATATAAAGACCTGATCCCTGAAGGGCTGGGCCTGCGTTACTCTGGCTTGACCGGAGCCAGGCTGCGTCACTAAGGGTGAAGGAGACTTGTAGACAGAGCCTCTCCTGTTTTGCCTATCCTAAGGGGTTGGGCCTTCGTTCCCTGGCTTGCCCGGGGCAAGGCTGACATCTCTGGGTGTGGTAGACAGGTCAGAGGGTTCTACCTGGGGGCCACTGGGTTTTCCTAAGGCGGAGGGGCTGGGCCTGCGACTCCTGGCTTGCCCGGGACCTGGCTGATGCTCTGAAGCTGGTGGGGTCCCAGCAAGGCTTTCCCTGCTGCTCGGACTGCGTGGAGCCAGCTAGAGCAGGCTTCGTGCATACATTATTGCAGCTGAGGATCCATCCTGCTGGAGAGCAGACCTGTGGATACATCATTGCTGCTGAGAGGTCTTCCGTCTGGGAGCAGACTGCAAAGATACACTGTTGCAGTGGAGAAACCTTTCCTGCTGGAGAGCTGACTTCGTCGATACTTTGTTGCAAGCTGAGCACCTGCAAGCCCAGGCCGGGCTTTCTCTTCATTCCTGTTCGTGTGAGGCTGCTTTCTGTGCTGCTGGCAGAGAATACATCGTATCGGAGGCAGGGGGCCAGTCCCCCTGTCGGTGCCTGCTCCAGCGCAGGTGGGGGCTACAGGACAGGGTGCACACGTGCGGCTGCCTTTTGCGAGCGTGTCTGGCTTGCATTGTGACACCTGGCGGCTGCCTTGGTGTGTGAACACTTTTTCCTGCCCACGGAGGTAAGGCAGAGGCCTTTTTCGTTTTTCTTGTGACTGCATTACATTAACAGACTTGAAGTGGCAGCTGCCTCTTCATTAGAACAAAACGCCGAGACTTGGCTCTCTTTTCTTTTTGACTCACGCAGATGTACCTTTAGCTAGGAGCCATGACAACCTCTTCCAGGATGTCAGAGGCCTCTAGGGCATTTGATTTTATACCTAACTCAGTTCGAGTTGAGGTTGCACAAGCGCATAGGAAGGAAAAAAATGTGCTCTTTATTGTTGAGGATGTCATCAAGAGAGAATGTGATATTGCAGAGCGTGCTATAGAATGTGTGCAAGACTTTTCGAATAGAGGTATTTTTGACATTACATTTGCGAGTGATTCCATTTGCCAAAGTTTCTTGCATAATGCACAGGCACGTCATGATTGTGGGATTTTGCAGGGGCTCACATTTACGCCTATGTTTGCACCCAAGGAGGTTACGTTAGTAGTGCACATGTACAATCCCTACACTGATCCTCGCCTCATTGAAGTATTTTTGCAGCGATATTGTGCTACTATCAGAGGGGTCAGAAAATTAAGAATATCTGTGGCATTTGGAATGGCAAGCGAAAATATGTTGTGACTTTTAAAGAAGACTCTAGTGGAGTGCGAGGCTTGGCTCACCCTCCACAGACTTTTGCACTTGGCGCTAACAAGGGCTTCCTAGTTTATTCTGGCCAACCCTTATTTTGCAGATTGTGTCAGCAATTTGGGCATGCAAAAGAACAGTGCTCAGGCTTGGTTTGTAGGAACTGTGGGGGTATGGATCACAAGGCACAGGAGTGTCGTGCCCCCAAAAATGTAATCTGTGTGGAAGCGAAGATCATCTCTTTAAAGCATGTCCCAAAAGTAAGTTCTCATATGCGTCAGCTGCTGGTTCGCATGGCCACCCTTCCCATACCACCCCTCCCGCTGCCTCTGCTCCTGCTCCATCATCTGCTGAGCCATCTACATCAGCGCAGGCGGACGTCACTGATTCAGACATTTTGGGTATATTTGAAGGTATGGAGATCCGCAAGTGTAGAGTGTCTGAGGGGGAGGAGGTGGAGGAGGAAGAGGGGGAATCTGAGACTGCG
The DNA here is from genome assembly GCA_963921515.1 of Calotriton arnoldi. Classification (NCBI taxonomy): domain Eukaryota; kingdom Metazoa; phylum Chordata; class Amphibia; order Caudata; family Salamandridae; genus Calotriton; species Calotriton arnoldi. The sequence continues at coordinate 931,905 of CAWUFW010001484.1, read as the reverse complement.
GTTGCCCCTTCTTCCCAACCTGAAGAGCCTGACCCCGAGCAAATCCAGCAAGAATTAGAACAAGCAGACAAAGATAGACTTGAGGCAGAGCAAATGAAGCAAGCTATCCTGGAAAAACGTGCACGCCGTGAGGGGCAAAGCACAGTGCCTCATCTACTCCTTGTGCTAATGTCCCAAACCTCAGCCTATCTGCTGAGCCCTCCTCTAGTGATCCTATGAATTTATCTAACTCCTTTATTCCCCCTACAGGTCATGAATCCGATGTGGCTGGCGCAGTCAGGGATCTGCGCAAAGTAGCAGAAGACACAGCTGCCTCTTTAGCCTCAGCTGTAGTGGTCTCTAGTGCAGACGCTGACATGGATCATAGTGGGTGGACCACTTATAATACAAAAAAACGTAAAGTTTTTAAACAAGCGGTGGGCCCAGTTTCAAAAGTGAATACAAGACGGCGCGCATCCTCCTTGGACCGCCCACCAAGAAGGGGAGGTTTGACCCCCTACTTAACCTCTCGGACTCCGAGGAGGGTATCGGGAATGTTGCTCAAGTTATAGAAGTGCACGATAGTCAGATTATTGATTTGGAGGCTTCACCTAATCTCGAGGCTTTGCTTTCACAGGCTTCATTTGAAGGTCAAGACCAAGACGCAGCTTCACAGTTTGCATGTGTTAATTCTGTTGTGGTACCTGAATCACAAGATTTGTAACATGGCTGTTGTTTTACTTATTATACTCATGGCAGTAACAATTGCCACTTGTAACGTTAGAGGCATGAGTGGAGAATTACGGCAACATATGATCCTTCATTATTGTAAAAATGTACAAGCGGATATCATCTGCTTACAAGAATGTCACTTAGGTTTTAAACCCAATTATTTTTCTTACCAATCCTTATGGCAAAAAGGACCCTCTGCATGGTCGGGAGGGGCCAATAAGAATGGCGGCGTTGTTATTCTTTTTCAGAATAAGCATTGGCAGATACTAGACGAGAAAATAATATCTCCAGGGAGAGCAGTTCTTCTGTCTGTACATATGGACGGAATCCCTTTAAAGATATGTGTGGTTTATGCTCCAGCCAAAAAAACAGAACGTAAGAATTTGTTTTCACTAATCAAGCTTTTTTAACAGGTTCCACGCCATTACTGTTAGTTGGCGACTTTAATTGCATCACACATGGTAAAGACAGGCAAGGGGTGCACACTGAGTACACTATGGATGTAACCTCTAAACTTTTAAAAGCACTCATCTATGACCTAGGCCTTTATGATACCCACAGGAAATTTTGTCCACCAGGGTCAGGTTTTACATGGGAAGCAGACCATGGAGGAGTCAAATCGCGTATTGATTATATATTTGCATCCAAGCTGCTGTGTGCACAACATGGCGCCATCACACCTGTTTCCTTTTCAGATCATCACTTGGTGTCCACGTCACTCTCCGTTCCTGCCAGACCTCAAAGGAGTCCAGGCAAGTGGAAACTTAATTGTGCATTATTGGAAAACGAAGAGATTTGTGTTAAATATACCAAGTGTTACTGTAAATGGGCGGCTCGCAAAAGTACCTTCCCTACACTCTATCAATGGTGGCGCTGGGTTAAACACCAAACGCGGATTTTCTTCCAAACACAGGGAAGGGTATTGCACAAGTTGGAGTGGCAGGATTTTCTTAAGTTACAAAAAAGACGGGTTTTATTGCAACAATTAGGTGATGCAGGGAAAGATGTAAAGGAAGACATCAGATCACTTGAAACAGAAATGAATACATGGCTTAAAAGGAAAAGCAAAACTACCATTTTTCATTCCAGGGTGAAACATTATCAAGAAGATGAAAAATGTACAGCATTCTTTTTTCGCAAGGCAGCTGTCTCTCATAAACTACTAACCACGCTTTTAAATGACAAAGGTGATAGAGTGAATGGGGTAGAACAATGCCAAAAAGTGGCCTATGCATTCTACTCAGCATTGTATGCCTCTCCAAGCACTCCTCCTCCCAAAGAAGACATAGAGTCATACTGTGAAGCCCTCCCAGAAAGTCTTACTGATGAACAAAGAAAGTTTTTGGGGGAACCGTTTGATGGTGAAGACTTTCTCGCAGCTTTGGGAGCAGCACCCAGGGGCTCTAGTCCTGGTTTGGATGGGTTACCGTGGGAGTTTTATAAAAAGTTTTGGGGTTTGCTTTGTAAAGATTTTATGGACATGATTGTACATAGTTTTGAACAGGATGCATTTACCACGGATTTTTCCGCAGGACTCATCACCCTCCTCTATAAGAAAGGGGATGAAACATCTCTTCAGAACTGGCGCCCAATTTCTTTGCTTAACGTGGATTACAAACTGGTATCCAAAGTGTTAGCTCGTAGATTCCGCTCTGTCCTGCGCACTAGTATTCACCAAGACCAAACATGTGCAATAAGGGGACGCACTCTTGTTGACAGTCTCACCATCATTCGAGATGTTCTCCATTACAACCAGGACAGAAACATCCCTTTGGGAATACTGAGTTTGGATTTTCGAAAAGCATTCGATAGTGTTTCACATGATTTTCTTTTTGCAGTGTTGTCCCATTTGCGGGTACCCCCAATATCATGTGAATGTTACAAATATTATACAAACAAGCAAGCAGCAAAGTCAGTATCAATGGTTTTCATACTGAGGCTTTTCAGATACATACAGGAGTACGACAAGGCTGCCCTTTGTCTCCAGCACTTTTTGTGTGTGCTTTGGAACCTTTCTTGTGTAAATTGCGAAGTGACAAGGTAATTAGAGGGGCGTTTGTACCCGGTGGTTCAGCCTCACAGGCCAAAGTCGTAGCATACATGGACGATGTTACCGTCCTATGCACCACTGCAGCATCAGCACGCAGAGCTCTTTTGCATGCTTCATTATTTTCGCCTGTTTCAGGTCTTGCACTGAATATGGAAAAAAGTGTGTGTGTCACAGCTGGCCCCTGGGACAGGTTGGCAAATCTGCCTGTGAATACCACCACTGAACCTACAAAGATTTTGGGGCTTTATTTTGCATCTCAAGGGCATATTCAAAAGAACTGGGCAATACTGCATGACAAAATAGTACAGAAAATATCTATGTGGTCTACACGTAAACTCACATTGGAAGGCAAAGCATTGGTTATTAAGGCTGTCTTATTTCCGTTATTGCTTTACACTGCAATGATTTTTCCTCCCTCCCCTCAGGTGTTACAGAAATGTGCAAAAGTGCTTTTTACCTTTTTATGGGGGTCAAAAATGGAAAAATTAAGTAGAGACAAAACCTGCAAGCATTGGAGAAATGGAGGGAAAGGTCTTCCGGATCTCAAAACCTTTTTGTATTCTAAATTATTTCGTCATATTATTTCCAGAACAGAGGAAGATATGTCAACCACTGCTAGCTGTTTTACTTGTTATTTTACGGGTTCCATGTTGAGAAAGTTTGGACTTTTTACCTCTTCCAATTTGCGGCCATTGGCTCAAACTGTTCCTCCTTTCTATATGGCCTTGCAGACATTTTTGCACACAATGGACTTAACTGATCTTACCAGAGACATTTGTAAAGACTCTAAACGCTTGAAAAATGCTTTATCTTGTAGAGAAAAACCAGTCATTATAGGGTCTCTTTCAGAAAAGCAGTCACGTGCAGTTTGGCGTATGGTGGGACACAGAGATCTTGGTCACAGCCAAAAGGACATCGCCTGGATGAGCGCCCATGGATGCCTCCCGGTAAAGACATTTCAACATCGTAGAGGCCTCGCTCCCTCCGCACAGTGCCCAAGACCAACCTGTGCCAACGAAGAGACTGTGTATCATCTGCTTTGGGGTTGCCAGTATGCACAGGATTTCTGGACATTGCTTCAGCCTTTCTTGCTTCATATTGCGAACATTACCACTTTGACATTTGAGACTATCCTGTATGGCTGGACCTTGCCTACTTCCCGCTATCCAGCCGCCTGGAGACTTATTAACTGTGGGAAAGAATCCCTTTGGGAAGCAAGGAACCTTATGTTATATCTGCATAAGACTTTTGATTCAAAAACATGCAGAAACCTTTGCCTAGCGAAAATGAACACTTATGTGGTTGCAGACAGAGAACTTTTGGGGGATGATCAGGCTTTGGCCACATGGCAAGTACCTAAATGGAAAGAATGGGTTACTTGAATTTCTTGTTTTTCTTCTGTTGTGCATGACCCCTGCCACCGGGGCATAAGGATTGGCACTTATATAGGTTTTTTATGACAACATAATCTATATCTAGGAAAAATGTAATTATGGACTTTGTTCTGTAACTCATGATCATATTATAAAAAATGTATTTTTCCTGTATGTGTGCCTTTAAACAATAAAGGTTTTCAAAACAGCATATAAAGACAGAGATATTTATTTTATCTTAATCTGCACTGTACAAGATGCTTTTGGCAATTATTGTACAGTGCAGTCAAGCACACAGCTGCAATGTGCATAGCTATGTGTAGTTAAAAATGAACTTCATAAAAATGTACTTCACGAAGTGCTACTACGTAAACTCAAGTGCTTGACAAATTTAAGGGGGGGGTCTCAGAATCTAATGCTTTGAAGGAGGTTTTGATGACACAAACTCCCATCACCAACCAGTACATAATGTGGCATCACTGGATCTCCCATCATCCACCTGCACAGGAAGTGGCATCACTGAATTTCCCATAATCCCTCTGGACAGGAAGTGACATCACTGAATCCCCCCCCCAAAAAAAACTGTCTTTAAAAGAAGAACCCAAGCAAGAGGACTTCATTTTCCAAAACCCATCAGCACAGGCAATAAATAATATCATGGCAGCCTGCACTCCTTCTCAGGACCTACTTAATTAACATAATGTGTATTTGTAAAGCGCACGTTCACCCCAGCAACGGGGCAACTTGGCACTGAATAACAGATGTTTTATTGTTACCCAACGGTACTCATTTTATCAACCTCAAATGGATGAAAGGCTGAGTGGACCCACTGGGATTTGAACCTGTGACCATGAGGTTGAACACAGGCCCCTGCAGTGGATGCATTAGTCCACTGAGCCACCAGACCCAGCCTAATTGCAGCTACAACATTGAAGCGCAGTGAGCGCGCACAGGGGGGGTGCCAAAGGCAAGCCTATCTTTGCCCATCTGTGCCTGGACTGCGCCCAGGACCAGGAACCCTGGTCCGATCACTGCTCAACGATACTCCAGAGCACTCCTTATGTCACTAGGCTCATACCACGGTAGGAGCTTTATCCAACACCCACTGCCGGTTCTCCAGCAGCAACCCACCCACACCCCCATGCAGATTAACAATGCCCTCAACACCCCTGCCCAACACACACACCATAGAAGCATCAACAATGCCTACATCCTCACCCTACACCACACGCCATACAAATCCACATGTCAACATCCACTCATATGCATGCACACGATCACTCAGCAAACACAAAACCGAAATAATGCACCGGCTCAGCAGTGATGCACCAGACATCCACTTCATGACAGAGACCTGGCTCAGTACCTCATTGGCTCCGGACATCCCCACAGCAATCCCAGTGGCGTACAAGATAGCTCCACTTCACTGCTTTCACAAGCTAGGAGGAGGGCTCACTAACATCTACAAGGAATCCATAAAATGCACAACATAAACAGAGAACGCCACCTCATTCATGGAATACCTGCACTTCAAGCTGCAAATCTCCAAAAACTTCACCCTGAATGGACACCCTGAATGGAGCCTCGCCTACCAACCACACACCGACCACAGGCCATGTTTACCAACCTCATCACCAACTTCGTTGCTTTGCTTTGCTCACCATCGACTCCAGAGCCTAAATTCTAAGGGTGGGCGGAGAACTCCGCTCCGCCCTCGGAGTGTGCAGAGATTTGCCTACTCCGCATTCCACGGAGAACGAGGAGTAGGCAAATCTCCGCACACTCCGCAGCGGAGCAGAGTTGGCCAGCCCCCGCCTCCAACCCCCCTATTAACAATTATTTCTACATGCGCAGTTTTCTCAAGGATCACCCACAGTCGGCGAGGAAGAGGAGGAGGGCAGCCCGGGGACGCCGCAGTACAGGTAAGAGTTTTTTAATTTACTTTTAATTAATGTAGAATTAATTGTTAATAGGGGGTGGAGGCGGGTGGCGGAGCGGAGTTCCACTGAGTTTTTTCCCAACTCCGTGGACCTCCGTGTTGCCCCGCTACGCCAACTACGCCCAGGGTTACTAAATTCTCCTCGGTGACCTCAACATTCACCTAGAAGACCAAAACGACCTCTGCTCCAGGCTACTCCTCGAAAGCTTGAGCATCATCAGACTCATCCAGCTCATCTTACAACCAATACACACCACAGGACACACACTAGACCAAATCTTCACCACAAGCAACAGCATCAAATAACACTCCAACACACTGCTCACATGGACAGACCACTCCATCATCCACTTCTAAATCAACACACCTCAAGTCAACACACCCCTACCAGGTTCAACATTCAAAGTCGCAGCTGGGGTAAAATGACAGAAGCAGACTTCCTCAGCGCCCTCAGCACGGATGCCCCAAAGACAACTTCAGCAAGGACATCAACAATATCAACAACTTGATCAAATAAGCAGGCCAGCTGGTATACATAAGACCTCAGAGACACCAGTAAACATTGTAAGCAGCTAGAAAGGAAATGGAGCGCCAGCCACAACACCACTGACAGACCTACCTACAAATCTGTACTCAGACGCTATTACCAGCAAATTAGAGACGCCAAGAAAAAAGAACTAATGGACCGCATCGAAGGAAGCTCCAGCAGCTGCAAGGAGATATTGTCGATCATCAAGATTTTCACCTCGCCCTCAGCCACTGCCAACAACATTGCTGCCTCCCAACAACTCTGTGACAAGTCAACCTATCCAACTTATTCCACAGAAGAATTGCAAACATCTACAGCAACTTCACACACCAACCCAACCCCACAAACCAAGATGGTCACCTGATCGAATAGACAATCCTCACCAGAAATGACACAGCGGCAATCATGTGGACCAACTGGTCAGGGGCCACAATGGACCCAATCTCCTCCACATCTACAACATGTAAACATCACCAATCAGCACCACCCTGATCCACATCATCAACACCTCCATCAGGTCCGCCATTTTCCCGGATGAATGGAAATTTGCACAAATCAACGCCCTCTTCAAGAAGTCCACAGCCAACCCGAATCAACTGAGCAATGTCTCTGACCCATCTCCCTGCTCCTCTATCTAGCCAAAGTGATTGAGAAGGCAAAGAAACAGCATTCATCAAGAACACGACGACATTCGAATCATCCAGAACCAAGATCTGCTCCATCCTCACAGGAAGAACCCAAAGGGTCAGGCTGCCACCCTACATATCAGAGACTAAGAAACTGATATGCGGAGTCCCACAGGGATCGTCCTTCAGCTCACCCTTTTCAACACATACATGACATTGCTCACCAAGACCATCCAATCATCATCATGCCCTACATAGATGACACCCAACTCATCCCCTCCCTGATGGACAAGAAAATCACCACCAGAACCAACTTCACCAACTGCATGACTATGGGAGCAGACTGGATGCAAACCAACTACCTGAAGCTCAACTTCGACAAGATGAAGTACTGATGTTTGACAACAAGACCTCCTCATGGGACTCCACCCGGTAGCCATCATAGCTAGAATCAACACTGTTCGACCTGTCAACCTTAGAGTGGTCTTCCCCCAGACGTTTTGCCTGCTTAGTGCTTACCTCCTTTTTTTGCTGATTTTTATGTTGGCCTTAGGACTGTGAGCACTGCTGACCAGTGCTGACTAGTACTAAAGTGCATGTGCTTCTCCCCTAAACATGGTAACATTGGTGTATGTATACACAATGGGCATATTTAATGTACTTGTAAGTCCCTTGTAAAATGGTACACCATATATCCAGGGTCTGTAAATTAAATGCTACCAGTGAGCCTGCAGCACTGATTTTGCCACCCACACAAGTAGCCCTTTAAACATGTCTCAGGCCTGCCATCGCAGAGCCTGTTTGTGCAGTTTCACTGCCACTTCTACTTGGCATTTAAAAACCTTTGCCAAGCCGTAAACTAACCTTCTAGTACACATATGTCACCCCTAAGGTAGGCCCTAGGTAGCCCATAGGGCAGGGTACTGTGCAATTAAAGATAGAACATGTACTTTTAAGTTTTGCATGTCCTGGTAGTGAAAAACACCTACATTCATTTTTCAGTACTTTGAGGCCTGCTCCTCTCATAGATTAACATTAGGAATTACTTAATACTCTTTAAAGCTGTAATTCCTGATTAAAGAGAAGTAGCTCTGTCACGTTTCATATATAATAATGATAAATCCTTTTTACTGGTAAAGTTGGATTTAACATTAATAATTTAGAAATGCCACTTTTAGAAAGTGGGCACTTCTCTGCACTTACAGCTCTGTGTGCCTGCAGCGTAGCAGTAAAATCATCAACATCTACAAATGCTTTGATGAAGCAATTTTACATGCTAAAAAGCATATAACCAATTCACAAAAGTGAACTTTGAGAATGAAAATATCAGGCAATGAGAGAGGTGACTTGATAATTTATCGTTTTCACTTTTGTGAAATGACTATATGCATTTTAGCATATAAAGATAGAGTTACTTATTTTATCTTAACTTGCACTGTGCAAGATGCCTTTGGCAAGTATTGCACAGTGCAGTCAAGCACACAGTTACGCACGCGTAGTTCAAAGTGTTATTTGCGTAGTGCTACTACGCAAACTACGCCCAGGGTTAGTGATAGCTTCACTTTGTGCATTTCCTCTAGACAGCCAAAAACACAGGAAGGGTAGGTGTGTCTGAGAGCCCATGTGCATTGTGTTGGCTCATTCTGGGCAGGATGGGAGGGAGGAGCTGATACTTACACCTGAATAGGCATTGTCCTGTCCCCACATAAAGGGCTGATTACCCTTTACAGATAGTCTGGAGTCAGGGCTAGGAGAAAGGACTGCTGGGCATTTCAAAGACCCTTCTTTGAAGTCACCCCCACTTCAAAAGGCACTACTGGGTATAAGAACTGGGTCTTTGACCCCCTCAAATTTGATACTTCTGGACCCATAACTAATCTCTGTCAGAAGAACTGCTGTGCTGCTACAAGGACTGACACTCTGTCGGCCTGCTGCCTGCTGCGCTCTGACCCTGCTGAGGGAGAGCTGGACTCTGCCTTGAAACCAAAGTGATCTCCAAGGGCTTGTTGATTTGTCTTCTGTTGCAGGAGAATCAGGGCTATCAAAGTCTCTACCCCTGTTCCTGTGCCTGCTTGACTTTAAGTGACCCAGATGCTTGCACAAGTAAAATTGACGTATCTTGTCTGCTTGGAGCAGAACCAGTGCATTGACCCGTTTGTAGGAGTAGAATCGGCGCATCGTATTTGAGGCCCAAGCATAGTCACCGGAACTGCCACATCGACTGCTGCAATGCTGCCGCCACTAAAGGCCAATTGACGCATCTCTTCAAGAAGCGTGGAGAAATGCGGCGCATCAGCACCGACACAGCACTGAGAACACTGCATCGACGCCACCACTGAAGAACAATCAACGCATCCCTTCGACAAGCGTGGAGAAACTCTGCACATCAGCTCGGATCAACGCATCATGGATCCAACGCTCCCTCTTCGGATATATCAATGCATTGCCATCAATGCATGTAAAAAATCAATGCATCTCTTCATCTGCGGGAGTGACACTGATACATCCATCGACTCATCCCGCATCTCCTGTTTGCGACAAGGACTAAGGTAGTTTTGCTGAGCGGGCCCTGTGTGGGCCCTGTAGCCAGCCTGCGCTCCATTGCAGGTGACCTGACCACTTGACTTTGTCCGGGTCCAGCACAGCCCTTTTTAATCCCTAAAGCGCTATGTGCTTCTATGCACTAGAACTGCATTTATTCATTAAAAATTCATATCTCGACTTCTTCTCATTGGTTTTTTGTAGTTTTGGTGTTGTTTATTTATAAAACCATAGTCTATTTTTCTAAACCTGTGTCAAGTCTTGTTGTGGTGTTTTCATTGTGTTACTGTGTGTTGTATTGCACAAATACTTTACACATTGCCTCTTTAGATCAGCCTGACTGCTCTGTGCCAAGCTACCAGAGGGTAAGCACAGGTAATTTTTTTGTATGTATCTGACTTAACCTGACTAGGATTATGGTTCCTGCTTATGCAGGGTGCATACTGTGACAACCAGAAACCCAGTGCATATAAACGACTTTAGTGGCGCAGGGCAGGCAGCAAGTCACCTTGATGCGCTGCCCTGTGTCACAGGGACAAGGCAGGAATGTGCTGTATTTATCAATTTGGCACATTTCTGTCCCGTCCCTGGCGCTGGCGCAGTTTTGGCAGCCTAGCACCAACACAGGCACCATTGCACCATGGTGCAAGGGTGCCTGTGTTGCAGGCAGGATTGTTTTTGTGCAGAAAGGGACACCTTCCTGCACAAAAACAATCCTGAAAGACTTTTCTCAGAATGCAGGACACATAGAAAGAGACAAAAACTAGGAGAAATACAAATATTTCTCCTTGTTCCACCACACCGTGGGAGGCGTATCTTTTTGCCATATTTCCAGGTTTACATGGTCAAAATCCATGGGAGTTGAGTGGTAATTCCCATGCAATGCCCATGGAATGCCTGCTCAGGGCAGAGTAATGCAACGCAGCGATTTGCACTGCATTGCGTTACTCCATATTTTTGAAGCTACACAAACCCACGCAAAGTGCCTTTGCGTGGCTTCAAAAATATGACTTAAAGTTTGTGTCGCTCTTGCACTATGTTGCATGGTGCACAAGCAATGCAAACTGCATCATAAATATGGTCCCAAATTTCTAATAAACACCAACACCCACAGACCACGCAAGAAATATAGGGATCATCATTGATGACAAGCTCAACATTACAGCTCAAGTCAACGCAGTGTGCACCTGCTGCTTCCACATCCTGCGCATGCTACAAAAGATCTTCCCATGGTTGCCTCAGAACACCAAACAGACCATTACGCAAGCACTCATCGCCAGCAGGCTGGACTACGGAGACACTCTTTACACCAGAATTTCCAAGCAACTCCTATATAGACTCCAGACCACCCAGAACACCGCTGCAAGACTTATACTCGACCTTCCACACCACACTCACATCACTCCTCACCTCAGAAGCTTCACTGTCTCCCCATTCACAAGTGAAGTCAATTCACAATTCTCGCGCACACATACAAAGCCCTACACAGCACAGACAGGGCCAGCAAAGCTGAACAGCTACATACAGTTTCACCAACTCACAAGTCACCTATGCTCTGCCTCACTCTCTCTCTTACACAGACAGACCCTCCACATCCACAAAAGCAAAACTGGAGCTCGCTCATTTTCCTACAACGCAACAAAGGCTTGGAACAACATCCTCAATACTTTCGAGCCTCCTCCTCACTTCTTGAGTTCCCCAAGTAGCTGAAGACCTGGCTCTTCATATAAGCACCTTGGGGCCAACACACCTGCCCAAGCACCTGGATACCCTCTCTGGTGATTATTGTGCTATATAAATCAACATAACAGTGAAGCACGAGAACAGAGTAATAAAAGGTTGTTTGTTTTCATCAGTCATCCTCATGAGGATGTTAGGAGTAATGAGAGTGAACTTGTTCTAAGAAGTGAAATTGCTTTTGTACTCAAATGTTAAATTTTCATTATCAGGCCGAGAGATTAAATCATCTTCTTTCATGATTTTGAGCATTTTATTTTAGAAGAGATTCAAGGGCAGATCTATCAATGTGTTTGAGGCCCCTGGTTATAATCATCTTTTTATTAGGTGGAACTGAGGGGGGCTGAGAAGTGCAGAAAATGGAGAAAAAAATAAGCCTATGATTGGACCAATCATCTGGTGTGGGTTCTCGCATCAGAAGACAGACTTGCCTGGAGATTATTAGCCCTAGGATGCATCCTTTTTATGGGCGGGTGTTGTACAATGTTGAAAGGTGATACACTCAATTAGGAAATATTTGGAACTTGAATTGTGTGAGTTGCTGTTTATTTCCTATGGAGATTGAAATCTCCTTGGAAGACCTGCTCATGAGTGGAGAGGAGCTGATCAGTAATAACATTATAGATTTAAAAATAAAAATTCAGACTTTGAGGAATTGCATGAGAGAGGAGTGTGAGGGAAAGGAGAGTGGTATTAAGAAATGTCCAGGCCCAGTGTTTGGCATAAGCACAGTTGGAAGTGGTCGCAAACAAAGACCACTTCCGGGGTTTACTGCTCAGCTTCCGGATTGACTGTTCCTGATTTTCTGGGTTGGAATGACTTCAAAAGAGGTTTGATGGTGTCAAGACCAATGAGAATTGTGCCCTTTCTTGCTCAGACCGCAAAGGACATGCATATGGAAGCCAAATCCAGTATGTATTGCACACAGTAGCTGGCCATGCCAAGAGACGAGAAAAGCGACGTGGGGTTAGTAATCAGGTGCACTTACATGAGAGTGAGTACCTCATTATGTTCTGTCCTCAAGTCCTACCTTGAGAATATGTGTTCATAAAACTTCAGTGCTGTCTGTCTGCTGTCACACTTGCCTGTAAGATATGCTTCCACCAAGGATCTACACACACAGCCACGAGCCCTCCATCAACCTGAGTGGCCTGAAATGAAATAATCCCCTGTGAGTGGCAAACATGGCGAGGTTTTGTGATGGTTCCTACAGCTCATTTGGATGATAACCTTTGGTTTTTCTAAATGATTATTTATTGAAGTTTTCAAAGTCAAAGGAAATCTTGGATCCATGGACCAATGTGCTGTTACTGTTGGATGTTTCATGCCTACTTTGTTGCTTTGGGAGCCACCTGTCATTTCAGGACAGAAACAATTAGGAACTCCCAAGGCATGGGCGGGTCATGGGTTCAATGACATCTTGTTGGAGAAGACCCACAATTTCTCCTTTTGCCCTTTCTCTATATACTGAACAGAATAACCCGGAAATGCTGCCCACAGGTTTTATTCTTACATAAATGTGTGTAGGAAGGTAGGATCCTTCTGCACTTTTTGCCTGGTGATATGCTGGTTTTTGACTAGTCTGACTGGGATCCTGCTAATCAGGACCCCAGTCTATCTGCTTTCTCCCTAAACTGTTGTGTTCAGTACTTAGGTACATCCCAGATTGGATACTGGGGTACCTTTATCAGTCCCTATTATATGGTACTAAGGTACCCAGGGCATAGGTAACACAGAGATCTCCCAAGGACTGAAACATGTAGTAGTAGTAGGTATCTTTATTAAATGTTTTCATAAAAATTATAAAAGCACATCAGTCTCGAGCCTTCAAAGTGACAGTTTGTTGCACTCAGACCCACCTCTTCTAGAAGGAAGTCGATCATTGAACAAAGGTATGAACCCGCCCATACTTTGAGATAGCCGGTGCTGTCAGTTAATTTTGGTATTGTTCAACGATGGCTGTCTTGCCCCTTGTAATGATGTAGATATGCTTATAGCTCTTTGTTATGCCTCACGTTGTCTTACGTTTCATTGTTACTATGTTTCATGACATGTACATGTTCTAAATTCGTTTGCATGCGCACTTCAAGCCTGTTTATGTTTGAAGGTGCATTTCTCGTGCACTCCATCAACGAAGTACGTTGATGTTAAACTGTTAGAAACAGCCCGTACTTCGTGGAGGAAGGTCGCACTCCAGTGATCTGCTGTTCTATTCAAATAAACCTACTTGGAAGACACTTTACCTGTCAGCCTCTTCTATTCAACTGGACCATTTCACTTTCTTTACATTTGGCAACGATTTGAACAGCATTTTCACAATTTTTGTGCTTTTGGAGACTTCTTCATATTTCAAGCCTCCTCCTTGACGACGGCTCCACCCGATGCCGCTTTCTTTGCATTCCTAAATGCCTCGTGAATTCAAGATTCAAATGGATATTTCCACTTCACAGATTTTCGCATCGGATGGTGTTTCTACACGCGCATGCTCGCGTACTCTTCATCTTCAAACGTGAGGACATCATCACGCAACTAGTCACGGCGGCCATCTTAGGTGAGCAGTTTTTCTCTTAAGCATTTACTTAACAGCGTTGCCCACGTCATTACGCCCCTCACGTTTTGGTGGCCATCTTTTGGGAAATACTGACATTCTAGTTTTTCAGCATAAAGCTTCTAAGCAACTTCTCGACCGCAATGATTCCATCAATCTCCACACGGAGCAACTTAAAAGTGCCTGCGTTTTCATTTGACATGATCTCCACACAGAACAACTGTTACCTGACTGCAGTTGATTTTTAAAGGTATTTAAACATTTAAAGTTCATTTATTTAATTTAACACTTTATAAAAAAGAGGTACTTTCTACAATTTAAGAGGTGACATTCAAAACAAGATTAGACTTGTTTCTTTTTGGATTTATTATCCCTACATAAATTCTTCAGAGTCATGACAACCAATCAAATAGTATAGTTGAACCATTTTTTACCTTTACCTGGCAAACCAAAGAAAACTTGGAAGATTTGGTTTCGTAGTTTTGAGAATCATCTTATAGCCATTGAAGCTGAAGAATATTCCCCCAGGCGCAAGTTGGCAATTCTTTTTAGTCATTTGGGTAGTGCCGGTCAGCACATTTTTGATAATCTTCCACCTTCTCCTACTCCATCTGACAATGGTGATGGATGGAATGTTTACACCGACGCAATTTCAAGACTGAATAAGAAGTTTCTTGAACAACCAAATGTCATTTTGGAGAGGTTCAATTTTATGAAAAGGAAGCAAGATCCAAATGAAACAGCAGAAGAATACATTTCGGCTTTAAGAAATTTAGCATCTGATTGTAACTTTGGCCTCTCTTTGGATACATCCATTAGAGATCAGTTTGTCTATAGTTGCTTTCACAAAAAGATTCAAGAAAGAATTTTGAGTTGCAGGGATCCATCATTATCAGAAGTAATAGATATGGCAAAGAGTATTGAAAGGGCTATTATTTCTTCGAAATGTATTTCAAATGATAATATTTCATCTATAAATGTTGTACAGAATGTTCCTTCAATTAATGCTGTTGTACAGAATGCTCCGTCTGTTAATGCCTTCTGTTAATGCTATTACTCTTAAAAACAAATTTTCAAAGCCTTTTCCAAGAAAATTCAACACCATATGCTACAGGTGTGGTTCAAGATCTCATCTAGGGAATAGTCCAATTTGTCCTGCAACAGGTAAAAAGTGTGTGAACTGTCACAAAATGGGTCATTTTCACTCTGTTTGCAGGAGCAAACAAGTAGCTCAGGTTAGTTCTGTAATTCCTCAGCACTGTGATGAATATAATGCAAATTTTAATAACATACCTTTAGAAAGTCTTAACATTAACACTGTAGATGTGCCTTTACATTCTGTTGCTCAAAAAATGATTCTATCTATTGATACTAACTCCAAGTCTATTGTTAATGATCGTGTGAAGGATCCTGCTTGTGAGGTAACGTTTGGTAAGCTTAACATTGACATGATGGCAGACTCAGGTGCTCCAGTGACTATTATTTCTGATGTTCTCTTTAATGGTCATTGGGCATCATACATTTCTTTAGAAGCCACTGACATAATTCCAAAAGCATATGGTGATAGTGTAATTGATATGCTTGGCTTCTTTTATGAAAATGTAACTTGTTTAGGAAGGAAACTTTTTACACAAATTTATGTTGTGTTAAAAGGAAAAAACATAGTTGGCTGGCAAGACCTTGCTAGAATGGGTCTAAAATTAGTTCCAGGTTCTGACAACCCAGTTCAAATCAATAATGATGTCTCCATTGACATGGTATCAGAGAGTTGTGATTCTGATGTTCAAAAAATTACATTGGAGTTTCCCGAAGTCTTTAGTTCATCAGTAGGTAGAATTTCTAAATCTGAACACCTCATTAAGTTAAAGCCTAATGCAATTCCTATAGCACACAAACTCAGATCAATTCCTTTAACCCCTTCCATGCTTATGATGAGCTCAGCTCGTCATGAGGCACAGTGGAGCTGTGCTCATGACGAGCTGAGCTTGTCATAACTGCCGCGGAGCCCGTGGAACGCCTGTGCGGGGCTAATTCCCCTGCTGTGCTGGGCGTTCCACTGAGTGGGCGGGCTCGTGACGAGCTGAGCTCGTCATGAGCACAGCTCCACTGTGCCTCATGACGAGCTGAGCTCGTCACGAGCACCGCGGCTCTGCGGGCCCCTCCCCCCCGCCGCACCGTGGGGGAATTACCCCCGAAGCGAAGGGGTTAAGTGTTAGAGATTACCTTACAAAATTACTTGATACTATGGTTTCTCAAGAGATTATTGCTCCCACAGATTCCTCTCAATGGGTCAGTCCGATTGTCATAGTGAGAAAAAAGGATGGCAGGATCCGTTTATGTGCTGACCTTTGCTCTCTTATCAAAAACATTTTAGTGGACTGCCATCCCCTGCCTAAGATACAAGACCTTCTAACTGGCATCCGTGGTTCCAAGTTTTTCACTTTGCTTGATCTTCGCTCTGCTTACCACCGAATTCCCCTTCATCTTCTTGCACTGATTTTACTACCTTCATAACTCCTTTTGGAGCTTTTAAATATTTAAGATTACCTTTTGGGCTGGCCTCAGCAGCAAGTGTTTTTAAAAAATGTATGGAGCATATTTTGAAAGGAATTGAATCTGTGCAAGCTTATCAAGATGACGTATTAATTTTCTCTAAAGACAAGGAAGAACACATAGTCACTTTAAAAAAAGTTCTCAACAATTTTAAAGAAGTTGGAATCTCCTTAGGCAAAGACAAATGCAGATTTTTTGCTAACTCAATAGATTATTTGGGTCATTCCATTTTCTCTTTTGGGATCATACCTAAACTATCCCTTACTCAGGCCATTTCCAAAGTTACCATTCCCAAGGATAAAGATGAATTGAAGTCATTCTTGGGCATGACAGAGTAATATTCAAGAGTTTTTGCAGGGTATGCACAAATTGTACAACCTTTACAAGCTCTTTTGAAAAAGAACTCAAAGTTTATTTGGTCTCAGGAGGTTAATCATGCTTTTGATTCTATAAAAGCATTGATTACAGAAGCACCTGCTTTGTCTTCTTTCTCACCAGGTCAAAGATGCTCAATTTCAGTAGATGCAAGTCAGCTTGGTCTGGGGGCAGTTCTTTGTCAATGGACTTATGGGAAAGAACACACAATTGGTTTTGCCTCAAGAGCACTTTCTCTTTCAGAATCCAAATACAGTGCCATAGAGAGAGAAGCTCTTGCTTGTACCTGGGCTGTCGAAAAATTCAAGACTTTCATTTGGGGCACTGAATTTGATTTGTATTCTGATCACAAACCCCTTCTACACTTATTGAATGGAAATGGCACTGGGAAAGCTTCGGCTAGGTTAGTTCGTATTCTTTCAAGTTTACATGAGTACAATTTTTCTATAAAGTACATTCCTGGGGGATGCAACATCAGAGCTGATTGTCTTTCAAGATTACCTTTGGAAGACAGTTGTTCTGATACTAAGTTTGATGACGTTGAATGTGTTGTTGCTTCAGTTGAAAACACGCTCAATTCTTCATTTAATTTCACTCACAAGGATTGGATTCAGGCTTCTAAAGAGGATTCCACTCTTCAAGCTGCTAAAAATATGGTTGTTTCAGGTTGGCCAAAAGAACGTTCTTTACCTGCCTCACTTAAATCGTTTGCACAAGTTTCAGATGAGCTCTCTATTGTTATATTTCATATCAGTACCGTAATATAGGTCCAGGGAACATCGTACACTTTCCCCACATCATCTCCCCTTCATTTCATATGAACGAGCCTTATAAGGTCATAACTCCTAATAAGGACATACTGCCTTATAGGGACTGAACGCCTTATAAGGACTGTCACCTTTTATGGACAAAACCTTTCACCTACTTCCAGCAGAGGAAGGGTTCTTCCCAATCGATATTGCTAAGACGTAATTCTTAGTGCATATGAATAATTTATGAGAACGATACCTGGGGGTATACTTCACCTCTCCTGTCCACGCACAAGGTTTAATCCCCAACGTCATCCTCATACTAAATCAATAGCTAAACACGGACTTGGACTGTATAAATACAGCACCTCTTGCTATGAGAAGGCAGGAGGGACCGAGACTTCACGCCGACACACTGACCAGAGACGCTGCGGCTCCGACATGCTATCGCTCCAGCTGACAGTGGTCTGACTATCCCTTGCGGGGTGTCCAACTCGAGTCCAGGACGAAGCCCCACACTCTCACTATTCAGGTAATGGGTTTCAACTAAATCCTAGCGGGATTCTTGGCTCTTAGGCTCTTAGGCTTAAGCTCTTTCACACCTACTCACATGCTAGGTACACTTAGGTACATCTAGACAGGCATCGTAGGAGTACGCACTATCTGTTATAAATGCATTTTATATTCATTTATATGTTCATGACTATTGCAAAATGGTATAACTGTACTATTCCTTTTTATTCACTGTACTGATGATCCTATATCTCTGCTACTGTGATACAGTTGTAGCAGCGCATATATTTTACATAAGAAGAACAACAGTGCAATAAATTCTTAATGTAAACACACTCAATTGTTTCTTCCATGTATCTCTCTGAGACAAAATGAGCACGCATGAGTGACTGGGTGAAAAGTAATATATTGTTTCCACAAGTCTGAAAAATCAGGGTTTATTGTGTTCTTAGGTTGCCAGAAACGAATCTCTCTGATAGAAGGAGATTCTAGTGGCACTGTGAGCTAGCTAATGCAAAACAAGGCTAACATACGCGGTGGGGGTGCACAGAATCAGTTTATCACCCGACCCACAGTATATGTTATCCAAAAGCGCAGGTCCTGCATGAGGGTACTATAGGAATTACACTACATGGCGCCACCAACGTTTGGTACTTATTTAACAGTAGAATCTGAGTAGTTCAGTCATGCTTATTCTCAGAGACCCTACTTACAAAACCCAGAGACGTCTGGAGTGAGTGGGAAAAATTCCGCCACAGCTGAGTAGGCGAAATATCCTATTTATTGGCTGTTGGTTAATCAAGCTTGAAGTTGAAATTTCCCAAAATTGTGCATAAAACCTTTGCATAAAACCTTTACATAACTTCCTTGGACAGTTAGTCTGTGTTCTATACATAATGGGTGACGAAGAGGGAGTAGTAAACCCAATAAATCAGGCACTTAATCAGTCAGGAGACGAGGAAGATGCCAATGCAATACAAATTGCACCCAGAGTAAGAAATACTCTGACAGTTAAACTACTCAAACATGGGTTACTTACCACCCAGAGGAGGAGTAGTAATATTCGTGATTGAGGCACACGAAGATTTCCAAACAGAGGTATTCTACTCATGGGTTATATTCCCAGCAGCGAATGCCGTAACACAAACTTTTCATTATTACATACATGAAGAGACACAGACGGTCTACACTCCGTTTGAGGAGATTGAAATTCCGCTTACCTACCAGGAACATAATTTCTGGTTTAATGGCGCCCTACCCCACATAAGA
Source organism: Calotriton arnoldi (assembly GCA_963921515.1). NCBI lineage: Eukaryota > Metazoa > Chordata > Amphibia > Caudata > Salamandridae > Calotriton > Calotriton arnoldi. The sequence goes on along the minus strand of CAWUFW010001484.1, from coordinate 912,392 downwards.
ACAAGAGCAAGGCTTGGTCCTTTAGGAAGACCAGGAGCAACATGGCCAATATTAGCGACCTATGCACCACATCCTGACATTGACACAATGCCACAAAAAGAACTGCTCGTTCAACACAAAGAGTTGATAAAACTCTACAGAACCATGACAAACTTCGTCTTGAGGACACTAGCGGTCCAACCAACAGTAATTACACCTAATGCAGCTCCTACACAGAGCACAGGTACTAAAATTACTCCACAAACGTGACACGCGGTAATGGGCAAAGTACCCACAAAACGTGAACAAATTTCTTTCTGGGTAGCTCAGAAAATAACCCAGTTAGAAGCTGTATTTCCAAAATACCACACCATTTGATAAACACAGAATGTTAACAATGTGTTTGCCCATGGGGATTACACCACAGTTAGAGGATTGCACCTCTTGGGGTACAGTCTTTGCTGCCATATATACCAGGACTCATGGTATTCCTTCATTAGCAGTAATACCTGATGTATTGAGACAAATACAAAATGACTACGGAGCAGAACCTGCCCTAAACTTAGGGATGAAGTTATTAAATAACTACGACCAGGTATCAGCCATAATACTAGCTAATATTAAAGGGGAAGCAGCATCAGTGGCAATCCGCCAACGCCTAAGGGAGGTCGGCCCGTTAATACAGGAGGCTGAACTACCCAAAATAATTGAAACTGCATATGCAGAATTAGGCAGGGATAGTTTGGGGGGAAAAGCTTTAAAACCTCAACTACAGGGCAGTCCTGAGAAGGACACTTCTAAGCAGACACCTACTTCTTCTAAAAAGAAGTGGGATAATAAAAAAGAAAATTTTAAAGACAAGAGATCTCAGTCCAGAGGTAGGTTTCCTCAACAGGAGCCCTCTGAAAAGAGGTACAACCTTAGGAATAGGGATAATATTAAAAAACCTGACAGGTATCAGGATACTGATACACGTTACTATCATTCCTTTCAGGGCTCGAAGAAAAGCTCCAAAAGAGAAGGACGGCCAGAACACAGAGAAGAGCGCACACAGTCCAGAGACAAGCAGCGCGCTCAAGACTTTACTTCTAAAAAAGAAGATAAGCAAAACTCAAAACCTCAATTTAAGAAAAAGAAAGTTGCTGGTCTGAAAATCAGACATGCCCAGAATTCTGAGGACACAACTTCTGAACGGGGAATGGGCTCTGACAATGCTAGACAGTGCGGCAGAAGTAACAATAGCTCGCCAGAATCTGAAGGAATTTCTGGTGACAGCGGAGTTGAATGATTACATCACTGTGGAAACACCAGACACCAGGGTGAGCGTCCCATATAAGTTATATGAAATAACACTCCGGATGGAGGGGGACAAGCCCAGGAAAGTAAAAGGTCTTTTTTGGAAGAACTTATCATCTGGTTATGACATCCTGTTAACAGAACAAGATTGGCTGCCTGCATTCGTTATGGAGTGCCCAAGGGGAGAAGTATAATCTATCCTGCATTTTCTGATCACGTTCCCGTTCACCTTAAACATACATATGCACGGGAATGGGCAGTAGCCCAAGCTCCAGCATTGTACAAAAATCATGCTGGGTGGGATGAGAACTCAACCTACCATGTGATCCCGTTAAAAGTTTCACCTATTGCTCAGAGGCAATATCCAATAAAGCAAGAAGCTAAAAAACAGGTCAGGGAGATCTTAGATCAACTTGAATACCATGGGGTCATTGAAAAATGTACCTCTCCAATGAACAATCCTTTGTTTCCTGTCACTAAACCTGACAATACATATCGTCTAGTTTTAGATTACAGACATTTAAACTCATGCACAAAGACATTTGCTGTCCAAAATGCACATAGTGCCGCATTAATGAATAACATTGTGCGCAAAAAATACAAAACCACACTTGATATCTCAAATGGATTTTTCTGCCAAAATATAGCGCCTGAAAGCCGGTATCTGACCGCATTCAGTGCGTTAGGGTCCCAACGACAATTTTGTCGACTAGCCCAAGGGTATAAAAACAGCCCCCGGGGTATTTTCAGCAAGGGTAACAGAGTTACTTCAAAAATTTGATGAAGAAGCGTTGTCCTATGTGGATGATATTTATCTGACAGACGACGACTTAGAGAGGCACTTGACCAGGGTAAGCACCATTATTATGGGATTTGCCGCTGAGGACTACAAATTTAACTTAAAAAAATCAAAAATAGCCCACCTCAATGTCCTATTTTTGGGATATGAACTGTCAAGTGAAGGCAAAAGTCTGGCAGCTAACTTTTTAGAAAAGTGTGCGCTGCTCCAGCCTCCAAAATCATTAAAAAATTAACAATCAATACTAGGATTCCTAAATTTTGGCAGAACATACATTTTAGATTAGGCACAAAGGGTAAAACCTTTCTATGACTTAATAAAACCTGACTTTTCAGCCAGAAATTGGACACATGAACATACTAATATTCTTCGTTCACTTCAGGAAGACATGATAGCTTCCAAACACTTACAAACACGCGTAAACGTACGCCACTTGGTGATCCGAATAATTGCGGGTCAATGCAGGTTCACTTACTTGACCTTCAATGAAGGCGAAACTGTACCAATCGCATACAAATCACACCTGTACACAAATGCAGAAATGCGTTTCACTTCAACAGATAAAATCCTGACAGCCGTTCAGACTGCTGTAGCAAGAGAAAGAGCACTGGCTCAGGGGAAACGCATTATTGTCATAACTCCAGTTCCGGCTTTAGAAGCTGTTACAAAGGCCAGCATCCCAAATGCGAAAGCGTTACATCCAAGATGGATACAATGGGCTAATTCCCTTACTGCAACAGACGTTGAATACAGATTTGATCTAAGTTTAAAAACTCAAGCATTCCTGCAATACGAACAAGAATATCTTCTACCAAATGAAATCTTGCCTCTAGATCAGTATGAATATATTATTTATACTGACGGATCTGCGCAACCCGCCATAGGAAGTAAGCAGCAATATTTTTCAGCATGTGCTATCGTTAAAGGTAGAATGAGTGATGGCAAGTTCCATCCTAGTTGCACAAAAACGCAATCTCTACGAGACTGCACGGCACAGTTGGCAGAATTAAAAGCACTGATACTGGCACTTGTAAATACTGATCACGAATTCCCCACACTAATCGTGTGTGATTCTTTTTACTGTGTACAGTCGTACAACGAGTACTTACAGCATTGGGAACAAAACGGGTTTAAAGATGCAAAAGGTGGCACAATTATCCATAAAATGCTATGGGAACAGGTAGCAGAGTTGAAAACCGAGCTCCCGAGGACTCACTTGATCCATACACTGAGTCATCAACGTGATGGCGTTCACATTGCAGGGAATTCATTGGCTGATGAAGCCGCAAAGGGGGCTGTTTGCACAGCTTCCGTAGCTGCGCTAACTCGTTCAAAAACGAGAATAGACGGAGATATTATGGTAGCTGTCATCACTTCACGCAAAGGCAACACAGCAGTACCTAAAAAATTTCCACTCAAATACTCCTACAAGTTAGATGCACAAACCATTCCATATGCTCAGATTCCTGGAGTGGGGGATAGAGTAATACCAAATATGGATCGTAGGCAAGGTTTAATACTAGCTGCACACGAGGGTTTGGGCTCTGCGCACACAGGCGTTACAGCGACTATTTCTTTACTGAAACAGCGCTATTGGTGGCCAGGGTTAACTAAGCAAACTAAAGACTATGGGGTTTATTCACAAGAACGTGCACTAAACAGCCCCAAAAAATGTTAACGCAACTTTACACATCACAGTCCATCGTGGGAAAATAACCCTGTGTTAACGTGGAATTCACAACACAGCGGTACCATGCGATAGCCTCCCGAAACTGCGGACAATGTCGGCGATACAACAACCGCGACGGTGATAAAAGCACAAACCTCAACGCAAAAAAACATGCGATGGGCCAAACCGCGATGAGGAAATCAGCGATAAGCAGTGCCAGGCCTGCAATACACACACTCGGCAGGCAGGAAAATCACTACAAAAGTACAAAAAACACACAAACACAAAATGACCAACACTGAAGCACCATGGAGGCAGCCGGAGCACGCGCAGAGGACGAGCGGAACCCCACAAGCACCCCGGACGACCAGCCTGGTACCTCGGGGACAGGAAAGGGCAAAGACAAGAAGAAGAGGAAGACGAAGTTCAGTCCGCAGGAAATCAGGATCCTGGTCACGGAGGTGATGGAACAGCATCAACAACTGTTCGTCACCTCCAACGTGTCATTGGGCACCAAAAATGGAATATGGCGGGCCATCGTGGACAAGGTGAATGCCGTCAGAGAGCACAAGAGGTCTATGGACGAGGTCAAGAGGCGATGGATCGACATCAAGTGCAAAACCAAGGAGAAACTCGTAGGCAACCAGAAGGCAGCAATGCAGACTGGAGGTGGGAGCCCAGTGCGACAGCTGGAGCTGGATGACATGGAGGAGCTGGTGTCGACAGTCATCAGCGTGGAGACTGTGGCAGGAGTCGGGGGACCGGACACTGCTCGACATGACACAACACCACAGCAACAGGGTGAGTAACCACCAGGTACTGGGGGGACGGGTGGAGATGGGATGGCCACAATGGCACACATGCACAATCAAGCAGAGCCCAGTGCACACCCACAATGACTCTGGATCATGGCCCTGATCCACAGACTGTCACAATGTACAATGCCATGCTGTCGGAATGTGAACATGTACCATGCGGCTACATACATGTGGACACATTGTAACACACCATCTCCCCTTCACATTGCAGGGGCACCGTCAACACCTCCTGCAGAGCAGTCCCAGCCACTCTTCACTGATGATGAGGAGGACACCACCAGCATCGACACCCAAGCCCTCCAAGACATCATTGACATCATCCGCAACTCACCTCCAAGATCAGGGCAGCCCAGCTGCATTGAGGAGACTCCACCCACTACACAAACCACCTAGCAGGAGGCACCCACAACCCCGGCTGTCTACCAAGACCCCCACGAACAACACATCGCCTTCCAACGCCGTGTGCTGGAGGGCCAGAGGGAGACGGCTGAGCAGGTGCGGGTGGGGTTCGACCTCATGTTTACCAAACTGGACGCCATCCATGGGTGTCTAGGTCCCATCAGGGACCAGCTCCAGTCCCTAACGGACACCCACGGGCCGCTCCATGGTCTCCAAAGAGCCCTGGCTGACATTGCTGGAGTCATGACTCGGAGACAAGAATACCTGTCCGCTCAGAGTGGCTCCAGCGATCCCAGCCGTGAGCTGGCACATATGCGGAGGCTCATGGAGGACATGGTGCAGATGGAGGCAGAAAGGATGGCAGCCAACGCTGCACATCAGCAAAATGTAGCTGGGATCTACCATGCCCTGCAGATCCTCATCATGGCATTGCTGCCACAAGGCGTGGCACAGATGAATGCTGCTGCCCCCACACCATCCACATCTCCGCCCCCTGGTGTGTCATTGCCTCCCAGTGCAGCAGGCGTCTCCACTCCGGCACCTGATGTATCACTGCTACACAGTGTGGCCCACAATCCACCTCCGGCCCCTGATGTGTCAGTGGCACACAGTGCGCAGCCAGAACTGCAACACCCACAGGTAGGGCAGGGCACACATCCGAGGACGTGGATGGGATTGAGATCAGAAGGAGGCACTAGCATTCATTTCTGCCACCTGGCCTGTTTCTGCTTGGTGCCGCACATAGCCCCATGACCTTCCACTGACCCCCGATACACTCCGCTGCACTCACCTTGGACCGCGACATGGACTGCCATATACTGTTTGATGACCATTGACACGGCGACCAGACTGCGGACTGTACCCTTCCTCTTCCGCAGTACTTGTCATTCCCGATGGACTCTGGCTGGCCCTCCACGGGCCCATATTGCGAAGTGGGGTTGGCATGGCCCTGTACTGCTCCAGCTGCAAAACTCCACTGGATGTGCATTAAACATTCAGAAATGCACTGCTGTGTCATGTCTTACATCATTCATGTATGAATGTGTGGATGAATGTGGGGTCAGGGATTCCCCCTAACATCAATGATGCTCATCTAGTGGGATTCCAGTCACAGTGTGCTACATTACCGATTGCGTTCCGGGTGCCGTAGACACTACAACAGGAACACACGCATTAGTCACTTCCTTGTCCGGACATGGACTGAACCACGCCCAGAGCCCCCGAGTCATTGTTGCAAGCCCTGCACTGGTCCGGCGTATGCCAGGCCAGACCACTCCGCTTACGCTCCGAGGGGGGGCCCACATAGCTACATGTCGCAGGCGTACACGCTAGTGGTCTGCAGGTCACTGGTCTAGTTGTCAGCATGTCACGGCCACTCCCTGAGGGCAGATTTGCACACACACCACACCCATCCGGCACAGGCGTCACAGGCCATGTGACCCCGCCAATATAAGGGGCCGACAACGTCACATTCCCCACTGCCGTTGGTGACTGGATGACGGACGTTCCACGAGTCTCAATCATAAAGGGCCCATGAGTTGTTGCGCACAGGGTTAGTGGCACCCGAAGCCTTGCGGCCGTCACGGGCCTACCACCACGTGGCGCTGACTGGGGTTGCACAGGGTTGGTGGCACCGAAATTGCTGAGCGGGTGTGCAGCCTGCGATGATGACGTGTGCACTGATGTGGTCTCTGCCATTGATGCCTCAGGACTCAGCATCATGTGTGGGACCTGCTGGGCCGCGGTGCAGGTCCGCATGATGTGGACCATGCCATGGTGGTGGCATCGGAGCCTGGAGCTTGCACGGGCACGTGGTGTGCCCACTGGTGGACACACCATTGGCGCAGGTGAGCAGTGGGGCCTGGGTGCACAAGTGCGGACAGCCAGCGCTGGCTGGCAGGAGGGGGTAGGGTGCGGCTGCATGTGTGCGCAGGGACAGACAGGCGTTGTTGCCGTGTGCAGTGAGATGGACTCTGCCATGATTGACTCTGGCCTTGATTACAGATTGCAGACCTGGTGGCTTGCAGTGTATACCGGCACGTGGTTGGAGACACACTGGTGGCAGCAGGTGAGCAGTGGGGCCTGGGTGCGCGGAGGCGGCAGTGTCCCTCCCTCTCGCTCTCTCTCCCTTTCTTTCCTTCTCTCTCTCTCTCTCTCTCTCTCCCTTCCTTTCCTCTCTCTCTCTCGCTCTCTCTCCCTTCCATTACTTCCCTCTCTCTCTCTCTCTCCCTTCCTTTCCTTGTCTCTCTCTCTCTCCCTTCCTTTCCTTCTCTCTCTCTCTCCCTTCCTTTCCTTCTCTCTCATTCTCTCTCTGCCTTTCTTTCATTCTCTGTTTCTCTGTGTCTCGCTCCTTTGATGTGCGCATGACACACGTTCTGATTTTGCGCTTTGTTTTCCAGGCTGTGACATCAAGATTGTCCAGGACGGACCCGACAGGAGTCTTCCGCATTGGTGTTTTGTGTTGTATTTCAATAAAGTTTTTGGTTGTTACTTCAATGATGTGTGACTGTTTCTCGTTCTTCTGACCACACATGTGTGTTTCTTTTTGTCATTGTGCGACATCATGCGCTTTTTGTGGCTCTTGTGACATGCACGGTTAGTGTTTGTCCATGGGGGAGTGTCCGGGGGGGGGTCCAGGGAGTGGTGGGGGTTGTGGCCCTCTTGGGTCTCCGAGCTGCATGATCATTGGCTCCATGGCATCTGTGGGTCTTCCGATGTGGCTCTGGGCTGGGCTCCCTTTAGTGCCACAGGTAGTCGTCCTGCTTAACACCAGCATGAGGCAGGTGTTAAATCCCTGCTGCTACCACGGCTTATCGCCTGTTTTTGGTTTGCATCGCAGATCTGGCAGTTCGTTGTGAAAGTGGTGTAGTGGTGTTTTCGTGTGTTTTTGCACGGGAACGCCTACTCTGCATCTCATTAGGGTTAGTTGGTGGTGTCACCCGTGGAGATAAATTTGGGGGAAGTTATTGCGGGAATACTGGCGATATCTGCAGTTTGCACACGCTTGTGAATGGGGCATTAGATCTATCTCCACTTTTGTTGAGTTAAGATGGCGATAAATCAGCGATGAGTCCTTGTGAATATGCCCCTATGTCTTGAAATGCGACATCTGACAGCAGATGAAAGGCTCCACCGTTGCATGCCCGGCACAGACGCCATTACTGAAATCAGACAAACCTCTCGCATGTGTGTACTTGGACCACTGCGGCCCCTTACAAACGGACGGGGCTTACAGATATATCATGGTTGCAGTGGATTCCTGCTCCAGATTCCTATGGGTATGGCCTCAGCGCTCGGCTGACGCTCGAACTGTTATAAAAGATTTGCGAGTCTTTATCGGTACATACGCAGTTAGTACGTTACACTCTGACCGCGGCCCTGCGTTTAGCTCTCGGGCTTACAAAGAGGCCATGGAAGGAATGGGCATAGCATTGCGGTTCTCATCTCTGTACCATCCTGAGGGAAATGCGGTTTTGGAGAGAAAAAAACGGGACTTAAAGCAATCTTTAACAGCTAGGGTATTAGGCAAGGGCGGTAGTTGGGTCTTTATGGGGTCCAGCGGGCATTAAACAACCAGCCAAGAAACTCTCTAGGGGGTGTCACTCCATATGAGGTCCTCTTTGGGACACGAATGTGGGTACCTGATCTTGATTGTGAAGGCGCAGTGGCGGATGAAAAACCATTTGATATCCATGATCGTTTGGCTGTTTTAAAGGATCTGAATGAATCCAGGACAAACAAAGCAATGTCCATCTAAAGCAAACTGCCACTGAGGAAGTCAAGGTAGTCACGGCAAGACCTGTCTGGATCCCAAAAGTCGGGGATCTGGTCAGAGAGAAAATTGCGGACAAAAAAGAATTTGGACCTTCATACAGAAAACCTGTACCAGTCCTTGCAGTACACGGAACAAGAACTGTGCTGCTCCCGCCTCTTGCCGGAAAAAAGGAGAAAAGATTTGTCTCAATTGACTTAATCAAACCACACTATGTGGCCGATACTAAACAGTAGGCCTCGTGGACTCCGCTGTAGCAGGCGCCCTCCTCTAGCTACAATCCAAGAAGTTCAAACAGAAAGACTCATCACGTTTGAAGAGCCACCTGTAAGGAATGAAGGACTAAGCAACAATGCTATGGAACTTGTTCCACTAGAACCAGACATTCAAATTCAAAATGAAAATCTGAATAATTCACAAGTTGGAATTAGACTAAGCCTGGGCGTAGTTTGCATAGTAGCACTTCACGTAGCTATGTGAAGTACAGCTTTAACTACACGTAACTAGCTGCATGCTTGACTGCACTGTACAATAATTACCAAAAGTATTTTGTACAGTACAAGTTAGGATAAATTAAATATCTCTGTCTTTATATGCTAAAAATGCATATAGTCATTTCACTAAAAACATAAAAATTCAACAAGCAGTGAGAGAGGTGATGATTTTGGTATCCTCGCTAACTTAGGGAGAGAACCAAGCAGATGTCTTGAAAACAAAAAGCACATCTTATTGAACGATTCGGTGGTGGTCCCATCCTCTTAGGACCACCCCAAGCACAGTTATTGGCAAAAATACAATCCCAACCAAAGGCCCTGCAAAGCATTATGGGACGAGATTAGCAGTGGGCAGTGAATATTATAGCATCCAATATCAAAATAATTCTACAAAGAGCTGCAGTTCCACTAGTCGTTCCTAGGTGTCCCTCACGAGTCAAATGCAAAAGCTTCATGAAAGGTTTTCAATACTTTTGCATTTGACTCGTGAGGGACATCTTGTAACGACTAGTGGAACTGCAGCTTGATGTATTAATAATTTCAATGCTTTTGCATTTGACTCGTGAGGGACACCTAGTAACGACTAGTTGAACTGCAGCTCTTTGTAGAATTATTTTGATATTGGACACTATAATATTCACTGCCCACTGCTAATCTCGTCCCATAATGCTTTGCAGGGCCTTTGGTTGGGATTGTATTTTTGCCCATAACTGTGCTTGGGGTGGTCCTAGGAGGAAGGGACCACCATTGAATCGTTCACATGATATGCTTTTGTGTTCAAGGCATCTGCTTGGTCCTCCCCTAGGTTAGGGGGGACTTCAAAATCATCACCTCTCTCATTGCTTGATGTTTCATTGATAAAATTATTCATTTTTGTGAATTGGTTTTATGCTTTTTAGTATAAAAAATTGCTTTATCAAAGCATTTCAAGGAGTTTATTATACTTCTGCTACTACATCAACATGCCTCCGACGCCAGCCAAAACACCATTCAAGCAACAAGCAAAGAACATTTTTCTCTTTCTTCAAAAGACATACCTGGTATCGCCTTGGATTGAACTCTGGGTAATTTCTGGGATATTGTCTTTTCTTTTCTGGCTATGCTTAGTACTGACTTTTAGTATGCTTATTAATGGACACTATATTCAACATAGCTCCACAGCCCAAATGTTCAACATCCTACTGAAGCCACATACATCATCACAGTGTGAACAAAGAGACTTGTCATCAGTGAACATTACAGCAGTTCCTATACCGGATGGTATATTATGGGACAAGGTTGATTTCAACATATTTGGACCGACCGAACTTTTAAAAATTAATCATGTATTTAAAATATCATTAAGTGATATCATTACCTCAAGTACATTTTCTGATGATTGGGACACTGAAACAGTAAATAACATGTTGTCTGATTTAGAGAAAACTGCTGCATTTTCTAATAATGAAATGTTAGAGGGTTCTTCAGACTATGACAAATTGTACTGTTACCAACATTTTGGTCATCATTTCCTGCACAAATCCATTTCAGCTAGGAATGTATTTGAGTACCATCAGTGGGAACATTGCCCAACACCACCAAAAAGTAGTTCACAAGCGTTTGCACAGAAATTTGCATACTTTTCAGGATTTTCACCACAGATCCAGCCTCATTTTACTATAAGGTTGCACCAACATCAGCACTGAAAATTATGTTGACAAACACTAAACAGATTTACTCTGCTTTCTTTTTGGCCCAATTGTCTGAACAGGGTTTCAACCTATGGAAAGACAAAATTGACTCAAAATCAATTTGGGGTTCGAGGGACTGGCAAGTCCAGGGTACAGAGGCACTATTTAGAGCATGCCTCATTCCACAGCAGATGATCTTTTTAAACGCTACTGTTCAACAGACATCCTGTCTTGGACTAGCCAAGATAAAGGACCTGAACACTCCAAGGTTTCCTACACCAACACAGGGGTGGCAGAATTCTTCTACAACAGAAGGGGCAACAATTGAGGACATGCTGAAGTACAATAGATCACACCCAAATTGGAAGGAGTGGGTGGTTTGGCCCTTAGACACAAACACATGCCATAAACGGTTGCTGCACATCACCGAGGGACTCAGTATGCATAGGCCAGACCCACGTTATATACAGAGAGAACATCCAGGGGTAGTGACATCCTATAGTGTTGGGAAGTTGTGCCTAGATTGGCTAGAAAGTTAGAAACCTCAACACTTGCAGAAGTGAAACAACACTTATCTTTACTCTCACATGACATGGATCTTAGGGACTTTTTGCTAGGACCTAGGAAACAACGTCAAAAACATTTCATATATGCAGGCATTTATGCTGCCTATAATGAAATCTGGAAGATTTCCCAACAAGAAGCCGCAGAGAGAATATGGGAAAAAGACCTAACTTAGAAAACTTAGAAAAAGCTTTAGCTGTGGTGGATAATGGGTTGACAACTTTGACCTCCAGGATATATTCATTGGGCAACATTGTATCTTCTGCTATTGACATACTGGAACAAGATTTAGCCATATTACAACACGGCCAATCTCAGTTACGTTCTATTATGTTATTGAGCTGGACGCTGCAATCTTTGCGTGCAGGCCTTGTGCCTTGGCGTTTTATAAACAGTACGTCTCTGTTTTCAAAATACAATCTAACTGATACACAGATAGAAATGGCACAAAGGGGAGCTAAATATACAATGCTGCAAATTGAAAAATGGGACAGGCTACCATTCAGAGTGGCTGAATTACCATCAACAGAATGGCTAATTCATGGCCAAATCACTCTCCCGATCACAACCTTTCAGTTTCACTATTTCCTTGAGCAAAGACAGGCAGGCAAATATGAACAATTGGGTAAAGAATACATTAAGAAATCCTGGAATTTACCATATAGATTTCGATGCCGGAGTGGGGATCAGGAAGTGTTTCTTAGTGGTACTAACTGCAGGAACGCTTTAAGCGGTTCTCTCATGTGCCAATATATTATTTTGCACGGAGCTTGATATGGTTCAATTGCAAATCTATCTTGCCACATGAAAGGAACTCCAGCTGCCGTGATCACGCCAGTGTTCGAGTTACTTTCGAATGGGAGTTACTTGATGCTGAATGATCAAGGTTGCTGTGATATGCTCCCGGGCATTGCATATCTGGTCACCGTGAACACCAGGGTTACTTGCTGTATGCAAGTATTGTTTCCTCCGACAAATACAGTCAGGGAGGCGCCGCTATGGCCTTCACTTAATGTTTCCTTTATACAGTTTGATGCTTTGAGCAGAATGAAAGCCATGCTTTTACAGCAGACCGTACCCTTAACCTCCGCTCGAGAAACCTTTGAACTCCAAATCGCAAGGACCTCGACAGAGATACAGGAGCTTATACGTACCAACTGCCCCCTACATTTCGTAGAAATAGTGGGACGTATCTTAAATATGTCAGATACGAGCGGTATTGTACACCTATTTAAGACCATAGGGTCAGGATTCCTTAGCACCTTCCAGACAATCCTCGGAGTTATTCCTAACTTTATACACTCCATATTTGGAAGCATTTTCGGGGGTCTCGCTCTGATCCTGCTCGCTGTAGCTGGAATCCTGATTATCGTCTACCTGCTGCGCAATGGACGGACCATCCGCCAGCGAGATTGCAAAAGCTCTCCTGGAGATACAGCATCTGGGTGCACCTCGCCTACAAGAACTAAGTGCTTCTTGGTTCTTATCCTTCAGACCAGTCTTTGAGGACTGCATCGTACCTGTCTTCCGATGCCTGTTCTGCGGAGAAGAATGCGAGTTTGACATCTGTCTGACACCTGACACGGAGACGCCAGCGGACTTAGACTCCAGGCTGGAACCCTTGTGGTCCCATGCACGACTCTGTCCCCATCGTATTCCCATCTTGACGCATGCCTTCCTTGAGGAACTGCAGGTGCCTTTCACGACTGAATTGAATTTCATCTCCAGCATTGGCACCGAGGTATCGAATTCAGCACCGGCTGCCTCCACACCAGGTGTTGGCAGCAAGGAGTTTCATCTATGCACCCTTGACGTGCTATGCGAGGTACTGCAGTGTTTGTCCCCTGCTGTAGTAGGCAGCGATAATGTTATGTCTCCCAGCCAGGACTTCTAATCTAAATCTGGCTCACCGGGTGCTGGGAGCGAATTCAGAACTTTTTCTTTCCCCTTTCTTCAAAATAACTTTTTCAAAATTGACACTTTCAGAAAGCATGGCCTTCTAAGTACACTTACAGTAGTTCAACTTGTGTGATCGAACTCATTTAGAACTGTGATTTACGGAACTTTATAACAACATTCATATTTCAAAAGAACATTTTTTACTCTCCTTGTTTTTTAAACTGTTTTTAACCCGTTGCGTGCTTGCGTCGGCCGTTGGCCGACGCGAGCACGCCCTCCCCAGTGCGGCCAACGGCCGACGCGGCCCCGCCCGCTTAATAGAACGTTCCGCACAGGCGCGGAACGTTTGAAGCAGTTATGTAGTTAAGTGATTTTTTAACGTTTTTAGAAACATTTTGAATAACTCTTTGATAATGTTATGCACTGACACCATTATGAAATGTGTATCTCATATTGTGTATTATTATTGATGAGTACTAGGAGGAGTGGGTGTTATTTTTCATATCGGTACCCTAATATAGGTTAACCCTGGGCGTAGTTTGCGTAGTAGCACTTCACGTGAAGTACATTTGGAACTACACGTAGCTATGCAAATTGCGTAGTGCGTAGTTGTGTGCTTGACTACACTGTACAATAATTGCCAAAGACATCTTGCACAGTGCAAGGTCAGATAAAATGACAATCTCTGTCTTTATATGCTAAAAATGCATATAGTTATTTCACAAAAGTGAAAACAACTAATTGACAAGCAGTGAGAGAGAGGTGATGATTTTGGGATCCTCCCTAACCTAGGGGGAAAACCAAGCAGATGCCTTGCAAACAAAAAGCACATCTTTTGAATGATTCGGTGGTGGTCCCATCCTCTTAGGACCACCCCAAGCACAGTTATTGGCAAAAATACAATCCCAACCAAAGGCCCTGCAAAGCATTATGGGACGAGAATCTTAGCAGTTTGCAGTGAATATTATAGTATCCAATATCAAAATAATTCTACAAAGAGCTGCAGTTCCACTAGTCGTTACTAGGTGTCCCTCACAAGTCAAATGCAAAAGCTTCATGAAAGTGTTTCAATGCTTTTGCATTTGACTCGTGAGGGACATCTAGTAACGACTAGTGGAACTGCAGCTTGATGTATTAATAATTTCAATGCTTTTGCATTTGACTCGTGAGGGACATCTAGTAACTAACGACTAGTTGAACTGCAGCTCTTTGTAGAATTATTTTGATATTGGACTCTATAATATTCATTGCCCACTGCTAATCTCGTCCCATAATGCTTTGCAGGGCCTTTGAATGGGATTGTATTTTTGCCCATAACTGTGCTTGGGGTGGTCATAGGAGGAAGGGACCACCACTGAATTGTTCACATGATATGCTTTTTGTGTTCAAGGCATCTGCTTGGTCCTCCCCCTAGGTTAGGGGGGACACCAAAATCATCACCTCTCTCATTGCTTGATATTTTATTGTCAAAGTTCACTTTTGTGAATTGAATATATGCTATTTAGCATAGAAAATTGCTTTATCAAAGCATTTGAAGGTGTTTATTTTACTGTAGCTACGCTACGTCAAATAGCACAGTTTTTCCACTCTGCTACGTGCAATTTGCGTAGTAACACAAACTTTGCATGTTCCGTGAGCGTAGCAAGTATTATGCCCAGGGTTAATATAGGTCCAGAGAACATTGTACACTTTCCCCACATCATGTCCCCTTCATTTCATATGAACGAGCCTTATAAGGTCATAACTCCTAATAAGGACATACTGCCTTATAGGGACTGAACGCCTTATAAGGACTGTCGCCTTTTATGGACAAAACCTTTCACCTACCCACAGTTATTTTCTTCTCTGACTATGCCACGGGGTGCAGAGGCAGAGGGGCTTGTCTCTAGTGTTCAAGCGATGCCTCAGAGAGTTGGGCATCAAATACTCCCTCCTCTACCCGTAAAGGCTGCGAGTGATCTCAGTTGTTGACACGCAAATCATTGATGCCGCTGAACAGTGCTGGACCTGGCTGCAATCTACTGGTCGCCAGGTGCTGCGGACTGGGAGTGAAGGGTCTGCGCAACAAGCTGTCATTCATGGAGCCAGTTGTACTGGGAGGTGTAGGAGGAGCAGCCATCCCCGCCACAACTACAAGTCACCCCCAACCTGCAGCAGGTTGTACAAGAGAGGCAGAAGGAGCTGCATGCGGCGCCGACGATGCGCAATCACACTCAGTGACAGGATCCCGACACTTCCCCTGAACGCTCCCCCAGCGACGTGGGCTCCACTGCGACGTGGTCATCCGTTGCAGAGTCTGTGAAGCCCCTGGATCTAACTCCTCAGATGGCAGATATCCTAATTAAATGTTGACTGGTTGTGCGTCTCCCTTCTTCCACAGTTACAGACAGCTCCGGAGAGTCTCTGGCTTTCGGCGGTTCCTGGTCTCCAGCTTCCTGTTGCTGAAGTTCCAGTCTACCGAGGTCAGCACTTAGAGGGGATCGGGTTCACGTGTCACCCAAAGGAAACGGAGCAGTTGTCCAGGTGAGCGATCCATGTCAGGGGTGGTGGTCTCCTTGGTGCTCCGAGCTGCAATGGCATGAAGTCCATGGCGTCGTTGACCTTGCCAAGGATGAATTGTGGGAGTTCCTCAATAATCCTAGCGCCACTCTTGCAACGCTGAGACGTCATGTGTTTGACGTTCTGATTGCGCAATGTGCCACAGCATGTTTACAAGGCCATGCAAAGCCACTTTACATGGCTTTTCATGGACTTAGAAATATGTGCCCCTATCATGCATTAAACAGTGTGAAAGGGCGTTCCATGCAGTGGTGGCCAGCATGGCTCGCAGGTGACGGGGCGAGGGCGGGTGCATGGGGTTGCGGGGGGTTGCCAGGGGTTGCAGTTGGGCGCGATTGTGGGAGGTTGTGCATTATAAATGTAAAAAAATATATAACTTAGCTTGCAGTTAGGTCCAGTAATGCAGCGTTGTGATTGGATTTGGCATCCTGGTTCGACGCTCAACCAGGGAATGGGGGCCAGAGCATGTTCTCCATGCAGACTGTAATGCAGCCTGCATGGAGAACGGGTAAAGTGCACATGATTGGTTTTTGCGGCCCAAGAGGACTGATAAAACAGTCATTGCGCACTTAGGAGTGGGCAAACCACTCCTCCCCTGCCCTGCTCTGAGAGCAGATCAGCCCTGCCCGCAAAGCAGCACAAACATAAAATGTTATAACTGAAAGATATTATCATTTTATGTTTCTTCTTCTCGCACTGCTTGAAAGCAGGGGGCGACGCTCCTCTGCCATACTGCCACTGGTTCAATGGGTATTGCTGTGGGCGTTCCCATGCCAAATAAATGGAATCTGAAGCATTTGCAGGTTTACGAGAAACCGTAAACCTTTAGAATGCGTCAGAATCTAATACCACACCAAGGGTGACGTTTGGGAGGCACTACGAGGATAAATGTTTTCATTTCTCCTCTTTTTTCACTTTTTCTATGTGTGCAGCATCCTGCAGCACACAGTGAAAGAGGAAATACCCTGGATTGATAGGTTTTGTGCAGGTAGGTGTCCCTTTCTGTACAACATCAACCAACTCCGCAACACAGTCACCCATGCACCATGGTGCAAGGGTGCCTGCGTTGGCGCATGGCAGCCACTGTGCGTCAACATAGGGGAAAAATACAGGGGGGCTTATTCATGAGCCCCTTTCGACAGTTTAACACCGCTGGTACGTCATTTTCTTGACATACTTGCTGCGTGAATTTTGCTCCATGTTGCGCCGTTTTACGAAGTGACGCATCTAGGCATATGCGTGACCTTGTAAAGCCCTGTGCCACATTATACCTGCGTCAGGTATGATGTATGCAGGGTGTTCATTCCCACACAACAAAGCCTCGTAGGAGTGGCGCAGTGAAATCTATCAGATTTCACTGTGACAATTCTAGGACGCCACTGTGTCAAAAACGTACTCCTGCCTTGTGGCAGACTTAAGGGCCATAGGGATAGGCAGGCCCCATTCATTGGTGGTGTTGTGTCATGCTTGCGACACAACTGCAGCAATGCGTGACTTTAGCGCTGATAGATACGTCAGGATTCCAGACGTATGTCATTGATTGTGACATGGAGTGCCATACAGCAAATATGGCACAGCCATGGTGTCGCAAGGAGGGCGCAGTGAAAAGTGTCCAATAGCTGTTTTATCGCAGTGATGCAACACTTTTTATGAATGGGGCACAGAAATGCGCCCTATCTTATTGATAGGGCGCAACCCTGACCTTTTGTTTTGGCGTATGGCAGCATAGCATTATTCCTTGCAGCGCTGTCCAGCACCAAGACATCTTATATGGGGGCCCAAGTGTTTGCACCAATTTTAAGACCAGCTATTTTCTGATCTTAAAAAACTGCCTCTAATTTGAGTTAGCAGCAGTTTTGGGGGTTATCGATGTACTGGAATTTTCTTGTAAATGTCGCGAAGTGTGTTTAGCAGCAGTTTTTTCACGGGAACGCCTACCTTGCATCTCATTTTCGTTATGTCCCGCTAACAGAAGTGGCGATCTTGAAAATTCACGTTTACGCTGGAAAAGTGCCGATAACTGCAGTTAGCGGCAACTTGTAAATAAGGCAATAAAAAAAAGCTGCCATAACGTCCAAAAATTGACTCTACGGCGGCGTTAAGTTCTTGTAAATAATATGCCTCTTAACATGGCTTAATGCTGCCTATAAATAATGCCACCTTTCATGCTAAACTTAGCGTGAAAGGGGTGGGCAATGGGTGCTGTGGTGGGCGTTCCACCGCAACACCCATTGATTTTGACAATGCCCCCTATTTACAAGAGCAACATAAATAGGAGGCAGCGCCAAAATTAAAATCAGGGAAAACCTGGTCTTAAAAAAGCGGACTGAGAAGAAATGCTTTAGTTCTTCTCGTTTTTCACATAGAAACAGCAAATTGCCTATGATTTTTTATGTGCAGGACGGTCCCCCTTCCTGCACATAAACAATCATTTTGAAAAATTGCTGTTTTGCAACTTCAATGTGTGCTGCATTAAGCAGCACACATAAAAGTTACAAAACGGCATTTAAAGATTGTTTATGTGCAGGAAGGGGTACATTTCTGCACATAAACAATCTTCCTCTCAACACAGGCACCCTTGAACTATTTTGCGAGGGTGCCTGCGTTGGTGCTAGGCAGCTTTAATTTAGCAGCAGCGCAGGGGGTAACGCAGGGATGCACCATATTCTTGTAAATATGGTGCAGCCCTGCGTTGGCAAAGCGTGTCATTAGCCTTCTTGGCTTAACAAAATGTCTTCGCCACTTTATTGTAAATATGGGGTATATTTACAAGAGATGCTGCTAACTAGTGTTAGCGGCAATTTTCTTACCGCCGCTGAAAACTATCGCCTTGGTACCAACGTATTTACAATACGTCGCTACATGGCGATAGTATCCGCTAGCCGTGGTGAAAACTGCCACTAACACTAGTGTCAAGGCATTTAAAATGTTGCTGCTAGTGAGAGAAAGGTGACAAAAGGCCAATTAGAGACAAAAAAAACTCATGTTAGTCAGCCCAACGTCACTTTTCTGCCTCTAGGAGCACAAATAGCCTATAAGTCCACCACCATTAATAAAAAGAAATTAAAAATATTGGAATGCAGAATGGAGCAGCAAGGGCCAAGTTCAGTACAAGTAAGCAACACCCCAAGCCCCCCAACAGCCTGGATGACCAGCCAGAGTCCCAGGGGAAGAGGAAATGAAAAATCATGGATAATGCATCACTTTTCATTGCGCATCCCTTGCGACTCCATGGCAGCCGAAGCCTTGAAGCGTGGACAGTCCCCGGGGCCCGTAGCCCTCGCTGGGCCTGCGTATGAGACCCAGAGTTGGAGGGGGAGGTGCTGTGGAGTTGCTGCGGCCTGATGGTGGAGGCGGGCCATGTCGGGACCAAGCCTTTGGGCCGTTGCGGTAGAAATTGAGGCATCGGCGATCGCCCTTACCTGGTGGTGAAATCTGGCATGTCGCATGGAGACACGTTGCTGACCTGTGTGAGAAGACCGCCTGGTGCCCCTTGGAGCTGTGATTGGTAGAGGTGCTCCTGCGCACTGATGTAGGAAGGTCTGCTTTGCATAACACATGCCACCATTACACTGGGGTGCATGCAGGAGATTGCCAATGGTGGGCCGTGCCTCTCTGCACCACAGGCCGGAGGATGTGCTGCTGCCCGGACGCCTTGGAGGGTGAGGCCCCTGAGATCTACCAGACCTTTGTGGGGGGGAGCGCTGGAACTTCATGCCTAAGGGTGCCCTGTTACAGCACCTGCATCGGGAGGTTCCCCAGCGGACTTGGCGGCAACTGCTGTACCCAAGCTTGTGAAATTCCACCTGGCTGAGGCTCCTGCTGGCTGAGTCACAGATTCAGAGAGAACGTGGTAGATTGAGCCCCGGTGTCAATGTCCAGGTGAGGAGAAGGTGGGACAGGGAGCGGAGGAGGCCCGGGGGTCATGTCGGGCCCAGGCCTAGCACCTGTGGGTGGAGCACACTGTGCCCTGAGTAATCCCTGCGCTGCGGAGGACGCGCATTGTCGAGGACACTGCACAAGACTGGTGGGGGACTCTACTAACTGGCTCAAGTTGCTGAGATCGGCCATTGTTGGCAGCGGGTGCCAGTGTCACGGGGGCCGGTTCGGGCCCAGACCCTTGGGTATGCAGCTTGATCCGCCGTTTCTTGCTAGGGAACTGGGGAACACAGAATCTGATCGCCACTGTTAGACCGAAAGAGGTAATCAGGTGGTGCTGCCTTTCATTGCCCCCTGGTAGTGAGTTTTTGGGTGTATAGGGGACTATCCCTTAGTAGACTTGCTCTTCCCACAGCGCAGCACTGTCTGGTAGCTGCTGCTGCTGTCCCCATCTGCTATCTGCTGCTGCTGGATCCTCTGACCCGGAGGTCAGGTGTTCGAGGCCCTCCTTCCCCCGCATGCTCCTGCCTGCGCCTCATCGTTGCTGGTCCAGTGGTAGAGCGTCACTGCTCTGCTGCTTGACTTCCCTCCTGTCCCTCTTTTCTGCTGTTCCTGTCCCTCTTTCTGCTCTTCTCCGTTGCTTTCTACCTTTGGCTTTGTTCTTCTTTTTTCTTTGCTTTGTTTGGCTTTGTCTTTCATGTGCTTTTATACAGTTCCTTTTCCCCTGTCCTCTCCCTCGTTGATGCTGCAACCCCCCGCAGCCCCACCCCCTCCAGTATCCTTTCCCACGTTTCCTGCCTCCCAGCTGTCCAGCCCCCCCCGCAGCACTACTTAATGGCAGCCGCTGTGCGGCCATGTGCAGCGGGTGTCCCACTGGTGTGCCAAATGTGCACCAAAGGCAAGTTCGTCTGCGCCGTCCACGCATGGACCGCGTCCAGTGCCTCAATGTGTGGTCCCTCCACAAACACGCACAGAAATCTGGGACCTCCTCAATGTCAACTCTTCAGACATCGTCTTCTTCACGTAAACCTGGACCAACCTCTTCTCCAGACCAGACATCGCCATCGCCAACATCGACGGCTACAACATCATCCGCAAGGACCACCCTGACCACCCAGGAGGAGGCATAGCCATTGTCTACAAAAGAACACTCTGACTGACCATGCATTCTATTGACCCAACGGCGACCATGGAACACCTCCACTTCCAGATCCGGACCAAGCCCAACACCACCCTCAGCAGGCACCCTCATCTACAGGCCCCCCGGCCCATGATCCCCTATTCACAGATGCTATTGTAGACGTCATTGCACCCCAGGCTCTCGCATCCACCGACTACATCCCGCTCGGAGACCTCAACTTCCACTTGGACATCCCCAGTGACTAGAACACCACCACCCTCCTGGAGATCCTCACAACATCTGACTCAAGCAGATAGTCACCGCACCAACCCACATATCCAGACACATGCTCGACCCCGTCTTCTCTGCCAGCAGGAACATTCAACTACAGCCACACCACCAAACTCTCCTGGACTGTCCATCATTGTATACCTCACGCCTTCACCACGCACACCATACACCACCGCCATCATTGCCCCCTCCCCGTCGCAGCTGGATCAAGGCCACAGAAGAAGTTCTCATCAATTCTCTCACCACCACCACTCCGCCAACGCTTACAGACACCAGCACTACAGCGCACAACCTCCACCGATGGATCTCTAACTGCGCCGACACCCTGGCAAACTCAAGAATATCCAGGCACACAACACTCCAAGAAGGCCAACTGGTTCACTCCCGCCCTCCAGTAGTCAAGATGCACCTGCAGACGTCTTGAGAAGAGATGGAGCCACAACATCAATCAACCCCGCAACACAGTCACCCTTGCACCATGGGTCAAGGGTGCCTGCGTTGGCGCCTGGCAGCCATTGTACGCCAATGTAGGGGAAAAAGACAAGGGGGCTTATTCATGAGCCCCTTCTGACAGTTTAACCCCGACGGTGCGTCATTTTCTTGACGTACTTGCAGCGTGAATCTTGTACCGCGTTGCGCCGTATTTATAAAGTGGGGCATCTAGGCATATGCATGCCCTTGTAAAGCCCTGTGCCACATTATACCTGCGTCAGGTGTGATGTATGCAGGGTGGGCATTCCCACCCAACAAAGCCTTGTGGGAGTGGCGCATACATTTCACTGTGACAATTCTAGGACGCCACTGCGTCAGAACCTTACACTTGCTCAATGGCAGGCTTAAGGGTGACGCAGTGCCATAAGGATAGGTTGGTGTCATGCATTCCAGGAGTTGCGTCATGCTTGTGACACAACTGCAGCAATGCGTGACTTTAGCGCTAACAGATACGTCAGGATTCCAGACGTATATGTCATTAATTGCAACATGGAGCGCCGTGGAGTGAATACGGCGCATCCATGGTGTCGCAAGAAGGGCGCCGTGAAAAGTGTTGCAACGCTGTTTTGTCGCAGCAATACAACACTTTTCGTTAATGAGGCCCAGGAATGCGTCCTATCTTATTGATAGTGCACATTCTTGCCCTTTTGTTTTGTCGCAGGGCAGCTCAGCAACATTCCTTGCAGCGCTGTCCAGCACCAAAACCTCTGAAATGAGGCCCCAAGTGTTTGCACCAATTTTAAGACCAGCTATTTTCTGGTCTTAAAAAACTGCCTCTAACTGGACTTAGCTGCAGTTTTGGATGGTTATCGCTGGACGGAAATTTCATTGTAAATATCGCGAGGTGAGTTTAGTGGCAGTCTTTGCACGAGAACACCTACCTCGCATCTCATTTTTGTTAAGTCCCACTAACAGAAGTGCGATCTTGAAAATTAACGTTTACGCTGGAACAGTGCCACTAACTGCAGTTAGCTGCACTTTGTAAATAAGGCGATAAAAAAAACCCTCTGTATCGTCCAAAAATTGACGCTACGGTGGCGTTAAGGTCTTGTGAATATGCCCCTATGCCCCTTAAGTGATTTTGCTTATTTTTGTACCGACTGGTAAATCAAACTACGGGATAAAATCAGACCGGTAGCAGCCCAGCAGAAATAACCCAACACTCACTGCTACACTTAGGAAACGCCATTCACTCAGGAAGAAAGTACAGACCAGGCAGATCTCGCGATATTTTAGGTGCAGTCCCTCAGTTCATGACTAGAGGTCCAGCGAAAGTAGGGTTGGATAGCATCGTTACAATATACCAGGGTGCAGTACCACGGGTCATCACTAGGGGTCCATAATCACATCAGCCAGGCATAGGCATCACACTGTAACATACATGGGCGGGGGTTGCAGGGTAGAGGCTGCTACTACAGGTCCTAGTGCAGTCAGACTCCACGCTGTATGTGGACAGCGTATGACTGCAGCAAGATAAAGATTAGTAAAATGGGCGGGCCTGTTTTATTTATTGTTTTGCCTTAAGCGACGCTGTTCAGACAGGGTTTACCAGCAATCAGGGTGAAAGAATCTAAACGAACATCAGCCTGCCCACAATGCATTGCAAATATATACCCGACCCAAACCCAAAACAAAATGCATTTCTTGTTAATTAGAGTTTATTCTAGTTGTTTTGTACACAATATGTACGTGCTTTCCCCTCCAACTTTCAGTGTCAACACCGGACAGTTCGCCGCGCTAACATTCTTAGAAGTCGTAGCTATACCACAGTCAAGCATGCAACATAGTGATAACTTTTCTTTCTCTTTTCTTTCCTTGGAATCAGTCGCACTTCGTGTGGGGGCTGAATACAAGGATTTGAAATTTTTGGAAGATCTTTGCTAGTGCGAAGATCTGAGTCTGTGGTGTCAAAAAAACGTCCAACGGTATAACAAAAAGCCTAACACTACTATACCATAAAGAGTTTCAGGACAACAGTGGGCGGGGAATCAGAAGGCGGGAATAACCCGAGGATTGGGTCAGTGGGCGGAATCAGCGATGTGTCAGAAAGTGCAAATTTCCCAATTTTTAGTGTTTGTTTCCCATTTCAGTAATCGTTACAGCCTATTACTCTATATTTAATTCAACCAATGGAAACATGTTTATTTAAGGTTTAATATGAGTTATTGACATTAAAATACATCCACAAAGTGGAAAATATTTCCAAACACAAAACATCCCAAATACGCTTAAAAGTGTAATCACAAGCAATTTGTCTCCGAGCCATGGAGTTTCTGTCAACAGCACTTCTCCTCCCTTTTTGAATAAGAGCAGTTCAAACACGAATGGCAAAATATCCTAGTTTGCAAATTTTTTCCACATAATTATGGCTCTGCCATATTTGCCACATAATACATCATCTGCTGCATAATCTGACGATTTTAACTAATAAATTGTTTGTAGCTCAAACGGATCAAAAGTAACTAAAAAAATGTGACTTGCGCTGCTGTGAAGTGAAGGGCCCTTTGCAAAGGTTGATTGGTCACCTTTCTCACTGCTGCATTTGCATGTTACACTGGTACTAATAAGGAAAAATCTTTGCAGAGACTGTTAGCATGTGTAAAAATGTCCTAATAATAAAATATCAGAACATTTACAGTGCCACTAATACCAGTGTAGGGTGTCAGAGCACTTTGCATCACACATATTGATTTCTATCCAAATGATCCCTTTTTTGCAACAATAGGATAATCAAAGACTTGGGGAAAAAACCATAACGCTCTAATTTATACCTTGCATTTTGCATTCAGCTCTTAGATGACAGTTAATAGCTCACTGTTCTATGTTAGGATTTTGTCTTATAAACTATCTCTGACAAAACAAAAGCAGTAACCCACTGACCTATTTACATTATTTGCACTTTGTGATCTGCGTGGTACATGTTCTTAGCAGCAGGCATATTAACCCTCTGCGCTTTCTTTCCATGAGTCAAAACTTCCCCTAGACAAAACACCATGGGGCATATTAGCAAGACCGGCGATAAAATTATCGCCGTTTTAGTGGCAGGAAACTGCCGCTAAAACAGCGATAATGGGCTTGCTAATATGCGTTATAGAATTCCAATAGAAGCCCAGGTTAGATGTGCAGGACATCTAACCTGGGCTTCTATTGGAATTCTATAACGCATATTAGCAAGCCCATTATCGCCGTTTTAGCGGCAGTTTCCTGCCGCTAAAACGGCGATAATTTTATCGCCGGTCTTGCTAATATGCCCCACCTCTCTCTACTAACAACATTAATCACCGGAGTTATCATGAAATTTTTGTTGTTGCCGAAAATTGCTGGGGGCCAGGAAGAAGGCAGCAAGTGCTTTTAAAAGCATATTATACTTGCAAACACGACGCCCCCACCCGAAGTCAGCGCCTGGTGCGGTCACACTTCCCTAGAGCCACCATGCTCAAGGGTCCTGTGACCTCAGTGACAGAGTCACTGTCTCTCTATGGTGTGCTGCTTCATAGGCCTGCCTGCAAGACTGAAGGTGAACTTCAGTATGGATTGTGGTGGACAGGCCTTCAAGGTTAACCCACACTTGCCACCGCTTGGGTCCACCTGCTGGTGCTAAGACACAGGGCTTCTAAGGTCTTGAGGGGCCTTCTAAGGTCTAGCATGGGAATACGCTCCCTCAGGAAAGTGGTCTGGGGGACTGGTCAAGAAGGCTGAACCTGGTTCCCCAGTTCCAAATTCGGCAGTTCTTTCCATGGTGCCACATCCTCTCCCCCACTGAACACCATACTGCCCCACTGAGAGAAACTCGCACTGCCTTCAACTACAACCCAATTGTGCCCTTCTATCAATACCTGGATATGACTAAATTCGAAATGCGCACTAGACAAGAGCAATATGCTGCCTAAAAAAAAATAACAACATCCTGGAAAAAGCAAACACTCATAGGGAGCTAGATTAAGAAAAGTAGGTGAAATGTAAGCAGGAACAACATGGTTACCTTAACGCTTTTACACTCATTATTCAGAAATCAGTGAGTGCTTTTGCCTGAAACGTTAAGGCCATGACTACAGGCCCCAGAAGGGACCCGTTTCAATGCACATTGCTTATATCCTTACAATAATATAAGCAGTATGGTAAAAAGACCACGGGGCATATTAGCAAGAAGAGGCGATAATCATCGCTAACCCTGCTTAGCGTGATTTTTTTTATCGCCGGCTATCGCTGGAATATATCGCCACGCTAACGCTGTATTAGCAACGATTAGCGCTATGGCGATGAATATTCCAGCGATAGCGGGGGAAATGGGCCAACATCACTGAAAAACCAGCAATGTTGCATGGAGAAGGGAGAACACCTTGCTGATACGACCCTGTGGTCGTATCAGCATAATCCACCCCCCCCATGTTAGGTATGGCTAACACCTGCTAATTGCAGGTGTTAAATAAATGGCGATGACCCCGGTTAGCGCGACTTTTCACGTCGCTAACTGGGGCCATGGCCACCTTGCTAATAGGCGATAGGCCTGTTAGCGAGTGTTTCCCAGGTTTGTTCGTCGGGAACGCCCACTTTGCATGTCATTAGCGATAAATATCGCTGACATGCAAAGCGGTAAAAAAACGGGCGCTAATGCCCGCAAACTGTCGCTAACTGCTGTTAGAGACAGTTTGCTGATAGGGCGATATAAATATCGCCGCTTTAGCGGCAAAAAGTGCCGCTAAAGCGGCGATAGTGCCCTTGCTAATATGCCCCCACATTCGTGAACACACAGCCTCCATTTTGTTTTCTAATTCACCCAGCAAGCAGGTATTTCAGTACCTCCAGGAATGGTGCACTTTTCCACCCAGGATAAACAATGTTGTTTAAAGAGAGATGAGAACATAAAAGTAGCGCTTCACTGGCAAACACTGTAAAGTGGCGCTAATGTGTTTGGGTGTGAATAAAACCAATCTGGCCACTTTGTTACCACTCAGTCTTGCTTTAGTTATTTATTTACTTTTCATATTTTGAATGTTTTATTTCTCTCCATCCCGAGGCTGCACTTTGAAATTGAATTTTATCAGAAAAAGACGACGTTTCCAGCAAAAATGTTTTTCTTTTTCGATCCATTTCACAGGGGGAACAAATAAACGAAACGAGGAAAGACAGGGTAATACCAGTTTCTTGAAGTCTCGGTTTTCAGTGAGTGAGGAGGAGCGAGACAGAAAGAGAGGGAAAAAGAGGAAGAAAGGGGGAGCGGCAGAGCAGAAGTGGACACTGTCCTAGTCTTCTCTGGGCAAGAAGGAAAAGACAGAGTCCTTTTCCTTCTCTGCCCACTCCGCCCGTCCCCGAACGCCGAGCCTTATCTGTAGGCCTTGACGATTTCTGGCATCGTGGGACGCATGTTTAAAATGAAAAATTAGGGGAACGGAACCTAAAAAAATTCAAGAAGTAGTGTCACGCAGTGCCCTGCCGATCCAGCCCACTTCGACCACTGACTTTAACCATCAAAGATTTTCTTACAATCAGGTTGTCGTAGACGCACTTTAACCATCAAGGACTTTCTTACAATTAGGTTGTCGTAGACGCACTTTATCCATCAAAGACTTTCTTACAATCAGGTTGTCGTAGACGCACTTTAACCATCAAAGACTTTCTTACAAGCAGGTTGTCATAGAAGATTCTATTTCATCTGACCGGATGGTGCTGCAAGGGCTTTCAAAGCTCAGTAGGTGTTGCATCTGTTGCAGTGCTTGTGGGGGAGAGAATTTCAGCACCATCAAACCTGCCTTTCATCTTTGAAGTGAGTGTAAGAGCCAAGAGTCACCGCATGAGATACCACATGTGGCTTTGCTACCTCCTCCTTAACCTAGTGCTTTGAAGCTGCAGGAAGCACTAGAAAACCCGACTCAAAAGCGCCAAATAAATATTATAACTAGACTGCAGTTGTTTCACCATAAGGCTCGGGGCTGATTGATTACGGATTTGTGATGTCCTTGCGTCTCCTTTCCTCAAGTCAGATTTACAAAGTCACGCAAGAGGCAATTTGTAAAGAAATATAATGCAAGGCAGTCGCTTGCGCTGTGCTACATTATATTTCAAACTGGGAGACGTCCCATGGGTGAAGCATGAGTGTTCCTGTGCATCCACCAATGGATTTGACGCAAGAACTAATTTACAAACGTTTGTAAACCTGGGATTGCGGCAAATCAGTGCGCCTCCTGGAGGATGTAGTAAAGAGAAGAAAAAAATCTTTTTCTCGTCTTTATTTCCTCCTACGCGTGGTGCATTCTGCAGCACACAAAGAAAGAGGAAAAAGCCTCTTTATCCTGTCTGCGTCGCGGTGCAAGGGTGCCAGCGCTGACGCTAGGCAGGGCAAGGAAAGAGCAGAAAGGCTCCATATCTTTTTAAATTTGTAGCATTTCTGTCCACTCCCTTTTACGCAACGCAGCACAGCACGCTCCCTTGCTGTATTTTATGATATAATAGTGTGTCCCTTAATATTTAATTGCCAATAGACAATTGGCCCTGATTACGTGTTTGCCAGGTGCTCTTTATGGCACCAAAGAAAACAATATCCTGGGTACGTTATTTATCAGGTGTGATAAATATCACATTTTACAAGTTTCTGGGGATTCACATGGATTTTGGCTCTTACTGAACCAAAATCTGCATGGTACACTAAAAAATGTTTTCCTTGTTTCATTCTGGCAGGTTTGACCTGCCAGAATTAACAGAGGGTGAGATATGCAACGCACTCAGGCCCATATTTAATAACATTTTGCGCCATGGATATACCTCTTTTTTTGGTGCAGCCACGACGGAAAATGTTATGTGTGATTTACAAAGCTGCGTAATTCAGATTTGCGTGGCTTTGCATGGGATTTTTCCCAAAAGTAACACAAAGAAGCATGTAGCGCTGCCTTGTGTTACTCTGCGTCAGAGAGGGGTTGCAGCATGGCGCAAGGGTGCCTGCGTTGGCATTTGGAGACAGCAGAAATGGACCATATTTTAGTAGATATGGTGTTTTTCTGCTGTCGCCCTTTCATGGAACGCAGCGTAGCAAATTTCCTCGCTGCCCAGCATTGTGTAAAAAGTTAATAGATATCCTTCTCAGTAATTACTGGATGCAGTAAATACCAACTAATTCGGACCCCTGTGCAAACAGGGCCGTACCCAGGGGTCAGAAATAACCAACCCAATCAGGGCCTGCATGTGAAGCTACAGTAATTGTGAACGTTCTTTTTGCTTTAACGAAAAAATAACTCCTAAACAGGCAGGCCAGTGACATACAGACCTCAGTCTAAGTCTGTGGATTGTATCAATGACCAGAACTAAGGGGTCCCATTGACTAATCTTTCACGCAATGCAGGGCAGCAAGCAAAGCTGCTGATCTGCGTTGCATAAAACGGAGAGAGCAGAAATGCTCCATATTTACAACGATATAGAGCACTTCTGCTCTCTCCTTGCGCTGGCGCACTGTGTGCAGCCTAGCGCCAACGCAGTCTCCCTTGCATCATAGTGCAAGTGTGCCTGAGTTACAGACAAGGTTGATTTAGAGCAGGAGTTGACACCTTTCTGATCAGTAATAATTCCTAGAGCCATTTTTCTATGTTTTACTGTGCGCTACAGACAGATATTTAAAGATATTTCCTCTTGTTACACCTCTCAGGGGAAGGTGTAGCAGTTTGATGCCTTCTCGGGTTTACTCGCTTTAGTAAATCTGGGAATGCGCCAAAATCCATGGGTGGATGCATGGGAACGCCCATGCTCCACCCATGGAACGCTGCCCAGCTTGAAATGTAACGTAACGGAGGGCAAGCAGCAGCATTGCTTCACATTTCTTTACATAGCTACGCAAGGTGGTGCAAATTGCCCCTTGTGTGACTTTTTAAATATTACTGAAGCCTTTGCATTTTCAATGTGTTACCTTGCCAGACACAAGGATAATGCAAAGCCCGTATGAATCTGGGCCTAAGTGTCACCCCTAGTGCTGGTCTAAGCTAATAGCATCATACTTAATGCACAAAAAAAGAAGTGTAAGTATCAATAAAGAACTAGAGGACATGAAGCTAGGTTGGAAGTGAAAGCACACACAGAGACCCCTTTTGGCCATCAGTGGAGCTGCAGCATTTGGTGCTCGTGTAATCTTGATGGCAGTCATCGGAACACGTCTCTTCTTCATGCAAGTTGAACAGGTACTTAGCCAGAAACCAATTCAGAACATCTGTTGGGAAAATCAGTAAATCAGTACTAAACTGTCACAGGTTTTTACAAAAAAATTGAATTAAATTGGAGATTGCGAAATTTTAGATGAATATGATATCACAAGATGTAGCGTCACCTCGTAATCGCTCTCACAGTGCATGGGGGGCATATTTACAAAGAAGAGATGGTGCGCAGCGTTAGCCTTCTTGGCTTAACGCCGCGCTCCACCACTTCTGAAACGCAGGGCTGCACCATATTTACAACAATATGGTGTAGCCCTGCGTTTTGCCCTGCGTTTCCCCCTGCGGTGGCGCTTAATTTAGCTTCCTCTCGCCAACGCAGGCACCCTTGCACTATAGTGCAAGGGTGTCTGCGTTGCAGGGGAAGATTGTTTGGGCCTCATTTATGAAAACTGTCGCATTGCTGCGTGAAAACAGCGGTGCAACAGTTTTCACTGCGCTCTCCTTGTGACACGAAGGATGCGCCGTATTTAATGTACGGCGCTCCTTGTAGCAAGGAGTTACAGATACGTCAGTATTTCTGATGTATTTGTAGGCGCAGTAATGACGCATTGCTGCAGTGTCTCGCAAAAGTGATGCAACTCCAGCAATGTGCCATTACACATGGGCAAGTTCCATGTTAAATGTGCCTGCGTCAGTCTTACGCCTGCTGTGTGGCAGGCATAAGATTTTGTTGCAGTGGCGTCCTAGAAGTGGCGCAGTGTAATCTGATAGCTTTCACTGTGACACTTCTAAATGGCTTTTTACGGGGGGAATGCCCACTCTGCATACATTAAACCTGACGCAGGTATAATGTAGCACAGGGCTTTACAAGGTGACGCATCTGCTTAGATGCATCACTTTGTAAATAGAGTGCAACATGGCACATTTTTAAGCCGCCGGTGCGTCACAAAAAGTGACGCAACGGCGGCACAAAAGTGTTGCAAGGCCTCATAAATAAGGACCTTTATGTGCAGGAAGGTGTCCCTTCCTGCACATAAACAATATTTAAATGGGGTCTTGTAATTTCTATATGTGCTGCTTAATGCAGCACACATAGAATTAGCAAAACAAATTTAAAAAAAATTATTGTTTGTGTGCAGGAAGGGACACCTTCCTGCACATAAACAGTCAATGGCGTTTTGCTGTTTCCATGTGTGCTGCACAACGCAGCACACATGGAAACAGCAAAAACGAGGAGAAATTAAACATTTCTCCTTGTTACGCCTGGGTAAGATCAGGTTTTCCCTGGTCTTAATTTTTGCGCTGCCCCATATTTACGCCAGCCTTGTAAATATGGGGCAGCGTTAAAATCAATGGGTGTTGCGGTGGAACGACCACCACAACACCCATTGTCCTCCCCTTTCACGCTAAGTATAGCGTAAAAGGGTGCCTTATTTACAAGGCAGCGTTAAGCCACTTTAAGTGGCTTAACGCTGCCTTGCAAATAAGGCGGAGTCCCGATCGCCACCACAACGTCGTGAACATTGACGTTGTGGTGGTGATAGGGGCTTGCAAATATGCCCCCATGGGACTTTCGGTGCACATATTCGTACATAGAGGGGGTGAAAGTGGGAAAGCAAGGGGGGCACTCATCAAGAGCATGGGGCGGAAGTGAAGTGGCATGGCACTGCAGTCCATATTGGGCTGCCAAGAAGGACAGACCCAAATATGTCTATTCCTATGATAAGCCTATGCCTGGACTGCTACTGCTACCACTTTACATTTTTGCAGTGTCATATACCATGACCTTGGGCCAATGGCATTAAAGTGCTTTACAAAAAACCAGACAGTAAAAAATATTTTTGCCACATTGTGTTATGCTATCTTTAGGTCTTGCATTAGCCAAGACCCTTCAGGGCATATTTACAAAAGAAGTGACGGAGCGCGGTGTTAGCCTTGTTGGCTTAACACCGCACTCCGCCACTTCTGAAACGCAGGGCTGCACCGTATTTACAAGAATACAGTGCAGCCATGTATTTCTCACTGCCTGGTGTTAAATTTAGCAGCCTAGAGTAGTGATTGTTTATGTGCAGGAAGGTGTCCCTTACTGCACATAAACAATCTGAAATGGCGTTTTGTGACTTCTGTGTGTGCTGCATTGAGCAGCACACATAGAAGCTGCAACTTGTTTTTAAAAAGATTGTTTATGTGAAGGAAGGGATGCCTTCTTGAACATAAACAATCAATGGCGTTGCTGTTTCTATGTGTGCTGCACATTGCAGCATACATAGAAACAGCAAAAACGAGGAGAAATAAAGCATTTCTCCTTGTTTCACCAGGGTAAGACCAGGGGGCAGATTTATAAGCCCCCTGCACCATCAGTACATCACTTTTTGTGACGTACTGGTGGCGCATTTTACTGCTCCATATTTACAAGGACAGGAAAAGCCACCCTGCGTGACTTTTCCTGTCCTTGTAAATATGGCCCCTTTACATGCAGCACTTTGCGTGGATGGGGCGTTCCATGGGTATTGCTGTGGGTACATTCCAAGATTTACAGCTTGTTGTAAATCAGGGAATGTGTCAAATGCCATGGGTGTTACGTGGGCACACCTACCGTAACGTCCATGGCACATCTCCCATCGTAGTGTGCGACTCATTCTGCCAAAGCTCTTGCACCGGCCGACAAATCGGGCTCCCTCCTGGCATGGCTGATCTGATAGGAGCAGCCAAACCTCCCAATTGTCGCCGAATTAGTGATTGGATGCTCGACACACAACCGGAGATCCATGATGAGCTCACCGAGCACTACAGCAAGCTATATCAATCGGCACTTACTGCTGACGGTGCTGAAGTAGACGCATTCTTTCCCACTCTCCCCTTCTTAAGTACAGACCCTGACCAATGCTTGGAGCTCGATGCCCCCATCACTCCATTTGAAGTAAAGGAAGCCATCCGCGCACTGGCCACAGGCAAGTCACCGGGTCCTCATGGACTGCCGGCTGAATTTTACAAAGCATGTGCCGACCAGTTGGCTCCCCACTTGCTGACTATGTTCAATGAGGCCCTTTTGCCTTCTCGCCTTCTGATGTCTTTTTGTGAGGCCCTGCTGGTGTCCCGTCCCAAACCAGACAGGGACCCTGCTCTACTTGGCTCCTACAGGCCGCCAGAGTTGCTCAACACAGACTATAAAATATTGGCCAAACTTTTGGCAGATCATCTGGTGCCCCTGGTCCCTGTGCTAATACAGCCAGATCAAAACTGGTTTGTGCGACCCTGCAATATATCATTAAATCGGAGGCGTATTTTCCAGGTCCTTGCTTATGCTCCATGTGCCTACCCTTGTTCCTGGTACTTGGTTCTGGACCTTGAGAAGGCCTTTGATTCGCTGGAGTGGCCCTTTCTCTTTGCAGTACTGCCACGATACAGCATAGGGACCCGCTTCCTTGGTATGGTGCACGTGCTTTACACATCGCCACTGGTGAGGGTCTGCACAGGAAACCTGATCCCCCACCAGGTACATTTACGCAGATGCACTAGGCAGGGTTGTCCACTTTCCCCTCTCTTCTTTTCCTTGGCTATTGAGCTGTTGGCATTGGCCATACAGGGTCAAAGGGTCATGGATATTGGGTATTGGATCTGGGGTTATTGATGGCTAAGCGCCTCTACCCACAGTTGGAAATCACCTGAGCCTCCGACGTGGCAGGCCTGGTCACATTCTAATATCAGTTGGGCCAAATAGGAGAGCGTTGCACTTCCTAGAGAAGACAATCTGGGCCTCCGGAAATATCCACTCTCAGCTAACTGGGATACTATTTTGCTTGGCCTTCAGACCTCCTTGCCTGATGGTTCTCCGCTTACGAGTGATGCCAACGATTGAGTTGCGGAGGGGGGCCCCGCGCACCACCTCTGAGTCTATAGGCTTTTCTATGTGCACTGTTGTGCTTTGAGACATAAAAACATACCATGCTGGAGCCAGACGGTGAAAATATAGAGAATTTGGATTACTTTGCTATTCATGACTGTTACAATTGTTCTTTTTCTATAATATGGCTGTTTGATGGATATTGAAAATGCTGCTTTACTTCATGAATTGATATCCCAATTATGTTAGCTGATTTTAGTGATGTGTATTGGCACCATGTGTACTATGCATGATTACGCAATTTACATATGTCTACTCATATCATTTCACATGTCACTATGTCTAGATTGTGAAAAGACAATGTAGGAAAGTAGGATCTGCTTTCATGGTTACCCCCACTTTGTGCCTGGTGTCAGTGTGTTTTTGACTGAGCCTGCTGGGTCCCTGCTAATCAGGAGGACCCCAGCATCTGTGCTCTCTCCCCTAAATTGGCTCTGGTAAGTACTTTGGTACCTCCACTATTGGCTACTGGTGTACACTTATAAGTCCGTAGTATATGTACTGTGGTACCCAGGGCATAGGTACACCAGGGGTCCCCCATGCGCTGCAGCATGTATTTTGCCACCCATGAGAGGCCACTTAAACTGTGACTACAGGCCTGCCATTGCAGCCTGTGTGAGCTGGTGCTTGCACCACTCACGACAGATATACGTTTCTTTATATCCGAGGTCACTGCACTTAACACCTATAAGTAACCCCTATGGCAGGCTCTTCAGTCCTGAGGGGAGGGTGCTTGGTTACGAGTGTGAGGGTGCCTCTGCATGAGCAGGACACCTCTACAAACCCCAAATTTGATTCTTCAGGCTTTGTAAGAGCGGTCAGACATTTTAAGGTATATATTGGACATCAGTCATTACGCAATGTCTAACTATATAGTGGCTGCACCGAACCTCGTCATATTTGGTATCAACCATGTTGGAATCATATCCCAACACTGATTCCATTGCTGGAAGTATGATCCCATGTACTGGGGGGCTCTGTAATCAGCGACGGCGCAAGGGAGAGGGGAGGAGAGAGCCATATCTTTGAAGATATGGCGCTCTCCTGCTCCCTCCCTGTCGCGCAATGCAGCGCAGCCTCGCGGGGGCTGCGCTGCGTTGCGTGACATTCTAGTAAATCTCCCCCAAAGTGTGGGGCCACCACACTTCTCTTACTCCTCTTTGAGAAGGCCTTTAATTCTACAGACTGTAGGTTCCTACTGCAAGGCCTTCCTAAGATGAACTTTGGCCCTTGTTTCATGATACATATTAAAATCCCACACTTGTCACTCTGGGCACAAATCAGGGTCACTAGAGCTCCTTCGGACTACTTCCTGATCGAGCGGGTCACCAGACAGTGTTGCCCCCTGTCCCTCCTTTTGTTTGCACTAGCGATCGAACCCTTGGCCGAGTAGATCAAGATAGATGCTTTGGTGGAGGACTTCAGATGGGCGGACCAGCTGGAGGATGGCATCTTCCTGCATGCAGACACTGTACTTCTCTTCTTGCAAATACCCAAAATAACTGGATCCCACATGATGCAAATACTGCGCCTCTCCTGTGACGTGGGCGGCCTGACTGTAAAATCGAACAATTTGCTCCTGGCACCACTTGACCAGTTGGAAGATGAAATGTCATGGTAGCCCCAACTCCAGGTACAAACAGGCAGCTTTAAGTACTTAGGAATTCAAATAGCATTGCACCCTCAACAAGTATGGAACCTCAACATTACACCCTTGATGACTCAACTCTACGAATACCACTCTTCCCCTATCTATAATCAGGGTCGGATTGGGATCACAATTAGGCCTTGGCCCAAAGGCAATGTAGCATTTACCACGAGCACCAGCTGCATTGCACAAAATTAAATAAATTTTTACTTTAGGTAGGGAAATTAAGTGATTTGCCCAGCATCAATGGATGTTGAGCTGATGCCAGAACTCAAATATACATACCCAGTTTCAACGTCAGCAGCTTTGCGACCAATGACATAACGCTACAGTCTATGTTTTTTTCTCTGGGAAAGGTGACTTCACAGAGAGGCCTTTTCTCTTACTCAGGGTATGACCTGGTCATGAAAAGAACCCGGCTTCTACTCCTCCTCCTCCAGGTGTGCTTAGGTGAGAATGGCCCCCCTGCGAGGCCCCAGAATACTCCCACAATCCCGTCACCCACCATGGCCTTAAAGTGATGGCCAGGCCGGCGAATGACACTGCTTCTGGGCCGGGCCGGCCACACGAGGTAAGGGGCCGGGGTAAGAATGCCCTATGGCCCAGAACAACACCTGGCCCCCAGCCTCTGTTTGGCAGCAGGGCAGGGGAGTGCCCATGATACTGGCGTCACATTACAGTATTCTGGCATGACTGGGGAAGACAGTAAGTGCCTGATTTAGTTTGGCGGGTGAGATATTAATCCCATCCACCGTATTACAAGTGCCATAGGATATAACGCATTTGTAATACGGCGGAGGGATATCCGTCACATTTGTGACAGTGTATCCCATACGTCAATCTCTAAATCAGGCCCTAATCTCTGTGGGCCGGTTTACAGAGACCCTAAAAATTGGCCCACAGGTGACTCAGAGACACCAGTCCATCGCCCAATGCCTGACTCCACGCCTTCCCAAACCGTCCTCTTCAATAATGGGTAGGATAGCGCTATTCAAAATGATCACCCTTCCCATATTCTTTCTTATATGTCTTTTGCACAGATTATAGCACTATCCTTCTTTGACAAACTGAAAGCCAACAGGTGGAAATACGTATGATTGGGCAAACAACCGAGGGTATCGTGGATCAAATGTACACGAGCCATCTATGAAGGCGAATTGGGCATGGTGGCTATCCAAATTTACTACTGCGACGTCCACCTCACAATCATAAACGATTGGATCTTTGGGGACAGAGATAATCCGACCTACCTGCGGGAACTGGAATATTTGTTGACACTAACCCTCACACCTCCTATCCCAGCCCAAGACCCTAAACCACCTCCTGGCAGGACGGAAAGTACTATTGCACATTCTTTGGTATAAACGTCTCACGCTTGAGACCCACCTGTGGCAGGGAGAATAGCTTCCATCAGCAAAGATGTCCCCTGAATTCAGGGCCTGGGACCACCACACTAGGATTTCCAAACTAAACAACATTTGGTACGGAGAATGCTTGAAATCAATCACAAACTAGTGCAATGAATTCCAATTACATAAGTCGCAGTCTTTAGATTTCTTCAGCTGAGGCACATGATTGCACCAATACGAGATTGTTTGGTGCATCCCTTGCAATTCAATCCCTTGGAAGGCACAGTCATTTTAGACCCATTAAGGAAAGGGGGCATATCCACCATATACCGCTCCCTGGTAATCAATACCCCAGACCCTATGAGCAAGCTGCACTCCAACTGGGAAACAGACCTTGGCACACTTGACAACAATGAACCCAAGTAACTGGCAATCAATAAGCCTACACCTAAGGTGGCCCAGCTGGGACACACTGACTAGATGAGAGGCGCAGGGGCATCATGGTGCCTGCATTGGCACTAGGCAGCACATTGTGTGCTAGCGCAATGAATGTACAGGAATGCGCTGTACCATGTAAAATCCGGCGCAATCCAGTCCTTTCACACAGAGCAGCAAGCTGCCTTGTGGCGTGAAATAATGATAAATCTGCCCCAGAGTTTATAAACCTCAGAACCACCACTGTGACCATCTGCACCTGCCAGATAGACACGAACCCAAGGCAGAGAGAAGCACAAGGAAAGCAGAGTTGGACCAGAAGGTGGATAGGAGCACACAACGCTGTGACCGAAGTCCAAACACCGGAATTGCACCTGACAATGGATATGATTCCTTCTGGCAAGCTGCCAGAAGGGTCTGGATTGCTCTAAGCCTGTGTTTGTGTCCGAACACTCAGGATAAATTATGAATGAGAGCTGAAAGGTCCTGTTGCAGCCAACTTCATCAGTCCATGCGTCCCCTGCTGATTGACTCTAGAGACTGATGGACTAAATGGTATTCAGTTTTTTTTTTTCCTTGGGTTAGTCTTGCAGTGGGCGCTGGTGACATTTGTAAGTGGTGGGGCATAAAAGTTGGGTATGAATTTTCTATAGCGAGCGACGTGAGCAAACTAAATGGACAAACGTGGGGTACAGGGTGGGTCCTCCGCCTGAGAAAAGATTGAAAAAACATTGGCATATTGTGCATTTTAAAGCAAATGAAGTAATGATGAAACAAGGCTTATAAAGCAGTGGAAAGTATAGTCTTGAAATGTTAAACACATTAAATACTGCCCCATAACTTACTGAAATAATGTGTTCAACAGTTACTGTAATGTGCAAATTGTACTGCGCGAAATCTTCAGCCCTTTAAAGTGTGTGCTTGCCCAGTGCTTTGCACTGCATGTGGCATCAACTTTGGAAGAAAATGCTCTAACCAGGCTTCAGGAAGCACCACAGCTGCTGACTACAATCAGACATATAGAAATATGTGCAGACAGGTCTTTAAAAGAGATGAAAAAAGTGGGGTATCTCTAAAATGGAACATGCAAAATAAATTTCTGTGATTCCCACAGTGTGCCAACCGACCAGTATTTTGTTTTCTCTCTTAGATGTAATTGCATCCAGATATTTAACACAGCAACTGACATATACCTAAAACCTGTCAGTACGATTGGCTTTGTCAATGGTTGTTAGCTGTTTCAGATAAATGAGTAACAACAATGATTTGTTATAAATAATTAACATTGGAAATGTTGCAATTCAGAAATTGTGAGTCTGTGAATTAAATAGTATTGAGGCCTGTGGAAGGAGTTTTGGCCTTCAGTTATGTGCGCTTTTTGTTAGATATGTATGCTCTTTTTCTCTACTTAGCTCGTCTTTCTGCACATCTTCAACCACCTCTATTTCCTATTCAGCATCCTCTTTTCACTCTTCCCTGAATGCACGTCCTTGCATCTCCCTCAATTCACCACTTCCAAACATACACTGCACTCACTCACATTTAAGCAATTTATTTCCTTTTGCTTTTGTCTTGTAAATATTGACATCTGTGTATCCCCTTCACACACATTTCGACAGAATTTAAATTGCAACTGGAATACATGACCATTGTTCTGTGTGCTCTGCAGAGAGGCCAACCCACTGACAGGCACTTTGTATTGGCTTTGGCTTCAGCCTCAGCATCAGAGCTCTCAATCAAAGCCCCTCATAAACACCTGGCACAGCTCAAAGTATTCACTATGCAAGAGTAATAAGATGCATAGAAATAAATACAGATGATAGAATAGCTAACTCTCTGGCAATGCAAGATTAAGTAAAACACGTGAAATAAGAGAGGAACTAAATTGCTAACCTGCATTGCCTTAACGTTTTTAACAGTCATTGTTCGTAAATCAATCCATGTTTTGGGCATTAATGTTAAGGGCATGAAGATAGGGCCAGTTTTATCGCCACACAGCAGATAACTGTCTCTACTATAAGTACAAATTTCTCCCTTTGCGCTTGACTCGGATATTTGGATCAACTTCGCAAGGGAACAAAAACCATGCCCTTTGGTGTATCAATTTCATGGGGGAACAAATACAGCAGTTCCACTTCTAAAGGGGCCAGCGACCTGCAGCTAGGGCCTGGGGAGTGGCAGTGGGGAAGGTTAGAGTTAACAGGGGTCTCAGCACAATATACATAATGCAAGGTTACCATTATAATACTTACCATTACCGAGGACACAGCACCAAATCACACGTATTTGCATTCACTCCTATGTCTGAAGAATGGGAAAGGGTGGGATCTATGCCTGTGATGCAGCGTTTACCCAGAAATTATCACCAACCCAGGGTCCGGGTCACTCCGGTGGGGCCCATAACACCGAAGTACACACACCCTGTCCCACACACCCCCCAGACCCTTGCTAATAATCCTACAATGGGTTGCATGAATTATTTCCTATCACGGGATACCTTTAAGCACAGATTTTTACACCAACATTTGTTTTCATCACCTAATTTTACTAACTAATCTATGCATCAATGTACCCCGCCAATTAGGTCGATGGACCAATTAGTTGAGCAAGTTGATGGTGATTGTCAAGACCAGCTTAACCTCACTACAACAATACATTGATTTGCATAATTAATTTACTCTAAAAGAATCACAAACACCTGAAATCATTTAAAAGATTTTATATAATTAATTTGCATAAAGAAAATTATCATTTATTCTCTCACTATTAATTCTCACTGAGCATTGCCATTTATTCAGGAAATAAATCAAGAAACTGTTTAATAAAAGCCATGAAGAGAAAATGTAAGTTTGCATTCATTTCATTATTCTTAAAAATGGTTAAAAATCAATTCTTGGTCATGTAACTGATAGAGGG
This sequence comes from Calotriton arnoldi, assembly GCA_963921515.1. Lineage (NCBI taxonomy): Eukaryota > Metazoa > Chordata > Amphibia > Caudata > Salamandridae > Calotriton > Calotriton arnoldi. Next base: position 872,308 of record CAWUFW010001484.1, on the reverse strand, counting down.
TTCCCAAAATGAAAGATCAGTGAACCATAATTAAAAACATGCATTTAATTCTAAAGATTTCCTACACTAAAAACCTTCCTAACCAACACTAAACCCCAACTTTCTTAATAACCCTGGCCTCCTAGACGCATCTCTCACCCAGGCTAGTGTCCCGCAACGATCTCGAACCTACAGGGGTCATCAGTGCGCATTCTGGCATGGTTTCAAGCTCCCAGCATCTCTGCAAACAGCTTCTCTCTCAGACAGCATCTCTCCAACCAGCTTCTCTCTAAAAACCCCCAATTTTGGTCTGATATTTATACTGTGTTTGCTGGCTCTCTACCCACAAATGTTTCAACTCTTGCCGTTTCCCTTGCTCTGATTGGTCATGAAAATGCATTTCTCAGCTCTCAGGATGTCCGTGAATGACAATGTATTTCTCTGCTTCCAGGATGTCCATGAATAACTTTGTATTTCTCTGCTCCCAGGATGTCCGTGAATAACTTTGTTTGACAAGCTGATAGATACAAATTCAATTGTCCCATAGTTCATTAGCAGGCATTCAAATGTTCATTGGCAGGGATTCAACTGTTTATTTTCAGGGATTCAGCTGTTTCCACGTGGTCATTCTTTGGCAGGCATTCGACTGTTCTCGTGCTATCATTCTGGCTCTCAGCCACTCGCCGGCATTCATACAAATGGCCTCGAACATAGTCAGCTGGAGTTGCAAAGTTCAGTGGAGCACAAGGCATGCGCGAGGTTCTTCCAGCCAGATGATGCAAGCATTCTCTACTGCGCAGAACCGGGAAAAACGAAGCCATCTTGAAACTGGCCACCAGCCAAAACTACGATAAATACACAAAGAAAATGTGAATACACAGAAAATAAGTGTTTTCTGTCCCCCACCCACCAGTGCTAATATTTATCCCCTAAAACTGTCACCTAGCGGAAAAGCATCACACTGCAAGCCATTAAAATAAAGCAAAAGCAGCATGTAATGCACAATGTACACTACAGCATAGACATGCACTATTACACTACTTAAATGCGCAAAATAGATAAAACATGCGTTTTACACCATTAATTAATATGTTAATCAAACCTGTTAATGCAGAGCATTTCCCACATGTAATGTGTGTGTTTGGTTAATACACAGCAATCAAAATTAATATATTACTTTGTTATGGGGTGATTGGTCTGAACGGAGTACGCACAAAATCTTCTGTACTTCGCTCCATCAATCCCCCTTTGATGATTTCATCATCACCAAATCCCAAACCACCCATTCATCCCACTAAATTTTATTTGATCAGACACTTCTTCTCAATAATTTTGTTAGTTCAGCAAATTTCTTTCTCATTTCCCTTGTTCTCGACAAAAATGTTATCTTTAGTTCTAAATCTGAAACTTACTTATCCTTGCGAAGTGCAGTTCTATCTACTTGTGCAACTTATTTGTACATTGTTAACAGCATCCTTAGTAAAATGGTACAACATAAACACATCTTACACCTAAAGCAAACATTTTATATCTATTTTTAGGACTGTTCATATCTGCTATGGTATCTAAGTTATCCTATAAATAAAATCTACCAAATATGTACCGTATGTACAAAGTGTGTTTCCACACTTGAATGACTTTCTGTCCTTTGCCCCTTCTTTTATTTTAACTACTTGGAAATGGTTCATGAAAAATCGTCTTCGTCTTGTGTGCTAAAACCCAGAAGTGTTTTCTGTAACACTGTTAGGGTGGCCTCAAGTCGTTTTCTTTGTCCTGCTCACTGTCGTTGTCACTGTCCCTTTCCTTTCTAAAATCTACTTCTTCTATCTTTTGTAAGACTACGTAAGTCCACTCAGGTGGTCTGTCCAATTTCTCCTGTTCTAACTTGTTTGTTATTTCAGAGATCTGGTCTTCAAGAGCTTTTGTTCCTTTTCTCACTATCTTATACTTGAGTCTCTTTACTCCGTTGGGCCACATGTGTGAATCATCCTTATCCATAGGTTCACAGTCTTTGTTCAGAATTTCCTGTTCTTGCCTCTGCTCTTGACTTTGTTCTTGTCCTAGTTCTGTAGTACTGTCTAAATCGTTGTCAGGTGAAAAATCGTTGAGTCTTACACCTTGCTGTACACTCGCAGAGTCTGTTGATCTAGTCTCACCAGTTTCACAGTCTGCTTCTCTTCTGTTAACAGCTTCTGGTTGCTCAGCACCTGATTCAGAACTTGTATTCGAAATCTGCAGTCTATTTCTCAGTGGCCTTTGTTGTGGATCAGGTACATATGCTTGTCTCATGGCTTGTCCCATTAGTATCTTGTAAGGATTTAAACATGTCCTTCTGTCAGGTGTACTTCTCATGGTTATTATAACTAGGGGCAAAGCATCCGGCCATTTCAAGTCAGTGGAATCACACATTTCTACTAATTTGACTTTCATTGTGCCATTCACCTGCTCACCAACTCCAGAAGCTTCTGGACAATAGGCACAATGCAGTTTCTTTTTAGTGCTCAGTTTTTCACAGCTCAGACTGATAACTTTGTTGTCAAACTGAGTTTCCCTATCTGTGTGTGCCTGTCCATGATACATGCGTGCAAAATGGGCAAACATACCATTGGGCATAACAGCTCTTTCATCTTGGTAGACCCAAACATCATCCTCTTCTTTTGTGTGCAACATTCTTTTACCCACGTTTCCTTTTCCCCATCGCTTGCCTGAACCTGCAACTGCCTCACTTCTTTCCATGTTTCTACTGTGTTAGTAAGCATGAGATATTGGGAAAAAGTGTCTTCCTTCGCCCGTGCCTGATTCAAAGAACAATCCTGTTTTGTGCAATATTTTGCCAATTCATCTGCAAACAAATTCCCTCTGGTAATGTAGTCAGTTTCACATTTGTGAGCAGCAGGAAATGCTAATGATCCCTTATCAGCTATTCGTTTTTTCTTCTTTCTCCACCTGCTTCTCCATTTTTCAACATCCCTCCTTTTTCTCAGCAATATCAGCAATTCTTTAATTTTAGCTCTTCTTCCAGTAGTGTTTAACTTTTCTATGCCTTTTCCTGTGAAATCTAATCTATATTGTTTCTGCAAATCCCTATATTTAGAGATATCCAATCCTGTTTTTGGTCTTTTTATGCTTACCGTTCCAAAATTTAATTCCTCCATGTCTACTTTTAATTCTGCAATATCTATCTGTTGGCGTTCTGCATCTTTTCTATAGCCACTTCTTTCCCTCTCTCCCAACTCCTCACTTGTCAGACTCAAAGAGACTTCGTTTAAACTTTCTCTAGGTTTCGTTCCCTGCAACCATCCAGTCAGTTTTTCAGTCAGTATCTGAGTTCCAACCATGTAAGTCGGAGCTTTTGTCAGATCTTTCGGTGTATCCAATCGGGACACACTAAGCTGTTTATTCCTGACACTTTCAGAGAATAACTCTCTTCTAGGATCTGGTCTTGCCTCATTTAACGGTATGGTCAGTGAATGTTCTTTCTCTACCTCACTTTTGCAAACAGAAATTTCAGAATCTATATTCATCGGGACTGTTAAAGTTTCCATATTCATAGGCAGTTCTTTCAATCTTTCAGACAATTCTCGTGTCCTGACTGCTAACTCATTGTTTTCTTCTTCATAATTTGACCTATTTATCACTTGTGTTTCTTGCCAAATAATCGTACTGCTCATTGGAAGGAGTTCTGCCTTCGTTACTGTACTATTAATTTGAACAGGTTCTTGTCTATTTATTGCACTACTCCCTATGGGGACTGGAACAGTTTGGAAAACTTTTGTAGTTTCTGCTGGCGGTGCCTTTGGCACCACTGTCGTAAACTCCCTTGATATGGAGGTGGTCTGTTATCCAGAATGTCATCCAGCAACTCATCTTTAGTATCACTGTACCTACAGCCTGAAATTTCAATATGCTTCTTTTCCCCTTTCTTTTTACCTCCTGTAGATCCTCCCATACTCCTGACAGGAAACAAATCATTTGGTACATCCACCTGTTGCCTTCTACATATTTTGTCCTCAATATTCTCATTCCGATATTTATCCAAACCAAAATCATAACCTCTTCCTGATCTGTGTCGTTCTTTCTCATTCACCTCATTTTCCCAATCCATTAATGCTTCAAATTGCGTAGGTCTAACTTTAGGCTCAAGTTTCCCCATTGTTTCTCTCAAATGCCGCAAAACCTTTATGTTAAAAGAACCTTCTGGAGGAAATGCAAGCGCACCATCACCTTTCGTATATAGCACCCAATTCTCTACAAACACGCAAGTGTGATAGCCATGCTTCATTATCATGTGAAATACAGGCGTTCCCGGGGCAGGGAATAGTTTCCACTCCTGCTTTACTGCAGGCTTGTCTTTCACAAACAATCTTTTTACCTTTCCAAACAGCGAAACTTTCTTCTTCTCTTTACCAATATTATACATTTTTCACTTAACTTTTTGTCTTCGCATTCAGCTAGAAACGTCAGTGCAACACAAACTCTCTACCAATCAGCTTCCTCTGCGCGGTTTCCTTTCCAACCAATACCACTGTGGAAACACACTTGTAAGCAAATCAGAAAGCTCTACGTCACTTTCGCATCCACCTATCTCAGCGCGACTCTCACTAACGCACCAATCCGGAGCGTCTACGTCACTCTGGTGATTCTCTAATCCCAGCACGTCTCACACTAATGCACCAATCAGTGAAAGCTTCGTCTTTCTACAGCTGACCAATCTCAGCACGGTCTTTCTGAAGTCAGCCTTTCCCACTACTCCTGCCCTTGCCGACCCCTCCTTTACAAAATGTTATGGCAAACTTTTCTCAACAATTCTTTGTTAGTTACAACATTAAAACATTTCCATTGTCTGATTCGCTAAACAAAAGTGACAGCTTTGTCCATTTACACAAGAATCCTGTATTTCCAGTAGGCAGCGCTTACCTCTACCCTACCACAGAATTATTAACTTTCGCCAATAAAGTAGCACTTCCCTCTACCTTACCCTTCTTTCAAGCAAACAGTAAACCCGTTTCTCTGGGGATAAGACACATGTGGAGACTATGCTCCTGAGAATTAAGGCCAGAGTTTCACAAGAAAACGTGATTTGCTATCTCATTTATACACCTTTTATACAGAAAATGTCCCTATTATAACACAACCTGTGTTATTACCAATATGAACTCAGACAATGTACCAATTCCATGTGACTTCTCTTGCCACACGTGTTCCACTTCCTACATCCCGGAAGCGTGTAGACTCACATATAACATAACGTGACTCAACATAAAGTGTTAGTCATAAACTTATCAATAATCAATAATCACCAAACTTGTCAATAATAACCATCATTCTGCTACCATTTAATTGATGCAGCGTTTACCCAGAAAACTATCACCAACCCAGGGTCCGGGTCACTCCGGTGGGGCCCATAACACCGAAGTACACACACCCTGTCACACACACCCCCAGACCCTTGCTAATAATCCTACAATGGGTTGCATGAATTATTTCCTATCACGGGATACCTTTAAGCACAGATTTTTACACCAACATTTGTTTTCATCACCTAATTTTACTAACTAATCTATGCATCAATGTACCCCGCCAATTAGGTCGATGGACCAATTAGTTGAGCAAGTTGATGGTGATTGTCAAGACCAGCTTAACCTCACTACAACAATACATTGATTTGCATAATTAATTGACTCTAAAAGAATCACAAACACCTGAAATCATTTAAAAGATTTTATATAATTAATTTGCATAAAGAAAATTATCATTTATTCTCTCACTATTAATTCTCACTGAGCATTGCCATTTATTCAGGAAATAAATCAAGAAACTGTTTAATAAAAGCCATGAAGAGAAAATGTAAGTTTGCATTCATTTCATTATTCTTAAAAATGGTTAAAAATCAATTCTTGGTCATGTAACTGATAGAGGGTTCCCAAAATGAAAGATCAGTGAACCATAATTAAAAACATGCATTTAATTCTAAAGATTTCCTACACTAAAAACCTTCCTAACCAACACTAAACCCCAACTTTCTTAATAACCCTGGCCTCCTAGACGCATCTCTCACCCAGGCTAGTGTCCCGCAACGATCTCGAACCTACAGGGGTCATCAGTGCGCATTCTGGCATGGTTTCAAGCTCCCAGCATCTCTGCAAACAGCTTCTCTGACAGACAGCATCTCTCCAACCAGCTTCTCTCTAAAAACCCCCAATTTTGGTCTGATATTTATACTGTGTTTGCTGGCTCTCTACCCACAAATGTTTCAACTCTTGCCGTTTCCCTTGCTCTGATTGGTCATGAAAATGCATTTCTTAGCTCTCAGGATGTCCGTGAATGACAATGTATTTCTCTGCTTCCAGGATGTCCGTGAATAACTTTGTATTTCTCTGCTCCCAGGATGTCCGTGAATAACTTTGTTTGACAAGCTGATAGATACAAATTCAATTGTCCCATAGTTCATTAGCAGGCATTCAAATGTTCATTGGCAGGGATTCAACTGTTTATTTTCAGCTGTTTCCACGTGGTCATTCTTTGGCAGGCATTCGACTGTTCTCGTGCTATCATTCTGGCTCTCAGCCACTCGCCGGCATTCATACAAATGGCCTCGAACATAGTCAGCTGGAGTTGCAAAGTTCAGTGGAGCACAAGGCATGCGCGAGGTTCCTCCAGCCAGATGATGCAAGCATTCTCTACTGCGCAGAACCGGGAAAAACGAAGCCATCTTGAAACTGGCCACCAGCCAAAACTACGATAAACACAAAGAAAATATAAATACACAGAAAATAAGTGTTTTCTGTCCCCCCACCCACCAGTACTAATATTTATCCCCTAAAACTGTTACCTTAGCGGAAAAGCATCACAATGCAAGCCATTAAAATAAAGCAAAAGCAGCATGTAATGCACAATGTACACTACAGCATAGACATGCACTATTACACTACTTAAATGCGCAAAATAGATAAAACATGCGTTTTACACCATTAATTAATATGTTAATCAAACCTGTTAATGCAGAGCATTTCCCACATGTAATGTGTGTGTTTGGTTAATACACAGCAATCAAAATTAATATATTACTTTGTTATGGGGTGATTGGTCTGAACGGGGTACGCACAAAATCTTCTGTACTTCGCTCCATCACCTGTGAATGACGGACTGCTGCCCTCACGCAGCAAAGGAGACTCTAACACTCGAAACAGAGACACAGAAAGTGTCACTGGCCTATAGTTGATACTACCATAGACTACAATGGCAATGAAGGGTTTTAGAACGGTAAGCCCTGCGTTGTGCATCACAGTTCATAAAGTTGATTTACTGCCTGGCTTACGTCTCCTGCTTCAGAGCAGAGCGAGGCAGGCAGCCTGAGACAGAGAACCCAGACTTAAATACATCAATTTATTTAGAGATATGATCGTATCTCTAAATAAATCGATCTATTTAATATTTGTGCAGGAATGTGTAGGAATTTCAGTGGAGCGCAGCCCCAGAGCCCTAATGGAGAAACTGCTCCTGTAGACTTGTTGACATTTCATTTGGATTTTGGGAGAAATGTAGTTTCTTGCTGGGCACATCATGTGGCAGCCCTTCCCTAGGGGCAGAGCTAACTCTCACCCCACACCCATCCAATACAGGCATCACCGGTCAGGTGGCCCTGCTAATAAAAGGTGCCCAGTGCACATGCCCTGGGCCAGTTGTAGTAACCACATCTGATGTGCCAGTGTCGTCCTTATATTGCCATGTGGGCCTAGGGACCACAACTTTACACGTCGCTTTGCATAAAATAATAGTACATTTGCCCCTGGATGTGTGGTGTACAATGCAGCACATATATTCAATAATTCAAATGTTTGGAGTAATTTAAATATTTCTCCTGCTTAGGGCTGGCTCAAGGAGGTGATTTCGTAGGCCTGGGGAATTTCAATTTCGCCGGAGTATTCGGAGTAATTTCAGTAATTCCGTGTCACTCTTTGATGCGGAGTTACTTATAATTACACAATCACACCTGCTAGTGTAATTTGGGGGGAAATTTATTTCTACAGCCAGAGCACCTTTACCGAACGTGAGCAGCCGCTTGCATGAGCTAATCATGTTCTGCTGCATTTAACGCTATTTCTTAGTGCAAAAATGTATCCTTGCTTCCATTTTGGATGTGAGGGTGCATTTAGCGCTAAGAAAAGATCGATAGATGCTGGGAGTAAGTTGGGGAAAATTCTGACCCCAAGACCACATTTAGCGAGCATGAGTGGTCCCATGCACTCGCAAATAGTGTTCTGCTATATTTAGAGTTATTATTATCGCAAAAATGCATTGCATCCATTTTGGATGCAAGGGTAAATTTTTAAATGAAGAAGTATCGCTGAACAAAGATTTACCCTTTTCGCGTAATTCTGCGAAATCTCGCTGAATTTTTGGTAAGTCTGCGTGATTGCGCTATACAGAATTATTTATGTTATGCCCATCCCTATTTATTTTCTGATAGAAAGCCAGGCCTGATAATCTTTGTAGATCTGGCTTTGTGCCAGAAAGCATGGGTGGTAGTAGGCAGCTTCAGAATGGCAAAGTACCACCCATGGAACTTTTCCGTAAGAAACTAAATACTTATAAAGGCTTTGTGCCGCTTTGCATCACTTTGTGGCGATGCAGTCTTGATAAATCTACCTCTGAGTGTCACCTTTATTCTTGGTGATGTGTAGCGCAGGCTCTAATCTATACCTTTAGATGTGTCTCTGCATTCACCTCCAGCATGGACATGCAGTAGTGTGCAACATTTCATCTGGTGCTGAGCGGTGCCATTTCATTTATTTACCATTGCCTTTCCAGAGAGTTTCTTGAGAAACATTGTTATTTCTTTTGCAAGACTTGTTCTTTCAACTGATGGACAGAAACACACTTGGCTGCATTTCTTTCTTTAATCCTTTATTTCAACAAGGCTGAGGCAGACTAGTGTCTGCTTTCAGGAAGTCTCTATGCCTTGTCGTAGATTGCACCCATATTCCGAATGACCCTGGGGTACGCTACATCCTGCCTAGGATGCTCATATAAGGTGAGGAATGTGATGACCTAAGAGAATGCTGTGGGGATCTGGGTCCCCCAGCCAGGATCTTCCTGCACAAAAAACAATCCTCAGAGGCATTCTCTTCTTTCTAAGTGAGCTGCAGAATGCAGCACTCTTGAAAGAGGAAACCACGAGGAGAAATAAAGATATTTCTTCTCATTGTGCCTCCCCTGGGAAGGCGTAGCATTGTGACGCATTCCCAGGTTTACCAGGGCTGGTAAATATGGGAATGCGCCAATGTCCATGGGGTGGATGCGATGGGATCACCCACGCTCCACCCATGGAATGCTTCCCTGAGTAATGCAAGGCAGTGACTTGTGGTATCTTGCATTACTCCAGATTTATCAGGCCTCTCAGGGCCATGCAAGGTGGGCTTGCGTGGCTTGATAAATCTCACTTGCTGCAAGTGCGATGCAAAACTATGATACTTGCAATACACCCAGTGGGTGGCACTGGGTGGATTGCAACTTGTGCACTGGGTGTCCTCCTGTGATGCTTCTTCCCGTTTGTCACAGGGTTGGAGTGCTATCCTTCTTTTCGCTTCTAGGCTCATCTACGCCTCTTCTCCCTTCATTGGAGAAGCAGGCTCTCGTCTACCTCTTCTCTGGAGCCCAGTCTCTGGTGGTGCCACACTGCAGTAGCGGTCTCTTTCTCTGGCTTGGTCAGACCGTACCTGGGTGTCTCTGGGGTTCTCAGTCTCTTTAATGGCTGACACTCGGTTTGTTGCACCTCATGATCCGGGTGTCTTCCTTTGATGCCTCCCCTCGTTCGTTGAGCAGGGGTAGGGTAGGATCACATGTCTTTCTTTCGCTGGTCAGTTCGGCCTCTTCTCTCTGTATTTCGGGGGCAATGGGCTTCGGGCAGGCTTATGGCATGTTTTTCTGTGTTGCAGGGCCAGTGGGGACAGTCTGGTATTGTGGTGCTTTGATGGCACAGCGTCATTGGCATGTAACCAAACAATGTCTGTGATCTCTCTGGTAATGCTGTGGCTTCAGCGTCATGCTGGTCTTCTCCCTCTGTGGTGTCAGACTGTGCCTGGAGTTTTCTGGGACCGGCTGCTGCAGTCTGTCCTTGGCTGAGTAGCATTGCAGGCTTTGCCACTCTATTTTGCCTGTAGGCCCCTAGTAAGTGTTACAGGCATGTTACTGTCCCCTGTTTGACAGTCTCTTTGCACTTTCCATGGCTGTAGATTCGTTAGTGTTGCTTGTGCTGTTGACGTCTCTCTAGGTGGTCTGTGGAGCAAGAAGGAGGGCTAGTGGCACATCTCCTTTTACATGAGGCAATGGTTTTCAGGCAGCTTCGTAGTATGGCTGGTAGAGGCCGTCCAGGCTGAGGTGCCTTTCTGGTGGTGCAACCATGTGGCCCAGCCTTAAAGTAGCAGTCCATCCTCTGGCAGTGTTCTGTCTGCCCCATAATATGGTAGCGGTCTCTTTCCTTCTCCTGTTTAAGACAAGAGCAGTGTTGCTGCTTACCAGTGGTATTTTAACACAACCAGCATAAATAGGCAATTTAGTTTGAGTCATTATTCTGGAAAAGCACAAATTCAGAATTTAAAACGTAACATCATTGTTAGGGGTTCTCTTTAATGATAAGAATTGTTTTCTACCCAAATAAACCCTTTTTGCAAGATTAGGGTGATGAAAGACTGGGCAAAAAAACATATAGATCTAACATATTCCTTGCAGTTTGCAATCAGCTCTTTGATGACAGTTAATAGCTCAAAGTTCTATTGTAGGATTGACTTATAAAGGACAAAGTAAAAAAGGAGCTCTCTTACAAAAGCAGTAGCCTACTGACCTAATTATTAAGCCTGGGCGTAGTAGCACTTCACATAGCTACTGCACATTGCGTAGGGCATAGCTGTGTGCTTGACTGCACTGTACAATAATTGCCAAAAGCACCTTGTACAGTGCAAGTTAAGATAAAATAAATATCTCTGTCTTTAAATACTAAAAATACATATAGTTACTACACTAAAGTGAAAACGATAAATTAACAAGCAGTGAGAGAGGTGATGATTTTAGGATCCTCCCTAACCTAGGGGGAAAACCAAGCAGATGCCTTGAAAACAAAAAACACATCTTTTGAACAATTCAGTGGTGGTCCCATCCTCTTAGGACCACCCCAAGCACAGTTATTGGCAAAAATACAATCCCAACCAAAGGCCCTGCAAAGCATTATGGGACGAGATTAGCAGTGGGCAGTGAATATTATAGTATCCAATATCAAAATAATTCTACAAAGAGCTGCAGTTCCACTAGTCGTTACTAGATGTCCCTCACTAGTCAAATGCAAAAGCTTCATGAAAGGTTTTCAATACTTTTGCATTTGACTCGTGAGGGACATCTTGTAACGACTAGTGGAACTGCAGCTTGATGTATTAATAATTTCAATGCTTTTGCATTTGACTCGTGAGGGTCACCTAGTAACGACTAGTTGAACTGCAGCTCTTTGTAGAATTATTTTGATATTGGATACTATAATATTCACTGCCCACTGCTAATCTCGTCCCATAATGCTTTGCAGGGCCTTTGGTTGGGATTGTATTTTTGCCAATAACTGTGCTTTGGGTGGTCCTAAGAGGATGGGACCACCACCGAATCATTCAAAAGATGTGCTTTTTGTTTTCAAGGCATCTGCTTGGTTCTCTCCCTAGGTTAGGGAGTATCCCAAAATCATCACCTCTCTCTCACTGCTTGTTAATTTATCGTTTCACTTTTGTGAAATAACTATATGCATTTTTAGCATATAAAGACAGAAATAGTTATTTTATCTGACCTTGCACTGTGCAAGAAGTCTTTGGCAATTATTGTACAGTGTAGTCAAGCACACAGCTACGTACGTACTATGCAATTTGCGTAGCTATGTGTAGTTTCAAATGTACTTCGTGTAGCTACGTGAAGTGCTACTATGCAAACTATGCCCAGGGTTAAACCCCACCCACTCATTAATTTGCCCGCACAGGCGGGGAATTAGGGCAGCGTGGGAGGAACGGCAGCGGCATGACGGCTCCACGCCGTCATGAGCACACGCCTACCGTGACTCATGAAGGCGTGGAGCCGTCATGAGCACGGAAGGGGTTAAGACACAAAAAATGCCCATGTACCCCACCAGCCCATGAGAAAATAATATCTCAAATTGCATCAAAGTTCCTATACTACATCAGTAACTGACAGCTCACAGTGCCACCACACAAGCTATAAATCAAAAGGAGTACCACACGAAAATACAACGAGCCTTTCCTCCTCCCACAGCCTCTCTGACTCCCAAGGTGATATGCCGCAAATCTCACCTGCGCAGGCTAGTCCGATGACGCAGCAGGCTTTAGTTTTGTCACACGGTGTGGTGCTGCCCGATCATTAGCGAATACAGGGCGGGGTACACTACTGGCGTGCATATCTGACATAGTGGTGGGCAGACAAGACAAGGAAGCTACATGCTGCTTGTTAGGCCTAACGGAGCCCACGGAGAGACTCGTTGACTCGTTAACATGAATAGGTTAAGGTTTATCGACCAGGCCCTTATTCTTGCCAAGCGACGCATGGCATAGCCATTAAATCATCCATTGCTCCTCTGCCGGCAGGCTGGCGGAGGGGCCTAAAAACGGGATGCTCAAGTTGGCCGAAATCGATGCACCGATACACTGAAAAAACAAGGCCCAGCTGCTGCAGGGTCTTTACAGCCAGTGACCTGCTAGGGACACCTGTCCGCGGTGGAGGCCACATCGGACGAGCAATGTCCACTGTCTCACACCCGGGGTGACATACAGACAGGGTCACGTTGGGGACCCTTACACATGCCCAGCCGTTCACAAGGCAGCCAATAGCCAAATTGAATTTGTCCTACTAACCTGCAGTCGAGTCAGTGCACCACACTTGGCACCTACAAGCAGCAACTGGCACTGTAAATGAAGGACTGTCTCTGGGGACTCAACTCGAGTCAGAGTCATCTCTCTCTGCAGTCCGTGTCTGGCGTGACGCAGTCACAGTGGCTTCCAGAAAGTTCCACCTCCAGTGCAGACACGCGGGAAGCAGCCTGAGGTCGAGTCTGTGCAGACTTGAATCCTCGGCTTCCCACCTGCCACACCCCTTTCCCAACTCGTCACAGGGTGGATCACACCACGCCCTGTAATGAGTTGGGAAAGGGCTGGGTGACAGTCTCCACTCTCTGATTGACGTGGAGGGTTAGCGATACCGGGCTTGGACTTTAAATGCCCGGGGCTAACTTTCCCTCCACGCCATCAGGGGATTGGAGCCTGGGCCCTGAAGCAAGGTCTTTGCTGAGCTGATGTCATCACAGCCTTCAGGGCTGTGAGGTTGTCAGCCCGGCAAACACTTCTTTGGGCCCGCAAGGGGAGTCAGTCACGTCACGTGACATGCTTCGCTTCCAGTCACGGCGTCGGTATGGTGAGTGGCTGGGGCTAGCTAACAGTGGCTGTGTTCACTGTAATGGAGATAAAAATTAGAAGTAAAAATAAAAAACATATATTTTTTTTAATAAATAAAATATAATTGAGCACTTTTGGGGACGGGGGCGGAGCCCCGACGCCCTCTGGGAGAAACCACCACTGCCCTTGAATTTTCTGGAAGGGAACTCTATGGGCCCGCGTTACTGTAAGGTCTTCAGGTGCCTTCTCGAGCAAATGGTCTCTGATTATTGATTCTATTTAAGCCACTGGATTAGATTGGCCTTCCATGCGTTCACTGTCTTCTGGAATCCCTGTGAAACACAAATTCGAACGCCTCGCATAGTTCTCCATCTTATCCATCTTATTCTGGGAGGCCTGAACCTTCTTCTGGAGATAGACAATATCAGAGTCACATAATGCAGATCGATCCTCAATATCAGATACCCGCTGCTCCAGTTCTTTAAATCTCTCAGGTATTTGCTGTACCATGGTTTCAATTTTGTCTAGACGTTGATGCAGTAAAGAGAGCTCCTGAGCTTGCGAGGTCTTGCAGTCGTGGATTTCCCCCAGAATGGTCTCAAAGAGCTGCTGCATCTGGTCCAACGGGACAACTAAGGGCTGGGCCATAGCAGAAGCAGTACCAATGGTAACCCCCCCAACACTAGCAACGCTATTGTCCGATCCCTGCTGAGAGGTCATGGCCCTCACTTCTGGCCCTGGTACCATCGACAAACCGTGCTGTATTAAAGGGGATAGAGACCCTAGGTCCTCACGTGTCCTGGAATTGCATCTCTCCATCTCCAGCGTTACCCTTTGTACAGACCCTACCAGCTGCATCGATTGAGCTTGATCCTCTGAACTTTTTTCCAGGAAGGTCTCTCCTTCCTTTCCTAAAGGAGCCATAGTACTCATGGTGGCGGCAGCACATTTTTCCTGGATATCAGGGGCAGTTTCTTCAGGAAGTGTCTTGTCCGCTGGGGGCACTGTGTTAGCCATATTAGTAACCCTGGGCGTAGTTTGCGTAGTAGCACTTCACGTAGCTACATGAAGTACATTTTGAACTACACTTAGCTATACAAATTGCGTAGTACATAGCTGTGTGTTTGAGTGCACTGTACAATAATTGCCAAAAACATATTGCACAGTGCAAGTTAAGATAAAATAACTATCTCTGTCTTTATATGCTAAAAATGCATTTAGTTATTTGTTTCACAAAGGTGAAAATGATAAATTAACAAGCAGTGAGAGAGGTGATGATTTTAGAACCCTCCCTAACCTAGGGAGAGAACCAAGCAGATGCCTTGAAAACAAAAAGCACATCTTTTGAATGATTCAGTGGTGGTCCCATCCTCTTAGGACCACCCCAAGCACAGTTTTATTGGCAAAAATACAATGCCAACAAAAGGCCCTGCAAAGCATTAAGGGACGAGATTAGCAGTGGGCAGTGAATATTATAGCATCCAATATCAAAATAATTCTACAAAGAGCTGCAGTTCCACTAGTCGTTACTAGATGTCCCTCACGAGTAAAATGCAAAAGCTTCATGAAAGGGTTTCAATACTTTTGCATTTGACTCGTGAGGGACATCTTGTAACTAGTGGAACTGCAGCTTGATGTATTAATAATTTCAATGCTTTTGCATTTGACTCGTGAGGGACACCAAGTAACGACTAGTTGAACTGCAGCTCTTTGTAGAATTATTTTGATATTGGACACTATAATATTCACTGCCCACTGCTAATCTCGTCCCATAATGCTTTGCAGGGCCTTTGGTTGGGATTGTATTTTTGCCCATAACTGTACTTGGGGTGGTCCTAGGAGGAAGGGACCACCATTGAATCGTTCACATGATATGCTTTTTGTGTTCAAGGCATCTGCTTGGTCCTCCCCATAGGTTAGGGGGGACTCCAAAATCATCACCTTTCTCATTGCTTGATATTTTATTGTCAAAGTTCATTTTTGTGAATTGGTTATATGCTTTTTAGCATAGAAAATTGCTTTATCAAAGCATTTGAGGGTGTTTATTTTACAGCTGCTACAATTAGCACAGTTATTCACTCTGCTACAAACTTTGCATGCTCTGTCAGCGTAGCAAAGTATTATGCCCAGGGTTAGTTAAGTGCTGCGTCTTGGCATAAAACCATTCTGGTTTTGATGCACATAAAATGTAATGACCGTGACCAGCCTATTTGCAAGTATCTTCACAAGAAATGTTGGGGCATATTTACGGTAATGGTGATGCAGGGCAGCAAGTTACTTAGCTACGTTACCCTGCACCGCAGGGAAAGGGCAGGAATGTACCGTATTTATTCAATACAGTGCATTCCTGTCCTTTCCCCCTGCTCTGGCGCACTTTCTGCAGTCTAGCACCAACGCAGGCACCCTTGCACCACGGTGCGAGGGTGTCTGTGTTGTAGGCAGGATTGTTTCTATGCAGGAAGGGGAACCTTCCTGCATAAAACCAATCCATAGAGTGTTTTCCTCTTTCTATGTGTGCGGCAGAATGCGGCACACTTAGAAAGAAGAAAAAACGAGGAGAAATAAAGATATTTCTGCTTGTTATGCCTCACCTGGGGAGGCGTAAGGGTTTGGCGCATCCCCAGTTATAAATGGTCTTGTAAATCTGGGGATGCGTCAAAATCAATGGGTGTTGTGTGGGAATAATACCCACTGCAATGCCCATGGAACAACTCCCTAGCGCAGAGTAAGGCAACGCAGTGTTTTGCACTGCCTTGCCTTACTCCATATCTATGAGGTCATTCAAAGCCACGCAAAGTGACTTTGTGTGGCCTCATATTTGATCTGTTTATTAGTTTTGTATTTAATACAATATGCATGTTAGACTGCCCTATTCACACAATATCCGCACAGGGCACGTGATGCAAAAACAGAATAGTTGTCTGTAGGAGGCTGGCTTAGTATATGGTGCACACTAATTCAAGTGATGCACCCGACACTAATCCAGGCAACACTTATGGTGATTTTAGTGGTCTTTGATAACCATAGAAAGCTCTCAAAGTGGTAGCTGTTGAGAGCAGCCTTCAGGCTTATCTTGAAGGAATGTAAAGCAGCTTGTTTTACCACATTTAATCAACAGTGTAGATTAAATGAAAAAGATCCACACAGTGTTTTAAAATAATAAGTCTATTTATTACACAACCCAATCACTAACACATTGGTTTAACTCCTACAAGGAGATACCAATACTTAAGAATACTTCAAAATAATCAGGTAAGTAGCACAAATATTTACTGTTCTCCCTGGGGAGCTCAAACCTTATACTAAGAAAGTGGAATGCGAACTGTAAAGGAGAACGGGACCAGGATACTCAGAGGAGCTGGGGACACATGGAACCACCCAAGGTAAGTACCCAGGAACTCCACGAAGGCTGTGTGCAGAATGGAAACACAGCCGCTTGCCCAATGGAAGTCAAAGAGAAGTCGCGGTTGCAGTTTTAAAGAGGAAGGACCCTTCCCAGAGGACCCTGAAGAAACCCTTTGGAAGACAGAAGGTTGGAGAGCTACCACAACTGTGGATTCCACAGGAACAAGGTTACCTGCACCAGGGAAGCCGGGTGCATAGGGGTGATTCGTGAAGTGAAGAACCTGCAAGCAGAGGGGACAGAGTCTATGCCACTTGAAGATGACCAGAAGGCACGGAAGCGCAATACCCACCGATGTCCGGAGGTTGAGAAGAGAGGACGGTGACCTTGTCGCTGCATGTGAGGACCAGACGACGCTTAGGAAGACCAGGAGCCATGCACGAGCTGTCCCATGTCAGGTGTCAGTGTCTAGGTGGTCGGTGTCGAGGTGGTTGTTGTCCGAGGGGAGCACCAACAAGCCTTAGTAGCCGCAACTGGCGTTGAGAGCGAAAAGATGCTAACATTGTGACCAGCAAGGTCCAAGGGAGTCACCAAGTGCAGGAGAGTCAGAGCAGGCCCCGAGTAAGCAGGGGAGCCCGCT
The DNA here is from genome assembly GCA_963921515.1 of Calotriton arnoldi. Taxonomy (NCBI): domain Eukaryota; kingdom Metazoa; phylum Chordata; class Amphibia; order Caudata; family Salamandridae; genus Calotriton; species Calotriton arnoldi. The sequence goes on along the minus strand of CAWUFW010001484.1, from coordinate 854,913 downwards.
GAAGCACAAGAAGACCCTCAGGAGGACCCACAGGCTAAAGGCACAGGAGTCGCTAGAGGACCTCAGGCAGCTTACCAAAGATGGAGGCCCACTGTGCAGAGGATGCAGTGAAGACGCTGATCTTCAGAAGATGAGGTTCTGGAGGCTTGAGCTTCTTGCAGCCCGAAGATCTTTGGAGCGCAGAGCCAACAAGCCTTGGCAACAGCAAGTCAACACAGTGCACAGGGGTTTAGCCCCAGTGGCTCTGACGAGGGATACTGTCCTCAAAATGGCTGAGAAGACAGGTCAGGATCTAGGGAGCTCGGAGCTGCAGAACCACCACATGTGTTGCTGGACCTCGGGAAATCAGTGGGATGTCAGGAGCAGCAGACCGGTCAGTTTTGTTGGGGTGCCTGCAGATGCAGGGGAGTGATCTCCTTCACTCCAAGGCAGAATACTTTGAGTGTCCTTGATGCCCACAGGCCTTCTGGAGACCCTGGATGAAGCACAGAAACAGACAACTTGAGGAACAGCAAGAGTAGAAGCAGCTGAAGGCTTACTTGATGCAGTCTCAGTACCAGGCGAAGTCCAACCAAGTCCCAGTGTCCAGACGGTCGAAGATTGTCTTGGTTTCAGAGGTGAGTCTTGTTCCACGACACATCTAAGGACCCACTCACAGGGGCGCCCTTAAGTAAGTACCCTAGGGAAAGGGTTGGAATGACTCGGGGCACCTCTTAGAGGAAGGGCTGGACAGAGAGGAGGATACTCCCCTATCCTTTGTCCAGTTTCGCACTAGAGCTGGAACCAAGGGTTCCTGAACTGGCTCAAACCAGAGTATGCAAGGATGGCACCAAATGTGCCCTTCAAAGTAGTCTGGTGGCGCTGGCAAGCGCACCCCACCCCAGCCCAGTACACTAAGTCCTGTCTTGGAGGTGGTCACACCTCCCTGTGACAGGAAACCTACTGTTCTACCTTACCCTGCTCAAGCTCAGCTCAGCAGCAGCTGTGGTCGGCAGCAGCATTAGCTTTCTGGCAGACACTGAAAGGCTGTTACCAGGAGTACAGGGGGTACCCAAAGGGAGCCCCCAGTAAATGGGATCATACTTACAGCAATGGAATCAGTGTTGGGATATGATTCCAACATGGTTGATACCAAATATGTTCATACTCACACATGAGCTCCACTATGCGCGGAGATGGGAACAAGAGGCGCGGGGTTCTAGGAGCTAGCAGCCTCCAACAATAAATGTTAACCATGACAAGAGCTGCTCCTAGTATGGTGACCACTATGAAGTTATGGTTATATTGTGAGTGAAGGCATCTCAAAAAATGTGACGGACTGGTCTCACACACTACCTGGTGTCATGCTTCATCATCGGCCAGTCCTCGCCCTCTAAAACCTTGGTTCCATCGGGGAGGACCGGAGCAGTCACTTAGGAGCAACGCGGGATACTTTCCCTGAGGCAGGTTTGGCAACAGGGGTTTCCCCCTCCTCTCCTCCCATGGGGCAAGTAGCTTGGGTATTTAGGGCTTGAACGTGGAAGCCTTTCCATTAGTGGAGAGTGACACAGGTCACACCTGCACAGTGGTATCTTCTTGCCACCAGTTGGTAAGAACGGAGCCCCCCCCTTTCCTTTTCACTAAGGTCCTGATGAATGCCCTGGACCCACCTGGGCCAACTCGGCAGAAACATATTGACCGCTTACACTACGGTTAGGGGACAATAATTTTCCCCACACACCGTCCATTGATTTTAATATCAAACCAAGGTTTTAGAGGGCGAGGACTGGCCGATGATGAAGCATGACACCAGGTAGTGTGTGAGACCAGTCCGTCACATTTTTTGAGATGCCTTCACTCACAATATAACCATAACTTCGTAGTGGTCACCATACTAGGAGCAGCTCTTGTCATGATACCAAATATGACCAGGTTTGGTGCAGCCACTATATAGTTAGACATTGCGTAATGACTGATGTCTACTATGTACCTTAAAATGTCTGACCGTACTTACAAAGCCTAAAGAATCAATTTGGGGTTTGTAGGGGTGTCCTGCTCATGCAGGGGCACCCTCAAACTTGTAACCAAGCACCCTCCCCTCATGACTGAAGAGCCTGCCATAGGGGGTTACTTATAGGTGTTAAGTTCAGTGACCTCAGATATAAGAAAACTTATATCTGTTGTGAGTGGTGCAAGCACCAGCTCACACAGGCTACAATGGCAGGCCTGTAGTCACAGTTTAAGTGGCCTCCCATGGGTAGCAAAATACATGCTGCAGAGCATGGGAGACCCCTGGTGTACCTATGCCCTGGGTACCTCAGTACCATATACTAGGGACTTCTAAGGGTACACCAGTAGCCAATAGTGGAGGTACTAAAGTACTTACCAGAGCCAATTTAGGGGAGAGAGCACAGATGCTGGGGTCCTGATTAGCAGGGACCCAGCAGGCTAAGTCAAAAACACACTGACACCAGGCAAAACGTGGGGGTAACCATGAAAGCAGATCCTACTTTCCTACATTGTCTTTTTGCAATCTAGACATAGTGACATGTGAAATGAGATGAGTAGACATATGTAAAGTTGCGTAGTCATGCATAGTACACATGGTGCCATTACACATCACTAAAATCAGCTAACATAATTGGGATATTGAATCACGAAGTAAAGCAGCATATTCAATATCCATCAAACAGCCATATTATCTAACAATAACATTTGTAACAGCCATGAATAGCAAAGTAATCCAAATTCTCTATATTTTCACCGTCTGGCTCTAGCATGGTATGGTTTTATGTCTCAAAGCACAACAGTGCACATAGAAAAGCCTATAAACTCAGAGGTGGTGCGCGGGGCCCCTCTCCGCTCTGCAACTCAATCGTTGGCATCGCTCGAAAGCGGAGAACCATCAGGCAGGAGGTCTGAAGGCCAAGCAAAATAGTATCCCAGTTAGTTTAGAGTGGATATTTCCGGAGGCCCAGATTGTCTTCTCTATGAAGTGCAATGCTCTCCGATTTGGCCCAACTGATAATAGAATGTGACCAGGCCTCCCACGTCGGAGGCTCAGGTGATTTCCACCGGTGGGTAGAGGCGCTTAGCCATCAATAACCCCAGATCCAATACCCAATATCCATGATCCTTTGAGCCTATATGGCCAATGCCAACAGGAAAAGAAGAGAGGAGATAGTGGACAACCCTGCCTAGTGCACCTGCATACATGTACCTGGTGGGGGATCAGGGTTCCTGTGCAGACCTTCACCAGTGGCATTGTGTAAAGCAGGCGCACCATATCAAGGAAGCGGGTCCCTATGCAGTATCGTGGCAGTACTGCAAAGAGAAAGGTCCACTCCAGCGAATCAAAGGCCTTCTCAAGGTCCAGAACCAAGTACCAGGAACAAGGGTAGGCACATGGAGCGTAAGCAAGGACCTGGAAAAGATGCCTCCGATTTAATGATATATTGCAAGGTGGCACAAACCAGTTTTGATCCGGCTGTATTAGCACAGGGACCAGGGGCACCAGATGATCTGCCAAACGTTTGGCCAATATTTTATAGTCTGTGTTGAGCAACTCTAGTGGCCTGTAGGAGCCAATTAGAGCAGGGTCCCTGTCTGGTTTGGGACGGGACACCAGCAGGGCCTCACAAAAAGACATCGGAAGGTGAGAAGGCAAAAGGGCCTCATTGAACATGGTCAGCAAGTGGGGAGCCAACTGGTCGGCACATACTTTTTAAAATTCAGCCGGCAGTCCATCAGGACCCGGTGAATTGCCTGTGGCCCTTGCGTGGATGGCTTCCTTTACTTCAAATGGAGTGATGGGGGCATTGAGCTTCAAGCATTGGTCAGGGTCTGTACTTAAGAAGGGGAGAGTGGAAAAGAATACGTCTACTTCGGCACCGTCAGCAGTAAGTGCCGATTGACATAGCTTGCTGTAGTGCTTGGTGAGCTCATCATGGATCTCCCGTTGTGTGTCGAGCATGCAATCGCTAATTGGGAGGTTTGGCTGCTCTTATCAGATCAGCCATGCCAGGAGGGAGCCCGATGTGTCGGCCGGTGCATGAGTTTTGGCAGAATGAGTCGCACACTACGATGGGAGATGTGCCATGGGCGTTACGGTAGGTGTGCCCACGTAACCCCCATGGCATTTGACACATTCCCTGATTTACAACAAGCTGTAAATCTTGGAATGCATCAAAAGCGTACGCATCCCCAGAGGAGGCGTAGGGGAGCCACAACTTGGTGAAAAAAACATTATTTCTACTAATTGTTTCCTTTTTCTATGTGTGCTGAATTCAGCACACATAGAAAGAGGATGTCACCTCCATGGATTGTTTGTGCAGGAAGGTTTCTCGTCTTGCACAAAAACAATCATCCCTACAATGCGGACAACTTGCACCATGGTTCAATGGTGCCTGCGTTGGCGCATGGCAGCCATTTGAGCGCCAGCGCAGTAAGAGAGCACAGGAATGCGTCGTATCTTATTGATACGGTGCATTCCTGCCTTTTTCTTTTGACGTAGGGCAGGTCAGTAGGAAGACCTGTGGTGCTGCCCTATGCCAAAAGTTTGTAAATGAGGCCCTCAGTAACCCAGATGTGGGTCCCTTGCTCACTTTGCCACTGGATTCAAGATAGCCTGGCTGATGAGGGCTGTGAGCCCGAAACTGGTCCCAGGATGCTTGTTTTCGGTCCAGGGAAGACATGGCTTGGCAGTTCGGGCTGGACTGTTCCCTTGAGGCACAGGGTCAGACTGATTTGCATATAACCATGTCTGAACTGGGGTGGCAGAGTGAGCTAAAGAATGATGATGGATTAAACCCAGATCAGTTGACTGGGGGTGAGTGCTTGCAATGTTCAACACGCCGTCCATCATCCCCTTTGGTTTTGCTTTGTTCGCCCTAAGTTGGCAGGGTATGCCCAGACGTGGGTCCCTTGCTCACTTTGCCACTGGATTCAAGATAGCCTGGCTGATGAGGGCTGTGAGCCCGAAACTGGTCCCAGGATGCTTGTTTCCAGTCCAGGGAAGACATGGCTTGGCAGTTCGGGCTGGACTGTTCCCATGAGGCACAGGGTCAGACTGATTTGCATATAGCCATGTCTGAACTGGGGTGGCGGAGTGAGCTAAAGAATGATGATGGATTAAACCCAGATCAGTTGACTGGGGGTGAGTGCTTGCAATGTTCAACACTCGGTCCATCATCCCCTTTGGTTTTGCTTTGCTCGCCCTCAGTAACTACCATTTCTGCCTGTGTAACGATCCCATTGCCAGCACATGCATACCCAAGTAGTCGGCATGGTTTGTGCATCAGCATTGCCCCCTCCTTGACCCTGAGGTGAAGCCTGCATGGTAAACTCTGTTGTAACTGCATCGGCCTAGGAACTTATAGTGAGTATCCATCAAGTGGGTCTCTTTTAGGAATAGGACATCTAGGCATCGTCGCCTAACAAATTCCATAACTGCGCCCCTCTTGAGCCCATTGACATTCTACAACAGGATTGTGTGCTTAATGGGATATGGTGTCCTATCTTGCCTAGCCATTGGGTAGGGTAGCGAACATCTGTCTTGCCTACCTTAAACTGAAACAGCATCCAACATTAACAGAAAACTGTTTGTCCCACCTAACTCTAACTGTACAGTTCTACCCCAGAAGCATCTGTTGCCCATGATAAACCGAAACACAAAAAAACAAAAACAATGCTAATATGCGGCTACATGTAATAACCCATAGTTCCAGCTAGAGCCCAATGCAGCAAGGGGGCTATGTAGTTTAATTCAGCGTACCATGCCAATCACTGTGTCCTGCCTTTTAAAATACAGCGCCCTCTGTCCAGCAGCCCACTGTGCTAGCAAATTTGTACGGTGGCCTCTGGGAAGGAAAGTTCTCACAGGGTGTGAGAGATGGCTTACATTATCACTTCATCTGAAGTTTGAGGATTCTTCATCTTTTGGGTTATGAGTGCTTCATCGTATGATGATTGGGCCAAAGATCTAAATGTATGGTAGTGGCCATCTCTGGGCTCCTCCACCATTTCGTTGGATTCGGACAGAAAGTCTTCCTCAACCCGATTCCTTAGGCCCATTCCACACTCTGCATGACAGGAGCCCATTCTTCCACATTTTCTTTCACTCCATGGTGAGACAATTGGGGGCGTTTATTATTCTATCCCAGTTTCAAGCCAGTCCCAAACACTCTCAGGAGTGTGAAAGAAATTAGATTTACCATTGTGGAGAACTTTCGGACAGACCGGGAAGACCAGCATATATTTCAAGTTCATGGTTTTATGTTTGGCCTCAGAAAGATCTGCATTGTTTTTGTATTTTTATAATGTAGTCAGTAACGGTCATGGTAGACCCTGGGTGGGGAGTCTTGCTGTCTGGGATTATGGGCTCTCTCCACTACAAAGCACTAAGACAGGTACTCCTTCGGCTCCCAGGACATGAGGCATGTTTTGATATATTGGGTTTGTTGCAATCCCTCTCTCCCTTCTGGTATTCCAACTATCTGCACATTATTCTACCTGAAGGCACAACAAGGAGAAATATCTTTATTTCTCCTCGTTTTTCCTTTTTCTATGTGTGCTGCATTCTGCAGCACACATAGAAATTGGAAAACACCTCTCGTGATTGTTTTTGTGCAGGAATGTGCCACTGGCATATTTATAAGGCCACGTAAAGCAACGTTAAGTGGCTTTTCATGGCCTTATAAATATGTGCCACTGATGGAGCAAGGTTTCGCAAATGAAACTTGCTCGGACGCAATCCTTCTCATAGTATTAATGTATTAAAACTTGTATTGTCCTTATTAATCCTTGCACACATTACACGAATAGCGAGGAGGCTTGCCTATGTGTTTTACTAACGAATAACGCTTGTTCCTAATCTAAAATGGCCGCTCAAGCGCGGGAACCTATCTGCGCATATCGCAACCTGATCACATGGTGTGACGTCTTTCTTTGCTTGGTGGGAAATCTTTGCTTCTGCGCAGTGTGTCTTAAAATGGCTGCTCTATGTTTTCACATGCTTCAGCTTGCTCTCGTGTCATTACTAATTTGTCGTTTCTTAACGCTAATAATGCGGGATAGGATTTATAATTAAATGGGATTAGTAATAAGAAAAGTGGGTATACAGTGAAACGTTTTATTTGTGATTTTAATATTTCCTTCTTGCACTTTTAGTAATTCGTAATCTTGGGCCTGGGTTGGTGACTTGAAACTCGAGAGACAAGGGGTTCTGCGCATGTGTCCTGAATGACTGCCAAAATGAAGTCAACTTGGACGTCTCGCAAGGCCATGACCTATTGGCCGAAGATGATGTACCCAATGTAGCAGCCGGATAAAAATGTTGCTCTTATCCTGTAAAATGTACAATATTTGTCGTGAGAACGGGTGGGAAATAAAGTGAATGTATTAATTTGAAGGGGCGGGAACGCAAATACAATAGGCTTCACAATTTAAGCCAAATTTGTCATAGTGCGAGAATACACCCCCTGTCCCTGTCCAATCAGAAATAGTGGTCCCATATTTTAGCAACATTAATGGGAGGTACATGGGCGTAGAAGGGTATAATAGAATATAGCATTAGTAGTTAGTTAGCATTCGGACGTACAGAAGACAGAACATACAGAAGAGCTCCAGGCTGCCATGCTGATCGATAGCTGACTGAATTCCTGTCCGGAAGAGGTCCTGAGAAGGGGGCGGCGGAGTCCATTAGACGGGGAAATCGAGGAGAAGTCGAGTGCCAGAGAGGGGAATGGCGCAGGCGTCGTTATAGAGCGGTCACCAGTCCTGTCCTGATCCTGAAGGAAGTCCTTGCTCTTCATCCTTCCTGGGTCCTATTCTGTCAAACTCCTTGGCTAAGGGGTTTTGTTCTCGCACTTAGGTAAATATATGCAACCTTTAGTTGCGCTGCTGTTTCTATCCTCTCTTTTCTTAAACACCGTCATTTATTAGCAATAATTATTCTAAGCTTTCACATGGGTATTCTGATCAAATACCGTGTCTTTCTTGTATTTTACTCTGCTAAAAATATTAGATAAATATTTTTAAACTTTCTGACTTTGTGGTTCTTTCAGGATTATGTATTATAGGGAATGTCACTCATTTTAAACTTCCCAATTAGCAAAGGTTCCATTGGTAAGTTATTTCTCTTCAATCAGAAGGTAATTGGTAGCAGGGATTTTTGATATAAGAGTATATCTAACGCCCAGCGTAAGTATTAGCGTAGTGTGAATGTATGGGCCCAAGTAAGTATATGGTGTATGAATGCAGTTTGCTAATATCGCGCTGGATCACCACTTTCATGCAGCAAACTGCGTGAAAGAGGCGTTCCATGGGTGTTGCTGGGGGCATTCCCAACAACATCCATGTCTTTTTGACACTGCCCCAGATTTAAGAGAAATTGTAAGTCTGAGGCAGCGCCAAAAACTTACGCCTTCCCAGGGGAGGCGTAAGGGAGGCACAACCACAACATCCATTGATTTTTTGACACTGCCCCATATTATTTACAAGGGTGGCATAATGTGGTGCAGCGACAAAATTAAGACGAGGGAAAACCTGGTCTTATCCTGGCGCAACGAGGAGAAATGCTTAATTTCTCATCGTTTTGGCTGTTTCCATGTGTGCTGCGTTCTGCGGCACACATGGAAACAGCAAAACACCATTGATTGTTTATGTGCAGGAAGGTGTCCCTTTTTGCACATAAACAATCATTAAAAAAATGACGTTTTGCAACTTCTACGTGTGCTGTATTTAGCAGCTCACAAGGAAGTTACAAAACGCCATTTAAAGATTGTTTATGTGCAGGAAGGGACACCTTCCTGCACATAAACAATATTCCCATGCAATGCAATAGTGCAAGGGTGCCTGCATTGGCACTGCAAAAGAAACAATTGATGGACGGTATGCTAGACAATGCAAACATTCACCCCCAGTCACAAGGATCTGGGTTTAATCCATCATTCTTTTGCTCACCACACCACCCCAGTTTGGCCCAGCCATATGCAAATCAGTCTTGACCCTGTTCCTTGTGGGAACAGTCCAGCCAGAACTGCCAAGCCAGGTCCTCCCTGGAACAGAAACAAGCATCCTGGGACCGGTTTCAGGGTATCACCCTTCTTCAGCCAGGCTAGCTTGAATCCAGTGGTGTAGTGAGCACGGGACCCACGTCTGGGCATACCCTTCCCACTTAGGGCGACAAATGCAAAAGAAACAATTGAAGGACGGAATGCTGGACAATGCAAACATTCACCCCCAGTCACAAGGATCTGGGTTTAATCCATCATTCTTTTGCTCACCACACCACCCCCAGTTTGGCCCAGCCATATGCAAATCAGTCTTGACCCTGTTCCTTGTGGGAACAGTCCAGCCCGAACTGCCAAGCCAGGTCCTCCCTGGAACAGAAACAAGCATCCTGGGACCGGTTTCAGGGCATCACCCTTCTTCAGCCAGGCTAGCTTGAATCCAGTGGTGTAGTGAGCACGGGACCCACGTCTGGGCATACCCTTCCCACTTAGGGCGACAAATGCAAAAGAAACAATTGATGGACGGAATGCTGGACAATGCAAACATTCACCCCCAGTCAAAAAGATCTGGGTTTAATCCATCGTTCTTTTGCTCACCACACCACCCCAGTTTGGCCCAGCCATATGCAAATCAGTCTTGACCCTGTTCCTTGTGGGAACAGTCCAGCCCGAACTGCGAAGCCAGGTCCTCCCTGGAACAGAAACAAGCATCCTGGGACCGGTTTCAGGGCATCACCCTTCTTCAGCCAGACTAGCTTGAATCCAGTGGTGTAGTGAGCACGGGACACACGTCTGGGCATACCCTTCCCACTTAGGGCGACAAATGCAAAAGAAACAATTGATGGACAGAATGCTGGACAATGCAAACATTCACCCCCAGTCACAAGGATCTGGGTTTAATCCATCATTCTTTTGCTCACCACACCACCCCAGTTTGGCCCAGCCATATGCAAATCAGTCTTGACCCTGTTCCTTGTGGGAACAGTCCAGCCCGAACTGCCAAGCCAGGTCCTCCCTGGAACAGAAACAAGCATCCTGGGACCGGTTTCAGGGCATCACCCTTCTTCAGCCAGGCTAGCTTGAATCCAGTGGTGTAGTGAGCACGGGACCCACGTCTGGGCATACCCTTCCCACTTAGGGCGACAAATGCAAAAGAAACAATTGATGGACGGAATGCTGGACAATGCAAACATTCCCCCCCAGTCACAAGGATCTGGGTTTAATCCATCATTCTTTTGCTCACCACACCACCCCAGTTTGGCCAAGCCATATGCAAATCAGTCTTGACCCTGTTCCTTGTGGGAACAGTCCAGCCCGAACTGCCAAGCCAGGTCCTCCCTGGAACAGGAACAAGCATCCTGGGACCGGTTTCAGGGCATCACCCTTCTTCAGCCAGGCTAGCTTGAATCCAGTGTTGTAGTGAGCACGGGACCCACGTCTGGGCATACCCTTCCCACTTAGGGCGACAAATGCAAAAGAAACAATTGATGGACGGAATGCTGGACAATGCAAACATTCACCCCCAGTCACAAGGATCTAGGTTTAATCCATAATTCTTTTGCTCATCACACCACCCCAGTTTGGCCCAGCCATATGCAAATCAGTCTTGACCCTGTTCCTTGTGGGAACAGTCCAGCCCAAACTGCCAAGCCAGGTCATCCCTAGAACAGAAACAAGCATCCTGGGACCGGTTTCAGGGCATCACCCTTCTTCAGCCAGGCTAGCTTGAATCCAGTGGTGTAGTGAGCACGGGACCCACGTCTGGGCATACCCTTCCCACTTAGGGCGACAAATGCAAAAGAAACAATTGATGGATGGAATGCTGGACAATGCAAACATTCACCCCCAGTCACAAGGATCTGGGTTTAATCCATCATTCTTTTGCTCACCACACCACCCCAGTTTGGCCCAGCCATATGCAAATCAGTCTTGACCCTGTTCCTTGTGGGAACAGTCCAGCCCGAACTGCCAAGCCAGGTCCTCCCTGGAACAGAAACAAGCATCCTGGGACCGGGCAGTTCGGTCTGGACTGTTCCCATGAGGCACAGTGTCAAGACTGATTTGCATATGGCTATGTCTGAACTGGGGTGGCGTGGTGAAGCAAAATAATGATGGATTAAACCCAGATCTGTGACTGGGGGTGAATGTTTGCCAATGTACATCATTCCGTCCATCATCTTGTGTGTTTTGCATTTTGCCCTAAGTGGGAAGGTTATGTCCAGACGTGGGTCCCGTGCTCACTATGCCACTGGAGTCAAGCTATCCTGGCTGTTGAAGGCTGATAGCCTGAAACCGGTCCTAGGATGCTTGATTCCGGTCCAGGGAAAACATGGCTTGGCAGTTCGGTCTGGACTGTTCCCATGAGGCACAGAGTCAAGGCTGATTTGCATATGGCTATGTCTGAATTGGGGTGGCGTGGTGAAGCAAAATAACGATGGATTAAACCCAGGTCTGTGACTGGGGGTGAATGTTTGCCAATATGCAGCATTCCGTCCATCATCTCGTGTGTTTTGCATTTTGCCCTAAGTGGGAAGGGTATGCCCAGACGTGGGTCCCGTGCCCACTATGCCACTGGAGTCAAGCTATCCTGGCTGATGAAGGCTGATAGCCTGAAACCGGTCCTAGGATGCTTGATTCCGGTCCAGGGAAGACATGGCTTGGCAGTTCGGTCTGGACTGTTCCCATGAGGCACAGGGTCAAGACTGATTTGCATATGGCTATGTCTGAACTGGAGTGGCGTGGTGAAGCAAAATAACGATGGATTAAACCCAGATCTGTGACTGGGGGTGAATGTTTGCCAATGTGCAGCATTCCGTCCATCATCTTGTGTGTTTTGCATTTTGCCCTAAGTGGGAAGGGTATGCCCAGACGTGGGTCCCGTGCTCACTACGCCACTGGAGTCAAGCTATCCTGGCTGATGAAGGCTGATAGCCTGAAACCGGTCCTAGGATGCTTGATTCTGGTCCAGGGAAGACATGGCTTGGCAGTTCGGTCTGGACTGTTCCCATGAGGCACAGGTTCAAGACTGATTTGCATATGGCTATGTCTGAACTGGGGTGGCGTGGTGAAGCAAAATAACGATGGATTAAACCCAGATCTGTGACTGGGAGTGAATGTTTGCCAATGTGCAGCATTCCGTCCATCATCTTGTGTGTTTTGCATTTTGCCCTAAGTGGGAAGGGTATGCCCAGACGTGGGTCCCGTGCTCACTACGCCCCTGGAGTCAAGCTATTCTGGCTGATAGCCTGAAACCGGTCCTAGGATGCTTGATTCCGGTCCAGGGAAGACATGGCTTGGCAGTTCGGTCTGGACTGTTCCCATGAGGCACAGGGTCAAGACTGATTTGCATATGGCTATGTCTGAACTGGGGTGGCGTGGTGAAGCAAAATAACAATGGATTAAACCCAGATCTGTGACTGGGGGTGAATGTTGTTTGCCAATGTGCAGCATTCCGTCCATCATCTTGTGTGTTTTGCATTTTGCCCTAAGTGGGAAGGGTATGCCCAGACGTGGGTCCCGTGCTCACTACGCCACTGGAGTCAAGCTATCCTGGCTGATGAAGGCTGATTCCCTGAAACCGGATCTAGGATGCTTGATTCCGGTCCAGGGAAGACATGGCTTGGCAGTTCGGGCTGGACTGTTCCCATGAGGCACAGGGTCAAGACTGATTTGCATATGGCTATGTCTGAACTGGGGTGGCGTGGTGAAGCAAAATAACGATGGATTAAACCCAGAACTGTGACTGGGGGTGAATGTTTGCCAATGTGCAGCATTCCGTCCATCATCTTGTGTGTTTTGCATTTTGCCCTAAGTGGGAAGGGTATTCCCAGACGTGGGTCCTGTGCTCACTACGTCACTGGAGTCAAACTATCCTGGCTGATGAAGGCTGATAGCCTGGAACCGGTCCTAGGATGCTTGATTCCGGTCCAGGGAAGACATGGCTTGGTAGTTCGGTCTGGACTGTTCCCATGAGACACAGGGTCAAGACTGATTTGCATATGGCTATGTCTGAACTGGGGTGGTGTGGTGAAGCAAAATAACGATGGATTAAACCCAGATCTGTGACTGGGGGTGAATGTTTGCTAATGTGCAGCATTCCGTCCATCATCTTGTGTGTTTTGCATTTTGTCCTAAGTGGGAAGGGTATGCCCAGACGTGGGTCCCGTGCCCACTATGCCACTGGAGTCAAGCTATCCTGGCTGATGAAGGCTGATAGCCTGAAACCGGTCCTAGGATGCTTGATTCCGGTCCAGGGAAGACATGGCTTGGCAGTTCGGTCTGGACTGTTCCCATGAGGCACAGGGTCAAGACTGATTTGCATATGGCTATGTCTGAACTGGGGTGGCGTGGTGAAGCAAAATAACGATGGATTAAACCCAGATCTGTGACTGGGGGTGAATGTTTGCCAATGTGCAGCATTCCGTCCATCATCTTGTGTGTTTTGCATTTTGCCCTAAGTGGGAAGGTTATTCCCAGACGTGGGTCCCGTGCTCACTACGTCACTGGAGTCAAACTATCCTGGCTGATGAAGGCTGATAGCCTGAAACCGGTCCTAGGATGCTTGATTCCGGTCCAGGGAAGACATGGCTTGGTAGTTCGGTCTGGACTGTTCCCATAAGACACAGGGTCAAGACTGATTTGCATATGGCTATGTCTGAACTGGGGTGGCGTGGTGAAGCAAAATAACGATGGATTAAACCCAGATCTGTGACTGGGGGTGAATGTTTGCTAATGTGCAGCATTCCGTCCATCATCTTGTGTGTTTTGCATTTTGCCCTAAGTGGGAAGGGTATGCCCAGACGTGGGTCCCGTGCTCACTATGCCACTGGAGTCAAGCTATCCTGGTTGATAGCCTGAAACCGGGCCAAGGATGCTTGATTCCGGTCCAGGGAAGACATGGCTTGGCAGTTCTGTCTGGACTGTTCCCATGAGGCACAGGGTCAAGACTGATTTGCATATGGCTATGTCTGAACTGGGGTGGCGTGCTGAAGCAAAATAACGATGGATTAAACCCAGATCTGTGACTGGGGGTGAAAGTTTGCCAATGTGCAGCATTCCGTCCATCATCTTGTGTGTTTTGCATTTTGCCCTAAGTGGGAAGGGTATGCCCAGACGTGGGTCCCGTGCTCACTACGCCCCTGGAGTCAAGCTATCCTGGCTGATGAAGGCTGATAGCCTGAAACCGGTCCTAGGATGCTTGATTCCGGTCCAGAGAAGACATGGCTTGGCACTTCGGTCTGGACTGTTCCCATGAGGCACAGGGTCAAGACTGATTTGCATATGGCTATGTCTGAACTGGGGTGGCGTGGTGAAGCAAAATAACGATGGATTAAACCCAGATCTGTGTTGGGGTGAATGTTTGCCAATGTGCAGCATTACGTCCATCATCTTGTGTGTTTTGCATTTTGCCCTAAGTGGGAAGGGTATGCCCAGACGTGGGTCCCGTGCTCACTACGCCACTGGAGTCAAGCTATCCTGGCTGATGAAGGCTGATAGCCTGAAACTGGTCCTAGGATGCTTGATGCTGGTCCAGGGAAGACATGGCTTGGCAGTTCGGTCTGGACTGTCGCCCATGAGGCACAGGGTCAAGACTGATTTGCATATGGCTATGTCTGAACTGGGGTGGCGTGGTGAAGCAAAATAACGATGGATTAAACCCAGATCTGTGACTGGGGGTGAATGTTTGCCAATGTGCAGCATTCCGTCCATCATCTTGTGTGTTTTGCATTGGCACTGGGCAGATAAATTTAGCGCCAGCGCAGGTGGAAACGCAGGGCTGCACCTATTGTTGTAAATATGGTGCAGCCCTGAGTTTCAGAAGTGACAGAGTGCATCGTTAAGCCAAGGAGGCTAACGCCGTACTCCGCCACTACTATTGTAAATATGCCCCATTGATTTTAAAGCTGTCCCATATTTACAAGGGCGGTGTAAATATGGGGCAGCACCAAAATTAAGACCAGTGAAAACCTGGGGGCAGATTTACAATGAAAGTGACTCAGTGCATTCCGCAAGCCATTTGGCTGCGCCGCACTGAGTCACTTTCAAAGCACAGAGATGCGACATATTTACAACAATATGTCGCATCTCTGTGCTTCCCCCTGCGCTGGCGCACAAACTACAGCCATGGCCGGCGCAGACACCTTTGCACCATGGTGCAAGGATGCCTGCGTCATGGGAAGATTATTTTTGTGCAGGAAGGGGCACCCTCCTGCACAAAAACAATCACTACAGGCATTTTCCTCTTTCAATGCATGCTGTAGAATGCAGCACGCATTGAAAGAGGAAAAGACGAGGAGAAATTAAAACATTTCTCCTCGTTGCGTCTCCCTACGCGTCCCCTGGGGAGGCGTAGCATTCACACGCATTTCCAGATTTACGTTTCCTCGTAAATCTGGAAATGTGTATGGCTCTATGGGTGTTTCGTGGGAACACCCACAGCAACACCCATGGAACGCCCCTTCCACGCAAAGTGCTGCATGTAAAGAGGCCATATTTACAAGGACGGGAAAAGTCACGCAGGGTGGCTTTTCCTGTCCTTGTAAATATGGAGCAGTAAAATGTGCCACCAGTACGTCACAAAAAGTGATGTACTGGTGGTGCAGGTGGCTTATAAATCTGACCCCTGGTCTTACCCTGGTGAAACAAGGAGAAATGCTTTATTTCTCCTCGTTTTTCTGTTTCTATGTGTGCTGAAAAGTGCAGCACACTTAGAAACAGCAAAACGCCATTGATTGTTTATGTTCAAGAAGGCATCCCTTCCTTCACATAAACAATCTTTTTAAAAAAACGACAAGTTGCAACTTCTATGTGTGCTGCTCAATGCAGCACACATAGAAGTTACAAAACGCCATTTCAGATTGTTTATGTGCAGTAAGGGACACCTTCCTGCACATAAACAATCACTACTCTAGGCTGCTAAATTTAGCACCAGGCAGTGAGAAATACATGGATGCACTGTATTCTTGTAAATACGGTGCAGCCCTGCATTTCAGAAGTGGCGGAGCGCGGTGTTCAGCCAACAAGGCTAACACCGCGCTCCGTCACTTCTTTTGTAAATATGCCCTGAAGGGTCTTGGTTAATGCAAGACCTAAACATAGCATAACACAATGTGGCAAAAATATTTTTTACAGTCTGGTTCTTTTGTAAAGCACTTTAATGCCATTGGCCCAAGGTCATGGTATGTGACACTGCAAAAATGTAAAGCAGTGGCGGTAGCAGTCCAGGCATAGGCTCATCATAGGAACAGACATATTCGGGTCTGTCCTTCTTGGCAGCCCAATATGGACTGCAGTGTCATGCCACTTCACTTCCGCCCCATGCTCTTGATGAGTGCCCCCCTTGCTTTCCCACTTTCGCCCCCTCTACGTGTGTATATGTGCACCGAAAGTCCCATGGGGGCATATTTATAAGCCCCTATCACCACCACAACGTCAATTTTCATGACGTTGTGGTGGCCATCAGGACTTCGCCTTATTTGCAAGGCAGCGTTAAGCCACTTAAAGTGGCGTAACGCTGCTTTGTAAATAAGGCACCCTTTCACGCTATACTTAGCATGAAATGGGAGGGCAATGGGTGTTGCGGCGGGCGTTCCACCGCAACACCCATTGATTTTTATGCTGCCCCATATTTACAAAGCTGGCGTAAATATGGGGCAGTGCAAAAATTAAGACCAGGGAAAACCTGGTCTTACCCAGGCGCAACAAGGAGAAATGTTAAATTTCTCCTCGTTTTTGCTGTTTCCATTTGTGCTGCGTTGTGCAGCACACATGGAAACAGCAAAATGCCATTGACTGTTTATTTGCAGAAAGATGTCCCTTCCTGCACATAAACAATCATTTTAAAAAAAAAAATGTTTTGCTAATTCTATGTGTGCTGCATTAAGCAGCACATATAGAAATTACAAAACGCCATTTAAAGATTGTTTATGTGCAGGAAGGGATACCTTCCTGCACATAAAGGGCCTTCTTTATGAGGCCTTGCGACACTTTTGTGCCGCCATTGCGTCACTTTTTGTGACGCACCGGCGGCGTAAAAAATGTGTCATGTTGCATCCTATTTACAAAGTGATGCATCTAAGCAGATGAGTCACCTTGTAAAGCCCTGTGCTACATTATACCTGCGTCAGGTATAATGTATGTCGGATGGGCATTCCCCCCGTAAAAAGCCATGTAGAAGTGTCACAGTGAAATCTATCAGATTTCACTGCGCCACTTCTAGGACGCCACTGCATCAAAATCTTACGCCTGCCACACAGCAGGCGTAAGACTGACGCAGGCATATTTAACATGGAACTTGCCCATGTGCAATGGCACATTGCTGGAGTTGCGTCACTTTTGCGAGACACTCCAGCAATGTGTCATTACTGCGCCTACAAATACATCAGAAATACTGACGTATCTGTAACTCCTTTCGACATGGAACGCCGTACATTAAATACGGCGCATCCTACGTGTCGCCAGGAGAGCGCAGTGAAAACTGTTGCACCGCTGTTTTCACGCAGCAGTGCAACAGTTTTCATAAATGAGGCCCAAACAATCTTCCCCTGCAACGCAGACACCCTTGCACTATTGTGCAAGGGTGCCTGCGTTGCCGAGAGGAAACTAAATTAAGCGCCAGCGCAGGGGGAAACGCAGGGCTACACCGTATTGTTGTGTTTCAGAAGTGGCGGAGCACGGAGTTAAGCCAAGAAGCCTAACGCTGCGCACCATCAGTTCTTTGTAAATATGCCCCCGTGCACTGTGAGAGCGATGCTGAGGTGACGCTACATCATGTCATATCATATTCATCTTTAAATGTCACAATCTCTAATTTAATTCTAATTTTTGTAAAAAGCTGTGACAGTTTTGTACTGATTTACTGATTTTCCCAACAGATTTTCTGAATTAGTTTCTGGCTAAGTACCTGTTCAACTTGCATGAAGAAGAGATGTGTTCCGATGACTGCCATCAAGATTACACGAGCACAAAAGGCTGCAGTTCCACTGATGGCCTAAAGGGGTCTCTGTGTGCGCTTTCACTTCCACCCTAGCTTCATGTCCTCTAGTTCTTTATTGATACTTAAACTTCTTTTTTTGTGCATTGAGTATGATGCTATTAGCTTAGACCAGCACTAGGGGTGACACTTAGGCCCAGATTCATACGGGCTTTGCATTATCCTTGGGTCGGGCAAGGTAACACATTGAAAATGCAAAGGCTTCAGCAATATTTAAAAAGTCACCCAAGGGGCAATTTGCACCACCTTGCTTAGCTATGTAAAGAAATGTAAAGCAATGCAGCTGCTTGCCCTCCGTTACGTTACATTTCAAGCTGGGCAGCGTTCCATGGGTGGAGCATGGGCGTTCCCATGCATCCACCCATGGATTTTGGCGCATTCCCAGATTTACTAAAGCGAGTAAACCTGGGAATGCATCAAACTGCTGCACCTTCCCCTGAGAGGTGTAACAAGAGGAAATATCTTTAAATATCTGTCTGTAGCGCACAGTAAAACATAGAAAAATGGCTCTAGGAATTATTACTGATCAGAAAGGTGTCAACTCCTGCTCAAAAACAACCTTGTCTGTAACTCAGGCACACTTGCACTATGATGCAAGGGAGACTGCGTTGGCGCTAGGCTGCACACAGTGCGCCAGCGCAAGGAGAGAGCAGAAATGCTCTATATCGTTGTAAATATGGAGCATTTCTGCTCTCTCCGTTTTATGCAACGCAGATCAGCAGCTTTGCTTGCTGCCCTGCATTGCGTGAAAGATTAGTCAATGTGACCCCTTAGTTCTGGGCATTGATACAATCCACAGACATAGACTGAGGTCTGTATGTCACTGGCCTGCCTGTTTAGGAGTTATTTTTTAATTAAAGCAAAAAGAATGTTCACAATTACTGTAGCTTCACACGCAAACCCTGATTACGAGTGGGTTGGTTATTTCTGACCCCTGGGTACGGCCATGTTTGCACAGGGGTCCGAATTAGTTGGTATTTACTGCATCCAGTAATTACTACGAGGGATATTTACTAACTTTTTACACAATGCTGGGTAGCGAGGAAAGTTGCTACGCTGCGTTCCATGAAAGGGCGACAGCAGAAAAGCACCATATCTACTAAAATATGGTCCATTTCTGCTGTCTCCAAATGCCAACGCAGGCACCCTTGCGCCATGCTGCAACCCCTCTCTGACGCAAAGTAACTCAAGGCAGCGCTACATGCTTCTTTGTGTTACTTTTGGGGAAAATCCCATGCAAAGCCACGCAAATCTGATTTACGCATTTCTAAATCACACATAACATTTTGCGTCGTGGCTGCACCAAAAAAAGAGATACATCCATGGCTCTAAGTGTTAGTAAGTATGGGCCTGAGTGCGTTGCATATCTCGCCCTCTGTTAATTCTGGCAGGTCAAACCTGCCAGAAATAAACAGGGAAAACATTTTTTAGTGTACCATGCGGATTTTGGTTCAGGAAGAGCCAAAATCCATGTGACTCCCCAGAAACTTGTTATAGGCGATATTTATCAGACCTGATAAATAACGTACCTGGGATATTGTTTTCTCTGGTGCCATAAAGAGCACTTGGCAAACATGTAATCAGGGCCACTTGTCTATTGGCAATTAAATATTAAGGGACACACTATTATATCATAAAATACAGCAAGGGAGCGTGCTGTGCTGCGTTGCGTAAAAGGGAGTGGACAGAAATGCTCCAAATTTACAAAGATATGGAGCCTTTCTGCTCTTTCCTTGCCCTGCCTAGCGTCAGCGCTGGCACCCTGGCACCGCGACACAGACAGGATAAAGAGGCTTTTTTCCTCTTTCTTTGTGTGCTGCAGAATGCACCACGCGTAGGAGGAAATAAAGAGGAGAAAAAGATTATTTTCTTCTCTTTACTACAGCCTCTGGGAGGCGCACTGATTTGCCGATTTGACGCAATCCCAGGTTTGCATTCGGACTTGCGTCAAATCCATTGGTGGATGCACAGGAACACTCATGCTTCAGCCATGGGACGTCTCCCAGCTTGAAATAGAATGTAGCGCAGCGCAAGCGACTGCCTTGCATTATATTTCTTTACAAATTGCCTCTTGCGTGGCTTTGTAAATCTGACTTACAGAAAGAAGACGGAAGGACATCACAAATCCGTAATCAATCAGCCCCGAGCCTTATGGTGAAACAACTGCAGTCTAGTTATAATATTTATTTGGCGCTTTTGAGTCAGTTTTCTAGTGCTTCCTGCAGCTTCAAAGCACTAGGCTAAGGAGGAGGTAGCAAAGCTACATGTGGTCTTTCATGCGGTGACTCTTGGCTCTTACACTCACTTCAAAGATGAAAGGCAGGTTTGATGGTGCTGAAATTCTCTCCCCCACAAGCACTGCAACAGATGCGACACCTACTGAGCTATGAAAGCCCTTGCAGCACCGTCCGGTCAGATGAAAAAGAATCTTCTACGACAACCTGCTTGTAAGAAAGTCTTTGATGGTTAAAGTGCGACTACGACAACCTGATTGTAAGAAAGTCTTTGATGGTTAAAGTGCGTCTACGACAACCTGATTGTAAGAAAGTCATTGATGGTTAAAGGGCATCTATGACAACCTGATTGTAAGAAAATCTTTGCAACACAGATGCAACACCTAGTGAGCTATGAAAGCCCTTGCAGCACCGTCCGGTCAGATGAAAAAGAATCTTCAGGTTTGATGGTGCTGAAATTCTCTCCCCCACAAGCACTGCAACAGATGCAACACCTAGTGAGCTATGTTAAAGTCAGTGGCAAAGTGGGCGAGATTGGCAGGGCACGGCATGCCCCTACTTCTTTAATTTATTAGGTTCCGTTCCCCAAATTTTTTTTTGTAAACATGCGTCCCATGACGCCAGAAATCATCAAGGCCTACAGATAAGGCTCGGCGTTCAGGGACGGGCGGGGTGGGCAGAGAAGGAAAAGGACTCTCGGGCATATTAGCAAGGGCCTTATCGCCGCTTTAGCGGCACTTTTTGCCGCTAAAGCGGCAATATTTCTAATGCCCTATTAGCAAGCTGTCGCTAACAGCTGTTAGCGACAGCTTTATGGCGAAAGCGACCGTTTTGGTGTTGCTTTGCATGTCAGCGATATATATCGCTAATGACATGCAAAGTAGGCGTTCCCAACTAAAAGTGACTGAAAACAGTCGCAAACACAACTTCCCCCTATTAACAGTGCCCGGGAAGCAATAAAAAAAATTACGCTAACCGCGATTATCGCTGGAATCTAACACCTGCTAAAAACCTGACTTCACCATTCTAGTCAATGGGAGGTGGATTGTAAGGTTAAGTCCTCACCTGCCTATGAGCAAGCTTTTCATTAGCGCGTTGAATTTATCGCTGGATTTCTCGCGCTATTGCTGGGTTTCGCCGCTATCGCTGGATTTTTTATCGCCTTGGAGATAAGCGTTATAATAACGCGTTATCTCCGCGATGAAATCCAGGGATAGCCGGCGATAAAAAAAACAGCGCTAAGCGCGCTTTGCGATAATTATCGCAATTCCTTGGTAATATCCCCCTCTGCCTTTTCCGTCTTGCCCAGAGAAGACTAGGACAGTGTCCACTTCTGCTCTGCCGCTCCCCCTTTCTTCCTCTTTTTCCCTCTCTTTCTGTCTCGCTCCTCCTCACTCACTGAAAACCGAGACTTCAAGAAACAGGTATCACCCTGTCTTTCCTCCTTTCGTTTATTTGTTCCCCTGTGAAATAGATCGAAAAAGAAAAACATTTTTGCTGGAAACGTCGTCTTTTTCTGATATTTTTCAATTTCAAAGTGCAGCCTCGGGATGGAGAGAAATAAAACATTCAAAATATGAAAAATAAATAAATAGCTAAAGCAAGACAGAGTGGTCGCAAAGTGGCCAGATTAGTTTTATTCACACCCAAACACATTAGCGCCACTTTACAGTGTTTGCCAGTGAAGCGCTACTTTTATGTTCCCATCTCTCTTTAAACAACATTGTTTTCCCTGGGTGGGAAAGTGCACCATTCCTGGAGGTACTGAAATACCTGCTTGATGGGTGAATTAGAAACAAAATGGAGGCTGTGTGTTCACGAATGTGGTCATTTTACCATACTGCTTATATTATTGTAAGGATATAAGCAATGGGCATTGAAACGGGTCCCTTCTGAGCCCTGTAGTCATGGCCTTAACGTTTCAGGCAAAAGCACTCACTGATTTCTGAATAATGAGTGTAAAAGCGTTAAGGTAACCATGTTGTTCCTGCTTACATTTCACCTACTTTTCTTAATCTAGCTCCCTATGAGTGTTTGCTTTTTCCAGGATGTTGTTATTTGTCTTTTTAGGCAGCATTTCTCTTGTCTAGTGCGCATTTCAAATTTAGTCGTATCCAGGTGTTGATAGCAGGGGACAATTGGGTTGTAGTTGAAGGCAGTGCAAGTTTCTCTCAGTGGGGCAGTATGGTGTTCAGTGGGGGAGAGGATGTGGCACCATGGTAAGAACTGCCGAATTTTGAACTGGGGAACCAGGTTCAGCCTTCTTAACCAGTCCCCCAGACCACTTTCCTGAGAGAGTGTATTCCCATGCTAGACCTTAGAAGGCCCCTCAAGACCTTAGAAGCCATGTGTCTTAGCACCACCAGGTGGACCCAAGTGGTGGCAAGTGTGGGTTAACCTTGAAGGCCTGTCCACCACAATCCATACTGAAGTTCACCTTCAGTCTTGCAGGCAGGCCTATGAAGCAGCACACCATAGAGAGACAGTGACTCTGTCACTGAGGTCACAGGACCCTTGAGCAGGGTGGCTCTAGGGCAGTGTGACCGCACCAGGCACTGACTTCGGGTGGGGGCGTCGTGTTTACAAGTATAATATGCTTTTAAAAGCACTTGCTGCCTTCTTACTGGCCCCCAGCAATTTTCGGCAACAATAAAAATGTCACGATAACTCCGGTGATTAATGTTCTTAGTAGAGAGAGATGGTGTTTTGTCTAGGGGAAGTTTTGACTCATGGAAAGAAAGCGTAGAGGGTTAATATGCCTGCTGCTACGAACATGTACCACGCAGATCACAAAGTGCAAATAATGTAAATAGGTCAGTGGGTTACTGCTTTTGTCAGAGACAGTTTATAAGACACAATCCTAACATAGAACAGTGAGCTATTAACTGTCATCTAAGAGCTGAATGCAAAATGCAAGGTATACATTAGAGCATTATGGTTTTTTCCCAAGTCTTTGATTATCCTATTGTTGCAAAAAAGGGATCATTTGGATAGAAATCAATATGTGTGATGCAAAGTGCTCTGACACCCTACACTGGTATTAGTGGCACTGTAAATGTTCAGATATTTTATTATTAGGACATTTTTACACATGCTAACAGTCTCTGCAAAGATTTTTCCTTATTAGTACCAGTGTAACATACAAATGCAGCAGTGAGAAAGGTGACCAATCAACCTTTGCAAAGGGCCCTTCACTTCACAGCAGCGCAAGTCACATTTTTTTGTAACTTTTGATCCATTTGAGCTACAAACAATTTATTAGTTAAAATCGTCAGATTATGCAGCAGATGATGTATTATGTGGCAAATACGGCAGAGCCATAATAATGTGGAAACATTTGCAAACTAGGATATTTTGCCATTCATGTTTGAACTGCTCTTATTCAAAAAGGGAGGAGAAGTGCTGTTGACATGAACTCCATGGCTCGGAGACAAATTGCTTGTGAGTCCACTTTTACCCACTTAACCGCGGCGCGAATTCCGCCGCGGTGCAGCGGTTTTAATGAGTGGGCGGGGCCGCGTCGACCAACGGACTTGCGCAGCACTAGCCAGGTAGTGCTTGCGACGGCCGTTGGCCGACGGGAGCATGGAAGGGGTTAAGCGTATTTATTTGGGATGTTTTGTGATTGGAAACATTTTCCACTTTATGAATGTATTTTAATGTCAATAACTCATATTAAAACTTAAATAAACATGTGTATCCATTGGGTGAATTAAATAGAGTAATACGCTGTA
Source organism: Calotriton arnoldi (assembly GCA_963921515.1). NCBI lineage: Eukaryota > Metazoa > Chordata > Amphibia > Caudata > Salamandridae > Calotriton > Calotriton arnoldi. The sequence continues at coordinate 830,963 of CAWUFW010001484.1, read as the reverse complement.
ACCGATTAGTGAAATGGGAAATAAATACTAAAAATTGGGAAATTTGCACTTTCTGACACACCTTAGACTCCGCCCACTGACCCAATCCTCGGGTTATTCCCGCCCTCTGATTCCCCACCCACAGTTCCCCTACGTTTTTCCCCCACTTCTATCAACTTAAACGTAACCTACACTTCCACACGAGTACGGACAGCACCCGATCATTGTTGGAAGATGTTACTAACAAACACTTCTACTACAATATGCATTCTTATCTCTTTATTTAGTAAGATTATACGCTTTTTTGATACCGAAGAATCAGACCTTCGCATTGGCTAAGATCTTCCAAAAATTTCAAATCATTGTCATCAGCCACCACACGAAGTGCGACTAACTACAAAGAAAGAACAGTAGGAAAATCCGACGTTTGACCAGTACAAGTACGTTCATGCTTGACTCTGCTATAATTAAGACGTCTATGAATGCTAGCGCGGCGAACTGGCCGCTGTTTAAACTGGAAGTTGGAGAGAAAAGCACGTATATGTTGTGCATAAAAATACTAGAATAAACTCTAATTTAACAAGAAGTGCATTTTGTTTTAGGTTTTGGTCTGGTATATATATATTTGCAATGCATTGTGGGCAGGCGGATGTTCGTGCAGATTCTTTCACCCTGATTGCTGGTAAGCCCTGTCTGAAGAGCGTCCCGTAAGGCAACACAATAAATAAATAAATAGAACAGGCACACCCATTTTACTCATCTTTATCTTGCTGCAGTCATATGCTGTCCACATACAGCGTGGAGTCTGACTGGACTAGGACCTGTAGTAGCAGCCTAGTCTACCCTGTATGTTACAGTGTGGTGCCTGGCTGATGTGATTATGGACCCCCAGTGACGACCCCTGGTGTCTATTCAAGGAGGTGCCTGGCTGTCTTGATTAGGGACCCCTAGTGACGACCCGTGGTACTGCATCCATGGTGTCTGGTCAATGAGGTGCCTGGCTGATGTGATTAGGGACCCCTAGTGACGACCTGTGGTACTGCACCCATGGTGTCTATACAGTGTGGTGCCTGGCTGTCTTGATTAGGGACCCTAGTGGCAACCCATGGTGTCTATACAGTGAGTTGCAAAACACACAAGATGATGGACGGAATGTTGCACAATGGCAAACATTCACCCCCAGTCACAGATCTGGGTTTAATCCATCGTTATTTTGCTTCACCACGCCACCCCAGTTCAGACATGGCCATATGCAAATCAGTCTTGACCCTGTGCCTCATGGGAACAGTCCAGACCGAACTGCCAAGTGATGTCTTCCCTGGACCGGAATCAAGCATCCTAGGACCGGTTTCGGGCATTCAGCCCTCATCAGCCAGGATAGCCTGACTCCAGTGGCGCAGTGAGCACGGGACCCACGTCTGGGCATACCCTTCCCACTTGGGGCGAATTGAGGTGCCAGGCTGATGTGATTATGGACCCCTAGTGACGACCCCTGGTACTGCGCCAATGGTGTCTATTCAATGAGGTGCCTGGCTGTCTTGATTAGGGACCCCTAGTGACGACCTGTGGTACTGCACCCCTGTCTATACAGTGTGGTGCCTGGCTGATGTGATTAGGGACCCCTAGTGATGATTGTGGTACTGCACCCCTGGTGTCTATTTAATGAGGTGCCTGGCTGTTTTGATTATGGACTCCTAGTGATGACCCTAAGAAATTTTTAACAACAAACAGATGCGTGCTGGCGCCCAGCCTATTCAACATCTACACCACCGACCTAGAGAGCAACCTTTGCATCATTCAGGGCGATCCTCCGAAACTGGGAACAACACCAATAGTGAGTCTGCAATATGCAGACGATATTGTGCTACTTTCTCAAACTCCACTTGGCTTGCAGCGGCTGATTTCACAACTTGCGCTGTATATCTCGAATGCACAATTAACAATAAATCTAAAAAAATCTAGGGGCATATTAGCAAGACTGGCGATAAAATTATCGCCGTTTTAGCGGCAGGAAACTGCCGCTAAAACGGCGATAATGGGCTTGCTAATATGCGTTATAGAATTCCAATAGAAGCCCAGGTTAGATGTGCAGGACATCTAACCTGGGCTTCTATTGGAATTCTATAACGCTTATTAGCAAGCCCATTATCGCCGTTTTAGCGGCAGTTTCCTTTTTTTTTTTTTTTAAAGTCTTTATTGTAGACATCCAACACATACAATCCTTTATGCACCAGGTTTATCCAAACAATATTTCCAAAACATATGTGGAAGATGTCTAATGTATATCTTAATACCCAGCACCCCCTATCCTACCCCTACCTCCCCCACCCAAACCCAGATGGAGCCCATGGTGGTAACATAACATAAATTGAGCTATAACACAACCATAATGTACATTTCTTGGAAAAACCCTAAATATAGTTACAACCTAAATAATACCAACAGTCTAAACATCCTATGCTGATCCCTTAACTTATATCAACACAAATCAGATCAAGTCCTGACCTCATTCGTCCAATTCGTTATTGGAAGCCAAATTGCAAGCCCCCTCCTTTTAGCATTAAGCCCCCTTCGTTTATACACCTCTTTCTCCCACCGATATGTGGCCAGAAATTTCCCCAGCCAGCAATAAACTGAGGGGGTCCTTGTCCAGCCACCCGCTGGCCAAGGAAAGCCTAAACACTGCCATAGCTATAAATAACAGAGCTCTATTTGGTTCCGGCATGGCTTGATTGCTAACCCCCAACATAATTACCTGCGGTGAAAGTTCCACCTCAAACCCCAGCATACCTCTTAGGTATTTGCCCACCTCAGTGATTACAGGTACAAGTCGAGGGCAAGTTGCAAACATGTGTACACTATCAGCAGCATAACAGTGACATCGAGAGCAAGAAGAACCACGCGAGCCTCCCCATTTTGCTATGCGGGCTGGAGTAATGTACAAATTAAGCCAGGTTTTGAAACACTGCACTTGTAAGTTTGCCGAGAAGCATGCCGTTTGACTTAACAAAAGAGAGTCCTCACATACCTCTGTCCCTGCTTGCAACAGATTCTTCCAGCGATTAGTATGTTTAATAAAGTCATCACTCATTAAATTACTAAGCATTTTGCAGAGGGGAGAAAGTGTTAAAGATGTCCCTAATATTGCTTCAAGTAAGGGGATTTTCTGACAACTGGATATTTTTTAGAAACAAAATCCCTAATTTGTAAATATTTAAAAAAATACTTATTACCTAACCCAAATTTGCTCTTGATTGCATCAAAAGAAAGGATATTATCATCCTCCATCAGATCTCCAATAAACCTTACTCCTTTATTCATCCAAACTTTCATATAGCCATCTAGTAGAGTTTCAGGTAGTAGGTTATTGTCTGCCAGAGGAGAGTATCTGTGTATCCTACCTAGTTTAAGTTTCTTCCTGATGGACGTCCATACTTTAAATGATCCCAATAAAACCTTAAATTTTACCCTTTTAAAATAAGCAAAATCAATATATCGAAGAAGGCAGCCAGCTGAGTCCGATCCCAAGAGTAACCTATATATAGAAGGGCTGGATGTTTCCTCTATCGATGTTGGTTCTTTCCCCAATATTAGTGCCATTCGCTGCAAAGCTGCTGCCCAATAATAAACCTGGAGATTAGGTACCGCCCAGCCACCCCGATTTCTAGGTAGGGACATATATCTCAGCGCTCTGCGGGGACGGTTCCCGGCCCACAAAAACTTGGAAATTGCTTGATCAAATGCCAAAAACCAGCTCTTGTTTATTTCCGTTGGAATAGCTCTAAAAAAATAGAGGATTTTTGGTAAAAACAGCATCTTGATGACATTGCATCTCCCTAAAAGAGTGAGATGCAAATTATTCATTCTATTAAAATCTGTTCTAGTCTTATGTAGCAGAGGTTCTAGATTAATCTGTACGATTTTATCGACATTGGCAGAGATCTCAACCCCCAGATATCTAGTGTTTTCCACTACCCGTGTATCAACCATAGCCACATTTGAGTTTTTAACAATCATGGTCTTATCCTCATTAAGATGATACCCCGAAATTTGACCAAAATCTTTTGAAGCTCTTTCAACCTCTCTAATAGCTTCTGATGGATTGGCTGTGATTATTGCGATGTCATCCGCATATGCAAGAATCTTAGTATCCCCTCCCATCGAAGGGATGGCTGAAATCCTATCGTTCCCCACAATTTTCCTGATTAAAGGATCTATATATAGGGCAAATAATAGCGGGGAACAGGGACACCCCTGCCGCGTACCTCTTGTTATTTTGATTGGCTCCGATGTGTACCCCATCATTGCAATTCTAGCCCCGGGATCCTGATATAAACATTTAATTGCTCCAATAAATTTTTGCCCCAAGCCGTATTTCCCCATAACTGCCCATAAGAAGGGCCAGGAGACCCTATCGAATGCTTTCTCCGCATCAAGTAATATTACAGCCATAGGGTTTCCTGACACCTTCGTATAATCAAACAGCGTAATTATGCGTTGAATATGATCAGTCGTGCCCCTACCTGGAACGAATCCGTGTTGAAACGGGGAAACTAATCTTTTAATGACCGCTGCCAATCTGGTTGCTAAAATTTTAGAAAAGATTTTCACATCGCTGTTAATCAGCGTGATTGGCCTATATGAACCCAATTCTGAGGGGGTTTACCTTTTTAGGAAAGACTATTATATTAGCTGTCTTCCAGGAATCGGGAATCAGCAGTTCTACTTGTGCTCTATGAAAAACTTCCAGCATAAGAGCCACAAGCTGTGTCTTAAATTTTTTATAAAATTCTCCTGGGATCAAATCCGTGCCTGCAGCTTTGCCTGAAGGAGTAGAATCTATTGCTGCTCTGAGTTCATCTAATGTTATTAATGCACTAAGGTTGTTTTTCTCCTCACAGGATACTTGATCCGGTAATAGCCCATCTAAGTAATCCTCAATATCAACATCTTTGTTTTGAATATCCTCGGTATACAAGTTTTGATAGAATTTTTGAAATGCCATGAGAACTGCATCAGGGCTATTTACCATACCTATGTCTGGATCCCTGATTTCGCTAATTCTAGACTGTACCGTTTTTCCCTTGTACGTACAGCAAGTACATGGCCCACTCTCTCATTGTTCTCATATACCCTGCTCCGCCATGCCATATATTTCCCAGCTGCTTTTTTGGTGGAGATCTCGGAGATTGCAGACCTAGTAATTATAATTTTTGATTGAGCCGTCCCTGCGTCTCCCCTTCGGCCAGAACCCTTACTAGATCAGCCTCCTCTTTACTCAAATCCTCATACAGGGTATGTACCAAGATATTATCCTTCTTCTGTGATTCCCATCCATATTTCGATGTTTCCCCTCTAATCCCAGCCTTCAAAGCATCCCAAACTATACCTACATCTGTACTCCCTAAGTTCTCTGCTATAAACCTAGGGATCCACTCATTAAGGTGTTGTTGATACCCCTCCTCGCTTAATAAGGCCCTGTTAAATGTCCATCGTGTCTGTGGGGATTCTAATCTGATATCAATTTCTATTACCAGGGGGTTATGATCAGACATAACTTTTGGAAATTTACTAATCTTACAGCCTAATAGCATCTCCTGGGATACAAAGAAATAATCTAATCTCGCATGCACTTGATGTGGTGCGGAGAAAAAAGTGAAGCCAGGGTCATCCTCCTTCTGTTCTGCCCATACATCCGCTAACCCATGCAGTGACCTTAATTGCATCAGGGATTTAAAAACCTTTGGTTTACGACCATGGTACATCACCCCTTTATTCCTAGATACCTGACAGCTCATATTAATGTTCATATCCCCACATATAATCAAAGGTAAAGGCCAACCCACTAATTCGACATTTAGCCATTCGAACAGAGCCGGGTCATCCAAAACGGAACCATAAATTGAGCAAAGGGTGAATATCTTATGGTCCAAACAGCATTGTGTTATTACCCATCTCCCCAATTTATCAGCAGAAGAGCGCGGGAAACGACCCAACCCTTTCTTTGCCAAAATTGCCACCCCTCTTGTCTTTGTAGTTTGTGTTGTGGAAGCTACAATTTGATAGCCCACCATCCCCAGTGCCCCCTTGTTACAAGCTTCCACATGAGTCTCTTGAAGACAAATAATGTCTGCCTTTAGGAATTGAACCTCCAAGCTGATTCTCCTTCTTTTAACAGGATTATTCAGCCCGCATATATTAATAGAGGCTATTCTTAACTTCCTAATTGAAAAAAATAAAATAGTTCCAAACCAAATAAAGATGCAATTAGTGAGATAGCCGTCTCCAACTCATACCAGTGCCCGAAGAAAAACCCACCCAAGATACCACCCCTCACCCACAGGCTCCAACCCATCCCCCCCTCCCCACCCTGATCAAAAAGGCAAAAAAGGTCCAAGGACCCTTGTGATGCCTCCTGCATGATGTGTGCCCCTAGCCGCCTCCTACAATAAAAACAAAATCATTAAAAAGAAAGAAAGAAAAAAAAGAAGAGAAAAAAAGAGAGAAAAACAAAAAAAAAACAAAAAAAGAAAAAAAAAGGACAAAGCACCCAATTACCCCACTCTAGAGTCAAGTCTTATTTTTTTCCGTAAGTTCTTGCAGAAACTCCTGTGCCTGGATCTCAGAAGAAAAAACTCTAATCGCCCCCTTGCAGATGACTTTGAGCCTGGCAGGATTCATAAGATAGACTTCGCAGCCCAGTTTCTGGAATGGGGAGATCAGCAGACGCAGTCTCCAGCGCCTCTCTACCGTAGCATGACAAAAGTCAGGCCGAACAAAGAAGGAGTGCCCCGCAACTATCTTCCTAGCATCAGGTCTTGCTTTTTCAAATATAGATTGTCGAAGGAGGAAATTACCAAAAAAAATAAGAATGGCTCGTGGTTTGTCATCTTGCCCTGGCTTTTTCTAAGCATTAAGGGAAATCGATGCACCCGCTGTATTTCAGACTCCCAGTTCCAATGACCAAGGTCAGGAAATGCCTCCTTGAATAGCGTCAATACAAACCCCGGATGTCATCGCCTTCTGCTTTCTCTGCAATCCCAAGTAAACGAAGGTTGTTACGGCGTTGTCTATTTTCAAAATCTTCCAGCTTCCAAAAAACATCAGACATCTTACTATCATTAGCTTCAGTTAATCGGGTGGAGGTTTCAACGTCGCCCTCCAGTTGCACAACGCGTTCTTCCAAAGCTGTGGTGCGTACTGAAGTCTCGGTACAGGCTTTGTTAATTTTGCGCACAGCACCCTGTAATTTTCTAGTGGCTAAATGAGCCCTTTTATGTTCAAGACGTGCCTCAATCTGCATCTGCTTCAATGTTGAATATATCAGATCCATTGTCGGTTGTTGAGTTTGTAGTTCCATTATACCATGTTCTTTCGTCATACCCTCTGGGGCTCCGAGCTCATCCTCTAGACTCCTCCCAAACTGAGTGGCAGAGTAGTCCCACTTTAGCTGGCTAGACTGACTGCAGTCGGACGTAAGCCCCTGTCTTTATCTGACTCCTTTATACTCTTTTTCTTTTTGCGCACAGGTACGCGTTTTTGAGTGGCAGGGTTGGTGAGGGGGTGCCGCTGTCCCCCTCTGAGAAATCTTCATCAGAACCACCCTTGCTGCTGAAGTTGGATAAATCCGAATCATCAGTCAATGAATAAAACTTTTCCCCATTATCCGGGATCTTTAGATGTTTGCCGGATGCTTGGATGGTAGCCTCCGGTTGCTCCTTATGGACAGTAATGTTAATTGCGTCACATACTTCTTTGGAAATAACATCCCGAGGACCAGAATTCTCGGGTTGCCCCTCTTTCCCAGAAGTAGTTTGTACTAACATTTCAGAGTGCTCCCCAGATATAGAAGCAGGGCCTGCAATACTCACAGTTAATTCAGGGGAGATCTCTATTAAATTGCTATCATTTTGCATGTCCTCGCTTAGTACCAAACTCTTTGGGCTGTCTGCATGAGTTTTGCCTTTAAATACTTTCTTTTCGCCGGATAAATAAGGGGCTCCCCTTCCGGTAAACATCCCAGGGACAGTTGGTTGCTTTGGTCTAGTAACCATAGCGCCAAGACGCTCACCACAGTGCTTCCCACTAAGAGTTTCCTTGGACAGCCCTTCTTTGTCCAAATCTGCTTGTAGATTGACTCTCTGGCTCAGGCTCTGGTTCAGCCCCTTTCCATCCGCTGCTGCACGCCGATTCACCGATACAGGCTTGACTCCTCCAGTCGCGCTGCCATCTCGTGTCAACCCTTTGATCTTTGGCGGCATAGCAGCGGATCCTGTCAGCCTCTTCTCTACTGCCACAGAATATCGCTTATCCACGCCGGGGGCAGATACAATCCCTCGTGATACAATGTATCGGCGAGTTGTCCCGGGCCTCCCCAATGCCGCTTGATGAGCGCCGGGTGCTGCCAGTACCACTGCAAGTAAAAGCCTCGACGCTCGAGCCGTCAGTACACCGATCGCCGACAAAAGCCTCATCAGCTTGTACTCCACGACCAGATTTACAGCTGAAGCCCCTGCCAGGTACGTGCTGAGTTGCTTTGCCCATAAATAATGCCGAGTTAGATCAACATATATGATTTTCCCTCATTCCATAGCTGAATCGCCGAGGTAGGGAAAGCGGCTCCACACAGCTCTCACACAGCCGCCATCTTGCCCTCTCACACAGCCGCCATCTTGCCCTTTAGCGGCAGTTTCCTGCCGCTAAAACGGCGATAATTTTATCGCCAGTCTTGCTAATATGCCCCCTAATGTACTATGCTTTTCCAGCATTCGGAAAAAACGACCAAAATTTGTTTGGATATTAAATTCCAGCACTTTAAAAACAGGTGGATAAATACACATATTTGGGTGTCTTACTAGATCGCCAATTAAGCTACAAGCATCACTTAGACCTGGGTCAAATTAAAATAAAACAACTATTTATTTGCTTTCAAAACCCTACAGAAAAATTTAAGCGGAAGTTCAACAAGTCATCTTTTAAAGGTAGTAGCAGCTAAATTTCTGCCCTCTGTAACATATGGCTCGGAAATGCTGAATACCAAGGACTCCAAAACACTAAATCTAGCTCAGTCTAGATTATTCAAAAAACTGTTTTCAATCCCGCGTCACATCTCCCAGGCGCAGCTACGTCTGGAATAGGGACTCACAAACCAGATACAGGCTAGACAAGGCGTTCTGGCCAAATACTACTGGCGAATGAGGGCAACCGAAGATAACACGCTAGCCCACCACTGCTGGGAGGAGGTCAAAAAACAGTCAAGGCAGAAGAATTCCATATGTCAGGTATTAAAACAAGTACTTTTATCACCCAACCTGGAAGAAGCTTGGCATACACCAATGGCATACCTCGCTTTTAAACAAATTACTAACAAAGGAACTAAACAAGGGTCTCTGCTAACTGACAAAGCTTTACTGGCAGGTAAAAGTCACGCCTGGTCGGTGATGCAAACATACAAACAATTGAAACAACAACCCTATTTACAAGAATGATCAAGAATGCTTTAGAGATCATTACAAGAGGAAACTAACCCGACTGGGGTCTTTTTCGACCAAAGACCTAACACCAAAATGGCTACGGACTTGGCCATCTCTGGACTGGCATAGGGGCATATTCACAACACCTTAACGGCGCCGTAGCGTCAATTTTTTTACCTTACCATGGTTTTTTTTCAATCGCCTCATTTACAAAGTGCCGCTAACTGCAGTTAGGGGCACTTTCCCAGCGTAAACGTTAATTTTCAAGACCGCCACTTCTGTTAGTGGGACTTAGCGAAAATGAGATGCAAGGTAGGTGTTGTCGTGCAAAAAATGCTGCTAACCCCACTTCGCGATATTTACAATGAAATTTCCGTCCGGTGATAACGCCCCAAAACTGCAGCTAAATCCAGTTATAGGCAGTTTTTTAAGACCAAAAAATAGCTGGTCTTAAAATTGGTGCAAACACTTGGGGCCTCATTCCAGAGGCTTTGGTGCTGGACAGCGCTGCAAGGAATGTTGCTGTGCTGCCCTGCGTCAAAACAAAAGGGCAGGAATGTGCACTATCAATAAGATAGGACGCATTCCTGGGCCTCATTCATGAAAAGTGTTGCATCGCTGTGACAAAACAGCGTTAAACCACTTTTCACTACGCTCTTCTTGCAACACCATGGATGCGCTGTATTCACTGCACGAAGCTCCATGTTGCAATTAATGACATATACGTCTGGAATCCTGACGTATCTGTTAGCGCTAAAGTCACGCATTGCTGCAGTTGTGTCACAAGCATGACGCAACTCAAGCAATGCATGGGGCCAGCCTAACCCTATGGCACTGCGTCACCCTTACGCCTGCCATTGGGCAAGCGTAGGGTTCTGATGCAGTGGCGTCCTAGAATTGTCACAATGAAATCTGATAGATTTCACTGCGCCACTCCCACGAGGCTTTGTTGCGTGGGAATGCCCAATCCGCATACATCACACCTGACGCAGGTATAATGTGGCACAGAGCTTTACAAGGTCATGCATATGTCTAGATGCATCACTTTGTAAATACGGTGCAACGTGGTACAAGATTCACGCTGCAAGTATGTCAAGAAAATGACTCACCGTCTGGGTTAAACTGTCAGAAGGGGCTCATGAATAAGCCCCCTTGTCTTTTTCCCCTACGTTGGCGCACAATGGCTGCCAGGCACCAACGCAGGCAACCTTGCGCCAAGGGTGACTGTGTTGCGGAGTTGATTGATGTTGTGGCTCCATCACTTCTCAAGACGTCTACAGGTACATCTTGACTGGTGGAGGGCGGGATTGAACCAGTTGGCCTTCCTGGAGTGTTGTTTGCCTGGATGTTCATGAGGGTTGCCAGGGTGTCAGCGCAGTTAGAGATCTATCGGTGGAGGTTGTGCGCTGTGGCATTGGTGTCTGTAAGCGTTGGTGGAGTGGTGGTGCTGAGGGAATTGACGAGAACTTCTTCTGTGGCCTTGATCCAGCTGCGACGGGGAGGGGGCAATGATGGCGGTGGTGTACAGTGTGCGTGGTGAAGGCGTGATGTATACAATGATGGACGGTCCAGGAGAGTTTGGTGGTGTGGCTGTAGTTGAATGTTCCTGCTGGTGGAGAAGACGGGGTCAAGCGTGTGTCTGGATATGTGGGTTGGTGCGGTGAGTATCTGCTTGAGTCCGATGTTGCGAGGATCTCCAGGAGGGTGGTGGTGTTCTAGTCACTGGGGTTGCCCAGGTGGAAGTTGAGGTCTCCGAGCGGGATGTAGTTGATGGATGCGAGAGCCTGGGGTGCGATGAGGTCTACAATCGCATCGGTGAATAGGAGGTCATGGGCCGGAGGGCCTGTAGATGAGGCCACCTGCTGAGAGTGGCGTTGGGCTTGGTCCGGATCTGGAAGTGGAGGTGTTCCATAAGTGATAGTCACCGCGTACACCCAAAAGCTCACTACCAGGGGGCGAGGAAAGGCAGCACCACCAGGTTACCTCTTCCGGTCTAACAGTGGTGACCAGATTCCGTGTTCCCCAGTTCCCTAGCGAGTAACGGCAGATCAAGCTGCATACCAAAGGGCCTAGGCCCGAACCGGCACCGTGATACTGGCACCCGCTGCCAACAATGGCCGAACTCAGCAACTTGAGCCAGTTAGTGGAGTCCCCCACCAGTCTTGTGTGGTGTCCTCGACAATGCGTGTCCTCTGCAGCGCAGGGATTGCTCAGGGGACAGTGTGCGCCACCCACAGGTGCTAAGCCTGGGCCTGACATGACCCCTGGGCCTCCTCCGCTCCCTCTCCCACCTTCTCCTCACCTGGACATCGACACTGGGGCTCAATCTACCATGCCATTGCAGCTCAGAGCACCAAGGAGACCACCACCACCACCCCTGTCATGCATCGCTCACCTGGACAACTGCTCCACACCCTTTGGGTGACGATTGGACCTGATCCCCTCTAAGTGCTAACCTTGGTAGACTGGAACTTCAGCAACAGGAAGCGGAGACCAGGATCCGCCGAAAGCTAGAGACTCTCCGGAGCTGTCTGTAACTGTGGAAGAAGGGGAGAAGCACAACCAGTCTATATTTAATTAGGATATCTGCCATCTGAGGAGTCACATCCAGGGGCTGCACGGACTCTGCACTGGATGACAACATCACAGTGGAGCTCACGTCGCTGGGGGAGCGTTCAGGGGAAGTGTTTGGATCCTCTCTCTGAGTGTGATTGCGCATCATCGGCGCCGCATGCAGCTCCTTCCGCCTGTCTTGTACAACCTGCTGCAGATTGGGGGTGACTTATAGTTGTGTCGGGGATGCCTGCTCCTCCTATAACTTCCAGTACAACTGGCTCCATGAATGTTGTGCAGACCCTTAGCTCCCAGTCCGCAGCACTTTGCGAAAAGTAAATCGCAGCCAGGTCCAGCAATGTTCAGCATCGTCAATGATTTGCGTGTCAACAACTGAGATCACTCGCAGCCTTTACGGGTAGAGGAGGGAGTATTTGATGCCCAACTCTCGGAGGCATCGCTTAACCACTAGAGACAAGCCCCTCTACCTCTGCACCCCGTGGCATAGTCAGAGAAGAAAACTGTGGCGTTATCCACTTTCACCTCCCCCAGCTTGCGTACCGCCCTCAGGCCAGCGTCACGATCACTGTAGGAGGTGGAATAGAAAGGGTATAGGACCTGACCCCGGCAGCATGCAGCTCGCCGGCACTCGATGGGCCTGCTCTGCAAAAAGGCTTTGGGACAGTGCACCTGCTGGCAGTAGGTCACACAACCATGTCTCAGTATATGCCACTGCATCAGCCCCTTCTGCTCCCTCAGGCAGACCCAGCACCCTCACGTTGTTACACGGGGAGCGTCCATCCGCATTCTCTGCTGTTCTGTCCTGTGACTTCACATGTGCCATTAGCTGCTATACATCCAAAGCTGCGCTCAGGGTACTCGGAGGGACTTTGGCCAGTTCTTGCTCAATGTCATGTACCTTGTAACTGTAAGTCAGCTTGTGATGATGATCTGCGCAGTCAGGGGTGAAGTCGACTGTGATTTTGTCTATGCGGCCCTCAAAGGAAGTGCCCGTTTGTTCGAGGGAGGTACCCACTGAGAGTACAGAAACCTAGTTTGCAGTCCAGGCTGTCCATTGTCACCTGCCCTGGTGGCCAGTGATCCCCAGCCGCTCAGTTCACCGACACAGAGGAGCGGCCAAATGTCGACGAGGCCCCCGTCTACAGGCGGGCCATCGTTGCGCCAGACTCCCAGGCACTATATATGACATGGGGTGCAGTGCAGTGTGGCCAGACGGGCCCTCTCTTCCAGTCTGGTGCATGCTACCCAGGAATCTTCATTCAGGTGGCACCAATGGAAATCCCCCATACACCCAAGAGATCACTACCAGGGGGCGACGAAAGGCAGCACCACCGGTTGCCTCTTCTGATCTAACTGTGGTAACTAGATTCCATGTTCCCCAGTGAGTGACGGCAGATCAAGAAGCGCACCCAAGGTCCTGAACCGACCCCCATGCCTCTGGCACCCGCCGCCACAAACGGCCGATATCAGCAACTAGAGCCAGTTAGTGGAGTCCCCCACCAGTCTTGTGCAGTGCCCTCGGTGATGTTGGTCAGCCGCAGTGCAGGGATTGCTCAGGGCACGATGTGCGCCATGTACTGGCATTAGGCCTGGGCCCGACTCGACCTCTGGACCTCCTCCGCTCCTGGTCACCAGCACGCTCGACTACGGCAACGCACTCTACGCCGGAATAAACAAAAACCTCACCCGCAAGCTACAGAACATCCAGAACGCCGCCGCAAGACTGGTCCTCAACCTGCCAAAACACTGCCACATCTCCCAGCACCTGCGCACACTCCACTGGCTCCCCGTCGAGGCGAGAATCACCTTCAAGATGCTCACCCACGCACACAAGGCCCTCCACGGCACTGGACCAGCATACTTGAACAGCCGACTCAAATTCCACGCACCCCAAAGGACCCTACGATGAGCCCAGCTCTAATACGTTGTGGTCCCCCGCACCAGAAAGTCCAGATCGGGAGGCCGCTCCTTCTCCTTCCTCGCGGCCAAAGCATGGAAAGTCCTTCCGCTCCACCTCAGAAAGACAACATCACTCCCCATCTTCGCAAGAAACCTCAAAACCTGGCTCTTCGACAGACCCCCTCCTTGTTGGAATGGAACCTGCACCCCCCCCCCACCCCAAGCGCCTTGAGACCCTTACGGGTGAGTAGTTGCGCTTTAACAAACCCCTGATTGATTGATTGTCCGACCTTCTCCACACCTGGACATCAACACAGGGGCTCAATCCGCCACGCTCTCACCAAATCTGTGACTCAGCCAGCAGGAGCCTCAGCCAGGCGGGATTTCATAAGCCCCGATACAGCAGTGGCCGCCAAGTCCGCCGGGGAACCTTCCGATTCAAGTGATGCAACAGGGCCCCCTTAGGCGTGAAGTTGCAGCGCTACCGCCACACAAGTTTAGCGCAGCTCAGGGGCCCAACCCTCCACAGCGTCCAGCCAGTGCCACATCCTCCGGCCTATGATGCAGAGAGGCTTGGCCCAACATTGGAAATCTCCTCTGTGCACCCCGGTGTAGTGGTGGCGCGTGGTATGCAATGCATACGTCCCTACGTCGGTGCGCAGGAGCGCCTCTACTGATCACAGCTCCAAGGGGGGCCAGGTGGTCTTCTCATACAGGTCAGCAACGTGTCTCCATGCGACCTGCCAAACTTCGTCACCAGGTAAGGGCGATCGCCAACGCCTCAATGCGTTCTGCCACGGCCCACAGGTTTGGGCGCAACGCGACCCGCCTCCACCGTCAGGTGACAGGGACTCCCAGCACCGCCGCCTCCCACTCCGGGTCTCAGATGCAGGCCCAGCGAGGCTTCCGGTCCCCGCACACTGTCCGCGCTTCCAGGCATCAGCTGCCATGATGTCTCGAGAATGGTGCTAAGAAAAGTGCTGCACCACTTTTCATAAATGAGGCCCTGATTCTGCATTTCCTCTTCCCCTGGGACTCTGGCTGGTCCTCCTAGCTGTTCCAGGGTTTGGGGAGTGGGGGGTTGTAGACCTGTGCTGAACTTGACCCTGGCTGCTCCATTCTGCATTCCATTGTTTTTATTTTATTTTTTTCATTAGCGGCTATTTTGCCTCTTGACGAGGCTGAAAAGTGATGTTGGGCTGACTAACATGAAGTTTTTTTTGGAGCTAATTGGTCTTTTTATCACTTTTCTCTTGATAATATCAATTTTTTTATAGCCTTGATGCTAGTGTTAGCTGCAGTTTTCGCCGCGGCTAGCTGATAATATAGCCATGTAGTGACGTATTGTAAATATGTTGCTAACAAGGCAATAGTTTTCAGCAATAGACCGCGTTAAATAAATGGCCACTAACTACCACAAAAACTGGTTAGCACCAATTCTTGTAAATATACCCCTAAGTGGCTTAACGCTGCCTTGTAATTATTGTAAGGATATAAGCAATGGGCATTGAAACGGGTCCCTTAGTTCTGGGCCCTGTAGTCATGGCCTTAACGTTTCAGGCAAAAGCACTCACTGATTTCTGAATAATGAGTGTAAAAGCGTTAAGGTAACCATGTTGTTCCTGCTTACATTTCACCTACTTTTCTTTATCTAGCTCCCTATGAGTGTTTGCTTTTTCCAGATGTTGTTATTTTTTTTTAGGCAGCATATTGCTCTTGTCTAGTGCGCATTTCGAATTTAGTCGTATCCAGGTGTTGATAGCAGGGCACAATTTGGTTGTAGTTGAAGGCAGTGCGAGTTTCTCTCAGTGGGGCAGTATGGTGTTCAGTGGGAAAGAGGATGTGGCACCATGGTAAGAACTGCCGAATTTGGAACTGGGGAACCAGGTTCAGCCTTCTTGACCAGTCCCCCAGACCACTTTCCTGAGAGAGTGTATTCCCATGTTAGACCTTAGAAGGCCCCTCAAGACCTTAGAAGCCCTGTGTCTAAGCACCAGCAGGTGGACCCAAGCGGTGGCAAGTGTGGGTTAACCTTGAAGGCCTGTCCACCACAATCCATACTGAAGTTCACCTTCAGTCTTGCAGGCAGGCCTATGAAGCAGCACACCATAGAGTGACAGTGACTATGTCACTGAGGTCACAGGGCCCTTGAGCAGGGTGGCTCTAGGGCAGTGTGACCGCACCAGGTGCTGACTTTGGGTGGGGGCGTTGTGTTTGTAAGTATGATATGCTTTTAAAAGCACTTGCTGCCTTCTTCCTGGCCCCCAGCAATTTTTGGCAACAATAAAAATGTCATGATAACTCCGGTGATTAATGTTCTTAGTAGAGAGAGATGGTGTTTTGTCTAGGGGAAGTTTTGACTCATGGAAAGAAAGCGCAGAGGGTTAATATGCCTGCTGCTAAGAACATGTACCACGCAGATCACAAAGTGCAAATAATGTAAATAGGTCAGTGGGTTACTGCTTTTGTTTTGTCAGAGATAGTTTATAAGACAAAATCCTAACATAGAACAGTGAGCTATTAACTGTCATCTAAGAGCTGAATGCAAAATGCAAGGTATAAATTAGAGCGTTATGGTTTTTTCCCCAAGTCTTTGATTATCCTATTGTTGCAAAAAGGGATCATTTGGATAGAAATCAATATGTGTGATGCAAAGTGCTCTGACACCCTACACTGGTATTAGTGGCACTGTAAATCTTCTGATATTTTATTATTTGGAACTTTTTACACTTGTTAACAGTCTCTGCAAAGATTTTTCCTTATTAGTACCAGTGTAACATACAAATGCAGCAGTGAGAAAGGTGACCAATCAACCTTTGCAAAGGGCCCTTCACTTCACAGCAGCGCAAGTCACATTTTTTAGTAACTTTTGATCCGTTTGAGCTACAAACAATTTATTAGTTAAAATCGTCAGATTATGCAGCAGATGATGTATTATGTCATGTGGCAAATATGGCAGAGCCATAATTATGTGGAAAACATTTGCAAACTAGGATATTTTGCCATTCGTGTTTGAACTGCTCTTATTCAAAAAGGGAGGAGAAGTGCTGTTGACGAAAACTCCATGGCTCTGAGACAAATTGCTTGTGATTCCACTTTTAAGTGTATTTGGGATGTTTTGTGTTTGGAAACATTTTCCACTTAGTGGATGTATTTTAATGTCAATAACTCATATTAAACCTTAAATAAACATGTTTCCATTTGTTGAATTAAATATAGAGTAATAGGCTGTAAACAAATACTAAAAATTGGGAAATTTGCACTTTCTGACACATCGCTGACTCCGCCTACTGACCCAATCCTCGGGTTATTCCCGCCTTCTGATTCCCCGCCCACTGATCCCCTGTAACTCTTAAAGGTATACTACTACACTTTTCTTATATCTTTACACGCTTTTTTAATACCACAGACTCAGATCTTCGCATTGGCAAAGATCTTCCAAAAATTCCTCCTCCTTGTCATCAGCCACCACACGAAGTGCGAGTGATTCCAAGGAAGGAAGGAAAAAGAAATTGCAGTTATGGTTCATGCTTGACTGTGGTATAACTACGACTTCTAAGAATGTTAGCGCGGCGAACTGTCCGGTGTTGACACTGAAAGTGGGAGGGGAAAGCACGTACATATTGTGTATAAAACAACTAGAATAAACTCTAATTAACAAGAAATGCATTTTGTTTTGGGTTTGGGTCGGGGATATATTTGCAATGCATTGTGGGCAGGCGGATGTTCGTTCAGATTCTTTCACCCTGATTGCTGGTAAGCCCTGTCTGAAGAGCGTCGCTTAAGGCAAAACAATAAAAAAAAAAAAACAGGCCCGCCCATTTTACTAATCTTTATCTTGCTGCAGTAATACGCTGTCCACATACATCGTGGAGTCTGACTGGACTAGGACCTGTAGTAGCAGCCTCTACCCTGCAACGCCCGCCCATGTATGTTACAGTGTGATGCCTATGCCTGGCTGATGTGATTAGGGACCCCCAGTGACGACCCGTGGTACTGCACCACTGGTGTCTATACAGTGTGGTGCCTGGCTGATGTGATTATGGACCCCTAGTGACGACCCGTGGTACTGCACCCTGGTATATTGTAACGAATACGATGCTATCCAACCCTACTTTCGCTGGACCTCTAGTCATGAACTGAGCGACTGCACCGGAAATATCGCGAGATCTGCCTGGTCTGTACTTACTTCCTGAGTGAATGGCGTTTCCGAAGTGCTTCAAAAACACAGAGATCCACCCTCAGATTAATCTCGAATTGGTGTACTCACAGGTTGTATGTGTTTCCTACAATAGTTGAAATCACACAGGGGCATATTAGCAAGACCCACGTTAAAATTATCGCCGTTTTAGCGGCAGGAAACTTCCGCTAAAACGGCGATAATGGGCTTGCTAATATGCGTTATAGAATTCCAATAGAAGCCCAGGTTAGATGTGCAGGACATCTAACCTGGGCTTCTATTGGAATTCCATAACGCATATTAGCAAGCCCATTATCGCCTTTTTAGCGGCAGTTTCCTGCCGCTAAAACGGCGATAATTTTAACGTGGGTCTTGCTAATATGCCCCACAGTGTTTGTTTAAATACCCCTCACACACCAACAGGCCCCTTGGTGTCATGCTTCAACATGGGGGTCATCCCGCCCCGCTGCGGGACGGGGCGTGCTACGTCCTACGACTACGTGGGAGCATTGGTTTTAGAAGACTGTGGGCCATATTCTCAAGAACGGCGATAACATTATCGTCGCTTTAGCGGCAGGAAACTGCCGCTAAAGCGGCGATAAAGCCCCTTATCGCCGCTAAAGCGGCTATAATGTTATCGCCGTTCTTGAGAATATGGCCCAGAGGGGGATATTCACAAGAACGTGTGCTAAATATCACCAACAAATGTTAACGCAACTTTACACATCGCAGCCGATCGCGGGAAAATAACCCCGTGTTAACGTGGAATTCACAACACGGCGGTACCATGCGATAGTCACCTGAAACCGCGGACAATGTCCGCGATACAACCACCGCGACGGCGATAAAAACACAAACCCCAACACCAAAAAACGTGCAATGAGCCCATTCGCGATGAGGAAATCAGCGACAAGCAGCGCCAGGCCTGCCATATACACACGGCAGGCGGGAAAAGCACGACAAAAGGAGAAAAAACACACAAACACAAAATGACCAACACCGAAGCACCATGGAGGCAGCCGGAGCAGGCGCAGAGGACGAGCGCAACCCCACAAGTACCCCGGACGATCAGCCCGGGACCACGGTCACAGGGAAGGGCAAGGACAAGAAGAAGAGGAAGACGAAGTACAGACCGCAGGAGAATCGGATCCTGGTCACGGAGGTGATAGAACACCATCAACAACTGTTCGTCGCCTCCAATGTGTCATTGGGCACCAAAAATGGATTATGGCGGTCCATCGTGGACAAGGTGAACGCCGTCGGAGAGCACAGGAGGTCAACGGACGAGGTCAAGAGGAGATGGATTGACATCAAGCGCAAGACCAAGGAGAAACTCGCAGCCAACCAGAAGGCAGCAATGCAGACTGGAGGTGGGAGCCCAGCGCCACAGCTGGAGCTGGATGACATGGAGGAGCTGGTGTCGACAGTCATCAGTATGGATACTGTGGGAGGAGTCGGGGCACTGGACACTGCTCAACAGGACACAGACAATGGCAACAGGGTGAGTAACCATCAGGTACTGGGGGGACGGGGGGAGATGGCCACAATGGCACACATACACAATCAAGCAGAGCACAGTGCACACCCACAATCACTCTGGATCATGGCCCTGATCTACAAACTGTCACAATGTACATTGCCATGCTGTCTGAATGTGAACATGTACCATGCGGCCACATACATGTGGATACACTGTAACACAGCATCTCCCCTTCACATTGCAGGGGCACCGTCAACACCACCTGCAGAGCAGTCCCAGCCACTCTTCACTGATGACAAGGAGGACACCACCAGCATCGACCCCCAAGCCCTCCAAGACATCATTGAGCTCATTCGCCAAGCACCTCCAGGACCAGGGCAGCCCAGCTGCATCGAGGAGACCCCACCCACTCCACAAACCACCCAGCAGGAGGCACCCACAACCCCGGCTGTCTCCCAAGACCCCCCGAGCAACCCATGGCCTTCCAGCACCGTGTGTTGGAGGTTCAGAGGGAGATGGCTGAGCAGGTGCGGGTGGGGTTCGACCTCATGGCTACCAAACTCGACGCCATCCATGGGTGTCTGAGTCCCATCAGGGACCACCTCCAGTCCCTAACGGACACCCACACGCCGCTCCATGGTCTCCAACGAGCCCTGGCTGACATTGCTGGAGTCATGACTCGGAGACAAGAGCACCTGTCCGATCAGGGTGGCTCCAGCGATCTCAGCAAGGAGATGGCACGCATGCGGAGGCTCATGGAGGACATGGTGCGGATGGAGGTGGAAAGGATGGCAGCCACCACTGCACATCAGCGGAATGTAGCTGGGATCTACCAGGCCCTGCATGTCCTCATCATGGCATTGCTGCCACAAGGCGTGGCGATGATGAATGCTGCTGCCCCCACACCATCCACATCTCCGCCCCATGGTGTGTCCGTGCCCCACCGTGCGGCAGACATTCCACCTCCAGCACCTGATGTGTCACTGCCACACAGAGCGGCCGGCAATACACCCCCGGCCCCTGATGTGTCAGTGGCACACAGTGACGCAGCAGGAACAGCACCACCCACAGGTGGGGCAGAGCACACATCCGAGGACGTGGATGGGCTTGAGTTCAGAAGGAGGTACTAGCATTCATGTCCGCCACCTGGCCTGTTGTTCCGTGATGCCGCACATGGCCCCATGACCTCCCACTGACCCCAATACACTCTGCAGCACTCACCTTTGACCACAACATGGACTTCCATATCCTGTTTGGTGACCAATGACACGGCGACCAGACTGCGGACTGTACTCTTCCTCATCCTCTGTCCTTGTCATTCCCCGATGGACTCTGGCTGGCCCTCCACGGGCCCATATTGTCAAGTGGGGTTGGCATGGCCCTGTACTGCTCCAGCTGCTGAACTCCACTGGATGTGCAATAAATATTCAGGAACGCACTGCTGTGTCATGTCTTTCATCATTCAAGTATGAATGTGTGGATGAATGTAGGGTCAGTGATTCCCCCTAACGGCAATGCTGCTCATCTAGTGGGATTCCAGTCACAGTGTACTACATTGCCGATTGCGTTGCGGGTGCCGAAGACACCACAACAGGGACACATGCATTAGTCACTTCCTTGTCCGGACATGGACTGCACCACGCCCAGAGCCCCTGAGTCGTTGTTGCAAGCCCTGCGCTGGTCCGGCGTACGCCATGACGGACCACTCCGCCTATGCTCCGAGGGGGGGGCCACATCACCACATGTTGCAGGTCTACAGGCTAGTGGTCTGCAGGTCACTGGTCTAGTTGTCAGCATGTCACGGCACTCCCTGAGGGCAGGTTTGCACACACACCACACCCATCCGGCGCAGGCGTCACAGGCCATGTGACCCCGCCAATATAAGGGGCCGACAACGTCACATTCCCCTCTGCCGGTGGTGACTGGATTACGGACGCTCCACGGTTCTCAATCATAAAGGGCCCATGAGTTGTTGCGCACAAGGTTAGTGGCACCCGTAGCCTTGCGGCCGTCACAGGCCTACCACCACGTGGCGCTGACTCGGGTTGCACAGGGTTAGTGGCACTGAAATTGCTGAGCGGGTGTGCAGCCTGCGATGATGACGTGTGCACTGATGTGGTCTCTGCCATTGATGCCTCAGGACTCAGCATCATGTGTGGGACCTGCTGGTCCGCGGTGCGGGTCCGCATGATGTGGAGCATGCCATGGTGGCGGGACCGGGGCCTGGAGCTTGCACGGCCATGTGGTGTGCCCACTGGTGGACACACCATTGGCGGCAGGTGAGCAGTGGGGCCTGGGTGCGCTAGTGCGGGCAGACAGCGCTGGGCGGCGGGAGGGGGTAGGGTATGGCTGCATGTGTGCGCAGGAAGGACAGGCGTTGTTGCCGTGTGCAGTGAGATGGACTCTGCCATGATTGACTCTGGCCTTGTTTACAGATTGCAGACCTGGTGGCTTGCAGTGTGTACCGGCACATGGTTGGAGACACACCGGTGGCAGCAGGTGAGCAGTGGTGCCTGGGTGCGCGGGGGTGGCAGTGTCCCTCCTTCTCTCTCTCCCTCTCCCTTCCTTTCCCTCTCCCTCTCCCTTCCTTTCCTTCTCTCTCTCGCCCTCTCCCTTCCTTTCCCTCTCCCTCTCTCCCTCTCTCCCTCTCCCTTCCTTTCCCTCTCCCTCTCCCTTCCTTTCCCTCTCTCTCCCTCTCCCTTCCTTTCCCTCTCTCTCTCCCTCTCCCTTCCTTTCCTTTCCTTTCCTTCTCTTTCTTTCTCTCTCTGCCTCTCTTTCCTTCTCTGTTTCTCTGTGTCTCGCTCCTTTGATGTGCGCATGACACACATTCTGATTTTGTGCTTTATTTTCCAGGCTGTGACATCATGATTGTCCCGGACGGACCCGACAGGAGTCTTCCGCATTGGTGTTTTGTGTTGTATTCAATAAAGTTTTTGGCTGTTACTTCAATGATGAGTGACTGTTTCTCGTTCTTCTGACTACACATGTGTGTTTCTTTGTGTCATTGTGCGACGTCATGCGCTTTTTGTGGCCCTTGTGTCGTGCACGGTATGTGTTTGTCCGTGGGGGGGGGCAGGGGGGGGGCCTGGGAGTGGTGGCGGTGGGTGTTGTGGCCCTCATGGATCTCCGGGCTGCATGGTCATTGTCTCCATGGCATGTGGGTCTTCAGATGTGGCTCTTGCCTGTGCTCCCTTTCATGCTGCAGGTAGTCGTCCAGCTTAACACCAGCAAAAGGCAGATGTTATGGTGCTACCGCGGCTTATCGCCTGTTTTTGGTTCGCATCGCAGATCTGGCAGTTCGTTGTGAAAGTGGTGTTGTGGTTTTTTCGTGTGTTTTTGCACGGGAACGCCTACTCTGCATCTCATTAGGGTTAGTTGGTGATGTCCACCGTGGAGATAAATTTTGCGGCAGTTCTCTCGGGAATACTGGCGATGTCTGCAGTTTACACCCGCTTGTGAATGGGGTGTTAAATCTATCTCCACTTTTGGTGAGTTAAGGTGGAGATAAATCAGAGATAAGTCCTTGTGAATATGCCCCTATGTGTTGTGTAGGAAAGTGAGTGGAAGGGTCAGGAGTGAGCGAAGTAGTGAATTAAAAAGTACCTGGCTCTTCTGGACTAAAAGACTTTAATATTCCTTTGAGCTGGTACTGTTAAAAAGGTGGGTAGGAGGTATATTGCTCTAATGGACAATCTCTCCTGTGTATGTCGACATGTTTCGAAGCTCACAGGCTTCTTCTTCAGAACCAAGAAAGATTCCTTCTGTATTCACTACAATATCGAACAGATGTCGCGAAAATAGTTCAAAGTGAATAAATGTCAAAAAAGGTGATATATGTACAAGAAGTATTACAACGTGAAAGGCAAATATAAGATACAATACTCACTAGGTATTCTATTCGTTAATTTGTTCCTAGTGGAGCCAATGCCCCATGAGCCTTAGAACGGGTGGGAAGGGTGCCTATAGTCACACTTACACCAAGGACACTGCCTCGCCAAGATATTGCCTCCCTGCGGCTCCGTTTCCGAAGTGCAGCAGTGAGTGTTGGGTTATTTGTGCTCGGCTGCTACCGGTCAGATTTCATCCCGTATTTTGATTTACCGGTCGGTACAAAAATAAGCAAAATCACTTAAGGGGCATAGGGGCATATTCACAAAACCTTAACGCCACCGTAGCGTCAATTTTTGGACGTTACAGCGGGGGTTTTTTTATCGCCTTATTTACAAAGTGCCGCTAACTGCAGTTAGCGGCACTGTTCCAGCGTAAATGTTAATTTTCAAGATCGCCACTTCTGTTAGTGGGACTTAACAAAAATGAGATGCGAGGTAGGTGTTCTCGTGCAAAAACTGCCACTAAACCCACTTCGCGATATTTACAATTAAATTTCCGTCCGGCGATAACCCTCCAAAACTGCAGCTAAGTCCAGTTAGAGGCAGTTTTTTAAGACCAGAAAATAGCTGGTCTTAAAATTGGTGCAAACACTTGGGGCCTCATTTCAGAGGTTTTGGTGCTGGACAGCGCTGCAAGGAATGTTGCTGCGCTGCCCTGCGACAAAACAAAAGGGCAAGAATGTGCACTATCAATAAGATAGGATTCATTCCTGGGCCTCATTCATGAAAAGTGTTGCATTGCTGCGACAAAACAACGTTTTACAACACTTTTCACTGCGCACTTCTTGTGACACCATGGATGCGCCGTATTCACTCCACGGTGCTCCATGTTGCAATTAATGACATATACATCTGGAATCCTGACGTATCTGTTAGCGCTAAAGTCACGCATTGCTGCAGTTGTGTCACAAGCATGACGCAACTCCAGGAATGCATGACACCAGCCTATCGTTATGACACTGCGTCAGCCTTACGCCTGCCATTGAGCAAGTGTAAGGTTCTGACGCAGTGGCGTCCTAGAATTGTCACAGTGAAATCTGATAGATTTCCCTGCGCCACTCCCACAAGGCTTTGTTGGGTGGGAATGCCCACCCTGCATACATCACACCTGACGCAGGTATAATGTGGCACAGGGCTTTACAAGGTCATGCATATGCCTAGATGCCTCACTTTGTAAATACGGCGCAACGTGGTACAAGATTCACGCTGCAAGTACGTCAAGAAAATGACGCACCGTCGGGGTTAAACTGTCAGAAGGGGCTCATGAATAAGCCCCCTTGTCTTTTTCCCCTACATTGGCGTACAATGGCTGCCAGGCGCCAACGCAGGCACCCTTGCCCCATGGTGCAATGGTGACTGTGTTGCGGGGTTGATTGATGTTGTGGCTCCATCTCTTCTCGAGACGTCTCCAGGTGCATCTTGACTACAGGAGGGCGGGAGTGAACCAGTTGGCCTTCTTGGAGTGTTGTTTGCCTGGATGTTCTTGAGTTTGCCAGGGTGTCGGCGCAGTTAAAGATCCATCGGTGGAGGTTGTGCGCTGTAGTGTTGGTGTCTGTAGGCGTTGGCGGAGTGGTGGTGCTGAGGGAATTAACGAGAACTTCTTCTGTGGCCTTGATCCAGCTGCGACGGGGAGGGGGCAATGATGGCGGTGGTGTATGGTGTGCATGGTGAAGGCGTGATGTATACAATGATGGACGGTCCAGGAGAGTTTGGTGGTGTGGCTGTAGTTGAATGTTCCTTCTGGCAGAGAAGACGGGGTCGAGCATGTGTCTGGATATGTGGGTTGGTGCGGTGACTATCTGCTTGAGTCCGATGTTGTGAGGATCTCCAGGAGGGTGGTGGTGTTCTAGTCACTGGAGTTGTCCAAGTGGAAGTTGAGGTCTCCCAGCGGGATGTAGTCGGTGGATGCGAGAGCCTGGGGTGCAATGAAGTCTACAATAGCATCTGTGAATAGGGGGTCATGGGCCGGGGGCCTGTAGATGAGGGTGCCTGCTGAGGGTGGTGTTGGGCTTGGTCCAGATCTGAAGTGGAGGTGTTCCATGGTCGCCGTTGGGTCAATAGAATGCATGGTCAGTCAGAGTGTTCTTTTGTAGACAATGGCAATGCCTCCTCCTGGGCGGTCGGGGTGGTCCTTGCGGATGATGTTGTAGCCGTCGGGGTTGGCGATGGCGATGTCCGGTCTGGAGCAGAGGTTGGTCAAGTTTACGTGAAGAGGCGATGTCTGAAGAGTTGACGTTGAGGAGGTCCCAGATTTCTGTGGTGGGTTTGTGGAGGGACCACACGTTGAGGCACTGGATGCGGTCCATGCGCGGACGGCGCAGATGAACTTGCCTTTGGTGCACATTTGGCGCACCAGTGGCACACCCGCTGCACATGGCCACACAGCGGCTGCCATTAAGTAGTGCTGCGGGGGGGCTGGACAGCTGGGAGGCAGGAAACATGGGAAAGGACACTGGAGGGGGTGGGGCTGCGGGGAATTGCAGCATCAACGAGGGAGAGGACAGGGGAAAAGGAACTGTATAAAAGCACATGAAAGACAAAGCCAAACAAAGCAAAGAAAAAAGAACAAAGCCAAAGGTAGAAAGCAACGGAGAAGAGCAGAAAGAGGGACAGGAACAGCAGAAAAGAGGGACAGGAGGGAGGTCAAGTAGAAGAGCAGTGACGCTCTACCACTGGACCAGCAACGATGAGGCGCAGGCAGGAGCATGTGGGGGAAGGAGGGTCTCGAACACCTGACCTCCGGGGCAGAGGATCCAGCAGGAGCAGATAGCAGATGGGGACAGCAGCAGCAGCTACCAGACGGCGCTGCGCTGTGGGAAGAGCAAGTCCACTAAGGGATAGTCCCCTATACACCCAAAAGCTCACGACCAGGGGGCGATGAAAGGCAGCACCACCTGATTACCTCTTTCGGTCTAACAGTGGCGATCAGATTCCGTGTTCCCCAGTTCCCTAGCAAGAAACGGCGGATCAAGCTGCATACCCAAGGGTCTGGGCCCCAACCGGCCCCCGTGACACTGGTACCCGCTGCCAACAATGGCCGATCTCAGCAACTTGAGCCAGTTAGTAGAGTCCCCCACCAGTCTTGTGCGGTGTCCTCAACAATGCGCGTCCTCCGCAGCGCAGGGATTGCTCAGGGCACAGTGTGCTCCACCCACAGGTGCTAGGCCTGGGCCCGACACGACCCCCGGGCCTCCTCTGCTCCCTGTCCCACCTTCTCCTCACCTGGACATTGACACCGGGGCTCAATCTACCACGTTCTCTCTGAATCTGTGACTCAGCCAGCAGGAGCCTCAGCCAGGTGGAATTTCACAAGCTTGGGTACAGTAGTTGCCGCCAAGTCCGCTGGGGAACCTCCCGATGCAGGTGCTGTAACAGGGCACCCTTAGGCATGAAGTTGCAGCGCTCCCCCCACAAAGGTCTGGCAGATCTCAGGGGCCTCACCCTCCACGGCGTCCGGCCAGCAGCATATCCTCCAGTCTCTGGTGCAGAGAGGCACGGCCCACCATTGGCAATCTCCTGCATGCACCCCAGTGTAATGGTGGCAAGTGTTATGCAAAGCAGACCTTCCTACATCAGAGCGCAGGAGCACCTCTACCGATCACAGCTCCAAGGGACGCCAGGCGGTCTTCTCACACAGGTCAGCAATGTGTCTCCATGCGACATGCCAGATTTCACCACCAGGTAAGGGCGATCGCCGATGCCTCAATTTCTACCGCAACGGCCCAAAGGCTTGGTCCCGACACGGCCCGCCTCCACCATCAGGCCGCAGCAACTCCACAGCACCTCCCCCTCCAACTCCGGGTCTCAGACGCAGGCCCAGCGAGGGCTACGGGCCCCGGGACTGTCCACGCTTCAAGGCTTCGGCTGCCATGGAGTCGCAAGGGAAGCGCAATGAAAAGTGATGCATTGTCCATGATTTTTCATGACCTCTTCCCCTGGGACTCTGGCTGGTCATCCAGGCTATTGGGGGACTTGGGGGGTTGCTTACTTGTACTGAACTTGGCCCTTGCTGCTCCATTCTGCATTCCAATATTTTTAATTTCTTTTTATTAATGGTGGTGGACTTGATCCAGCGCAATATCAGCAAACAGCATTCATACACATAACACTCACTTGGGCCCATACATTCATACTACGCTAATACTTACGCTGGGTGTCAGATATACTCTTTTATCAAAATCCCTGCTACCAATTACCTTCTGATTGAAGAGTAATGACTTACCAATGGATCCTTTGCTAATTGGGAAGTTTAAAATGAGTGACATTCATTATAATACATAATCCTGAAATAACCACAGAGTCAGGAAGTTTTAAAATATTTATCTAAAGTTTTTAGCAGAGTAAAATACAGAAAAGACACGGTACTTGATCAGAATACCCAAGTAAAGCATAAAATAATTATTGCTAATAAATGACGGTGTTTAAGGAAAAAGAGAGGATAGAGACAGCAGCGCAACTAAAGGTTGCATATAATTTCCTAAGTGCGAGAACCAAACCCCTTAGCCAAGGAGTTGGAAAGAATAGGACCCAGGAAGGATGAAGAGCAAAAGACCTCCTTCAGGATCAGGACAGGACTGGTGACCTCTCTATAACGACGCCTGCGCCGTTCCCCTCTCTGGTACTCAGTTTCTCCTCGATTCTCCCGTCTAATGGACTCCGCCGCCCCCTCCTCAGGATCTCTTCAGGACAGGGATTCAGTCAGCAACCGGTCAGCATGGCAGTCTGGAGCTCGTAGCTTGTGGAATCTTGCTCTGACTAATTAACTAATGCTATATTCTATTATACCCTTCTACGCCCATGTACCTCCCCTTAATGTTGCCAAAATATGGGACCACTACTTCTGATTGGACAGGGACAGGGGGTGGATTCTCGCACCATGTCAAATTTGGCCTAAATTGTGAAGCCTATTGTTCTTAAGTTCCCACCCCTTCAAATTAATACATTCACTTTATTTCCCACCCGTCTCACGACAAATATTGTACAATTTACAGGGAAAAAGTATCAAATGTATCAATAGGACACATGTAGTACATCATCTTCGGCCAATAGGTCGTGGCCTTGGGAGACGTCCAAGTTGACTTCACTTGGCAGGCATACAGGACACATGCGCAGAACCATCTGTCTCTCGAGTTTCAAGTCACCAACCCAGGCCCAAGTTTACGAATTACTAAAAGTGCAAGAAGAAAATATTAAAATCACAAATAAAATGTTTCACTGTATGCCCACTTTCCCTACTCTACTCCCATTTAATTATAATATTATCCTGCATTAGTAGCATTAAGAAAACGACAATTTAATAATGACATGAGAGCAAGCTGAAGCATGTGAAAACATTAAGCGGCCATTTTAATGCACACTGCGCAGAAGCAGAAATTTCCCACCAAGCAAAGAAAGGCATCACACCATGTGATCAGGTGGCGACATGCGCAGAGAGGTTCCCGCGCTTTAGCGGCCATTTTAGATTTTGGACAAGCGTTATTCATTAGTAAAACACATAGGCAAGCGTCTGTCCCTCTTGTGTTTGTGAATGCAAAGGTTAGTATTTACAATACAAGTTTTAATAAATTAATACTGTGAGGAAGATTGAATCCAAGCAAGTTTCATTTATGAAACCTTGCTCCATCAGACTTATAGGCTATTTTTGCTTCTAGAGGCAGAAAAGTGACGTTGGGCTAACTAACATGAGTTTTTTTTGTCTCTAATTGGAATTTTGTCACTTTTCTCTCACTAGCGGCAACATTTTAAACGCCTTGACACTAGTGTTAGTGGCAGTTTTCATCACGGCTAGCGGATACTATCGCCATGTAGCAACGTATTGTAAATACGTTGGTACCAAGGCGATAGTTTTTGGCGATACGCGGCGGTAAGAAAATTGCCGCTGACACTAGTTAGCGGCAGCTCTTGTAAATATACCACATATTTACAATAAAGTGGCGAAGCGTTTTGTTAAGCCAAGAAGGCTAATGATGACACGCTTTGCCAACGCAGGGCTGCACCATATTTACAAGAATATGGTGCATCCCTGCGTAACCCCCTGCGCTGCTGCTAAATTAAAGCTGCCTAGCGCCAACGCAGGCACCCTCGCACCATAGTTCAAGGGTGCCTGTGTTGAGAGGAAGATTGTTTATGTGCAGAAATGTACCCCTTCCTGCCCATAAACAATCTTTAAATGCCGTTTTGTAACTTTTATGTGTGCTGCTTAACACAGGAGCGGTATAATGTGGCACAGGGCTTTACAAGGTCACGCATATGCCTAGATTCGCCACTTCATAAAACGGCGCAACATGGAGCAAAATTCACGCAGCAGGTATGTTAAGAAAATGACGTACCAGCGGTGTTAAACTGTCGAAAGGGGCTCATGAATAAGCCCCCCTCTATTTTTCCCCTATGTTGACGCACAGTGGCTGCCATGCGCCAACGCAGGCACCCTTGCACCATGGTGCAATGGTGACTGTGTTGCGGAGTTGGTTGATGTTGTTCAGAAAGGGACACCTACCTGCACAAAACCTATCAATCCAGGGTATTTCCTCTTTCACTGTGTGCTGCAGAATGCTGCACACATTGAAAAAGTGAAAAAAGAGGAGAAATGAAAACATTTATCCTCGTAGTGCCTCCCAAACGTCACCCTTGGGGTGGTATTAGATTCTGACGCATTCTGAAGGTTTACGGTTTGTCGTAAACCTGCAAATGCTTCAGATTCCATTGATTTGGCATGGGAACGCCCACAGCAATACCCATTGAACCAGTGGCAGTATGGCAGAGGAGCGTCGCCCCCTGCTTTCAAGCAGTGCGAGAAGAAGAAACATAAAATGATAATATCTTTCAGTTATAATATTTTATGTTTGTGCTGCTTTGCGGGCAGGGCTGCTCTGCTCCCAGAGCAGGGCAGGGGAGGAGTGGTTTGCCCACTCCTAAGTGCGCAATGACTGTTTTATCAGTCCTCTTGGGCCGCAAAAACCAATCATGTGCACTTTACCCGTTCTCCATGCAGGCTGCATTACAGTCTGCATGGAGAACATGCTCTGGCCCCCCATTTTCTTGTTGAGCGTCGAACCAGGATGCCAAATCCAATCACAACTAAGCCTGGGCGTAGTTTGCGTAGTAGCACTTCACGTAGCTACGTGAAGTACATTTTCAACTACACGGAGCTATGCACGTTGCGTAGCTGTGTGCTTAACTACACTGTACAATAATTGCCAAAAGCATCTTGCACAGTGTAAATTAAGATAAAATAAATATCTCAGTCTTTATATGCTAAAAATGCATATAGTTACTACAGAAAAGTAACAAGCATTTGCAATGCAACGGTCTCGCCTTTTGGATCTTAAAAGTATTTAGCCATGCACCACATTATCCTGGGTGTTATATTAACTCTTTTCATTTAGCCTCACACAACTGCTATAACCGGATAAAAAGAGCATTTGTTCTCAGTGGGGCGCCATGGAAAGGGATTAAGGTAACTGTTCGTCCTAAACAATAAAGTTTTACAAAAACCAACATGCATTGACAAAGCTAACGCATTGACAAAGTCAAAAGGCTGGCAGCAAAAGTCGGACCAGCTAGCTTTGCAAATGCTTGTGTCAGGGACGTGGAGCAGCAGACGAAGGTGGAGGTAAAGAACAGTGTGGTATGAAACTGAAACTGATCATGAGCAATAGCTAGACTGAAACAGAAACGTGTTCTGTACTCGAGAAAGACACGAGACGAACTTGTAATATGATCTGCGAAACAAATATGATCTGCGAAACTTGTTATGGTTTGAGATCGGGCTAACCTTCGCTGGCATGTCAAGGTTGATCTCTGACTTATACGTAAAATAAATAAAAACACAAAAGTTATGTCATACATATTGCTTTATGTGGACATGAACAAATGTTACTAGCCAGTATATCTTTTGAATGCTTGCAATCCTACCTTGAATAGTTTGGACCTCACCGACCTGAGAGGCGCCAGCGGCTGCATTCTGGCTATGGGTGCCGTAGATAGAAATAATACTGTACATACAGCATTACAGTGGTGATCATGATACCGGCGCTCATGATTCTCCGACTCTGGCAGCATTTAGAACCATGTCGGAAGCCGCAAAAAGGAAAGGTCATTGTCAGTGCCGGTGGGGGTGGTGCCTGTTGCCGGAATAACAGCAACAGGGAAGGTGCCACCCAGGATAAATCAAGTAGTCTACTGGCTGGCACTGAAGGAACTACAGGCCACGTGACAGACAAGCTGCGGTGGCGGGGTCTCAGCATCTAATGAATGCAATCAGCGTCGCCTAACATGCCCCTTCAGGGAGGTTTCTGGCACATTCCATCAGCACGTGCACTGACAGAGTAATAAATGCCACAGAAGTGCAGCGGAGTTAGTGGCACAGGCAGGTTGTGAATCCCTCCTTCTTGGGAATCCGTGGGTGTGATGAGAAATCAGGCCTGGGCTCCACTGATTTAATACCTAAGCCATTCTTTTTGTGAGGAAGCGCTAAGTGGCGAGTCGGGTTGCAGCTGAGAGAGCTCCCTCAGCTGCTAAATAACTTTAAAGTGCTGGTCTGGCTGCACACGTACGTGATGTTCAGCACCACACAAAGATGAGCACAGCACCAGCATCGACACTGTACAATCACGGTATGCATTTAAACACCTCTCATTTTGATCGGATATGTGTTATTTTTGTTCCCCTAAAGTAGTAGTCGTGTCACATGCCAAGTTGTGGGTTGGATATTGCACTAGACATGTGGAGGAGAAACAAAGACAGCTGTACTAGTACTCTAACGCTGCACTGCTGTACCCGGCGGTCGCGGTTATACCCGCATAGTTCCACTAGTTCAGTGTGCGCAAGTGGACTACAGGCGCTAAAATGCATGATAATGCCTTTAAATACGGTGATGCAGATCACCACATTAAAACACGTTATTTTAACCGTGAAAATATCTGAAGAGCCCCATGCTAGGAACTGCGCAGACCTTGCAGCTAAGAGTTTGCTGTGCCGCAGGGCTGACTCATGGCTTGATCCTTTGAAGGTCGATGAAAACCAACGCTCAGAGCTGAGTTGGGTAATAATCTGCATTGTCAGCAAGGACCGCCAAGTCGTACATTTTGTGGGTTTAACTATATAAATATGATTTATTCACATAGGGACATTTATGACCCAGTCTGCCTCAGTGCCCCTCCCCATCTACACACGTAGGTCTGACGTCCAAGGCTCTGCTCCCTGGAGACTGGGACGGGCTATCCTGAGGTTCCCTAGCTGCAAACTTTGTTTCTAAGACTGAGCTCTCGGTCTAAGCATTTCCTCTGAGCTTGGCCCTGACACGAGTCTTCCACGGACTCCACCCATCACTGTGCCCACCTGAGGTCTGTCACTAGAGAGAGCGCCATGGAAACCTGTGGGTGGTGGCAGCTGACGGAATACGGTCATCGCACCCACCTAAAAGTTTGATTCAGGTCAGATAGTATATCAGTATAAAAGGCGGAGTCACAGGTAAAATGCGCCCCACTCCCAACTATAAAGTTTTACACTATATAAGAAAAAGGGGTCAGGTTAAATGGATGCCGTGGAACACCAGAAATGACAAAACCCAGGAGAGGATTTCATTTCCGGTGAAAATCAGTCTTTGGCGACTAAGCATCTACTCTACTATCACTACAGCGGACGAAAATCTCATCTCATCGGGTACCCTAAGTTTCCACTCGCTTTACTCTTAAGTGACAAACGCACAGTAATTTACAGTACAGGGAATCTTGGAGTCCACCGAGGGAGGTGTCAGGATGTCTCAGTGAAATAAACGCTCACCGCTGACACATGCGGTCATCTGGAGGAGACATATTCAAATACTGGCAAAGCAGCACCAGCTTTTTGAGCCCAGTAAACTGGGCAGTGTTAAATTGGATAATAGTGAACACCTTTCATTCCAGCGCTTAGAAACAGCAGAAGTGCGGTGGAAAGCACTTCATGAAAACAAGCCGTTATTCATATTGAGTTCAGAGGAAAGGCATAGGGGTCAAAGCCCAGAAAACTTGTATGTAAAACATATACAATGCTGGATGCAGCAGAAAACAAACTTTACAAGACAAACCTTACAAAAAAGGTGTCTCTCTTTTATTCGGTTTATTGCAGCTGTGCCAGTCGAAGGTCAGGTGAAGACCAGTGAAAGGGTCTATACTGGGCGGGCGTTGTGGTGCGCATCACATTACTGATAATAAAAGTTGATTACCCGAGTGTGGCAGATAAATGTTGTCTCGCCTTTTATATACTGCATCCGTGCGATGTATGCTGTTTTGAGACCTTTTATTTCACTGGTGAATCTAAACATTTAAAGAATCATGAAATGCTACATTTGTAGAAGCGGCTAGATTGTCACATCAGCCAGCGTGCTTCTATAGGCAGCTTTCGTGTATTCACCTGTAGAAATGTGTGTGTTCATCAGCAACACAAGTGTCTGTTCACCTCTGTTGCTTACAGTCTTAACAGTGAAACCCTACAAACGTGTTTCACAAAGATAAGTGTGTAAGACTTCACTGTATTAGTTTAAACCTCTGAACCCCGCTGGATTTGGAATGTTTCCCTCCGCATTCCTCAGTCCCCGCTCACTGTAAGCAGGGTCTCGCGGCTCGGGTTGGAGGCGGGGAGGAAGGTGACGCTGCAGAGTAAAATAACCGTCAACTGGTCCTAGTCCTTGGTCTCGAAACCCCTGGTGTGCTGGAGTGGATGCCTGCTTGAACCCCGGGGGGCCGTAGAGTGTACACTTGTGCCCCAGGGGTACTGTAAAGTGCACGCTATTTAGAGAAATGCCGAAGACAGAGTTGCGCTGGAAATGCCAAGGCACGGGGAACTGTTGTGCGTACAGACTGCGTGTGCGGTGGTGCTCGTTCCGGAGCCAATACTTCAGGGTATTCAACTTTTCAAACAAGCATTGGCAATGCAATAGCACTCGCATTTACGCGAGCCCTATTGCATTGCAAATAATAATGCGTGCGGGCGAGAGGCATGAGGGGGGGCGGGAGAGAAGGCACGGACAGCGGGAGGGGTGGCAGGGGAACAAAGTAGTGCAACGGGAGTGGGGGGGCAGGAGAGAGGGTTCGGACAGCGGGAGGGGTGACAGGGGCACAAAGTAGTGCTCAGAAAACACAGTAAAGGGGCCAATAGCCATGGAAGGAGACATGGCCGTCATAAGGAGGGACTAGCAGCCTGTAAACCAATCAGAAGGCAGCATTTATAAAGGACAAAGCCACAAGCCAATGAAAAAGTGGGCGGGGCTTCCCTCACCTATAGTGTATACTGCATGCCTCGCAAAGCGATGGCAGCACATTCGTGCTGCAACGCTAGGCGAGACCTAAAAAGGATATATTAAGTTATTAACAAGCAGTGAGAGAAGTGATGATTTTGGGATCCTCCCTAACCTAGGGAGAGAACCAAGCAGATGCCTTGAAAACAAAAAACACATCTTTTGAACCATTCAGTGGTGGTCCCATCCTCTTCGGACCACCCCAAGCACAGTTATTGGCAAAAATACAATCCCAACCAAAGGCCCTGCAAAGCATTATGGGACGAGATTAACAGTGGGCAGTGAATATTATGGTATCCAATATCAAAATAATTCTACAAAGAGCTGCAGTTCCACTAGTCGTTACTAGATGTCCCTCACGAGTCAAATGCAAAAGCTTCATGAAAGGGTTTCAATGCTTTTGCATTTGACTCGTGAGGGACATCTTGTAACGACTAGTGGAACTGCAGCTTGATGTATTAATAATTTCAATGCTTTTGCATTTGACTCGTGAGGGACATCTAGTAATGACTAGTTGAACTGCAGCTCTTTGTAGAATTATTTTGATATTGGACACTAATATTCACTGCCCACTGCTAATCTCGTCCCATAATGCTTTGCAGGGCCTTTGGTTGGGATTGTATTTTTGCCCATAACTGTGCTTGGGGTGGTCCTAGGAGGAAGGGACCACCATTGAATCGTTCACATGATATGCTTTTTGTGTTCAAGGCATCTGCTTGGTCCTCCCCCTAGGTTAGGGGGGACTCCAAAATCATCACCTCTCTCATTGCTTGATATTTTATTGTCAAAGTTCACTTTAGTGAATTGGTTATATGCTTTTTTAACATAGAAAATTGCTTTATCAAAGCATTTGAAGGTGTTTATTTGCTCCGTGAGCGTAGCGAAGTATTATGCCCATGCATTGCTGGACCTAATGACAAGTTAAGTTATATATATTTTAATTTTTTTTATTTATAATGCACAACCTCCCGCAACCCCATGCACCCGCCGTCACCTGCGAGCCATGCTGGCTGCCACTGCATGGAACGCCCCTTTCACACTGTTTAATGCATGATGGGGCACATATTTCCAAGTCCATGAAGAGCCATGTAAAGTGGCTTTGCATGGCCTTGTAAACATGCTGTAGCACATTGCGCAATCAGAACGTCAAACACATGACGTCACAGCGTTGCAAGAGTGCCGCTAGGATAATTGAGGAACTCCCACAATTCATCCTTGGCAAGGTCAACGACGCCATGGACTTCATGCCATTGCAGCTCGGAGCACCAAGGAGACCACCACCACCACCCCTGACATGCATCGCTCACCTGGACAACTGCTCCGTTTCCTTTGGGTGACGCGTGAACCCGATCCCTTCTAAGTGCTGACCTCAGTAGACCGGAACTTCAGCAACAGGAAGCTGGAGACCAGGAACCGCCAAAAGCCAGAGACTCTCCGGAGCTGTCTGTAACTGTGGAAGAAGGGGAGACGCACAACCAGTCAACATTTAATTAGCATATCTGCCATCTGAGGAGTTACATCCAGGGGCTGCACGGACTCTGCACCGGATAACCACGTCGCAGTGGAGCCCACGTCGCTGGGGGAGCGTTCAGGGGAAGTGTCGGGATCCTGTCACTGAGTGTGATTGCGCATCGTCGGCGCCGCATGCAGCTCCTTCTGCCTCTCTTGTACAACCTGCTGCAGATTGGGGGTGACTTGTAGTTGTGGCGGGGATGCCTGCTCCTCCTACACCTCCCAGTACAACTGGCTCCATGAATGACAGCTTGTTGTGCAGACCCTTCACTCCCAGTCCTCAGCACCAGTAGATTGCAGCCAGGTCCAGCACTGTTCAGCGGCATCAATGATTTGCGTGTCAACAACTGAGATCACTCATAGCCTTATGGGTAGAGGAGGGAGTATTTGATGCCCAACTCTCTGAGGCATCGCTTGAACACTAGAGACAAGCCCCTCTGCCTCTGCACCCCGTGGCATAGTCAGAGAAGAAAATAACTGTGGGTTATCCTCTTTCGCCTCCCCCAGCTTGCATACCTCCCTCAGGCCAGCATCATGATCACTGTAGGAGGCGGAAGAGAAAGGGTCTAGGAGACTAGGACCTGTCCCCGGAAGCGTGAAGCTCGCCGGCACTCAATGGGCCTGCTCCGCAACAAGGAATT
The DNA here is from genome assembly GCA_963921515.1 of Calotriton arnoldi. Taxonomy (NCBI): domain Eukaryota; kingdom Metazoa; phylum Chordata; class Amphibia; order Caudata; family Salamandridae; genus Calotriton; species Calotriton arnoldi. The sequence goes on along the minus strand of CAWUFW010001484.1, from coordinate 794,060 downwards.
GGGAGAGTGCACCTGCTGGCAGTAGGTCACGCAACCTTGTCTCAGTATATGCCACTGCATCAGCACCTTGTGCTCCCTCAGGCAGACCCAGCACCCTCACTTTGTTACACTGGGAGCGTCCATCCACATTCTCTGCTGTTCTGTCCTGTGTCTTCACATGTGCCATTAGCTGCTACACTTCCAAAACTGCGCTCAGGGTACTTGGAGGGACTTTGGCCAGTTCTTGCTCAGTGTCATGTACCTTGTAAGTCAGCTTGTGATGATCTGCGCAGTCAGGGGTGAAGTCGACTGTGATTTTGTCTATGCGGCACTCAAAGGAAGTGCCCGCTTGTTCGAGGGAGGTATCCGCTGAGAGTACAGAGTCTAGTTTGCAGTCCAGGATGTCCATTCATTGTCACCTGCCCTGGTGGCCAGCGAACCCCAGCTGCTCAGTTCACCAACACAGGAGCGGCAAAATGTTGACGCGCCCCTGTCTGCAGGCCGGCCATCATTGGGCCAGACTCCCAGGCACTCTATATGACATGGGGTGCAGTGCAGTGTGGCCAGCCGTGCCCTCTCCTCCAGTCAGGTGTATGCTACCCAGGAATCTTCGTTCAGGTGGCACCAATAGAAATCCCCCGTACACCCAAGAGCTCACTACCAGGGGGCGACGAAAGGCAGCACCACCCAGTCGCCTCCTCTGATCTAACTGTGGTAACTAGATTCCGTGTTCCTAGGTGAGTGACGGCTGATCAAGAGGCACACCAAGGTTCTGAACCAACCCCCATGCCCCTGGCATCCGCCGCCACAAACGGCCGATATCAACAACTAGAGCCAGTTAGTGGAGTCCCCCACCAGTCTTGTGCAGTGCCCTCGGTGATGTTGGTCAGCCGCAGTGCAGGTATTGCTCAGGGCATGATGTGCGCCACCCACTGGCGCTAGGCCTGGGCCCGACTCGACCACTGGGCCTCCTCTGCTCCGTGTCCCACCTTCTCCACACCTGGACATCAACAGGAGGGCTCAATCCACCGCGATCTCACCAAATCTGTGACTCAGCCAGCAGGAGCCTCAGCCAGGCTGGATTTCACAAGCCTGGGTACAGCAGTGGCCGCCAAGTCTGCCGGGGAACCTCCCGATTCATGTGATGCAACAGGGCCCCCTTAGGCGTGAAGTTGCAGTGCTACTGCCACACAAGTTTAGCGCAGCTCACGGGCTCCACCCTCCACAGCTTCCGGCCTGTGCCACATTCTCCAACCTATGATGGTGAGAGGCTTGGCTCAACATTGGCAATCTCCTCTGTGCACCCCGGTGTAGTGGTGGCGCGTGTTATGCAATGCAGACCTCCCTACGTCTGCGCGCAGGAGTGCCTCTACTGATCACAGCTCCAAGGGGTGCCAGGTGGTCTTCTCACACAGGTCAGCAACGTGTCATACCATTTGGATCCCTTTTTTTAAGAAGTCTGAAAAGAGATATGCCAGTTGTTGAGTGAGGGGTAATAATATATGACCACATTTTCTTATTAAGAAAATCATCACTGGGAGATTACAAGCCAAAGCAGATTGAATACCTTCTTTTATAAACCTATTCATCCTTTCAACGAGGCCATTTCAAGAAGGAGAATACAAAGCAACTTTTAAATGTTTTATGTCATGTGAATTCAGAAACTCTTGCATTAACAAAGAAGTGAAATGTGTACCATTGTCAGTGACAATCTCTTTTGGAGAACCTTCAGACTTAAAAACTCTGCTCAAAAACTTAATCACCCATGAAGTATTAGGTGTGTTACAGAATTCAAATTCGGCCCATTTTGAGTAGTAATCAATTAATACAATGATATAACATTTATCAGAGGGAAGTAATTCAAATGGGCCAGCAAAGTCAAGGGCAAGCTTGCACCAAGCATCTTCGGGAACAGGAACATAATGTGGAGGAAGTTTGGTTGTTTTCCAGTGTTTGTGTGAAAGAAGACAAGTTTGACATTTGCCTATCCATTGTGAAACATCTCTATCTAAACCTGGCCACCAAAAATGCTCTATCAGTATTCTCAAAGTGGCTCCAACACCTAAATGACCTTCATGAGCATTCTCAAATATTTTGAAACAAAGGGAAACAGGTGGAACACATTGATCCCCTCGAATGAGAATATCATCAACAATAGTGTAGTGTAGTTCCTATAGTACCCTCATGCAGGACCTGCGCTTTTGTATAACATATACTGTGGGTCGGGTGGTAGACTGATTCTGTGCACCCCCACCGCGTATGTTAGCCTTGTTTTGCATTAGCTAGCTCACAGTGCCACTAGAATCTCCTTCTATCAGAGAGATTAGTTTCTGGCAACCTAAGAACACAATAAACCCTGATTTCTCAGACTCGTGGAAACAATATATTACTTTTCACCCAGTCACTCGTGCTTGCTCATTTTGTCTCACAGAGATACATGGAAGAAACAGTCGAGCGTGTTTACAATAAGAATTTATTGCACTGTTGTTCTTCCATGTAAAATATATGCGCTGCTACAACTGTATCACAGTAGCAGAGATATAGGATCATCAGTACAGTGAATAAAAAGGAATAGTACAGCTCTACCATTTTGCAATAGTCATGAACATATACATGAATATAAAATGCATTTATAACAGATAGTGCGTACTCCTACGATGCCTGTCTAGATGTACCTAAGTGTACCTAGCATGTGAGTAGGTGTGAAAGAGCTTAAGCCTAATGAGCCAAGAATCCCACTAGGATTTAGTCGAACCCCATTACCTGAATAGTGAGAGTGTGGGACTTCGTCCTGGACTCGAGTTGGACACCCCGCAAGGGATAGTCAGACCACTGTCAGCTGGAGCGATAGCATGTCGGAGCCGCAGCGTCTCTGGTCAGTGTGTCGGCGTGAAGTCTCGGTCCCTCCTGCCTTCTCATAGCAAGAGGTGCTGTATTTATACTGTCCAAGTGCAAGTTTAGCTATTGATTTAGTATGAGGATGACGTTGGGGATTAAACCTTTTGCATGGACAGGAGAGGTGAAGTATACCCCCGGGTATCGTTCTCATAAATTATTCATTTGCGCTAAGAATGAGGTTTTAGCAATATCGATTGGGAAGAACCCTCCCTCTGCTGGAAGTAGGTGAAAGGTTTTGTCCATAAAAAGCGACATTCCTTATAAGGCGTTCAGTTCCTATAAGGCAGTATGTCCTTATTAGGAGTTATGACCTTATAATAAGGCTCGTTCATATGAAATGAAGGGGACATGATGTGGGGAAAGTGTACGATGTTCCCTGGACCTATATTAGGGTACCGATATGAAATATAACAATAGAGAGCTCATCTGAAACGTGTGCAAACGATTTAAGTGAGGCAGGTAAAGAACGTTCTTTTGGCCAACCTGAAACAACCATATTTTTAGCAGCTTGAAGAGTGGAATCCTCTTTAGAGGCCTGAATCCAATCCATGTGAGTGAAATTGAATGAAGAATTGAGCGTGTTTTCAACTGAAGAAACAAAACATTCAACGTCATCAAACTTAGTATCAGAACAACTGTCTTCCAAAGGTAATCTTGAAAGACAATCAGCTCTGATGTTGCATCCTCCAGGAATGTACTTTATAGAAAAATTGTACTCATGTAACCTTGAAAGAATACGAACTAACCTAGCCGAAGCTTTCCCAGTGCCATTTCCATTCAATAAGTGTAGAAGGGGTTTGTGATAAGAATACAAATCAAATTCAGTGCCCGAAATGAAAGTCTTGAATTTTTCGACAGCCCAGGTACAAGCAAGAGCTTCTCTCTCTATGGTACTGTATTTGGATTCTGAAAGAGAAAGTGCTCTTGAGGCAAAACCAATTGTGTGTTCTTTCCCATAAGTCCATTGACAAAGAACTGCCCCCAGACCAAGCTGACTTGCATCTACTGAAATTGAGCATCTTTGACCTAGTGAGAAAGAAGACAAAGCAGGTGCTTCTGAAATCAATGCTTTTATAGAATCAAAAGCATGATTAACCTCCTGAGACCAAATAAACTTTGAGGTCTTTTTCAAAAGAGCATGTAAAGGTTGTACAATTTGTGCATACCCTGCAATAAATCTTGAATAGTACTCTGTCATGCCCAAGAATGACTTCAATTCATCTTTATCCTTGGGAATGGTAACTTTGGAAATGGCCTGAGTAAGGGATAGTTTAGGTATGATCCCAAAAGAGAAAATGGGATGACCCAAATAATCTATTGAGTTAGCAAAAAATCTGCATTTGTCTTTGCCTAAGGTAATTCCAAATTCTTTAAAATTGTTGAGAACTTTTTTTAAAGTGACTATGTGTTCTTCCTTGTTTTTAGAGAAAATTAACACGTCATCTTGATAAGCTCGCACAGATTCAATTCCTTTCAAAATATGCTCCATAAATTTTTTAAAAACACTGGCCGCTGAGGCCAGCCCAAAAGGTAATCTTAAATATTTAAAAGCTCCAAAAGGAGTTATGAAGATAGCTAAATCAGTGCAAGAAGATGAAAGGGGAATTTGGTGGTAAGCAGAGCGAAGATCAAGCAAGGTGAAAAACTTGGAACCACGGATGCCAGTTAGAAGGTCTTGTATCTTAGGCAGGGGATGGCAGTCCACTAAAATGTTTTTCATAAGAGAGCGAAGGTCAACACATAAACGTATACTGCCATCCTTTTTTCTCACTATGATAATCGGACTGACCCATTGAGAGGAATCTGTGGGAGCAATAATCTCTTGAGAAATCATAGTATCAAGTAATTTTTTAAGGTAATCTCTAACACTTAAAGGAATTGATCTGAGTTTGTGTGTTATAGGAATGGCATTAGGCTTTAACTTAATGAGGTGTTCAGATTTAGAAATTCTACCTATTGATGAACTAAAGACTTCGGGAAACTCCAATGTAATTTTTTTAACATCAGAATCACAACTCTCTGATACCATGTCAATGGAGACATCATTATTGATTTGAACTGGGTTGTCAGAACCTGGAACTAATTTTAGACCCATTCTAGCAAGGTCTTGCCAGCCAACTATGTTTTTTCCTTTTAACACAACATAAATTTGTGTAAAAATGTTCCTTCCTAAACAAGTTACATTTTCATAAAAGAAGCCAAGCATATCAATTACACTATCACCATATGCTTTTGGAATTATGTCAGTGGCTTCAAAAGAAATGTATGATGCCCAATGACCTTTAAAGAGAACATCAGCAATAATAGTCACTGGAGCACCTGAGTCTGCCATCATGTCAATGTTAAGCTTACCAATCGTTACCTCACAAGCAGGATCCTTCACACGATCATTAACAATAGACTTGGAGTTAGTATCAATAGATAGAATAATTTTTTGAGCAACAGAATGTAAAGGCACATCTACAGTGTTAATGTTAAGACTTTCTAAAAGTATGTTATTAAAATTTGCATTATATTCATCACAGTGCTGAGGAATTACAGAACTAACCTGAACTACTTGTTTGCTCCTGCAAACCGAGTGAAAATGACCCATTTTGTGACAGTTCACACACTTTTTACCTGTTGCAGGACAAATTGGACTATTCCCTAGATGAGATCTTGAACCACACCTGTAGCATTTGGTTTGAATTTTCTTGGAAAAGGCTTTGAAAATTTGTTTTTAAGAGTAATAGCATTAACAGAAGGCATTAACAGACAGGGCATTCTGTACAACAGCATTAATTGAAGGAACATTCTGTACAACAATTATAGATGAAATATTATCATTTGAAATACATTTCGAAGAAATAATAGCCCTTTCAATACTCTTTGCCATATCTATTACTTCTGATAATGATGGATCCCTGCAACTCAAAATTCTTTCTTGAATCTTTTTGTGAAAGCAACTATAGACAAACTGATCTCTAATGGATGTATCCAAAGAGAGGCCAAAGTTACAATCAGATGCTAAATTTCTTAAAGCCGAAATGTATTCTTCTGCTGTTTCATTTGGATCTTGCTTCCTTTTCATAAAATTGAACCTCTCCAAAATGACATTTGGTTGTTCAAGAAACTTCTTATTCAGTCTTGAAATTGCGTCGGTGTAAACATTCCGTCCATCACCATTGTCAGATGGAGTAGGAGAAGGTGGAAGATTATCAAACATTTGCTGACCGGCACTACCCAAATGACTAAAAAGAATTGCGAACTTGCGCCTGGGGGAATATTCTTCAGCATCAATGGCTATAAGATGATTCTCAAAACTACGAAACCAAATCTTCCAAGTTTTCTTTGGTTTGCCAGGTAAAGGTAAAAAATGGTTCAACTATACTATTTGATTGGTTGTCATGACTCTGAAGAATTAATGTAGGGATAATAAATCCAAAAAGAAACAAGTCTAATCTTGTTTTGAATGTCACCTTTTAAATTGTAGAAAGTACCTCTTTTTTATAAAGTATTACATTAAATAAATGAAGTTTAAATACCTTTAAAAATCAACTGCAGTGAGGTAACAGTTGTTCTGTGTGGAGATCATGTCAAATGAAAACGCAGGCACTTTTAAGTTGCTCCGTGTGGAGATTGATGGAATCGTTGCGGTCGAGAAGTTGCTTAGAAGCTTTATGCTGAAAAACTAGAATGTCAGTATTTCCCAAAAGATGGCCACCAAAACGTGAGGGGCGTAATGACGTGGGCAACGCTGTTAAGGAAATGCTTAAGAGAAAAACTGCTCACCTAAGATGGCCGCCGTGACTAGTTGCGTGATGATGTCCTCACGTTTGAAGATGAAGAGTAACGCGAGCATGCGCGTGTAGAAACACCATCCGATGCGAAAATCTGTGAAGTGAAAATATCCATTTGAATCTTGAAATCACGAGGCATTTAGGAATGCAAAGAAAGCGGCATCGGGTGGAGCCGTCGTCAAGGAGGAGGCTTGAAATATGAAGAAGTCTCCAAAAGCACAAAAATTGTGAAAATGCTGTTCAAATCGTTGCCAAATGTAAAGAAAGTGAAATGGTCCAGTTGAATAGAAGAGGCTGACAGGTAAAGTGTCTTCCATGCAATACAGATTCTTACCACTGCCATTGCTATAAAAAGAAAGGGGCGATGGTCCTCTAAAACGTCATTATCGCTAATACCCAGCAATATATGTTGGGCCGTTAGATTCAATCTTATTTTCAATGATGTATTCATAAATTTTTCAATTTCATCTAGCCAGGTACCTAGTATAGGGCATGTTGCAAACATATGTGTCAAATCGGCTTCCGTACTACTACAGCGCGGGCATGTGATTCCATCCTGACCACCCCATTGAGCAATTCTAGCCGGGGTATGATATAGTGAAAACAGTGTTTTGTAGTGTTGAGCCTGTAATCCTGCCGATCGAAGCACCGTCCTCCCCAATTCAAGTGACTCTAAAAATATATTCTGTGCCGTACCTAACCTCTGTTCCCACTTGGACCCATGTTTTTCGAGGTCATCCTGAATAAACATGATCAGCTTTGAATATATCTGACTAATTGTGCACCCTTCTTCAGAGCGGACCGCGTCCACAATATCATTACTATTAAAACCCATTGAACCCCCTTTCTTTTGAGTTAGATAGCTCCGGACTTGCAAATACTTAAAAAATCTCTAGTATGTATCCCGAAACTGATTTGTACATCACTAAATGCTAACATGCCCGATGTATCTAAAAGATCTCCTTTTGAACAAATTCCTGCTTCATCCCATCTAGACATAATGTTATCTCGGAAGATCTCTGGCATAGTTGGATTTTTAAAAAGTTGTGTATAGTAGTTCAACTGACCAAGCCCAACTTTGCGTTTAAAAGATACCCAAATCTTAAAAGCTGCATGCAGGGTTTTGAACCTAACTTTTTTATAATAACTTGGCTCGCTATAATTCAGAAAACAACCCCGTGCGGCCCCGCCTATTAGTAATTCATACACATCCTCTGATCCAAGTTGAATCCCCTGCTCTTCTGTTTTCCCTCCCAGCAACACACGCATATATTGAAGAGCGGCCGCCCAATAATATAGTCTTAAATCGGGGATCCCCCATCCTCCCTTCTCCCTTGTTAAAGTCATAAATTTGAGTGCCCTTCTGGTTTTACCATGTGACCAAATAAACCTATTGAGCATACTTTCCATTTCTTTAAACCAAGACTTTCCAAACTCAAGGGGTATGGTGCTAAAGAGATATAGGGGCATATTTACAAGCCCCTTGCGCCACTTTTGTGCCGCCGTTGCGTCACGCATGTGAAGCAGCGGCGACCCAAACCCTGCGCCACGTTGCGCTATATTTACAACGTGACGCATCTAGGGAGATGCGTCACGTAGTAAACCCCTGCGCCACATGAAACCTGCGTCAGGTTTCATGTGGGCGTACCGGCGCAGGGGGGGGGCGTTCCGGCGCAGGTACGCCTCGGAAAAGTGACTTAGTGAAATCTGCAAGATTTCACGCAGTCACTTTTCTGACGCTGGTACGTCGAATCCTTACGCCTGCTTCAAGCAGGCGTAAGGATTGACGCACCATGTTAGGGATAGGGAAGGTTGGAACAGTGCAGGAGTTGCGTTGCGCTTGCGACACAACTTCAGCACTGCGCCAACCTTCCGCCGGCAGATGCGTCACGCATCTGCTTATCCTTGCGCCACGATGCGCCGCATTGTAAATGCGGCGCATCGGACGTGGCGCAAGGGTAAACTTGCGTGACGCATTTTCCCTGGTGCATCCCTGCTGATATGCAGGGATGCGCCAGAAAACGTAAATATGCCCCATAGTATCTTGGGAAGAAACAGCATCTTTATTATGTTGCATCTACCTACAATGGTAAGGTGGAGATTATGCCACCTGTCAAAGTCTTTCTTCCCTTGTCTTATTATTGGAGCTATGTTAGCCTCTACTAATTGCCCCAATTCCGATGTGATTTTTACCCCCAGATATGAAGCCATATTTGTGACCCTTGTATCCCCAAAAAAAGACGCACTGTTGACAACGATTTGGGTCTTCTGCTGGTTGAGTTTGTACCCTGAGACCATCCCAAATACTGCTGCTTCATTACCTATTTCATTGAGTGCAATCTGGGGGTCGGGTGTGACGACTGCCAGGTCGTCCGCATAAGCAAGGATTTTCGTCTCCAGCTCCTGAAATCTCATTGCTTTGATTGAACGATTTCCTTCAATTCTTCGTATCAGAGGATCAATGTATATAGCGAAGAGTAAGGGGGAGCAGGGACACCCCTGTCTGGTTCCCCTCAAAATCAGTATTGGTTCCGTGTATTCCCCGTTTACTCTGACCCGAGCCACAGGACTCTTGTATAGACCCATGATTGCACTAATGAATCCTTTTCTTAACCCATGTCGTTCAAGGGTGCCCCACAGGTAATCCCAGGAGACCCTATCAAACGCCTTCTCGGCATCAAGTAGAATGAGTGCCATAGGGTCTCCTGAAACTGCTGCTGCATCAAAGAGTGTTATTACCCTGCGTACATGTTCAGTGGTTCCTCTTCCGCGTATAAACCCGTGCTGGCATGGATGGATTACATTGCTGATGATGGAACTTAATCGGGTAGCAAATATTTTAGAAAAGATTTTGGAATCACTATTCATTAGAGTGATAGGTCTACATGAACCAGGTTCGTGCGGGGGGTTGCCTTTTTAAAAAAAAAAAAACTATTACCGCCTGGGCCCAGGACTCGGGTATTGACTTCCCACCTTGTGCTTGTCTGAGCGTTTGTATCATGTCCCTTTTTAGTAGATGGTAAAAGATTTTATAAAACTCCAAAGGGATCTGATCCGGACCCACCGCCTTACCCGATGGGAGGCTCATCAGGGCGCTATATATTTCTTCCTCTGTTACGGCCATATACATGAGGTCTACATCCTGGGCGGCAAATATCCTTCAGATAATCACTAACCGAGTGGTGGGACAACTCTAATTCCTCCTGGTACAATTCGCTATAATACTTATGAAATACTTCTTGTATACCAGTAGCTTCTTTGAACATTTTCCCATCTTTATCCTGTATTTCAACTATCTCCCCCATCACCCTTTTATGTCTCGTCCGAACTGCCAGCATGCGTCCTACTTGCTCGCTGAGTTCATAGCACCCCTCACGCCATGCAAGATATTTTTCAGCTGCCTTAGTTGAAGAGATTTCACAGATCTCGGCTTTTGTAACCGCGATTTTATGCGTCCAACACTCTATTGGTGCACCTTGTGCTATTGCCCTAATCAACTCTTCTTCTAAAGCAGCCATTGCTTCATACAGTGTGTTAACTCGCCCTGTTTCATTCTTCCTCCTTCTGGCACTGTAGCTAAGTGTCTCACCTCTGACTCCAGCCTTGAATGCGTCCCAAACCACACACTACTGGCACTATCCCTATTTATTTCCAAAAAGCCCTCAATCCAGGTATTCATATGTGCTATATAGTCTGGGTCTTTTAGCAAACCTCTTTCAAATGTCCAAGGTGGTTTTTTCCTCTCTGCCCCCCTAAAATTAACGGTTAATACTAGAGGATTATGGTCTGAAAACACTCTGGGGTGCTTTTCTATTGGCAATCTATGGCCAAATGGGACGTAGTAAAAAAATAATCAAGTCGTGCTACAAGTTTGTGCAGTGCAGAGTAGTACGTGCTCCCAGGATCCAGAGCTTTGGTCAAAGCCCAAATGTCTGTCAGGCCATTATCTTGAATCAGCGACAACAAAGTCCTGCAGACCTTATTTTTACGGCCTGTATATTTGATGGAGCCCCCATCCCATATAATGCCCAAACCATTAATATTTAAGTCCCCGCATAATATAACCGGTATTCCTCGTGAGGCCAACTCTGAGTTCACCTCCAGCAGGACCTCTGGGTCATCCCCCGTAGATCCATATACTGAGCAGAGGGTAAAACTAGACTCACGGCACCAGCCTTCTACCATCACCCATCGTCCAAATTTGTCAGTTTGGCAATTTCTCCATTTTAAATCACTCCTCCGTGACACTATATCAACCCCTTTAGTCCTATACCCCTGCAATGTATTCACAACTAAGTTATATACCCCAACTGCTCCATTAGTTTAGCCGTGGAACCCTCAATATGTGTCTCTTGTAAACACAAAATATCAGCCCTTAATCTTTTCAGTTCAATTGCAATCCTTTGCCTTTTATTTGGATCGTTCAGACCACATACGTTAATTGATGCTATTCGTAATTTCATCATGTGATATTTGAAAAAGCATTCCCTAGTTTTGTATTTCCCAGAGTTGCCATGAATTCCCTTTGTTTCATTCCTATGCTGTTTACAACTAGATTGTATCCCCTACTTTTCTCATGATCCTCATGAACCGATTTTCCCCTCCCGCTTTTCTCTCCCCCCTCTCCCAGAACCACCCCCTCTAGCCCTCCCTCCCCCTCCTCCCACTCCATCCTACCACCCACCCCCCCTCCCACAACATTGAGCAAATGGGTCGCAATGAGACCCATGTGATGTCGCCTGTTAGGCCACCCGAAGTGCCCCTGTGTCCAATCCCCCGCCCCTATGAATTAAACCAATACCAAGTAATATACCGTCCTACCTTCAACGTTAAAGTTTAAAAAAAAAATACAGGGTGATAATTAGAGAAAAACACATCCCACATTTTTCTACTATTTTTCAACTGTTTTTCTACCAGTGAATGTTTCATCCTTCCCACATATCATTTGATCAAATAATACCCGCACTTGTGCCCTCATCATCCAATCTCCAAATGTGATACCACCTCACTCTATCTTTCTGTTGTCCCAGTAGCGCCCTGTCCTCTTGTCTCCTGTAGTTCCTTCAGGTACTCCTGAGCCTTGATTTCTGATGATAGCACCCTAATTTTTCCTCTGTATATGATTTTAAGGCATGCAGGGCTCAATAGGTAGGCTTCGGCGCCAAGTGCCTGGAAAGGAGAAATTAGTTGACGTAACCTCCACCGCCTTTCCACCGTAGTGTGACAGAAGTCTGGACGCCTGAAAAAAGTGTGACCATTATGGGATCGTTTTGCATCCAGTCTCGCCTTATCTGAGATAGACTGCCAAAGGAGAAAGTTCCCAAAAAAGACTAGGATCGCTCTGGGCCGTTCCAATTGCCCCACCGTAGTATTTTTTCTCACGGTCAATGGGAAGCGGTGAGCCCGCTGAATCTCAGTGTCCCAGTTCCAGCTTGATAGCTCAGGGAAGGCTCCTTTCATAAGATCTACCATAAAAGTTCTTACATCGCTGCCTTCACTATTTTCCGCAATCCCTAGGAATCGTAAATTATTTCGGCGCTGGCGATTCTCGAAATCTTCGAGTTTCCACATCATGTCGCCAGCCTGTTTCTCATGGAGCTCCTTATGTTCCTGTATCTTTCCCAGCTCGCCCTCGAGAGTCGCTGTTCTTTCCTCAACATGTGACACCCTTTCTTGCATGTCCGAGCACATTTTGCTCACCTTCCGGAGGGAGCCCTGTAATTTCTTTGTAGCCTGATGTGCTCTGTGATTCTCTTGGCGAGCTTCCCCTTGCATTTGCTTAAGAGTAGCATAAATTAACTCCATCGAGGGCGCAACATTCGGGGTAGGACCGTAGGAGGCACAATTTGAGTCTTATCAAGTGAGCCTTCGCTATAGATCTGACTTGTAGCAGAATAGTCCCATTTTAGCTTATGAGTGGTTTCACTATTACTATCCAATCGCTGACTTTTCCCCCTAACTTTCGATCTGTGTTTTAGGGTAGCTGCTCTATCCCGGCTTTTGTTAATTGTAGAATCATCAGAAACTGATTCTTCATCCGAAAGACCAGGAGATGACATTGAGAGCTCAGACTCATCTGTGAGGGAATAATACTTTTCTCCCCCCCCGATCCGGTGTTCCCATTGGATTGTTCAGCCAAACTTCGCCCACCTGCCCTTGAAACGCTGTTGCCCCATTCTAATAACGCTGCAGGGGTGTCTGGTCCATTAACTTTACTCGTAACCTCATCCACAAAGTTAGTTCCAATAGCAGGGTCTATTTCTATTAATGCAATCAAGCTATCTGGGGCAGACATAGAATTTCCAGTACCTGTCAATGTATCTCCTCTCAGTTTCTCCTCCTGTGGCCTCGGTGCCTGATGTTGCTCCTGCTGAGTAAGTTGAAGGTGCTCCGTCTGCTCCTCACTCTGCTCTCCGCATCGTTCTGCTGCCGATGGTTGTGCCGGTGCATCTGTTGCTGGGGCTGAGGCCACAGGGTCAGGGATGGAAGAGTCAGCTCCGATTCTCTCCTTTCCCATCGTGGCAGGAAGAGGCGAAGACCCGGACATAGATGGAGGCAGGGGGACCTTGTTCGCCGCTATATTCCCAGAAAATGCCTCCGAGATGAGAGGCTGTCCAGCGCAGTCTCTGGAGACGATACGGCGGCCAGCTCGCACATCCGTAATCCGCTCCTTGACAGGTTTCGGATCCGCATCCACCACTTTCCCGGTAAGATTGCCACGCCGGGGACCACGGCCCGTCACTGTTCCTCCTACGTCCTTCACCACTTCTTTAGCCAATCTATTCACCTTGGGGGCCATATCCACCACTGACCGTAGCTTCCCGTAGGCACGAATCGTCAGCCCTATGGTACCTGCGATAAAGATAGTGACACATTGCTCTAACCACTGAAATCCTCTCCGCCACGATGAGGTGCTGTCCCCAGCCTGGTATGACTGATCAGCCCTTCGCATTCCAGAGTTTCGATATTATACCAAGCCTGACATTATTTTAGTTTGGTTTGCACTCGATAACTCAGCACACAAGGGAATTTTTCTAAGGGGTGTAAGCAGGACACAGGGGCAGTTCTCTCCCGGCGATCAGTCAGCCGCCATCTTGCTCACTCCCAGAGCCCTTCTTGGCATGTTCCATAGCCGCCTTAGGGGTAGTGAAGATTTTAAAGTCTCCCTCAGGGCTGACCCTTAGACGAGCAGGATATAGCATGACATAGGGGATTCCCTCAGATTGCAGAAATTTCTTAACGGTGCCAAACTCCCGACGCGCAGACTGGACTGCGACAGTAAAGTCAGGGAAGAAGGACAGCGTGTTCCCCTGGTGGTCAATAATGCCCTTTTCTCTAGCAAGCCATAAGATGACATCCCGGGCCCTATAATTTAATAACCGAGCAATTATGGGGCGAGGTGGAGCGCCCGGTATAGGCCGCACAGCCAGAGAGCGATGGGCCCGCTCAACAATAAAAATGGATGACAGGTGCTCGGGGCCAAATATGTCTTTAATCAGAGACTCAACAAAAGTTTCCATCCTGCCGGTGTTTGTGGATTCCGGCAGGCCCGTGATTCTAATGTTGTTACGGCGAGACCGGGCCTCCAAGTCCTCGTTCTTCGCTTGGATAAGCGCAAGAACTTTCTCCATATTAAGAGCCTTGCCAGCAACCTCACTGAGCCTATCCTCTGTAGCGGAGACCCTTTGCTCGACCTCCCCCATTCTAGTGTTCTGTTTTTCAAGTTGGGCAGACATGTGGTAAAGTCTATGATTCATGGCAGACATATTTCCCTCAATGGATTGGAGACTTTTCTGCATGGCTAAAAGGATCGATTCCAACATTGATGGGCCATCACTTTGGGCATCCGCCTCTGAATCCGAGGCAGCTTTTTGTTGCACCTTAGTAGATTTGCGTGCCTCAAACGTGAGGCGAGGCTGGGATTTGTCCGTTCTGCCCATAGTGAAGGATAGGCAGGCCCAACGGGGAACAGCAACCATGCAGAGGGGCTGAACAAAAACTAGAGCTCAGAGCGCAGCTATATATGAACAGGATCAGTAATCTTGCACCAGTGCTCCAAATAGGACCCGCAGCACCAACTCTTCAGTTCAACAAGGAGAAAGGACCTGCCCATGCACTCCCCCTGACTGATCAACACTACTCCAGGGAGGCACGTAGCCGGTGACTTTGCGAGCAGACTATGACTGTGAGGCAACTGTTCCTTAGCCACGCCACACAAGATGCCACCAATCAGTATCGTCAGCCTATCCAAAGACCCAGTCACCAAGGGGTAGAGAGTCCCACCACGTGCACAGCCGGTCAATGAAGATATAGGTGTCAAAATTCAAACTCTAGGCCCAATACCACAAAATAGAGCCAAGATCCCCGTGAACTCCAGGCCAGGGATGTGAACTGTAGGCTGGCGTTTGAGGACAGTACAGCAGTAATAGATCACAGCAAGTAGTGGTGAGACAGCAGGCCCACAGCAACTTCGACCACTCTGAGTAGAGCTAGTTGCTGGAGTACACTTAAGTGTGGCGTGCTAGTGCACAAGAAGAAAGCTTTAGCGGTCCGCTACACCGGCAGGCCCAAGAGCACCAAGTGACCACCAGGCTCCAGTATCACAGCAACACCTCACATACGTGCAGGACGGAGATGGTGAAGACAGTCACAAAAAATGCTCCACAGAGAAGGGAGAGAGAGAGGCAGACGCCTCAATATCGGCTGTGGGGGCCCGCTCAGATCAGGGCCAGATCCGATCTTGTAATAGTAGCCCGCAGGCCTCACCCGTCACGCGCGCATCCGCCGGCCACAGCTCGCATGCCACAGTTACGCACCTAGGCCCACACCCGCCGCCACAGCTGCAGGCCCAAGCGCTGCCGTACCCCCACTCACCGCAACCTACAGGGCAACGCGGTCCAGCTTCAGCGGCAGGCAATGCTCGCTCCGGCTCCGCCAGCAATGTCGGACTGTCCCACCGTTCCGCAGCTCCGCAGGGGCATCAGCATCCACACGCGTGGTGACAGTCACCCTCCGGCCGCACGCTCCGCTGCTCAGTGTCCGGACTCCAGCGCTGCTCGGGCATCCAGGGCACAATCACAGCCCCCGTGCAGCAATCGCAGTGTGCCTCAGACTCGCGGCAAAGCAACGATGAAACGCAGCTCACTGCTGCGATATAGCGGCCGCCATCTTGCGCACACTTCTGTCAATCTGCCCAGACGGAGCCTCTGCAGTTTTCCTGTAGATTTAGTGGCCAGCAACAACACCACTCAGCTCAGCAATGCAGAGCCCTGCCGTCCCGTAGTTTTTGATAACGTGATGCTGCGATTTTAAGCAGATAATGGGCGGATTAGGGATCAGCCAGACAGAGCTGCACTAGGGAGCAGCCATCTTGTCAGGCGCCCTCTAGCGCCCCCCAATCACAAAAGTAACTTACCTGTAATTTTACTAAAAAAGTCAATACCAATGCGATGTACAGTATTCCACAGTATTGCAATACCAGTAATTCAAACTGTAACCATTCCAAAGTAAATTTACAACTGCATTTCCAAACTGTAAATTTACTGCAAAGTATTTATCACTTACCTGTGCCAGGCTTGCTTGGTTGGTTCTAGGAAATAAAATAACTAAAAGAATATTTTTATACAAAACCAATTGGTCTAAAGTTCAGTCTTTGTTAGTGTGAAATCATTTGCTGATTGAATGGGTACAACAAATGCTTAACACTGTCTTCTGAATCTGATACAGCCTTACTGTTCGACCACACTATCACAAATAGAGAGTAAGGTGCTATCTACTTTTACCTCTGCCTACCTTTGGGGTTCCACTGGACTCTGTGCACACTATACCTTACTTTGGTAAGTAAATACAGAGCCAGCTTCCTACATACGGCGGAGGGATACCTGTCAAATTTGTGACAGTGTATCCCATCCGTCAATCTCTAAATCAGACCCTAATCTCTGTGGGCTGGTTCACAGAGACCCTAAAAAATGGCCCACAGGTGACTCCGAGACACCAGCCCATCGCCCAATGCCTGACTCCCCGCCTTCCCAAACCGTCCTCTTCTATAACGGGTAGGATAGCGCTATTCAAAATGATCACCCTTCCCATATTCTTATATGTCATCTCCACAGATTATAGCACTATCCTTCTTTGACAAACTGAAAGCCAACAGGCAGAAATACTTATGATTGGGCAAACAACTGAGGGTATCTTGGATCAAATGTACACAAGCCATCTATTACAGCGAATTGGGCATGGTGGATTTCCAAATTTACTACTGCGACATCCACCTCACAATCAGAAACAATTGGATCTTTGGGGACAGAGATAATCCGGCCTACCTGCGGGAACTGGAATATTTCTTGACACTAACCCTCAGACCTCGTATACCAGCCGAAGACCCTAAACCACATCCTGGCGGGACAGAAAGTGCTATTGCACAGTCTATGGTATAAACATCTCACGCTGAGACCGACCTGTGGCAGGGAGAATGGCTTCCATCAGCAAAGATGTCCCCTGAATTCAGGGCCTTGGACAACAATGGGATTTCCAAACTAAACAACATTTGGTGCGGAGAACGCTTGAAATCATTCACAAACTTGTGCAATGAATTCCAATTACATAAAGTCGCAGTTTTTAGATTTCTTCAGCTGAGGCACATGATTGCACCAATACGAGATTGTTTGATGCATCCCTTGCAATTCAATCCCACAGTCATTTTAGACCCATTAAGCAAAGGGGGCATATCCACCATATACCGCTCCCTGGTAATCAATACTCCAGACCCTATGAGACTCCAACTGGGAAACAGACCTTGGCAAGCTTGACAACAATGAACCCAAGTAACTGGTAATCAATAAACCTACACCTAAGGTGGCCCAGCTGGGACACACTGACTAGATGAGAGGCACCAGAGCATCATGGTGCCTGCGTTGGCACTAGGCAGCACATTATGTGCTAGCGCAATGAATGGACAGGAATGCGCTGTATCATATTAAATGCGGTGCATTCCAGTCCTTTCACACAGAGCAGCAAGCTGCCTTGCGGCGTGAAATAATGATAAATCTACCCCAGAGTTTATAAACCTCAGAACCACCACTGTGAACATCCGCACCTGCCAGATAGACACGAACCCACGGCAAGGAAAGCAGAGTTGGACCAGAAGGTGGATTGGAGCACACAATGCTGTGACCGAAGTCCAAATACTGGAAATGCACCTGACAATGGATATGATTCCATCTGGCAAGATGCCAGAAGGGTCTGGACTGTGTTTTTGTCCTGAACCAATCAGGATAAATTATGAATGAGAGTTGAAAGGGCCTGTCACAGCCAACTTCATCAGTCCATGCGTCCTTTGCTGATTGACTCTAGAGACTGATGGACTACGTGGTATCCAGTTTTGTTTTGTTTTTTGTTCCATGGGTTAGACTTGCAGTGTGGGCTGGTGACATTTGAAAGGGGTGTGGCATAAAAGTTGGGTATGAATTTTTTATAGCGATCGACGTGAGCAAGCTAAATGGACAAACGTGGGGTACAGGGTGGGTCCTCCTCCTGAGAACAAATTGAAAAAACATTGGTAAATGGTGCATTTTTTTAAAGCAAATTAAGTAATGTTGAAACAAGGCTTCTAAAGCTGTGGGAAAGTATAGTCTTGAACTGTTAAACACATTAAATACTGCCCCATAACTTACTACAATAAGGTGTTCAACAGTTACTGTAATGTGCAAATTGTACTGCGGGAACACTTCAGCCTTCCAATGTTAATCATTTATAACAAATCATTGTTGTTACTCATTGATCTTAAACAGCTAACAACCATTGACAAAGGCAATCATAGCTACAGGTTTTAGGTATATGTCAGTTGTGTTATGTAGCAGGATACAATCACATCTCAGAGTGATACCAAAATACTGGTCGGGTGGCACACTATGGAAATTACAGAAATGTATCTTGCATGTTCCATTTTAGAGAGACCCCACTTTTTTCATTCTACTTAAAGACCTGTCTGCACATATTTCTAAATGACTGATTGCAGTCAGCAGCTGTGGGTGCTTCCTGAAGCCTGGTTAGAGCATTTTCTTCCAAAGTTGATGCCGCATGCAGTGCAAAGCACTGGCCAAGCACACACTTTAAAGGGCTGAAGTTGTCACGCTCTCCAATTTGCACATTGCAGTAACTGTTGAACATATGAATGCACTAAGATATGGGGCAGTTTTTAACATGTTTAACATTTCAAGACTATACGTTACCACTGCTTTATAAACCTTACTTTATCACTAAATTCATTTGCTTTAAAATGCACAATCTTTTTGGGGTTTTTTTCTCAGGAGGAGGACCCACCCTGGACCCCACATTTGTCCATTAAGCTTGCTCATGCCGCTCACTATACAAAAGTAATTCACAAATTTTACACCGCCCAACTTTCAAATTTCACCAGCCGCCACTGCAAGTCTCACCCATGTGCACTGGGTGTCCTCCTGTGCACTGGCGTAGCAAGGGGGGGGCGGAGGGGGCGGTACGCCCCGGGCGGCACGAGATTCGGGGGCGGCGGGTAAATTTATCGCCAGCACCCACCCACCCCCCCCCCCCGCTCTTAGGCGCTCGGAGGCGGCGGCAAAAGGCAGGGACCGCCACGGGCGGCAGAGTGCCTAGCTACGCCACTGCTCCTGTGATGCCTCCTCCCGTTTGTCGCAGGGTTGGAGTGCTATCCTTCTTTTTGGTTCCAGGCTCATCTACTCCTCTTCTCCCTTCATTGGGGAAGCAGGCTCTCGTCTGCCTCTTCTCTGGAGCCCACTCTCTGGTGGTGCCACACTGCAGTAGCGGTCTCCTTTTCTGGCTTGTCAGATGTACCTGGGTGTCTCTGGGGTTCTCAGTCTCTTTAACGGCTGACACTCGGTTTCTTGCACCTCATGATCTGGGTGTCTTCCTTTGATGCCTCCCCTCGTTCGTTGAGCAGGGGTAGGGTAGGATCACATGTTTTTCTTTCGCTGGTCAGTTCCGCCTCTTCTCTCTGTATTTCGGGGGCAATGGGCTTCGGGCAGGCTAATGGCATGTTTTTCTGTGTTTCAGGGCCAGTGGGGACAGCCTGGTATTGTGGTGCTTCGATGGCACAGCATCATTGGCGTGTAACCAAACAATGTCTGTGTGCTCTCTGGCAATGCTGTGGCTTCAGCGTCATGCTGGGCTTCTCCCTCTGTGGTGTCAGACTGTGCCTGGAGTTTTCTGGGGTCGGCTGCTGCAGTCTGTCCTTGGCTGAGTAGCATTGCAGGCTTTGCCTGTAGGCTCCTAGTAAGTGTTACAGACATGTTACTGTCCCCTGTTTGGCAGTGTCTCTTTGAACTTTCCATGGCTGTAGTTTCGTTAGTGTTGCTTGTGCTGTTGACGTCTCTATAGGTGGTCTGTGGAGCAAGAGGGAGGGCTAGTGGCACATCTCCTTTTACATGAGGCAATGGTCTTCAGGCAGCTTCATAGTATGGCTGATGGAGGCCGTCCAGGCTGAGGTGCCTTTCTGGTGGTGCAACCATGTGGGCCAGCCTTAAAGTAGCAGTCCATCCTCTGGCAGTGTTCTGTCTGTCCCATAATATGGTAGCTGTCTCTTTCCTTCTCCTGTTTAAGAGCAGTGTTCCTGCTTACCGGTGGTATTCTAACACAACCAGCATAAATAGGCAATTTAGTTTAGGAGTCATTATTCTGGAAAAGCACAAATTCAGAATTTAAAACGTAACATCATTGTTAGTGGTTCTCTTTAATGATAAGAATTGTTTTCTACCAAAATAAACCCTTTTTGCAAGATTAGGATGATGAAAGACTGGGTAAAAAACATATAGATCTAACATATTCCTTGCAGTTTGCATGCAGCTCTTTGATGGCAGTTAATAGCTCAATGTTCTATATTAGGATTTTGACTTATAAAGGACAAGGTACAAAAGGAGCTCTCTTACAGCAGCAGTAGCCTACTGACCTATTTACATTATATGCACTTTCTTATCTGCATAGTACACGTTCTTGGCAGCAGGCATTTTAACCCTCTGTGCTACCTTAGGATGAGTCAAAACCTCCACTAGACAAACCTCCGGCCTCTTTCCAGGAAGACGATTAATCACCAGAGTTATCTTGGCATTTTAATTGATGCCTGAAAATTGCTGGAGGCCAGGAACGTGGCAGGAGGTACTTTTTAAATGATAATATACTTGCAAAAATTATGCCCCCACCCTGTCAGCGCCCGGAGCGGTGGCACTGGTCGCACCGCCCTAGAGCCGGCTCTGGCTGTTATGTCTGCCCTATGAGAGGTGCAGCTGCGTGACGTGGCCAGCAGGACTATATACAGCGCAGCAAAGGAAGTTGCTGCACTGCGTTGCGTGAAAGGGAGAAGGCAGAAACGATCCATTATTTACAAAGATATGGAGCATTTCTGCTCTCACCTTGAGCTGGCGCACTTTGGGGCATATTTACAAACGGATATCGCCAGCAGAACGTCACTTTTAGCGACGTTCTGGTGGCGATCCCTTCTCCATATTTACAAAGCTGCGTTAAGCCACTTTTTTGTGGCTTATTCTACCTTGTAAATAAGGCCCCTTTACACACATCACTTAGCGTGAAAGGGGCGTGTAATGGGTATTGCTGTGGGAGTTCACCCATTGCTTTTGACGCTGCCCCAGATTTGCAAGGAGGCGTAAATCTGAGGCAGCGCTACAAACTACCACCTTGCAATAGCAGGCGTTAGAATGGTGTAACAAGGAGAAATGCTTTTATTTTTCCTCGTTTGCTGCTTTTTCTATGTGTGCTGCATTGTACGACACATAGAAAGAGCAAAATTCCATTAATTATACTTTATGTGCAGGAAGGTCTCGCTTCCTGCACATAAACAATCAATAAATAATGGTGATTTGCTACTTCTATGTGTGCTGGCCATAGTAGTAACGGGAAACAGTTGGAACACTGCGGTCTTAAGGCAGTGCCCGTTCTATCTGCTGGCTGCTGGGGACGGAAGCAGGAAGACCTCGCAGGAAGAGATTCACGGTGAGGTCAGGTAAGTGGGGCTGGGCTGTAGTTTTCTGGGCTGCGGGTAGTTTTCTAGGCTGGGGGGTTGCTGTCGTTTTCTGGGCTGGGGTGAGTCGGGGTAGTTTTGTGGACTGGGTGGTCGGGGTAGTTTTCTAGGCTGGGGGCTTGGGTAGTTTTCTGAGCTGGGGGGTCAGGGTAGTTTTGTGGGCTGGGTCGGGATAGTTTTCTGGGCTGGGGGTGGGGGGTAGTTTTGTGAGCTGGGGGTGGGTCGGGAGAGTGTTCTGGGCTGGGGTGTCGGTGGTCGTTTTGTGGCCTGGGGGTGGGTCGGGGTTGTTTTGTGGGCTGGGGTGAGTCGGGGAAGTTTTCTGAGCCGGGGGATCAGGTGTAGTTTTCAGGGCTGAGGGGTTCGGGCTAGTTTTGAGGGCTGGGGGGTTGGAGGTAGGTTTCAGGCCTGGGTAGGGTTCGGGCTAGTTTTCAGGGCTGGGGGGATCGAGGTAGTTTTCAGGGTTGGGGGTTAGGGGTAGTTTTCAGGGCTGGGGGAGGGTCAGTAGTTTTTTTAATTAGGGGTTAGGGTATTTGGCCTCAGGGGGAGGGGAATGGGTGGTCAGGGTAGTTTTTAGGGCTTTCGGGAGGGCGGGGTAGGTTTTAGGGCTGGGTCTGGGCTGTGTTGGGTCAGGTTATTTGTCAAGGTTAAGGGACTGGGTTTTAGGCCTCAGGACAGGGGGATGGGAATGGATAGTCAGGGTAGTTTTGAGTGCTTAGGAGAGGGCGGAATAGTTTTTAGGGCTGGGAGGTCGGATAGTTTTTTAAAATAGGGGTGTGCCTAAGGGCAGTGGAAGGGGTTGGGGTAGTTGTAGGGACAGCGCAATGGAGTGGGAGAGGGTTGAGGTAGTGTTTAAGGGTTAGGGATAGCGTGGGGGTTGGGACAGGGTAGGGGTATTTGGACCTCAGGGTGGGAAGGGGGGTGGTTGGGGAGTTTGTATCTTAGGGAGGAGGCAGGGGGATCACGACCTTAGCCACGCATACCCCTTTACCATTCATGCCTTTACCGCAAAATTACGTGGTAAAGGCATGTGTGGTAAAGGAATGCGTGGTTAAGATGCATTCGTGGTTTAGGCTGTGTGGTAGAGTGCCAACGGGTTTATCCAGTCGTGCCTCTATCATACAACCAGAAGTAACAAATCGCCATTATGTGCAGGAAGGGACACCTTGCACACCTTCCTGCACATAAGGGGCATACTTACAAGCCGCTTGTGCCGCCGGTGCATCACTTTTTGTGGTGCACCGGCAGCACAATTTGGTGCTCCATATTTAGAAGGACGTGTAAAGCCACCCTGCGTGGCTCTTGGTGTTGTTGTAAATACATCCCCTTATCACGCAGCATTTTGCGTGAAAGGGGCGTTCCATGGGTGCTGCTGTGGGTGTTCCCACGCAACACCCATGGATTCTACCACTTTTCCAGATTTACAAGGTTTTGTAAACCTGGGAATGCGTCAGAATCCTAAGCCTCCCAAGGGGAGGCGTAAGGAGGCTCAATGAGGAGAAATGCTTTTATTTCTCCTCGCTTTTTCCTCTTTCTATGCGTTCTGCATTCTGCAGCACGTATGGAAAGAGGAAAACACCACTTGTGTCTCTTCCTGAACTAAAACAATCAACCCCACAATGCAGGCACCCTTGCACCATGGTGCAAGGTTACCTGCGTTTGGCACATGGCAGCCAATTGTGCGCCAGCACAGGGGAGAGCACAGGGTTGTAAATATGACGCATCCCTGTGCTCTGAAAGTAACGCAGCACGGCGCAGCCAAACGGCTTGTGGCATCGGGCTGCGTTACTTTCTCGTAAATAAGGGACAAATAATCATTCCTTGTAAAGCATGCACCCTTGCAGTATGGTGCAAGGGTGCCTGTGTTGGCGCTAGCCATCTAAATTTAGCACCAGCGCTCAGTAAAACACAGGGGTGCTCCCTAATCTTGTGAATACGGCGCAACACTGCGTTTTTAAAATGTCAGAGCATGGCACTGCCAAGTTTGGCGCTGCTCCGTCCTCCGACATTTTCTCGTAAATATGCCCATGCCATTTGTTGTTGTTTTAAGTCAGCAAAGGCCGAGTCGTGATCCTAAATAGGACTGTAAACAAAATCTATGGGGCATATTTACAAGCCCCTTGCGCCACCGGTGCGTCACTTTTTTGTGACGCAATGGCGGCACCTCTTGCTGCCCCATATTTACAAGGACAGATAAAGCCATGCTGCGTGGCTTTTTGTGTCCTTGGAAATACAGCCCCTTTACATGCAGCACTTTGCGTGAAAGGGGCTTGTCAGTTGCCATGGGTGTTGCTGTGGGTGTTCCCATGCAACATTCATGGCTTCTGCCGCATTTCCAGATTTATGAGAAATCGTAAACCTGGAAATGCGACAGAATCCTTCAGTGACGTGGTGCTGGCGATAGGAGCTTTGCCTTATTTACAAGGCAGCGTTAAGCCACTTAGGGGTATATTTACAAGAATTGGTGCTAACCAGTTTTTGTGGTAGTTAGTGCCAAGTTTTTTTAACATGGTCTATCGCTGAAAACTATTGCCTTGTTAGCAACATATTTACAATACGTCGCTACATGGCTATATTATCAGCTAGCCGCGGCTAAAACTGCAGCTAACACTAGCATCAAGGCTATAAAAAAATTGATGTTATCAAGAGAAAAGTGATAAAAGGCCAATTAGCTCCCAAAAAATTCATGTTAGTCAGCCCAACATCACTTTTCAGCCTCAAGAAGAGGAAAAATAGCCGCTAATGAAAAAAATAAAATAAAAACAATGGAATGCAGAATGGAGCAGCCAGGATCAAGTTCAGCACAGTTTACAGCCTCCCCCCAAACCCTGGAACAGCCAGGATGACCAGCCAGAGTCCCAGGGGAAGAGGAAATGCAGAATCAGGGCCTCATTTATGAAAAGTGGTGCAGCACTTTTCTTAGCGCCATTTTTGCGACATCATGGCAGCTGATGCCTGGAAGCACGGACAGTGTGCGGGGACAGCCTCGCTGGGCCTCCATCTAAGACCCGGAGTGGGAGGCGGCGGTGCTGGGAGTCGCTGCCACCTGACGGTGGAGGCGGGTCGCGTGGGGCCCAAGCCTGTGGGCTGTGGCAGAACGCATTGAGGTGTTGGCGATCGCGCTTACCTGGTGACGAGGTTTGGCAGGTCGCATGGAGACATGTTGCTGACCTGTGTGAGAAGACCACCTGGCGCCCCTTGGAGCTGTGATCAGTAGAGGCGCTCCTGCGCACCGACGTAGGGAGGTCTGCATTGCATAACACGCGCCACCACTACACCGGGGTGCACAGAGGAGACTGCCAATGTTGGGCCAAGCCTCTCTGCATCATAGGCCGGAGGATGTGGCACTGGCTGGACGCTGTGGAGGGTGGGGCCCCTGAGCTGCGCTAAACTTGTGTGGCAGTAGCGCTGCAACTTCACGCCTAAGGGGGCCCTGTTGCATCACATGAATCGGAAGGTTCCCCGGTGGACTTGGCGGCCACTACTGTATCCAGGCTTGTGAA
Source organism: Calotriton arnoldi (assembly GCA_963921515.1). Classification (NCBI taxonomy): domain Eukaryota; kingdom Metazoa; phylum Chordata; class Amphibia; order Caudata; family Salamandridae; genus Calotriton; species Calotriton arnoldi. The sequence goes on along the minus strand of CAWUFW010001484.1, from coordinate 768,876 downwards.
ATCCCACCTGGCTGAGGCTCCTGCTGGCTGAGTCACAGATTTGGTGAGAGCTTGGCGGATTGAGCCCCGTGTTGATGTCCAGGTGTGGAGAAGGTCGGACAAGGAGCGGAGGAGGCCCGGGGATCGTGTCGGGCCCAGGCTTAGCAACTGTGGGTGGCGCACACTGTCCCCTGAGCAATCCCTGCGCTGCGGAGTTAACACGCATTGTCGAGGACACCACACAAGACTGGTGGGGGACTCTACCAACTGGCTCAAGTTGCTGAGATCGGCCATCGTTGGCAGCGGGTGCCAGTGTCACAGGGGCCGGTTCTGGCCCAGGCCCTTGAGTATGCAACTTGATCAGCCGTTACTCGCTAGGGAACAGGGGAACACGGAATCTGGTTGCCACTGTTAGACCAGAAGAAATAACCTGGTTGTGCTGCCTTTGCTCACCCCCTGGTAGTGAGGTTTTGGGGGTAAGGGTGGGCGTAGTTGGCAGAGTACCTCTACAAGGAATTCTGCGAAATTGATCAACAACTGATAATAAAACAGAGACCTCACGTATCCTTGGTAAAATGACAAGTAACTCTATTATTACATGCTAAAACACATATAATCATCTCACAAAAATAATTAAAAAAAATAAAAAAATACAGCAAGCAGTGAGAGAGGTGATGATTTTGATGTCCTCACTAACCTAGGGAGAGAACCAAGCAGATGCCTTGAACACAAAGAGCACATCATGCTGAATTATTGGTGGTGGTCCCATCCTCCTAGGACCACCCCAAGCACAGTTATGGGCAAAAAATACAATCCCAGCCAAAGGCCCTGCAAAGCATTATAGGACAATATTCTAGGGTGCAGTGACTATTATAGTAGTATCCAATATCAAAACATTCCTCAAGGGGCAGGCTCAGCTGAGAGCTAATACTATAATATTTACTAAACTCTAGAATTTCGCCCCATAATGCTTTGCTGGGCCTTTGGTTAGCATTGTATTTTTGCCCATAACTTTGCTTGCGGTGGTCCTAGGAGGATGGGACCACCACCGAATTGTTCAGCATGATATGCTCTTTGTGTTCAGGGCATTTGCTTGCCCTCCCCTAGGTAAGGGGTGATCCCAAAATCATCACCTCTCTCATTGCCTGATATCATTCAAAGTTCACTTTTGTGAATTGGTTATATGTTGTTTAGCATGTAAAGGTAAAGTTCATTTACCAAAGGGGTGGGGATATGGTAGATAACTCCATTGTTTAGTGGAGTGGCCTGCAACTTCCACAGATCCTAACCCAAGGGTACTCTACTACCCACCTGGAGAACATCAGACTCAAGCAGGTAGTCATTGTTGACCCTGTCTTCTCTGCCAGCAGGAACATTCAACTACAGCCACACCACCAAACTCTCCCATACCGTCCATCATTGTATACATCACGCCTTCACCAGGCACACCCTACACCACTGCCATCATTGCCCCCGCCCCGTCGCAGCTGGATCAAGGCCACAGAAGAAGTTCTCATCAATTGCGTCAGCACCACCACTCCGCCAATGCTTACAGACACCAACGCCACAGCGCACAACCTCCACCGATAGATCTCTAACTGCGCCGACACCCTGGCAACCCTCAAGAACATCCAGGCAAACAACACTCCAAGAAGGCCAACTGGTTCAATCCCGCCCTCCACTAGTCAAGATGTACCTGCAGACGTCTCGAGAAGAGTTGGAGCCACAACATCAATCAACTTCGCAACACAGTCACCCTTGCACCATGGCGCAAGGGTGCCTGCGTTGATGCCTGGCAGCCATTGTGCACCAACGTAGGGGAAAAAGACAAGCGGGCTTATTCATGAGCCCCTTCTGACAGTTTAACCCAGATGGTGAGTCATTTTCTTGACATACTTGCAGCGTGGATCTTGTACCACGTTGCGCCGTATTTACAAAGTGATGCATCTAGGCATATGCATGGCCTTGTAAAGCCCTGTGCCACATTATACCTGCGTCAGGTGTGATGTATGCGGGCTGGGCGTTCCCACGCAACAATGCCTTGTGGGAGTGGCGCAGTGAAATCTATCAGATTTCACTGTGACAATTCTAGGACGCCACTGCATCAGAACCCCATGCTTGCCCAATGGCAGGCTTAAGGGTGATGCAGTGCCTTAGGGTTAGGCTGGCCCCATGCATTGCTGGAGTTATGTCATGCTTGTGACACAACTGCAGCAATGTTTGACTTTAGCGCTAACAGATACGTCAGGATTCCAGACGTGTATGTCATTAATTGCAACATGGAGCTTCGTGCAGTGAATACGACGCATCCATGGTGTCGCAAGAAGAGCGCAATGAAAAGTGTTTTAACGCTGTTTTGTCACAGCGATGCAACACTTTTCATGAATGAGGCCCAGGAATGTGTCCTATCTTATTGATAGTGCACATTCCTGCCCTTTTGTTTTGACGCAGGGCAGCGCAGCAACATTCCTTACAGGAATGAGGCCCCAAGTGTTTGCACCAATTTTAAGACAAGCTATTTTTTGGTCTTAAAAAACTGCCTCTAACTGGAGTTAGCTGCAGTTTTGGGGGGTTATCGCCGGACAGTAATTTCATTGTAAATATCGCGAAGTGGGGTATGTGGCAGTTTTTGCACGAGAACACCTACCTTGCATCTCATTTTCGTTAAGTCCCACTAACAGAAGTGGCGATCTTGAAAATTAACGTTTACGCTGGAAAAGTGCCCCTAACTGCAGTTAGCGGCACTTTGTAAATAAGGCGATTACAAAAAACCTGCGGTAAGGTAAAAAAATTGACGCTACAGCGCCGTTAAGGTCGTGTGAATATGCCCCTATGCCCCTTAAGTGATTTTGCTTATTTTTGTACCGACCGGTAAATCAAAATATGGGATGAAATCTGACCTGTAGCAGCCCAGAACAAATAACCCAACACTCACTGCTGCACTTTGGAAACGCCATTCATTCTGGAAGAAAGTACAGACCAGGCAGATCTCGCGATACTTCCGGTGCAGGCCCTCAGTTCATTACTACAGGACCAGCGAAAGTAGGGTTGGATAGCATTGTTACAATATACCGGGGTGCAGTACCACGGGTCGTCACTGGGCGTCTCTAATCAAGCCAGCCACCAAGCACCTCATTGAATAGACACCATGTGTGCAGTACCACGGGTCATCACTGGGGTTGAATAAGATACTTTTATTTGATTTGTTAAAATCATAAAAGGGTGGAACATACCACCATGAAATAAACCACATCATACAGGGTGAAGCGTGCCACCATGAGGAAAGCAACAATACACAAATGTACGTAATAAAAGAATAAGAACAATAAGACAATGTTAAAAAAGGAGGACTGGCCCTCGAGTAGTACCTATGAACAGCTATTATAGCAAAATACTTTGACTATTCTTAATTATTAGGTATAATGTAAACATTGGTGTGCTCTTTTGTCGCTAAAAATGCTTGTGCTTTTGATCTTTTTATGTTTTTCGCAAGATATAAACGTCTCTGGGCCTTCTTTCAGTTTGGAATGTTCAGAGAGATAGAAAAGAGAAATGAGAATGCAGCACATGTGGGTCTTATACTTTACCAGACAAAAGTACTTGCTGTGAAAGGAAAAAGGAAAAGGGAGGAAGGGAGAGTGCAAAAAGCATCAAGAAAGGTCTATATCCAGCTAATATATGTCCATCTTTCCCAGATTCTATTTCGCTGCATCCTTCTTTTCAAGCTCTTCTTGAGCTGCAAATGTCAGGAATTTGATTGTTTTGCAGGAAAGTTGGACCGAAGACCCGCTGAGGCAATACATCACAGCCGCTCTGCAGGTCCTGACTTGTGTTTCTCTTAAGATTGGCCTCAAGAGGATCTTCCTTAAATTGTGTAAAGCCTGGCAGATGCATAATATGTGTAATAACGACTCTTCTCCTTTACCACAGAGACAACAGTCCAGAGATGACCAAGTCCATAGCCATTTTGGTGTAAGGTCTTTGGTCGAAAAAGACCCCAGTCTCAGGAGGGTTAGTTTCCTCTTGTAAAGATCTCTAAAGCATTCTTGTAAGTAGGGTTGTTGTTTCAATTGTTTGTATGTTTGCATCACCGACCAGGCGTGACCTTTACCTGCCAGTAAAGCTTTGTCAGTTAGCAGCGACCCTTGTTTAGTTGCTTTGTTAGTAATTTGTTTAAAAATGAGGTATGCCATTTGTGTATGCCAAGCTTCTTCCAGGTTTGGTGATGAAAGTACTTGTTTTAATATCTGACATATGGAATTCTTCTGCCTTGACTGTTTTTCGACCTCCTCCCAGCAGTGGTGGGCTAGCGTGTTATCTTCGGCTGCCCTCATTTGCCAGTAGTATTTGGCCAGAACGCCTTGTCTAGCCTGTATCTGGTTTGTGAGTCCATATTCCAGGCGTATCTGCGCCTGGGAGATGTGACGCGGGATTAAAAACAGTTTTTTGAATAATCTAGACTGAGCTACGTTTAGTGTTTTGGAGTCCGTGGTATTCAGCATTTCCGAGCCATATGTTACATAGGGCAGAAATTTAGCTGCTACTACCTTTAAAAGATGACTTGTTGAACTTCCGCTTACATTTTTCTGTAGGGTTTTGAAAGCAAATAATAGTTGTTTTATTTTAATTTGACCCAGGTCTAAGTGATGTTTGTAGCTTAATTGGCGATCTAATAAGACACCCAAATATTTGTATTCATCCACCTGTTTTAAAGTGCTGGAATTTATTATCCAAACAAATTTTGATAGTTTTTTCCGAATGCTGGAAAAGCATAGTACATTAGATATTTTGAGATTTATTGTTAATTGTGCATTCGAGATATACAGTGCAAGTTGTGAAATCAGCCTCTGCAAGCCAAGTGGAGTTTGAGAAAGTAGCACAATATAGTCTGCATATTGCAGACTCACTATTGGTGTTGTTCCCAGTTTCGGAGAATCGCCCTGAATGATGCAAAGGTTGCTCTCTAGTAGGTCGGCGGTGTAGATGTTGAATAGGCTGGGCGCCAGCACGCCTCCTTGCTTTAGCCTGTTTGTTGTTAAAAATTTCTTAGGGTCATCACTAGGGGTCTATAATCAAAACAGTCAGGCACCTCATTGAATAGACACCATGGGTGCAGTACCATGGGTTGTCACTAGGGGTCCCTAATCACATCAGCCAGGCACCTCATTGAATAGACACCATGGATGCAGTACCATGGGTCGTCACTAGGGGTCCATAATCACATCAGCCAGGCACCACACTGTAACATACATGGGCGGGGGTTGCAGGGTAGAGGCTGCTACTACAGGTCCTAGTCCTGCAGCAAGATAAAGATTAGTAAAATGGGCTGGCCTGTCTTTTTTTTTTTATTATTGTTTTGCCTTGAGCGACGCCCTCATTTGCCAGTAGTATTTGGCCAGAACGCCTTGTCTAGCCTGTGTCTGGTTTGTAAGTCCATATTCCAGACGTATCTGCGCCTGGGAGATGTGACGCGGATTAAAAACAGTTTTTTGAATAATCTACACTGAGCTAGGTTTAGGGGCATATTCACAAGGAGCCATCGCCGAATTAACAGCACTTTATCGCAGCCAAAGTCGTGATAAATATACCTCCCCATTAACAAGCTGGTGTAAACAGGCCACAGCACCAGTTTACCCGCGATAGCAGCAGCAAAAATCATCGCCACAGAGGACCCCCGCAAATATCGCTAATGAGATGCAGAGTAGGCGTTCCCGTGCCAAAAGCCAAGACAACATCACACCTCAACATTCACAACGACCAGCCACATCGGCGATAAGAACACAAAACAGGCGATAAGGCGCGTTAGCACCAGGAAATCAACACCTGCTCTGACCTGGTGTAAAGTCGGACGGCAGCCAGCACCACAAAAGGGAGCACAGCCCAGGGCCACATCCAAAGGGCAGCAGATGCCATGGAGCCACTCATCATGCGGCCCGGACACCCAAGAGGGCCACAACACCCACCCCCACCACCCCATGACCCCAACCCACACCCGGAACACCCCCCAGGACCACCACAGACGCAGCGCAGTCAAAGACAGCAGACCCCCAGGAAATGTACTAGCCGCACAGACCCAACATCTGACAATGTGAATGTCACCATCCACTACAGGCTGAAAGGGACAACCATCCTACGCATCCTGACCATCATCGCCTAACAGGCCCATGGCACCAACACAGCGGACAACCAACATCCCACCCCACACAAAGCTGCTGGCTTGGCTGCCCCTGTTGGCCCCTGGTACCCCCCAAACAACACCCGCCAGAGTCGGAGGAGTCACACAGCCAGCCACATCCAAGTCCCCCACACCTGTCCTGGACATCACCATCACCCTGGTACCCCAGTCCCCATACGTACAACACAATGCGCAGGATCCGCTGGAGACCAAGCAAGGACCATACGCCATAGCAGGATGCACGCACGTGTTGGGGGCAATCGACAGCACACATTTACTACCTGTGCCCCCTGGTGACACAGCACACAATCACCGCAACAGGAAGCACACGTCTCACATCAATGTGCAGGCAACAACAGAACACCGTGGTACCTCCAACAATGTCGCCTTCAAATACACAGCCAGTGTGCATGATACCTACATCCTCCGACAGTCCATCATCAACCAGCGTTCCCAGGATGAAATGCACACCCCCTTGGCAAGTACAAAATGAACACCCCACACACCTCAACTCCACAACCATGCAACTCACAACTCTGGCAATGCACACGTCACAAAATCACAACCAACATGCACAACAACATAATAATAATAACACAAAAATGAACAGTGGACCATAAAGCACCGGTGCAGCACCAGTTTAGATTGTTTTACCAATATTTTTTACAAAAATTGTACAAGTATAACCAATGTGTGCAGGTTCCGAAAGCACCCCCTGCCCAAGGGTGCTACCTTTAAACAGGAACAACAAAACAAACAATAATAAATCAGAACTGCACCACCTTTCTTAACATATTTGTAAGAAATCTTAAATGACCATAATGTCCAGTTGATCCAATTAGTGCGAGAGAAGTTAATTGTCCCAACAGTTGGTTTATAATTTCTTTATTTTCAATCGAAACCATCAGCCAACGCGTTCCGTCCTAATCTACTAGGACTTCTTCAGGGCTGAATTTAAAAAAAACCCCACATATAAACAAACTTAACCTTTACAATACTTACAACATCTAATGACAATATTTAAAATATGCTAAACATGTATACATATACACGTCCAATACAATAAAAGACAATGGTCCACATATAATCATAATTCATACATTTTATATACAAAAAATATATATATATATTATTCACTTTAAAAGCGATCATATCATATTTGACTTCCAAATATTGCTAAACATGAGAGTCTTGTGACGATAAATATCAACCGCCTAAGTATCATGTTCAATATAGGACAAATGAAGGACATGACATAGCCAAAGAGAAAAAGGAAAAAACATACTCCTAAACAAATTAATAAATAAAATAAAGAGAGACCCACACCAGTGGAAAGATAAAAAGCAAAGAAAAAAGACACCTAAAAGACCAGTCAGCGTTGAACACCCAAAATGTGAGACAAACGCAAATCCACACCCTGGAGTATCGTCCCCATGCTAAGGAAATATGAGAGCAACATACCAATTGTACTATTCGTAATGCAAGTACAAGCGAAAGAGACCGTCCGATACAAAGTAACCGAGAATCCTCTGTGAATAATTCTTCTGCAATGCGAATCAAATGCAATATTCAGTAACCTACTATAATTATACACTCAAAATGAAAGTTTCAATAGAAACTATTGGCAGAAGCCTACCTCGACCAGTTCAAGTACCAATACACTTTGATTTATCCATATTAAACTCATGGGCGGCTTCTTCTTGATCCCATGGTAATCCGGTATAATAACCGCAAAGACAGAGATGTGCAACGTGTACCCAAACAGTCTGTTAATACACGTATCAGTGGATACTATCCACCTAGGCAATGGTCCTACAGAAGGAAAAATAATAATGAACAGAGTATAGGGGACAAAGGTAACTAGCTTAATCAATGTAATTTACAAGAATGAAAAGATGTTTCTAACCATATCTTAACGGACTACCTCAATATATTTCATCGTTGCTGTTTACACAAAAAGAGAAGGAATACGCAAATATGCAGACTACAAATACAAAGAGGTAAATAAGTAATTAAATTGCGGAGAGAAAATCTGTATGGTAACTGAAACATGTCGGACTTTTGCACGTGACGTAAATTCGCCAAAAGTTATCTCAACTACAATGTGGGCCACACGAGAGGCAGATGGTAAACACACCCCAATAAAATGACCCACTGTCTCAAAAAGGGCAGTGGTCATAAAACGCCTCACACCCATGTTTCAAGCGCTCACCTATCTATAGTGCGGGTCGCAGTGGGCAGATGCTCACAACGCTCACGTGTCTATAATGCAGATCGCACTAAGCAGTTAACAAATCCCATGCCAAAGGGTCGGCAGAAGTAAAACACCAACCCCATACCAGAACCAATGTCAAACAATCTAGTATAGGAGACGCACCAGGACGCGAGTACACTACTCCGTAAAACATGCCTCTATTTGCGCGTTGAAATGTGCATACACCGGCATTTGTAATAACCACATGTCCACCCCGTCTTAATGCAAACCAATCCACACTGTGAGTACCTTATCCGATAAACATACCACCCCACATTGGGGCCAGATAACCCTCACCAAATCACAGCGCATATACCACACAGGCGCTCAGAAATAATCAACAAAGCGCTTCCCACACATCTCAAAATCACCAACAAGAATCACCAACCTAATACCCCAATCTCAATCGATATCCGACCCACCTGCAACAGTAGCGCACCGCGACGTTGTGCAAATCTCCACAATTTTGTAAGAACAGAACCCCCCTCGCGCGCTCCTATTTAAACACGCCCTCATACGGCGTGTATGCGTGATGACATCATATCCTCTCTGTCAGTTTGACACTCCGTGCCACAACACGGGCGCCATATTGGATGAGTATAACAGCTCATCGTTAAAACAGTGTTCCCCTGATATGGAACACACTCGAAATTTCAAACGCAACGTTTCTAAAAGAATTGAAAGAGTATAATACTCAAAATAAAAAAACGTATGTGCTATCATCCTGGCCTATGACAATGTTATCATGACACACTGGTAAATATATATATATTTTTGATAATTTCCAAGAGACATTAGAACGGGCCAATGGCATAATCCTCACAAACGGACAAAACAACCTATTGCATGTTAATGGCACAATAAATATCAAGTTAGTGGGGCAATTGATAGCAGGCTAGCGTAATTCAAAACTATTAGATGTCATAAATTCATAGGCCTTATCTAGACCACGTGTTCTAATTTAATTTATGGACAACCCCGAAAGAATATAGAAAATGAAAAAATGAAAAAACGAAAAAAAATTGAAAAGAAAATAAAACTGCAAAAAGAGAAGGTTTTTTAGTAAGCTTATTTCTGGTTTCAAATAAACGTCATATTAAACAAATATAAACATATCAGATTCAACATATGGTCATTTAATACAATCATATATTGCATATTGTTTGTTAAAAACAATTCCATAAAAAACACCATATTCACATTAACTTTGAGCATGTTATACTTATTACTCATGGTACTCCAACCGAGGACAGGCAATTACTACAAACCATCAATTGTATTGACTGAGTTCTTATCATACGTGTAACAGCGTTCTTATCATAAGTATAACAGCACACGAAGAGCCCTTCGTGTTGAGATGTTATAAATGGTAGTGCATCTCATCGTCAGTGTTGTGTCCGATCTCAATACATCTCAAACAACAGATCCAGATGGCTTCCCTACGTCTCAGTGCCAGTTCACGGTTCCTACCCCGTGATAGCACCGGGATATGCTCAATCCCATGGAACCACACTCTACAGATACCTTCATGTTTTTCCCCCATGTGGTAGGTCATAGGGTACCTTAGGTCATTGTGTTTAAGTATTAAACAACTATGGACGAACCCTGTCTATGTGAGGCACCATCACTGGAAGGCAGTGTTAGAACCCACTGGGTTTGTAAAAAGACCCCTCACACACCAACCTGGTTGGTGTCATGCTTCATCATTGGGGTCCCAACCGGGTGGCCGAATGCCCCCCGGTTGTGCTACGACGCCTGATTACAGCGGAGCTGGTGTAGTGAAAAAGTGTGATGTGAATTAAAAATATCTCTGAGAATCCTTGCCTCATTTATATTTATTCCTGGCGGCTCAGGATATCGTTAAAAATATGTGATGTAACTAAAAAAGAATTAATTATCTTATAGTTGACTATGTGGTGGGTCTACATGTTTCAGCCCGCACAGGGAAGTAGGAGGGGCTTTCGTCAGGACCGTGCAAATAACGTGAGTGGCAAAAAAAGGGGTGTTGTCACGTGAAAAAGTGCTTAGAACATTTTAGTAAAAAATAGTACCTACACACGCGCTAAGGTGTGTGGACTGTGTGTCAACGTACTTACGGACACGTATATGGTAGAGAACCTGTGGATAAGAAACACAAAACATGCATGCATACATGATTATGACGGACACATAAGCAACATAAAATGCAATCTTAGGTGCTAAGGTCCTCCAAAAGGACCTGCCTGGTGATGGTAGCTGTAGTAAAAGACATGCCTGTATGGTGAACGTGCTGCATGCAAAAATTGGTGCAGCAGCTCTAATGCTTGACAGACTTAGCGTTGTTATGAAGCTTTAGGGCTTCCGTGCGGCAGTTTAGTGGCAATATAGGGCCGTGGTCACCGCGTTATATCCAATTATTGCATGACTAGGTGCTGGCCAGGCCACAGCGTTGCCAAATAATTCGAAATGGTGAGCGCACTCATAGAGAGGCCGGCATTGTGCTGTCGATCGTGGCGCGCTGATTGATTAAAAACAAGGTACAGACAAAAAACACAAAAGACAGAAAGCAACGCTTATAGTTACACTATGATTGAGAGTGTTTTGCTGATCGGGGCTCGGGAGGAGTTCGCTCCTATCTACGGCTCTGGAGGGGGAAAAAGGAAACCTCTGAGTAAAGAGAAACCTCTGAGTTAGAAGAAAGACAAAGCTCACGGAGAGCTTGTGAATGTGGCCTCTGGCGCAACCTTACTTGGTATCAGAGCGAACCCGTAAGCAACCTATTCTGGTCTCTCGACGTCCCGGATGAGAATGGGAGCCGGAGTGGGCTCGGTATATAAGGGAGTTGGAGCCATGGAGTACGTGCCAGAGAGGATGTTAGAGTCGGGCTGTGCACGGCTGAAGCGTGTGCGCATGCGTGGTTTAGAGTAGTGACTCTTTCTGCATGTGCGTACTAGCTCTCAGTGTATCTGATGCTGCGCACGCGCAGTCGGCAACTCGCTGAAGCTAAGTGATGAGAAATACTAGTGTTTGGATGGAGCGATGGTAGAGCGTTCTAAAATAAAACTAAAATGCGGAGGGAGATCTCTTTATCGCATGTGTGCTCTGACATGGCTGGGAAAGATGCTGAAATATGGAGAGTGATCTCTTTATCGCGGGTGCGTACAGGCTACAGAGGTATCTGAGGGTGCACAGTCAGCAGCATGTTACTCAGAAGTCGCATAATTGTCTTAGCAAAGTGCTAAGATGGAGACACTGCAATGAAACAGAGTGGCAAAAGTGCAATGCTCGTTGGGATGTGCGAACAATATGGGGGAAGCATGACAAAGAATAAAGGGATAGTGTTGAAAGGCTGGGGTACCTGGGTTCTACAGGTGTGTCCTGATTCTAATGAGGTAGGTGTGCTAGGGGAGGTGAGGATCTGAGATCTCTCTGCAGGACAGTAATAACTGTATATAGGCTTGGTATCAAAGATGGGTGACGCTATATCTAGAGTCTTCTTGGACTTAGACATTGAAGCAACAGGGGGAGGTCGCAAGAGTAAAACACACTTTAAACCTACTGCTCGCAATTCTTTACTCCATTTCACCAGCTTCCATCCAAGACCACTTCGTGAAAACCTCCCCTATGGCCAATATCTCAGGCTAAGCAGAAACTGTAGTGAAATCGAGGACTATAAGTCTCAAGCCATAGACCTGAGTAAAAAACTGCGGCAACGTGGATATCCTAAAAGCATCACCAACAAAGCCAACAAGAGGGCCAGAAACCAAAACCGAGAAGCACTAATCGAAACCCAGATAAGAGACCCCACCCCAGTGCCACTTACATGTGTGACAACTTACAATAGTGTGACCAATAAAGTCTCACAAATCATCCGGAAACACTGGAAAATACTGAAGACAGGTAACCTTGAGTGGGCGCCACCACTCCTTTCCAACAAAAGAGCAAGATCAATCAAAGATGCCATCGTGTCTACCAGACCGACACAACCACAAAGAGCAACTAATACAGTTCTCAATGCCTGGGGGCTCCCAAGCATCAGGGGCCATTACCCATGTGGGAATTGCAGTGTATGCCACATCACTGAGACTGTAAAAAACCTCACCCTGGAACCGGGAAAGACATGGGAACTAAGAAAACATACCAACTGTAACACTGAACATGTCATTTACCGCATCGTCTGCCCATGTAACCTTATGTACATCGGCATGACGAATCGCAAAATCAAAACCAGGATTTGCGAACACCGCAGCACCATACGGTGCAAGAAAAATACCACTAGAATGACAAATCACTTTCTAGAGACAGGCCATACGACTAATGACATGCGATGGGTAGTCATAGAAGCACTAGACCCTAATCTACCCAACATCCAAAGCCGCCTACTTGAGAAAGAACAAAGATGGATATATCGCCTGTCCAGCCATATTGTTGGCTTGAACGACAATATTCCCTGGAACAGCCTTAGAAGACTCTAGATATAGCGTCACCCATCTTTGATACCAAGCCTATATACAGTTATTACTGTCCTGCAGAGAGATCTCAGATCCTCACCTCCCCTAGCACACCTACCCCATTAGAATCAGGACACACCTGTAGAACCCAGGTACCCCAGCCTTTCAACACTATCCCTTTATTCTTTGTCATGCTTCCCCCATATTGTTCGCACATCCCAGCGAGCATTGCACTTTTGCCACTCTGTTTCATTGCAGTGTCTCCATCTTAGCACTTTGCTAAGACAATTATGCGACTTCTGAGTAACATGCTGCTGACTGTGCACCCTCAGATACCTCTGTAGCCTGTACGCACCCGCGATAAAGAGATCACTCTCCATATTTCAGCATCTTTCCCAGCCATGTCAGAGCACACATGCGATAAAGAGGTCTCCCTCCGCATTTTAGTTTTATTTTAGAACGCTCTACCATCGCTCCATCCAAACACTAGTGTTTCTCATCACTTAGCTTCAGCGAGTTGCCGACTGCGCGTGCGCAGCATCAGATACACTGAGAGCTAGTACGCACATGCAGAAAGAGTCACTACTCTAAACCACGCATGCCCACACGCTTCAGCCGTGCACAGCCCGACTCTAACATCCTCTCTGGCACGTACTCCATGGCTCCAACTCCCTTATATACCGAGCCCACTCCGGCTCCCATTCTCATCCGGGACGTCGAGAGAACAGAATAGGTTGCTTACGGGTTCGCTCTGATACCAAGTAAGGTTGCGCCAGAGGCCACATTCACAAGCTCTCCGTGAGCTTTGTCTTTCTTCTAACTCAGAGGTTTCTCTTTACTCAGAGGTTTCCTTTTTCCCCCTCCAGAGCCGTAGATAGGAGCGAACTCCTCCCGAGCCCCGATCAGCAAAACACTCTCAATCATAGTGTAACTATAAGCGTTGCTTTCTGTCTTTTGTGTTTTTTGTCTGTACCTTGTTTTTAATCAATCAGCGCGCCACGATCGACAGCACAATGCCGGCCTCTCTATGAGTGCGCTCACCATTTCGAATTATTTGGCAACGCTGTGGCCTGGCCAGCACCTAGTCACGCAATAATTGGATATAACGCGGTGACCACGGCCCTATATTGCCACTAAACTGCCGCACGGAAGCCCTAAAGCTTCATAACAACGCTAAGTCTGTCAAGCATTAGAGCTGCTGCACCAATTTTTGCATGCAGCACGTTCACCATACAGGCATGTCTTTTACTACAGCTACCATCACCAGGCAGGTCCTTTTGGAGGACCTTAGCACCTAAGATTGCATTTTATGTTGCTTATGTGTCCGTCATAATCATGTATGCATGCATGTTTTGTGTTTCTTATCCACAGGTTCTCTACCATATACGTGTCCGTAAGTACGTGACACACAGTCCACACACCTTAGCGCGCGTGTAGGTACTATTTTTTACTAAAATTTTCTAAGCACTTTTTCACGTGGCAACACCCCTTTTTTTGCCACTCACGTTATTTGCACGGTCCTGACGAAAGCCCCTCCTACTTCCCTGTGCGGGCTGAAACATGTAGACCCACCACATAGTCAACTATAAGATAATTAATTCTTTTTTAGTTACATCACATATTTTTAACGATATCCTGAGCCGCCAGGAATAAATATAAATGAGGCAAGGATTCTCAGAGATATTTTTAATTCACATCACACTTTTTCACTACACCAGCTCCGCTGTAATCAGGCGTCGTAGCACAACCGGGGGGCATTCGGCCACCCGGTTGGGACCCCAATGATGAAGCATGACACCAACCAGGTTGGTGTGTGAGGGGTCTTTTTACAAACCCAGTGGGTTCTAACACTGCCTTCCAGTGATGGTGCCTCACATAGACAGGGTTCGTCCATAGTTGTTTAATACTTATTATACAGGGGATCCGGATGCACCCTCTCTCTCCCTTGCTCTCCCCTTGTTTTTGATAACATTGTGTTTAAGTGCCCGTATATGTTCTTGAATACGAGTTTTGAGAGGCCTCACAGTACTACCCACGTATATTTTGTTACACTCGCAACCCAATATATACACAACATATTTTGTGTTACAATTTATGAAGTGTTTGATAACATACTCCTTGTTGGTATTATAAGTAAAATTCTTTATCTTGTCCTTTGTCAAGGCACATACATTACACGCATGACAGTCACTTGAAAAATCCACTTGGAGCAATAGGCAACCATGTACTCATTGAGGTCCTCTTAACGTAGCTGGGGCACAGCATATTCCTCAACGTCTTACCCCTGCAAAAGGTAACCCTGGGGTTTGGGGTTAAATAATCTCTCAAATTAGGTATAGCACACAATAAGCCCCAATGTTTTTTCAAAATAGTAAAAATTCTACTACTGTTGTTTGTGTACTGTGTAATAAAAGCAAGGTGAGAGTTAGAATCCTTTTCAGGTTGTGCATTAAATTTCTTAGTTAAGGTACTGGCTCTTGATGTTTTTTGTATCCATGATTCTGCTTTTAGCAGGAGTTTCTCATTATAACCTCGTAATCTAAACCTGTTTTTAACTTCTTCAATGTTCTCCTCAAATGTGACATCAGAACTACAATTACGGTGAACCCGCACCATCTCCCCAAATGGAATATTTCTAATCACAGATTTGGGATATGCGCTTGTCGCATGAGAGCACTATTGCATGATGTTGGTTTACGAAACATGGTGCTCTGAATGGTACCATCCTCCACGTAGAATACTACATCGAGGAATTCAATCCTAGTGTTGCTATATTGTATTGTAAGGTGGACATTATAGGGGTTGTCGTTGAAAAATGCATGAAATTCAATTAATTGACTTGATGATCCCTTCCAAAGTAGTATGATGTCGTCAATATACCTCCCCCAGAAGACAATCATGTCCATCCAGGGGGAGGCATGTTTGCCCCAGGCGTGCTCCCTCTCCCACCAGCCCTTGAAAAGGCCAGCGTAAGAGGGAGCAAACCTGGAGCCCATTGCAGTACCCTGTAGCTGGTGATGCCATGAGCCGTTATGTAAAAAGTAATTTTTGGAAAGGATGATGTCAATCATGTCCATTAGCATCTCATTATGTTCCATGTGGTCCGCTGTTCGAGTTTTTAAAAAAGATTGTACTGCCATGCTACCAAATTGTTTCTGAATACAGGTGTATAAACTTGTGACATCCATTGTGGCGAACATCAGGTCATCCGACCAAGTGAGACCCTCGAATTTCTGCAAGATGTCCCTAGTATCCTGTATGTAGGACGGTAAGTTAATTACAAATGGTTGGAGAAATTTGTCTACATACTGGGATAATCGTTCCGTAGGTGAGTCTATGCCCGAGATTATGGGACGTCCAGGTGGAAATGAACCCCCTTTATGGATTTTTGGGAGAACGTATATGCAGGGGGAACAGGATGGCTAACTGTGAGGTAGCTATATTCCTCATCAGATAGAAGGCCATTCTCACGCCATTCATGGAGCCTTGTGTTAATATGAGTCACAAGGGGAGCAATGGGGTTGATGGCTACCTGTTTATAACAACTTGGATCCCCAAGTTGTCTATCAATTTCGGCCATGTAGTCTATAGAGTTCATGACCACCACATTGCTAACCCTGGGCATAATACTTTGCTACGCGCTCACGAAGCATGGCATTACGCAAGTAGCAGAGTGAATAACTGTGCTTATCAACGTAGCTTAGCAGGAGTATAATAAACTCCTTCAAATGCTTTGATAAAACAATTTTTTATGCTAAAAAACATATAACCAATTCACAAAAATGAATTTTGACAATGAAATATCAAGCAATGAGAGAGGTGATGATTTTGGAGTCCCCCCTAACCTAGGGGGAGGACCAAGCAAATGCCTTGAACACAAAAAGCATATCATGTGAACGATTCAATGGTGGTCCCTTCCTCCTAGGACCACCCCAAGCACAGTTATGGGCAAAAATACAATCCCAACCAAAGGCCCTGCAAAGCATTATGGGACGAGATTAGCAGTGGGCAGTGAATATTATAGTGTCCAATATCAAAATAATTCTACAAAGAGCTGCAGTTCAACTAGTCGTTACTAGGTGTCCCTCACGAGTCAAATGCAAAAGCATTGAAATTATTAATACATCAAGCTGCAGTTCCACTAGTCGTTACAAGATGTCCCTCATGAGTCAAATGCAAAAGTATTGAAAACCTTTCATGAAGCTTTTGCATTTGACTTGTGAGGGACACCTAGTAACGACTAGTGGAACTGCAGCTCTTTGTAGAATTATTTTGATATTGGATGCTATAATATTCACTGCCCACTGCTAATCTCGTCCCATAATGCTTTGCAGGGCCTTTGGTTGGGATTGTATTTTTGCCAATAACTGTGCTTGGGGTGGTCCTAAGAGGATGGGACCACCACCGAATCGTTCAATAAGATGTGCTTTTTGTTTTCAAGACATCTGCTTGGTTCTCTCCCTAAGTTAGCGAGGATACCAAAATCCTCACCTCTCTCACTGCTTGTTAGCTTATTATTTTCACTTTAGTGAAATGACTATATGCATTTTTAGCATATAAAGACAGAGATATTTAATTTATCTTAACTTGTACTGTACAAGATGCTTTTGGTAATTATTGTACAGTGCAGTCAAGCACACAGCTACGCACTACGCAATTTGCATAGCTACGTGTAGTTAAAGCTGTACTTCACGTACTACCACCGACAGTCCAGAACACTATCCCAACCCACCCCCAGCTCACAAAACGACCCCCCACTCCAGCCCAGAAAACTATAGCGACCCACCCCCAGCCCAGAAAACTACCCGACCCCCCAGCCCAGAAAACTACCTCAAGCCCCCAGCCCAGAAAACTACCTCAAGCCCCCAGACTAGAAAACTACCCCCGACCACCCAGCCCAAAAAACTACCCCCGACCCACCCCAGCCCCAGAAAACTACAGCAACCCCCCATCCCAGAAAACTACCCGCAGCCCAGAAAACTACAGCCCAGTCCCACTTACCTCACTGCGAATCTCTTCCTGCGAGGTCTTCCTGCTTCCGTCCCCAGCAGCCAGCAGCTAGACCACGCATAGCCTTAAGAAGACCGCAGTGTTCCGACTGTTTGTCATTACTTCTATGGCCAGCACACATAGAAGTAGCAAATCACCATTATTTAATGATTGTTTATGTGCAGGAAGCGAGACCTTCCTGCACATAAATTATAATGAATGGAATTTTGCTCTTTCTATGTGTGTCGTACAATGCAGCACACAGAAAAAGCAAAAAACGAGGAGAAATAAAAGTATTTCTCCTTGCTACACCATTCTAACGCCTGCTATTGCAAGGTGGTAGTTTGTAGCGCTGCCTCAGATTTACGCCTCCTTGCAAATCTGGGGCAGCGTCAAAAGCAATGGGTGAACGCCCACAGCAATACCCATTACACGCCCCTTTCACGCTAAGTGATTCGTGTAAAGGGGCCTTATTTACAAGGTAGAATAAGCAACAAAAAGTGGCTTAACGCAGCTTTGTAAATATGGAGAAGGGATCGCCACCAGAATGTCGCTAAAAGTGACGTTCTGCTGGCGATACCTGTTTGTAAATATGCCCCAAAGTGCGCCAGCTCAAGGTGAGAGCAGAAATGCTCCATATCTTTGTAAATATGGAGCATTTCTGCCTTCTCCCTTTCACGCAACGCAGTGCAGCAACTTCCTTTGCTGCGCTGTATATAGTCCTGCTGGCCACGTCACGCAGCTGCATCTCTCATAGGGCAGACATAACAGCCAGGGCCGGCTCTAGGGTGGTGCGATCAGTGCCACCGCACCGGGCGCTGACTTGGGGTGGGGGCATAATTTTTGCAAGTATAAAGCACTTGCTGCCATGTTCCTGGCCTCCAGCAATTTTCAGGCATCAATTAAAATGCCAAGATAACTCTGGTGATTAATCGTCTTCCTGGAAAGAGGCCGGAGGTTTGTCTAGTGGAGGTTTTTACTGATCCTAAGGTAGCACAGAGCGTTAAAATGCCTGCTGCCAAGAACGTGTACTATGCAGATAAGAAAGTGCATATAATGTAAATAGGTCAGTAGGCTACTGCTTCTGTAAGAGAGCTCCTTTTGTACTTTGTCCTTTATAAGTCAAAATCCTAATATAGAACATTGAGCTATTAACTGCCATCAAAGAGCTGCATGCAAACTGCAAGGAATATGTTAGATCTATGTTTTGCCCAGTCTTTCATCATCCTAATCTTGCAAAAAGGGTTTATTTGGGTAGAAAACAATTCTTATCATTAAAGAGAACCACTAACAATGATGTTACGTTTTAAATTCTGAATTTGTGCTTTTCCAGAATAATGACTCTTAAACTAAAATGCCTATGTATGCTGGTTGTGTTAGAATACCACTGGTAAGCAGGAACACTGCTCTTAAACAGGAGAAGGAAAGAGACAGCTACCATATTATGGGACAGACAGAACACTGCCAGAGGATGGACTGCTACTTTAAGGCTGGGCCACATGGTTGCACCACCAGAAAGGCACCTCAGCCTGGACGGCCTCCACCAGCCATACTACGAAGCTGCCTGAAGACCATTGCCTCATGTAAAAGGAGATGTGCCACTAGCCCTCCCTCTTGCTCCACAGACCACCTATAGAGACGTCAACAGCACAAGCAACACTAACGAAACTACAGCCATGGAAAGTTCAAAGAGACACTGCCAAACAGGGGACAGTAACATGTCTGTAACACTTACTAGGGGCCTACAGGCAAAATAGAGTTGCAAACCCTGCAATGCTACTCAGCCAAGGACAGACTGCAGCAGCCGACCCCAGAAAACTCCAGGCACAGTCTGACACCACAGATTGAGAAACCCAGCATGACGCTGAAGCCACAGCATTGCCAGAGAGCACACAGACAGTATTTGGTTACACACCAATGACGCTGTGCCATCGAAGCACCACAATACCAGACTGTCCCCACTGGCCCTGCAACACAGAAAAACATGCCATTAGCCTGCCTGAAGCCCATTGCCCCCGAAATACAGAGAGAAGAGGCGGAACTGACCAGCGAAAGAAAGACATGTGATCCTACCCTACCCCTGCTCAACGAACGAGGGGAGGCATCAAAGGAAGACACCCAGATCATGAGGTGCAAGAAACCGAGTGTCAGCCGTTAAAGAGACTGAGAACCCCAGAGACACCCAGGTCTGTCTGACAAGCCAGAAAAAGAGACCGCTACTGCAGTGAGGCACCACCAGAGAGTGGGCTCCAGAGAAGAGGCAGACGAGAGCCTGCTTCCCCAATGAAGGGAGAAGAGGAGTAGATGAGCCTAGAAGTGAAAAGAAGGATAGCACTCCAACCCTGCGACAAATGGGAAGAGGCATCACAGGAGGACACCCAGTGCACAAGTTGCAATCCACCCAGTGCCACCCACTGAAGAGACTGAGGGGCAAATTTATCATAGTTTTGCATCGCCCTTGCAGCAAGTGAGATTTATCAAGCCACGCAAGCCCACCTTGCATGGCCCTGAGAGGCCTGATGAATCTGGAGTAATGCAAGATACCACAAGTCACTGCCTTGCATTACTCAGGGAAGCATTCCATGGGTGGAGCGGTGGTGATCCCATCGCATCCACCCCATGGACATTGGCGCATTCCCAGATTTACCAGCCCTGGTAAACCTGGAAATGCGCCACAATGCTATGCCTTCCCAGGGGAGGCACAATGAGAAGAAATATCTTTATTTCTCCTCGTGGTTTCCTCTTTCAAGAGTGCTGCATTCTGGCTCTGAGGATTGTTTTTTGTCCAGGAAGATACTTCCTGCACAATAATAGTCCTGCCTGCAATGCAGGCACCATTGCACCATGGTGCATGGGTGCCTGCATTGGCGCTAGGCAGCATATGGTATGCCACCGCAAGAAAAGGATAAGAATGAGCTGTATCATGTTAAATGCAGCACATTCCCACAGTGCAGCAAGGTTGCTTGCTGCGTGAAATAATGATAAATCTGCCCCTGAGTTTATAATCCTCAGAACCACCACCGTGACCATCCGTGGCTGCCAGATAGACACACACGCCAGGTAGGTGGATGCACAAGGAAGGCAGAGTTGGACCAGAAGGTGGACAGAAGCACACAACGCCGTGCCCGAGGTCCAAACACTGGGAGCACACCAACAATGGATATGACTCCCTCTGGCAAGCTACCCGAAGGGTCCAGACTTCTCTAAGCCTGTGTTTGTGTCGTGAACCACTCCGGATAAATTATTAATGGGAGCTGTAAGGTCCTGTCGCAGACAACTTCATCAGTCCATTTGTCCACTGATGCCCTGCTAATTGACTCTAGAGACTGATGGACTACGTGGTATCCAGTTATGTTTTGCATTGTTTCCATGAGTTGGACTTGCAGTGGCGGCTGGTGAAATTTGAAATTGGTGGGGGTGTAAAATTTGGGAATTACTTTTGTATAGTGAGCGATACGAGCAAGCTTAATGGACAAATGTGGGGTCCAGGGTGGGTCCTCCTCCTGAGGAAAAAAAAACAAAAAAGATTGTGCATTTTAAAGCGAATGAATTTAGTGATCAAGCAAGGTTTATAAAGCAGTGGTAACGTATAGTCTTGAATTGTTAAACATGTTAAAAACTGCCCCATATCTTAGTGCATTCATATGTTCAACAGGTACTGTAATAAGCAAATTTTAGAGCGTGACCACTTCAGCCCTTTAAAGTGTGTGCTTGCCCAGCGTCTTGCACTACATGCGGCATCAACTTTGGAAGAAAATGCTCTAACCAGGCTTCGGGAAACACCCACAGCTGTGACTGAAATCAGTCATATAGAAATATGTGCAGACAGGTCTTTAAAAGAGATGAAAAAAGTGGGGTCTCTCTAAAAGGGAACATGCAAAATACATTTCTGTAATTCCCATAGTGTGCCACCCGACCAGTATTTTGGTATCACTCTGAGATGTGATTGTATTCCGCTACATAACACAACTGACATATACCTAAAACCTGTAGGTGTGATTGCCTTTGTCAATGGTTGTTAGCTGTTTAAGACCAATGAGTAACAACAATGATTTGTTATAAATAACATTGGAAATGTTTAAAGTCTGAAATTGTGAGTCTGTGAATTAAATAGTATTGAGTCCTATAGAAGGAGGTTTGGCCTTCAGCCTTCAGTTGTGTGCGACTTTATGTTATATATGTATGCCTTCTCTTCACATACTTCACAGCGGTTAAACACTCGAACCATATTCCAAAGACCACCCAATACAGACAAATCACCAACTGGAAGCAGAGCTGCGGAAATACAGATACAAGCAGAAACAGAGCAAGACCATGCGCACCTTGTATTGCACTCTCCCACACACAGGGTAAAATGAACTTACGCATGCACAGTACAATGCATTAGTAATTTGACATCCATCCAAACAGGGCCCCATCAGTGCAACTGGCTCGGGTACCCAGATCCCCACAGCATTCTCTTAGGTCATCACATTCCTCACCTTATATGAGCATCCTAGGCAGGATGGAGCGTCATTCGGAATAATGGTGCAATCTCTGACAAGGCTTAGAGAGTTCCTGAAAGCAGACACTAGTCTGCCTCAGCCTTGTTGAAATAAAGGGATAAAGAAAGAAATGCAGCCAAGTGTGTTTCTGTCCATCAGTGGAAAGAACAAGTCATGCAAAAGAAATAACAATGTTTCTCAAGAAACTCTCTGGAAAGGCAATGGTAAATAAATGAAATGGCACCGCTCAGCACCAGATGAAATGTTGCACACTACTGCATATCCATGCTGGAGGTGAGTGCAGAGACACATCTAAAGGTATAGATTAGAGCCTGCGCTACACATCACCAAGAATAAAGGTGACACTCAGAGGTAGATTTATCAAGACTGCATCGCCACAAAGTGATGCAAAGCGGCACAAAGCCTTTATAAGTATTTAGTTTCTACCGGAAAAGTTCCATGGGTGGTACTTTGCCATTCAGAAGCTACCACCCATGCTTTCTGGCACAAAGCCAGATCTACAAAGATTATCAGGCCTGGCTTTCTATTAGAAAATAAATAGGGATGAGCATAACGTACATAATTCTGTGTAGCGCTATCACGCAGAATTACCAAAAATTCAGCAAGATTTCGCAGAATTACGCAAAAAGGGTAAATCTTTTTTCAGCAATACTTCTTAATTTAAAAATGTCCCCTTGCATCCAAAATGGAAGCGAGGCTGCATTTTTGCGATAATAATAACTTTTAATGCAGAAGAACACTATTTGCGAGCGCGTGGGGCCACTCATGCTCGCTAAATGTGGTCTTGGTGGTCAGATTTTTCCCCATTTATCGATATTTTCTTAACACTAAATGCACCCTCTCATCCAAAATGGATGCAAGGATACATTTTTGCACTAAGAAATAGCGCTAAATGCAGAAGAACATGATTAGCTCATGCAAGCGGCTGCTCGCGTTCGGTAAAGGTGCTCTGGCTGTAGAAATTTCCCCCCAAATTACACTATCAGGTTGTTGTATTCCGCTTTAGGGGTCCGTATATAGGTTTTCCTGAATCATGTCCTTATATAGGCACAATTCGCCATGCCCTTATATATGCATAGAAATCCCTGTCCTTATTTAGGCATTTACCGTGCACTCCAAATACAGGCATGGTCACCGACATCCGTCCACACTAACTTCACAACGAGTTCTTAGAAACCAGACCCTTAAGCCTTGGGAGTTTCCCCTAGCACAGGACTATTGATTTCTCCAAGAACTCATCTATTATGTATGAACCATTATACCTTAAGGGTTCATTCCTGACATCTTCCTCTGTCCGACTACACGTCAGTGCTAACATTCCTCGACACCTACCAGGTATAAATATACCTTCCCTTGCCCAAGCAAGTTAGAGGAGACCTCGACTTCAGAGGAGCCCGTATCCCGGCCTGACGCACTGAGAAGACGCTGTCATTCCTGCAAGCAGACGAATCCAGCTTCCAGTGTTCTGACTCCCTTCGCGGGGTGTTAGAGTTCCAAGATCCGGCAGGAGATTCCCACCTCTCTCATTCTCAAGGTATGGAGCTGACTAGAACCTAGAGGGACTCTTCTTGGCATACTAGACTCAACATACTCTTAGTCTACCATACTAGAGAATACTCCACCTATTTCTACTCTTCCCTACACCTAGACTAGGTTATGTACACTGGGGTAGAACTAGCTTAGAGACGCATCATATGAGTACTCGCATTTTTAGCTCATGTTATTTATGTACGTGAATAATATATGCTAAAAGATAATGATAGCGCAGTATTATTTATTTCTACTGCTTACACTGTACATTATTTATCTTGCATACTGTCTTGTGATCATAACAGCACATATCTCTTACACGAGAAACAAGACTGTTCAATAAAACCCTTTTATTGAAACGCCCGTCTTTCCTTTCTGTGTAACTCTGCAGAGACTAAGCATGCACGATTGAATGAGTGAAACTGTTATCTATTGTTTCCACGATTCTGAGACATGTTCTGCTTCTAAAGGGAAACAAAGTTGTCATGTTTTTCGGTTGCCAGAAACGACTCCCTTCTTGTTCTCAAGGAGTTTCTAGTGGCCTCTGAGCCAGCTGGCACAGGTAATTAAGTTTAATATAATCGATAGGGACATACCGACCTTAGTCCTATGTCAAACCTATAGGTTATAATATTCCAATGCGCAGAGCCTATCAGGGAAATAGGAACTACACTACATGGCGCCCAACGGTTTGGTAAGGCAGTAATTTAACGCTAGATACTGAGTAACTCATTCGTGCTTTTCTCAGAGACCCCTACTCACATACTCCTTAAGACGTCCGGAGTGGGTAGGGCTAAATATCCGCCGTAACTAAATAGGGAAGCACCCTATATATTAGTTGTTTGGTTTGTTCAACGTTGAAGGATACAGTGTTCCAAAATATTGTGCACCTTATCTTTTGTTTCCTTGAAACTTGTTCTACATTTTTCAAAAAACAAATGTCCATACACGGGGACGATGCCACCGGAAACGGTGGAGCTGAGGCGGACCCAGCCATAGCAGTTTTTAACTTTACAGGTTTAAATGAAACCGAGGAGGGTGTTATAGACATCGCTCCAAACTTAAGAAGAGCCATCACTCTAAAACTTATAAAACACGGCCTACCCCCAAGAGGAGGTAGAGCAGTTTTCGTGATAGAGGCACACGAATCCTTTCAGACAGAAGTATTCTATTCTTGGGTCATATTTCCTGAATCAAGTTCAGTAACAAGACTGTTTCACTTCTACAAAGAAGATGAACCACCATTCCTTTTGAGGATATTGAAATTCCACTAACATACCATACATAGGCGCCCTAAAACATCACAAAAACATTACCAGGCTCGGTCCACTAGGTAGACCAGGAGCAACATGGCCGATTCTAGCCGGCTACACTCCTCATCCTGACCTCGATATAATGTCAGATGAGGAACTACTTACTCAAATTACAGAGTTAATAAAAATTTACAGACAATTAGTCCAATATGTCATGCGGACTTTCACAGTCCAACCACCATTGACACTTCCAAATCAAACTCCTCAACAGGGGAATACACTAAAAATTACACCACAGAATCTATACGCAGTCATGGGTAAAATGCCCACAAAACGTGAGCAAATTCCATTCTGGATAGCTCAAAAAATTACTCAAATCGAAGCAGTATTTCCAAATACTAGCCCGTATGAGAAACACAGACTCCTAACCATCTGTTTACCGATGGGGATCACACCACAACTGGAAGACTGTACCACTTGGGGCTCAGTCTTTGCTGCCATCTATACTAAAACACATGGTGTTCCGTCAATTGCAGTAATACCTGATGTCCTGAAACAAATTCAAAACGAATACGGGGCAGAGCCTGCTCTAAATTTAGGTATGAAATTACTGAAAAATTTCGACCAGGTCTCAACAATAATATTATCTAATATTAAAGGGGAGGCAGCAGCAGTGGCGCTCCGCCAACGATTAAGGGAATTCGATGTTACAGAACATCAAACTGAGCTACCCAGAATAATAGAACAATCTTATGCAGAATTAGGCAGAGATAGTTTGGGTGGAAGACCAGTGAAGCCAAAACTATCTGAAAGTCCTGAGAAGGACTCTATTAAACAAACTCCTACATCTTCTAAAAAGAAGTGGGAAACTAATAAACAAAATTCAAACGAGAAACGTTCTCAATCCCGAGGTAGGTCTCCTCAAAAGGAGCCCTCTGAAAGGAGGTATAACCTCAGGAATAGGGATAATTTGAAAAAGCCTGACAGGTATCAAGATACTGATACACGTTCCTCTCGTACCTTTTAGATCTCGTCACAGACATCGGAAAGAAGAGGACGGTCAGAACATAGAGAAGAACGCGTGAAATCGAAAGACGACAAACACGTTCCGAAAAATAAATCTAAACCTCAATTCTCAAAGAAGAAGGTAGCAGGTCTGAAGGTCAGACATGCCGAGGATACTGAGAACACAACTCAAGAACGGAGAATGGGCTCAGACAATGCTGGACAGTGCAGCAGAAGTTACAATAGCTCGCCAGAACCTGAAGGAACTTCTGGAGTTAGTGGACCTGAATGAGCACATTACAGTTGAGACTGTAGACACCAGGGTTAGTACTCCACAAACGTTATATGAAATAACACTCCGGATGGAGGGAGACATACCTAGACAGGTGAAAGCACTTTTTTGGGAAAAACTTTCAAGGGGCTATGACATACTTCTAGCAGAAAAAGACTGGCCACCACAATTTGTCAGGGAGTGCCCACATGGCGAGGACATTATTATGCCTGCCTTCTCTAACCATATTCCAATACATCCAAAATATACTTATGCCAGGAAATGGGCAGTTGCCCAGGCCCCAGCATTATACAAAAATCATGTAGGATGGGATAAGGATTCACCTCACCATAAAATACATCTGAAAAATTAACCTACTGCACAAAGGCAGTACCCAATAAAGCAAGAAGCTAAAAAACAGGTCAGGGAGAACTTAGATCAAGTCAACTTGAATACCAAGGGGTGATTGAAACATGCACCTCTTCAATGAACAATCCTTTGTTTCCTGTCTCCATACCAGACAATACCTATCGTCTAGTTTTGGATTACAGACACTTAAATACTTGTTCTAAAACATTTGCAGTGCAAAATGCACATAGTACAGCATTAATGAATAACATTGTGCGTAAAAAATATAAAACCACATTGGATATCTCAAATGGTTTCTTTTGTCAAAACATAGCATCTGGAAGCAGGTACTTAACAGCTTTCTCAATAATGGGGACCCAGCGTCAATTTTGTCGACTCCCACAAGGGTTCAAGAACAGCCCGGGGTTATTCTCAGCGAGAGTAACGGAGTTACTACAAATTTATGATAATGAGGCATTGTCATATGTCGATGACATCTATCTGACAGACGATGACCTGGACAAACACTTGAACAGGGTGAGTACCATTATACTGGGCTTCGCCTCTGAGGGCTACAAATTCAACTTCAAAAAGTCTAGAATTGCCCATCTCAATGTCCTGTTTCTAGGATATGAGCTTTCAAGTGAAGGCAAGAGCTTGGCAGCTAACTTTTTAGAAAGGTGTGCGCTGCTCCAACCTCCTAAAATGCTGAAAAATTTACAATCCATCCTGGGTTTCCTCAATTTTGGAAGAACTTACATTCTGAATTACGCAGAAAGGGTTAAACCTCTCTACGCATTAATCAAACCTGATTTTTCAATCAAAAATTGGACACAAGAACACACAGAAATCTTGCGTTCACTCCAGGCTAACATGTTAGCATCAAATCACTTACAAACACGCGTAAGTCAACATCCGAATAATTTCGGGTCAATGCGGATTCACCTACTTAACAGTTAATGAGGGTGAAAAAGTACCAATTGCATACAAATCACACTTGTATACACAAGCAGAAATGCACTTCACTTCAACAGAAAAAATACTGACAGCAGTTCAAACTGCAGTAGCAAAAGAAAGAGCTCTAGCCCATGGGAAACGCATTATTGTTGTAACTCCCGTACCGGCCTTAGAGGCGGTAACTAAAGCGAGCATTCCAAATGCTAAAGCTTTACATCCGAGACAATGGGTTAATTCTCTTGCTGCAACAGATGTTGAATATGTTTTTGATCCCGATCTAAAAACACACGCATTCCTACAATATTATTATTATTATTATTAATTGGTTTTATATAGCGCCAGAATCAACTCCGAGGAGTATCTCTGCGCTTTGGACGCGTATCAATTTCATATGCAGAACTGTCGAACTTAAAAGCAAAACAAAATGGTTTTAAGTAACTTTCTAAAATGAAGATGGTTCGAACATTCTCTTAAATGTAGGGGGAGTTCATTCCAATATTGCGGGCCAAGATGTGAGTGAGCTTTTCCTCCTAATCTTGCTCTCCTGATTCGGGGGACCTTCAGCAAGTGTTTAGTACTAGAACGTAGGGATCTTGGGGGATGATAGAGAGTGAACTTTTCTGACAAATAACTAGGGCCAAGATTAAACAATGCCTTGTGGATAGTACAACAGACTTTAAATTTTATCCGTTGGCGTATGGGTAACCAGTGAAGTTTTAAAAGAAGAGGGCGGGAAGCTGATCTGGGAGGCATGTTCAGAACCAGTCGTGCCGTTGTATTCTGAACCACCTGAAGTTTACTAATCGAAGTTTCATTGCCAGAGAGCAGTAGACCGTTACAATAGTCTAGGCGACTCAATATGAGTGCCTGAGTCAGAGTCCTTCGAACAGAGTCCGGGAGCAAAGGAAAAACTCGTCGAAGTAGGCAAGCATGTGCCTACTGTCTGGCCAATATGTTCCTTAAAGGTAAGGGCATGGTCTAAACGGACTCCTAGGTTCTTAACGGAGGTTTTAGGAATGGGACGTAGCTTGACTGCACTGTACAATAATTACCAAAAGCATCTTGTACAGTACAAGTTAAGATAAAATAAATATTTCTGTCTTTATATGCTAAAAATGCATATAGTCATTTCACTAAAGTGAAAATAAAAAGATAACAAGCAGTGAGAGAGGTGATGATTTTGGTATCCTCGCTAACTTAGGGAGAGAACCAAGCAGATGTCTTGAAAACAAAAAGCACATCTTATTGAACGATTCGGTGGTGGTCCCATCCTCTTAGGACCACCCCAAGCACAGTTATTGGCAAAAATACAATCCCAACCAAAGGCCCTGCAAAGCATTATGGGACGAGATTAGCAGTGGGCAGTGAATATTATAGTATCCAATATCAAAATAATTCTACAAAGAGCTGCAGTTCCACTAGTCGTTACTAGGTGTCCCTCACGAGTCAAATGCAAAAGCTTCATGAAAGGTTTTCAATACTTTTGCATTTGACTCGTGAGGGACATCTTGTAACGACTAGTGGAACTGCAGCTTGATGTATTAATAATTTCAATGCTTTTGCATTTGACTCGTGAGGGACACCTAGTAACGACTAGTTGAACTGCAGCTCTTTGTAGAATTATTTTGATATTGGACACTATAATATTCACTGCCCACTGCTAATCTCGTCCCATAATGCTTTGCAGGGCCTTTGGTTGGGATTGTATTTTTGCCCATAACTGTGCTTGGGGTGGTCCTAGGAGGAAGGGACCACCATTGAATCGTTCACATGATATGCTTTTTGTGTTCAAGGCATCTGCTTGGTCCTCCCCCTAGGTTAGGGGGGACTCCAAAATCATCACCTCTCTCATTGCTTCTAATTTTATTGTCAAAATTTATTTTTGTGAATTGGTTATATGCTTTTTAGCATAAAAAATTGCTTTATCAAAGCATTTGAAGGAGTTTATTATACTTCTTCTACGCTATGTTGATTAGCAGTTATTCACTCTGCAATTTGGGTAGTAGTACAAACTTTGCATGCTTCGTGAGCGTAGCAAAGTATTATACCCAGGGATAATTACAATATGAACATGAATGTTCTCTGCCTACTGAGATTCTGCCTCTCGAGGATCCGCACAACCCGCTACAGGGAGTAAGCAAGCTTACAGTGCAGCATGTGCAATCGTTAAAGGTCGCATGCGCAATGGCAAATTCAGACCTATGGTCACAAAAACTCAATCTCTAGGAGATTGTACAGCTCAGCGAGCTGAACTACAAGCATTCAAACTGGCACTTGAAAGTACAGATCGAGAATTCCCCACACTCATAGTGTGCGATTCTTTCTACTGTGTGCAGTCGTATAATGAATATATACAAACTTGGCTTGAAAACGGGTTCAAAGATGCAAAAGTTGGCACAATAAAGGATAAAACGCTTTGGGAACAAGTAGTTCAGTTAAAAAGCGAACTACCAAAGGCTCACGTGATCCATACACTGAGTCATCAAAGTGATGGCGTTCACGTTGCAGGGAATTCATTGGCTGACGAAGCCGCAAGGGGGCTGTTCAGACGGCTTCCGTAGCTGCGATCACTCGTTCAAAAACGAAAATAGACAGTGAGATAATGTTGGCTGTCAATGCTACGAGCAAAGGCAGTGGTGCAGCGTTACCAAAAAGTTTCCACTCAAGTACTCTTATGTAATTGATGCGAACAACGTTCCTTTTGCTCGAATCCCTGGAGTGGGGGATAGGGTCATTCCAAACATGGAACGTAGAGCAGCTTTGATTTATGAAACACATTTGGGGGAGGGTCTGTCACATCAAGGGATCTCTAAAACAATATTGACATTAAAAGAGATGTACTGGTGGCCTGGAATTAATACAGAAATACACATATTCATCAATAACTGCTTAGACTGTAAATTACAGCGAGAAAGCCACCAGACACCATGCTACGAATGTAGTTGCCCAGTACAGACACCATTGTTAGACAGCATTAGACTATCTATGCGCAGGCGTCCCACTGGACAAATGCAATCCCACAAATACTGAATCAAGGTTCCTATGGATATGGCCTCAGCGCTCGGCTGACGCTCGAACTGTTATAAAAGATTTGCGAGTCTTTATCGGCACATACGCAATAGGCACGCTACATTCTGACCAGGGCCCTGCGTTTAGCTCTCGAGCTTACAAAGACGCCATGGCCAGTCTGGGCGTTGCATTGCGGTACTCCTCTCTGTTTCATCCTGAGGGAAATTCTGTTGTGGAAAGGAAAAACCGGGACATAAAGCAGTCTATAACAGCTAAGGTATTAGGTTCGGGTGATGGGTGGGTCAAACATCTATATGGGGTCCAACGCTCATTAAACAACTTGCCAAGAAGTTCTCTAGGGGGGGGTCACTCCATATGAGGTCCTATTTGGGACAAGAATGTGGGTGCCTGATCTGGAATGCAGTGGCACAGTGGTGGAAAATAAACCCTTTGATATCAAAGATCGTTTGGCTGTTTTACAGGACTTAAATGAAATAAGAACGAAACAAGGCAACGTATTCCTGCAGCCAACCACCACTGGGGAAAAACCGGCGGTCCCAGCAAGGCCTGTCTGGATTCCAAAAGTTGGGGATCTAGTCAGAGAGAAGATTGCGGACAAGAAGGAATTTGGACCTTCATACAGACAACCAGTACCTGTCCTGGCCATCCACGGAACAAGAACAGTACTTCTGCCGCCCCTTGCTGGATAAAAGGAGAAAAGATTTGTGTCCATCGACCTCATCAAACCACAGTATTTGGCCAATACTAAGTAGTAGGCCTCGTGGACTCCGACCTAGTAGCAGACATACTCCTCTTGCTACTATCCAAGAGGTTCAGACTGAAAGACTGATAACAATTGGGAATTCAGCAGTAACAGATGAAGGACTAAGCAACAATGCCATGGAACTCATCCCTCTTGAAACACAAGTAACAGTTTGTCCAAATACACCTGTTTACACCAACGTAGCAAGTGATCAACTGGTTCCATCGATTTCAACAAATCCTGATGCAATTCCAACAATTGACAGAACTGCTTCTGGCTACTTCATTAACTTTGATACGTTTTCTGAGGATCCGAGTGAGCCTGAGACGTCGCCAGCATCAAAAACTTTTAAACAGCAAGTACAAGACTTTTTACATTTTTTGAAAAAGACTTATCTAGTTTCACAATGGATTGAACTTTGGGTTATTTCTGGAATATTTTTCTTCCAGCTTTGGCTAGCTTTGGTCATGACTATGAGTGTGCTTATAAATGGCAGATACATCCATTTGGACATTGAAAGAAAAGAAGTGAACTTACTTTTGAAACCTCACAAATCATCCCATCGTGAAACAAGAGACTTGTCTGCAGTGAACATCACAGCCGTTCCTATACAGGATGGTATAGTGTGGGACAAAACTGATTTCGATATCTTTGGCCCGACGGAACATTTGAACATTCCACATTTATTTAAGATCTCACTAAGTGATTTTGTTTCATCCAGTACCTATTCTGATGATCGGGACTTTGAGACTGTAAATGACATAATGTTTGACCTAGAAAAATCTGCTGCATTTTCTAATAATGAATATTTAGAGGGTTCATCAGACTATGAACAGCTGTATTGCTATAACCACTATGGTCATCATTGTTTGCATAAATCTGCAACACCTAGAAATGTGTTTATGTTTAACCAATGGGAGCATTGTCCTACACCACCAAAAGGTAGTTCAAAAACATTTGCTAAAAAGTTTCAATATTTTTCAGGATACAATACATCTGATCCAGAAACATTTTACTATAAAAATATAAACAAAACAGGACTGAAAATTATGTTAACAAATACAAAACAGATTTACTCTGCAGCATTTATTGCCCAACTGTCTAGACAGGGTTTCGACTTATGGAAAGACACAATAGACACAAAAACTGTCTGGGGTACTAAAGATTGGCAAGTGCAAGGGATAGAAGCTTTGTTTAGAGCCTGTATCGTCCCTCAACAAATAATGTTTTTGAATGACACGGTCCAACAAACGTCTTGCCTTGGGTTAGCCAAGATCAAAGACATGAAAAATCCTTCTGTACCAACACCTGCAAGTGATAACAATACACAGGCAGCGGTTACAGTTGACACCATATTATAACTCAACAGAACAAATCCTGATTGGAGAAAATGGTTGATCTGGCCCACAGACACAAACAACTGTCAAGAGAGCTTCCTGAATAAAACACAGGGGTTTACTATTCATAGGCCAGACCCACGATACGTCCAAAGACAGCATCCAGGGGTAGTAACAACATACAGTGTAGGAAAATTATGCCTCGATTGGCTGCAAAAAACTACACTTAAGGATGTGAAACAACACTTATCTTTACTTAAAGAAGACGCAGATCTTAGGGAATTCTTGCTTGGACCAAGAAAACCGCGTCAAAAACGTTTCATATATGCCGGCATTTATTATGCTGCTTACAATGAAGCATGGAAGGTGTCACAGATGGAGGCCGCAGAACGAATACGTGAACTTGATCGTATTAATTTAGAGAAAACTCTCTCTGTGGTCAACAATGGGTTAACAACTTTGTCCTCCAGAATGTATTCATTGGACAGTATTGTATCCTCTGCTATCGACATACTGGAACAAGATTTAGCCATGTTACAGCAAGGCCAGTCTCAATTACGTTCTATTATGCTATTAAGCTGGACGCTGCAATCTTTGCGTGCGGGCTATGTGCCTTGGCGTTTTATCAACACAACGGCTCTGTTTGCAGAATACAATCTAACTGATAAACAGATCAAACTGGCACAAAGGGGAGAAAAGTATACAGTACTGAGCATTGAAAAACTTGAAAAATTACCATTCACAGTGGCAGAAAAACCAGCTACAGAATGGCTTATTCATGGCAAAATTAGTCTACCTGTGACTACTTTTCAGTTTCAGAATTGTCTTAAACAGATGCAAGCAGGCAAATATGAAAGGTTGGGTAAAGAATACATTAAGACATCCTTGAATTTACCTTACACCTATAGATGTTGGAGTGGGGATCGTGAAGTGTTTCTAAGTGGTACACACTGTGAAAATGCACTAAGCGGTTCACTGATTTGTCAGGACATTTCTTTACACGGTGCTTGTAATGGTTCTGTGGAAAACTTGTCCTGCCACCAGCAGGGTGCACTAGCTGCTGTGATTAATCCAATGTTTGGACAACTTTCTAATGGGAGTTACCTCATGTTGAATGATCAGAGTTGCTGTGGCATGTTGCCAGGCATCCCATATCTAGTAACGGTCAACTCCAGGGTCACTTGCTGTATGCAAGCATTGTTTGCCCCAATAGACACAGTCAGGGAGTCGCCTCTATGGCCTTCTTGAATGTCTCTTTTATATGATTTGATACTTTAAGCAGAATGAAAGCCATGCTTATACAACAATCAGTGCCTTTGACCTCGGCCAAAGAAACCTATGATCTACAAGTTGCAAGGACTTCGGCTGAGATACAGGCTTTAATTCGTACAAACTGCCCTATACATTTCGTAGAAATGATAGGACGTATCTTTAATATGTCAGATACAAGCGGAATTGTACATGTATTTAAGACCATCTGTTCCGGACTATTAGCACCTTTCCAGGCTGTCCTCGGAATCATCCCAAACTTCGCACATTCGGTGTTTGGTGGTGTGCCGTTAATTCTAGCACTTGTTGCAGGAATTCTGTTTCTATTCCTCCTACTACGCTGTGGCAAGCCTCTTCGCCAACATCACTCCGAGCGATGTGGAGAGAGCCCTCCTTGAACGGAAATGCCGTGAGCGAATAGTACAGCTTTTTGGCATGCCTCGTCTACGGGAACTTAATACAACGTGGTTCCTGTCATTCAGACCAATCTGGCAAGATTGCATCTTACCTGTTCTACGCTGCCTGTTTTGCGGTGAAGAATGCGTGCTAGACATCTGTCTAACACTCCCATCAGTCATGCCAACGGATATCGATACTCTGCTGGACCCGATAACGGCCCATGCTGTGTGTTGTCCCCAGCGGCTTCCAATCCTGATGGCGGCATTCATTGAGATCTCACAGACGCTTCCGGCTGCTGCTGAGGTACGAGATGGATCAACGGGCACACAGGTAACAACAGACGCGGACATTGCTGTGGCATCCAATGTTGACAGCGATGCTTCACATCTTTGTGCAGTTAATCTTCTACACGAAGTGTTCCAACTGTCACCAACTTCGGTGGACGATATTTTGGCTACGGACATAGATGATCTAATGTTTACGCCAGACCCATACACTGACTTTGATTCGGCTCACAGTGTACCAGGGTATCAATGAAAATTTGGTCTTCATATTTTTTCAAACTTAGAACTTTTCCCACAATTGAAACTTAAAAAAAAAAAATTGAAAAGACATGGCACAAGAACAATCTGCTTACAGTAGAACTAGTCTTATAAAACGGACTTCTTTGAATACTTCCAGGGACACATTGTCACCTTACTTGTATAAAAATGTCATTTATTTCCATGATATGCAATGGCTTTGATTGTAAGAACTTATCGACCACTTCATCATATGTATATACTGTTTCATTCACGTTGCATTCCGCTTCCGTTATATGCTTAGAATGAAACCAATGCTTTAAATGTACAGTACCTATAGCATTTCAACAGTTTTAAGTTTCTTTTTAAAATGCTTTTTAGAAATGTTTTTAGTAATATGTGGTACTCAATTTTATGTTTAGCATTTCAAATGTTTAGCATTTAGTATTATCGTTCAATCGAAGATGGAGTGGGTGTTGTATTCCGCTTTAGGGGTCCGTATATAGGTTTTCCTGAATCATGTCCTTATATAGGCACAATTCGCCATGCCCTTATATAGGCATAGAAATCCCTGTCCTTATTTAGGCATTAACCGTGCACTCCAAATACAGGCATGGTCACCGACATCCATCCACCCTAACGTCACAACGAGTTCTTAGAAACTAGACCCTTAAGCCTTGGGAGTTTCCCCTAGCACAGGCCTATTGATTTCTCCAAGAACTCATCTATTATGTATGAACCGTTATACCTTAAGGGTTCATTCCTGACGTCTTCCTCTGTCCGACTACACGTCAATGCTAACATTCCTCGACACCTACCAGGTATAAATATATCTTCCCTTGCCCAAGCAAGTTAGAGGAGACCTCGACTTCAGAGGAGCCCGTATCCCGGCCTGACGCACTGAGAAGATGCTGTCATTGCTGCAAGCAGACGAATCCAGCTTCCAGTGTTCTGACTCCCTTCTCGGGGTGTTAGAGTTCCAAGATCCGGCAGGAGATTCCCACCTCTCTCATTCTCAAGGTATGGAGCTGACTAGAACCTAGAGGGACTCTTGGCATACTAGACTCAACATACTCTTAGTCTACCATACTAGAGAATACATCACCTATTTCTACTCTTCCCTACACCTAGACTAGGTTAGGTACACTGGGGTAGAACTAGCTTAGAGACGCATCATATGAGTACTCGCATTTTTAGCTCACGTTATTTATGTACGTGAATATATGCTAAAAGATAATGCTAGCGCAGTATTATTTATTTCTACTGCTTACACTGTACATTATTTATCTTGCATACTGTCTTGTGATCATAACAGCACATATCTCTTACACGAGAAACAAGACTGTTCAATAAAACCCTTTTATTGAAACACCCGTCGTTCCTTTCTGTGTAACTCTGCAGAGACTAAGCATGCACGATTGAATGAGTGAAACTGTTATCTATTGTTTCCACGATTCTGAGACATGTTCCGCTTCTAAAAAAGAAACAAATTTGTCATGTTTTTCGGTTGCCAGAAACTACTCCCTTCTTGTTCTCAAGGAGTTTCTAGCGGCCTCTGAGCTAGCTGGCACAGGTAATTAAGTTTAATATAATCGATAGGGACATACCGACCTTAGTCCTATGTCAAACCTGTAGGTTATATTATTCCAATGCGCAGAGCCTATTAGGGAAATATGAACTACACTACAAGGTGTGATTGCGTAATTATCAGTAACTCAGCATCAAAGAGTGACGTAGAACTACTGAAATGACTCCAATTACTCCGGCGTACTTGAAATTCCCCAGGCCTACGAAATCACCTCCTTGAGCCAGCCCTAAGCAGGAAAAATATTTAAATTACTCCAAACATTTGAATTATTGAATATATGTGCTGCATTGTACACCACACATCCAGGGGCATATTTACTATTATTTTATGCAAAGCGACGTGTAAAGTTGTGGTCCCTAGGCCCACATGGCAATATAAGGACGACACTCACACATCAGATGTAGTTACTACAACTGACCCAGGGCATGTGCACTGGGCCCCTTTTATTAGCAGGGCCACCTGACCGGTGATGCCTGTATTGGATGGGTGTGGGGTGAGAGTTAGCTCTGCCCCTAGGGAAGGGCTGCCACATGATGTGCCCAGCAAGAAACTACATTTCTCCCAAAATACAAATGAAATGTCAACAAGTATACAGGAGCAGTTTTTCCATTAGGGCTCTGGGGCTGCGCCACACGGAAATTCCTACACATTCCTGCACAAATATTAAATAGATCGATTTATTTAGAGATACGATCATATCTCTAAACAAATTGATGTATTTAAGTCTGGGTTGTCTGTCCTAGACTGCTTGCCTCGCTCTGCTCTGAAGCAGAAGATGGAAGCCAGGCAGTAAATAAACTTTCTGAACTGTGACACACTACACAGGGCTTACCGTTTTAAAACCCTCCATTGCCATTGAAGTCTATGGTAGTATCCACCATAGGCCAGTGACACTTTCACTGTCACTGTTTCAAGTTTCAGAGTCTCCGTCCCTGCGTGAGGGCAGCCATCCGTCATTCACAGGCATAGATTCCACCCTTTCTCATTCTTCACACATAGGAGTGAATGCAAATACGTGTGATTTGGTGCTGTGTCCTCTATAATGGTAAGTATTATAACGGTAAGCTTGCGTTATGTATATTGTGCTGAGACCCCTGTTAACTCTAACCTTCCCCACTGCCACTCCCCAGGCCCTAGCTGCAGGTCGCTGGCCCCTTTAGAAGTGGAACTGCTGTATTTGTTCCCCCATGAAATTGATACACCAAGGGGCATGGTTTTTGCTCCCTTGCGAAGTTGATCCAAATATCCGAGTCAAGCGTAAAGGGAGAAATTTGTACTTATCGTAGAGACAGTTATCTGCTGTGTGGCGATAAAACTGGCCCTATCTTCATGCCCTTAACATTAATGCCCAAAACATGGATTGATTTACGAACAATGAATGTTAAAAACGTTAAGGCAATGCAGGTTAGCAATTTAGTTCCTCTCTTATTTCACGTGTTTTACTTAATCTTGCATTGCCAGAGAGTTAGCTATTCTATCATCTGTATTTATTTCTATGCATCGTATTACTCTTGCATAGTGAATACGTTGAGCTGTGCCTGATGTTTATGAGGGTCTTTGATTGAGAGCTCTGACGCTGACGCTGAGGCTGAAGCCAAAGCCAATGCAAAGTGCCTGTCAGTGGGTTGGCCTCTCTGCAGAGCACACAGAGCAATGGTCATGTATTCCAGTTGCAATTTAAATTCTGTGGAAATGTGTGTGAAGGGGGTACACAGATGGCAAAATATTTACAAGGCAAAAGCAAAAGGAAATAAATTGCTTAAATGTGAGTGGGTGCAGTGTATGTTTGGAAGTGGTGAATTGAGGGAGATGCAAGGAAGTGCATTCAGGGAAGAGTGAATAGAGGATGCTGAATAGGAAATAGAGGTGGTTGAAGATGTGCAGAAAGACGAGATGTGCAGAGAAAAAGAGCATATATATCTAACAAAAAGCGCACATAACTGAAGGCCAAAACTCCTTCCACAGGCCTCAATACTATTTAATTCAGAGACTCACAATTTCAGAATTGCAACATTTCCAATGTTAATTATTTATAACAAATCATTGTTGTTACTCATTTATCTGAAACAGCTAACAACCATTGACAAAGCCAATCGTACTGACAGGTTTTAGGTATATGTCAGTTTCTGTGTTAAATATCTGGATGCAATTACATCTAAGAGAGAAAACAAAATACTGGTCGGGTGGCACACTGTGGGAATCACAGAAATTTATTTTGCATGTTCCATTTTAGAGAGACCCCACTTTTTTCATTCTACTTAAAGACCGGTCTCCACATATTTCTATATGACTGATTTCAGTCACAGCTGTGGGTGCTTCCTGAAGCCTGGTTAGAGCATTTTCTTCCAAAGTTGATGCCGCATGCAGTGCAAAGCAGTGGGCAAGCAAGCACACACTTTAAAGGGCTGAAGTTTTCGCGCAGTACAATTTGCACATTACAGTAACTGTTGAACACATTATTTCAGTAAGTTATGGGGCAGTATTTATTGTGTTTAACATTTCAAGACTATACTTTTCCACTGCTTTATAAGCCTTGTTTCATCATTACTTCATTTGCTTTAAAATGCACAATTTGCCAATGTTTTTTCAATTTTTTCTCAGCAGGAGGACCCACCCTGTACCCCACGTCTGTCCATTTAGCTTGCTCACGTCGCTCGCTATAGAAAATTCATACCCAACTTTTATGCCTCACCACTTTCAAATGTAACCAGCCCCCACTGCAAGTCTATCGCATGAAAAAAAAAATGGATACCACGTAGTCCATCAGTCTTTAGAGTCAATCAGCAGGGGACGCATGGACTGATGAAGTTGACTGCGACAGGACCTTTCAGCTCTCATTCATAATTTATCCTGATTGGTTCAGGACTCAAACACAGTCCAGACCCTTCTGGCAGCTTGCCAGATAGAATCATATCCATTGTCATGTGCGGTTCCAGTATTTGGACTTTGGTCACAGCGTTGTGTGCTCCTATCCACCTTCTGGTCCAACTCTGCTTTCCTTGTGCTCCTCTCTGCCTTGGGTTCGTGTCTATCTGGCAGGTGCAGATGGTCACAGTGGTGGTTCTGAGGTATATTTTAAACTCTGGGGTAGATTTATCATTATTTCACGCCACAAGACAGCTTGTTGCTCTGTGTGAAAGGACTGGAATGCACCGCA
Source organism: Calotriton arnoldi (assembly GCA_963921515.1). Classification (NCBI taxonomy): domain Eukaryota; kingdom Metazoa; phylum Chordata; class Amphibia; order Caudata; family Salamandridae; genus Calotriton; species Calotriton arnoldi. The sequence goes on along the minus strand of CAWUFW010001484.1, from coordinate 729,137 downwards.
TTTAACATGATACAGCACATTCCTGTCCATTCATTGCGCTAGCACACAATCAATCAATCAATCAGGGTTTTTTTACAGCACGCTATTCACCCGTGAGGGTCTCAAGTGCTGGGGGGGGGGCAGCTCCGGATCAGTCGAAGAGCCAGGTCTTGAGGCTCTTCCTGAAGGTGTGCAGAGTGGGGGAGCGTCTGATGTTGACTGGGAGCTCCTTCCAGTTCTTTGCTGCGACAAAGGAGAAGGCTCTTCCACCTGCTCTGGTTCTGTGGATGCGTGGGGTCTTTGCCAGGGCGAGGTCGGCGGAGCGGAGGTTCCTTTTGGGTACGTGGAAGGAGACTCTTTCGTTGAGGTGTTTGGGTCTGATGTTGTGGAGGGATTTGTAGGCGTGGGTGAGTAGCTTTATTCTCGATGGGGAGCCAGTGGAGGTCTCGTAGGTGCTGGGTCATGTGCTCATGACGTGGGGTTCCGAGGACGAGTCTGGCTGCGGTGTTCGGGAAGTTTTGGAGCTTGTGTGGCAGGGTTTTGTTGATTCCGGCGTAGAGGGCGTTACCGTAGTCCAGTCTGCTGGTTATGAGTGCGTGGGTGATGGTCTTTCTGCATTCGGGGGGGATCCACTTGAAGGTCTTGCGGAGGATGAGGAGGGAGTTGAAGCAGGTGGAGGCGACGGCATTGATCTGGTGGGTCATGGTGAGGGAGGAGTCTAGAATGATGCTGAGGTTTCGGGCGTGGTCTGATGGAGTGGGTGGGTTTCCTAGGGCGGAGGGCCACCAGGTATTGTCCCAGGTGGTGGAGGAGGGTCCAAGGACGAGGACTTCTGTCTTCTCCGAGTCGAGCTTAAGGCAGCTGTTGTTCATCCAGGCTGCGACGTCTTTCATCCCTTCCTGGAAGCTGAGTGTGGTGTCTTTGGGGTTCTTCGTGAGGGAGAGGATGAGCTGGGTGTCGTCAGCGTAGGATACTATGCTGAGCCCGTGCTGTCTGACGATGGCGGCGAGGGGGGCCATGTAGATGTTGAAGAGCGTGGGGCTAAGCGAGGATCCTTGGGGTACTCCTCAGTTGATCTCTGCGGGTTTGGAGAGGAAAGGTGGGAGTCTGATCCTTTGGGTTCTGCCGGTGAGAAAGGAGCTAATCCAGTCAAGGGCGGTTTCCTGTATGCCAGCGTTGTGGAGTCTGGTGGCGAGAGTGCGGTGGGAGAGGGTGTCGAAGGCTGCGGAGAGGTCTAGTAGGATGAGGGCCGCTGTGTGGCCCTGGACGAGTAGCATGCGGATATCATCGGTGGTGGCGATGAGGGCGGTCTCGGTGCTGTGGGTGCTGCGGAATCCGGACTGGGAGGAGTCGAGGATGGCGTTCTCTTCGATGAAGGTGGTCAGCTGGGCATTGACGAATCTCTCGGTGACTTTGGCTGCGAAGAGAAGGAGAGAGATGAGCCGGTAGTTTTTCAGGTCTGTCGGGTCAGCCGAGGGTTTCTTGAGGAGGGGCTTCACCTCTGCTGCTTCCAGTCTTCAGGGAAGGTGCCGGATTCAAAGGAGGTGTTAATGGTCAGCACAGTTCGGGTGCTATGGCGGCGGCGGCTCTGTGGTAGATGTGCAGCGGGCAGGGGTCGGTGGGGGCTCCTGAGTGGGTGTTCTTCATGGTCGTGGCTATGTATTCGGTGGTAGCCGGTTTCCAGGTGGTGATGGTGGGCTAGTTGTCGGTGGTGGAGCACAATGTGCTGCCTAGTGCCAATGTAGGCACCATGATGCTCTGGTGCCTCTCATCTAGTCCATGTGACCCAGCTGGGCCACCTTAGGTGTAGGTTTATTGATTGCCAGTTACTTGGGTTCATTGTTGTCATGCGTGCCAAGGTCTGTTTCCCAGTTGGAGTGCAGCTTGCTCATAGGGTCTGGGGTATTGATTGCCAGGGAGCGGTATATGGTGGATATGCCCCCTTTGCTTAATAGGTCTAAAATGACTGTGCCGTCCAAGGGATTGAATTGCAGGGGATGCACCAAACAATCTCGTATTGGTGCAATCATGTGCCTCAGCTGAAGAAATCTAAAAACTGTGACTTATGTAATTGGAATTCATTGCACAAGTTTGTAAATGATTTCAAGCGTTCTCCGCACCAAATGTTGTTTAGTTTGGAAATCCCAGTGTGGTCCCAGGCCCTGAATTCCGGGGACATCTTTACTGATGGAAGCCAGTCTCCCTGCCACAGGTGGGTCTCAAGCATGAGACGTTTACCCCAAAGAATGTGCAGTAGCACTTTCCGTCCTGCCAGGAGGTGGTTTAGGGTTTTGGGCTGGTATAGGAGGTGTGAGGGTTAGTGTCAAGAAATATTCCAGTTCCCGCAAGTAGGCCGGATTATCTCTGTCCCCAAAGATCCAATTGTTTATGATTGTGAGGTGGACGTCGCAGTAGTAAATTTGGATATCCACCATGCCCAATTCGCCTTCATAGATGGCTTGTGTACATTTGATCCAAGATACCCTTGGTTGTTTGCCCAATCATAAGTATTTCCGCCTGTTGGCTTTCAGTTTGTCAAAGAAGGATAGTGCTATAATCTGTGGAAAGAATATCGGAAGGGGGATCTTTTTGAATTGCGCTATTTTACCCGTTATAGAAGAGGACGGATTGGGAAGGCGGGGAGTCAGGCAATGGGCGATGGGCTGGTGCCTCGGACTTACCTGTGGGCCATTTATTAGGGTCTCTGTGAACCGGCCCACAGAGATTAGGGCCGGATTTAGAGATTGGAGGATTGGATACACTGTCACAAATGTGACGGATATCCCTCTGCCGTATTACAAATGTGTTATATCCTATGGCACTTGTAATACGGCGGATGGGATGAGTATCTCACCCGCCAAACTAAATCTGGCACTTACTGTCTTTCCCAGTCATGCCAGAATACTGTAATGTGATGCCAGTATCATGGGCACTCCCCTGCCATGCTGCCAAACAGAGGCTGGGGGCCAGGTGTTGTTTTGGGCCATAGGGCATTCTTACCCCGGCCCCCTACCTCGTGTGGCCGACCCGGCCCAGAAGCAGTGTCATTCGCCGGCCTGGCCATCACTTTAAGTTTAAGACCATGGTGGGTTTCGGGAATGTGGGAGTATTCTGGGGCCTCGAATGGGGGCAATTCTTACCTAAGCACACCTGGAGGAGGAGAAGCAGAAGCCGGGTTCTTTTCAGGACCAGGTCATACCCTGAGTAAGAGAAAAGGACTCTCTGTGAGGTCACCTTTCCCAGAGAAAAAAACATAGACTGTAGCGTTATGGTCGCAAATCTGCTGACGTTAAAACTGGATATGTATATTTGAGTTCTGGCATTAGCTCAACATCCATTGATGCTGGGCAAATCACTTAATCTCCCTACCTAAAGTAAAAATGAATTTAATTTTGTGGAATGCAGCTGTTGCTCATGGTAAATTCTACATTGCCTTTGGGCCAAGTTTATAACATATAAAAAAAACTTCAAAAAGTAATGTTTTGGGAATGTGGGCTACTTTTTTTTTAGGGGTGCCCAGGCCTAATTGTGATCCCAATCCGACCCTGATTATAGATAGGTGAAGAGTGGTATTGGTCGAGTTGAGTCATTAAGGGGGTAATGTTGAGGTTCCATACTTGTTGAGGGTGTAATGCTATGTGAATTCCTAAGTACTTAAAGCTGCCTGTTTGTACCTGGAGTTGGGGATGCCATGACATTTCATCTTCCGACTGGTCAAGTTGTGCCAGGAGCAAATTGTTTGAGTTTACAGTCAGGCCTGCCACGTCACAGGAGTGGCGCAGTATTTGCATCATTTGGGATCCAGTTATTTTGGGAAATTGCAAGAAGAGAAGCACAGTGTCTGCATGCAGGAAGATGCCATCCTCCAGCTGGTCCGCCCATCTGAAGCCCTCCATCAAAGCATCTATCTTGATCTACTCGGCCAAGGGTTCAATCGCTAGTGCAAACAAAAGGAGTGACAGGGGGCAACACTGTCTGGTGACCCGCTCGATCAGGAAGTAGTCCGAAGGAGCTCTATTGACCCTGATTTGTGTCCAGAGTGACAAGTGTGGGATTTTAATACATATCATGAAACAAGGGCCAAAGTTCATCTTAGGAAGGACTTGCAGTAGGAACCTACAGTCTGTGGAATTAAAGGCCTTCTCAAAGAGGAGTAAGTGAAGTGTGGTGGCCCCACACTTTGTGTTTTCTCGCCAGGATTAGATGCAGTCTCCAGAGACAACGTTAAGTGCTGCGTCTGGGCATAAAACTATTCTGGTCTTGATGCACATAAAATTTGATGACCCTGACCAGCCTCTTTGCAAGTATCTTCACAAGAAATGTTGGGGCATATTTACGGAAATGGTGGCGCAAGGCAACAAGTTACCTAGCTACGCTGCCCTGCACCACAGAGAAAGGGCAGGAATGTACCGTATTTATCCAATACGGTGCATTCCTGTCCTTCCCCCTGCTCTGGCGCAGTTTCTGCAGTCTAGCGCCAACACAGGCACCCTTGCACCACGGTGCAAGGGTGTCTGTGTTTTTTTTTTTTTGTCCTCATTAGCCTCGATTACCAATCAATGGTATAGCTTACTCCAGGGCCTCCCTTTGATTTGCACCAGCCAGAGAACTATGTTTAACATCGAGGATGGGTCACTCTATACCATGCTTGTTAACCTCCAACCATAGGAAAACTTCTTTTCAGCTAAACTGCTGCGAAGTCACCAAAGGAGTATTCCAGCAATATAGTATAGAGGCCTAATCATTGGACTATATTATTAACTACAATGTTTCACCCAGTTCTCGTACGGAAGCCAGAAATCGTTTCACTTTCTCTTAATTGACATGTCCAACTGATTGGTGTACTTTATTGCCATTAACCATTCTATTTTTGTTGGGGGAGTATATTTGACCCAATTTTTACAGATTTCTCTGCTAGCCAAAAGTATCAAATAAAACATCAACCATCATCCCAAAAAAAACAAGAATTTTGCTTACCTGGAGTGGGTCTCCAAGTATAGAAGATATTGTACTACTCACATCCTTCCAGAACTCCTGAAGAACAGGACACTCCAGGAACATGTGAATGTCGTCTCCTCTTTCCTTACCACACTTTGGGCATCTCGGAGTGGGGCCTTTCCCCATTTTAGCCAGTTTATACGGAGACCAGTAAACTCTGTGGAGACAGAAAAGGTGGTTCCGCCTTAAATTTGCAGCACGAACCGTGGAGTATAAAAGGTTACAAGATACTTGCCACAAAACTTCATGCTGCTCTCCCAGCAAGATCTTCTCCCAGAGTAATGATGGTAAATTGAAATCTCCATCTGCCAATTTCAATAAGAGCCAATACCAACTTGCCACCTCTTTTTTCCGGGGGATATTCATCGCCATCTTTGATTCCAGCTCATTAGATAATCCCAGACCATCCCCGATGGAATGGGGCCAGCTTTTTATTTGAAAGCTGATTGTTGGTCAATTCTTGGCATTTCTCCCATGAGATCAATGTTCCATCCACTATCAGATGACCCCAGCGTATTATATTAACATTTTTCAAAGGAAGAGCCAGACTATCTTTGGACCACTCTGGTGAACCGGGGGAGCTCCAAATAGGAGCCATTCCACTATAATAACTCAGTTTTAATTCTCTCCTGATTTTATACCATGTTTCCGCAAAGGACTGCAGAATTTTAAGTCTCACCCTTTTAAAGAAGCGCAGGTCCCCATATTTATATATTTACCCCCTTCCACATCTTGCAGCATTGCTGTAAACATATTTCCTAGATCCGTAGAATCCATAAAACTAAAGAGCATTTTCCCAGATTTTAAGAGAAATACCCATGCATAATACAACAGGTCTGGCAATCGTATCCCTCCTTTATCATATTTCCTCCTCAACTTTTTCCTTGAAATACGGACCCCTTTTGATGACCAAATAAAACTAGTGATTTTAGACTGAGCCTTATTAAGCCAAATTTCCTTGAACACCAACGGAATATTCTGAAACAAAAAAGTATATTTGGGCAGGATGGACATTTTAATCAGGTTTATTCTCCCATATAATATCAATGGAAGATGTGTCCAGCTTAACAACAATTTTCCCACTTCTTTGTTTACTTTATTAAAGTTGGCTTCCGGAATTAGCTCTACTTTTGGTACTATCTTAATGCCCAAGTATCTCATCTCCTCCTGAATACACTCTAGCTGAGAATCGATATTCCAGGTCATTACCACTGTTTTGTTTTCATTTATCTCATACCCCGAAATGGCCCCAAACTGAGATGCTAACTCGTAGACCATCGGAAGGGAGGAATCGGCTTCTGAGGAGTATACTACCAAATCATCAGCATATAATCCCGCTTTTTTCTCCCACCCTCGGAACTTAAAAGAGGGGATACTCTGGTGATTCCTTATCTTTTCTGCAAAGGGCTCAATATATAAATTGAATAAGAGGGGAGATAAGGGGCACCCTTGCCTAGTTCCCCTAAAATTTTGTAACGGTTTTGACAGGCTCCCATTCACTACAATTCTAGCTATGGGGTTTCTATATAATAAATCTATCGCAGTACAGAAATTCTCTCCGAAATTAGATCATTTTAAGATCTTCTGCAAATAGGACCAATTAACCCTATCAAAGGCTTTAGTCGCGTCAACTGTTATCACTGCCAATGGTAATTTATATGTGGTGGCTATATTTATGGCCCCAATTAAACTGAATGTGAGGTCATTAATTCCCCTGCCTCGCACAAACCCTTTCTGATCTTCATGCAGTAGGTGCCCTACTACTCCGCTAAGCCTATCCGCCAAAATGTTTGAGGAGATTTTATAATCTGAATTGAGTAGCGAGATAGGCCTATAGGAGTCACAGGAATTTGGTGGTTTGTCGGGTTTTAATATCAGCGTCACTATGGCCTCATCCCAGGACGGTGGAATCTCACTACCACTTTCAAAAATGGCTGATAATAGTTTAACCATTACAGGTGCTAAACAGTCCTCTAACTTTTTATAAATCTCGATAGGGAGACCATCAGGGCCCGCTGCTTTATTTGATTTCCCTACTCTAATAGATTTCCTTATTTCCTCTACTGTTATTGAGCTATCGATATCTACCCTTTGGGCTTCGGAAATCTTCCTTGGAGTATCCTGTCCCAACCATTCTTCCACATCCCCCTCTCTTGTGTTTAAATCCTCCATGTATACTTCTCCAAAATGGTTGAGAAAAGCCTCCTCGATATCCTCCCTTGTCTCAATTAAATTTCCTGAACCCTTTTGCTTTAACTCTTTTATGAGGGATTTTACCTGGTCTCTTTTTGTCTTCCACGCAAGCAATTTGCCACATCCTTCTCCATAATTAAAATGGGCTAATTTACTTGCTTGCCACCTTTCTTGTAGTCTACCTTCCAATACGCCTACGAGGTCGTTTTTTAGAGTATGAATAGAAAGTTGAAGAGGTTCTTGTACAATCTCTTTATTTGACAACTGCTGTTCTAAAAGCCAGATCTTTCTCTCTATATTAGCTATCTCTTCCCTTCTTTGTTTATTCTTATGAGATTGAATAGATATTATTTCCCCCTTAGAAAGGCTTTATAAGCATCCCACACTATGCCAATTGCTGCCGTATCCAAATTGTCCTCAAAAAACTCTTTGGTTTCCAATCTAAGTTTCCTTCTATATCATCATCAAATAGTATAGTACGATCCATTTGCCATCTCTTCTGTGCTACTTTCTTTGAGGGTATCAGAGACAGAGTAATGGCTGAGTGATCTGACATGTGCGATCCCAGATGACTCACACTTCCAACTTGTTCTTTTATAATACGACTGATCAAGAATAAATCAATTCTAGATTGATGCCCATATTTTTTATTTTTAAAAGTATAGCTCTTAGTCTTAAGGGGTCCCTTTCTCTCTCTCCAAATATCACACCAGCCTCTATCCTTCATTGAATTTTTAATCAAGGATCGTGTTTTATTGTTTATCAATGCTTTACTTTTGGTTGAACGATCCAGGTTAATATCCAAGACTATATTAAAATCGCCCACCAAAATAACAGGGTCAGGGAAATCCAAAAGTTCTGTTAGCAAGTTACCGAAGGGAATAGGGTCATCTAAATTCGGGCCATAATAGCCAACCACTGTATATGCCTGATCATAACATCTGACCTTGGCTATCGCCCACCTACCTGCCCTATCTACTTTACTACGCTCTATTACTATCTGAGGATTTGTTTTCACTAAAATCGCTACCCCTCTAATAGTAAGCTGCTGATCAGTGAATACCGCTTTTTGTATCCAGTTCCTTGATTTGAGGACCTCTTTCATCTCTTCACTTGTTAAATGGGTCTCTTATAAAATTATGATCTGGGCCGGGGCATCTTTCAAATATTGCAACAACTTCTCCCTTCTATATTTCATTCTAAGCCCATTGACATTCCATGAGATAAATTCTATCTGCTTAATCTGGCTGACTGTCATTTTATATTATTTAGAAGCATTAACTTTTTTATTAAGGCTTGATTATATCTTTTCCAATGAGGACTAAAGTTTTTTGTCTTTTTTACCCACTGCTCCCTCACCCGTGTACTAAACCCTATCTGTGACTCCCCTCCCCTCCCTCCCACCCTTGGAAAACCCTCCTCTAGCTTCATGTTGGCCTAAGCCTTAGGAGGCCCCCTTGCTTGAGGAACCAATAATATAAAATATTAATAGAAAATGAGAAAGGAAAGAACCAATAATAATCTTTCTACTATTACGCCATAGCAGTTCTGAGAGAAAAGGAAGGAAAAACGAAACAATGACAATAAACCTGGCCAAGGGGGTTCAGTGATACTCAAAAGCTTACCATTAAATACCTGTTATCTCTGGAGGAAAACCCTAGCTCCGCCCTGTCTCTAGCGACTTCAGAAATTCAGCTGTATCCTCTATCCTTCTAAAATTATACAGTTTGTTATTGTGCATCACCGAAGACTAGCCGGAAACCTCAACTGGGCAGTCGCCCCCATTTTTTTATAAGGCTCAATCATATTTCCGAATTCCCACTGCTTATTAGCTGTTATTTGGGATAAGTCAGATCTAATTTCGAAAGTCATTCCGTCCATTGTTAGACTTTTCTGTTTTAAGGCCTTTATTAGTATTTCTTCCTTGATCTTATAAGTTTTAAAATTAACAAGAATTTTCCTTGGTTTAGTTTTACCTGGGGATGCCTTAAATGGGTCTCTATGGGCCCTCTGAATAGCTTCTGTTAGAAATGGGGGTCTCTAGTTGGCAATGGCGGGCCACTGTCCAAGTAGGGACCCTTCTTCCTAAGTCAGAGTGAGAGGGCTACCCTCTTTAATACCCCTGCTCAACCCTGTGGTAACGTAGCACGAGCAGGTAGGCTTATCTCAGAGGCAGGGTGTGAAGCATTTATGATCATACACAGTAACACAATGAGGAACACTACAAAGAGACACCACACAAGTAGTTATTATAAAAAATAAGTATCTTTATATAAAGGCAGATTTATCACAAGACCAATAACTGTAAAAGCCACAATACTGTCAAAAATAGGATAGCTGTTGAAGGGCTGTCAAAAATAGTTCAAAGGTTGCAAAAATAAGGTTCAAGTTCAAAGCAGTGGTCTCTGCGACCCTTTCTTTCACAAAGTACCTGGGTTTAGTTGCAAAACCAACAAAGTGTCGCAAAGAAGCTGTAGCGATGATTCTCGGCACGCGAGGCCGGCGATGCGTTGAAATCCTTGCCGCAAGGGAGGATGATGCGCCGATCTGCGGGATGCGTGCGGAGACGATGCGACAAACTTCTGCACGCTGGACCGCCGATGCGATGACTTTCTTGCCGCGTGGGAGAAGTCGATGCAGTGATCCTGTTGCGCTGTGCGATCGTGTTGCGATGCGAAGACAAGACGCTCCGCGAGGGAGCGACGAAATTCGGTGTGATGCGATCAAAGTGGCGAACGCACGGCGTCCGCACTGCGATGTCTCGAAGCGATGATTTCTGTCAGGGTTGCGAGTGCGCGGCGACAGCAGCGCGATGATCTTTCCAGCGCGTCTCGGCTGCAGCGGCTCGCAAAGGGGCGTCAGCGATGGTTTCGGGTTGCGGGCCCTCGGCGGCAGCAGCGCGATGATTTTCCCAGCGCTCTCGACTGCAGCGGCCCGCAAAGATGCGTTAGCGTCGATTTCTTACCCTCTTCTCTCTGATGCAAACTAGAGGCCCTGGAACTCACAGGAGCCTCCTCAGCAGATAGCAGTCCTCGCAGGGAGGAAGCAGGAGGTTGGTGGTGGAGTCTGTTGTGCCTGAGACTCCAGCAGGAGGCTAGCTCTTTTCCTAGCCCTTGGGTGATTGCTGTACAAAAATAAAAGTTCTCTCAATAGTTCCTTTTCCTCTTCTTCAAGGTCCAGTGGTCACTGCTGCAGGCCAGTGCAAGAAACAACACACAAGCACAAGGACAGTCACTTCCTGCAGATTCCTCCAGTGGCACGGACAGAGTTTCCTCTCCAGATCCAAAAGCAATACAAAAGTAGGGGGTTTGAGCACAGATATTTATACCCCAAAAGCCTTTGATCCTTGAAGCTACCAGTCCCTGAACCTAGCCAGAACCAGTTCTGCTCAGGCCTGGAGCACTTTGTTTACCAGGCTGCATCCTTCCTTTCAGAAAGAGGGGTCTGCTAGCAGACACACAGTGGGAGGTGGAGCCAGCATTCACCTTGCCAGGCACAGCCCTATTCAGATCAAAGAGCCACCCTTCCCCACACTCTAAATGCAGATCTCTCTATTCCACCAAGGTCTGACTCAGCCTGTCCTGCCCCTCTAAAACCAGACAGCCAATACACATCACGGCAGAGCACACTGGGAGGCTTAGGCAAGAAAATACCTACTTTCTAAAAGTGGTATTTTCAAACACAGAATATAAAAATAAACTTCACTAAAAGGTGTATTTTAATATTCTGAGCTCAGGCATACTAAATTCGTTTTTCTACCATGTCCCTGGGGTCAGTTAGGACTATAGCATGTAATAGTCAAACTGCCCATTCTAGCCTATGAGGAACAGGTAGCCTTACAGTAGTGAAAAACGAAATGGTGCATAATTCACTACCAGGACATGCTACACACACCAAGGCATGTCCTACCTTACACATACAATGCACCCTACCCGAGGGGCGACTTACAGGATGCCAAGGGAAGGTTCAGGGGCTGGGAAGTGGTTGCACTTCACAGCCAAGATGGCAGTTCTGGACTGCACACAGACACTGCAGTGGCAGGTCTGAGACACACTTCACAAGCTGCTTCTGTGGGTGGCACACATCAGTGCTGCAGGCCCACCAGCAGCATTTGGTTTACCAGCCCTGGGCACACATAGGCCACACTACTAGGGACTAACAGGTAAACCAAATAAGCCAATCAGGGATATACCAATTCACATAGACATCTTTATACAGGGAGCATTCGCGCTGTGACACTGAATGGCAGTGGCACAGCGCCCAGAGCATCTAACACCAGTAAAACAGAGGAGACAACAGCGAAAAATGGAAGGGAGACCCACGCCAATGGTGCCAGGTCTAACACACGTCCCCTCCAGCTGAAATGTGGGGAGAACTACCCATCCCCTTGGAAGTTCTCATCGCTAAGGCGGAAAAATCTGGACAGACCATCAGCATTGGCGTGTTCTGTACCAGGGCGGTGTTCCACCGTGAAGTCCATACCCTGTAGGGAAATGGACCACCTCAACAACTTGGGATTCTCACCCCTCATCTGCATCAGCCATCTGAGGGGCCTGTGGTCTGTCTGAACCCGGAAGTGAGTCCCAAACAGGTATGGTCTCAGCTTCTTCAGTGCCCAGACCACAGCAAATGCCTCACGCTCAATTGCACTCCACCTCTGTTCCCGTGGAAGTAACCTCCTACTGATGAAGGCTACAGGTTGGTCTAGTCCCTCCTCATTTATCTGTGACAGAACGGCCCCCACCCCATGCTCTGAAGCGTCTGTCTGGACAACAAATTCCTTAGCAAAATTGGGCGCCTGGAGTACGGGTGCTGTACACATAGCAGTTTTGAGGGCATCAAAGGCTTTCTGACAGGTGTCAGTCCAGTTCACAATCTTTGGCCGCTTCTTGGAAGTCAGCTCAGTCAAGGGTGCAACAATGTTGCCATACCCCTTGACAAACCTCCTGTAATAACCCGTGAGTCCTAAGAAGGCCCTCACCTGGGTCTGGGTCCTTGGGGGCTCCCAAGTCAGGATGGTTTCAATCTTGGGCTGCAGGGGCGCCACCTGGCCGCTCCCCACCTGGTGTCCCAAGTACACCACAGAACCCTGCCCAATCTGGCACTTACTGGCCTTGATTGTGAGGCCTGCTCTGCGCAGCGCCATCAACACTTCCCAGAGGTGGCGCAAGTGGTCCTCCCAGGAGGAACTAAACACTGCAATGTCATCCAGGTAGGCAGCACTGAAAGCCTCCAGCCCAACCAACACCTGGTTGACCAATCTCTGGAAGGTGGCAGGGGCATTCTTCATCCCAAAGGGCATCACACGGAACTGGTAGTGCCCATCTGGTGTGGAGAATGCTGACCTCTCCTTTGCCCCATCCGTTAAGGCGATCTGCCAGTACCCAGACGTCAGATCAAACGTGCTGAGGTACCGGGCAGCCCCTAACCGGTCTATGAGCTCATCAGCTCTGGGGATGGGGTGCGCGTCGGTCTTGGTGACCGAATTGAGACCTCGGTAGTCCACACAGAACCTAAGTTCAGGAGTGGCACCAGGCGTCGCAGCTTTTGGTACCAAGACCACGGGGCTGGACCAGGGGCTGCTAGAGGACTCAACCACCCCTAGGGCGAACATTTTGGAGACCTCCTCCTTAATGCAAGCCCTGACCCTGTCAGTTACCCTGTAAGCCTTGTGCTTGACAGGAGAACTGTCCCTGGTATCCACCTCATGGACGCACCAATCAGTGACACCAGGTACCAGGGAGAACAAATCAGAAAATTGCCCCAACAGGTGGTGACAATCTCTCTGCTGCTCAGGGGTCAGTGTGGTGGAGAGGATCACACCCTCCACTGACCCATCCTTCTCTTCTGCACACAGGAGGTCAGGGAGAGGCTCACTCTCCTCCTCAACCCCATCATCTGTGGCAAGAAGCATGCCCACTTCAGACCTCTCAAAGTGGGGCTTTAGGCGGTTCACATGCAGGACCCGCAAGGGGTTCCTGGGAGACTGAAAGTCCACCAAGTAGGTAACTGGACTTTGCGCTCCACCACCTCAAAGGGACCAGTCCACTTATCTTGGAGCGCACAAGGCTCCACTGGGGCCAGTACCCAAACCTTCTGACCAGGTTGAAATTCGACCAGAGTGGCATTCTGGTCGTGCCAACGTTTCATTTCTTCTTGGCTGGCTTCCAGATTTGCCTCAGCAATTTTTCTGAAACGCCGAGTCTGGTTCCTGAAGGCCAACATGTAGCTAAATACATCTTGGGGAGGTTTCCTGGGAGATTGCTCCCAGCCTTCCTTGACCAGACTCAGAGGTCCTCTAACCGGGTGGCCATAGAGGAGTTCAAAGGGACTGAACCCTAAGGACTTCTGTGGCACCTCCCGGTAGGCAAACAACAGGCATGGCAAGAGGACGTCCCACTTACGCCTCAGGGGCTCTTCTAGGCCCATGATCATGCCCTTCAAGGTCCGGTTGAACCTTTCAACCAGACCATTACCTTGGGGGTGGTAAGGAGTGGTGAACTTATACGTTACCCCACACTCCTTCCACAGAGACTTCATGTACTGGGAGATGAAGTTGGTCCCCCTGTCAGACACCACCTCTCTGGGGAATCCCACACGGGAGAAAATCCCCATCAGTGCACGTCCCACCACGGGGGCCGTCACTGTCCTGAGCGGGATGGCTTCAGGGTACCGGGTGGCATGGTCCACCAAGACCAGGATGAACCTGTTGCCCATGGCTGTCTTGGGGTCCAGAGGCCCCACAATGTCAATGCCCACTCGCTCGAATGGGGTACTCACAACTGGAAAGGGCTGGAGTGGGGCCTTGATCTTCCCCCACTCTTCCCACTTGCCTGGCAAGTCTCACAGGTCCTGCAATGAGAGTCTGAACTCTTGTGCATCTGGGGCCAATAAAAGTGGGCAGCCAGCCTCTCAAAGGTCTTGGTCTGCCCCAGATGTCCTGCCAATGGAATGTCATGAGCCAACCCCAGTAGGAAGGTTCTGAAGCACTCGGGTACCACCAGCACACGGGCTGACCCTGGCTCAGCAACCTTAGGCTCACTATACAGGAGACTGTTCTCCCAATAAATCAGATGTGAACCAGACATGTCACCTTCTGCCTGGGCTGCAGCCTGTCGCCGCATACCCTCAAGAGAGGGGCAAACTCTCTGCTGCTCACAAAATTCCTCCCTGGTGGGTCCCCCTTCCTGCTGCCAATGGGTCAGCTCAGGCAGGTCCCCCAGTTCGGCGATCTGCTCCCCGGTAGGCTCCAGGGCATCCCCTCAGGGTCTGCTTCTTCCTGGGCCGTGGGAACCAAGGGGCCGGCTTCCCGCGCCCCTTGCCCCTTCTCTCTAAGGCAGGGATCTGGGCCCTACTCTCAGGCTCCAGATCCTTTTCAACACCCTCCTTGGCTGCCATGGACCGCGTGGTAGCACACGCCCACTCAGGCAGACCCAACATCTCTAAGTGAGCCTTCCTCTCCACCGTAGCCCACGGGGAGTCCTCTAAATCATTGCCCAGCAGACAGTCTACAGGCATGGCGGGCCTCACAGCTACCTGAAGAGTTCCTGAGACCCCCCCCCCACTCAAAGGGAACCTGAGCCACCTCACATTGGCTCTCTGAGTTGTTGGCGGACACTACTGGGTAGAATGCATGGGGGACAACCTGCTCTTTGGACACCAACCGGGAGCTGACAGCAGTTACACTGGCCCCTGTGTCTCTTAGAGCCTCCACCCTATGGCCATTGATGGTCACCCACTGCCTGTATTTTTTAGTGTTAGCAGGTAGTGCAGGCTTGGGGACCATCTCAAAGTCCCCTAATGAGACAAGGGTCAATTCTACTGGATCCCACCCTCTTGGGCACCCATCTCCTCCTCTCCCAGGGCTACACTAGCAATCTGGCGGGGTGGTGCACGGGGGTGCACTGGCCCCCTTTGGGGGCACTGGGGATCAAAATATCTGTGGCCCACTTGACCACAGTTGTAACACGTGGGGGCCCCCTGGGAACAGGCCTACCTGTTGGGGGCCCGGTCCTCCTTTCTTGGGGGGCTGGGACACCACTGCTTGGTTCCCTGGGGATTACTTTGGGGCCCTCGGGGGAACTCCCTCTGTTGACCCTTGTCCCCCCACTCCTCTGCTGGGGACCCTGCCCACCTTTGGCGACGTCTCCCACTGGACCCTTGCGGACCCGGGTGCTCACCCAGCGGTCCGCCTCCTCAGCAAGCTTTCTAGGGTTAGTCAGCTTGCAATCAATTAGGTGCTGGCGTAGCTCAGGAAAACAATTGCTAGATAAATGCTCCCATGCAATCAAATCATAAAACTGTGCAAAAGTTTCTACCTTGCTACCTCTTACCCAGCGTTCCATGGCTCTGCAAAAAAAGGACACATATTCAACCCACGTGGTACCCTCTAGCTTCTTACAGACCCTAAACCTCTGTCTATACATCTCAGGGGTCAAACCATAGCGGGTCACCAACGCTTCCTTCATGTGGGCGTAAACCATCCTACTTTCTGGGGGCAGGTCCAACAAGGTATCCCTCCCCTCACTCACAAAGCGTCCCCACAACCCTGCTCCCCAATCCTTCTCAGGGACCCGGTGGGACACCATGGCTACTTCATAAGCGGCAAACCATTGCCCAATATCTTCACTTTTGTGGAAATCTTTAATAACCTCCTTGGGTATATACACCCTACTCTCAGGGTGCACTACAGGTACGCTGCCACCAGAGGGGAGATTTCCATGCTCTTAGCTTTAATCTCCAACTCCCTCAATACTCTCTCATGCTCAAGCTTCATCCTCATAATCTCAATTTCTAACTTCTTGTTCTCTAGGTCCCGGTGACCATCCATTTTAAGCTTAGCCAACTCCATATTATGCCGCCTATCTCTCTCCCTGTCCTCCAGCTCTTCTGGGGACAGACCCTTAGCGGACACGCTAGAGCCCGGGTTGGAAAGGGCTGGGTCTCCTACTAAGTCTACTACATCGCCCTGCTGCTCTCCTCCCTCCACAAGCTCTCCTAGATCCTTAGGGGCATCCCTGGCTTCTAGCCAGGCCTTCAGCGCCTTGTAATACTCCTCCCTCCTAGTGAGACCTGTGATAGGGACTGTGAATTGCTTGCAAAAATATTTGAGCTGCTTGGCATTGTAGGTTTCTATTTTCTCTTCTTCCCAGGAGAGATCTTCTGAGGCATTGGATCTGGGCTTGCCCATGGTAGAAATAACTGGCAATATCAATAAAGGACAGAAGAAAACTTCTCAAAAAATGTAAGCGGGTGAAAAATCACCGGCAATATCAATCACAATATAGGATCCTAAAAAATTCTCAGAAATGTGCGTGGGTGAAAAATCACCAGCAATATCAATCACAATAGGGGATCAAAAACTTTCAATAAATGTGCGCGGGTGAAAAATCACCGGCAATATCAATCACAATACAGGATCCCAAAAACTCTCAGAAATGTGCGTGGGTGAAAAATCACCAGCAATATCAATCACAATAGGGGATCAAAAACTTTCAATAAATGTGCGCGGGTGAAAAATCACCGGCAATATCAATCACAATACAGGATCCCAAAAACTCTCAGAAATGTGCGTGGGTGAAAAATCACCAGCAATATCAATCACAATAGGGGATCAAAACTTTCAATAAATGGGCGCGGGTGAAAAATCACCGGCAATATCAATCACAATATAGGATCCCAAAAACTCTCAGAAAATGTGCGCGGGTGAAAAATCACCGGCAATATCAATCACAATATAGAAGCAAAAAACAATTCTCAAAAAAAATGTATGTGGTACGTTATGGTCTGCACTCACTAGTAGTGTACACTATAATTACTGTATGCGATCATAAATGCAAGTCCAGATCCTCACCGCTGACCACCAATGTTAGAAATGGGGGTCTCTAGTTGGCAATGGCGGGCCACTGTCCAAGTAGGGACCCTTCTTCCTAAGTCAGAGTGAGAGGGCTACCCTCTTTAATACCCCTGCTCAACCCTGTGGTAACGTAGCACGAGCAGGTAGGCTTATCTCAGAGGCAGGGTGTGAAGCATTTATGATCATACACAGTAACACAATGAGGAACACTACAAAGGGACACCACACAAGTAGTTATTATAAAAAATAAGTATCTTTATATAAAGGCAGATTTATCACAAGACCAATAACTGTAAAAGCCACAATACTGTCAAAAATAGGATAGCTGTTGAAGGGCTGTCAAAAATAGTTCAAAGGTTGCAAAAATAAGGTTCAAGTTCAAAGCAGTGGTCTCTGCGACCCTTTCTTTCACAAAGTACCTGGGTTTAGTTGCAAAACCAACAAAGTGTCGCAAAGAAGCTGTAGCGATGATTCTCGGCACGCGAGGCCGGCGATGCGTTGAAATCCTTGCCGCAAGGGAGGATGATGCGCCGACCTGCGGGATGCGTGCGGAGACGATGCGACAAACTTCTGCACGCTGGACCGCCGATGCGATGACTTTCTTGCCGCATGGGAGAAGTCGATGCGGTGATCCTGTTGCGCTGTGCGATCGTGTTGCGATGCGAAGACAAGAGCGCTCCGCGAGGGAGCGACGAAATTCGGTGTGATGCGATCAAAGTGGCGAACGCACGGCGTCCGCACTGCGATGTCTCGAAGCGATGATTTCTGTCAGGGTTGCGAGTGCGCGGCGACAGCAGCGCGATGATCTTTCCAGCGCGTCTCGGCTGCAGCGGCTCGCAAAGGGGCGTCAGCGATGGTTTCGGGTTGCGGGCCCTCGGCGGCAGCAGCGCGATGATTTTCCCAGCGCTCTCGACTGCAGCGGCCCGCAAAGATGCGTTAGCGTCGATTTCTTACCCTCTTCTCTCTGATGCAAACTAGAGGCCCTGGAACTCACAGGAGCCTCCTCAGCAGATAGCAGTCCTCGCAGGGAGGAAGCAGGAGGTTGGTGGTGGAGTCTGTTGTGCCTGAGACTCCAGCAGGAGGCTAGCTCTTTTCCTAGCCCTTGGGTGATTGCTGTACAAAAATAAAAGTTCTCTCAATAGTTCCTTTTCCTCTTCTTCAAGGTCCAGTGGTCACTGCTGCAGGCCAGTGCAAGAAACAACACACAAGCACAAGGACAGTCACTTCCTGCAGATTCCTCCAGTGGCACGGACAGAGTTTCCTCTCCAGATCCAAAAGCAATACAAAAGTAGGGGGTTTGAGCACAGATATTTATACCCCAAAAGCCTTTGATCCTTGAAGCTACCAGTCCCTGAACCTAGCCAGAACCAGTTCTGCTCAGGCCTGGAGCACTTTGTTTACCAGGCTGCATCCTTCCTTTCAGAAAGAGGGGTCTGCTAGCAGACACACAGTGGGAGGTGGAGCCAGCATTCACCTTGCCAGGCACAGCCCTATTCAGATCAAAGAGCCACCCTTCCCCACACTCTAAATGCAGATCTCTCTATTCCACCAAGGTCTGACTCAGCCTGTCCTGCCCCTCTAAAACCAGACAGCCAATACACATCACGGCAGAGCACACTGGGAGGCTTAGGCAAGAAAATACCTACTTTCTAAAAGTGGTATTTTCAAACACAGAATATAAAAATAAACTTCACTAAAAGGTGTATTTTAATATTCTGAGCTCAGGCATACTAAATTCGTTTTTCTACCATGTCCCTGGGGTCAGTTAGGACTATAGCATGTAATAGTCAAACTGCCCATTCTAGCCTATGAGGAACAGGTAGCCTTACAGTAGTGAAAAACGAAATGGTGCATAATTCACTACCAGGACATGCTACACACACCAAGGCATGTCCTACCTTACACATACAATGCACCCTACCCGAGGGGCGACTTACAGGATGCCAAGGGAAGGTTCAGGGGCTGGGAAGTGGTTGCACTTCACAGCCAAGATGGCAGTTCTGGACTGCACACAGACACTGCAGTGGCAGGTCTGAGACACACTTCACAAGCTGCTTCTGTGGGTGGCACACATCAGTGCTGCAGGCCCACCAGCAGCATTTGGTTTACCAGCCCTGGGCACACATAGGCCACACTACTAGGGACTAACAGGTAAACCAAATAAGCCAATCAGGGATATACCAATTCACATAGACATCTTTATACAGGGAGCATTCGCGCTGTGACACTGAATGGCAGTGGCACAGCGCCCAGAGCATCTAACACCAGTAAAACAGAGGAGACAACAGCGAAAAATGGAAGGGAGACCCACGCCAATGGTGCCAGGTCTAACAGCTTCCATCAATTCATTTATCGTAGACTCAACCTGTGTACTCAATTTTATAAGTCTTGCAACAAAAGCCTTAACGTCTTCTCCCTCTGAACCTTCTGGAATTTTTAGAATCCGGAGATTATTTCTTCTCATATTATTTTCTAATGATTCCATTTTATCTTTCCAGATCGTCTCATTTCCCTTTAATATCTTTATCTCTTTAGTATTAACTTCAGTTTGAAGCGTAAGTTCTTTTACTGAAGACTCCAGCTGGGTGGTCCTACTAGCAAGGTCATCCATTTCTCTCTCTAGGCTGTCGCATGTTGATCTGATCTCCTTTTGATTTACTTCAGAGACTTCAAACCTATTCTTCACTTCCGTTGTTAACACCCTGATTAAATCAACCACAGATTGAGACTGTGATTCAACTTGCGGTTGGGAAATGGTATTCTGAGACTGATTTACCTCCACTCGCCCGTCCGAGGTTAATATCGAGGCTTCCTTTACCCCCTCCGCTACCTCTTGCTGCATCTCGGCTAAAAGTGGAATATTAGGCTCCATACTCCTAAGAGGGGGAATATTCTCTTTCTTCGACCAATGATGGGCTGGGCTCCAGCTCTGCCACTTCTTCCTGAGGGTCTGGGAGACTTGCCAGTATCTGATACCTATTGGGGCTAATTATTTCTTTATTTCCTCCCTGATTATACAATGTATCAGATTGTGCTGGATTTTTTAAAACCAAAGTTTTTGGGACTACTTTAAAAAAAGTCCTTAGAGTCGGGGTAATTTTTAAACTTGTTATCGGTATCCCTTCTTTTTTGCCTCCTTGCTTCCTTCTCCTGGGAATCTCCCAATCAGTTTCTTTTACACTGTGTTGTTTTAAGACAGAATCACCTTCAACCCCTACATCCTCTGTAGTACAAGTTGTACAAGTTGCCGTATCGTCTTCTTGGTTTTTACTTGGTATTTTCTTCATAGGATTTTTTCGATTTCTCAACTGATACCTGTTCTGGTACGTGCCCCTTTCTGGGACCTGGCCCTCCCCCACTTTTTTCAAATTTCTCATTGCCACTTTACCTTTTTGCCTTTTTACTAACAGAGTAGGTAGAGGACTAGATATCTGACTAAGTATCGGTCTTCCAATTTTCCTATTTTGTATCTGAGTTTGTGTCTGAACTTGACCTCCTTCTTCTCCCTTACATTTAGCTTCCTCCACTTTTGTTAACTTATATTTATTAATTATTTTTACTATGGTATACCACTGACCTAGTTCTGATACAGCTCTGCTACTCTGTGAAACTATGTATTCTGCCGTGTTGTTAGTGCTCAGAATCCAGCATGCCTTCCCCTTCTTATTTACCAAAGGCTTCAATACCCCAGCACTATCTTCTTGTACAGCGGAGCTCTCTATTTCACCTGTTCTGCCTCTGCCGCGCCCTCCTTCCTTTCCCTACCTTCCCTACCTTCCCTCCTTCACACGGAGTCGTATGCAAAGTACAATAGCATAGTGCTAGCTGTGTGCTTGACTGCACTGTACAATAATTGCCAATGGCATTTTGCACAGGGCAAGTTAAGATAAAATAAGTATCTCTGTCTTTATATTGTTTCAAAAACCTTTATTAGTTTGATAAAGGCACACTGACATAGTTACAATGAAGCAATGGTCATAAGAAGTACAAGGATACAAAAAAGCATGTGAAAAAGCATGGTCGTAATCATCATGGTGCATTATCCATCCCTCCCAAAAAATGTACTAAGAAGTTTTATTGATGGCCTATATAAATGCCAATCCTGGTAGCCTGGTGGCAAAGGCAGAAAGGAAAAAAAAACAAAAAACAGTTTAAGTGACCCAACCTTTCCAATTTGTAATCTGCCACAAAGTATTAGCATCTTCTAGGCCTAAGGTGGCACGGTCTATATGAACATAAGTCATAAGTTTATCTAGAAAAAGATTGCGACAGGCTTTGGTGTCCATATCTTTGTGGAGATAGAGAAGTAAATTACGTGCATCCCAGAGAGCCTCTTTAGCAGAGTTTAAAAGCTGCCAACCCGTGGGAGGACGCTGAGCAGAAAGACCTTGTCCATAGAGCAGGGCGTGGAAAGATAAAGCAGAAATACCTGCAATATGCAACAGGAAAGGCTGTAATAAGGTCCAAAACTCCTTGGCATAGAGGCAACCCCACAGCAAATGATAAACAGTCTCTTCATTGCCACATCTGATGCGTGGGCAACATGCTGTGGGGGCCAATCCTCGCCGATGCTGAAAGGTTTTCACCGGAAGACAGCCATGCACAGCCATCCAGGCCAGATCACGCTGACTGTGAGTAATGTCCTTGTGTCCTACCATTTTCCACACTCGCAAGGATTGCGGTTCGGACAGGGTATTCAACACAACAGGTTGCTCTTGCTTCCGGAGTTCCTGCTTCAGTCTAGTGGGGTGAATACATAAATCCCGGTCAAAAAGTTCAGTGTCCAAAGTCTGCAAAAGGAGCGAAACCCCTTGTAGTAAGGTGGGACAACGGTTGCCAAGGGGTACAGGTTAGAAGGTGCAAAGAGTCCAAAACGTCGCAACATGGCTCCTAAAAATAACGGGTGAATAAAGCAGGCACTGAAACAAGATCTTCATCAGTACGGGATACTACATAACATAATAACTTGGAGAACAAAAAGGTTTTAAGATCAGGTAAACTTTTTCCCCCATTCTTCCATGTTTTACAAACTTTAGCACGACTGAGCTTTTCCATCTTAGAACTCCAGAGGAAAGTAAAAATCATTTTTTGAATTTTCTGCAAGGTACGGTGGTGTGGAGGGAAAACCATAGCAAGATACAACAACAGAGGAAACAAAACTGCTTTAATAACTAAAACTTTTCCTTCCAGTGTAAGTTTATGCAAGGACCAGAGAGAGAGCCTTTTTAAAATCTTAGCGTGGACTTCGTCCCAATTCCTCTGCACATGCCCTTGCGCCCCAAAATAGACCCCCAAAATCTTAGTAGGTTCGGTGGTAACAGTGAGTGGAAGGTGCGCCAGCCGATCCCAAGGACCAGTGGTCAGACAAACACTCTTTCCCATGTTCAGACTCAACCCTGATATCTCCTGAAAGAGAGAGGCCTGTAAAAGGGTCCTGCGCACAGAGGCGGTGGCAGGACATAATACAGTGACATCATCCATGTAGGCGGTAACCTTGGTGGGGACCACAGAGCCGCCAGGAACAAAAACACCTTTGATCAGTTTGTCCTTTCTGAGTTTACACAAAAAAGGCTCGAGCACACAAACAAACAGAATGGGAGACATGGGGCATCCTTGACGGACTCCAGTGTGTATAGGAAATGCAGTGGTATGGAATCCATTGATACTCACTTGGCTGTAAGCACCATGATACAAGGTGCGGATCATGTGAACAAAAGCAGGGGGAACATTCATTTTTGTTAAGATCAAAAACAAAAAATCATGCCAAACTTTATCAAAAGCCTTATGGAGATCCAGGCTCAAAAGACCCAGAGGAAGGCCCCTCTCCTGATTGTACCATAAAGCATCACGCAAGGTCACCCGGCTGTCTACAATAGTGCGCCTGCTGATGGCGCGAGCTTGGTTTTGGTGAATGCAAGAATGCATAACTCCTCGAAGGCGGCGTGCCAGCACCTTAGCTATAAGCTTGTAATCAACGTTCAGGAGAGATATAGGCCTCCAATTTTGCAATGAGGTCTCGTCCCCCTTTTTATACAACAGAGTGATGATACCGGCTGAGAAGTCTGCAGAAAAGGTATTATTAGTAAGGCCTTCATGCACAACTGCCATATAGTCAAGACACAACAAGGCCCAAAATTTACGATAAAATTTCCATGTAAGCCCATCAATGCCAGGGCTAGAACCTCTGGGGGAAGACTGCAAGGCTGACAGAAATTCTTCCCCATCAAAGGGTTGCCCCAAGAGAGTGATCTGATCTGTAGTGAGACCTCCTTCCAGTCCAGAACAATATTCTTCCATATCCTGAAAAGAAGAAGTATTAGAGGGTGCAGCATACATACAAGAATAAAAATCAAAAGCGATCTGTTTACAATGCTCAGTGCCGTGCAAAATGGTACCATGTTGATCACGGAGTGTTGTGAGTAATTTATGGGAAGATTTTGCCTGCTTAAAAAAGATGTACATTTTCATTCTCCTGGTAGTATTGGACCCTAGAATGAAATATTGTGGCTTTATTTCTTTTTGCCAACCAAGTATTCATGTCCAGCGTAACTAAACGAGTTTCCTCTTTCACATCTTTCCCCGCCGCACCCAATTGCTGGAGAAGGATGAGGCGGCGATGTAGCTTCTTGTGGTTTGTGGCCTCCTGGCCTGCCGTGCTATGTTGGCATAGGCCTGGCTGCCATGATGTCTTTTTGCACACGTTACTCTGAGCCGCTGTTCTGTCGACCTCTGCTTTTGCCAAGTTGTTTGTGTACTGTCTGCATTTTCTGCCTCTCACCTTTTCTCCTGTTCCCTTTGGGCTAAGTCTGCACAACATGTACAAGGTCGAAAAACAACGTCTCCTTGTTCTTGCTGATTTGGCCAGTCCCTCGCACTTAGACATAACATTAGGTACAGCTGCCATGTAGATATTTTGTGTGCTTTTAGTATTGCAGTGTGCGAGCTTTTAGGCACTTGGAGAAAACCTTTTCAGGGAGATGAGCTGTGATTGTCTGCTGATGTAGTTTTGCATCTAGAGACTGAGGTATGGGGGTTCGCTAGTCAAAGCCCAGAGGTCTTCTATTATTATTAAATCTAGCTTTTAGCACGGGGAGGGTGGTAAGGACATTTATCCTGATATCCACTGCTTTATAAAATGCTTTCCCCGTTTGTATTCTATGGAGTTGTAACTATGCTGATTATATTATTATTATGCATTTTGCTGATAGTACTGACACGTGTACTGCATCTTAGAGCACGTTAATAATAATATAAACACATTTAACTAACACGTGTCTCTTCTTACGCGCGTTGTGGACAGGTATGAGTGAGTAACGAAAGGGTGTTCTTGCCTCTGCGAGTCCTGAGAAAGAGATACTGTGTTCTGGGTTGTCTAATCATTGGTGACATTGGTGCTGATGAGACGCTACAGCTAGTCAGGTTGGGGTGTTTGTTGCTAAGGTATATGGTTGGCTCACCACTATATTCCGAGGCCCTAACATCCTGGGCATAGCTCTGCATATGAGCAGAATCCCTAAGACATGGCGCGACCAACGTGTGGGGCAGCTTATCTGCGAGACGCTTGAGTAGTATTTGTGCTTGTCCACAACACCCTTCACAGCCGCTTCCGGAAGCGGCTGCGTCGGGGATACCTCCTATATTGATGTTTTTATAGGTTCATTCAAGCTTGAAGTAGTAAAAGGTTCTAAACGAAAGCCCATATTTGTGCTACCTACTATTAGGTTGTCTATTAACACCGGTCTTAATGGCGGGTGTAAATATTCCGGCAGATAGCCGAGCGGCGCTCCGGGCTCACTTAGCAGTGTATGGAGTGCCTGACGCTGGCATTTGACTCGTGAGGGACATCTAGTAACGACTAGTTGAACTGCAGCTCTTTGTAGAATTATTTTGATATTGGACACTATAATATTCACTGCCCACTGCTAATCTCGTCCCATAATGCTTTGAGGGGCCTTTGGTTGGGATTGTATTTTTGCCCATGACTGTGCTTGGGGTGGTCCTAGGAGGAAGGGACCACCATTGAATCGTTCACATGATATGCTTTTTGTGTTCAAGGCATCTGCTTGGTCCTCCCCCTAGGTTAGGGGGGACTCCAAAATCATCACCTCTCTCATTGCTTAATATTTTATTATCAAAATTCATTTTTGTGAATTGGTTATATGCTTTTAGCATAGAAAATTGCTTTATCAAAGCATTTGAAGGTGTTTATTTTATTGCTGCTACGCTACCTCAATTAGCACAGTTATTCACTCTGCTATGTGCAATTTGTGCATGCTCTGTGGGCGGAGCCCATACGAAATGCTCTTTGGCATAAGAATGTTTGTGCTTGACCTTGATGGTCTAAACATGGTGGTGCAGACCGCCAAGTTTGATTTCAATAACCATTCTACTATGTTACAGGACTTACAAGAAGCCCGAGACAAACTTACGATTGCACAGTTGCCTTCAGCCACAGACGCTGCGTTGCAGATTCCGGTTGCCGGCTGGCTTCCGAAGATTGGCAATCTGGTTCGAGAGAAGGTGGAGAACAAAAAAGGATTTGGCCCCTCTTATCGTGCACCGGTTCCAGTCCTTGGCTTGAAGGGTACTCGTACAGTCATCCTACCACCGCTTCCTGGTCACAAGGAGAACAGATACATCTCAGTGGAACATGTCAAACTACACCATCTGGCCGATCCTGAATAGTGTCACACCAGCGGTCTCTTGTCCTGCCATTTATCGGACATGTGTTCGGGGCAATCCAGCCCGAACGGTCACTGATGTTGCAATTGAGATGGTCGATTTGCCTGACAGTATACTCGAGAACCCAGTCTCCCCCTGCATCAACGAAAATTAGTATACGTATCCCGATACAGAGTCGGTGGCACATCTCCCAACAATGCCACTGAGCCCAGCACGTTATTCCTTTGACTCGGATTCCACCGCATCACTTGTCCCGTCCAAGTTCAGTATTTTTGTGTCCTGGTTCAGAGACAATTTTTTGATTCCCCCTTGGACATACATCTGGTTGGTACTGTTCCTGATTTTTTTGTTCATGTCCATTGGCTTTGTCACAGTGTTTTTTCTGCTCATCAATGGTCACTATTTGCCAGAACGCTCTGCTGTGAACAATGTTGCTGGAACTTTGGCTCCCCATTCTTCATCGCACGTCATGAAGCGTGACCACACATTTGTGAACATTTCAGCTTTTCCAGTTGCTGATGGCATCGTTTGGGATGCGGTAAATTTTCAGATTCATGGACTGACAGAAATTATTAATGTACCAAATGTCCTTCAAGTTTCCATGGGTGATGTCGTAAAAAGTAATATTCATTCTGATGATTGGGATGTGCATGCAGTTGAAGCATTGTTTACTGATTTAAAGTATTATGCTGCTTTTAATGCTGAGGATTTGTATATGAATTCTGCCAGCTATGCTGACTTGTACTGTTACCAGCATTGGGGGCATCACTTTCTCCATAAACCTAGTGTGATGCGTCCCCCATTTAACTATACCCAATGGGAGCATTGTCCGACGCCATTACCAGGCAGTTCCCAGACTCTTAGAAAAAAATTCACTTATTTTACAGATTTTGATAGATCGAACCCTGGGTCTTATTATTTTAAATTGAATGCATCATCCACTCGCACAATTATGTTGACACACACCAAATTACTATATTCTGGTTCCTTTTTTAACGCCTTAGCTGTGGGTGGTTATGAATACTGGACGGACACTATTGACTTGAAGTCCATCTGGGGCTCCAAACCCTGGCAGGTGCAGGGCACTGAAGCTTTGCACCGTGCTTGCCTTATCCCGGCCCAGATTTTCTTTCTGAATGAGTCCATATATCAAACTACATGTTGGGGTTTGGCTACGTCTAAACAATTGAATGCTCCTTCCATTCCTGCATTGTCTTCCACTCCCAATGAAAGCATGCACTTTAATATGTCTCTTACAGCATTGCAGGCTTTGTTTCAGAACAATTCATTTAACGTGTCTACGCTTATTCAGTCACCCTGGTTGTCTTGGCCCATATCGTCTAATGCATGCCAACTACGTTTTCATGATTCAGTCGTGGGCTACATACAAAATAGGCCAGACCCTAGATTTTCTGGCTCCCGTGCTGTCACAACCTATTCTGTTGGGAAATTATGTAAACAGTGGTTGCAGCATTCTTCCCTAGACTCTGTTAAACAACATTTGTCCCTCCTGTCAGGCAACATTGATCTGTCCGACTTCCTTTTGGGGCCTCGTGGTCCCCGACCGAAGAGATTCATTTATGAAACTTATAATGAACTCTGGAAGCTTTCGCAAATTGAAGCTGCTTCCCGTCTACGGGAAATAGACCAGGCAAATTTAGAAAAGGTGCTTGCCGTTGTTGACAATAGCATTAATACCCTGTCTTCCCGCATTTACACGTTAGAGAATATTGTGTCCTCTGTTGTTGATATTGTACAGGATGATGTTTCTGTGTTGTATCATGGTCAAAATCAATTGCGTTCAGTTATGCAGTTTGCGTGGACTTTGCAGACCCTGAAATTAGGTAAAGTTCCATGGCACTTTCTTAACACCACTGCCTTGTTTTTGCCTTTTAATTTGTCTAACAAACAGCAGTTCATGTCAATGAAAGATGCAGCTTACACACTGTTACATATTGAGAAAATAGAGCCCTTGCCGTTCTCTGTGGCGGAATTGGATTCTGCTGTGTGGCTAGTTCATGGGGTTATCGCTTTGCCTTTTTCTTTATTTGAGTTTAGTTCGTGCATGAAACATTATCCAGTGGGCCGTTTCCAGCCCTTGGGTAGTGCCTTCCTGCATGAACTCTGGTCTCTTCCTTTCATGTACAAATGCCTTAGAGACGGAAAGGAAGTTTTTCTCACGGGGGAGTCTTGCGATTCTACTGTGGGTCACTCCCTTGTGTGTAAACACATTACCTTACACGGAGCTTGTAACGTTTCTGCACCGAACCTCGCATGTGTGTTACGGGGTATTCCGGCTCCTACTATTCCTCCTACTTTCACCTTGCTTTCTAATGGTAGCTATTTGCTGTTGAATAACGAGAATTGTTGTGGCATGCAGGCCGGCATACCCTATATTGTCACTGTTTCACACAGGGTTGTCTGCTGTAAGAATGTGCTTTTTCCTCCCCCGCACGACATCATAGATAGTTCCATTTGGCCTTCCATTCCGACCCTGAAGGCAGACTTCAATAAATTGAGCAGAATAAAGGTGCTATTATTGAACCAGGAGCTTCAGCTCACATCCGCCCGGGAGACTTTCATTCTCCAGGTGGCGAGTACACATAGTGAGATTCAGGCCCTTCTGAACACTAACCTCCCACAACATTTCGGTGAACTGATTCATCGCATTTTTAATGCATCTAACACTGAAGGTCTGGTACACTTTTTTAAAGTTGTGGGCTCCGGCCTTGTGACCTCTTTTCAAACTATTTTTGGTGTGATACCGGCTTTTATTCATTCCATTTTTTCCAGCGTCTTCGGTGGCTTCCCATTGATCCTCGCCTTGGCGGCTGGTGTGTTGTTATTAGTTTGTTTTCTGCGCAATGGCTGCTCCCCGATGGGTCCTTCTCGACCACGATTGCCTCCAGCTGTTCCGTGATAGGCTCCTGGAGGGCTTTGGTGTCCTGTCATTGGCGACGCTAAGCGTGTCCTATACACTTTCTTTTCGCTTTGCGTATTTCACTTGCGTGCAACCTGTGATGTCTTGCATCCGCTGTCCTTTTTCCTGGACCATGGATTATTGCCTCTCCAATTCGTCTTTGTCTGTTCCGGATTTTGTTCAGTTGATGGGTCCCTTAGAGGCCCATGAACAGGACTGTTCCGCTGCAGGCTACATGGCGCGTGCGGCTGCACTGGGGATTTTGGCACAATGGGATATCTGGGCGGCTGCTCAGAATCTCCTACAACAAAGTTTTCTGGAATACCACGCAAGTTGTCCCGCATTGCTTTTGGATGGTCCCTCTTCCGAGGAGCATCCCTGCTGCTTTGATTTAATGGACTGGATGGGATCCATGTTTTTTGACGATTCCAATGATATACTCTTGGAGGGTGTGGCGTTTTTCTGCACTTACACACTGTTGGATTGACATGACCGGCTTCCACCACTGTGCTCTAACGCACTGGATTTTTCTTTTCCTTTTCATTTTTGCCATGCGCTGTCCTTCATGGCGGCTGCGTCAGTTTCTGCCGTCTCTGTTCTGCTCGATTGGCTTGGACTCTGCCTTCGTCCTTTGTCTTGTCCGATGGACTGCCCAGGGGAGGGTGTCTTGTGGTTTGTGGCCTCCTGGCCTGCCGTGCTATGTTGGCATAGGCCTGGCTGCCATGATGTCTTTTTGCACACGTTACTCTGAGCTGCTGTTCTGTCGACCTCTGCTTTTGCCAAGTTGTTTGTGTACTGTCTGCATTTTCTGCCTCTCACCTTTTCTCCTGTTCCCTTTGGGCTAAGTCTGCACAACATGTACAAGGTCGAAAAACAACGTCTCCTTGTTCTTGCTGATTTGGCCAGTCCCTCGCACTTAGACATAACATTAGGTACAGCTGCCATGTAGATATTTTGTGTGCTTTTAATATTGCAGTGTGCGAGCTTTTAGGCACTTGGAGAAAACCTTTCCAGGGAGAAGAGCTGTGATTGTCTGCTGATGTAGTTTTGCATCTAGAGACTGAGGTATGGGGGTTCGCTAGTCAAAGCCCAGAGGTCTTCTATTATTATTAAATCTAGCTTTTAGCACGGGGAGGGTGGTAAGGACATTTATCCTGATATCCACTGCTTTATAAAATGCTTTCCCCGTTTGTATTCTATGGAGTTGTAACTATGCTGATTATATTATTATTATTATGAATTTTGCTGATAGTACTGACACGTGTACTGCATCTTAGAGCACGTTAGTAAAATAAACACATTTAACTAACCCGTGTCTCTTCTTACGCGCGTTGTGGACAGGTATGAGTGAATAACGAAAGGGTGTTCTTGCCTCTGCGAGTCCTGAGAAAGAGATACCGTGTTCTGGGTTGTCTAATCATTGGTGACATTGGTGCTGATGAGACGCTACAGCTAGTCGGGTTGGGGTGTTTGTTGCTAAGGTATATGGTTGGCTCACCACTATATTCCGAGGCCCTAACATCCTGGGCATAGCTCTGCATATGAGCAGAATCCCTAAGACAGTAGGCATCCCATTCAATGCGGCGTTTAAGCCGGCCTTGTTCCTGAAAAAACAGTTTTGTTTTATGTTTGACCCAACACCACCATTTATTTTTAGTTGAGAAACGATTTTGCTGTGCAGCCCATGTATGGTATCGCTTGACATACCGAGCACAAATGAGTTCGTCTTGGAGCAGGTCATTATTACGTCTCCAAAAGCCAGGGCCCCTTTGAGGCCGGCCTGGTGGTGTGAGCCAGACAGCCAGAACCTGGTGATCCGAGAAGGGGACTTGTGTGAGACTGCATTTGTCAGCGCTTAAAGTTTTGGATGCAAATACAAAGTCTAGACGGGAGCGGGCATTCCCATGATCCGCCTCCCACGTGAAGCCAGAACCAGGAGGATGGTGCTTCCTATAAGTATCAAAAAGTCTAAATCATGAACAAGGGATAACAGCAGTTTTGAAGTCACATCCAAAGTATAGGTTGCTTGTGCACCCTGTCGGTCCTTGAAATGCAGAATACAATTAAAATCCCCCACCAGAAGGGTTGGCGTGGCACCTGCAAGAAATGGTTTAATAAGATGAAACAACTGCTCCCTTTCCGGTTTAAAGGCAGGAGCATATACAGCACATATTTTGAGCGGCAAACCATCCATCAAAACAGACAATAATATAGCCCGTCCGGGCCATATGATTTTTTCCTCCGTGATTTACCAATGCTTATGCCGGAAAAGAACAACGACCCCATCATTCTTGTTGGCACCTCCAGACTACGCCGAGGGTCCATAGGGCCAATGTTGCTGCAAGGAAAAATATTTCGGTTGATAAGGAAGAAAACATTCTTGCAAGCAAATGACATCAAAACGTGTGTGTGCAAAATAATCAAGGACTGTGTTCCTACGCAAAGCTGTCCCCAAACCTCTCACATTACAAGAGGCTAGGGATATGGCCATTATGATTAGGAGAGAACAACCAGTCATACTGTTTAAAGTGGAACATGGGCCCCAGAATCATCATCTTCTACCCTGGCAACTTCTGCTGAACTCTGGAGAGTGGACGCCGAAAAAGGGCCTCCAAGTTCGGCGTGCACTCCAGATCCAGCTCTGGGCTATCAGAAATTTCTAGAACCTGGGCTATGTCCTGAATAACCTCCTCTGAGTCAGAGAGGTGTAGAAGAGCGTCAAACCGTCCCCCTCCAGAAAAGCGATCCAGAGAGGAGGTACGACGCTTAGCACCTGTAGAACAGGAGGAATCCACTACATTTTGAGATGTACGGGTTTTCCGCTTATTTGACGTATATGTAGACCAGCCACTATGGTCCATTTCTTTCTCCTTTTTCTGGACTACCGCAGGCTGGGCTTTTTTTAACACTGAGGTTTTGCCTGCTGATTTTACCACTTTCACCGAACATTGTGGCTTCGGAGCAGACTGCACTGTGGGAGAAATGACCGAAGGGATTGTCTCAGGCACAACTGTAAGTGAAACCTCAGGAGTGGAGGGTGCCTGGCTTACACCTGGAGTGGGAACCACACCCGAGGCAGACTGTGAAGCATCGTTTGTGCGCTGCGCCTTTCTAGCTAAGGCCTCTTGTTTAAGGCGCAGGGTTTCCACACGTTCTGCCTCATCCACCTCTTCCACCTGTGGAGACTGCAGACTGAGCAGGGTCAAACTTTGGGTCCGAGGGGTCTGCACCATATGCCTCAGCATTGTCCTCATCAGTCCCCTGAGACACCCCACATCGCCGGATCTCAAGACCATCAATAAACCCCAAAATCTCAGAGTCCGTGACATCCTGGCGTGCATCAGATGGGCCTGCTATAGTGCGCGGGGCAGATGGAGGAGGTGGAAGTCCCTGCGCACTGGCAGCAGAGGCATAGGAGAACTTTCCCTTAGGACAGGTCTTAAACAAATGGTCAGTACCACCACATAAATTGCATTTTTTGGGAACCACACAATCTTGCGCTTTATGGTCAGTACCCCCACAATTCCTGCAGACCATGCCAGAGCACTGTTCTTTAGCATGGCCGAATTGCTGACAAAGTCTGCAGAAGAGGGGCTGGCCTGAATATACCAAAAAACCTTTATTAGCCCCCAGGGAAAAAGTCTGCGGAGGGTGCGCCAGGCCCCTGACACCTGTGGGGTCTTCTTTAAACGTGACAGTATATTTCCGTTTACCATTCCAGATACCACAGATATTTTTTATCTTTTGCCCACCCCGGATGGTGCTGCAATAACGAGCCAAAAATACCTCAATCAACCGAGGATCAGTGTAAGGATTATACATGTGAACTACTAGAATGACTTCCTTCGGGGCAGAGATGGAAGTAACAGTGAGGCCACGTAAAGGCGGGCTATCTGTATGGGCCGCCACATGTTGCAACAAACTCTGACAAATGGAATCACTGGAAAATGTGACATCAAAAATACCTCTGCTGGAAAAGTCCTGAATACATTCAATAGCACGGTCAGAAATATTGCATTCCTTTTTGATAATTTTCTCAACAAGAAATAGCACATTCTTCTCCTTAGGGTGCATCTCATTCACTTCTACACGTACTGTATTAGGGACAAAATCATGAATGCGGGAGGCACCCGCCATGCGGGAAGATGAGGCCATGAGGAAAGTCTCGTGGAGAGAGTCACCACACCCTCATAAGAGTCAAAATGGAAAGGCACAAGGTGGTAGGCGTGAAATGGAAGAAAAGACGGCCGCCGCCACTCAAATGCACAACGCTGGGAAGTGAGAAAAGAGACGACACGACACGTAAGTTGTATACAAAGCTTACCTCCAGAGGGAAGTGTAAAGGGCAGTAGATGGCACTGTTGTGCAAGAAAGCTGCAGGCAAGGGAGCCCTCAGCGCGCTACCCCAGCGTCCGTGGCAACACGAAGCACAACAGCCGGGGGAGGCCGGGAGCAGCCACAAGGGCCTACCCCCTTCTGGACAAGTAGCACCTCCGCTCGCAGAGGCACCAACGTGAAGGCACGAGGAAAAAAATGTCAATGCAGCGAAGATTGGCTCCACCGATCCTGCAACAGTGTAGCAACGATGTCTGGAAGGCAGGCTGGAACCGAAGCAGTCTGTTCTCCGCCAAGGTTGGACAAATGCAGGGTCACCCACCAGCTACCAGGAGTGCAGCCAGGTCCCGGGCAGGCCAGGAGTCGCAGGCCCATCCCTTCAGCTGTAGGGAAACGCAGAAGTCTCCAGGCAAAAAGGCCCCCACCCGTCTACCAAACCCAGAAGAATCATCCTTGCCCCAAGCAAGCCAGAGTATGAAGGCCCAGCCCCATAAGATAGGCAAAATAAGGCTCGTCAAGGATCAGGAATCACCTCTTGCCCTTCAGCACTAACCAATATGACACTTGGGGGCATATTAGCAAGACCGGCGATAAAATTATCGCCGTTTTAGTGGCAGGAAACTGCCGCTCCTGCCACTAAAACGGCAATAATTTTAACGTGGGTCTTGCTAATATGCCCCTTGATCTTAACAAAAAGAATGAGAAGCAAATGCTAAAATCCATATAGTAATTTCACAAAATCAAAAAGATAACAAGAAGTGAGAGAGGTGATGATTTTGGGATCCTTGCTAACTTAGGGAGAGAACCAAGCAGATGCCTTGAAAACAAAAAGCACATCTTATTGAACGATTCGGTGGTGGTCCCATCCTCTTAGACCACCCCAAGCACAGTTATTGGCAAAAAATACAATCCCAACCAAAGGTCCTGCAAAGCATTATGGGACGAGATTAGCAGTGGGCAGTGAATATTATAGTATCCAATATCAAAATAATTCTACAAAGAGCTGCAGTTCAACTAGTCATTACTAGATGTCCCTCACGAGTCAAATGCAAAAGCTTCATGAAAGGGTTTCAATGCTTTTGCATTTGACTCGTGAGGGACATCTAGTAACGACTAGTGGAACTGCAGCTTGATGTATTAATAATTTCAATGCTTTTGCATTTGACTCGTGAGGGACATCTAACGACTAGGTGAACTGCAGCTCTTTGTAGAATTATTTTGATATTGGACACTATAATATTCACTGCCCACTGCTAATCTCGTCCCATAATGCTTTGCAGGGCCTTTGGTTGGGATTGTATTTTTGCCCATAACTGTGCTTGGGGTGGTCCTAGGAGGAAGGGACCACCACTGAATCGTTCACATGATATGCTTTTTGTGTTCAAGGCATCTGCTTGGTCCTCCCCCTAGGTTAGGGGGGACCCCAAAATCATCACCTCTCTCATCGCGTAATATTTTTATTGTCAAATTTCATATTTGTGATTTGGTTATATGTTTTCTAGTATAGATAATTGCTTTATCAAAGTATATGTAGGTGTGTATTATACTGTTGCTATGTAGCTCCTTGAGCATAGCAGAAGTATCATACTCAGGGTTAGTCCCAAACGCCCCCATGGGCCTCAGCACATCCAGGTGGCTGCCATGCTTCTTTGCTGTCAGCTCTCTCACTGCCAGCAGGCTGTACCCTGCAGTCCCCTCGAGGTAAGACTGTCTCCTTACACCACTACTCCGTTTCTGCTTAATAAAATTTAAGGTGTCTGCGGTATTTATTTTGTGTCCGTATCGTATCCGTTTCGCATTTGATATCCTCCCCGTTTACCTCCTTATCCACATCGCATTATCTCCTCAAACCTCGGGGGCCTCCGCGACCGCGTCTCAAGCGGCCGCCATGTTTTCCCTCCAAGGGTGTCTGTGTTATAGGCAGGATTGTTTCTGTGCAGGAAGGGGAACCTTCCTGCATAAAACCAATCCATAGAGGTGTTTTCCTCTTTCTATGTGTGCTGGCGAATGAGGCACACTTAGAAAGAAGAAAAAAACGAGGAGAAATGAAGATATTTCTGCTTGTTACGCCTCACCTAGGGAGGCGTAAGGATTTGGCGCATCCCCAGTTATAAATGGTCTTGTAAAATCTGGGGATGCGTCAAAATCAAAGAGTGTTGTGTGGGAACACCCACTGCAATGCCCATGGAACAACTCCCTAGTGCAGAGTAAGGCAACGCAGCGTTTTGCGCTGCCTTGCCTTACTCCATATCTATGAGGTCATTCAAAGCCACGCAAAGTGGCTTTGTGTGGCCTCATATTTGATCTGTTTATTAGTTTTGTATTTAATACAATATGCATGTTAGACTGCCCTATACACACAATATCCGCACAGGGCACGTGATGCAAAAACAGAATAGTTGTCTGTAGGAGGCTGGCTTAGTATATGGTGCACACTAAGTCAAGTGATGCACCCGGCACTAATCCAGGCAACACTTATGGTGATTTTAGTGGTCTTTGATAACCATAGAAAGCTCTCAAAGTGGTAGCTGTTGAGAGCAGCCTTCAGGCTTATCTTGAAGGAATGTAAAGCAGCTTGTTTTACCACATTTAATCAACAGTGTAGATTAGATGAAAAATCACTAACACATTGGTATATCTCCTACTCGGAGATACCAACCCAATACACAAGAATACTTCAAAATAATCAGGTAAGTAGCACAAATATTTACTGTTCTCCATGGGGAACCCAAACCATATACTAAAAAAGTGGAATGCGAACTGTAAAGGAGAACGGGACTTGGACCAGGATACTCAGAGGAGCTGGGGAAACATGGAACCACCCACGGTAAGTACCCAGGAACTCCACGGAGGCTGTGTGCAGGATGGAAACACAGCCGCTTGCCCAATGGAAGTCAAAGACAAGTCGCGGTTGCAGTTTTAAAGAATAAGGACCCTTCCCAGAGGACCCCGAAGAAACCCTTGGAAGACAGAAGGTTGGAGAGCCACCCCAACCGTGGATGCCACAGGAACCAGGTTACCTGCACCAAGGAAGCCGGGTGCATAGGGGTGATTCGTGAAGTGAAGAACCTACAAGCAGAGTGGATAGAGTCTATGCCACCAGGGCCGGACTGGGAACTGATACCAGCCCTGGCAAACTGCTCGGCCGGCCCCCCGGGGGGGCTGAGGGGGTGCGGCGAGCTGTTTGTTAGGGCCGATATTTCGGGCCCCCAGTAACAAAAACGGCCCACAGGGGCCCAAAAGTGGCCCCCACCCTGGTGGCCAACCGGGGAAATGCCCGGTGCCCGCTACGGCCAGTCCGGCCCTGTATGCCACCTGGAGATGACCAGGAGGCACTGAACAGCAATACCCACCGATGTCTGGAGGTTCAGAAGAGAGGACAGTGACCTTGTTGCTGCATGTGAGCAGCACCAGATTATGCTTAGGAAGACCAGGAGCCATGCACAAGCTGTCCCATGTCAGGTGTCAGTGTCTAGGTGGTCGGTGTCCAGGTGGTTGGTGTCCGGGGGGGAGCACCAACAAGCCTTGGTATCCGCAACTGGCGTGGAGAGCGAAAATATGTTGATGTTGGGACCAGCAAGGTCCAAGGTAGTCACCAAGTGCAGGAGAGTCAGAGCAGGCCCTGAGTAAGCAGGGGAGCCCACTGAAGCACAAGAAGACCCTCAGGAAGACCCACATGCTAAAGGCACAGGAGTCACAAGAGGACCTCAGGCAGCTTACCAAAGATGGAGGCCCACTGTGTAGAGGATGCAGCGAGGACGCTGATCTTCTGAAGATGAGGTGCTGGAGGCTGGAGCTTCTTCTAGCTTGAAGATCTTTGGAGTGCAGAGCCAACAAGCCTTGGCAACAGCAAGCCAACGCAGTGCACAGGGGTTAAGTCCCAGTGGCTCCGACAAGGGATACTGTCCTCAAAATAGTTGATAAAACAGGTCAGGATCTAGGGAACTACAGAACCACCACATCTGTTGCTGGGCTTTGGGAGGTCAGTGGGACGTAAGGAGCCGCAGACCGGTCAGCTTCGTTGCGGTGACTGCAGATGCAGGCGAGTGACTCCTTCACTCCAAGGGAGATTACTTTGGATGTCCTTAATGCCCACAGTCCTTCTGGAGACCATGGATGAAGCACAGAAACAGACAACTCGAGGGACAGCGAGACCAGAAGCAGCAGGAGTCTTACTTGATTCATTCTCGGTACCAGGCAAAGTCCAACCAAGTCGCAGTGTCCAGACGGTCGAAGATTGTCTTGGTTTCAGAGGTGAGTCTTGTTCCGCGACACATCCAAGGACCCACTCAGAGGGGCGCCCTTAAGTACCCTAGGGAAAGGGTTGGATGACTTGTGGGCACCTCTTAGAGGAAGGGCTGGACAGAAAGGAGGATAGTACCCTATACTTTGTCCAGTTTTGCGCCAGAGCTGCAACCAAGGGTTCCTGAACTGGCTCAAACTGGAGTATGCAAAGATGGCACCAAATGTGCCCTTCAAAGCAGTCTGGTGGTGCTGGCAAGCGCACCCCACCCCAGCCCAATACACTAAGTCCTGTCTGGGAGGTGGTCACACCTCCCTGTGACAGGAAACCTATTGTTCTACCTTACCTTGCACGAGCTCAGCAGCTTGAGGGCAGAATTGTGTCTGTGGTCGGCAGCATCACTAGCTTTCTGGCAGACCCTGAAAGGCTGTTACCGGGAGTACAGGGGGGTGCCCAAAGGGAGCCCTCCAGTGCATGGGATCATACTTCCAGCAATGAAATCAGTGTTGGTATATGATTCCAGCATGTTTGATACCAAATATGACCAGGTTCGGTGCAGCCACTATATAGTTAGACATCTCTTAATGACTGATGTCCACTATATACCTTAAAATGTTTGACTGCACTTACAAAGCCTGGAGATTCACATTTGGGGTTTGTAGGGGTGTCCTGCTCATGCAGGGGCACCCTCACACTTGTAACCAAGCACCCTCCCCTCAGGACTGAAGAGCCTGCCATAGGGGTTACTTATCGGTGTGAAGTGCAGTGACCTCAGATATTAGGAAACTTATATCTGTTGTGAGTGGTGCAAGCACCAGCTCACAGAGGCTGCAATGGCAGGCCTGTAGTCACAGTTTAAGTGGCCTTCCAAGGGTGGCAAAATACATGCTGCAGCCCATGGGAGACCCCTGGTGTACCTATTCCATGGGTACCTCAGTACATATACTAGGGACTTATAAGGGTACACCAGTAGGTGTTAAGTGAAGTGACCTCATATATAAAGAAACATATACTGTTGTGAGTGGTGCAAGCACCAGATCACACAAGCTGCAATGAAAGGCTTGTAGTCACAGTTTAAGTGTCTTCTCATGGGTGGCAAAATACATGCTGCAGCCCCTGGCAGACCCCTGGTGTACCTATGCCCTGGGTACCTCAGTACCATATACTAGGGACTTATAAGGGTACACCAGTAGCCAATAGTGGAGGTACTGAAGTACTTACCAGAGCCAATTTAGGGGAGAGAGCACAGATGTCGGGGTCCTGATTAGCAGGGACCCAGCAGGCTAAGTTAAAAACACACTGACACCAGGCAAAAAGTGGGGGTAACCATGAAAGCAGATCCTACTTTATACATTGTCTTTTTGCAATCTAGACATAGTGACATGTGAAATGATATGAGTCGACATATGTAAAGTTGTGTAATCATGCATAGTGCACATGGTGCCAATACGCACCACCAAAATCAGCCAACATAATTGGGATATCAAATCATGAAGTAAAGAAGTATATTCTATATCCATCAAACAGCCATATTATAGAAAAAGAACAATTGTAACAGCCATGAATAGCAAAGTAATCCAAATTCTCTATATTTTCACCCTCTGGCTCTAGCACGGTATGGTTTTACGTCTCAAAGCACAGCAGTGCACATAGAAAAGCCTATAGACTCAGAGGTGGTGCGTGGGGCCCCCCTCCCCTCCGCAACTCAGTCCTTGGCATCACTCATAAGCGGTGAACCATCAGGCAAGGAGGTCTGAAGGCCAAGCAAAATAGTATTTCAGTTAGCTGAGAGTGAATATTTCCGGAGGCCCAGATTGTCTTCTCTATGAAGCGCAACGCTCTCCGATTTGGCCCAACTGATAATAGAATGTGACCAGGCCTGCCACGTCGGAGGCTCAGGTGATTTCCACCGGCGGGTAATGAGGCGCTTAGCCATCAATAACCCCAGATCCAAAAAACGGTAGGTAGCTTTGTGTTTTTTATCCCTGTAGTAGAGTCCCACCAAGCAGGCTTCAGCGGTATGTAGAGCAGGTCTTCCCATGCACATGGAAAGGTGGTGGGTTATCTTGTGCCAGTAATGTTGTAAGGTTGGGCAGGCCCATAACAAATGGAGAAAGTCAGCATTGAGCTGGTGACATCGAGAGTAAGCCCGGGCGTAGTTTGCGTAGTAGCACTTCACGTAGCTACGTGAAGTACAGCTTCAACTACACGTAGCTATGCAAATTGCGTAGTGCGTAGCTGTGTGCTTGACTGCACTGTACAATAATTACCAAAAGCAAACTTGTACAGTGCAAGTTAAGATAAAATAAATATCTCTGTCTTTATATGCTAAAAATGCATATAGTCATTTCACTAAAGTGAAAACAAAAGTTAACAAGCAGTGAGAGAGGTGATGATTTTGGTATCCTCACTAACTTAGGGAGAGAACCAACAACCAAGCAGATGTCTTGAAAACAAAAAGCACATCTTATTGAACGATTCCTCCTAGGACCACCCCAAGCACAGTTATGGGCAAAAATACAATCCCAACCAAAGGCCCTGCAAAGCATTATGGGACGAGATTAGCAGTGGGCAGTGAATATTATAGTGTCCAATATCAAAATAATTCTACAAAGAGCTGCAGTTCAACTAGTCGTCACTGGGTGTCGTCCCTCAAGAGTGAAATGCAAAAGTATTGAAAACCTTTCATGAAGCTTTTGCATTTGACTCGTGAGGGACGACACCCAGTGACGACTAGTTGAACTGCAACTCTTTGTAGAATTATTTTGATATTGGACACTATAATATTCACTGCCCACTGCTAATCTCGTCCCATAATGCTTTGCAGGGCCTTTGGTTGGGATTGTATTTTTGCCCATAACTGTAGCTTGGGGTGGTCCTAGGAGGAAGGGACCACCATTGAATCGTTCACATGATATGCTTTTTGTGTTCAAGGCATCTGCTTGGTCCTCCCCCTAGGTTAGGGGGACTCCAAAATCATCACCTCTCTCATTGCTTGATATGTCAAAATTCATTTTTGTGAATTGGTTATATGCTTTTTAGCATAAAAAATTGCTTTATCAAAGCATTTGAAGGAGTTTGTTATTATTATTAAGCCTGGGCGTAGTGCTAGCTGTGTGCTTGACTCACTGCACTGTACAATAATTACCAAAAGCAAACTTGTACAGTGCAAGTTAAGATAAAATAAATATCTCTGTCTTTATATGCTAAAATTGCATATAGTCATTTCACTAAAGTGAAAACAAAAAGCAGTGAGAGAGGTGATGATTTTGGTATCCTCGCTAACTTAGGGAGAGAACCAAGCAGATGTCTTGAAAACAAAAAGCACATCTTATTGAATGATTAGGTGGTGGTCCCATCCTCTTAGGACCACCCCAAGCACAGTTATGGGCAAAAATACAATCCCAACCAAAGGCCCTGCAAAGCATTATGGGACGAGATTAGCAGTGGGCAGTGAATATTATAGTGTCCAATATCAAAATAATTCTACAAAGAGCTGCAGTTCAACTAGTCGTCACTGGGTGTCGTCCCTCACGAGTCAAATGCAAAAGCTTCATGAAAGGTTTTCAATACTTTTGCATTTCACTCTTGAGGACGACACCCAGTGACGACTAGTTGAACTGCAGCTCTTGTAGAATTATTTTGATATTGAACACTATAATATTCACTGCCCACTGCTAATCTCGTCCCATAATGCTTTGCAGGGCCTTTGGTTGGGATTGTATTTTTGCCCATAACTGTGCTTGGGGTGGTCCTAGGAGGAAGGGACCACCATTGAATCGTTCACATGATATGCTTTTTGTGTTCAAGGCATCTGCTTGGTCCTCCCCTAGGTTAGGGGGACTCCAAAATCATCACCTCTCTCATTGCTTGATATTTTATTGTCAACATTCATTTTTGTGAATTGGTTATATGCTTTTAGCATAAAAAATTGCTTTATCAAAGCATTTGAAGGAGTTTATTATACTCCTGCTACGCTACGTTTATTAGTACAGTTATTCACTCTGCTGCGTAGTAGCACAAACTTTGCATGCTTCCTGAGCGTAGCAAAGTATTATGCCCAGGGTTAATCGAGAGCAGGAGGCATCTGGTTTGTTAAAATAATGGTTAATCTTGGCTTGGGTTAAATAAGCTTGGTGTACTATATAAAATTGTATGAGCCGAAATCTGGAATTACGGGGTACGTACATTGTGCTTGCTAGTTTTGCAATCCAGTCTTTGTCTGTCAGTGGTCTTGTTAATGCTGCTTCCCAGTTAAGGAATAATGATGCAAGGGGTGTTGCAGCGTGGTGCTGCAGTGCCTCGGCTAACCAGCATGTCAGATGTTGACCCGCACCCAGCACATGTAAATGTTTCAGGAGCATGTGAGTTGCTGGTTCATTTGACATGTCACCCATTTACCACCAGGGCCCTGTGAAAAAGGAACTGTCCTGGAGGCAATCCCTTGTCTACCATCAGGGTCTCATATGAAATAAGGAGCCCCTCCTGATAGAGGTTACCTAGCATATGAAGTCCCGACTCGTGCCAGACGGTCCGCTCTGTCATTGTGGTCGTGGTCCGACCTCTGGGTGTGCCAAGTATTGCCATTGCTGTGTATGGCGTGGTCGAGTTAGTAAGGGAGAGGCTATGATGAATTCACCGATATGCCACCCGCAACATTCTAGATGACAGCAATAACGGCTTGGTGCAGGGGTGGACGAAGTGAAGGATAGCAACCATCGCTATTGCTGGCTCCAGCGTAGCAGTGTCCTCAAGCTGCGTACTTGCCAACCACCACCCATTGGAGTGGGGAAGCAAGGTAATAATGTTCGTAATTCAGTGCTGCTAGCCCACCTTGGTCTACAGGTAAATATAATTTTGTCAATGCCACTCTGCAGCACAATTTTCTCAAGATGAATTCTTGGAGCACTCTCTCCAGAGCCCTGAAGAAGGGGGGGGGCAATATATAACGGCAGATTCCAAAAGTAATAAAGGAGACAAGGAAGAGCCACCATCTTCAAGAGTGCTATACGGCCAGTTACTGACAGTGGCAGTGTGGCCCAGAAGGTCATCTGTGACCTCAGGGAAGTGGTCACCCGGATGAGGTTCCCGTCAAGCAGGTTCAATTCAGAATGGTAGATCCTAATACTTAGGTATCTGAATACCGCTGGTTACCAGGAAATCACAACTCCATTGATAGTTAATGTAGGGTCTAAGATTGTGGGCACAAAAGGAAAAAGGTAGGATTTTGGCCAATTACAAAAGGTCACGACCTAAAAGATTTACGGGACTACAATCGCAAACTACAAATTTATGCATTTTACTGAAAGGACCAATTTTTACTTCCACTAATTCAGTAAGTGTTGTTTTAATCTGCTGATTCGCTACTCCAATTACTTGGATATATTCACCTGAGAGAGGAAGGTTTGGAATTTCCACTGGCCTAACAGTAGAACGGGTAGCTCCAGTATCGACAAGGAATGTTACATTTGCACCATTCACTTCTCCATCCACAAAGGGACCAGACTGATCTACCTCTAGAGTTGCGCCAAGTACGCACTCTTTTCCCTCTCCTAGGCACCGTCAGAAACTTTCATCCGACTCATCCTCATTCTGACGCAACCAATACTGAGAAATATTAGCTGCCCGCGGCAACTGTGTTACCTGCTCTCCTCCGTAGAATCCTGTTTCTGTACTGTATCTCTGTTGGTTAACACTGTTGGGAAGTGGTGGTTGTGGCACCTGACCTTGTTGAACAACTACCTCATTCTGCACCTTTGGATTTAATGATTGATTTTCTGGATTAGGTTTAGGCGGGAACTTACACTCGTTTCTCCAATGCCCTATTTGTCCGCAATTATGACATGGCCATTTCTTCTTTGCTTCTTCTAGACTCATTTGACCTTTCCCTTTACCTATGTTAGGTCGGGATTTATTCTGTCCTGTTTCATTCCCACTATTATTCAATTGAGCTTCCTGTTTCTCTGCCACTTTCACCTGTGCCCACATTGCTTTCTCTTTCAATTTACGCTGTCTACTCTCAATATCATCACTACAATACTTAGCATACCTCAGTACTTCGTCTACAGTGCTGTTTTGCCAATTAATCATATGCTGTTTAATCATTTCACTTATCTCTGGTTTCAGTCCAAATACAAATCTATATACAAAATGACTCATATCCTTTTCACTCAACTCCTCATAACCACTGTACTGTTTGAAAACCAACAACAACCTCTCGTAGTAGGCATGTACTGACTCCTTACTTTCCTGTGTAGTTCTGTCTATTTTACCCAATCTGTTTCTTTAGGAGGAATCTTATTTTTCAAAAAGGTAATCACCTGATCATATTTCCGCATCACCTCAGGACCTGGAGCTCCTGTCTTAGGAACTCTTGGATATTCTGTAGTTGGCCAGTCAACTGTAATTTTACATTCAGTCCACAAATCAGCTGGCACCACTATGTCAAACAATCCATCTAAATCTATCCACAACACCTTTGAAACTTTCACAAACCTCTCCACTTGTCGGTACCATTCAACTGGTTTCTCTCTCAGCTTCGGGAATTCATTTGTAAATGACAGTATATCCTGTCTAGTCCATGGAACATGCACATAACTACCACCTGGAGTTTCTCTCATAGGGTATTCTCTTGCAACAGGTTCCTTTTCAGTTATCATAAAGGCTAAAGAAGCTTTGTCTGCAGTTTTCTCACACTTTTTCGACCATCTGACTTTCCATCTATCCACATCACCCCATTTTCTCAGTAAAACAATCAACTCTTTTATCTGTGTCAGCCTTCCTGCCGTGTTCAAATTTTCAATATCTTTTTCACAAAAGTCTACTCTGTACGGTTTCTGCAATGTTTTCACTTTCGCAAAATCCACTCCAATTTCACTTGCTATCTCTTCCAGCTTGTCATGTAAATTTCTAGCTCTCCATGTAATACTTTTGCACAGAAACATAATCTCATCATCCTGATAATTTTTCAGCTTTTCTGTACCAATTGTTCCTAAAATTAATTCTTCCATGTCAATCTTTAACCTAATTACATCTAATGGTTTTTCTTCTGGTTCTTTCATTTTAAATGTCTTCATCCACTCATTTAACTCATCAGGAGTCGGACCTATAGGCGTATTATTTAGTTCTATCCAATTTCCACTCTTTTCAGGTGTCACTGTTGCAGACTCTGTTACCATAGGCATTTTCCTACCGTTACACTCATTCACTGTCAAATTTGTAGGTGGACTTGGTCTATAGGTACTAGCCAAATTACTTGTACTTGCACTTGGTTCCATCCTTTCTTTTTCTCTCTGAAATTGTGAATTCATAGGAATCACTAAAGAGCGTTCATCAATTTTCTGATTCTCAAAAACTGGTATTACTGGACCTATTGTCACAGGTACAGTTACAGCTTCCATGTTTTTCGTTAATTCTCTAATTTTCTCAGTCAGTTCTTTTGTCGTTCTTGCTAATTCAGTTGCATTGTCACTTTCTACTCCTTCATTTTGTGAAGTTCTCATTTGATCTTGTGACCTATTTATTTCAATTCTTCTTTCAGGACTTTTATTTTGCACAGTCTCTATTTGCGGCGCATTAGGTGTCACCACTGTAGAACTCTGCTGATACGGAGGGGGATTTCTATTTAAAATATCTTCCAGCAATTCATCATCCGTTTCACTCCCATGCA
Organism: Calotriton arnoldi; assembly: GCA_963921515.1. Taxonomy (NCBI): domain Eukaryota; kingdom Metazoa; phylum Chordata; class Amphibia; order Caudata; family Salamandridae; genus Calotriton; species Calotriton arnoldi. The sequence continues at coordinate 684,262 of CAWUFW010001484.1, read as the reverse complement.
TATATTTTTCCCTCTCCATATGTTTCTTTTTCTCAGTACGTTTTCTCTTAGTCCCTTCCTCAACTGTAAAAGCCGGAAACAAACCTCCTGTCATGTTAGCACACCTCCATCGTTTTATTCTATCTTCATGATTTATTCCCCACATTCTTCCAGGTATAAACTCATGATTCCTCAAACCTCTGAATCTTTCTCGTTCATACATCTCATCTTCCCATTCCGTCAACGCTTCAAACTGTGTCGGTCTAGGTCTAGGTTCTAAATTTGTCATCTTTTCTCTCAAGTTCCGCAAAACCGCTACATTAAATGAACCATTCTCAGGGAAAGCCAATGCTCCATCATTCTTCGTATACTTTGCCCAATTTTCTAACCATATGCATGTATGATATGATATCCATACTTCAGCATCATGTGTGAAGCTGGCGATTTCGGCGGAGGAATTACTTGTCCCTCTCTAGTCACAACCTTTTTGTCTTTCTTAAAGAAATTCTTAATTTTTGTCATCCATGACGTTCTCTCCCTTTCATACTCATAATACGCCATGTTTTCGATTGGTTTTCTCTTCAAAAAAATCCGCAATTCAACACTGTTCCGTGTACGGAACTTTAACCAATCACAGCGTGACTCACACCAACACACCAATCAGAACGATTTTCTTTTTCCGCGCACCAACCAATCCCAGCGCGGCACTTTTCTACGTCACTCCTGTCTTTGCGTTCACGTGACTAGCGCACTATCCAATCCTAGTGCGGCACTGTCTACGTCACTCCTGCTCTTTACCCCTCCTTTACAAAAATTATCGGCAATTTTCTTTTCAAGGTTTCTTCGTTAGTTACAACATTTAAAACAATTCCATAGTCTGATTCGCCAAACAAAGTGACAGCTTTGTCCTTTTACACAAGAATCCTGTATTTCCAGTAGGCAGCGCTTACCTCTACCCTACCACAGAATTATTAACTTTCGCCGATAAAGTAGCACTTCCCTCTACCTTACCCTTCTTTCAAGCAAACAGTAAACCCGTTTCTCTGGGGATAAGACACATGTGGAGACTACTGCTCCTGAGAATTAAGGCCAGAGTTTCACAAGAAAACGTGATTTGCTATCTCAGTTACACACCCTTCGTACAGAAAGTCCCTAAACATAACACAACCTGTGTTATTACCAAAATGAATTCAGACCATGTACCAAATTCCATGTGACTTCTCTTGCCACACGTGTTCCACTTCCTACATCCCAGAAGCGTGAAAACTCACATATAACATAACGCGACTCAACATATAGTGTTAGTCATCAAATAATCAATAATCAATAATCAATAATCACCAAACTAATCTATAGAAACCATAACTCTGCTACCAAGAAATCTGATGCAGCGGATACAATAAAAACAATTTCTCCCAGGTCACTTATCGGTCATCCAGGCGCGACTTATTTTACATCCACATGACGATGGGGCCCATGACATCGCCCAAAACACACTCACTCACTCAATCTATCGCTTACCTGGATTTCCCCTTTTTATACCTTACACTTACAAAATTATACTCCTAGGAGAAAGAATGAAAAACACAATGATGTACCGCTGGAAGGAGCCGGGATACCTTTTTACCATAACCTGTCGCTCCCTTAGTTCTTTCATAAGGTATTCCTGCTCATGTTTTGTCGATGGATCATCTAGTAAGTCTTAGTTGATAGTGATCAAGACCAGCTAAATCACAATAACTTATTACTAAATTTCCAAACATTTAGTAAATAATCACTGAGTCATTTGTAACCCTGGGCATAATACTTTGCTACGCTCACGGAGCATGCAAAGTTTGTGCTACTACCAGGAGGCCAGATAAGTGAGCAAAGTTGTTAAGTGTGAGCTCTATTGATTGTGGGACAGAGTGAACATCTCTGATATATAGAAGCAAATAGTCTGCATATAAAGAGAGTGCATGAAGACCGTCACCTAGTGGTGTACCCCAGTCTCTGGCTTGACCTGTATGGCCGGTGCCAACAGCTCAATAGCCAAGGAAAAGAAGAGAGGGGAAAGTGGACAACCCTGCCTAGTGCACCTGCGTATATGTACCTGGTGGGAGATCAGGGTTCCTGTGCCGACCCTCACCAGTGGTGATATGTGAAGCAGGTGCACCATATCAAGGAAGCGGGTCCCTATGCCTTATTGTGGCAGTATTGCAAAGAGAAAGGGCCACTCCAGCGAATCAAAGGCCTTCTCAAGGTCCAGAACCAGCACCCGGAACAAGGGTAGGCACCCGGAGCGTAAGCAAGGACCTGGAAAAGATGCCTCCGATTTAATGATCTATTGCAGGCTGGCACAAACCAGTTTTGATCCAGGTGTATTAGCACAGCAACCAGGGGCACCAGATGATCTGCCAAAAGTTTGGCCAATATTTTATAGTCTGTGTTGAGCAACTGTAGCGGCCTGTAGGAGCCAAGTAGAGCAGGGTCCCTGTCTGGTTTGGGACGGGACACCAACAGGGTCTCACAAAAAGACATCAGAAGGCGAGAAGGCAAAAGGGCCTCATTGAACATGGTCAGCAAGTGGGGAGCCAACTGGTCGGCACATGCTTTGTAAAATTCAGCTGGCAGTCCATCAGGACCCGGTGAATTGCCTGTGGCGAGTGCGCGGATGGCTTCCCTTACTTCAAATGGAGAGATGGGGGCATCGAGCTCCAAGCATTGTCAGGGTCTGTACTAAAGAAGGGGAGAGTGGAAAAGAATGCGTCTACTTCGGCACCGTCAGCACTAAGTGCGGATTGATATAGGTTGCTGTAGTGATCAGTGAGCTCATCATGGATCTCCCATTGTGTGTATAGCATGCAATCACTAATTGGGCGACAACTGGGAGGTTTGGCTGCTCCTATCAGATCAGCTATGCCAGGAGGGAGCACGATTTGTCGGCCGGTGCATGAGCTTTGGCAGAATGAGCCGCACACTACGATGGGAGATGTGCCATGGGCGTTACGGTAGGTGTGCCCACGTAACACCCATGGCATTTGACACATTCCCTGATTTACAACAAGCTGTAAATCTGGGAATGCATCAAAAGCCTACGCTTCCCCAGGGGAGGCGTAGGGGAGCCACAGGGAGGTGAAAAAACATTATTTCTCCTAATTCTTTCCTCTTTCTATGTGTGCTGAATTCAGCAGCACACATAGAAAGAGGATATCACCTCCATGGATTGTTTTTGTGCAGGAAGGTTTCTCTTCTTGCACAAAAACAATCATCCCTACAATGCGGACAACTTTGCACCGTGGTTCAATGGTGCCTGCGTTGGCCATGGCAGCCATTTGAGCGCCAGCGCAGTAACAGAGCACAGGAATGCGCTGTATCTTATTGATACGGCGCATTCCTGCCTTTTTCTTTTGATGTAGGGCAGCGCAGTAGGAAGGCCTGTGGTGCTGCCCTTCGCCAAAAGTTTGTAAATGAGGCCCCAAGTAACTACCATTTCTGCCTGCGTAACGATCCCATCGCCAGCACATGCATACCCAAGTAGTCGGCGTGATTTGTGCATCAGCATTGCCCCCTCCTTGACCCGAGGTGAAGCCTGCATGGTAAACTCTGTTGTAACTGCTTCGGCCTAGGAATTTATAGTTAGTATCCATCAAGTGGGCCTCTTTTAGGAATAGGACATCTAGGCAGTGTCGCCTAACAAATTCCATAACTGTGCCCCTCTTGACTTTGTTATTGAGCCCATTGACATTCTACAACAGGATTGTGTGCTTAATGGGATATGGTGTCCTACCTTGCCTAGCCATTGGGTAGGGGTATTAGGGTAGCAAACATCTGTCTTGCCTACCTTAAACTGCAATAGCATCCAACATTAACAGAAAACTGCTTGTCCCACCCAACTCTAACTGTACAGTTCTACCCCAGAAGCATCTGCTGCCCATGGTCAACCGAAACACAAAAAAACAAAAACATTGCTAATATGCGGCTTCATGTAATAAGCCATAGTTCCAGCTAGAGCCCAATGCAGCAAGGGGGGCTGTAGTTTAATTTAGCGTACCTTGCCAATCACTGTGTCCTGGCTTTTAAAATACAGCTTCTCTGTCTGGCAGCCCACTGTGCTAGCATATTTGTACGGTGGCCTCTGGGAAGGAAAGTTCTCACAGGGTGCGAGAGATGGCTTACATAATCATTCATTATCACTTCATCTGAAGTTTGAGGATTCGTCATCTTTCGGGTTATGAGTGCTTCCCCGTATGATGATTGGGCAAAACATCTAAATGTATGGTAGTGGCCATCTCTGGGCTGCTCCACCATTTCGTTGGATTCGGACAGAAAGTCTTCCTCAGCCCGATTCCTTAGGCCCATTTCACACTCTCCATGGTAGGAGCCCATTCTTCCACATTTTCTTTCACTCCATGGTGGGAGAGACAGCGGGAGCCCTTCCCTGACAATTGGGGGTGTTTATTATTTTATCCCAGTTCCAGCCAGTTCCAAACACTCTCAGGAGTGTGAAAGAAATGAGATTTACTATTGTGGAGAACTTTCAGACGGACCTGGAAGACCAGCATATATGTCAAGTTCATGGTTTTATGTTTGGCCTGAAAGATCTGCATTGTTTTTGTGTTTTTATAATATAGTCAGTAAAGATCATGGTAGACCATGGGTGGGGAGTCTTGCTGTCTGGGATTGTGGGCTCTCTCCACTACAAAGCACTAAGACAGGTACTCCTTCGGCTCCCAGGACAGGAGACATGTTGTGACATATTGGGTTGGTTGCAATCCCTCTCTCCCTTCTGGTATTCCAACTATCTGCACATTATTACAGCTGGAGGAACAACGAGGAGAAATATCTTTATTTCTCCTCGTTTTTCCTTTTTCTATGTGCGCTGCATTCTGCAGCACACATAGAAATAGGAAAACACATCTTGTGATTGTTTTTGTGCCGGAATGTGCCACTGGCATATTTATAAGGCCACGTAAAGCAACGTTAAGTGGCTTTTCATGGCCACTTAACTTTTTGTGACGCATCGGCGGCGTAAAAAATGTGCCATGTTGCACCCTATTTACAAAGTGATGCATCTAAGCAGATGCGTCACCTTGTAAAGCCCTGTGCCACATTATACCTGCGTCAGGTATTATGTATGCAGGGTGGGCATTCCCCCCATAAAAAGCCACGTAGAAGTGTCGCAGTGAAATCTATCAGATTTCACTGCGCCACTTCTAGGACGCCACTGCATCAAAATCTTCCGCCTGCCACACAGCAGGCGTAAGACTGACACAGGCATATTTATCATGGATCTTGCCCATGTGTAATGGCACATTGCTGGAGTTGCGTCACTTTTGTGAGACACTCCAGCAATGTGTCATTCATTACTGCGCTTACAAATACATCAGAAATACTGACGTATCTGTAACTCCTTGCGACATGGAGCGCCGTACATTAAATACGGCGCATCCTTCGTATCGCAAGGAGAGCGCAGTGAAAACTGTTGCACCGCTGTTTTCATGCAGCAATGCAACAGTTTTCATAAATGAGGCCCAAACAATCTTCCCCTGCAACGCGGGCGCCCTTGCACTATGGTGCAAGGGTGCCTGCGTTGGCAAGAGGAAGCTAAATTAAGCGCCAGCGCAGGAGGAAACGCAGGGCTACACCATATTTTAAATATTGTGCAGCCCTGCGTTTCAGAAGTGGCGGAGCGTGGCGTTAAGCCAAGAAGGCTAACGCTGCGAACCATCTCTTCTTTGTAAATATGCCCCCCGTGCACTGTGAGAGCGATGCTGAGGTGATGCTACATCATGTGATATCATATTCATCTTAAAATGTCACAATCTCCAATTTAATTCTAATTTTTGTAAAAACCTGTGACAGTTTAGTACGTATTTACTGATTTCCCCAACAGATTTTCTGAATTAGTTTCTGGCTAAGTACCTGTTCAACTTGCATGAAGAAGAGACGTGTTCCGATGACTGCCATCAAGATTACACGAGCACCAAAGGCTGCAGTACCACTGATGGCCAAAAGAGGTCTTTGTGGGTGCTTTCACTTCCACCCTAGCTTCATGTCCTCTAGTTCTTTATTGATACTTACACCTCTTTTTTTGTGCATTGAGTATGATGCTATTAGCTTAGACCAGCACTAGGGGTGACACTTAGGCCCAGATTCATACGGGCTTTGCATTATCCTTGTGTCTGGCAAGGTAACACCTTGAAAATGCAAAGGCTTCAGTAATATTTAAAAAGTCACACAAGGGGCAATTTGCACCACCTTGCGTAGCTATGTAAAGAAATGTGAAGCAATGCAGCTGCTTGCCCTCCGTTACGTTACATTTCAAGCTGGGCAGCGTTCCATGGGTGGAGCATGGGCGTTCCCATGCATCCACCCATGGATTTTGGCGCATTCCCAGATTTACTAAAGCGAGTAACCCTGGAATGCATCAAACTGCTACACCTTCCCCTGAGAGGTGTAACAAGAGGAAATATCTTTAAATATCTGTCTGTAGCGCACAGTAAAACATAGAAAAATGGCTCTAAGAATTATTACTGATCAGAAAGGTGTCAACTCCTGCTCTAAATCAACCTTGTCTGTAACTCAGGCACACTTGCACTCTGATGCAAGGGAGACTGCGTTGGCGCTAGGCTGCACACAGAGCGCCAGCGCAAGGAGAGAGCAGACGTTCTCTATATCGTTGTAAATATGGAGCATTTCTGCTCTCTCCGTTTTATGCAACGCAGATCAGCAGCTTTGCTTGCTGCCCTGCATTGCGTGAAAGATTAGTCAATGGGACCCCTTAGTTCTGGGCACTGATACAATCCACAGACATACACTGAGGTCTGTATGTCACTGGCCTGCCTGTTTAGGAGTTGTTTTTTCATTAAAGCAAAAAGAACGTTCACAATTACTGTAGCTTCACACGCAAACCCTGATTACGAGTGGGTTGGTTATTTCTGACCCCTGGGTACGGCCCTGTTTGCACAGGGGTCAGAATTAGTTGGTATTTACTGCATCCAGTAATTACTGAGAGGGATATCTACTAACTTTTTACACAATGCTGGGCAGCGAGGAAAGTTGCTACGCTGCGTTCCATGAAAGGGTGACAGCACAAAAACACAATATCTACTAAAATATGGTCCATTTCTGCTGTCTCCAAATGCCAACGCAGGCACCCTTGCGCCATGCTGCAACCCCTCTCTGACGCAGAGTAACACAAGGCAGCGCTACATGCTTCTTTGTGTTACTTTTGGGGAAAATCCCGTGCATAGCCACGCAAATCTGATTTACGCAGCTTTGTAAATCACACATAACATTTTCCGTCATGGCTGCACCAGAAAAAGAGGTACATCCATGGCGCAAAATGTTATTAAATATGGGCCTGAGTGCGTTGCATATCTCACCCTCTGTTAATTCTGGCAGGTCAAACCTGCCAGAATTAAACAGGGAAAACATTTTATAGCGTACCATGCGGATTTTGGTTCAATAAGAGCCAAAATCCATGTGACTCCCCAGAAACTTGTAATAGGCGATATTTATCAGACCTGATAAATAACGTACCCGGGATATTGTTTTCTCTGGTGCCATAAAGAGCACCTGGCAAACACGTAATCAGGGCCACTTGTCTATTGGCAATTAAATATTAAGGGACACACTATTATATCATGAAATACAGCAAGGGAGCGTGCTGCGCTGCGTTGCGTAAATCGGAGTGGGCAGAAATGCTCCAAATTTACAAAGATATGGAGCCTTTCTGATCTTTCCTTGCCCTGCCTAGCGTCAGCGCTGGCACCCTTGCACCGCGATGCAGACAGGATAAAGAGGCTTTTTCCTCTTTCTTTGTGTGCTGCAGAATGCACCACGCGTAGGAGGAAATAAAGAGGAGAAAAAGATTATTTTCTTCTCTTTACTACAGCCTCTGGGAGGCGCACTGATTTGCCGATTTGCCGCAATCCCAGGTTTACAAACGTTTGTAAATTCATTCTTGCGTCAAATCCATTGGTGGATGCACAGGAACACTCATGCTTCAGCCATGGGACGTCTCCCAGCTTGAAATAGAATGTAGCGCAACGCAAGCGACTGCCTTGCCTTATATTTCTTTACAAATTGCCTCTTGCGTGACTTTGTAAATCTGAATTAAGGAAAGGAGACGCAAGGACATCACAAATCCGTAATCAATCAGCCCCGAGCCTTATGGTGAAACAACTGCAGTCTAGTTATAATATTTATTTGGTGCTTTTGAATCGGGTTTTCTAGTGCTTCCTGCAGCTTCAAAGCACTAGGTTAAGGAGGAGGTAGCCAAGCCACATGTGGTATTTCATGCGGTGACTCTTGGCTCTTTCACTCACTTCAAAGATGAAAGGCAGGTTTGATTGTGCTGAAATGATTTCCCCAACAATCACTGCAACAGATGCGACACCTACTGAGCTATGAAAGCCCTTGCAGCACCGTCCGGTCAGATGAAAGAGAACCTTCTACGACAACCTGCTTGTAAAAAAATCTTTGATGGTTAAAGTGCATTTTAACAGATTTTAACGTAACCTACACACCCACACGAGTGCAGACAACGGCGAATAACTGTTGGCAGATTTTACTGAGACACACACCTTGTAGAGTTTGATCACGAAATTCTTTATTTTTGACTGTTTCACTCTCTTTTTGACGCCATGAAATCAGACCTTCGCATTGGCAAAGATCTTCCAAAAATTTCTATTCCTTATCATCAGCCACCACACGAAGTGCAACTGACTCCAAAGAAAGAAAGACAAATTTCTATTCGACATCTCAAAATTTGTTCATGCTTGACTGTACTATGATGAAGACTTTTATGAATAATAGTGCGGCAAACTGTCCGGTGTTTTAACTGAAATTTGGAGAGAAAAAGCACGTATATGTTGTGCAAAAAACTACAAGAATTTACTCTAATTAGCAAGAAGTGCATTTTGTTTTGGGTTTGGGTCGGGTATATATTTGCAATGCATTGTGGGCAGGCGGATGTTCGTGCAGATTCTTTCACCCTGATTGCTGGTAAGCCCTGTCTGAAGAGCGTCCCGTAAGGCAACACAATAAATAAATAAATAAAACAGGCACACCCATTTTACTAATCTTTATCTTGCTGCAGTCATACGCTGTCCACATACAGCGTGGAGTCTGACTGGACTAGGACCTGTAGTAGCAGCCTCTACCCTGCAACCCCCGCCCATGTATGTGACAGTGTGGTGCCTGGCTGATGTGATTAGGGACCCCTAGTGATGACCCGTGGTACTGCATCCATGGTGTCTATTCAAGGAGGTGCCTGGCTGTCTTGATTAGGGACCTCTAGTGACGACCCGTGGTACTGCACCCTGGTACATTGTAAGGATGCTATCCAACCCTACTTTCGCTGGTCCTGTAGTCATGTTATGTTATGTTATGTTATGTTATGTTATGTTAAATCAGAATTTATAGAGCGCGCTGTTGTATAATATATCTCCGTTATGCATTGTATTCTCCCACATATGTATTGTGTTTCCCTTTAATTGAACGTGGGCAGAGCGTGGCATGGAATACTCTGTGAGTACCTTACGGATTCCAATCCAGGGCAGTTGTTACCAGTGTCCTGGAGTGGAAGCCGTACTGCCTGGCGCTCGCCTGTTTCCTCCTGTGCTTTTATGAATAAAGCCTTGAATCTTCACTGCGTCCTTCCATCATTACAATTGGCGACGACTACAGAAACGAACCCACGAGGATTTCTGCTTTCAGATAATTTTTTTTTTATTTATTTTTTCCGGATGTTGGAAATCTATCTTCATTAAGGCTCTTTGCAGTCTTGTACTTTATATCTTCCTTCAAATGGATTCTACGCTACTCATCTTCAACCTGTGATCACTTATAAGCAGTCCTTGGGTAAGATTTACAACTTACTAGTCATTCATCAGACCGTTGGGGAACTGTCATCGGCCGCATCTTTCGAGCGGCGACAGTGTTCCTTGCTCGAGCGCAGCCTCCGCAAACTTGGAATTCCTGACGTGACAGTGTGCCGGAGCACGCGCAAACAGCTGTGACACGCATCTGTTGCATCATCACGCAAGACCACGCAGCGTGACCTTGCGTAGCGGCCATTTTGAATCTGATCAGGAGTGTTTCGGAGCTCCTCGGATTGTGTCGGAGCTCGTCAGATCTACTCCTGCAACGGTGGAAACAGTTTTAATAATGTTTTTATCTGAAATTGGAAGCGACATTTTAGGAAACAGGTGAGACAGTCGGGAGACGACTATCAATTACTTGTACTATATTAATTATATTTTGCCATTATTTTACTCTTGGCTTATCGTGACTGTGGTACTGTTAGTTATCAGCATACTATTTTTAACTACGAGTAGGCATCACTACCCTCAACCTTTAGACTGCATATGGAACAAGGGACCAAGAACCCCAAAGAGTGGAGCAAGCCATGGCACAACAAAATTTCACAATCAGTCCCCACATTCATTTTGGGCGACAGGATCCCAACCCAGTATAAAATGGTTGGAATGGAAAGATTATTTTGTGAATTACATCAACGCAGTTGATGAAGCTGGCAAGATGAAATCTGACCAAAATAAAAGACTACTACTTCACTCTTTAGGCCCAGCTGGATTAAAAACATATTACCGCATGCCCAAGATCACAGGTGGTGAGGAGAAAGTGTTTGAAGCTGCCTTAAAAGACCATGACAAATATTTTGCTCCCAAAGTATGTATTGGTGTAGTACGACATAAGTTTTTCCAAAGGAAGCAAAACAAGGAGGAACTTGTTGATGAATGGTTGGACGATCTCAAAAAACTGGCAATAGACTGTAAATTTGGGAATCTTCATGACGATTTCATACGTGATCAATTGGTCATGCACAATAACAATTCTTCCATACAGGATCGTTTATGGGTCAATGGGGATGCACCATTAGAGGATGTTTTGGCTATAATGAGGAAGGCTGAGATGTCAGGGAGATGTGCCACAGTAATTAGAGAATCTGAGAAAGATTCTGGAGGAGTTTTCAAGCTACAGAACCCAAATAGAAATCAAGGTCAACACACCACCGGGCGTTGGTTGAATCAACCCCAGAGGAACGTAGGGGAGGGAAAGGAAACCGGAAGAGAGAAGGTGCTATCGCTGTGATAGCAAAGAACACTTGGCTTTTAGTAAATATTGCCCTGCCTTAAGAAAGAAATGTGGTATCTGTGGGTTAGTTGGTCATTTTAGTAAAATGACCGTAGGAGGAATAACGTTAAGTATGTATGGGATGATGAAGAGGGCACCGATGGAGATGTTGATAATGAAGACAGTTGCATAAAGAGTTTACAAGGGAACTATGTTTTGAATGTTGAGGACAATTCCTTAAAAGGGAAGCCCATTTGTGAATTATCTTTGGGTGGTGTTACCCTTAATGTGTTCGCTGATTCTGGATCACCATATACTATTGTAAATGAGGCTGCTTGGAAAGAAAAATTTGTGGGGAAAATTGGGCACCAATTATGTCCCACAGATGTGAACCCGGTAAGTTTCACTGGGGAAAAGATGAATATGCTAGGGTTCAGGTGACTTACCTTTCTCTTCAAAGGGAGGTCAGCGAGAGGTAAATTATATGTAGCAAAACTTGGTCCATCTGTACTCGGTTGGTTAGATCAAAAGAATCTACACATCATCTTGGATCCGAACAGCGAAGAAAAAGTACTCATAATGGATGAAACAAGTAAACTGGAAACTGGAAACTGGAAGATGCATTGGTAAAAAAAATTCCAGGAGTTTTTGGGAAGAGTTTAGGGGCACTCAAGGGGTTTGAACACAAGATAGTACTTAAGAAACATGCAGAACCTAAAGTCCATAAAGTGAGACCGGTTCCTATATTGATAAGAGATGAGGTCAATAAGAAGCTACAAGGTTTATTAACTAAGGGTGTGATCGAAGAAGTAGAGAGCTCTGAGTGGATTTCTCCGGTCGTGGTCGCACGCAAAAGCAATGGAAAAATCCGCTTATGCATTGATATACGCCACCTAAATAATAACATTGTTATTGAAAGGTTTCCCCTACCTAAAATCAATGAAATGGTTTCTTCACTAAGGGGGGGCGACCTGGTTTTCCACCATAGATCTATCAGCAGCATACCACCAGGTCATACTCACACCTGAGTCGAGGAAGCTCACCGCATTCATTACGCCTTTCGGGTGTTACCAGTTCAGGCGAATGCCATTTGGTATTGCCTCAGCCGCCGCTGTTTTTCTTTTTTGTGTTAAAATTGTTTATTAGCATTTTATAGATATAATACATAATATAATACAATTCATGAGTTGGCAATGCGAGAATATAGATTACACTGTAATCACAATATAAGTAGTCAAAATATATTATTTGAGAGAAGTGCAGATATCCGCAAAGCTGAAGAAAAGGGATTATTGGATGAACAATTGAATTTATCCTACTAGAAAACAGATAATATAATATTACATAGGAGAATAATAATGATCAGAGAAAAGTATCAACACAGCATAGCATAAAAGAACAGAACATGTAATATGATATACTCTATGAAAAATTATACAATTACGAAAGACAGAAAAGAAAATATGGGGTAAGAGGGAATTCATCATAAGTTCACAATGTTAATATCCAAACCTAGAATAACAAAGTTGAAAAAGGGGAGAAAATATAAAGATAATGGCAAAAGAGAGAAAGACAAAACTGAGGTTGAGATAAGAAAGAAGGTTGAATTATGATACTCTACTATCCACTATGGAGTGAGAAACATTGTCTATCGCAGGATCAGTATTCATCTGCAAGAAGGGAGCCCAGACTTGATTAAATAGCTGAGTCTGGTCATGTAGAGTATAAATGACTCTTTCATAAGAGGCAGTTTGAACCATAGTCACCAACCAAGATTCTTGAGAGGGTGGAATCGGAGATTTCCATTGTCGTAAAATACATATCTTAGCTGTGGCCAGGGCAGTATGTAATAGACGGCATTGTGGTTTGGATAAATGTGGTGAAGTTCGCAGATCATGCAAGAGAATGGTATCTGGTGTTAATGGTAGACCCAGAGGCAGAGTGTGCTGCAAAACCCGGCCTACGTAGGACCAATAGGGCTGAACCATAGGGCAAGTACAGATAATGTGGACTATGTCGCAACCAGTAGCATCACATCTCCAGCAATTGGTGTGAGGAAGAAGTCCGGCTTTATGTAATTTTGCTGGGGACCAATGCCAATCATGTAAAATTTTGAACAAGCAAAACTTTAATCGTGCTTCTCTGGTCCCTCTAATTAAGTTTTCCAGGAGATCAGTCCATTCTTCATCCTCATAAGCAACCGATAGTCGTGTTTGCCATTTGAGGCGGAGAGCACATGATAAGGGATGGGAAAATAATTGTAGTGATAATAGTTTGTATAAGCCAGATATAATCCCTTTATGAGATCCCCAAGTATACATGTACAATACTATTGGTGAAGTTTGTAGGGACCATGGATGTGACCCTAGAACTTTGGTAAGGCAAAGATGGAGCTGAGTATAATTCGTCTCTTGATGTAATGGAAGACAAAATTCTTCAGAAAGTTGGACAAAGGATTTGAGTTTACCATCATGCAAAAGTTGATCTATAGTAAAAATACCCATCTGTTTCCATTGGGGCCAGGAGATAGTTTTCCCCTTAACGCGTATGGCTGTATTGTTCCATATTGGAGCTTTAACATGAATGCGTGAATTAGAACCCAAGAGGCGGTGAGCTCTCTGCCATGTTTTGCACATTGTAGCTAATAGTGGGTTGTGGGAATCCAGGCGACTGGTACCCGTGCCATAAAAAGCTGAGAGACCTGATTCAGTGAACAATAGGTGACGTTCTACATGTACCCATTGTGGTGTGTGAGGATTATCTTGCAACATGTATGTAATTTGGGATAATTGTAGTGCCAAATTGTAGTGTTCTATTGATGGTAAACTCAGGCCTCCATTAGAGTGATGCGCTTGCAGTTTTTGAATAGCTAGACGAGGTTTGGTAGAGCCCCAGATGAAGGATTTAATCTTAGAATCTATAAGCCGTAGTGAGGATAAAGGTATCTGAAGAGGGAGCATTCCAAGTGTATAGAGAAAACGCGAGAGTAACCATCTTTACAGCTTGAACTCTACCCCATATAGATAATCCCAACACTTTCCATTTATCAAAATCATGTTGCATCTGTGAAATTAAAGGACCAAGATTATCAGCCACCATGCCAGTTGTCCCCTTGTTCACCAGAATGCCCAGGTATTGTAGATGCGAGCATTGCCAGTGAAAGGGAAAGCCTTGAATAGCCGCTTTAGTAGTGCCATCTGATATAGGAAGTGCTTCACTCTTATCCCAATTAATTTTGTAACCAGAGAAGGAGGAGAATTCTTCTATGATTTTAAACAATGAAGGTAGAGAACGAGGTAATTCAGTAAGAGTTAATAATATGTCATCAGCATATAAATACATTTTCGAGTTTCCAACTGGAAGAGGGATACCTACAATATTGTATGATTGACGAATCAATGCAAGGAGAAATAAAAGAGGGGATAGGGGACAGCCCTGACGTGTTCCTCTACAAATTGGAAAGGGATCTGAGAGGAAACCTCCACAATTGACTTGAGCCGTAGGGTTTTGATATAATAACTTTACTTTATCTATAAATTGGGATCCCAGACCAAATTTCTCCAAAATTTCAAAGAGATAGTACCACTCCACTCGATCAAATGCCTTTTCGGCATCGAGTGATAATGCCAATGCATCGTTCTGAAGGGATCTGGCAGAGTGGAGTGTATGCGCCAAAGTACGCATATGGTTCCGAGAGGAACGTCCAGGCATAAATCCCACTTGGGTATGATGAATTAAAGAGGGTAAGACTTTACGAAGGCGAGAGGCCAGGAAACTAGCTAATATTTTTACATCACAATTGAGAAGAGATATGGGGCGATAGCTGCTACAGATTAATGGATCTTTTCCTGGTTTGGGCAGGACTGCAATTATTGCTTTATTGGATATGCATCCTAAGGAAGCTTTGTTGTCTGTTTCTTGAAAAGCAGCATATAAACTGTCAATTATTTGTTCGCCTGACCAACGGTAGAATTCTGCAGGAAAGCCATCTTCCCCCGGAGCTTTATGATATGGAAGCTTAGCTATAGCTTGTGAGATCTCTTCTTTAGTAACTTCCCCTTCAAGAAACACTCTGTCCTCCTCAGAAAGAGAAGGTAGTTCTACCTTTGAAAGGAAAGAGAGCATTTTGTTGTGATCTATCTGGGCTCCTGGCGTATATAGTGATTGATAGTAAGAAGCGAATTCATTAACAATATTTTGTGGGCGAGTCAGCATGGTCCCCTCAGATGTCTTTATAGCTGGAATGGCCATTGCAACCTCTCGTTGTTGCAACTGAGCTGCTAAAAGTCTTCCTGCTTTTTCCCCCCTGTTCATAGTGGCGTCCTTTCATTTTTTGTAAAGCATATTCAGCTTTGGATGTAAAAAGGCTGTTTAACGCCATACGTGCTTGCTCTAGTGATTTGCGATGCTGTAAAAGAGGCTTTTTAGTATAAAGTTGGGTAAATGTCTCAATATCCTGTTCTAGTTCCTTCTGCCGAATAGCATTTTGCCTATTAGTCTGTGCAGAATCTTTCATAAGTTGACCCCGAATGGTAACTTTGGCTGCAGCCCATAGGATTCTGTTTGAATGAACGGACCCTTAGTTAAGGGAAAGATAGGTTTGAAGATGAGTCCTAAGCTGTAATTTACCCGTAGGAGTCTTATAACGCTGAATATTCATTCTCCAAGGTTTACGTCCCGGTGTAGCCAGTCCTGTCTGGAGGGATAGTAGAACTGGGGAATGATCAGAGATTGACGCTTCCAATATCTGGGATTCATGAACTAATTGAACAACCTTTTGGGAGATTAGAAAATAATCTAGTCTAGAGAGAGTTCCATGAGTGGGAGACAAAAAGGAATATTCAGTATCGGTCGGATGCCAATGATCAATCAGGCCATGGTCTTCAATGATGTCGCCCATAAGAGCTCTATCCGCGGCATTATTTTTATCAAAAGGGCCTGTTTTATCCAACACTGGGTCTCTGGCTAGATTCCAATCCCCCCCTATCAGATACTGGGACGCACCCATCTCCGATAAAATACGATTCAATTGGAGAAGAAATGATTTTTTCGCACCTGTCGGGGCGTAAACTGATCCTACACAAAAAAGTGTGTCACCGATGCGTAGTTTGACAAACACATATCTACCATCTGGGTCCTCCCAAGTTTTCAATATTGTAACTGGTAAAGATTTACGAATCAGAATGGCTACACCACATCTACGAACGGGTGCAGTGTCTGAGGGCCGTTCCGCATGAATACTGCTGTGATATACTTTACCCACCCATTCTCTACGCAACTTTTCAGATTCTGACGCTTCAAGATGAGTTTCCTGGAGTAAAGCCACATCTACCTTTTTTGAGTTTAAGTACGAAAGGACTTTTTTCCTTTTAATATAGTGCGTCAAACCGTGAACATTCCATGTAATGACACGTAGAGAATGAGAATTAGCCATACCCCAAATGGAGACGAGTAATTAGTGAACTAGGATATAAGCGGGGATGAATTTAGAGAGCAAATTCAGTATTTATTATTTATTGCTTGAGTAACCCAAGATATGAGAGAAAAGGAAGAAAGTAAAAATGGATGAATACTATTGAATGACACGTATAATAGTAATATGTATCAGGAAAGAGTTGCTAAGGAAAAAGGTATCAGAAATAAGAAAAACAAACAAGAAACTACAAAAGGAAAAACAAAAAGTCTAACTTTAGCCGCGGGTCTGGGCTCACTAGAGCACCGCCGCGGGTAGGAACCCCGTCAGGAGGTTTAGGACTTAATGAGGACTGTGTAGGAAGGAAGTGAAGATCTGGAAAGCCAAGTGTGTGTAAAAGGAATGTAAAAAGTGAAGCTTATATGGAAATGACTGTTAAAAGGGAAAAAGGAAACGCCAACAGAATATACAATACATAAATATACATTAAAATACATGTAAGTTCAAATATATATATAGTTTCAGTATCACATAAATATAAGTTAAAATGTATAACAAATTACCAATAATTTACGAATAATTTATAGCTGCGAATAAGTTACAGTTAACAATAAGTATGGTTGTGCTAAAAATGTTAAAATATATATATATAAATAGTAATGAGAAACTGGGGGGAAAGCAACTATGCATACTCAGAGACTTACAAAGGCATTAATGCATACATACAAGCGCAAAATGTGTAACTATTAATTGATCATTTTCAACTTTAAATAAGATATAGTAAACGATGAATACGCTTGCGTGAATAATAGTGAGATATAAGTAGATAAGAATAGAAATAGTGACAGAAATGAGAAGCAAAGAAAAAGAACCACTGAAAGTGATAGATGAAAGCTAAGAGAATAATAGAATACATAGTTAGAGATAAGATATGTTGAAAGTCTGTGACAGAGAAATATAAGTATAGAATGTGAAGTAGTTAATTAAGGATGTATAAGTATAAGTAAGACACAATAAGCAATAAGTACGTGTTGTGTTAAAAATAGTGATAAAAACCTAAATATAAATTTGAATACCAATAAAAAAGTGCCAGTTACGAATAGATAAATGAAATAAAATATGATCGATTAATCTAGTTAAATGGTATAAGACATAAGAAATAATACTGATCAACTATCAGTTAGAAATGTAAAGGAGTTATATAAATGACATTGATTATAATTATACCTGTTAAGAGAAAAATTAATCAAATGATATTTTTGAAAATTACAGACAATAGACCTAAACATATCTTGATATGGAAGATAAACAATATGGAAATGAGGATCATATGATATATAACAAGAAACAATAGGCAATGAATAATCCTTTATAAATCTAGTTGTAAATATAAGAAACAAGGCATATTAGTAATTAAGTGCAGAACAATATGCAGTGATAGAGAGAAATATTACCTAATATATAATGATAACATATATAACGTTGAGCATTAAAAAGGAGAATGTATAATAAAATATCTATAATTCTAAAGTATGGAGAAAGTTAACTAAATTACATGTTGAGAATGAAACATTAAATCAAAGCATGTAATGTCAGATTAAATAGATGTTATGCAAGGTAAAATCTGATAATACTTTGTAATAAATAACAAAAGGTATAGAATCCTTGAACTGTTTTAGATAGAGAAACCAGTGTGCGATAAGCAAAACTGCTATAATAGTCAGACACTGATGTAAGAATAAATATAAACATTATGGAGGTCGATCTCCATCCGAGGCAGATTTTAAGGGAGATCGGGATTTATCCCTATTAAAATCTTGCGTAAAGGTAGATACTGTTTGAAGGGCAGAGATTTTGTCTTCCTGAGTGCGAACTTATCTTTCAATGTCTCTGCCCCGATGACGAACTTCGCTAGTGGTGCGATGTCGATTTTCTTTTATTTGTATAGGTTGTTGAGAACCATGAGAGAACTTTTCAATAGGAGTATGTTGCACGTCCATGTCCTGAATATGCAGTTCGTTGATAAAGGTTTGCAAATCTTCAGGATTATAGAAATCTTTGGATTCGCCATTTTTGGTGATGCGAAAACGGGCAGGGTCAAACAATCCATATTTGATGTCCATCTTCCGTAGTTGTGGCCTCATGGAGAGGAAAGCCTTTCTCCGCTCATTAGTTTCTCTGGAGAAGTCAGCTGCAATGCGGATTTCATGGCCAGTATACATGTATGATCCTTGCGTGCGTGCTGTCAGTAGTATTTGTCGTACTTGTTCATGCCTCAAAAAACAAGCAATGAGAGGACGTGGTCGAGAATCTGAAGCAGAACGCCAGAGGACCAATGCGGTGAGCCCGCTGAATTTCGAGCTGTGGATCAAAGGTAATATCCAGCAATTTGGGAAGGACATTACATAAGAAAAGTCTAGCATTCTGACCTTCAATCTTTTCAGGAAAGCCAAAAAACGGATGTTGTCTCGTCGACTGCGATCTTCCAAATCAACAAGCTTACTGCGAAGAAGTAAAAATCTTGGTCTGTATGCTGCATGGCGTCGATCGTGGTTTCTACTTCTGTTAATCGTTGGTCTAATCCGTCTGTTTTCGTATTAAATTGTGCGATTTCTGCCCTAATTGATTTGGCCTCTGTGGTGAGAGATGATATATTAATGTCCATGTCTGTTAAACGACAACTGATAGTTGAAATTTCTTGCAGAATACGATCCATAGTTTCCCCATACATTGTAGAAGAGGTGGCCAAAGATGGACTAGATACTGATGAAGCTGAGCCTTTCACAGATATATTTTGCGGTTGTTTAAGAACTTCTGCGAAAAGAGGTTGCTTGGATTTTTTGTTCTCGTTCTTGTAGTGAGACATTTGGCCACTATTACAGTAGTAACGTAGTTAATGCAAAATTACATGCCAGAAGGAGCTTGTTTTGAGAAGAAGTATTTGCATAAAATAACGTAGCAAATCTTAATCTATCAGCAGTGTAAGAAGCACTCTGTCTGCTATTATGTTGTGCACTATAGTGAAGGGAGCCTTATAAGGAGACACAGTAATAGTGATGAACCGCTAAAGATCCAGGATTTAGAAGGCACCACAGATAAATGAGCTTGGCAATGACATGTAAAGATTATAAAAATATCATGCGCAAATAGCCAGAGAAAAGTTACTTCAGTTCAGGAGTCAGCAGCACCAGAAATTAATTAATCACTGCAGGAAGTGCTATAAGTGCTAGAAAGAGCGTTAGTAATGAATAACGTAGAGGAGACTCAATATGGAGAATGCGTCACAAATAATTATTCTTGTCAATACGCTGCAGAAGTTTGTAAAAATAATGATTGTAATTAGCTGGAAAAAAAAAAAAGTCACCTCAGAACAAGAGCCAGAAGCATCAGGAATTAATAAAGCACTAAAGAACTGCGGGAGGCACCATGAGTAGCACTGTTAATAAATAATGCAGGAGGAGCAATTATTTAATGTGACATGTTAGAGCTCTAAAAAGGCATGCACGCTGAAGGAGATGCTCCATTTTCAAAAGTTGCTGGCAAGCAGTGATATATTAAGGCTCCAGAGAGGCATGCAGGAGCTGGCCATAAGCAGCACAAAATTGCGCAGATTAGTCTGTGAAGAGGCCTTACCAGGATGCGATGAGGAGCAGGAGCCAAAGAACGTGCCGGGGATTCACCTGACAGAAAAAGGCCCAGTGCGTCTTGTGAGAGAAAGACCGCCGCGCTAAATTATATAAAATAAACTTGTATTTTGACCCTTATGTGGAGAGGTGTGGTGCAGCGGCCAGGGCAGCTGACTTCGGAGCACAGGGTTCACGGTTCGATCCCTGGCTCCGGCGGCAGCTCAGCTCAGCACCATGTGACTCTGGGCAATAGCTCACTTAATTTCCACTACGGCCCCCAGCGCCTTGAGACCCGTAAGGGTGAGTAGCTGCGCTATATAAAAACGGACTTACATTTACATTTATGTTATTGATGGAACATTCTCCGGCATTCTGCGCTTCCGCTGCTGTAAAATATTTAATTCTCTTTATAAGGTGTGTTAGCAACTGATCTATTTGTAAATTATGTATATAGGCAGTAAATAGGCAGTCAGTCAAAGCAGTTGTAATAATTATGCAGAGTACTTTTGAAGAATTGTAGTTGATATGTTATCAATACAGCGCAAAATTTCAGTAACCGAATAATCCAAAAAGCTTTCAAACCTTTCTCTTGTATACATTCCAAAGCAGAAACCATCTCATACACATCCAACTCTCCCTTGGCGCTGTAGCGCGCTGGCTTTATTAACAAAGGTCTCCACTATCGAACTCATCTGGCTGCTGCTCTCATGGTACCTGTTTCCTTTTGTCTTTCTGGTAGCAATGACGAAGAAAACATCGGGTATTGTGATTCCTGTTTCAGCAATATTGGTTGCCAAGACAATCTTTCGCATTCCTGAAGGGGAGCAGTATAAAGCCATCGGACTGCTCTTGTGTTGAAAGAATGGAATGCAGCACAATTAATTTGTACCGTTTCCGTGAGTGAAACCGCTTGTCTGAAAATAAATCATACAGCTGCTGTATGTCAGCAGCACGGCCCCCTCAGCAGTTCTGTACTGTGGGCTCAGACCTTAGGAGTGCTTGAAGTTGCCGGGCTGGGACTCGCGCTGCTGCGCAGCTTCTGCAGCAGGAACACAGCTCAGAAGTGCCGGTGGGGCTGGTAGAAGGCTTCCCTCGACATGCACGAGTTCCGAGGCTTCCGGTAACTCCCGAGGTCTGTGGAGCGCGGAATGCCTCAGAACTTCATTACCTCAGAGTTGACATGAAAGAGGCTCATTTTCGATGGAAACTTGAGCCAGCAACACCTGCAGGGTATGGTGTCTTTAAACCCTCAATGCTGCATTCCTGGGCACACGAAGGAGGGCACCATCTCCGTTCGAGGTCCGTCCCGCGGCGGAGCTCCGTCTTCAGGCGGCCATTTTCCTTCGTGGCCAGACCACGCCCCCCGCCGCCGCTGTTTTTCAGCGGTTGATGCACAGGCTGTTTGGAGGAATGAGGGGCGTGAGTTTTTTTCAAGACGATATTCTTATCGCTGCTAGTAGTAAAGGAGAACACGACCATTTTCTTAATGAAGTGCTAGAAATATTACAAAGAGCTGGGTTAACTGTTGAACTTAGCAAGTGTAAATTCGCACAGAGGACTGTATCGTACTTAGGACATATTATAAGTGGGGATGGTGTGAAACCCAAACCCTCACTTATAAATGCCATTGTGGGATCACCTGCCCCGACTGCTAAAGATGAGGTTAGATCATTTTTGGGCATGGCTGAATATTGTGCTAAGTACATACCCAATTTTTCTTGCAAAGTATACAATATACGCTCACTGCTAAAAAAGAATGTAAAATTTGAATGGTCGGCTGAGTGTGAGAGAGAATTTTCTTTGATCAAAGCTGATTTGGAAAATGTGAATGCTTTAAGCAGCTTTGATCCTAACCTAGAATGTCTTTTGACTACTGATGCAAGTTATAAAGGACTGGGCGCAGTTCTTTCTCAAAAAAGGTGTGATGGTTATGAGAAGATCATTTTGTTTGCATCCAGAGCCTTATCCCCTGCAGAGAGCAAATATCCCATCATAGAAAGGGAGGCACTGGCTTGTGCCTGGGCTTTAGAACATTTTCACGCTTTTGTTTGGGGAAAGCCTGTCACTATCCGCACAGATCATCGACCCTTGGTAAGAATCCTGACTAGTGAAGGCAGCGTTGGAGCTTCTGCCAGGTTAGCTAGGATATCCATGAGAATGAAGGAATACATTTACAAGATCATCTATGTACCGGGCAAAGACAATGTAGTGGCTGACTGCTTGTCTAGACTACCTGTACCCCTAGAAGAATGTGTGGATGATCCCTGGGGAAATTTCAGTATTGCTTTCATTCAAGATTCCGGTTCACCAGTCATTACTAAAACCGAATGGTTGGAAGAACAGTTTAAAGACGAGGTATTACAAGCTGTTTCTAACCATATTTGTAAAGGGTGGCCTAGAAAGCACAATATTAATGAGGATTTGAAACCCTTCTGGGATGTACGAATGGAACTGTCACTTGATAAAGATTTGTTACTGAGAGGTGACAGAATCATTCCACCAAAAATCTTACGGAAGAAAGTGTTACAATTGTGCCATGAAGGTCATTTTGGGGTAATTGGGACCAAATTAGTTGTCAAAGGCATTTTTTGGTGGCCGGGTGTTGATAAGGAGGTAGAGAAGTTTGTGAGAGAATGCTCAGTTTGTTCCTCTGTGGATAAATCCCTAAAGACTTTGAGACCTCCAATGAGTGAAGGGTTAATTCCCAGTCTCCCTTGGGAAGTAATAGCGGTAGACATTTTTGGACCTGTTGGAGAATCTAAAGAGTATGGCCTGGTTGCCATTGACTTATTTACTAAGTGGCCTATGGTTGAGATTGTGGAAAAAGTGGATACACATACTGTTCTAGAGTTCCTGGACAAGCTGTTTGTGATGGAAGGGTTGCCCGTATGTGAGTTGAGTGATAACGGGGTACAATTTACATCTAAAATTGCAAAAGATTATTTTCAGAGGTGTGGTATCAAGCACAAGACCACCTCACTATATAATCCCAGCGGCAATGGCACTGTAGAACGCTTTAACCGAGTGTTAAAAGGTGTGATTCAGGCTGCAACGAGCAAACGGTTAGATTGGAAGTTAGAGATACAGAAAGCAGTTTGGGCTTACAGAGTTACAACACATGCTGCCACTGGTTTATCCCCTTTCATCATGATGAGAGGAAGGACGCCTAGATGCAAGTTTAGCCTCAGTTGGCTTTTGAAAGGTAGAGTAGAACAATGGTCCCCTGCTGAGGTAAAAAAACAATTTGGAATTTATACATATGAAGAGTAAGGAACATTATGATACATGTCATGGCACTAAAGATGTTCCTGTAATGGTTGGTGACTGGGTTCGCATTAAAAGACCCATTAAAGTCCCTAAAGGTGAAAGCAGGTTTGAAGCACCACAACAAGTGGCGGAGGTTCTTCGTAACGCAATTAGACTTAAGGATGGAAGAGTTTGGAACCTCAAAAACTTTGCTTTTGACTTAGAACAGCAGCATGATGTGGAAACCCCAGTTCTTAAACATCCATCCAATTTTGAGTGGGTGGAAGATTATTTTAATCATAGTACCGTACAATCTGGTTTGGGCTCTGACGGTAGTGAACCAGCAGAGACAAGCCAGGTTACCACAAAAATTAGACAAGAAGACATCCTTCCCCTAGACGCAACTCCTTCTGTAAGGAGTGAGGAGGGGTTTTCGAGTACTTCCAATTCTAACACCTTTGAACCTGTTGGGGAGGGTGTCGACATGGGTATGGATATGGGTGACATTGGTAAGAGGAAAAGAGTCCTTCCTGGATGGCTGAAGGAATATGTTATGTAATTCTATTCATTGTATGCTCTCACCTCATCACATGTATTGTTTTTTTTTCTTTCCTCTCTCCTCCTATTTTGTTTTCTTTGTTTTCCGAAGAGGGGGGATGTGTTGTATAATATATCTCTGTTATGCATTGTATTCTCCCACATATGTATTGTGTTTCCCTTTAATTGAACGTGGGCAGAGCGTGGCATGGAATACTCTGTGAGTTCCTTACGGATTCCAATCCAGGGCATCAGTTGTTACCGGTGTCCTGGAGTGGAAGCCGTGCTGCCTGGCGCTCGCCTGTTTCCTCCTGTGCTTTTATGAATAAAGCCTTGAATCTTCTCTGCGTCCTTCCATCATTACACCCGCGTTCACCAACAGGTTTCTTGGAGCTGGTATCTTTCCATTTGAGGTCATTTGCTAGAAGGTCTAGGTTTAGCAATAAGCTTGGGTGAAGAGCCAAGTCTTCAGCATCTTCCTAAAGCGAAGGAGGTCTGACTCTAGTCTCAGTGGGAGTGGTAAAGCATTCAAAATGTGGGTCCTAGTGTTGAGAAGCGTGTCCCTCCTGTTCGTTTGCGTCTAAAGCCCGAAACCACCAAAAGATTCATGTGCATGGATCTTAAGGTGCACTGAGAGGTATATCTATGGATTTTTGAGGATATGTACTTAGGGCCAGTCCTATTTAAGCCTTTGAACAGGATACAGCCTGTTTCAGTCATGAACTGAGGGATTGCACCGGACGTATCGCAAGATCTGCCTGGTCTGTACTTTCTTCTTGAATGAATGGCGTTTCAGAAGTGCAGCACTGAGTGTTGGGTTATTTGTTCTGGGCTGCTACCGGTCAGATTTCATCCCATATTTTGATTTACCGGGCGGTACAAAAATAAGCAAAATCACTCAAGGCAAAACTAGCAAGCACAATGTACGTACCCCGTAATTCCAGATTTCGGCTCATACAATTTTATATAGTACACCAAGCTTATTTAACCCAAGCCAAGATTAACCATTATTTTAACAAACCAGATGCCTCCTGCTCTCGATTAACCCTGGGCATAATACTTTGCTACGCTCAGGAAGCATGCAAAGTTTGTGCTACTACGCACTACGCAAATTGCACTACGCAAATTGCACGTAGCAGAGTGAATAACTGTACTAATAAACGTAGCGTAGCAGGAGTATAATAAACTCCTTCAAATGCTTTGATAAAGCAATTTTTTATGCTAAAAAGCATATAACCAATTCACAAAAATGAATGTTGACAATAAAATATCAAGCAATGAGAGAGGTGATGATTTTGGAGTCCCCCTAACCTAGGGGGAGGACCAAGCAGATGCTTTGAACACAAAAAGCATATCATGTGAACGATTCAATGGTGGTCCCTTCTTCCTAGGACCACTCCAAGCACAGTTATGGGCAAAATACATCCCAACCAAAGGCCCTGCAAAGCATTATGGGACGAGATTAGCAGTGGGCAGTGAATATTATAGTTCAATATCAAAATAATTCTACAAAGAGCTGCAGTTCAACTAGTCACTGGGTGTCGTCCCTCAAGAGTGAAATGCAAAAGTATTGAAAACCTTTCATGAAGCTTTTGCATTTGACTCGTGAGGGACGACACCCAGTGACGACTAGTTGAACTGCAGCTCTTTGTAGAATTATTTTGATATTGGACACTATAATATTCACTGCCCACTGCTAATCTCGTCCCATAATGCTTTGCAGGGCCTTTGGTTGGGATTGTATTTTTGCCCATAACTGTGCTTGGGGTGGTCCTAAGAGGATGGGACCACCACCTAATCATTCAATAAGATGTGCTTTTTGTTTTCAAGACATCTGCTTGGTTCTCTCCCTAAGTTAGCGAGGATACCAAAATCATCACCTCTCTCACTGCTTTTTGTTTTCACTTTAGTGAAATGACTATATGCAATTTTAGCATATAAAGACAGAGATATTTATTTTATCTTAACTTGCACTGTACAAGTTTGCTTTTGGTAATTATTGTACAGTGCAGTGAGTCAAGCACACAGCTAGCACTACGCCCAGGCTTAATAATAATAACAAACTCCTTCAAATGCTTTGATAAAGCAATTTTTTATGCTAAAAAGCATATAACCAATTCACAAAAATGACTTTTGACATATCAAGCAATGAGAGAGGTGATGATTTTGGAGTCCCCCCTAACCTAGGGGAGGACCAAGCAGATGCTCTTGAACACAAAAAGCATATCATGTGAACGATTCAATGGTGGTCCTTCTTCCTAGGACCACCTCAGCTAATTATGGGCAAAATACCTGAACAGGCTCTGCAGCATTATGGGACGATTAGCAGTGGGCAGTGAATATTATAGTGTCCAATATCAAAATAATTCTACAAAGAGTTGCAGTTCATCTAGTCGTCACTGGGTGTCGTCCCTCACGAGTCAAATGCAAAAGCTTCATGAAAGGTTTTCAATACTTTTGCATTTCACTCTTGAGGGACGACACCCAGTGACGACTAGTTGAACTGCAGCTCTTTGTAGAATTATTTTGATATTGACACTATAATATTCACTGCCCACTGCTAATCTCGTCCCATAATGCTTTGCAGGGCCTTTGGTTGGGATTGTATTTTTGCCCATAACTGTGCTTGGGGTGGTCCTAGGAGGAATCGTTCAATAAGATGTGCTTTTTGTTTTCAAGACATCTGCTTGGTTGTTGGTTCTCTCCCTAAGTTAGTGAGGATACCAAAATCATCACCTCTCTCACTGCTTGTTAACTTTTTGTTTTCACTTTAGTGAAATGACTATATGCATTTTTAGCATATAAAGACAGAGATATTTATTTTATCTTAACTTGCACTGTACAAGTTTGCTTTTGGTAATTATTGTACAGTGCAGTCAAGCACACAGCTACGCACTACGCAATTTGCATAGCTACGTGTAGTTGAAGCTGTACTTCACGTAGCTACGTGAAGTGCTACTACGCAAACTACGCCCGGGCTTACTCAAGGGGCATATTCACAAGACCTTAACTCCACCGTAGCGTCAATTGTTTGACCTTACCGCAGTTTTTTTTTTAATCGCCTTATTTACAAAGTGCCGCTAACTGCAGTTAGCGGCACTTTTCCAGCGTAAACGTTAATTTTCATGATTGCCACTTCTGTTAGTGGGACTTAACGAAAATGAGATGCACGGTAGGTGTTCTCGTGCAAAAACTGCCGCTAACCCCACTTCACAATGAAATTTCTGTCTGGCGATAACCCCCCAAAACTGCAGCTAAGTCCAGTTAGAGGCAGTTTTTTAAGACCAGAAAATAGCTGGTCTTAAAATTGGTGCAAACACTTGGGGCCTCATTTCAGAGGTTTTGGTGCTGGACAGCGCTGCAAGGAATGTTGCTGCGCTGCCCTGCGACAAAACAAAAGGGCAGGAATGTGCACTATCAATAAGATAGGGCGCATTCCTGGGCCTCATTCATGAAAAGTGTTGCATCGCTGCGACAAAACAGCGTTGCAACACTTTTCACGGCGCTCCGTGTTGCAATTAATGACATATACGTCTGGAATCCTGACGTATCTGTTAGCGCTAAAGTCACGCATTGCTGCAGTTGTGTCACAAGTATGACGCAACTCTAGCAATGCATGGGGCCAGCCTATCCCTATGGCACCGCGTAACCCTTAAGCCTGCCATTGGGCAAGTGTAAGGGTCTGACACAGTGGCGTCCTAGAATTGTCACAGTGAAATCTGATAGATTTCACTGCGTCACTCCCACAAGGCTTTGTTGGGGAGGAATGCCCATCCTGCATACATCACACCTGACGCAAGTATAATGTGGCACAGGGCTTTACAAGGTCATACATATCCATAGATGCGTCACTTTGTAAATACGGCGCAACGTGGTACAAGATTCACGCTGCAAGTACATCAAGAAAATGACGCACCGTCGAGGTTAAACTATCAGAAGGGGCTCATGAATAAGACCCTTGTCTTTTTCCCCTACGTTGGCGCACAATGGCTGCCAGGCGCTCAACGCAGGCACCCTTGCGCCATGGTGCAATGGTGACTGTGTTGCAGAGTTGATTGATGTTGTGGCTCCATCTCTTCTCGAGACGTCTGCAGGTGCATCTTGACTATTGGAGGGCGGGAGTGAACCAGTTGGCCTTCTTGGAGTGTTTTTTGCCTGGATGTTCTTGAGGGGTGCCAGGGTGTCGGCGCAGTTAGAGATCCATCGGTGGAGGTTGTCCGCTGTGGTGTTGGTGTCTGTAAGCGCTGGCGGAGTGGTGGTGCTGAGGGAATTGACGAGAACTTCTTCTGTGGCCTTGATCCAGCTGCGACGGGGAGGGGGCAATGATGGCGGTGGTGTGATGGAGCAGGATAAAAGAAAATGTTTTAACCCCTAACAATTTTTAATAAAACTGTTCGTGTCCATGTAATAATCAACAATGTATGTAAGGGAAAATAATACGCAATATATGTGCCGAATAATCTATTAACAAATGTCCATGTGTTTAACTTTAACGTTAAAATAGTTGCGTACTAAATTAAAAAATAAATGCATGACTTCGTGCCTTTTTAAATAAAACGTGGTGTTGCAGAAACAATAGTGATGGTAAGTAAGGAACAGCTTAAATGTTGCTTTTTGCTAGGTAATAACTAATTGGGGTACGTAGAGGATGGGAGGGAAACGAAAAGGCTATGTTTCTCTATTTTAATTATGTTTTGTTTATTCTGAATAGTGCTTCTAAAACCAAGTTCGAGTGACGATAGAAAATGGCCGTGTATCAATGTAGTGCGCATGCTCCGAAAGCAAAAGTGCTGAGATGTATAAATGATGCGGGAGAAAAGGTTGAGAACACGTGATCGCAACTGAAAGCTGGGCTGAAAGAATGGTCAAGGCTGATGTGACCTAAGTGAACTGATAATGTGCCTGGTGATCAGCAAAGAACTGTGGGAATCAACCGTTAGAAAAAGGACAAGGCATGACAAGTTCTTAAAAGTATCAAAAGATGTTGCGAAAGAACTGATCGAAGCGGACAGAGAAATTGTCGGTCGTGGGAAATGAGAATGAACAATCACATGTCTGAAAGAGACTGGTCGGAACTGGGAAAAAGGACAATACTTAAGTTGACCCCAGATGGACCAATGAATGAAGAGCGTGTTATTAATGTTGCAACAGTTTAGTTAGCTAATTTAGAATTAGGGTATAAGAAGGCCTACTCCGGTGGGAGGGGGTACCAACCGTATTTGCAGATCGCTCACACCTTGACAGAGAGACGCGTACTTGCAGAGAGCTGAGTTCCTGATCGATGAGCGGGGAATGCTGAGAGACTGTTAGATGAGACGGGTTGCGGTAGCTGATGCTGACGAGCTGAGGTTTCTGTTGCTGTCTTTATTTTCCAGTTGAGTATGAGAAACAGGTTATTTGCGAATTTATCTTTAGAAATCATTAGGCTTAATTAGGAGGTTAGGTAGGTTAATTAGGATTTTCTCATGACAAAAATTTATATCTGCAATAAAATTGATTTGCTTAAATTAAACTCATTGATTAATAAATGTATGAATTGAAATTGAAATAAAATTACTAAATTCTTTTAATGCTTTTAAAAATTATATAAAACTTTATGATTCTAAAACAAATGACTCAGTGCTTTCTTATATAAATGTTTGGAGATAAGGTGAATGAGTTGTTTGTGATTCAGCTGGTCTTAATCACCATCAACTAATTCTTTCTAGTTAAATCCATCGACCGAATGAGCAGGAATACCTAAAACTGTTAGGGATGACAATTAAATAGGTAAAGAAAGGTATCCTAGCTCCTTCCAGCGGTACATTATCTATCATGTATCATAAGGGTTTTTCTCCTAGGAAATAGAATCTAGAGAAGTTATCCAGGTAAACGATTGATTGTGTGTATGTTTGGCGATGTCTATGGGCCCCATCGTCATGTGGATATGAGTATAGTTTATACCTGGATGTCCTGGGAGAAATAGTTTTTATTGTGACCGCTGCATCAGATTTCTTGGTAGCAGAGTTATGGTTACTATAGATTAGTTTGGTGATTATCGATTATTGATTGTTTTGATTATTGATTATTTTTATGACTAACACTATATGTTGAGTCACGTTATGTTATATATGAGTTTTCACGCTTCTGGGATGTAGGAAGTGGAACACGTGTGGCAAGAGAAGTCGCATGGAATTTTGCACGTGGTCTGAATTCATTTTTGTAATAACGCAAGTTGTGTTATGTTAGGGAAATTTCAGTATAAAAGGTGTGTAAGTGACATGGTAAATCACGTATCCTCGTGAAACTCTGGCCTTAATTCTCAGGAGCATTTGTCTCCACATGTGTCTTATCCCCAGAGAAACGGGTTTATTGTTTACTTGAAAGAAGGGTAAAGTAGAGGGAAGTGCTACTTTATCGGCGAAACTTAATAATTCTGTGGTAGGGTAGAGGTAAGCGCTGCCTACTGGAAATACAGGATTCTGGTGTAAAAGGATCAAACTATCACTTTGGTTTAGCGAATCAGACTACGGAAGTGTTTTTTTATGTCGTAACTAATAAGAGGACAGTGAAAAGAAAAATTGCCGATAAATTTTGTAAAGGAGGGGTAAGGAGTAGAAGTGACATCTACAATTGCCGCGCTAGGATTGGATAGTGCGCTAGTCACGTGAACGTAAGAACAGGAGTGACGTAGACAGAGTGCCGCGCTGGGATTGGTAGGAGCGCGGAGGAAGGAAATCGTTCTGATTGGTGAGTTGGTGTGAATCGCGCTAGGATTGGTTGAAGTTCCGTACACGGAACCATATTGATTTACGGAGTAATTTGAAGTAAACCAGATTAGAAACATGCCGTATTATGAGTATGAAGGGGAGAGAACGTCATGGATGACAAAAGTAAAGAATTTCTTTAAGAAAGACAAAAAGATTGTGACTAGAGAGGGACAAGTAATTCCTCCGCCGAAATCAGCTGCTTCTCATATGATGCTAAAATACGGATATCATACGTGTATATGGTTAGAAAATTGGGCAAAATATACAAAGAATGATGGAGCATTGGCTTTTCCTGAAAATGGTTCTTTTAGTGTAGCGGTTTTGCGGAATTTAAGAGAAAAGATGTTTAAATTAGAACCTAGACCTAGACCAACACAGTTTGAGGCTTTGACAGAATGGGAAGATGAGATGCTACGAGCGAGAGAGATTCAGAGGAATAAGAGATCATGAGTTTATGCCTGGAAGACTGTGGGGAGTAAATCATGAGGACAGAATAAAAAGATGGAGATGTGCTAACATGACGGGAGGTTTGTTTCCGGCTTTTACGGTTGAAGAAGAGACTAAGAGAAAATGTACTGAGAAAAAGAAACATATGGAGAGGGAAAAATATATGCATGAAAGTGAAACAGATGATGAATTGCTGGAAGACATTCTAAATAGAAATCCCCCTCCGTATCAGCAAAGTTCTACTGTGGTGACACCTAATGCACCACAAATAGTGACGGTGCGAAATAAAAGCCCAGAGAAAAGAGTTGAACTAAATAGGTCTCAAGAACGTATGAGAACTCCTCAAAATGAAGAAATAGAAAGTGATAATACAACTGAATTAGCGAGAACAACAAAAGAACTGACTGAGAAAATTAGAGAATTAACTAAAAACATGGAAGCTGTAACTGTACCTGTAACTATAGGTCCAGTGATACCAGTTTTTGATAATCAAAGAATTAATGAACGCTCTTTAGTGATTCCAATGAATTCACAGATTCAAAAAGAAAGGGAAAGAATGGAATCAAGTCCAGGTACAAGTAATTTGGCTAGTGCTTATAGACCTAGTCCACCTGAAAATTTGACAGTAAATGAATGTGACGGTAGGAAAATGCCTATGGTAACAGAATCTGCAACAGTGACGCCTGAGAAAAGTGGAAATTGGACAGAAATAAATAATACACCTATAGGTCCGACTCCTGATGAGTTAAATGAGTGGATAAAGGCATTTAAAATAAAAGAACCAGAAGAAAAACCATTAGATGTAATTAGATTGAAGATAGATATGGAAGAATTAATTTTGGGAACAATTGGAACAGAAAAGCTGAAAAATTACCAAGATGATGAAATTATGTTTTTGTGCAAAAGTATTACATGGAGAGCTAGAAATTTACATGACAAACTGGAAGAGGTAGCAAGTGAAATTGGCGTGGAGTTTGCCAGAGTGAAAACATTGCAGAAACCGTACAGGGTAGATTTTTGTGAGAAAGACATTGAAAATTTGAACACAGCAGGAAGGCTGACACAGATAAAGGAGTTAATTGTTTTACTGAGAAAATGGGGTGATGTAGATAGATGGAAAGTTTGATGGTCGAAAAAGAATGAGAAGACTACAGATAAAACTTCTTTGGCTTATATGATAACTGAAAAGGAAACAGTTGCCAGAGAATACCCTATGAGAGAAACTCCAGGAGGTAGTTATGTGCATGTTCCTTGGACTAGACAGGACATACTGTCATTTACAAATGATTTCCCGAAGTTAAGAGAAAAACCAGTTGAATGGTACAGACAAGTGGAAAGGTTTGTGAAGGTTTCAAAAGTGTTGTGGATAGATCTAGATGGATTGTTTGACATAGTGGTGCCAACAGATTTGTGGTCTGAGTGCAAAATTACGGTAGATTGGCCAACTGTAGAATATCCAAGAGACCCTAAGACAGGAGCTCCAGGTTTGGAGGTGATGAGGAAGTACGATAAGGTGATTACCTTTTTGAAGAATAAAATTCCCCCAAAAGAAACTGATTGGGTAAAAATAGACAGAACGACACAGGAAAGTAAGGAGTCTGTACATGCCTACTATGAGAGGTTGTTGTTAGTTTTTAAACAGTACAGTGGTTATGAGGAGTTGAGTGAAAAGGACATGAGTCATTTTGTATATCGGTTTGTGTTTGGTTTAAAACAAGAAATAAGTGATATGATTAAACAGCACATGATAAACTGGCAGAATGGAAGCGTAGACGAGGTACTGAGGTATGCTAAATATTGTAGTGATGAGATCGAGAGTAAGCAGCGTAAATTAAAAGAAAAAGCAATGTGGGCACAGGTGAAAGTGGCAGAGAAACAAGAAGCTCAATTAAATAGTGGTGAAAATGAAGCAGGACAGAACAAAGCCCGACCTAACATAGGTAAGGGAAAAGGTCAAATGAGTTTAGAAGAAGCGAAGAAAAAGTGGCCATGTCATAATTGCGGAAAATTAGGGCATTGGAGAAACGAGTGTAAGTTTCCGCCAAAACCTAATCCGGAAAATCAACAATTAAATCCACAGGTGCAGAATGAGGTAGTTGTTCAACAAGGTCAGGTGCCACAACCACCACTTCCCAACAGTGCTAACCAGCAAAGGTACAGTTCAGAAACAGGATTCTACGGAGGCGAACAGGTAACACAGTTGCCGCGTGCAGCCAACATTTCTCAGTATTGGTTGCGACAGAGTGAGGATGAGTGGGATGAAAACTCCTGACGGTGCCTAAGAGAGGGGAAAGAGTGCGTACTTGGCGCAACTCTAGAGGTAGATCAGTCTGGTCCATTTGTGGATGGAGAAGTGAATGGAACAAGTATAACATTCCTTGTCGATACTGGAGCTACCCGTTCTACTGTTAGATCAGTGGAAATTCCAAACCTTCCTCTCTCAGGTGAATATATACAAGTGATTGGAGTAGCAAATAAACAGATTAGGACCCCACTGACAGAACTAGTGGAAGTAAAAATAGGTTCCTTTAATGAAATGCATAAATTTGTAGTATGCGATTGCAGTCCTGTAAACCTTTTAGGAAGAGACCTTTTGTGCAAAATGAATTGCACAATTTATTGTACACCAGATGGAATTGGATTCCAGACCCCAGATGAAGATGTTTTGTATAAAGTGACACTGATGAATCAAGAACCAGAAACGAATGGTTTGTTTCCTGCATTTGATGCGGAAAAACTCCCAAGTGAACTAAAAGAGACAGTGAAGGAAGATGTGTGGGATTTTACAGGAGAAGATATTGGATTAATGAAAGAAGTAGACCCAGTAAAAATAGCAGTAAAAGAAGGGACAGTCTATCCCAATATACCACAGTATAAATTAAATCCAGAAACAATTGAAGGAATAACTCCTGTAATAAATAAAATGATTGAACAGGAAATATTAAGAGAAATAATGAGCAGCTCATGCAATTCACCTATAATGGGATTGAAAAAGCCAAATGGAACATACAGAATAGTTCAGGATTTGAGGAAAATTAATAAAATAGTTGTGCCTTGTTGTCCAATAGTGCCAAACCCTGCAGTGATATTATATCAAATACCACACGATGCTGAGTGGTACACTGTAATAGATTTGTGTCACGCATTTTTCTCAATTCCTTTACATCCAGATAGCCAGCCATTATTTGCGTTCCGGTTCGGAGAGCGTATTTTGGCATGGTGCCGAATTCCTCAGGGGTATACAGAAAGCCCCTCAATCTTTAATCAGATTTTGAAGAAATCCCTGGAAGATTTGAAAATGCCAGAAAAGTCAGTGATGGTGCAGTATATCGATGACCTATTGGTGGCATCGAAAACAAAAGAAGCATGTGTCAGCGATACAATTGCTTTACTGAACCATCTGGAGAAAAGAGGACATAAAGTGTCCCCTTCAAAGTTGCAGTTTTGTCAGAAAGAAGTCCAATATTTAGGGCATAAAATTGAGAAAGGAGTGCGAAAAATAACGACAGAAAGAATAAAAATGATTCAAGGAATGAGAGCACCAATGACTCAGAGAGAAGTGAGAATGTTTCTGGGAATGGTTGGATACTGTCGACAATGGATAAGTGGTTTTTCATTGATTGCTAAGCCATTGCAGAAATTAACAAAAAAGGATGTTAAAGATCCTTTTGAATTGAGTGGAGAAGAAATGATATCGTTCAAAGAGTTGAAAAAGAAACTGTGTGAGGCACCGGCTTTGGGAATGCCTGACTATGAAACAGATTTTGAATTATATTGCAGTGAAAGAGATGGATGCGCATTTTCAGTACTAGTACAAAAACATGGAACAATGAAGAGACCAATTGCTTATTTTTCAGCTGTCTTAGACCCTATAGCAAAAGCATTGCCTGGATGTCTGAAAGCTGTTGCTGCTACTTGTGTAAGTTTGGAACAAAGTGAAGGTATAGTAATGGGGTACCCATTGAGAGTTTATGTTCCACACTCAGTGGAAATTCTTTTAACAAGAACAAAAACACAGTACATGACACATAGTCGGCTGACTAAGTACGAGAAAGTAATCTTGAGTGCAGAAAATGTGACCATAGACAGATGTATGAATGTAAATCCTTCAACATCTTTGCCAGATGAAGAAAGCATAATTGAACAAAATGAGATAGATCATGATTGTCTGGATGTGCTGGAATATTGCACCAAACCAAGGGCTGACATAAAAGATGAGCCTTTGAAAGTTTCTGATTATATCATGTTTGTGGATGGCTCATGCTTGAGGACTGAAAAAGGAGTTTTAAGCGCAACTTATGCAGTATGTACGGTGGCGACTGTGATGGAAGCGTCTTGTCTGAAAGGAATAAGGTCTGCTCAAGTTGCAGAACTGATTGCTTTGATTCAAGCATGTAAGCTGGGAAGGAATGTACGAGTGACGATTGTGACTGATAGTCAGTATGGCTTTGGCGTAGTGCATGATTTTGGGCAGATTTGGTCACAAAGAGGTTTCTTGACGTCTACAGGTACACCTATCAGAAATGGAGACTTTGTAAAGAAACTGCTTGAGGCGATACAGCTGCCTACGCAGATAGCTGTAGTGAAGTGCACTGCCCATAAAAAGAATAAAGATTTCATAACAGTTGGGAATAATTTTGCGGATCAAATCGCAAAATATTGTGCGGAAAACATGACATCATTAAATAAAACAAGAGACAGGGAGCATATTTCTTCTTCCTTACTTTTTACTAACACTATTGAGACATGGGATGAAGTGAGACAGTTGCAAGAAGTTGCTAGTGATGAGGAAAAAGATTACTGGATAAAAGCAGGATGTAGGAGACAAGAAAATAATGGTGTATGGGTTTACAGAGATGAGAGACCAGTTATGCCTGATAGCATGATTTCAGACATGGCACGGATGTAACATGGACAAGCTCATATTGGGAGAGATGCAATGATCAGACTTTTCAGACAAACCTGGTACAACCCAAAATTCAGATCAATAGCTGAAAGTTTTTGTCAAAGATGTCTTATTTGTCAACAATTTAATCCAGGAAGAAAAACAGTAGTGAGTCTAGGAACAATAGGACGAGAAGGAGGTCCTTTCACCCGAATGCAGTTAGACTTTATCGAGATGCCCCCTAGTAACAAACTAAAATATGTTTTGGTGGTCGTCTGTTTGTTTTCTCGTTGGGTGGAAGCATACCCAACCAGAAGGAATGATGGAATGACAGTAGCAAAGCTTATGCTACGAGAATTCATTCCTAGGTATGGTTTTCCAGTCACGATTGAGACAGATAGAGGAACACATTTTCAAAATGAACTAGTACAATTAATTTGCGAAGCATTGAAAATTAAACAAAAACTGCATTGTGCATACAGACCTGAGGCTTCAGGAGTAGTAGAGCAAATTAATGGAACAATTAAGAACAGGTTGGGAAAAATGTGTCAAGCTACAGGACTCAAATGGCCCGATGCGCTGCCTCTTGTCTTGATGACAATGAGAAGTATTCCGGAAAGGAGAACAGGACTTAGTCCTCATGAGGTGATCATGGGACGAGCAATGAGACAAGCACAAATACCTGTCAACAAATTACTGACTATAACTGATGATCTAATACTGGATTATTGCAAAGGACTGGCTGATGTGGTACATTCTGTGTTTCATCAGGTTGGACCGGATGCAACCACTCATGAAAGAAAACCAGCCCACGATTTGAATCCAGGAGATTGGGTCCGAATAAAAGTCCACAGAAGAAGAAACTGTCTAGTTCCTCACTGGGACGATCCACGACAAGTGATTCTGGTAACAACGACGGCAGTTAAGTGTGCAGGGGTGAAAAATTGGATCCACGCAAGTCACACTATTAGAGTTCCAGAACCTGAAGACACACCAGTGAGTCGACGTGTGGAAGATTGGGATGACAGTTCAGATTCAGAAACTGAACAGAGAAGAAAAAGGGTGCCAGAACTTGAAGATCGACCTGTAAGTCGACATCTGGAAACCCCAACTACAAGTACCTCCATAGAGGAAGAGAAAGAAGAAGAAGGAGAAATTCCAGAAGTTCCAGAATTTGAAGATCGACCTGTAAGTCGACATCTGGAAATATCAGATACAAGTTCAGGATCGGATGATTCAATTGAAAATTGTGAAGAATTTCGAAGAAATACTTGGAAATACGAACAAATAAGAGAAGAAAATGAACAAGAAATTGATTTAGATGAGCAACCAAGCACAAGTTATGGTGGAAATCCTTCGAGAATAATTTTAATAGACAAGGAAGGGAAAGAAACAATTAGAAAGCTAGAAAATCGAGAAGAACCCCGAGGAGAAATAGGGACAGATAGTAAAACAAAAGAACAGGGAAAGTTAGAGACAGAGAGTAAGATAAACACTGATTCGGAAGAACATCGAGGAGGGACAGAAGTAGGTGAACAAAAGAAGGAGAAAATATTACCACCAATAAAAGAAGATGAAATTATTAGTTTCAAAATAAGAGATGACTTTGAGAAAATAGAAACAGAAACTGAAGAAAGTGAAGAAGAAGAAAATATAAAAACTGAAACAAGAAAAAGAAATTGGAAATCTGAAAGAGAAGAAAAAGCAAGTGAAGCAAAAAGACCAAGAAAGGGAGACAATTGGCCCAGTGGTGTTAGAAAATTGAGATACCGAATAATAAAAACAGGTGAGAAAAGTGCTGAACAAGTAAATGAGATAACAAGTCAGAAAGAACAAGAAAAACCAAGTGGAAAAAGACTGCAAAAGTCAAAGAGAATAAAGAAAGTGAATGCAAAATACAGGTCACCTGAATGGCTGTACATTGCACTGACAGATTACAAAGAAGAGAATAACACTTACGAAAGCCCGAGATTGAGAAGTCAAATGGGTAAAAGTGAAGTGCAACAAACCTGAAGTAAAAAGGACTTAAAGTTCTTCTGCTGGACGTGACAATTTTACCGGATATGACATTTTCACTGGATGTGACAACGAAAGAATTCTGAAAAGAATTAAAGAAAGTACCGAGCAAAGACTTTTGAGTGCAGAGTGACGGATTGAGTCATTTTCTGAGGTGTAGTGACACAATTTTCTGAACATTAACTAAACAAGAAGAATAAAAATGGAGAATAGTGGAGATAGAAGAAGTAAATGTGAATTTCTAAAGAGATGGTGTAAAATGTGCTGTTTTTGCACAGGATTATTAGTAACAGTATGGATAGTGTTAGCAATAACAATTCCTATTAGTATAGCTATAGTAGAAGCAAAGAATGATACTAAACCAGAAAAAGAGACTAATAGCAAAGAGACAGTTATTTTAAGAAGTAGTGCAGAACTTCATAAGGATAGGTCAGTAGCAGATTTTTCTAAAAATGTATTTACAAAATTATTGTACGAATACGTAGAGACAATGGATGTAAGAGATTGTTATGTTTGTATGCAGTTACCTGCATCAGTATCAGAAGGTGTGACTTATCATCACCTACCTCTAACATATGGAATAACATGTAGTGTTTTAGCAAGTTTATTTTACAAAACAGGTAGATTAGAATTTTATTATACTGATCTAGATAAGATTTTTGCAAATGTTTCTGTAGTTCCAGAACTAAACAAAGTAAAACAAGTGAAAGTTTTTGGAGAATTCTTTTTAGAACATAAAAATTTAACAATAGAAGAAATAGTTAAGAAAAACCTTACCTGTGAGTTAAAGAAAGAAGAAAAAGTATTTTTAGAAATGGTTGAGGAAAGAAGAGGGAAATTTCAAAAAGAAGCAATAAAAGAAAAGAGAAACATTTATGGACATTTGAGGAAGAGAATCCTGAAGGGAAAAAGATAAATGCAGCAATGACTTTAGATTGGCCACAAACAGGAAAGTTGTGTATTAGGAGAAATAAGACAGTCTATGACAATTATTTTGTAGGTTCCAGTATCTGTCACGACAATTACCAAATTTTGGGAGGTTGGGGATTCAAGGGTGGTAAAGACCCAATATTTCCAGGTATCTATTATATTTGTGGGAATAGAGCTTATTACAGGTTACCGGACCATTGGTATGGAACATGTTATGTAGGCTTGGTCTTTCCAAAGATTTTTCATTTAGACAGAGAAGAAAAAGGAACACACAAGATGATTAATGGATTTTCACGTAGAAAGAGGGAAAGTTTTACAGAAATTGTAGGTGATATTTTTGGAGCATTGATACCAGCAGTAGGAATATCTTTGAATGCATTTAAAATTCGGAAATTATCCACAGTAGTAGATCGTTTGTCTACAGATACTGCTGGAGGGTTCTTAATGGTTAATACCGAAATGGTTGCCATGAGAGCTATGGTAATGCAAAATCGTCTTGCCCTTGACATTCTTTTGGCAAAAGAGGGTGGAGTCTGTGGAATGCTGAAAGTGCAACATTGTTGTACTTACATTCCTGATAAAAGTGAGAATATACAAAAGTATATTACAAATATTACAAGTTTGCACAAAGAACTAGTTCCACTGGAGGTTGAAAGTGTCCTGGGAAAACTTGGTAGAGGGTTTTCTACAGTAGCAAATTGGTTAACAAGGATGAGTAGTCTAGTGATAGGGAAAGTCATAATAGTAGCGACTATAGTAATAATTTTAGTCATGACATTGAAAATTGTAATAACGTGTATCAAGAGAAAAAGAAGACAAAATGAAATAAAAAGAAACAGCAGATTAATAAAGGAAAGAGAGAGAGAAATGGGTGAAATTGAGTTAGAGAAAATGAAAGAAAATATGTATAAAGAAACGAGGAGACAGGATGAAATAGACACAGCAGTCTGAACTAACAAAAAGTAAACCGGAAGAAAAAGAAATATGCTACCTAATATAGAAGTATAACTTGGGATTTATGTGGTGATTTAAAAATCACCAAAGGGGGAGTTGATAGAGCAGGATAAAAGAAATTTTTTTAACCCCTAACAATTTTTAATAAAACTGTTCGTGTCCATGTAATAATCAACAATGTATGTAAGGGAAAATAATACGCAATATATGTGCCGAATAATCTATTAACAAATGTCCATGTGTTTAACTTTAACGTAAAAATAGTTGCGTACTAATTAAAAAAATAAGTGCATGACTTCGTGCCTTTTAAATAAAACGTGGTGTTGCAGAAACAATAGTGATGGTAAGTAAGGAACAGCTTAAATGTTGCTTTTTGCTAGGTAATAACTAATTGGGGTACGTAGAGGATGGGAGGGAAACGAAAAGGCTATGTTTCTCTATTTTAATTATGTTTTGTTTATTCTGAATAGTGCTTCTAAAACCAAGTTCGAGTGACGATAGAAAATGGCTGTGTATCAATGTAGTGCGCATGCTCCGAAAGCAAAAGTGCTGAGATGTATAAATGATGCGGGAGAAAAGGTTGAGAACACGTGATCGCAACTGAAAGCTGGGCTGAAAGAATGGTCAAGGCTGATGTGACCTAAGTGAACTGATAATGTGCCTGGTGATCAGCAAAGAACTGTGGGAATCAACCGTTACAAAAAGGACAAGGCATGACAAGTTCTTAAAAGTATCAAAAGATGTTGCGAAAGAACTGATCGAAGCGGACAGAGAAATTGTCGGTCGTGGGAAAAGAGAGTGGACAATCACATGTCTGAAAGAGACTGGTCGGAACTGGGAAAAAGGACAATACTTAAGTTGACCCCAGATGGACCAATGAATGAAGAGCGTGTTATTAATGTTGCAACAGTTTAGTTAGCTAATTTAGAATTAGGGTATAAGAAGGCCTACTCCGGTGGGAGGGGAAATCGCTCACACCTTGACAGAGAGACGCGTACTTGCAGAGAGCTGAGTTCCTGATCGATGAGCGGGGAATGCTGAGAGACTGTTAGATGAGACGGGTTGCGGTAGCTGATGCTGACGAGCTGAGGTTTCTGTTGCTGTCTTTATTTTCCAGTTGAGTATGAGAATCAGGTTATTTACGAATTTATCTTTAGAAATCATTAGGCTTAATTAGGAGGTTAGGTAGGTTAATTAGGATTTTCTCATGACAAAAATTTATATCTGCAATAAAATTGATTTGCTTAAATTAAACTTATTGATTAATAAATGTATGAATTG
This sequence comes from Calotriton arnoldi, assembly GCA_963921515.1. Taxonomy (NCBI): domain Eukaryota; kingdom Metazoa; phylum Chordata; class Amphibia; order Caudata; family Salamandridae; genus Calotriton; species Calotriton arnoldi. The sequence goes on along the minus strand of CAWUFW010001484.1, from coordinate 643,117 downwards.
AAATTGAAATAAAATTACTAAATTCTTTTTATGCTTTTAAAAATTATATAAAACTTTATGATTCTAAACAAATGACTCAGTATTTTCTTATATAAATGTTTGGAGATAAGGTGAATGAGTTGTTTGTGATTCAGCTGGTCTTACTCTTAATCACCATCAACTAATTCTTTCTAGTTAAATCCATCGACTGAATGAGCAGGAATACCTAAAACTGTTAGGGATGACAATTAAATAGTAAAGAAAGGTATCCTAGCTCCTTCCAGCGGTACATTATCTATCATGTATCATAAGGGTTTTTCTCCTAGGAAATAGAATCTAGAGAAGTTATCCAGGAAACGATTGATTGTGTGTATGTTTGGCGATGTCTATGGGCCCCATCGTCATGTGGATATGAGTATAGTTTATAGTTTCTGGGAGAAATAGTTTTTATTGTGACCGCTGCATCAGGTGTATGGTGTGCGTGGTGAAGGCGTGATGTATACAATGATGGACGGTCCAGGAGAGTTTGGTGGTGTGGCTGTAGTTGAATGTTCCTGCTGGTGGAGAAGACGGGGTCGAGCGTGTGTCTGGATATGTGGGTTGGTGCAGTGACTATCTGCTTGAGTCCGATGTTGTGAGGATCTCCAGGAGGGTGGTGGTGTTCTAGTCACTGGGGTTGTCCAGGTGGAAGATGAGGTCTCCGAGCGGGATGTAGTCGGTGGATGCGAGAGCCTGGGGTGCGATGACGTCTACAATAGCATCTGTGAACATGGGTCATGGGCCGGGGGGCCTGTAGATGAGGGTGCATGCTGAGGGTGGTGTTGGGCTTGGTCCGGATCTGGAAGTGGAAGTGTTCCATGGTCGCCGTTGGGTCAATAGAATGCATGGTCAGTCAGAGTGTTCTTTTGTAGACAATGGCAATGCCTTCTCCTGGGCAGTCGGGGTGGTCCTTGCGGGTGATGTTGTAGCCGTCGGGGATGGCGATGTCCGGTCTGGAGCAGAGGTTGGTACAGGTTTAGGTGAAGAAGACGATGTCTGAAAAGTTGACGTTGAGGAGTCCCAGATTTCTGAGGCATGTTTGTGGAGGGACCACACATTGATGAGGATGCAGTTGAGCCGGTCAGTTGCGCTGTTGTTAGCTTGGCATACAGGGTTGAGGGCAAGGAGGGTGCTGGCGTTTTAGCAGTAGAGTGTCAGGGAGGCAGGGTCCCTGGCACTGGACTAACCCTGGGCATAATACTTTGCTACGCTCACGAAGCATGCAAAGTTTGTGCTACACGTAGCAGAGTGAATAACTGTGCTTATGTTGTAGCAGGAGTATAATAAACTCCTTCAAATGCTTTGATAAAGCAATTTTTTATGCTAAAAAGCATATAACCAATTCACAAAAATGAATTTTGACAATGAAATATCAAGCAATGAGAGAGGTGATGATTTTGGAGTTCCCCATAACCTAGGGGGAGGACCAAGCAGATGCCTTGAACACAAAAAGCATATCATGTGAATGATTCAATGGTGGTCCTTCCTCCTAGGACCACCCTAAGCACAGTTATGGGCAAAAATACAATCCCAACCAAAGGCCTTGCAAAGCATTATGGGACGAGATTAGCAGTGGGCAGTGAATATTATAGTGTCCAATATCAAAATAATTCTACAAAGAGCTGCAGTTCAACTAGTCGTTACTAGGTGTCCTCACGAGTCAAATGCAAAAGCATTGAAATTATTAATACATCAAGCTGCAGTTCCACTAGTCGTTACAAGATGTCCCTCACGAGTCAAATGCAAAAGTATTGAAAACCTTTCATGAAGCTTTTGCATTTGACTCGTGAGGGACACCTAGTAACGACTAGTGGAACTGCAGCTCTTTGTAGAATTATTTTGATATTGGATGCTATAATATTCACTGCCCACTGCTAATCTCGTCCCATAATGCTTTGCAGGGCCTTTGGTTGGGATTGTATTTTTGCCAATAACTGTGCTTGGGGTGGTCCTAAGAGGATGGGACCACCACCGAATCGTTCAATAAGATGTGCTTTTTGTTTTCAAGACATCTGCTTGGTTCTCTCCCTAAGTTAGCGAGGATACCAAAATCATCACTCTCTCACTGCTTGTTAACTTTTTATTTTCACTTTAGTGAAATGACTATAAGCATTTTTAGCATATAAAGACAGAGATATTCTCTGCCTTTTGGCTAAGATCAAGTGTAGTTCACTTGATTTCCCTAGGGGAGAATGTCGGTCAGCCGGGATGTAATCATTGCACTTTGTGTGGCAATGATGCACCTGGCAACTGTAACGAGATGACGGATCAGATGACGTTTTTAGTAGCCGGACAGCTGGACTGCTGGGTGGCTCGCTGTGAAGCGGGCTGACTGGCAGACCGGCTGAATGGTGATTTTTTACGTAGGTCGGTCGGGTGGGCTGGACTGCTGTGCAGGCCAGCCCAGCTGACTCATGCCAGGCTGACGATCTCAGCGGAACGGCATTGCGGAAAAACCAGTCCGACCCCCTGACCGGCAGAAACTCTCCTCGATGCGCCCGGCTTAAGGCTGACCCGCTAATGGCTAACTGCGGAGTGGTTCACCGCAGTTCGGCTGGGCTGGTTGGCTGCCGGGAGGAGGGTGGAGCTGGACAGGGGGGAAGGCTGGGACTAGTAAGCCTTGCTTAGTACCCCCCGTACTAGTAAGCTGGGTGACCTGGCCTGGACGGAAGGCTGGGCTGGCAGGTGGGGCAGGCTGGCCCGACCGGCAGACTGAGGGCTTGACGGGTAGGACAAAAAAAAAAAAAAAAAAAGACAGAGATATTTATCTTAACTTGTACTGTTCAAAATGCTTTTGGTAATTATTGTACAGTGCAGTCAAGCACACAGCTAAGCAATTTGCATAGCTACGTGTAGTTAAAGCTGTACTTCACGTAGCTACATGAAGTGCTACTACGCCCAGGTTTACACTGGACACAGTCCATGCACGGACGGCGCAGACGGGCTTGCCTTTGGTGCGCATTCGGCACACCAGTGGCACACCCGCTGCGCATGGCCACACAGCGGCTGCCATTAAATAATGCTGCTGGGGGGCTGGAGAGCTGGGAGGCGGGAAACGTGGGAAAGGACACTGGAGGGGGCGGGCTGCGGGGTATTGCAGCATCAACGAGGGAGAGGACAGGGGAAAAGGAACTGTACAAAAGCACATGAAGGACAAAGCCAAACAAAGCAAAGAAAAAAGAAGAACAAAGCCAAAGGTAGAAAGCAACGGAGAAGAGCAGAAAGAGGGACAGGAACAGCAGAAAAGAGGGACAGGAGGGAAGCCAAGCAGCAGAGCAGCGATGCTTTACCACTGGTCCAGCAACGATGAGGCGCAGGCAAGACCATGTGGGGGAAGGAGGGCCTCGAACACCTGACCTCAGGGTCAGAGGATCCAGCAGCAGCAGATAGCAGATGGGGACAGCAGCAGCAGCTACCAGATGGCGCTGCGCTGTGGGAAGAGCAAGTCCACTAAGGGATAGTCCCCCGTACACCCAAAAGCTCACTACCAGGGGGCGAGGAAAGGCAGCACCATCTGGTTACCTCTTCCGGTCTAACAGCGGTGACCAGATTCCGTGTTCCCCAGTTCCCTAGCGAGTAACGGCGGATCAAGCTGCATACCCAAGGGCCTGGGCCCGAACCGGCCCCCGTGACACTGGTACCCGCTGCCAACAATGGCCGATCTCAGCAACTTGAGCCAGTTAGTAGAGTCCTCCACCAGTCTTGTGCGGTGTCTTCGACAATGCGCGTCCTCCGCAGCGCAGAGATTGCTCAGGGCACAGTGTGCACCACCCACAGGTGCTAGGCCTGGGCCCAACACAACCCCCGGGCCTCCTCCGCTCCCTGTCCCACCTTCTCTTCAGCTGGACATCGACACCGGGGCTCAATCTATCGCGCTCTCTCTGAATCTGTGACTCAGTCAGCAGGAGCTTGGGTACAGCAGTCGCCGCCAAGTCCGCTGGGGAACCTCCCGATGCAGGTGCTGTAACAGGGCACCCTTAGGCATGAAGTTGCAGCGCTCCCCCCACAAAAGTCTGGCACAGTTCAGAGGCCTCACCCCACACAGCGTCCGGCCAGCGGCACATCCTCCGGCCTGTGGTGCAGAGAGGCACGGCCCACTATTGGCAATCTCCTGCATGCACCCCGGTGTAGTGGTGGCATGTGTTATGCAAAGCAGACCTTCCTACGTCGGTGCGCAGGAGCACCTCTACCAATCACAGCTCCAAGGGGCGCCAGGCGGTCTTCTCACACAGGTCAGCAACGTGTCTCCATGCGACCTGCCAGACTTCACCACCAGGTAAGGGTGATCGCTGATGCCTCAATTTCTACTGCCACGGCCCAAAGGCTTCGTCCCGACGTGGCCCGCCTCCACCATCAGGCCGCAGCAACTCCACAGCACCTTCCCCTCCAACTCCAGGTATCAGACAAAGGCCAAGCGAGGGCTCCGGGCCCCGGGGACTGTCCATGCTTCAAGGCTTCGGCTGCCATGGAGTCGCAAGGGAAGCGCAATGAAAAGTGATGCATTGTCCATGATTCTGCCTTTCCTCTTCCCCTGGGACTCTGGCTGGTCATCCTGGCTGTTGGGGGACTTGGGGGGTTGCTTACCTGTACTGAACTTGGTCCTGGCTGCTCCATTCCGCATTCCAATATTTTTATTTTCTTATTAATGGTGGTGGACTTATAGGCTATTACTGCCTCTAGAGGCAGAAAAGTGAAGTTGAGTGAGTTTTTTTTGTCTCTTATTGGCCTTTTGTCATTTTTCTCTTGCTAGCTGCCTGTGTTAGGGGCAGCGTAGAGGCAGTAAAATAAACACCTTCGAATGCTTTGATAAAGCAATTTTCTATGCAAAAAAGCATATAACCAATTCACAAAAATGAATTTTGACAATCTATACTAAATAGCATATAACTAAGTCACTAAAAAATGAACTTTGACAATCAAGCAATGAGAGAGGTGATGATTTTGGAGTCCCCCCTAACCTAGGGGGAGGACTCAGCAGATGTCTTGAACACAAAAAGCATATCATGTGAACGATTCAATGGTGGTCCCTTCCTCCTAGGACCACCCCAAGCACAGTTATGGGCAAAAATACAATCCCAACCAAAGGCCCTGCAAAGCATTATGGGACGAGATTAGCAGTGGGCAGTGAACACTATAGTTTCCAATATCAAAATAATTCTACAAAGAGCTGCAGTTCAACTAGTCGTTACTAGGTGTCCCTCACGAGTCAAATGCAAAAGCATTGAAATTATTAATACATCAAGCTGCAGTTCCACTAGTCGTTACAAGATGTCCCTCACGAGTCAAATGCAAAAGTATTGAAAATCTTTCATGAGGCTTTTGCATTTGACTCGTGAGGGACATCTAGTAACGACTAGTGGAACTGCAGCTCTTTGTAGAATTATTTTGATATTGGATACTATAATATTCACTGCCCACTGCTAATCTCGTCCCATAATGCTTTGCAGGGCCTTTGGTTGGGATTGTATTTTTGCCAATAACTGTGCTTGGGGTGGTCCTAAGAGAATGGGACCACCACTGAATGGTTCAAAAGATGTGTTTTTTGTTTTCAAGGCATCATTCTGCTTGGTTTTCCCCCTAGGTTAGGGAGGATCCCAAAATCATCACCTCTCTCACTGCTTGTTAATTTATTGTTTTCACTTTTGCGTAGTAACTGTATGTATTTTTAGCATATATAGACAGAGATATTTATTTTATCTAAACTTGCACTGTACAAGATGCTTTTGGCAATTATTGTACAGTGCAGTCAAGCACACAGCTAGTAGTTGAAAATGTACTTCACATAGCTACAGTGAAGTGCTACTACGCAACGCCCAGGCTTACAGTTAATAGCAAAAGCATTGAAATTATTTTAGTCGTTACTAGATGTCCCTCACGAGTCAAATGCAAAAGTTTGCATGCAGCTCTTTGATGACAGTTAATAGCTCAATGTTCTATATTAGGATTTTGACTTATAAAGGACAAGGTACATTAAATGCACTTTGTTATCTGCATAGTACATGTTCTTGGCAGCAGGCATTTTAACCCTCTGTGCTATCTTAGGATGAGTCAAAACCTCCACTAGACAAACCTCCGGCCTCTTTCCAGGAAGACGATTAATTACCAGAGTTATCTTGGCATTTTAATTGATGCATGAAAATTGCTGGAGGCCAGGAACGTGGCAGGAGGTACTTTTTAAATGATTAAATACTTGAAAAAATGATGCCCAAACCCCAAGTCAGCGCCCGGTGCGGTGGCACTGATCGCACCACCCTAGAGCCGGCCCTGGCTGTTATGTCTGCCGTACGAGAGAGATGCAGCTGCATGACGTGGCCAGCAGGACTATATACAGCGCAGCAAAGGAAGTTGCTGCACTGCGTTGCGTGAAAGGGAGAAGGCAGAAATGCTCCATATTTACAAAGATATGGAGTATTTCTGCTCTCACCTTGAGCTGGCGCACTTTGGGGCATATTTACAAACGGATATCACCAGCAGAACGTCACTTTTAGAGATGTTCTGGTGGCGATCCCTTCTCCATATTTACAAAGCTGTGTTAAGCCACTTTTTGTGGCTTATTCTACCTTGTAAATAAGGCCCCTTTACACGCATCACTTAGCCTGAAAGGGGCGTGCAATGGGTATTTCTGTCGGCGTTCACGTTCACCCATTGCTTTTGACGCTGCCGCAGATTTGCAAGGAGGCGTAAATCTGAGGCAGCGCTACAAACTACCACCTTGCAATAGCAGGCGTTAGAATGGTGTAAGGAGGAGAAATACTTTTATTTCTCCTCGTTTTTTGCTTTTTCTATGTGTGCTGCATTGTACGACACACATAGAAAGAGCAAAATTCCATCAATGATTCTTTATGTGCAGGAAGGTCTCGCTTCCTGCACATAAACAATCATTAAATAATGGTGATTTGCTACTTCTATGTGTGTGCTGACCATAGAAGTATCGGGAAACAGTCAGAACACTGCGGTCTTAAGGCAATGCGCGGTCTAGCTGCTGGCTGCTGGGGACGGAAGCAGGAAGACCTCGCAGGAAGAGATTCGCAGTGAGGTAAGTGGGGCTTGGCTGTAGTTTTCTGGGCTGGGGGGGTTGCTGTAGTTTTGTGGGCTGGGGTGGGTCGGGGGTAGTTTTAAAGGCTGGGTGGTCGGGCTAGTTTTATAGGCTGGGAGCTCGGCTAGTTTTCTGGGCTGGGGGGGTCGGGTAGTTTTGTGGACTGGGGTGCTTCGGGATAGTTTTTGGGGCTGGGTGGGGGTAGTTTTGTGAGCTGGGGTGGGTCGGGATAGTGTTCTGGCCTGGGGCGTCAGTGGTAGTTTTGTGGCCTGTGGGTGGGTCGGGGTTGTTTTGTGGGCTGGGGTGGGTCGGGACGTTTTCTGGGCTGGGGGTCAGGTGTAGCTTACAGGGCTGGGCTGGGCTGGGGGTGTTCGGGGCTAGTTATCATGGTTGGGGGGTTGGAGGTAGTTTTCAGGGCTGGGGAGGGTTGGGCTAGTTTTCAGGGCTGGGGGGATCAGGGTAGTTTTCAGGGCTGGGTGGTTCGGGCTAGTTTTCAGGGCTGGGGCAGGGTTGGTAGTTTTTTTAATTAGGGGTTAGGGTATTAGGCCTCAGGGGAGGGGAATGGGTAGTTGGGTAGTTTTTAGGGCTTAGGGGAGGGCGGGATAGTTTTTATGGCTGGGTCAGGGCTCTGCTGGGTCAGGTTATTGGACAGGTTTAAGGGACAGAGTTTTAGGCCTCAGGCCATGGGGATGGGAGTGGGTAGTCGGGGTAGTTTTTAGGGCTTAGGGGAGGGTGGGGTAGTTTTTAGGGCTGGGGGGTCAGATAGTTTTTTTAAACAGGGTTTTGCCTAAGGGCAGTGGAAGGGGTTGGGGTAGTTGTAGGAACAGTGCAAGGGGATGGGAGAGGGTTGAGGTAGTGTTTAATGGTTAGGGATAGTGTGAGGGGTTGGGACAGGGTAGGGGTATTTGGACCTCAGGGCGGGAAGAGGGGTGAGGGGAGTTTGTAGCTTAGGGAGGAGGGGGGGTCACGACCTTAGCCACGCATACCCCTTTACCATTCATGCCTTTACCACAAAATTACGTGGTAAAGGCATGCGTGGTTAAGATGCATTCGTGGTTTAGGCTGCGTGGTAGAAGCAGCGGGTTTATCCAGTCGTGCCTCTATCATACAACCAGAAGTAACAAATCGCCATTATTGATTGTTTATGTGCAGGAAGGGACACCTTGCACACCTTCCTGCACATAAGCGGCATAATTACAAGCCCCTTCACCGCCGGTGCATCACTTTTTGTGACGCACTGGCAGCATAATTTGGTGCTCCATATTTAGAAGGACGTGTAAAGCCACCCTGCGTGGCTTTTGGTGTTCTTGTAAATACATCCCCTTATCACGCAGCATTTTGCATGAAAGGGGCGTTCCATGGGTGCTGCTGTGGGTGTTCCCACGCAACACCCATGGATTCTGCCACATTCACAGATTTACAAGGTTTTGTAAACCTGGGAATGCGTCAGAATCCTATGCCTCCCCAGGGGAGGCGTAAGGAGGCTCAATGAGGAGAAATGCTTTTATTTCTCCTCGTTTTGTCCTCTTTCTTTGTGTACTGCATTCTGCAGCACGTATGTAAAGAAGAAAACACCTCTTGTGTCTCTTCCTGCACTAAAACAATCACCCCCACAATGCAGGCACCCTTGCAACATGGTGCCAGGTTGCCTGCGTTGGCACATGGCAGCCAATTGTGCGCCAGCACAGGTGAGAGCACATGATTGTAAATATGACGCATCCCTGTGCTCTGAAATTAACGCAGCACGGAGGAGCCAAACGGCTTGTGGCATCGGGCTTGGTTACTTTCTTGTAAATAAGGGCCAAATAATCATTCCCTGTAATGCAGGCACCCTTGCAGTATGGTGCAAGGGTGCCTGTGTTGGTGCTAGGCATCTAAATTTAGCACCAGCGCTCAGTAAAACACAGGGGTGCTGCCTATTCTTGTGAATGCGGCGCATCCCTGCGTTTTGAAAATGTCAGAGCATGGCACTGCCAAATTTGGCGCTGCTCCGTGCTCCGACATTTTCTCGTAAATATGCCCATGCCATTTGTTGTTGTTTTAAGTCAGCAAAGGCCGAGTCGTGATCCTAAATAGGACTGTAAACAAAATCTATGGGGCATATTTACAAGCCCCTTGCGCAGCAGGTGCGTCACTGTGATGCACTGAGGCGGCGCCTCTTTCTGGCCCATATTTACAAGGACAGGTAAAACCATGCTGCGTGGCTTTTTGTGTCCTTGTAAATTCGCCCCTTTACATGCAGCACTTTGCGTGAAAGGGGCTTGCCATGGGTGTTGCTGTGGGTGTTCCCATGCAACACCCATGGCTTCTGCCGCATTTCCAGATTTATGAGAAATCGTAAACCTGGAAATGCGAAACAATCCTACGGAGGCATAGGGAGACGCAACAAGGAATTTTTTTTTCATTTCAATGTGGAGAAATGTTTTCACACGTGGTGCATTCTGCAGCACACATAGAAAGAGGAAATCACCTCTTGTGATTGTTTTTGTGCAGGAAGGTGTCCCTTTCTGCATAAAAACAGTCTCCCCGCAACGCAGGCACCCTTGCACCATGGCACACCCTTGCACCATGGCACAAGGGTGCCTCCGTCAGTGCATGGCAGCCAATTGTGCGTCAGCGCAGGGTAAAGCACAGGGATGAGTAATATTGTTGTAAATATGACGCATCCCTGTGCTTTGAAAGTGGCGTGGGGCAGCCTAAGGGCTTGCTGTGCCACGCTGCGGCCCTTTCTTGTAAATAAGGCCCTTCGTATTTATTTGTAACATGACTTTTCTTTGTTTATTACTATACTCATTAGCCATGGGTCTGTTCATTAATGGAATCTTAGAAACCATTTAATATTACTTTCTATTTATATTTACTGTTTGAAGTATGTAAAGATAAAGGATATAAATAAAAGATTTAAAGGCATAATTACAAGCCCTTATCGCCACCACAACGTCACTTTCAGTGACGTTGTGATGGCGATAGGAGGTTTGCCTTATTTACAAGGTAGCGTTAAGCCACTTCGGGGTATATTTACAAGAATTGGTGCTAACCAGTTTTTGGGTTAGTTAGCGGCAATTTTTTTAATGCGGTCTATCGCTGAAAACTATTGTCTTGTTAGCAACATATTTACAATACGTCGCCACCTGGCTATATTATCAGCTAGCCGCGGCGAAAACTGCAGCTAACACTAGCATCAAGGCGATAAAAAAAATGATGTTAGCAAGAGAAAAGTGACGAAATTAGCTCCAAAAACAATTCATGTTGTCAGCCCAACGTCACTTTTCGGCCTCAAGAGGCAAAATAGCCTCTAATGAAAAAAAGAAAATAAAAACAGTGGAATGCAGAATGGAGCAGCCAGGGTCAAGTTCAGCACAGGTCTACAACCCCCCCAAACCCCCGAACAGCCAGGATGACCAGCCAGAGTCCCAGAGGAAGAAGAAATGCAGAATCAGGGCCTCATTTATGAAAGGTGGTGCAGCACTTTTCTTAGCGCCATTCTTGCGACATCATGGCAGCCGAAGCCTGGAAGCGCGGACAGTGTATGGGAACCGGAGGCCTCGCTGGGCCTGCCACTGAGACCCGGAGTGGGAGGCGGCGGAGCTGGGAGTCATTGCGGCCTGGTGGTGGAGGCGGGCTGTGTCGGGCCCAAGCCTGTGGACTGTGGCGCTATGCATTGAGGCGTTGGCGATCGCCCTTACCTGGTGACGAAGTTTGGCAGGTCGCATGGAGACACGTTGCTGACCTGTGTGAGAAGACCACCTGGCGCCCCTTGGAGCTGTGATCGGTAGAGGCACTCCTGCGCACCGACGTAGGGAGGTCTGCATTGCATAACACGCGCCACCATTACACCGGGGTGCACAGAGGAGATTGCCAATGTTGGGCCAAACCTCTCTGCATCATGGGCTGGAGAATGTGGCACTGGCCGGACGCTGTGGAGGGTGGGGCCCCTGAGCTGCGAGGTAGCGCTGCAACTTCACGCCTAAGGGGGCCCTGTTGCATCACATGAATCAGGAGGTTCCCCGGCGGACTTGGTGGCCACCGCTGTACCCAGGCTTGTGAAATCCCGCCTGGCTGAGGCTCCTGCTGGCTGAGTCAAAGATTTGGTGAGAGCGCAGCGGATTGAGCCCCCGTGTTGATGTCCAGGTGTGGAGAAGGTGGGACGCGGAGGAGGCCCAGGCGTCGAGTCGGGCCCAGGCCTAGCGTCAGTGGGTGGTGCACATCGTGCCCTGAGCAATCCCTGCACTGCGGCTGACCAACATCACCGAGGGCAGTGCACAAGACTGGTGGGGGACTCCACTAACTGGTTCTAGTTGCTGATATTGGCCGTTTGTGGTGGTGGGTGCCAGGGGCATGGGGGTCGGTTCAGGACCTTGGGTGCGCCTCTTGATCGGCCGTCACTCACTGAGGAACACGGCCAACATTTACAGACACCAACCCCACAGCGCACAACCGCCACCAATGGATCTCTATCTGCGCCGACACCCTGGCAACAATCAAGAACATCCAGGCAAACAACACTCCAAGAAGGCCAACTGGTTCAAGCCCGCCCTCCACTAGTCAAGATGCACCTGCAGACGTCTTGAGAAGAGATGGAGCCACAACATCAATCAACTCCGCAACACAGTCACCCTTGCACCATGGCGCAAGGGTGCCTGCGTTGGCACCTGGCAGCCAATGTGCGCCAACGTAGGGGAAAAAGACAAGGGGGCTTATTCATGAGCCCCTTCTGACAGTTTAACCCCGAGGGTGCGTCATTTTCTTGACATACTTGCAGCGTGAATCTTGTACCACGTTGCGCTGTATTCACAAAGTGACACATCTAGGCATATGTATGACCTTGTAAAGCCCTGTGCCACATTATACCTGCGTCAGGTGTGATGTATGCAGGGTGGGCGTTTCCACGCAACAAAGCCTCGTGGGATTGGCGCAGTGAAATCTATCAAATGTCACTGTGACAATTCTAGGACGCCACTCCGTCAGAACCTTACGCTTGCCCAATGGCAGGCGTGAGGGTTACGCGGTGCAATAGGGATAGGCTGGCCCCATGCATTGCTGGAGTTACGTCATGCTTGTGACACAACTGCAGCAATGCGTGACTTTAGCACTAACAGATACGTCAGGATTCCAGACGTATATGTCATTAAATGTAACATTGAGCGTCGTGCAGTGAATACGGCGCATCCATGGTGTCGCAAGAAGGGAGAAGAAAAGTGTTGCAACGCTGTTTTGTCGCAGCGATGCAACACTTTTCATGAATGAGGCCCAGGAACACGTCCTATCTTATTGATAGTGCACATTTCTGCCCTTTTGTTTTGTCGCAGGACAGCGCAGCAACATTCCTTGCAGCGCTGTCCAGCACCAAAACCTGATGAAATGAGGCCCCAAGTGTTTGCACCAATTTTAAGACCAGCTATTTTCTGGTCTTAAAAAACTGCCTCTAACTGGACTTAGCTGCAGTTTTGGGGGGTTATCGCCGGACGGAAATTTCAATGTAAATATCGCGAAGTGGGGTTAGCGGCAGTTTTTGCACAAGAACACCTACCTTGCATCTCATTTTCGTTAAGTCCCACTAACAGAAGTGGCCATCTTGAAAATTAAAGTTTACGCTGGAAAAGTGCCGCTAACTGCGGTTAGCGGCACTTTGTAAATAAGGCGATAAAAAAAAGCTGCTGTAACGTCCAAAAATTTACGCTACGGCGGCGTTAAGGTCCCTTAAGTGATTTTGCTTATTTTTCTACCGACCGGTAAATCAAAATACGGGATGAAATCTGACCGGTAGGAGCCCAGAACAAATAACTCAACACTCACTGCTGCACTTCGGAAACGCCATTCATTCAGGAAGAAAGTACAGACCAGGCAGATCTCGCGATACTTCTGGTGCAGTCCCTCAGTGCATGACTACAGGTCCAGAGAAAGTAGGGTTGGATAGCATCGTTACAATATACCAGGGTGCAGTACTACGGGTCGTCACTGGGCGTCTCTAATCAAGTGGGGGGGGGGGGAGGGTTGCAGGGTAGAGGCTGCTACTACAGGTCCTAGTCCAGTCAGACTCCACGCTGTATGTGGACAGCGTATGGCTGCAGCAAGATAAAGATTAGTAAAATGGATGTGCCTGTTTTATTTATTTATTTATTGTTTTGCCTGAAGCGACGCTCTTCAGACAGGGCTTACCAGCAATCAGGGTGAAAGAATCTGAACGAACTTCCGTCTGCCCACAATGCACTGCAAATATATACCCGACCCAAACGCAATAAAAAATACACTTCTTGTTAAATTAGAATTAATTTTTGTAGTTTTATGCAAATATGTACGAACTTTTCTCTCTAACTTTCAGTTTACACACCGGGCAGTTAGCCGCGCTAATATTCATAGACGTCTTAATTATAGCACAGTCAAGCAGAAGCCTTTTTCATCCGTTACAATAGTCTTTTTCTTTTCTTTCTTTGGAGTCAGTTGCACTTCGTGTGGTGGCTGATGACAAGGATATGAAATTTTTGGAAGATCTTTGCTAATGCGAAGATCTGATTCTGTGGTTTCTAAAAAGTATGTGATAGTTGCATATTAAAAATCAGAGAGGAGGTTACATTAAATCTGTTAGAATACATATTAACCAACAACAATTTTCTTGCAATCAGGTTGTCGTAGACGTACTTTAAACATTAAAGACTTTCTTACAAGCAGGTTGTCGTAGAAGATTCGGTTTCATCTGACCGGACGGTGCTGCAAGGGCTTTCATAGGTCAGTAGGTGTCGCATCTGTTGCAGTGCTTGTGGGGGAGAGAATTTCAGCACCATCAAACCTGCCTTTCATCTTTGAAGTGAGTGTAAGAGCCAAGAGTCACCGCATGAAAGACCACATGTAGCTTTGCTACCTCCTCCTTAACCTAGTGCTTTGAAGCTGCAGGAAGCACTAGAAAACCCGACTCAAAAGCGCCAAATAAATAATATAACGGATTTGTGATGTCCTTGCGTCTCCTTTCCTTAAGTCAGATTTACAGCGCCACGCAAGAGGCAATTTGTAAAGAAATATAATGCAAGGCAGTCGCTTGCGCTGCGCTACATTCTCTTTCAAGCTGGGAGACGTCCCATGGCTGAAGCATGAGTGTTCCTGTGCATCCACCAATGGATTTGACGCAAGTCCGAATGCAAACCTGGGATTGCGTCAAATCGGCAAATCAGTGCGCCTCCCAGCGGCTGTAGTAAAGAGAAGAAAATAATCTTTTTCTCCTCTTTATTTCCTCCTATGCGTGGTGCATTCTGCAGCACACAAAGAAAGAGGAAAAAGCCTCTTTATCCTGTCTGCGTCGCGGTGCAAGGGTGCCAGCGCTGACGCTAGGCAGGGCAAGGAAAGAGCAGAAAGGCTCCATATCTTTGTAAATTTGGAGCATTTCTGCCCACTCCCTTTTACGCAACGCAGCACAGCACGCTCCCTTGCTGTATTTTATGATATGATAGTGTGTCCCTTAATATTTAATTGCCAATAGACAAGTGGCCCTGATTACGTGTTTGCCAGGTGCTCTTTATGGCACCAGAGAAAACAATATCCCGGGTACGTTATTTATCAGGTGTGATAAATATCACTTATTACAAGTTTCTGGGGAGTCACATGGATTTTGGCTCTTACTGAACCAAAATCTGCATGGTACGCTAAAAAATGTTTTCCCTGTTTAATTCTGGCAGGTTTGGCCTGCCGACATTCAACAAAGGGTGAGTTATGCAACGCACTCAGGCCCATATTTATTACCATTTTGAGCCATAGATGTATCTCTTTTTTTGGTGCAGCCACGACGCAAAATGTTATGTGTGATTTACAAAGCTGCGTAAATCAGATTTGGGTGGCTTTGCATGAGATTTTTCCCAAAAGTAAAACAAAGAAGCATGTAGCGCTGCCTTGTGTTACTTTGCGTCGGAGAGGGGTTGCAGCATGGCGCAAGGGTGCCTGCGTTGGCATTTGGAGACAGCAGAAATGGAGGGGGCAATGCTGATGCACAAATCATGCCGACTACTTGGGTATGCATGTGCTGGCGATGGGATCGTTACGCAGGCAGAAATGGTAGTTACTTGGGGCCTCATTTACAAACTTTTGGCGTAGGGCAGCACCACAGGCCTTCCTACTGCGCTGTCCTACGTCAAAAGAAAAAGGCAGGAATGCGCCGTATCAATAAGATACAGCCCATTCCTGTGCTGTTACTGCGCTGGCACTCAAATGGCTGCCATGCGCCAATGCAGGCACCATTGCACCATGGTGCAAAGTTGTCCGCATTGTAGGGATGATTGTTTTTGTGCGAGAAGAGAAACCTTCCTGTACAAAAACAATCCATGGAGGTGATATCCTCTTTCTATGTGTGCTGCTGAATTCAGCACACATAGAAAGAGGAAAACATTAGGAGAAATAATGTTTATTCACCTCGTTGTGGCTCCCCTACGCCTCCTCTGGGGATGCGTAGGCTTTTGATGCATTCACAGATTTACAGCTTGTTGTAAATCAGGGAATGTGTCAAATGCCATGGGTGTTACGTGGGCACACCTACCGTAACGCCCATGGCACATCTCCCCATCGTAGTGTGCGGCTCATTCTGCCAAAGCTCATGCACCGGCCGACAAATCGGGCTCCCTCCTTGCATGGCTGATCTGATAGGAGCAGCCAAACCTCCCAATTGTCGCCCAATTAGCGATTGGATGCTCTACACACAACAGGAGATCCATGATGAGCTCACCGAGCACTACAGCAACCTATATCAATCGGCACTTACTGCTGACGGTGCTGAAGTAGACGCATTCTTTTCCACTCTGCCCTTCTTAAGTACAGACCCTGACCAATGCTTGGAGCTCGATGCCCCCATCACTCCATTTGAAGTAAAGGAAGCCATCCGCGCACTGGTCACAGGCAAGTCACCGGGTCCTCATGGACTGCCGGCTGAATTTTACAAAGCATGTGCCGACCAGTTGGCTCCCCACTTGCTGACTATGTTCAATGAGCCCTTTTGCCTTCTCGCCTTCCGATGTCTTTTTGTGAGGCCCTGCTGGTGTCCCGTCCCAAACCAGACAGGGGCCCTGCTCTACTTGGCTCCTACAGGCCGCTAGAGTTGCTCAACACAGACTATAAAATATTGGCCAAACTTTTGGCAGATCATCTGGTGCCCCTGGTCCCTGTGCTAATACACCCGGATCAAAACTGCTTTGTGCCAGCCTGCAATATATAATTAAATCAGAGGCATTTTTCCAGGTCCTTGCTTACGCTCCGGGTGCCTACCCTTGTTCTGGGTGCCTGGTTCTGGACCTTGAGAAGGCCTTTGATTCGCTGGAGTGGCTCTTTCTCTTTGCAGTACTGCCACAATACGGCATAGGGGCCCGCTTCCTTAGTATGGTGCGCCTGCTTTACACATCGCCACTGGTGAGGGTCGGCACAGGAACCCTGATCTCCCACCAGGTACATATACGCAGGTGCACTAGGCAGGGTTGTCCACTTTCCCCTCTCTTGTTTTCCTTGGCTATTGAGCTGTTGGCGCCGGCCATACAGGTCAAGCCAGAGACTGGGGTACACCACTAGGTGACGGTCTTCATTCAATCTCTTTATATGCAGACTATTTGCTTCTCTATATCAGAGATGTTCACTCTGTCCCACAATCAATAGCACTCACACTTAACAACTTTGCTCACTTATCTGGCCTCCGGGTTAATTGGCCAAAATCCTACCTTTTTCCTTTTGTGCCCACAATCTTAGACCCTACATTAACTATCAATGGAGTCGTGATTTCCTGGTAACCAGCGGTATCAGATACCTAAGTATTAGGATCTACCATTCTGAATCGAACCTGCTTGACGGGAACCTCATCCAGGTGACCACTTCCCTGAGGTCACAGATGGCCTTCTGGGCCACACTGCCACTGTCGGTAGCTGGCTGCATAGCGCTCTTGAAGATGGTGGCGCTTCCTTGTCTCCTTTATTACTTTTGGAATCTGCCATTATATATCGCCCTCCCTTCTTCAGGGCTCTGGAGAGGGTGCTCCAAGAATTCATCTTGAGAAAATCGTGCTGCAGATTGGCATTGACAAAATTATATTTACCTGTAGACCAAGGTGGGCTAGCAGCACCGAATTACGAACATTATTACCTTGCTTCCCTACTCCAATGGGTGGTGGTTGGCAAGTACGCAGCTTGAGGACACTGCTACGCTGGAGCCGGCAATAGCGATTGTTGCTATCCTTCACTTCGTCCACCCCTGCGCCAAGCCGTTATTGCTGCCATCTAGAATGTTGCGGGTTGCATATCGGTGAATTCATCATAGCCTCTCCCTTACTAACTCGACCACGCCATACACAGCAATGGCAATACTTGCCACACCCAGAGGTCGGACCACGACCACAATGACAGAGCTGACCGTCTGGCACGAGTCGGGACTTCATATGCTAGGTAACCTCTATCAGGAGGGGCTCCTTATTCCCTATGAGACCCTGATGGTAGACAAGGGATTGCCTCCGGGACAATTTCTTTTTCACAGGGCCCTGGTGGTAAATGGGTGACATGTCAAACGAACCAGCAACTCACATGCTCCTGAAATATTTACATGTGCGGGTCAACATCTGACATGCTGTTTAGCCGAGGCGCTGCGCACCACGCTGCAACACCCCTTGCATCATTATTCCTCAACTGGGAAGCAGCATTAACAAGACCACTGACAGACAAAGACTGGACTGCAAAACTAGCAAGCACAATGTACGTACCCCGTAATTCCAGATTTCGGCTCATACAATTTTATATAGTACAGCAAGCTTATTTAACCCAAGCCAAGATTAACCATTATTTTAACAAAACAGATGCCTCCTGCTCTCGATGTCGCCAGCTCAATGCTGACTTTCTCCATTTGCTATGGGCCTGCCCAACCTTACAACATTACTGGCACAAGATAACCCACCACCTTTCCATCTGCACGGGAAGACCTGCTCTACATACCGCTGAAGCCTGCTTGGTGGGACTCTACTACAGGGATGAAAAACACAAAGCTACCTACCGTTTTTTGGATCTGGGGCTATTGATGGCTAAGCATCTCATTACCCGCCGGTGGAAATCACCTGAGCCTCCGACGTGGCAGGCCTGGTCACATTCTATTATCAGTTGGGCCAAATCGGAGAGCGTTGCGCTTCCTAGAGAAGACAATCTGGGCCTCCGGAAATATCCACTCTCAGCTAACTGGGATACTATTTTGTTTGGCCTTCAGACCTCCTTGCCTGATGGTTCACCGCTTACGAGTGATGCCAACGATTGAGTTGCGGAGGGGAGGGGGGCCCCGCACACCACCTCTGAGTCTATAGGCTTTTCTATGTGCACTGTTGTGTTTTGAGACGTAAAACCATATCATGCTGGAGCTAGACGGTGAAAATATAGAGAATTTGGACTACTTTGCTATTCATGGCTGTTACAATTGTTCTTTTTCTATAATATGGCTGTTTGATGGATATAGAATATGGGGCATATTATCAAGGGCTTTATCGCCGATTTAGCGGCACTTTTTGCCGCTAAATCGGCGATATTTTTAACGCCCTATTAGCAAGCTGTCGCTAACAGGCGTTAGAGGCCGGGAATTACATCGCCTTGCATGTCAGCGATATTTATCGCTAATGACATGCAAGGTAGGCGTTCCCCACTAAAAGCGACTGTAAACAGTCGCTAACACAACTAACACCTATTAACAAGGCAGGCGAAGCGATAAAATAAATCGCGCTAAGCGCGTTTATCGCTAGATTTTAACACCTGCTACTATGACTTACCTGTTTAAGGTATAGGAGGTGGATTCTAATGCTGAATCCACCTTAGCGTTAATGCAAGAATATCGCTGGTTTTCCAGCGATATTCTCGCATTATGCCGCTATCGCTGGAATAATCATCGCCATAGCGCTAATTGTTGCTAATACAGCGTTAGCGTGGCGATATATTCCAGCGATAGCTGGCGATAAAATATTTCGCGCTAAGCGCGCTCTGCGATATTTATCGCATTTTGTTGCTAATATGGCCCATACTTCTTTACTTCATGATTTGATATCCCAGTTATGTTGGCTGATTTTGGTGGTATGTATTGGCACCATGTGTACTATCAATGATTACAGAACTTTACATATGTCGACTCATATCATTTCACATGTCACTATGTCTAGATTGCAAAAAGACAATGTATAAAGTAGGATCTGCTTTCATGGTTACCCCCACTTTTTGCCTGGTGTCAGTGTGCTTTTGACTTAGCCTGCTGGGTCCCTGCTAATCAGGACCCCAGCATCTGTGCTCTCTCCCTAAATTGGCTCTGGTAAGTACTTTGGTACCTCCACTATTGGCTACTGGTGTACCCTTATAAGTCCCTAGTATATGGTACTGAGGTACCCAGGGCATAGGTATACCAGGGGTCTCCCATGGGCTGCAGCATGTATTTTGCCACCCATGAGAAGACACTTAAACTGTGACTACAAGCCTTTCATTGCAGCCTGTGTGATCTGGTGCTTGCACCACTCACAACAGTATACGTTTCTTTATATATGAGGTCACTTCACTTAACACCTACTGGTGTACCCTTATAAGTCCCTAGTATATGTAGTGAGGTACCCATGGAATAGGTACACCAGGGGTCTCCCATGGGCTGCAGCATGTATTTTGCCACCCTTGGGCGGCCACTTAAACTAGGACTACAGGCCTGCCATTGCAGCCTGTGTGAGCTGGTGCTTGCACCACTCACGACAGATATAAGTTTCCTAATATCTGAGGTCACTGCACTTAACACCGATAAGTAACCCCTATGGCAGGCTCTTCAGTCCTGAGGGGAGGGTCCTTGGTTACAAGTGTGAGGGTGCCCCTGCATGAGCAGGACACCCCTACAAACTCCAAATGTGATTCTCCAGGCTTTGTAAGTGCAGTCAAACATTTTAAGGTATATAGTGGACATCAGTCATTATGAGATGTCTAACTATATAGTGGCTGCACCAAATCTGGTCATATTTGGTATCAAACATGCTGGAATCATATACTGTCTTGTGGTTTATGGCCTCCTGGCCTGCCTTGCTTGTCTTAGGCCTGTCTGCCATGCTACTTTTCTTTGCACACGTTACTTTGCATCGTTGTTCTATCGGCCTCTGTCCTTGCCATGTTATTTTAGCGCTGTCTGCATTTTCTGCCTTTCACCTTTTCTCCTGTTTACTTTGGGCTCAGTCTGCACAACATGTACAAGGTCGAATAACAATGTTTCCGTGCTCTTGCTGATATGGCCAGTCCCTCGCACCTAGACATAACACTATGTACAGCTGCCATGGAGATTTTAGGGTGCTTTTAATATTGCGGTTGGCCCGCCCCAGGGGCACTTGGAGAAACCCTTTCCAGGGAGAAGAGCTGTGATTCTCTGCTGATGTAGTTTTGCATCTAGAGACTGAGGTATGGGGGTTCGCTAGTCAAAGCCCAGAGGTCTTCTATTTTTATAATAAACTAGCTTATAGCACGGGGAGGGTGGTAATGTTAGTTAGACATATATCCACTGTTTTATGAGATGCTTTCCCCGTTTATATTCTATGGAGTTGTAACTATGCTGATTATATTATTCATATGCATTATTATAATAGTACTGACACGTGTACTGTACCTTAGAGCACGTAAGTTGAAATAAACATTTTAACCTATACTGTGACTCTTCTTACGCACGTTGTGGACAGGTACGAGAGAGACGAAAGAGTGTTCTTGCCTCTGCGAGTCCTGAGAGAGAGATACCGTGTTCTGGGTTGTCTAATCATTGGTACATTGTTGCTAATGGGACGCTAAGGCTAGTTGGGTTGGGTTTTAGGTGCTAAGGTCTATTGTTGGCTCACCACTATATTCCGAGGTTCTATTATCCTGTGCATAGCTCTGTGTGTGCAGAATCCCTATGACATGGCGCCCAACGAGTGGGGCAGCTTATCTGCGAGACGCTTGAGTAGTACTTGTGCTTGTCCACAACCCCCTCACATACGCTTCCGGAAGCGGGTGTGACGGTGATACCTCCTATTTTAGAATTTTTGTAGGTTCTTTCAAGCTTGAAGTTGTTAAAAAAGGTTTCTTAATCAAAACCCTATTTGTGCTACCTACTGTTAGGTTGTCGGATTATCCCGTTCGTAATGGCGGGTATAGACATAGCGGCGCATAGCCGCACAGCGCTCCGGGATCACTTACGGGTGTACGGAGTGCCAGACACGGGAGTCGACCTAGTCTTTGTGGTTCAAGCCGACCCGGCTTTCCACTTTGAGGTGTTCTACTCTTGGATCACTTTTCCAGCGGTGGACGCGAACGATAATCTGTTCCATGAATATGAACCCACTGCTGTTCCTGCTGCGTATAGACCTTATACTAATCTTGAAGTACCGCTCACGGCTTGGCAGCACCGTGTTTGGTTTAATGGCGCCCTCCCACAACCGACTACCACGGTTCGTTTAGGCCCCTTATCTATTGAGGGGGCCACTTGGCCTGTTTTGGCCGGGTACACCCCACATCCGCGTTATATGACTATACCAGTCCCGGAATTGCGCACTATGTATGCGGCTTTGGTGCAAGTGCATCGGGCCTTAGTGTGATATGTTACAGGCAACATCCATGGAGTCGCTCCTGGAGTTGCCGGCCAACCAGCTGGTGCAGGCGGAGTGACCATAAGTCCTGTCATGGTGAACTCGGTGATGGGCAAACGTCCACAAAATAAGGATGATTTTCCTTATTGGCATGCAGAAAAATTTGACCAGTTGGAGGCAGTTTTTCCACACACAACCCCGGTGGATAAACACCGCATTCTTACGATTAGTTTGCCAAAAGACTTAATTCCCGAGTTGACAGCATGCGACAACTGGGGTAAGGTATTCGCAGCAGTATATTCTAAGTGTTTTGGTACTCCTTCCATGACGGTTCTCCCCACAGTAATTAAAAAAGTACAGGATGAACATGGCCCTGAAGCGGCTGTGGAATTAGGGATGAGACTGGTGGGAGTGTTTGAAGTAGTAGCTGAACAGATCCTTGCGCATGTCAAGGGCGATGCAGTGAACTTTCAAGTAGCGAATGCTTTGGCTTTGGTCCCAGAATTGGACAAGCCTCGCGAATTACCAAAAATTATTACCCAGGCTTACAAAACTATTGGCAGAAATAGCCTGGGCAATAAGCCTTTTGCAAAACAGCAAACCCAATCGCAACAACAACAACAATCTAAACCTCAATCTGAAAAAGATGAGAGACCATTCTTCACTAAAAAGAGCTGGAGGCTGAAAAAACAGGGTAAGCAACAAAAGAAGCCGGGGTCGAGAGGCGCATCCCCGGTTTCAGTTTCTTCTGAACGCACTTATGATTTACGCTATAGGGCGAGAATTAAATCACCGGATAGGTTTCAGATCCCTGATACGCGTTCTCCTCGTTCTTCACAGGCACAGACTATGTCACAGGCCAGTGGAGGAGACCGCCAGGATAGAGGAAGGGACCGAGAGGCTCCCCAGGGACGAGACCAACCTCGACAACAAGTCAGAGGGAAAGCAGAAGACTTTCAACGTTCTCGACCACAATTTCAGAAGAAGAAAGTTGCCGCTGTAACAGCGAAATATGCCACAGACGGTGAGAATGAGGCTCCTGAATTGGACGTGGGCAGTAACCCTCCTAGACAGAGCCGCGGAAGTTACCATAGTGCGGGAGGCGCTAGGTCCTCATATGGAGGCGACAGCAACTGAAACATTCATTACTGTTGAGACAGCTGACACCAGAGTGGCACCCCCTGACAGACTTTTTAATATTGTCATTCAAATCAAAGGTAATATACAGCGAATAATTAAAGGAATTTTTTGGGAAAATCTAACCTCTTCATATGACATTTTGTTAGCGGAGGTGGATTGGCCACCCCCATTCGTTCTTACTGCGCGCAAAGGGGAGGAGGTAATCCTTCCGAGCTTTTCTCGACATGTCCCAAAGGACAAAGCGGAGGCTCTTGCAGCTGAGTGGGCTGTGTCCCTGGCTCCTGCATTATACCGCAACCACGTGGGTTGGGATGAGGATTCTCCCCCCCATGAAATACCTTTGCGGTCACTACCGCAGCCACAACCCCAATATCCCATAAAACGTGAGGCCAAAGGCCCCGTTTCCGAAATTCTGACTCAGTTGGAATACCAGGGAGTAATCGAAACATGTGTATCACCAATGAATAATCCCCTTTTCGCGGTTTCTAAACCCGATGGATCGTACCGCTTAGTTTTGTATTACCGGCATTTGAACTCTCATTGTCGGACCTTTGCGGTGCAAAACACCCACAGTTCTGCGCTTGTAGACAGTCTTGTTCGTAAAAAATACAAAACGACACTTGACCTCTCAAATGGATTCTACACGCACAACTTAGCCCCGGAGAGTGGCCAATGGAGCGCTTTTACATCCGGTGGTAAATTATTCCAATTTAGGCGTTTACCTATGGGCTATAAGAACAGTCCAGGAGTATTCGCCGCCCGTGTTGTCTCTTTGTTAGACGGCATTGATCCAGATGCATGTTCGTACGTCGATGACATTTATCTGACGGACGACGAATTGTTCCCGCATCTGACTCGAGTAGACCGCATTATTCTTGAATTTGCGGTTCAAGGTTACAAATTTAACTTTGCCAAATCTCATATTGCTGAATTTACCGTTTTGTTCTTGGGCTACGAGCTCAACAATGAAGGTAAGGGCTTAGCCCCCCATTTCCTAGAGAAATGTGCACTTCTGTGCCCTCCTACTAATCTGAAGAAGCTTCAGTCCTTGCTGGGTTTTTTGAACTTCGGGCGTACTTATATTCCCGAATACGCCCAGCGTATCAAGCCACTGTATGCCTTGATACAACCTACCTTTTCGAAGTCTTGCTGGCTTCCGGAGCATACCTCCGTTCTGCAGTCTTTACAGACTGACCTTCTTGAGTCTAAATATCTTTTGACGCGTGATAAGCAAACGAACCTGGTGATTAGAATCATTCCAGGGGCAGTGGGTTTCACGTACTTAACCTTTAACGAAGGTGATACAGTACCCATCGCATACAAGTCACATCTATACACTTCCGCAGAAATGCGCTTTTCATCTGTGGAGAAAGTACTAACCGCAGTACAGATGGCGATTCTAAAGGAGCGCGCACTGGCACAGGGAAAACGCATTCTGCTGGTAACACCCTATCCTGCCCTAGAGGCAGTGACCAAAGCGAGTGTGCCGAACTCAAAAGCTTTGCACCCCCGTTGGATACAATGGGCAACCTCTTTGACGTCTCCGGATGTCACTTTCATCTTTGAATCTTCTCTTCAGACTCAGGAGTTTTTACAGTATGAATTCGTTCATCCTCCTCCTCTGTCATTGCTCCCGCTTGACCATTACGACTGCGTGATCTACACCGATGGTTCGGCACAACCGGCCACGGGGTCCAAGCATGCTTATTCAGCCGCATGTGCTATTGTTGCAGGTACTTTTGTGAACGGCAAGTTCAAATCCACTGTGGTGCACACTCAGGCACTCGGGGATAGTACTGCACAATTGGCCGAGCTGCGCGCATTGGTGCTTGCGCTTGAGTTCGTCAATCCTGATGTGACCACTCTAATTGTCTGCGATTCTTACTACTGTGTTCAATCTTACAATGACAATCTGTTCTTTTGGTCGCAAAACGACTATAGAGACGCTAAAGGCAGCACAATCAAGCATAAAATGCTTTGGGTTCGGGTGGCAGAATTACGTCTGCCACTCACACAGGTGGTTCACACCCTAGGCCATCAGCGGGTGGGCGCACACGCTGTTGGTAACAGTCTGGCAGATGAAGCTGTCAGATCAGCAGTAGTCACGTGTTCAGTAGCAGCAGTTACTAGATCCATGTCTAAAATAGACACTGATATCTTGGCAGCTATAGCTGCAACAAAGGAAGGCGCTAATTACCCTAGGGGTTTTCCTTCCAAATATTCTTACCAGTTAGGTCCCGAACAGGCTCCTTATGTAACAATACCCGACGTTGGTGATCGGCTAATCCCCAACGCGGACCGCAGACCTTCCTTGATAACGGCAGCGCACGAAGGCATGGCTTCGGCTCGACAGTTTCCATCTTGCAGCAGCGTTACTGGCGGCGTGGGTTGTATAAAGACTAACCCTGGGCATAATACTTTGCTACGCTCACGAAGCATGCAAAGTTTGTGCTACTACGCAAATTGCACCGCAAATTCCGCGTAGCAGAGTGAATATCAACGTAGCGTAGCAGTAATATAATAAACTCCTTCAAATGCTTTGATAAAGCAACTTTCTATGCTAAAAAGCATATAACCAATTCACAGAAATGAATTTTGACAATAAAATATCAAGCAATGAGAGAGGTGATGATTTTGGAGTCCCCCCTAACCTAGGGGGAGGACCAAGCAGATGCCTTGAACACAAAAAGCATATCATGTGAACGATTCAATGGTGGTCCCTTCCTCCTAGGACCACCCCAAGCACAGTTATGGGCAAAAATACAATCCCAACCAAAGGCCCTGCAAAGCATTATGGGATGAGATTAGCAGGGCAGTGAATATTATAGTGTCCAATATCAAAATAATTCTACAAAGAGCTGCAGTTCAACTAGTTGTTACTAGGTGTCCCTCAAGAGTCAAATGCAAAAGCATTGAAATTATTAATAACATCAAGCTGCAGTTCCACTAGTCGTTACAAGATGTCACCTTCACGAGTCAAATGCAAAAGTATTGAAAACCTTTCATGAAGCTTTTGCATTTGACTCGTGAGGGACACCTAGTAACGACTAGTGGAACTGCAGCTCTTTGTAGAATTATTTTGATATTGGATACTATAATATTCACTGCCCACTGCTAATCTCGTCCCATAATGCTTTGCAGGGCCTTTGGTTGGGATTGTATTTTTGCCAATAACTGTGCTTGGGGTGGTCCTAAGAGGATGGGACCACCACCGAATCGTTCAATAAGATGTGCTTTTTGTTTTCAAGACATCTGCTTGGTTCTCTCCCTAAGTTAGCGAGGATACCAAAATCATCACCTCTCTCACTGCTTGTTAACTTTTTGTTTTCACTTTAGTGAAATGACTATATGCATTTTTAGCATATAAAGACAGATATTTATTTTATCATAACTTGCACTGTACAAGATGCTTTTGGTAATTATTGTACAGAGCAGTCAGGCACACAGCTACGCAATTTGCATCGCTATGTGTAGTTGAAGCTGTACTTCATGTAGCTACGTGAAGTGCTACTACGCAAACTACGCCCAGGCTTAATAAATACAGACACCCGTACTTATGTGCTTTCCTGTGACGTTTGTCAACAGATTAAGCCATGGTTACACGACCACCACAGACCTCGCTTGGCATTTCTAACAGACCCTTTGGGTGTGTTTACCTGGATCACTGCGGTCCATTTTCTTCAGACACTGCCTATAAATATAACTTAGTGGCAGTGGACTCGTGCACACGGTTCATCTGGGTCTGGCCACAACGGAGTGCTGACGCTCGAAATGTCATCAGGGATTTGCGTGTCTTTGTGGGAATTTTCGCATGCGGCACCTTCCATTCTGACCAAGGTCCGCGTTTGCCTCTAAGGCTTACAAGGACGCAATGGGTTCATTGGGGGTGCGGGTGAAATTTTCGTCTCCGTATAGGCCTGAGGGCAACTCTATCGTTGAACGAATGAACCGTGACTTAAAGCAGTCCTTGACAGCTAGAGTTATAGGTACTGGCAGGAACTGGCTGGCCCACTTGTATACCGTACAGCGTGCACTTAATAATCTCCCTAGAAGACCTCTGGGTGGGTGGACCCCATACGAAATGCTCTTTGGCATACGAATGTTTGTGCCTGACCTTGATGGTCTAGACATGGCGGCGCAATCCGCCAAGTTTGATATAGATAATCATTCTACTATGTTACAGGACTTACAAGAAGCCCGAGACAAACTTGCAATTGCACATTTACCTTCAGCCACAGACCCTGCTCTGCAGATTCCGGTTGCCGGCTGGCTTCCGAAGATTGGAGACCTGGTTCGAGAGAAGGTGGAGAACAAAAAAGAATTCGGCCCATCTTATCGTGCACCGGTTCCAGTCCTGGGCTTGAAGGGAACACGTACAGTCATCTTACCACCGCTTCCTGGTCGCAAGGAGAACAGATACATCTCAGTGGAAAATGTCAAGCTACAACATCTGGCCGATCCTGAATAGCGTACCACCAGCGGTCTCTTGTCCTGCCATTTACCGGACTTGTGCTCGTGGCCCATCTGCCCGAACGATCACTGATGTTACAATTGAGATGGTTGATTTGCCTGAAACTATATTCGAACCCCCTGTCTCCCATGCATCGACGAGGACGAGTACACCTATCCCGCAACAGAGTCGGTGGCACACCAACCAACCACGCCACTGCGCCCGACACGTTATTCCTTTGACTCGGATTCCACCTCTTCAAATGTCCCGTCCAAGTTCAGTCTTTTTGTATCCTGGTTTAGAGACAATTTTTTGATTCCACCCTGGACATACATCTGGTTGGTGCTTTTCTTGATTTTTTTGTTCATGTCTATTGGCTTTGTCACAGTGTTTTTTCTACTCATCAATGGTCACTATTTACCTGAACGCTCTGCTGTGAACAGTGTTGCTGGAACTTTGGCTCCACATTCCTCCTCTCACATCATGAAGCGCGACCACACATTTGTGAACATTTCAGCGTTTCCAGTTGCTGATGGCATCGTATGGGATGCGGTAAACTTTCAAATCCATGGTCCGACAGAAATTATTAATGTACCAAATGTCCTTCGAGTTTCAATGGGTGATGTGGTAAAAAGTAACATTCATTCTGATGATTGGGATGTGCATGCCGTTGAAGCATTGTTTGCTGATTTAAAATATTATGCTTCCTTTAATGCTGAGGATTTGTATATGAATTCTGCGAATTATGCCGATTTGTATTGCTACCAGCATTGGGGCAACCATTTTCTTCATAAACCGAGTGCCCTACGTAGCTCTGTTGCCTACACCCAATGGGAACATTGCCCGAACCCCTTACCGGGCAGCTCCCAGACTCTTAGAAATAAATTTACCTATTTCACTGATTTCAATCGATCAAACGCTGGGTCCTATTATTTTAAACTGCATGCCCAGTTGACACAGAAAATTATGTTGACCCACACCAAATTGCTGTATTCGGGTTCCTTTTTGAGTGCCTTGGCTGTGGGTGGTTATGAGTACTGGAAGGACACTGTGGATTTAAAATCGATTTGGGGCTCGAAGCCTTGGCAGGTGCAGGGCACAGAGGCCTTGCACCGTGCTTGCCTAATCCCAGCCCAAATTCTGTTCCTGAATGCTTCCATTTATCAGACTACGTGTTGGGGTTTGGCTACCACTAAACAATTGAACTCGCCCTCCATCCCATCCTTGTCGAGCTCTCCCAATGATAGCTCGCGTTTTAATATGTCCCTTGCTACTTTGCAAGCTCTGTTTCAGGATAATTCATTTAATGTTTCTGCGTTGGTTCAGTCACCCTGGTTAGTGTGGCCCGGGCCATATCATCTAATGCTTGCCAACTGCGTTTTCACGACTCAGTTCCTGGTTACAGACAGGACAGGCCTGATCCGAGGTTTTCTGACTCCCGTACTGTCACCACGTATTCAGTTGGTAAATTGTGTAAACAATGGCTGCAACATTCGTCCCTAGACTCTGTTAAACAACATTTGTCCCTCCTATCAGGCAATATTGATCTGTCCGACTTTATCCTGGGACCTCGTGGTCCCCGACCAAAGAGATTCATTTACGAAGCTTATAATGAGCTCTGGAAGCTGTCGCAAATGGAAGCTGCTTCCCGTCTTCGGGAAATAGACCAAGCAAATTTGGAAAAGGTGCTTGCTGTTGTTGACAATAGCATTAACACCCTGTCTTCCCGCATTTACACATTGGAGAATATTGTGTCCTCTGTTGTTGATATTGTACAAGATGATGTTTCTGTATTGTACCATGGTCAAAATCAATTGCGTTCAGTTATGCAGTTTGCGTGGACTTTGCAAACACTTAAGTTGGGTAAAGTTCCTTGGCATTTTTTGAACACCACTGCCTTATTTCTGCCTTTTAATTTGACTGAAAAACAGCAGTTCATGTCCATGAAAGATGCATCTTACACTCTGTTACATATCGAGAAGGTGGATCCTTTACCATTCTCTGTGGCGGAACTAGATTCTGCTGTGTGGCTAGTTCATGGGGTTATCGCTTTACCGTTTTCCTTATTTGAATTTAGCTCGTGCATGAAACATTATCCTGTGGGCCGTTTCCAGCCTTTGGGTAGTGCCTTCCTGCATGAACTCTGGTCCTTGCCTTTCATGTATAAATGCCTCAGAGACGGCAAGGAAGTTTTTCTCACGGGGGAGTCGTGCGATTCAACTGTGGGTCATTCACTTATTTGTAAACATATTAAATTGCACAGAGCTTGTAGCGTTTCCGCTCCGAATCTTGCTTGTGTGCTGAAGGGTATTCCCGCTCCTGCTATTTCTCCTACCTTTACTTTGCTTGCTAATGGTAGCTATTTGCTTTTGAATAACGAGAACTGTTGTGGCCTGCAAGCCGGCATTCCGTATATTGTCACGGTTTCGCACAGGGTTGTCTGCTGCAAGAATGTGCTTTTTCCTCCCCCTCACGACATCGTTGATAACTCTATTTGGCCTTCCATTCCTACTATGGAGGCAGATTTCAATAAATTGAGCAGAATAAAGGCACTATTATTGAACGAGGAGGTTATGCTCACGTCCGCCCGGGAGACATTCATTCTCCAGGTGGCGAGTACCCACAGTGAAATACAGGCCCTTTTGAACACTAACCTCCCCCAACATTTCGGGTAGTTAATTCATCGTATTTTTAACGCATCTAACACTGAGGGTTTGGTACACTTTTTTAAAGTTGTGGGGTCTGGCCTGGTATCCACCTTCAAAAACTATTTTCGGTGTGATACCGGCGTTCATTCATTCTATTTTTTCCAGCGTCTTTGGTGGCTTCCCATTGATCCTCGCCTTGGCGGCTGGTGTACTGCTGTTGGTCTGTTTTCTACACAATGGTTGCTCCCCGATGGGCCCTTCTCGATCCCGAACGCCTCCTGCTGCTCTGTGAGCGACTCCTGGCTGGTTTCGGCGTTCTGCCGTTAGCGACCATCAGTGTGTCATATACCCTTTCTTTTCGCTTTGCGTATTTCACTTGCGTGCAACCTGTGATGTCTTGCATCCGCTGTCCTTTCACCTGGACCATGGATTATTGCCTCTCCAATTCGTCGTTGTCTGTTCCGGATTTTGTTCAGTTGGTGGGTCCCTTAGAGGCCCATGAACGGGACTGTTCCGTTGCTGGCTGTATGACGCGTGCGGCTGCACTGGGGATTTTGGCTCAATGGGATATCTGGGCGGCTGCTCGGAATCTCCTACAACAAAGTTATATTGAATATCACGCAAGCTGTCCCGCATTGCTTTTGGATGCTCCCTCCTCTGAGGAACATTCCACTATATTCCGAGGTTCTATTATCCTGTGCATAGCTCTGTGTGTGCAGAATCCCTATGACAATACCAACACTGATTCCATTGCTGGAAGTATGATCCCATGCACTGGGGGGCTCCCTTTGGGTACCCCCCTGTCCTCCCGTTAACAGCCTTTCAGGGTCTGCCAGAAAGCTAGTGCTGCTGCCGACCACAGACACAATTCTGCCCTCAAGATGCTGAGCTGAGCTCGTGCAAGGTAAGGTAGAACAATAGGTTTCCTGTCAAAGGGAGGTGTGACCACCTCCCAGACAGGACTTAGGGGCATATTCACAAGGACTTATCGGCGAGTTATCGGCACTTTAGCGCATCAAAAGTGGAGATAGATTTATCGCCCCATTCACAAGCGGGTGCAAACTGCAGACATCGCCAGTATTCCCGCGATAACTGCCGCAAAATTTATCTCCACAGGTGACACCACCAACTAACCCTAATGAGATGCAGAGTAGGCGTTCCCGTGCAAAAAACACACAAAAACACCACTACACCACTTTCACAACGAACTGCCAGATCTGCGATGCGAACCAAAAACAGGCGATAAGCCGCGGTAGCAGCAGGGATTTAACACCTGCCTTTTGCTGGTGTTAAGCAGGACGACTACCTGCAGTATGAAAGGGAGCCCAGCCAAGAGCCACATCTGAAGACCCACAGATGCCATGGAGACAATGATCATGCAGCTCGGAGACCCATGAGGGCCACAACACCCACCGCCACCACCCCCAGGCCCGCCACCACCCCCAGGAACCCGCCCCGCCCCCCCAAGCCACCACAGAGGTAGCGTAGACAAAGACAGCGTACCCACCGTAAACGCACCAGCCGCACAGACCTAACGCCAGAGGAGGTCATTGGCCACTACAGGCTCAAAAGGACAACCATCCTCCGCATCCTGACCCACATCGCACACAGGCTGACGGTACCAACACAGCGGCCAACCAACATCCCTCCGCAGACAAAGCTGCCGGCTGTGCTGCACATGTTGGCCTCTGGTACCTTCCAACCCACAACTGCCAGAGTCGGAGGAGTCTCACAGCCAGCCCTATCCAAGTTCATCACACCTGTCCTGGATGCCATCATCAGCCTGGTACCCCAGCACCTCCACTTCACCCACACTGCGCAGGAGCAGCTGGAGCAGCTGGAGACCAAGCAAGGCTTCAATGCCATAGCCGTATTCCCTCACGTGTTGGGGGCATACGACTGCACACATGTACTCCTCGTGCCCCCTGCCGACACTGCACACAACTACCGCAACAGAAAGCACACGCATTCCATCAATGTGCAGGCAATAGTGGACCACCGGGGACTCCTCACCAATGTTGTGGCCAACTACCCAGGCAGTGTGCATGAGTCATACATCTTCCGACAGTCCATCATCAACCAGCGCTTCCAGGATGGCACCTATGGAAATGCATTACTCGTTGGTAAGTACCAAATGAACACACCACACACCTCCACTCCACAGTCATGCAACTCACAACACTGGCAATGGGCATGCAGCAAAACTACATGCAACAACATGCCACACAACATGCCAACCGATGAGACACGACAACACGACTCCATTGGGAACCTGGGCTTGCCATGCACACAACCCAGCCACGGCATAGCACCACAGCCACACAATAGCAGAATGTGAGGAGAGGCTTGGAGCAAGCATGTGCAAGAGCGGAAAGTGACTAATGAATGAGAACCTACCCAATGCCAAGTGTGGCGTGGATGTGCCGGACAGACTTCAGTGTGCAAACCACGGAAATGGCCATGTGGACATCAACTACTGGTGCATGGAGTGTAGTGGCCAGTGGACGCTACAATGTCACCACAGGCTGTGGGGCAGAACGCGGGAATTTCGCTCGTTACGTCCCCCCCTGTAGGCGCGTACGGAGTGGGTTGGCCCTGCGTACGCCAGGCCTGCGTAGGGGTGTGAATAAAAACCCCGTCGCACTGGGCGTGGTTCTCTTTCGGAATGGCCAACGTGTCTGCCAGGGCAGCACCACTCAGCCCGCCATGAGGCCGACGCCATGAGCGGTGGGGCCTGTGAGCCTGTGCGCCTGCTGCACCCCAGGCCGCTGGTCCCCAGACCCGTCTTACCTACCCCAGCGCACCAAGGAGGCTCTGCTCTCCTGCCAACACCGGCGTGTGTCAAAGAGGGCCCACCACGTGCCGGTGCAAGCTCAAAGCCCCAGTCCCACGACCAATGCAGCCTCAGCAGACTATCACTGGCCTCCACGATGCAGGCCCACAGTACTCCTTTCTCGTTGACATACTCCACAGGCGTACTCTTCGGCCCAGTTGGTGGCACATTTGGAACTGAGTCTTGAGTTTTGAATGGCAGTGACCAAAGGTCTGTGGCAGCGGCCACATCACTAAACTCCCTCCGATCAATGAAGCCAAAGTCTGCATCGCAAGCACACGACACGTGGTGCCACTAACCCTGTTCAACGCAAGCCGGCGACACGTGGTGCCACTAATCCTGTTCAACGCAAGCCTGCGACACTTGGATGAGGGCTCAGGCCTACACAGCGGTCCAGTAGGTCCCACATGTGTGGAACTGTGTCTTGAGTACAGAATGGCAGTGACCAGATGTGTATTGCAGTTTACATCACTGAACTCTCTTCGATCAGTGTCCCAAACTCTGCATCGCAAGCACACGACATGTGTCTGTGGGCCCGTGCTGACCGCTGACCCCGGCCTATACTGCGGTCCAGTAGGTCCCACATCCAGCACGTAGTCGTGGTTAATAAATGGCAGAGTCCATACTAAGCCTGGGCGTAGTAGCACTTCACGAAGTACATTTTAAACTACATGTAGCTCTATGCAAATTGCACAAAATTGCACAGTGCGTAGCTGTGTGCTTGACTGCACTGTACAATAATTGCCAAAAGCATCTTGCACAGTCCAAGTTAAAATAAAATAAGTATCTCTATCTTCATATATGCTAAAATTCATATAGTCATTTCACAGAAGTGAACACAATAAAATAACAAGCAGTGAGAGAGGTGATGATTTTGGGATCCTCCCTAACCTAGGGAGAGAACCAAGCAGATGCCTTGAAAACAAAAAGCATATCTTTTGAACGATTCGGTGGTGGTCCCATCCTCTTAGAACCACCCCAAGCACAGGTATTGGCAAAAATACAATCCCAACCAAAGGCCCTGCAAAGCATTATGGGACGAGATTAGCAGTGGGCAGTGAATATTATATATTACCCTATCATCACCTCTCTCATTGCTTGAAATTTTCATTGTCAAAGTTCACTTTTGTGAATTGGTTATATGCTTTTTAGCATAAAAAATTGCTTTATCAAAGCATTTGCAGGTATTTATTATACTGCTGCTACGCTACGTCAATTAGCACAGTTTTTCACACTGCTACGTGCAATGTGCGTAGTAGCACAAACTTTAGATATGTATGCCTTTTCTCCACACAACTGGAAGAAGAGCTGCGGAAATACAGATAAAAGCAGAAACAGAGCAAGACCATGCGCACCTTGTATTGCACTCTCCCACACACAGGGTAAAATGAACTTTCCCATGCACAGTACAATGCATTAGTAATTTGACATCCATCCAAACAGGGCCCCAGCAGTGCATCTGGCTGGGGTACCCAGATCCCCACATCATTCTCTTAGGTCATCACATTCCTCACCTTATATGAGCATCCTAGGCAGGATGTAGCGTACCCCAGGGTCATTCAGAATAATGGTGCTGTGACAAGGCATAGAGTTCCTGAAAGCAGACACTATTCTGCCTCAGCCTTGTTGAAATAAAGGTTTAAAGAAAGAAATGCAGCCAAGTGTGTTTCTGTTCATCAGTGGAAAGAACAAGTCATGCAAAAGAAATAACAATGTTTCTCAAGAACCTCTCTGGAAAGGCAATGGTAAATAAATGAAATGGCACTGCTCAGCACCAGATGAAATGTTGCACACTACTGCATGTCCATGCTGGAGGTGAGTGCAGAGATACATCTAAAGATATAGATCAGAGCCTGCGCTACACATCACCAAGAATAAAGGTGACACTCAGAGGTAGAATTATCAAGACTGCATCGCCACAAAGTGATGCAAAGCAGCACAAAGCCTTTATAAGTATTTAATTTCTAGCGCAAAAGTTCCATGGGTGGTACTTTGCCATTCTGAAGCTACCACCCATGCTTTCTGGCACAAAGCCAGATCTACAAAGATTATCAAGCCTGGCTTTCTATCATAAAATAAATAGGTATGGGTATAACGTACATAATTCTGTGTAGCGCAATCACGCAGACTTACCAAAAATTCTGCAAGATTTCGCAGTATTACGCGAGAAGGGTAAATCTTTGTTCAGCGATACTTCTTAATGTAAAAATGTCCCCTTGCACCCAAAATGGATACGAGGATGCATTTTTGCGATAATAATAACTTTGAATGTAGAAGAACACTATTTGCGAGCACGTGGGGCCACTCATGCTCGCTAAATGTGGTCTTGGGGGTCAGATTTTTCCCCAACTTACTCCCGGCATTTATTGATGTTTTCTTAACACTAAATGCACCCTCTCATCCAAAATGGATGCAAGGATACATTTTTGCACTAAGAAATAGCGCTAAATGCAGAAGAACATGATTAGCTCGTGCAAGCAGCTGCTCGCGTTCGCTAAAGGTGCTATTGCTGTAGAAATTTCCCCCCAAATTACACTATCAGGTGTGATTGGGTAATTATCAGTAACTCAGCATCAAAGAGTGACGTAGAACTACTGAAATGACTCCAATTACTCCGGCGTAATTGAAATTCCCCAGGCCTACGAAATCACCTCCTTGAGCCAGCCCTAAGCAGGAGAAATATTTAAATTACTCCAAACATTTGAATTATTGAATATATGTGCTGCATTGTACACCACACATCCAGGGGCATATTTACTATTATTTTATGCAAAGCGACGTGTAAAGTTGTGGTCCCTAGGCCCACATGGCAATATAAGGACGACACTCACACATCAGATGTAGTTACTACAACTGACCCAGGGCATGTGCACTGGGCCCCTTTTATTAGCAGGGCCACCTGACCGGTGATGCCTGTATTGGATGGGTGTGGGGTGAGAGTTAGCTCTGCCCCTAGGAAAGGGCTGCTGCATGATGTGTCCAGCAGAAAACTACATTTCTCCCAAAATCCAAATGAAATGTCAACAAGTCTACAGGAGCAGTTTCTCCATTAGGGCTCTGGGGCTGCGCCACACGGAAATTCCTACACATTCCTGCACAAATATTAAATAGATCGATTTATTTATAGATACAATCGTATCTCTAAACAAATTGATGTAGTTAAGTCTGGGTTGTCTGTCCCAGGTTGCTTGCCTCACCCTGCTCTGAAGCAGGAGACGGAAGCCAGGCAGTAAATCAATTTTCTGAAATGTGACGCACTACGCAGGGCTTACCGTTCTAAAACCCTTCATTGCCATTGTAGTCTATGGTAGTATCCACTATAGGCCAAAAAGTGTCACTGTTTCAAGTGTCTCCGTCCCTGCGTGAGGGCAGCCGTCCGTTATTCACAGGCATAGATCCCACCCTTTCCCATTCGTCACACATAGGAGTGAATGTAAACATGTGTGATTTGGTGCCGTGTCCTCAGTAATGGTAAGTATTATAACGGTAATATTGTGTTATGTATATTGTGCTGAGACCCCTGTTAACTCTAACCTCCCCCACTGCCACTCCCCAGGCCCTAGCTGCAGGTCGCTGGCCCCTTTAGAAGTGGAACTGCTGTATCTGTTCCCCCATGAAATTGATACACCGAGGGGCATGGTTTTTGTTCCCTTGCGAAGTTGATCCAAATATCCGAGTCAAGCGTAAAGGGAGAAATTTGTACTTATAGTAGAGACAGTTATCTGCTGTGTGGCGATAAAACTGACCCTATCTTCATGCCTTTAATATTAATGCCCAAAACATGGATTGATTTACGAACAATGAATGTTAAAAACATTAAGGCAATGCATGTTAGCAATTTAGTTTCTCTCTTATTTCACGTGTTTTACTTAATCTTGCATTGCCAGCGAGTTAGCGATTCTATCATCTTGTGTTTCTGTATTTATTTCTATGCATCTTATTACTCTTGCATAGTGAATACGTTGAGCTGTGCCAGGTGTTTATGAGGGTCTTTGATTGATAGCTCTGACGCTGAGGCTGAAGCCAAAGCCAAAGCAAAGTGCCTGTCAGTGGTTTGGCCTCTCTGCAGAGCACACAGAACAATGGTCATGTATTCCAGTTGCAATTGAAATTCTGTGGAAATGTGTGACTGTGAACCTGGTACACAGATGTCAAAATATTTCCAAGGTAAAAGGAAATAAATTGCTTAAATGTGAGTGAGTGCAGTGTATGTTTGGAAGTGGTGAAGTGAGGGAGATGCAAGGACGTGCATTCAGGGAAGAGTGAAAAGAGGGTGCTGAAGAGGAAATAGATGTGGTTGAAGATGTGCGGAAAGACGAGATATGCAGAGAAAAAGAGCATACATATCTAACATAAATTGAACATAACTGAAGGCCAAAACTCCTTCCACAGGCCTCAACACTGTTTAATTCACAGACTCACAATTTCAGAATTAAAAAATTTTCAATGCTAATTATTTATAACAAATCATTGTTGTTACTCATTTATCTTAAACAGCTAACAACTATTGACAAAGCCAATCGTACAGACAGGTTTTAGGTATATGTCAGTTGCTGTGTTAAATATCTGGATGTGTTGGAAGTGGAGGTCCCTGTCGCTTACCGCCGCCACCAAATGCTGTAGGCGTGCGCCCTCGACCCCTCGCTTCAACGTTAGGCTAAGTAAGAACACCGTCTGAGATAGCCCTGCTCACCCCCTTAGTAGCTTGGCACGAGCAGCCAGGCTTATCTCCAAGGCACGAGTGTTCAGTATGTGCATCCACGCTCACAATAACCCCATGATGTCATCACAAATAGACTCCACACGCGTATTGATAAAAAGAGTATGGGCCATATTATCAAGAAGGGCGTTAAAATTATCGCCGCTTTAGCGGCAGGAAACTGCCGCTAAAGCGGCGATAATGGGCTTGATAATATGCCCTTGTGAATTCCATAGAAGCCCATATTCTGGTGTGAACATGGGCTTCTATGGGAATTCACAAGAGCATATTATCAAGCCCATTATCGCCGCTTTAGCGGCAGTTTTCTGCCGCTAAAGCGGCGATAATGTTAACACCCTCCTTGATAATATGGCCCTATAATCTTTATATAAGAAATTATACGATACGACCACACGATACAAAATCAACATATAAGAACGGGTAGTATTCTTTCAGGTGGGTTGGTATGTTCTAATCCCAATCACCGCGTCTAACCAACAGTTAAGCTCTTCTCTAACTGTTTCCCAATAGGTTAGACCAGTCGTATTGCTAGAAACACACACGTTGCATAAGGAAACAATACTGCAATGCGTAACGATATTCTCTTATACTGTGCAACAGAGAAATAATGCCATACGTAGCGCCACAGTCATGTACTTTGCAATTGAAAGAATAATGCAATGCGTATCACCACCAGCATGCCCTGTACCAGGAAGAAACAAAGCAATGCGTCACGCTACAATCCTGTGCGGTGCAATAAAGAAATAATACACTGCGCCACGTTATACTCAGATACGGTGAACTGACGAAATCATACAATGCACTACGTTACAATCAAATAAATGCATGGGAGAAATAACGCAGTGCGTAGCGCACCAAGCATAAAGTTCGTTAGGTACAAATGAGGTCAGGCATCATACGACAGTTCGATAGTTCGTTTGCAGCAATAATGCAATTGTGTAATACAACAGTTTTACGTGCTCCAGAATAACAGTACCCCCGATATGGATCAAATGATGACACACAAAGTACTGCTTCCTATTCCGGCCCCAGTACTGCCCCGTCCTGGGTCAGCACGGGCCGGGATCCGAGCCGAAGCAACGGCTCACGCAGCTGACTGAGCGGGAGGTCGAGAGAGTGTCCCTCCGGGCCCGCACCCCACCCCAGGTGTTGATCCACGTTACCTAGGGGGGGTGGGATCCCACTCTCCTCCCCGACGTCAGCGACTTGGGCCTTGATCCAGAACTACGTCACAGGTTTTGGCGGACTCGGGCCTGCGGTTCAGCTCTTCTGTGGCTGCCGGTCGGGGCCGCTACTGTTGGACTCCGAGGGCCCCGATGACTTGGCCCTCACTCCGGCGGATTCGGTCCACATCGAGACCCGCCCTCAGCACTGTGGAGACTTTACTTCAGTTTGGTGCACAACCTAACCCGGCACTCCTCACCAGCACCTCAGGTTGCACTTCGACACGCACACCGCACATCCGAGACTTGCCTCTTCTCTGGTGCTCACGACGATCTGGCGCTCTTCACCAATGCTCTGCTTGCACCTCAACACGCACCCTGCACGTTCGAGCCTCGCCCCTTCTCCCGGTGCACCCGATGTCCAGGCGCTCTTCCTCACGCCCTGGCTGCACCACGACACGCACTCCTGCGCGTCTGAGTCTCACCTCCTCTCCCGGTGCACACGATGTCCAGGCACTCTTCCTCACACCCTGGCTGCACCACGACACGCACCCTTGCACGTTTGAGACTCACTTCTTCTTTTGTTGCCTACGAGGCCCAGGCGCTCCTCACCAACACCCGGCCTGCACCACGACACGCACCCAGCGCGTCCAAGACTCACTTCTTCCGCTGGTGCACACGATGTCCAGGAGCTCCTCACCAACGCCCTGATTGCACCACGACACGCACACTGCGCGTCCGAGTCTCGCTGCTTCCTTGGGTGCACACGGGGCCCAGGCGGTCTTCACTAGCACCCGGGCTGCACCACAACACGCACACTAGCGCGTCCGAGCCTCGCCTCGTCTCCCTGTGCACTCCACGACCAGACGCTCCTCACCAACGCCTTGGCCTGCACCATGACACGCACTCTGCGCGTCTTAGACTTAGCTTACTCCTGCGTGCCCATGATCACACAGCACAACTTCTGATGGTCTCAAGCGGCACAAAGCACGCGCACACTGCGTTGCTTGGGACTTACCGGAAACTTTTATGATCCTGTATTTCCAAACAGGGAGCCAGTTCACCTCGGGCCCTTGGGGTTACAAGACACAGCACAGTCTTCTTCAAGCAGGGGGACCCAGCGCCTCCAAGCACATTCCCAACAGCCTCTTCCTTAGTTAGAACAGCAAACTGCAGACCAGCCCCAGATCACGAAGCAAGGATTGGACTATCCACCACAGTCTATTCAGTTGTTCCTTCTTTAGCAGAGGTTCCTCTTGACCACAGAATGGGCAGTGGCGGTGCATCCATTGGGGCGCTGGGGCATTGCCCCACTAATGCCACGGCCCCATCCATCGTTTAAATGAATTACAAATAACAAATTCTTCGTTCTACTTCTGACGCTAATTCCAATCAGGACTCCTGATTGGAATTAGCATCAGAAGTAGAACGAGGGACGCTGAAGGGGGTGGGACTGCGGCAGCACTGAGGGTTTGAGTGACAGCGCACTAGACAGCAATAGTGCGCATGTTCGGTTTTGGGCTGGTCATTTTTACGACCAGCCCGAACATGCGCACTAGCCTTCCCCTTAGGAGAGCGAGGGTTGCTTCATGCCGCAGCCCCCGGTCTCCTAATGGGCGGGGAGTATCCCTGCTCAAGCCAATCCTGGCGCTGCTGGAGCAGCGTCTGAATTGGCTGAGAGGGGTTGCCAGCCACTCCAGTAACGCAGAAGACGTTGAAGGCGCCAAGGCGGGACCCCTGCCCAGCAGCAGAGGCGGCGCGGGTCAGGTAAGTTTTCTTTTTTTACTTTATTTTTTAAACCCCCCCGGCCCCCACCCCCGCACGACCCCCCCCGCAAGTATTGCGAGCCGCGACTGTGTGTGTGTATGTATGTATGTGTATTATCAACCAAGCTTAAATGAGCTGCTGTGGCCCTTGCCCAAAGATTCACCTTTTTTAAACCTCGCAAGAATGCATATTTTTATTTTCTTTACTGAAATTGTGTGTGTGTGTGTGTTTTTTTAAAGAAACAGAGCGTCCCTTTTGCTGGTACGGTGACGGGCCATGTGGTGCTGGGTGGTCTGCGGGCTGTGCCCTCCGAACCCTACTAGGATGTCCCCACATAGGGTCGGCGCCTCTCCCTCCACTGTGGGTATAAAGTCAAACCTCTCTGTAGTTGGGTGGCCTTGGCTTTTAGTACTTTATAATCCGAGCTAGGAGCAATGTTTAGTTCTGGTTAATTTGTTAAACTCCACAAATTAAACAGGAAATACTAGATTATGTGGCAGCCGCTCCGAGTTTACACACAGCCGTGCAGCTCCACTGAAGTGCAGCGGGGGTTGTGTGTGCTTTAAAAATCTGAAAGAAATTGAAGTTTCAGGAATTTGCGATTTTTTTACTAGTCGCAGAGATCATATACAAGCAGCTGCTGAGGACCTTTACAAAGCGTCACGTTGCTCCTTACTTTTGCTTCGCAGCGCTGAATGGAACAGTTGTTCTAGAGTCTGAGCACTACTTTTATCGTTGAGGCAGGAGGACGTCCAATGGTGACTTCTACTGGAGGAGGTTGTTTCCCCCCAAGTCTGTAGCCATGCCTGCCTGCCTGCCCCCCATTCCCCACTCTGCCCATGATATGCCTGCGCCTGCCACTGCTTGTGACGTACTGCCTCCCCTGTCCACAGTCTGCCTGCATGTAACTCTTCTTTCTCACTGCCCTGCCTTGTTTGCTCTTCCTTAAACAACCCTGGTGCTTGTACCTTCCCTGGTTGTTGCCTTCTGACTGCCTACCTGCCTGTATATCCTTGCATTCTTCCTGTATCTTCCTTGTTCGCCTGCACCTCCCTCTGCCTGTTCGCCAGCCTGTATCTCTGTAGGCGTGCCTGTCCTCCCCTCCCCTCTGCCTATGCCTTCTTATGAATGTCTGTAGCCTGTAACCACTCGAGACATGCCCCTACCCCATGACAGCCAGCACGCCTGTATTGTTAATCTCAGCTCGCCTCACCCTCTGATGTGTTCTCCCCACCCGCCGTTCCCTGAGGCTCTGTTTGCTGGTGCTGCGTCCTGGCACCCAAGTCTGCCTGCCTGGCAGCTGCTCCCTGTAACTCTGACTGCATCACTTTGTGTGTGCCTCCCTACATGCGCCGCTCAGTGCTGCCTGCTACTCTGTCTGCCTGCCTGCCTGTCGCGGTGCACCTCTGGCTGCCTGGCAGCTCCTCACTGTGACTGCATCACTTTGTGTGTGGCTGCCTACATCTGCCGCTCACTGCGTGCCTGCTACTCTTTCTGCGTGCCTGTGAAGGTGCGTCTCTGACTGCCTGGCACCTGCCCTCTGACTGCATCCTTTTGGGTGTGCCTGCCTACACCCGCCGCGCTGCTCACTGCCTGCCTGCCACTATTTCTGCCTGCTTTTGAAGGTGCACCTCTGACTGCCTGGCAGTTGTCCTCCGTACGAGCTGTGTGCCAGTGTCGGCCATAACTCTGTGTTTCGTCTCTGATATAGCGCCAATCCCACCAGACATGTTTTGGCGTTCTGTACGATCTGGGTTCATATTTAACACCAGAGGAAAGGAGGGAACAGGAGGGCCGTGGTGTGAAGGGACAGACAGCTCACAAGATGCACTTGCACCAAAGTCATACTGAGCCACGTAGCAGGGCATCAGGGAAGTTCCCTGTACAATGAGTACAGCTTGCACCGCAATGTGGGGAAATTAGCAAAACGTACTAACCTGCGTATATGTATAGATTTAAATGTACTCATTGCATAAGTATGTGTTGTGCCTGATTCACAAAAGTCTCTGCATTCATTGACCCGGCTGCATTCGCTAAGCCGGCTGAAAAGTGGAACTTTGCAATGCACTGATCTGCACTTGCATCGACAGTTGACATTGCAGGGGCGTTCCACCTTCCTTGCCTCTCCTCAAGAAATGGACAAACGCTTAGCGACTTCTCCTGGGTGGCAAGGCATGGAATCATTCCACACTACCGGAAGCAGGAGGGGACCATTCGCGAAGTGGAAGCTGTACATGGCTGACGGCTTCCAGAGAGAAAGAGGGACAGAGAAAGAGAGAGAGAAAGAAAGAGAGAGGGAGCGCGAGTACACTTTATACACCAAACTGCTGAATCATAGCAAGCATTTGACATCTAGTAAAAATATTGTTAGTTGCAGTGTGACTATGTTTGCATGACATTGGTAACGGTTCCTGGTGATAGGAATGGAAGTTTATCCTATTGTGTTTCCCTTTTCTCTTTTAGTCTCTTGTACACCACTGCTACTTTAGAGTGTGGAACTTTATATGCATTTTCATGTCTGTCTGTTCTGTTCACTTCTGAGGTTTTCTACCAACCGCAGAGCCTGTTTTCCTCAATATTAGCTTTGTTATTATTTCTCAAGCATGTCAGTATGTATGCCTACGGGTTTATTGTATTTCATCTTTGAAGAAAAGAAAAGCAATAGCGTTAGTATCTTTGGGACCAGGCAGTTGGTTACATTCTCAGTTTTGAAAGAGTCATCATACTAGCAGGAGTGAGAGAGGAGAGAGCCACGAGGGCTGAAGACGTGTTTTAAATAAAAATGTTCTATTTATAGTATACATATGCAAAGATACACAAAATAACACATGCCTACCTGAGGGATCCTTATTAATGCTATCAATAGAGGCTTGGACCAGGAAGCAGGAAAAGCATACTATTCACAGCTATATGAGACTCCTAACTGGAATTTCTATCCAGTATGATTAAGAATAATTGTGCTACTGCGGTACCAGTAAATTGTTGTTCATTTTAGTTCCATATTCCCAGAGCATTCTCATTATGTGTCAAACTTCTATAAGGTTTCTTAACTCCCAGAACTGTAAACAGTAGTATTGACTGAGCTGTTCTTCACATCTTCTGGTATGCTTGAAAATGCACCATTTGCCCACTCTTTTTTCAAAAACTTTCTCGGGGGGAAAACCCCCCCGAACACATCTACTAACGACTAGTGGAACTGCAGCTCTTTGTAGAATTATTTTGATATTGGACACTATAATATTCACTGCCCACTGCTAATCTCGTCCCATAATGCTTTGCAGGGCCTTTGGTTGGGATTGTATTTTTGCCAATAACTGTGCTTGGGGTGGTCCTAAGAGGATGGGACCACCACTGAATGGTTCAAAAGATGTGTTTTTTGTTTTCAAGGCATCTGCTTGGTTTTCCCACTAGGTTAGGGAGGATCCCAAAATCATCACCTCTCTCACTGCTTGTTAATTTATTGTTTTCACTTTTGTGTAGTAACTATATGCATT
Organism: Calotriton arnoldi; assembly: GCA_963921515.1. Classification (NCBI taxonomy): domain Eukaryota; kingdom Metazoa; phylum Chordata; class Amphibia; order Caudata; family Salamandridae; genus Calotriton; species Calotriton arnoldi. The sequence continues at coordinate 599,294 of CAWUFW010001484.1, read as the reverse complement.
TTTAGCATATAAAGATCTGATTCCTGAAGGGCTGGGCTTGCGTCACTCTGGCTTGACTGGAGCCAGGCTGCGTCACTAAGGGTGAAGGAGGCTTGGAGACAGAGCCTCTCCTGTTTTGCCTATCCTAAGGGGTTGGGCCTTTGTTCCCTGGCTTGCCCGGGGCAAGGCTGACATCTCTGGGTGTGGTAGACAGGTCAGAGGATTCTATCTGGGGGCCACTGGGTTTTCCTAAGGCGGAGGGGCTGGGCCTGCGACTCCTGGCTTGCCCGGGACCTGGCTGATGCTCTGAAGCTGGTGGGGTCCCAGCAAGGCTTTCCCTGCTGCTCGGACTGCGTGGAGCCAGCTAGAGCAGGCTTCGTGCATACATTGTTGTAGCTGAGGATCCATCCTGCTGGAGAGCAGACCTGTGGATACATCATTGCTGCTGAGGGGTCTTCCGTCTGGGAGCAGACTTCAAAGATAGACTGTTGCAGTGGAGACACCTTTCCTGCTGGAGAGCTGACTTCGTCAATACTTTGTTGCAAGCTGAGCACCTGCAAGCCCAGGCCAGGCTTTCTCTTCATTCCTGTTCGTGTGAGGCTGCTGGCAGAGAATACATCGTATCGGAGGCAGGGGGGCCAGTCCCCCTGTCAGTGCCTGCTCCAGCGCAGGTGGGGGCTACAGGACAAGGTGCACACGTGCGGCTGCCTTTTGCGAGCGTGTCTGGCTTGCATTGTGACACCTGGCGGCTGCCTTAGTGTGTGAACACTTTTTCCTGCCCACGGAGGTAAGGCGGAGGCCTTTTTTCGTTTTTCTTGTGACTGCATTACATTAACAGACTTGAAGTGGCAGCTGCCTCTTCATTAGAACAAAACGCCGAGACTTGGCTCTCATTTCTTTTTGACTCACGCAGATGTACCTTTAGCTAGGCGCCATGACAACCTCTTCCAGGATGTCAGAGGCCTCTAGGGCATTTGATTTTATACCTAACTCAGTTCGAGTTGAGTTTGCAGAAGCGCATAGGAAGGAAAAAAATGTGCTCTTTATTGTTGAGGATGTCATCAAGAGAGAATGTGATATTGCAGAGCGTGCTATAGAATGTGTGCAAGACTTTTCGAATAGAGGTATTTTTGACATTACATTTGCAAGTGATTCCATTTGCCAAAGTTTCTTGCATAATGCACAGGCATGTCGTGATTGTGGGATTTTGCAGGGGCTCACATTTACGCCTATGTTTGCACCCAAGGAGGTTACGTTAGTAGTGCACATGTACAATCCCTACACTGATCCTCGCCTCATTGAAGTATTTTTGCAGCGATATTGTGCTACTATCAGAGGGGGTCAGAAAATTAAGAATATCTGTGGCATTTGGAATGGCAAGCGAAAATATGTTGTGACTTTTAAGAAGACTCTAGTGGAGTGCGAGGCTTGGCTCACCCTCCACAGACTTTTGCACTTGGCGCTAACAAGGGCTTCCTAGTTTATTCTGGCCAACCCTTATTTTGCAGATTGTGTCAGCAATTTGGGCATGCAAAAGAACAGTGCTCAGGCTTCGTTTGTAGGAACTGTGGGGGTATGGATCACAAGGCACAGGAGTGTCGTGCCCCCAAAAAAATGTAATCTGTGTGGAAGCGAAGATCATCTCTTTAAAGCATGTCCCAAAAGTAAGTTCTCATATGCGTCAGCTGCTGGTTCGCATGGCCACCCTTCCCATACCACCCTCCCGCTCCCGCTGCACTCTGCTCCTGCTCCATCATCTGCTGAGCCATCTACATCAGCGCAGGCGGAAGTCACTGATTCAGATATTTTGGGTATATTTGAAGGCATGGAGATCCGCAAGTGAGGAGTGTCTGAGGGGGAGGAGGTGGAGGAGGAAGAGGGGGAATCTGAGACTGCGGTTGCCCCTTCTTCCCAACCTGAAGAGCCTGACCCTGAGCAAATCCAGCAAGAATTAGAACAAGCAGACAAAGATAGACTTGAGGCAGAGCAAATGAAGCAAGCTATCCTGGAAAAACGTGCACGCCGTGAGGGGCAAAGCAAAGTGCCTCATCTACTCCTTGTGCTAATGTCCCAAACCTCAGCCTATCTGCTGAGCCCTCCTCTAGTGATCCTATGAATTTATCTAACTCCTTTATTCCCCCTACAGGTCATGAATCCGATGTGGCTGGCGCAGTCAGGGATCTGCGCAAAGTAGCGGAAGACACAGCTGCCTCTTTAGCCTCAGCTGTAGTGGTCTCTAGTGCAGACGCTGACATGGAGCATAGTGGGTGGACCACTTATAATACAAAAAACGTAAAGTTTTTAAACAAGCGGTGGGCCCAGTTTAAAAGTGAATACAAGACGGCGCGCATCCTCCTTGGACCGCCCACCAAGAAGGGGAGGTTTGACCCCCTACTTAACCTCTCGGACTCCGAGGAGGGTATCGGGAATGTTGCTCAAGTTATAGAAGTGCACGATAGTCAGATTATTGATTTGGAGGCTTCACCTAATCTCGAGGCTTTGCTTTCACAGGCTTCATTTGAAGGTCAAGACCAAGACGCAGCTTCACAGTTTGCATGTGTTAATTCTGTTGTGGTACCTGAATCACAAGATTTGTAACATGGCTGTTGTTTTACTTATTATACTCATGGCAGTAACAATTGCCACTTGTAACGTTAGAGGCATGAGTGGAGAATTACGGCAACATATGATCCTTCATTATTGTAAAAATGTACAAGCAGATATCATCTGCTTACAAGAATGTCACTTAGGTTTTAAACCCAATTATTTTTCTTACCAATCCTTATGGCAAAAGGACCCTCTGCATGGTCGGGAGGGGCCAATAAGAATGGCGGCGTTGTTATTCTTTTTCAGAATAAGCATTGGCAGATACTAGACGAGAAAATAATATCTCCAGGAGAGCAGTTCTTCTGTCTGTACATATGGACGGAATCCCTTTAAAGATATGTGTGGTTTATGCTCCAGCCAAAAAAACAGAACGTAAGAATTTGTTTTCACTAATCAAGCCTTTTTAACAGGTTCAACGCCATTACTGTTAGTTGGCGACTTTAATTGCATCACACATGGTAAAGACAGGCAAGGGGTGCACACTGAGTACACTATGGATGTAACCTCAAAACGTTTAAAAGCACTCATCTATGACCTAGGCCTTTATGATACCCACAGGACATTATGTCCACCAGGGACAGGTTTTACATGGGAAGCAGACCATGGAGGAGTCAAATCGCGTATTGATTATATATTTGCATCCAAGCTGCTGTGTGCACAACATGGCGCCATCACACCTGTTTCCTTTTCAGATCATCACTTGGTGTCCACGTCACTCTCCGTTCCTGCCAGACCTCAAAGGAGTCCAGGCAAGTGGAAACTTAATTGTGCATTATTGGAAAAAGAAGAGATTTGTGTTAAATACACCAAGTGTTACTGTAAATGGGCGGCTCGCAAAAGTACCTTCCTACACTCTATCAATGGTGGCGCTGGGTTAAACACCAAACGCGGATTTTCTTCCAAACACAGGGAAGGGTATTGCACAAGTTGGAGTGGCAGGATTTTCTTAAGTTACAAAAAGACGGGTTTTATTGCAACAATTAAGTGATGCAGGGAAAGATGTAAAGGAAGACATCAGATCACTTGAAACAGAAATGAATACATGGCTTAAAAGGAAAAGCAAAACTACCATTTTTCATTCCAGGGTGAAACATTATCAAGAAGATGAAAAATGTACAGCATTCTTTTCGCAAGGCAGCTGTCTCTCACAAACTACTAACCACGCTTTTAAATGACAAAGGTGATAGAGTGAATGGGGTAGAACAATGCCAAAAAGTGGCCTATGCGTTCTACTCAGCATTGTATGCCTCTCCAAGCACTCCTCCTCCCAAAGAAGACATAGAGTCATACTGTGAAGCCCTCCCAGAAAGTCTTACTGATGAACAAAGAAAGTTTTTGGGGGAACCTTTTGATGGTGAAGACTTTCTCGCAGCTTTGGGGGCAGCACCCAGGGGCTCTAGTCCTGGTTTGGATGGGTTACCGTGGGATTTTTATAAAAAGTTTTGGGGTTTGCTTTGTAAAGATTTTATGGACATGATTGTACATAGTTTTGAACAGGATGCATTTACCACGGATTTTTCCGCAGGACTCATCACCCTCCTCTATAAGAAAGGGGATGAAACATCTCTTCAGAACTGGCGCCCAATTTCTTTGCTTAACGTGGATTACAAACTGGTATCCAAAGTGTTAGCTCGTAGATTCCGCTCTGTCCTGTGCACTAGTATTCACAAAGACCAAACATGTGCAATAAAGGGACGCACTCTTGTTGACAGTCTCACCATCATTCGAGATGTTCTCCATTACAACCAGGACAGAAACATCCCTTTGGGAATACTGAGTTTGGATTTTCGAAAAGCATTCGATAGTGTTTCACATGATTTTCTTTTTGCAGTGTTGTCCCATTTGCGGGTACCCCCCAATATCATGCGAATGTTACAAATATTATACAAACAAGCAAGCAGCAAAGTCAGTATCAATGGTTTTCATACTGAGGCTTTTCAGATACATACAGGAGTACGACAAGCCTTTGTCTCCAGCACTTTTTGTGTGTGCTTTGGAACCTTTCTTGTGTAAATTGCGAAGTGACAAGGTAATTGGGGCGTTTGTACCCGGTGGTTCAGCCTCACTGGCCAAAGTCGTAGCATACATGGACGATGTTACCGTCCTATGCACCACTGCAGCATCAGCACGCAGAGCTCTTTTGCATGCTTCATTATTTTCGCCTGTTTCAGGTCTTGCACTGAATATGGAAAAAAGTGTGTGTGTCACAGCTGGCCCCTGGGACAGGTTGGCAAATCTGCCTGTGAATACCACCACTGAACCTACAAAGATTTTGGGGCTTTATTTTGCGTCACAAGGGCATATTCAAAAGAACTGGGAAATACTGCATGACAAAATAGTACAGAAAATATCTATGTGGTCTACACGTAAACTCACGTTGGAAGGCAAAGCATTGGTTATTAAGGCTGTCTTATTTCCGTTATTGCTTTACACTGCAATGATTTTTCCTCCCTCCCCTCAGGTGTTACAGAAATGTGCAAAAGTGCTTTTTACCTTTTTATGGGGGTCAAAAATGGAAAAATTAAGTAGAGACAAAACCTGCAAGGATTGGAGAAATGGAGGGAAAGGTCTTCCGGATCTCAAAACCTTTTTGTATTCTAAATTATTTAGTCATATTATTTCCAGAACAGAGGAAGATATGTCAACCACTGCTAGCTGTTTTACTTGTTATTTTACGGGTTCCATGTTGAGAAAGTTTGGACTTTTTACCTCTTCCAATTTGCGGCCATTGGCTCAAACTGTTCCTCCTTTCTATATGGCCTTACAGACATTTTTGCACACAATGGACTTAACTGATCTTACCAGAGACATTTGTAAAGACTCTAAACGCTTGAAAAATGCTTTATCTTGTAGAGAAAAACCAGTCATTATAGGGTCTCTTTCAGAAAAGCAGTCACGTGCAGTTTGGCGTATGGTGGGACACAGAGATCTTGGTCACAGCCAAAAGGACATCGCCTGGATGAGCGCCCATGGATGCCTCCCGGTAAAGACATTTCAACATCGTAGAGGCCTCGCTCCCTCCGCACAGTGCCCAAGACCAACCTGTGCCAACGAAGAGACTGTGTATCATCTGCTTTGGGGTTGCCAGTATGCACAGGATTTCTGGACATTGCTTCAGCCTTTCTTGCTTCATATTGCGAACATTACCACTTTGACATTTGAGACTATCCTGTATGGCTGGACCTTTCCTACTTCCCACTATCCAGCTGCCTGGCGACTTATTAACTGTGGGAAAGAATCCCTTTGGGAAGCAAGGAACCTTATGTTATATCTGCATAAGACTTTTGATTCAAAAACATGCAGAAACCTTTGCCTAGCGAAAATGAACACTTATGTGGCTGCAGACAGAGAACTTTTGGGGGATGATCAGGCTTTGGCCACATGGCAAGTACCTAAATGGAAAGAATGGGTTACTTGAATTTCTTGTTTTTCTTCTGTTGTGCATGACCCCTGCCACCGGGGCATAAGGATTGGCACTTATATAGGTTTTTATGACAACATAATCTATATCTAGGAAAAATGTAATTATGGACTTTGTTCTGTAACTCATGATCATATTATAAATAATATTTTTCCTGTATGTGTGCCTTTAAACAATAAAGGTTTTCAAAACAGCATATAAAGGCAGAGATATTTATTTTATCTTAACTTGCACTGTACAAGATGCTTTTGGCAATTATTGTACAGTGTAGTCAAGCACACAGCTACACACTATGCAATGTGCATAGCTACTAAAAATGTACTTCACGTAGCTACGTGAAGTGCTACTACGCAAACTACGCCCAGGCTGAATTTGCATCATGTGGGATCCAGTTATTTTGGGTAATTGCAAGAAGAGAAGTACAGTGTCGGCATGCAGGAAGATGCCATCCTCCAGCTGGTCCGCCCATCTGAAGCCCTCCATCAAAGCATCTATCTTGATCCACTCGGCCAAGGGTTCGATCGCTAGTGCAAACAAAAGGAGGGACAGGGGGCAACACTGTCTGATGACCCACTCGATCAGGAAGTAGTCCGAAGGAGTTCTATTGACCCTGATTTGTGCCCAGATGACAGGTGTGGGATTTGAACGTGCGCTAAACAATTCCAAAAAATGTTAACGCAACTTTACACATCGCAGTCTATCGCGGGAAAAAAACCTGTGTCAACCTGGAATTCACAACACGGCGGTACCATGCGATAGTCTCCCGAAAACGCGGCCAATGTCCGCTATACAACCATGCGACGGAGATAAAAACACAAACCCCAACACCAAAAAAAGTGCGATGAGCCCATTCGCGATGAGGAAATCAGCAATAAGCAGCGCCAGGCCTGCCATACACACACGTCAGGCGGGAAAATCACTACAAAAGGAGAAAAAACACAAAAAGACCAACACCGAAGCACCATGGAGGCAGCAGGCGCAGAGGACGAGTGCAACCCCACAAGTACCCCGGACGACCAGCCCGGGACCTCGGTGACAGGGAAGGGCAAGGACAAGAAGAAGAGGAAGTCGAAGTTTACTCCGCAGGAGAATCGGATCCTGATCACGGAGGTGATAGTACACCATCAACAACTGTACGTCGCCTCCAATGTGTCATTGGGCACCAAAAATGGATTATGGCGGGCCATCGTGGACAAGATGAATGCCGTCGGAGAGCACAAGAGGCGATGGATTGACATCAAGCGCAAAACCAAGGAGAAACTCGCAGGCAACCAGAAGGCAGCAATGCAGACTGGACGTGGGAACCCAGCGCCACAGCTGGAGCTGGATGACATGGAGGAGCTGGTGTCGACAGTCATCAGTGTGGAGACCGTGGCAGGAGTCGGGGGACCGGACACTGCTCGACATGACACAACACCACAGCAACAGGGTGAGTAACCACCAGGTACTGGGGGACGGGGGGAGATGGCCACAATGGCACACATGCACAATCAAGCAGAGCACAGTGCACACCCACAATGACTCTGGATCATGGCCCTGATCTACACACTGTCACAATGTACATTGCCATGCTGTCTGAATGTCAACATGTACCATGCGGCCACATACATGAGGACACATGGTAACACAGCGTCTCCCCTTCACATTGGAGGGGCACCGTCAATGCCACCTGCAGAGCAGTTCCAGCCACTCTTCACTGATGACGAGGAGGACACCACCAGCATCGACACCCAAGTCCTCCAAGACATCATGGAACTCATCCACAAATCACCTCCAGGACCAGGGCATCCCAGCTGCATCGAGGAGACCCCACCCACTCCACAAACCACCCAGCAGGAGGCACCCACAACCCCGGCTGTCTCTCAAGAACCCCCCGAACAACACATGGCCTTCCAACGCCGTGTGTTGGAAGTCCAGAGGGAGATGGCTGAGCAGGTGCGGGTGGGGTTCGACCTCATAGCTACCAAACTGGACGCCATCCATGGGTGTCTGAGTCCCATCAGGGACCACCTCCAGTCCCTAACGGACACCCACACGCCGCTCCATGCTCTCCAACGAGCCCTGGCTGACATTGCTGGAGTCATGACTCGGCGACAAGAACACCTGTCCGCTCAGAGTGGCTCCAGCGATCTCAGCCAGGAGATGGCACACATGCGGAGGCTCATGGAGGACATGGTGCGGATGGAGGCAGAAAGGATGGCAGCCACCGCTGCACATCAGCGAAATGTAGCTGGGATCTACCATGCCCTGCATGTCCTGATGCAGCGGTCACAATGAAAACTATTTCTCCCAGGGCATCCAGGCATAAACTACACTCATATCCACATGACGATGGGGCCCATAGACACCGCCAAGCATACACACAATCAATCGTTTCCTGGATAAATTCTCTTGATTCTATTTCCTAGGAGAAACTTCTTGATTCATGATAAATAATGTACCGCTGGAAAGAGCTAGGATACCCTTTTTACCATTTAATTGTTGTTTCTAACAGTTTTAGGTATTCCTGCTCATTCGGTCAATGGATTTAACTAGTAAGAATTAGTTGATAGTGATTAAGACCAGCTGAATCACAGACAACTCATTCTCCTTATCTCTAAACATTTATATAAGAAATCACTTGTTTAAGAATCGTAAAGTTTATGTAATTTTAAAAGCATAAAAAGAATTTAGTATTTTTATTTCAATTTCAATTCATACATTTATTAATCAATAATTTTATTTAAGCAAATCAATTTTATTGCAGAAATGAATTTTGTCATGAGAAAAATCCTAATTAACCTACCTAACTTCCTAATTAAGCCTAATGATTTCTAACCTAAAGTTAAATTTGCAAATAACATGATTCTCATACTCAACTGGAAAATAAAGACAGCAACAGAAACTTCAGCTCGTCAGCATCAGCTACCGCAACCCGTCTCATCTAACAGTCTCTCAGCATTCCCCGCTCATCGATCAGGAACTCACTCAGCTCTCTGCAAGTACGCGTCTCTCTGTCAAGGTGTGAGCGATCTGCAAGCATGGTACCCCCTCCCACCGGAGTAGGCCTTCTTATACCCTAATTCTAATTTAGCTAACTAAACTGTTGCAACATTAATAACACGCTCTTCATTCATTGGTCCATTTGGGGTCAACTTAAGTATTGTCCTTTTTTCCAGCTTCGACCAGTCTCTTTCAGACATGTGAGTGTCCACTCTCCTTTCCCACGACCGACATTTTTCTCTGTCAGCTTCGATCAGTTCATTTGTAACTTCTTTCGATACTTTTAAGAACTTGTCATGCATTGTCCTTTTTCTAGCAGTTGATTCCCACAGTTTCTTGCTGATCACCAGGCACATTATCAGTTCACTTAGGTCACATCAGCCTTGACCATTCTTTCAGCCTAGCTTCCAGTTGCAACCTTGTGGTTTGGTCTTCCCCCAACCTTTTCTCCCGCAGCATTTATACGTCTCAGCACTTTTGCTCCCGGAGCATGCGCACTACATCGACTAGAGGCCATTTTCTATCGCCATTCGAACTTTGTTTTAGAAGCACTATTTAGAATAAACAAAACATAATTAAAATAGAGAAACATAGCCTTTTCGTTTCCCTCCCATCCTCTACGTACCCCAATTAGTTATTACCTAGCAAAAAGCAACATTTAAGCTGTCCCTTACTTACCATCACTATTGTTTCTGCAACACCACGTTTTATTTAAAAAGGCACAAAGTCATGCATTTATTATTTAATCAACACGCAATTATTTTTATGTTAAAGTTAAACACATGGACATTTGTTAATAGATTATTCAGCACATATATTGCGTATTATTTTCCCTCACATACATTGTTGATTATTACATTGACACGAACAGTTTTATTAGAAATTGTTAGGGGTTATAAAAAATTTCTTTTACCCTGCTCCATCAGTCCTCATCATGGCATTGCTGCCACAAGGCGTGGCGCGGATGAATGCTGCTGCCCCTACACCATCCACATCTCCGCCCCCTGGTGTGTCCGTGCCTCTCAGTTCGGCAGATGTTTCCACTCCGGCACCTGATGGGTCACTGCCACACAGTGCGGCCGACAATCCACCTCCGGCCCCTGATGTGTCAGTGGCACACAGTGCTGCAGCCAGAACAGCACCACCCACAGGTGGGGCAGGGCACACATCCGAGGCGAGGACGTGGCTGGCTTTGGGATCAGAAGGAGGCACTAGCATTCATTTCCGCCACCTGGCCTGTTGCACCTTGGTGCTGCACATGGCCCCATGACCTCCCACTGACCCCCGATACACTCTGCGGCACTCACCTTGGACCGCGACATGGACTTCCATATCCTGTTTGGTGACCAATGACACGGCGACCAGACTGCGGACTGTACTCTTCCTCTTCCACTGTACTTGTCATTCCCCGATGGACTCTGGCTGGCCCTCCACGGGCCCATATTGTGAAGTGGGGTTGGCATGGCCCTGTACTGCTCCAGCTGCTAAACTCCACTGGATGTGCAATAAACATTCAGTAACGCACTGCTGTGTCATGTCTTTCATCATTCAAGAATGAATGTGTGGATGAATGTAGGGTCAGTCATTCCCCCTAACGTCAATGATGCTCATCTAGTGGTATTCCAGTCACAGTGTGCTACGTTGCCGATTGCGTTGCGGGTGCCGTAGACACAACAACAGGGACACATGCATTAGTCACTTCCTTGTCTGGACATGGACTGCACCACGCCCAGAGCCCCCGAGTCATTGTTGCAAGCCCTGTGCTGGTCCGGCGTACGCCAGGACAGACCACTCCGCTTACGCTCTGAGGGGGGCCACATAACCACATGTCACAGGTTTACACACTAGTGGTCCGCAGGTCGCTGGTCTAGTTGTCAGCATGTCGCGGCCACTCCCTGAGGGCAGGTTTGCACACACACCACACCCATCCGGCGCAGGCGTCACAGGCCATGTGACCCCGAAAGGGGCCTGCAATGTCACATTCCCCACTGCCAGAGGTGACTGGATGACGGACGTACCACGGGGCTCAATCATGTGTGGCCCATGAGTTGTTGCGCACAGGTTAGTGGCACCCGAGGCCTCGCGGCCGTACGGGCCTACCACCACGTGGCGCTGACTGGGGTTGCACAGGGTTAGTGGCACCCGAAGCCTTGCGGCCGTCACGGGCCTACCACCACGTGGCGCTGACTGGGGTTGCACAGGGTTAGTGGCACTGAAATTGCTGAGCGGGTGTGCAGCCTGCGATGATGACGTGTGCAGTGATGTGGTCTCTGCCATTGATGCCTCGGGACTCAGCGCCATGTGTGGGACCTGCTGGGCCGCGGTGCGGGTCTGCATGATGTGGAGCATGCCATGGTGGCGGGACCGGGGCCTGGAGCTATCACCGGCACGTGGTGGGCCCTCTTGGGGACACGCTGGTGGCGAAAGGTGAGCAGTGGGGCCTTGGTGCGCAAGGGCGGACAGCCAGCGCTGGCTGGCGGGAGGGGGTAGGGTGCGGCTTCATGTGTGCACAGGGGCAGACAGGCGTTGTTGCCGTGTGCAGTGGGATGGACTCTGACATGATTGTCTCTTGACTCGATTACAGGTTGCAGACCTGGTGGCTTGCGGTGTATCCCGGCACTTGGTTGGAGACACACCAGTGGCAGCAGGTGAGCAGTGGTGCCTGGGTGCGCGGGGCGGCAGTGTCCTTCCTTCTCGCTCTCTCTCTCTCTCCCTCTCTTAATTTCTCTCTCTCTCTCTCCCTTCCTTTCCTTCTCTCTCTCTCTCTCTCCCTTCCTTTCCTTCTCTCTCTCTCACTCTCTCCCTTCCTTTCCTTCTCTCTCTCTCGCCCCCTCCCTTCCTTTCCTTCTCTCTCTCTCTCTCCCTTCCTTTCCTTCTCTCTCTCTCTCTCCCTTTCTTTCTTTCTCTCTCTGCCTTTCTTTCATTCTCTGTTTCTCTGTGTCTCGCTCCTTTGATGTGCGCATGACACACGTTCTGATTTTGTGCTTTATTTTCCAGGCTGTGACATCAGGATTGTCCCGGACGGACCCGACAGGAGTCTTTCGCATTGGTGTTTTGTGTTGTATTCAATAAAGTTTTTGGTTGTTACTTCAATGATGAGTGACTGTTTCTCGTTCTTCTGACCACACCTGTGTGTTTCTGTTTGTCAATGTGCGACGTCATGCGCTTTTTGTGACTCTTGTGTTGTGCGCGGTCTGTGTTTGCAGGGGGAAGGGGGTGGGGGCCTGGGGCGAGTCCTGGGGGTGGTGGCGGGCCTGGGGGTGGTGGCAGTGGGTGTTGTGGCCCTCATGGGTCTCCGTGCTGCATGATCATTGTCTCCACGACATCTGTGGGTCTTCAGATGTGGCTCTGGCCTGGGCTCCCTTTCATGATGCAGGTAGTCGTCCTGCTCAACACCAGCAAAAGGCAGGTGTTAATTCCCTGCTGCTACCTCGGCTTATCGCCTGTTTTTGGTTCGCATCGCAGATCTGGCAGTTTGTTGTGAAAGTGGTGTAGTGGTGTTTTGGTGTGTTTTTGCACAGGAACGCCTACTCTGCATCTCATTAGGGTTAGTTGGTGGTGTCACCTGTGGAGGTAAATGCTGAGGCAGTTATGGCGGGAATACTTGCGTTGTCTGCAGTTTGCAACCGCTTGTGAATGGGGTGTTAATTCTGTCACCACTTTTGTTGCGTTAAGTTGGCGATAACTCGGAGATAAGTCCTTGTGAATATCCCCCTAAGTCCTGTCTGGGAGGTGGTCACACCTCCCTGTGAAAGGAAACCTATTGTTTTACCTTACCCTGCTCGAGCTCAGCTCAGCAGCTTGAGGGCAGAATCGTGTCTGTGGTCGGCAGCAGCAGTAGCTTTCTGGCAGACACTGAAAGGCTGTTACTGGAAGTACAGGGGTTACCCAAAGGGATCCCCCCAGTACATGGGATCATACTTCCAGCAATGGAATCAGTGTTGGAATATGATTCCAACATGGTTGATACCAAATATGACCAGGTTTGGTGCAGCCACTATATAGTTAGACATTGCGTAATGACTGATGTCCACTATATATCTTAAAATGTCTGGCCGCACTTACAAAGCCTGTAGAATCAAATTTGGGGTTTGTAGAGGTGTCCTGCTCATGCAGGGGCACCCTCACACTTGTAACCAAGCACCCTCCCCTCAGGACTGAAGAGCCTGCCATAGAGGTTACTTCTAGGTGTTAAGTGCAGTGACCTCAGATATAAGAAAACCTATATCTGTCGTGAGTGTTGCAAGCACCATCTCACACAGGCTGCAATGGCAGGCGTGTTGTCACAGTTTAAGTGGCCTCCCATGGGTGGCAAAATATATGCTGCAGCGCATGGGAGACCCCTGGTGTACCTATGCCCTGGGTACCACGGTACATATACTAGGGACTTATAAGGGTATACCAGTAGGTGTTAAGTGCAGCGACCTCAGATATAAAGAAACGTATATCTGTCGTGAGTGGTGCAAGCACCAGCTCACACAGGCTGCAATGAAAGGCATGTAGTCACAGTTTAAGTGGCCTCTCATGGGTGGCAAAATACATGCTGCAGCCCATGTGTCAGGAGTCTTACTTGAAGTTTCCCCTGTTCCTCACGGGAGCAGAATTAAGTCTTTTCTCAATGCCTCTCTGAGTTCCCCTCCACGCTCCCCAAGAGTATTTCCAAGGAGAATGAAGGGACTGCCAGGGGGGAAAAGGGGAATGGGATTAAGAAGAGACAGCTTCGTCTTCTAGTCTTGGGAGTCCTCTCTGAACCGCTACTTCTTGTACTTTCTTGCGCAGTTTCAGTTTGGGCACTGCAACACAAATAACACCATTACTAATTCTAAAACAATCCTAGCTAATCCTTTATGTATATTCTGCCACTAATATTACGTACCCCTGGAAGACTGAACTATGCGTCTCTTCTATTAACTGTGTTGCGCAGGTTTTCTCACTTCTTATCACCTTTAACAAAATAAACAATTTCTAAGGTCTGAACATTCCAAGCTTACTTATTCTATGTATGTAATGCAACTAACTCTTACCTACCAATTACAGTTTTGCGCAGCGTCTTCTTAGTTGAAAAATCCTAAATAAGTGAACTCAAAAACTGAATTATGTATGCTCTATTATTCTTTTAATTACTGAGGAAAAGATAATAAACTAACACCTTTTTCTTTCTTATTTTGCAGGATCACGGAAACAGTGAATACCAGTGGAAACAGGAATTTCTGGTAAGTGCTCTCTCTATATATTTTAAACCACTATAATTATTATTGCTTTCTAACTAGTGGTACTTGCGTGACTGGAAACTTCTGTGTCTTCAAAGGCGAGTCGCTCGGGAATGTGACCGGAGGGTTGCGAAGGTCACGAAGACTTGAGCTATAAATCTCCTAAATGCTTTCTCTGAAGCCCGACTTAATTCTAACCCTGCCGTCGAACAACGAAACGTGAAAACTAACCTACTCTAACTCTAGGAAACACGGAACGCACTGGAACCTCTTCTTCCTCACCAACGGCTCTAGTGAAGTGCAATCAGCTGTGGGGGAGCGCGAGCCTTAAGCGTTGCTTAGGGTCTCACGCTCAAGGCATGGAAGCTGAAGCGCTGACCTCAGCGCTTCCGGACATCTTGGAGGAGCAAAATGTAACAGCTCCGTCCAAGACAAGCAATGTTCTTTTCTACCGATAGCAGAGGTGGCACCTACTAGGCAAGCATTTTTGGGTCTTTTGACTTGGGTCCTGACACCATGGGAGACCCCTGGTGTACCTATGCCCTGGGTACCTCAGTACCATTTACTAGGGACTTATAATGGTACACCAGTAGCCAATAGTGGAGATACCAAAGTACTTACCAGAGCCAATTTAGGGGAGCGTGCACAGATGCTGGGGTCCTGATTAGTAGGGACCCAGCAGGCTCAGTCAAAAACACACTGACACCAGGCAAAAAGTGGGGGTAACCATGAAAGCAGATCCTACTTTCCTACATTATCTTTTCACAATCTAGACATACTGACATGTGAAATTATATGAGTAGACATATGTAAAGTTGCGTAGTCATGCATAGTACACATGGTGCCAATACACATCTCTAAAATCAGCTAATATAATTGGGATATCAAATCACGAAGTAAAGCAGCATATTCAATATCCATCAAACAGCCATATTATAGAAAAAGAAAAATTGTAACAGCCATGAATAACAAAGTAATCCAAATTCTCTATATTTTCACCATCTGGCTCCAGCATGGTACGGTTTTACATCTCAAAGCACAACAGTGCACATGGAAAAGCCTATAGACTCAGAGGTGGTGCGCGGGGCCCCCCTCCCCTCCGCAACTCAATCGTTGGCATCGCTCGTAAGCGGTGAACCATCAGGCAAGGAGGTCTGAAGGCCAAGCAAAACAGTATCCCAGTTAGCTGAGAGTGGATATTTCCGGAGGCCCAGATTGTCTTCTCTAGGAAGCGCAACGCTCTCCGATTTGGCCCAACTGATAATAGAATGTGACCAGGCCTGCCACGTCGGAGGCTCAGGTAATTTCCAATGGTGGGTAGAGGCACTTAGCCATCAATAACCTCAGATCCAATACCCAATATCCATGACCCTTTGACCCTGTATGGCCAATGCCAACAGCTCAATAGCCAAGGAAAAGAAGAGAGGAGATAGTGGACAACCCTGCCTAGTGCACCTGCATACATGTACCTGGTGGGGGATCAGGGCTCCTGTGCAGACCCTCACCAGTGGCGATGTGTAAAGCAGGCGCACCATATCAAAGAAGCGGGTCCCTATGCCATGCCATATCGTGGCAGTACTGCAAAGAGAAAAGGCAACTCCAGCAAATTAAAGGCCTTCTCAAGGTCCAGAACCAAGCACCCGGAACAAGGGTAGGCACCTGGAGCGTAAGCAAGGACCTGGAAAAGACGCCTCCGATTTAATGATCTATTGCACGCTGGCACAAATCAGTTTTGATCCAGGTGTATTAGCACAGGGACCAGGGGCACCAGATGATCTGCCAAAAGTTTGGCCAATATTTTATAGTCTGTGTTGAGCAACTCTAGTGGCCTGTAGGAGCCAAGTAGAGCAGGGTCCCTGTCTGGTTTGGGACGGGACACCAGCAGGGCCTCACAAAAAGACATCGGAAGGCAAGAAGGCAAAAGGGCCTCATTGAACATGGTCAGCAAGTGGGGAGCCAACTGTTCGGCACATGCTTTGTAAAATTCAGCCGGCAGTCCATCAGGACCCGGTGAATTGCCTGTGGCCAGTGCGCAGATGGCTTCCTTAACTTCAAATGGAGTGATGGGGGCATCGAGCTCCAAGCATTGGTCAGGGTCTGTACTTAAGAAGGGGAGAGTGGAAAAGAATACGTCTACTTCGGCACCGTCAGCAGTAAGTGCCGATTGACATAGCTTGCTGTAGTGCTTGGTGAGCTCATCATGGATCTCCCGTTGTGTGTCGAGCATGCAATCGCTAATTGGGTGACAATTGGGAGGTTTGGCTGCTCCTATGAGATCAGCCATGCCAGGAGGGAGCCCGATGTGTCGGCCGGTGCATGAGCTTTGGCAGAATGAGTCGCACACTACGATGGGAGATGTGCCATGGGTGTTACGGTAGGTGTGCCCACTTAACACCCATGGCATTTGACACATTCCCTTATTTACAACAAGCTGTAAATCTTGGAATGCATCAAAAGCCTACGCATTCCCAGGGGAGGCGTAGGGGAGCCACAACTTGGTGAAAAAACATTATTTCTCCTAATTGTTTCCTCTTTCAATGTGTGCTGAATTCAGCACACATAGAAAGAGGATATCACCTCCATGCATTGTTTGTGCAGGAAGGTTTCTCGTCTTGCACAAAAACAATCATCCCTACAATGCGGACAACTTGCACCATGGTGCAATGGTGCCTGCATTGGCCATGGCAGCCATTTGAGCGCCAGCGCAGTAAGAGAGCACAGGAATGGGCTGTATCTTATTGATACGGCGCATTCCTGCCTTTTTCTTTTGATGTAGGGCAGCGCAGTAGGAAGGCCTGTGGTGCTGCTCTACGCCAAAAGTTTGTAAATGAGGCCCCAAGTAACTACCATTTCTGCCTGTGTAACGATCCCATCACCAGCACATGCATACCCAAGTAGTCGGCGTGATTTGTGCATCAGCATTGCCCCCTCCTTGACCCCGAGGTGAAGCCTGCGTGGTAAACTCTGTTGTAATTGCATCGGCCTAGGAATTTATAGTTAGTATCCATCAAGTGGGCCTCTTTTAGGAATAGGACATCTAGGCAGCGTCGCCTAACAAATTCCATAACTGCGCCCCTCTTGACTGTTATTGAGCCCATTGACATTCTACAACAGGATTGTGTGCTTAATGGGATATCGTGTCCTATCTTGCCTAGCCATTGGGTAGGGGTATTAGGGTAGCGAACATCTGTCTTGCCTACCTTAAACTGAAACAGCATCCAACAATAACAGAAAACTGCTTGTCCCTCCCAACTCTAACTGTACAGTTCTACCCCAGAAGCATCTGTTGCCCATGATAAACCGAAACACAAAAAAACAAAAACAATGCTAATATGCGGCTACATGTAATAACCCATAGTTCAAGCTAGAGCCCAAAGCGTACCATGCCAATCACTGTGTCCTGCCTTTTAAAATACAGCTTCTCTGTCCGGCAGCCCACTGTGCTAGCAAATTTGTACGGTGGCCTCTGGGAAGGAAAGTTCTCACAGGGTGCGAGAGATGGCTTACATTAGCACTTCATCTGAAGTTTGAGGATTCTTCATCTTTCGGGTTATGAGTGCTTCCCCCCCGTATGATGATTGGGCAAAACATCTAAATGTATGGTAGTGGCCATCTCTGGGCTGCTCCACCATTTCGTTGGATTCGGACAGAAAGTCTTCCTCAGCCCGATTCCTTAGGCCCATTTCACACTCTCCATGGTAGGAGCCCATTCTTCCACATTTTCTTTCACTCCATGGTGGGAGAGACAGCGGGAGCCCTTCCCTGACAATTGGGGGTGTTTATTATTTTATCCCAGTTCCAGCCAGTCCCAAACGCTCTCAGGAGTGTGAAAGAAATGAGATTTACCATTGTGGAGAACTTTCGGACGGACCTGGAAGACCAGCATATATGTCAAGTTCATGGTTTTATGTTTGGCCTGAAAGATCTGCATTGTTTTTGTATTTTTATAATGTAGTCAGTAACGGTCATGGTAGACCCTGGGTGGGGAGTCTTGCTGTCTGGGATTATGGGCTCTCTCCACTACAAAGCACTAAGACAGGTACTCCTTCAGCTCCCAGGACAGGAGGCATGTTGTGATATATTGGGTTCGTTGCAATCCCTCTCTCCCTTCTGGTATTCCATCTATCTGCACATTATTCCAGCTGAAGGCACAACAAGGAGAAATATCTTTATTTCTCCTCGTTTCTCCTTTTTCTATGTGTGCTGCATTCTGCAGCACACATAAAAATAGAAAACACCTCTCGTGATTGTTTTTGTGCAGGAATGTGCCACTGGCATATTTATAAGGCCACGTAAAGCAACGTTAAGTGGCTTTTCATGGCCTTATAAATATGTGCCACTTTCATGCAGCAAACTGGTCTTATCCTGGCGCAACGAGGAGAAATGCTTAATTTCTCATCGTTTTTGCTGTTTCCATGTGTGCTGCGTTCTGCGGCACACATGGAAACAGCAAAACACAATTGATTGTTTATGTGCAGGAAGGTGTCCCTTTTTGCACATAAACCATCATTAAAAAAATGACGTTTTGCAAATACTACGTGTGCTGTGTTAAGCAGCTTACAAGGAAGTTACAAAATGCCATTTAAAGATTGTTTATGTGCAGGAAGGGACACCTTCCTGCACATAAACAATATTCCCCTGCAATGCAGACACCCTTGCACTATGGTGCAAGGGTGCCTGCATTGGCACTAGGCAGATAAATTTAGCGCCAGCGCAGGTGGAAACGCAGGGCTGCACCTATTGTTGCAAATATGGTGCAGCCCTGAGTTTCAGAAGTGACAGAGTGCATCGTTAAGCCAAGGAGGCTAACGCCGTACTCCGCCACTACTATTGTAAATATGCCCCATTGAATTTGACGCTGCCCCATATTTACAAGGGCGGCGTAAATATGGGGCAGCGCCAAAATTAAGACCAGGGAAAACCTGGGGGCAGATTTACAATGAAAGTGACTCAGTGCATTCCGCAAGCCATTTGACTGCGCTGCACTGAGTCACTTCCAAAGTACAGAGATGCAACATATTTACAACAATATGTCGCATCTCTGTGCTTCCCCCTGCGCCGGTACACAACTTGCAGCCATGGCCGGCGCAGGCACTCTTGCACCATGGTGCAACATGGTGCAAGGATGCCCCCTGCGTCATGGGAAGATTGTTTTTGTGCAGGAAGGGGCACCCTCCTGTACAAAAACAATCACTACAGGCATTTTCCTCTTTCAATGCATGCTGTAGAATGCAGCACGCATTAAATGAGGAAAAAACGAGGAGAAATGAAAACATTCCTCCTCGTTGCGTCTCCCTACACGTCCCCTGGGGAGGCGTAGCATTCACATGCATTTCCAGATTTACGATTCCTCGTAAATCTGGAAATGTGTCTGGTTCCATGGGTGTTGCTTGGGAACACGCACAGCAACACCCATTGACGCCCCTTCCACGCAAAGTGCTGCGTGTAAAGGGGCCATATTTACAAGGACAGGAAAAGTCATGCAGGGTGGCTTTTCCTGTCCTTGTAAATATGGAGCAGTAAAATGCGCCACCAGTACGTCACAAAAAGTGACGTACTGGTGGCGCAATGGGCTTATAAATCTGCCCCCTGGTCTTACCCTGGTGAAACAAGGAGAAATGCTTTATTTCTCTTCGTTTTTGCTGTTTCTATGTATGCTGCAATGTGCAGCACACATAGAAACAGCAAAACGCCATTGATTGTTTATGTTCAAGAAGGCATCCCTTCCTTCACATAAACAATCTTTTAAAATAAAACGACAAGTTGCAACTTCTATGTGTGCTGCTCAATACAGCACACATAGAAGTTACAAAATGCCATTTCAGATTGTTTATGTGCAGTAAGGGACACCTTCCTGCACATAAACAATCATTACTCAAGGCTGCTAAATTTAGCACCAGGCAGTGAGAAATACATGGATGCACTGTATTCTTGTAAATACGGTGCAGCCCTGCATTTCAGAAGTGGCGGAGCGCGGTGTTAATCCAACAAGGCTAACACCGCGCTCCGTTACTTCTTTTGTAAATACGCCCTGAAGGGTCTTGGTTAATGCAAGACCTAAACATAGCATAACACAATGTGGCAAAAATATTTTTTACAGTCTGGATCTTTTGTAAAGCACTTTAATGCCATTGGCCCAAGGTCATGGTATATGACGCTGCAAAAATGTAAAGCGGTGGCGGTAGCAGTCCAGGCATAGGCTCATCATAGGAACAGACATATTCGGGTCTGTCCTTCTTGGCAGCCCAATATCGACTGCAGTGTCATGCCACTTCACTTCCGCCCCATGCTCTTGATGAGTGCCCCCCTTGCTTTCCCACTTTCGCCCCCTCTACGTACGAATATGTGCACCGATAGTCCCATGGGGGCATATTTACAAGCCCCTATCACCACCACAACGTCAATTTTCATGACATTGTGGTGGTGATCGGGACTTCACCTTATTTGCAAGGCAGCGTTAAGCCACTTAAAGTGGCTTAACGCTGCTTTGTAAATAAGGCACCCTTTCATGGTATACTTAGCATGAAAGGGGAGGGCAATGGGTGTTGCGGTGGGCGTTCCACCGCAACACCCATTGATTTTAACGCTGCCCCATATTTACAAGGCTGGCGTAAATATCGGGCAGCGCAAAAATTAAGACCAGGGAAAACCTGGTCTTACCCAGGCGCAACAAGGAGAAATGTTTAATTTCTCCTCGTTTTTGCTGTTTCCATGTGTGCTGCGTTGTGCAGCACATATGGAAACAGCAAAACGCCATTTACTGTTTATGTGCAGGAAGGTGTCCCTTCCTGCACATAAACAATCATTTTAAAAAAAATGTGTTTTGCTAATTCTATGTGTGCTGCATTAAGCAGCACATATAGAAATTACGAGACCCCATTTAAAGATTGTTTATTGTGCAGGAAGGGACACCTTCCTGCACATAAAGGGCCTTATTAATGAGGCCTTGCAACACTTTTGTGCCGCCGTTGCGTCACTTTTTGTGACGCACCGGTGGCTTAAAAATGTGCCATGTTGCACCCTATTTGCAAAGTGATGTATCTAAGCAGATGCATCACCTTGTAAAGCCCTGTGCTACATTATACCTCCGTCAGGTATAATGTATGCAGGGTGGGCATTCCCCCCGTAAAAAGCCATGTAGATGTGTCACAGTGAAATCTATCAGATTTCACTGTGCCACTTCTAGGACGCCACTGCATCAAAATCTTACGCCTGCCACACAGCAGGCGTAAAACTGACGCAGACATATTTAACATGGATCTTGCCCATGTGTAATGGCACATTGCTGGAGTTGCGTCACTTTTGTGAGACACTCCAGCAATGTGTCATTGCTGCGCTTACAAATACATCAGAAATACTGAGGTATCTGTAACTCCTTGCAACATGGAGCGCCGTATATTAAATACGGCGCATCCTACGTGTCGCCAGGAGAGCGCAGTGAAAACTGTTGCACCGCTGTTTTTCACGCAGCAATGCGACAGTTTTCATAAATGAGGCCCAAACAATCTTCCCCTGCAACGCAGACACCCTTGCACTATAGTGCAAGGGTGCCTGTGTTGGCGAGAGGAAGCTAAATTAAGCGCCAGTGCAGGGGGAAACGCAGGGCTACACCATATTGTTGTAAATATGGTGCAACCCTGCATTTCAGAAGTGGCGGAGCGCAGCGTTAAGCCAAGAAGGCTAACGCTGTGCACCATCACTTCTTTGTAAATATGCCCACTGTGCACTGTGAGAGCGATTACGAGGTGACGCTACATCATGTCATATCATATTCATCTTTAAATGTCACAATCTCCAATTTAATTCTAATTTTTGTAAAAACCTGAGACAGATTAGTGCTGATTTACTGATTTTCCCAACAGATTTTCTGAATTAGTTTCTGGCTAAGTACCTGTTCAACTTGCATGAAGAAGAGACGTGTTCCGATGACTGCCATCAAGATTACACGAGCACCAAAGGCTGCAGTTCCACTGATGGCCAAAAGGGGTCTCTGTGTGTGCTTTCACTTCCAACCTAGCTTCATGTCCTCTAGTTCTTTATTGATACTTACACTACTGTTATTAGCTTAGACCAGCACTAGGGGTGACACTTAGGCCCAGATTCATACAGGCTTTGCATTATCCTTGGGTCGGGCAAGGTAACACATTGAAAATGCAAAGGCTTCAGTAATATTTAAAAAGTCACACAAGGGGCAATTTGCACCACCTTGCATAGCTATGTAAAGAAATGTAAAGCAATGCAGCTGCTTGCCCTCCGTTACGTTACATTTCAAGCTGGGCAGCGTTCCATGGGTGGAGCATGGGCGTTCCCATGCATCCACCATGGATTTTGGCGCATTCCCAGATTTACTAAAGCCAGTAAACCCGGGAATGCATCTAGCGGCTACACCTTCCCCTGAGAGGTGTAACAAGAGGAAATATCTTTAAATATCTGTCTGTAGCGCACAGTAAAACATAGGAAAATGGCTCTAAGAATTATTACTGATCAGAAAGGTGTCAACTCCTGCTCAAAAACAACCTTGTCTGCAACTCAGGCACACTTGCACTATGGTGCAAGGGAGACTGCGTTGGCGCTAGGCTGCACACAGTGCGCCAGCGCAAGGAGAGAGCAGAAGTGCTCTATATCGTTGTAAATATGGAGCATTTCGGCTCTCTCTGTTTTATGCAACGCAGATCAGCAGCTTTGCTTGCTGCCCTGCATTGCTTGAAAGATTAGTCAATGTGACCCCTTAGTTCTGGGCATTGATACAATCCACAGACATAGACTGAGGTCTGTATGTCACTGGCCTGCCTGTTTAGGAGTTCTTTTTTCATTAAAGCAAAAAGAATGTTCACAATTACTGTAGCTTCACACGCAGGCCCTGATTACGAGTGGGTTGGTTATTTCTGACCCCTGGGTACGGCCCTGTTTGCACAGGGGTCAGAATAAGTTGGTATTTACTGCATCCAGTAATTACTGAGAGGGATATTTACTAACTTTTTACACAATGCTGGGCAGCGAGGAAAGCTGCTACGCTGCGTTCCATGAAAGGGTGACAGCAGAAAAGCACAATATCTACTAAAATATGGTCCATTTCTGCTGTCTCCAAATGCCAATGCAGGCACCCTTGCGCCATGCTGCAACCCCTCTCTGACGCAGAGTAACACAAGGCAGCGCTACATGCTTCTTTGTGTTACTTTTGGGAAAAATTCAATGCAAAGCCACGCAAATCTTATTTACGCAGCTTTGTAAATCACACATAACATTTTGCGTTGTGGCTGCACCAAAAAAAGAGGTACATTCATGGCTCAAAATGTTATTAAATATGGGCCTGAGTGCATTGCATATCTCACCCTTTGTTAATTCCGGAAGATCAAACCTGCCAGAATTAAACAGGGAAATTTTTTTTTAGCGTACCATGCAGATTTTGGTTCAGGAAGAGCCAAAATCCATGTGACTCCCCAGAAACTTGTTATAGGCGATATTTATCAGACCTGATAAATAACGTACCCAGGATATTGTTTTCTCTGGTGCCATAAAGAGCACCTGGCAAAGACGTAATCAGGGCCACTTGTCTATTTGCAATTAAATATTAAGGGTCACACTATTATATCATAAAATACAGCAAGGGAGCGTGCTGTGCTGCGTTGCGTAAAAGGGAGTGGGCAGAAATGCTCCAAATTTACAAAGATATGGAGCCTTTCTGCTCTTTCCTTGCCCTGCCTAGCGCCAGAGCTGGCACCCTTGCACCGCGACGCAGACAGGATAAAGAGGCTTTTTCCTCTTTCTTTGTGTGCTGCAGAATGCACCACGCATAGGAGGAAATAAAGACGAGAAAAAGATTATTTTCTTCTCTTTACTACAGCCTCCGGGAGGCGCACTGATTTGCCGATTTGACGCAATCCCAGGTTTGCATTCGGACTTGCGTCAAATCCATTGGTGGATGCACAGGAACACTCATGCTTCACCCACGGGACGTCTCCCAGTTTGAAATATAATGTAGCGCAGCGCAAGCGACTGCCTTGCATTATATTTCTTTACAAATTGCCTCTTGCGTGGCGCTGTAAATCTGACTTAAGGAAAGGAGACGCAAGGACATCACAAATCCGTAATCAATCAGCTCCGAGTCTTATGGTGAAACAACTGCAGTCTAGTTATATTATTTATTTGGCGCTTTTGAGTCGGTTTTCTAGTGCTTCCTGGAGCTTCAAAGCACTAGGCTAAGGAGGAGGTAGCAAAGCTACATGTGGCATTTCATGCGGTGACACTTGGCTCTTTCACTCACTTCAAAGATGAAAGGCAGATTTGATGGTGCTGAAATTCTCTCCCCCACAAGCACTGCAACAGATGCGACACCTAGTGAGCGATGAAAGCCCTTGCAGCACCGTCCGGTCAGATGAAAAAGAATCTTCTACGACAACCTGCTTGTAAGAAAGTCTTTGATGGTTAAAGTGCGTCTACGACAACCTGCTTGTAAGAAAGTCTTTGATGGTTAAAGTGCGTCTACGACAACCTGATTGGAAGAAGGTCATTGATGGTTAAAGTGCATCTATGACAACCTGATCGTAAGAAAATCTTTGATGGTTAAAGTCAGTGGTCGAAGCGGGCGGGATCGGCAGGGCACTGCGTGCCCCTACTTCTTTAATTTATTAGGTTCCGTTCCCCTAGTTTTTTTTTTGTAAACATGCGTCCCATGACGCCAGAAATCATCAAGGCCTACAGGTAAGGCTCGGCATTCAGGGACGGGTGGGGTGGGCAGAGAAGGAAAAGGACTCTGCATATTATCAAGGGCCCTATCTCCGCTTTTTTGGCTTTAAAAGCCAGAAAAGCGGAGATAATATTTTCGCCCTATTAACAAGGCGGTACTAACATGCATTAGCGCATGTTAGCAGCTGTTCTCAAAACGCCTCACCTCGCATCGCTAATGAGATGCAAAGTAGGCGTTTCTTTTCAAAACAACACGGAAAATATCGCTAACTGCACTATTCTGTATTAACAAGCCGGCCCAGGACACCCATAGCGATCTAAAAAGCAGCGCTAACCGCGGTTATCGCCGTAAGCTAACGTCTGCAAAATTTCTGACTTAGCTATATTTATTAAGGGAGGTGGATTCTAAGGCTAAGTCCACATCTCCCTATTACCAAGGATTCCCTTATCTCTGCAGTTGTATCGCTGGATTTCCAGCAATGTTCCCTCATTTCGCCACTATCGCCGGATTTTATATTGCCGTGGAGATAAGCGTTGATGATAACGCGTTATCTCGGCGATTAAATCCAGCGATAGCCGCCATTAAACAAACTTGCGCTAAGCGCGCTCTGCGATATTTATCGCAGTTTGTTGTTAACATGCCCCTCTGTCTTTTCCTTCTTGCCCAGAGAAGACTAGGACAGTGTCCACTTCTGCTCTGCCGCTCCCCCTTTCTCTTTTTCCCTCTCTTTCTGTCTCGCTCCTCCTCACTCACTGAAAACCGATACTTCAAGAAACAGGTATCACCTTGTCTTTCCTCCTTTCATTTATTTGTTCCCCTGTGAAATAGATCGAAAAAGAAAAACATTTTTGCTGGAAACGTCGTCTTTTTCTGATATTTTTCAATTTCAAAGTGCAGCCTCGGGATGGAGAGAAATTAAACATTCAAAATATGAAAAATAAATAAATAGCTAAAGCAAGACAGAGTGGTCGCAAAGTGGCCAGATTAGTTTTATTCACACCCAAACACATTAGCGCCACTTTACATTGTTTGCCAGTGAAGCGCTACTTTTATGTTCCCATCTCTCTTTAAACAACATTGTTTTCCTTGGGTGGGAAAGTGCACCATTCCTGGAGGTACTGAAATACCTGCTTGATGGGTGAATTAGAAATAAAATGGAGGCTGTGTGTTCACGAATGTGGTCTTTTTACCATATTGCTTATATTATTGTAAGGATATAAGCAATGGGCACTGAAACGGGTCCCTTCTGGGCCCTGTAGTCATGGCCTTAACGTTTCAGGCAAAAGCACTCACTGATTTCTGAATAATGAGTGTAAAAGCGTTAAGGTAACCATGTTGTTCCTGCTTACATTTCACCTACTTTTCTTAATCTAGCTCCCTATGAGTGTTTGCTTTTTCCAGGATGTTGTTATTTTTTTTTAGGCAGCATATTGCTCTTGTCTAGTGCGCATTTCAAATTTAGTCGTATCCAGGTGTTGATAGCAGGGGACAATTGAGTTGTAGTTGAAGGCAGTGCAAGTTTCTCTCAGTGGGGCAGTATGGTGTTCAGTGGGAAAGAGGATGTGGCACCATGGTAAGAACTGCCGAATTTGGAACTGGGGATCCAGGTTCAGCCTTCTTAACCAGTTCCCCAGATCACTTTCCTGAGAGAGTGTATTCCCATGCTAGACCTTAGAAGACCCCTCAAGACCTTAGAAGCCCTGTGTCTTAGCACCAGCAGGTGGACCCAAGCCGTGGCAAGTGTGGGTTAACCTTGAAGGCCTGTCCACCACAATCCATACTGAAGTTCACCTTCAGTCTTGTAGGCAGGCCTATGAAGCAGCACACCATGGAGAGTCAGTGACTTTGTCACTGAGGTCACAGGACACTTGAACAGGGTGGCTCTAGGGCAGTGCGACCGCACCAGGCGCTGAGTTCGGGTGGGGGCGTCATGTTTGCAAGTATAATATGGTTTTAAAAGCACTTGCTGCCTTCTTACTGGCCCTCAGCAATTTTCGGCAACAATAAAAATGTAATGATAACTTCAGTGATTAATGTTCTTAGTAGAGAGAGATGGTGTTTTGTCTAGGGGAAGTTTTGACTCGTGGAAAGAAAGCGCAGAGGGTTAATATGCCTGCTGCTAAGAACATGTACCACGCAGATCACAAAGTACAAATAATGTAAATAGGTCAGTGGGTTACTGCTTTTGTCAGAGACAGTTTATAAGACACAATCCTAACATAGAACAGTGAGCTATTAACTGTCATCTAAGAGCTGAATGCAAAATGCAAGGTATACATTAGAGGGTTATGGTTTTTTCCCAAGTCTTTGATTATCCTATTGTTGCAAAAAAGGGATCATTTGGATAGAAATCAATATGTGTGATGCAAAGTGCTCTGACACCCTACACTGGTATTAGTGGCACTGTAAATCTTCTGATATTTTATTATTAGGAACTTTTTACACTTGCTAACAGTCTCTGCAAAGATTTTTCCTTATTAGTACAGGTGTAACATGCAAATGCAGCAGTGAGAAAGGTGACCAATCAACCTTTGCAAAGGGCCCTTCACTTCACAGCAGCTTTGATGATCTACAAAGAATTTATTAGTTAAAACTGTCAGATTATGCAGCAGATAATGTATTATGTGGCAAATATGGCAGAGCCATAATTATGTGGAAAACATTTGCAAACTAGGATATTTTGCCATTCATGTTTGAACTGCTCTTATTCAAAAAGGGAGGAGAAGTGCTGTTGACATGAACTCCATGGCTCGGAGACAAATTGCTTGTGATTCCACTTTTAAGCGTATTTATTTGGGATGTTTTTTGATTGGAAACATTTTCCACTTTGTGAATGTATTTTAATGTCAATAACTCATATTAAACCTTAAATAAACATGTTTCCATTGGTTGAATTAAATATAGAGTAATACGCTGTAACAGATTAGTGAAATGGGAAACAAATACTAAAAATTGGGAAATTTGCTCTTTCTGACACATCGCTGACACCTCCCACTGACCCAATCCTCGGGTTATTCCCGCCCTCTGATTCCCCGCCCACAGTTTCCCTACGTTTTATCCCCCACTTCAACCACTGGATTATGTGTATTTTATCAAATTAAACGTAACATACACTTCCACACGAGTACGGACTCCATCCGGTCATTGTTGGAAGATTGTACTGATAAATATATAGGGGCAGATTTACAAGCCCCCTGCGCCACCAGTACGTCACTTTTCGTGACGTACTGGTGGCGCAGGGGGCTCCTCGATATTTACAAGGAGAGGAAAAGCCACCATGCGTGACTTTTCCTCTCCTTGTAAACTACCGTCCCTTCACACGCAGCACTTTGCGTTGAAGGGGCATTCCATGGGTGTTGCTGTGGGTGTTCCCACGCAGCACCCATGGAGCTAAGACACATCTCCAGATTTACGAGAAATCGTAAATCTGGAGATGCGTCTGAAAGCTACGCCACCCTAGAGGTGGCGTAGCGAAGCGCACCGAGGAGAAATGTTTTCATTTCTCCTCGTTTTTTTTTAAAGAGGAAAAAGCCTGTACTGATTGTTTTTGTGCAGAAAGGTGCCCCTTCCTGCACAAAAACAATCTCCCCATGCCGCAGGCATCCTTGCACCATGGTGCAAGGGTGCCTGCGCCGGCGCTGGCAGCTGTTTGTGTGCCAGCGCAGGGGAAGCACAGGAATGCGACATATTCTTGTAAATATGTCGCATTCCTGTGCTCTGAAGTGCCGCAGCGTGGCGCAGCCAAGGAGCTTGCAGCGCCACGCTGCGGCACTTTCTTGTAGATCTGCCCCATAGAGTATACATTCGTATTTCTTTATTAAATAGGTTCTACGCTTTTTTGATACGGAAAAATCAGTTCTTCGCATTGGCTTAGATCTTCCAAAAATTTCAAATCATTGTCATCAGCCACCACACAAAATGCAACTCACTCCTACGAATGAACAGTAGAAAAGTGAGACGATTGACAAATGGAAGTTTGTTCATGCTAGACTTTGCTATAATTAAGATGTCTATGAATATTATTGCGAAGAACTGGCCGCTGTTTAAACTGGAAGTTGGAGAGAAAAGCACGTATACATTGTAAACAAAAATACTACAATAAACTCTAATTAACAAGAAATGCATTTTGTTTTGGGTTTTGGTCGGGTTTATATATTTGCAATGCATTGTGGGCAGGCGGATGTTCGTTCAGATTCTTTCACCCCGATTGCTGGTAAAACCCTGTCTGAAGAGCGTCGCTTAAGGCAAAACAATAATAATTTTTAAAAAAACAGGCACAACCATTTTACTAATCTTTATCTTGCTGCAGTAATACGCTGTCCACATACAGCGTGGAGTCTGACTGGACTAGGACCTGTATTAGCAGCCTCTACCCTGCAACGTAATGTAACGCTTGCTTTTGTATTATGCTTACTTGTAGTTTTCTCCTCATGTAATGTTACTGTTCCTATTGTGAAGCGCTCTGACACCTTCGGGTAAAGTCCGCGCTATATAAAAACGCATAAAATAAATAAATAAATAAACCCCCTGTTATGATTTGCCTCGCGCTGTCACCGCGCGCATGTTTAGAATGTTCACTTCTTAGGGTTCTATGGTGACGGACGTTCCTCGCGACCTCAGCAGTTGGCGAGTTGTATCAGCTGGCTGAGGCGTGAGGGACGCTGCGGTGTTCGTGCTGTGAAATAAACCTCTAAGTTATTTTAACGATCTCTTTCCTTTGTGATCATTACAACATTTTATTGGCGATGAGGTGATCTTCAGCCAGCACAGCACATAGCCAGCAGCAAGGAATCTACGCGTGTGGTGAACCGAAGAAACACAGCGGTAAAGGAACAGCTGAGGAGAGGAAGCCGGTAATTGACAAGCGTTTCCTTCAGCCTCGACAGCGGTAAAGGAACAGCTGAGGAGAGGAAGCCGGTAATTGACGAGCGTTTCCTTCAGCTTCGACAGCGGTAAAGGAACAGCTGAGGAGAGGAAGCCGGTAATTGACGAGCGTTTCCTTCAGCTTCGAGGGTGTACCAGGACCAGCACAAGGAAGTTGTCTGGGGTAAGCTTGAGTGTGCATTAACCCCCAACGCGCGAAGATCTAAGTCACTGCTTGAAAACAAGTAGCGCTATGTCCGCTTTGGTGAAAAACAGTGTCTTGGAAGTTAAGAGCAGCGAGGTGTGGAAATGATGATTGGCCCCCTACGCGACGCAGCTGTGTATGAATGCGCCTCTGTGAAGGGGTTAATGACAGTATCCTTTAGCGCACAGTGCTAAATGGTGTGGCGTCAATTAGAGGAGTGTGTTCTGACAGCGGATGATTAATCGTCTCATCGCACGTCTTTTGGGAATGCGCACGGTGAGACATTGTAAATGTTTAAAACCACACAGGAGATGACAGCAATGAACCAGCGTGAGCAGTGTGCTTGCTGTTGAGGTTGGAGGTGCACTTTGAATATTAGTTTAACTGCAGAGAGTCGTCTTGGCTCATTTCAAGCTGTCAGTCTTGCCCCTGCGTCAGTGGATCTCACTCTCATTTTAAGCTACAGCTATTCTTTAAAATTGGCTGTTCTACATCATTTTTGCCAAACCTTCTTCACTTTTGGTTTATTCCTTTGCAGTATTGTCACAAGGACCGCTGTTTGGCTATTGTAGAAGTGAGTTAGCGAAATCTAGAAAACATTTTAAAGCCATCTGGTGTTAAGGTGACTTTGGCTTGGGAAACACATTGCACACAGCTGGCAAAGTGTGCACTTCTTTGTGTTTTTAACCTCTTTCCCATTAAGCAAGTGCGGTTCAAACATGGATGTCACAGCTTTGGACGTAACAGCAGTGTCTGCTCCGCCGCATTTCCTCTCTCAACCTGGTAGTCCTAGCATTGAATGGGATGAGTGGATCGACGTCTTTGATAACTATCTCGAGGCGTTAGATGCTCAAGATTTCAGTTCAAGCAGGAAAAGAGCGATTTTATTGACAAGTCTGGGAAAAGAAGGACAACACATTTTCAAGAACCTGCCAGTTGTCACCAACGAAGGTGGTCAACCCATTGAAGACGTCTACCAAGAGGCAAGAAAAAGGTTAGAGAAAAGGTTTGCACAAGAGACAAATGTCGTCATGAGGAGACATAAATTCTACACACAGCCACAGAGAAGCGGAGAATCAATTGATGACTTTGTCACAAGGCTGCGTGAACTCTCTCTAAAGTGTAGATTTGGCCCCATGGGAGAGGAGATGATACGGGATCAACTGATAGTGCAATGCAGAAGTAGAAAGACACAAGAACGGCTGTGGGCTGCTAAAAATCCTTCCTTAAAGATGCCATTAACATAGCAAAAATAGTAGAAGAATCAGAGTTGTGCATGAAGGAGATGGATCGCAGAGATGTAAAATTGTACAGTAATAGTGAAGGGGAAAGATCTGTTGTTGAGGGTGGTGATGGGGAAGTGGCTGCGTCTAACAGGGTGTGGGGCAAAAGTAATAAGAGCTTTTCTGGCAGCAGAGGGTACACCAACAAGTTGGGTAATAGGTTGTGTAGTAAGTGTGGTAGCACATATCACACAGCTGATTCTAAAAACTGCTGGGCTATTGGCAAAGAGTGCAGGAAATGTGGGAAACGAGGGCATTTTGCAAAAATGTGTAGAGATGTTAGCAGAGGTAGGGTGGCCGTGTTGAACAATGAGACCTACTACAACGAGTGTTTGCCAGGGCCGGACAAAATCCTTTGTGTTGAACCATCGCAAACAGAGGAAACTAACAATGAAGAGGTCCTTACAACCAACTCTACTCGTTTAGACAATAAGAGAAGACACAGGCCCAAAGCAGAATTTGTCATTGCTAATAGAAAGGTTGATCTCATGGTAGATTCAGGGTCGTAGTACACCATCATACCCAGGAGAACATATGAGTGTGAATGGCCAAATGTACGTTTGCTTCCCAAAGATATAAACCCAGGTGGATATCAAGGTGAGCAAATAGACATTTTGGGATATATTTTGGCAGACATTCATTTTAAAAATAGATCAGTCAAAGGTAAAGTTTATGTGGCTGAATCTGGGCCACCCATCTTAGGCTGGTACCACCAGTACGACCTACATATTAAGATTGACCCACATGGTTTAGAGCAAGTCATGGTTGTAGATGACCTCAGTGTTGAGGACATCTTAGCGGGAGCACAAAAAGTATTCAGAGACCAACTTGGTAATCTTGAGGGTTACGTGCACGAAATAAAACTCAAGTCAGGCGCCATCCCTGTACAGCATAAAGTCAGAAGGGTTCCCATCATGGTAAGGGGCGAAGTAAAAAAAATGATAAGTGAAATGTTATCGAGTGGAGTCATAGAAATAGAACCTGTGGAGTGCTCTCCATGGGCTTCGCCAGTGGTCATCACGGAGAAGGCAGATGGTAACTTGCGCTTCTGTGTTGACTTGAGAAGTTTGAATCAAGATGTCATTCCTGACACCTTTCCTCTGCCCAACATCAACGAGTTGATCTTGTTGTTGCAGGGTGCGAAATATTTTTCAAAGTTGGACCTTCGCCACGCTTACCACCAAATACGATTACATGACTCTTCTAAACACTTGACGGCCTTCATAACCATGGAAGGCATCTTCCAATTCACCAGAATGCCATTTGGTTTGTCCTCGGCCGCAAGTGTTTTTCAGAGGATGGTGTCGGAAATGTTTAGAGGCATGAAGAACATCATCTACTTCCAGGATGATATCCTAGTATTTGGTGATTGTGAGGAAAGTCACAACTTAGCCCTTAAAGAAGCATTGGCAAGACTTCAAGAGTCAGGTCTTACGTTACACAGAGAAAAATGTGCTTTCCTAGTCACAGAAGTAGAATATTTAGGCCACTCACTTTCTAGTGAAGGTGTTAAACCTAAAAGAGATCTGCTGGCTGCCATTAGGGAGGCTCCTACTCCCTGTAACAAGGATCAATTACGATCTTTCCTTGGATTAATTGAGTATTATTCCAAGTTTGTCAGAAATTTTGCGAGCAAAACTGAATCTTTGAAAGAACTTATGAGGAAAGGTGTAAACTTTACATGGGGGGCAGACCAGGTCAGGTGCTTTGAAAACATCAAAGTAGAAATATGTGATGCTGGTATCATTGTGCCATTTGATGTCAATAAAAAAAGCATAGTCACAGTTGATGCAAGCGACACTGGCATTGGTGCTGTTCTATCACAGAGCGATAGCGGAAAGGAAAAAAACTGTAGCTTTTGCATCACGCACTTTGACAAGTACTGAACGTCATTACTCCGTTATAGAAAAAGAAACTCTGGCTGCCACTTGGGGTGTAGAGTATTTCAGGACTTATGTCTGGGGACGAAAGATTCTTCTCCGTACAGACCACAAACCCCTTCTCAAAATTTTGTCACCAGGGGGAACAGGAAAAGGATCCGCCAGACTAGCCCGTCTGGCCTCAAGGTTGCAAGAGTACAACTTTCAGATCGAGTTCATCTCAGGGTGTCGCAATGTCCAGGCAGACTGTTTATCACGTTTACCTTTAGAGTGGGAAAAAGTAGATAAGGATGGTGTCACTAAAAGTGAAAAAGAAGGAGCCATTGCTTGTGTTGAAGATGTTGTTCAATGGAGTCATGGGGTGGTCAACAAAAAAGAGTGGGCGAACGCCATGTCTGAAGATGAGGTACTTAAGGCAGTCAAAAACCTCATACTCAAAGGAGGGCGTAGAGAGAGTGCCTTGCCGTATAATGTGAGACCTTTTAATTCCATCATCCACGAATTATCTATTATTGCAGACCAAATCATCATGCGAGGGGAAAAGATTATCCCTCCCCTTAACATTCGCAAGAGGCTATTTGACATAGCCCATGAGGGACATATGGGGCAGACCATTACTAAGAAGAGATTGAGGAACGAGTTTTGGTGGCCGGGAATGGATGGTGAAATGGTTGATTGGGTTGAAAGGTGCAGTGAGTGCAAAGAGTGCGAGAAGAGGTTAAAGGTAGGAGCACAGTCAGTCCCTAGTTCTATTCATGATCCAGGAGTAAGTTGGCATAGTATTTGCCTCGACTTCATTGGACCCATGCCAGGCGTTCATCCCTGTAAGAGATTTGGCATGGTCGTTATGGATGTCCACTCCAGATGGTTGATTGTGCACCTCCTTCCTGAAATCACCACTAGAGTCACCATAAAAGTGTTAAACTGCATTTTTAAAGAAGAAGGTTATCCCAATATCATCATTACTGACAACGGCACACAGCTGACATCTGGTGAAATGAGTGATTTCTTACACCATTGTGGGATTAAACATTCTCTCACTGCACTTTATAATCCCCAGTCCAATGGTATTGTAGAGAGAGCTAACCGCATGATTAAGGGTGCCATAGGTCTGGCTCTTGCTAATGACCTTAACATTGATGAGACATTGAACGAACTGGTGTGGGCTTACCGCACCACAGAGAATTCCACGACCGGGGTTGTTCCTTTTGTTGCCATGCGTGGAAGGAAACCCTCTACCAAACTTGTACCCTCGTGGGTCAGAGAGTTATTGGAAGGGAAGAGTATGTGCGTGAGAGATGCTCCCCAATCTACTTCTGCACCCTCTATTGTTCGCACCCAGTCTATTTCATTCTCACACCAATCTCCAGGGAGGAGATTGGGTGAAAATCAAATCTGGTCGTTGGGTTAAGGGTGTGCGTAAATTCCGTGGCCCTTTCCAGGTTAAAAAAGTTCACCAGTGGCATGTTGTATTGATGAATGGAGAAAAGTGGAATCTACGCAGAGTAGCCAAGTACTGCTCACAAGACAATCCACCTAGCACTAAGGAGGGTAGAGATACTTGTTCTGGATATATGTTGGTGCATGATGATCAATTAGTTAACGATACTCGCTCTCCTACTGTTATGCGATCACCTGGCCCCAGTGGTGACAATCTAGGTGAGCGCCTGAGTCAAAGTACTGAAGACCAGTATGCACATCCTTCACAGACTACTCAATGCAGTCTAAGACCCTTACGGGTCAAGGGCCCCCCCCCATCATTTACAGGATTTCCTAGTGGGTTAGCCGCTTTTCCCCTTGCTAGTTATCTGTTACCGTCAGTCATCTGCACTCACCCCTTGCCCCCTGGTTCCATCTATCTTCATCCCGCTTGCATGCCTTTCTTTGTCTGTTGCTTTACAGTGTTGTTTCTACCTGCGTGTAGAACAAAGGGGGGTATGTTATGATTTGCCTCGCGCTGTCACCGCGCGCATGTTTAGAATGTTCACTTCTTAGGGTTCTATGGTGACGGACGTTCCTCGCGACCTCGGCAGTTGGCGAGTTGTATCAGGAGGCTGAGGCGTGAGGGACGCTGCGGTGTTTGTGCTGTGAAATAAACCTCTAAGTTATTTTAACGATCTCTTTCCTTTGTGTTCATTACAACACCCCCGACCATGTATGTGACAGTGTGGTGCCTGGCTGACGTGATATGGACCCCTAGTGATGACCCGTGGTATTGCACCCCTGGTGTCTATTCAAGGAGGTGCCTGGCTGTCTTGATTAGGGACCCCTAGTGACGACCCGTGGTACTGCATCCATGGTGTCTATTCAATGAGGTGCCTGGCTGTTTTGATTATGGACCCCTAGTGATGACCCTAAGAAATTTTTAACAACAAACAGGCTAAAGCAAGGATGCGTGCTGGCGCCCAGCCTATTCAACATCTACCCAGCCGACCTAGAGAGCAACCTTTGCATCATTCAGGACAATTCTCCGAAAGTGGGAACAACACCAATTGCGAGTCTGCAATATGCAGACTATATTGTGCTACTTTCTCAAACTCCACTTGGCTTGCAGCGGCTGATTTCACAACTTGCACTGTATATCTCGAATGCACAATTAACAATAAATCTCAAAATATCTAATGTACTATGCTTTTCCAGCATTCGGAAAAAACGACCAAAATTTGTTTGGATAATAAATTCCAGCACTTTAAAACAGGTGGATGAATACAAATATTTGGGTGTCTTATTAGATCGCCAATTAAGCTACAAACATCACTTAGACCTGGGTCAAATTAAAATAAATCAACTATTATTTGCTTTCAAAACCCTACAGAAAAATGTAAGCGGAAGTTCAACAAGTCATCTTTTAAAGGTAGCAGCAGCTAAATTTCTGCCCTCTGTAACATATGGCTCGGAAATTCTGAATACCAAGGACTCCAAAACACTAAATCTAGCTCAGTCTAGATTATTCAAAAAACTGTTTTTAATCCTGCGTCACATCTCCCAGGCGCAGATATGTCTGGAATATGGACTCACTAACCAGATACAGGCTAGACAAGGCGATCTGGCCAAATACTACTGGCGAATGAGGGCAGCCGAAGATAACACGCTAGCCCATCATTGCTGGGAGGAGGTCAAAAAACAGTCAAGGCAGAAGAATTCCATATGTCAGATATTAAAACAAGTACTTTTATCACCAAACCTGGAAGAAGCTTGGCATACACCAATGGCATACCTCGCTTTTAAACAAATTACTAACA
The DNA here is from genome assembly GCA_963921515.1 of Calotriton arnoldi. NCBI lineage: Eukaryota > Metazoa > Chordata > Amphibia > Caudata > Salamandridae > Calotriton > Calotriton arnoldi. The sequence continues at coordinate 562,935 of CAWUFW010001484.1, read as the reverse complement.
AAGCAACTAAACAAGGGTCGCTGCTAACTGACAAAGCTTTACTGGCAGGTAAAAGTCACGCCTGGTCGGTGATGCAAACATACAAACAATTGAAACAACAACCCTACTTACAAGAATGCTTTAGAGATCATTACAAGAGGAAATTAACCCTACTGAGACTGGGGTCTTTTTCAACCAAAGACCTTACACCAAAATGGCTACGGACTTGGCCATCTCTGGACTGGCATAGGGGCATATTCACAACACCTTAACGGCGCCATAGCATACATTTTTTTACCTTACCGTGGGTTTTTTTAATCACCTCATTTACAAAGTGCCGCAAACTGCAGTTAGGGGCACTTTCCCAGCGTAAACGTTAATTTTCAAGATCGCCACTTCTGTTAGTGGGACTTAGCGAAAATGAGATGCAAGGTAGGTGTTCTCGTGCAAAAAATGCCGCTAACCCCACTTCGCGATATTTACAATGAAATTTCCGTCTGGCGATAACCCCCCAAAACTGCAGCTAACTCCAGTTAGAGGTAGTTTTTTAAGACCAAAAAATAGCTGGTCTTAAAATTGGTGCAAACACTTGGGGCCTCATTCCAGAGGTTTTGGTGCTGGACAGTGCTGCAAGGAATGTTGCTGCGCTGCCCTGCGTCAAAACAAAAGGGCAGGAATGTGCACTATCAATAAGATAGGACGCATTCCTGGGTCTCATTCATGAAAAGTGTTGCATCGCTGTGACAAAACAGCGTTAAAACACTTTTCACTATGCTTTTCTTGCGACACCATGGATGCGCCGTATTCACTGCACGGCGCTCCATGTTGCAATTAATTACATATACGTCTGGAATCCTGACGTATCTGTTAGCGCTAAAGTCACGCATTGCTGCAGTTGTGTCACAAGCATGACGCAACTCCACTAATGCATGGGGCCAGCCTAACCCTATGGCACTGCATCACCCTTACGCCTGCCATTGGGCAAGCGTAGGGTTCTGATGCAGTGGCGTCCTAGAATTGTCACAGTGAAATCTGATAATTTCACTGCGCCACTCCCACAAGGCTTTGTTGCGTGGGAGCGCCAAACCCGCATACATCACACCTGAAGCAGGTATAATGTGGCACAGTGCTTTGCAAGGTCATGCATATGCCTAGATGCGCCACTTTGCGAATACAGCGCAACGTGGTACAAGATTCACGCTGCAAGTACATCAAGAAAATGACTCACCGTCTGGGTTAAACTGTCAGAAGGGGCTCATGAATAAGCCCCCTTGTCTTTTTCCCCTACGTTGGCGCTCAATGGCTGCCAGGCGCCAATGCAGGCACCCTTGCGCCATGGTGCAAGGGTGACTGTGTTGCAGAGTTGATTGATGTTGTGGCTCTATCTCTTCTCGAGACGTCTACAGGTGCATCTTGACTGGTGGAGGGCGGGATTGAACCAGTTGGCCTTCTTGAAGTGTTGTTTGCCTGGATGTTCTTGAGGGTTGCCAGGGTGTCGGCGCAGTTAGAGATCTATCGGTGGAGGTTGTGCGCTGTGGCATTGGTGTCTGTAAGCATTGGTGGAGTGGTGGTGGTGAGGGAATTGACGAGAACTTCTTCTGTGGACTTGATCCAGCTGCGACGGGGAGGGGGCAATGATGGCGGTGGTGTACGGTGTGCATGGTGAAGGCGTGATGTATACAATGATGGACGGTCCAGTAGAGTTTGGTGGTGTGGCTGTAGTTGAATGTTCCTGCTGGCAGAGAAGACGGGGTCGAGCGCGTGTCTGGATATGTGGGTTGGTGCGGTGACTATCTGCTTGAGTCCGATGTTGCGAGGATCTCTGAGTGGTATGTAGTTGATGGATGTGAGAGTCTGGGGTGCTATGAGGTCTACCATAGCATCGGTGAATAGGGGGTCACGGGCCGGAAGGCCTGTAGATGAGGGCGCATGCTGAGGGTGGCGTTGAGCTTGGTCCGGATCTGGAAGTGGAGGTGTTCCATAAGTGATAGTCCCCCGTACACCAAAAAAAGCTCACTACCAGGGGGCGAGGAAAGGCAGCACCACCAGGTTACCTCTTCCGGTCTAACAGTGGCGACCAGATTCCGTGTTCCCCAGTTCCCTAGCGAGTAACAGCAGATCAAGCTGCATACCCAAGGGCCTAGGCCCGAAACGGCCCCCGTGATACTGGCACCCGCTGCCAACAATGTCCGATCTCAGCAACTTGAGCCAGTTAGTAGAGTCCCCCACCAGTCTTGTGTGGTGTCCTGGACAATGTGCGTCCTCTGCATCGCAGGGATTGCTGAGGGGACAGTGTGCGCCACCCACAGGTGCTAAGCCTGGGCCCAACATGACCCCCGGGCCTCCTCCGCTCCCTGTCCCACCTTCTCCTCACCTGGACATCCACACCGGGGCTCAATCTACCAGGCTCTCTCTGAATCTGTGACTCAGCAAGCAGGAGCCTCAGCCAGGTGGAATTTCACAAGCCTGTGTACAGCAGTCGCCGCCAAGACTGCTGGGGAACCTGCCGATGCAGGTGCTGTACAGGGCACCCTTAGGCATGAAGGTGCAGCACTCCCCCCACAAAAGTCTGGCACAGCTCAGGGGCTTCACCCTCCACAGCGTCAGGGCAGCGGTACATCCTCCGGCCTGTGGTGCAGAGAGGCGCGGCCCACCATTGGCAATCTCTTGCATGCACCCTGGTGTAGTGGTGGCATGAGTTATGCAATGCAGACCTCCCTACGTCGGTGCGCAGGAGCACCTCTACCAATCACAGCTCCAAGGGGCTCTGGGCGGTCTTCTCACACAGTTCAGCATAGTGTCTCCATTCGACCTGCCAGACTTCACCACCAGGTAAGGGCCATCGCCGATGCCTAAATTTCTACCGCCACGGCCCAAAGGCTTGGTCCCGACGCAGCCCGCCTCCACCATCAGGCTGCAGCAACTCCACAGCACCTCCGCCTCCAACTCCAGGTCTCAGATGCAGGCCCAGCGAGGGCTACGGGCCCCGGGGACTGTCCACGCTTCAAGGCTTCGGCTGCCATGGAGTCGCAAGGGAAGCGCAATGAAAAGTGATGCCTTGTCCATGATTCTGCATTTCCTCTTCCCCCTGGGACTCTGGCTGGTCATCCTGGCTGTTGGGGGGTTGCTTACCTGTACTGAACTTGGCCCTGGCTGCTCCATTCTGCACTCCAATATTTTTATTTTATTTTTGTCAATGGTGGTGGACTTATAGGCTATTTTGGCCTCTAGAGGCAGAAAAGTGACGGTGGGCTGACTAACGTGAGTTTTTTTTGTCTCTAATTGGCCTTTTGTCATTTTTCTCTAGCTAGCGGCAACATTTTAAACGCCTTGACACTAGTGCTAGCGGCAGTTTTTTTCACCACGGCTAGCGGATACTATCTCCATGTAGCAACGTATTGTAAATACGTTGGTACCAAGGCGATAGTTTTCGGTGATAAGCGGCGGTAAGAAAATTGCAGCTAACATTAGTTAGCGGCAGCTCTTGTAAATCTACCCCATATTTACAATAAAGTGGCGAAGCGTGTTGTTAAGCCAAGAAGGCTAATAACACGCTTCGCCTTCGCAGGGCTGCACTATATTTACAAGAATATGGTGCAGCCCTGCGTTTCCCCCTGCGCTGGCGCTAAATTAAAGCTGCCGAGCGCCAATGCAGGCACCCTCGCACCATAGTTCAAGGGTGCCTGTGTTGAGGGGAAGATTGTTTATGTGCAGGAAGGACCCCCTTCCTGCACATAAACAATCTTTAAATGCCGTTTTGTAACTTTTATGTGTGCTGCTTAATGCAGCACACATTGAAGTTGCAAAACAGCATTTTTTAAATGATTATTTATGTGCAGGAAGGTCCCCCTTCCTGCACATAAAAAATTATAGGAAATTTGCTGTTTCTATGTGAAAAACGAGAAAAAATAAAGCATTTCTTCTCAGTCCGCTTTTTTAAGACCAGGTTTTCCCTGGTTTTAATTTTGGTGCTGCCTCCTATTTACGTTGCTCTTGTAAATAGGTAACAAAAGAACAACGTCTCAACTGGTATATCATTCAGGGGGGACTGTTCATAGAAGGTGTATCAATCACACAGCACAGGGGCGAGGGGGAGGAATGGGGAAAAAAAGGGAAACGAGGGAGACCAAGTTAAGGTGGAAGGGTTGTTATTTGAATGTAGTTATAGTAGCACTATGATACAACTAGATTGCAGTAACCATAACAACCAATTGTGCACTGGAAGTGTTGCTGTGAGTGAACGGCGCAGTGACACAAGTGATTAAAGAACAACGTGAAGCGGCGAAAAAGCAATAAAACAATAAATTATGGGGGTCAAACAGATGTTTTCTCAATTACAAATACAATTTCATTGTTTGCAAATGACCCTTTGGTTGCCGCGAATGACGTTGTGGAGTCGACGGCATTTCGACCTATTTGAATCAAGGTCATCGTCAGGACGATGGTTAAATAATTCTGGAATAGTGCTGCATAGAATCAGAATGGAAACGAGGGATGATCAATTTGAGTTGAGCCCAGAGGAAGAAGAATCAAGTAAAGAAACGTTTGAGAACGCTAGGTGAGTCATAAGGGGATACCTGATGGCACTATGAGAGGGAGAATCCACGAGAGGGGAGAATCCAGGGGAGAATTCCGCTGGTCTGGAACTGCTGCAAGAACAGAGGACAAGGGGTCAGGGTAAAGGAGTAGGGACACAGCGTGTCGGTGTAAGCTGGTGTCCGCCTGGGAGTTACCTCTAGGACGTCAATCGATTGGAGACCGGCATGTAAATAGCTGAGCTGCGGTCTAAGGAAGAAAGGAAAACGGACACGAACGGGGGTTACTAACAGGGAACGGGCGTAAGGCCTGTGAGTGAATGGACCTGAGCTGTAAAGCAACGTGGTCTTACCTTGGTGTTCAATTCCACCGGCAGCAAGGGAACCGATGTTGGATGGATGGAGCGATTAGTGCACGGGGTTGTTCACGACCGGCAGTGTCGTGATCCAGGAAAACGGGCATAGTCCGAAGGGACGAATAAAGCGTCTCAGCCATTCAACCTGGGATATCCGGTATAAGTGGAAGCCGGCAGGCTGGTCACGTGGGAGCGCTTGGTGTGGGAGCTACTGTGTGCGAGCTGGCGTATCGGGTGCCCCGGGGGGACCAGATGGAGAAAGTACGGCAGATTCAAGATGGCCGTCTGATAGAAGACACCGAGGTATAGCGACATTATATGTATCAACGGCGATCTTCAGTGACATTATATAATTCAAAGGAGATCAATATGAAACACTTGGTTACTTACATTGGGTAAAGAAATGAAAAAAACATGAATTACAGAGTTTTACACTTTCGGCAGATTGAAAATAATAAAAGCAAATTGTGATATACATTTAGGCTTGCATGACTGGTGCGAGATTGGAAAGGAGGACAATGTATGATTTACAGTGTATTTACACTTTCGGCTAATTAAATAAGAAAAGCAGATTGTGATATACATTGCATGACTAGTGCGAGATGGGCAAGGAGGACAATGTATTGACAATATAATCGTGAATAAAAGACAAGGTACAAAAACAAGTATTCGAATATCAAAAGACATATATTAAACATCAAACCGGTTGACTTTGCCTGAAAAAAAATCTCGGTGTGGGAGAAGACATTACGTGCCAAACGGTTTGTATTAGGTATGCATGCACAATTATCGATGATTACAGACGATCATAAATTATATGTACATGGATTTGCATGCAAAGGCAGCTTATCAGAAATTCATGAGTTCCAATTACATGTATCAAAGGAACGGATTGGCCTGCAGGCTTATATGTAAAACGAGTGAACCCAGTGGATTTAGACAGGTTACAGCTACCACAAGATTCACGGTAAGGAAAGGTGGAGTATAGGACACAGAGTATGGCTTCTAAACTGCAGTGATCACTGTGTTCCACTCATCGAGAGAGTTGAGTCCCTGGGCAACAGAGTTGCAGCGTGTGATCCATCTACATTCACATTTATTCAGTACTAGTTGGAGTTTGCCGCCACGAATGGGTAGTAGTGGACGGTCTATGACCTGCCATGTCATATCTGTCTCAGAGTGATTGTGTTCTTTAAAATGGGTCACCAGGGGTGCAGTGGTAACATTGCATCGGATGCGACTCTTGTGTTGAGCAATGCGTTGCTTCACCATCTGGGTGGTTTGGCCAATGTAAAGTAAATTGCACGGGCAACGGATCGCATAGATGACGTTTATTAGTGCGACAATTAGAGAATTGTTTCAGTTGATAGGTACATTCTGTGGTGACAAATACTTTGGTGTTACTAGTAAGGTCACAAACGTTGCAAGTCTGACATTTGAAATGGCCTATGATGGGCGGGAGTCCCCATAGAGATGTTACTGATTGATCATTCTTTTCTTTGAGTGGCCATGTGATGGTGTGGACCAATTTGTCAGAGAGGTTGTTTCCTCTTTTGTATGACAGCAAAGGGGGTTCCTTGAAGGATGGGAAGGTGCGGAGCAAGGTCCAGTTTTTTTGATTACCTTGCCAACCTTGTTGCTAGAAGGGCTATAGGTTGAGACAAATGGAATGCGCAAGTTTTGGCGTTTGATCGAGGGTGTCAGAATTATCTCTCTATGACTGTACCATGCACGCTTGAGAGCCTCTGTTGGTTAATTTCTCAGAAAGGATGGCTGCCTCACGAAAATTGTCCCTGCGCCACTTACAATTCCTCCGGATACGGAGGAATTGCCCATATGGTAGGCCATCGCGTAGACCGCATGGATGATAACTAGAGTATAGTAACAAGGTGTTACGTTCTGTCGGTTTGCGGTACAGAGTTGTGCCAATGGTACCGTCCTCTACGTGCAGTATGAGGTTTAGGAAGGGTAAGTCATTTTTTCTGATATCTGAGGTGAAGGTGAAGTGGGGTTGGTTGTCATTGAGCCATGAGACAAAGGAGGATAGGTCTTCTTGTTGTCCATGACACAGGAGAAGGATGTCGTCTATGTAGCGACGCCATAATGTAATATTGTTCAGAAAGGGGTTTTGCATGGAAAGGATAAGTGTCGTTTCCAAGTGATGGACATAAAGGACAGCAAAATTGGGGGCGAAACAAGCGTCCATGGAGACTCCTTTTACCTGGAGGTAGTAAGTGTCCTTGTACAAAAAGTAATTATTCGTCAATGCGATGTGAAGGAGTTTGATTATGAAGTCAGTAAGAATACGCATAGGTCTCGATCGTGTATCTAACAGATGTTCCATCACTGCCAGACCCTCTGTCTGTGGAATGTTGGTATACAACGATTCTATGTCGAGACCAGCCATAAGGTCAGTCTCGTTGTTGAATGGAAAAGCCTCAATGATATTAATCAAGTGAGTGCTATCCTTAACAAAGGTGTTGGTGAGTGGAACAAACTCTTTTAGGATGGCATCAATATACTTGCCCACTGGTTCCAAGATGGAACCACAACCAGATACTATTGGGCGACCCGGTGGTGTGGAGGGGTTTTTGTGCACTTTGGGCAATATATAGATAACGGGTGTTCTAGGGTGTGGGCTATTAAGGAAGGCGTGTTCTTTTTTACAAATGATGCCGGCATGGAGTGCCTGGGTGGTGACTGTGGATATTTTGTCTCGGATGGTTGTGAGGGGGTCTGAAGTCAAGATACGGTAGTGTGTGGTGTTATTAAGCTGGTGAAGGATTTCGCCATCATATTTGTCTTCTTGATCCATCACAACTATGCCTCCGCCTTTGTCAGCGGGTTTTATGACTATATTCTTATTGTCACTCAGGCTGTTTATGGCAAGTTTTTCTGTCAGTGGCAGATTGTAGGGGACAAATTCTGGCTGATGTTGTAGTTCTTTAACTTCGTGTAAAACAAGTTTTTCGAAGGTAAAGATTTCGGGTGGCATCATCGAGGTAGGCGGCAAAAAGGTAGAGGCAGGTTTAAATTGTTTTTCAAAGGGCCTATTGGTCTCTGGTTTATCTGAAAAAAATTGTTTAAGGCGGATACGTCTGAAAAACAGAAGTAAATCTTCCTGTAGTTTGAAGAAATTACTTCGTTCAGTGGGGACGAAGGAAAGTCCTTTACTGAGTAGGGAGATTTCATCAGAGGATAGACGATGGGTAGATAAATTGAAGATGGGTATATTCGTGTTGGAGGGAGATGGTGTATTTAGTGGTGAAAGAGGTGCATTTTGTGTTGCCTCATTATTCAAGTACAGTTGTAACGGCCAAGTAGGGACTGTCATGGATGGCAAAGGGATGGTAGGCAGGACACTATTTTCAATAATGAAGTTGGAAGGCATGGGAATGTCCATGGGCGAGAATGAGGCAATGATTGGAGGAGTCTTAATTATCATTGCTGGGGCCCCCATTGATAACATTTGTGGCGGGTCTGTCTCTCGCCTGAACCTGACCCCTTGTCCTCTGTTCTTGCAGCAGTTCCAGACCAGCGGAATTCTCCCCTGGATTCTCCCCCTCTCGTGGATAGTGCCATCAGGTATCCCCGTATGACTCACCTAGCGTTCCCAAACGTTTCTTTACTTGATTCTTCTTCCTCTGGGCTCCACTCAAATTGATTATCCCTCGTTTCCTTTCTGATTCTATGCAGCACTATTCCAGAATTATGTAACCATTGTCCTGATGATGACCTTGATTCAAATAGGTCGAAACGCCGTCGACTCCACAACGCCATTCGCGGCAACCAAAGGGTCATTTGCAAACAATGAAATTGTATTTGTAATTGAGAAAACATCTGTTTGACCCCCACAATTTATTCTTTTATTGCTTTTTCGCCGCTTCACGTTGTTCTTTAATCACTTGTGTCACTGCGCCGTTCACTCGCAGCAACACTTCCAGTGCACAATTGGTTGTTATGGTTACTGCAATCTAGTTGTATCATAGTGCTACTATAACTACATGCAAATAACAACCCTTCCACCTTAACTTGGTCTCCCTCGTTTCCCTTTTTTTCCCCATTCCGCCCCCCCTCGCCCCTGTGCTGTGTGATTGATACACCTTCTATGAACAGTCCCCCCTGAATGATATACCAGTTGAGACATTGTTCTTTTGTTACAAGCTTACCCGGTCTCAGCTGGGTTAACAGGTTTACTCCTGTTTCTGTGCTCTTGTAATTAGGGGCAGCGTCGAAATCAATGGGTGTTGCGGTGGAACGCCCACCACAGCACCCATTGCCCGCCCCTTTCACGCTAAGGTTAGCATGAAAGGTGGCATTATTTATAGGCAGCATTAAGCCACGTTAAGAGGCATATTTACAAGAACTTAACGCCGCAGTAGCGTCAATTTTTTGACGTTACAGGGACTTTTTTTATTGCCTTATTTACAAGTTGCCGCTAACTGCAGTTAGTGGCACTTTTCCAGCGTAAACGTGAATTTTCAAGATCGCCACTTCTGTTAGCGGGACATAACGAAAATGAGATGCAAGGTAGGTGTTCCCATGAAAAAACTCCTGATAAACACACTTTGCGACATTTACAAGGAAATTCCAGTACGTCGATAACCCCCCAAAATTGCTGCTAAGTGCTAACTCAAATTAGAGGCAGTTTTTTAAGACCAGAAAATAGCTGGTCTTAAAATTGGTGCAAACACTTGGGCCCACATATAAGATATCTTGGTGATGGACAGCCCTGCAAGGAATATTGCTATGCTGCCCTACGCTAAACAAAAGGTCAGGAATACTCTCTATCAATAAGATAGGGCGCATTTCTGGGCCCCATTTATGAAAAGTGTAGCATCACTGCGATAAAACAGCTATTGGACACTTTTCACTGCGTGCTCCTTGTGACACCATGGCTGCGCCGTATTTGCTCTACGGCGCTCCATGCAACAATCAATGACATACGTCTGGAATCCTGACGTATCTGTCAGCGCTATAGTTATGCATTGCTGCAGTTGTGTCGCAAGCATGACACAACACCAGCAATGAATGGGGCCAGCCTATCCCTAAGGCGCTACGTCACCCTCATGCTTGCCATGAGGCAGGCGTAAGTTTTTATTTTGACACAGTGGCGTCATAGAATTGTCACAGTGAAATCTGATAGATTTCACTGCGCCACTCCTAAGAGGCTTTTTTACGTGGGAATGAACACCATGCATACATCATACCTGACGCAGGTATAATGTGGCACAGGGCTTTACAAGGTCACGCATATGCCTAGATTAGTCACTTCTTAAAACGGCGCAACGTGGTGCAAAGTTAACGCTGCAAGTTTGTCAAGAAAATTAAGTATCGGCGGCGTTAAACTGTTGGAAGGGGCTCATGAATTAGCCCCCCTGTATTTTTCCCCTATGTTGACACACAGTGGCTGCCATGCGTCAACGCAGTCACCCTTGCGCCATGGTGCAAGGGTGACTGTGTTGCGGAGTTGGTTGATGTTGTGTAGGAAGGGACACCTACCTGCACAAAACCTATCAATCCAGGGTATTTCCTCTTTTACTGTGTGCTGCAGAATGCTGCACACATAGAAAAAGTGAAAAAAAGAGGAGAAATGAAAACATTTATCCTCGTAGTGCCTCCCAAACTTCACCCTTGGGGTGGTATTGGAGTCTGACGCATTCTGAAGGTTTACGTTTTCTCGTAAACCTGCGAATGCTTCAGATTCCATTGAATTGGCGTGGGAGCACCCACAGCAATACCCAGTGAACTAGTGGTAGTATGGCGGAGAAGCGTAGCCCCCTGCTATCAAGCAGTACGAGAAGAAGAAAAATAAAATGATAATATCTTTCAGTTATAACATTTTACGTTTGTGCTGCTTTGCGGGCGGGTCTGCTCTGCTCGCAGGGCACGGGAGGAGTGGTTTGCCAACTCCTAAGTGCGCAATGACTGTTTGATCGGTCCTCTTGGCCCGCCAAAACCAATCATGTGCACTTTACCTGTTCTCCATACAGGCTGCATTACAGTCTGCATGGAGAACATGCTCTGGCCCCCAATTCCCTGGTTGAGCGTCGAACCAGGATGCTCAAATCCAATCACAACGCTGCATTGCAGGACCTGGCGGCAAGCTAAGTTATATATTTAACATTTTTAAAACTTTATAATGCACAACCTCCCGCAATCACGCCCCCCCTGGAACCCCCGACAACCCCCCCGCAACCCCTTGCACCCGCCCTCACCCCGCCAACCGTGACCCATGCTAGCCGCCACTGCATGGAACGCCCATTTCACACTGTTTAATGCATGAAAGAGGAACATTTTTATAAGTCCAAGAAAAGCCATGTAAAGTGGCTTTGCGTGGCCTTGTAAGCATGCTATAGCACATTGCGCAATCAGAATGTCAAAAACGTGACGTCACAGCGTTGCAAGAGTCCTGCTAGGATAATCGAGGAACTCCCACAATTCATCCTTGGCAATGTCAATGACACCATGGACTTCATGCCATTGCAGCTCGGAGCACCAAGGAGACCACCACCACCACCCCTGTCATGCATCGCTCACCTGGACAACTGCTCCGCTCCCTTTGGGTGACGATTGGACCTGATCCCCTCTAAGTCCTAACCTTGGTAGACCGGAACTTCAGCAACAGGAAGCGGAGACCAGGATCCGCCGAAAGCCAGAGACTCTCCGGAGCTGTCTGTAACTGTGGAAGAAGGGGAGAAGCACAACCAGTCTACATTTAATTAAGATATCTGCCATCTGAGGAGTCACATCCAGGGGCTGCATGGACTCTGCACTGGATGACAATGTCACAGTGAAGCCCCGTCGCTGGGGGAGCGTTCAGGGGAAGTGTTTGGATCCTCTCTCTGAGTGTGATTGCGCATCATCGGCGCCGCATGCAGCTCCTTCCGCCTGTCTTGTACAACCAGCTGCAGATTGGGGGTGACTTGTAGTTGTGTCGGGGATGCCTGCTCCTCCTACACCTTCCAGTACAACTGGCTCCATGAATAACAGCTTGTTGTGCAGACCCTTAACTCCCAGTCCGCAGCACTTCGCGACAAGTATATTGCAGCCAGGTCCAGCACTGTTCAGCGTCGTCAATGATTTGCGTGTCAACAACTGAGATCACTCGCAGCCTTTACGGGTAGAGGAGGGAGTATTTGATGCCCAACTCTCGGAGGCATCGCTTAACCACTAGAGACAAGCCCCTCTGCCTCTGAACCCCGTGGCATAGTCAGAGAAGAAAACTGTGGCGTTATCCAGTTTCACCTCCCCCAGCTTGCGTACCTCCCTCAGGCCAGAGTCATGATCACTGTAGGAGGTGGAATAGAAAGGGTATAGGACCTGTCCCCGGCAGCGTGCAGCTCGCCAGCACTCGATGGGCCTGCTCCGCAACAAGGAATTGGGAGAGTGCACCTGCTGGCAGTAGGTCACGCAACCATGTCTCAGTATATGCCACTGCATCAGCCCCTTATGCTCCCTCAGGCAGACCCAGCACCCTCACGTTGTTACGCTGGGAGCGTCCATCCGCATTCTCCGCTGTTATGTCCTGTGACTTCACATGTGCCATTAGCTGCTACACATCCAAAGCTGCGCTCAGGGTACTCGGAGGGACTTTGGCCAGTTCTTGCTCAATGTCATGTACCTTGTAAGTCAGCTTGTGATGATCTGCGCAGTCAGGGGTGAAGTCGACTGTGATTTTGTCTACGCGGCCCTCAAAGGAAGTGCCCGTTTGCTCGAGGGAGTTACCCGCTGTGAGTACAGAGTCTAGTTTGCAGTCCAGGCTGTCCGTTGTCACCTGCCCTGGTGGCCAGCGATCCCCAGCCGCTCAGTTCACCGATACAGAGGAGCGGAAAAATGTCAACGAGGCCCCTATCTGCAGGCGGGTCATCATTGCGCCAGACTCCCAGGCACTATATATGACATGCGGTGCAGTGCAGTGTGGCCAGCCGGGCCCTCTCTTCCATTCAGGTGTATGCTACCCAGGAATCTTCATTCAGGCGGCACCAATGGAAATCCCCCGTACACCCAAGAGCTCACTACCAGGGTTGACGAAGGGCAGCACCACCCGGTCGCCTCCTCTGATCTAACTGTGGTAACTAGATTCCGTGTTCCGATCAAGAGCCGCACCCAAGGTTCTGAACCGACCCCCATGCCCCTGGCACCTGCCGCCACAAACAGCCGATATCAGCAACTAGAGCCAGTTAGTGGAGTCCCCCACCAGCTCCTTCCGCCTGTCTTGTACAACCAGCTGCAGATTGGGGGTGACTTGTAGTTGTGTCGGGGATGCCTGCTCCTCCTACACCTTCCAGTACAACTGGCTCCATGAATAACAGCTTGTTGTGCAGACCCTTAACTCCCAGTCCGCAGCACTTCGCGACAAGTAAATCGCAGCCAGGTCCAGCACTGTTCAGCGTTGTCAATGATTTGCGTGTCAACAACTGAGATCACTCGCAGCCTTTACGGGTAGAGGAGGGAGTATTTGATGCCCAACTCTCGGAGACATCGCTTAACCACTAGAGACAAGCCCCTCTGCCTCTGCACCCTGTGGCATAGTCAGAGAAGAAAACTGTGGCGTTATCCAGTTTCACCTCCCCCAGCTTGCGTACCTCCCTCAGGCCAGCGTCATGATCACTGTAGGAGGTGGAATAGAAAGGGTATAGGACCTGTCCCCGGCAGCGTGCAGCTCGCCAACACTCGATGGGACTGCTCCGCAACAAGGAATTGGGAGAGTGCACCTGCTGGCAGTAGGTCACGCAACCATGTCTCAGTATATGCCACTGCATCAGCCCCTTATGCTCCCTCAGGCAGACCCAGCACCCTCACGTTGTTACGCTGGGAGCGTCCATCCGCATTCTCCGCTGTTATGTCCTGTCACTTCACATGTGCCATTAGCTGCTACACATCCAAAGCTGCGCTCAGGGTACTCGGAGGCACTTTGGCCAGTTCTTGCTCAATGTCATGTACCTTGTAAGTCAGCTTGTGATGATCTGCGCAGTCAGGGGTGAAGTTGACTGTGATTTTGTCTACGCGGCCCTCAAAGGAAGTGCCCGTTTGCTCGAGGGAGTTACCCGCTTTGAGTACAGAGTCTAGTTTGCAGTCCAGGCTGTCCATTGTCACCTGCCCTGGTGGCCAACGATCCCCAGCCGCTCAGTTCACCGATACAGAGGAGCGGAAAAATGTTAACGAGGCCCCTATCTGCAGGCGGGTCATCATTGCGCCAGACTCCCAGGCACTATATATGACATGCGGTGCAGTGCAGTGTGGCCAGCCGGGCCCTCTCTTCCATTCAGGTGTATGCTACCCAGGAATCTTCATTCAGGCGGCACCAATGGAAATCCCCCGTACACCCAAGAGCTCACTACCAGGGTCGACGAAGGGCAGCACCACCCGGTCGCCTCCTCTGATCTAACTGTGGTAACTAGATTCCGTGTTCCGATCAAGAGCCGCACCCAAGGTTCTGAACCGACCCCCATGCCCCTGGCACCTGCCGCCACAAACAGCCGATATCAGCAACTAGAGCCAGTTAGTGGAGTCCCCCACCAGTCTTGTGCAGTACCCTCGGTGATGTTGGTCAGCCGCAGTGCAGGGATTGCTCAGGGCATGATGGTCGCCACCCACTGGCGCTAGGCCTGGGCCCGACTCGACCACTGGGCCTCCTCTGCTCTGTGTCCCACCTTCTCCACCCCTGGACATCAACACGGGGGCTCAATCCACCGCGATCCCACCAAATCTGTGACTCAGCCAGCAGGAGCCTCAGCCAGGCGGGATTTCACAATCCTGGGTACAGCAGTGGCCGCCAAGTCTGCTGGGGAACCTCCTGATTCATGTGATGCAACAGGGCTCTCTTAGGCGTAAAGTTGCAGCGCTATCGCCACACAAGTTTAGCGCAACTCACGGGCCCCACCCTCCACAGCTTCCGGCCAGTGCCACATTCCCCAACCTATGATGGTGAGAGGCTTGGCTCAACATTGGCAATCTCCTCTGTGCACCCCGGTGTAGTGGTGCTGCGTGTTATGCAATGCAGACCTCCCTACGTCTGTGCGCAGGAGTGCCTCTACTGATCACAGTTCTAAGGGGTGCCAGATGGTCTTCTCACACAGGTCAGCAACGTGTCATACCATTTGGATCCCTTTTTTTAAGAAATCTGAAAAGAGATATGCCAGTTGTTGAGAGAGGGGTAATAATATATGACCACATTTTCTTTCAGAGAAAATCATCTACTGGGAGATTACAAGCCAAAGCAGATTGAATACCTTCTTTTATAAACCTATCGATCCTTTCAACGAGGCCATTTGAAGAAGGAGAATACAAAGCAACTTTTAAATGTTTTATGTCATGTGAATTCAGAAATTCTTGCATCAACAAAGAAGTGAAATGTGTACCATTGTCAGTGACAATCTCTTTTGGAGAACCTTCAGACTTAAAAACTCTGCTCAAAAACTTAATCACCCATGAGGTATTAGGTGTGTTACAGAATTCAAATTCGACCCATTTTGAGTAGTAATCAATTAATACAATGATATAACGTTTATCAGAGGGAAGTAAATCAAATGGGCCAGCAAAGTCAAGGGCAAGCTTGCACCAAGCATCTTCGGGAACAGGAACACAATGTGGAGGAAGTTTGGTTGTTTTCCAGTGTTTGTGTGAAAGAAGACAAGTTTGACATTTGCCTATCCATTGTGAAACATCTCTATCCAAACCTGGCCACCAAAAATGCTCTTTCAGTATTCTCGAGGTGGCTCCAACACCTAAATGACCTTCATGAGCATTCTCAAATATTTTGAAACAAAGGGAAACAGGTGGAACACATTGATCCCCTCGAATGAGAATATCATCAACAATAGTGTAGTGTAGTTCTTATAGTACCCTCATGCAGGACCTGCGCTTTTGTATAACATATACTGTGGGTCGGGTGGTAGACTGATTCTGTGCACCCCCACCACGTATGTTAGCCTTGTTTTGCATTAGCTAGCTCACAGTGCCACTAGAATCTCCTTCTATCAGAGAGATTGTTTCTGGCAACCTAAGAACACAATAAACCCTGATTTCTCAGACTCGTGGAAACAATATATTACTTTTCACCCAGTCACTCGTGCTTGCTCATTTTGTCTCAGAGAGATACATGGAAGAAACAGTCGAGCGTGTTTGCATTTTTTGCACTGTTGTTCTTCTCATGTAAAATATATGCGCTGCTACAACTGTAACACAGTAGCAGAGATACAGGATCAGAAGTACAGTGAATAAAAAGGAATAGTACAGTTCTACCATTTTGCAATAGTCATGAACATATACATGAATATAAAATGCATTTATAAAAGATAGTGCGTACTCCTACGATGCCTGTCTAGATGTACCTAAGTGTACCTACCATGTGAGTAGGTGTGAAAGAGCTTAAGCCTAAGAGCCTAAGAGCCAAGTATCCCGCTAGGATTTAGTCGAACCCCATTACCTGAATAGTGAGAGTGTGGGGCTTTGTCCTGGACTCGAGTTGGACACCCCGCAAGGGATAGTCAGACCACTGTCAGCTGGAGCAATAGCATGTCGGAGCCGCAGCGTCTCTGGTCAGTGTGTCGGCGTGAAGTCTCGGTCCCTCCTGCCTTCTCATAGCAAGAGGTGCTGTATTTATACAGTCCAAGTGCGTGTTTAACTATTGATTTAGTATGAGGATGGCGTTGGGGATTAAACCTTGTGCGTGGACAGGAGAGGTGAAGTATACCCCCGGGTATCGTTCTCATAAATTATTCATATGCGCTAAGAATGACGTCTCAGCAATATCGATTGGGAAGAACCCTCCCTCTGCTGGAAGTAGGTGAAAGGTTTTGTCCATAAAAGGCGACAGTCCTTATAAGGCGTTCAGTCCCTATAAGGCAGTATGTCCTTATTAGGAGTTATGACCTTATAAGGCTCGTTCATATGAAATGAAGGGGACATGATGTGGGGAAAGTGTACGATGTTCCCTGGACCTATATTAGGGTACGGATATGAAATATAACAATAGAGAGTTCATCTGAAACTTGTGCAAACGATTTAAGTGAGGCAGGTAAAGAACGTTCTTTTGGCCAACCTGAAACAACCATATTTTTAGCAGCTTGAAGAGTGGAATCCTCTTTAGAGGCCTGAACCCAATCCTTGTGAGTGAAATTGAAAGAAGAATTGAGCGTGTTTTCAACTGAAGCAACAACACATTCAACGTCATCAAACTTAGTATCAGAACAACTGTCTTCCAAAGGTAATCTTGAAAGACAATCAGCTCTGATGTTGCATCCTCCAGGAATGTACTTTATAGAAAAATTGTACTCATGTAACCTTGAAAGAATACTAACTAACCTAGCCGAAGCTTTCCCAGTGCCATTTCCATTCAATAAGTGTAGAAGGGGTTTGTGATCAGAAGAATACAAATCAAATTCAGTGCCCCAAATGAAAGTCTTGAATTTTTCGACAGCCCAGGTACAAGCAAGAGCTTCTCTCTCTATGGTACTGTATTTGGATTCTGAAAGAGAAAATGCTCTTGATGCAAAACCAATTGTGTGTTCTTTCCCATAAGTCCATTGACAAAGAACTGCCCCCAGACCAAGCTGACTTGCATCTAATGAAATTGAGCATCTTTGACCTGGTGAGAAAGAAGACAAAACAGGTGCTTCTGTAATCAATGCTTTTATAGAATCAAACGCATGATTAACCTCCTGAGACCAAAAAAAACTTTGAGTTCTTTTTCAAAAGAGCATGTAAAGGTTGTACAATTTGTGCATACCCTGTAATAAATCTTGAATAGTACTCTGTCATGCCCAAGAATGACTTCAATTCATCTTTATCCTTGGGAATGGTAACTTTACAAATGGGCTGAGTAAGGGATAGTTTAGGTATGATCCCAAAAGAGGAAATGGAATGACCCAAATAATCTATTGAGTTAGCAAAAAATCTGCATTTGTCTTTGCCTAAGGTGATTCCAACTTCTTTAAAATTGTTGAGAACTTTTTTTTAAAGTGACTATGTGTTCTTCCTAGTCTTTAGAAAAAATTAATATGTCATCTTGATAAGCTTGCACAGATTCAATTCTTTTCAAAATATGCTCCATACATTTTTTAAAAACACTGGCCGCTGAGGCCAGCCCAAAAGGTAATCTTAAATATTTAAAAGCTCCAAAAGGAGTTATGAAGGTAGTTAAATCAGTGCAAGAAGATGAAAGGGGAATTTGGTGGTAAGCAGAGCGAAGATCAAGCAAGGTGAAAAACTTGGAACCACGGATGCCAGTTAGAAGGTCTTGTATCTTAGGCAGGGGATGGCAGTCCACTAAAATGTTTTTGTTAAGAGAGCGAAGGTCAACACATAAACGGATACTGCCATCCTTTTTTCTCACTATGACAATCGGACTGACCCATTGAGAGGAATCTGTGGGAGCAATAATCTCTTGAGAAACCATAGTATCAAGTAATTTTTTACGGTAATCTCTAACACTTAAAGGAATTGATCTGAGTTTGTGTGCTATAGGAATGGCATTAGGCTTTAACTTAATGAGGTGTTCAGATTTAGAAATTCTACCTATTGATGAACTAAAGACTTCGGGAAACTCCAATGTAATTTTTTGAACATCAGAATCACAACTCTCTGATACCATGTCAATGGAGATATCATTATTGATTTGAACTGGCTTGTCAGAACCTGGAACTAATTTTAGACCCATTCTAGCAAGGTCTTGCCAGCCAACTATGTTTTTTCCTTTTAACACAACATAAATTTGTGTAAAACATTTCCTTCCTAAACAAGTTACATTTTCATAAAAGAAGCCAAGCATATCAATTACACTATCACCATATGCTTTTGGAATTATGTCAGTGGCTTCTAAAGAAATGTATGATGCCCAATGACCTTTAAAGAGAACATCAGAAATAATAGTCACTGGAGCACCTGAGTCTGCCATCATGTCAATGTTAAGCTTACCAATCGTTACCTCACAAGCAGGATCCTTCACACGATCATTAACAATAGACTTGGAGTTAGTATCAATAGATAGAATCATTTTTGAGCAACAGAATGTAAAGGCACATCTACAGTGTTAATGTTAAGAATTTCTAAAGGTATGTTATTAAAATTTGCATTATATTCATCACAGTGCTGAGGAATTACAGAACTAACCTGAACTACTTGTTTGCTCCTGCAAACCGAGTGAAAATGACCCATTTTGTGACAGTTCACACACTTTTTACCTGTTGCAGGACAAATTGGACTATTCCCTAGATGAGATCTTGAACCACACCTGTAGCATATGGTTTGAATTTTCTTGGAAAAGGCTTTGAAAATTTGTTTTTAAGAGTAATAGCATTAACAGAAGGCATTAACAGACGGAGCATTCTGTACAACAGCATTAATTGAGGGAACATTCTGTACAACATTTATAGATGAAATATTTTCATTTGAAATACATTTCGAAGAAATAATAGCCCTTTCAATACTCTTTGCCATATCTATTACTTCTGATAATGATGGATCCCTGCAACTCAAAATTCTTTCTTGAATCTTTTTGTGAAAGCAGCTATAGACAAACTGATCTCTAATGGATGTATCCAAAGAGAGGGCAAAGTTACAATCAGATGCTAAATTTCTTAAAGCCGAAATGTATTCTTCTGCTGTTTCATTTGGATCTTGCTTCCTTTTCATAAAATTGAACCTCTCCAAAATGACATTTGGTTGTTCAAGAAACTTCTTATTCAGTCTTGAAATTGCGTCGGTGTAAACATTCCATCCATCACCATTGTCAGATGGAGTAGGAGAAGGTGGAAGATTATTAAAAATTTGCTGACCGGCATTACCCAAATGACTAAAAACAATTGCCAACTTGCGCCTAGGTGAATATTCTTCAGCATCAATGGCTATAAGATGATTCTCAAAACTACGAAACCAAATCTTCCAAGTTTTCTTTGGTTTGCCAGGTAAAGGTAAAAAATGGTTCAACTATACTATTTGATTGGTTGTCATGACTCTGAAGAATTAATGTAGGGATAATAAATCCAAAAAGAAACAAGTCTAATCTTGTTTTGAATGTCACCTTTTAAATTGTAGAAAGTACCTCTTTTTTATAAAGTATTAAATTAAATAAATGAAGTTTAAATGTTTAAATACCTTTAAAAATCAACTGCAGTCAGGTAACAGTTGTTCTGTGTGGAGATCATGTCAAATGAAAACGCAGGCACTTTTAAGTTGCTCCGTGTGGAGATTGATGGAATCGTTGCAGTCGAGAAGTTGCTTAGAAGCTTTATGCTGAAAAACTAGAATGTCAGTATTTCCCAAAAGATGGCCACGAAAACGTGAGGGGCGTAATGACGTGGGCAACACTTAAGAGAAAAACTGCTCACCTAAGATGGCCGCCGTAACTAGTTGCGTGATGAAGTCCTCACGTTTGAAGATGAAGAGTAACGTGAGCATGCGCGTGTAGAAACACCATCCGATGCGAAAATCTGTGAAGTGAAAATATCCATTTGAATCCTGAAATCACGAGGCATTTAGGAATGCCAAGAAAGCGGCATCGGGTGGAGCCGTCGTCAAGGAGGAGGCTTGAAATATGAAGAAGTCTCCAAAAGCACAAAAATTGTGAAAATGCTGTTCAAATCGTTGCCAAATGTAAAGAAAGTGAAATGGTCCAGTTGAATAGAAGAGGCTGACAGGTAAAGTGTCTTCCAAGTAGGTTTATTTGAATAGAACAGCAGATCACTGGAGCGCGTCCTTCCTCCACAAAGTACGGGCTGTTTAACAGTTCAACATCAACGTCCTTCGTTGATGGAGGAGTGCACGAGAAATGCACCTTCAATCATAAACAGGCTTGAAGTGCGCATGCGAACGAATTTAGAACATGTACATGTCATGAAACATAGTAACAATGAAACGTAAGACAACGTGAGGCATAACAAAGAGCTATAAGCATATCTACATCATTACAAGGGGCAAGACAGCCATCGTTGAACAATACCAAAATTAACTGACAGCACCGGCTATCTCAAAGTATGGGCGGGTTCATACCTTTGTTCAATGATCGACTTCCTTCTAGAAGAGGTGGGTCTGAGTGCAACAAACTGTCACTTTGAAGGCTCGAGAGCATAACTTTTTCAGAATATCTGACTCTTCCTTGAGATGTTCATCGTCTCTTTCTGGTCGGAGTGACGTTTTCGAAACAGCAACAGAAGCAACTTACTTTTACTGAGATTGTGCGCACAGGATTTTTCAACTCTCCATTTCAATAAGGCTATTTAAAGAGCTATATAATGTAATACCACAATGCTTTAGTGACATGAACCACTATTTACATACAGCAATTGCTGAAGCTTACTTTGCATTTATTTTGCTAAACATCGTCAGCATAGTAAACGAGCAGCAGCAGTAGCTGGCTGAGCAATTTGAAACTTCATCACTGCAGCCAGCTGCCAATAGGTGTGTCTCTATATGACACGTGAGTCTCTCCTTGTGTCTCATTGGGCAAAATCACATCGACCCTCCTGAGGTCAGTGCTGATGCCGAGCCGATGTCGGATGAATGGGTTACATTAGAAAACAAGGCATGCAAGCAGCGTGTGCATTGCTGCTCGTTCCCGAGGCAATACTCCATGGGAGTTGACATGAGAGAACAAGCATCTGCAATGCAATAGGTCACATATTTTTTCAGAGTTAGAGCTATTGGCGTTGTAATGGAAATGTGTTTTACTCATGAAGATTATTTTTTAGCACCTTAGAAGTGCCCTTAAGTAATGACTCAGGGCTGCCGAGTACTGGAGCTGAAACGTAAGATATTATGGCACGAAAAGGCCAGTATATCTTGTTCCTTGCCTGCCAGAACACCAAGTCAAATAACACAGCACAGGCTTGGTCTCTACGTACACACCAATCCCACTATACTGGCCCAAGTTAGTATGATTGCTGTCCAGTTTTTTCTGAACAACTTCTGCTTTGACAGGAATTTGATAGACTCTGCCCAATTCACTGGGACTTTCCTGGCATGAGAATGTGGTACAGTGGGAAGACGAAAATTACACTTGTTAAAAAATTCTATACTTTATTTTGCTTATGCAGGATGTGTGGCAAGGCCAGTTTTTCATTCTATGGCTGATAACTTTGCAGATATAGAGTAAACCATTTAATAGCTAAGAAAAGCATTTGGTTTTGCTCATCGCACACAAAGCAGGTGTAAGGATAATGAAGCAGACATCAGGGTTTTGATGACTGTAGGCAAACCCTGTATGTGGTGCTAGGTAATAATGTTAACTTTGAAGCAAGACCAGCTCCGGGCTTGACAAGTAACACCGAAGTATGGTTAGTGTTTACTTGCCTGGATGCCAGAAATAATTACAATAGTTAGACATTGTGCATGCTTTTAAACACGAACAAAACAGTGAAAACATGAAATATACTGTTTGTACATTCAAGTGTCCAAATAATATCTGAAGTAGCTTTCCTGCGTTGTTTTTGCTTTCCGATCTCAGAAGGAAGAAAGACTGTTCGAAAAACTAGGAGTGTATACTAGCTCAATTCCTTTTTTTCAGTTTTTCCTGACCTTATGGAATTAACGGTAAATTTCAGGCAGACTGGAGGTAACACCAGTATTGCCTGAACAGCAAGAAATAATTTTTGGCACTCCTGAGCAACCTGTCTTTAGCTGCCTTAAAAGGCCACCATATTATCTATACCATGTGTATGCTTTAGATTCTGTGTATTAGGTGTTAGATCTCAGCAGCGAGAACATAACTGTTGGAACCCTGTGTATAATATACAATTTCCAGGTTTGAATCTCTGCAGGGCTGCCGTTATTCATTTATGGTGACAAATCGAACAAGTTGGACAACATCCGTCATTTAGAGAGTTATGTAATTACAAACGACAGTACTGTCCACCACTTATAAAACCAAACAGTTGTTAATATGAATGAGGAAGCTACCTTTTAACAGACTTTCATTAGTGTTTGCCTTCGCCTGTTCGCTGGCTGGAACAATTTAAAAAAAAGGAGGAAGAGATTCTGAGCCTGGGCACGGTAACAGCAAGGAAGGCAATAACAAGCATTCGCAATGAAATAGATCTCGCATTTACGCAAGTTTAAGCTATTGGCAATGTAAATGACAATGAGTTTTATTTATGTTTTTATTTATGTTTATGTTTCAAAAACCAAAAGATAAAATAAAGGCATTGTCATTTACAATGCCAATAGCCAATACCAATAGTTGAAACTCGCTTGTTTTTTGATAGGCACAATGAGATTAAGTGATTTGCCCAGAATCACAGGAAGCTGCGCCAACGCAGAAACTCAAACCTGGTTCCCCAGCTCCAAAGTCGGCAGCTCTGGCCGTAAGGCCACAACATCTCCCCTGACAATGACAAGAGTAACCCTGGCCTTGATTTTATAGGAAAATTACAAGAAAAATGAGCGCAAGTGTTGGACAAGCAGATTATGGTTGAGGGAATTAGGCAGAAACAACAGCCTGGATACATGTTCCCAGCTCAGTCGATGAGCTGCTGTGGTGCCCTGGGAAAAACTCAGAGCCTCACGGCTGGTGACTCCCAGGAATGCGCAGCCCCATGCACACCGCTGGGTTTGGTTCCCAATTGCAAACCCTTCTCCCTTCCCCGGGGCCTGGCCTCTTAATATGTAATCCTCGGGCAGACCTGAGCATGCAGTGGGCACCTGCAGCCGGGAGCCCACACTCAAGATGGATGGCCCTGGCTCCGCATTACTGCAGGCGGCCCATGTGTGTGGCACTGCATTATCTGTGCCAGCACTGGCGAGTGGGCTTGTCTCTCCTGGTCATCTCCCCTCACACCACAAGCTAGAATCATCAGAGCTTAAAAACAATGGGGTCCGTGCAGAACGCACCACAGGAGCAACAGCTTATTTTGAAGCCACGGGGAATTCGTAAAATACTGAAGATCGCACAATCCACAAGAAAAGTTTGTACAACGGTGCCAGTCATCTAAAGGGGTCCGCGGCAGTTCCTTCCATTCCATTATAGGTCTCGCATTTAAATGTGAGACATATGGCACTGCAAACAAACGGCGGCCATTGTCTGGGCTGCTTCGAAAGTGAAAGCGGACGTGGCCTGCTGAATGTAAGCAAAGCATGCCGCCGTGCCTAAGGTAGGGAAAACTCAATAAATAAATAGTACACCTACCGTGTAACAACCAAGTAAAGGAGCCAGTAGCCATGGGAGGTTACAAATGACGACATGGCCATACTAAGGAGGGACGAACAAGCCTATTTACGAATCAGAAGACAGTGTTTATGAAGGACAAAGACACAAGCCAATGAAAAATATGGGTGGGGGAGTGCGCAGTGCTTCTCTCCCGTACTGAACTACAACAGATCATCCCCAGAGCAGCGCTTGCGCGCTGGCTCAGGCTCGACCTAAAAAAGAACACAGGGAAAAGAAACAGAAGCAGGCTGAAAACGGAATTTCGTGCAGGGGACAGGGGCTGCTCATTGGTTCCCTTCGAGGATCTTCCCTCTTCATGCACAATTGGCTGATCACGGAGAGCTCTTTCTTAGCTCCGCCCCGTCTCTGACAGATTCTTCTCAGCTAGACAGAAATAGCTGCAACTCGCAAGCTGAGCTGAGCTTCGGTTGTGAGATGCGAGATCGGGGCTAAGCACGCGCCATTTTAAAAAGCAAATAGCAACGTGGGAAACAAGCATTTTAAACTAAAAGCACCACTTTGTGCTTTCAATTTAAAGTTACCTTAAAGTATGATACAACCAAACCGTCAGCACAGTGATTAACCCTTTCTTAGCACAATCTGTGGAAAAACAAACAGCGATGCAGGAAACAAGCATTTTTTAAGTAAAAGCACCACTTTGTGCTTTCACTGCAAAGTTGCCTGAAAGTATGATACAACGGTGGCTGCTACCAGGCTGCAGCTGTTGTAAAATGGCGGGAGGGGTGTGAGATGGGACAGGAGCACCAGGCACAAGGGGGAGTGGGAGACGAGACTTCAACAAGTCCAATCCCCTTTAAAAGAAAGCCCAAAACAAAATAAATTTCCTACCAAAAAGAAGCCCAACTGACGGTGGGCATGAAAAGTGCAAAAAGGCTAAAAAAATACAATTAAGGGAGCAGGAGGCATGGCACAGGAGGCAGCACTAACACAACTGTGGCATTAGGAGGAGGTGGGAAGGAGAAATACTATATTTATATGTAAGCAGCTATGGCACCGAAGCTGAACAAAGGTAAACAGTAACAGACCAGGAAAACAAGAAAGAAATAGTCCCCCATAGAACACATAAAGAACCATAGCGGAATGAGGCAGTACTTAGTCCCTGCTGCATGGGAGGAACAGAAGGGAAAAAGGAGGGACAAAGAGACATGACTGACCACTAGCAAGCAAGGAATTTTAAAGGTCACTGAAACAAACAAATCAAAAGTAGGGGGAGGTCTTTAAGCCCACAAGAGAAGTTACAACAGGTCTCGAATGCTCGACCTAAAAAGGTGGAACATGCAACAACTGTTAGCCATTTGCAGGCTACCATTTTTTAATGACACAGACAAAAGTCAATCCAAAGCTAGTGGGAGGAGACAGACCCCACAAAGTACATACAACAGATCGCCTAAAAGCGCAAGCTCTGCAGGCTTGACCTAAAAAGCATTTGCAAAGCAATAGGTCTTGCATTACTGAAAGTTTTGTAGTGTAGTTCCTATAGTACCCTTCATGCAGGACCTGCGCTGTTTGTGGATAACATATACTGTGGGTCTGGTCTGGTGGCAGACTGACTCTGCACACCCCCGCCGAGTATGTTAGCCTATTTTTGCATTAGCTAGTTCATAGTGCCACTAGAATCTCCTTTTATCAGAGAGATTCGTTTTTGGCAACCTCAGAACACAACAAACCCTGATTTCTCAGACTCGTGGAAACAATATGCTACTTCACCCAGTCACTCGTGCTTGCTCATTTTCTCTCAAAGAGATACACAGAAGAAACAGTCGGGCGTGTTTACAATAAGAATTTATTGTACCGTTGTTCTTCTCATGTAGAATATATGCGCTGCTATAACTGTTACACAGTAGCAGAGATATAGGATCAGCAGTACAGTGAATAAAAATGAATAGTACAGCTCTACTATTTTGCAATAGTCATGAACATATATATGAATATAAAATGCATTTATAAAAGATAGTGCGTACTCCTCGGATGCCTGCCTAGATGTACCTAAGTGTACCTAGCATGTGAGTAGGTGCGAAAGAGTTAATAAGCCTAAGAGCGTAAAAGTCTAAGAGCCAAGAATCCCGCTAGGATTTAGTCGAACCCCATTACCTGAATAGTGAGAGTGTGGGGCTTCGTCCTGGACTTGAGTTGGACACCCCGCAAGGGATAGTCAGACCACTGTCAGCTGGAGCGATTGCATGTCGGAGCCGCAGCGTCTCTGGTCAGTGTGTCGGCAATGCTCGGCATGAAGTCTCGGTCCCTCCTCCTTACTGATAGTAAGAGGTGCTGTATTTATACAGTCCATGTGCGTGTGTTAGCCATTGTTCAGTATGAGGATGACGTTGGGGATTAAACCTTGTGCGTAGATAGGAGAGGTGAAGTATACCCCCTGGAGAGTGTTCTCATAAATTATTCATATGTGCTAAGGATGACGTCTTAGCAATATCGATTGGGGAAAAACCCACCCTCGGCATGGAACTAGGTGAAAGGTTTAGTCCTTAAAAGGCGTCAGTCCTTATAAGGCATTCAGTCCCTATAAGGCATTCTGTCCTTATTTGGAGTTATGTCCCT
The DNA here is from genome assembly GCA_963921515.1 of Calotriton arnoldi. Classification (NCBI taxonomy): domain Eukaryota; kingdom Metazoa; phylum Chordata; class Amphibia; order Caudata; family Salamandridae; genus Calotriton; species Calotriton arnoldi. The sequence goes on along the minus strand of CAWUFW010001484.1, from coordinate 536,347 downwards.
ATAAGGCTCGTTCATATGAAATTAAGGAGAGATGATGTAGGGAAAGAGTACGATGTTCTCTGGACCTATATTAGGGTACCGATATGAAATATAACACCCACTCCACCTTACACTTAACAATAACAATACACAATTTGAGATACACATTTATAATGGTGTCTGCATAAAATTATCAATAAGTCATTTAAAATGTTTCTAAAAAACGTTAAAAAATCATTTAAAAACAGTTTAAAAAATAAGGAAAGAAAAATGTTCTTTGTTAAAGTTTGACTTTAGTTGTAAAGTTCTGCAAATCACAGTTCTAAATGAGTTCGATCACACAAGTTGAACTACTGCAAGTGTACTTAGAAGGCCATGCTTTCTGAAAGTGTCAATTTGAAAAAGTTATTTTGAAAAAAGGGGAAAGAAAAAGCTGATTCGTTCCCGGCACACGGTGAGCCAGATTTAGATTAAATGTCCTGGCTGGGAGACATAACATTATCGCTGCCTGCTACAGCAGGGGACAAACACTGCATTACCTCGCATAGCACGTCAAGTGTGCATAGATGAAACTCCTCGCTGCCAACAGCTGTTGTGGAGACAGCCGGTGCTGAATTCGATACCTCAGTGCCAATGCTGGAGCTGAAATTCAATTCAGTTGTGAAAGGCACCTGCGGTTCCTCAAGGAAGGCATGCGTCAAGATGGGAATACGCTGGGGACAGAGTCGTGCATGGGACCACATGGGTTCCAGCCTGGAGTCTAAGTCTGCTGGCGTCTCAGTGTCAGGTGTCAGACAGATGTCCAACTTGCATTCTCCTCCGCAGAACAGGGATCGGAAGACAGGCACGATGCAGTCCTCAAAGACTGGTCTGAAGGATAAGAACCAAGAAGCACTTAGTTCTCCTAGGCGAGGTGCACCCAGATGCTGTACCATGCGCTCACGGTAATATCTCTCCAGGAGAGCTTTTGTAATCTCGCTGGTGGATGGTCCGTCCATTGTGCAGCAGGTAGACGATAATCAGGATTCCAGCTACAGCGAGCAGGATCAGAGGTAAACCCCCGAAAATGCTTCCAAATACGGAGTGTATAAAGTTAGGAATAACTCCAAGGCTTGTCTGGAAAGTGCTAAGGAATCCTGACCCTATGGTCTTAAATAGGTGTATAATGCCCCTTGTATCTGACATGTTAAAGATACGTCCCACCATTTCTACGAAATGTAGGGGGCAGTTAGTACGTATTAGCGCCTGTATCGAGGTCCTTGCGACTTGGAGTTCAAAGGTTTCTCGAGCGGAGGTTAACGGCACGGTCTGCTGTAAAAACATGGCTTTCATTCTGCTCAAAGCATCAAACTGTATGATAGAAACATTCAGTGAAAGCCATAGCAGCGCCTCCCTGGCTGTATTTGTCGGAGGAAACAATACTTGCATACAACAAGTAACCCTGTTATTCACGGTGACCAGATAGGCCATGCCCGGGAGCATCCCACAGCAACCTTGATCGCTCAGCATCAAGTAACTCCCATTTGAAAGTAACTCAAACGCTGGCGTGATAACGGCAGCTGGAGTTCCTTTCATGTGGCAAGACAGATTCGCAATTGAACCATTACAAGCTCCGTGCAAAATAATATCTTGGCACATGAGAGAACCGCTTAAAGCGTTCTTGCAGTTAGTACCACTAAGAAACACTTCTCGATCCCCACTCCGGCATCGAAATCTATATGATAAATCCCAGGATTTCTTAAAGTATTCTTTACCCAATATTTCATATCTGCCTACCTGCCTTTGCTCAAGGCAATAGTGAAACTGAAAGGTCGTGACCCGGAGCGTGATTTGGCCATGAAGTAGCCATTCTGTTGATGGTAATTCAGCCACTGTGAATGGTAGCCTGTCCAGTTTTTCAATTTGCAGCATTGTATATTTAGCTCCCCTTTGTGCCATTTCTATCTGTGTATCAGTTAGATTGTATTCTGAAAACAGAGACGTACTGTTTATAAAATGCCAAGGCACAAGGCCTGCACGCAAAGATTGCAGCGTCCAGCCCAATAACATAATAGAACATAACTGTGATTGGCCGTGTTGTAATATGGCTAAATCCTGTTCCAGTATGTCAATAGCAGAAGATACAATGTTGCCCAGTGAATATATCCTGGAGGTCAAAGTTGTTAACCCATTATCCACCACAGCAAAAGCTTTTTCTAAGTTTATACGGTCTATTTCCCGTATTCTCTCTGCGGCTTCTTGTTGGGAAATCTTCCAGATTTTATTATAGGCAGCATAAATGCCTGCATATATGAAACGTTTTTGACGTTGTTTCCTAAGTCCTAGTAAAAAGTTCCTAAAATCCCTGTCATGTGAGATTAAAGATAAATGTTGTTTCACTTCTGTAAGTGTTGAGATTTCTAACCAATCTAGGCACTACTTTCCAACACTATAGGATGTCATTACTAACTATGGGCGTTCACTACAACTGTAGTGTAGCAGCAGTATAATAAACACTTACAAACGCTTTGATAAAACATTTCTCCATACTAAAAAGCATATAACCAATTCACAAAAATGAACTTTGAGAATGAAAATATCAAGCAATGAGAGAGGTGATGATTTTGGGGTCCCCCCTAACCTAGGGGGAGGACCAAGCAGATGCCTTGAACACAAAAAGCATATCATGCTGAACGATTCAGTGGTGGTCCCTTCCTCCTAGGACCACCCCAAGCACAGTTATGGGCAAAAATACAATCCCAACCAAAGGCCCTGCAAAGCATTATGGGACGAGATTAGCAGTGGGCAGTGAATATTATAGTGTCCAATATCAAAATAATTCTACAAAGAGCTGCAGTTCAACTAGTCGTTACTAGATGTCCCATACGAGTCAAATGCAAAAGCATTGAAATTATTATTACATCAAGCTGCAGTTCCACTAGTCATTACTAGATGTCCCTCACGAGTCAAATACAAAAGCATTGAAATCCTTTCATGAAGCTTTTGCATTTGACTCGTGAGGACATCTAGTAACGACTAGTGGAACTGCAGCTTGATGTAATAATAATTTCAATGCTTTTGCATTTGACTCGTGAGGACATCTAGTAACGACTAGTTGAACTGCAGCTCTTTGTAGAATTATTTTGATATTGGATACTATAATATTCACTGCCCACTGCTAATCTCGTCCCATAATGCTTTGCAGAGCACTTTGGTTGGGATTGTATTTTGCCAATAACTGTGCATGGGGTGGTCCTAAGAGGATGGGACCACCACCGAACTCGTTCAACAAGATGTGCTTTTTGTTTTCAAGGCATCTGCTTGGTTCTCTCCCTAGGTTAGCGAGGATCCCAAAATCATCACCTCTCTCACTGCTTGTTAATTTACTATGTGCATTTTAGTATATAAATACAGAGATCCTGATTTTAACTTAATTTGTTCTGTGCAAGACACCATTGGCATATACACATGTACTAGGGTCTCTCTGTACATAATGTGAGTCTGGCCTATGTGTGCTGAGTCTCTTGGTGATGTTCAGGAACCATTTATGACATGAGTTTATGTCTAAGTACCAATCCACCCACTCCTTCCCATTTGGGTCTGATCTATTGTACTTTAGTATGTCATCAACTGTTGCCCCTTCATTTATAGAAGAATTCTGCCATCCATGTGTTGGTGTAGGTAACCTTGGAGTGTTCAGGTCCTTTATCTTGGCTAGTCCAAGACAGGATGTCTGTTGCACAGTAGCATTTAAAAAGTTCATCTGATGTGGAATGAGGCATGCTCTAAATAGTGCCTCTGTACCCTGGACTTGCCAGTCCCTCGAACCCCAAATTGATTTTGAGTCAATTTCGTCTTTCCATAGGTTGAAACCCTGTTCAGACAATTGGGCCAAAAAGGAAGCAGAGTAAATCTGTTTAGTAGTGTTTGTCAACATAGTTTTCAGTGCTGATGTTGGTGCAACCTTATAGTAAAATGAGGCTGGATCTGTTGTGTTAAATCCTGAAAAGTATGCAAATTTCTGTGCAAACGCTTGTGAACTAGTTTTTGGTGGTGTTGGGCAATGTTCCCACTGATGGTACTCAAATACGTTCCTAGGTGAAATGGATTTGTGCAGGAAATGATGACCAAAATGTTGGCAACAGTACAATTTGTCATAGTCTGAAGAACCCTCTAACATTTCATTATTAGAAAATGCAGCAGTTTTCTCTAAATCAGACAACATGTTATATACTGTTTCAGTGTCCCAATCATCAGAACATGTACTGCAGGTAATGATATCACTTAATGATATTTTAAATACATGATTAATTTTTAAAAGTTCAGTCGGTCCAAATACTTTGCTACGCTCACAAAGCATGCAAAGTTTGTGCTACTACGCAAATTGCACATAGCAGAGTAGCAGGAATATAATAAACTCCTTCTAATGCTTTGATAAAACAATTTTTTATGCAAAAAAGCATATAACTAATTCACAAAAATGAATTTTGATAATATCAACCAATGAGAGAGGTGATGATTTTGGAGTCCCCCCTAACCTAGGGGGAGGACTAAGCAGATGCCTTGAACACAAAAAGCATATCATGTGAACGATTCAATGGTGGTCCCTTCCTCCTAGGACCACCCCAAGCACAGTTATGGGCAAAAATACAATCCCAACCAAAGGCCCTGCAAAGCATTATGGGACGAGATTAGCAGTGGATTAGAATATTATAGTGTCCAATATCAAAATAATTCTACAAAGAGCTGCAGTTCAACTAGTCGTTACTAGGTGTCCCTCACGAGTCAAATGCAAAAGCATTGAAATTATTAATACATCAAGGTGCAGTTCCACTAGTCGTTACAAGATGTCCCTCACGAGTCAAATGCAAAAGTATTGAAAACCTTTCATGAAGCTTTTGCATTTGACTCGTGAGGGACACCTAGTAACGACTAGTGGAACTGCAGCTCTTTGTAGAATTATTTTGATATTGGATGCTATAATATTCACTGCCCACTGCTAATCTCGTCCCATAATGCTTTGCAGGGCCTTTGGTTGGGATTGTATTTTTGCCAATAACTGTGCTTGGGGTGGTCCTAAGAGGATGGGACCACCATTGAATCGTTCACATGATATGCTTTTTGTGTTCAAGGCATCTGCTTGGTCCTCCCCCTAGGTTAGGGGGAACTCCAAAATCATCACCTCTCTCATTGCTTGATATTTTATTGTCAAAATTCATTTTTGTGAATTGGTTATATGCTTTTTAGCATAACAAATTGCTTTATCAAAACATTTGAAGGAGTTTATTATACTCCTGCTATGCTATGCTTATTAGCACAGTTATTCACTCTGCTATAGTGTGTAGTAGCACAAACTTTGCATGCTTCGTGAGCGTAGCAAAGTATTATGCCCAGGGTTAGTACTAAGCCTAGCCAGAAAACAATATCCCAGAAATTACCCAGAGTTCAATCCAAGGGGTTAGTACTAAGCCTAGCCAGAAAACAATATCCCAGAAATTACCCAGAGTTCAATCCAAGGTGATACCAGGCATGTCTTTTGAAGAAAGAGAAGAAAGTTCTTTGCTTGTTGCTTGAACGTTGTTTTGGCTGGTGTCGTTTCCTGCTCACTTGAATCTAGAGAAAACGTATCAAAGTTAATGAAGTAGCCAGAAGCAGTTCGATCAATTGTAGGAATTGCATCAGGATTAGTTGAAATGTTATTTTCCTCTCGACGAGGCATGTTGATGTAGACTTTTGTATTATTTCTAATTGCAACTTGTGAATTATTCTGATTTTCATTTTGAATTTGAATGTCTGGTTCAAGTGGAACAAGTTCCATAGCATTGTTGCTTAGTCCTTCATTCCTTACAGGTGGCTCTTCAAACGTGATGAGTCTTTCTGTTTGAACTTCTTGGATTGTAGCTAGAGGAGGGCGTCTGCTACAGCGGAGTCCACTAGGCCTACTGTTTAGTATCGGCCACGTAGTGTGGTTTGATTAAGTCGATTGAGACAAATCTTTTCTCCTTTTTTCCGGCAAGAGGCGGGAGCAGTACAGTTCATGTTCCTTGTACTGCAAGGACTGGTACAGTTTTTCTGTAAGAAGGTCCAAATTCCTTTTTGTCCGCAATTTTCTCTCTGACCAGATCCCTGACTTTTGGGATCCAGACAGGTCTTGCCGTGACTACCTTGACTTCCTCAGTGGCGGTCTGCTTTAGATGGACATTGCTTTGTTTTGTCCTGGATTCATTTAGATCCTGTAAAACAGCCAAACGATCATGGATATCAAATGGTTTTTCATCCGCCACTGCGCCTTCACAATCAAGATCAGGTACCCACATTCGTGTCCCAAAGAGGACTTCATATGGAGTGACACCCCATAGAGAGTTTCTTGGCTGGTTGTTTAACGCCGGCTGTACCCCATAAAGGTGTGTGACCCAACTACCGCCCTTGCCTAATACCCTAGCTGTTAAAAATTGCTTTAAGTCATGGTTTTTTCTCTCCACAACCGAATTTCCCTCTGGATGGTACGGAGATGAGAACCGCAATGCTACGCCCATTCCTTCCATGGCCTCTTTGTAAGCCCGAGAGCTAAACGCAGGGCCACAGTCAGAATGTAACGTGCTAACTGCGTATGTACCGATAATGACTCGCAAATCTTTTATAACAGTTCGAGCGTCAGCCGAGCGCTGAGGCCATACCCATAGGAATCTCGAGCAGGAATCCACTGCAACCATGATATATCTGTAAGCCCCGTCCATTTGTAAGGGGCCGCAGTGGTCCAAGTACACACATGCGAGAGGTTTGTCTGATTTTAATAACGATGTCTGTGCCAGGCGTGCAACGGTGGAGCCTTTCATCTGCTGGCAGATGTCGCAATTCAAGACATAGTCTTTAGTTTGCTTAGTTAACCCTGGCCACCAATAGCGCTGTTTCAGTAAAGAAATAGTCACTGTAACGCCTGTGTGCGCAGAGCCCAAACCCTCGTGTGCAGCTAGTATTAAACCTTGCCTACGCTACGATCCATATTTGGTATTACTCTATCCCCCACTCCAGGAATCTGAGCATATGGAATGTTTTGTGCATCTAACTTGTAGGAGTATTTGAGTGGAAATTTTTTAGGTACTGCTGTGCTGCCTTTGCGTGATGCGTTGACAACTACCATAATATCTCCGTCTATTCTCATTTTTGAACGAGTCAGCGCAGCTACGGAAGCCGTGCGAACAGCCCCCTTTGCGGCTTCATCAGCCAATGAATTCCCTGCAACGTGCACGCCATCACGTTGATGACTCAGTGTATGGATCACGTGAGTCCTCTGTAGTTCGGTTTTCAACTCTGCTACCTGTTCCCATAGCATTTTGTGTTTAATTGTGCCACCTTTTGCATCTTTGAACCCGTTGTGTTCCCAATGCTGTAAGTTCTCATTGTACGACTGTACACAGTAAAAAGAATCACACACGATTAGTGTGGGGAATTCGTGATCCGTATTTACAAGTGCCAGTATCAGTGCTTTTAATTCTGCCAACTGAGCCGTGCAGTCTCCTAGAGATTGCGTCTTTGTGCAACTAAGATGGAACTTGCCATCACACATGCGACCTTTAACGATAGCACATGCCGAAAAATATTGCTGCTTACTTCCTATAGCCGGTTGCGCAGATCCGTCAGTGTAAATAATATATTCATACTGATCTAGAGGCAAGATTTAATTTGGTAGAGGATATTCTTGTTGGTATTGCAGGAATGCTTGAGTTTTTAAACTTGGATCAAATCTGTATTTAACATCTGTTGCAGTAAGAGAATTAGCCCATTGTATCCATCTTGGATGTAACACTTTCGCATTTGGGATGCTGGCCTTTGTAACAGCTTCCAAAGCCGGTACCGGGGTTACAAAAATAATGCGTTTCTCCTGAGCCAGTGCTCTTTCTCTTGCTACAGCAGTCTGAACGGCTGTCAGTATTTTTTCTGTTGAAGTGAAACGCATTTCTGCATTTGTGTACAGGTGTGATTTGTATGTGATTGGTACAGTTTCTCCTTCATTGAAGGTCAAATAAGTGTACCCGCATTGTCCCGCAATTATTCGGATCACCAAGTGGCGTACGTTTACGCGTGTTTGGAAGTGTTTGGAAGCAATCATGTCTTCCTGGAGTGAACGAAGAATATTAGTATGTTCTTGTGTCCAATTGCTGGCTGAAAAGTCTGATTTTATTAGGTCGTAGAAAGGTTTTACCCTTTGTGCGTAATCTGAAATGTATGTCCTGCCAAAATTTAGGAATCCCAGTATTGATTGTAAATTTTTTTATGATTTGGGAGGCTGGAGCAGCGCACACTTTTCTAAAAAGTTAGCTGCCAGACTTTTGCCTTCATTTGACAACTCATATCCCGAAAATAGGACACTGAGATGGGCTATTTTCGATTTTTTAAAGTTGAATTTGTAGCCCTCTGTGGCAAATCCCATAATAATGGTGCGTACCCTGGTCAAGTGCCTCTCTAAGTCGTCGTCTGTCAGATAAATATCATCCACATAGGACAACGCTTCTTCATCAAATTTTTTAAGTAACTCTGTTACTCTTGCTGAAAATACACCGGGGCTGTTTTTATACCCTTGTGCTAGTCGACAAAATTGTCGTTGGGACCCTAACGCACTGAATGCGGTCAGATACTGGATAGAGATGCAGTGCTATTTATTGATATTGCAAACAGCCTTGGCCTTGTGCAGAAGGTGACTGGCAGTACGCACTCTGGAGGACACTTACTTGATGGAGTGTTCACCAGTAATAAGTCATTAGTTTTCCATCGCTACCGCTGGTGTGGTCAGACCATAAGGCTGTCATGTTTTCACTTTTGTTTCAAACATTACAGGTAGATAAATCACAAAATAAACAACGAAAAAATGTACGGCCTTGGAATAAGATGGTGGCTGACACTTTTGAAAAGTCCTTATCTCAGAATACTCTAAACGTTATAGAGGATCCGAATAAGGCAGCAGATGCAATTGATGAATGGCGTAGGAAGTCAATAGATCAGGTGTTACCAGCTAAATGTATATTTTGCCATAGGGCGAGACCCTCCGAACCCTGGTATTCAGAACACCTCAGGCTACATAAACAAAAATGTCGCCGTTTAGAGAGGAAGTGGAGATCCGCTTACGATGCAAAGGACATAACTGTCTACAGACAAGCTTTGCTGGAATATAAAAAATTGGTGCAGGAGGAAAAAACTCGTTATTTTACCACAGCCATTTTAACTGCTAAACATTCTTCGAAGGAACTTTTTTCCACAGTAAAAAAGTTGGCCAAATGCCCCGAGGTAACAGAATCACCTCAAAATCAGGTTTTCTGTAATACCTTGGCCACATTTTTCCAAGATAAAGTTAAGGCAGTCTACAGCGGTTTTTCCAATCTCCCTGCTCAAGGAAACTCATCGCCGCATGGGAAGTTAGCTGCATCTGGTGTATTCAGCGAAATTCCCTCAGTCCCTCTAGACCTCAGTGACTCCCCAGAATTCTTGTCTTTTCCGTCATTGACTACTGAAGAGGTTATCAACCTTTTGCAGGTCACTAAATCTGGTTCCCCAATGGACCCTTGCCTCCCTCAAATTTTCCATCTTTTACCAGAACTATTCGCCAAACAGTTATCTCCTATTTTTAATCAAATGTTTTTGTCTGGCATATTTCCCACAAGCTGGAAACTGGCGTCTGTTCTCCCCCTGTTGAAGAAGCCAAATTTGGAGGGGGTAGATCTTAATAATTATCGTCCAATTTCCAGACTTCCTCTGCCTGCTAAGATGGTGGAGAAAGCCATGAATGGCGCTCTATCAGAATATATAGAGAAGCACGCTTTCTTGGATGCAACCCAGTTTGGGTTCAGAAAGCATCATAGCACCGAATTAGCACTAATCACAGCTTCCAAATTGATTAGGAAGACCGTTGATGCAGGAGGCAATGCAGCACTTCTGCTGCTTGACCTCTCTGCTGCATTCGATACGGTGAACCATCTAGAATTACTGGAAGTCTTGAAGGGGATCGGTATTAAAGAGAAAGCGTTTGCTTTACTTGCATCTTTTTTATCTGATCGGGAACAATTTGTTGCTCTTGGTGAGTTGAAGTCACCAAATTTTACATTGCCTTGCGGAGTGCCCCAGGGGTCGTCGTTAAGCCTGACCCTTTTTAACACATACGTTGCACCACTGGCAAGGCTAATTAGGTCTCTGGGTTTCTCGGCTATTTCATATGCCGATGACACCCAGATTGTTGTCTCTGTGACTGGCTCCCCTGATGACACTGCTGTACAGTTTCACACCTGTCTTCGTCAGGTTGGGGATTGGATGGCCGCTAATTGCTTGAAACTGAACTCCAGTAAGACTGAAGTCCTACTTTTTGGCGGCCATACTAAATTCTGGTGCCCTGCCTTGTGGCCGTCAGAATTGGGCCCATTACCAACGCCCACAAATAATGTGAGAAACTTGGGAGTCATATTTGACTCTATGCTTTCGTTTGAAAATCATGTCAATCAGGTCACAGCTCTTTCTTTTTTCACACTAAAATTGCTGAGAAGGATTCTTCCGTTCATCCCGGTTGAACTGCGGAAGTTAGTGGTTGCGGCTCTGGTGCTATCAAGAAGAGCTGACTATTGTAATGGCTTATTTATCAACCTTCGGAAGAAATGCCTGTCCAAATTACAGATTGTGCAAAACGCCGCTACACGTCTTCTGCTGAATATCCCAAGACATTAATCTGTTTTACCAGTGCTTAAGGAATTACACTGGTTGCCAGTAAGGAGGAGGGTTGAGTTTAAGGCTCTTTGCATTGCGTTTAAGGCCATGCATGACATTGGGCCGGGCTTTTTTAAACATAATCTACAGCCTTATGTACCTGTTAGCAATCTTCGTTCTTCCTATTCCCACAACCTGACAATTCCCAGGTTTAAAAATTCTTCCTGGGGTGGAAGAAGTTTTCTGGTCGGTACGACCAGACTTTGGAACGCCCTTCCTTTAAGGTTAAAACAAGAAACACACCTGCTGACCTTTAGGAAGGCCTTGAAGACCTGGTTATTTAACCTCTGACGGGACCATGAATCGTCCAGTTAATTTCAGTTGATAAGCTAGCGCCTTGACACCTTCGGGTGAATGTTCGCGCTTTATAAGTTGCCTTTTCATTTCATTTCAGATACCTGCTTTCAGGCGCTATATTTTGGCAGAAAAATCCATTTGAGATATCAAGTGTGGTTTTGTATTTTTGCGTACAATGTTATTCATCAATGCGGCACTATGTGCATTTTGGACAGCAAATGTCTTTGTGCATGAGTTTAAATGTCTGTAATCTAAAACTAGACGATATGTATTGTCGGGTTTAGAGACGAAAACAAATAATTGTTCATTGGAGAGGTACATTTTTCAATGACCCCCTGGTATTCAAGTTGATCTAAAATCTCCCTGACCTGTTTTTTAGCTTCTTGCTTTATTGGATATTGCCTCTGCACATTAGGTGAGACTTTTAACGGGATCACGTGATAGGTTGAGTTCTCATCCCACCCAGCGTGATTTTTGTACAATGCTGGAGCTTGAACTACTGCCCACTCCTGTGCATATGTATGTTTAAGATGAATCGGAACATGATCGGAACATGCAGGAAAAATTATACTTTCTCCCCTGGGGCACTCCATTACGAATGCAGGCGGCCAATCTTGTTCTGCTAACAGGATGTCATAACCAGATGATAAGTTCTTCCAAAAAAGACCTTTTGCTTTCCTGGGCTTGTCCCCCTTCAACCAGAGTGTTATTTCATATAACTTATGTGGGACGCTCACCCTAGTGTCTGGTGTTTCCACCGTGATGTAATCATTCAACTCCGCTGTCACCAGAAATTCCTTCAGGTTCTGGCGAGCTATTGTTACTTCTGCCGCACTGTCTAGCATCGTCAGAGCCCATTCCCCGTTCAGAAGTTGTGTCCTCAGAATTCTGGGCATGTCTGATTTTCAGACCAGCAACTTTCTTTTTCTTAAATTGAGGTTTTGAGTTTTGCTTATCTTCTTTTTTAGAAGGAAAGTCCTGAGCGCGCTGCTTGTCTCTGGACTGTGTGCGCTCCTCTCTATTTTCTGACCGTCCTTCTCTTTCGGAGCCTTTCTTCGAGCTCTGAAAGGAACGAGAGGAACGTGTATCAGTATTCTGATACCTGTCAGGTTTCCTAATATTATCCCTATTCCTAAGGTTGTACCTCTTTTCAGAGGGCTCCTGTTGAGGAGACCTACCTCGCGACTGAGATCTCTTGTCTTTAGAGTTTTGTTTTTTATCATCCCACTTTTTTTTAGAAGTGTCCTTTTCAGGACTGCCCTGTATTTGAGGTTTTAAAGCTTTTCCCCCCAAACTATCCCTGCCTAATTCTGCATACGCAGTTTCAATTATTTTGGGTAGTTCATTCTCCTGAATTAATGGAGAGAGCTCCCATAGGTGTTAGCGGATTGATGCTGCTTTCCCCTTAATGTTAACTAGTATTATGGCTGATACCTGGTCGTAGTTATTTAACAACTTCATCCCTAAGTTTAGGGCAGGTTCTGCTCCATAGTCGTTTTGTATTTGTCTTAATACATCTGGTACTACTGCTAATGAAGGAATACCATGAGTTCTGGTATATATGGCAGCAAAGACTGTACCCCAAGAGGTGCAATCCTCTAACTGTGGTGTAATCCCCATGGGCAAGCATATTGTTAACATTCTGTGTTTTTCAAATGGTGTAGTATTTGGGAATACTGCTTCTAACTGGGTTATTTTCTGAGCTACCCAGAAAGGAATTTGTTCACGTTTTGTGGGCACTTTGCCCATTACCTCATGTAATGTTTGTGGAGTAATTTTAGTAGCTGTGCTCTGTGTAGGAGCTGCATTTGGTGTAATTACTGTTGGTTGGACCGCTAGTGTCCTCAAGACGAAGTGTGTCATGTTTCTGTAAAGTTTTGTCAACTCTTTGTGTTGAACAAGTAGTTCATCACCTGGCATTGGGTCAATGTCAGGATGTGGTGCATAGGTCGCTAATATCAGCCATGTTGCTCCTGGTCTTCCTAAAGGACCAAGCCTTGCTCTTGTTCTTGTGTGGGGTAGGGCGCCATTAAACCAAAAAATATGTTCCTGGTAGGTAAGCGGAATCTCAATCTCCTCAAACGGAGTGTACTGGAACTTCTTCATGTGCGTAATAATGAAAAGTTTTTATTACAGCATCTGCTGCTGGGAGTGAATGACTGCGCGCTTATCAACGTAGTGTAGCAGAAGTATAATAACCTGCTTCAAATGCTTTGATAAAGCAATTTTTTATGCTAAAAAGCATATAACCAATTCACAAAAGTGAACTTTGACAATGAAAATTTCAAGCAATGAGAGAGGTGATGATTTTGGAGTCCCCCCTAACCTAGGGGGAGGACCAAGCAGATGCCTTGAACACAAAAAGCATATCATGTGAACGATTCAATTGTGGTCCCTTCCTCCTAGGACCACCCCAAGCACAGTTATGGGCAAAAATACAATCCCAACCAAAGGCCCTGCAAAGCATTATGGGACGAGATTAGCAGTGGGCAGTGAATATTATAGTGTCCAATATCAAAATAATTCTACAAAGAGCTGCAGTTCAACTGGTCGTTACTAGGTGTCCCTCACGAGTCAAATGCAAAAGCATTGAAATTATTAATACATCAAGCTGCAGTTCCACTAGTCGTTACAAGATGTCCCTCACGAGTCAAATGCAAAAGTATTGAAAACCTTTCATGAAGCTTTTGCATTTGACTCGTGAGGGACACCTAGTAACGACTAGTGGAACTGCAGCTCTTTGTAGAATTATTTTGATATTGGATACTATAATATTCACTGCCCACTCGTCCCATAATGCTTTGCAGGGCCTTTGGTTGGGATTGTATTTTTGCCAATACCTGTACTTGGGGTGGTCCTAAGAGGATGAGACCACCACCGAATCGTTCAAAAGATGTGCTTTTTGTTTTCAAGGCATCTGCTTGGTTCTCTCCCTAGGTTAGGGAGGATCCCAAAATCATCACCTCTCTCACTGCTTGTTATGTTATTGTTTTCACTTTAGTGAAATGACTATATGCCTTTTTAGCATATAAAGACCTGATCCCTGAAGGGCTGGGCCTGCGTTACTCTGGCTTGACCGGAGCCAGGCTGCGTCACTAAGGGTGAAGGAGACTTGTAGACAGAGCCTCTCCTGTTTTGCCTATCCTAAGGGGTTGGGCCTTCGTTCCCTGGCTTGCCCGGGGCAAGGCTGACATCTCTGGGTGTGGTAGACAGGTCAGAGGGTTCTACCTGGGGGCCACTGGGTTTTCCTAAGGCGGAGGGGCTGGGCCTGCGACTCCTGGCTTGCCCGGGACCTGGCTGATGCTCTGAAGCTGGTGGGGTCCCAGCAAGGCTTTCCCTGCTGCTCGGACTGCGTGGAGCCAGCTAGAGCAGGCTTCGTGCATACATTATTGCAGCTGAGGATCCATCCTGCTGGAGAGCAGACCTGTGGATACATCATTGCTGCTGAGAGGTTTTCTGTCTGGGAGCAGACTGCAAAGATACACTGTTGCAGTGGAGAAACCTTTCCTGCTGGAGAGCTGACTTCGTCGATACTTTGTTGCAAGCTGAGCACCTGCAAGCCCAGGCCGGGCTTTCTCTTCATTCCTGTTCGTGTGAGGCTGCTTTCTGTGCTGCTGGCAGAGAATACATCGTATCGGAGGCAGGGGGCCAGTCCCCTGTCGGTGCCTGCTCCAGCGCAGGTGGGGGCTACAGGACAGGGTGCACACGTGCGGCTGCCTTTTGCGAGCGTGTCTGGCTTGCATTGTGACACCTGGCGGCTGCCTTAGTGTGTGAACACTTTTTCCTGCCCACGGAGGTAAGGCAGAGGCCTTTTTCGTTTTTCTTGTGACTGCATTACATTAACAGACTTGAAGTGGCAGCTGCCTCTTCATTAGAACAAAACGCCGAGACTTGGCTCTCTTTTCTTTTTGACTCACGCAGATGTACCTTTAGCTAGGAGCCATGACAACCTCTTCCAGGATGTCAGAGGCCTCTAGGGCATTTGATTTTATACCTAACTCAGTTCGAGTTGAGGTTGCACAAGCGCATAGGAAGGAAAAAAATGTGCTCTTTATTGTTGAGGATGTCATCAAGAGAGAATGTGATATTGCAGAGCGTGCTATAGAATGTGTGCAAGACTTTTCGAATAGAGGTATTTTTGACATTACATTTGCGAGTGATTCCATTTGCCAAAGTTTCTTGCATAATGCACAGGCACGTCATGATTGTGGGATTTTGCAGGGGCTCACATTTACGCCTATGTTTGCACCCAAGGAGGTTACGTTAGTAGTGCACATGTACAATCCCTACACTGATCCTCGCCTCATTGAAGTATTTTTGCAGCGATATTGTGCTACTATCAGAGGGGGTCAGAAAATTAAGAATATCTGTGGCATTTGGAATGGCAAGCGAAAATATGTTGTGACTTTTAAAGAAGACTCTAGTGGAGTGCGAGGCTTGGCTCACCCTCCACAGACTTTTGCACTTGGCGCTAACAAGGGCTTCCTAGTTTATTCTGGCCAACCCTTATTTTGCAGATTGTGTCAGCAATTTGGGCATGCAAAAGAACAGTGCTCAGGCTTGGTTTGTAGGAACTGTGGGGGTATGGATCACAAGGCACAGGAGTGTCGTGCCCCCAAAAATGTAATCTGTGTGGAAGCGAAGATCATCTCTTTAAAGCATGTCCCAAAAGTAAGTTCTCATATGCGTCAGCTGCTGGTTCGCATGGCCACCCTTCCCATACCACCCCTCCCGCTGCCTCTGCTCCTGCTCCATCATCTGCTGAGCCATCTACATCAGCGCAGGCGGACGTCACTGATTCAGACATTTTGGGTATATTTGAAGGTATGGAGATCCGCAAGTGTAGAGTGTCTGAGGGGGAGGAGGTGGAGGAGGAAGAGGGGGAATCTGAGACTGCGGTTGCCCCTTCTTCCCAACCTGAAGAGCCTGACCCCGAGCAAATCCAGCAAGAATTAGAACAAGCAGACAAAGATAGACTTGAGGCAGAGCAAATGAAGCAAGCTATCCTGGAAAAACGTGCACGCCGTGAGGGGGCAAAGCACAGTGCCTCATCTACTCCTTGTGCTAATGTCCCAAACCTCAGCCTATCTGCTGAGCCCTCCTCTAGTGATCCTATGAATTTATCTAACTCCTTTATTCCCCCTACAGGTCATGAATCCGATGTGGCTGGCGCATTCAGGGATCTGCGCAAAGTAGCAGAAGACACAGCTGCCTCTTTAGCCTCAGCTGTAGTGGTCTCTAGTGCAGACGCTGACATGGATCATAGTGGGTGGACCACTTATAATACAAAAAAACGTAAAGTTTTTAAACAAGCGGTGGGCCCAGTTTCAAAAGTGAATACAAGACGGCGCGCATCCTCCTTGGACCGCCCACCAAGAAGGGGGAGGTTTGACCCCCTACTTAACCTCTCGGACTCCGAGGAGGGTATCGGGAATGTTGCTCAAGTTATAGAAGTGCACGATAGTCAGATTATTGATTTGGAGGCTTCACCTAATCTCGAGGCTTTGCTTTCACAGGCTTCATTTGAAGGTCAAGACCAAGACGCAGCTTCACAGTTTGCATGTGTTAATTCTGTTGTGGTACCTGAATCACAAGATTTGTAACATGGCTGTTGTTTTACTTATTATACTCATGGCAGTAACAATTGCCACTTGTAACGTTAGAGGCATGAGTGGAGAATTACGGCAACATATGATCCTTCATTATTGTAAAAATGTACAAGCGGATATCATCTGCTTACAAGAATGTCACTTAGGTTTTAAACCCAATTATTTTTCTTACCAATCCTTATGGCAAAAAGGACCCTCTGCATGGTCGGGAGGGGCCAATAAGAATGGCGGCGTTGTTATTCTTTTTCAGAATAAGCATTGGCAGATACTAGACGAGAAAATAATATCTCCAGGGAGAGCAGTTCTTCTGTCTGTACATATGGACGGAATCCCTTTAAAGATATGTGTGGTTTATGCTCCAGCCAAAAAAACAGAACGTAAGAATTTGTTTTCACTAATCAAGCTTTTTTAACAGGTTCCACGCCATTACTGTTAGTTGGCGACTTTAATTGCATCACACATGGTAAAGACAGGCAAGGGGTGCACACTGAGTACACTATGGATGTAACCTCTAAACTTTTAAAAGCACTCATCTATGACCTAGGCCTTTATGATACCCACAGGAAATTTTGTCCACCAGGGTCAGGTTTTACATGGGAAGCAGACCATGGAGGAGTCAAATCGCGTATTGATTATATATTTGCATCCAAGCTGCTGTGTGCACAACATGGCGCCATCACACCTGTTTCCTTTTCAGATCATCACTTGGTGTCCACGTCACTCTCCGTTCCTGCCAGACCTCAAAGGAGTCCAGGCAAGTGGAAACTTAATTGTGCATTATTGGAAAACGAAGAGATTTGTGTTAAATATACCAAGTGTTACTGTAAATGGGCGGCTCGCAAAAGTACCTTCCCTACACTCTATCAATGGTGGCGCTGGGTTAAACACCAAACGCGGATTTTCTTCCAAACACAGGGAAGGGTATTGCACAAGTTGGAGTGGCAGGATTTTCTTAAGTTACAAAAAAGACGGGTTTTATTGCAACAATTAGGTGATGCAGGGAAAGATGTAAAGGAAGACATCAGATCACTTGAAACAGAAATGAATACATGGCTTAAAAGGAAAAGCAAAACTACCATTTTTCATTCCAGGGTGAAACATTATCAAGAAGATGAAAAATGTACAGCATTCTTTTTCGCAAGGCAGCTGTCTCTCATAAACTACTAACCACGCTTTTAAATGACAAAGGTGATAGAGTGAATGGGGTAGAACAATGCCAAAAAGTGGCCTATGCATTCTACTCAGCATTGTATGCCTCTCCAAGCACTCCTCCTCCCAAAGAAGACATAGAGTCATACTGTGAAGCCCTCCCAGAAAGTCTTACTGATGAACAAAGAAAGTTTTTGGGGGAACCGTTTGATGGTGAAGACTTTCTCGCAGCTTTGGGAGCAGCACCCAGGGGCTCTAGTCCTGGTTTGGATGGGTTACCGTGGGAGTTTTATAAAAAGTTTTGGGGTTTGCTTTGTAAAGATTTTATGGACATGATTGTACATAGTTTTGAACAGGATGCATTTACCACGGATTTTTCCGCCGGACTCATCACCCTCCTCTATAAGAAAGGGGATGAAACATCTCTTCAGAACTGGCGCCCAATTTCTTTGCTTAACGTGGATTACAAACTGGTATCCAAAGTGTTAGCTCGTAGATTCCGCTCTGTCCTGCGCACTAGTATTCACCAAGACCAAACATGTGCAATAAGGGGACGCACTCTTGTTGACAGTCTCACCATCATTCGAGATGTTCTCCATTACAACCAGGACAGAAACATCCCTTTGGGAATACTGAGTTTGGATTTTCGAAAAGCATTCGATAGTGTTTCACATGATTTTCTTTTTGCAGTGTTGTCCCATTTGCGGGTACCCCCAATATCATGCGAATGTTACAAATATTATACAAACAAGCAAGCAGCAAAGTCAGTATCAATGGTTTTCATACTGAGGCTTTTCAGATACATACAGGAGTACGACAAGGCTGCCCTTTGTCTCCAGCACTTTTTGTGTGTGCTTTGGAACCTTTCTTGTGTAAATTGCGAAGTGACAAGGTAATTAGAGGGGCGTTTGTACCCGGTGGTTCAGCCTCACAGGCCAAAGTCGTAGCATACATGGACGATGTTACCGTCCTATGCACCACTGCAGCATCAGCACGCAGAGCTCTTTTGCATGCTTCATTATTTTTGCCTGTTTCAGGTCTTGCACTGAATATGGAAAAAAGTGTGTGTGTCACAGCTGGCCCCTGGGACAGGTTGGCAAATCTGCCTGTGAATACCACCACTGAACCTACAAAGATTTTGGGGCTTTATTTTGCATCTCAAGGGCATATTCAAAAGAACTGGGCAATACTGCATGACAAAATAGTACAGAAAATATCTACGTGGTCTACACGTAAACTCACATTGGAAGGCAAAGCATTGGTTATTAAGGCTGTCTTATTTCCGTTATTGCTTTACACTGCAATGATTTTTCCTCCCTCCCCTCAGGTGTTACAGAAATGTGCAAAAGTGCTTTTTACCTTTTTATGGGGGTCAAAAATGGAAAAATTAAGTAGAGACAAAACCTGCAAGCATTGGAGAAATGGAGGGAAAGGTCTTCCGGATCTCAAAACCTTTTTGTATTCTAAATTATTTCGTCATATTATTTCCAGAACAGAGGAAGATATGTCAACCACTGCTAGCTGTTTTACTTGTTATTTTACGGGTTCCATGTTGAGAAAGTTTGGACTTTTTACCTCTTCCAATTTGCGGCCATTGGCTCAAACTGTTCCTCCTTTCTATATGGCCTTGCAGACATTTTTGCACACAATGGACTTAACTGATCTTACCAGAGACATTTGTAAAGACTCTAAACGCTTGAAAAATGCTTTATCTTGTAGAGAAAAACCAGTCATTATAGGGTCTCTTTCAGAAAAGCAGTCACGTGCAGTTTGGCGTATGGTGGGACACAGAGATCTTGGTCACAGCCAAAAGGACATCGCCTGGATGAGCGCCCATGGATGCCTCCCGGTAAAGACATTTCAACATCGTAGAGGCCTCGCTCCCTCCGCACAGTGCCCAAGACCAACCTGTGCCAACGAAGAGACTGTGTATCATCTGCTTTGGGGTTGCCAGTATGCACAGGATTTCTGGACATTGCTTCAGCCTTTCTTGCTTCATATTGCGAACATTACCACTTTGACATTTGAGACTATCCTGTATGGCTGGACCTTGCCTACTTCCCGCTATCCAGCCGCCTGGAGACTTATTAACTGTGGGAAAGAATCCCTTTGGGAAGCAAGGAACCTTATGTTATATCTGCATAAGACTTTTGATTCAAAAACATGCAGAAACCTTTGCCTAGCGAAAATGAACACTTATGTGGTTGCAGACAGAGAACTTTTGGGGGATGATCAGGCTTTGGCCACATGGCAAGTACCTAAATGGAAAGAATGGGTTACTTGAATTTCTTGTTTTTCTTCTGTTGTGCATGACCCCTGCCACCGGGGCATAAGGATTGGCACTTATATAGGTTTTTTATGACAACATAATCTATATCTAGGAAAAATGTAATTATGGACTTTGTTCTGTAACTCATGATCATATTATAAAAAATGTATTTTTCCTGTATGTGTGCCTTTAAACAATAAAGGTTTTCAAAACAGTATATATGAAGACAGAGATACTTATTTTATCTTAAATTGCACTGTGCAAGATGCTTTTGGCAATTATTGTACAGTGCAGTCAAGCACACAGCTACGCACTTCGTATAGCTTAAAATGTACTTCGTGAAGTGAAGCTACCTGAAGTGCTACTACCAGGCTGAGTGATAACCCATGTTTGATGAGTGTCTTACTTTGGCTGCAATTTGTATTGCATTGTCATCTTTCTCTCCAGACTGATTAAGTTCCTGGGCCAGATGGTCTATTGGGTTTAATACTCCCTCTTCGTTAGCCATTGTGTATAGAACACAGACTAACTGTCCAAGGAAATTATGAAAAGGTTTTATGCACAATTTTGGGGAATTATTCCTTCAAGTTTCAATAACCAACAGCCAATAAATAGGATATTTCGCCTACTCAGCTGTGGCGGAGTTTTGTGCCTACCCACTCCAGACGTCTCTAGGTTTTGTAAGTAGGGTCTCTGAGAATAAGCACGACTGAGCTACTCAGATTCTACTGTTAATTAAGTACCAAACGTTGATGGCGCCATGTAGTGTAGTTCCTATAGTACCCTTCATGCAGGACCTGCGCTGTTTGTGGATAACATATACTGTGGATCTGGTGGCAGACTGACTCTGTACACCCCGCCGAGTATGTTAGCCTATTTTTGTATTAGCTAGCTCACAGTGCCACTAGAATCTCCTTTTATCAGAGAGATTCGTTTTTGGCAACTTCAGAACACAACAAACCCTGATTTCTCAGACTCGTGGAAACAATATACTACTTTTCACCCAGTCACTCGTGCTTGCTCATTTTCTCTCAGAGAGATACACAGAAGAAACAGTTGGGCGTGTTTACAATAAGAATTTATTGTACCGTTGTTCTTCTCATGTAGAATATATGCGCTGCTATAACTGTTACGCAGAGATATAGGATCAGCAGTACAGTGAATAAAAATGAATAGTACAGCTCTACCATTTTGCAATAGTCATGAACATATACATGAATATAAAATGCATTTATAAAAGATAGTGCGTACTCCTATGATGCCTGTCTAGATGTACCTAAGTGTACCTAGCATGTGAGTAGGTGCGAAAGAGCTAATAAGCCTAAGAGCCTAAAAGTCTAAGAGCCAAAAATCCCGCTAGGATTTAGTCGAACCCCATTACCTGAATAGTGAGAGTGTGGGGCTTCGTCCTGGACTTGAGTTGGACAACCCGCAAGACATAGTCAGACCACTGTCAGCTGGAGCGATTGCATGTCGGAGCCGCAGCGTCTCTGGTCAGTGTGTCGGCGTGAAGTCTCGGTTCCTCCTCCTTACTGATAGCAAGAGGTGCTGTATTTATACAGTCCATGTGCGTGTGTTAGCCATTGTTCAGTATGAGGATGACGTTGGGGATTAAACCTTGTGCGTAGATAGGAGAGGTGAAGTATACCCCCTGGAGAGTGTTCTCATAAATTATTCATATGTGCTAAGGATGACGTCTTAGCAATATCGATTGGGAAAAAACCACCCTCGGCATGGAACTAGGTGAAAGGTTTAGTCCTTAAAAGGCGTCAGTCCTTATAAGGCATTCAGTCCCTATAAGGCATTCTGTCCTTATTTGGAGTTATGTCCTTATAAGGCTCGTTCATATGAAATGAAGGGGAGATGATGTAGGGAAAGAGTACAATGTTCTCTGGACCTATATTAGGGTACCGATATGAAATATAACAGTTTGTCCTATTGGCGTTGCAAATAATAATGTAATGCCAATAGCTCAAACTTCCAGTAATGCTGGACCTATTGCACTGCATTGCTTGTTATTGTAAGTTATAGGTGGTGAGCAGTTGTGCTATATAAGGGACTGAAACTCCTGAAAAAAAATATAAAACATGGCAGGGTAAATAAAAACAACAGTGCAACATTGTTTAACCCCTTCGATGCTTGTGGCGGAACCATGCCGTCATGAGTCACGGTTGGGCTGTGCTCATGACGGCATGGTTCCGTCACGTCCACGCCCGCGATTGGAATGTCCAGCACCGGGCTGGAATTCCTGCCGCAGGCAAGGTGTTAAAGTAAAAAAGCACTATGATGCAGCCAGCGTTGCTCTTTCGCTGCGGCTCAGACAAACACATCCCCGCCACGTAAACACTAAACAGTCAAGGGCAGAGGTTTCAGATCACTGAGTTAAATCAATCAGGCGTTGCTGATTCAATTGTTAATGCTAATGTGCTGACATCACACGCTTGCAAATGCTGCTCTGACATTGAGGCAGGACTGCCAAAGGCACTCCAGACATGATATGTGTAGCAAGTGCCTCCTTTTGGAGTTCAGGAACACAAACATAACTCTGAGAAAATGGGGATGATGCCTGGGACAATGACCTAATAAATGGAGAAAGACTCATTGTGTGAAGATCAGGATGCATGAAGGGAGACAAGGGTAAGTAAAATTAACGAGCAGAAAGGAGGATTGGTGTCCCTACGAAATGTGGAGAAGTAATCCAAGGTCACTTGAAATAATTTGATCAAAGAAGAAGAATTATGAGTGTGTCTGCCAAGAGAATTCTCTTTGAAGGTGGGCGTTAATTGGACCTTTGGCACTGATTTACAAGGGTCTTTTGTGACTATAACTAGGTGATGCTGTTTGACTTAGCAGCAGAGATTTCCTTTGGACTGGTAGAGGTACAGACCTCTATGCGTTACTCTGATTGTGTGGCTTCATGGTATGCAATACTTTTGCTTTAGAGAACTTCTGCAGAAGGTCACCTATCCTGACACCTTTCTTTCTATTCTTATGGATCTAATTGGGATTTTATTTAGCATTCTTTAGGGTAGGTTAGCTGAGGAATCTGAATTCTTCATGCATTATAGGCAGAAAGATCGAAACATTCATATTGTTTTCCTTATACTCTGTACTATTGCTACTGAAGTCCTCATTTGCTATTTGTTATTGAGGATACATTTCGTGCCCTGATTTGGTTTCCCTCAGATAATTTTGGATGGCTATACAATGTTTCTAGATTGATTTATATCACTGTGGCTTTGAATTTGCAATAAATCCATACTTAATCTGACTTATCGACTCTGAGCTTTACTGTGTGACCAAATGGGTTGCACTTTAATTGTGAATTTGAATTGACCTTAACTGTTTTATCACTCAAGTCCCCTAAAAAGATCAGTCGCAGAGGGAGGTAAAATAAGGGCCCTCTTCTCCTCTGCGTTAAAAAATAGTAGCAGAGGATGGTTAGGGTCTTGAGATAGGGAGTAAAGTTGAGGAGAATAGTTTCTTACCCCGATAAGTTTGTTCCTGGTCCCGAAGTCCATAGCGCGATCTGAAGGAGTGGCGGAGTTTCATTGTCCGGCAGCGAAGTAATAGCAGCAGAGGAGAGAGTATTAAGAGTGTTGTTTGCATGGCTCAGGCTTAGCTTGCAGTGTTGTGATAATTGTGTGATGTCTGGCGGAGGTGTTGTGAATGTTGTGCTTAATGTGATAAAGTTGTTAATGGGTTTGACGTGGCCTAAGATCCTGGGGTGGAGATGGCACTGTGTTGTGACTATATGCATTAGCTTTTTCGGTTTATCATGAGATGTCGTGGGCAACCCAATTGAGATAGGGACTTTTATCTTTGTATACGATTGTGAAGGATTAGTGCAGTAGATCTTTTGCACGGGGGATACTGTACTGATCACGGCGATTCCTCGCAGGTTAAGGTTTCGCTCGAATGAATGTTTGTGGAGTACTACTTGTGTGATGCTATTCTGTTGAGTTACATAGTGACGCAGGCAATCATATTTGTTATTATTATATTTATGTGCTTGTATGTCTAAAGTTGGAAGAGTGCCTGCTTGCAGATTGTAAAGGAGGGTGAGCCGCTGCAAGTAGCAAGATTTATGTCACAGTCTTCTGCGCTGGGATTGATAGGTCGGTTGGTTTGAAGCCATGCTGTTATTGGTTGGCTATGTCATATGGTGCCGCGCTGTTATTGGCTGGTGGCTCAGAAAACAAATAGTGTGGAAATTGCTGTTTCTCTCTTTAAATTGGATAATCTTTATTGAGATTGTTGACATATTGAATTAAAAATAAAATGTTTTAAAGGGATAAGACGTGGTTTGGGGAGATGTGCCTATATACCCGTTAGAGACAGAGAGGAGGCACTGCCTGAGGATACCTCAGGTGATTATATGGCGATAAATGTAGGGCTCAAACAATGGCACAAGATCACAGAGAAAGAAGGTACATTAGCATTTCCTCGTTGTGGTATATTTAACATACAAATTAATGAAAATTTGAGGAGGATTCTGTATAAAGTTAAACCACAACCTAGACCTATACAGTTTGAAGCACTCAATGCTCTGGAGCGGGCTGCTCACGTGAGGGAAAAAGAGAGGTATCAAGGAAGAGCCAGAAGGGCAGTACGTACGTATGCAGATGCAAGATGGGATGCAGAACAGAAAAGGTGCAGGACAGATATGATCAAGGGAGCTAAATTATATCAGGCATTGACTGGTGAGGATTTTGGGAAGGAAGGACAAGAAAAGGAAAAGAAAGTGAGAGGAAATGGGCTGAAGGAATCAGATGAGTACTTGAAAAAATGAAACAAGAGTGAGTAGGGGCAGATGAGGCACTCTATAGAAAAGAAGCCCAATGGAGTTTCTAAAACAAAAACAGACCAAGGGGGTTTGAATGATATGGTAGAATGACATAAACTCACAGGCTAGCTGCGGGTGGGCCCTTGTGTCCCCGTTAACCTGACGAGATAGGTTCTCTCTTAATGAAACCTTCCTATGTGTAGGTACATGACTGGTGTTCAGTTTAATGAAATTTACAGTTTGCAAATGATGTCATGAGGCCAGTCTAGAACTGAATAACCTTTCTCCACATGATCCTTTGTCTTCACCTTGTGAAGTATCACTACCAGCCACGGATGGCAATGTCCTTCGACTTGACCCTCCTCTTTAGTCCCAAGCAGATGACCACTATCCTTGTTTGACACATGTCTCTGTGCATTTGTAAACAATTGAAAATATTTTTTTACTGGATCTCTGACACCATCAATAGTTATTCCCCTGCGGGACCCGACTTTCTAATCCATAGAGTAAATATTGAGGTCCCATGTGGTGATCCCAAGAAGCACAAAGTCAAGTTGCATACTACTTCTTTTTTTGTAAAAAGAAATCTTTGAAAAACACTCCGAGTCCTAATAAGCAATCACATAGCTAAAATGGATCTCTGTAAGTAATTTTCCAATTTGGGATGGGAGCGGCTATCAGATTCAATCTCCAGAATATTATCAGGATCATTAATTGATGAAGACACCACTCTAAGATGGCACTGGTTCTTTCATGTAGTCTGTAACTTCCTGGAATGCATGTCCTTCCCATTAACACACCCCAGAAACATGCTGCAGTGGGGAGATTGGCACACATGCCCCGTGTGAGAGTGGCTGCCTGTATGTGGGGCTGAAATGCTCTGGTTACCCCATCAGGCTATTTGGGGGTCACCAATGAATGGACGGACAGTGGATATGGCTCGCATACAACTATTTATGTGATGGACAGGTGTGAGAATCCACCCTCAGTCACTACTAGACAAATTTCTTTGTGGCTAAACGTTTCAAAAAAGATAGGCCTCAAATGGGTATGAATGGATGTATACCACTTCCATTTCAGGCGACCGAATATATTCTCTCAGAGCTATATCCTGTATCATTCGTGTGGCCTACTGGTAGGCACTCACCTGGTAGCCATATGGTAATTATCGCCCTTGAATTGCGGGTTGTGGGTAACTGTATGCCACATTTGAATTACACTTACCTTTATGCTGCTTGTTCACCTTTTTATTTCTTTTAAATACACAGGTCCGGTGCACTTATTGGTGAAATGTGGTCCTCTTGACCTGAAGAAATTGCCAGTAAGTCGAAAATGGCAATGAAACATGTTGGTCGTCCTGTCTAAAATTGTCTAAACATGGGATGTTGTTTTTAATCATGAGTCCGGGCATCAATAATTAAAGACGTTCGCTCTTTGCACACGCAAATCATTTTTAACCTTTTTTCTTGTGAGGAAGACCCTCTAAGGGGACCCAGGGGGTTTGTTGAAATGTGTGCCACACACAACATGGGTAGATAGAAAAATACACACTCACAACATTCTTCTGAACTTGTTCGGGTGTTGGCCTCTCCCTATACATAGGAAAGCTGCAGATGATGAAAAAGTGAGCAAATTGGTGAGAACCTGCCAGTCGCTTCTTGGTGGTTGCTAACGTGAGGCCCTTCCTATGCTTTTTTATGTATGTTTCCACTTGCTCTCTGTCTCATCCTTGGCCACTGGACTTGCTTTTCTTAAAACATAACACAAACACACTGGGATTGTTCCTAGATAAATACTAGAACCGGTCCTGCCCCAAAATACAGAATAGGGGGACCCACCGTATTGTTTAGCATGTTAGATGTATGTGTTGCACCAAGGGTTATTGTTTTGAATGACACTACATAAAAAGCCAGCTTCCTACACTTAGGCCCTTCGTTTTGGCTCGGGAGAACAGCAGTAGGTCTGCAGGGGTTGCTACCTTGGTCAGAGAAAGATGCTTCACTATGGACTCACTCACAGAGCTTGAAGGTGCCAGAGCTCTTGTCATGGACGGTGCGTGGGGAGGAGAGCCAGTTAGACTCTGTAGGAAACTGTCCTTTTTGACATGGTTACCCCCCACTTTTTGCCTGGTATCTGATGCAACTTTGACTGAAAGTCTACTGGGTGCCTGCTAACCAGGTCCCCCGTACCAGCGTTCTTTCCCTAAACTGTGCCATTGTTCCACAATTGGCACCCCTTTAGGCCCCATGTAAGTGCATAGTAAATGGTACCCGGTATTGGGCAAATTGTGCCACCCTAAGGGATTCCTCACCAAGCTCATGCAAACTGCCATTGCAGTCTTGGTGCAGAGAAAAGTGAAGAGTCGACATGGAACACATCCCTGTTTGCCATGTCTGCCAGCACTACATGTGGTATAGGTAAGTCACCACTACAGTAAAAGAGGTGCAGTTACTGCCAGCCTTGCTTCTCTTAAGAAAGGACTATAAGTACAAAGTGAGTGTTTACGCTTGCAGGTTTTCAAAACACATAAATAAAAGGCATTGTCGTTTACAATGCCAATAGCTCAAACTCTCGCAAATGCGAGACCTATTGCATTGTAAATGCTTGTTCGTCTTGCAGCAGATTTATATAGCGCAACTTATCACCCAGAGAGATTAAGTGATTTGCTCAGAATCACAGGATATTGTGCTGCCGAGACTCAAACCGGGATCCCCAGCTCTCGAATCAGCAGCTCTGGCTGCTGCGCCACATCCTCTTCACTCCTGTAATACTTGCCAGTGAGCTCTTTCCTTTGTCATGGACGGCGATCGATAAAACAAGCATTGGCATAGCCAATAGGTCTCGCCTTTGGGACCTTATAAGTGTTTAGCCGTACAGCACATTATCCTGGGTGCTGTGCCACCTGGAATTGAAGAGCTATACAATTGCTGCAAACTTTGTACCCTTTATAAACTGTAGCCATCTGGTCTGAATTACCAATGAATTTTCGAGACAGGTGATACAGACAGGTGGTACTTGTAGCATCATTACGCAATGAACGTCAGGAAGTGGCAATTATATCATCCCAGGACTACCACTATCAGGAATTGGCAAACATAACATCCACTATAATGTGGTACTGGACCAATTATGTTGAGCTGGAAACCAAGCTTCGGAAAAAGTGAAGGCACGTGCTCAGGCAGTGAATATCACCCACTCACAATAAGGACCAATAGTGTAGCATCGAGATACTCTATTAAGCGCCAAGTGACTCCATAAAATAGAGTTGCGGATTGTTGGCACTCTGGTCTGTATGTGTTCTGGAACAAGTGAGGAGGACCTGTAGAGGTGAGAGACCAGCATGGCACCAGGGGCACCACAAGCCATAGCTAGTGTGCGCACATGGCTGGTCCCTTTTTGAACAGGCTCTGCCGAGAAAAGATGGCAAATGTGGGTGTGGCGAGTGACAGGCGTTCAACACGTGGGTGCCGACTGATGTGGGATGGTGGATAGTGGGTAGTGGATTGTGGTGCTGGAGGGAGGTTAGAGGAATTGGTGCCTGTGTGTGTAGGACACAGCTGTGAGTGTGGAGAAAATGAGGGTACCGGGGAGACTGGCCCCTATGAGGAAGATATTAAAATGTGTGAGGGAGAGAGAAGTAATAAGGTAAGAGGCATACTGATAAATCCATAGTGATACCAAGGGCGGTCTGTGGATGAGGTGAAGAGAGGGTCTGAAAGCGGTATGGGGGGACACGTCAGAGGAATTAATGAGGGCTTCTTTTAATCTAGTGCACAGAGAGCAGACGCCTGGTCAAATACACAGTGCACTCAGGGCAGACACCTGAGGAGGTGCACACTATAGACACCTAGATTGGAACTAAAAACCTACTGAGATACACAATACACTTATGGCAGACCCCTGATGAGATAGACAGTACAGGCAGTACAGACACCTAGAGTGAACCCAGGTACCTACTCAGCTACACATTAAACTCAGGGCAGACTCCTTCAGAGGAAACAGACACCTGATGAGGTACACGGTACAGGCAAAACAGACGCCTTCAATAAAAGCAGACACCTGATGAGGTAAACAAAGCAAACATCAAGAGTGGACCCAATCACCTACTGAAATACGCAGTACACTCAAGGCAGACGCCTTCAATGGAGCTAGACACCTGATGAGATACACGGTACAGGCAGAACAGACACCTAGGGGCATATTCTCAAGGACTTATCGCCGAGTTAGCGGCACTTTATTGCAGCCAAAGTGGTGATAAATTTATCGCCCTATTCACAAGCAGGTGCTAACAGCCGATATCACCAGTTTTCCTGCGATAGCAGCTGCAAAAAACATCGCCACGGATGACACCGGCAACTAACGCTAATGATATGCAGAGTAGGCGTTCCCGTGCAAAAAGCCGCGAAAACACCACTTCGCAACATTCACAACGACCAGCCAGATCGGCGATAAGATCCCAAAACAGGCGATAAGGCGCGATAGCAGCAGGGATTTAACACCTGCTCTGACCTGGTGTTAAATCGGACGACAACCTGCACCATAAAAAGGGATCCCAGCCCAGAGCCACACCTGAAGAACAACAGATGCCATGGAGCTACTAATCATGCAGCTCGGAGCCCCAAGAGGGCCACAACACCCATCGCCACCACCCTAGACCCGCCCCCGCCTCCCCCGGACTACCGCAGAGGCAGCGCAGACAAAGACAGCGGACCTTCAGAAAACGCACCAGCTTCATAGACTTAACACCAGAGGATGTCATTGCCCACTACAGGCTCAAAACGACAACCATCCTACGCATCCTGACCATCATTGCCCACAGGCTGACGGTACCAACACAGCGGACAACCAACATCCCTCCGCAGACAAAGCTGCTGGCAGTGCTGCACCTGTTGGCCTCTGGGACCTTCCAACCAACAACTGCCAGAGTCGGAGGAGTCTCACATCCAGCCCTATCCAAGTTCCTCACACCTGTCTTGGATGCCATCATAAGCTTGGTACCCCAGCACCTTTACTTCCCACACACTGCGCAGGAACAGTTGGAGACCAAGCAAGGCTTCTATGCCATAGCTGGCTTCCTGCACGTGTTGGGGGCAATCGACTGCACACATGTGCTTCTCGTGCTCCCTGCCACCACCGCACACAATTACCGCAAACAGGAAGCACACGCATTCGATCAATGTGCAGGCAATAGTGGACCACCTGGGACTCTTCACCAATGTCGTCGCCAACTACCCAGGCAGTGTTCATGATTCCTTCATCTTCCGACAGTCCATCATCAACCAGCGCTTTGAGGCTGGCACCTATGGGAATGCATTGCTCGTTGGTAAGTACCAAATGAACACACCACACACCTCAACGCCACAATCATGCAACTCACAACTCTGGGAATGCACACGTTACAAACTCACATACAACATGCCAAACAACATGCCCACCTACCAGACACGAAAGCACAACTTACTGTGGTAACCTGGGCTAGCTATGTATACAAGCCATCAACGGCATGGCACCTCAGCCACACAATAGCAAAATGTGGGGAGAGGTGGGAACCAGCCATGTGCGAAGGAGGCAAGTGACCCATGAATGAGAATGCACACAATGCCAAGTGTGGTGTGGATGTACTGGACAGACAGCAGTATGCAGACCACAGACATGTCCATGTTGACATATACTGCTGGTGTTTGTAGTGTAGTTGTTAGAACTGGGGGTCTTTAGTTGGCAAGGGTATGCACCTTTGTCCAAATAGGGACCCTTGCTTCTAAGTCAGGGAAAGGGGATTACACTCCTGGATAACCCCTGCTCACCCCCTTGGTAGCTTGGCACGAGCAGACAGGCTTATCTCAGAGGCAGTTTATAAAAATAAGTATTCTTTATATAGACTTAACACAAGACCACAAACGACAAAAATCCACAATACTGTACTCAAAATACACTTAAAGGTGGTAGAAGTAACTTAGTTCAAGTTGATGATAAATGCGACACGTTTCTCACAAAAGTACCTTCGATGCGTAACGCAAAACAAACAAAAGGTTCGCAGGGAGGGTGATACGTCGGTTCCTTGCTTCGGGGGAGGCAATGCGTCGCGCCTCAATGCTTGAGCAGAGTAGGGGATGCGTCTGTTCCTTACCGGAGAGGAGGTGATGCGTTGATTCTTGTACTGCGTTCCGGTTACGATGCCGCAAGATGGCGCCTCGATGCGATGCAACAATCCGGTGCGATGCGATAAGATGACGCCCTTGATGCGATGCGACGACGTGAAGGCGATGCGTGCACGCCCAACGGCCATGCGGCGACTCGACAACTTCTGAGCCGCGACAGGCACTGCGACACGCTTCTCCGGTGATGTGACGGCGACCCTTGCGGTGGCGACACGCTTCTCCAGTGATGCGACGGCAAACAGCTGCGACAAAGACACGCTTCTCTGGTGATGCGGCTGCGACACGCTTCTCCGGCGATGCGACGGCAACAGCTGCGACGGCGACACGTTTCTTCTCGTTGAGTCACGCTTCCAGCTCCCAGCGACACACAGGCTTCTGCAGACAGAATTCCCAGCAAGGAAATTCAGGGGGAAGCTGGTGGTGAAGTCTTGTAGCCCTGAGACTTCAGCAGGAGGCAAGCACAAGTTCAAGCCCTTGGAGAAATATTCTGCAAGATGATGAAAGTTCCTTCTCCTTTCCTTGGCAATAAAGAAACCACTGCAGGCCAACCCAGCAAAACAGCACACTGGCAGAGGGGCAGTCCAAACTCCTGCAGCTTCCTTGGTTCTTCTCCTTGGCAAAGGTTCGTCTTGATTTCCCAGAAGTGATCTAAAGTCTTGGTGTCTGGGCCCCAATATTTATACTAGCAAATCCTTTGTCTCTGAAGGCAGAGAGTGTCTGTACCTAGTCCAAACCAGTTCTGGGTGCATTCTGCCAGTACACACCTTCTTCCTTTGTCAGTGTGGGCCAGGGTCATCAGACACACCCCAGGAGGTGGAGCCAGCATTGTGGAAGGCAGGCACAGCCCTATTCCGGCCCAGGTGCTACTCCTCCCACCACTCCTCATGCAGATAGGCCTATTCAGCCTAGTGCTGACTCACCCTGTCTCCTGGAGCCCCCCCAGCCCCTGTCACTCACAAACCAGACAAGCAATACACAACCTAGCAGAGGCAGGCTGGATGGTTAGGCAAGAAAATACCCACTTTCTAAAAGTGGTATTTTCAAACACAGAATGTTAAAACCAACTTCACTAAAAGATGTATTTTATCATTCCGAGTTCAAGCATACTAAACTCGAATTTCTACCATGTTCCCTGGGTCAGTTAGTATTATAAGATGTTATAATCAAACTGCCCATTCTGGCCTATGGGGACATTTAGCCTTGCAATAGTGAAAAACAAAATAGGCTGTAATTCACTATCAGGTCATGACACACACATCAGGGCATGACCTACCTTTTATATACAATGCACCATGCCCTAGGGCCTACCTTAGGGGTGTCTGATATGTAGAAAAGGGAAGGTTTAGGGACTGGCAAGTGGGTGCACTAACTTGCCAAGTCGACATAGCAGTCCCAGACTGTACACAGGCTCTCCAATGGCAGGCCTGAGTTACACTTTACAGGCTGCTTCTGTGGGGTGGCACAATCAGTGCTGCAAGCCCACCAGCAGCATTTGATTTACAGGCCCTGGGCACACATGGTGCACTATACTAAGGTCTGACAAGTAAATCAAATAATCCAATCATGGAGTCACTAATCAATACATGAATTTACAATAGGGAGCACTTGCACTGTGGCACTGAATAGCAGTGGCACATTGCCCAAAGCATCTAAACCAGCAACAACAGATAAAAAGTAGAGGAGACAACAGCAAAAAAATGGAAGGGAGACTCATGCCAATGGTACCAGGTCTAACAGTAGTGAACAGTGGACGCAACCATGTTACCCCAGGCAGTGGGGGAGATCGCGGAAATGTCGCTTGTTACATTCCCCCCGTAAGCATGAGCGGAGTAGGCTGGCCCGGCGTACGCCAGGCCAGCGAAGGGGAATGAATAAAAAACCCGTTGCTCTGGGCGTGGTTCTCTTCCAGAATGGCCAACGTGTCTGCCAGGGCGGCGCCTCCCAGCCCGCCACGAGGCCGATGCCTGCGATCATGTACGCCAGCTGCACCCCAGGCCGCAGGTCCCCAGACCCGTCTTGTCCGCCCCTGCGCAACCAGGCCACACTGCTCACCTGCCGACACTGGGGTGTGTCAAAGAGGGCCCACCACGTGCCTGTGCAAGCTCCAACCTTGGCAGCCTCCTCAGACCATCACGGCCTCCGCAACACAGGCCCCCAGCACTCCTTTCTCGTTGACGTACTCCACCGCTGCCTCCGGCCTACACTGCGGGCAAGTAGGTCACACATTTGGAACTGAGTCTTGATTTATTTATGGCAGAGTTCATATCACTGTACACAAGGAGAGGAGTAAGAGGAAGACGCGGTTCAGTCCGGAGGAAAAAAGGATCCTCGCTATGGAGGTGATAGAACACTACCATCAACTGCTCTGGTGCCACTAACTCTGTGCATCGCAAGCCAATGACATGTGGCTGTGGGCCCCTGCTGACCGCTGCCTCCGTCCTACACTGCGGTCAAGTAGGTCACACATTTGGAACTGAGCCTTGATTTATTTATGGCAGAGTTTATAGCATTGTACAGGCCTCATCACAGACTGCATCCCCTTTCAGCTCTGGTGCCACTAACTCTGCCCCGAAATACATGGACACTCTCTGGTTGAACTTTGGTGGCATCTGAGTGTATGGCCTGGGGGTTGTCTTCATCATCATGTAGCTGATACTGACTTGGTGTTAAAAATGAGTCTGTAGCATTCCTCTCCTCCATATTGCCTGTTTCTGTTTGGTTCTGCCCTCTGCATCATGCCCTGGAAGAACACCTTCCACTGTCCCCCGAAACACTCCGCGACATTCAGCTTCGACATCGACGAGGACCCGCTCAGCTCTCGTGGCCCTACCTCAGTGCACCACAAGTCACCATCCCGTGGCGGTGTGCCTGTGCCGGCCGCAGTGCATCCGGGGCCACTAACTCTGTGCAGCTCAAGTCATGGACCCTTGCTGTATGAACTTTGAACTTCTGATTGTCTGATCACTGTTGTAGTTGTTGCCAGCACCAACCACTCCCTGAGGGCTGGCTTACACTCACCCCACACCCATCCAGCACAGGCGTCACTGGACATGTGACCCTGGCAATAAAAGGGGCCAGGCGCACGTGCCCATAGCCAGTTCCACAAACAATCTAAGTGTGTCAGTGTGGTCATTATGTATGCATGAGGGCCCCGGGCCCTACCACATTACATTGTGCTGTGTACAGCAGACGCAACCATGTCACCTCAGGCAGTGGGGAAGACCTGGGACATGTAGCTGTGTCGTACCCCCCTGTAAGCGTAAGCGGAGTGGCTGGCGTACGACAGTCCAGCGTAGGGGTGTGGATAATCAGACCGGGGCTCTGGGCGTTGCTAAGTTTTGGCCTTGCCAAGGAAGTAACTAATGCGTGTGTCTCTGTTGTAGTGTCCGCGGCACCCGTCCCGCAATGGTCAATGTTGCATGCCCCCGGAGTGCGGGCTCGGCCGAAGGGATAAATGAAGGAGCGCAAGGCCGCTCGGGGTCCGGGATCATACATGCCAACTGTTATGTGTGTCGCTATTACCGCAGCATAAGCCAAAGG
This sequence comes from Calotriton arnoldi, assembly GCA_963921515.1. Taxonomy (NCBI): domain Eukaryota; kingdom Metazoa; phylum Chordata; class Amphibia; order Caudata; family Salamandridae; genus Calotriton; species Calotriton arnoldi. Next base: position 501,835 of record CAWUFW010001484.1, on the reverse strand, counting down.
TCTACCCTCAACCACATCGCGAGTTCAGCCAGCCATGAACTCTACATCTGTGTCCGCCCTATGCTTACCATAGGCCGACACACACATGGCCGCCCAACTTCAACGCACAACATCACAGTGTCGTTGTCAGGCTTGTGGACATGCGCAGACAGGCATGACAATGGTGTGCCGTAGGAGTGCAAGTGACTCAACCGCGCAGCGCATACTAGTAAATAGGCTCGGGGGAGGGAGGAGCAGCAGTGAGGCTACGTAATAAACATTGATGCCGCTCATTTGGTACAAGGAGTACATGTCAAACAGGAATCACTAAGTCACACATATCACACACCAATGTACTAGTGAGCCTGCCAACACATCATGCAGAACCAACTATTCACTCATGTCTTTCTGCACTGTCACAGGTGATCAAGGATATACACTCTGCCCTTGGATGATGACTAAGCCTGGGCGTAGTTTGCGTAGTAGCACTTCACGTAGCTACGTGAAGTACATTTTCAACTACACGTAACTATGCACATTGCGTAGTGCGTAGCTGTGTGCTGTGTGCTTGACTGCACTGTACAATAATTGCCAAAAGCATCTTGTACAGTGCAAGTTAAGATAAAATAAATATCTCTGTCTTTATATGCTAAAAATGCATATAGTTACTACACAAAAGTGAAAACGATAAATTAACAAGCAGTGAGAGAGGTGATGATTTTGGGATCCTCCCTAACCTAGGGAGAGAACCAAGCAGATGCCTTGAAAACAAAAAATACATCTTTTGAATCATTCAGTGGTGGTCCCATCTTCTTGGGACCACCCCAAGCACAGTTATTGGCAAAAATACAATCCCAACCAAAGGCCCTGCAAAGCATTATGGGAGGACATTAGCAGTGGGCAGTGAATATTATTGTATCCAATATCAAAATAATTTGCTTTGCTGTGTGCTTGACTGCACTGTACAATAATTGCCAAAAGCACCTTGTACAGTGCAAGTTAAGATAAAATAAATATATCTGTCTTTATATGCTAAAAAATGCATATAGTTGCTAGATATATTAACAAGCAGTGAGAGAGGTGATGATTTTAGGATCCTCCCTAACCTAGGGGGAAAACCAAGCAGATGCCTTGAAAACAAAAAACACATCTTTTGAACCATTCAGTGGTGGTCCCATCCTCTTAGGACCACCCCAAGCACAGTTATTGGCAAAAATACAATCCCAACCAAAGGCCCTGCAAAGCATTATGGGATGAGATTAGCAGTGGGCAGTGAATATTATAGTATCCAATATCAAAATAATTCTACAAAGAGCTGCAGTTCCACTAGTCGTTACTAGATGTCCTTCACGAGTCAAATGCAAAAGCTTCATGAAAGGGTTTCAAAGCTTTTGCATTTGACTCGTGAGGGACATCTTGTAACGACTAGTGGAACTGCAGCTTGATGTATTAATAATTTCAATGCTTTTGCATTTGACTTGTGAGGGACATCTAGTAACGACTAGTTGAACTGCAGCTCTTTGTAGAATTATTTTGATATTGGACACTATAATATTCACTGCCCACTGCTAATCTCGTCCCATAATGCTTTGCATGGCCTTTGGTTGGGATTGTATTTTTGCCCATAACTGTGCTTGGGGTGGTCCTAGGAGGAAGGGACCACCATTGAATCGTTCACATGATATGCTTTTTGTGTTCAAGGCATCTGCTTGGTCCTCCCCCTAGGTTAGGGGTGACTCCAAAATCATCACCTCTCTCATTGCTTGATATTTTATTGTCAAAGTTCATTTTTGTGAATTTGTTATATGTTTTTTAGTATAGAAAATTGCTTTATCAAAGCATTTTGGAGGTGTTTATTTTACTAATAATGATCTTCTTACAGACCAGCAGGTTTGTGACAAAGATGTGATGAACTACCAGAAATGGGCCCAAAGGAAGACTCACTTCCCCAATGTGTATTAATGGTGGAAATGGGTTAAAACTGAAACACAGCTGTCTTCCCGACTTCCAGCCGTTTACACAGGAGACTTATACTCCTCCACCAAATGGGAGAAGCTGGGGGTGATGTGAAAGACAAGGTACGCTCTACGAAACTAGATATGCAGAAGTGGTTAAACAGACGGAACAAAAATGCTATCTTCCACTCAAGGGTCAAGCATTTCCAAGAGGATGAAAAGTGTACTTCTTTTTTCTTTAAAAAAGCTCACGCATCACACAAGCTGCTAACTAAATTACAAAATGCGAAAGGGGACATATTACAGGGGGTAGATGCGTGCCAGACCATCGCTTTTGACTTCTATCGGTCCTTGTATGATGCTCCTGTCAAACACCTTCAGCTTCAGATTTAGAAGAGTACTGTTCTCTACTCACAGGAGGGTTAACATTAGATCAAAGTAACTTCCTTGGGCAACCTTTTGGAGGTGAGGAATTTCTGGACGCACTGAGATCCTCCCCCAAAGGCTCGAGCCCATGTTTGGATGGTCTAACTTGGGAGTTTTACAAGAAGTTCTGGGGACTGTTATGCTCTGACTACTTGCAGGTCCTGGAAGAGGGTTTTCAAAATAATTGTTTTACACATGATTTTTCCGCAGGGGTTATCTTATCACCCTCCTTTATAAAAAAAGAAGATGAATCATCACTCCAAAACTGGAGACCAATTTCACTACTAAATGTGGATTACAAATTGGTATCTAAAGTCCTGGCGCGTAGGTTGAGGAAAGTTCTTCATTCATGTATCCACCCTGACCAGACATGTGCAGTTCAAGGACGCACCATCGTTGACAGTTTGGTTACCATTAGGGATGTTCTGTGGTATGCTCAAGAAAGATCTCTATCACTTGGGGTTTTAAGTCTGGATTTCCAGAAAGCCTTCGACCGGGTGGCTCACCCATACCTTTTTGCTGCACTTCAACGCTTGAATGTACCGCAAAATATCCTAAGCATCCTACACACTCTGTATAACACAGCAGAGTGAGCATCAATGGTTTCCACACACGAGAGTTTCCCATCCGTGCTGGGGTGCGACAAGGATGTCCCTTGTCCCCAGCGCTCTTTGTCTGTGCTTTAGAGCCTTTCCTGTGCAAGCTACAAAGTGACAAAATCATCAAAGGTGTGTTTGTACCGGGGGGGGGGTGGTACTCCTGCCAAAACAGTTGCATACATGGACGATGTCACAATCTTATGCACGGATGCACAATCTGTGCGCAGAGCTCTACTGCAGGCTTCACTCTTCCAAGAAGCATCAGGGCTCCGCTTACATGTGGACAAATGTATGGAGCAAAAAAACGATGGATTTAGGCCCAGATCTCTGTACTGGAGTGATTGTATGACATTGTTCTGCATTCTGTCCATCAACTGTTGTTTTTGCATTTGTCACCCCGAGTGGGACGGGTATGCCCAGACGTGGGTCCTGTGCTCTCCATGCCACTGGACTCAAGCTATCCTGGCTGAAGAGGGGTGAAATCCCAAAACCGGTCCTAGGATGCTTGTTTCCAGTCCAGGGAGGACCTGTCTTGGCAGTTCAGGCTGGACTGTTCCCATGAGGCACAGGGTCAAGACTGATTTGCATATGGCTGGGTTCAAACTGGAACGGCATGGTGAGCAAAAAAACGATGGATTTAGGCCCAGATCTCTGTACTGGGGTGAATGTATGACATTGTTCTGCTTTCTGTCCATCAACTGTTATTTTTGCATTTGTCACCCCGAGTGGGACGGGTATGCCCAGACGTGGGTCCCGTGCTCTCCATGCTACTGGAATCAAGCTATCCTGGCTGAAGAGGGGTGAAACCCCAAAACTGGTCCTAAGATGCTTGTTTCCAGTCTAGGGAGGACCAGGCTTGGCAGTTCATGCTGGACTGTTCCCATGAGGCACAGGGTCAAGACTGATTTGCATATGGCTGGGTTCAAACTGGAACGGCATGGTGAGCAAAAAAACAATGGATTTAGGCCCAGATCTCTGTTTTGGGGTGAATGTATGACATTGTTCTGCATTCTGTCCATCAACTGTTGTTTTTACATTCCTGTCTCCAGCAATTTTCAGGCATCAATTACAATGCCAAGATAACTCTGGTGATTAATCGTCTTCCTGGAAAGAGGCCGGAGGTTTGTCTAGTGGAGGTTTTGACTCATCCTAAGGAAGCACAGAGGGTTAAAATACCTGCTGCTAAGAACGTGTACTATGCAGATAACAAAGTGCATATAATGTAAATAGGTCAGTAGGCTACTGCTTCTGTAAGAGAGCTCCTTCTGTACCTTGTCCTTTATAAGTCAAAATCCTAATATAGAACATTGAGCTATTAACTGTCATCAAAGAGCTGCATGCAAACTGCAAGAAATATGTTAGATCTATGTGTTTTTTGCCCAGTCTTTCATCATCCTAATCTTGCAAAAAGGGTTTATTTTGGTAGAAAACAATTCTTATCACTAAAGAGAACCCCTAACAATGATGTTACGTTTTAAATTCTGAATTTGTGCTTTTCCAGAATAATGACTCTTAATCTAAATTGCCTATTTATGCTGGTTGTGTTAGAATACCACTGGTAAGAAGGAACACGGCTCTTAAACAGGAGAAGGAAAGAGACCGCTACCATATTATGGGGCAGACAGAACACTGCCAGAGGATGGACTGCTACTTAAAGGCTGTGCAACATGGTTGCACCACCAGAAAGGCACCTCAGCCTGGACGGCCTCCACCAGCCATACTACGAAGCTGCCTGAAGACCATTGCCTCGTGTGAAAGGAGATGTGCCACTAGCCCTCCCTCTTGCTCCACAGACCATCTAGTGAGACGTCAACAGCACAAGCAATACTAACGAATCTACAGCCATGGAAAGTTCAAAGAGACACTGCCAAACAGGGGACAGTAACATGTCTGTAACACTTACTAGGGGCCTACAGGCAAAATAGAGTGGCAAAGCCTGCAATGCTACTCAGCCAAGGACAAACTGCAGCAGCCGGACCCAGAAAACTCCAGGCACAGTCTGACAAAACAGAGGGAGAAGCCCAGCATGACGCTGAACCCACAGCATTGCCAGAAAGCACACAGACAGTGTATGGTTACATGCCAATGATGCTGTGCCATGGAAGCACCACAATACCAGGCTGTCCCCACTGGCCCTGCAACACAGAAAAACATGCCATAAGCCTACCCAAAGCCCATTGCCCCCGAAATACAGAGAGAAGAGGCGGAACTGACCAGCGAAAGAAAGACATGTGATCCTACCCTACCCCTGCTCAACGAACGAGGGGAGGCATCAAAGGAAGACACCCAGATCATGAGGTGCAAGAAACCGATTGTTAGCCGTTAAAGAGACTGAGAACCCCAGAGACCGGTACGGTCTGACCAAGCCAGAGAAAGAGACCGCTACTGCAGTGTGGAACCACCAGACACTGGGCTCCAGAGAAGAGGTAGACAAGAGCCTGCTTCCCCAATGAAGGGAGAAGAGGCGTAGATGAGCCTAAAAGTGAAAAGAAGGATAGCACTCCAACCCTGTGACAAACGGGAGGAGGCATCACAGGAGGACACCTAGTGCACAAGTTGCAATCCACCCAGTTCCACCCACTGAACAGACTGAGGGGCAAATTTATCATAGTTTTGCATCGCACTTGCAGCAAGTGAGATTTATCAAGCCACGCAAGACCACCTTGCAGGGCCCTGAGAGGCCTGATAAATCTGGAGTAATGCAAGATACCACAAGTCACTGCCTTGTATTACTCAGGGAAGCATTCCATGGGTGGAGCGTGGGTGTTCCCATCACATCCACCCCATGGACATTGGCGCATTCCCAGATTTACCAGCACTGGTAAACCTGGGAATGCGTCACAATGCTACGCCTTCCCAGGGGAGGCACAATGAGAAGAAAAATCTTTATTTCTCCTCGTGGTTTCCTCTTTCAAGAGTGCTGCATTCTGCAGCACACTTAGAAAGAGGAGAATGCCTCTGAGGATTGTTTTATGTGCAGGAAGATCCTTCCTATACAATAATAAGAGTCCTGCCTGAAATGCAGGCACCATTGCACCATGGTGCATGGGTGCCTGCATTGGCGCTAGGCAGCACATTGTATGCCACCGCAAGGAAAGGATAGGAATGAGCTGTATCATGTTAAATGCGACACATTCCTGCCTTTTCACACAGTGCAGCAAGGTTGCTTGCTGCGTGAAATAACAATAAATCTGCCCCTGAGTTTATAATCCTCAGAACCACCACCGTGACCATCCATGCCTGCCAGATAGACATGAACGCCAGGTAGGGGGATGCACAAGGAAAGCAGAGTTGGACCAGAAGGTGGACAGAAGCACACAACGCGTGCCCAAGCTCCAAACACTGGGACAGCATCAACAATGGATATGCTTCCCTCTGGCAAGCTGCTAGAAGGGTCCAGACTTCTCTAAGCCTGTGTTTGTGTCGTGAAACACTCCAGATAAATTATGAATGGGAGCTGTAAGGTCCTGTCGCAGCCAATTTCATCAGTTCATTCGTCCACTGATGCCCTGCTAATTGACTCTAGAGACTGATGGACTACGTGGTATCCAGTTTTGTTTTGTATTGTTTCCATGGGTTGGACTAGCAGTGGCGGCTGGTGAAATTTGAAAGTTGTGGGGTGTAAAATCTGGGAATTACTTTTGTATAGTGAGCGATACGAGCAAGCTTAATGGACAAATGTGGGGTCCAGGGTGGATCCTCCTCCGGAGAAAACAAAACAAAAAAGATTTTGCATTTTTAAAAAAATGAATTTAGTGATAAAGCAAGGTTTATAAAGCAGTGGTAACGTATAGTCTTGAAATGTTAAACATGTTAACAATTGCCCCATATCTTAGTGCATTCATATGTTCAACAGTTACTGTAATAAGCAAATTGTAGAGCGTGACAACTTCAGCCCTTTTAAAGTGTGTGCTTGCCCAGTGCTTAAACACAAACAGAATTCCCTTTTCCTTTTGTTCTAAAAAATGATGAATGTATGACAGTTGCTCTTTTTATTGTACACATTGTATTTTTTTAAATGATGAATGTATGTTTTTAAATATAAATGGTTTTATTTATTTTGCATAAACATTTGATAATATAAACTATACAACTATTTGAATAAAAGATCATTAAAAATACATTCCTTTGAATATTCATTTTTATGTTTGATTTTTCATTATAGATGTTTTTTTGCACATGACTGTAATATTTAGCAACCTGGAAAAAATTGCTTTGGTTTATGTAATTTCTGTGTATGGCCTTGACTAATGAAATGAATAGGAACTAGATGTTCTTCTTTTTTTAGAACAAAAGGAAAAGGGAATTCTGTTTGTGTTTCTGAATATATACCCATCCCTTTTCTAAGTACTAGGGTATCTCCCAAAAACCTTTGTGCTTGCCCAGTGCTTTGCACTGCATGCAGCATCAACTTTGGAAGAACATGCTCTAACCAGTCTTCGGAAAGCACCCACAGCTGTGACTGAAATCAGTCATTTAGAAATATGTGCAGACAGGTCTTTAAAAGAGATGAAAAAAGTGGGGTCTCTCTAAAAGGGAACATGCAAAATACATTTCTGTAATTCCCATAGTGCGCCACCCAACCGGTATTTTGGTATCACTCTGAGATGTGATTGTATCCTGCTACATAACACAAATGACATATACCTAAGACCTGTAGGTATGATTGCCTTTGTCAATGGTTGTTAGCTGTTTAAGACCAATGAGTAGCAACAATGATTTGTTACAAATAATTAACATTGGAAATGTTTAAATTCTGAAATTGTGAGTCTGTGAATTAAATAGCATTGAGTCCTGTGGAAGGAGGTTTAGCCTTCAGGCTTTAGTTGTGTGCGTTTCATGTTAGATATGTATGCCTTTTATTCACATACTTCACAGTGGGTCAACACTCGAACTATGGGGCATATTAGCAATGCTTTGCGATAAATATCGTAAAGCGCGCTTAGCGCTCATTTTTTTATTGCCGGATATCGCTGGATTTCATCGCCAAGATAGCGCGTTATTAGCAACGCGTATCTCTAAGGCGATATTAAATCCAGCAATAGTCGTGATAACATGCTGTATCGCGGGAAAACAAGCGATGATTTCCCTGCGATACTGCAAACCTTGCTGATACGCAGGCATGGACTCAGCCATGCAATCCACCTCCCATGTTAAAGATGGCTAAGTTGTATTTTTAGCAGGTGTTAAAAACCTGCGATAAAGGGGGCTTAGCGCGGCTTTCAAGCTTGTATCGCGGGTCTTGTGCAGCCTTGCTAATATCCCGAAGCTGTGTTAGCGAGTGTTTGCCAAGGAGTTGTGTGGAGGAACGCCCACTTTGCATGTCATTAGCGATAAATATCGCTGACATGCAAAGCGGCACCAAAACGGTAGCTTTCGCCATAAAGTTGTCGCTAACAGCTGTTAGCGACAGCTTGCTAATAGGGCGACAGAAATATCGCCGCTTTAGCGGCAAAAAGTGCAGCTAAAGCGGCGATACCGCCCTTGCTAATATGCCCCTATATTCCAAAGGCCACCCAATACAGACAAATCACCAACTGGAAGCAGAGCTGCGGAAATACAGATACAAGCATAAACAGAGCAAGGCCATGTGCACCTTGTATTGCACTCTCCCACACACAGGGTAAAATGAACTGGCGCATGCACAGTACAATGCATTAGTAATTTGACATCCATCCACACAGGGCCCCAGCAGTGCAACTGGCTCGGGTACCCAGATCCCCACAGCATTCTCTTAGGTCATCACATTCCTCACCTTATATGAGCATCCTAGGCAGGATGTAGCGTACCCCAGGGTCATTCGGAATAATGGTGCAATCTCTGAAAAGGCATAGAGTTCCTGAAAGCAGACGCTAGTCTGCCTCAGCCTTGTAGAATGAAAGGGATAAAGAAAGAAATGCAGCCAAGTGTGTTTCTGTTCATCAGTGGAAAGAACAAGTCGTGCAAAAGAAATAACAATGGGGCATATTATCAAGGCCAACAACGCCGCTTTAATGGCCGTTTTCGGCCGAAAAGCGGCGATTGAATTACCTCACTATTAGCAAGGACACGCTAATAGGCATCAGCGCTTGTTTCCTTGTGTCAGCCGCCGTACAACTAACGCCTCGCATCGCATCTCTAATGAGATGCAAAGAAGGCGTTTCCTCTCTAAACAACATGGGAAATATCGCTAACTGCACTACTCTGTATCAGCAAGCTGACCCAGAACACCCATAGCGATATAAAAAGCCGCGCTAACCGCGGTTATCGCCAACAGCTAACGTCTGCAAAATTTCAGACTTAGCTATATTTATAAAGGGAGGTGGATTCTAAGCCTAAGTCCACATCTCCCTATCACCAAAGATTCCCTTAGTGCTGTAGTTGTATTGATGGATTTCCAGCGATGTGCCCTCATTTTGCTGCTATTGCCAGATTTTCCATCGCCGTGGAGATAAGCGTTGATGATAACGCGTTATCTCGGCGATCAAATCCGGCGATAGCCGGCGTTAAACAAATTCGCGCTAAGTGCACTCTGCGATGTTTATCGCAGTTTGTTGGTGATATGCCCCGATGTTTCTCAAGAAACTCTCTGGAAAGGCAATGGTAAATAAATGAAATGGCACTGCTCAGCACAAGATGGTATGTTGCACACTACTGCATGTCCATGCTGGAGGTGAGTGCAGAGACACATCTAAAGGTATAGATTAGAGCCTGTGCTACACAACACCAAGAATAAAGGTGACACTGAGAGGTAGATTTATCAAGACTGCATCGCCACAAAGTGATGCAAAGCGGCACAAAGCCTTTATGAGTATTTAATTTCTAGCGGAAAAGTTCCATGGGTGGTACTTTACCATTCTGAAGCTACCTCCCATGCTTTCTGGCACAAAGCCAGATCTACAAAGATTATCAGGCCTCGCTTTCTATCAGAAAATAAATAGGGATGGGCATAACGTACATAATTCTGTGTAGCGCAATCACGCAGAATTACCAAAAATTCAGCAAGATTTTGCAGAATTATGCGAAAAGGGTAAATCTTTGTTCAGCAATACTTTTTAATTTTAAAATGTCCCCTTGCATCCAAAATGGAAGCGAGGATGCATTTTTGCGATAATAATAACTCTAAATGTAGCAGAACACTATTTGCGAGCGCGTGGGGCCACTCATCATGCTCGCTAAATTTGGTCTTGGGGTCAGAAGTTTCCCCAACTTACTCCTTGCATTTATCGATATTTTGTTACCGCTAAATGCACCCTCACATCCAAAATGGAAGCAAGGATACATTTTTGCACTAAGAAATAGCGTTCAATGCAGCAGAACATGATTAGCTCATGCAAGTGGTTGCTCGCGTTCGGTAAAGGTGCTCTGGCTGTAGAAATGCATTTCCCCCCAAATTACACTAGCAGGTGTGATTGCGTAATTATCAGTAACTCCGCATCAAAGAGTGATGCAGAATTACTGAAATTACTCCAATTACTCCAGCGTAATTGAAATTCCCCAGGCCTACGAAATCACCTCCTTGAGCCAGCCCTAAGCAGGAGAAATATTTAAATTACTCCAAACATTTTAATAATTGGATATATGTGCTGCACTGTATACCACACATCCAGGGGCATATTTACCATTATTTTATGCAATGCGACGTGTAAAGTTGTGGTCCCTAGGCCCACATGGCAATATAAGGACGACACTGGCACATGAGATGTGGTTACTACAACTTGCCCAGGGCATGTGCACTGGGCCCCTTTTATTAGCAGGGCCACCTGACCGGTGATGCCTGTATTAGATGGGTGTGGGGTGGGTGTTAGCTCTGCCCCTAGGGAAGGGCTGCTGCATGATGTGTCCAGCAGGACACTACATTTCTCCCAAAATCCAAATGAAAAGTCAATAAATCTACAGGAGCAGTTTCTCCATTAGGGCTCTGGGGCTGCGCCACACGGACATTTCTACACATTCCTCTTCAAATATTAAATAGATCGATTTATTTAGAGATATGATCATATCTCTAAACAAATTGATGTATTTAAGTCTGGGTTCTCTGTCTCAGGCTGCCTGCCTGGAAGCCAAGCAGTATATAAACTTTCTGAACTGTGACATACTACACAGAGTTTACCTTTCTAAAAACCTCCATTGCCATTGTATTCTATGGTAGTATCCACTATAGGCCAGTGACACTGTTTCAGAGTGTCCGTCCCTGTGTGAGAGCAGCTGTCTGTCACTCACACATGCAAATGCATGTGATTTGGTGCCAATAACTACAAATATTTTGCAAATTTACTACCCACAACCCTTTAGTAAATGAACTTTATCTTTAAATGCTAACAAAATAACAAAAGTGAACTTTGAAAAATATCAGGCAATTAGAGAGCTGATGAGTTTGGGGTCACCCCTTACCTAGGGGGAGGGCAAGCAGATGCCTTGAACACAAAGAGCATATCATGCTGAACGATTCGGTGGTGGTCCCATCCTCCTAGGACCACCCCAAGCAAAGTTATGGGCAAAAATACAATGCCAACCAAAGTCCCAGCAAATCATTATGGGGCAATATTCTAGAGTTTAGTGAATATTATAGTATTAGCTCTCAGCTGAGCCTGAGAGCCTGCCCCTTGAGGAATGTTTAGATATTAAATACTATAATATTCACTGCACTGTAGAATATCGTCCCATAATGCTTTGCAGGGCCTTTCGTTGGGATTGTCTTTTTGCCCATACCTGTGTGCTTGGGGTGGTCCTAGGAGGATGGGACCACCACCGAATCATTTCAGCATGATGCGCTCTTTGTGTTCAAGGCCCCAAAATCATCACATCTCTCACTACTTGCAGTTATTCATTTTCACTTTTGTGAGATGACTATTAGCATTTTAGCATTTAAAGATGTAGGGCCATATTAGCAAGAAGCTCGTTAAAATGATCTTCGTTTTAGCGGCAGGAAACTGCCGCTAAAACGGCGATAATGGGCTTGCTAATATGCGTTATGGAATTCCAATAGAAGCCCAGGTAAGATGTGCAGGACATCTAACCTGGGCTTCTATTGGAATTCTATAACGCATATTAGCAAGCCCATTATCGCCGTTTAAGCGGCAGTTTCCTGCCGCTAAAACGGAGATAATTTTAACGAGCTTCTTGCTAATATGGCCCAGAATTATTTACTGCTTGCATTTTATCATTTTCACTTTTGTAAGAGAACTATATGCATTTTAGGATGTAATGATAGAATTATTTAATGTTTAACTAAAGGGACTACATGCTATAAAGCATGAAATCAATTCATAGAGATAAACTTTTTAAATTGTCAGTCAATGAGAGAGGTGATGATTTTGGGGTCCCCCCTAACCTAGGGGGAGGGCAAGCAGATGCCTTGAACACAAAGAGTACATCATGCTCAATGATTGTGGTGGTCCCATCCTCCTAGGACCACCCCAAGCAAAGTTATGGGCAAAAATACAATGCCAACCAAAGGCCCAGCAAAGCATTATGGGGCGAGATTCTAGAGTTTAGTGAATATTATAGTATTAGCTCTCAGCTGAGCCCAGAGCCTGCCCTTGAGGACTGTTTGATATTGGATACTATAATAGTCACTGCACCCTAGAATATTGTCCCATAATGCTTTGCAGGGCCTTTGGTTGGGATTGTATTTTTTGCGCATAACTGTGCCTGGGGTGGTCCTAGGAGGATGGGACCACCACCAATCGTTCAGCATCATGTGCTCTTTGTGTTCAAGGCATCTGCTTGGTTCCCTCCCTAGGTTAGTGAGGACATCAAAATTATCACCTCTCTCACTGCTTATTGTATTTTTATTTTCACTTTCAAGAGATAATTATATGTATTTTAGCATGTAATAATAGAATAACTTGTTTTACCAAGGGTATGTGAGGTTTCTGTTTTAATAATTGTGGTATGAGGGAATAAGTTACTTCTGACTAACTACCACCACTCTTAATTATAACAGTAATCTTGTGTAATATATATTGTGCTGAGGTCCCTGTTAACTCTAATCTTCCCCCACTGTTGTTTCTCATGCTTTATCTGCTGCAGGTTGCTGGCCCCTTTAGAAGAGGAACTGCTGTGTTTGTTCTCCCATGAAATTGATGCACCGTGTTCCTATATCCGAGTCAAGCACAAAGGGAGAAATTTATAAAACTGGCCCTATCTTCATGTCCTTAACATTAATGCCAAACCATGGATTGATTTACGAACAATGAATGTTAAAAACATTAAGGCAATGCATGTTAGCAATTTAGTTTCTCTCTTATTTCACGTGTTTTACTTAATCTTGCATTGCCAGCGAGTTAGCTATTCTATCATCTTGTGTTTCTGTATTTATTTCTATGCATCTTATTACTCTTGCATAGTGAATACGTTGAGCTGTGCCAGGTGTTTATGAGGATCTTTGATTGAGAGCTCTGATGCTGAGGCTGAAGACAAAGCCAATGCAAAGTGCCTGTCAGTGGGTTGGCTTCTCTGCAGAGCACACAGAACAATGGCCATGTATTCCAGTTGCAATTTAAATTCTGTGGAAATGTGTGTGAAGGGGGTACACAGATGTCAAAATATTTACAAGGCAAAAGCAAAAGGAGATAAATGGCTTAAATGTGAGTGAGTGCAGTGTATGTTTGGAAGTGGTGAATTAAGGGAGATGCGAGGACGTGCATTCAGGGAAGAGTGAAAAGAGGATGCTGAATAGGAAATAGAGGTGGTTGAAGATGTGCAGAAAGACGAGCTATGTAGAGAAAAAGAGCATATATATCTAACAAAAAGCGAACATAACTGAAGGCCAAAACTCCTTCCACAGGCCTCAATACTATTTAATTCAGAGACTCACAATTTCAGAATTGCAACATTTCCAATGTTAATTATTTATAACAAATCATTGTTGTTACTCATTTATCTGAAACAGCTAACAACCATTGACAGGTTTTAGGTATATGTCAGTTGCTGTGTTAACTATCTGGATGCAATTACATCTAAGAGAGAAAACAAAATACTGGTCGGGTGGAACACTATGGGAATCACAGAAATATATTTTGCATGTTCCCTTTTAGAGAGACACCACTTTTTTCATTCTACGTAAAGACCTGTCTGCACATATTTCTATATGACTAATTGCAGTCAGCAGCTGTGGGTGGTTCCCAAAGCCTGGATAGAGCATTTTCTTCCAAAGTTGATGCTGCATGCAGTGCAAGATGCTAGGCAAGCACACACTTTAAAGGGCTGAAGTTTTCGTGCAGTACAATTTGCACTTTACAGTAACTGTGGAACACATTATTACAGTAAGCTATGGGGCAGTATTTAATGTGGTTAACATTTCAATACTGTACTTTCCCACTGCTTTATAGGCCTTGTTTCATCATTACTTCATTTGCTTTAAAATACACCATTTGCCAGTGTTTTTTCACTTTTTTTCTCAGGAGGAGGACCCACCCTGTACCCCACGTTTGTACATTTAGCTTGCTCACGTCGCTCGCTATATAAAATTTATACCCAACTTTTATGCCCCACCATTTTCAAATGTCACCTGCCCCCACTGCAAGTCTAACCCATGGAAAAAAACAAAACAAAACTGAATACCACATAGTCCATCAGTCTCTAGAGTCAATCAGCAGGGCAGCAGTGGACGCATGGACTGATGAAGTTGGCTGCGACAGGACCTTGCAGCTCCCATTCATAATTTATCCTGAGTGGTTCAGGACACAAACACAGGCTTAGAGAAGTCCAGACCCTTCTGGCAGCTTGCCAGATGGAATCATATCCATTGTCAGGTGCATTTCCAGTATTTGGACTTCGGTCACAGCATTGTGTGCTCCAATCCACCTTCTGGTCCAACTCTGCTTTCCTTGTGCTCCTCTCTGCCTTGGGTTCGTGTCTATCTGGCAGATGCGGATGTTCACAGTGGTGGTTCTGAGGTTTATAAACTCTGGGGTAGATTTATCATTATTTCATGCCGCAAGGCAGCTTGCTGCTCTGTGTGAAAGGACTGGAATGCACCGCATTTAATATGATACAGCGCATTCCTGTCCATTCATTGCGCTAGCACACAATGTGCTGCCTAGTGCCAATGCAGGCACCATGATGCGCTGGTGCCTCTCATCTAGTCCGTGTGTCCCAGCTGGGCCACCTTAGGTGTAGGTTTATTGATTACCAGTTACTTGGGTTCATTGTTGTCAAGCGTGCCATGGTCTGTTTCCCAGTTGGAGAGCAGTTTGCTCATTGGGTCTGGGGTATTGATTACCAGGGAGTGGTATATTCTGAACATGCCCCTTTTCCTTAATGGGTCTAAAATTCCTGTGCCTTTCAATGGATTGAATTGCAGGGGATGCACCAAACAATCTCGTATTGGTGCAATTATGTGACTCAGCTGAAGAAATCTAAAAACTGTGACTTATGTAATTGGAATTCATTGCACAAGTTTGTGAATGATTTCAAGCGTTCTCCCCACCAAATGTTGTTTCGTTTGGAAATCCCAGTGTGGTCCCAGGCCCTGAATTCAGGGGACATCTTTGCTAATGAAAGCCATTCTCCCTGCCACAGGTGGGTCTCAAGTGTGAGACGTTTATACCAAAGAATGTGCAATAGCACTTTCCGTCCTGCCAGGAGGTGGTTTAGGGTCTTGGGCTGGGATAGGAGGTGCGAGGGTTAGTGTCAAGAAATATTCCAGTTCCCACAGGTAGGCCGGATTATCTCTGTCCCCAAAGATCCAATCGTTTATGATTGTGAGGTGCACGTCGCAGTAGTAAATTTGGATATCCACCATGCCCATTTCGCCGTCATAGATGGCTTGTGTACATTTGACCCAAGATACCCTTGGTTGTTTGCCCAATCATAAGTATTTCCGCCTGTTGGCTTTCAGTTTGTCAAAGAAGGATAGTGCTATAATCTGTGGAAATGACATATAAGAATATAGGAAGGGTGATGATTTTGAATAGCGCTGTCCTACCCATTATAGAAGAGGATGGATTGGGAAGCCGGGGAGTCAGGCATTGGGCAATGGGCTGGTGCCTCGGAATCACCTGTGGGCCATTTTTTAGGGTCTCTGTGAACCGGCCCACAGTGTATGGGATACACTGTCACAAATGTGACGGATATCCCTCCGCCGTATTACAAATGCGTTATATCCTATGGCACTTGTAATACAGCAGATGCACTTGTAATACAGCAGATGAGATGAGTATCTTACCCACCAAATTAAATCTGGCACTTACTGTCATCTCCAGTCATGCCAGAATACTATAATGTGACGCCAGTATCATGGGCACTCCCCTGCCATGCTGCCAAATGGAAGCTGGGGGCCAGGTGTTGTTCTGGGCCATAGGGCATTCTTACCCTGGCCCCCTACCTCGTGTGTCCGGCCTGGTCCAGAAGCAGTGTCATTCGCGGCCTGGCCATCACTTTAAGGCCATGGTGGGCGGCGGGAATGTGGGAGTATTCTGGGGCCTGGCAGGGGGGGCCATTCTCACCTAAGCACACCTGGAGGAGGAGCAGCAGAAGCCAGGTTCTTTTCATGACCAGGTCATACCCTGAGTAAGAGAAAAGGCCTCTCTGTGAGGCCACCTTTCCCAGAGAAAAAAAACATAGACTGTAGCGTTATGGTCGCAAAGCTGCTGACGTTGAAACTGGGTATGTATATTTGAGTTCTGGCATCAGCTCAACATCCATTGATGCTGGGCAAATCACTTAATCTCCCTACCTAAAGTAAAAATGAATTTAATTGTGTGCAATGCAGCTGGTGCTCATGGTAAATGCTCTGTTGCCTTTGGGCCAAGTTTACAACATATAAAACTACAAGAAAATAATGATTTGGGAATGTGGGCTACTTTTTTTTTAGGACTGCCCAGGCCTAATTGTGATCCCAATCCGACCCGGGTTATAGATAGGGGAAGAGTGGTATTGGTCTAGTTGAGTCATTAAGGGGGTAATGTTGAGGTTTTATACTTGTTGAGGGTGCACTGCTATGTGAATTACTAAGTACTTAAATCTGCCTGTTTGTACCTGGAGTTGGGGCTGCCATGACATTTCATCTTCCAACTGGTCAAGTGGTGCCAGGAGCAAATTGTTCGAGTTTACAGTCAGGCCTGCCACGTTACAGGAGAGGAGTAGTATTTGCATCATGTGGGATCCAGTTATTTTGGGGATTTGCAAGAAGAGAAGCACAGTGTCTGCTTGCAGGAAGATGCCATCCTCCAGCTGGTCCGCCCATCTGAAGCCCTCCACCAAAGCATCTATCTAGATCCACTCAGCCAAGGGTTCGATTGCTAATGCAAACAAAAGGAGGGACGGGGCAACACTGTCTGGTGACCCGCTCGATCAGGAAGTAGGTCGAAGGAGTTCTATTGCCCCTGATTTGTGCCCAGAGAGACAAGTGTGGGATGTTAATACGTATCATGAAACAAGGGCCAAAGTTCATCTTAGGAAGGACTTGCAGTAGGAACCTACAGTCTGTGGAATTAAATGCCTTCTCAAGGAGGAGTAAGAGAAGTGTGGTGGCCCCACACTTTGTGTTTTCTCGCCAGGATTAGATGCAGTCTCCAGAGACAATGTTAAGTGCTGCGTCTGGGCATAAAACCATTCTGGTCTTGATGCACGTAAAATGTGATGACCTTGACCAGCCTATTTGCAAGTAGCTTCACAAGAAATGTTGGGGCATATTTACAGAAATGGTGGCGCAGGGCAGCAAGTTACCTAGCTACGCTGCCCTACACCACAGGGAAAGGGCAGCAATGCAACGTATTTATCCAATACGGTGAATTTCTGTCCTTTCCCCTGCTCTGGCGCAGTTTCTGCAGTCTAGCAGCAACCCAGGTACCCTTGCACCACGGTGCAAGGGTGCCTGTGTTGTAGGCAGGTTTGTTTCTGTGCAGTAAGGGGAATCTTCCTGCATAAAACCAATACATAGAGGTGTTTTCCTCTTTCTATGTGTGCTGCAGAATGCGGCACACTTAGAAAGATGAAAAACGAGGAGAAATAAAGATATTTCTGCTTGTTACGCCTCACCTGGGAGGCATAAGGTTTTGGCGCATCCCCAGTTATAAATGGTCTTGTAAATCTGGGGATGCATCAAAATCAATGGGTGTTGTGTGGGAATACCCACTGCAATGCCCATGGAACAACTCCCTAGTGCAGAGTAAGGCAACCCAGCGTTTTGCGCTGCCTTGCCTTACTCCATATCTATGAGGTCATTCAAAGCCACGCAAAGTGGCTTTGTGTGGCCTCATAATATTTGATCTGTTTATTAGTTTTGTATTTAATTCAATATGCATGTTAGACTGCCCTATACACACAATATCCGCACAGGGCACGTGATGCAAAAACAGAATAGTTGTCTGTAGGAGGCTGGTTTAGTATATGGTGCACACTAATTCAAGTGATGCACCCGGCACTAATCCAGGCAACACTTATGGTGATTTTAGTGGTCTTTGATAACCATAGAAAGCTCTTAAAGTGGTAGTAGTTGAGAGCAGCCTTCAGGCTTATCTTGAAGGAATGTAAAGCAGCTTGTTGTTATACCACATTTGATCAACAGTGTAGATTAGATGAAAAATCACTAACACATTGGTATATCTCCTACTCGGAGATACCAACCCAATACAGAAGAATACTTCAAAATAATCAGTTAAGTAGCACAAATATTTACTGTTCTCCATGGGAAGCCCAAACCATATACTAAGAAAGTGGAATGCGAACTGTAAAGGCGAACGGGACTTGGACCAGGATACTCAGAGGAGCTGGGGACACATGGAACCACCCAAGATAAGTACCAAGGAACTCCACAGAGGCTGTGTGCAGGATGAAAACACAGCCTCTTGCCCAATGGAAGTCAAAGAGAAGTCGCGGTTGCAGTTTTAAAGAATAAGGACCCTTCCCGGGGGAACCCTGAAGAAACCCTTTGGAAGACAGAAGGTTGGAGAGCCACCCCAACCGTGGATGCCACAGGAACCAGGTTACCTGCACCAGGGAAGCCGGGTGCATAGGGGTGATTCGTGAAGTGAAGAACCTGCAAGCAGAGGGGACAGAGTCTATGCCATTTGGAGATGACCAGGAGGCACGGAAGCGCAATACCCACCGATGTCGGGAGATTCAGAAGAGAGGATGGTGACCTTGTCACTGCATGTGAGGACCAGGCGATGCTTAGGAAGACCAGGAGCTGTGCACAAGCTGTCCCATGTCAGGTGTCACTGTCTAGGTGGTCGGTGTCCAGGTGGTTGGTGTCCGGGAGGAGCACCAACAAGCCTTGGTAGTGGAGAGCGAAAAGATGTTGACGTTGGGACCAGCAAGGTCCAAGGGAGCACCAAGTGCAGGAGAGTCAGAGCAGGCCCCGAGTAAGCAGGGGAGCCCACTGAAGCACATGAAGACCCTCAGGAGGACCCCCAGGCTAAAAGCACAGGAGTCGCAAGAGGACCTCAGGCAGCTTACCAAAGATGGAGGCCCACTGTGCAGAGGATGCAGTGAGGACGCTGATCATCAGAAGATGAGGTGCTGGAGGATGGAGGCTGGAGCTTCTTGTAGCCTGAAGATCTTTGGAGTGCAGAGCCAACAAGCCTAGGCAACAGCAAGTCAACGCAGTGCACAGGGGTTTAGAGTCAGTGGCTCCGACAAAGGATACTGCCCTCAAAATACCTGAGAAGACAGGTCAGGATCTAGGTAGCTGCAGAACCACCACATGTGTTGTTGGGCCTCAGGAAGTCAGTGAGACGTCAAGAGCAGCAGACCGGTCAGCTTCGTTGCGGTGCCTGCAGATAGAGGGGAGTGACTCCTTCACTCCAAGGGAGATTACCTCGGATGTCCTTAATGCCCACAGGCCTTTTGGAGACCCTGGATGAAGCACAGAAACAGACAACTTGAGGAGCAGCGAGATCAGAAGCAGCAGGAGTCTTACTTGATGCAGTATTGGTACCAGGCAAAGTCCAACCAAGTCCCAGTGTCCAGACGGTCGAAGATTGTCTTGGTTTCATAGGTGAGTCTTGTTCCGTGACACATCTAAGGACCCACTCACAGGGGTGCCCTTAAGTACCCTAGGGAAAGGGTTGGAATGACTCGGGGGCACCTCTTAGAGGAAGGGCTGGACAGAGAGGAGGATACTCCCCTATCCTTTGTCCAGTTTCGCACCAGAGCTGCAACCAAGGGTTCCTGAACTGGCTCAAACCGGACTATGCAAAGATGCCACCAAATGTGCCCTTCAAAGCAGTCTGGTGGTGCTGGCAAGCGCCCCCACCCCAGCCCAATACACAAAGTCCTGTCTGGGAGGTTGCCACACTTCCCTGTGACAGGAAACCTATTGTTCTACCTTACCTTGCTGTAGTCGGCAGCAGCACTAGCTTTCTGGGAGACCTGGAACGGCTGTTACCGGGAGTACAGGGGGTACCCAAAGGGAGCCACCCAGTACATGGAATCATACTTCCGGCAATGGAATCAGTGTTGGGATATGATTCCAGCATGTTTGAATTGATACCAAATATGACCAGATTCGGTGCAGCCACTATATAGTTAGACATCTCGTAATGACTGATGTCCATTATATACCTTAAAATGTCTGACCGCTCTTACAAAGCCTGGAGAATCAATTTTGGGGTTTCTAGGGGTGTCCTGCTCATGAAGGGGACCCTCCTACTTGTAACCAAGCACCCTCCCCTCAGCACTGAAGAGCCTGCCATAGAGGTTACTTATAGGTGTTAAGTGCAGTGACCTCAGATATAAGGAAACTTATATCTGTCGTGAGTGGTGCAAGCACCAGCTCACACAGGCTGCAATGGCAGGCCTGTAGTCACAGTTTAAGTGGCCTCCCATGGGTGGCAAAATACATGCTACAGCGCATGGGAGACCCCTGGTGTACCTATGCCCTGGGTACCTCAGTCAGTACATATACTAGGGACTTATAAGGGTATACCAGTAGGTGTTAAGTGCAGTGACCTCATATAAAGAATGTATATCTGTCATGAGTGGTGCAAGCACCAGCTCACACAGGCTGCAATGGAAGGCCTGTAGTCACAGTTTAAGTAGCCTCTCATGGGTGGCAAAATACATGCTGCAGCCCATGGGAGACCCCTGGTGTACCTATGCCCTGGGTACCTCAGTACCATATACTAGGGACTTATAAGGGTACACCAGTAGCCAATAGTGGAGGTACCAAAGTACTTAAAAAACAGTTGATGGACAGAATCCAGAACAATGTCATACATTCACCCCCAGATCAGTTGACTGGGGGTGAGTGCTTGATTAGCTCAAGCGCTCCGTTCATCATCCCCTTTGGTATCGCTTTGTTCGCCCTTAGTTGGCAGAGTATGCCCAGACGTGGGTCCCTTGCTCTCTTTGCCACTGAATTCAAGCTAGCTTGGCTGATGACGGCTGAATAGCCAGAAACCGGTCCCAGGATGCTTGTTTCCGGACCAGGGAAGACATGGCTTGGCAGTTCGGCCTGGACTGTTCCCATGAGGCACAGGGTCAGACTGATTTGCATATGGCCATGTCTGAACTGGGGTGGTGGAATGAGCTAAAGAATGATGATGGATTAAACCCAGATCAGTTGACTGGGGGTGAGTGCTTGATTAGCTCAAGCGCTCCGTCCATCATCCCCTTTGGTATCGCTTCGTTCGCCCTAAGTTGGCAGGGTATGCCCAGACGTGGGTCCCTTGCTCACTTTGCCACTGGATTCAAGTTAGCTTGGCTGATGACGGCTGAATAGCCAGAAACCGGTCCCAGGATGCTTGTTTCCGGTCCAGGGAAGACATGGCTTGGCAGTTCGGCCTGGACTGTTCCCATGAGGCACAGGGTCAGACTGATTTGCATATGGCCATGTCTGAACTGGGGTGGTGGAGTGAGCTAAAGAATGATGATGGATTAAACCCAGATCAGTTGTCTGGGAGTGAGTGCTTGATTAGCTCAAGCGCTCCGTCCATCATCCCCTTTGGTATCGCTTTGTTCGCCCTAAGTTGGCAGGGTATGCCCAGACGTGGGTCCCTTGCTCACTTTGAAACTGGATTCAAGCTAGCTTGGCTGAGTGCTTGATTAGCTCAAGCGCTCCGTCCATCATCCCCTTTGGTATCGCTTTGGTACCAAAGTACTTACCAGAGCCAATTTAGGGGAGAGAGCACAGATGCTGGGGTCCTGATTAGTAGGGACCCAGCAGGCTAAGTCAAAAACACACTGACAACAGGCACAAAGTGGGGGTAACCATGAAAGCAGATCCTACTTTCCTACATTGTCTTTTCGCAATCTAGACATAGTGACATGTGAAATGATATGAGTAGACATATGTAAATTGCGTAATCATGCATAGTACACATGGTGCCAATACACATCACTAAAATCAGCCAACATAATTGGGATATCAAATCACGAAGTAAAGCCGCATATTCAATATCCATCAAACAGCCATATTATAGGAAAAGAACAATTGCAACAGCCATGAATAGCAAAGTAATCCAAATTCTCTATATTTTCACCCTCCGGTTTTACGTCTCAAAGCACAACAGTGCACATAGAATAGCCTATAGTCTCAGAGGTGGTGCGCGGGGCCCCCCTTCCCTCTGCAGCTCAATCGTTGGCATCGCTAGTAAGCAGAGAACCATCAGGCAAAGTGGTCTGAAGGCCAAGCAAAATAGTATCCCAGTTAGCTGAGAGTGGATATTTCCGGAGGCCCAGATTGTCTTCTCTATGAAGCGCAACTCTCTCCGATTTGGTGCAACTGATAATAGAATGTGACCAGGCCTGCCACGTTGGAGGCTCAGGTGATTTCCACCGACGGGTAATGATGAGGCGCTTAGCCATCAATAACCCCAGATCCAGAAAACGGTAGGTAGCTTTGTGTTTTTTATCCCTGTAGTAGAGTCCCACCAAGCAGGCTTCACTGGTATGTACAGCAGGTCTTCCCGTGCAGTTGGAAAGGTGATGGGTTATCTTGTGCCAGTAATGTTGTAAGGTTGGGCAGGCCCATAGCATATGGAGAAAGTCAGCATTGAGCTGGTGACATCTAGAGCAGGAGGCATCTGTTTTGTTAAAATAATGGTTAATCTTGGCTTGGGTTAAATAAGCTTGGTGTATTATATAAAATTGTATGAGCCGAAATCTGGAATTACGGGGTACGCACATTGGGCATGATAGTATTGCAGTCCAGTCTTTGACTGTCAGTGGTCTTGTTAATGCTGCTTCCCAGTTAAGGCATAATGATGATGCAAGGGGTGTTGCAGCGTGGTGCCACAGTGCCTCGGCTAACTAGCATGTCAGATGTCGACGCGCACCGAGCACATGTAAATATCGCAGGAGCATGTGAGTTGCTGGTTCGCGGGACATGTCAAGTTGTCCACCCATTTACCACCAGGACCCTGTGAAAAAGGAACTGTCCCGGGGCAATCCCTCGTCCAGCATCAGGGTCTCATAGGGAATAAGGAGCCCCTCCTGATAGATGTTACCCAGCGTATGAAGTCCCGACTCGTGCCAGATGGTCAGCTCTGTCATTGTGGTCGTGGTCCGACCTCTGAGTGTGCCAAGTATTGCCATTGCTGTGTATGGCGTGGTCGAGTTAGTAAGGGAGAGGCTATGATGGGTTCACCGATATGCCACCCGCAACATTCTAGATGACAGCAATAACGGCTTGGCGGTGGCACAGGGGTGGACGAAGTGAATGATAGCAACCATCGCTATTGCCGGCTACAGCGTAGCAGTGTCCTCAAGATGCGTACTTGCCAACCACCACCCATTGGAGTGGGGAAGCAAGGTAATAATGTTCATAATTCGGTGCTGCTAGCCCACGTTGGTCTACAGGTAAATATAATTTTGTCAATGCCACTCTGCAGCACGATTTTCTCAAGATGAATTCTTGGCGCACCCTCTCCAGAACCCTGAAGAAGGGGGGGGGGGGGCGATATATAATGGCAGATTCCAAAAGTAATAAAGGAGACAAGGAAGCACCACCAACTTGAAGAGCGCTATGCGGCCAGCTACCGACAGTGGCTGTGTGGCCCAGAAGGCCATCTGTGACCTCAGGGAAGTGGTCACCCAGATGAGGTTCCCTTCAAGCACGTTCGATTCAGAATGGTAGATCCTAATACTTAGGTATCTGAATACCGCTGGTTACCAGGAAATCACAACTTCGTTGATAGTTAATGTTGGGTCTAAGATTGTGGGCACAAAAGAAAAAAGGTAGGATTTTGGCCAATTAACCCGGAGGCCAGATAAGTGAGCAAAGTTGTTAAGTGTGAGCGCTATTGATTGTGGGACAGAGTGAACATCTCTGATATAGAGAAGCAAATCGTCTGCATATAAAGAGATTGCATGAAGACCGTCTCCTAGTGGTATACCCCAGTCTCTGGCTAGACCTGTATGGCTGGTGCCAACAGCTCAATAGCCAAGGAAAAGAGAGGGGACAGTGGACAACCCTGCCTAGTGCACCTGCGTATATGTACCTGGTGGGAGATCAGGGTTCCTGTGCGGACCCTCACCAGTGGCGATGTGTAAAGCAGGCGCACTATACCAAGGAAGCTGGTCCCTATGCCTTAAGGGCCACTCCAGCGAATTAAAGGCCTTCTCAAGGTCCAGAGCCAAGCACCCGGAACAAGGGTAGGCACACGGAGCGTAAGCAAGGACCTGAAAAAGACGCCTCCGATTTAATGATATATTGCAGGCTGGCACAAACCAGTTTTGATCCAGGTGTATTAGCACAGGGACCAGGGGCATCAGATGATCTGCCAAACGTTTGGCAAATATTTTATAGTCTGTGTTGAGCAACTCTAGCGGCCTGTAGGAGCCAAGTAGCAGGGTCTCTGTCTGGTTTGGGACGGGACACCAGCAGGGCCTCACAAAAAGATATCGGAAGGCGAGAAGGCAAAAGGGCCTCATTGAACATGGTCAGCAAGTGGGGAGCCAACTGGTCGGCACATGCTTTGTAAAATTCAGCCGGCAGTCCATGAAGACCCAGTGACTTGCCTGTGGCCAGTGCGCGGATGGCTTCCTTAACTTCAAATGGAGTGATGGGGGCATCGAGCTTCAAGCATTGGTCAGGGTCTGTACTTAAGAAGGGGAGAGTGGAAAAGAATGCATCTACTTCGGCACCGTCAGCAGTAAGTGCCGATTGATATAGCTTGCTGTAGTGCTCGGTGAGATCATCATGGATCTCCCGTTGTGTGGGGCACCTTCCTGCACAAAAACAATCACTACAGACTGTAGAATGCAGCACGCATTGAAAGAGGAAAAAACGAGGAGAAATGAAAACATTTCTCCTCGTTGCGCCTCTCTACGCCGCCCCTGGGGAGGCATAGCATTCACACGCATTTCCAGATTTACGATTCCTCGTAAATCTGGAAATGTGTCTAGTTCCATGGGTGTTGCGTAGGAACACCCACAGCAACACCCATGGAACGCCCCTTCCACGCAAAGTGCTGCGTGTAAAGGGGCTATATTTACAAGGACAGGAAAAGTCACGCAGGGTGGCTTTTCCTGTCCTTGTAAATATGGAGCAGTAAAATGCGCCACCAGTCCGTCACAAAAAGTGACGTACTGGTGGCGCAGGGGACTTGTAAATCTGCCTCCTGGTCTTACCCTGGTGAAATAAGGAGAAATGCTGTATTTCTCCCCGTTTTTGATGTTTCTATGTGTGCTGCAATGTGCAGCACACATACAAACAGCAAAACGCCATTGATTGTTTATGGCCAAGAAGGCATCCCTTCCTTGACATAAACAATCTTTAAAAAAAAAAACGACAAGTTGCAACTTCTATGTGTGCTGCTCAATGCAGCACACACAGAAGTCACAAAACGCCATTTCAGATTGTTTATGTGTAGTAAGGGACACCTTCCTGCACATAAACAATCACTAATATAGGCTGCTAAATTTAGCACCAGTGCAGTGAGAAACACATGGCTGCACTGTATTCTTATAAATACGGTGCAGCCCTGCGTTTCAGAAGTGGCGGAGCACGGTGTTAAGCCAACAAGGCTAACACCGCGCTCCGTCACTTCTTTTGTAAATATGCCCGAAGTGTCTTGGCTAATGCAAGACCTAAAGATAGCATACCACAATGTGGCAAAAATATTTTTTACAGTCTGGTTCTTTTGTAAAGCACTTTAATGCCATTGGCCAAAGGTTATGGTATATGACACTGCAAAAATGTAAAGCGGTGGCGGTAGCAGTCCAGGCATAGGCTCATCATAGGAACAGACATATTCGGGTCTGTCCTTCTTGGCAGCCCAATATCGACTGCAGTGTCATGCCACTTCACTTCCGCCCCTTGCTCTTGATAAGTGCCCCCCTTGCTTTCCCACTTTCGCCCCCCTCTACGTACGAATATGTGCACCGAAAATCCCATGGGGGCATATTTACAAGCCCCTATCACCACCACAACGTCAATGTTCACGACGTTGTCGTGACGATCAGAACTTCGCCTTATTTGCAAGGCAGCGTTAAGCCACTTAAAGTGGCGTAACGCTGCTTTGTAAATAAGGCACCCTTTCACGCAATACTTAGTGTGAAAAGGGGAGGGCAATGGGTGTTGCGGTGGGCGTTCCACCGCAACACACATTGATTTTAACGCTGCCCCATATTTACAAGGCTGGCGTAAATATGAGGCAGCGCAAAAATTAAGACCAGGGAAAACCTGGTCTTACCCAGGCGCAACAAGGAGAAATGTTTAATTTCTCCTCGTTTTTGCTGTTTCCATGTGTGCTGCGTTGTGCAGCACACATGGAAAAAGCAAAACGCCATTGACTGTTTATGTGCAGGAAGGTGTCTCTTCCTGCACATAAACAATCATTCAAAAAATATTTGTTTTGCTAATTCTATGTGTGCTGCATTAATCAGCACATATAGAAATTACAAAACACCATTTAAAGATTGTTTATGTGCAGGAAGGGACACCTTTCTGCACATAAATGGCCTTATTTATGAGGCCTTGCAACACTTTTGTGCCGCCGTTGCGTCACTTTTTGTGATGCACCGGCGGCGTAAAGAATGTGCCATGTTGCACTCTATTTACAAAGTGATGCATCTAAGCAGATGTGTCACCTTGTAAAGCCCTTGTAAAGCCCTGTGCTCCTGCGTCAGGTATAATGTATGCAGAGTGGGCATTCCCCCCGTAAAAAGCCATGTAGAAGTGTCACAGTGAAATCTATCAGATTTTACTGCGCCACTTCTAGGACGCCACTGCATCAAAATCTTACGCCTGCCACACAGCAGCCGTGAGACTGACACAGGCATATTTAACATGGAACTTGCCCATGTGTAATGGCACATTGCTGGAGTTGCAACACTTTTGCGACACACTCCAGCAATGCGTCATTACTGCGCCTGCAAATACATCAGAAATACTGACGTATCTGTAACTCCTTGCGACATGGAGCGCTGTACATTAAATCAGCATTCCGTCCATCATTTGTTTGCTCTAACACTTTTCGCCCTAAGTGGGATGGGTATGCCCAGACGTGGGTCCCTTGCTCACTGTGCCACTGGATTCAAGCTAGCCTGGCTGAAGAAGGGTGACATACCCTGAAACCGGTCCCAGAATGCTTGTTTCCGGTCCAGGGAGGACCTGGCCTGGCAGTTCGGTCTGGACTGTTCCCATGGGGCACAGGGTCAAGACTGATTTGCATATGGCTGGGTTCAAACTGGGGTGGCGTAGTGGGCAAAAGAACGATGGATTTAACCCAGATATTTTGACTGGGGGAGAATGTTTGCATTGTCAGCATTCCGTCCATCATTTGTTTGCTATAGTACATTAAATACGGCGCATCCTTCGTGTCGCAAGGAGAGCGCAGTGAAAACTGTTGCACTGCTGTTTTCACGCAGCAATGCGTCAGTTTTCATAAATGAGGCCCAAACAATCTTCCCCTGCAAAGCAGACACCCTTGCACTATGGTGTAAGGGTGCCTGCATTGACGAGAGGAAGCCAAATTAAGCGCCAGTGAAACCATATTGTTGTAAATATGGTGCAGCCCTGCGTTTCAGAAGTGGCCGAGCGCGGCATTAAGCCAAGAAGGCTAACGCTGCGCACCATCACTTCTTTGTAAATATGCCCCCCTGTGCACTGTGAGAGCGATGCTGAGGTGACGCTACATCATGTGATATCATATTCCTCTTAAAATGTCGCAATCTCCAATTTAATTCTAATTTTTGTAAAAACCCTGTGACAGTTTAGTACGGATTTACTGATTTTCCCAACAGATTTTCTGAATTAGTTTCTGGCTAAGTACCTGTTCAACTTGCATGAAGAAGAGATGTGTTCCGAATGACTGTCATCAAGATTACACGAGCACCAAAGGCTGCAGTTCCACTGATGGCCAAAAGGGGTCTTTGTGTGTGCTTTCACTTCCAACTTAGCTTCATGTCCTCTAGTTCTTTATTGATACTTACACCTCTTTTTTTGTGCATTGAGTATGATGCTATTAGCTTAGACCAGCACTAGGGGTGACACTTAGGCCCAGATTCATACGGGCTTTGCATTATCCTTGGGTCGGGCAAGGTAACACATTGAAAATGCAAAGGCTTCAGTAATATTTAAAAACTCACACAAGGGGCAATTTGCACCACCTTGCGTAGCTACTAGCTATGTAAAGAAATGTGAAGTAATGCAGCTGCTTGCCCTCCGTTACGTTACATTTCAAGCTGGGCAGCGTTCCATGGGTGGAGCATGGGCGTTCCCATGCATCCACCCATGGATTTTGGCGCATTCCCAGATTTACTAAAGCTAGTAAACCCGGGAATGCATCAAGCGGCTGCACCTTCCCCTGAGAGGTGTAACAAGAGGAAATATCTTTAAATATCTGTCTGTAGCGCACAGTAAAACATAGAAAAATGGCTCTAAGAATTATTACTGATCAGAAAGGTGTCAACTCCTGCTCAAAAACAACCTTGTCTGTAACTCAGGCACACTTGCACTATGATGCAAGGGAGACTGCGTTGGCGCTAGGCTGCACACAGTGCGCCAGCGCAAGGAGAGAGCAGAAATGCTCTATATCGTTGTAAATATGGAGCATTTCGGCTCTCTCCGTTTTATGCAACGCAGATCAGCGGCTTTGCTTGCTGCCCTGCATTGCGTGAAAGGTTAGTCAATGGGACCCCTTAGTTCTGGGCATTGATACAATCCACAGACATAGACTGAGGTCTGTATGTCACTGGCCTGCCTGTTTAGGAGTTCTTTTTTCATTAAAGCAAAAAGAACGTTCACAATTACTGTAGCTTCACACGGAGGCCCTGATTACGAGTGGGTTGGTTATTTCTGACCCCTGGGTACGGCCCTATTTGCACAGGGGTCCAAATTAGTTGGTATTTACTGCATCCAGTAATTACTACGAGGGATATTTACTAACTTTTTACACAATGCTGGGCAGCAAGGAAAGTTGCTACGCTGCGTTCCATGAAAGGGTCAATTAAACAACAAGAGAGAGAGGGAAAGGAGCGGGTATAAAACACTCTTAGCCCCCCGAAGTCAGTAATCTAAACAACAAAAGAATGTATCCCCTGAATAAGAGAGCAGGGAAAAAGAATCAGAATTTGATTCTATAAAAAGCCCTCACTCACCAACCTGGTTGGTGACATGCTTCATCATAGGGCCCCACCCAGAAGGTCGAATACCTCCCAGGTGTGCTTCGACGCCAGAGTTACTGCGGAGCTGGTAAAAAAAAAATTGTGAGGTGATAGTGAAAGTGAATGTTAAAAAATGCTTGGTTGTAACCAATAACTTTATTCGCCGGTCAACCAGTGACGGATAAAAACAAAGTAAGTGATGAAAAAGCTGAAATGGTATGCTCAGCTAAATCACACTACTAGTGAATAGTCAACATGTTTCTGCCACTATCAAGCAAGTAGCTGGGCATTCGTCAGGACCAGGGTGCGTGGACCCCGGTGGTATGAGCGCGCTAAGGCTCACCCAACCGTGAGTCAGAAGTGAAAAAAGAGGAGCAGGGTGTGTGATTACGACCTGCTGTCAAATGGGGATCCAAGCTTGTTTTCAGAGGACCCCGCATATATACACTGGGTGAAAGCTCATCACACCATGGGTCTCGGGAGGGGGGTGGTGGCTAGTAGGCACACCGCCAGCAAAGCCAAGCACCCGCTTGGTACCTGCACAGCCCTCTTATCACCGGACCCCATGAAAGGGTGACAGCAGAAAAGCACCATATCTACTAAAATATGGTCCATTTCTGCTGTCTCCAAATGCCAACGCAGGCACCCTTGCGCCATGCTGCAAGTTGCAACCCCTCTCTGACGCAGAGTAACACAAGGCAGCGCTACATGCTTCTTTGTGTTACTTTTGGGAAAAATCCCATGCAAAGCCACGCAAATCTGATTTACGCAGCTTTGTAAATCACACATAACATTTTGCGTCGTGGCACATCCATGGCTCAAAATGTTATTAAATATGGGCCTGAGTGCATTGCATATCTCACCCTTTGTTAATTCCGGAAGATCAAACCTGCCAGAATTAAACAGGGAAAACATTTTTTAGCGTACCATGCAGATTTTGGTTCAGGAAGAGCCAAAATCCATGTGACTCCGCAGAAACTTGTAATAGGCGATATTTATCAGACCTGATAAATAACGTACCCGGGATATTGTTTTCTCTGGTGCCATAAAGAGCACCTGGCAAAGACGTAATCAGGGCCAATTGTCTATTGGCAATTAAATATTAAGGGACACACTATTATATCATAAAATACAGCAAGGGAGCGTGCTGTGCTGCGTTGCGTAAAAGGGAGTGGACAGAAATGCTCCAAATTTACAAAGATATGGAGCCTTTCTGCTCTTTCCTTGTCCTGCCTAGCGTCAGCGCTGGCACCCTTGCACCGCGACGCAGACAGGATAAAGAGGTTTTTTCCTCTTTCTTTGTGTGCTGCAGAATGCACCACGCATAGGAGGAAATAAAGAGGAGAAAAAGATTATTTTCTTCTCTTTACTACAGCCTCCGGGAGGCGCACTGATTTGCCGATTTGCCGCAATCCCAGGTTTGCATTCGGACTTGCGTCAAATCCATTGGTGGACGCACAGGAACACTCATGCTTCACCATTGGGACGTCTCCCATTTTGAAATATAATGCAGCGCAGTGCAAGCGACTGCCTTTCATTATATTTCTTTACAAATTGCCTCTTGCGTGGCTTTGTAAATCTGACTTACGGAAAGAAGACGCAAGGACATCACAAATCCGTAATCAATCAGCCCCGAGTCTTATGGTGAAACAACTGCAGTCTAGTTATATTATTTATTTGGCGCTTTTGAGTCGGTTTTCTAGTGCTTCCTGCAGCTTCAAAGCACTAGGTTAAGGAGGAGGTAGCAAAGCTACATGTGGTATTTCATGCGGTAACTCTTGGCTCTTTCACTCACTTCAAAGATGAAAGGCAGGTTTGATGGTGCTGAAATTCTCTCCCCCACAAGCACTGCAACAAATGCAATGCCTAGTGAGCTATGAAAGCCCTTGCAACACCGTCCGGTCAGATGAAAAAGAATCTTCTACGACAACCTGCTTGTAAGAAAGTCTTTGATTGTTAAAGTGCGTCTACGACAACCTGATTGTAAGAAAGTCTTTGATTGTTAAAGTGCGTCTACGACAACCTGATTGTAAGAAAATCTTTGATGGTTAAAGTCAGTGGCAAAGTGGGCGGGATTGGCAGGGCACGGCGTGCCCCTACTTCTTTAATTTATTAGGTTCCGTTCCCCTACTTTTTTTTTTGTAAACATGCGTCCCATGACGCCAGAAATCATCAAGGCCTACAGATAAGGCTCGGCGTTCAGGGACGGGCGGGGTGGGCAGAGAAGGAAAAGGACTCTGTCTTTTCCTTCTTGCCCAGAGGAGACTAGGACAGTGTCCACTTCTGCTCTGCCGCTCCCCCTTTCTTCCTCTTTTTCCCTCTCTTTCTGTCTCGCTCCTCCTCACTCACTGAAAACCGAGACTTCAAGAAACTGGTATTACCCTGTCTTTCCTCCTTTCGTTTATTTGTTCCCCTGTGAAATAGATCGAAAAAGAAAAACATTTTTGCTAGAAACGTCGTCTTTTTCTGATATTTTTCAATTTCAAAGTGCAGCCTCAGGATGGAAAGAAATTAAACATTCAAACTATGAAAAATAAATAAATAGCTAAAGCAAGACAGAGTGGTCGCAAAGTGGCCAGATTAGTTTTATTCACACCCAAACACATTAGCGCCACTTTACATTGTTTGCCAGTGAAGCGCTACTTTTATGTTCCCATCTCTCTTTAAACAACATTGTTTTCCTTGGGTGGGAAAGTGCACCATTCCTGGAGGTACTGAAATACCTGCTTGATGGGTGAATTAGAAATAAAATGGAGGCTGTGTGTTCACGAATGTGGTCTTTTTACCATATTGCTTATATTATTGTAAGGATATAAGCAATGGGCACTGAAACGGGTCCCTTCTGGGCCCTGTAGTCATGGCCTTAACGTTTCAGGCAAAAGCACTCCCTGATTTCTGAATAATGAGTGTAAAAGCGTTAAGGTAACCATGTTGTTCCTGCTTACATTTCACCTACTTTTCTTAATCTAGCTCCCTATAAGTGTTTGCTTTTTCCAGGATGTTGTTATTTTTTTTTAGGCAGCATATTGCTCTTGTCTAGTGCGCATTTCGAATTTAGTCGTATCCAGGTGTTGATAGCAGGGCACAATTGGGTTGTAGTTGAAGGCAGTGCGAGTTTCTCTCAGTGGGGCAGTATGGTGTTCAGTGGGAAAGAGGATGTGGCACCATGGTAAGAACTGCCGAATTTGGAACTGGGGAACCAGGTTCTGCCTTCTTGACCAGTCCCCCAGACCACTTTCCTGAGGGAGCGTATTCCCATACTAGACCTTAGAAGGCCCCTCAAGACCTTAGAAGCCCTGTGTCTTAGCACCAGCAGGTGGACCCAAGCGGTGGCAAGTGTGGGTTAACCTTGAAGGCCTGTCCACCACAATCCATACTGAAGTTCACCTTCAGTCTTGTAGGCAGGCCTATGAAGCAGCACACCATAGAGCAGGGGTCTTCAAACTGTGGGGCGCGACCCCCAGGGGGGGCGTGGAGACATACAAAGGGGGTCGCGCATTCCCAGTCGCACTCCTGTATTAAACTGCCTGGATCCGGAATCCAAAACATTTGCTCTTTGTTTTGGATTCCAAAGAGTGCATCTCAATCTGCTCTCTGATTGGAGGACATCGTAAAAGAATACAACGTCATCCATGACTGTCCTCCAATCAGACAGACTGGAGGATGCACACCAGGAAATGCCGGGAACTGGAGCCATAAACATGCACCTGTGGAAAGAACAAGAGTGCATCAATATTTTTTGGTCGCTACCTTGCACCCTGTTACCTTTCCTGGACTTCTTCGTTGTTGCTGCTGCTGTGTAGTTCCAGCTGGTGCCCTTTCCGTGCCTCTTCCTCGTGGCTGGTCCTGGAATCTGATCGCCTTGCTGTTTCCTGGTTCCCAAGGCAACGGAAGCTTCGAAGAACTGGTGAGTGAGCAGCCTCTTCCCCCCTCCTTCCTCCGCATCCACCATGCCCTGCTTTTCACCCCTCAGACATACACACACACACCCCTCACCTTTTTTCTTTCAAACTATGCTATTTCCGAAACCTGGCTACATTACAAAAATAACGTTTATTTATGTTCACTTTCACACTGACTGCATAAGTCTTTCCTCTCTTATTCTGCATGGTCCCTAGATTACTTTTACATCTATTTTTAACAGCATCATTCCGCTGCTACTAGGTGACATCAAATTACAGCAAAGCACTGAAATGATGTGAATGAATGAATGAATGAATGACAATTTGTTGAGCGCAATAGCTACCCTTAGGCGTCCTAGCGCTGCGGACAATACGGGCATGAAAGACACTTGGGGCTGTCCGGGTTTATTGAAACAGAAAGGTCTTGAGGAGCTTACGGAATGAGAGTATATTAGACTCCGATCGCAGATGCGAGGGGAGAGCATTCCATAATTTGGCCGCGTTGTACGAAAACGAGCGGCCACCACATCTAGTTCTTTTTATCCTGGGTACTTTGGCCAGAAGAGAGGAGGATGACCTAAGCTGTCTAGTCGGCCGGTAGGGAGTGATCAACGGTTGATTTATGGTGGGGCCTGTCTTCCAAAAGGCCCTGTGGGTGATACAGCGGGCCTTGAATTTGATTCTCTCCCGGACTGGGAGCCAATGTAGGCTTCTAAGCCCAGGGCTGATAGGAGATCGACGGGGAGTCTGAAGAAGCATTCGAGCGGCGCAGTTTTGAATGACCTGAAGCTTATTCAGAGTGGATTGTGGGGCTCCCAGATAGAGGGCATTTCCGAAGAATACATATGTGGGTCTATTTTCCAAAATCATGCATTAGGAATGGATTATGAGATCGTAGTGATCTGGGTCTGGTGGCTCAATGAACTTTTGTTCATGCTCCAGGAGTTTCTCTTTGACCACATGGTCACAGGTTCGAATTCCGGTGAGTCCACTCTGCCTTCCATCCTTACGAGGTCGATAACATAATTACTGTTGAGTTGGGTAAAAATCAACATCCATTATCTGTCAGTGGCACCAAGGGGCCTTCTTGGGGTGAGCTGGATACCAAGTGAATGAGCATTCAGGCATCAGAGGTAAAACTGAAGAAAGCGGCAGTGTGCCATTGTTTCTACTTTGCACTAAAATGTCTTGGCCTGCATAGTATTTATTGGCTTGAATGTATATCGTGGGGAAGGTATTTTAAGTTTTTAAATAAAAATCTGCCCAATGTTTTGTTCAAGTACTGTTAGCCAAAAGGTGGCTCAGAACATACCTCCACTGCACTCATATTTTGATCTTCATTATTATCACAATATATTCTGGCTACATTATGAACAGTCTTTTACCAGTTATATTCTTTATTAGAGGACACCGCATCTTGCATCAGTGGTTCTTTAGAGGCTTTCCAGAGACCCAAAAATTATTTTGATACTGTGATGTGACAGACTCTTAGACTCCATGATCACTCTTCCTATGGCACGGAAGCAACGCTCTTCCTTTCAACGCGGATAGACCAGAGCAGGCAAGGTCATTTGCTTCATGCAAGCATAAATCCACACTCGAATTGGCCCATTATGGGAGATGAAAAAAAAATTGTTGTCCTCAGGTATTCAAATTATTTAAAAATGTGTAGTTACATTCCACACATCTTACCTGGCCATTATTAGTCTATAAACACCCAAAAAACAGTTTGAAGATTACTGCTTTCTTTATTCATAGACTTATTCATTTATCAAGTGAGTAAGGAGCCAAAGCTGATGAACACCAATTCTGAATATCAATTAAAGAGTGCAATAAAACATGCCAACAGTGAACGTTAGAGTTGCAGTGCAAGAAAGGCAACAAAGTATAGACTTCAACAAGCATATTTGTGAAACAGGAGACAATAGCTGCAAATATTTGCAATACTTTTAGAAGGAAAAAAGTGAGAAAAAAAACAGAACGCCAGTCCACGAAGGAGAGAGTTCATGGTCAGGCTCCAGAGCCTAATCGACTTTACTATCACAGCTTCATGTGGGCTTATTTGAATTGTAACCATTTAAGGATCACAGTTTGTGGAGTTTTTTTTTTGGTGGAGTTTTGTATAGTGCGAACTAGACCCGAAGGTATCAGAGCGATTTACATGAGCACCAGTTACGTTACAGACAGACACATTAAGTTTTGTTAGGCATGAGGAGATTAAGTGATTATCCCTTATAGCTCAGTGAGCTCCAGTGATGAGTGAGAGGGGAGGCGACACATGGTGGTACTGGCGGAAGCCAGAGTGTCAAGCTGGGCGCCAGGTTCAGAAATCATGTCTATAGGTGACAAAAGTGGAGATAATTTTTGCCGGCTTTCATCTCAAGCTGTCACGAAGGAGAGGATGGTCAGGTTTGAACTGTGTTGTAAGCCTGTGACTCCAAACCACAGTCACCCACAAACCTTTGATTTGCTAAACACTGTTTAATAATATTTCCCCACCGTAAAAATGATTTGCCGTGGGAACTGGGGGACGTTTATGCTTGTCAATGATGAGGAGTACCAAGTTCTAGAAATTTGTCAGGAGGGGGGTCCTCAAGCCTGAAAATTTTGACAGGGGAGGTCTCGGCATCAAAAAGTTTGAAGACCTCTGCCATAGAGTGACAGCGACTCTGTCACTGAGGTCACAGGACCCTTGAGCAGGGTGGCTCTGGGGCAGTGTGACCGCACCAGGCGCTGACTTTGGGTAGGGGCGTCGTGTTTGCAAGTATAATATGCTTTTAAAAGCACTTGCTGCCTTCTTCCTGGCCCCCAGCAATTTTCGGCAACAATAAAAATGTCATGATAACTCCGGTGATTAATGTTCTTAGTAGAGAGAGATGGTGTTTTGTCTAGGGGAAGTTTCGACTCATGGAAAGAAAGCGCAGAGGGTTAATATGCCTGCTGCTAAGAACATCTACCACGCAGATCACAAAGTGCAAATAATGTAAATAGGTCAGTGGGTTACTGCTTTTGTCAGAGACAGTTTATAAGACACAATCCTAACATAGAACAGTGAGCTATTAACTGTCATCTAAGAGCTGAATGCAAAATGCAAGGTATAAATTAGAGCGTTATGGTTTTTTCCAAAGTCTTTGATTATCCGATTGTTGCAAAAAAGGGATCATTTGGATAGAAATCAATATGTGTGATGCAAAGTGCTCTGACACCCTACACTGGTATTAGTGGCACTGTAAATCTTCTGATATTTTATTATTAGGACATTTTTACACTTGCTATCAGTCTCTGCAAAGATTTTTCCTTATTAGTACCAGTGTAACATACAAATGCAGCAGTGAGAAAGGTGACCAATCAACCTTTGCAAAGGGCCCTTCACTTCACAGCAGCGCAAGTCACATTTTTTAGTAACTTTGTTACAATCGTCAGATTATGCAGCAGATGATGTATTATGTGGCAAATATGGCAGAGCCATAATTATGTGGAAAACATTTGCAAACTAGGATATTTTGCCATTCATGTTTGAACTGCTCTTATTCAAAAAGGGAGGAGAAGTGCTGTTGACATGAACTCCATGGCTCGGAGACAAATTGCTTGTGATTCCACTTTTAAGCGTATTTATTTGGGATGTTTTTTGATTGGAAACATTTTCCACTTTGTGAATGTATTTTAATGTCAATAACTCATATTAAAACTTAAATAAACGAGTATCCATTGGGTGAATTATATAGAGTAATAGTAACCGATTAGTGAAATGGGAAATAAATACAAAAACTTGGGAAATTTGCACTTTCTGACACACCTTTGACTCCGCCCACTGACCCAATCCTCGGGTTATTCCCGCCCTCTGATTCCCCGCCCACAGTTCCCCTACGTTTTATCCCCCACTTTGACCACTAGATTAAGTGTATTTTATCAAATTAAACGTAACATGCACTTCCACACGAGTACGGATAGCACGCGATCATTGTTGGAAGATTTGACTGATAAACATATCTACTAGAGTACACATTCGTATTTCTTTATTTAATAAGGTTATACGCTTTTTTGATACCGAAAAATCAGATCTTCGCATTGGCTTAGATCTTCCAAAAATTTCAAATCATTGTCATGAGCCACCACACGAAGTGCGACTCACTCCAACGAATGAGTCGTG
Organism: Calotriton arnoldi; assembly: GCA_963921515.1. NCBI lineage: Eukaryota > Metazoa > Chordata > Amphibia > Caudata > Salamandridae > Calotriton > Calotriton arnoldi. The sequence continues at coordinate 464,343 of CAWUFW010001484.1, read as the reverse complement.
AGAAAGGCATGAACAATTAGATTTCTAACCAATTCAAACTTTGTTCACTATAATTAAGATGTCTATGAATGTTATTGCGAAGAACTGGCCGCTGTTTAAACTGGAAGTTGGAGAGAAAAGCACGTATATGTTGTGCATAAAAATACTACAATAAACTCTAATTAACAAGAAATGCATTTTGTTTTGGGTTTTGGTCGGGTTTGTATATTTGCAATGCATTGTGGGCAGGTGGATGTTCGTTCAGATTCTTTCACCCTGATTGCTGGTAAACCCTGTCTGAAGAGCGTCGCTTCAGGCAAAACAATAATAATAATTAAAAAAAAAAAATAGGCCTCCCATTTTACTAATCTTTATCTTGCTGCAGTCATACGCTGTCCACATACAGCGTGGAGTCTGACTGGACTAGGACCTGTATTAGCAGCCTCTACCCTGCAATGTAATGTAACGCTTGCTTTTGTATTATGCTCACTTGTAGTTTTCTCCTCATGTAATGTTACTGTTCCTATTGTGAAGCGCTCTGACACCTTCGGGTAAAGTCCGCGCTATATAAAAACGCATAAATAAATAAATAAATAAATAAACCCCCGACCATGTATGTGACAGTGTGGTGCCTGGCTGACGTGATATGGACCCCTAGTGACGACCCGTGGTATTGCACCCCTGGTGTCTATTCAAGGGGGTGCCTGGCTGTCTTGATTAGGGACCCCTAGTGACGACCGGTGGTACTGCATCCATGGTGTCTATTCAATGAGGTGCTTGGCTGATGTGATTAGGGACCCCTAGTGACGACCCATGGTGTCTATTCAAGGAGGTGCCTGGCTGTCTTGATTAGGGACCCCTAGTGATGACCCGTGGTACTGCACCCCTGGTGTCTATTCAATGAGGTGCCTGGCTGTCTTGATTAGGGACTCCTAGTGACGACCCGTGGTACTGCATCCATGGTGTCTATTCAATGAGGTGCCTGACTGATGTGATTAGGGACCCCTAGTGACGACCCATGGTGTCTATTCAAGGAGGTGCCTGGCTGTCTAGATTAGGGACCCCTAGTGACGATCCGTGGTACTGCACCCCTGGTGTCTATCCAATGAGGTGCCTGGCTGTTTTGATTATGGACCCCTAGTGATGACCCTAAGAAATTTTTAACAACAAACAGGCTAAAGCAAGGATGCGTGCTGGCGCCCAGCCTATTCAACATCTACACCGCCGACCTAGAGAGCAACCTTTGCATCATTCAGGGCGATTCTCCGAAACTGGGAACAACACCAATAGTGAGTCTGCAATATGCAGACTATATTGTGCTACTTTCTCAAACTCCACTTGGCTTGCAGCGGCTGATTTCACAACTTGCACCGTATATCTCGAATGCACAATTAACAATAAATCTCAAAATATCTAATGTACTATGCTTTTCCAGCATTCGGAAAAAACGACCAAAATGTGTTTGGATAATAAATTCCAGCACTTTAAAACAGGTGGATGAATACAAATATTTGAGTGTCTTACTAGATCGCCAATTAAGCTACAAACATCACTTAGACCTGGGTCAAATTAAAATAAAACAACTATTATTTGCTTTCAAAACCCTACAGAAAAATGTAAGCGGAAGTTCAACAAGTCATCTTTTAAAGGTAGTAGCAGCTAAATTTCTGCCCTATGTAACATATGGCTCGGAAATGCTGAATACCACGGAGTCCAAAACACTAAGGGGCATATTAGCAAGACCGGCGATAAATGCCGCTAAAACGGCGATAATGGGCTTGCTAATATGCGTTATAGAATTCCAATAGAAGCCCAGGTTAGATGTCCTGCACATGTAACCTGGGCTTCTATTGGAATTCTATAACGCATATTAGCAAGCCCATTATCGCCGTTTTAGCGGCAGTTTCCTGCCGCTAAAACGGCGATAATTTTATCGCCGGTCTTGCTAATATGCCCCTAAATCTAGCTCAGTCTAGATTATTAAAAAAACTGTTTTTAATCCCGCATCACATCTCCCAGGCGCAGATACGCCTGGAATATGGACTCACAAACCAGACACAGGCTAGACAAGGCGATCTGGCCAAATACTACTGGCGAATGAGGGCAGCCGAAGATAACACGCTAGCCCATCATTGCTGGGAGGAGGTCGAAAAACAGTCAAGGCAGAAGAATTCCATATGTCAGATATTAAAACAAGTACTTTCATCACTAAACCTGGAAGAAGCTTGGCATACACCAATGGCATACCTCGTTTTTAAACAAATTACTAACAAAGCAACTAAACAAGGGTCGCTGCTAACTGACAAAGCTTTACTGGCAGGTAAAGGTCACGCCTGGTCGGTGATGCAAACATACAAACAATTGAAACAACAACCCTACTTACAAGAATGCTTTAGAGATCATTACAAGAGGAAACTAACCCTACTGAGACTGGGGTCTTTTTCGACCAAAGACCTTACACCAAAATGGCTACGGACTTGGCCATCTCTGGACTGGCATAGGGGCATATTCACAACACCTTAACTGCGCCGTAGCGTAAATTTTTTTACCTTACCGTGGGTTTTTTTAATCACCTCATTTACAAAGTGCCGCAAACTGCAGTTAGGGGCACTTTCCCAGCGTAAACGTTAATTTTCAAGATCGCCACTTCTGTTAGTGGGACTTAGCGAAAATGAGATGCAAGGTAGGTGTTCTCGTGCAAAAAATGCCGCTAACCCCACTTCGCGATATTTACAATGAAATTTCCGTCTGGCGATAACCCCCCAAAACTGCAGCTAACTCCAGTTAGAGGCAGTTTTTTAAGACCAAAAAATAGCTGGTCTTAAAATTGGTGCAAACACTTGGGGCCTCATTCCAGAGGTTTTGTTGCTGGACAGCGCTGCAAGGAATGTTGCTGTGCTGCCCTGCGTCAAAACAAAAGGGCAGGAATGTGCACTATCAATAAGATAGGACGCATTCCTGGGCCTCATTCATGAAAAGTGTTGCATCGCTGTGACAAAACAGCGTTAAAACACTTTTCACTATGCTTTTCTTGCGACACCATGGATGCACCGTATTCACTGCACGGCGCTCCATGTTGCAATTAATGACATATACGTCTGGAATCCTGACGTATCTGTTAGCGCTAAAGTCACGCATTGCTGCAGTTGTGTCACAAGCATGACGCAACTCCACCAATGCATGGGGCCAGCCTAACCCTATGGCACTGCATCACCCTTACGCCTGCCATTGGGCAAGCGTAGGGTTCTGATGCAGTGGCGTCCTAGAATTGTCACAGTGAAATCTGATAATTTCACTGCGCCACTCCCACAAGGCTTTGTTGCGTGGGAACGCCAAACCCGCATACATCACACCTGAAGCAGGTATAATGTGGCACAGGGCTTTGCAAGGTCATGCATATGCCTAGATGCGCCACTTTGCGAATACAGCGCAACGTGGTACAAGATTCACGCTGCAAGTACATCAAGAAAATGACTCACCGTCTGGGTTAAACTGTCAGAAGGGGCTCATGAATAAGCCCCCTTGTCTTTTTCCCCTACGTTGGCGCTCAATGGCTGCCAGGCGCCAATGCAGGCACCCTTGCGCCATGGTGCAAGGGTGACTGTGTTGCGGAGTTGATTGATGTTGTGGCTCTATCTCTTCTCGAGACGTCTACAGGTGCATCTTGACTGGTGGAGGGCGGGATTGAACCAGTTGGCCTTCTTGAAGTGTTGTTTGCCTGGATGTTCTTGAGGGTTGCCAGGGTGTCGGCGCAGTTAGAGATCTATCGGTGGAGGTTGTGCGCTGTGGCATTGGTGTCTGTAAGCATTGGTGGAGTGGTGGTGGTGAGGGAATTGACGACAACTTCTTCTGTGGACTTGATCCAGCTGCGACGGGGAGGGGGCAATGATGGCGGTGGTATACGGTGTGCATGGTGAAGGCGTGATGTATACAATGATGGACGGTCCAGGAGAGTTTGGTGGTGTGGCTGTAGTTGAATGTTCCTGCTGGCAGAGAAGACGGGGTCGAGCGCGTGTCTGGATATGTGGGTTGGTGCGGTGACTATCTGCTTGAGTCCGATGTTGCGAGGATCTCTGTGCGGGATGTAGTTGATGGATGTGAGAGTCTGGGGTGCTATGAGGTCTACCATAGCATCGGTGAATAGGGGGTCACAGGCCGGAAGGCCTGTAGATGAGGGCGCATGCTGAGGGTGGCGTTGAGCTTGGTCCGGATCTGGAAGTGGAGGTGTTCCATAAGTGATAGTCCCCCGTACACCCAAAAGCTCACTACCAGGGGGCGAGGAAAGGCAGCACCACCAGGTTACCTCTTCCGGTCTAACAGTGGCGACCATATTCCGTGTTCCCCAGTTCCCTAGCGAGTAACCGCAGATCAAGCTGCATACCCAAGGGCCTAGGCCCGAACCGGCCCCCGTGATACTGGCACCCGCTGCCAACAATGGCCGATCTCAGCAACTTGAGCCAGTTAGTAGAGTCCCCCACCAGTCTTGTGTGGTGTCCTGGACAATGTGCGTCCTCTGCATCGCAGGGATTGCTGAGGGGACAGTGTGCGCCACCCACAGGTGCTAAGCCTGGGCCCGACATGACCCCCAGGCCTCCTCCGCTCCCTGTCCCACCTTCTCCTCACCTGGACATCGACACCGGGGCTCAATCTACCAGGCTCTCTCTGAATCTGTGACTCAGCAAGCAGGAGCCTCAGCCAGGTGGAATTTCACAAGCCTGTGTACAGCAGTCGCCGCCAAGACCGCTGGGGAACCTGCCGATGCAGGTGCTGTACAGGGCACCCTTAGGCATGAAGTTGCAGCACTCCCCCCACAAAAGTCTGGCACAGCTCAGGGGCTTCACCCTCCACAGCGTCCGGGCAGCGGTACATCCTCCGGCCTGTGGTGCAGAGAGGCGCGGCCCACCATTGGCAATTTCCTGCATGGACCCCGGTGTAGTGGTGGCATGTGTTATGCAATGCAGACCTCCCTACGTCGGTGCGCAGGAGCACCTCTGCCAATCAGAGCTCCAAGGGGCTCTGGGCGGTCTTCTCACACAGTTCAGCATCGTGTCTCCATTCGACCTGCCAGACTTCACCACCAGGTAAGGGCCATCGCCGATGCCTAAATTTCTACCGCCACGGCCCAAAGACTTGGTCCCGACGCAGCCCGCCTCCACCATCAGGCTGCAGCAACTCCACAGCACCTCCGCCTCCAACTCCAGGTCTCAGACGCAGGCCCAGCGAGGGCTACGGGCCCCGGGGACTGTCCACGCTTCAAGGCTTCGGCTGCCATGGAGTCGCAAGGGAAGCACAATGAAAAGTGATGCCTTGTCCATGATTCTGCATTTTCTCTTCCCCTGGGACTCTGGCTGGTCATCCTGGCTGTTGGGGGGTTGCCTACCTGTACTGAACTTGGCCCTGGCTTCTCCATTCTGCATTCCAATATTTTTATTTTATTTTTGTCAATGGTGGTGGACTTATAGGCTATTTTGGCCTCTAGAGGCAGAAAAGTGACGGTGGGCTGACTAACGTGAGTTTTTTTTGTCTCTAATTGGCCTTTTGTCATTTTTCTCTAGCTAGCGGCAACATTTTAAACGCCTTGACACTTGTGTTAGCGGCAGTTTTTTTCACCACGGCTAGCGGATACTATCGCCATGTAGCGACGTATTGTAAATACGTTGGTACCAAGGCGATAGTTTTCGGTGATAAGCGGCGGTAAGAAAATTGCAGCTAACACTAGTTAGCGGCAGCTCTTGTAAATCTACCCCATATTTACAATAAAGTGGCGAAGCGTGTTGTTAAGCCAAGAACGCTAATAACACGCTTCGCCTTCGCAGGGCTGCACCATATTTACAAGAATATGGTGCAGCCCTGTGTTTCCCCCTGCGCTGGCGCTAAATTAAAGCTGCCGAGCGCCAATGCAGGCACCCTCGCACCATAGTTCAAGGGTGCCTGTGTTGAGGGGAAGATTGTTTATGTGCAGAAATGTCCACCTTCCTGCACATAAACAATCTTTAAATGCCGTTTTGTAACTTTTATGTGTGCTGCTTAATGCAGCACACATTGAAGTTGCAATACAGCATTTTTTAAATGATTATTTATGTGCAGGAAGCTCCCCCTTCCTGCACATAAAAATTTTTAGGAAATTTGCTGTTTCTATGTGAAAAACGAGAAAAAATAAAGCATTTCTTCTCAGTCCGCTTTTTTAAGAGCAGGTTTTCCCTGGTTTTAATTTTGGTGCTGCCTCCTATTTACGTTGCTCTTGTAAATAGGTAACAAAAGAACAACGTCTCAACTGGTATATCATTCAGGGGGGACTGTTCATAGAAGGTGTATCAATCACACAGCACAGGGGCGAGGGGGGGAATGGGGAAAAAAAGGGAAACGAGGGAGACCAAGTTAAGGTGGAAGGGTTGTTATTTGCATGTAGTTATAGTAGCACTATGATACAACTAGATTGCAGTAACCATAACAACCAATTGTGCACTGGAAGTGTTGCTGTGAGTGAACGGCGCAGTGACACAAGTGATTAAAGAACAACGTGAAGCAGCGAAAAAGCAATAAAACAATAAATTGTGGGGGTCAAACAGATGTTTTCTCAATTACAAATACAATTTCATTGTTTGCAAATGACCCTTTGGTTGCCGCGAATGACGTTGTGGAGTCGACGGCGTTTCGACCTATTTGAATCAAGGTCATCATCAGGACGATGGTTACATAATTCTGGAATAGTGCTGCATAGAATCAGAAAGGAAACGAGGGATGATCAATTTGAGTTGAGCCCAGAGGAAGAAGAATCAAGTAAAGAAACGTTTGGGAACGCTAGGTGAGTCATAAGGGGAAACCTGATGGCACTATGAGAGGGAGAATCCACGAGAGGGGGAGAATCCAGGGGAGAATTCCGCTGGTCTGGAACTGCTGCAAGAACAGAGGACAAGGGGTCAGGTTCAGGCGAGAGACAGACCCGCCACAAATTTTATCAATGGGGGCCCCAGCAATGATAATTAAGACTCCTCCAATCATTGCCTCATTCTCGCCCATGGACATTCCCATGCCTTCCAACTTCATTATTGAAAATAGTGTCCTGCCTACCATCCCTTTGCCATCCATGACAGTCCCTACTTGGACGTTACAACCGTACTTGAATAATGAGGCAACACAAAATGCACCTCTTTCACCACTAAATACACCATCTCCCTCCAACACGAATATACCCATCTTCAATTTATCTACCCATCGTCTATCCTCTGATGAAATCTCCCTACTCAGTAAAGGACTTTCCTTCATCCCCACTGAACGAAGTAATTTCTTCAAGCTACAGGAAGATTTACTTCTGTTTTTCAGACGTATCCGCCTTAAACAACAAACAAACAAAATGCTACTATAACTACATGCAAATAACAACCCTTCCACCTTAACTTGGTCTCCCTCGTTTCCCTTTTTTTCCCCATTCCGCCCCCCCTCGCCCCTGTGTTGTGTGATTGATACACCTTCTATGAACAGTCCCCCCTGAATGATATACCAGTTGAGACATTGTTCTTTTGTTACAAGCTTACCCGGTCTCAGCTGGGTTAACGGGTTTACTCCTGTTTCTGTGCTCTTGTAAATAGGGGCAGCGTCGAAATCAATGGGTGTTGCGGTGGAACGCCCACCACAGCACCCATTGCCCGCCCCTTTCACGCTAAGGTTAGCATGAAAGGTGGCATTATTTATAGGCAGCATTAAGCCACGTTAAGAGGCATATTTACAAGAACTTAAAGCCGCAGTAGCGTCAATTTTTTGACGTTACAGGGACTTTTTTTTATTGCCTTATTTACAAGTTGCCGCTAACTGCAGTTAGTGGCACTTTTCCAGCGTAAACGTGAATTTTCAAGATCGCCACTTTTGTTAGCGGGACATAACGAAAATGAGATGCAAGGTAGGCGTTCCCATGAAAAAACTCCAGATAAACACACTTTGCGACATTTACAAGGAAATTCCAGTACGTCGATAACCCCCCAAAACTGCTGCTAACTCAAATTAGAGGCAGTTTTTTAAGACCAGAAAATAGCTGGTCTTAAAATTGGTGTAAACACTTAGGCCCACATATAAGATATCTTGGTGATGGACAGCCCTGCAAGGAATATTGCTATGCTGCCCTACGCTAAACAAAAGGTCAGGAATACTCTCTATCAATAAGATAGGGCGCATTTCTGGGCCCCATTTATGAAAAGTGTAGCATCACTGCGATAAAACAGCTATTGGACACTTTTCACTGCGTCCTCCTTGTGACACCATGGCTGCGGCGTATTTGCTGTACGGCGCTCCATGCAACAATCAATGACATACGTCTGGAATCCTGACGTATCTGTCAGCGCTATAGTCATGCATTGCTGCAGTTGTGTCGCAAGCATGACACAACACCAGCAATGAATGGGGCCAGCCTATCCCTAAGGCGCTACGTCACCCTCATGCTTGCCATGAGGCAGGCGTAAGTTTTTGACACAGTGGCGTCATAGAATTGTCGCAGTGAAATCTGATAGATTTCACTGCGCCACTCCTAAGAGGCTTTTTTGCGTGGGAATGAACACCCTGCATACTCATACTTGAAGCAGGTATAATGTGGCACAGGGCTTTACAAGGTCACGCATATGCCTAGATTAGTCACTTCTTAAAACGGCGCAACGTGGTGCAAAATTAACGCTGCAAGTATGTCAAGAAAATTACGTATCGGCGGCGTTAAACTGTCGGAAGGGGCTCATGAATAAGCCCCCCTGTATTTTTCCCCTATGTTGACAATGACATACAGTGGCTGCCATGCGTCAACGCAGGCACCCTTGCGCCATGGTGCAAGGGTGACTGTGTTGCGGAGTTGGTTGATGTAGTGTAGGAAGGGACACCTACCTGCACAAAACCTATCAATCCAGGGTATTTCCTCTTTTACTGTGTGCTGCAGAATGCTGCACACATAGAAAAAGTGAAAAAAAATGTATCCTCGTACTGCCTCCCAAACGTCACCCTTGGGGTGGTATTGGATTCTGACGCATTCTGAAGGTTTACGTTTTCTCGTAAACCTGCGAATGCTTCAGATTCCATTGAATTGGCGTGGGAGCACCCACAGCAATACCCAGTGAACTAGTGGCAGTATGGCGGAGGAGCGTAGCCCCCTGCTATCAAGCAGTGCGAGAAGAAGAAACATAAAATGATAATATCTTTCAGTTATAACATTTTACGTTTGTGCTGCTTTGCGGGCGGGTCTTCTCTGCTCGCAGGGCAGGGGAGGAGTGGTTTGCCAACTCCTAAGTGCGCAATGACTGTTTGATCGGTCCTCTTGGGCCGCCAAAACCAATCATGTGCACTTTACCCGTTCTCCAGACAGGCTGCATTACAGTCTGCATGGAGAACATGTTCTGGCCCCCAATTCCCTGGTTGAGCGTCGAACCAGGATGCTCAAATCCAATCACAACGCTGCATTGCAGGACCTGGCGGCAAGCTAAGTTATATATTTAACATTTTTTAAACTTTATAATGCACAACCTCCCGCAATCACGCCCCCTGGAACCCCCGACAACCCCCGCAACCCCATGCACCCGCCCTCACCCCGCCAACCGTGAGCCATGCTAGCCGCCACTGCATGGAACGCCCATTTCACACTGTTTAATGCATGAAAGAGGAACATTTTTATAAGTCCAAGAAAAGCCATGTAAAGTGGCTTTGCATGGCCTTGTAAGCATGCTATAGCACATTGCGCAATCAGAATGTCAAAAACGTGACGTCACAGCGTTGCAAGAGTCCTGCTAGGATAATCGAGGAACTCTCACAATTCATCCTTGGCAATGTCAATGACACCATGGACTTCATGCCATTGCAGCTCGGAGCACCAAGGAGACCACCACCACCACCCCTGTCATGCATCGCTCACCTGGACAACTGCTCCGCTCCCTTTGGGTGACGATTGGACCTGATCCCCTCTAAGTGCTAACCTTGGTAGACCGGAACTTCAGCAACAGGAAGCGGAGACCAAGATCCGCCGAAAGCCAGAGACTCTCCGGAGCTGTCTGTAACTTTGGAAGAAGGGGAGAAGCACAACCAGTCTACATTTAATTAGGATATCTGCCATCTGAGGAGTCACATCCAGGGGCTGCATGGACTCTGCACTGGATGACAACGTCACAGTGAAGCCCCGTCGCTGGGGGAGCGTTCAGGGGAAGTGTTTGGATCCTCTCTCTGAGTGTGATTGCGCATCATCGGCGCCGCATGCAGCTCCTTCCGCCTGTCTTGTACAACCAGCTGCAGATTGGGGGTGACTTGTAGTTGTGTTGGGGATGCCTGCTCCTCCTACACCTTCCAGTACAACTGGCTCCATGAATAACAGCTTGTTGTGCAGACCCTTAACTCCCAGTCCGCAGCACTTCGCGACAAGTAAATCGCAGCCAGGTCCAGCACTGTTCAGCGTCGCCAACAATTTGCGTGTCAACAACTGAGATCACTCGCAGCCTTTACGGGTAGAGGAGGGAGTATTTGATGCCCAACTCTCGGAGGTATCGCTTAACCACTAGAGACAAGCCCCTCTGCCTCTGCAACCCGTGGCATAGTCAGAGAAGAAAACTGTGGCGTTATCCAGTTTCACCTCCCCCAGCTTGCGTACCTCCCTCAGGCCAGCGTCATGATCACTGTAGGAGGTGGAATAGAAAGGGTATAGGACCTGTCCCCGGCAGCGTGCAGCTCGCCGGCACTCGATGGGCCTGCTCCGCAACAAGGAATTGGGAGAGTGCACCTGCTGGCAGTAGGTCACGCAACCATGTCTCAGTATATGCCACTGCATCAGCCCCTTATGCTCCCTCAGGCAGACCCAGCACCCTCACGTTGTTACGCTGGGAGCGTCCATCCGCATTCTCCGCTGTTATGTCCTGTGACTTCACATGTGCCATTAGCTGCTACACATCCATAGCTGTGCTCAGGGTACTCGGAGGGACTTTGGCCAGTTCTTGCTCAATGTCATGTACCTTGTAAGTCACCTTGTGATGATCTGCGCAGTCAGGGGTGAAGTCGACTGTGATTTTGTCTATGCGGCCCTCAAAGGAAGTGCCCGTTTGTTCGAGGGAGGTACCCACTGAGAGTACAGAGTCTTGTTTGCAGTCCAGGCTGTCCATTGTCACCTGCCCTGGCGGCCAGCGATCCCCAGCCTCTCAGTTCACAGATACAGAGGAGCGGCCAAATGTCGACGAGGCCCCCGTCTACAGGCGGGCCATCGTTGCGCCAGACTCCCAGGCACTATATATGACATGGGGTGCAGTGCAGTGTGGCCAGACGGGCCCTCTCCTCCAGTCTGGTGTATGCTACCCAGGAATCTTCGTTCAGGCGGCACCAATGGAAATCCCCAATACACCCAAGAGATCACTACCAGGGGGCGATGAAAGGCAGCACCACCGGTCGCCTCTTCTGATCTAACTGTGGTAACTAGATTCCGTGTTCCCCAGTGAGTGACGGCAGATCAAGAAGCACACCCAAGGTCCTGAACCGACCCCCATGCCTCTGGCACCCACCGCCACAAACGGCCGATATCAGCAACTAGTGCCAGTTAGTGGAGTCCCCCACCAGTCTTGTGCAGTGCCCTCGGTGATGTTGGTCAGCCGCAGTGCAGGGATTGCTTAGGGCATGAAGTGCGCCACGTACTGGCATTAGGCCGGGGCCCAACTCGACCTCTGGACCTCCTCCGCTCCTTGTCCGACCTTCTCCACACCTGGACATCAACACGGGGGCTCAATCCACCACGCTCTCACCAAATCTGTGACTCAGCCAGCAGGAGCCTCAGCCAGGCGGGATTTCACAAGCCTCGATACAGCAGTGGCCGCCAAGTCCGCCGGGGAAACTTCCTGATTCATGTGATGCAACAGGGCCCCCTTAGGAGTGAAGTTGCAGCGCTACCGCCACACAAGTTTAGGGCAGCTCAGGGGCCCAACCCTCCACAGCGTCCAGCCAGTGCCACATCCTCCGGCCTATGATGCAGAGAAGCTTGGCCCAACATTGGCAATCTCCTCTGTGCACCCCGGTGTAGTGGTGGCGCGTGGTATGCAATGCAGACGTCCCTACGTCGGTGCGCAGGAGCGCCTCTACTGATCACAACTCCAAGGGGCGCCAGGTGGTCTTCTCATACAGGTCAGCAATGTGTCTCCATGCGACCTGCCAAACTTCGTCACCAGGTAAGGGCGATCGCCAACCCCTCAATGCGTTCTGCCACAGCCCACAGGCTTGGGCACGATGCGACCCGCCTCCACCGTCAGGTGACAGCTACTCCCAGCACCGCCGCCTCCCACTCCGGGTCTTAGATGCAGGCCCAGTGAGGCTTCCGGTCCCCACACACTGTCCACGCTTCGAGTGTACAGTATGTGCAACCACACTCACAGCAACCCACTGGTGACACCACAAATGGACTAAACTTTATATAAAAAGATATACGATCAGACCACACGTTACAAAAGCCACCATATAATAAAGGGTAATATTCGTTCCCTCTGGCTGGTAGGTTCAAATCCCAACCACCGCTTTCCAAATGCTATACTGGTCGTAATGCTAGAATCACACGTTGCAATGGACAAACAATAGTGCACTGCGTAACGATACAATCCTGTGCTTGGCAAAGGAGAAATAATACAATGCGTAACGATACACCCTGGTACCTTGCAATGGGAGAAATAATGCAATGCGCACAGCTACAATCAGTTACTGCGCAATGAAGGAATAATGCAATGCGTCACACCCCAATCACGTACTTTGCAATGAGGAAATAATGCAATGCGCACTGCTACAATCATGTACTTTGCAATGAAGGAATAATGCAATGCGGGCCGCTACAATCCTTTACTTTGCAATGGAGAAATAATGCAATGAGTAGCGCTACAATCGTGTACTTCGTTATGCAGAAATAATGTCAGGTGTCATAAGACAGTCCGGCAGTTCGTTAGCAGCAATATTGGCAATGTGCATTACGACAATCAGCCTCTTCGATAACAGTTGCCCCCACACGTATCAAAGATGACATAAAGTACAGCTTCTCACTCTGGCCCCAGTACGACCACTCCTTTGGTCAGTACGGGCCCCAATCTGAGCCGAAGCAAAGGCTCACATCGCCAGAAGGAATGATAGGCCGAGAGAGTGTCCCTCCGAGCCCGCACCCTGCCCAGGTAGTGATCCACGTTACCTGGGGGCGCGACCCCACTCTCCTCTCCTACTTCAGCGAACTGGGCGTTCCGTGCAGAACTTTCTCAATGGGCCTCAGCGGCTCGGCCTGGCAGCTCAGCTCCTCCGAGGCTGCCGGTCCGGGCCACAACTGTTAGGAAGGTCTCAGGCGTCAGCAGGGCACCCCATGCCTCTGAGATTACATTACTCCGGGTGCACGTTCACCACAGCACGCTCCGGATCTCCTCTGGCACGAAGCCACACACACAACGCTGATGGGACTTCACGTCGACTCCGAGTGCACATTCACCAGGCACTCCTTCCTGCGGTCTCAGTTGGCACCAAGACACGCACACAGCGCTGCAGAGACTCACTTTCTTCCGGTGCACACGAAGATCAGCCGATCACCTCCACAGTCCCAGGTTGCACCAAAGCACGCACACTGCTTCACTGAGACTTACTCCAACTCCGGTGCCCCGATATCCAGGCGCTCTTCACCAACGCCTTCGGCCGCACCACGACACGCTCACCGTGTCCGAGCCTCACTTCTCCTCCGGTGCACACGTTGACCAGGCGCTCCTCGCCAACGCCTCCTGTGCACCACGACACGCACCCTGCGTGTCCGAGACTCCCTTCACCTCCGATGCACACGCTGACCAGGCGCTCCTCACCAACGCCTGCGGTGCACCACGACACGCACCCTGCGCGTCCGAGTCTCACTTCACCTCCGATGCACACGCTGACCAGGCGTTCCTCACCAACACCTGCGGTGCACCACGACACGCATCCTGCGTGTCCGAGACTCACTTCACCTTCGATGCACACGTTGACTAGGCGCTCTTCACCAACGCCTCCTGTGCACCACGACATGCACCCAGCGCGTCCGAGCCTCACTTCTCCGTGTGTCCAAGATCACAGGGCACACCTTCCGAGGGTCTCAAGCTGCCACAACACGCGCCCACCGCGTCGCTTGAAACTTCTCTGGAAACTTTTATGTTCCTGTGTTTCCAAACAGGGAGCCAGCTCACCTCAGGCCCTTGGGGTAACAAGACACAGCGCAAAGCACAGTCTTCTTCAAGCAGGGGGGCCCAGCACCCAAAGCACAGTCCCAACAGCCTCTTCCTTGGTTGAAACAGCAAACTGCAGACCAGCCCCAGATCACGAAGCAAGGGTAGGTCCTTCCCAGCAGTCTCTTCAGTTGTTCCTTCCTTAGCAAAGGTTCCTCTCGACCACGAAATGGGTCCAAGCCTTTTCAGTCTCAATCCATTTATATTCCAACGTTCAGGGGTCTCAGCTCTCATAGTTATACCCCTAAATGTCTTTGAAGTTCGTTGTGCTCAGGGGTCCCTGACCCCTGCCTAATTCAGTTCTGGGTGTCTCCCTCCCAGTGTCACCTTTCTCCCTTTGATACTGGGGGTCTGGATCCTTAATCACTCAGCAGGAGATGGGTCGATTGTTTTATAGCAGCAACCCAGGCCTCTTCACCTCCCGGGCTTCTCCTCCCCCTTCTCTCCAGATGCCGGTCAGCCTGGTGCCATCTCAACCCCTCCCTGGGTCAAGACCTGCCCCAGCTCCTCTCACCTCTCAGATCCAGACAGTCAATCCACATTCAGCAGAGACACACAGAAATGCTTAAAGCACAAAACTCAGCCACTTTCTAAAAGAGTGGTTTCTGAACACACACTGACAAAACCACTTTCATAGAAAGATGTGTTATGACACTGTGAGTTCATACATACTAAACTTCACATCTCCATTTTAAACTTATGGGAAACTAGGCTAACAAACACAATACCCAGCCTCCCCCATTCTGTCCTATGGGCAGGATGGTCTATCACCAGTGGAAAACGAAATGGAGTGTTTTTCACTGTCAGGACATAGCACACACCTCAGTATATGTCCTGCCTTTTACCTACACTGCACCCTGCCCAGGGGTTACCCGGGACCTACCACAGGGGTGCCCACTGTGTACGCAAAAGGGAAAGAGCACTTGTCAGGACAACATGCTAACTTAGCAAACTGCGCGCAGGCCCTACACTGCAGGCTTGAGTTCCCTTCTCCGCGCACCTTTGCATTACTAGCCCTGGCACACACAGTGCACATAACTAGGGACTTTACTAGTAAGGTTAAATATACCATTTTCATGGCCAACCAATTACCATTACATTTTACACAGGGAACACTTGTACTTTGACACTGATCAGCAGTGGCAAAGTACCCAGAGCATCTAAATTGGCAACTCTATGTCAGGAAAATGGTCTGGGGGAAAGCAAAAAGTTTAGGGAACTTTAGCCAAAAAGGCCAAGTCCTACAGTCATGTACCTTGTAAGTCAGCTTGTGATGATCTGCGCAGTCAGGGGTGAAGTCGACTGTGATTTTGTCTACGCGGCCCTCAAAGGAAGTGCCCGTTTGCTCGAGGGAGTTACCCGCTTTGAGTACAGAGTCTAGTTTGCAGTCCAGGCTGTCCATTGTCACCTGCCCTGGTGGCCAGCGATCCCCAGCCGCTCAGTTCACCGATACAGAGGAGCGGAAAAATGTCAACGAGGCCCCTATCTGCAGGCGGGTCATCATTGCGCCAGACTCCCAGGCACTATATATGACATGCGGTGCAGTGCAGTGTGGCCAGCCGGGCCCTCTCTTCCATTCAGGTGTATGCTACCCAGGAATCTTCATTCAGGCGGCACCAATGGAAATCCCCCGTACACCCAAGAGCTCACTACCAGGGTCGACGAAGGGCAGCACCACCCGGTCGCCTCCTCTGATCTAACTGTGGTAACTAGATTCCGTGTTCCGATCAAGAGCCGCACCCAAGGCTCTGAACCGACCCCCATTCCCCTGGCACCTGCCGCCACAAACAGCCGATATCAGCAACTACTAGAGCCAGTTAGTGGAGTCCCCCACCAGTCTTGTGCAGTGCCCTCGGTGATGTTGGTCAGCCGCAGTGCAGGGATTGCTCAGGGCATGATGTGCGCCACCCACTGGTGCTAGGCCTGGGTCCGACTCGACCACTGGGCCTCCTCTGCTCTGTGTCCCACCTTCTCCACACCTGGACATCAACACGGGGCTCAATCCACCGCGATCCCACCAAATCTGTGACTCAGCCAGAAGGAGCCTCAGCCAGGCGGGATTTCACAATCCTGGGTACAGCAGTGGCCGCCAAGTCTGCCGGGGAACCTCCTGATTCATGTGATGCAACAGGGCCCCCTTAGGCGTGAAGTTGCAGCGCTACCGCCACACAAGTTTAGTGCAACTCACGGGCCCCACCCTCCACAGCTTCCGGCCAGTGCCACATTCTCCAACCTATGATGGTGAGAGGCTTGGCTCAACATTGGCAATCTCCTCTGTGCACCCCGGTGTAGTGGTGCTGCGTGTTATGCAATGCAGACCTCCCTACGTCTGTGCGCAGGAGTGCCTCTACTGATCACAGCTCCAAGGGGTGCCAGATGGTCTTCTCACACAGGTCAGCAACGTGTCATACCATTTGGATCCCTTTTTTTAAGAAGTCTGAAAAGAGATATGCCAGTTGTTGAGTGAGGGGTAATAATATATGACTACATTTTCTTTCTGAGAAAATCATCTACTGGGAGATTACAAGCCAAAGCAGATTGAATACCTTCTTTTATAAACCTATCGATCCTTTCAACTAGGCCATTTGAAGAAGGAGAATACAAAGCAACTTTTAAATGTTTTATGTCATGTAAATTCAGAAATTCTTGCATCAACAAAGAAGTGAAATGCGTACCATTGTCAGTGACAATCTCTTTTGGAGAACCTTCAGACTTAAAAACTCTGCTCAAAACCTTAATCACCCATGAGGTATTAGGTGTGTTACAGAATTCAAATTCGACCCATTTTGAGTAGTAATCAATTAATACAATGATATAACGTTTATCAGAGGGAAGTAAATCAAATGGGCCAACAAAGTCAAGGGCAAGCTTGCACCAAGCATCTTCGGGAACAGGAACACAATGTGGAGGAAGTTTGGTTGTTTTCCAGTGTTTGTGTGAAAGAAGACAAGTTTGACATTTGCCTATCCATTGTGAAACATCTCTATCTAAACCTGGCCACCAAAAATGCTCTTTCAGTATTCAATCAATATAGCTTTATTTCGACAAGAGTGTCATGAAAGCTGCATTTTACAATAAAAACACATTAATATTCTTTAGAGGTAAAATACAAGGTTGCGACATCAATGATTTGCATAAATGTCACTGCAAACAAATATACAGTTGGAATTGTAGTGCAAAGCCAATGTCATATTTACAAAGATAAAAAGATTATTAAAAAAAAAAAAAATTGTTAATGTGTACACAATTTGTTTTAAGTTATTCAATACATGTCAACATTGAAACTGGAATAAAAGTACATAAAATTTCTATAAAAAACATTATTTTCGCCTTCGGTATTTGCATATAATTTAACAAATGGAATACTTGTGCAAAATAGATTCAACAGTTCTATATGTGGAACTTTAGGCTCCCCACTAGTCTGCTTTCTGTTAAAACTGTGTCATTCTTGTGAGCTCCCTGCACCGTATAAGCCAAGCCTGACCGAGAAATTTTGCCACACAGCATGCGTAAAACGGCCTACAATCAGATCTTAAGATACGTATTGCTGTGTGATAATCGCGTGTGCCCAGTTGTCGACAAAGTGGTTTCAACCATTTTGCCCGTGGTAATTTGTACGCCGGGCAAGCGAACATTAGGTGGGCAATGGTTTCGGTCGGAGCCTTGCAAAATGGGCAATTTTCCTCCTTGCTTGGGCTCCACTTTGCTGTCGCCTCGCGAACAGGGAGAGATCCAAGCCTAAAATGAATATATAGTGTTCTGTCTCTTGGGACTTTGATTGTGTCAAGGAAGGGCTCAAGATGACTAATTTGTTTGTGGGAATAAAATTCTAGTGTAAGTTTACCTACATTAGAATTACAGTTTTCTCGTAGGTCCACCCATTCCCAGTATAGGCGTTTGAGTTCCTCTTTCCTTGGAGGAGCTTGGCCCGCCCAACAGCCCTGGAGACCCATTATTGACAGCATTTTTTTAATGTTGGCAAGCCAGCCTATTTTCCCGCCTGTATCCAAGCTAACAATCTCAGTCATAGCTTCTGCTTAGGAAGAAAGTTCAGGAGTCCTTCTGATACGTGCCCAAAAGAGCAGAGGGCGCAACCTAGCTATGTCACCCAATGGCCGCCTGCCCATATCCAACAATAGGGGAGCAAGGGGGACATATTTGGGTGCCATAACCAGGTCTCTCAAGAATTTATGTTCAGATCTTGAAAGCTCATCCAATTTCTCAAACCCCCAAAGTTCAGCTCCATAAAGAGCAGAGCTGACTGCTTTCAAGTTATAGATTTGAAGTGCTGGTGCAATGGGCCTAGTGTGCGAAAGGCGATGTTCTTTGCCAATTGCTCCAGTTATCCTTTTATGTCCCAGCAACATCTTGGCAATGTGTGGTTTCCAAGACATTTTTTCGGAAAACCTCACACCCAGGTAATCAAAACTATTCACCTTTTCGAGGGAACGCCACCCAGCAGCGGGCCACTTTTGTAAGATCTGTGGCAATTGAAAGCCATAAATTTTGTTTTGGAGCTATTTATGACCAATCCCATGTTATCGCAGAAGAGCTGGAATCTATTGATAAGTCGCTGTAGCCCCGCTGGGGTCTTAGATATCAGCAGGGTATCATCTGCGAATAACAGGGTTGGTATCTTTTTGCCTCCTAAGGTAGGCGAATCAGCTGGCTCCTCCAGAAGAAAATCGACTACCCCATTCACGTATAGGGAAAACAGAGTTGGTGCCAGGACGCATCCCTGTCGAACCCCTCTATTGACAGGGATGCGCTCAGTTGTTTGGCCCTGATCCCCCCACCTGACATGGGCAACGTTCCCCTCATGGAGTCGAGTTAGTAATTTAAGAATGAACGGGGAGATGCCCATCCCGCCAAGAGTTGCCCACAATTTGGATCTAGGAACCAGGTCAAAGGCAGTCTTCAAGTCTATAAAGGCAAGGTAAAGACTGCCCTTGCCTAGCACAACTACCTTCCAATGGATGAGGAGAAGTCGAAATATTTGGTCCATAGTCCCGGTCTTTGATCTAAACCCGGCCTGGAACTGAGAGAGGACATTCTTCTCCTCTATCCATGCCTGTATCCTGTGTTGACTGGGGGTGAGTGTTTGATTGGCTCAAACGTTCCGTCCATCATCCCCTTTTGTATCGCTTTGTTCGCCCTAAGTTGGCGGGGGTATGCCCAGACGTGGGTCCCTTGCTCACTTTGCCACTGGATTCAAGCAAACCTGGCTGATGACGGCTGGAATGCCAGAAACCGGTCCTAGGATGCTTGTTTCCGGTCCAGGGAAGACATGGCTTGGCAGTTCGGGCTGGACTGTTCCCATGAGGCACAGGGTCAGACTGATTTGCATAATGCCATGTCTGAACTGGGGTGGTGGAGTGAGCTAAAGAATGATGATGGATTAAACCCAGATCAGTTGACTGGGGGTGAGTGTTTGATTGGCTCAAACGTTCCGTCCATCATCCCCTTTTGTATCGCTTTGTTCGCCCTAAGTTGGCGGGGGTATGGCAGACGTGGGTCCCTTGCTCACTTTGCCACTGGATTCAAGCAAGCCTGGCTGATGACGGCTGGAATGCCAGAAACCGGTCCTAGGATGCTTGTTTCCGGTCCAGGGAAGACATGGCTTGGCAGTTCGGGCTGGACTGTTCCCATGAGGCACAGGGTCAGACTGATTTGCATAATGCCATGTCTGAACTGGGGTGGTGGAGTGAGCTAAAGAATGATGATGGATTAAACCCAGATCAGTTGACTGGGGGTGAGTGTTTGATTGGCTCAAACGTTCCGTCCATCATCCCCTTTTGTATCGCTTTGTTCGCCCTAAGTTGGCGGGGGTATGCCCAGACGTGGGTCCCTTGCTCACTTTGCCACTGGATTCAAGCAAGCCTGGCTGATGACGGCTGGAATGCCAGAAACCGGTCCTAGGATGCTTGTTTCCGGTCCAGGGAAGACATGGCTTGGCAGTTCGGGCTGGACTGTTCCCATGAGGCACAGGGTCAGACTGATTTGCATAATGCCATGTCTGAACTGGGGTGGTGGAGTGAGCTAAAGAATGATGATGGATTAAACCCAGATCAGTTGACTGGGGGTGAGTGTTTGATTGGCTCAAACGTTCCGTCCATCATCCCCTTTTGTATCGCTTTGTTCGCCCTAAGTTGGCGGGGGTATGCCCAGACGTGGGTCCCTTGCTCACTTTGCCACTGGATTCAAGCAAGCCTGGCTGATGACGGCTGGAATGCCAGAAACCGGTCCTAGGATGCTTGTTTCCGGTCCAGGGAAGACATGGCTTGGCAGTTCGGGCTGGACTGTTCCCATGAGGCACAGGGTCAGACTGATTTGCATAATGCCATGTCTGAACTGGGGTGGTGGAGTGAGCTAAAGAATGATGATGGATTAAACCCAGATCAGTTGACTGGGGGTGAGTGTTTGATTGGCTCAAACGTTCCGTCCATCATCCCCTTTTGTATCGCTTTGTTCGCCCTAAGTTGGCGGGGGTATGCCCAGACGTGGGTCCCTTGCTCACTTTGCCACTGGATTCAAGCAAGCCTGGCTGATGACGGCTGGAATGCCAGAAACCGGTCCTAGGATGCTTGTTTCCGGTCCAGGGAAGACATGGCTTGGCAGTTCGGGCTGGACTGTTCCCATGAGGCACAGGGTCAGACTGATTTGCATAATGCCATGTCTGAACTGGGGTGGTGGAGTGAGCTAAAGAATGATGATGGATTAAACCCAGATCAGTTGACTGGGGGTGAGTGTTTGATTGGCTCAAACGTTCCGTCCATCATCCCCTTTTGTATCGCTTTGTTCTCCCTAAGTTGGCAGGGGTATGCCCAGACGTGGGTCCCTTGCTCACTTTGCCACTGGATTCAAGCAAGCCTGGCTGATGACGGCTGGAATGCCAGAAACCGGTCCTAGGATGCTTGTTTCCGGTCCAGGGAAGACATGGCTTGGCAGTTCGGGCTGGACTGTTCCCATGAGGCACAGGGTCAGACTGATTTGCATAATGCCATGTCTGAACTGGGGTGGTGGAAGTGAGCTAAAGAATGATGATGGATTAAACCCAGATCAGTTGACTGGGGGTGAGTGTTTGATTGGCTCAAACGTTCCGTCCATCATCCCCTTTTGTATCGCTTTGTTCGCCCTAAGTTGGCGGGGGTATGCCCAGACGTGGGTCCCTTGCTCACTTTGCCACTGGATTCAAGCAAGCCTGGCTGATGACGGCTGGAATGCCAGAAACCGGTCCTAGGATGCTTGTTTCCGGTCCAGGGAAGACATGGCTTGGCAGTTCGGGCTGGACTGTTCCCATGAGGCACAGGGTCAGACTGATTTGCATAATGCCATGTCTGAACTGGGGTGGTGGAGTGAGCTAAAGAATGATGATGGATTAAACCCAGATCAGTTGACTGGGGGTGAGTGTTTGATTGGCTCAAACGTTCCGTCCATCATCCCCTTTTGTATCGCTTTGTTCGCCCTAAGTTGGCGGGGGTATGCCCAGACGTGGGTCCCTTGCTCACTTTGCCACTGGATTCAAGCAAGCCTGGCTGATGACGGCTGGAATGCCAGAAACCGGTCCTAGGATGCTTGTTTCCGGTCCAGGGAAGACATGGCTTGGCAGTTCGGGCTGGACTGTTCCCATGAGGCACAGGGTCAGACTGATTTGCATAATGCCATGTCTGAACTGGGGTGGTGGAGTGAGCTAAAGAATGATGATGGATTAAACCCAGATCAGTTGACTGGGGGTGAGTGTTTGATTGGCTCAAACGTTCCGTCCATCATCCCCTTTTGTATCGCTGTATCCTGTGTAGAAGCATCCGGCCAAAGACCTTCTGCATGGCGTCTATTAAACTAATCGGTCTGTAGTTGGCGGGGTTGTCCCTGGCACCTTTCTTGAATATAGGGACTACTTCGGCACTCTTCCAGGACGCTGGGACTGACATACCGTCAGCTATAGCATTAGCTAGTAATAAAATGTATTGAGCCCAATGCTCGGGATCTGCCAGAAACAAATCGCCTGGCAAGCCATCCGGTCCTGCAGCTTTTGAGGGAACAATTCTACTTATTGCTGCTTCTACCTCCAATAAAGTAAAACATTCTTCTTCCACCATGCACCCATTTGCCTCGCCTACTTCCCCTTCCATGGTCACCTCCTCTGCTGAATATAGGCCTTTGAAATGATCAAACCAAACCTGGCTAGTAATAAAGTTTGGGGGTGAACGAGCACCTATCCTGCTCCCCCAGGTTACTATTTTCCAGAACAAATTATTATCTTTAGATACACACGCCCCCTCCAATTGTGCCCAACGTGACTCATCCCAGCTTGCCTTGGCCTCGCGCTGGGCTACTCGGTAAGATTTTCTGGCCGATTTTATGAGCGGCTGATTTTTCTCTCTAATAGCTTTGGCCAGAATTGATCTTTGGGCCCTACAATCTTTGTTGTACCAGGAATAAGGGTCCTTGGTGGTGCTACATGGTTTTTTGCTCATGCCTTGGGTTTGAAAGTACGAGCTTATTTGGGCGACAGTGTGAGCATGAGCCCTTTGGATGATTGTTGATCTATTTTCGCAATTAACTGCCAGTTGAAGCTTATCTATGCCTAAAATAAGCTCGTGCTTAATACCAGTGGTCTTAGCTTCGCTTAGATTTACCCTTTTCCATTTCAGAAATTTTTTACAATTGGAAGGAACTATATCTCTAGTTATTGTCTGGGATATAGTAGTTGACTGTTGGTGGGTTGTCTCCCACAGGTGCTTAAGAGTCAGGCACAAGGGATTGTGGTCGCTCTCTGTTGTCGAGCCCACTAACATATCCACCAGATTCCTCCACAGTTTGACATCTAGGAGGATGTAATCAATTCTAGATGGACAACAGACTCTGTTGTAGGTGTTGGCACCTTGCTTATCAGATGGCGACCTTCCATTTGTTGGAGCACTTGTTGTGTCCATCTTTTGATTGTGGGGAGCTCAAGTTGGGGTACCGCCCATTTATTATCTTGGTCTTCTGCTCCCGATAGATCCTCGAATGCAAGTGGTTCGTAGGTGCAGTTGAAGTCTCCCGCAACTACTACTCGTGCTTGGGGAGGGCAATTTGATAAGCATTCATCTAATGCTGAAATGGTAGCCGAGGCTCTACCACCCTTTGTTCCTCTTGCATAGACATTGAAAAGTTCCATCTGGAGTCCACCCCTAGGCCCTCTAATACTTAGCCACAGAATATCTGGGCTTGCGGTGGATTGTAGCGTAATTCGACAATCTAAAGCTATGCTAACCCAAGCAATCAACCCACCTGATGGTCGCCCTCTTCCGATTGAAATTGCAGGTATGTGAAAGCAAGTGTAGCCTGCCTTATAAAGTGGAACCAAACTCCACGTCTCAGTATTCTCAAAGTGGCTCCAACACCTAAATGACCTTCATGAGCATTCTCAAATATTTTGAAACAAAGGGAAACAGGTGGAACACATTGATCCCCTCGAATGAGAATATCATCAACAATAGTGTAGTGTAGTTCCTATAGTACCCTCATGCAGGACCTGCGCTTTTGTATAACATATACTGTGGGTCGGGTGGTAGACTGATTCTGTGCACCCACACCGCGTATATTAGCCTTGTTTTGCATTAGCTAGCTCACAGTGCCACTAGAATCTCCTTCTATCAGAGAGATTAGTTTCTGGCAGCCTAAGAACACAATAAACCCTGATTTCTCAGACTCGTGGAAACAATATATTACTTTTCACCCAGTCACTCGTGCTTGCTCATTTTGTCTCAGAGAGATACATGGAAGAAACAGTCGAGCGTGTTTACAATAAGAATTTTTTGCACTGTTGTTCTTCTCATGTAAAATATATGCGCTGCTACAACTGTAACACAGTAGCAGAGATATAGGATCAGCAGTACAGTGAATAAAAATGAATAGTACAGTTCTACCATTTTGCAATAGTCATGAACATATACATGAATATAAAATGCATTTATAAAAGATAGTGCGTACTCCTACGATGCCTGTCTAGATGTACCTAAGTGTACCTAGCATGTGAGTAGGTGTGAAAGAGCTTAAGCCTAAGAGCCTAAGAGCCAAGAATCCCGCTAGGATTTAGTTGAAACCCATTACCTGAATAGTGAGAGTGTGGGGCTTCGTCCTGGACTCGAGTTGGACACCCCGCAAGGGATAGTCAGACCACTGTCAGCTGGAGCAATAGCATGTCGGAGCCACAGCGTCTCTGGTCAGTGTGTCGGTGTGAAGTCTGGGTCCCTCCTGCCTTCTCATAGCAAGAGGTGCTGTATTTATACAGTCCAAGTGCGTGTTTAGCTATTGATTTAGTATGAGGATGACGTTGGGGATTAAACCTTGTGTGTGGACAGGAGAGGTGATGTATACCCCCGGGTATCGTTCTCATAAATTATTCATATGCGCTAAGAATGACGTCTTAGCAATATCGATTGGGAAGAACCCTTCCTCTGCTGGAAGTAGGTGAAAGGTTTTGTCCATAAAAGGCGACAGTCCTTATAAGGCATTCAGTCCTTATAAGGCAGTATGTCCTTATTAGGAGTTATGACCTTATAAGGCTCGTTCATATGAAATGAAGGGGACATGATGTGGGGAAAGTGTACGATGTTCCCTGGACCTATATTAGGGTACCGATATGAAATATAACAATAGAGAGTTCATCTGAAACTTGTGCAAACGATTTAAGTGAGGCAGGTAAAGAACGTTCTTTTGGCCAACCTGAAACAACCATATTTTTAGCAGCTTGAAGAGTGGAATCCTCTTTAGAGGCCTGAATCCAATCCTTGTGAGTGAAATTGAAAGAAGAATTGAGCGTGTTTTCAACTGAAGCAACAACACATTCAACGTCATCAAACTTAGTATCAGAACAACTGTCTTCCAAAGGTAATCTTGAAAGACAATCAGCTCTGATGTTGCATCCTCCAGGAATGTACTTTATAGAAAAATTGTACTCATGTAACCTTGAAAGAATACTAACTAACCTAGCCGAAGCTTTCCCAGTGCCATTTCCATTCAATAAGTGTAGAAGGGGTTTGTGATCAGAATACAAATCAAATTCAGTGCCCCAAATGAAAGTCTTGAATTTTTCGACAGCCCAGGTACAAGCAAGAGCTTCTCTCTCTATGGTACTGTATTTGGATTCTGAAAGAGAAAATGCTCTTGATGCAAAACCAATTGTGTGTTCTTTCCCATAAGTCCATTGACAAAGAACTGCCCCCAGACCAAGCTGACTTGCATCTAATGAAATTGAGCATCTTTGACCTGGTGAGAAAGAAGACAAAGCAGGTGCTTCTGTAATCAATGCTTTTATAGAATCAAACGCATGATTAACCTCCTGAGACCAAATAAACTTTGAGTTCTTTTTCAAAAGAGCATGTAAAGGTTGTACAATTTGTGCATACCCTGTAATAAATCTTGAATAGTACTCTGTCATGCCCAAGAATGACTTCAATTCATCTTTATCCTTGGGAATGGTAACTTTGAAAATGGGCTGAGTAAGGGATAGTTTAGGTATGATCCCAAAAGAGGAAATGGAATGACCCAAATAATCTATTGAGTTAGCAAAAAATCTGCATTTGTCTTTGCCAAAGGTGATTCCAACTTCTTTAAAATTGTTGAGAACTTTTTTTTAAAGTGACTATGTGTTCTTCCTAGTCTTTAGAGAAAATTAATATGTCATCTTGATAAGCTTGCACAGATTCAATTCCTTTCAAAATATGCTCCATACATTTTTTAAAAACACTGGCCGCTGAGGCCAGCCCAAAAGGTAATCTTAAATATTTAAAAGCTCCAAAAGGAGTTATGAAGGTAGTTAAATCAGTGCAAGAAGATGAAAGGGGAATATGGTGGTAAGCAGAGCGAAGATCAAGCAAGGTGAAAAACTTGGAACCACGGATGCCAGTTAGAAGGTCTTGTATCTTAGGCAGGGGATGGCAGTCCACTAAAATGTTTTTGTTAAGCGAGCGAAGGTCAACACATAAACGGATACTGCCATCCTTTTTTCTCACTATGACAATCGGACTGACCCATTGAGAGGAATCTGTGGGAGCAATAATCTCTTGAGAAACCATAGTATCAAGTACTTTTTTAAGGTAATCTCTAACACTTAAAGGAATTGATCTGAGTTTGTGTGCTATAGGAATGGCATTAGGCTTTAACTTAATGAGGTGTTCAGATTTAGAAATTCTACCTATTGATGAACTAAAGACTTCGGGAAACTCCAATGTAATTTTTTGAACATCAGAATCACAACTCTCTGATACCATGTCAATGGAGACATCATTATTGATTTGAACTGGGTTGTCAGAACCTGGAACTAATTTTAGACCCATTCTAGCAAGGTCTTGCCAGCCAACTATGTTTTTTCCTTTTAAAACAACATAAATTTGTGTAAAACTTTTCCTTCCTAAACAAGTTTCATTTTCATAAAAGAAGCCAAGCATATCAATTACACTATCACCATATGCTTTTGGAATTATGTCAGTGGCTTCTAAAGAAATGTATGATGCCCAATGACCTTTAAAGAGAACATCAGAAATAATAGTCACTGGAGCACCTGAGTCTGCCATCATGTCAATGTTAAGCTTACCAATCGTTACCTCACAAGCAGGATCCTTCACACGATCATTAACAATAGACTTGGAGCTAGTATCAATAGATAGAATAATTTTTTGAGCAACAGAATGTAAAGGCACATCTACAGTGTTAATGTTAAGACTTTCTAAAGGTATGTTATTAAAATTTGCATTATATTCATCACAGTGCTGAGGAATTACAGAACTAACCTGAACTACTTGTTTGATCCTGCAAACCGAGTGAAACTGACCCATTTTGTGACAGTTCACACACTTTTTACCTGTTGCAGGACAAATTGGACTATTCCCTAGATGAGATCTTGAACCACACCTGTAGCATATGGTGTTGAATTTTCTTGGAAAAGGATTTGAAAATTTGTTTTTAAGAGTAATAGCATTAACACAAGGCATTAACAGACGGAGCATTCTGTACAACAGCATTAATTGATGAAACATTCTGTACAACATTTATAGATGAAATATTATCATTTGAAATACATTTCGAAGAAATAATAGCCCTTTCAATACTCTTTGCCATATCTATTACTTCTGATAATGATGGATACCTGCAACTCAAAATTCTTTCTTGAATCTTTTTGTGAAAGCAACTATAGACAAACTGATCTCTAATGGATGTATCCAAAGAGAGGACAAAGTTACAAACAGATGCTAAATTTCTTAAAGCCGAAATGTATTCTTCTGCTGTTTCATTTGGATCTTGCTTCCTTTTCATGAAATTGAACCTCTCCAAAATGACATTTGGTTGTTCAAGAAACTTCATATTCAGTCTTGAAATTGCGTCGGTGTAAACATTCCATCCATCATCATTGTCAGATGGAGTAGGAGAAGGTGGAAGATTATTAAAAATTTGCTGACCGGCATTACCCAAATGACTAAAAACAATTGCCAACTTGCGCCTAGGTGAATATTCTTCAGCATCAATGGCTATAAGATGATTCTCAAAACTACGAAACCAAATCTTCCAAGTTTTCTTTGGTTTGCCAGGTAAAGGTAAAAAATGGTTCAACTATACTATTTGATTGGTTGTCATGACTCTGAAGAATTAATGTAGGGATAATAAATCCAAAAAGAAACAAGTCTAATCTTGTTTTGAATGTCACCTTTTAAATTGTAGAAAGTACCTCTTTTTTTATAAAGTATTAAATAAATGAAGTTTAAATGTTTAAATACCTTTAAAAATCAACTGCAGTCAGGTAACAGTTGTTCTGTGTGGAGATCATGTCAAATGAAAACGCAGGCACTTTTAAGTTGCTCCGTGTGGAGATTGATGGAATCGTTGCGGTCGAGAAGTTGCTTAGAAGCTTTATGCTGAAAAACTAGAATGTCAGTATTTCCCAAAAGATGGCCACCAAAACGTGAGGGGCGTAATGACGTGGGCAACGCTGTTAAGGAAATGCTTAAGAGAAAAACTGCTCACCTAAAATGGCCGCCGTGACTAGTTGCGTGATGATGTCCTCACGTTTGAAGATGAAGAGTAACGTGAGCATGCGCGTGTAGAAACACCATCCGATGCGAAAATCTGTGAAGTGGAAATATCCATTTGAATCCTGAAATCATGAGGCATTTAGGAATGCCAAGAAAGCGGCGTCGGGTGGAGCCGTCGTCAAGGAGGAGGCTTGAAATATGAAGAAGTTTCCAAAAGCACAAAAATTGTGAAAATGCTGTTCAAATCGTTGCCAAATGTAAAGAAAGTGAAATGGTCCAGTTGAATAGAAGAGGCTGACAGGTAAAGTGTCTTCCAAGTAGGTTTATTTGAATAGAACAGCAGATCACTGGAGTGCGTCCTTCCTCCACGAAGTACGGGCTGTTTCTAACAGTTCAACATCAACGTCCTTCGTTGATGGAGGCCTGCACGAGAAATGCACCTTCAAACATAAACAGGCTTGAAGTGCGCATGCGAACGAATTTAGAACATGTACATGTCATGAAACAGTAACAATGAAACGTAAGACAACGTGAGGCATAACAAAGAGCTATAAGCATATCTACATCATTACAAGGGGCAAGACAGCCATCGTTGAACAATACCAAAATTAACTGACAGCATCGGCTATCTCAAAGTATGGGCGGGTTCATACCTTTGTTCAATGATCGACTTCCTTCTAGAAGAGGTGGGTCTGAGTGCAACAAACTGTCACTTTGAAGGCTCGAGAGCATAACTTTTTCAGTCTATCTGAACATGGCCTCTTCCTTGAGATGTTCATCGTCTCTTTCTGGTCGGAGTGACGTTTTCGAAACAGCAACAGAAGCGACTTACTTTTACTGAGATTGTGCGGGCAGGATTTTTCAACTCTCCATTTCAATAAGGCTATTTAAAGAAATATATAATGTAATACCGCAATGCTTTAGTGACAAGAACCACTATTTACATACAGCAATTGCTGAAGCTTACTTTGCATTTATTTTGCTAAACATCGTCAGCATATTAACCCTTTCCATGCTCATGACGGAACCACGCCGTCATGAGCCACGGGCGCCGTGTGCTCATGACGGCGTGGTTCCGTCATGCGGCTGCCGCTACTCCCACGCGGCATTAATTCCCCGCCTTTGCGGGCGAATTAATGAGCGGGCGGGGCCGTGACGGAACCACGCCATCATGAGCACACGCCGCCCGTGGCTCATGACGGCGTGGTTCCGTCACAAGCATGGCGGCGCCGCGCTCACTCCCCACCCCCCCAGCGCCGCGGCGGAATTACCGCCGCGGCCAAGGAGTTAAACGAGCAGCAGCAGTAGCTGGCTGAGCAATTTGAAACTTCATCACTGCAGCCAGCTGCCTATAGGTGTGTCGCTATATGACACGTGAGTCTCTCCTGGTGTCTCATTGGGCAAAATCACATCGACTCTCCTGACATCAGTGCTGATGCCGAGCCGATGTCGGATGAATGGGTTACATTAGAAAACAAGGCATGCAAGCAGCGTGTGCATTGCTGCTCGTTCCCGAGGCAATACTCCATGGGAGTTGACATGAGAGAACAAGCATCTGCAATGCAATAGGTCACATATTTTTTCAGAGTTAGAGCTATTGGCGTTGTAATGGAAATGTGTTTTACTCATGAAGATTATTTTTTTAGCACCTTAGAAGTGCCCTTAAGTAATGACTCAGGGCTGCCGAGTACTGCAGCTGAAACGTAAGATATTATGGCACGAAAAGGCCAGTATATCTTGTTCCTTGCCTGCCAGAACACCAAGTCAAATAACACAGCACAGGCTTGGTCTCTGCGTACACACCAATCCCACTATACTGGCCCAAGTTAGTATGATTGTTGTCCAGTTTGTTCTGCACAACTTTTGCTTTGACAGGAATTTGATAGACTCTGCCCAATTCACTGGGACTTTCCTGGCATGAGAATGTGGTACAGTGGGAAGACGAAAATTACACCTGTTAAAAAATTCTATACTTTATTTTGCTTATGCAGGATGGGTGGCAAGGCCAGTTTTTCATTCTATGGCTGATAACTTTGCAGATATAGAGTAAACCATTTAATAGCTAAGAAAAGCATTTGGTTTTGCTCATCGCACACAAAGCAGGTGTAAGGATAATGCAGCAGACATCAGGGTTTTGATGACTGTAGGCAAACCCTGTATGTGGTGCTAGGTGATAATGTTAACTTTGAAGCAAGACCAGCTCCGGGCTTGACAAGTAACACCGAAGTATGGTTAGTGTTTACTTGCCTGGATGCCAGAAATAATTGCACTAGTTACATTGTGCATGCTTTTAAACACGAAACAAACAGTGAAAACATGAAATATACTGTTTGTACATTCAAGTGTCCAAATAATATCTGAAGTAGCTTTCCTGCGTTGTTTTTGCTTTCCGATCTCAGAAGGAAGAAAGACTGTTCGAAAAACTAGGGGGCATATTAGCAAGAACCTCGTTAAAATTATCGCCGTTTTAGCGGCAGGAAACTGCCGCTAAAACGGCGATAATGGGCTTGCTAATATGCGTTATGGAATTCCAATAGAAGCCCAGGTTAGATGTGCAGGACATCTAACCTGGGCTTCTATTGGAATTCTATAACGCATATTAACAAGCCCATTATCGCCGTTTTAGCGGCAGTTTCCTGTCGCTAAAACGGCGGTAATTTTAACGTGGGTCTTGCTAATATGCCCCCAGGAGTGTATACTAGCTCAATTCCTTTTTTTCAGTTTTTTCCAGACCTTATGGAATTAACGGTAAATTTCAGGCAGACTGGCGGTAACACCAGTATTGCCTGAACAGCAAGAAATAATTTTTGGCACTCCTGAGCAACCTGTCTTTAGCTGCCTTAAAAGGCCGCCATATTATCTATACCATGTGTATGCTTTAGATTCTGTGTATTAGGTGTTCGATCTCGGCAGCGAGAACATAACTGTTGGAACCCTGTGTATAATATACAATTTCCAGGTTTGAATCTCTGCAGGGCTGCCGTTATTCATTTATGGTGACAAATCGAACAAGTTGGACAACATCCGTCATTTAGAGAGTTATGTAATTACAAACGACAATACTGTCCACCACTTATAAAACCAAACAGTTGTTAATATGAATGAGGAAGCTACCTTTTAACAGACTTTCATTAGTGTTTGCCTTCGCCTGTTCGCTGGCTGGAACAATTTTAAAAAAAGGAGGAAGAGATTCTGAGCCTGGGCACGGTAACAGCAAGGAAGGCAATAACAAGCATTCGCAATGCAATAGGTCTCGCATTTACGCAAGTTTAAGTTATTGGCAATGCAAATGACAATGCGTTTTATTTATGTTTTTATTTATGTTTTATTTATGTTTATGTTTCAAAAACCAAAAGATAAAATAAAAGCATTGTCATTTACAATGCCAATAGCCAATACCAATAGCTTTAACTCACTTGTTTTTTGATAGGCACAATGAGATTAAGTGATTTGCCCAGTATCACAGGAAGCTGCGCCAACGCAGAAACTCAAACCTGGTTCCCCAGCTCCAAAGTCGGCAGCTCTGGCCGTAAGGCCACAACATCTTCCCTGACAATGACAAGAGTAACCCTGGCCTTGATTTTATAGGAAAATTACAAGAAAAATGAGCGCAAGTGTTGGACAAGCGGATTGTGGTTGAGGGAATTAGGCAGAAACAACAGCCTGTATACACGTTCCCAGCTCAGTCGATGAGCTGCTGTGGTGCCCTGGGAAAAACTCACAGCCTCACGGCTGGTGACTCCCAGGAATGCGCAGCCCCATGCACACCGCTGGGTTTGGTTCCCAATTGTAAACCCTTCTCCCTTCCCCGGGGCCTGGCCTCTTAATATGTAATCCTCGGGCAGACCTGAGCATGCAGTGGGCACCTGCAGCCGGGAGCCCACACTCAAGATGGATGGCCCTGGCTCCGCACTACTGCCGGCGGCCCATGTGTGTGGCACTGCATTATCTGTGCCAGCACTGGCGAGTGGGCTTGTCTCTCCTGGTCATCTCCCCTCACACCACAAGCTAGAATCATCAGAGCTTAAAAACAATGGGGTCCGTGCAGAACGCACCACAGGAGCAACAGCTTATTTTGAAGCCACGGGGAATTTGTAAAATACTGAAGATCGCACAATCCACAAGAAAAGTTTGTACAACGGTGCCAGTCATCTAAAGGAGTCCACGGCAGGTCCTTCCATTCCATTATAGGTCTCGCATTTAAATGTGAGACATATAGCACTGCAAACAAATGGCGGCCATTGTCTGGGCTGCTTCGAAAGTGAAAGCGGACGTGGCCCGCTGAATGTAAGCAAAGCATGTCGCCGTGCCTAAGGTAGGGAAAACTCAATAAATAAATAGTACACCTACCGTGTAACAACCAAGTAAAGGGGCCAGTAGCCATGTGAGGTTACAAATGATGACATGGCCGTACTAAGGAGGGACGAACAAGCCTATTTAGGAATCAGAAGACAGTGTTTATGAAGGACAAAGACACAAGCCAATGAAAAATATGGGTGGGGGAATGCGCGGTGCTTCTCTCCCGTACTGAACTACAACAGATCATCCCCAGAGCAGCGCTTGCGCGCTGGCTCAGGCTCGACCTAAAAAAGAACACAGGGAAAAGAAACAGAAGCAGGCTGAAAACGGAATTTTGTGCAGGGGACAGGGGCTGCTCATTGGTTCCCTTCGAGGATCTTCCCTCTTCATGCACAATTGGCTGATCACGGAGAGCTCTTTCTTAGCTCCGCCCCGTCTCTGACAGATTCTTCTCAGCCAGACAGAAATAGCTGCAACTCGCAAGCTGAGCTGAGCTTCGGTTGTGAGATGCGAGATCGGGGCTAAGCACGCGCCATTTTAAAAAGCAAATAGCAACGTGGGAAACAAGCATTTTAAAATAAAAGCACCACTTTGTGCTTTCAATTTAAAGTTACCTTAAAGTATGATACAACCAAACCGTCAGCACAGTGATTAACCCTTTCTTAGCACAATCTGTGGAAAAACAAACAGCGATGCAGGAAACAAGCATTTTTTAAGTAAAAGCACCACTTTGTGCTTTCACTTCAAAGTTGCCTGAAAGTATGATACAACGGTGGCTGCTACTAGGCTGCAGCTGTTGTAAAATGGCGGGAGGGGTGTGAGACGGGACAGGAGCACCAGGCACAAGGAGGAGTGGGAGACGAGACTTCAACAAGTCCAATCCCCTTTAAAAGAAAGCCCAAAACAAAATAAATATCCTACCAAAAAGAAGCCCAACTGACGGTGGGTATGAAAAGTGCAAAAAGGCTAAAAAAATACAATTAAGGGAGCAGGAGGCATGGCACAGGAGGCAGCACTAACACAACTGTGGCATTAGGAGGAGGTGGGAGGGAGAAATACTATATTTATATGTAAGCAGCTATGGCACCGAAGCTGAACAAAGGCAAACAGTAACAGACCAGGAAAACAAGAAAGAAATAGTCCCCCAGTAGAACACATAAAGAACCATAGCGGAATGAGACAGTACTTAGTCCCTGCTGCATGGGAGGAACAGAAGGGAAAAAGGAGGGACAAAGAGACATGACTGACCACTAGCAAGCAAGGAATTTTAAAGGTCACTGAAACAAACAAATCAAAAGTAGGGGGAGGTCTTTAAGCCCACAAGAGAAGTTACAACAGGTCTCGAATGCTCAACCTAAAAAGGTGGGACATGCAACAACTGTTAGCCATTTTCAGGCTACCATTTTTTAATGACACAGACAAAAGTCAATTCAAAGCTAGTGGGAGGAGTCAGACCCCACAAAGTACATTTAACAGATCGCCTAAAAGCGCAAGCTCTGCAGGCTCGACCTAAAAAGCATTTGCAAAGCAATAGGTCTTGCATTACTGAAAGTTTTGTAGTGTGGTTCCTATAGTACCCTTCATGCAGGACCTGCGCTGTTTGTGGATAACATATACTGTGGGTCTGGTGGCAGACTGACTCTGCACACCCCGCCGAGTATGTTAGCCTATTTTTGCATTAGCTAGCTCACAGTGCCACTAGAATCTCCTTTTATCAGAGAGAATAGTTTTTGGCAACCTCAGAACACAACAAACCCTGATTTCTCAGACTCGTGGAAACAATATACTACTTTTCACCCAGTCACTCGTGCTTGCTCATTTTCTCTCAGAGAGATACACAGAAGAAACAGTTGGGTGTGTTTACAATAAGAATTTATTGTACCGTTGTTCTTCTCATGTAGAATATATGCGCTGCTATAACTGTTACGCAGAGATATAGGATCAGCAGTACAGTGAATAAAAATGAATAGTACAGCTCTACTATTTTGCAATAGTCATGAACATATATATGAATATAAAATGCATTTATAAAAGATAGTGCGTACTCCTCGGATGCCTGCCTAGATGTACCTAAGTGTACCTAGCATGTGAGTAGGTGCGAAAGAGTTAATAAGCCTAAGAGCGTAAAAGTCTAAGAGCCAAGAATCCCGCTAGGATTTAGTCGAACCCCATTACCTGAATAGTGAGAGTGTGGGGATTCGTCCTGGACTTAAGTTGGACACCCCACAAGGGATAGTGAGACCACTGTCAGCTGGAGCGATTGCATGTCGGAGCCGCAGCGTCTCTGGTCAGTGTGTCGGCGTGAAGTCTCGGTTCCTCCTCCTTACTGATAGCAAGAGGTGCTGTATTTATACAGTCCATGTGCGTGTGTTAGCCATTGTTCAGTATGAGGATGACGTTGGGGATTAAACCTTGTGCTTAGATAGGAGAGGTGAAGTATACCCCCTGGAGAGTGGTCTCATAAATTATTCATATTTGCTAAGGATGACGTCTTAGCAATATCGATTGGGAAAAACCCACCCTCGGCATGGAACTAGGTGAAAGGTTTAGTCCTTAAAAGGCATCAGTCCTTATAAGGCGTTCAGTCCCTATAAGGCATTCTGTCCTTATTTGGAGTTATGTCCTTATAAGGCTCGTTCATATGAAATGAAGGGGAGATGATGTAGGGAAAGAGTACGATGTTCTCTGGACCTATATTAGGGTACCGATATGAAATATAACAGTTTGGCCTATTGGTGTTGCAAATAATAATGTAATGCCAATAGCTCAAACTTTCAGTAATGCGGGACCTATTGCACTGCAAGTGCTTGTTTTTGTAAGTTATAGGTGGTGAGCAGTTGTGCAATATAAGGTACTGAAACTCCTTTGAACTGTCTGAAAAAGAATATAAAACATCGCAGGGTAAATAAAAACAGCAGTGCAACATTGTTTAAAGTACAAAAGCACTATGATGCAGCCAGCGTTGCTCTTTCGCTGCGGCTCAGACAAACACATCCACGCCACATAAACAGTCAAGGGCGGAGGTTTCAGATCACTGAGTTAAATCAATCAGGCGTTGCTGATTCAATTGCTCAGAAAACAAATAGTGTGGAAATTGCTGTTTCTCTCTTTAAATTGGATAATCTTTATTGAGATTGTTGACATATTGAATTAAAAATAAAATGTTTTAAAGGAATAAGACGTGGTTTGGGGAGATGTGCCTATATACCTGTTAGAGACGGAGAGGAGGCACTGCCTGAGGATACAGCAGGTGATTATATGGCGATAAATGTAGGGCTCAAACAATGGCACAAGATCACAGAGAAAGAAGGTACATTAGCATTTCCTCGTTGTGGTATATTTAACATACAAATTATTGAAAATTTGAGGAGGATTCTGTATAAAATGAAACCACAACCTAGACCTATACAGTTTGAAGCACTCAATGCTCTGGAGCGGGCTGCTCACGTGAGGTCAAAAGAGAGGTATCAAGGAAGAGCTAGAAGGGCAGTACGTACGTATGCAGATGCAAGATGGGATGCAGAACAGAAAAGGTGCAGGACAGATATGATCAAGGGAGCTAAATTATATCAGGCATTGACTGGTGAGGATTTTGGGAAGGAAGGACAAGAAAAGGAAAAGAAAGTGATAGGAAATGGGCTGAAGGAATCAGATGAGTACTTGAAAAAATGAAACAAGAGTGAGTAGGGGCAGATGAGGCACTCTATAAAAAAGAAGCCCAATGGAGTTTCTAAAAAAAAAAACAGACCAAGGGGGTTTGAATGATATGGTAGAGTGACATAAACTCAGAGGCTAGCTGCGGGAGGGCCCTTGTGTCCCCGTTAACCTGACGAGCAAGGTTCTCTCTTAATGAAACCTTCCTATGTGTAGGTACATGACTGGTGTTCAGTTTAATTAAATTTACAGTTTGCAAATGATGTCATGAGACCAGTCTAGAACTGAATAACCTTTCTCCACATGATCCTTTGTCTTCACCTTGTGAAGTATCACTACCAGCCACGGATGGCAATGTCCCTCGACTCGACCCTCCTCTTTAGTCCTAAGCAGACGACCACTATCCTTGTTTGACACATGTCTCTGTGCATTTGTAAACAATTGAAAATATTTTTTTACTGGATCTCTGACACCATCAATAGTTATTCCCTTGCGGGACCCCACTTTCTAATCCTTAGAGTAAATATTGAGGTCCCATGTGGTGATCCTAAGAAGCACAAAGTCAAGTTGCATACTGCTTCTTTTTTTGTAAAAAAAGAATCTTTGAAAAACACTCCTAAT
The DNA here is from genome assembly GCA_963921515.1 of Calotriton arnoldi. Taxonomy (NCBI): domain Eukaryota; kingdom Metazoa; phylum Chordata; class Amphibia; order Caudata; family Salamandridae; genus Calotriton; species Calotriton arnoldi. The sequence goes on along the minus strand of CAWUFW010001484.1, from coordinate 427,571 downwards.
AAGCAATCACATAGCTAAAACGGATCTCTGTAAGTAATTTTCCAATTTGGGATGGGAGTGGCTATCAGATTTAATCTCCAGAATATTATCAGGATCATTAATTGATGATGACACCACTCTAAGATGGCACTGGTTCTTCCATGTAGTCTGTAACTTCCTGGAATGCATGTCCTTCCCATTAACACACCCCAGAAACATGTTGCAGTGGGGAGATTGGCACACATGCCCCTTGTGAGAGTGGATGCCTGTATGTGGGGCTGAAATGCTCTGGTTACCCCATCAGGCTATGTGGGGGTCTCCAATGAATGGACGGACAGTGGATATGGCTCGCACACATCTATTTATGTGATGGGCAGGTGTGAGAATCCACCCTCAGTCACTACTAGACAAATTTCTTTGTGGCTAAACGTTTCGAAAAAGATAGGCCTCAAATGGGTATGAAGGATGTATACCACTTCCATTTCAGGCGACCGAATATATTCTCTCAGAGCTATATCCTGTATCATTCGTGTGGCCTACTGGTAGGCACTCACCTGGTAGCCATATGGTAATTATCGCCCTTGAATTGCGGGTTGTGGGTAACTGTATGCCACATTTGAATTACACTTACCTTTATGCTGCTTGTTCACCTTTTTATTTCTTTTAAATACACAGGTCCGGTGCACTTATTGGTGAAATGTGGTCCTCTTGACCTGAAGAAATTGCCAGTAAGTCGAAAATGGCAATGAAACATGTTGGTCGTCCTGTCTAAAATTGTCTAAACATGGGATGTTGTTTTTAATCATGAGTCCGGGCATCAATAATTAAAGACGTTCGCTCTTTGCACACGCAAATCATTTTTAACCTTTTTTCTTGTGAGGAAGACCCTCTAAGGGGACCCAGGGGGTTTGTTGAAATGTGTGCCACACACAACATGGGTAGATAGAAAAATACACACTCACAACATTCTTCTGAACTTGTTCGGGTGTTGGCCTCTCCCTATACATAGGAAAGCTGCAGATGATGAAAAAGTGATCAAATTGGTGAGAACCTGCCAGTCGCTCCTTGGTGGTTGCTAACGTGAGGCACTTCCTATGCTTTTTTATGTATGTTTCCACTTGCTCTCTGTCTCATCCTTGGCCACTGGACTTGCTTTTCTTAAAACATAACACACACACACTGGGATTGTTCCTAGATAAATACTAGAACCGGTCCTGCCCCAAAATACACAATAGGGGGACCCACCGTATTGTTTAGCATGTTAGATGTATGTGTTGCACCAAGGGTTATTGTTTTGAATGACACTACATAAAAAGCCAGCTTCCTACACTTAGGCCCTTCGTTTTGGCTCGGGAGAACAGCAGTAGGTCTGCAGGGGTTGCTACCTTGGTCAGAGAAAGATGCTTCACTATGGACTCACTCACAGAGCTTGAAGGTGCCAGAGCTCTTGTCATGGACGGTGCGTGGGGAGGAGAGCCAGTTAGACTCTGTAGGAAACTGTCCTTTTTGACATGGTTACCCCCACTTTTTGCCTGGTATCTGATGCAACTTTGACTGAAAGTCTACTGGGTGCCTGCTAACCAGGTCCCCTGTACCAGCGTTCTTTCCCTAAACTGTGCCATTGTTCCACAATTGGCACCCCTTTAGACCCCATGTAAGTGCATAGTAAATGGTACCCGGTATTGGGCAAATTGTGCCACCCTAAGGGATTCCTCACCAAGCTCATGCAAACTGCCATTGCAGTCTTGGTGCAGAGAAAAGTGAAGAGTCGACATGGAACACATCCCTGTTTGCCATGTCTGCCAGCACTACATGTGGTATAGGTAAGTCACCACTACAGTAAAAGAGGTGCAGTTACTGCCAGCCTTGCTTCTCTTAAGAAAGGACTATAAGTACAAAGTGAGTGTTTACGCTTGCAGGTTTTCAAAACACATAAATAAAAGGCATTGTCGTTTACAATGCCAATAGCTCAAACTCCTGCAAATGCGAGACCTATTGCATTGTAAATGCTTGTTCGTCTTGCAGCAGATTTATATAGCGCAACTTATCACCCAGAGAGATTAAGTGATTTGCTCAGAATCACAGGATATTGTGCTGCCGAGACTCAAACCGGGATCCCCAGCTCTCGAATCAGCAGCTCTGGCTGCTGCGCCACATCCTCTTCGCTCCTGTAATACTTGCCAGTGAGCTCTTTCCTTTGTCATGGACGGTGATTGATAAAACAAGCATTGGCATAGCCAACAGTTCTCGCCTTTGGGGCCTTATAAGTGTTTAGCCGTACAGCACATTATCCTGGGTGATGTGCCACCTGGAATTGAAGAGCTATACTGTCTTGTGGTTCGTTGCCTGCCTTGTTATGTTGGCCTAGGCCTGGCTACCATGCTGCTTTTCTTTGCGCACGTTACACTGAGCCAGGGCTCCCTCGCCCTTTGCTCTTGCCAAGTTCTTTTGCGCTGTCTGCATTTTCTGTCTTTCACCTTTTCTCTTGTTCGATTTGGGCTCAGACTGCACACCATGTACAAGGTCGCATAACAATGTATTTCGGTTCTTCCTGATATGGCCAGTCTCGCGCACCCAGACATAACATTAGGCGCAAATGCCATGAAGAATTTTGTGTGCTTTTAATACTGCAGTTTACTGGCGCTTGATACTCACTTGGAGGAATCCTTTCCAGGGAGAAGAGCTGTGATTGTCTGCTGATGTAGTTCTGCATCTAGAGACTGAGGTATGGGGGTACGCTAGTCAAAGCCCAGAGGTCTTCTATTTTTATAATAAACTATCTTACTGCACGGGGAGGGTGGTAATGTTATTTAGACATTTATCCACTGAGTTATGAGATGCTTTCCCCGTTTGTATTCTATGGAATTGTAACCATGCTGCTTATATTATTCATATGCATTATGCTATTAGTACTGACACGTGTACTGTACCTTAGAGCACGTAAGTTGAAATAAACATTTTAATCTACCTAGTGTCTCTTCATACGCACATTGTGGACAAGTACGAGTGAGTGACGAAAGAGTGTTCTTGTTTCTGCGAGTCCTGAGATAGAGATACCGTGTTCTGGGTTGTCCAATCATTGGTGCTTTGGTGCTAATGGGATGCTAAGCTAGTTGGGTTGGGGTTTTGGGTGCTACGGTATATGGTAGGCAAACCACTGTATTCCGGGGTCCTATTATCCTGTGCATAGCTCTGTGTATGTGCAGAAACCTTATGACATGGCGCGGCCAACATGGGGCTGCTTATCTGCGAGACGCTTGAGTAGTACTTGTGCTTGTCCACAATAGCCCTCACGTACGCTTCCGGAGGCGTGGGTGACGGTGATACCTCCTATATTGAGCGTTTTATAGGTTCTTTCAAGCTTGAAGTTATTAAAAATGGTTTCTTAACTAACCCATTTTGTGCTCCCTGTTAGGTTGTCGAATATAACTGTTTAGTCATGGCTGGTGTGGCGATAGCTGCACATAGCCGAGGACCACTCCGAGAACACTTAGGTGTGTATGGAGTGCCTGATAATGGGGTCGAGTTGGTCTTTGTGGTTCAAGCCGATCCGGCTTATCACTTTGAAGTGTTTTACACTTGGATCACTTTTGCGGCGGTGGATGCAGGTGATAAACTGTTTCATGAATATAAGCCCACCGCTATTCCTGCTGTCTATCGACCCTATACTAATCTTGAAGTACCTCTCACGGCTTGGCAGCACCGTGTTTGGTTTAATGGCGCCCTCCCACAACCAACTACCGCAGTTCGTTTAGGCCCCTTATCCATTGAGGGGGCCACTTGGCCTGTATTGGCCGGGTATACCCCGCATCCAGGTTATTTGGCATTACCGGTTGCGGATCTGCGCACTATGCATACAGAACTGGTGCGAGTGCATCGAGCCTTAGTGACATACGTTACAGGTAGCCTCCATGGAGCTGCTCCTGTAGTCGCTGGCCAACCAGCTGTTGCAGCTGGAGTGACCATAAGTCCTGTCATGGTAAATTCTGTGATGGGCAAACGTCCACAAAATAAGGACGATTATCCTTACTGGCTTGCAGAAAAGTTTGATCAGATAGAAGCAGTGTTTCCACATACATCCCCAGTGGACAAACACCGCATCCTTACGATAAGTTTGCCAAAAGACTTAATCCCCGATTTGACATCATGTGAAAACTGGGGTAAGGTATTCGCAGCAGTTTATTCAAAATGTTTTGGTACACCTTCCATGACGGTTCTACCCTCTGTAATTAAAAAAGTACAGGATGAACATGGCCCTGAAGCGGCTGTGGAATTAGGGATGAGACTAGTGGGAGTGTTTGATGTAGTAGCTGAACTGATCCTTGGAAATGTCAAGGGCGATGCAATGAACTTTCAAGTAGCGAATGCTTTGGCTTTGGTCCCAGAGTTGGACAGGCCCCGCGAATTACCGAAAATTATTGCCCAGGCTTACAAAACAATTGGAAGAAATAGCCTAGGCAACAAGCCTTTTGTAAAAACGCAAACTCAATCGCAACCACAAGTTACACAATCTAAAAATACATCTGAGAAAGATGAGCGACCAGTCTTCACTAAAAAAAGCTGGAGACAGAAAAAACAGGGTAAGCAACAAAAGAAGCCGGGGTCGAGAGGCGCTTCCCCAGTTTCGGTTTCTTCTGAACGTACTTATGATTTACGTGATAGGTCGAGAATTAAATCACCAGATAGGTTTCAAAGCTCTGATACGCGTTCTCCTCGTTCTTCACAGGCCCAGACGTCGTCACAGGCTGGTGGAGGAGAACGGCAAGATAGAGGAAGGGGCCGAGAGGCTCCCCAGGAGCGAGACCAACCTCGACAACAAGTCAGAGGGAAAGCAGAAGACTTTCACCATTCTCGACCGCAATTTCAGAAGAAAAAGTTGCCGCTGTAACAGCGAAATATGCCACAGACCGTGAGAACGAGACTCCTGAATTGGACGTGGGCAGTGACCCTCCTAGACAGCGCCGCGGAAGTTACCATAGTGCGGGAGGCGCTACGTCCTCATATGGAGGCGACAGCAACTGAAACATTCATTACTGTAGAGACAGCTGACACCAGAGTGGCACCCCCTGACAGACTTTACAACATAGTTCATCCAAATTGAAGGTGATATACCGCGTGAAATAAAAGGGATTTTTGGGGAAAATCTAACCTCTTCATATGACATTTTGTTAGCAGAGGTGGATTGGCCACCCCCATTCGTTCTCGCTGCACATAAAGGAGAGGAGGTAATCCTTCCAAGCTTTTCACGGCATGTCCCAAAAGACAAAGCTGAAGCACTTGCAGCTGAGTGGGCTGTGTACCTGGCTCCAGCGTTATACCGCAACCATGTGGGATGGGATGAAGAATCACCTCCCCATGCAATACCTTTGCGGTCACTACCGCAGCCACAACCCCAATATCCCATCAAACGGCAGGCAAAAGGCCCCGTCTCCGAAATTCTGACACAGTTGGAATATCAGGGAGTAATTGAACCATGCGTATCACCTATGAACAATCCCCTTTTCGTGGTTTCTAAACCCGATGGATCGTACCGCTTAGTTTTGGATTACCGGCATTTAAATTCTCATTGTCGGAACTTTGCGGTGCAGAATACACATAGTTCTGCGCTTGTAGACAGTCTTGTTCGTAAAAAATACAAAACGACACTTGACCTTTCAAACGGTTTCTACACGCACAACCTAGCCCCGGAGAGTGGCCAATGGACCGCATTCACATCCGGTGGTAAATTATTCCAGTTCCGGCGTTTACCCATGGGCTACAAGAATAGTCCGGGTGTATTCGCCGCCCGTGTTGTCTCTTTGTTAGACGACATTGATCAAGATGCATGTTCGTACGTAGATGACATTTATTTGACAGACGACGAATTATTTCCGCATCTGTCCCGTGTGGACCGCATTATTCTTGAATTTGCGGAGCAGGGTTACAAATTTAACTTTGCTAAGTCACACATTGCTGAATTTACCGTTCTGTTTTTGGGCTATGAGCTCAATAACGAGGGTAAGGGCTTAGCCCCCCATTTCTTGGAAAAATGTGCACATTTGTGCCCCCCAAATACTCTGAAGAAACTTCAGTCTTTGCTGGGTTTCCTGAATTTCGGGCGTACTTACATTCCCGAATATGCCCAGCGTATCAAGCCTTTGTATGCTTTGATACAACCTACTTATTCAAGATCATGCTGGCTGCCTGAGCATACCTCAATTCTGCAGTCTTTGCAGACAGACCTTCTGGAGTCTAAATATCTTTTGACTCGTGATAACCACACAAACCTGGTGATTAGAATAATTCCAGGGGCGGTGGGTTTCACGTACTTAACCTTTAATGAAGGTGATACAGTGCCCATCGCATACAAGTCACATCTGTACACTTCCGCTGAATTGCGCTTTACATCTGTCGAAAAAGTTCTAACTGCAGTGCAAATGGCGATTCTGAAAGAACGCGCACTGGCACAGGGAAAGCGAATTCTGGTGGTAACACCCTGTCCTGCCCTAGAGGCAGTAACAAAGGCAAGTGTACCGAACTCTAAAGCAATGCATCCCCGTTGGATACAATGGGCTACATCCTTGACGTCTTCGGACGTCACTTTTATTTTCGATTCTTCTCTTCAGACTCAGGAGTTCTTACAGTATGAATTCGTTCATCCTCCTCCTCTGTTTTTACTGCCGCTTGAGGATTACAAATGTGTGATCTACACCGATGGTTCGGCACAACCGGCCACTGGGTCCAAGCACGCTTATTCAGCTGCATGTGCTATTGTTGCGGGTTCCTTTGTAGATGGAAAGTTCAAATCCTCTGTAGTGCACACTCGCACACTCGGAGATAGTACCGCACAATTGGCCGAGCTGCATGCATTGCTACTTGCGCTTGAGTTCGCTTCTCAGGATGAGACCACTCTTATTGTATGTGATTCTTTCTACTGTGTACAATCTTACAATGACAATCTGTTTTTCTGGTCGAAAAATGACTACAAGGACGCAAAAGGGAGCACAATTAAGCATAAAATGCTTTGGGTTCGAGTGGCAGAATTGCAACAACGTCTGCCCCTCACACAGGTGGTTCACACCTTAGGCCATCAGCGGGTGGGCGCACACGCTATTGGTAACGATCTGGCAGATGAAGCTGCCCGTTCAGCAGTAGTCACGTGTTCAGTAGCAGCGGTTACCAGGTCCATGTCTAAAATTGACTCTGTTATTCTAGCAGCTATTGCTGCAACCAAGGAAGGTGATAATTACCCTACAGGTTTTCCTTCCAAGTATTCTTACAAGTTAAGTCCCGAACAGGTTCCTTATGTAACAATACCTGACGTTGGAGATCGGCTGATCCCCAACGCGGACCGCAGGAGTGCCTTGATATCTGCTGCACACGAAGGCATGGCTTCTGCTCATGCCGGTGTGTCAGCTACGGTTTCCATCTTGCAGCAGCGTTATTGGTGGCGTGGGTTGTATAAAGACACCCGTGCTTTTGTGCTTTCTTGCGACGTTTGTCAACAGATTAAGCCTTCCACGGTAACACGCCCACCACAGACCTCGCTCTGCATTGCTAACAGACCCTTTGGGTGTGTTTACTTGGATCACTGCGGTCCATTCTCATCAGACACTGCCTATAAATACATCTTAGTTGCAGTGGACTCGTGCACACGGTTCCTCTGGGTCTGGCCACAACGTAGTGCTGACGCTCGAAATGTAATCAGGGATTTGCGTGTCTTTGTGGGAATTTTCGCATGCGGCACCTTCCATTCGGACCAAGGTCCAGCGTTTGCCTCTAGGGCTTACAAGGATGCAATGGCTTTGCTTGGGGTGCGGGTGAAATTTTCGTCTCCGTATAGGCCTGAGGGCAACTCTATCGTTGAACGAATGAACCGTGACTTAAAGCAATCCTTAACAGCTAGAGTTATAGGTACTGGCAGGAACTGGCTGGCCCACTTGTATACCGTTCAGCGTGCACTTAATAATCTCCCTAGAAGACCTCTGGGTGGGCGGACCCCATACGAAATGCTCTTTGGCATAAGAATGTTTGTGCCTGACCTTGAGGGTCCAGACATCGCGGCGCAATCCGCCAAGTTTGATGTAGATAACCATTCTGCTATGTTACAGGACTTACAAGAAGCCCGAGACAAACTTGCAACTACACATTTGCCTTCAGCCACAGACCCTGCGTTGCAGATTCCGGTAGCCGGCTGGCTTCCAAAGGTTGGAGAACTGGTTCGAGAGAAGGTTGAAAACAAAAAAGAATTCGGCCCCTCGTTTCGTGCACCGGTTCCAGTTCTGGGCTTGAAGGGAACACGTACAGTCATTTTACCACCGCTTCCTGGTCGCAAGGAGAACAGATACATCTCAGTGGAAAATGTCAAGCTACAGCGTCTGGCCGATCCTGAATAGTGTCACACCAGCGGTCTCTTGTCCTGCCAGTTATCGGACATATGTTCGTGGCCCATCTGCACGAACGGTCACTGATGCTGTAATTGAGATGGTTGATTTGCCTGAAACTGTAATTGATCCCCAACTCTCCACCAACATCGACGAGGACGAGTATACCTATCCTGCATCTGAATCGGTGGCACATCAACCAACAACGCCACTGAGCCCGACTCGTTATTCCTTTGATTCGGATTCCACCTCTTCAAAAGTCCCATCCAAGTTCAGTATTTTTGTATCCTGGTTTAGAGACAATTTTTTGATTCCACCCTGGACATACATCTGGTTGGTACTTTTCTTGATTTTTTTGTTCATGTCCATTGGCTTTGTCACAGTGTTTTTTCTACTAATCAATGGTCACTATTTACCTGAACGCTCTGCTGTGGACTATGTTGCTGGAACTTTGGCTCCTCATTCCTCGTCTCACATCATGAAGCGTGACCACACATTTGTGAACATTTCAGCTTTTCCAGTTGCTGATGGCATCGTATGGGATGCAGTGAACTTTCAAATCCATGGTCCGACAGAAATTATTAATGTACCTAATGTCCTTCGTGTTTCAATGGGTGATGTAGTAAAAAATAACATTCATTCTGATGATTGGGATGTGCATGCCGTTGAAGCATTGTTTGCCGATTTAAAATATTATGCATCCTTTAATGCTGAAGATTTATATATGAATTCTGCGAATTATGCCGACTTGTATTGCTACCAGCATTGGGGTAACCATTTTCTCCATAAGCCAAGTGCCCTGCGTAGTTCCGTTAACTACACCCAATGGGAACATTGTCCAAACCCCTTGCCAGGTAGCTCACAAACTCTTCGAAATAAGTTTACCTATTTTACTGATTTTAATCGGTCAAACCCTGCATCCTATTATTTTAGACTTAATACCACATCAACTCAGAAAATTATGTTAACACACACCAAATTGCTTTATTCTGGTTCCTTTTTGAGTGCCCTAGCTGTGGGTGGTTATGAGTACTGGGAGGACACAGTAGATTTGAAATCTATTTGGGGCTCCAAGCCATGGCAGGTACAAGGCACCGAGGCATTGCATCGTGCTTGCCTCATCCCTACCCAAATTATGTTCCTAAATGCTTCCATCTATCAGACTACGTGTTGGGGCTTAGCTACCACTAAACAATTGAATTCGCCCTCCATTCCATCCCTGTCGAGTTTTCCCAATGAAAGCTCACGATTTAACCTGTCCCTGACGACCCTGCAGGCTCTGTTACAGAATAATTCGTTTAATGTTTCTGAGCTGGATCAGTCACCCTGGTTGGTATGGCCTATATCATCTAATGCGTGCCAAATGCGTTTTCACGACTCAGGTACTGGCTACACACAGGATAGGCCTGATCCGAGATTTACTGCTTCCCGTACTGTCACTACATATTCTGTTGGTAAATTATGCAAACAATGGCTGCAACATTCGTCCCTTGATTCTGTTAAACAACATTTGTCCCTCCTTTCAGGCAATATTGATCTGTCCGACTTTGTTTTGGGACCTCGTGGTCCCCGACCTAAGAGATTCATTTATGAAACGTATAATGAACTCTGGAAGCTGTCACAAATTGAAGCTGCTTCCCGTCTTCGGGAAATAGATCAAGCAAATTTGGAAAAGGTGCTTGCTGTTGTTGACAATAGTATTAATACCCTGTCTTCTCGCATTTACACTTTAGAGAATATTGTGTCCTCTGTTGTTGATATTGTACAAGATGATGTTTCTGTGTTATATCATGGTCAGAATCAATTGCGCTCAGTTATGCAGTTTGCGTGGACTTTGCAAACGCTCAAGTTAGGTAAAGTTCCTTGGCATTTTCTGAACACCTCTGCCTTGTTTCTGCCTTTTAATTTAACTGACAAACAGCAATTTATGTCCATGAAAGATGCAACTTACACTCTATTACATATCGAAAAGATGGATCCTTTACCGTTCTCTGTTGCGGAACTCGATTCTGCTGTGTGGCTAGTTCATGGGGTTATCGCTTTACCTTTTTCCTTATTTGAATTTGACTCGTGCATGAAACATTATCCTGTGGGCCGTTACCAGCCCTTGGGCAGTGCTTTCCTGCATGAACTCTGGTCCTTGCCTTTCATGTATAAATGCCTTCGGGACGGCAAGGAAGTCTTTCTCACGGGGGAGTCCTGCGACTCGACTATGGGTCATTCGCTTATTTGTAAACACATTAAATTGCATGGCTCATGTAGCGTTTCCGCTCCTAATCTTGCTTGTGTGCTGAAAGGTGTTCCTGCTCCTGTTATTTCTCCTACTTTCACTCTCCTTTCCAATGGTAGTTATTTACTTTTGAATAACGAAAACTGTTGTGGCCTGCAGGCTGGCATTCCTTACATTGTAACAGTTTCGCACAGGGTTGTCTGCTGCAAGAATGTGCTTTTTCCTCTCCCTCATGGCAAGGTTGATATCTCTATTTGGCCTTCCATCCCTACCATGGAGGCAGATTTCAATAGACTGAGCAGAATAAAGGCACTATTATTGAACGAGGAAGTTATGCTCACGTCCGCCCGGGAGACATTCATTCTCCAGGTGGCGAGTACCCACAGTGAAATACAGGCCCTTTTAAACACTAATCTCCCCCAACATTTTGGGGAGTTAATTCATCGTATTTTTAACGCATCTAACACTGAGGGTCTGGTACACTTTTTTAAGGTCGTGGGGTCTGGTTTGGTGTCCTCCTTCCAAACTATTTTTGGTGTCATCCCGGCGTTCATTCATTCTATTTTTTCCAGCGTCTTTGGCGGTTTCCCGTTGATCATCGCTTTGGCGGCTGGTGTCCTGCTATTAATTTGTTTTCTGCGCAATGGCTGCTCCCCGATGGGACCTGCTCGATCCAGAACGCCTCCAGCTGCTCCGTGAGCGCCTTTTGGCTGGTTTTGGTGTCTTGCCATTGGCGACACTGAGTGTGTCATAGACTCATATACTCTTTCTTTTCGCTTTGCGTATTTCACTTGCGTGCAACCTGTGATGACTTGTATCCGCTGTCCTTTCACCTGGACTTTGGATTATTGCCTCTCCAATTCGTCATTGTCTGTTCCGGATTTTGTTCAGTTGATGGGTCCCTTAGAGGCCCATGAGCAGGACTGTTCCGTTGCCGGCTGTATGGCGCGTGCGGCTGCACTGGGGATTTTGGCGCAATGGGATATCTGGGGTCCTGCCCAGGATCTCCTACAACGAAGCTGTTTCGATTATCACGCAAGCTGTCCCGCATTGCTTTTGGATGCTCCCTCTGCTGGGGAGCATTCCTGCTCTTTTGATCTCATGGATTGGATGGCATCTATGTTTTTTGACGATTCCAATGATGTCCTCTTGGAGGGTATGGCTTTTTTCTGCACTTACACTTTCATGGATTGACCTGTCCTTCGCCGTTTGGGCGCTCCCTGTGCTCTACTGGATGTGTTTTTCTCTATTGGAACTCTGTCTTGGCCGCCGGACTGTCCAGGGGAGGGTGTCTTGTGGTTCGTTGCCTGCCTTGTTATGTTGGCCTAGGCCTGGCTGCCATGCTGCTTTTCTTTGCGCACGTTACACTGAGCCAGGGCTCCCTCGCCCTTTGCTCTTGCCAAGTTCTTTTGCGCTGTCTGCATTTTCTGTCTTTCACCTTTTCTCTTGTTCGATTTGGGCTCAGTCTGCACACCATGTACAAGGTCGCATAACAATGTATTTCGGTTCTTCCTGATATGGCCAATCTCGCGCACCCAGACATAACATTAGGCGCAAATGCCATGAAGAATTTTGTGTGCTTTTAATACTGCAGTTTACTGGCGCTTGACACACTTGGAGGAATCTTTTCCAGGGAGAAGAGCTGTGATTGTCTGCTGATGTAGTTCTGCATCTAGAGACCGAGGTATGAGGGTTCGCTAGTCAAAGCCCAGAGGTCTTCTATTTTTATAATAAACTATCTTACTGCACGGGGAGGGTGGTAATGTTATTTAGACATTTATCCACTGAGTTATGAGATGCTTTCCCCGTTTGTATTCTATGGAATTGTAACCATGCTGCTTATGTTATTCATATGCATTATGCTATTAGTACTGACACGTGTACTGTACCTTAGAGCACGTAAGTTGAAATAAATATTTTAATCTACCTAGTGTCTCTTCATACGCACATTGTGGACAAGTACGAGTGAGTGACGAAAGAGTGTTCTTGTTTCTGCGAGTCCTGAGATAGGGATACCGTGTTCTGGGTTGTCCAATCATTGGTGCTTTGGTGCTAATGGGATGCTAAGCTAGTTGGGTTGGGGTTTTGGGTGCTACGGTATATGGTAGGCAAACCACTGTATTCCGGGGTCCTATTATCCTGTGCATAGCTCTGTGTATGTGCAGAAACCTTATGACAATACAATTGCTGCAAACTTTGTACCCTTTATAAACAGTAGCCATCTGGTCTGAATTACCAATGAATTTTCGAGACAGGTGATACAGACAGGTGGTACTTGTAGCATCATTACGCAATGAACGTCAGGAAGTGGCAATGATATCATCCCAAGACTACCATTATCAGGAATTGGCAAACAACATCCACTATAATGTGGTACTGGTCCAATTATGTTGAGCTGGAAACCAAGCTTCGGAAAAGGTGAAAGCACGTGCTCAGGCAGTGAATATCACCTACTCACAATAAGGACCAATAGTGTAGCATCGAGATACTCTATTAAGCGCCAAGTGACTCCATAAAATAGAGTTGCGGATTGTTGGCACTCCGGTCTGTATGTGTTCTGGAACAAGTGAGGAGGACCTGTAGAGGTGAGAGACCAGGATGGCACCTGGGGCACCACAAGCCATAGCTAGTGTGCGCACATGGCTGGTCCCTTTTTGAACAGGCTCTGCCGAGAAAAGATGCAAATGTGGGTGTGGTGAGTGACAGGCCTTCAACACGTGGGTGCCGACTGATGTGGGATGGTGGATAGTGGGTAGTGGATTGTGGTGCTGGAGGGAGGTTAGAGGAAGTGGTGCCTGTGTGTGTAGAACACAGCTGTGAGTGTGGAGAAAATGAAGGCACCGGGGAGACTGGCCCCTATGAGGAAGATATTAAAATGTGTGAGGGAGAGAGAAGTTATAAGGTAAGAGGCATATTGATAAATCCATAGTGATACCAAGGGCGGTCTGTGGATGAGGTGAAGAGAGGGTCTGAAAGTGGTATGGGGGGACATGTCAGAGGAATTCATGAGGGCTTCTTTTAATCTAGTGCACAGAGAGCAGACGCCTGCTCAAATACACAGTGCACTCAGGGCAGACACATGAGGAGGTGCACACTATAGACACCTAGATTTGAGCCAGAAACCTACTGAGATACACAATACACCCTAGGGCAGACCCCTGATGAGATTCACGGTACAGGCAAAACAGACGCCTTCAATAAAAGCAGACACCTGATGAGGTACACAAAGCAAACATCAAGAGTGGACCCAATCACCTACTGAAATACGCAGTACACTCAAGGCAGACGCCTTCAATGGAGCTAGACACCTGATGAGATACAGGGTACAGGCAGAACAGACACCTAGGGGCATATTCTCAAGGACTTATCGCCGAGTTAGCAGCACTTTATCGCAGCCAAAGTGGTGATAAATTTATCATCCTATTTACAAGCAGGTGCTAACAGCCCATATAACCAGTTTTCCTGCCATAGCAGCCGCAAAAAACATTGCCACGGATGACACCGGCAACTAACGCTAATGATATGCAGAGTAGGCGTTCCCGTGCAAAAAGCCGCGAAAACACCACTTCGCAACATTCACAACGACCAGCCAGATCGGCGATAAGATCCCAAAACAGGCTATAAGGCGCGTTAGCAGCAGGGATTTAACACCTGCTCTGACCTGGTGTTAAGTCGGACGACAACCTGCACCATAAAAAGGGATCCCAGCCCAGAGCCACACCTGAAGAACAACAGATGCCATGGAGCTACTAATCATGCAGCTCGGAGCCCCAAGAGGGCCACAACACCCACCGCCACCACCCTATACCCGCCACCCCCGGACTACCACAGAGGCAGCGCAGACAAAGATAGCGGACCTTCAGAAAACGCACCAGCCTCACAGACTTAACACCAGAGGATGTCATTGCCCACTACAGGCTCAAAAGGACAACCATCCTACGCATCCTGACCATCATTGCCCACAAGCTGACGGTACCAACACAGCGGACAACCAACATCCCTCCGCAGACAAAGCTGCTGGCTGTGCTGCACCTGTTGGCCTCTGGGACCTTCCAACCAACAACTGCCAGAGTCGGAGGAGTCTCACAGCCAGCCCTATCCAAGTTCCTCACACCTGTCTTGGATGCCATCATCAGCTTGGTACCCCAGCACCTTTACTTCCCACACACTGCGCAGGAACAGCTGGAGACCAAGCAAGGCTTCTACGCCATAGCTGGCTTCCCGCACGTGTTGGGGGCAATCGACTGCACACATGTGCTCCTCGTGCTCCCTGTCGCCACCGCACACAATTACCGCAACAGGAAGTACACGCATTCGATCAATGTGCAGGCAATAGTGGACCACCTGAGACTCTTCACCAATGTCGTCGCCAACTACCCAGGCAGTGTGCATGATTCCTTCATCTTCCGACAGTCCATCATCAACCAGCGCTTTGAGGCTGGCACCTATGGGAATGCATTGCTCGTTGGTAAGTACCAAATGAACACACCACACACCTCAACTCCACAATCATGCAACTCACAACTCTGGGAATGCACACGTTACAAACTCACATACAACATGCCAAACAACATGCCCACCTGCCAGACACGACAGCACAACTTACTGTGGTAACCTTTGCTAGCCATGTACACAAGCCATCAACGGCATGGCACCTCAGCCACACAATAGCAGAATGTGGGTAGAGGTGGGAACCAGCCATGTGCGAAGGAGGCAAGTGACCCATGAATGAGAATGCACACAATGCCAAGTGTGGCGTGGATGTGCTGGACAGACAGCAGTATGCAGACCATAGACATGTCCATGTCGACATATACTGCTGGTGTTTGTAGTGTAGTTGTTAGAACTGGGGGTCTCTAGTTGGCAAGGGTATGCACCTTTGTCCAAATAGGGACCCTTGCTTCTAAGTCAGGGAAAGGGGATTACACTCCTGGATAACCCCTGCTCACCCCCTTGGTAGCTTGGCACGAGCAGACAGGCTTATCTCAGAGGCAGTGTGTTAAGCATTTGTGAACACATACAGTAATACAGTGAAAACACTACAGATGGACACCACACAGGTTTTATAAAAATAAGTATTCTTTATATAGACTTAACACAAGACCACAAACGACAAAAATCCACAATACTGTACTCAAAA
The DNA here is from genome assembly GCA_963921515.1 of Calotriton arnoldi. Classification (NCBI taxonomy): domain Eukaryota; kingdom Metazoa; phylum Chordata; class Amphibia; order Caudata; family Salamandridae; genus Calotriton; species Calotriton arnoldi. The sequence continues at coordinate 411,859 of CAWUFW010001484.1, read as the reverse complement.
TAGACTTAAAGGTGGTAGAAGTAACTTAGTTCAAGTTGATGATAAATGTGACACGTTTCTCATAAAAGTACCTTCGATGCGTAACGCAAAACAAACAAAAGGTTCGCAGGGAGGGTGATGCGTCGGTTCCTTGCTTCGGGGGAGGCGATGCGTCGCACCTCAATGCTTGCGCAGAGTAGGGGATGCGTCTGTTCCTTACCGGAGAGGAGGTGATGCGTTGATTCTCGTACTGCGTTCCGGTTACGATGCGGCAAGATGGCGCCTCGATGCGATGCGACAATTCGGTGCGATAAGATGACGCCTTTGATGTGATGCGACGATATGAAGGCGATGCGTGCACGCCCAACGGCCATGCGACGACTCGACAACTTCTGAGCCGCGACAGGCCCTGCGACACGCTTCTCCGGTGATGTGACGGCAAACAGCTGTGACGAAGACACGCTTCTCTGGTGATGCGGCGGTGACACGCTTCTCCGGCGATGCGACGGCGACACGCTTCTTCTTGTTGAGTCGCGCTTCCAGCTCCCAGCGACACACAGGCTTCTGCAGACAGAATTCCCAGCAAGGAAATTCAGAGGGGAGCTGGTGGTGAAGTCTTGTAGCCCTGAGACTTCAGCAGGAGGCAAGCACAAGTTCAAGCCCTTGGAGAAATATTCTGCAAGATGATGAAAGTTCCTTAAAAGTTCCTTCTCCTTTCCTTGGTAATAAAGAAACCATTGCAGGCCAACCCAGCAAAACAGCACACTGGCAGAGGGGCAGTCCAAACTCCTGCAGCTTCCTTGGTTCTTCTCCTTGGCAAAGGTTCGTCTTGATTTCCCAGAAGTGATCTAAAGTCTTGGGGTCTGGGCCCCAATATTTATACTAGCAAATCCTTTGTCTCTGAAGGCAGAGAGTGTCTGTACCTAGTCCAAACCAGTTCTGGGTGCATTCTGCCAGTGCACACCTTCTTCCTTTGTCAGTGTGGGCCAGGGTCATCAGACACACCCCAGTAGGTGGAGCCAGCATTGTGGAAGGCAGGCACAGCTCTATTCAGGCCCAGGTGCTGCTCCTCCCACCACTCCTCATGCAGATAGGCCTATTCAGCCTAGTGCTGACTCAGCCTGTCTCCTGGAGCACCCCCAGCCCCTGTCACTCACAAACCAGACAAGCAATACACAACCTAGAAGAGGCAGGCTGGATGGTTAGGCAAGAAAATACCCACTTTCTAAAAGTGGTATTTTCAAACACAGAGGGGCCGATTCCGATTCGGGCCGGAAATCACTCTGACCGAGCCGGACCCAGAGAGATTTCCGACCGAATCGGACCCTGGCAGCCTGACCGAACGAGTACGATGCGCACGCATGCACTCGGACTCGAGTCGGTCGGACTCCCATTGAAGTCAATGGGAGCCGGTCGTGCAACGCGTACGCGGGCTCCCATTGACTCAATGGGTGCGAGGCAAACAAGGGCGCCCCCTACAGCGGGTACGCCTCGATGCGCATTGCGCCATGCATGCACAGGTAGGGGGGACCCATGGGTCCCCCCTGTGTGCAACTCGCGCGGCTACGCGTACAGGGGGGTCCGACGTGGACCCCCAAAGTCCAGCTCCGACTGCTCTTTCGAGCCGGACGACGCGAGTCGGTCGGACTGCTCGCGGCACGCATCGTACTTGCCCAGCCGGGGAACGTCTCCATTGCGCGGTGCGAACAGTGTCCATGCGAGTCGGTCGGATCGGTTCCGACCCGCGTACGAGTCGGTCGGCGATTTCGCGTGCGCTCGCATCGTACTCGCTCAGCCGGACGCACGTACGATTCGGTCGGGAAAGAGGGCTGTTATAATCAAACTGCCAATTCTGGCCTATGGGGACAGGTAGCCTTGCAATAGTGAAAAACGAAATAGGCTGTAATTAACTATCAGGTCATGCCACACCTACCTTTTATTTACAATGCACCCTGCCCTAGGACCTACCTTAGGGGTGTCTGATATGTAGAAAAGGGAAGGTTTAGGGACTGGCAAGTGGGTGCACTTGCCAAGTCGACATGGCAGTCCCAGACTGCACACAGGCTCTGCAATGGCAGGCCTGAGTTACACTTTACAGGCTGCTTCTGTGGGTGGCACAATCAGTGCTGCAAGCCCTCCAGCAGCATTTGATTTACAGGCCCTGGGCACACATGGTGCACTATACTAAGGTCTGACAAGTAAATCAAATAATCCAATCATGGAGTCACTAATCAATACATGAATTTACAATAGGGAGCACTTGCACTGTGGCACTGAATAGCAGTGGCACAGTGCCCAAAGCATCTAAACCAGCAAAAACAAATAAAAAGTAGAGGAGACAACAGCAAAAAAATGGAAGGGAGACTCACGCCAATGGTACCAGGTCTAACAGTAGTGAACAGTGGACGCAACCATGTTGCCCCAGGCAGTGGGGGAGATTGCGGAAATGTCGCTTGTTACATCCCCCACTGTAAGCGTGAGTGGAGTAGGCTGGCCTGGCATATGCCAGGCCAGCGTAGGGGTGTGAATAAAAAGCCCGTTGCTCTGGGCGTGGTGCTCTTCCGGAATGGCTAACGTATCTGCCAGGGTGGCGCCTCCCAGCCCGCCACGAGGCCGACGCCGTGGGCGGCGGTGCCTGCGATCATGTGCGCCTGCTGCACCCCAGGCCGCAGGTCCCCAGACCCGTCTTGGCCGCCCCTGCGCAACCAGGCCACACTGCTCACCTGCCGACACCGGCGTGTGTCAAAGAGGGCCCACCTTGTGCCTGTGCAAGCTCCAAGCCCGAGGCCCGCGACCTTGGTAGCCTCCTCAGACCATCACGGCCTCCGCAACACAGGCCCCCAGCACTCCTTTCTCGTTGACGTACTCCACCGCTGCCTCCGGCCCACACTGCAGGCAAGTAAGTCACACATTTGGAACTGAGTCTTGATTTATTTATGGCAGAGTTCATATCATTGTACGCAAGGAGAGGAGTAAGAGGAAGACGCGGTTCAGTCCGGAGGAAAAAAGGATTCTCGCTATGGAGGTGATCGAACACTACCATCAACTGCTCTGGTGCCACTAACTCTGTGCATCGCAAGCCAATGACACGTGGCTGTGGGCCCCTGCTGACCGCTGCCTCCGGCCGACACTGCGGTCAAGTAGGTCACACATTTGGAACTGAGCCTTGGTTTATTTATGACAGAGTTTATAGCATTGTACAGGCCTCATCGCAGACTGCATTTCCGTTCAGCTCTGGTGCCACTAACTCTGTGCCCCGAAATACATGGACACTCTCTGGTTGAACTTTGGTGGCGTCTGAGTCTATGGCCTGGGGGCTGTCTTCATCATAATGTAGCTGATACTGACTTGGTGTTAAAAATGAGTCTGTAGCATTCCTCTCCTCCATATTGCCTTTTTCTGTTTGGTTCTGCCCTCTGCATCATGCCCTGGAAGAACACCTTCCACTGTCCCCCGAAACACTCCCCGACATTCAGCTTCGACATCGACGAGGACCCGCTTAGCTCTCGTGACCCTACCTCAGTGCACCGCAAGTCACCGTCCCATGGCGGTATGCCTGTGCCGGCCACAGTGCATCCAGGGCCACTAACTCTGTGCAGCTCAAGTCATGGACCCTTGCTGTTTGAACTTTGAACTTCTGATTGTCTGATCATTGTTGTAGTTGTTGCCAGCACCAACCACTCCCTGAGGGCTGGCTTACACTAACCCCACACCCATCCAGCACAGGCGTCACTGGACAAGTGACCCTAGCAATAAAAGGGGCCAGGCGCACGTGCCCGTAGCCAGTTCCACAAACTAAGTGTGTCCGTGTGGTCATTATGTATACATGAGGGCCTCGGGCCCTACCACATTACATTGTGCTGTGTACAGCGGACACAACCATGTCACCTCAGGCAGTGGGGAAGACCTGGGACATGTAGCTGTGTCGTACCCCCCTGTAAGCGTAAGCGGAGTTGGCTGGCGTACGACAGTCCAGCGTAGGGGTGTGGATAATCAGACCGGGGCTCTGGGCGTTGCTAAGTTTTGGCCTTGCCAAGGAAGTAACTAATGCGTGTGTCACTGTTGTAGTGTCGGCGCCACCCGTCCCGCAGTGGTCAATGTTGCATGCCCCCGGAGTGCGGGCTCGGCCGAAGGGATAAATGAAGGAGCGCAAGCCCGCTCGGGGTCCGGGATCATACATGCCAACTGTTGTATGTGTCGCTATTACCGCAGCATAAGCCAAAGGTCTACCCTCAACCGCATCGCGAGTTCAGCCAGCCATGAACTCTACATCTGTGTCCGCCCTATGCTTACCATAGGCCTACACACACGTGGCCGCCCACCTTCAACGCACAACATCACAGTGTCGTTGTCAGGCTTGTAACCATGCGCAGACAGGCATGACAATGGTGTGCCGTAGGAGTGCAAGTGATGCAACCGCGCAGCGCACACTAGTAAATAGGCTCGGGGGAGGGAGGAGCAGCAGTGAGGCTACGTAATACACATTGATGCCGCTCATTTGCTACAAGGAGTACATGTCAAACAGGAATCACTAAGTCACACATATCACACACCAATGTACTAGTGAGCCTGCCAATACATCATGCAGAACCAACTATTGACTCATGTCTCTCTGCACTGTCACAGGTGATCAAGGATATGCACTCTGCCCTTGGATGATGACACCCCTCCGAGCCCCGAACACACAGGCCCAGAGGCAATACAATGCGGCCCACAAACGCACCAGGGGCATCGTGGAATGCACATTTGGCGTGTTGAAGTCACGTTTCAGGTGCCTGGACATCACAGGTGGAAGGCTCCTGTGCAGCTCAGACATCGTGTGCAAGATGATCATTGAATGTTGTGTGTTGCACAACATATGTGTACGCACCAATGCCCCATGGCTACAAGTGCCAGATGCACCGGACGATGATGAGGAAGATGAGGCAGGTGGACCACACCCCACTGCAGCTGCAGCAGGAATAGCCCATAGGAACACCATCATTGACAATTTCTTCACATGAGCACGTCACATTGTCACAGTCCTTAGCAATCATGGGACAGTACAAAATTACCACAGGCACAGCATGTGCAAATAAATTCATTACAACACGCATTTCCTGAGTGCATGTCACTCCTCTGTACAAGCACATCACTCTGACAAGTGTAAGTGCAACATGTAGTGCTAACAATCTCAAAAATTGAAAACAGATGGTGGGTGTGTCACCTCTGTACAGAGAGGCTGTTTAGGGTGTCACGTATTCGAAATGCCATTTCTGTGTGTCAAAGTTAGTACGGAATCCCACTCATCAGCGTTTCACATGTGTCCCAAATCATTACATATAGGCTGTCATTTGTGACCTACAATTGACAACAGGGCTTCTTTTAGGGTCAAATATGTACCACCATGATGCAGAGATGCACCCTGTGACTCAAGTCCAACAACATGAGCAACATGGACGTAAGGGGGAATCACTGCCCCTTCATTCGCCCATGCTTTCATACTTGATTAATCATAGACATGACACATCTGTGTGTATTGGAACGTATTATTCACGTTCAGTGAAGTGTTGAAGCTGTCTTAGTACTGGGCCATTCAGACAACTCTCTACAATGTTGCCCCATGGAGGGCCAGCCAGAGTCCTTCAGGGATTGACAAGTTACTCGGAAGAGGAAGAGTCCAGTCCGCAGGCTGATTGCTGTGTCATTGTTAAGCAAACAAAATATGGCAGTCCATGTCAAGGTCCGAGGTTAGTGTCGCAGAGTGTATCGGGGGATAGTGGAAGGTGTTATTCCAGGGCATGATGCAGAGGGCAGAACCAAGCAGAAATAAGCCATATGGCGGAGATGAATGCTACTGCTTCCTCCTTACCACTAAGGCAGATTCATCCTTATCTTCGTCCTCTGATGTTTCATGTGCCTCACATGTGGGTGGTAGTGTTTGGTCTGCAGCACTGTGTGACACGGACACATCAGGGGCCAGAGATGTGGATGTAGAAGTAGCAGCAGCATTCATCTGCACAATGTCTTGTGGCATCACTCCCATGATGAGAATCTGCAGGGCATGGAAGATCCCATCTACAGCTTTCTCGTGTGCAGCCGTGGTAGCCATTCTTTGCGCCTGCTTCCGCTCCATGTTCTCCATTACCCTCCTTATGTTTCCCAAATCACGGATGACATCGCTGTAGCCACTCTAACTAGACAGTTGTTGTTGTCTCCGAGTCATGACTCCAGCGACGCCAGCCATGGATTGTTGGAGGGCATGGGGCGGACTGTGGGTGTCCATTAGGGAGTGTAAGTGGTCCCTGATGGGACTTAGACACCCATGTATGGCATCTGGTTTGGCTGCCATGAGGTGGAACCCCACCCGCACCTGTTCAGCCACCTCCTTCTGGCAGTCTAACACACGGCGTTGGAATGCCATGGGTTCTTCGGTGAGGTGCTGGGAGCCAGACGTGGTGGTGGGTGCTTCCTGCTGTGTGGTCTGTGCAGGGGGTGGGCTCACCTGGATGGTGCTGGGCTGCCCTGCTACTGGAGGTGGGGTGCGGAGGTAGTCCATGAACCGTTGGAGTTCATCGTAGTCGATGTCCTGGGGGTCGTCTCCATCATCACTTACGTGATGTAGGGTCTGCTCTGCAGGAGGTGTTGATTGTCCCTCTGCAATGTAAAGGGGAGATGCAGTTTCAGAGTGTGTTCCATGTATGTTGACGCATTGGCGAAGTTTACATATAGACTGCATGACAATGTACATTGTGACTGTTTGTGAGGAGATGCCTATTTGATGCGGGACAGTGGACATTTGTACTACATCACGGATGTGAGGTTGTACTCGTACATTGTCATCGCACAGTTTCCTGCTATGCCAGATGTGATTGGCCATTTTGTACACACATGTGGCACCAGTTGGGTCCTGTGTTCAGTTGTGAAAGTGTTGCAGTTTGTACCACATTGTTGTCAATGTTGAGGTGCTCTTATTCTTATGTGTGTGTGCTGCATTGTGGGTGAGTCGCCCCTGCAGCTCTGATTTGGCTCCCCCTTGAACCTTTCAGGCGGTGTGCCTTTGACTTTTGTGCTTCTACAGTGCTGAGATGCTGCGGACTTGGGTAAATTGGGCTCTTGGTCGAGTTGTGACTCTTGGGCATGGTTTGTCCGCAGATGTGTTGTTGACGTCAGGGTTTGTTTGTGCACGTGGATGTGTCAGAGTGTGACCTGCTCCTTTCCAGATGTGGTCCAAACTCAGCCACCTCAGTGTTGTGACGTGCACAATGTCATGATGATTGGACTGCAGCCATGCTAATCGTCGTGTAGTGTCACTTGCATTGTCAGTGTGGCTCACAAATACGCATCTTTGCTTGGTTTTAACACGTGTACATGGGTTGGTTGTGAGATTGGTGCTGTGTGGGGAGGGACCCCTTTGTGCCCATAGTGGACGGGGGCCTACTTGCTGTTTGTATGTGTGCTGCAGTGTGCCAAGGGGATCAGGGACATGATCCAGAGTCATTGTGGATGTGCAGTGTGCTCTACTTAATTGTGCATGTGTGCCATTGTGCACATCTCCCCCCGTCCCCCCAGTCCCTTGTCGGTACTCACCCTGTAGATGTTGTGTCAGGTCATGTTGAGCAGTGTCCGGATCCCCAACTCCTGGCACCGTATCCCGACTGATGACTGTGGCCACCATTTTCTCCATGTCATCCAGCTCCTGGTGTGCCGCTAGACCCCCACCTCCAATCTGCGTTGCTGCTTTCATGTTGGCATCGAGTTTCTTCTTGGTTTTGCCCTTCACATCATTCCAGCGCCTCTTGACCTCTTCCATTGTCCTCATGAACGCTGCAACTGCATTCACATGGTCCAAGATAGTCTGCCATATCTGCGTCTTTGTTGCCAATGACACGTTGGAGGTGACGAACAGTTGTTGGTAGTGTTCTATCACCTCCGTGACGATGATCCTGTTTTCCTGCGGACTGAACCGCGTCTCCCTCTTCCTCTTCTCCTTGGCCTTCCCTGACCCCGAGGTTCCTTACTGGTCGTCTGTGGGGCTTCTGGGGTTCGCGTTGTCCTCTGCACTTGGTCCGGGTGCTACGCAGTTTTTTTTTTTTTCTGCTTTTATAGTGCATTTTCCCGCATGACGCGTGGGAATTGCAGGCCTGTCGCTGGTTATCGCTGATTTTTGTATCGCGATTTGGGACATCGCAACTTTTTTCGCGTTCGTGTTTCGCATTTTTTCGGCGTCGTGTTAATTTTAACGCGGTCATTTGGGCCGTTATCGTGAGAATATCGCATGGTGTTATTTTCCCGCGATAGACTGCGATGTGCAAAGTTGCGTTAAGCTAATTTTGCGATAATTAGCACACGTTCTTGAGAATATCCCCCCTAGACTAGACCTGAGTCAGGGGAACAAAAATTGCCAATCGTGAATGAGAAACCAGTTCAGCTTTTGAAATAACATTTAGTTTTAAACATTTGGTACCCAATTGGGTCATGTTTGCAAGTGTTTCTCCTTGTACAAAAAAATACAGTGGTTCTCATCGGTTTCATCTCAACACATTTCCGATAATTGGTGAAATCACTATACGAAATGAATGCTTATGAAAACACACATGACCCTTACTCATCTTATTTGTTTGTAGGGCATTTTTAAAACATTCGACAAGTATTATTTTCACTTCCGCTCGTATTACTTTTCTCAATTCAGAGGCAATGTTTGGATGTGATAACATTCCCGAGTCAGAGCTTCTTAAAAGCTTTTCTGTGTAACCACCTGAGCTCTTCGTAAACTGCAGTAAACAAAAAAAGGGTGGCGCGTACACAAAAAAAGCATACTAGAAGCAAGGAAGCACTGACAAAATATATCGACTACCACAATATCGAGGTACAAAAATATTATCGAAGTCAAGAATATCGACATCCTGTCTACATCATGGTAAGCACAAAAATATCGAGAGAAAAATATCGATGTCAAAAATATCGTTAGAAATATCGGGTTTTTTTTATGTTAAAAAAATAATATAAAATAAAGTAAATAATACATATAATTAAAAGAAACAGTTAAAAATATTTTAAAATGTTTAAAAATCATACCTAATACATATAATGTTAAAATAAATTAAACATATATATAGAAAATATAATATATATATACTTAATAATATTCATAAATAATTATTTTATTAACTTATAAATTGTTTATTTTTTTTAAATAAATTATAAATACATATATACACATACAAAAATAATATAAATAAAAATAGCAAAAATAAATATAACAAATTAAAAAATTAAAAATGTTTAAATCTTTTTCAAATAAATAATACACAACATTAACTAAAACAAAACAGAAAAATATTGGATAGCGGAGGGAATAAAATTACTATTCCAACTCCAGAGAGTGCAACAGTAGGGAAAGTGTTGGATAGCTTAGAGGTAAAAATTACTATTCCCACTCCAGAGAGTGCAACAGTAGGGAAAGTGTTGGATAGCGTAGGGGTAACAATTACTATTCCCACTCCAGTGAGTGCAACAGTATGGAAAGTGTTGGATAGGGTAGGGGTAAAAATTACTATTCCCACTCCAGAGAGTGCAAAAGTAGGGAAAGTGTTGGATAGCGTATGGGTTAAAATTACAATTCCAACTCCAGAGAGTGAAACAGTAAGGAAAGTGTTGGATAGCGTAGGGGTAAAAATTACTATTCCCACTCCAGAGAGTGCAACAGTAGGGAAAGTGTTGGATAGCAAAAGGGTTCAAATTACTATTCCCACTCCAGTGAGTGAAACAGTAGGGAAAGTGTTGGATAGCGTAGGGGTAAAAATTACTATTCCCACTCCAGTGAGTGCAACAGTAGGGAAAGTGTTGGATAGCGTAGGGGTAATAATTACTATTCCAACTCCAGAGAGTGCAACAGTAGGGAAAGTGTTGGATAGCGTAGGGGTAAAAATTTCTATTCGCACTCCAGAGAGTGCAACAGTAGGAAAAGTGTTGGATAGCGTAGGGGTAAAAATTACTATTCCCACTCCAGAGAGTGCAACAGTAGGGAAAGTGTTGGATAGCGAAAGGGTTAAAATTACTATTCCCACTCCAGTGAGTGCAACAGTAGGGAAAGTGTTGGATAGCGTAGGGGTAAAAATTACTATTCCCACTCAGTGAGTGCAACAGTAGGGAAAGTGTTGGATAGCGTAGAGGTAAAAATTATTATTCCAACTCCAGAGAGTGCAACAGTAGGGAAAGTGTTGGATAGCGTAGGGGTAAAAATTATTATTACCACTCCAGAGAGTGCAACAGTAGGGAAAGTGTTGGATAGCAAAAGGGTTAAAATTACTATTCCCACTCCAGTGAGTGCGACAGTAGGGAAAGTGTTGGATAGCGTAGGGGTAAAGATTACTATTCCCACTCCAGAGAGTGCAAAAGTAGGGAAAGTGTTGGATAGTGTAAGGGTTAAAAATTACATACTTATCAATTAAATAATTTTTTTAATTAAATAATGAATTAATAATCAATTAACAATAATTTAATTATAAATACCAATAAATTAAAATTAATAATTACTTGAATAACATTAAATTACTTCCCACCCTATTCCCCTATAAACCCACAACCCGCTCCACATAAAAATTAACACAATTAATATAATTATCAATTAATCAATTAATCAAAATTAATTATCAATCAATAATTAATTAACAATAAAATAATTATCAATACCAATAAATAAAAATTAATAATTACTTAATTATAAACAATTACTTCCCACCCTATTCCCCTATAAACACACAACCCGCTCCTAAACTAAATTAACACAATTAATATATTTATCAATTAATCAATTAATAAAAATTAATTACCAATTAATAATTACTAAACAATAAATTAATTTTCAATACCCCCAAAAAATTATTAATTAATTTATTAAAATTAATTTACTTCCCACCCTATTCCCCTATAAATGCACAATCCGCGCCAATAAAAATTAACACAATTAATATAATTATCAATTAATAAATTAATACAAATTAATTAGCAATTAATAATTAATTAACAATAAATAAATTATCAATATCAATAAATAAAAATTAATAATTACTTAATTACAATTAAATTACTTCCCACCCTATTCCCCTATAAACCCACAACCCGCTACGGAACTAAAATGCAAAATTTAATTAAAATTAATTAATATTTCTAAAAATTATCATTTAATTTACTATAATTAAATTACTTCCCACCCCATTCCCCTATAAACCCACAACCCGCTACGGTACTAAAACGCAAAATTTACTTAAACATTTTTTTTTTACTTCTAAACATTTAATACATATATTTTTTTTTAAAATACAAAACATAACAAAAACTGTGGAACACATACATATAAAATACATTCTAAAATACATAACACTAACATAAACATCGATATTATTAACAACAATATTTTTGCTAACGATATTACTAACTTCGATATTAACAAACACTATATTTCTTACCTTATGGTTGATATTCTGGTCACCGATATTCTTGATGTCGATATTCTGTCCCTACGATATTTAAAACTCGATATTTCTGTAGGTCGGAAAAAAAACCTCGATATTATGTCTGTGCACCAGAAGCAAGGCAAGCAGCTGTAAATCGGGCTCGGTTTACCCATATTTAAGCGGATAAACCGTTCCTTGCCAGACAGCGAGGGCTTTGAGAGAAAGAGAAGCACAGGTCAGGTAGAAAACACGAGAAGGGCCTGCAGGAAGGGCACCGGGGAAAGTACAATTCAAGAACCTGGCAGCTAGTACCACATTACTCACAGCAGTGTCAGGGATTTGAGGGGTGGGGGAGAGATGGAGCAGCTTTTAGTGGGGTGGGGAAGAGAAGTCTCCATGTAGAACAGTAGCCTTGGGGCCGCCCGGGCTTCGACATCAACTTGGTGTGTGTGTGTGCAGTATGTACCTGCCTTCCTTTGTTCTCAGGGGCAGATTTACTAGAAAGTGACGCATCTGTAGAGATGTGTCACTTTCCCTGCGCCACCCTGAGAAACCCTTGTGCCACCATGGATGTGCCGTATTAACAATACGACGCACCATGGTGCAAGGATTGACAGATGCGTCAGAAATTCTGGCGCATCTGTTGGGGCAAAAGTCATGCATTGCTGGAGTCATGTCGCAAGCACGACGCAACTCCAGAAATGCATTTTGAGGCCTATTCCCACTACACTGCGTCACTCCTTATGCCTGCTTCAAGCAGGCGTAAGGTTCTGACAAAGTGGCGTCCTAGAAGTGACGCAGTGAAATCTTGAAGATTTCACTGCGTCACTTTTACAAGCCTTTCTTGCGTGGGAACGCCCACCCTGCATACATTATACCTGAAACAGGTAAAATGTGACGCAGGGCTTTACAACGTGACGCATCTCCCTAGATGCGTCACATTGTAAATTGCCTGCATTTTTACGCCGCCGCTGCGTCACAAAAGTGTTGCAACTTGCAAGGGGCTTGTAAATCTGCCCCTTAATATTTACAGTTACATCAAACCATGTAACTGAGAAGCAACTATAAAATTGAAAAAACCCCACTTCTATTGGGATTAACGTCACGTGTCCGCCAGGCAATGGTCTCAGGGCCGCCCAGGCTTCACCGTCAACATGGAGCAGTCCTAGCTGGTTTCAGCTGCCTATGAGAATGAAGCTTAGGGCTAGGGCTAAGTCTTGAGGATGTCACGTGACACAGATGACACCCAATGGGAGAGCGAGTATGTTCTGAGACGCAGACTTCCAGGAAATCCCTATTGTGCAACGGAGCTCCCGAATCTGCAAAGATCTGATGTAAAACACCGAGATTTAAAACATAAAGCATTTAAAATAACATTAGTTCTTAACTTTTGTACCGTGAAAACACTGCTGGGGAAAGTTACTTCTATTTGGAACCTTAAGAGAGTTAGCACATTGTAAGAGAAAAAGGAACATAAGCTGGGATATAAAACTCCCCTTCAACGCATGCATGCGCCGGCAGTAGGAGGAATAACCGTAACTGCTGCAGGGAGTGCGCCCGGATGTCGCCTCAGTTGTTGAGTTTGTTTGAGGCACGGACGGACGTGCATCATGGCGAGGCTGCAGGGAGTGGGCGCCACCCAGCAGGAAAAAAGTAGTACATGATACTAACCTATATGGCCCATCATGCACTAATGCATGATGGGCCATATATCGGGAGAGGATGTGGTCTGACAGCTAGATTGCCGACTTTGATGCTGGAAACCAAGGTTCGAGCCTCGGGGTCGCGTCCACATCCTGTGATTCTGGGCAAATCACTTAATCTCCCTGTGCCTGAATGTGTCCTTGTGTAACGTATCCGGTGCTCATGTAAAGCGCTCCAATACCTTCGGGTCGAGTTTGCGCTATATAAAGCTGCATTAAAATAAAAAAATAATAATAATAATGCATGAAACAGGGCCAGTCGCCAAAGCGTCACTAAACCAGCAGAAGGTGGGACAGCTGTAAGCCAATAAAAATAAAGGATTTTTGAAAAACACACGAAGAGGCCAATCAAAAGCGATGGGCGTGCTGAATCTCCATACACTGGATACACGATGCCTCCCTCCACGCGCTGCTCTAGGCTCGACTTAAACAGCTTATTATTCATCCATAGGGGAAACCGATGCATTGCCGGTGCTTGTTATTAGAGGGCAGGCTGTCTGGCTACAAACAGTTAACGTATGGCAATCTGAATACCCAGAAGCCACTGCAATTCAATAAAAAAAATTGTCAGCGATACGGGGTAATTACAATCATTTACATGGCACTAGAAGGAGTAACTAAGGTTGTGTGTACACTATGTTGATAAAACGGAGGCAACGGATTATAATTTAAAGTTGCTCTACTATATGTGTGTAATTTTTTATAACTTCAAAAGGCCGACCTTAGGGGCCCATTACGATGGCGGGCGGAAGCACAACCGCCGTGCTGGCGGATGCAGAAACCACCAGTTACCGCCGGCACGCAGCAGTCCACACGCCCGCCCAATTACGATGCGAAAAGCAGGCCAAACACCGCCGGCAAGCCAGCAACACCGTCCGCCATCAAAGTGCGCCCGCACACGTAGCGGCGCAGCACAACTGACACACACCGTCCGACGAAACATGTCCCGCCCGGCGCATAAATTACGATGCCGCAAACAAACGGCTCCCACGGCAAAGAGACACCGCACGTGAAAGAGAGGCGGAAACACGGACGCAGAGCACGGACAACGAAGAAGCGGCACCCCGGGCATGAATCCAGCACTGCAGGCCCTTCCCATGCTTCTGCTGATGCACCACCAAGGACGCAACGTACCGCGGAGACGCAGGTAGGCACACACACAACAAGTGCACGCAAACAGCGCACACAGTGCAAGGGCGGAAAAAGCGGACAACCCCCCACCAGCGCGTGTACACTACACATCCACCATCGCATCCACATATGACACACAGGCCAAATCGTAACATCGCAGAACACATGTGTACACACCACCTGGGACTAGGAACCAACCACCCCGTCACGGCCCCAAAGCGCCGATGACGCCGCCACACATGCGCACAACGCAGAGGCCAACCGCAGCGCCATGCATGCGTCGCACACAGACACAGGGACACAACCAAGCAGCACACACATCAGCCCCACCCCGAACGCACATGACACGTGACAGGCCGGCCACAGACATGTCCCCAACGCCCAATTCACGGACAACACCCAACGCCACACAAACGACGCACACATGTCAGTGAAGACACGCAACTGCAGGACACACCCCAGTGTAACAAACATGGCGTAGCACACAGCGGCGGCAACACCAACTAGGAGAAGCAGGGCCCCTTCGGGAAGAGGAACGCCAGTACCACACTGAAAAACCCATACCACCCTGCACATATGAACAAGACACATGAAACGGAACACCAAAGAGCCCGGGGACCGACAACAGGTGGCCCAAGAATTACATCCACACACAAGGCCCAACGCAGAGCGGAAAGGCAGCCTGCCGCCCACACAAGGGAGAGCAGACAGCACTGAATGACCTTCCATTCCAACACCGAAACCACAGCCCTACGACAGAAGCCGGTGAATACAGCCATTGTCCAAGAATAGACCAACACAGGCATGCCGAGGAGACCGACCACAGGGCAGATAGCGCATATCACAGAAGCACACAACGGACGGGGAAGAAAGAAGAAAACACTCCCCCATGTCAGCCACATGCAAGTTAATTGGAAGGAGTCACACAGCACTGACCTTGAACTGTCTGAGAAGCATGTGGGAAGAGGGCCCGTGTCCTCTAAACAAGCCAACAGAACACAAGTCCTGTCTCCCCACGACTACACAGAGCTCACAGCAACCCCGGAGCGTGCACATTGCAGACTGCACACACAGCCGGAGCACGCCACCTCTACGAACCGCTGCGAAATGGCAACCGCAACACACCTACCCAACTACGCCGAACAGCTCAAGCTGTACCAAACCAACACGATACATACATTGGGATGCGATCTCCTGTCCCTGCTGAACGTAAGTTACCGACTGACTTACCGCATCACATTGTTCAGCTGCGTCATGCCCGTCTTCTACTGTCGGAGGTGTCCCTACCAGCATCCCGTCGAGATATGCCTCTCCAACCCGGCATGTCTGAAGGCGGACCTGCTACCACTACTCCTCCCTCTGGACGCACACGACAGGGCCTGCTCTGCCTATGGGGGCATGGCGTATGTGGCCAACATCGCACCCGCACTGAAATGGAACCACTGTGCCTCCACACGACGGATCATCGAGAACAGCTACATCGAATGTCACCCAGCATGCCCCATCATGGTCCTCCAAGGGACAACCTACGAACAACACCTTGACAGCCACCATCCGCTTCATTGGCTGGCAAACATGTACAGCACCAATGACATGGAAGCCCTGCTGGACGGCATCGCATACCTGACAACCTGTAAATACGTCGGACCACAACGCAGGTTCCCCGAGTGACCTATGAAGTCCAACCCCGCACCCATGCTCAGCTTCCGCACGGACTGGCCAGTCACCACCACAACAGCCATACCAAACGACCGGCAACTGTAACCACACCATCAACGACATCGCCATGACATCGGATATGACCGGGACATGCACACTGTTCCCCATCACATCCAGGAACACCGCATGCATCGTGGGAGGCAGTGGCATGGGCTCTGTGCATCGCACCCACATGGACGGAACTGCACGAACAACCAGGACACGACATGGATCCAGCGCACATGGACACACACACCGCTCAGTGGACATGAATAGGTCGCCTGGAGTCTGTGGGTGCTGCACCCTCCCACCCCCGCCCCGGGAATCCCATACCAGGACCTTTGCATGGACGACAAGTGCATACAACAACAACACGACCCCAGTGACTGTGACATGTCCAGTAACCACCACAGTGCAACAACAAGTGGCACGCCGCTGCATGCACGCAAGCACATGCCCTGATGTCATCTCACATGCACGCGTGCATGAGGAACAACCGCAGCAAACCTGTCACATGGAACTGAGATGGACTGTGCCCATGATGCCGAGCGGTCTGGTAGGCTACATGTATACCGTCTGTGTCAAAGTCCGCAGCTCCGCAGCCATACGTAAATGTACATTAGCACAGCCTTGGCCAAGCAGATGTAACCCCACACCCTATCCCATTTGTTATCATGCTCAGTATATCCTCAACATGTATTCCGCTGCCAGTAGTGTCCACTATACTGCATCACAGAGGACAGAAGACTCAATATAATGTTTGAAACCAGAACTGTCTCCGCTGACTCATTTCACAAGTACGAATGAGAGAGGATGAGAGTATGTGAAGTACACGGCAGTCGTGACATGACCATGTAGTCCACTGGTATTGGATGTCAACGCAAATGAGTAGCACTACTGTGGAAGACACACATGTGTCGTGTGAAGTCGTATGGACGCAGTGCTCAGGTGGGTGGGTGCGACGGGTAGATGCGCACATGCCAAGTTGGAGCACGCCGTGTTGGGAGGGGTCATGAACAGTACACCACCGCTTCCCTGGGCATTGTGAGAGGACACCTGTCGGGGGGAGTGAACACGTGTGTGCACAGCAGCCGGGCACACGTACAAAGCGGTACCAGGCGCACCTCAGCCCACCCTCTGTGGACAAGCTGGATCCTGTTGTGCGCCCGCCATGCCCCTTGACAAGGCACACACAGCCCCAGTCGACCAGGTGTAACCCCAACATAGTCAATCCGCACAGGCGATACAGGGCACGGGATGGCAGTGGAGCATGGTGTGTGAGAGGTCTCCTCGCGCTCCTCCTGGTCATATCACGCAGGCAATAGAACCTCAACGTCTAGCATGGCACAAGTCAAATGGAAGTGTAGGGGGACGCACCACAGCACGAGCAGCACTGACGTCACGGGAGGTGGCTCGCACCATCCCATCCATTGCCCATCATACCAACCACGCCACATGCCATTGCGACTAAGTGCAAGCGCGTGCGCCACCACCCCCGAGCCCTCCCCAGAGAGGCCAAAGAGTGAATGTGTGGGCCATCAGCCACAGACGGACGCGGCCTGGCCGCAAGGGCAGCCACAGCCACTGGGTGTCGCAGGTGGCGGATCCGGAAGGCGAAGACTGTGATGCATAGTCCATGCAGGCCGGGTCTCCATTTGGGGCACCACGCAGGTGGACGGCGTCCCGCCACACATCATACCCTGGACCCACACATACACTCCTTGCCCTCTCTGGTGCGAGCTTGGGGCTGCCTGTGCAAGCGCTAGCCTCGCAGGTGAGCATGCATATTGGTGGGGCGAGGGGAGGACATGAGGGCTGGGGCGAAGATGACTGTATCACTGTCAGTTAGTACAAGGGATGACCCAGATGTGGAAAGGAAGAGACGTGTCCCGTGTGTACTGCAACTAGTCGCCAATCCAACTACCCCCCATGTCCGGAATGTAAGCCCGCACCTAGGCCCGCCCATCCGCCACATCGAACATACCACCAGCACGACAACCTTCCCATTCGAAACACTGACTGGGGGTGGCGACCAGTGAACAATCATGTGTAGCCTACCCACGCGTACATGTGGGCCCTCCATGATCCATGTCACCTGCGGCAAAGACATGACATGCGCAATGAGGGAAGTGAGGAGAGCTGTCCGCCCCACGCGCAGAAGGTGCATCAGCTCCACAGACCCAGCAGCGAGTCCAGCAGGGGTCACATGTGCAGGGGCAGCTGTGCCTGGTGTGAAGGCACATGCATATAGACAGCACATCGACCAATGTGTAGTCTGCCCACATCCACAGTCCATCATCATGCGGACATAGGAATTGAACACAGGGCAACACATCTTAGTTGGTGCACCCACCGTGACCAACAATGCGCAATCATCGACGTACCCGCCCTGTGCATGGCCCCCCACCCAACGGAGGCACATCCAGTGCCACCATCCCACACACACAAGCCTTCCACGGAACATGCTGTGTCCAATGGTCAGTACAGAGTCAGCGCCCATCTGGTGGATCCTGAACAGGAGACACATGCACACACATGCCAGCTCCCACTATGTACGTCTGCCACCTGGCACGTGCAATGTAACCTCTCACCTGTGACGTGTGACTGCAAGCACACAGCCGTCTTGGCATGGGGCTGTCAATGTGGACACCAGTCAATGTTTCGGGACCTGTGATCCGTACAGTGCTGTACATAGGGTGCAGTGCTGACACCTACTACTGTCTCATATCCCCTCGTGCCACAGGTCCCACTTGTATTGGCCGCTCAGCCCGTGCCCACATCGTCGTCGTCGTGTGCCATACTCATCCAGCCTCGGAAGCAGTTCCATGCTCAGCAGACACTCATGTTGCCGTGGCGTTGCCGCTTGACGAATATGCAGTCAGTCCCCATCAGCACGCCCCGCAAGTCATTGGGGCCTAGATCCCCATGTGCATGCACATGGCAGTGGTATGTCTCACTTGCCATTGCCATTGTTGGGAGACCTGTGTAAGTGTATTGTGGCCGTGCCGTCCCAGCTTGACAGCTGGGCTGTGGCTCATGTGCTTGCTCAGTCATGTCAGTGATGTGTATGCGAAATTGCTATGTGCCGTGTTGCTTTGACATGTGTCCTCTGCCATTTAACCCAGGCGGAGACCGAACATTGACCGCCCATACCAATTGCTGGCGGACATGGACGATACAGAGGTAATCAGGAAGTTTCGGCTGGACAGGCCAACCCTGCATCGACTGTGTGCCATGTTAGAGCCCCATCTCCGTCCCCGCAGGGTGTATCCGACTGCTGTCACCCCCACGGCTAAGGTGATGGCCGCCATGCATTTCTTCGCCACTGGGTCATTCCAGCACACAGTGGGCAGTGGAGGAGGGATGTCCCAGCCCATGTTCAGCAAGGTGCTGAGGGATGTACTGGCAGCCATGATGCTGTACCGGAACAGGTACATCAGATTCCCCAGGGCTCGTGAATTGGCGGCAGTGAAGGGTGCATTCTATGCCCTTGGCAGAATCCCACACGTCGTGGGAGCCATTGACTGCACTCATGTTGGCCTTGTTCCACCACAGGCCACTGAGCACCTGTACCGCAACAGGAAGCACACGCACTCCCTGAATGTGCAAGTGGTGTGCCTTGCGGACATGGTGATCACCCACGTGTGTGCCAAGTTTCCAGGCTCGGCCCATGACGCACACATAATGCGCAACAGCATCTTGCCACGACTGATGGCCAATCTGCAACAGGATCGTGCCTGTATTGTCGGTGAGTATGTGGAGTGGTGTAGCGTGCTGGTTGTGCGATGCTGTCCCCTGTCCAGTTGGAATTGCAACGGTTCTCTGTGTCCCTCACACCCAAGTGACTCTGCATATCCGAATGGGGCATGGCTGCTCAGTCCATTGAGGAATCCTCGCACCCCAGCAGACGATCGATACAATGAGGCACATGGGAGGACCAGACGTGTGGTCGAGCGTACCTTTGGCCTCCTCAAGTCCAGGTTCAGGTGCCTGGACCGCACCGGGGGTGCACTGGCGTACTCCCCACAGAAGGTGTGCCAGATAGTGGTGGCGTGCTGCATGCTGCACAATCTGGCCATTCGGAAGCAGATCCCCCTCATTGTGGATGACGGAGATCAACCAGGGCCCCAGCCCGCAGACCAGGACAGCTCGAGTGAGGTGGACAGCGGAGAGGAGGAAGCTGGGAATGTGCGCCAGCAGCTCATCGCCCGCTACTTCACTTGACGGTGAGTGTCCATGTACGACGGATGATGTGTCTGTATCTGTGCAGGTGTGTGTGTGCTGTGTCAGGGTGGCCGTATGTTCACTGCGTGCAGTGTGTCAACGCTCCATGGCCAGGGTAGTATGCCACTGTTGGTGACTGTGGCATTGTGCCCTATTGCTCTGTGCGATGTGTGTACATTGCTTGTAGTTGTTGACATGTACTGTGTGATGGGTGTGTGACACACTCATTGAATGTGCTCCTGTTCTGTCTCCCACCCCTAGGTCCCTACAGGCCCTCCGGATTCCATTGCCATGCCACGCATCAGGTGCCTTTCCGCCCAAGGTGGCCGTTGTATTCCGTACAAATAAAACACAGGGCACAAACAGCAGTTAGTGAATAAGGTGCATTTATTACAAACTGTGACATGTGATTGTGTGTAAGGTGATAACAAAAGTGGTGCGTGCAGTGACAATGAGCTGTCGGTCATGGCTGCGTGATGATCAGGGTGTACCCACTGGTTCTATGTCCATAGTCCAACACACACATGCCATCCAGCTGGCTGTGTGGAGTGGGATCGTAGAGCAAGTCAATGCAGTGGCTGGTCAAGGAAGGCTGGCGGAAGGCTGGCTGGCTGCCTCACTTGCGACTGGAGCGTGCAAAGTCCTCCCGGGAGATCTGTTTCCTCTTCGGACGGCCCCTTCCACGTTTGGGAGGGGGGTGTGTGGTGGCGACCTGCTGGTGGTGGGTGAGGTGTGCTCACTGGCTGTGGACGCAGGGGAAGTGGACACTGCTGCCCGAGCCTGCGCCCTAGCAGGTGGTGGCGGAGGTGGTGTTGCTGGCCTTGCCTGTGACCCCACCGCCACCACCAGCTGGCCCATGAGGTCCACGAGTTGGTCCATACGGGACACGAATTGGCCCATATGGGCGTCCATGGACCTCAGCACCCCCAGCACCTCCCGCGTGTCAGTAGCAGACCTGGCCCATTGTCCTTGGGCCTCTTCATAGGCCCCAAGGACTCTGGCCATTTGAGGCAGGGCATGGCTCCCAGGGGAGGCTGGCGTTTCCCTGACCCTGCTCCTCCTACCAGTCCTGCTGCCACCGGCCTGCCCACTAGCCACATTGCACACCACGGTCCTCGCTGTGGCTCCCAGGGTGGATCCAGTCGGCCGGGCCACCACCTGCTCTGGGGCTGGTGCCAGCGAAGACGTGGTGGTGGTGGAGGCGGTGGTGGTCGGTGCGGCGATGGTGGCGGTTGCGGCAGTGGTAGTGGCCGCAATGACAGTGGCAGCAGGGGACTGGGACTGTTCAGCATCCCTGGATGATGGGTTGGTGGGTAGGAGGGGTCCTGGGGAGCGGCTGGGCCCTGCCACGCCAGATGGGCCAGCTTGGTGGTCCGTGTCCGAAGAGGAGGACAGATCCTCCAGATCCGTGTGTCCTCGTTGGGGGCTTGTAGGCTGGCTGTGCTGGCTGCTGTCTCCATCCCCAGCATCCAGCAGTTCGTCACCTGTGGAGAGAATGAGATTTGTTATTGTGTTGCACCTGGCGAAGTATGTATTAGTCGTCTGACATTGGCAGTTCGTGCAATCTCATACATGGGTTTCCCGGAGGTGAGTGTGTGGCTGTGGCATCTGTAGTTGTGTGTGCTAGGCAATGGGACTGTGTGCTGTGCACATGTGGCATGGGACGGATTGGCCATGCCGATGGGTGTGTTGCTGTGCCCCTACTCATTGTGACTCTGGTGTATGCGGGCTCCTGGCCCATCCTGGGTCTGGTTTGTACTTTGCTTTTGGAGTTCATATGGAATGCTTAGGAACGCATATGGCAACATGGGGGCCATGCCCCAGATTCGCATTTGGGAGGGGATATGCTTTTGGGGTTCAAATGGAACGCTTAGGAACGCATATGGCAACATGGGGGCCATGCCCCAGATTCGCATTTGGGAGGGGATATGCTTTTGGGGTTCAAATGGAACGCTTAGGAACGCATATGGCAACATGGGGGCCATGCCCCAGATTCGCATTTGGGAGGGGATATGCTTTTGGGGTACATGCTGTGAGCCATGGGTGCCGAACGTGACATGTGTTGTGGCAGCATGACAGTGCATGGTCTGAGGTGTGTGCATGCCTGACATGCCCTGCATATTTGCTGTCTGTTGTGGTTACTGGACATGGCATTGGACGCATCGTTATGAGTGAGTGATAGTTGTGTGCCAGCCAACGTATTGCAGTTGTCCCATCTCCTTGGTGTGCGTGCTGCCCTGTGCCATGTGCATCACTGCAGTGCTCGGGGGGGGTGTGGCCCATGTTGTGTGTTGTTGCTCACTGTGTGTCGTGCGCTTAATTGACTTCTGGCACATGGTTGGTCATGGGCATGTATCTTAGCGTGACTGCTGTATGTGTGGCAGCTGTGCGGATGACATGCCTTTCATGAGACTGGGGCTGACGGATGGGATGGATGGTATGTTGTATGTGCATGGTGTGTCTGTGTGTTTGATGGGTTCAGTGGTGTTCGTGTGCATTTCTGTTGTTCCGCTCTGTTGCGTCTAGTGTTGTTTGTCTTACATAGGCGTAGTTGTGGGGTGTGGGGTTGACAGGCAGTGGGGGCTACATGGACAGGACTTCAATGGTGTTTCGGTTGTGTGTGATGAGTTGCACAGTGGCTGCCGTGTGGGACTATATTCAGTGTGGCTTGTGCATGCAGACGTGGCTCCTTGGGTGTTGCTATGTCTGTGATGGGTCATGTGGGGTGTGAGTCTGTTGTTCATGTCCGTGTGCACATTGTTCACTTGTTCGTGACGGTGGGCGGTGCTGCGTGTTCGTCTGCTACGTGACATGTCCCATGTGTTGGTGGTGTTATGGTCCTCATGCCTCCAGTAATCCAGCCCTGTCCAGTTTCCCACCTGCAAGTTGTTCGTGCGTGCACTGTACTGGATGCCACATGGCTCTAAGCGGGGGGTGCTCCATGTTGCAGGTCTGTGGGGGTGGGGGGTGTAGTGGGTCGTGGGGGTGGCTGTACACCCACTGACACCGATTGCTGTGGACCGTGATGTCTGCCTTTCGGCTGTCGTTGTGCACTGCGGTGGCTGACACGTGGCTGTGGGGTGTGGGGGATGCTCCTCCTTGCTGTGCTGTGGGACTGGGGCCTGGTGTGTGTTGTACTTGGGCTGTCCACTGTCCCACCCACTGCACTTTGTGTTCCTGCCACTTACCTGTTACTTGTCGGTTAGTGCAGCTGTGGCGGACACATGGGTGTGGTGGGTGCTCGTTGTGGCGCTTCTGGCATATTTGGGGACCTGTTGGTGGTTACGTGGCTGGCTTAGTGTACACATGTCCCCACGCATCTTACAGTTGTTCGGTTTGGGCTGTGTGTGGTAGTGTCTGTTGCATGTGTGTGTGATGTGTTGTGTATTGTGTGCTGGACATGGGGGTGTTTGTCCCTGGGAGCTGTGGCATGGTAGTTGCGCATGTGAGTACATAGCGGTGTGCTGGTATACATTAGTTTGTACTTACCAGCCTCCACTCCCCCTGCTAATCCGGCGAGGATCTCCGGATGTATTACGACTCGCACCTTCTCCTCCCACGCTTTGAAGGTCTTAAAGAGCGCGGGATTCCCTCCGCCAGTGACGGCAGCCAGCTCTCTGTTTTTGCCCTCCTTCTTCTTGACCAGGCTCTT
Organism: Calotriton arnoldi; assembly: GCA_963921515.1. Taxonomy (NCBI): domain Eukaryota; kingdom Metazoa; phylum Chordata; class Amphibia; order Caudata; family Salamandridae; genus Calotriton; species Calotriton arnoldi. The sequence goes on along the minus strand of CAWUFW010001484.1, from coordinate 388,034 downwards.
TACGTCATTCCAACGTTTGTTTATCTCGACTCTGTTCCTGGGCAGGGTCCCGACTGCATTGACCTGGTCTACGATCCGGTTCCACATTCTGTTTCTGGTGGCTAGTGGTGTGTGCTGGACCATGTTCCCATAGATTTGTGGGTACACCTTGATGATCTCGTCGACCATGACCGTCAGCTCCATGGGCGTGAACTTGGGCATCCTTTGTGGTGCCATGGTGTTTGTGGTGCTGGTGCGGTGTGTGTTGTGTAATGTGCAGGGGGTTTGTGGTGCCGGTGTTTGGTGGTGGTGGTGGTGGTGGTGGTGGTTGTGATGTGTGCGTTTCTGTGGTGTGCTGCTGTCCTTGCTGTGTCACTGTGTCCTCTCCTCTCCTCTCTGGTTTGCAATGTAGCAAGGGGTTGTGGTCTGTGGGAGTGCTGCTTTTGTACTCACCTATGTGGGTGTGTCCTCATGGTCTGTTGTTTTCAGGTGTGTTGTGTCTGGGGTTCTGGCCTGTGTATTTTTTGTTTGTCCGGGGGGGTGTTTTCGGGATGTGTACTGTGCTTGTGTATTTGTGTGTGCCTTGCTGTGTGGACTTATTGGCCATGTTGTGTGCTATTGGTTTTGTGTGCGGATGGTTTCTGTGCAGGTACGTTGGCGCCATGGCTTCTGCCGTGTCGATTCTCATCGGCGTTGTTTGCGCTGGCGGGCGGTATATTTGTTGTTTTTCCGCGCTCATGGCGGTGCGATCGTAATTTCACGTGCGGTGTGTCGGCCGTGTGGGCGGGCGGTTTTGTGTTGTCGTGCGTGTTTCCGTCCGTGGCGGGCGGTTTGACTCCGACTCGGACGATGGCGGGCGGTATTATGTGTGATTTTTCCGCCGATGGCGGTTTTCGGTTTGTGTACTCATAATGGCGTGGTCGGTGTTCAGGCGGTGTGTGCGGGCGGATTTTTGCCGCTTCCATGCCTGGCGGATTTATTTACGCCGGGTATCGTAATGGGCCCCTTAATTATGTGAACAATTATGGAGAATGTTTTACTTGGTCATGCGCACTTCGTGTGGTGATGATGTGCGAAGCTTCTAGCAATTGTTGAAAGATCTCTAAATGCGCTCGAGATCTGTAACAAAGTGAGGATAAGAAAAACTTGACCTGTCTATTACGCGTGTCTGAACGGTGATAAGATTAACGATGAGCGTCTAGAGTAACCAGTTCTTACGTATATTTCTCCAAGATTTATGAGTCGATTTCGTTTTGTAAACACCGGCCAACGAAAAAAATACGGGTTTTACAATAAAAGAAGTTACCTTATATCACGTAATTCAAGGTAAATCGGTGGGAGTTGTAAGTCTCCTCTTCGTCGCTAGAGGTCAGGTTGCGGTTTACACAAGTAAAAGCTGGCATTTTATGCGATGTACTGAAAGGATTATTAATGACACTTTCTTTTTATCAGACTTTAATGTATAAAGGATAAAATATTGGGGCATATTAGCAAGACCCACGTTAAAATTATCGCCGTTTTAGCGGCAGGAAACTGCCGCTAAAACGGCGATAATGGGTTTGCTAATATGCGTTATAGAATTCCAATAGAAGCCCAGGTTAGATGTCCTGCACTTCTAACCTGGGCTTCTATTGGAATTCTATAACGCATATTAGCAAGCCCATTATCGCCGTTTTAGCGGCAGTTTCCTGCCGCTAGAACGGCGATAATTTTAACGTGGGTCTTGCTAATATGCCCCATTGTTTTTACTAGCAATTATGTTACACACAGTATAAAAAAAAAAAATTTTAGGGAAATCAACGCTTCGTTTGCTGCCTGTGTGGTTGGGGCACAGTAGGCCTCCCGCTTCAGGGGCTTATTTATAAAAGGATTGTGCTGACAGGGGGCCACTTTTCTGAGGCTCCGGAGACGCCAATCTCTCAGCTATATGAAATGAAATGAAATGAATGAAATGAAATTCGTACTTGTAAAGCGCACCAATACCCCCAAAGGGGTGGCCAGGCGCTGTACACATACCGCTGTGGAACCCTTCCTGTCTTTTCCCTGTGAAATGTCCACTCCTGGGCACCCCCAAGGTGAAGGCAGGCATCCCAGCGCTGGTGGGGCCGTTGTGGAGATTAAGCAAGCTATTGCCCAGAGTTGCAGAGTGGGACCCATGATTAGAATAGGCACCGAGGCAAGAATTATCAGGTCCGAGGAAATTGAGCCCAAGACCCGCCGAGGTGGGAATTGAACCCTGGTCCCAGGCCAGATCTCTGCATCAGGGTCTGCCGCTCTAACCATTGAGCCACACTTCTCCACTATATAGGCCACTTTGCGTGGCTTTTCATGCCCTCAGACATATGGAGTAAGACAAAGCAGCGCAAGTCGCTGCCTTGCCTTATTCTGCATCAAGGACACGTTCCATGGGCGCTGCAGTGAGTTTTCCCACGCAGCATCCATAGATTTAGACACTGCCCTGGATTTCCTTCATCACGCAAACCTGGGACAACCTTATGCGTCCCCAGAACAGGTGTAACAAGGAGATTTTTAGATTTTTTATTTCTCCTCTTTTTTTAGGTCGAGCGCGAGCCAGTGCACAAGCGCTACTCTGCGAAGATCTGTGGTAGTTCAGTACGGAGAGAAGCTTCGCCCACTACCCCCACCCTTATTTTTCATTGCCTCGTGTGTTTGTCCTTTGTAAATGCTGTCTTCTGATTCATTATGAGGCTTGTTAGTCCCACCTTAGTACAGCCATGTCGTCATTAGTATCCTCCCATGGCTACTGGGCCCTTTACTTGGATGTTACACGGTTCGTGTACTTTTTGTTTATTGAGCCTGGCCAATGGCGTAGGCCACCCAGAGCGAGGTGTCCCGGCTCCGCGCTCTCTTCGTTTCCTGTGACGCAAACCGCTTGGGGCGCCTGGAACGAGAGGAATTTCAGTCGCTGTGCGCAAAGCTGCGCGTCAGCCCGGAGGAGGCAGAGGCTGTCTTCCAGCGGCTGGACACTGACCGCGATGGGCCATCACCTTCCAGGACTTCACCATGGGCTTCCACGGGACCCAGGGCTCTCCCTGGTTGCAGAGAGGAGGCCTGGGGGGCCGACGCGAGGGTTCCCAGCGAGCCGGAGGGGGAGCACGGAAGAGACCCCCTTAACCCGGCTTCTTTAACTGGGTATTTGTATTTCTTTACCTTTCATGCAGCACGCCGATCATTCTAGGTGTCATTTTCAAATGTTGCAGATGAATCCTCATGTTTTTTCTATGTAACCATTCTGGCATAACGCCATGTTCCCGTGTAAGAGATTGTTGTAGAAATGGTTTATTCATAAATAAAAACACAAAGTCACACGGATGTGACATCATTTGAGGCTTACGTTTTGATTCCTTACAGAAATAGTCACGGTATACAATAAAAGGTTTGTGAATTCTTGAACAATGTCTACCTGAATTTTGAAGTTCAGAACAATAAGCTGGTGGCACATTTGAACCTCTGCTTCCTTCCCTGGCAGCAGGCTGCCAGCAGGACACGCTGTGCCCTTGTGGTTTCAGACGTCCTATCAGCAGTGCAGTTTTGTGGTTTAAGTCACTTGGGCTTTGGTTTTTAATGTGCAGGAGGTTGCAAATTTGTAGGCAGCTCGAAGAGACTTAAATTTACAGTGTGCATAAAATGTTCATCTGTGCCCGTGCACTGTGCGTCGCTCGCTGGGGTTGCAGGTGTTTACAAACCAGTATTTTGAAGGTTTGCTTGTCTTGTAAAAAAGAGTTCACTGATTCAGTGTTGTAGCAGTAGCGCATGGTCCCTTAATCTGCCTCGTATTTTAGGCAGCCGGCATCGTATTTATGACATATACAGACTATAAAAACTGCCTTGTTGAGAGCAGCACAAACAATCAAGCTGTACACATCTGCGGAGCCCTACGCAAAATAACATTTTCCCGTGTGAGTGGTCATTTTTCCCTAACAAGGGCTTTTGAGGACACTATTGTCATATGGTCCCCTTTTGGGGTCATTTGTTTATGCAGGCCGTAACTAAGTCAGCTATTTTCAGTGGCCTTAGTCAGGGCCACTGAGATTATGCAGCAGGCGAGGCCCAAATTATGCAGCAGGGTTGGATAAATTATGTTGCAAGCAAAGGCAAATTATGCAGCACATTTTGAGAAAGTATCACTTCATTATTTTGACATTTGTAAACTTGTTAACACTGTCTGGGCATTAGTTGCAACTCATTAGTACCACTTTAACACCCAAACACAGGCATAGGTTACAGAATTATGACCAGTCAACCTTTACAAAGGATCTTCCACTGAGCAGCAACACCAGTCGCTATGTTTTAAATAACTTTTGAACCGTTTGAGCTCGAAACTATTTTTTGTTAAAATCTGCATACTATGCAGTAGACTACGGATTATGTGGCAAATCTATAATTATATGAAAATCGCTGCAGCCGCATAATCATATAATTCCAGTGGCCCTGGACTTAGTGTTGCACTAACTCTGAGCACAACTTCACTGCCAGGCATCCCTGCTACTGACACATATGCTAGTGCTCCACCCCATTTGTGACGTCTGGCACGGCACTATGCTCCTCGTTGAGCAGAGCTGGTGGGTGACGCACTGGAGGACATGCAAGACACCAAGCATCTCTTTCCTAAGCCTAGACAGCAGACTTCAAACCACTCAAAGATCTGGCCCCCAACCCAGATTTCAGAAATACTCGGCGGACTTTAATTTATTTTAACTATGTGGTATTTTGAACTCGAAGAGCTGTTTCAGTTGGTAAGTAAAATGCTCAAGGAAAATATCTTGACAGAAATGTGCTTGAGAATAAACTGGCCACAATGATTTACAATAGATTTGCCATGCAATAGGTCTCACATTTAAGCTGGTTTAAGCTATTGGCATTGTAAATGACAATGCCTTTTACTTAAGTTTTAAAAACCAAAACATAAATAAAAGGCATTGTTATTTACAATGCCAATAGCTCAAACTCGCGTAATTGCAAGACCTATTGCATTGCAAAGGCTTGTTTCTCTTTCCATCCGTGCTGCATTCTGCAGCACACATAGACAGAGGCAACCAACTCTTGGGATTGTTTTTGTGCAGGAAGGTACATCTTACTGTACAAAAACAATCTTGTATGCAACACAGACACCCTTGCACCATGGTGCAAGGGTGCCTATGTTGACGCTAGGCAGCAAATTGTGCACCAGCACAGGGGAAAGGACACTAATGCACCATATTTCATTAATACGATGCATTCCTGACCTTTCACATTGGCGTATGGCAGTGCAGCAAGCAGACTTGCAGCGCTGCCCTATGCCAATTCCCCATAAATGAGGCCCTCAGTGTCCCTACAAATAGTATTCAGAGTTATGCGCAAGTGTCCAAACACCTGGCCAGCAGCTCTTTTAGAGGTCTAGCTTCCTTTGGTGCAGCAAGTGCAGTGGCACCGGACCCAGAGGGCTGTGTTTTATATTTCAAACAGTAGCCAGGGGCCCTATTTCCTTCCTTGCACTAGGGCCCATGACACACTGGCTACGCTAGTGATCTCTTCAGCAGATGCTCCGGGGCAACCATGAAAACAATGACATCAGTACTTAGGGCCTGCATATGCACGGGTAAGAATTACAAGTTTGAAGGTATTTAATGCATCTGATAATCATCAGATGCGTTAAATTCCTCAACCTTCGTAAAATTTTGGCTGGTCAAACCTGCAGTAATTTAACGGCGTAAAAGCATATGGGGGCATATTTTTGGGATAGTGGCGCAGTAAATCACCTTGCTGCGCTGTACTGAATCACTGGAAAAGGGCAGGTATGCGCCGTATTTAAGGAATACGGAGCATTCAGGACTTTTCCCCCTCTGCTGGAGCCGTTTTGAAAACCCTAGCGCCAACGCAGGCACCCTTGCACCATGGTGCACGGGCCTGTGTTGTAGGTAGGATTGTTTTTGTGCAGGAAGGGAAACTTACTGTACAAAAACAATCCTGAGAAATGCCTTTATCAATGATCGCTTGCTTGGCGGTCATTTTTAAATTAGGTGGGCGCCCTCTCCACCATGGGGACAGAGTTATATACTCTGTCCCCTTGGCAGGCCCATTGGCCGTTCACCTAAAAATAAATCAGCCCCTCAGTCTGTAGGTGTCCAAAACTCTGTGCGGCCTACAGGTTAGACGAGTAGCTCAGCCAGTAGCAGGAGTGAGGTTACCCACCTTCATCGAACCTGCATCCTGCTTCATGGTAAGGGGCAGTCCTCCCTTCTTTCTGGAGCTTCTGTAATAATTGAAGCAGAAACAGAGAGATAGTGAGAAATTACAAAAATGTCCAAAACCAGCAGGACATTTTCAAAATATGAGAAATCGGCATTTTCCATACTGAAATCTGTCTAATCTCACTCTATCCATAGGTGTCATTCAGGTGAAGCATTGGCTACCTCCTCATTGGTCACTTCTCAAAAGACTTTGACAGCATTTATTGTATGTATGGGTGGAAAGTTGTCAAGTATGCATTTTATTGGAGAGGTGTCCTGCGAATCCACATAATGTGCCAGTGACACACTTCATCCCACAGAGCTCTGGCGACCTAGGTGAAATTTAATGTTTGTGCCTCATTCTAAAATATTTGTTTCCGTGCCCAGAAACAGTACATCATTACATGTAATGGGTCAACCCTGTGTCCCTCAGAACCTGGGTATTCAATTTCATCAGACAAAATGAATCAAAGAATACACCACACAATATACTTATACCAGCATATATATATTATGTGAACTTATTATCATAAATATGGCTGCTGTACAATCAAATTCATAACAAAAAATATATAGAGAAAATGATTTTAGACAAACCAAAAAATTGTGACATAAATAGTGACAGACATGTGCAACACAAATCACATTTCACAACAACATAAAGGGCGTCACGAAATTCATGGTGTTCCATCTTTTTTTTAGATTCCAATGTGGTTCAACTCCCGCACTATATTAGTTTCACAATTGTTTAGATAGGGGGAGTGACTCAAGACGTGAACTAGATGTACGTCGCCATTTAGACCCAGGATGAATGTGTTATTGTAAAAACATCACAGAGGGTCTTCACCAGGACTGGCGGAAAAGCATATAGACAGCCTATGGAGAAACAGGGACAAGAATGAGTGATTGTGGTGTACCAAAACAGACACATGAATTTCGAAAAGCCCTTTATGTTGTTGTGAAATGTGATTTGTGTTGCACTTGTCTGTCACTATTTATGTCACAATTTTTTGGTTTGTCTAAAAACTTTTTCTCTATATATTTTTTGTTATGAATTTGATTTTATAGCAGCCATATGTATGATAATAAGTTCACATAATATATGTATGTTGGTATAAGTATATTGTGTGGTGTATCTTTGATTAATTTTGTCTGATGAAATTGAATACGAATTACTATTGTTACAAAGCAATTGTGAAACACAACAGAACCAATTGTAGCACGCATCAGAAACAGTACATGGCAAAGCTACAAGTTGGTGGTGTATGTGTTTGCCATCCCACCAGGGGGCACCATAGGTGCTTGGCTGTCCATCAGTGCGTATAAATGGACCTGTCCTGTACATGCTATGAGGAATGCAGTAACTGAAGACTACCTCTGCCATGGTTGTAAACTTTGAAGCCTGGGACTAAGAAGACAGTCAGTAAAATAATTCAGTAGGCTAGGTGCCTGCTGCATGGAAGCACTTATAATTGCAGCCTATGAGCCATATTTATCAAAGCTTTGCGTCGCCCTTTCACCACGCATCCACTCATGGATTTTGGCACGTTCACAGATTTACCATAAGTGGTAGATCTGGGATGCATCAAAATGCTACGCCTACCCAGGGGAGGCGTAACGAAGAGAAATATCTTTATTTCTCCTCGTCTTTTCCCATTTCAACGTGTGCTGCATTGTGCAACACATGTAGAAAGAGGAAAACCCTCAAAGAATTGTTTTTGTGCAGGAAGGAGTACCTACCTACACAAAAACAATCCTGCCAGCAACGCAGACACCCTTGCACCATGGTGCATGAGTGCCTGCGTTTTTATTAAGTAGCACCAGCACAAGGAGAGGACAGGAATGCACCATATATTGTTAAATACGGCGCCCTCTCCCTTTCATGCAAAGAAGCACAGCAAGATGTCTTGCTGCGCTGCATTGCTTGACATTTCGATAAATATGCCCCTATATGACTGAGTCCTGCTGCCACAGCCTTTCAGCTTTCCCTGTCACTAACTCGAGTACCATTACAATTCATATAAATTACACTAATTATGTAAATCACAGATTGGCTTCCCGAAGGCTGTATTTAAGGGGCTCAACAATATTTAAGACACTGCACACCAGGATCATTTGTATGCCCAGGGTTTATGTAGGAACACTGTGCAGAGGTGGAGCTGGCCCAACCAGCGCTTCTGGCTTGTTTTGACAGCAATACATGATTTAATTGGTGTTGCACATAACCTGGCTTGGTTCAAAACACAACTTTTTGTAGTAAAAACATAAACATTGATAACATTAGATGTTTATGAACTATGACAACCATCTGTTAACACTGCTTAAGCTGTCATTTGTTTCTAATATGCATCAGTAAAATATGTTTACTTGAACATATAAATGATTGTGCCGCTGTTCTAACTATCCAAGCTTCCCTGTCTATCCCTTCTGGAATTGCCTGTGTTTTTATGCTTTTCTTCAGTGCTTAATTCGTGAAATAATGGGGGTTTTGAGAGGGGGTTTTCGGGCGGGTGCTAGGGTTCAAGGGCGAGGGTCTGCTCTGATTCATCAGGGGAATCAGGGCGGGGTCATAATGGGTTTTTAGGGTTATGTGGATGTGGTGTGGTGTGGGTGCCATTTTTAGGTCGAGCCTATACAGCGCTTGCGCTCTTAGGCGGTCTGTTGTATCTGTTTTGTGGAGTCTGACTTCTCCCTCGCCTTGCATTGGCTTTTTAATGTGTCATTTAAAAATCGTAGCCTCCATTTGGCTAATGGTTTGTGCATGTCCCACCTTTTTATAAAAGTTGACTCCCCTTGAGTATTGCCGTGGGAGCAGGCAGCGGCACGCACGCAGTACCTACTTGCAATGCAGCCGATGAGTGCTTGTTTTCTTCTTGCTTGGCTTTGCCTCGGTGGCGAAGACTTTGGAAAAGAAGAGGGCATGTGTACTTCTACACGCGCGTACATTCGTAAGAGAACTTTGTGTTTCCCCCAACTCACCATTTAAGCCCTTCGTGTTCTCAACCCTTAAAGTGGGAATGTTTGCTGTGGGTAGTTGGGAACCCCCCACCCTCTCGCCGATCTCGAATGGAAGAGACCTGCTTCAAGGACAGAGGTGCTGCCTTTTCTCTGTCACAAACACATTGAGGCGCTAGACAGCCTAATGGAGTTAAAAATAAAATGCTGCGCTCTTGCTTGCTCGTGGGCAGGGAGATCCCCCAGAGTTACATCGAAGACTTCGACAGACAGCAAAACCAGCTAGGCTGCCTGTCAGTACTAAACGCAAATCGCGATATTGGGGAAGAATGTATAATTGTGGAGTTTCATCTTGCACAGCGCTGAGAATGTATACTCCCCCCAAACTATTGATTGCTTCTTACGCAAGTCCCTGGTCTCCGTAGTGCAGCCTGTAGATGCCACAGGAGAATGTAGGCCCATCACGCGGAACTGGCGAAAAACTGGTAAAATGGGCCAGTGAAGTCCATGTGTGTGTTTGTAAGGCGGGTGCATGGGGGTTTGGGGAGATGTGAAGACTGGCTGGGGGATCAAGAGGAGGACGTGGGTGCATGGCGTACCCCTTGTTTTTTAACAGAGGGGATTCGTCCCCTTGACCGGGACCAATGGATAGCTTGGATGTGTCCCTTTGAAGGCAAACTGAAGACTTGTTGCATCACCTTGATTGTTGTGCCCCATCATTGTAGCAAGGCCATTAGATACACTTGAAGTCTGACCTCCCCAGATAACACCCTCAGCTCCTTAGCCTTAAGAATGGCCCAGACAGGGGGCATGAAGAAGGGAGTGCCCACCATTGACCTTGACCTAAAGGATGTGGGAATGTGACACGTTTGTGATTTGATGGTGGTTTAACACACCAGCAGGAAACATACATATCAATCCTAAAGTATTAAATCGTAGCAGCAAAAGCTACACCAAGTTGCTTTCATTTGCACAGTAAAATCTGGAGTTTTTTAATAAAACTTTGTTCGGTTAAAAATGTTGACACTGGGTCATCAGTAAGCTGACCATCACCTTTCTATGAAAAAAACACATCTGTGATATACCAAAAAGTAACATTCCACTAAGCACTGAAGGCTGCTGCACGACTTGGGGCAGAGCTGGAGACACCCCACGGTAACAGGAAGTGACGTTCCGGCCAGTTAAAATCTGCATCGCCACATGCCTCTCTCTGACCCTGTCTCAGTCTCCGCTGCCCTCTCCATGGGGTCCCTGTGAGGCCTATCAGATGGCTTCATGGCGATCCCTTTCCATGTCTAGGGGTCGTCACCGGTAGATAAATAGGCCTGTGCACGCATGTTACCGCAATCGCTTTTGAAAGGCAGACACAACCATAAAAGCTGTGCTGTTACTCATCTGTTAATGAGACCCAAGCCCCCTGTAAAAAACAAACCAGATCTGGCTCTCACACGCATCGTGCCCATTCTTATTACCTCCTCGTCATACCTCCCTGTCACAGTCGTTAACATATGAGCAATAGCTCCTCCCCACAGAAATCTCAAGCGAAAACTCTCCCTTGGTCCCATCCCTACCCTCCAGGCCACTCCCACATCCTGTGGCACATAACACCGGACCTACTGAACCACATCCTGTTGTTTTTTTCTGCAGTTTAGGCGAGTGGTGAACTCTCTGTTAATCTCCGGTTCGTGGAATTGGGTAAGTGTGAATGTTTTGCTGTAGCGACCGTTTTTTTCTGGGTTAATAGGAGTCTGTGATATAGCAGGTCTGTTCAATTCTCAAGTATGGGTATGACTCCCCTTCTCCCCTTCCGGTCACCTAAGGTGTTTCTGGGGGGAGCTGGCTAACAGCCCTGATCGCGCTTGCTGGTGAGGTCCCTGCTTCAGCGGGACCTCCTGGTGTGGCGTAGTGTGGATTTGTTTTAGCAGCACTGTACCGGCGCGCCTGAGGCCTGGAGGGGAGGCCCCTCTTCGAAGTAGAGGGGCACTGGGCATCAGCCATTTACAGTGGCGGTCGGAGGCAAGGGTCCAGTCGGAGCGGGATCGCTGAGTCCTCAGATTGGAGGTGAAGTCTATCTCCGGTGGCCGTAGTTCGCGGCTGCTTAAGAGAGTGGCTTGTTTATCAAGGCCGGGGCTCAGGGAGCAAAGGGCTCACTTGTTTGTGATTGTGTTATATCCTGCCTATGTACTAATGTTTCTCCTAGGTTACCTTGCTCCTAGCTGCTCAGCCAGTGTGAGTGTTCTGAGGGGAATTTTGGTGTGATGGAGATGCATGGAATGTTTGGGTGTGTATGTGGTGAGGTGTGACAGTTGAAGATGGGCTGAGCAGCAGGCAGGCTGCTCCTGGTGGGGCTGCTTTACATGGACACCAACCTGTAACTTATACTTAATAAAGAAACTACAAAGATACTCCTCGGCTACGTCTTGTACATCACAATGTAATTTTGGTGACAACCTGGAGACAGACCCATGTTTTACAACTGGACTTCCTGAACCTGGCTCTCAAAAGAAGATTTAAAACTGAAGAAATCTAATGAAACTACAGATGCTGACACCGTGAAGTACATTTCCAGGAGGAAGTGTTCACAGAAGAGCACAAGTGTCTACTAGAAAGCAAGCAGTTGTTCACGGAAAACCACAAGAATCTACAAGAAAGCAGAGAAACTGGAGCACCACGCCTTGCAGCCCCATCATTATCCTCAACAGTGGACAGCCCCAGCCTGGGCGTAATCCATTAGCCATAAGTATTGGTATCTCCAGCGACAACTTGTGTGATCCTAAGCACATTCAGCATTCTTATCTAAGGAACTGTCACCTTTGGCTCCAGTGTTTAGTCATGTCACATTGCTGAAATGGAAACAAGCTCAACATCTCAAGCATTCTACTTTCTGCACAGCCATCGTGTTCTCTGAAAGGGAAATCGTTGTACATGGTGCCATCGCATTTGGCTGCGATTGGTTTCTGGAATGTGTCTACACACGTTTTATGGGAGCTCACTGCATCAAGTAAACAGCGTCCACTCTATATGCATCAGTGTCATAAGCATTTATTTGCAAATCGCGTTGGAGCAGTAATCTGGTTAGTCAATGTCTCAAATATGCACCATCGCGGTGTGAGGGCCAGTAATTTTTGGGTTGTTGGACAACTGTGAGTACATTATTTTTATGTACATTGCCTTTGCGCTGTTTTTTTTTTAAACGGACCATTACACTGCGTGGGGTATGCACTATGCGTGAGGCTCAACTGTTGAATGCCCACATACATGCCTCCACAAGGATCCTCTAATCTCCAACTGTGACAAACCACAGATCCAGCTCGACAACTCAGGCTGCGCGGCACTGTTTGGTGTACGCACTCACCGGGAGCCACCCGGCACGCTGGGCTATTGCATGCCGACATCTTTGTTGGTGGCAGCGCGCAGATCTCAGCAATAAGCTTAACCCCTTGCGTGCGTGGTGAATTTTCGCGCTGTGCGGGGGTTTGAATTAGCGGACGGGGATTCTGACGGCTCCCGGCCGTCGTGAGCCCACGCCCACCGTAACGCACGATGGCCGGGAGCCGTCGTGAGCATGCAAGGGGTTAAGGCGGTGATGGTAGATCCACTTATCAGCTGTTTGGTCAGTCTGTGTGCAATGTTCAAAGATGTCTGGAGATGCGATGCGGCTTGTGCCGTCCCCCTTCGCGACGTATGCTGGCGGCACTACGCAACTACAGCGAGCGCTCCAGTCACTTAATAAGGTAACTGTGTCTGGTAGCCCTAATTTCGTCATGTGTCAACGATTTAAAGACATGTTTCAGCAGAGGGACTAATGAGCTTTCTAACTCCTTCACTATCCCCAGTCAATCGATGCCGGTATTCACAATTACAAAGTGAGTTGTCAGTTGACTTTGTTTTTAGCACCGTAGTACTGAAGTGTTTTTCCCTTGCACACATGCTTGCCTACACCATATTCCTAGTGTGATCACATTACTTCAATGAGCTGGTCTTCAGCTGCTCAGAGATGTACACTTTTCCTGAACATCTCTGGTGGTAACTTTTGCCTCAAAGTTAATCTGAATCCATCTGGTCGTAATTTGAAGTCTATTTCTTGGGGCTAGTGAATTTATGACATTGTGCCAAATTCGTGTGAGATATTGCTCACCAGAGATCTTGCTGTGTCTTAATTGGATACAGGCCATTTTTAGCAAAGGAAAAAAAAGGTTTGCTGTTTTAGTGTTTACTTTTAGTCAAATTTCACGTTTTGCCTAAGTATTTGCTGGTAATGCCTTATTCGGGCTTCAATGCATGTTATTGTATTTCTTACTTGTAGACTCTGTTTCCATTCATGCCATGACTGTGATGTTCCTGTGTGCGTCTGCATCTTTTCTGGTGCGCAAGCTTTTTGTGTGTGGGCACTTTCTCCATGAATTTGCTGTGTCGTTTATTTTACAGTGTAGGTGTTTTTACCTACTGTGCACATCTTTTACGTTGGTGTCGCCACTAATTGGTATGTTAGGTGGTATCACTATATTTTCACATTCTACACTACATTTGTGTGTGCTTTTGCCACATTTATATTGCTCTATTTTCACTTTTTACGTCATGCTGTTAGGCTGACATTCTACATCTTGCGCTATAATGCTACATAGTATGTTTTATATCCTAGATGGGATTGTTCCATGGGTATTATTTGCCCATTTTCTTACGTTGTATAGGTACCCTTACTTGAGGGAGGCTCTATGGTCTTAGTGGGTGGTTACCCATTTTTCAGTTTGTTTTTACACTCCCTTACTTGAGGGATGGGAATGGGTATTAGTCCCATTTCTACACCGTACATCACATGACCCTCACATGAGGGGTGACTCAAAAGGTGTTAGTCCCATTTACACAGTTCACGTTAATAACCCTTACACGAGGGACGTATTTATGGGTTACACGTCCCATTTCTGCAAGTTTTTGACCCTTTCATCAGGGGTGTCAAGATGGGTCTTAGTCCCAATTTTACAGTTCACATATCTATTCCTTACATGAGGAATCCCTAGATGGAGTACATTTCTTCTGTCTACACTTTTCTGTTTTTTCCCTTTTATTAGGGATTGAATTCTCGGGGTGCCTGTTACCCTTGGCTACACCTTACAAATGATTTTTTTTGCTCTCTTCTGCAATGTATGGTCGGGTGTTATACACACATGTCTTCTGTGTCCTTCTTATTCAGTTTCTCTTTTAGTGCTTTTAGTTGTCCTTAGTCAGCTGGCAAGTTTCTTGTGACGTTCTTTCAAAATGTTTCTACATTTCAATATGTTTTTATAATGGGGAGGATGGGTGATATTTCTTGTGTACCTATTTATTCATCCTCTCTGTTTTCTTGGTTGTTCAGTCCCTCTCGGATGTTTTACCTTGCATCCCTGGGTTCTGGACTATTTTCTTTATATGTACATTTTTGTGTATAGTTGTTCCCACTTAGTATTGTTATTTTAGTTTACATTTAAAAGGGGGAGGATATGTTATATCCTGCCTATGTACTAATGTTTCTCCTAGGTTACCTTGCTTCTAGCTGCTCAGCCAGTGTGAGTGTTCTGAGTGGAATGTTGGTGTGATGGAGATGTATGGAATGTTTGGGTGCCTGTGTGGTGAGGTGTGACAGGTGAAGATGGGCTGAGCAGCAGGCAGGCTGCTCCTGGTGGGGCTGCTTTACATGGACACCAACCTGTAACTTATACTTAATAAAGAAACTACAAAGATACTCCTCGGCTGCGTCTGGTACATCACAACAGATTGGTTCGAGGGGGGGAGGAATCGCTGACGTTCTTGCCCCTCCCACTCTGACCGAGTGGTGAGATGCCGGTGGTCTGAGGCGTTACATTAGAAAATGGGCATTGTAAGATCTTGTCAGGTTTGGCAGTCTACTTACTTGATGGAGTGTCTGCACATTACTGTTCTTCCTGAGCTCTGCCACGTACACGGAGGGGACAAAGGGTTTTGAAAGTCCACTTGCTTTCTGGAATTTTTAGACTCTGTGATTGGCAGCCGTCTGGGGTGTTTTCTCCTGCATTATTTCAATTGGTTGGACATCTGGGTGGCTGGGTCTGATTGGTCCTGGTTTTTCTGATAGTGAGTGGTCTGGCTTTAGGTATTGGAGGTGCTGCCTCTGGGTTTGACTCATCATGGATGGTGTTAAACAGTCAGAGAAGTGTAAGCACTTGGAGGAAGAGGAGGTGGTTGCTGGGTCTTCCACTGCACCTTCCTTGGCTGACGTGCAAAAGATGATTGAGACCGTTGTGGCTGCGGCCTTTCTGGCTAGGGAGTCCAAAGGGCCTAAAAGGCAGAAGTTGGATGCCCCTGTTGCCCCTGATCCTGATGAGGATTCGGATTCGGAAGTGAAGGGTCGGTTTATTCATGGGGCGGACCTTCACAATATCCTTCAACATGGGATGGACAGTTTGAGGTTCCCTGACCCCTTAGAGGGTGAGGAGTCGGAGGACGTCTGTGCCAATTATCAGAGGCAGGAGCCTGAATGTCTTCCTGTTCATAAATCAGTACGGAATGTACTGGAAGGAGAATGGAAGGATGTAAATAAATATGCCTTTCCCAGGTTTCTGGCTAAAATATATCCTTTGCAGGGGTTTTCAGAGGAATTCCCTTCAGTGGTAAAGGTAGATTCTCTATTGGCTGGACTGGCGTTGCAAACCCTGGTGGTTTCAGAGGATGCAGTACCTCCTGATCCTGGGGACAAGAGGGTTGAAGGGGCTTTAAAAAGGTCCTTTCCGGCTTCCAACCTCGCTGTTCGTTCAGCCGCTTACACTAGTTTTCTGGTTCAGTCTCTGCTGAAGGACCCTCAGTTTATTTCAGAGGAACTGTTGCAGGAGGAGGATCCCTCTGAGTCCTTGACAATGTTGAACAGCAGTTGCGTTTCTTGGCTGACTTATCCTTTGATTCCCTTAGTGCTTCGGCTGTGGCGGCTGGTGCCTTGGTGGCTACTAGGAGACAATTGTGGCTTAAACCTTTGAAGGCTGAAGTGGCACAGAAGACTGCGCTCATGAAGATTCCTTTCACGGGCTGCAAACTGTTTCGGGAACCGTTGGAGGCTTTGATAAAGAAAACGGCGGAGGACAAAAAGTTGTTGGCTCCGGTCCGCTTGTCGCAGAAGGGAAAGTTTGCTGCATATAAACAGGCATTTGGGCAGGCTTTTCAGTCTAAGATGGCTGCTCATCCCTTTCGTGGTATGGGACGTGGCCAGGGTGTCCCTTCCTTCCACAAATCCCGGGGTCAGCAGGGACTCTCGGGTGCTCCAGGTCAGTCAAAATAATGACTATGCAAGGTTTGCAGAGGGGGGTCCTGTTGGGGGTCGCCCCAGGACTTTTTTTCCAGCTTTGGAGGAGGCCTTGGTGCATTTTCTTCCTTGGGCCCTGCAGCAGGGTGTACTGTTGCGAACGGACAACATGGTGGTGGTATGTTATGTCAACTGCCAGGGGAGTGCAAAGGTGGCTTCCCTCAACTTGTTAGCGCAGCAGATTTATCAGTGGGCAGAGTTGAACTTGTTGTCTCTGAGGGTGTTACTTCTGCCAGGGGGATTGAACTCAGAGGCTGATCATTTGAGCATTTTGTTTCCCTCCCTGTCGGAGATGTGATTGGATCAGGGGGTATTTGGAGTGCTCATGAGGACATTTGGGGTACCAGTGGTGGACCTGTTTGCGACCCCAGAGAATGCCTTGAGGGAGAAGTTTTGCGCTTTGAGTCAGTCGGACTCGGTTTGGAGGCTCTATCCTTTCGGTGGGAGGGGTGCTTGATGTATGCGTTCCCTCCGATTGCTTTGATTTAGAGGGTCCGTCTGAAGGTCAAGTTGGACCAGGCGTTGGTGATCCTGGTGGCACCAGCCTGGAGCCAGAGGCCTTCGTTTCCTCTGTGATGAAGTTGGTGGTGGGCCCTCGCTGGCTGTTGCCGGTGGATCCCTGTCCCCTGTTGTTTCCTCCTTTGTCCCGGGATTGTCTGGTCCGGTTACATCTGGCTGTTGACAGGATGAACCTTGTGGCTATGGGATGTTCTCCTGAGGTGGCTCAGTTTATCCAACAGTCCTGTCGTCTGATGGAGCAGGGGAAACAAAATATTTTTTTTGTACCCCTTTGAAATTAATGACCTCATAACGCTAATGATACTAACCGTTTGAAAACGCATGAATAAATCAACAAATACACCTTTTTAGTAGACATTACACGTGGGCAAACTGCTAAATGTTGCAAAATCTAATTAATTTACAAAATGCGAAGCAAATATCCTTAGTATTGTGATTTGCATAGTAAATAGAGTGAATTGCATGATTTGTGTTGCATAATAGAATTGTATTGTGGCAAAGAATGCAGATGGTAAGTAAAATGGCTTTAAATGTCGCTTCTGCTAGGTAATATCTAACACGTGTCTTTAGAATGGCGGGTGGTAAACAGAAAGGCTTATTTTCCATATTTTAATTTCTATTGTGTTTGTTCTTATATTAGTTTTGTTCGGGCCTGCTAGGCCATGCTTCTAAAATGGCCGCTGGAAAGGACGAGATCTCATGCGCTGAATAAGATGGCCCCGCGCAGACTCAGCATGAAAGCTCCAGTCACGTGTATGCGGCCTGTGCTCGGAGTGAGAGATGTCAAGGCCAATCTGACCTGCAATGAGGAGCGTGCCAAGTGTTCAGCATATATGCCTGGGAACGGATGAGAAAACCCGAGCGACAGGGGATGAACTAATGTGTGACCATCAAAGATTGTTGCAAAATGGATGAACAAATTGGACTACTTTTTGGATACCGTGGTCATGAAACTTATTGTGTGCTTTATTGTCCCCAAACCGGTTCGAACAAGGAGGGCGATGAGGTGACCATCACCACCCCTCCAATGGACCAATTAGCGTGATTCTTGCCCCTAAAGATTGCAACTTTTGAGTGTAGAGAGCCAGAAAATAGGGTATAAGAGGGTCTGCTCTGACGTTGTGAAAAAACTTGCTTTTTCATTTTTCCACCTTGATGCTGCGACAGACTCTGTCATTTTGGACTTTGAACTTTGACTGAGGGAAGGAACGAGATCGTTGCGGGAATTTGCATGGGAGGTGATTGCGTCCGAGGAAGTTAGCGGGACAGTTAGTCAGTTTGGGAGTCCTATCCTGTGATCTGCGGTTCATCTTCCTTTGGTGAACCATTCTTGTCATCGCCCCATGGCCGAGGGTAATGAGTAATTTCATCTTTTCCTAAAAATCTTCCTTAAATGTTTATTGATATTTCTAAATGTTTTACTTAATAAAGATTTTTACTTATTTGCTCGAAGAATTTTAGATAAAAATATATTCTAACTTTAAAATGAGTCTGTGGTTCTTTAAAACAAAGTTTATGATTTAATAAATGTTGAAAGTTTTAATTGTGATTGAGCTGGTCTTAATCACCATCAACTGATTCTACTAGTTGGTCCATCGACCGAATAGCGGAGTACCTTGATGTTTAGAACCGACAGGATCCTCAGTTAATGTATATAATGTATAGGTTATTATTCTGTCAATTTTAACAAGGTATCCCGTTTGTCCAGCAGCTCATTTTCCTTAGCGTTTAATCCAGAAATTGAATGAATGTATGTATGCTGTGTCATGGGCCCCACCGACATAAGCTTTGTGTAGGTGTTTTTCTGGATTGGTGTCCTAAGGAGGAATTTATATTAGCCGCGTTGGATCAGATTTCTTGGTAGCAGAGTTATGGTTACTATAGATTAGTTTGGTGATTATTGATTATTGATTTATCGTGTCTAACACTCTATGTTGAGTTTGTATTACGTTATGTGTATGTCGAAGTTCTGAAACTTCCGGGAAGTAGGAAGTGGACACGTGTGGCAAGAGAAGTCACACGGAATTGTGCATTGTCTGATTTCAAATTTGGTGATAACACAGGACTGTGTTATGTTAGGGAAATTTCACGTATGAATTGCGTTTGAGTGAAATAGCAACAGGTTTTCTTGTGAAACTCTGGCCTTAATTCTCAGGAGCAGTGTAGTCTCCACATGTGTTTTATCCCCAGAGAAACGGGTTTACCTCTTGCTTGATAGAAGGGTAAGGTAGAGAGAAGTGCTACACTTATCGAACAAAACAGTATTCTTGTAAGTGGGAATAAACTATCTCTTTTGTTTAGAGAAACAGACAATGGAAATGTGTTTTACGTTGTAACTAATCGATTTTGTCGAAAAGAAAAGCTAAGAAAACTGCCAATAATTTTTGTAAAGGAGGGGTCAGTAGAAGCAGGAATAGAACTGACGTCAACAGGAACCACGCTGGTATTGGCCAGTTGTGGAAGAACGAAGAGTTTCCTGATTGGTGCGTTGGTGTGTGATGCGCTGGGATAGGTTAGTGTGAGAGTGACGTAAAGCTTTCTGATTGGTGCGTTGGTGTGAAATGCGCTGGGATAGGTCCGAATAGCCGAGCAGCGGAAAGAACCGATTGGGAAAGGATTGTGTAAATTGTTTCGGCAAAAGAACAGTAAAAATGCCTTATTATAATGAATATGAGAGAGAGAAACCGTCATGGTTTGCGAAGCTTAAAAACCTTTTTAAGAAAGATAAGAAGGTTGTTACTAGGGAAGGAGAAGTACCTCTTCCGCCAAAAACGCCAGCATCTCATATGATGTTAAAATATGGCTATCATACTTGCATTTGGTTGGAAAATTGGGCGAAGTATACCAAAGACGATGGAGTACTGGCATTTCCAGAAGATTTCGAAATTTGAGAGAAAAGATGATGAAACTTGAACCGAGACCTAGACCGACACAGTTCGAAGCCTTAGGTGAATGGGAAGATGAGATGTATGAAAGGGAAAGACACAGAGGTGCAAAGAATTATAGTTTAGTTCATGGAAGACTATGGGGTTTGAATCATGAAGACAGGATGAGACGATGGCAGTATGCTAACATGACGGATGGCTTGTTTCCTGTCAGAACAGCTGAAGAATTTACAGGGAGAAAGTGTACGGAGAAAAAGAAGCATGCAGTAACAGAGAGATATGGGTATGGAGTTAGCGACACAGAGGATGAGTTGCTGGAGGACATTTTGAATAAAAGACCCACTCCATATCAACAGGATTCTGCGGTGGTGACACCAAATGCACCGCCAATGAGAACTGTAATAAATCAAAGCCCAGAACAAATGTCTGAAAGAAATAGTCCATTTAATAAACTAGAAACACAACAGACTGTGAAACATGATAATGGTAATACAGCTGAACTAGCCAGAACCACAAGAGAGCTGACTGAAAAGATAAGAGAACTGACAAAGAATATGGAAGCTGTGACTGTGCCAGTAGCTATAGGGCCAGTAATCCCAGTATTTGAAAATCAAAAGATAGATGAACACTCCTTAACAATTCCATTAAATTCCAGTATGCAAAGAGTAAGAGAAGAGATGATTTCAGAAAATAGAGAGAAAGAAGATTCTGTTAGTCCATTTAGGTCAAGTCCACCTGTAAATTTGACGATTAATGAGAGTCAGATAAATAGGATTCCTATGGGAACCGAGTCAGCAACTGAAACCCCAGAGAGAAGTACAATTTGGATAGAATTAAACAAAACCCCTGTGGGTCCGACTGCAGAGGAATTAAATGATTGGGTGAGGAGCTTGCAGAAAAAGATGCAGAACCACAACTTTTGGATGTGGTCAGATTAAAGATAGACATGGAGGAATTAATCCTAGGAACTATTGGTACAGATCGATTGAAGTCCTATCAAGATGATGAATTGATGTTTATGTATAAAAGCGTCACTTGGAGAGGTAGAAACTTGCATGAAAAATTGGAAGAAACAGCGAACGAACTAGGAGTAGAATTCGGAAAAATTAGAGGATTACAGAAACCGTACAGTGTAGATTTTAGTGAAAAGGACATAGAAAATCTGAACACTTCAGGACGACTAACGCAGATAAAGGAACTGATTGTTTTACCGAGAAAATGGGGTGATGTGGATAAGTGGAGAAGTAGATGGATAAGGAGAAAGGAGGAAACAACTGATAAATCATCATTGGCTTTCCCAGTAAAAGAGAAAGAACCAACGGTAATGGAATATCCAATGAGAGAAACTCCAGGAGGAAGTTATGTACATGTCCCATGGTCCAGACAAGATATATTATCATTTACCAATGATTTTCCAAGATTGAGAGAAAAACCTGTAGAATGGTACAGACAGGCAGAAAGGTTTGTAAAAGTTTCAAAGGTGTTGTGGGAAGATCTGGACGGATTGTTTGAGATTGTTGTTCCTGCAGATTTATGGACAGAATGTAAAATTACAATTGACTGGCCGAAGGAAGAATATCCTAGAGATGCTAAAACAGGAGCCCCGGGTTCAGAAGTAATGAGAAAATATGAACAGGCAATCACATTTTTGAAAAATAAAATCCCACCAAAAGAAATGGACTGGGTAAAGATTGATAGAACAACTCAGGAGAGTAAAGAATCTGTACATGCCTATTATGAAAGACTACTTTTGGTCTTTAAATAGTATAGTGGATACGAGAATTTGAGTGAAAAAGACATGAGTCATTTTGTGTATAGATTTGTGTATGGCTTGAGACCTGAAATAAGTGAAATGATTAAGCAGCATATGTTATGTTGGCAGAATAGTACAGTAGATGAAGTACTACGGTATGCAAAATATTGCAGTGATGATATTGAGTGTAGACAACGTAAACTCAAGGAAAAGGCAATGTGGGCACAAGTAAAGGTTGCAGAAAAGCAAGAAGCTCAGATGAATAGTCAGTCTAGTGATGCAGGACAGACCAAGTCCAAACCGAATATTGGCAAGGGAAAAGGTCAGATGAGTATAGAAGAAGCTAAAAAGAAATGGCCATGTCATAATTGCGGAAAATTAGGGCACTGGAGAAACGAGTGTAAATTTCCTCCAAAAGTTAATACAGAAAATCAATCATTGAATCCACAGGTGCAGAATGAGGTGAGTTACCAACAGCTGCAACAGCCGCAAGTAGTTACTCAACAGTGTCAGATGCCGCAACCACCTCTTCCAAAGAGTGTAAATCCTCAAAGATACAGTACAGAAGCAGGATTCTACGGAAGAGAGCAGGTAACAAAATTGTGGCGCGCAGCTGCAGTTTCGCAGTATTGGTTACGGCAGGATGGAGATGAATCGGATGAAAGTTTATGACGGTGCCTAGGAGAGGAAGAAGAGTGCGTGCTTGGCGCAACTCTAGAGGTAGATCAGTCAGGTCCATTTGTGGATGGGAAAGTGAATGGTGTAAATGTTACATTCCTTGTGGACACTAGTGCTACCCGTTCTACTGTTAGATCAGTGGAAATTCCAAAACTTCCTCTCTCAGGAGAATATATCCAAGTTGTAGGTGTTTCAAACAGGCAGATTGAAACCCCTCTTACAAAACCAATAGAGGTGGAAATTGGACCATTCAAAGAGATGCATCGCTTTGTGGTGTGTGATTGCAGTCCTGTAAATTTATTGGGACGCGATCTGCTTTGCAAAATGAATTGTACCATCTACTGTACTCCAGATGGTATTGCTTTTCAGACACCAGATGAGGATGTTCTGTATAAAATGACAATGGCAGAACTAGTACCAGGAGTGAATGATATGTTTCCTGTGTTTGATGCGGAGAAAATCCCTATTGAGTTGAAAGGAGTAGTCAGGTCTGATGTATGCGATTTCACAGGTGAAGATATTGGACTAATGAGAGAAGTTGATCCTGTAAAAATTACTGTAAAAGAAGGAGCGAATTACCCAAACACCCAGCAGTACAAACTGACTCCAGAAATTATTGAAGGAATAACACCTGTAATTAATAAGATGATTGAACAAGGGATTTTGAGAGAAATAATGAGCAGCCCATGTAATTCTCCTATAATGGGACTGAAAAAGCCGAATGGGACATATCGAATAGTGCAAGATTTAAGAAAAATTAACAACATTGTTATTCCTTGCTGCCCAATTGTGCCAAACCCTGCTGTAATACTGTATCAAATCCCACATGATGCAGAATGGTACACAGTCATTGATTTGTGCCATGCATTCTTTTCTATTCCATTGCACCCTGACAGCCAGCCATTATTTGCGTTCCGGTTCGGGGAGCGTATTTTGGCATGGTGCCGAATTCCTCAAGGGTATACTGAAAGTCCTTCAATTTTTAATCAGATTCTAATGAAATCCTTAGAAGATTTTAAAAATGCCTGAAAAATCTGTGATGGTCCAATATATTGATGACCTATTAGTGGCATCAAAAACCAGAGAAGCATGTGTTATGGACACCATTGCTTTACTGAATCATTTGGCAGAAGGAGGACACAAGGTATCCCCATCAAAACTGCAATTTTGTCAACAGGAAGTACAGTACTTAGGTCATAAGATTGAGAAAGGGATGCGAAAAGTGACAACAGAAAGGATAAGTATTATCAAAGGAATGAGAGCCCCAATGACCCAAAGAGAGGTGAGAATGTTCCTTGGAATGGTTGGATATTGCCGACAGTGGATAAGTGGGTTTTCATTGATTGCAAAACCTTTACAGCGATTGACAAAGAAGGATGCCAAAGATCCGATTGCATTGGATGAGGAGGAAATGAAGGCTTTTGAGGAACAGAGAACAAGTTTGTGTGAGGCACCAGCATTGGGAATGCCTGATTATGAGAAAGAATTTGAGCTGTATTGTAGCGAGAGAGACGGATGTGCACTTTCAGTATTAGTGCAAAGGCATGGAAAAATGAAACGACCAATAGCCTATTTTTCAGCTGTTTTAGACCCAGTAGCAAAAGCGTTGCCTGGATGTCTGAAAGCAGTAGCTGCTAATTGTGTGAGTCTGGAACAGAGTGAAGGCATTGTGTTGGGATATCCTTTGAAAGTATATGTCCCACACTCGGTTGAAATCCTTCTGACCCGAACAAAAACTCAATTCTTGACACACAGTCGGCTGACTAGGTATGAAAAAGTGATCTTGGGTGCAGGCAATGTAACCATTGTAAGATGCACGAGTGTGAATCCTTCCACTTCACTGCCAGATGAAGTAAATACAGAAGTCAAAGATGATGTTGATCATAAGTGTTTGGATGTGCTTGAATTTTGCACACAGCCTCGCCCTGATATCAGGGATGAACCTCTAAAAGAGTCAGATTATGTGATGTTTGTGGACAGGTCATGCCTGAGGACAGATGAGGGAGTTTTAAGTGCTGCTTATGCTGTATGTACGGTGGCAACCATAATGGAAGCATCTTGTTTGAGAGGAATACGTTCAGCCCAAGTTGCTGAGCTGATTGCTCTGATTCGAGCGTGTAAACTGGGAAAGAATTTCCGAATCACTGTGATCACGGATAGCCAGTACGGCTTCGGAGTGGTCCATTATTTTGGACAGATCTGGTCCCAGAGGGGATTCCTGACTTCCAGAGGGTCTCCTATTACGAATGGAGAGTTTGTGAAGAAGTTGCTTGAGGCGATACAGCTGCCTAAACAAATTGCGGTGGTAAAATGCTCGGCTCACAAAAATGGAGCTGATTATATTGCAGTGGGTAACAAATTTGCTGACAAATTAGCTCAATATTGTGCCAGAAATATGACTTCAATGAATCGGAGAAGGGAAAAAGAAAATGTTTCATGTCCCTTGCTGTTTACTAACCCAGTTGAAACACGGGATGAGGTAAGACAATTGCAGGAAGAGGCAAGTGATGAGGAAAAAGACGTTTGGATAAAATCAGGTTGCAGACGGAGAGAAGAAGATGAAGTTTGAGTTTACAGGGAGGAAAGACCAGTTATGCCTGATAGCATGATCTCTAACATGGCACGGATGTACCATGGACAGGCACACATAGGTAGAGATGCCATGATCAGACTTTTCAAACAGACCTGGTATAACCCAAAATTTAGGGCTATAGCTGAAAGCCTTTGTCAAAGATGCCTTATATGCCAACAGATAAATCCTGGAAGGAAGACAGTAGTGAGTTTGGGAGTAATAGGACGTGAAGGAGGTCCTTTTACTAGAATGCAATTAGATTTCATTGAAATGCCTCCGAGTAACAGACTGAGGTATGTCCTGGTGGTCGTCTGTTTGTTTTCTCGTTGGGTGGAAGCCTATCCGACAAGAAGGAATGATGGAGTTACTGTAGCTAAACTCCTGCTGAGAGAATTCATTCCTAGATATGGTTTTCCAGTAACGATAGAAACAGATAGAGGAACGCATTTCCAGAACAAACTTATCCAACTGATATGCGAAGCACTAGACATTCGACAAAAGCTGCACTGTGCCTACAGACCAGAGGCTTCTGGAGTGGTAGAGCAAGTAAATGGCACCATAAAGAATAGGTTGGGTAAAATGTGTCAAGCCACAGGACTCAAATGGCCTGATGCCTTACCATTGGTGCTAATGAGCATAAGAAGCATACCTGACAGAAAAACAGGTCTGAGTCCTCATGAAATAATCATGGGACGAGCAATGAGACAAGCATTTGTACCTGTCAACAAACTGCTGACTATAACTGATGATCTCATACTGGACTATTGCAAAGGATTGGCTGATGTGGTGCATTCTGTGTTTCATCAGGTTGGACCGGATGCGACCACTCTTGAAAGAAAACCAGCTCATGATCTGAGTCCAGGAGACTGGGTCCGCATAAAAGTCCACAGAAGAAGAAATTGCTTGGTTCCACGCTGGGACAAGCCACATCAAGTGATTCTGGTGACAACGACTGCAGTAAAGTGTGCAGGTGTGAAAAATTGGATTCATGCCAGCCATACAATCAGAGTTCCAGATCCTGAAGCTCGACCTGTAAGTCGACATCTGGAAATATCAGATAGCAGCTCGGCATCTGAAGCAGAGGCTGAAACCATCAGAGTTCCAGATACTGAAGCTCGACCTGTAAGTCGACATCTGGAAGAATCAGGTACCAGTTCGGCATCTGAAGCAGAACCTGAAACGATTAGAGTTCCAGATCCTGAAGATCGACATGTAAGTCGACATCTGGAAATATCAGATACTAGTTCAGCATCTGAAACAGACCAACCTGAATGCAGTAAAAGACGAACAAAAGAATCAGAAAACAAAAGAACTGATATTGAAACAGGAGAAACTGAACAAATAGACAGTGACGGTGAACAGCCAAGTACAAGTTTTGGGAAAATTCCTCCGGAAATTGTAGAGGTAACTCAAGAAAATTTAGATCTAGATAGAGAGTTTAGGGAAATTGCGGAAGAAACACGAGGAGGATTAGACTCAGAATTTCAAGCAGAAGAAAAACAAGAAGGTTCAGATTCAGACAAAGAGACAGAGATCATGAAGTTCAAGGTTAGAGAAAGTGAAGTAAGATCTGAGACAGAATCTGAAGAAAGTGAAGACGAAAGAAGGCAAAGAATAGGTCCAAGAAAGAGAACTTGGAGAGTGGAACGAGGAGAAAAGGAAAGTGAACTGAAAAGGCCAAGAAAAGGAGACAATTGGCCCAACGAAATTAAGAGACTGAGATATAAGATAATAAATTTGAACAAAGACAATGCAGAACAAGTGAATGAAATAACAAGTTGTTGGAAATGGCCCTTTTGCAGGGTCACCCCTAAACTTTTTGCCTGCCTCCTGTATTTTTGCTGACTTGTTTCTGTTGGTTTTATGATTTGGGCACTTTACCACTGCTGTTCAGTGCTAAAGTGCATATGCTCTCCCTTTGTAAATATGTCTATGTGAATTGGTATATCCCTGATTGGCTTATTTGGTTTACCTGTTAGTCCCTACTAGTGTGGCCTATGTGTGCCCAGGGCTGGTAAACCAAATGCTGCTGGTGGGCCTGCAGCACTGATGTGTGCCACCCACAGAAGCAGCTTGTAAAGTGTGTCTCAGACCTGCCACTGCAGTGTCTGTGTGCAGTCCAGAACTGCCATCTTGGCTGTGAAGTGCACCCACTTCCCAGCCCCTGAACCTTCCCTTGGCATCTTGTAAGTCACCCCTATGGTAGGGTGCATTGTATGTGTAAGGTAGGACATGCCTTGGTGTGTGTAGCATGTCCTGGTGGTGAATTATGCCCCATTTCGTTTTTCACTACTGTAAGGCTACCTGTTCCTCATAGGCTAGAATGGGCAGTTTGGCTATTACATTCTATAGTCCTAACTGACCCCAGGAACATGGTAGAAAAACGAATTTAGTATGCCTGAGCTCAGAATATTAAAATACATCTTTTAGTGAAGTTTATTTTTATATTCTGTGTTTGAAAATACCACTTTTAGAAAGTAGGTATTTTCTTGCCTAAGCCTTCCAGTGTGCTCTGCTGTTATGTGTATTGGCTGTCTGGTTTTAGAGGGGCAGGGCAGGCTGAGTCAGACCTGGGTTGAATAGAGAGATCTGCATTTAGAGTGTGGGGAGGGGTGGCTCCTTCACCTGAATAGGGCTGTGCCTGGCAAGGTGAATGCTGGCTCCACCTCCTACTGTGTGTCTGCTAGCAGACCCCCTCTTTCTGAAAGGAAGAATGCAGCCTGGTAAACAAAGTGCTCCAGGCCTGAGCAGAACTGGTTCTGGCTAGGTTCAGTGACTTGTAGCTTCTGAGAACAAAGACTTTTGGGGTATAAATATCTGTGCTCAAACCCCTACAATTTGTATTGCTTTTGGATCTGGAGAGGAAACTCTGTCCGTGCCACTGGAGGAATCTGCAGGAAGTGACTGTCCCTGTGCTTGTGTGTTGTTTCTTGCACTGGCCTGCAGCAGTGACCACTGGACCTTGAAGAAGAGAGAAAAGGACTTTTGAGAGAACTTTTATTTTTGTTACAGCAATTACCCAAGGGCTAGGAAAAGAGCTAGCCTCCTGCTGGAGTCTCAGGCACATCTGACTCCACCACCAACCTCCTGCTTCCTCCCTGCGAGGATTGCTATCTGCTGATGAGGCTCCTGTGAGTTCCAGGGCCTCTAGTTTTGCTTCAGAGAAAAGAGTGCTGGAAATCGTCGCTAACGCACGTTTGCGAGCCGCTGCAGTCGAGAGCGCTGGAAAAATCATCGCGCTGCTGCGTGCTCGCAACACGAAACCATCGCTAACGCCCCTTTGCGAGCCGGTGCAGCTGAGACGCGCTGGAAAAATCATCGCGCTGCTGTCGCCGAGCGCTCGCAACCCCTAAAGAAATCATCGCTTCAAGACATCGCTTTGCGGACGCCGTGCGTCCGCCATTTTCATCGCATCGCACCGGATTTCGTCGCTCCCTCGCGGAGCGTCATCTCTTCGCATCGCAACACAATCGCACAGCGCAACAGGATCGTCGCATCGACTTCTCCCTCGCGGCAAGAAAGTCATCGCATCGGCGGCCTAGCGTGCAGAAGTTGGTCGCAGTGTCTCCGCACGCATCACGCAGATCGGCGCATCATCCTCCCTTGCGGCAAGGATTTTAACGCAACGCCGGCCTCGCGTGCCGAGAATCATCGCTACCACTTCTTTGCGACATTTTGTTGGTTTTGCTACTAAACCCAGGTACTTTGTGAGAGAAAGGGTCGCAGAGACCACTGCTTTGAATTTGAACCTTATTTTTGCAACCTTTGAACTATTTTTTGACAGTCCTTCAACAGCCATCCTATTTTTTGACAGTCTTATGAGAGAAAGGGTCGCAGAGACCACTGCCTGGAATTTGAACCTTATTTTTGCAACCTCTGAACGAGAAAGGGGCGCAGAGACCCCTGCCTTGAATTTGAACCTTATTCTTGCAACCTTTGAACTATCTTTGACAGCCCTTCAACAGCTATCCTATTTTTGACAGTATTGTGGCTTTTACAGTTATTGGTCTTGTGATAAATCTGCCTTTATATAAAGATACTTATTTTTTATAACTACTTGTGTGGTGTCCCTCTGTAGTGTTCCTCACTGTGTTACTGTGTATGGTCATAAATGCTTCACACCCTGCCTCTGAGATAAGCCTACCTGCTCGTGCTACGTTACCACAGGGTTGAGCAGGGGTATCAAGGAGGGTAGCCCTCTTACTCTGACTTAGGAAGAAGGGTCCCTACTTGGACAGTGGCCAGCCATTGCCAACTAGAGACCCCCATTTCTAACATTGGTGGGCAGCGGTGAGGATCTGGACTTGCATTTATGATCGCATACAGTAATTATAGTGTACACTACTAGTGAGTGCAGACCATAACGTACCACATACATTTTTGAAGTTTTTTTTTTTGTTCTATCTTTGATTGATATTGCCCGTGATTGTTACAATGGGCAAGCCTATGTTTTATTGATATTGCCAGGTGATAGTACCCGCATACATTTTTGAGTATTGTTGGATCCTATATTGTAATTGATATTGCCGGTGATTTTTTACCAGCATACATTTTCTTGAGAAGTTTTCTTCTATCTTTTATTGATATTGCCCGTGATTGTTACAATGGGCAAGCCTATGTTTTATTGATATTGCCAGGTGATAGTACCCGCATACATTTTTGAGAATTGTTGGATCCTATATTGTAATTGATATTGCCGGTGATTTTTTACCAGCATACATTTTCTTGAGAAGTTTTCTTCTATCTTTTATTGATATTGCCCGTGATTGTTACAATGGGCAAACCTATTTTTTATTGATATTGCCGGTGATAGTACCCGCATACATTTTTGAGAGTTTTTTGGATCCTCTATTGTTATTGATATTGCCCGTGATTGTTACAACGGGTAAGCCTATTTTTTTTTTTTATTGATATTGCCAGATATTGCTACAATGGGTCTTGCTGAAATGAGACCTACCTTTTATATAGATGATCTGTTGACCTACAGTCTAGAGGAGCTAAGGGGGTT
The DNA here is from genome assembly GCA_963921515.1 of Calotriton arnoldi. Classification (NCBI taxonomy): domain Eukaryota; kingdom Metazoa; phylum Chordata; class Amphibia; order Caudata; family Salamandridae; genus Calotriton; species Calotriton arnoldi. The sequence goes on along the minus strand of CAWUFW010001484.1, from coordinate 358,149 downwards.
CTGTGAGGAGAGGGGCTTAGCAGTGAGTAGGAAGGAGACTCAGCTATCCCTGCAGACATCCCTGAGACTTTGGCAACAAGACAGATGGAGATTCTTGGAGTCCCAGTACACCTACCAAGAGGGTAGTTGGTCTGAGGGTGGCTCTGGAGAGTCTGAAGAGGAGGAAGAAAGTGTTATGGAATATCTCATAGGTGGGGAGTTCCTTGATGAGTCTAGTGCCTATGGTAGTGCCAGATTCCCCTCAGGGTCCCCAGAGGAGTTGGTGGACAGGCGGGAAGGTCCCATAGGTAGGGAGTCCCTTGCTGGATCTAGTGCACAGGGTAGCACCCAATCCCCTTCATGGTCCCCAGAGGAGTTGGGCCGACAGAGGGAGAGGGAGTACCAGCTGGAATTGGAGAGGCTCCAAATAGAGATTGCCCAGCTGGAGGCGCACCTAGCGCAGATAGCAGAAAAGGAGAAGTTAGCTCAAGAGGGTAGGTTACCCCTGGAGCGCAGTTTTAATTGTCTGGATTCCCCAGAGAGGGTGGGGTCCAGTGGTGGCAGCAAAATTGAAGTATATAGTTATGACAGTGTAGTACACCCACCCAGAGATGTAGCACCCGACTTGAAGGAGGGGGTTGATCTACACCAGGGGATTCAAGGATATGAGGTAGCTCCATTAATATGCAGTGTCCCTGAGGTGGATTGGGGAACTAGCGCAGGGGCCCATAGTCCTAGTGAAAGTAGGGATACTCTACCGACTCTGGATGAGAGGTGCAGGGAGAGGGGTTCCCCCGTGTTTGAAGTCCTGGTGTATGAGTGTGAGGACCGCCCAGAGGAGTGTGGGTTGAGTGATAGAGACAGTCAGTTAATGTCTCGCCCACTTCAAGAGAGTGGTGTGGGGTACGTGTGTGAGACACTGGATTGTGAGGTAAAGGTTAGCACCTGCGTGGAACTGTGTAATCCAATTGTGGGAGAGCATATTGTGAGTTCCTATTTTCCAGAGCTAAACCAACATGTGTTAGAGTGCGAGTTCTCTGATCCTAAGGAACTTGCGCAGGAGGCAGACCTCTGGGTGAGTACCAGAGGCTCTGTAGAGGCATTAGGGAATGACCCTAAGAGAAGTGGTTCAGAAGTTTTCCAACCCAGAGTGCTGGGAAAGGTTAGGAGTGTTACAGCTGGGTCCCCTTGTTGTGAGGAGGTTGTAGGGCCTCACATCCTGTCTCGTGGGAGCAGGAGTGAGACTGGGATAGGTCCCGAAGTGCCCCAGCCTCAGTCACCAGGACTGGATGGTTCAATGAGGGAACACCAGGTGGGGAGCCTAGTCTGTCTGGACGGACCGTCCATTGTGGGGGTACCCCAGTGTTAGGTGAGCTGGGAGTGCCTGTAGTCAGGCCTCCATCAGTTCTTGTGCCTGGCAGTGCCACTCCTAGGGGAGGGTACAGAAGTCCAGTCTGAGGGATGAAAGGGGGAAAGAGTCCCCAGTGGAAGAACCAGTGGGTCAGGGGCCAGCCAGAAGGGCTGAGCCTCATAGGATTGGCCATGGTGACGCCACTTCTGTCCTGGGGCATCTTCACGCACTGTCAGAGGGACAGGAGGTCGTGAGCTCTGTGCCAGGCAGACTGTCACGCAACACGCTAGGTATGTGTCACCCTCAGGAAGTCCTGGTTGGCCAGGCAGTTGTTCAGCCGCAGGGGTTGGTCCCTGGGTTGGTAAGTCAGGTCCAGGAGTTGTCTGACCTGGAGGGAGGGACAACTGTAAGCAGTGTCCCGACCATTTTTTCCAAAAGCACCACTCCAGGTGGGAGGGTGCAGTATGCTGGAAGGGGGTGCAGAGGGAGGAAGTCCTCGCCTCTGACCCCGGTGCACCCTGAGGGTTTTTTCAGGTTGGTAGGTCAGTTGCAGGGTCCAGGCCCTGAACTGGTGGAGGGGTGTGTTTCCCTTGAGGGGAGCCTGTGTGCTCCCCAGAAAGTCCTGGGTGGCCAGGCGGTTGTTCAACCACAGGGGTTGGTCCCTGGGATGGTAAGTCAGGTCCAGGTGTTGTCTGACCTGGAGGAAGGGACAACTGTAAGCAGTGTCCCAACCATTTTTTTCCCTAAAAGCACCACTCCAGGTGGGAGGGTGCAGTATGCTGGAAGGGGGTGCAGAGGGAGGGAGTCCTCGCCTCTGATCCCAGTACCACCTGAGGGTTTTTCCAGGTTGATGGATCAGTTGCAGGGACAAGGCCCTGAACTAGTGGAAGAGTGTATTTTCCTTGGGGGAATTGGTGTACTCCCCAGAAGTCCTGGGTTGCCAGGCACAGGCCCAGCCTAAGGGTACAGACCCTAGGTTGGGGGGCCAGGTTCAGGGTGTCCCCCTGATCTGGAGAAAGGGGCAACTGCTAACAGTGCCCCTCCCGGTTTGTGTTATGGAGGCACCTCTCCAGGTGGGAGGGTGCCGGGCCCCAGTAAAGGGGCGGGGAGAGGGCAGCCTCACCCCTGACCTCCGCCCAGTCTAAGGGTACAGACCCTATGCTGGGATACCAGTTGCAGGATAGAACCCCTGAACTGGTGGGTGAATTATGCAGGACACCTGCCTCAGGTGCCCTGACAATTCTGGAGGGGGTACCGCTCCAAGTGGGAGGGTACCGAGCCCCAAAGAGAGGGACCGGGTGTGGGGGAGCCCACCCCAGTCTCTGGCCCCGCCGCTGGGAACAGGCCCAGGGCTGGTGGGTCAGTGTCAGGGTGCGTCACCTGACCTGACAGGAGGGAGAGTGGACAAAAGGTGCCAGACACCTGGGGTTACTGCCCCTCACTCTCTGATGCCACAAAAGTTTGAGAGCCCTGAGAGGTATAGGGCTTGGATTTCATCACTGACTACTGTCAGTGGCTACTGGGGCTTGTTGTTTATCTGTTGGGACACACCTGGGGGCCAGTTAAGGTTTGGTGCTGCACAGGTGGTGTCCACAGGTAAGGGGAAGAGTTCCCCATCGGTTGTCTTAGTGAGCCTTGAGAGGTATAAGGCCTGGGTCTCATCCCTGACTACTGTCAGTGGCTACTGTGGCTTATTGTTTATCTGTTGGGACACACCTGGGGGCCAGTTAAGGTTAGGTGCTGCACAGGTGGTGTCCACAGGTGAGGGGCAGAGTTCCCCATTGGTTATCTTAGTGGGCCCTGGGAGTGTGGACAGAGGGATCCACCAGGGTTCAGATTGGAGTAGAGCTGGCATATGCCCCTGCAGTTGCGGGCCAGTTCCGTGTTCTATTGTCCGAAGCAGGGAAGCCCATCAAAGTAGTGATTGGTCTACCCTGCGTTTTGGCTGGAAGGGGGTTGTGTTGGAAATGGCCCTTTTGCAGGGTCACCCCTAAACTTTTTGCCTGCCTCCTGTATTTTTGCTGACTTGTTTCTGTTGGTTTTATGACTCTGGGCACTTTGAACGGTGAACAGCCAAGTACAAGTTTTGGGAAAATTCCTCCGGAAATTGTAGAGGTAACTCAAGAAAATTTAGATCTAGATAGAGAGTTTGGGGAAATTGCGGAAGAAACACGAGGAGGATTAGACTCAGAATTTCAAGCAGAAGAAAAACAAGAAGGTTCAGATTCAGACAAAGAGACAGAGATCATAAAGTTCAAGGTTAGAGAAAGTGAAGTAAGATCTGAGACAGAATCTGAAGAAAGTGAAGACGAAAGAAGGCAAAGAATAGGTCCAAGAAAGAGAACTTGGAGAGTGGAACGAGGAGAAAAGGAAAGTGAACTGAAAAGGCCAAGAAAAGGAGACAATTGGCCCAACGAAATTAAGAGACTGAGATATAAGATAATAAATTTGAACAAAGACAATGCAGAACAAGTGAATGAAATAACAAGTTGTTGGAAATGGCCCTTTTTGCAGGGTCACCCCTAAACTTTTTGCCTGCCTCCTGTATTTTTGCTGACTTGTTTCTGTTGGTTTTATGACTCTGGGCACTTTACCACTGCTGTTCAGTGCTAAAGTGCATATGCTCTCCCTTTGTAAATATGTCTATGTGAATTGGTATATCCCTGATTGGCTTATTTGGTTTACCTGTTAGTCCCTACTAGTGTGGCCTATGTGTGCCCAGGGCTGGTAAACCAAATGCTGCTGGTGGGCCTGCAGCACTGATGTGTGCCACCCACAGAAGCAGCTTGTAAAGTGTGTCTCAGACCTGCCACTGCAGTGTCTGTGTGCAGTCCAGAACTGCCATCTTGGCTGTGAAGTGCACCCACTTCCCAGCCCCTGAACCTTCCCTTGGCATCTTGTAAGTCACCCCTATGGTAGGGTGCATTGTATGTGTAAGGTAGGACATGCCTTGGTGTGTGTAGCATGTCCTGGTAGTGAATTATGCCCCATTTCGTTTTTCACTACTGTAAGGCTACCTGTTCCTCATAGGCTAGAATGGGCAGTTTGGCTATTACATTCTATAGTCCTAACTGACCCCAGGAACATGGTAGAAAAACGAATTTAGTATGCCTGAGCTCAGAATATTAAAATACATCTTTTAGTGAAGTTTATTTTTATATTCTGTGTTTGAAAATACCACTTTTAGAAAGTAGGTATTTTCTTGCCTAAGCCTTCCAGTGTGCTCTGCTGTTATGTGTATTGGCTGTCTGGTTTTAGAGGGGCAGGGCAGGCTGAGTCAGACCTGGGTTGAATAGAGAGATCTGCATTTAGAGTGTGGGGAGGGGTGGCTCCTTGACCTGAATAGGGCTGTGCCTGGCAAGGTGAATGCTGGCTCCACCTCCTACTGTGTGTCTACTAGCAGACCCCCTCTTTCTGAAAGGAAGAATGCAGCCTGGTAAACAAAGTGCTACGTTACCACAGGGTTGAGCAGGGGTATCAAGGAGGGTAGCCCTCTTACTCTGACTTAGGAAGAAGGGTCCCTACTTGGACAGTGGCCAGCCATTGCCAACTAGAGACCCCCATTTCTAACATTGGTGGGCAGCGGTGAGGATCTGGACTTGCATTTATGATCGCATACAGTAATTATAGTGTACACTACTAGTGAGTGCAGACCATAACGTACCACATACATTTTTGAAGTTGCCAACTAGAGACCCCCATTTCTAACACAAGTCAAGAAAGACAAAGAAAAACAGATAAAAGACAATTGCCGAGACCCAAAAGAGCGAAAAGACCTAACTTGAAATACAAGTCACCTGAATGGGTATATATAGCACTGTCTGATATTAAAGAAGTGGATAGCAGTCACGAGAACCCAGACAAAGACTGTGAACAAGTGGGTGAGAGTGAACTGCGCCAACCGTGAAAAAGTCAAAGAAAGAAAACCGGACTAGGCACACAAACTGAAAAAGACAAAGAAAGAAAACCGGACTAGACACACAAACTGAATAAAGACAAAGAAAATTTTTGAGAAACCGAAAAGTGCGCTAAAAGCAGTTGATCCCAGTCAACACTAAGTCATTTGAGGTGTGGAAACACATTTCTGTACATATAATTAGATAATTTTCCAACATGGTAGACACTGAGAATAGAAGATCTAGATGTGGGTTTTACCGTAGATGGTGTAAGAAAGATGTGTTTCTATTGTACAGGCTTTCTAAAGCTTATCTGGTTAATTTTGGCAATAATAATCCCACTTAGATTAGTTGTAGAAAATACATCTGAAATCATAAATGACACAAATAGTGACAAGAAATCTAACATAAAGAACATTGCAACACTGGTAGATAGTACTGATTTTCATAGGGACAAGTCAATAACTGATTTCTCCAAGAATGTCTTCACAAAACGTTTGTACGAATATGTGGAGACAATGGATGTAAGAGATTGTTACGTATGTATGCAGTTACCTGTGTCTGTGACAGAAGGTGTGACGTACCATCACCTTCCTTTGATGTATGGAATAACTTGTAGTGTTTTAGCTAGCTTATTTTATAAAACTGGTAAATTAGAGTATTACTACACTGACACAGATGCTGTTTTTGCTAAAGTTCCCGTAATCCCTGAACTAAATAAGGTGAAGTTTGCAAAGATTTTTGGAGAATCTTTCTTAGAAACAAAAGAATTAACATTAGAATATGCATTTAGACATAATCTTACTTGTGGGTTAAGAAAGGAAGAAAAGGTTTTCTTGGACATGGTAGAAGACAGAAGGGTTAAGTTTCAAAGAAAGGCAACAGGAGAAAAGACAAAAATCCCACCTTGGGCGTTTGAAGAGGGAAGTTATGACAAAGGGGAAACAATTGCAGCTATGGTTCTAGATTGGCCCCAACAGGGAAAATTGTGCATTAGTAGAGATAACACTTTGTATGATAACTATTTTGTGGGTTCTAGTGAGTGCCGAGATACATACAAAATATTAGGGGGATGGGGATTCAAAGGAGGAAAAGAGCCAGTATTTCCAGGGATCTATTATATTTGCGGAAATAGAGCTTATTATAGGTTGCCGGAGCACTGGTACGGAACATGCTATCTAGGCCTGGTCTTTCCAAAGATTTTTCATGTGGAAAAGGAACTAAAGGAATTCACGAGATAGGTAAACCATTAACTCGTAGGAGAAGGGAAAGCTTCTCAGAGATAATAGGTGACATTTTTGGAGCATTGATACCAGCAGTGGGTATATCTTTGAATGGATACAAAATTCGGAAATTGTCTACAGTAGTAGATCGTTTATCAACGAATACTGCTGGAGGGTTCTTGATGGTAAATACCGAAATGGTTGCCATGAGAGCTATGGTAATGCAAAATCGACTTGCCCTTGACATTCTTTTGGCAAAAGAGGGTGGAGTCTGTGGAATGCTGAAAGTACAACATTGTTGCACTTACATTCCAGACAAAAGTCAGAATATACAGAAGTATATAAAGAACATTACTGATTTGCATAAAGAAATTGCCCCACTGGAGGTTGAAGGTGCTTGGGAGAAACTTGGTAAAAGTTTTTCCTCAATGAAGAAATGGTTCACCGAAATAGGTAGTTCTCTTATTGGAAAAATACTAATTCCAGTGACCTTAGTAATAATGATAATATTAATATTGAGATTAGCATATGTGTATTAAAAGTAAGCCCGGGCGTAGTAGTTTGCGTAGTAGCACTTCACGTAGCTACGTGAAGTACAGCTTCAACTACACGTAGTGCGTAGCTGTGTGCTTGACTGCACTGTACAATAATTACCAAAAGCAAACTTGTACAGTGCAAGTTAAGATAAAATAAATATCTCTGTCTTTATATGCTAAAAATGCATATAGTCATTTCACTAAAGTGAAAACAAAAAGTTAACAAGCAGTGAGAGAGGTGATGATTTTGGTATCCTCACTAACTTAGGGAGAGAACCAACAACCAAGCAGATGTCTTGAAAACAAAAAGCACATCTTATTGAACGATTCCTCCTAGGACCACCTCAAGCACAGTTATGGGCAAAATCAATCCCAACTAAAGGCCCTGCAAAGCATTATGGGACGAGATTAGCAGTGGGCAGTGAATATTATAGTGTCCAATATCAAAATAATTCTACAAAGAGCTGCAGTTCAACTAGTCGCCACTGAGTGTCGTCCCTCAAGAGTGAAATGCAAAAGTATTGAAAACCTTTCATGAAGCTTTTGCATTTGACTCGTGAGGGACGACACCCAGTGACGACTAGTTGAACTGCAACTCTTTGTAGAATTATTTTGATATTGGACACTATAATATTCACTGCCCACTGCTAATCTCGTCCCATAATGCTTTGCAGGGCCTTTGGTTGGGATTGTATTTTTGCCCATAACTGTGCTTGGGGTGGTCCTAGGAGGAAGGGACCACCATTGAATCGTTCACATGATATGCTTTTTGTGTTCAAGGCATCTGTTGGTCCTCCCCCTAGGTTAGGGGGACTCCAAAATCATCACCTCTCTCATTGCTTGATATGTCAAAATTCATTTTTGTGAATTGGTTATATGCTTTTTAGCATAAAAAATTGCTTTATCAAAGCATTTGAAGGAGTTTGTTATTATTATTAAGCCTGGGCGTAGTGCTAGCTGTGTGCTTGACTCACTGCACTGTACAATAATTACCAAAAGCAAACTTGTACAGTGCAAGTTAAGATAAAATAAATATCTCTGTCTTTATATGCTAAAATTGCATATAGTCATTTCACTAAAGTGAAAACAAAAAGCAGTGAGAGAGGTGATGATTTTGGTATCCTCGCTAACTTAGGGAGAGAACCAAGCAGATGTCTTGAAAACAAAAAGCACATCTTATTGAATGATTAGGTGGTGGTCCCATCCTCTTAGGACCACCCAAGCACAGTTATGGGCAAAATACAATCCCAACTAAAGGCCTTGCAAAGCATTATGGGACGAGATTACAGTGGGCAGTGAATATTATAGTGTCCAATATCAAAATAATTCTACAAAGAGCTGCAGTTCAACTAGTGTCACTGGGTGTCGTCCCTCACGAGTCAAATGCAAAAGCTTCATGAAAGGTTTTCAATACTTTTGCATTTCACTCTTGAGGGACGACACCCAGTGACGACTAGTTGAACTGCAGCTCTTTGTAGAATTATTTTGATATTGGACACTATAATATTCACTGCCCACTGCTAATCTCGTCCCATAATGCTTTGCAGGGCCTTTGGTTGGGATTGTATTTTTGCCCATAACTGTGCTTGGGGTGGTCCTAGGAGGAAGGGACCACCATTGAATCGTTCACATGATATGCTTTTTGTGTTCAAGGCATCTGCTTGGTCCTCCCCTAGGTTAGGGGGACTCCAAAATCATCACCTCTCTCATTGCTTGATATTTTATTGTCAACATTCATTTTTGTGAATTGGTTATATGCTTTTTAGCATAAAAAATTGCTTTATCAAAGCATTTGAAGGAGTTTATTATACTCCTGCTACGCTACGTTTAGTTTATTAGTACAGTTATTCACTCTGCTACGTGCAATTTGCGTAGTGCGTAGTAGCACAAACTTTGCATGCTTCGTGAGCGTAGCAAAGTATTATGCCCAGGGTTAATTAAAAGAAGAAAAAGACAAAATAAAGTAAAAAGAGAACGGGAGAAAAATAAAGAAAGAGAACGGGAGATGGGAGAGATTGAATTGGAAGAGTTTAAAGAGAACATGAACAAAAGGTCTAAAAGACAAGCTGAAAAGAACACGATTGTGTAAAATTAACAAATGCAAGTGGACAAGAAACATTTATCTGATAAAATGTGTAGGGATAGGTTTTAGTGGTGATGTTAAAAATCACCAAAGGGGGGAATTGATGGAGCAGGGGAAACGAAATATCTTTTTTGTACCCCTTTGAAATTAATGACCTCATAACGCTAATGATACTAACCATTTGAAAACGCATGAATTAATCAACAAATGCACCTTTTTAGTAGACATTACACGTGGGCAAACTGCTAAATGTTGCAAAATCTAATTAATGTACAAAATGCGAAGCAAATAACCTTAGTATTGTGATTTGCGTAGTAAATAGAGTGAATTGCATGATTTGTGTTACGTAATAGAATTGTATTGTGGCAAAGAATGCAGATGGTAAGTAAAATGGCTTTAAATGTCGCTTCTGCTAGGTAATATCTAACACAGGTCTTTAGAATGGCGGGTGGTAAAAGAAAGCCTTATTTTCCATATTTTAATTTCTATTGTGTTTGTTCTTATATTAGTTTCGTTCGGGCCTGCTAGGCCATGCTTCTAAAATGGCCGCTGGAAAGGACGAGATCGCGTGCGCTGAATAAGATGGCCCCACGCAGACTCAGCATGAAAGCTCCAGTCACGTGTATGCGGTCTGTGCTCGGAGTGAGAGATGTCAAGGCCAATCTGACCTGCAATGAGGAGCGTGCCAAGTGTTCAGCATATATGCCTGGGAACGGATGAGAAAACCCGAGCGACAGGGGATGAACTAATGTGTGACCATCAAAGATTGTTGCAAAATGGATGAACAAATTGGACTACTTTTTGGATACCGTGGTCATGAAACTTATTGTGTGCTTTATTGTCCCCAAACCGGTTCGAACAAGGAGGGCGATGAGGTGACCATCACCACCCCTCCAATGGACCAATTAGCGTGATTCTTGCCCCTAAAGATTGCAACTTTTGAGTGTAGAGAGCCAGAAAATAGGTATAAGAGGGTCTGCTTTGACGTTATGAAAAAAACTTGCTTTTTCATTTTTCCACCTTGATGCTGCGACAGACTCTGTCATTTTGGACTTTGAACTTTGACTGAGGGAAGGAACGAGATCGTTGCGGGAATTTGCATGAGAGGTGATTGCGTCCGAGGAAGTTAGCGGGACAGTCAGTCAGTTTGGGAGTCCTATCCTGTGATCTGCGGTTCATCTTCCTTTGGTGAACCATTCTTGTCATCGCCCCATGGCCGAGGGTAATGAGTAATTTTATCTTTTCCTAAAAATCTTCCTTAAATGTTTATTGATATTTCTAAATGTTTTACTTAATAAAGAATTTTACTTATTTGCTCGAAGAATTTTTGATAAAAATATATTCTAACTTTAAAATGAGTCTGTGGTTCTTTAAAACAAAGTTTATGATTTAATAAATGTTGAAAGTTTTAATTGTGATTGAGCTGGTCTTAATCACCATCAACTGATTCTACTAGTTGGTCCATCGACCGAATAGCGGAGTACCTTGATGTTTAGAACCGACAGGATCTTCAGTTAATGTATATAATGTATAGGTTATTATTCTGTCAATTATTTTTAACAAGGTATCCCATTTGTCCAGCAGCTCATTTTCCTTAGCGTTTAATCCAGAAATTGAATGAATGTATGTATGCGGTGTCATGGGCCCCACCGACATAAGCGTTGTGTAGGTGTTTTTCTGGATTGGTGTCCTAAGGAGGAATTTATATTAGCCGCACTGGATCACGCCCTTCTACCCTTAAATGTTATGCCCGGCATTGGGTGTCTTTTCAGGGTTGGTGTGCGGATAGGGGCTGGTCTGCCTTGGAGGTGGATCCTGTGCCTGTCTTGGATTTCCTGAAGGATGAGTTGGTTCTGGCTGTTTCCTCTTTGCGGGCTCAGTGGGCTGCGGTGAGGGCCTTTTAGGGTCTGGCCTGTGAGTCTGTTGTGCCTTTGGTGTCCCGGCTGTTGAGGAATTGTTTTCTCAAGAAACCTGTGATTAAGTCCTTGGCGCTGGGTTGGGATCTTCCATTGGTGCTGAGGGCTTTTGCAGTCTTCTCTTTTTGAGCCTCTGGAGGAGGTGTCTCTGCATTAGTTGACGATCAAGGTGCTTTTCCTGGTCGCTATTACCTCGGACAGAAGGGTTGGGGAGTTGGGCTTGTTGCTTTGAACCCTTTTTGAGGTTCTTTCTAGATCGGGTGGTTGTCCGGACTGATCCTTCCTTTGTCCCCAAGGTTACTTCCTCGTTTCACTGCTCGGAGGATCTTGTTCTGCCCGTGTTGTGTCCTGATCCGCAGTCTGAGGATGTGGTGCGGCTGTACAGTTTGGATGTTAAGCAGGCTCTTGGGGTGTACTTGGTTTGTACCCGGCCGTTTCGTAAGGTGGATTTTCTTTTTGTGACTTTTGGCCTGGCGGGCCTGGGTCTGAAGCCTTCTGGTGCTACTCTCAGTAGGTGGTTGAGATGGGCTATTGGGGTGACTTATGATGAGCCCAGTGGAGTACAGGTGCTTGGGTCGGTTCAGGGGAGATCGACTCGGGGTATGACTGCTTCCTGGGCTTGTTTTCAGGGGGCATCTATGGCTGAGATCTGCAAGGCCGCTACTTGGAGTGAACCGCACACCTTTATGACCCATTATCATTTGGTGGTGGGTGGGACTGGGTCTGCTGGTTTTGGGGACGCAGGTGGTGTGAATTTTCTGCTTTTTGTGCTAATAAAGTCTGTTTGCAGCTCTGTGGTGAAGCTGATTCTTACTTTGCTATCTGCTCATATGTTAAGGACTGTGACGGGGAGGTCTGAGGAGGAGGTAATGGCCAGTTACTTACTGGTAATATTCATTACTCCGAGTCGTAGACCTCCCCGCCACAGTCCTGGTTCCCATCCCTCCATCCCTGTTCGGCTTCTTCTGCTTGGTGGTACAGGATGTGGTTCAGTAGGTCGGGGGTTATGTGCCACAGGATGTGGGAGTGGCCTGGAGGGTAGGGATGAGATTTCTCTGGGGAGGAGCTATCGCTCATATGTTAAGGACTGTGACGTGGAGGTCTTCGACTCGGAGTAATGAATATTACCAGTAAGTAACCGCTCATTTTCTGTAAATGTATTTTATTATTTATTTATTTCCATGTTCTGCGACCACATGTCATGGGCTGCGTGTCAGTCAACTCTCTCTTGGTTTCCCACTCACTTATTACATTAAAAACACGTGCAGTGGTACTTTAAAAGAACTGCATTCTGAGCCATTTGTTAACAAAACAGGCACCAATGTAAAACAGCGACCTGTCTTGATAAACACTCCCACTTCCCACATTGCCTTTCCCAACTTGAAGCAAAGTTTTCCTCTTCCAGCGCAAACAATTACTTGTGGCATAAACAAGTAATTCTGCAGTAAAGAATGGACGTGGGGCTAGGAGTGACGTACTCTACCTCACCGACTGTGGTGGACAAATGTATGTTATTTCGATAGTCCTACCTCCAACGCATTCCCCAGCATGTCTGGGTATCCAACAATACACACGTGCACAGTTAGTGTGGTTATTTAGGCATAAGAACACTTGGATAGCTGGATGCTAGGAAATCCGAATCAGGAATTTGCTCTTTAAAGTGTCCATTCGAGGACAGAAAACAAAGCGAGTAGGTGAACCCTAGTACTCTTACATGAGCATTTAATGACCATGACAAGACTCCTGGCTTGTCACCAAATAAATCACACGTAAGGCACATCGAGTTCTAGTGTAGATTTCAATTGCATATGAACAGGAAAATAGTAAATATGTAGAAAAACATCTGGCATGACTATAATCACTGCATGTCAAATGAACTCTGACGTCAGTTGTTGTTGTCCATGTCTTCTGCTGAGTCTTCGTGCAGACTCTGCAATGAAGCAACAGATTCAAAGAGAAAATGTGTAGCTATGGTCTACTGTTTCTTTTAATCATGTAAGATATTCCATGGCATAGGCAATGATCACAGACTGAAGGTGCTTTTTGACCCCGGGGAAGGCTGTGCAGGCATGTTCCACATACATTGTGAGATATGGGCATAGAGATACAGAGAATCCTGAGTACTCCAGGTCTCATGTGTCGTGTGCCATGCGTCATGCGTCATGCCACAGAAGGGCTCCTGGAATTCACTGTCGGCCTCGGAGGTGCTCCCAGCTTGGTCCGGGTGCTGATGATTGTGTACTCAGTCTTCAATAAATGTAGACAAGATCTTGGCTATGCCAAATTAGTTTAGGGGGAGTCATTTTGATAAATGCTTCCATTTTGCCTGTCCTTGTTGATCCTGGTTTTCCGGATCTATTGTTTGTATTTGGAGTGGCTCTGCACACTTAGTAATGGAGGGGCCTTCTAGTGTACAACAGTAGAACCTGTACTCACTATCTTATAGACTCAGTAAAGCGACTCCTGTGTCACCGGACACCTCACGTAGGAGTCCTTCACAGCGGCACTGTGATGTCTGTCTGGAAGATTGTATAGTGGTGAATACCCCATTTCTTGTTGTAGGTGCACAGCCACACTCTAGGCGCCAGTGCATTTATTTAGAGATTCTTTGTTCGGGACCAGAGTTCAGTATGCAATACTTAGAGGTTGACTTGTTCCCCCTGCCATGGCTTCATTGCCTGCAGGGTAACATTATTCTTTCCAACACCAGATCAAACAGTCAGGGACACCATCATTACTCATGTGGGTCTGCTTAGCCTCTTGTGCACAACACACAACGCATGCCAGCAGCAATACACAGGCCACAGTTTGTGTCTGCCTCGAGGGGCTTTGCAGCAGCTACTATGCAGAGCTTGGGCCCGCAGCCTCCACAGGGCCCCTCTGCACCAGCACGCCAGGACTCAAGCCGCTTCCCAGGCCTTTGCATGCAGAGGCCAAGTTTTAAGCCACAGTTTGGCACAGGCGAAACCAAGAACAAGGGGGACCCTACTCACTAGGAACCAGGGTATGTCATATGTATCAAAAACAACGGTTCCAGCGGAAAGTTAGGTTAATCTATAGTAATAATCAAATGCACAATCGCAATCAAAAAACGGGTTAGAAGTGATGTCAGAAAGAAAGAGGGCCTTGCAGACTTTATGTTCACAATAATTCTTTTTATCCAATTTGTACAATTCAAATCAATAAAAACACAGACCAAGAGAAAACAATAGTGCTTTTGTGTCCCCAAGTGAAATGGAACCATAAAACAAACAGTGAAAAAACATGTAATGTGTACAGCTTGGTTTCCACAATTTTTTTTGAAAAAAGGCGACCAAAGAGTAACTTATTAATGATTCCAGCTTCTGTGTACAATAGACAGAGCTGTTAAAGTGGTTCGCTTTCAAATACAGTCGACGGCGTTTCGACCCTTTTACAGTGTAGGGTCTCCTCAGGACCAAGGGATATGGGGACAATCTAATGATCAGAAAAAGAAAGAAGAAAGCGTATGCTTAGAAATTGTCAGCTGGGATCCTTAAATGGGAAGGACTTAGGTGGAATATTAAGTACCTGATGGCGAATGTACAGCCTCGTGAGACAGTGAAAAAGTGAGACACCGGTAAGGTGAGAAAGAAGAAGGGGATACTCACACGGGGACCCGGTCGGGTGCTGCACATGTGATAATACAAAAAGGTTATGATCAGTGAGCTGCAGGTTGACTTTTGATTTATTCGCGAACTATGAGTTGTCAAGAAACTGGTTATCTTACCCCCGTATGAGAGACGAGAAGGGCTGACAAACGGTCTTAATCATGGGTTGCTCAATCGCGATGAAGGGCAGAAGTACATGACCTCCTGTAATGGTGAGCATGAGGCGTGTAAGTGATGGGTGAAGCATCTAAGAATAATTGACCACAATAGTATTAAACACGTGCAAGCAGGCTTACCACTTAGTGTAGTGGTGCAGGAGCAGAGTCTTCAACTTAATTGTGCCGACCGCGGGACCAATCGTGCCACGGAAATGGTATTACTCTGCGGGATAATGTCAACAAATTAATGACAACCCAGCTCAAATCCATTCTCCTAGATAGGTCTAAGGGGCGGTGTGTACTTGGCGCGCTGTGGTATGCGAAGGGCAGGAAATTGCCTCAGTTAATTACCTGTGCGGCGGTGACAGATGTCGATTTTCACTGCGTGTGTGGACTGCAGGGCGTTGTAGCTTGTGAAGATGTGTGCCAGGCATGGGTGCCGCCTTACATCTTTATTATCGTGATGGTATGTACGCTCTAAGGTGCACTGCGAGGGCGGCCCACCACATATGTAAAGCGATACAAAAGGGGATGATGGACGGAACGTTTGAGCCAATCAAACACTCACCCCCAGTCAACTGATCTGGGTTTAATCCATCATCATTCTTTAGCTCACTCCACCACCCCAGTTCAGACATGGCCATATGCAAATCAGTCTGACCCTGTGCCTCATGGGAACAGTCCAGCCCGAACTGCCAAGCCATGTCTTCCCTGGACCGGAAACAAGCATCCTAGGACTGGTTTCTGGCATTCCAGCCGTCATCAGCCAGGCTTGCTTGAATCCAGTGGCAAAGTGAGCAAGGGACCCACGTCTGGGCATACCCCCGCCAACTTAGGGCGAACAAAGCGATACAAAAGGGGATGATGGACGGAACGTTTGAGCCAATCAAACACTCACCCCCAGTCAACTGATCTGGGTTTAATCCATCATCATTCTTTAGCTCACTCCACCACCCCAGTTCAGACATGGCCATATGCAAATCAGTCTGACCCTGTGCCTCATGGGAACAGTCCAGCCCGAACTGCCAAGCCATGTCTTCCCTGGACCGGAAACAAGCATCCTAGGACCGGTTTCTGGCATTCCAGCCGTCATCAGCCAGGCTTGCTTGAATCCAGTGGCAAAGTGAGCAAGGGACCCACGTCTGGGCATACCCCCGCCAACTTAGGGCGAACAAAGCGATACAAAAGGGGATGATGGACGGAACGTTTGAGCCAATCAAACACTCCCCCCAGTCAACTGATCTGGGTTTAATCCATCATCATTCTTTAGCTCACTCCACCACCCCAGTTCAGACATGGCCATATGCAAATCAGTCTGACCCTGTGCCTCATGGGAACAGTCCAGCCCGAACTGCCAAGCCATGTCTTCCCTGGACCGGAAACAAGCATCCTAGGACCGGTTTCTGGCATTCCAGCCGTCATCAGCCAGGCTTGCTTGAATCCAGTGGCAAAGTGAGCAAGGGACCCACGTCTGGGCATACCCCCGCCAACTTAGGGCGAACAAAGCGATACAAAAGGGGATGATGGACGGAACGTTTGAGCCAATCAAACACTCACCCCCAGTCAACTGATCTGGGTTTAATCCATCATCATTCTTTAGCTCACATATGTAAGGCGCTAGATCAATATGGTGTGATGACTGACAGTTTGTATTGCGTGAAGGCAGCGGTAAACATTAAACAATATAGTACAGTCTCTAATGTCTTAATGATTTCCTTAAGTGTGAGCGCGCTTTTAGTGGGGCCTGTATGTTAAGCGAGGTTGCTGAATGCTGTAAGCAACCAATGCACATGCTGGGGAGCCGGGAACTTAAGCTATCAGTGGTACAGATTGTATCTGGGAGAGCAAAATGATAGAGTGGCAAGAGGGGTATACAGCCATCTATCTGTAGTGGATATTAATGTACTAAGCATAGGGTGTGCTGTGGGCTGGGGGCGCCATGTAAACAGGGCGCTTACCTTTTTGAAATGTAGCCATAAATTCGAACTGCTCCGGTCGTCTGCCTGGTAACAATGACAGTCAACCGGCAGAGCGTGTGTGCTTAAATACTTGCAGTGGCAGACATCGGTAGTGATCGCCATTTGCTGATGTGCTCTGTGTTTCTGCACTCTCAGTTTGCACTGAAGAAAGACCTGTGTCTCAGATAGAGAAAGAAAGATCTGTGTTTCTGCACTCTCAGTTTGCACAGAAGAAAGACCGGTGTCTCAGATAGAGAAAGAAAGATACAGAAATGGAGCATTGTTTAGAAATGTTGTAGAGAAGCCTTAATTTACATATAGTTGCATCCTAAACACATTAGGATATATTATCAACATTTTAAGTATTACAGGGAGCACAAATGTTTTATTCCAATTGTGTTGCAAATCCAGCTTTGGGACTTGAACTACTGGCATTTATCTTATGTGCTAACATTGTAAAGTAGCTGCAAGGTGAAACAATATTTCATGAACATTGCACAATAAAACAATTTAGCGACAGAGGTGAGCTGAAATCTGTTGTATATTGTGCGTCAATTTGTTTGGCAAAACTTATTCAGTAGGAGAGCGCTCATCTCCTGTACATTACAGTTGACGCAATTAAAAGAACAGTTTAACATGCCGGTATTTACAAGAGTATTTACACAGTCTGTAATGGTGATGGTTCAAGTTGTGGATGGGGGGTTGGGGGTGGCGGGGTTTGGGCGGGGGGGCTGAGATGACAGGGCGTACTTTTGCACCTAGTGCAACTTATCCAGATTATAATGAACACATGCGTCACCTCTGTGCCAGGTTGCTAGAGAGTCATAGTTTACATCAGCCCAATGTGGTTATAAACCCACGCCATTCTTCGGCGGAATTCAGTCCATGAGTTATGGAGTCAATCTTTTCTATCCAACGGCATTCCAGGCGTTGGAGAATTTGTGTCATGTCCCCACCTCTTGCATGGATGTTGGCTTTCTCAATAACTTGCCATTTAATCTCCTCCGGTGTAAGTTGAAGACTCTGCTCCTGCACCACTACACTAAGTGGTAAGCCTGCTTGCACGTGTTTAATACTATTGTGGTCAATTATTCTTAGATGCTTCACCCATCACTTACACGCCTCATGCTCACTATTACAGGAGGTCATGTACTTCTGCCCTTCATCGCGATTGAGCAACCCATGATTAAGACCGTTTGTCAGCCCTTCTCGTCTCTCATACGGGGGTAAGATAACCAGTTTCTTGACAACTCATAGTTCGCGAATACCTCAAAAGTCAACCTGCAGCTCACTGATCATAACCTTTTTGTATTATCACATGTGCAGCACCCGACCGGGTCCCCGTGAGAGTATCCCCTTCTTCTTTCTCACCTTACCGGTGTCTCACTTTTTTTCACTGTCTCACGAGGCTGTACATTCGCCATCAGGTACTTAATATTCCACCTAAGTCCTTCCCATTTAAGGATCCCAGCTGACATTTTCTAAGCATACGCTTTCTTCTTTCTTTTTCTGATCATTAGATTGTCCCCATATCCCTTGGTCCTGAGGAGACCCTACACTGTAAAAGGGTCGAAACGCCGTCGACTGTATTTGAAAGCGAACCACTTTAACAGCTCTGACTATTGTACACAGAAGCTGGAATCATTAATAAGTTACTCTTTGGTCGCCTTTTTTCAAAAAAAAATTGTGGAAACCAAGCTGTACACATTACATGTTTTTTCAGTGTTTGTTTTATGGTTCCATTTCACTTGGGGACACAAAAGCACTATTGTTTTCTCTTGGTCTGTGTTTTTATTGATTTGAATTGTACAAATTGGATAAAAAGAATTATTGTGAACATAAAGTCTGCAAGGCCCTCTTTCTTTCTGACATCACTTCTAACCCGTTTTTTGATTGCGATTGTGCATTTGATTATTACTATAGATTAACCTAACTTTCCGCTGGAACAGTTTGGCACAGGTCATGCTGTTCCCAGCATTGGCCAGTCATCGATTTTAAAGTATTTATTTTATATTAACATCTCAAATGAAGTTTAAAATAAGTTCTCTGTGCATATAGTTAAAAAAAAACATTGTCATTTACAATGCCAATAGCTCCAGCTCCAACTAATGCGAGACCTACTGCATTTCCAATGCTTGTTGATTATGATACAGGCTGACGGGTAGGGACAAAAGCGACATTTTTCGCCTTCACTTTAGCAGGTTCATTAGAGTGACGTTGGTCGTGTCAGCAATGGCTTTGCAGGATAGTGTGCGCCAGGCCTTATTGACCCTGCAGGAGGCGGGCAGGACTCACTTGTTGTCGGAGAGGGCCCTGCACCATGCAGGTCTCCCCAAGTAGAGCGGCCTAAGCGGAGGTTGGCGGGGGTGGCGGCGGCCATTATGGCTTGCTCGCCCCCCTCTATTAGGCAGCAGCGAGGCGGGGTAAGTGGCAGGAATGGCGTGGCGGGCAGTGCAACGGGCCATCCGTCTCAGGCTGCGGGGCTGCACCGTGCTGCATTAGGCAGGAGGGGGTGAGAAACTGTGTGCAACACCCCCAGTGCGTTTCGGGCACAGGGGTTGCTGGGAGACCAAATGTTGCTGAATTTAGAAATGCAGCGTGAGGTCCGCTGGAGTAGATGCGGGCCTTTTCACGGCTGCTCCGTTACAGCGTGTGCAGATCTCTCGAGTCCACGCAGGAAGGTCCTGTTGCATATTGAGGGGAGGGAGCAGTGTTGCCAGATTTTGAGACCCGTCCCAAGCCCAAAGCCGCTCAAGTATAAGCCCAAATCTAGCCCAACACAGACCAGTGTCAGCCCAAAAACCAGCCCAAAGTCGCAACTCTCAAATTATGCAGAAATAGTCATCAGAAACCACTTCAAGGATGAATCTAAATTCTATTCACTTTACAGATAGTGGGAGGGGGTTAACTGGGCACCTCTAATGCTACTCATTTTCATGACCTGTCCCCACTGTGACTTTGCAACTTGTAACAGGCACTGCTAAAGCTACAATAGTAGAAAACACTGAGATTGAGAAAGGCAGAAATAGTATGTGCTAATTACTGCTCCCTCCAATTTGTATTTTAAGCAACCCCCAAAGTTACTGCCCAGTAGCCCCCGCTTACCCCATAGCCCTCAAGCCCCCCTCCCTCCTTCCCGAATGGAGTCTGACAACCTCCACTTCTATTTCATCCACAGCGTATATGTCAACATTTGGAAACAAATAAGAGGGAGATTCAGAGATAAACCCATGGTAAAATAATTACTCCTTTAACTTGTATTTGGTTGGGGGGACTTTTACAGCTAATTACGTAAAATAATACACTTTTTAGCTTCCAAAATGTGCAGTCTCCTGCCTAAATTGAATAGTAGTACCACCTATGGGAGAGGATGTGGCGTTAAGGCCACGGTCATGAGTTGGAGGCAGCAGCAGTGGGCGCTTCCCTCACACAGAACAGGTAACACACAGACAGTAGCACAGCAACCTTCACTTATTGATTCATTTGAGAGTTTTATATAGCACTAGCTAGACCCAAAGGTATCAGAACGCTTTACAACAGCAAATGTTCACATCAAAGATAACAAGTCTACACATCTGAGTCAGAGTGCTTTACTTATCATATAGCACTCATTCCTACTCTTACCGTAAGAAAAAACATTTACTAAATCTATCCTGTGTGTGGCCTCCGTTTCTCAAGTCCTGGTCACCAGGGGATCAATCCTATAGCCTATGCAGCTCTCTCCTGTGGTATATCTTGAATCCCTGTGTCATGCATGGTCGTCAATACCTGCAGCATACCTGCCCACACCGCTAAATCTTCAGCAGCTTTTTTGTCCCTTTTGTTCGACCTCATATGTAAGCTATTTAGCTAGTGACCATTCTATGTCTCTGTTCTCAGTGCTCACTGCGGGGCCTTGTGGGGAAGCCAGCTATTAGACATTCATCTCTCAAGTGTTTCAGCTATTGTTGATGTCTATAAATGAACTTACTTCAATTTGTGCTTGCTTCTACATGCTGCAGCCAGGCCCCACGAGTCGACGGCCACAGCAGCACAGGGCCGCACCACCAGGCCGGGTCTGACAGTCTGAGACTCGAGAGAGTAGTGACACAGTGCATAGCTGCCAAGGTTATCAGATTGCTTATGTGTGACATTTTCATAATTCCAGTGTAATTATGAGGGACATTCAACGACTATGAGTGACACTTTTTGCGAGCAAAAATCAAGCAATGAAGATGAGGGAAACACACATATATATATATATATATATATATATATATAAGAAATGACAGCCTTTTCAGCAACTAGAAACTCTACGAAGTTTTTAAAACTATTGCAAAGCACCAGAAATGGAAGGCCACTACTCAACATGAAAACACAGACTGCATAGTTGCCACATTTTAAGAGTGCTTATGTGTGACATTTTCAAGGTTTCAGAGTACTTATGAATGACATTCAATTACTAAATGTATGACACTAAGAGTGACACTTTTTTGCGAGCAAAATCAAAAAATTAAGTTCATGGAAACAGTTAAACATAAGAAATGACACTCATTTGAGCAAGGACAAGCTATGAAAAGAACATGAAACTGCTGCAAATCACCTGATCCTACTGACAAACGATTGTATAACCACAATCTAATCCTACATGATTTTGCAGTTGTGATCACTACTGCTGCTTTCAGAACCACAGAGAAATTGTAAAATTTCCAGACCATGACTGGGGCAGAAAAGGCAAATGCTAGCTGCAGTAGAAGTTAAGTCACACAGTGCGCTATGTGTGTCTTTTAAAAACAGCCTCACAGTGACAGGAAACAAGTCGATTAGTTTATTTTGACTATGCCCAACTTCTTCAGCTGCAGAGCCCATAATTAAGACCTGCATAAAAATCCAAAGAACAAACAAACTAAATTCAGGTATCGCGTGATGCCCGCATGTAAACATAGCAATAGAAAATCAAGCATCAAATAACAGCAACCGTGTCCGCGGACCAAGTATTTTGTTCCTCTGTTCTTCCTGTTTTATATTTTATAATACTATCAAAGACTAACTCTACTACTAAAAACTATTATGCTACATCTGCAAAAACTATAGCAAACTATGCCGCTGCTAAAGAAGACTAATACTGTGATGAACCAACTAACCACGTTTGCGCACTGATGTGCTGTGCTGTCTGCTTTCTGCAACATACTGATGACCAAGCTCATTAAGCAAAGCAGAGCAGGAAATCACTGCAATATATATGTACAAAAACGATTAGGTAATAGACCTTTGATGTTGTTTGACATGAAAAAACCCGGTATTGTATGTGGCTAGTGGTTGAAATCTTAGGAATGTGAATATAGCATACCTTTTTACAGTGGTAGCCCGTGCAAGGCATGACTTCCTAGGGCCCGCAGGACTTGTAAAAAAAATGCCTGATCCTGTCTGAGGTTAGACACGCGCCGTGCACTGACTGACAGAGCCAGCCAAGCAGGCTGTGTACTCCACACAGCCTGCCTGGCTGGCTCTGTCAGTCAGTGCACGGCGCGTGTCTAACCTCAGACAGGATCAGACATTTTTTTGGGCAACACTGAAAGGAGCTTGCCTTGCGAACAATTTACCGGCCGCATAATAATGACTTGATTAACAAAACAAAAGTGGTGAATACCTCACTCCACTTACTATTTGATGTGATTTAAAGCTGGCGAGCGTGGCAATTCATAACGGGCCGCAATCACGAGTTCGACTCGCAGTGAAGTCACAGGCCAGTCCGGTCGCGAGTGGGACTCTCAAAGTCCGTTGCAGCATCGGTGGTGGTCACACTCAGTCACTCACTTTGTCTCAGTCTTTTCCATGACGAGACAGTAGGACTGTGACACGAGTGCGTGATCTAATTCCATCCTGACTAACTAATCAGTCAGTGAGTCCGACGTCCGTCCACTCCGCCCACGTGCGCCGCAGACAGTGAGAGTCGCGAGCGCGCGTAAGTTACGTTCGTGACGTTGACATTGATTGATTGTCAATCACATGGCACTGGTGCGCGCCCAGAAAAGCAAATGAAAAAGTTTTTTTTTTTAAATGATGACAGGCCTGCCCCCTCGCAAGACCATTGGTCCATTCTCTCTGGGGGCAGGCCATCAACAAGAAGCAGGGCCGTCATACGTAGCGCATTCGCGCTATGAATGATTGACGGCCCTATTACCGATTCTCTGTGGGAGCCGCACAACCACTTATTTTGCGCACACTAGGGCAAATGTCGCCCAATTTCCCGCAACCCGCCAGCGTAGTTTTTTCCCGCACAAATGGGAAAAATGTCGCCCAATTGTGCGGGAAAACGCCCAATCTGGCAACACTGGGAGGGAGCAGAGTGATGCCAGGGGGCGAGTCAAGGATCAGAAAGCTGGCCTGACGGCGGAGGGAGGGGATTAGGGTCAGGCCATGGAGTGAGAAGATAGAGTTTTTCAGCGGGGCCACAAAGAAGCGGACTGGAGGTCTCAGGGAATGTTTTGCATAGCTTCCAAGGTTTCAGATTGCTATGTGTGACATATTCATGATTTCAGTGTAATTATGATTGACATTTCAACGATTATGAGTGACACTTTCTCGCGAGGAAAATCAAGCAATGAAGCTGAGGAAAACATATAAATATCAGAAATTACACCCATTTGAGCAAGGAGAAACTCGAAGAAGATCTTAAAACTGCTACAAAGGTCTAGAAGTGGAAGGGCACTAACCGTAGACAGACTGCGTGACTGCACTTCTCAGTAACAGAGGGCAAGCAGGTACTCATTCATTGGGTGTCTTGTCTGCTTTTTTAATATGTGACTCATCCATTCATTGGGTGAATCAGCGTTCGATAAATTTAGGATGGTCATATGAGAAAAGTTACAGAAAGTGAACAGAAGGAGGTTCTGCTGGCATTCATGAATCTAAATCAGATTTGGGGATTGAGTTACTTGTGACACTAAGCATGTGGACAGTGGGGATTCACTTGGCTGCAGTGACCTACAAAATGAATCTCATGACGAAGACATACCTTTGCTTTCAACTATGCTAAACGCTTGACTCAAGCAGAAGGCTCGTGGTGAGTTTTAAAGCCAAAAATCTGGCCGCCACAGAAAGTGTCAGAGTCACTGACACTACACCTGTTGAGCAGTGCCAGTTGCTGAAAAGCAACATGAACAACAGGCAAGGCAGCACCATGCGAATAATCGTAAGGGCGCTGCTGGGGATGATCTGTGACAGGCAGTTCACTAGTACGGACTCTGAGGCAGCACCGCACCTCAGGTGACTTTAGCACTCCTACCTCAGGCTTCTGTGCCAGGTCGAAGGAACGCCAGTAGGGCGGGCCGGGTGGACGAAGCGATGTGCAGGGTGTGGCGCTTTCCGGCCCCACTCCTACCACCGCAGTGCGATTCCGGGTGTTGTTGGCAGCCGCGGTGGGCCCAGCTGGATCGGGTCAGTCGAGCCGAGGTATTCATTAGCTCATGAGTCATCAGGCAGCAACCACTTTTCTGAATTTAACTGCTGCCCGCTCGCATGCCAGGAGGCAGCCTATGCTATATAACTACCCACTCGCCCTTTAACTGTGAGTCTGACAGAACTCACACTGTCTCCTCAATGTCTCTCTAGTAGCCACTGGCAGGCACTACTTGACGTTCATGAAATGTATGCCGCGCTATGATTGAATCCAGTGCTACATAATTACATACAATATATATGCTTATATACATTAAGCATCTCATTTAGCCCCCATGAAGTCAGCACAGAGAAGTCTACACAGAAGTGCGCACCGCGTGCTGCCTGCCTGTACCACTCAACTTTAGTGTAATTAAAATGAGCAGCTAGCGCTCGGGCCACAGCGTTTTGGCATAGGCTAATATGCATGACCTCGCATTTGAATGCGGTGACGCGGACCACCACACTGAAATGCGTTAGTCTAACGCCTGATGTTTGGTAGTTGGCAGGGCTGCAAATGAAGCAAACCGCTGGTTAACTGCTGAAGATTACCTGCTCGCTGGGTCTCCTCAAGGGCTCCTTTCTCCTGGGTGTGCCATAATCAGAAGTCATGTTGAGCAGACACCTGAGCCTGTAGTTCTATAACACAGTGAAACTGCAGATGAATGTGGAGCCGGATGGTCCCACACCGCACCGGAGCAGGAAGACCTACACCAGCCTCCTGGTGACCAAGATGGTATTCACAACATTAGAGGTCTGGTGCATAACGTCGGCTCACCAAAGGGCACCTACCTGCTAACATTTATGTCTGAGCAAATTTGCAGAAGATACTGGGAGATTTGCTGGTCAAGGTGGGATGAAAATCCCTTCTTCAACTTCCACCTGGAATGCCAACTTGTGATAGAACTCAGGAAAATCACTGTGCCTGTCTACAACCAGCATGTCAATGTACAAGACCTTTCTAAGAAGCCACTGCACAGTGACAAAATACCCCTCCCGCAACCTGGACAGTGGCGGTATCTGGGATGGGAAAAGGACAGTCATGTTGAAGCTGAAAGAGGACCCGTTGGACCCGAAAGAAATCCACCACCGCCCTCTAGCTTCATCCTAGGGTGAGACTCAGGTTACCTGTACTACCCAGGGCAGCTGAAACTGTGAAACAGATGCATCAAACTGGGCCACACCACCAAGAACTGAAAAGTGGAAATTTGCAAGAACTGCAAGCAGTAGGGGCACATGTACATGATCATCAAAGCTGAGGTAGCCTGCAACTCTGCAGAGAAGTAGGCCACTGTTTCAAAGACTGCTTCCACAGAGCCCGTTCCTAGTCTAAGGCAGATAAACCACCCTGGAGAGAGACAGAGTATTGGGCCCCCTCATCAAGACCTCCAGTCCGTGAACTCAGGAAGGTGAAGGAAACCGAGGGAGGAAAAAGGCCCCAAAGCGGACAAACCCAACCAGGGTGCCATCTGGGCCTCGGAGTCACAGTTGCCCGAGGATGTCCCACCTGCCATCCCATAGCCCTGTGAGCCAATAAAAGTGGCCCCCCAACCTGCCACCAAGAACCAGGGAGAAGGCCCCTGGTCTACGCAGGAGCTCAGGAAAAAGAGGCAAAGCAACTCCCACACATCGAATAAAACCCACAAGAAACTCCTAAGCACCTACAACCCCTACTCCGTGCTCAAGGAGTCAGAAGAAGAACAACAGTCAGAGATGGGAAGCCCGGACGACAAACACACCCAGGTGACTAAACTAAGGGAGATGAGGCTGCTAGCAAGCATCATGGAGGCTTCCCCATCCCCAGTAGGATCAACAGTTCAATACAGAGAGACCTCCACAGAGGTTGAAGAACAAGGATTGCCCCTCATCCCAGAGGCAGAAGAGTTCAAGACAAGTGAAGAGTGTGAGTCATCCCTCGAGCAACCGCAAAAAAATAGTGGCCGCAACAGATGACTCAGCAGCAGAGACCCAGGAGTGTATTTGCAGCCAATTGCTTTGACTTGATAATTATTTTTAAGTTAAACTCATAAACACTAATTAATCATTGCTATTTCTTTATTTTTCATGAATGTCAGAAGTCTCAGAGACAAGTGCAGATGTGCTAGCACTTTGAGCTTTGTTGTTAGCCATAAATGTGATGTGTGCATGACACAGGAATGCGCCATCCCCTTTCCAAAATCATACAAGCAGTTAGATCAGCAGTAGAACTTAGGGGTCCATTACGATGGCGGGCGGACAGAGTCCGCCCGCCATCACAACGGAGCCAGGGACCGACCGCCGAAGTGGCGGCAGTCCCGCCATGAGAATTAGGATGCGCCTGCCACACTGGTGGGCGCATCCTGAGCCTTTCACACTGTCTGCGGGTGGATCTGCTGGCTGCAGACCCACTCGCAATGCAAAAGGTCTGTGCACAGCATTGCCATGCACTACATGGCAGGCACCCGCGGTGCCTGCCACGTAGTGCATTGCAATGAGGGGGGGTACCATAAGTACCCCCATGTGCATCCCCCACCCCCCCAACAGGCCCCCAAAAGCAAGAACCGCATGCCTTTCCATGTCGGCAACGCTGCCATGGAAAGGCGATTCACCGCCTGCATCATAATATGGATGGCGGTGTCTTGCAGACGCCGCCACCATATTATGCCCTTTTTCCGCCCGGTCGACGAGTTGACCGGCGGAATAGCAGCGGACGGTCTTTCCGTCCGCCGCGGACCCCCCAGCCATACTAATATGGCGGGGGGTCAATCAGGCAAGGATGGCGGGCAGATCGCCCCCACCGGGCCAGCGGTGGCTACCGCCGGCCCGGCGGGGGCGATCCGCCCGCCATCCTAATGGGCCCCTTAGTGTAGGAAAGTGCCCCTTTTTGACATGGTCACCACCACCCTTTGCCTGGATTTTGATGCAATTTTGATTGAAGTGCACTCAGTTCCTGCTAACCAGGTCCCCAGTACCAGCGCTCTTCCCCTAAAGCAAGGTAACTGTTCAATTGTACCCACCCCAATTGGCAAGAACTTTAGCACCTAGTAAATGGTACGTCTTCTGGTACCTAGGGCATGGGCTCTAAAGAGGGTCCCTAAGGGCTTAAGCATATATTGGGCCACCCTAAACCACCACTAAACTCAGGCAGACTGCCAATGCAGGCTGCGTAAAATGATGTAAGCAAATGTGAAAACACCACATGGAACACACCCTGTGTGCCATGACCACAGACACTGCATGCAATATAAGTAAGTCACCTCTACAGCAGGTCTTGTAGCCCTACAGCAGTCTACAATATATTCCATGTGAGGACATATCTGCATGAGCAGATAGGCCCCCGTTGAGTCCAATTGTTAGATAGTAGAAGTGAACAGGGAAGCCATCTTAAGTATACATACTGGGCACTGGTCATTACGAGTTCCCTAGCTACATGATGGCTTCACTGAAACCTATGGTGTTTGGTATCAAGCTCCTTGTCTTGGCTTGCCGAGCTCGTGAATGGTCGTGCTTTGAGCGAGCTCCGGCGGCGGCCAAATAAATCCTGCCATATCCTGCCTCTAATGTGCAAATTCTGTTAATAGGAGGATTTACAGTGACGGAGGATAGCCTGAGGAACGTGCTGGACGATCCTGTCTCGGATAGCCGCTCTATGTGAGAGGCAACGGCGGCTGCAGTGGCGCGGCTCCGGCAGCGGTGCGGCCCGCTATTTTGTCCGGCTCTGGACTCACACAGCGCTGACAGCGGAGCCCACCGATGTGCATTGGGGATTAGCGCCGCTGAAGGGGTTGCGGATTTACGGTCCCTGAAGGGATGCGCCGGGTTCACGGGGGAGAGCTGCCCAGTGCGGAGAGAGGACACGCCGCTCAGCGGGAGCCCTGAGTCCCTGTTCCTGCTTGTCTGGGCCGCCGGCGTTCTGCCAACGCGAGCGCCGCGGCTTCTTGGGGCCTGGGCCCTGCCAGTGATAGAATGCATCAAGGCACCGAGCTGTGAGAGGAGTGACGGCGTTCGGTGCTACTGAGAGTACCTCTTTGGCCCCGGCGGATCAATCGGGAGGCGAGTTCCGTGGCTGTTAGAACAACAGCTTGTCTTCGCCTAAATAAGGAGCTCTTGAAAGTTCTGCTGAGAGTCCTGTGCCCGGTGGACTCGGGGTAAACCCGTGGAGCGCTGGGAATTGTGCATGGCCCTGAAGCGCGAGAGTGGCCTTCTTGGCATGCCCCACGAGACACCATGATGTCTGTAACAAGAAATTGCCAGATAGAATGGTAGTGGTGGTGCCCTAGGGTATAAAGCATAGTTGCGGGGCTGGAACTCTGAAGGAACAGTCGGTGCCGGCGGTCCTGGACTGGTTATCTCACGGATCCTGTCGTTTTCTGGACCCCACACTGCCCATAGGAGAGACGTTGTTGCATATATCATATAACTTGGGTTATCTGACCCTGTTGTAGCTGTGAAGGACTGAATGCCCCGTGCTGCCATTCTTTCTGTTTCATAGGACTTACGTCCCCACGCTGTGATGCACTCAGTGACAGCCTGAGTGCTGCATCACCGTCTGTTCGCAGTATCCATCTGTCAGCCAAGGAAAATGGGCAAAGGTAACCCGCCAAAATCGCAAGCAAATAAAATCCTGAACTATGCCCAGCCGGTTGCACACGGCGTGGACGATCGTGGAGATGGCGACGCATCGGAGAAAGGGGCAGCTGAACCGGCGGGGGCAGATACTCTGACCCTCATGGATGTGATCCGAGCTGTGCAAGCGACTAGGGACGACATGATCCGGAAGATAGACGCCGTGGCTATTGATGTCAATTTGTTGAGATGCGACCTTCGTAAGGTCTTGGATCGGGTGATGATCACTGAAAAGGATTCAGAGGCTCTGAAGAGTGAGGTTAAGAGTCTTAGTGCCACGGTGGTGGACCTGAAGCGAAAAGTAATTAAGCTCGAGGACCGGGCTGAAGATTCTGAAGGGCGGTCGAGGAGAGGGAACCTCCGATTTGTAGGTTTTCCGGAACGGGCCGAGGGGGAGGCCGCGGATCTCTTCTTGGAGACCTGGATTACCACCGAAATGGCACCCAAACAGTTGTCGAAATT
The DNA here is from genome assembly GCA_963921515.1 of Calotriton arnoldi. Lineage (NCBI taxonomy): Eukaryota > Metazoa > Chordata > Amphibia > Caudata > Salamandridae > Calotriton > Calotriton arnoldi. The sequence continues at coordinate 328,934 of CAWUFW010001484.1, read as the reverse complement.
CTTCAGTGTGGAGCGAGCACATAGAGCGTTGGTGCCCCGCCTCAGACCTGGGGCCCCTCCTCGGGCCATAATCGCTAAATTGTTCAATTCTAGGGATAGGGACCTCTTGCTCCAGCTTTCCCGTAGTGGACGGCGTTTCTTCTTTGAGGGACATTCCATTGCGATATATCCGGACTATACACAGAGAGTCCAGGAACAGAGGAAGACCTTTGTATCCGTCAAGCGTCGACTCCGAGACCTAAATCTGAAATTCAGTCTCCTGTTCCCGGCGAAGCTCAGGGTGGTGAGTGAGGGCCGGATCTTGTTCTTTTTTTCTGCGGAGGAGGCGAGAGACTGGCTGGATACTAAGGCTCCGGAAGGTAGAAGACTGGTCTCCGCGTCAGGTACGGCGGACTCCCGTGTCCCCAGATCACCTGTACGGAATAGACGGCAACCTCCGAAACACAAGTCTGAGCGGCGCACTATGAGTTTGGGCCGGATCAGGGTGCAGCGCGACGGCACCTTACAAGTTTCAGACCTGGAGCTAGTTTCGGATTCTGCAGAGATTTCACCAGAACTTATCCCTGACACAGGAGGCTCCGGCAGTGGAAAGGACTGAGACCGAGAAGCTGTAATGTATCTCTTGTATTGTTAAGTTGAAAGTGAGTGAACCGGCACTGGCGGGTAGCCTCTGAGTAAGCTCTGTTTGATGGGGAGGACAGGTTGATGAGAGCTATAAATGTGGATAAAAGTGTGATGTTTGGGGGGTTCTGGGTGTAGAGTACCATTGTGGATTTCCATACCTCTTCCTCGGCCTGGGTCCCGAGTCTCGGGTTGGGTCACTGTTGTGCCTGAAGTTATGATTATTTGGGGGAAAAATGGTCCGCTCTGGGCTGCTGGCGGTGCAGCAGCGCCCCCCACAGAGACTCGGTTTACCGGGGAGGCTTGAGAGTGATCTCGCACCCCGGGGTAGCCAACTCTCTTGTACAGCAATTTCTAGTAGTTATGGATAAGGGGGAGGGGGGAGGTGTTGTGTGGTTTGTAGGACGGCTTGTATAGTAATATATATGTTCATTCACATGACTGCCCGGGGGGTGGGGGGACGGGGTAGGCAAGTTTTGTTGTGTGTATGTTTGATTTGTTGTTTGGGATTTTTCTGGGTCACCAAGGGATGCACCATACTGCACCAGTGTTGGTTGAGCAGGGCCGGGGGCCCGGGACGGGTGGGGTTCAGAGTTGCACCTTTCATATCGCTCTATTATGACAGTTCAAACACTGAAGTTCCTTAGTTGGAACGTCCGCGGGTTGGGTAACATTACTAAGCGCCGCAGAATACAAGCCTTTTTAAAACGGTATGGTGTTGCAGTAGCCGGCCTCCAGGAGACACATATATGGGGGGATTCCATCAAAAGCCTACGTAAGCGTTGGAGGGGCAAATATATGCCACGTCCTACTCGGGCTTTGCCCGAGGGCGCTGATATGGGTGGCACCTGGAGTGCCGTTCCAGCATCTCCATCATGTACTGGATCGGGATGGGCGATTTGTCATTCTGTTTGGGAGATGGGAAGGCACAGAATTATGTATTATTAATGTGTATGCACCCAACTGTGATTGTCCTGACTTTTTCCGAGCGGTACTCAAGGCGGCGACTCCATTTTTGGGTGCGGAGATACTTCTTATGGGGGATTTCAACTGTTTATTGGACGGGTTCCTAGATAGGGAGCCCCCCAGAGGTAACACCAAGCCGCGAATGGTGGCGGCTCTTCGCGATGTTCTGCAGGGCTTGCGACTGCAGGATGTGTGGCGGCTCCGTAACCCGGTACGGCGGGAGTTTTCCTGTTTTACTTCGGCGGCCAACACCTTCTCGAGGATTGATACCTGTTATCTCTCCGACCATCTTTTGGCCACAACAGAGGCAGTCGCTTATTTGCCACGATATCTCTCCGATCATTCCCCACTATTAGTGACTGTGTAATCCGGTCCGGGCAGACCCCCTATCCCCTTGTGGCGTCTTCGTGCCGAAGCCTTACAGGATCCTCCCTTTGTGCAGGCGGTTAAACATGAGCTGCGACACTATTTTGCGGAGAACTGGGGATCCACTAATGCGAGATCCACGGAATGGGAGGCTATGAAAGTCGTTATTAGAGGGGTTTGTATGAAAACGACGTATGGTGTATATCGGTAACTATTAGCGGATATAGAGTCCTTGGAGAGGCGATTGAGGAAGTCCCTGAGAGTCGGATGGAATGGGGGAGAGTGCAGGGAGAATTACTTGAAGCATGGTCTCGTCTTGAGAAGTATAAATACACCACGTATAGACAGAGATTGTATGCGGAGGGAGATAGGTCTGGGGCACTCTTAGCTCGGCTAATCAAATCAGAGACTACTCATGATCCGGTTTTGCAGCTCAGAGATAGTAACGGGATTCTGCGGCACACCCGAGAGGCGATTGTACGGACGTTTGCGGCACACTTGGAAAAAACGTGTTCTGCGGAGGTCCGTCCTGGGCCTCTCGCATTTCAGGACTTCTTTTCAGATATTGAGCTTTCCTCATTGGGTGAATCGGAGGCGGAGATTTTGGGGGCGCCCCCCACACGGGAAGAACTGTTGTTGCAAATTCAGCAGCTGAAAAATGGGAGGTGTCCCGGGAGCGACGGCCTCCCAGCAGAGTTCTATAAGATCTTTGCCGGTGACTTGGTTGACTATCTTCTGGCAGTATATATGGAGGCCTTTGAGACGGGGACATTACCTAACACTTTGATGGAGGCCCTGGTCTCCATGATTATTAAACCAGATAGGGACCCCCACTTCCCGGGCTCCTATCGCCCTATCTCTCTCCTCAATATTGATATGAAGGTTTTAAGCGGAGTGTTGGCGGCCCGCCTCTTGCCGCATATGACCCAGCTGGTGCATCCTGATCAGTCTGGGTTCATCCCAACCCGCAATACAACACATAGTTTGCGCCGCCTGGCGCATTTATGGCATGCACCGGTACTTGAGGGCTCGGCTTGGGCGCTGTGTCTTCTTGATATACGTCAGGCCTTCGACACGGTTGAGTGGGATTATGTGTGGTGGGTTCTGGCTCGAATGAAACTTGGGGACTCGTATATGCGGTGGGTGAAGTTGTTTTATTCTGGCCCGACCGCCCGGGTTCGACTCTACAACCAGGTGTCTGATGGGCTAGTGCTGCAGCGTGGTACGCGACAGGGTTGTCCCCTGTCGCCGCTCCTGTTTGCGTTGGTGATGGAGCCGCTGGGGGCCATCCTTCGCAGACGAATGGAGTGCTGGGGGGTTCGGGTGGGTGATACAACTCATGTCGTGTCAATGTATGCAGACGACACAATGGTTTACCTCACTCAACCTGAGGTAGCGATCCCAGAGCTTCTGCGGGAACTTACCCGATTTGGTCTACTTTCTGGACTCTGTCTTAATCAGGGGAAATCCAAACTCTTCCCCATGGGTAACCTGAGAGAGGTGAGCTTAGACAATCTGCCGGACGTAGGAATGGGTTGGGTTACGGACTCGGTCCGATACCTTGGGGTCCGGCTGGCACATACCCATGATGTGTATCACAACCTAAATGTGGGGCGATGTATAGAGGGGATTAAAAATTCCATCAGGTTCTGGAGGAATCTCCCGTTGTCACTGATGGGGCGGATTTCATTGATAAAAATGGTGGTTCTTCCACGCTGTCTTTATGTTTTGCAGAGCTCACTGTATCGTGTCCCATGGGTGTAATTCAAACACTTGGATCAACTTGTGGTGGACTTGCTGTGGGGATGTAAACGTAAACGAGTGAAGCTTACTACCTTACAAAGAACTTGGGAGCAGGGAGGGTTAGAGGTCCCCAGATTCATTTATTATTATATTGCAACACAATTACAGCATGTGATACACTGGCTGGATGACGGCGACAATTGGGAGAAACAGCTGTTAAGAGGGACCCACGGAGAGACCCCCCCACCGGAACTCCTTATGCTGGGCTCGAGGGTCCCAGGGCACCTTCCGTACATTATTAGACAGGTGGCCATTATCTGGGAATACACGGTCCGCAATGTGGTGAAAAGAGCCCCGTGTGCTCCGGAGGCCCCGCTCTGGGCGGTGGTACAGTTCAAGAATGTATGTCAGCATATGTCCACTATTCGATGGACGGCGGGAGGCTGTGATAAGATGGGAGATTTGTCCCTAAATCAGCGGTTTCTCACAAGAGAGGAGGCTGTGTCGGCGTTGAACTTAGGTCGTGGACAATACCTCCGATAGCGCGTGAGGTGTGGCCGACATTCCCCGAGGAGCCGCCCATATCTACTACCCTTCGGACTTTGGTCACGATGGTCGGGGGCCGCCGATTCGTAACTCATATTTACAAGGCGCTGAGGGATGACTTTGCGGTAGCTCCGTTTCCAACACAGAGCAAATGGGACGAACTCTTTGAGACACCTTTGACAGAGGCCGAGTGGGAAAAGGTGCACATAGAGGTCAAACAAATTAGCTCCAATGTGCGTTTTAAATTACTTCAATATAACATTGTACATCAAACATACCTGACCCCATATACATTACACAAAATCTACCCTGACAGGTCCTCTGAGTGCCCCAGATGTGGATGTGTTGATGCCCGATTCTTGCACATGGTGTGGGACTGCCCTAGGGTGACCCCCTTTTGGGAGGCGGTATTGGAGCATTTGAGACACGTAACGGGGTGGTCAATTCAACGCTCGAGTAGGCAGGTACTACTGGGACTTATCTCGAAACCCAAGGGCAAGAAACTTTCCAGACGATTTTTGCAGCTGGGTTTAGTGTTAGCAAAGAGACGGGTGGCGATTCATTGGATGAGTGCGCGGCCACCTACACTATAGAATTGGGCCGGGGACCTGGCAGAATGGGCAACGGCAGAGGTAGTTCGTATGAGACGAGTCCGCAATGATGTCAAGCTAGTGGATGACGTGAGTGCATGGCAGGGAATGCTTGTGGAGGCTCCGCTTCGGGAGGAGGTCGAAGCCTCTCCCTCACAGAATACTGCGGGGACGCTGGGGGTGCAATCTGAGCACAACGACGGGGTATGTACACCGCCCATGATAGCCTAAAGGGCACACGGTGTAACTGAGTTATTGCACTGGTTTCATACTGATTATCATGATATATATGTGATGGGAGGGGTGTATCTAGTTGACCCGGGGGGGGAAAGGGAGGGAGTTTTGTGTTTTTTTGTATAGGATTTGGATATTGTTCTTTTGGATCCTCCTATTTTGGGAGGTGTACAGTATACGGCATCGGGTGGATGCTCTTCCCACAACTGACACTGTGTTGCATTGTCCTTGATTTATGTAATGGGAATATTTGTTTTATGATTGTGGGAATTCTGATTGTAACATAATGTGTTGCTCTGTGGAAGAACAAGTTAAAATAAAAAATATAAAAAATAAAAAAAAATGTTTTTAAAAAAGCTCCTTGTCTTTAATAAATCCATACTGATTCCAGTAGTGGAGATGAACCCAGAGGGCACTTTTGAGGAGTCCCTTGAAAACCTACCAGCCTCTCAGTGTGTTGGCTGACTGGTCTCACCCAGCCTGCCACCACAGACATGTTTCTGACCCCCTGCAGGCGAGAGCCCATGCTCTCTGAGGCCAGAAACAATGCATGCCCCGGAAGAAGGTGTTCACACCTTCCCCACAGGATGGCTAGTAATTTAGCATATCAAGGTCATGGGCTTCAAAGCCCCTGCCGCCACTGATATGCGACCCTGGCTTTCCCCTGACCTGGGAGATGCCACGCCCTGCCCTAAGGCCCATTTGGCACCAGGATAGGTGGGAAGTTAGCTATGCAAGTAGGTGTGTTGCACCATCAGGCTAGTCATACCCTAAAGTGGGCTGCCTGCTGTGCTCCAGGAAAGAAGGATTCCACCATTTGTTTGTTGGTGGAATTAGGAACTCTGGGCCGGGATTATGGCCACTCCGTACAGTGGTGTAGTGAGCCTAAGGGTAAGTAGCCCATTGCCTACTACCCTTCACTCCCCTTATCGCCCCTAAATTCAGTATTTATGTGGCCACCTGACACCAGGAACCCAGATTTACCTGACTGAAGAAGAAGGACAAAGAAGAGCCGAAGAAAGGAGAACTGTGGACTACCTGTGGACTTTGGTGCCAAACCCTGCCTGCCTGATCCTGTCCCAACAATTGCAATGACCCAACTGGTCCTGCAGCTGTGCATCCTCCAAAAGCCTCTGAGGGCTGCCAGCATTATGCCAACCAGCCAGCATCTCACTTGAAGTGAACATCCGGTTCAACGTTCTGCAGATCACTAGGTCCACCAATGCAGCAGCCAACCAGGAGGAGGTCACCTTGCTTTCAAGTTTGGAGATGCCAGGGCCCCCTGGAGCTGCCCAGCACCAATACCTAGGGTACCAGACACCTTGCAGCAACCAAGGTTTGCTTAGTGTCCAGCCAAGACAGACCTACCTACATGGTACTCCTGCACCAGAGAGGCCATCACCGAGAGTGGCCCTGCTATCCTGTTTTGTCCCCCTCTGCAGGTCTGACCAAGAGCCGTGAGCACCTTAGAAGCACTGGAACAGCCGTCCAAAAGCTTCTGCACCCGAGCTCCCTGGCCCAGGTCCCCGAACACCGATTGTGCCCCCTCTCCCAAGACCTGCCCAAACTGAGCCCTTTGTTGGGAGCTCCTAGACTTCTCCCCAAGTCCCCCTTCCAAAACAGCCTTTTTCTAGGTCCTCCCCTACTTTGTCAACAGTGTAGAGCGTAAGTCTACCAAGCTGTCTAGCACCTCTGCACCGACACACTCCAGGGCAGGTAACCCTAAACTCCTGGTGAATCTTGTTACCTCCTTGACCCCGTAGCACCTTAAGTTCTAAAGGGGACCCCTGAAATATGATGGCAAATACTTTTATGCAGTATATGGTTCTTACTTCTTTCCCTATAGGAAAGCATTACCACGTAAAAGAGCATTTGTGTGACATTTTTGCTTGACAGTAAAAATTGATAACTCAAAAAGTACTTACCCGATTACGGAGGGGCCAATTCACAGAACTAATCTGAGAAAAAATCCTAAACTTACTACTTCTGGTATTCACAGAAGGCACTTACGATTTTTGGTATTCACAGAAATCACTTAGGACTCCTATCTTTAAGTCTGCAGTCGGGCCGGAATCTCTGCACCCAGACCGTACTCTCCACCCGAACGGTACTCTTCGGCTAGGGCCGTACTCTCCGGCTCGAGCCGTAATCTCCGGCTCAGGCCAGGTAAAGTGGAATCAATGGGCTGGAATGCAATTTTTAGGAATGTGTGATAAATGGTAGAGGAGGTCATGAAAAACAGTTTGGGCAGGGAAAAGGGTATGGACAGACACTACATCATAACCCAGAAAAGTTTGCTCCTTTACATATGTGGCCATTGGTATATATTTCTCATTATAGACCTTCAGTAATGGTCATAGTGGTTTGCTCCCCAATCTCCTTGCAAAGGCCATGGTCGCTCCTGCTGCTCTAGACAGGAGGTTTTTTTGAGTATTCGCTGTGCCACCCATGACCCTTTTTCATCAAACAAAACGCCCAAATAGGGAAATGTGGCAACATTTGTCAGTTTTCCCTCTTTGCATATGAACGTACGTTTGCTACGCTTTGTGTTACCGGACGACATTAAGTGAGACTTGGAGAATTTGTGGAAAGGTCAAGTGAAACCATAAAATTAATAAATGTATTTAAAAGACTTTGCAGCGCCACAGGTGTCCTAGCAAGTAGAGGTGCATCGTTTGCATATAGGAGAGATGGGATGAGTTTAGAACCTGCTGTAGGGATGTCTTTGCTCGCAGATGACAGGGCAGCCCCCAAATTGTTAACATATAGGGTAAATAAAAACATCCGTGCCTCACCCCTCGCTTAACAACCCGGGATTCTGTAATGGAGCCATTTTCATTGTATCTGGCTGAGGCAGACACATTTGAATGGGACCAGTGCAAAAAAGCCACTAGATCGGCACAAATGCCAATGTCTATTAATAAGGGCCATAGTTTCGACCTATTTACTCAGTCGAAAGCGGACGTTAAGTCCATGAATGCCATGTACATACGTCCCCTTTTGGCGTGTGTATATTTGCCAGTCATCATAAGTAAATTTATGCATTGGTCCACTGTCCCCATACCTTTTCCAAAACCGTATTGCAGGTCTGAAACTATGTTGTTTGCATCTAACCATATTGTTAAGCTATCCAAAATCACCTTCCCCATGATTTTAGCTGCCGAGTCAAGTAGAGAAAAAGGGCGATAACAGGCCGGGTCATCTCTGGCACCCTTTTAAAAAATAGGTAAGATAACTGCTGTGGACCATGAGGGCAGAGAGCCACCCATGGGCGCTGTGTTAAAGACCCTAGCTAGGATCTTTGCCCATGTCCCTGGATCCGCCTTATAAAAATCAGCGAGAACCCCGTCTGGCGCAGGAGCTTTGCCTCCGGATGTGGCCATGATGGCTTTGTAAACCCCATCTACCCCAAAGATTAGTGGGCGTGTCTCTATGCTGGGTTCCCAAGGGGTGACATTCATCCCTGGGTCCACCCCTCTATAAATGAAATGAAATCCAGCATTTGTAAAGCGCACAGCTACCTCCTAAGAGGTGTCCCAGCACTGGGGGCCGTCGGGAAGATTAAGCAAGCTATTGCCCAGAGTCACATGATGTTGGGCTTACCTGCCGCCGGCCCCGAACCGTGGGCCCCCGTGGTCCAGAGTCAGGCACCCTGGCTGCTGCATTACACCTCTTCCCAATCTTCCCAAATCTGCTCAAAATGTTTGACTCATCTATCAGCAAGGATGATACAATCTACTCTCGTAGGGTGTTCGTCTGCGAAAAAAGGGCTCTTTACAATTTTCCAAAATTTGGAGCTATTAGACGGGACACTGACCTGATTTAGATCGTGCCATGCCTGTTCCCTTATGTTATATTTCCTTTGCTTAATAGCCAATTTGTAAGCTTTACTACATACCTTTATCTTTTCTTCATCCCTGGGTTTTTGTTTTAGAGCGTTCATAAGAGCCTTATGGGATTTAGAGCAAACCATTTCCCCCCTTAGGAGCCACTGCCCTTCTTCTCACCGTTAGGTTTTCTGCTATCCACTTTACTAGGTTACTATAAGCTCCTATTACCACACTGGCCTGAGTATGGTTGTCAAGACAGAGTTTAATGTCTACTTCTCCTTCTGTGTATATCTTGTCTAAGAAGTCCTCAGGCACTATCTTCTCCCACCTAATTCTACGGGCCTGATCTATTGGTTTAAAATCTCTATTTGATAGGCTCTTTCTCTCAGCCCCATGGAAGACCTGCTCCCCCATCATTTCTAAAATCAGCATGTTATGATCACTATAACAACTCCAGGTGGGATTTAAGTTTATTATGTCAGGGAGCAAAGGAGTAGATAACAAAATAAAATCTATAGTAGAGGAACAGCCCCTGCCACTGAATGATGGGACTAACCCTATCTCACCAGTATGTTCAAGACATTGTAGATTATTAACAGCAAGTAGGCTCTCTAACCGACAGCCTTGGGCAGAATGTTCAAAATGAGCAGAAGGAACAAGGGTATCCCAAGGTCCCTTACCTAGAGTGCAACTGGATAGACAAAGATGTACATTAAAGTCCCCCTTATAATGACCTCAAAGTATGAGCATCTCTCCTCTCCATAGTGCTCCAGAAAACCCTCTTGTGCAGCAATATGCTCAATATAATTTTCCCTACAAAAGTAATTGTAGAAATTAATTACCAACAGAATGGGGCGCTTAGAGAAAATTAGTTCCACTGCTAATAAATGGGGTGAGGCACAGATCAACATCTTCATCCTGCAGGCTAAATTGAGCGATATCAGGGTAAGCAGGCCTCCCTTTGCACGTACTACTGTGGAGGGGGATGCAGCTTTAAAAAAAGGGGTAAAACCATCCAAGACAAAAGAGTCAGACATGTCCCATGTTTTTTTAGCCCTTAGTCCCGCAATATTCCAGGACATTAATTTCAAGTTTGACATACATGATTGGGTAGGGTCAGACTTTGAGGATGTATTAATGACCTCCACCAGTGAGGGAAGGCACCCTGCAGTTTCCCGACTCTCAGTTAGGACCGATGGTCAATCAATACTGTATAGGTCCCTCAGTGGGGAAAATCTATTTGCAAGGGGAATAGCTGTATTTACATTTGGGCATTTTAATAACCTTGCTGGTAAAAGATCTGACTTTGCACTCAGAGTCCTTTGACATGCCTCCCCTGTAGGATAGAAAAAATGGAGCGCGACAACCTTAATTCCGGTTTTAGACCCTTGTCTACAAAGGCTGTGAATCATGGCTTTTGTGTGTGTCGGGTGCGTTAGATTAACCACAATGCCTCTGTCTTTTTTTGATGGTGGATCCAACCCATCCCACTCTTCTGGCCATGATGACATGTGGTGATAGGTAACGACCGTTTACTAACGTGTTGTCACAACACTGGATCACTTTATGTAGCAGATCTATCGTAGCCTCCCTATTACCCTGCTTAACTGGTGGGACACCTGTCAGAGCATCCATTAGGGGGGCTGAATCAGGGGCAGATCCAAAAGATCACTTCTCCCCCTCTGTCATTTGAGGGAAATGGGTAGAGTTGGAACCCTGAGGATAGGGACGGGAGACGTTTTGAAGATCAGCCTTGTGGGCATCTAAGGGCCTCTGGGGAGCTGTGACCGCACCATCCCCCTCTTCCACCTCGTTATTCCATACTCCCAGAATCCTATACGATCGTGTACCCTTCTGTGATGGGTTCTTGATCCCTTGCCCTGGCTGCGAACTACCTCAGTGGTCCAAGTGCTACTGCTGACAGCCATTTGTTGAGGGGGCTGAGGGTGCCGGTCCAGCCTTCTGTATTGACCCTGCACCCCCAGTCACCTCCTCCTTTGCTGCTTTTGAGTCGTTAGATAGGTATCGGGATTGCAGCTCAGTGGACTGAATAAGCACTGCTTTAATCTTTACCAACCGTGAAATAACAGGTGCCAAGAGGGCCTTTAACATATCTTCAATTTTAGGCAACAAATTAACCAAAGACTGACTCAAGTCCAACTGATATGGGGTGACTGGACCAGCAACCTTTTTAGGTATCTGCACTGTTTTTTCCCTCCTCCTCTCTTCCTTTTAACTGGGGGTTCGGACAGGAGTGTGACTTCTTCTTGGTTACCATCAACGCTGTCTGGCAAATCGGTAGTGATGATCATAGCAGGTGCCATCTCACCTGTATCTTACATTTGCAAAGGTTTGACAAAAGGCAATGGGACCTGAGGATGATTAGTTATTTTCAACGAAAATCTCCTGTCAGTCAAGGCAATTTCATTCGAAAAAACATTTAACATGCTTTTTTCAAAAGGATGTGGCCTTAACTTCGGCCAGAGAGACGTTTGATCTCCAGGTTGCAAGGTCCTCGTCTGAGATACAGACACTAATCCACACTAGCTTCCAGCTGCATTTTGGGGAGTTGGTCCATCGTATCTTTAATATTTCTAATACGACAGGGAAAGTGCACTTTTTTAAATGTATCGGCTCTGGACTGGTTAACACCTTTCAGACGATCTTCGGAGTTTTTTCGTGTTTCATACACTCCGTGTTGGGAGGCATTTTTGGAGGGCTTCCGCTTGTCCTGCTACTTGTGGTGGTAATCCTGATTTAAATTTTTCTGCTCCGCAATGGACGTCCTAATTCAACTCGCACAGCTTGTGCGGCAATGCCGTGAGTGCATGGTACACAGCTTTGGCACACCATGGCTTCGAGAACTGGACGAGCACTGGTTCTTGCCCTTCAGGCCTGTCTGGCTTCAATGTATACAACCTGTATTCCGCTGCCTGCTTTGCTGCCACGAATGCGTATTGGATCTATGCCTAGGATCACAATTGGTTGTGACATTAAACATTGAAGTACTGATGGACCCCTTAACGGCCCATGGGTATTGTTGTCACCAGCGTATTCCGTTGTTGATGAATGCATTTCTTGAGCCACCCTGGGATGCTTTGGCTCTTAGTGACTTGGACATTGGCTCTATGATATGCCTACAGGATGCCGTCCCTCCCTCAGCAGCTGCTGTGGGAACTGGATGGAATCACCTCTGCCCCATAAACCTGCTTCGAGGTGTGCCTCTGGGATTGTCGTCTGCGGTTGTGCACAACAGCAATGTTGCGTCTACAATTCAGAACACATAAAATAATTGCCCTTTTTCCGTGTGGCAACAATTCGGCTTGGTTTTTAAAAACAAAATGATTCAAGACAGTTTTTCTCTTTCTAGGCACCATGGCTTTCGGAGTGCTTGGGATTTTAAATAGTATAATCACTTTAAGGCTTTTTTAATGAATATTTTAAAGGGAAGCTTGGTTTTAGATGATTTTAAGAATAGTTCTTAACTTAAAAAAAAAAATCCATTATGGTCTGCTGGCATTTTCTATAGCTTTCATAAATCGACTTTTAGTATGAGGAGTGGGTGTTATATACCCGAGTTAGGCCATGTAGCAAAGCAGCTTATTTCATACATTAGCCTAGAAAATAAAATTTCAGCTGTGAACTTTTGCACACATTTTCATACACGACAATGTTGGATGAGTTTCTCTGAAACTACTTTGTTTACTCATTCAGCTTTGCACAACATTATCATGATGCCTCGAATAGCATGTACTAGGCCTCTCTATGCACTAGGTACAAAAGTCGTCCTATCTTCATCCACGGGGCGACAACGCTATCTACATAGCCATAACATCACTAATCTAATGCGCACATTGCAAGGCTGCTTTTCAGTTTAATTAATGAGCATCCCCATAGATTGGTAGAGGAGGAACTTCTGCTGACACCGAAGGTCCTTGCATGCTGAGAATTTACCACGCAGCGTTCTGACATTCCGTGAGGGGTGTGCAACTCGTGACCAGGATGGGGTCCTTTACTCTCTCCCATCAAGTAATGGGGTTGGATCGTACCTTGAGGGGATTCTTGGCTCTACACCTACACACTCTCTAGGTACACTTAGAGTAGGGTCCACATTGAAGGAGTATGCTAGTTACCATTTTGCACATATGTCTGATGATATTCACTGCTTCAGCACCATGATAGAAATGTATCTACATGTGGCGCTGTGCACAAAAAGGACGGAGAGAGGTAGCATTTGTAAGTGTTATTTCTAGGGAAGGTGAGCCTCTATTGTCTCAATTGGTTATGCGTGTAGTCCGCTTCCATCAGCGTCAATACATGATGCAGTGGGGGTTGTTGCTTCCTCTTCGGATCCTCACATTCCCCGGGTTTCAAAGAAGAAGGAAATAAAACAAACAAAGAAAACTCTGTAAGGCTGAGTCCTAGTCGGGTGCTGATATGCACAAGGGAACGGGGTGTGCGGGGAAATAACACCGCAATCCGCCACCAGTGATTCGCATGCGGCGCTTTATGCCTGGGTGCACAGCTTCTGGCTCGCAGCGTCTCCCGGTTCCTTACGGCCCTCCCTTTACACCCCCGAGCGGCTTCCCACCTCAGTTGCCCTTCCCGCAAACGGCACGGATACGATCATGTACCTCTTGGAGCCACGCTCCTCCAGGAACATGGCTGCCGTGGTCACAGTGCCGAATTGGGTCCGGCTCCCTCTTTACACCAGTGGAGTCGCTTTCCGGTATCTCAAGGGTTTTCCTCCGTGGCAGCAGGGGTTCTACCTCCGGGATTTCAGCGAGGAGACAGCTGGGCAACTCTGAGTCCGGTCCGGTCCGGTCCTACAGCTGGGCTCTTCCACGCCCGCTTCCTGAGATGGCCTTGTTTTCACTTCCTCTGTCTCCCCGTTCTCTCTGTCCATTGGGGCATGTGATCAGGGCACGTGGGCTGGGGAGGAGGCCTGGATGTCCAAACCATTAAAGGTACCGCACAGGTTGTGTAGGCTGAAGTCTGAGGTAGCCTGAAAATAAAGGAGGGGAGAGATGTAAGAGGGGAACAGGTCCTCATCGTCCTCTCTCCTTCAAGTCATGAGTAGGCACATCGCGACACTACTCTTCACTCTTTTGGTGCTTGTAATCACTTCCATTTGCTTCTGTCTCCAGATCATTGCAGCACATGTATTCTATACAAGAATAACGTTGGTTCAATAAATATATTGAAAACGGCGCACTGTGTATTCTCCGTGTACTTCTCTGAGAGTAAGTAAGCATGAGTGATTGAGCGAAAGGTTCTGTACTGTTTCCACGAAACCTAAGGGATCAAGGTTGTCAGTTTCAGTGGATGCCAGAGTTCATTCGCTCCCTGGTCCGGTTACGGGGGCTTATGATGACACTGTCAGCTAGCTGGTCTATAGGCCAACATATCCTGAGGGGGTGTCCAGAATCAGTCTAGGCACCAAGCCCTTAGTTTATGTTGTCCAAACAATGTGCAAATCCTACGGATTAGTAGGTACTACACAACACCACCTGGGCAGACATAAGATTGCTGCAAAAAAATGAAAATATAATAATAAAGCTGGCGGAAAAGGGTGGGGCAATAGTGGTCCTTAATACCCGTGACTATGAGGCAGAAGTCCAAAGACTTTTGGGGGTACGTACCAACTAAATGCCACTCATGAGGGGCCCCACAGTGGAACTACAGGAAATAATTCAAGCTATGATGGAAGACAATAAAGATAACAAGTGGATTGCTGTGAGAGAAGCCTATTTCCTGGTGAATCCATCACCTAAAATACCAGCATTTTATATCCTGACGAAAATACATAAACCCCAATGTCCGCCTCCTGGGCGCCCGATAGTTTTGGGCATCCAATCACCATTAGAACCATTGTTCCAGTTTACGGATTTCTTTTTAAGGTAAGCGGTGATCAAGCAACCCACCTATGGACGAGATACACTGGATGTGCTTAACGTACTGCACAACACTGAATATGGTCCCTCCACCCTGCTTCTTATTACTCTTGACATCGAGTCGCTGTACACCAGCATCCACCAAGATGCTACATTGATGGCAGCCTCGCGAGCACTTGTGGCACAAGAGTGGTTTGATGACAACCCCCAGTCGTTTCTACTGAAATGCATTGAATTGGCACTCATAAGGAAATTTTTCAGTTATATTGACCAGTTGTTCCTACAGACATCAGGGATTTCGATGGGAGCAACCTTCGCTCCGAGTTTGGCCTGCATCTAAATAGTGATGTTTGAGGAGAACTGCATCTTTCAAGTCTCCAATCATTTTCACACAAATTTGTGCTTATGGAGACGCTATATTTACGAAGTTCTGTGCATTTGGTCTGGCACTGAGGAGGCATTAATACAGTTTCTGATTTAGATCGATGGCGTGGATCCTTGCTTTCATTTTACATTGTCCATAAGCAGAGATTCAGCAGTGTTCCTTGATTTGGACATCACAGCTAAAGATCACAGGCTATGTACAGTTGTTCATCAAAAGCCAACAGACAGGAATTCTCTTCTACATTACTCATCTTTTCACCCCAGGGCCTTGAGAGATAATCTACCTGTAGGCCAGTTTTTAAGGGACACGAGGAATTGTACTGAGGTGGAATGGTGGCCACACAGTTCTCGGTGTTGGCAGAACGGTTAAAGGAAAGGGCATATCCAAGAAGAGCGGTCAATCAAGCTAGAAAAAGAGCGCTGAACACCCCTCGGTCAGCTCTCCTTGAGAAAAATAGAAAAAACAACAATCCATGTATCCCAGTGGTATTCACTTTTGACCCTCTATCTGCAAGAGTCAGACAGATTATATATATAAAAGACGCCATCTACTTGATGTGGGCCCCAATAAAATGCCACAGCCAAGATTTGTTTTTCGAAGCGCCCCGAACCTCATGGCCCACCTTGTCCATACACAGAAGAGTTCCCCTAATGTACCCCTGGGACACTATCCATGTGGTGGCTGTACAGTATGTAAATTAACCATAGATTCAAATAGTCCTTAATGATGGCCGTACTTGGTTCCAGAACAAATTCAGTAATTGTAATTTGAGCTACGTTGTTTATAGGCTGACCTGTGCCTGTGGTCTACACCACATTGGCCTTACCACTCAGAAGGTGTAAATCAGAATCCAGGAACATATCAATACATTCAGGAAAGGCAAGCTCACAACACGCCTGGTTGCAAATTTGCCAGAAATTGGACATGGGCCCTTGAATTTCAAATGGACAGTACTTGAAAAAATGGAACAAGAGTGATTGGGGTAGACAAGGCACTCTATAGAAAAGAAGCCCGATAGATTTTCTAAAAAAAAAAAAACAGACCAAGGGGGATTGAATGATATGGTGGAATGGCATAAACTCAGAAGCTAGTTGCGGGTGGGCCCTTGTGTCCCCGTTAACCTGACAAGATATGTTGTCTCTTAATGAAACCTTCCTTTATATAGGTACATGACTGGTGTTTACTTTAATGAAATATACAGTTTGCAAATGATGTCATGTGACCAGTCTAGAACTGAATAACCTTTCTCCATATGATCCTTTATCACTACCAGCCAGGGATGGCAATATCCTTCGACTCCGCCCTCCTCTTTAGTCCCAAGCAGACAACCACCGTCCTTGTTTGACATATGTCTCTGTGTATTTGTAACAAATGAAAAATATTTTTTTACTGGATCTCTGACACCATCAATAGTTATTCCCATCCGGGACCCAACTTTCTAATCCTTAGAGTAAATATTGAAGTCCCATGTGGTGATCCCAAGAAGCACAAAGTCAAGTTGCATACTGCTTTCTTTTTGTTAAAACAAACTCCTTGAAAAGCACTGCTAATATGTGATCGCATAGCTGAAGTGGATCTCTCTATAAGTAATTTTCCATTTGGGGATGGGCCTGGTAGCAGATTCAATCTCCAGAATATTATCAGGATCATTAATTGATGAAGACACCACTCTAAGATGGCACCGGTTCTTCCATGTACTCTGTAACTTTCAGGAATGCTTGCCCTGCCCATTAACACGCCCCAGAAACATGCCTCAGAGACTTTAAAATGGATATATACCATTTCCGTTTCAGGCGACCGAAAATATTCTCTGAGAGCTATATCCTGTTCCATTCCTGTGGCCTACTGGTAGGCCCTCACCTGGTAGCCATATGGTAATTATCCCCCTTGGATTGCGTTGTGGGTAACTGTATTTCAGGTTTGACTTACACTTGCCTTTATGCTGCTTGTTCTTTCTATTTCTTTTAAATACATAGGTCCGGTGCACTTATGGGTGAAATGTGGGCCTCTTGCCCTTAAGAAATTGCCAGTAAGTAGAAAATGGCAATAAAACATGTCGGTCGTCCTGTGTAAAATTCTCTAAACATGGTATGTTGTTTTAATCTTGAGAGCGGGTATCAATAATTAAAGACGTTTGCTCATTGCATACACAAATACTTTATAACTTTTTTTCTTGTGAGGAATAATTTTCTCCTCCCTCTAAGGCAGGGGTCTTCAATCTGTGGGGCACGACCCCAGGGGGGCCGTGGAGTCATAAAAAGTGGGTCGCGCACTTCTGCCTGGAACTGGAATCTAAAACACTCCTTTATTTTTACGCCCGCCCTTTCCCTACTGCTGTCTTTGGGATTCCTCTGCTCTGCCCTTGCTGTTAGCTGTTGCTGTTCTCCGACCTCTGTTTGTCCGGCTGGCTTGAGGAAAGTCCACATAAGCTATCCCGGGTTGGTGAGGGGCGGGGAGAGGGGGGGAGGCAGTCACACTCCCACCTGCGCCAATGTAAGGAACAATCTTTTTAAACTAAAATGGGTTTCTTTAAAGACAAAACTTGCCATTTTTAACAAAACCCAAAGACCAGATCCAGGAGGTAAATGCACTGACTATGTGCAAATGGAAATCCCCGTGTAGCTCACACTTCTCTGTGTGCTTGCTTCCCCTGTTATCAATTACCCCAATCAGCTCAGTTCTTCCCGACTACTGCGTACACACCTTAAAACCCCACAATGCACTGTCCTTGTGGAATCTACCAAGCCAGTTACATTTGGTAAATAGCATGAGTTTCACTTACTGATATCTGTTATTCTACTTTTATTGCAAAGTTGTCCTACAGTCTTTTAAATTTGAAACTTCCATCTGTGCTTTAAAGTTCCCTAGGGAGGCAGTCACATTCCCACCTGCACCACCGGAAGGAACAATCTTTGCAAACAAAAAGGTTTTTTTAAGACAAAACTAGCCATTCTTAACAAAACTCAATCATGCGTTGTTATTTTCATTGAGTATTCAACACATGAAATAAGGAGAATCCAACCAGAGGCGTCACATGTTGTGTGCACTCAGACCCAAGCTCTCAGGAGGCTAGGGGTGTGCCTTTTACTTTCTTCCCGAAGCAGGGACAGTGCGGCTCTGGTGCAGGCTGCAGGTGCTCTTTCCCCTTTAGAAATGGCACTGCCATCATGCAGCTGACAAAAGGGTAGAGTGCTTGGTGGGGGCCGGGGGAAGTGGGGGGCTTGGAGGGGGCATAACACTGAAGGGATGAAGGGTAAGAGCCTGGACACACAAGGCACTGTCTGTGTGTGATTATTAGGTATTGAGAGACAGTGCAAACATACTTTCACTGACAGAGATGTGGGATGGGAGATGGGGGTATGCAAGACCAATTGGAAGGCAAGGAGAGAGGTGTGGAGCCAGTGGTGAGAGGCGGGATGCGGGTGTGAGAGGAGACTGGAGAGAAGGGATGGATGATGTGAGGGAGGTGAGGAGAGGCAAGGTGAGAGACGTGGAAGAGTGGGAGGGGTGAGAGGGGAGGATGTGAGAGTTGAGATGAGATGAGGGTGAGAGGAGACGGGATGAGAGGAGACAGCCGAGAGAGGTGAGGAGGGTGGCAAGGGAGTCAGAGAATTCAATTTAAAAGGTCAGGGATGAGGAGAAATGGGAAGTGGCGAAGGAAGTGCGGAAACGCAAGGGGAGAGGTGAGTGTGAGAGAAAGGTGAAGGCAGAGAGGAGGGCTACTATTGATAGGTGAAAGAAGATAGCCGAGAGGTGATCTCTGAAGTAAAAAGAGAATTTGGTGTGACATGGGTGAGGGAGAGCAGCGATAGGGGAATAGAGGGAGTACTCGACTGGGTACTGAGGTGACAGAAAAGAGGGACGTTGTTTCAAGAAGGTGTGCAAGAACAAAGGGGAGATGGGAACGATGAATGGGGTGTACTGGAGAAGTGTAAGATACAAATAGATAAGACAGACATTTGAAGGGAGAGACTTGAGATGAATGAGAAGTGCTGAGGGTTGAGAGAGGAGAAGGGGCCAGGGAGGCCATGAGATAAATGAGATAGACTGTTAGAGATGAGGGGATTGAAAAGACAGAACAGCGAGAGGTGATTAAAGGT
Organism: Calotriton arnoldi; assembly: GCA_963921515.1. Classification (NCBI taxonomy): domain Eukaryota; kingdom Metazoa; phylum Chordata; class Amphibia; order Caudata; family Salamandridae; genus Calotriton; species Calotriton arnoldi. The sequence goes on along the minus strand of CAWUFW010001484.1, from coordinate 309,659 downwards.
GAAGTGAGAGGTTTAATGGGGAGAGTTCAGAAGTTGTAAAAAGGGGTGAAAGAAAATGGCCTGCAAAGGGAAGAGAGGGATCCGGGGTTGAGAGAGGGGCGAGGGATAGAAGAGAGGGGGTGGGAGGAAAGAGGTGTGGGTGAATTACTTAACTCTGCACAAGACCGCCTGGGTTTTAAGGGACCCCCGCTGCTCTCTGCCAGGGCCAGGTGAGCTTCTAATGTGGCGACACTGCGGAGTGAAAGGCCCTTCAAGGATGACTAGACATTTTTCTGTTGTTTATTGCTGTATTTTGGTTATAAACTGGTACTGATGAGGTGAAATCTTTGCCCAGTGTTAACATGTGTAAAAAATGTCAATGGCACATCACATATCATTATTTAAATTTTTTTACCACACAACTTAATCAACCCTACCGCATAATTTGGTCCTCCCCTGCCTCATAATTCCAGTAGCCCTGCCTTTAGGGCAGGCTGGCAGTGCCCAAAGGGTCGGTCAGTCAGGTCAGTGTGTGGGCATTTTTGTTTTGCGGCTTGCTTGCCTATTTTATGGTCTGGTGGACTGTTTTTACTGTTGATTTCTGTGCTATAACAAATATTGTCTGCAGGAAGCACAAATGCATGCAGTCTCCCATACCTTGCAAAATACCTATACAGCTCGGCCTTTACAAGTTTGAAACTGCGGCATAATTTGGTCCTTCCGCTGCCGCAGAATTCCAGTAGCCCTGCATATAGGGCAGTCTGGCAGTGCCCAAAGGGGTGGCCAGGCAGGTCAGTGTGTGGGCTTTTTATTGGCTGCTTGCTGGCCTGTTTTATGATCTGGTGGACTGTTTTTACTGTTGATTTCTGTGTAGTTAGCATGTGACCAGTCACCCACAAATGTTTGAATTGCTAAAAACTGTTTAATATTTCCCCACCGTAAAAATGATTTGCCATGTGAACTGTGGGCGTTTATGGTTGTCTATGATGAGGAGTACCAAGTTCTAGAGATGTTTGTCAGGAGGGGGGTCCTTACATCTGAAAATTTTGACAGGGGGTCTCGGCATCCAAAAGTTTGAAGACCTCTGCTCTAAGGGGACCCAGGAGGGTTGTTGAGATATGTGCCACACATAACATGGGTAGATAGAAAAATACACACACACACACATTCTTCTAAACTTGTTCGGGTTCCTATACATAGGAAAGCAGCAGATGATGAAAAAGTGAGCAAGTTGGTGAGAACCTGCCAGTCGCTCCTTGGTGGTTGCTTACGTGACGCATTGCCTGTGCTTTTTAGTTCGAGCATTAGCGATGACCTGTTGTATCTCTCTGTGGGGCTTTGGCAAACCCACCCATTGCCATTGGCTGTTAGCGGCAGCATTCATAAATGCTGGCTTCTTATTGGTCTTTTTCTGACATAGTCCCTCCTTTGTTTGTTTAGTTCTCTTTCTGGCAATTTCACTCTGAGAATATTTTAGTTGGCCATCACACAGTACAGAGTGTGTTGGCCTCTCTTCCGTCCTCCCATCTGGCTATTGCGGGTCAGGCGTTGTTTTTTTGTTGTAATTTTAAATAGCGCAAACTCGACCCAATGTATAGCAGCGCTTTAAAAGAGCATCAGTTACGTTACAGACGGACACATTCATTTTTGGATATGCCCGGGGGATTGTTATTTTCCGAGAATTACCGATGTCGAGCTGACACCGAGGCTCGTTTCCAAGCAGCCCGTCACTTGTTTCTCCTTCCTGTCAGTTTTTGTATTATCGCACTGCGGAAATCTTGGTATTAAAGGGCGATCAATCTATTAGAGGAAGGTATGTTAACACATGGTGGCTCATGCTTGAGCGTTTATCATTTGAGTCGTCTTATCTATCGCCACTATGTCTGAAGTTTGCACATGCGCATGGGATTCGGAATGACGGAACATGTTCTAGTCTTCCTTTCTTTATGGCGTGGCTAACTAGTATTAATGGCGTAGCGGTTCTGCAAGTAAGCCCTTTCATTTACCGCACGCAGAACTTGGCTGTCGGTTATGTGACAGGCAATGCCGGACACGGCTAAGTGGAGGCAATAGTTTCTTTTGGACGTTTTTCTCAGATGCGCTTTGGCGGCATAAAAAACAATTTTGTTACGAGTGTGATACTGTTTCCCTGTCCGCTGTGTTTCTCTTCATGCATGTGTACTGCAGCAAGCCATTTACAGACTTTTAAAATTGGATTGAGCTGTTATGTTGTTTTTCAGCTGCATCAATTAACTTGATAATGGGCTGGAATTTAGCGCCCATGCAGTTTCATGTTTTTGGGTATTTACTGTGATTTTATCCAGCTTAATTACTTTACTACTGAGTGCCTGGAACAATTCCTGCATTGTGATTGATACACAACCGTATTCACAGATACGGGTGAGTGAGGAAAACTATAAGACAATATGTTTTTAGACCTTTCTGAGTGTTTGTTGTGTCACAAAGTGCATGCCCCTTTAAGAGCACATATGGTGCGGCTGCAACGCTTTTGGCGTCTGCATGAACATACTGATTAGAGCCAATATCCCGACCACACAAGGGCACATAAGGCAAAAATATGACATGCCTTTTCACGCTTCCGTATGCTTGCTTATTAAATCTATGATGTGGCATCCATACCAACGTGTAGTGCCTTGCTGCCCATTTTTTCTATGGTGGGAATGTATTAGGCATGATTGTGGGCTAATATACTCGGCCATATGACACTTTGGGGCATATGTACAAGCCCCTATCGCCATGGGAACGTCACTTTTTGTGACGTTCCCGTGGCGATAGGGGCCCTGCCTTATGTCCAAGGCAGTGTTAAGCCACTTAACGTGGCTTAACGCTGCCTTGGACATAAGGCCCCCTTTCACGCTATGGTTAGCGTGAAAGGGGCGTGCAGTGGGTGTTGCGGTGGGCGTTCCACCGCAACACCCAATGTATTTGATGCTGCCTCCTATGTACAAGGGTGGCGTACAAAGGAGGCAGCGCCAAAATTAAGACCAGGAAAATCCTGGTCTTAAGTTGGTGAAACGAGGAGAAATGCATTATTTTTGCTTTTTCCATGTGTGCTGCCTTGTGCAGCACACATGGAAAAAGCAAAATGCCATGGTTTGTTTATGTACAGGAAGGTCTCCCTTCCTGTACATAATCAAACCTTTTAAAATAAATGACATGTTGTAACTTTCGTGTGTGCTGCATGAAGCAGCACACATGAAATTGACAGAATGGGATTTTAGGATTGTTTATGTGCAGGAAGGGACACCTTCCTACATATAAACAATCCTCCCCTACACGCAGACACCTGCGTTGGCGCTAAGCCATCGCAGGGGGAACACAAGGCTGCACCACATTCTTGTAAATATGGTGCAGCCTTGCGTTTCGGAAGTGGCGGAGCATGTCGTTAACCCAAAGAGGCTAACAACACGCTCCGCCACTTCCTAGTACATATCCCCCTTTATCTTGTGATGAACAGTTTGTGTTATGCTGGTCACAGATAAAACGTGACATGTTCTTTGGTCTATTTGAGAGACGTTTCTGTTGGACTTGTGCTTTGATGATTTGAAATGAGATTGACCATATGAACTACATGCCCTTTTCGTCAGGTACTATGCATGTGCATTGTGGGATTTCCTTGGCAGCCCATCTATGGGAGCACTTTTGAGTCATGAAGTACTGTTGTGTTTCTTAAGCACAGAGGGTGCATTAAATCTCTTTACCTTACTGGTCTGTCCCTTTTTTCTGGTTTTCAACATAAAGTTTGGGAAATACTTAAGAGTATTACTCTATTAACCTTTCCTTCTTCGCGGGTTTTCGATTTAGGGTTGGGAAATAATTTCAGTAATGTATTACCCTTGTAGTGCTTTCGACTTATATTATTGACATTTTTGAATAGTTGGATTACTTTCTGTAACGTTGTGGACCAAAATAGGTGATTACTGCCAATATACTCTTCTAGGGTATGAATATGACATTACAAAGTATCAGATTCGCTGGTTTATGGTATCTTGCACATCTGTTACACGGTTACACAGATTCAGATCCTCTGGATCATGGCCACTTGCATCAGTGATTGGGTAGCATTTTTCCTTGGGTTCCCAGTTTGCACTATACACTTGTGGCTTTCATGTTTTCACTTTTTATTTTAGTATCTCAAATACACGCACTCTCTCTGTCTGTTTTTGTGTTTAAATCTGTTTGGTTTTTTTATTGTTTGCAGATACTTTTTGACTGATCTATCCCCTTTGTTTGTGGGTTTGGTGATTTAATCTTTCATTATTCTGTAAACAGGTATCTGGTTTGTCATATAACTTGATTATTGTTTATGATTGTGTTTTCTGTTACATATTACATGTTCCAAAATGTGTTTTAGGTTGTCCCAATGGTTTTAAATTCTCTGCTTTAAAAAAATAAACGTATAAAGTGTTTTGGAAAGGTGTTGGTTTTAATACACCAATAGCACGTTTTTGTACTTGTTGTGGTGTTCTTGATATGTTTTGCAGCCTTGAAGAAGCCTTGTATTGGCAAAACACGTTGTCTGTGTGTTTTCTGCTCACTAGTGAAGAAAAAAGCATGAATAAAAAGAACATATACAAGCAGAGGATTGAATTGTGTTGTTTATACTGGCCTATATTGTAACTATACTCAATGCTTCTGTCTGGTTGCCTGTCGTCTATGCGCAGGAGTAAAAAGATGCAAGAGAGAAAAAGTATTCTTGGCAATTGTGTGGCTCTTGAATGAAGAAGATAATTTACGCAGACAGATAAACAAGGCACCAAACCCTCCATGACATTAGGGCAATGAGAAGAGCAGAGCAAAATCTTGCAGAAGAACTCCAAAAGAAGTCCAGCTGAAAATGAGCAAACGTTAAGGTCACAAATTCGGTGACGAACACAAAGAAAAATAAGGAAAAGATTAAGAACCGATTGTGAGGCATTCATCACTTGTTAATGGCTCCTTATATATGGTTCAAAGAGGAAAAACGTTAACTCCAACTTAAATTGGGATCTTCAGGCAGTAATCACTGGACAGGCCACCATCTTGGAAAGGGCCATTCTTTATGCTTGGCCACGCCTCTTTCTTCCAGCACATGGCGTTGACTAATCATGTGAAGAAGAACCCCAGGTTTTTCATCTCTCAGCCATGCAAATCTCTGCACATCAATTGGCTCCCTCCCCTCCTTTCCTTGGTGCGCACCTACCTATTGCTGTAGGAGAGCCCCCCTGGGCTGCTGTCAGTTAGTGAATTGTGTTTGTTTTGTGTTTTTTTAGGTCTCGATGAGACATGTAGCATCTAAGTATGAGCTTAAAAAAAACCACCCACTTTTTCATTGGTTCCTCGCACTGCCCTTTAGAAATGCTGGCTTATCATTGGTAAATACACTTAGCAGTCCCTTCTTTTGTTTCGCCCTGGAGACTGGCCCTGCTACAAGAATCATTTCACTACCGGCCATATGTTTTCCTTCAGTGCACTACCTTGTCTTTTGCTCTCTCCTCGCTGCTGCTCCCAGTTCACTAAATTACGCTGCCTTCCCAGAACACCACCTCCCACCCCTGGCAGCTTCTTTGTATCCTAAACAGCTGCTCTTGTTCCCTCTTATAAGCTGCATCTGCCTCCTCCTCCCTACGCCTTCAGTCCTTAAGGACGTGACAAGGGAGCTGCAAATTTTTTTAATTAAATACTGCCTTGTTTGTACTGTGTGTTCCACAACTGGCTTTGCCACTTTAATGGGTCCCTCAAAATAGCCCTGAGTCTTTCTCTGCTTTCTCCCCTTTTCCGGCCGTGATTCTCAGCCGCCTTGAGAGTGGGAGCCTCCATTGGCCTGGGAGATTTCTGCCAGGAAGAGCAGGCCATAGTCATGCCATTTGTGTCACTCCCTGACGACGTCAGCTTCCGTGCTTTTTTTATGGTATGCTTTGACTTAAGTTCCAGCTTGGCATCTTAGTTCTAAATGTTGGATCATTTTAAAAAGATAATATTGAAATAAAAATGTTCTTTTCACATTTCTATGCGTGATCATGTTTATTTGCTGTTTTTTTAAGGCAATCGTGCAGTGAGGACATCACTTCAGAGTGAAGTTAAAACACAACATGATCACAACTTGGAATTTCACATTTTTAATCTACTAATCACCTTTCATTTCATCCATGATGTACATTTCATGAGTTCAAAATGATAACCTTAATAGTGCAGATTCATTTCTTTTTTTTTTATAACTGTTTTTATTTTATTTTTTAACGTTAGCCAGCACAGGAGCATTTGAGCATATATACAACAGGTTTAACATTATTACCAATAGTTTCTACTTTCAATACAGAGGTTACATTACGATAGTTTCTTGACTGGCACCCTCTCCCCCTCTCCCACCTTGGGTTAAGCGAGCCTAGTCCGCACGCAATGCATCTTCCTAGAAAACCAAAGTGTCAACCCACAAGTTATGAATCCAATGTATAGGGGCTTGTATTGTCCGTTTCATCCCCAGCCATCTCTAGGTTGTAGTAGTTTAACCATGGTTGCCAAATCTTCCTAAACTTTTTCGGGCACCCCCCGGCAGCAATATAGTTTTCTCTGCCCCCATATATAAGCCCATGTTGGCTCGCCATTCTGCCATAGTAGGCAACTCTGTTTTACCCCAATATCTGGCAATGTCACGCTTGGCCACTATGAGCCCCAAATTGCTCAATAGGAGTTTGTACCTGGGAATATCAACATCCGTGGGAATGCCCAGGAGAGTGTATTTCGGATCCATAGGTATCTGTACTTCCAGTATAGCACTTAGTTCCTTAATTATTCGTGACCAGTATCTTTGTATTTGCTGGCAGTCCCACAGGGCATGTATGCAAGTGCCTTGATCTATTCTGCAGCGCAGGCAGTTGAGTGTTTCTGCCCTTCCCATTGTGTGGAGTCGCGTCCTATTATAGTACATCCTATGCAATATTTTGTACTGTATTAATCTTAGACAAAGCTTAATTGCCACTTCTCTTGGGTGCATCAGCGCCGCTTCCCAAACTATGTCCTCGAGTGTACCTGTGGTTTCCTCCCATTTATCTCTAAGACCTAATAGTCTATCGGGGGTATTATTTATCAAGGTTCTATATGTCCAGGAGACTGCCTTAGAGGATAGCTCTTCTTGTAGTAGTCTCCCTTTTAGTGGTGCGTATTCGCTTTTGCGCTCTCCAAGCGTGTTCTAGCTGTAAATATTGTTGTTTATTTGACAGTTGGTATTCCATTTGGAGCTCTGCAAAAGTAATTAAGTCCCCCTTTTTAATTATGTCTCTTAGCGACATGATCCCAATCATATCCCAGCCCTTGAAGCCCTGTAGCTTTGCCAGTTCTGGTAATCTCCTTCCAACCCATAATGGTGTTGCTTCGGTTAGTTTCTTGCCACAATTCATCTGCTTTTCTGCTCCCTTCCAAGCTTCGATCGCCCTTTGCGTGGCGGGTAGGAGGCTTTGCGCCGCAGCGCCCCCATATAGATAATGAAGATAATAGGACTTCCGAAACTGGAGTCTCTCGAGAGCGTATGTGGAATGGTCACCTGGAGCACGACACCATTCGTTGATAACTATTAGATGTGCCGCTCGATAGTATGCTTGAATGTATGGCAAGGCAATTCCCCCATTATATTGGCTATGTTGTAGTGTTTGCAATGCCACTCTAGGATGACCCACATCCCACAGAAGTGTACGCAATTCACTGCTAATCGTCTTGAAAAAATATTGGCTGGGATCTTGTGATATGTATTTTGGAGTATATATAGTAGTGTGGGGAGTGTTATCATTTTGTACATGGCTGCTCTTCTTAGTCATGTCAGGGGGAGTCGCCTCCATCTAGCCACATCCTCTCGGAATTCAGACAGGGTCCGTTTAATGTTGCGGGTAAGGCAGTCAGCCACATTTGTCGAGATGAACAGTCCCAGGTACTTAAAACCTTCTGCAGTAATATGAAGGTATCCTGGTATTGAATATGTGTCTCTGGGGCCTCCTACGGGATATGGGCACGACTTCCCCCAATTAATATTATACCCGGAGTGTTTACTATTCAAGGGAAGCGTTGTGTCAGGGTTGGTGACATTGAGCAAAATATCATCTGCGTACAGGGAAATCCCTTCGTCTATCAACTGTCCGCCAATGTCCGCCGATGTCTTCGAACCCACTAAGTCCTAGATGTGTCCTAATTTGACAAGCCAGTGGTTCCAGGACCAGCGCAAAAAGCAGGGGGGGAGAGGGGGCAACCCAGGGGGGAGAGGGAGCAGCCCTGACTGGTTCCTCTTTGGATGGGAAAGTCGACGGATTTTACTACATTGACTCTAACTCTGGCTCTGGGTTGGGTATACAGTAGTTCTACCCAGGTCATAAATGCTTGTCCAAACCCAAAGCTCGCAAGGGTGCACCTCAGGAAAGGCAAATGGACAGTGTTGAAGGCCTTTTCTGTGTCCAAGGACAGCAGCAATTGTGGGGTGGCCCTATCTTTTACTGTATCTAGCCAGTTGGCCAGTCGGCGGAGATTAAAGCGCGTGGCTCGGCCAGGCATAAAGCCCGATTGGTCTCGATGAACCAAGGATGTAATTACACGTATGAGCCGCATCGCCAGAATAGAGGCTAGGATCTTCGTTTCAATGTTAGGAGTGAGTTGGGCGATAGGATCCGCAGCACTCTGGGGACTTGCCCGGCTTTGGTATAACTACCACTGTGGCCTGACAGAGATCTGATGGCAATGTCCCCTCTTTCCTTGCCGCTTGGAACATCTTCAGGAGATGCGGAGCCAATAGTCCAGCGTTGGGTTTGAAAACCTCTGCTGGAAGTCCATTTGGCCCTGGGGTCTTTCCCGACTTCTGTCTATTTATGGCGTCCTGAACTTCAGTTATAGTGATTTCTGCCTCCAGTGCTTCCTTCTCATCTTGGTCTAGGATGGGAGCTATGTTATCAAGGTAGGACATTATCTGTGTTGGATCTGCTAGGGGCCTTGCTCCGTATAGCTCCGTATTAAAATGTACAAAGGCGTCTGCTATAGCCTGTGCGGTGGTGTGTTGCACTCCCTGCTCTTGTATTTGGGACACCCAGCTCGTCTCCCTTTCTCTTCTGCCTAGCCAGGTGAGAAGCCTCCATGCCCTGTCCCCTGCCCTGTCCCCTGCTTCATAGAGTCTATGATGTGTGACCTGGATTCGATTCCGTACCTCTCGTTCGGTCAGGTCACGAAGTTCCCTGCGCGTAATTATCAGCTGCCTTATGCAGGCGGCTTCAGTTTCTGAAGTTATGTTACTCTCTAGTTCCAGGAGTCTACCTTCTAAGGTTTCTATTTGTAGAGTTTCTTCTTTGCGTTTTCGCGCTATCGCAGCTTGGATTTTACCCCGGAGTATTGCCTTGTAGGCTTCCCTAAAAGTAGTATGTGAGGTAACCGAACCCTTGTTCTCTTGGAAGTATAACTTAGTTTCCGTTCTTATTATTCCCCTGATGGACTTGTCCCGAAGCTCCATGCGTTTAATCCCCAGTCTGGTCTCTGCCTGTTACCCGTGCCTCCCACTGTCGCCAAAGGGGTGAATGATCTGATATACCCCTCGCCAGGTATGCTACCTTGTCTACTATACGTATTTCACCCACAGGGGCAAAAAAATAATCTAGTCTAGAGAAGGATTTATGTGCCCCAGAGAAATAGGAATAGGTGCGCTCTAATGGGTGGTGTTGTCGCCAAAGGTCAGCAAGTCCTAGCAAGTCCACGAACTCCGCCAGCAGTGTACGAACCCGCGTTCCTGTGGCTAAGTGTGTTCGATCTATATTTGGGTCAATCACATCGTTGAAATCGCCTCCAATAAGGTGCATGGGTGTGTCTGATTCTAATAATATCTTGGCAATTGCCTCTAGGGTTTGAGTTTGCAGCCGTGGCGGGGCGTAAGCGCTGATTAGTGTGATTTCGTGTCAGTACCCCTGGACAGCAACGAAAGTCCCATTGGGGTCTATCCAGGTTTTGTTTGTGCGGAAGGGTATTTTTTTTTTAATTAATATGGCTACTCCACTTGCTCCTGGGGAGAATCCTGCATGGGCGAGGGTTATGTAGGTCCCTCTTCCAATGAAGGCACACTGCGTGCCCCACAGGTGAGTTTCCTGTAATAGGACGATATCTGGTTTAAGTCTCTTAAGATATCTGGTAACTATACCTCTTTTGATTTTACAGCCTAAGCCATTGACATTCCATGTCAGTGCCGTGTAGATTCCGTTATTTGTATGCATGGTGCCTTTTTGTCATTATCTCAGGAGGGTTTACCCGTGGGTCTCTTGACCTCTGTTTCTGTCTGTCAGGTGGAGTTTTGCTTCTGGCTGTACTAGGATCATATTCAATAACCAAACTATGAAACCTTTTCATCTTAACCCAGTCCCCCCCACCCAACTCTCTCCCCCGCCCTACGCCCAATCCCAGAACCATCAACATAACAACTTTGGCGTAGAATTCGTTTGATAGGTCTGTCGTCCCACCCTGTCCCAAAACCCCCTACGTTTTAATCAACACAGTAAAGGATATGAAGTTCAGGAAAAAGTTCCGCTCAAAAACATGGAGCGCATAGTGTCTGGGGAGGGGTTGTGGCAGTTCTACTCTCTGCCTGCCAGAAGTGTGGCCCTTATCTCAGCCTTCTTCACCACTTTTTCCTGATGTTGGCTTGTGTCTTCTCTGTTTCGTTCTTCGGTACTCTGCTCTTCGAGACGATTAATGTTCCTAAGTAGTGGGTGATCACTGTCTGTGTCCATGTGGATTCCTTACTTTCTCTCTGACTGGAGTGTTTTTTCCGGGCTTGGTCTTGAGATGAGTCTTCATCCGATTTCAAGAGCATCTGTGTCCCTGCTCTGTGTTGAGTTCCCCTCAGTGGAGTCTTTGTCCATTTGGTGTGCCATCCCCTTAGCAGCCGTCGCTTTTTTACTCTTTGTGGTGTCGTGCCTGTGGGTTGTATCTCACTAGTTTTTGTTTCTGGTTGGCGTATCATAGGGCGTTCCTCTATCCAGGCCCATGCCTCTTCTGGGGGCTGAAAGAATTGCGAAGTGCCGTGAAAAATCACCCAGAGCTTGGCAGGGAAGAGGAGCATGTATTGGATCTGCATAGCTCTCAGTTTGACCTTCACTGAGTCGAACGACCTCCTCATTTTCTGCACTTCCCTGCAATAGTCGGGGAAAATCATGATTTTGGCATTAGCAAGCTTGAGCTTCCCCAGACGTCGCGACTCCCTGAGGATTGTATCACGGTCCAAATAATTTAGGAATCGTGCAATTAAGGGCCACGGGGGGGCACACGGCGGCGGCCGTGCATTCGGCATCCTTTGAGCCCGTTCGATGATGAAGCATGGCGAGAACTTGACCGCGGGGAGAGAATCGTGCAGCCACGACATCAAGAACGCCACTGGGTCAGGGCCCTCTGTTCCTTCCGGAAATCCAATGAAACGCAGGATATTCCTGCGTGCCCTGTTTTCCGCGTCGTCCACTCTCCATGCAACCTCTCTCATGGTTGCCGTCAGGTCTTTGACATCTGAGTGTAATTTGTGTGTCGTGTTCGTGTCTTCCACCTCTGAGATGCGAGTTTCAGCATGGGTCACCCTTTCCGCGATATTGCACATGTCTTGGCGCAGAAGGGAGACCTACGAATTAATTTCTGCCATTTTGCCCTCGATGGCATCTCTAGAGGCGTGGATCGCCTGAAGCTTGGCTGAGTTATCTGGTGGTCCCGGGGACTCTCCCTGCGCTTCCAGAGGTGGCGGGAGTACTTTTGTGTACTTATCCATTTTGCCCTGCTTCTGGGTTTTTGGTTCTTTGTCTCTCGCCATTGCGTTAATAGCAGGGTTAGATCTTTCTATGAGTTAATTGTTGTTTCCGCTGTTTACGCCGGAGGGTCTACAGTGAGGTGTCTTGGTGCATCGTCTGTGCCTTTTAATAGTTCAGTAACGATGTCTCCCTAGCGTCTTCAGACTATTGGGGGGGGTATGTCAGGTGATATTGTCACTGTTCCCTTCTTTTCCTTGATTCTTCACGTTTCAGGCCTCTGCACCAGGGTGTCTACCATCTGCTCATCTCTCACGCTGCTGCACAGGTAAAATTCAGTCCTTTATTTGGTGTCTACGCAGAATTTTCCTTATTAGCACTTCACAGAGCTAGAGGCGATAGGTCCGTCTATCTTCTGGACCCAATAGGCAGTGTGGTAACTCCCTTCTCCCAGCCGGGCCCCACTCCGCTGTGGTTACTGGGTCTCCACCTGTCATGGGGTTTTATACACTACTCAGCAGGGGGACACAAGACAGTTCACCCCTGACCATTCAGTGCGTGGCTGCTTCTATCATGCATGAATTGGGCCTGCAGTACTAGAGTCTCTCGTCACAGGGACCAGCCGGTGATCTGGTCAATCTCTGCCCTCGGGCCAGTTATCCCCAGGCCAGACACACTTCAGGGTTAGTCTTGTGCTTCTTACCAGCCCCCTTCCCGAGCGCAGTCCCTCTCACTGTGCCCGGGTTGATCTCTGGTTCTCCGGGGAGGCTGGAACCTTTGCTACCTCCAATCCGGACGTGCATGTTTATGTCATCGGAGCGGTCACACCGTTGCGACCCTCATGGAGACCCCATTTGCCCCTGAACAGGGCACTGTCTCCGGATCTCTGCTGGGCGCCTGGCCGGGTCTGGACCTCTGGGGCCCTCTCAGTGAGGCTGCTCTTTATTTCAGTTGTCGCCCCGTTCTCTCACGGCACAACTGCCATCCAGGCTCCACCGCGACCGGGGCCTGGTCCGCCTCACAGGATGGGGGTGACTAGGCCGTCACTCACCCCTGGGCCGCGTCGTCAGTTCGGCGGGGGAAGGCCGCCACTCAATTCCTCCCTGGGCCCAGCCCGTCACTTCAGAGGGACAAGGCTCCGGTCACGTGGGTCGCCTCCCCCACCTGTATTCCTCGCTGCGGATGTTCCGTAGGGGTGTATGGCCAGCGCGTCCCCCAGCGAGGCCTTCGCGGTGCGGCACGTCTCAGCCGCCGGCCCACGTAGCCGCATCTCTTTGCGCCAGGCCGTTTCTTCTTTTCACGTTCCTACAGCAGTCAGCACCAACAAGACTGCTCCGGACTCGTAGCTATAATGTAGGGGGTGAAGAGCATGAAAAAAAAACGCAGATGATGGCGAAGAAGGTAGGATTTGGAACAGGATAACTGTTGGGCTGCCGGAGCTTCAGTGAACGCAGCTAGCCGGCCATGTTGCTGGCCCCCCCCCCCCTAATAGTGCAGAGATTCTTAAGCAATATCTGCCCTCCATAACTTGAAAATGGTAATATGATAGTATGGGGCTTATTTACAAGCCCCTTGCGCAGCGGTGTGTCACTTTTTCCCATATTAAAAGTGACGCACCAACTGCGCAAGGGGCTTGAAAATAAGCCCCTATGTTTTTAAATCAGTGCACTTCTTTTCAAACACAGCTTTGCTTACTGCCAAAAAATATTCACTGCTTTACATTTACAGACAATAAGTAGATCTTTATGTATTGTATTTTTAGTGGTTGGAAGGGTGTACTCTGTGGTTTGGCCTATATGCAGGGCCAGTAGAATTATGCGTTAAGGTGGGGATTATTTTTGTGGGTTCATAAAATTATTTAAAAAGGAAAATTATGTAGCATAATGTAGTGCATTCTGAAGCAGTATCATTTCACTATTTTGTAATTTTAATGCATATTGTTACTGTCTGGGAACAGGTCTTATCTTAAAAACTGAAATGTGACCCAGTTAACTTTAACAAAGGCTCTATGACTGTTCGACTTCATAATTTTTGCACTTTTAGTAACTTTTGAAACATTTGTTGGAATCTGCACATTATGAAGCAGATGGCAGATTAAGTGAAAAACATGGTAAACCTATACATTTGAAAAAATACAGTGACTGCAAAATTCCATTTGCCCTGCTTACATGCAGGACAGTATCATATACATCAAATGCTGTAGATGTAAATCACAGAGTTCACTAGGCGAATCCAAGTCCTCCCAGGAGTATCATAGACTCAAACTATTGGGGCACTGCTAAATCACCAATTGAGTAACTTATATGAGACCTACCAGTTAGGATATATATAAAAAGGCTTGAAGACATGTACCGGAAGAGTACAGAGAGGCTTATTTACAAACCCCAGGCGCCACCCGTACGTCACTTTTCCCATGTTAAAAATGACGCAAAAGTGGCGCAAGAGGCTTGTAAATAAGCCCAAGAGTTTCTATGCAAATGTGAGTGCTTTTTGTATTCGTAAATTATTCTTGCTTAACTTGATGATGTGTAGCCTGTATTTTTCTCTACATCTATTTGTCGATGACAATAAAAAACAAACATTTGCAATGCAATAGGCCTCGCATTACTGAAAGGCTGAGCTATTGGCGTTGCAAATAATAATACAACGCCAATAGCTCAAACTTTCAGTAATGTGAGATTTATTGCATTGCAAAAGTGACGCAACTGCGAGCGCAAAAAGTGTTGCAAGGGGCTTGTAAATCTGCCCCTATATTTTTTTAAATATGGAACAGTTGTGCTTTCTCCTCAATACGCAACGCAGTGCAGTAACTTCCCTTGCTGTGTTGCATGTAATGTGTGACAGTTTTCTACATCTGGGCTTGCGTGTTGATTTTCGGGCTCTTTCTGGGCCGCTACTACAGCGCAGTACACTTTCTGGGTACTAGAGGGCAGTGTGCCCCCCTGCAAACAAAGATCTGCATATACCCAGAAGCCATTGCAATAAACACCTCTATTTAATTGTCACGAGTAAAACAAATATATATTTAATACTAAGAGTAACTGTGATTATGTATACACGTACATTCACATTATTGAATTAATAGTTAACAGTTTACAGCTGGGTTAATATTCGTAAGATATTTGTCTGAACACCAATACACAGGCCTTATTTTATTTATCATCTGCGTAGTTGTTTCCTTACTTCGGTATTTCACTTGCACTTTGTGTGGTAGTGATATCCGGAAACACAATCTAATTTTTGAAGGGGATCTTTTAATGCAAGAGTTCTCCATGTGACTAAGTGAAAAAATATCATATACTTATTTCTTTTTCTATCACTTGGTTAAATGATAGTAAGGTTCTTACGCTTTCGTGCCAAAGAGATGTAAGATCTCAATACCATATTTTGCAAATTTCTGGTCTCGTGATGCTTCTCTTTGATGCGGTCGGTAACGTCTGCTGCCTCGTGATTTTATATGGAACAGAAGAGGGTTGGGTTCCCTTGATTTGGTTCACATCCGCTCTGCTCAGGAAGGCGCCATCACAGTCTTAAACACTCAGGGGCCGATTCCGATTCGGGCCGGAAATTTCTCCGACCGAGCCGGACCCGGAGAGATTTCCGACCGAATCGGACCCGTGCAGTCCGACCGAACGAGTACGATGCGTCCGTATGTTATCGGACTCGAGTCGGTCGGACTCCCATTGAAGTCAATGGGAGCCGGTCGTACAACGCGTGCGCGGGCTCCCATTGACTCAATGGGTGCGAGTCGGACAAGGGCGCCCCCTACAGCGGGTACGCGGCGAAGCGATCGCGCCGTACACGCACAGGTAGGGGGACCCATGGGTCCCCCCTGTGTGCGACTCGCGCGGCTACGCGTACAGGGGGTCCGACACGGACCCCCAAAGTACGGCTCCGACAGCTCTTACGAGCCGGAGTGCGCGGCTCGGTCGGACTGCTCGCGGCGCGCATCGTACTTACCCGGCCGGGAAACGTCTCCATTGCGCGGTGCGAGTCGGAGTCCGAGCGAGTCGGTCGGAGCGGTTCGAGCCGGGAGCGAGTCGGTCGGAGCGGTCGGGACGCCCGGACGAGTCGGTCGGAGATTTCGCATCGTACTCGCTCGGCCGGACCCGTGTACGGTTCGGTCGGGAAACAGGGCTCCGAATCGGATCCGGTAAAGCCGAATCCGATTCGGAGCCCTACCGGCCGAGATCGGAATCGGCCCCAGAATGATGTTAGAAGAGACTGCGGATCACGTGACGCAATCGAAAAGCTGCGCGAGGCGCTCTGGGTAAGGAATGACGAGCGACAGAGCAAGAGATGCAATACCCCTTCTTTGTCGCTAGAGGTCAGGCTCATCTAGAGCAAACAAGCAGCATTTCATATTACAAGTAACAAGATTAGCAGGTTATACAGAGAAATATTACATATTTACAGAGATAAATACAAGTTGTTTTATGTGCCGTTAGGTTACAAAGTAATGGTTCATTCAAGAGTTGTGAAACAGTCAGGGGAGATTTACAAAAAATTCATGCAGCGCAGCCCCCCGCGAGGCTGTGCTGCTTTGCGCGACTGGGGGGAGCAAGAGAGCGCCATATCTTTTTTGTTGCATATTTATATAGCGCAAACTCGACCCAAAGGTATTGGAGCGCTTTACATGAGCACCATTTTTACATTACACATTCAGGCACGGGGAGATTAAGTGATTTGCCCAGAATCACAGGATGTGGACGCGACCCCGAGGCTAGAACCCTGGTTTCCAGCACCAAAGTCGGCAGTCTAGCCGACGGACCACATCCTCTCCCCTTCAGAGATATGGCTCTCTCCTCCCCTCTCCCTTGCACCGGCGCTGATTTCAGCTGCCGTGCGCCATGCACACACCTTAGCGCCATACACACACCTTAGCGCCATAGCCCTAGGGTGTGTGCATTAGTCTAGCATAGGTTTTGTACAGGAAGGGTATCCTTCCTGTACAAAATACGATGCCCAGACACAATGCAAAGTTTTCCCACTTTGTATGTGTGCTGCACAGTGCAACACGCATGCAAAGTCGTAAAAGGAAGGAAAAATGAAAGTATTTCTCCTTCCGTGCGCCTACTTGAAAAGGGCGCAGTTTTCTCACGCTAAACTTAATCTACTTCATTTAGTAAATTGGGTTTAGGGTGAGAAACCTTGGGTGGTTGCATGGGAACGCCCATGCTCCACCCTTGGTACGCCCCCATGACGCAAAGTCATGAGAAGCAGCGCTCGCTGCTTTGCATTACGTCTTCGTTATTCCCAGCGCTAAAAAAAGTTTAGCGCTGGAAAGTAAATAGGGGTAAAAGGTTTTGCGCTGATTTTTATCACTTTTGTGGACACAAACATGGCGTAAAATCTTAGTAAATCTCCCCCATAGTGTCATATGCCTGGTGGGGAGCTTGGAGAGGAGTGTTATTGTGAAAAATGTCTTTGGAAAAAAAAAGTTTTGAGGTCTGATTTGAAGCTCCAGAAAGAGGTGGTGGTGCGCAGGTTTATGATTGTGCCATAAGTCTTTCTCTTTTGAAGGCTGGAGGTTAAAGCAGCAGGTTCTCAGCATTACTTGAGGGTCTAGAGCCACCAGATAACTTGAGTTTGTTTGCTAGGAAGCGAGGGGTAGAGGTGTGAATGGCTTTATAGATGATGCAAGCAGTCATAGATGGTCCTGGCTTCAATGGGAAGCCAGCAAAGAGTTGTCAAAAAAGGGGTGATAGGGTCATTTCTTTTGCCCCATAGACAAAGTGCGCAGCTGAGTAGAGGATGGCTTTTTAAGGGGATAAGTGGGTCATGGGGAGGCCTGTTAGAAGAGAATTGCAGTAATCCAGTCCGGATTGGACAAGAGTTTTCAGATTGTGTTCAGGAACGTAACATCGAATACCCCAGAAAAGTCGTAGCTGAAACGTGCATTCTTCACCATGGTGTTGATATGGGATTTGAGGTTGAGTCTTTTGTCCAAGATGACACCTAAGGATTTGGCACTGTCAACGATGGTGGGTTTACTGGTGATAATTTATTTATTTGAAAAGTTTTATAAAGCGCAAACAAGACCCGTACAGGTATCAGAGCGATGTACAAAGGAGCCAAAACTGGAAGGAAGAAAAAGCATAAAGGGACATGTGAGGTACCAGAAAAGCAACAAAGTCATAAGGAGCAAGTGGAAAAACAGAATTACAATGTTCAACCGAGGTAACAACCCATCTTGTGGGACATGTAAAGTTCCAGAAGAACAATAAATCTCATAGGGCACATGAAGAGACAAAAATTAGAACTTTTGAACAAAAGTATCAGAGTGTCAACAGGAAATAGAAGTAAGTTAAAATGGCTACGGGACTATTGCTGTAGATGGTCATTCAGGAGTAAGCATTTGACATATTTTTTAATGAGGCGGTAGAGGGGTTTAATCTGATCTTGGGAGGAAGAGCTTTTCATATTCTTGGTGGAAGACCAGAGAAAGCACAATTATATGTTCTTTTCTTTTTGAATTTGAGAGGTTTCAACAGTAGGGTGTTAGAGCTTCTTAGGTTCTGATTCGAGCCCAATAGTTCAAATTTTTTGCCAGGTAAACAGGGGTGTTGTAGTGCATAGCTTTGTGCGTCAGGCAAGCTATCTTGAAACGGATCCTTGCTTCGATAGACAGCCATTTTAGTTGCATTAGGTCTGGTGTGATGTGTTCATGTTTTCTGGAACCAGTGATGAGTCTAGCTGAAGAATTCAGAGTGGCGCTAAGAGGTGCCAATCTAGCTTTAGATAACTCAGCTAGGGTCACCAAGCCATATTCCAAGCGTGAGATAACTAGGGATTGCACTGATGTGATCTTGCATATTCAGGTATTTGCCCAGAGCTATACCTAAAGATCTCGCAGAGGCAACAACATGAGGGGTGCAGTTGAGCGCTGTAAGTTGTTTGAGCCAGTCTTGAGTGGGTGCAGAGTGATTGTGGGGGGCAATCAGGAGGAATTCTGTTTTGAGAATATGTAGCAAAAGATGATTATGAGTTCACCATTGTTGTGTTTTTAACAAAGCACAGTTTAGAGTTTTTATGCCATCTGGCGAAGAGATTTTCAAATACAATTGAGTGCCATCAGCATACATATAGTATTGAATGTTAGAGCGGTTCAGAATTTCGGAGAGTGGTTCCATGAAAAGGCTGGAGGCACTCCAAGTGCGACCGGGGTACTAGTTTCAAGGGAGTGGTTAACTTTGATTCTTTGAGTTCTGTTTCGTAGGAACGAGGCAAACCAATTTAAGACAGGGCCTGATAGCCCCATCCTTTTTTGAAGAAGAGCAATCAGGTTTTCATGTTTGACCGTGTCAAATGCTGATGACAGATCAAGACGGATCAGAAGACAAGAGATCTCAAGGCGTCATCAACGATGTGAGTTAGGGTGGTTTCAGTACTGTGACCTGCTCTGGAACCTGAATGGTAAAGGTCAAGGAGCTGAAACTTCTCGATGTGGTTGCAGAGCTGTGTGTGAACGCATTTCTTGAGCAATTTGGCTAAAGTCATGATATTAGTAATTGGACGTAAACTGTTAGTATCAGCTAAGTCTGCATTTGGCTTTATTGGGAAGGGAGTGACTTGACCCATCTTGAGGCAATCAGGAATCCCACCCTGCACGAGAGATTCATGAATAATCAGGGACCAGAGTGGAAGAATGGCCGGTTTGAGTTCTTTGAAAAACCTGGTGAGTAGAGGATCGTTGAAGTGATTGGAACGTTTTAAAGAAGCCATAAATTGGAGCAGCTCCACATCGTCTGGAAGTAGAAAGGAATTCCATGATGCATTGTTTTTTGGAGGGTAATCTGTGGGGTAGGAAGTAGGTGCTCTCGCTACCGTTGGCCAAGATGATAGTGAGAGGGAAGTCAGAAGCAGCAAATTAGGTGAGGCGCATTGCAGTTCAAGTTCAATTTTTCTTGCCCTTTCAGTGAAGTGTGCTGAGAAGTCCTCCCCACTGGGGCAAGAGATCCTGGATGCCGAGAGTTGAATGGTAGAGTGGTTAGCTTTTTGTTTGATGATTTCAAATAGTTTTTTGGGTCTGTTTTTGGCGCTGTCGAGCTATGCCCTGAAGAGATCAGGTTTGGCACTACGGATATGTTTGTTATATGAGCTGCTAGTCATGCATAACTGTTTGAGGCTTGTAATGGAGGGTGAGTTTCTCCATAGTCTCTCCGTATGCCTTAGTTTGCGTTGTTCTTCATTTAGGGAGCCATTAAACCAGGGTTTGGACTGTTTGATCGGAATCCTTCTGAGTTGCTTCGGTGCAATTGAGTCGAAAATATTTGTCATGGTGTGGATGTAATGATCCCTAAGGTCATCCAAATTAGGCATGTTAGGGGGTGGCGGAAGAAGATTTTTGCTAATGGATGTTAGATCATTAATGTTGATGTCTCTCAGATTTCGAACCAGCTGTTTGGTTTTGAGCAGTTGACCTTGTCTGACCAGAACCCTTTCCAGGATGTGAAAAGAGATTTGGTAATGATTCGACCAGTCACATGGTGATATGTCATCAAGTTGTATGATGTTATCTTTAGCTATGATTAGATCAAGGGTGGAGCCCTTGTTGTGGAGTGGGTCCTTTGCAGGCCTGGGTGAAGTTGAGGTCAGAGAGGAAAGCCTTGAAGGAGCACAATAAGGGATCATTTGTGTCGTTCCAGTGTAGGGTAAAATCCCTGAGGAAGATATGGTTGGGGTGTTGGTCAGAGCATGAGGTAATGGACTCCATAATTTGCTCGATGAAGAGCAGATTATCACCTGGGGGATGATATATTGTGTGAAGCAAACAGGCAATCTTGCCATTGTTCCAGATTTCAATGTCTATGTGTTCACAGGAGGACATTATAGCAGTTTGAGCCTGTTTCAGAATGAGGATGGAGCGATAGATGCAAGCAATGCCACCCCCAACTTTAACAGGTCTATCGAGTCTAGTAATGTCATATTCAGGAGGGACTAAGATGTCAAGATTAAGAATTGGGGAGGAGGTGTCATTAAGCCAGGTTTCCATTAGGATCAGGCGGTCCAATTCTTGCTTCATGATGAGGTCAGAGATATCCGCTGCATGCTTCACTGCTGACCTGCAGTTGAGATGCATCGATTTGATGTGCGAGTTTTTGCCACCTCTTCTAGGTAAGAAGTGGCGACCAGTAGTAGGTTATTCTGGGTCACAGATCTCAGGTTAACACTTGGTTCTCTAAAAGGGTCAGAGGAAATAGTTTGGATGGTGAGTGGAGAGTGTGAGGAGACACTACAAGAGCCGTTGTAAGATAGAAGAAGGGAGAGAGTGTCATCATCAGACATATGGTGCATAGACCTATGGGGCTTGGAGGGGTGATTTGGAAGAGGTCGAGTTCTCCAAGTGGGCTGAGTGAGCTATTGGAAGAAGAAATTTCCCTCATGCGGTGTTTATCCCTTGCTGGAAGGCTAGGTTGATTGGTTTCAAGGGTAGGATAGAGTTTCCAAAACTTATCCATCTTCAAAGAGAAATGTAAGAGGGTCTGCAGGTTATCCTTAACAGTTTGGAGATTCTGTTTGAGGTAGGCCAGCATATCCTCAATGTAGGACAAGCTATCACTACCAACAGCCAGTCTAGGAGTAGATAGTGGATGGGACCTCTTAGGGAGAGGGGTGTTGGATGGCAAAATATTTTCCTCACAGGTGAGAAGGAACGTATTGAGGGAGGGGACGGGATCAAGCTTGAGGTCAGTCATATTATCCTCAATGGGGGAGGGTTGGCATTGTGGACGGCAGGTCTAGGGGTAACTAGTTGAAGAGACAACCTTTGGGGAAGTTTGGTGAGAGACAAAGTGGTTTTGTCCTGGCAGAAGGGGTAGGTACTGAGAGAGGAGACAGGAAGTTGAGGGTTTGCAGGTGAAGTACTGGAGTGAGGCTGGGTGAGGGGTAGGAAAAGCACTCGTTTTGGTATTCTGGGAGACTTGCGTTGACATATCAGGGTTAGGTTTTTTGGTATTGCACTCACCATCTGTGTCGGAGGATATGTCAGACCAGCTCGGGGGGAGTGACTGGGAGGCGGAGTGGGTGAATACAGAGGAGGAGGGAACGAAAGGTTCCGCAGCTGAGGGTAGACTTTGATTATGTAGACTAGCAGGGACTTTATTATTAAGTGTATTTTTAATCCTCAAAAAGATTCTGTCAAAGCGTTCAAGATTCAGGTCCGTAGCTTGTATAATGATGTTTCCATTATTGCAGAGGGATATGGCAAGATCAGCATTAAAGTCAGGTGATGATAATATGGTTATTCGGAAACCATGAGGGTTTTGCTCATTGGTTTGGAGCGAAGCGTTGATGTAAAGACTCTTCTCAACTGAACTCTTCTGGTAGTGTAGAAAATTAGGTCAATAACCACAACATCTTTTGACGTGCAGAAATAGGTATCCGAGATGATCGTTTCAGGGAATTGTTTGAGCAGATTGTGTTTGAAGGTCTTTGCCGCTTTCTTAGAAAGGTTAGGGGTAGGCAATCTTAAAAGCATTAAGACCTACCTGTGCCATGATGTCAGAGGAGCTAGAAGTAGGTTGTGCCACGGTGAGGATAGCGACCAGTTTAAAAGTGGTGTGAGAAGACCAAGGATGATGTTGATGTGTCACCAGCGATTAGTGTAATATTCCAGCTTTAGATTCCAAGAAATCAGAGCACTGTGTAATGATACACTTGCTCGTTGTTGAGATGTCACCAGAGGGTAGTGGATTATACCACCTTTTGATACACATTCATATATATTCATACACATACATATATTTTGTTAATTGTGGTGCTAAGCAAAATTACCTATTGCAATATGGCCGCCTCTGGTGGGAAACATTGTCTTGTTAGTATAAGAGAGTCTAGTCCTCTTTCAGTTGTTGCAGGGAGCAAAGCTAATATCACCACCCCAAGATGGCTGCGCCCCTTTAATGTGAGCTCTTTTGGTCGGTAGTCCTCTTTCTACCTCCTGTAGTTTAGGCTTCGGCCATTTTGTAGGACAGGGTTTAGTGCTGGCCATAGAGAAAGGCATCAGAATCGCCTAAAAAAAATGTTTAGATTATTCATCCAAGATTGAATCAGAGGAGGAGAGTTTGAGGTAGAGATAAGAATGAATTCAGTTTTAGAGGGAGTATGTTTTAGGTGACGGGATGACATCCATTCTTAGATGGAGTTGAGGGTGGTAGCAAGAAACGAGATGTCATGTGCAGAGGACACCTTGAGGTAGAGTTGGGTGTCGTCAGCATATAGGAGTTACAGGATCCCAGCTTCTTTTAATAGGGCCCCAAGCAGTTCAATGTAGAGATTGAATAGGGCCGGAGAGGTGATTGAGCCTTGAGGGACACCTTGGTCTACAGCCCTAGGTATTGAGAGACAGTTCTCAATTTTAATCATCTGAGCTCTCCCGTGAGGTAAGATTCAAATCATTTGAGAACTACTCCTTCAATTCCCATTCTGTGTTAATGTATTCAGAAGTATGTGATGGTTAACAGTATCGAAGGCTGAAGAGAGGTCGAGAAGGATCAGGAGGCAGGGGCTGCCTGAGTCTAGTACTCAAAGAGCTTTATCAATAACCTGTAACAATGCGGTTTCAGTGCTGCAGCCTTGACTGAAGCCTAATTGAAATTTGTCAAGAAAACTATTGTCCTTTATGTGTTGTGTGAGTTGTTCTGCTACACATCTTTCAGTGATTTTGGCGATGAAAGGGAGGTTGGTGATAGGGCAGAAGTTGTTGAGGTCACCAATGTCAGCTAAGGGTTTCTTTAGTAGTGGGGTCACCTGACCAGATGTGAGAACATCTGGAAAGGACCCTTGGCTGAGAAAGAGGTTAATTAGATGTGTCCAGTAGGTGAGCGTGTGTGTAAAAAGTTCTACTACAATGTCGCTTGGGATAGGGTCAAAAGAGTGGTTAGAAGGTTTGGTTTTCAGGATGTTTTTGAAAAGAGCATCTTCAGTGATGATATCAAAGCTATGCCAAGAGCCTTTGGATTTATTTACCTCAAGTGGGGTTGTATGTGTACTGTGGTCAAGGAGCGATTTGACATTAGCATCAAAGAATTGTACAAATTCTCCTGCTTTCTTGAGTGGGTCGTTAAATTTGATGGTTTGGGAGGTCAGGGGGTTGCTGGTGTTTTTGATTAGGTCAAAGAGTTTCTATAGTGTGTTCTTAGAGGAATCAAGGAGAGCTCTAAAGTGATTAGATTTTTCAAAAAGATATGTTTGTGGTAGCGTGATCTTGCAATTTGGAGATGGGAAAGATTAATAACAGATGGGGACTGTCGCCCTTTTTTCTTTAGCATTCTTAGATCTTTCCTTTCTTCATAGAGGGATTTGTTGAACCATGGGGCAGAATGTGTGGGTCTTTTCTTCTTGCTTTGTAGTGGAGCAACATTGTCTAACAAGATAGATAGACTAGTAAAGCAGCGAGTGGTCAGGTTGTTGACGTCAGAGATGGGACTAATGTCGTTTAGTACTTCTTTTGTGGTGTTGCTGAGATTGTTGAAGTTGATGCTCTTTGTGATGCGAAACCAGGTAGTTGCCCTTTTTGGTTGGCCTAGGCTTGCCACATGAGAGAGGTGAAGTGAGAAAGGGATGAGGGAATGGTCAGACCAGTCTACTGGAATAGGATCAGCTACTGTGAGCAGCTTGTTTTTGGAAATAATAAGGTCAAGCGTGGAGCCTCTGGAGTGTGTTGGTTTAGAGTTGTGTTGTATGAGATTATTAGCTGAGAGAAATATGGCAAGCTAGTTGGCAGCTGAGTTTTCTAAGGAATCCCAGTGAAGGTTAAAGTCTCCTAGAAGAATCAGTTAATCAATTTTTGAAGATCGGTCACTTGCAAAGTCAATGAATTCCTCAATAAAGGTAGAGTTGTCACCAGGTGGGTGATAGATAACGTTAATCCTGTGGGGGGGAGTTGTACTGGAATGGAGTTCCAGAGACAGGCATTTGAATGTAGAGAAGGAGCTACTAGGAAGTTCCCCACACTGAATTGTGTTTCTGAAGATGGCGCCAACGCCTCCCCTACTCTATCTAGCCTGTCTTTCTTAATAATGGAATAATTACGGGGAGCAGAAGATAAAAAAACTGTGTGAGAAATGTCACTGAGCCATGTCTTAGTGAGGATTAGTAGGTCAAGGTTGTGGCGAGTGATTGTATCAGCTATTTCTTCCTTGTGTTAAGTTGTAGATTTGCAGTTGTGAAGCATACAACATAGCTCTGTGGTGATTGTTTTGGTGTATGGGGTGTCAGGGCTTTTGGCGTTGATAGGAATGATGTTTCTGTATGTCAAAGCCTTATTTGTAGGTGGCTGGCATTTGGAACGAGTCAAGGAGATGGTGGGAATTGTGTATTGTTCTGTGTTGTCCGAAGAGGGAATGGGTATGGTGCGTTGTTTAGTGTTTTCAGGAGAGGAAATGGTATAGGAAGTACGGGTGTTATAACTAGCAAGTAATTTAGTGATATCACTTTGGGAGATGTTGTGCACAGTTCTATTGGGGCCTGGGAGAAGAAGAGTACTCCTTGGGATTAAGTGATTGTGGTATTGTATTCTTGTCGAGGGGGAGTATGGTGTCTGAAATAGTAGAAATTTTAGGGGCTTATTTACAAGGCCCTTGCGCCACTTTTGCGTCATTTTTAACATGGGAAAAGTGACGCAAAAGTGGTGCAAGGGCCTTGTAAATCTGCCCCTTAGAGTTTAAATGGGAGATGGTGACTTCAAGCTGGGAAATAGTCGGGTACAGGTGGGCAAGTTTGTTCTCAATGCTATGTATAGTTAATTGGGGAATGTTTTAAAATTCTGACAGGGTGACGGGTTCAGAGGAGAGAGCCTCTTGAGAGGCAGAGTGAGGAGGTGAGGGAGGTAAGGTGATGAGGGAGGGTATAGGATTTAGGGGTGGAGGGTGAGGGGTCAGTTGGTGGTGATTAGAGATAGGTGAGGCAGCTGCTGTGGTGTATATGAAACAATCAGGACATTCATTGTAGGAGGCATAAGTATAGTGTGGTTGTAGGGGTGAGGAAAGGTGGTAACTGTAGTATGACAATGGCAGGTGGGCTGGAGGAGTGAGATGTGGGGAGATGGTGGGCAAGAAGTCAAAGTAGTTGAGAGTGAAGAGTGGGGAATAGAGAGGTGGCACATGAAGATGTTTGTATGGGTATGAGGGGCCTAGAGATTAAGAAGATGTGAGAAGGTTTTCAGGAGGATGGATGGAGCATGTGGAGAGTTCTCCCTGATGAAAGAAAGGGGAGAGAAGAGATTAGCATGAGTGGACAAAGGTTCATGTAGATGTGCAGGAATGACAAGGGGGTAGTAGTGTGTGGGGAAAGGATAGTCTTGGGAAAGTAGGCGAGGGATCAGTGGAAGGATGTGGACTGGAGAAGGAGAAGGATCATGTGGATGAATGTGTAATATGTGGGGTGGGGAGGGGATTAAGTGTTGGTAGTATAGACTAGTTAGAGGGTAGATAATCTTTGTATGGGGGTGTTATCATTGAGGTCCTAGGATGGCTCTAAGGGGGAGATAGGAATATTGTTCAATGCAAGTGGCAGAGGGTTAAGGGTGAAGACCCAGGTGGAGGGAATGTGAGGAGAGGCGGTAATGGGGGAAGATGGGAACTGATGGGCCAGTGGAGTCAGAAATGTTCTCGGGGGACGGCCTTGCAGTACCCAGGCATGCAAAAGGGGATTGTGAGGGTGGAGTCCGTAGGTGAGATGGGGGTGGCAGTGACAGGGGATGGGAGCGGGGATTGTGTAGTGAGGGTGGGGTCCATATGTGAGATAGGGTGGGTGGGAGTGAGCAGGGATGGAAAAAGGTGGGCAAATAGGGAGAGAAAAGTGTCTTTTGCTTGAATCATGACCTTAACATTGTTGTATAAGGAGATAGTGATTGATCCATTGAAGTATGCTGAGGGAGAGACTTTTAGCTGGAAGCCGTAAATGATTTTGGAAGAGGATGTCACCTAAAGTGAGTTCTGGAAGATAGCAAGCCAAGACACGATGTCGTGGGTGAACAAAATGAAATATGTTTTGAGCTTCCAGTATCGGCCACGGTGGTACGGATTGACAAAAAGGGTGTCCAGAAATTGTTCAAGGGTGTTGTTCTTGAACTTTTTTCCAGAGGCTTTGGAGAGGTTGGGTGGGTAGATAATCTTGTAGCAGTTAGCTACAACTTTAACCACCTTGGTGAACATTATTGTATAGTAGTGAGGATATGGTGGGGTGAAAGTGATGGAGTGGAGAGGGTAGATAAGGCAGCGCTGCATCGCTCAGGTAGCGGAATGTGTGATCATCGCCAGTCGTTAACTCCGGATTCAGACTTGCTCTCTGCAGCTCTGTCCGAAGCCCCTCATGTTGGTTCCAGCTGGGCTGCCTGTCCAGTCCCACAGAAGATCCCCGGCAGCTCTCTTGCATGCACCCAGGGCTGCGGCGGTGCTGTGGCTGCAGAGGGAAACCTACACTGCTGCTTTAGTTTCAGATCTAAAAAAGTCCTGTGTTTGGCATTTGCAACAATAAAAGGTGGCAGTTCTGTGGTGTAGTAGCAGGATTATTTACAGGTCACCACTTTTTCTGTTCTGTACCTTATGCCCAGGTCGAAGTGGGAAGATTAGGGCAAACCCCTATTGTTATATACATATTCCCAACATACAGCACATTCATGGTTCATCTGCATACGCACCATCATATATTAGTTACTAGCACCAATACGCCCGACCTTGCACCATGGTGAACGTGTGTCAGCGTTGTGTCCTTAAATAACTTGATGGTTTAAGGGACATATTCCTGCACCAAAAGCAAACAATCTATGCAATTTCCTCATTCTATGTGTCCTGCGGAATGTAGAACACATACTAATTGGACATGACAAACAGACATGTAATTATGTATACTCATTTCACTTCCTCTTAGGAGGCACACTATTAGCAAACAGTCCCTGATACTTGGATATGTGAAAATGTGTGAGATCGTCATTGGGAAAAGCCAGTGCAAGGCCCATAGAACGCATTCTTCACGTAGGGTGAATCAATGCTGCACTTTGCTCTGGCTTGCCTTACTGCATATCTATGAGGCCCTGCAAGGGTACACAAGCTGACTTTGCATTGCCTCATTGATATGAGTTGGGGACCTGCTCCACCAGAGCTTCATGAACAGTGATGCGCCAGCAGCGCAGTTCACTTGTACATGTGGCCCAAAGTGACGTAGGCGGTCTCGGCATGTGCGACTTGTAGGATTGTGTTGCACATATGTCATGAAGTATGGTGCAAGTATGTAGGCCCATACCTACTAACCTACTACGCATGCACTGTCTCATTCAGCCCAACACTAATATGGGAACGCATTCCAACATATTTGACTGTCATGTGCTTGAGAAGTACTTACCAACCAGTATGCCAATTCCATGTGTCCCATTCTGGAAGCGCTCATTAATGGTGGAATGATGGAAGATGAAGGAATCATGAGCACTGCCCGGGTACTTTGCGAGGAAATTGATGAAGAGGCACAGATGGTCCACGATTGCCTGCAGAGTCATGGAATGTGTGTGCTTCCTATTGAGGCAAAGGTGTGATGTAGCCGCTGGAGGCACAAGTTGCACATGTGTGCAGTCCATTGCCCCAACACATGTGGAAATCCTGCAATGGAATAAAAGCCTTGCTTGTTCTCCTGTTGTTGCTGCGTTGTGTTGGGGAAGAAGAGGTACTGGGGTGTGAGGCTTATGATGGCATCCAGGATAGAGGGGAGGAATTTAGAGAAGGGTGGCATGGGCACTCCTGCCACTCTGGCTGTCATTGGTAGGAAAGTTCCAGATGCCAGCATGTGTAGGAAAACCAGTAGCTTGGCCTGCGGATGGATGTTGGTACAGCGCTGCGATGTTGGCTACAGCCTTGGTGCAAGCTGGTACAGGAGGAGGATAATGGACTCCTTCCTGAGCATGTAATGGGCAATGACGTCCTCCTCCCTGAGGTCAATGAGGGTAATCCTCTGGCGGTATGTCCACTCCCTTCTCCTGCGCTGTCTCGTGGTGATGATAGTGGTGATGGTGGAGCTGGTGGTGGTGGTGATGGTGGTCTTCTTGGTGATCCAAGCCGCAGTAGGAGTTGTCCATGGTGCCGTTGAGCTTGCCAGAGTGATTTGGGCATGTTCTGCTTTTATACAAGGGGACATGCGCCATTTTTACGCCTGGTTTTCCGTAGCGGTATAATTCCACAGCTATTGGGACTCTGCGCGTCGATTGCCAAAGCATTGTTATTTTCCCAAATCATTGTAAATTTGGCTACATCAATTTTGCGTGGCTTTTTAAGGGGGACCGCTTACCTAGCCTATCATTATCGCTAACTGCCGCATCCAGATCTGGTGCTGTGGAAATAGGCGCAGGAGTTATAAAAGTGACGCTAAAGGCCTCTAGCATCACTTTGTAAATTTGGCGCCAAAAAAAAGCTGCTGCAGCATCAAAAAAAGGATGCTGTGGCTGCACTAGCTCCTTTGAAATATGCCCCCAGTGTTCAAAGTGCGCCAGTGCTATGAGAGAGCAGACCGACCTGCACCATATCTTCATAAATCTTCATAAAAAGGCACAGTTGTGCTCTCTCTCTTTCACACAACGTAGTGCAGGAACTTCCCTTGCTGTGTTGCATGTAATCTTAGTAAATCTGCCCTTCAGTTCTAAGTTCTATGCTTCTGACTCGATCATCCTGTTCTAGGGTCATGGGAATAAACTTTGTGCCAGATTTAGAAACATTTTGCACTGGGTTTGTGTCACAAAAGTAACACAAACCTGCGCAAAGTGTACTTTCCAGTGCAAAGAAGTAATAAAAGTAATGCAAAACAGTGCAAAGCTCTGCTTTACATTACCCTGCGTCAAAAGGGCTTTCCATGGGTGATGAATGGGTGTTCCCTTGAAACCACCCATGATTTACTAAGCCTTTTTGTTGTCATTGCGCTGCGCAAGGCGTATCTAAGATTTACAAACTCACACAACGGTCAATTTGCGCCACCTTGCATGACGTTGTAAAGAAATGTAATGCCACGCCTTGTGCTGCATAGCGTTACATTTTGCATTGGTAGGCGTTCCATGGGTAGTCCATGGGCATTCCTATGCGTCCCCCCATGAAATGTGATGCGATCCAAGATTTATTGAAATAAATAAACCTAGGATTGTGCTAAAATGGTACACCTCCCAACCATGGCGTAAAGAGGAGAAATATGCTTACTTCTCCTCTCAAGTCCTCTTTCTGTGTGTGAAGCTTTCTGTATCACACATAGAAAGAGGAAATTGTCTCTTAGGATTGTTTTTGTGCAGCAAGGCATGCCTTGCTGCCCAACTACAACCATGCCTTCCTGCACAAAAACAATCTGCCCTGTAACGCAGGCATCCTTGCACCATGGTGCAAGGCTGCCTGTGTTAGCATTAGGCAGCCTCGAGTGTGTCAGCACAGGTAGAGAGCTGAAGAGCATCATATCTAAGTATATATGGCGCTGTTCAGCTTTTTCCCACTCAAGACAACGCAGCTCACCAACTTTGATTGCTGATCTGCGTTGCATGAACTTTTAAGAAATAAGCCACATGGTTTTTGATCCAAAACCATATTTACTAACAATAGTACACCGAGTTATGCACCAAAAAGTAACGCCACTTAAAAGTAAGTAGGCATTGAGAAGGAGAAATGCTTTTATTTCTGCAAACTTTTCTGGCTTTGCATGTGTGCTGCACAGTACAGCACATATCCGTTGCTGAAAAAGTTTTAGTTTGTCTAAGGATAGTATTTTGCACTGAAAAGTTAACTTTCCTCTTCAAAATCTATGTTAGACAAGACGCAGACATCTTTGCACTGTGGAGCAAACTGTGTGTGGCGCTGGCAGGATAATTCTGCGCCAGCGCAAGGTAGAGAGTAGGATAGTGCCATATTTTAGTAGATATGGAGCTTCTCTGCTATCTCCTGTCACAGAATACAATACGGAGGCAGTCGCAGCCAATGTAGGTAAGAGCGGTGGGGCAGGGGCGGGGTAGGAGAAAGTCGGCAGACGACGGAATAGGGAAAATAAAATGAAAAAATAAATAAAACCACTTACCTTGCGTTCGCCACATCACTGAGTCAGCGATGCGGCCAGCGCAAGGTAAATTGTTTTCTTTTTCCTTCTTTTATTTCCCTATTCTGTCGTCTGGCGACTCCCCCCAGCCCGCCCCACCACACCTCTCTTACCCGCACCAGCTGCGACAGCACAGAGCAGCAACTTTGGGTGCTGCGCTGGCTTGTGTGACAGTAAGGGAGGATGTGGCATAACCGCCAGAGCTGCCGTCCTTGGACCTAAGGAACCTAGGTCGAGTCTCGCTGTCGGCTCAACATCCTGCGATTCTGGGCAAACAACTTAGGGGCATATTAGCAAGAAGCTCGTTAAAATTATCGCCGTTTTAAAGCGGCGATAATGGGCTTAATAATATGCGTTATAGAATTCCAATAGCAGCCCAGGTTAGATGTGCAGGACATCTAACCTGAGCCTCTATTGGAATTCTATAACGCATATGATTAAGCCCATTATCGTCGCTTTAGCAGCAGTTTCCTGCCGCTAAAACGGCGATAATTTTAACGAGCTTCTTGCTAATATGCCCCTTAATCTCTCCATGCCTATCAAAAATGAATGTGTAACGTAACGGGTGCTCATGTAAAGCGCTCCAATACCTTCGGTCGAGCTCGTGCTATATAAAACTGCAAAAAAATAAATACATCTGGGCCTCTATTCGTTCTCCGGCTGTCTCTGGACCCCTATTACAGCCCAGTACCGCTTCTGGGTACTAGAGGGCAGTGTTCCCGCTGCAAACAAAGATCTGCATATACCCAGAAGCCCTTGCAATAAACACTTCCATTTCATTGCCACGGGTAAAATAGACAAATATCCAATTCTGGAAGAAGTAACCATGTGTGTGTATACACGTGCATTCACATTATTGAATAAAAAGTTAACAGTTAAGGCTGCGCTAACTTTAGTAAGTGATTAGTCTTGACACAAATAGGCAGGCGCATGATCTCACTCATAAGCTTTCGTGAGGTGACTCGTAGTTCACTTGCACTGCGAGTGGCAGTGATATCGGGTGACCTTATTAAATTTTTGAAGGGTTTATATTGTTGATTGGAACCCAAAGTGTGTAAGTGAATGTAATCTCCTGTGAAGTGCTTTCGAGAATTGCTTTTGTTATCGTGGCCAATAGAATGGAAGGGCTCATATGCTTACTAAAGTATATAAGTGAAAGCGGTCTAAGGTCATACCATTACTGCATAACACAAAACTTGGGCACTCTGGGCCTAGTGATGTTTTCAATGCCGATGCGTGATTTTTAAGGGGAACAGAAGGGGTTTGGGTTCCCCTGATTTGGTTCCCATCCGCTCTGGTCAGGAAGGCGCCATCGCAGTTCGGGTAAGACTCAATGACGTGAGACGAGACTTTGGATCACGTGACGCAATCGAAAAGCAGCGCGAGGCGCTCTGGGTAAGGAATGACGAGCGCCAGAGGGGGAGGTGCAATACCCTTTCTTGTTGCTAGAGGTCAGGCTCCTCCAGAGCAAACCAACGGCGCATCACCGGTAATCTGCTTACCCACAATCCTGTGCGCAACCTACACTGCTGCTGTAGCTTCAGATCTAAAACAGTCCAGTGCTTGGCTTTTACGACACTAGAAGGTGGCAGATATGTGGTGTAGTAGCAGGATTATATATTGAGGGGCAGATTTACAAGCCCCTTGCGACACTTTTACGCCGCCGTGGCGCAGTGGCGGCGTAAACCATGCGCCACGTTGCGCCTTATTAACAACGTGACGCATCTGCGCCACATGAAACCTGCGTTAGGTTTCTTGTGGGCGTACCGTCGCAGGGTGGGCGTTCCGTCGCAGGAATGCCTCGTAAAAGTGACGCAGTGAAATCTACAAGATTTCACTCAGTCACTTTTACGTCCATGCTGCGTCAATACCCTGCGCCTGCGTAAAGAGTGACGCAGCATGTTAGGCATAGGGTGCCCCGGAGCATTGCTGGAGCCGCGTCGCGCTTGCGACACGACTCCAGCAATGCGTCGCCCTTACGCCACAGGATGCGACACGCATCACCCTATCCATGCGCCGCGGTGCGCCGCATTGTAAATGCAACGCATTTGTGGTGGCGCAGGGAGGGAATTGCGTGTCGCATCTGTTCTGGCGCATCCCTGCTGATTTGCAGAGATGCGCCAGAACTCGTAAATCTGCCCCTGCGTATTTTCATTTTACTAAGGAGACGCTTTAAAATGCAGAAGTGAAGTATCGATCTCCGTTTCACTGACATCGCAGTAACGGTTTGTATCTTTTTATGACAAAAATGCCCGCTGTTTGTTGTTGTATTAAAATACTGAAAAGGCCTCGATGTCATACTAAATAAAAGTTTAAACAAAATTGCACCTGCCTTTTGCAACATGGCTATTCTGGCTTTAATTGTTCGTTATGAATTATTTCCTAGCTCGGGAACACGTTTAAAAGGGCTTTTGTATTTATGTTTGCTTTTTTAAGTATCTAGAAATTAGTGCTTGTACTAGCGGGACATGAAAGTACAATCAGTAGATTTGTAGCGCGCTTTTTGTCACCTGTGAAAGTATCCAGGCACTAGTAGTGTCCAGTTGATTAGCTAACTCAGGGACTTTCGTAACTCTGAAAGTGATGGGGAGGTCTGTAGATGAAAGGGTAGCTCGTTCCATGTCTTTGCTGCTGGGTAGGCTCTGCATCTGCTATGTTAGAGGCGCGGGGTGAGGGTTAGAGAAACGAACGCGGAGGTGTCTGGTGGGCTGATGGAAGTTCAGGCGGTGGTTCAAGTAGACGGGTCCACAGTTGTGTAGGGCCTTGTATGCATGGGTCAGGAGCTTGTATAGGCATCTTTTCTGTATAGGGAGCCAGTGGAGTTGCCTGAATTAGAGGGTGATGTGGGTTCGTCGAGGGAGATCCGGGACGAGTCTGGCTGTGGCGTTCTGTAGGGTCTGTAGTCGTTGGAGGAGGTGAGCTACAATCCCTGCGTAGAGAGCGTTGCCGTTGTCCAGTCGCCTGGAGATGAGGGTCTGGGTGATGGTGCGTCTTGAGCTTTGGGGTGACCATTCGAATCTCTTACGAAGCATGTGGAGGATGAAGAAGCAGGAGGAGGAAAAGGAGTTGACCTGTGTCATCATGCTTAGTTTGTTGTCCGGAATGATACCTAGGTACCTAGCGTGGTGAGTGGGGGTAGGTAGAAAACCAATTAGGTAGAAAACCCCTCTAACCAGGTAAAAAACACCTCTAAGGATTGTTGTTGTGCAGGAAGGTGTACCTTCCTGCACAACAACAATCTTGCCTGCTATGCAGGCACCCTTGCATTATGGCGCACGGTTGCCTGCGTTGATAATAGGCAGCACATGGTGCACCAGCGCAGATAGAGAGCAGTTACACTAGTTAATACCACCCAAATCTTCAGAATGACACCCATCTTCACGTCATCAGATACTCAATTGTTCTTTCCATTCTCATGTTGTGATCTGCAACATCAGCAGATTCTCTAGACCAAACCTGGGAACGATAATGTCCTTGATTACCTGAGACTCCTTGCAACATTAATGAATAGGGACTGTTAGTTAACGCTCTGGCTCTGCGTGTTCTTTGTCAAGGTCCTTTTCTCAGGCACTCTATCAGTACCGGCCAATCTCCCTACCCCCATTCACAGTGAAGGTACTGGAAAAGATCATCATCAAGCATCGCATGACACACCTGGAGCAGAACCAGCTTCTTGACTCCTGCTAATCTGACTTCTGCAGCAATCAAAGCACCGAAACTGCCCTGATCGCAGTAACCAATGACATCCGAATCCTCTTCAACAAAGAGAAACAGCAGCTCTGATCCTGCTCAACCTCTCGGCAGCCTTCAGTCTTCTACACTCTATCCCACCACACGTTGATAGAAAGACTAAACCACATTGGCATCCAAGGGGACGCGCTCAGATGGATCACCTCCTTCCTCACCGGAAGAACCCATAGGATCCACCTTTCACCTACGAACCCAAGGAGATCACCTGCGGTTTCCCTCAGGGCTCACCCCTCAGCCCCATGCTCTTCAACGCATATATGACCCCACTGGCCAACATCGTCAGATCCCACGCCCTCAACATAATTTCCTGTGCAGAGGACACCTATCTCATGCTCTCACTCACCGACGACCCCACCACCACCAGAACCAACTTCTACATATGCATGACAGGCATCGCTGAATGGATGAAGAACAACTGCCTGAAGCTAAGCACAGACAAGACAGAAGTACTGATCTTCGACAACAGCAGCAACACATGAAATGACTCCTGGTGGCCTCAGACCTAGGACCCGCACCCACTCCCACCGACCACACCAGAAACCTTGGAATCATCATTGCCAACAATCTCACCATGAAATGACAATTCAATGCTGTCTCCTCCGCCTACTTCCTCATTTTGCGCATGCTACGTAATATCTTCAAGCTGCTACCTCCACACACAAAATGCACGGTGACACAGACCCTCATTACCAGTCAACTGGACTACTGCAACTCCCTCTGCTTAAGAATTACTGTACACGTCCTACAGAGACTTAAGACCATACAGAACGCTGCAGCCAGACTCATCCTCGGCCTTTCCAGATGAACCCACATCACACCACACCTCAGGTAACTC
Source organism: Calotriton arnoldi (assembly GCA_963921515.1). Classification (NCBI taxonomy): domain Eukaryota; kingdom Metazoa; phylum Chordata; class Amphibia; order Caudata; family Salamandridae; genus Calotriton; species Calotriton arnoldi. The sequence continues at coordinate 274,307 of CAWUFW010001484.1, read as the reverse complement.
CACGGACTCCCTGTACAGAAGAGATGCTAATTGAAGCTGCTGACCCAGGAACACAAGACACTTCACAACCAGGGCCCACCTACATTAACCACCGCCTGAACTTCCACCAACAGTCGAGAAGACTACGCTGCGCCTCCCTCTCACTTGCCCGTACACCCTGCATCTACAGAAGCAGAAGTGGAGGACGATCCTTCTCCCACATCGCAGCAAAGTGTTGGAACAGCCTTCCCATCACCTCACTTCCGGAATTCCAAATAGCCCTCAAGACCTGGCTGCTTGAATAAGCCTCCAGGACCTGCAAGCACCTGGATACCCTATTGGGTGATAAACCGCGCTTTATAAATCCTGATTAATCGATCACTAATACAGTGTTACATCTATTCACAAACTAATAAACCATGTGAATGTACCTGCAAAGAAAAGAAACGCAAGCAGAAATGGGCAAACAGCATTTTATGCAGAAAAGAAGTAAAGGCCTTGTCTCAGGTCAACTTAAACATATTACTCAATGATGCACATTTAATATGCGTGTGCACATACAGCTACAAACAAAACAGAAGATGTCAGTACATTAGGTTCATGTTACACTTTGCGTAAAGGTAATATAACTTTGAGTATAAGTGTATAACTGTGACTAAGAACTACATTATAAATGCAAATATGAAAACAGTAGTGCACACATTACATAAATCACTCTCGTTTCTAAAGTAAACACATCTTAATGGTGTGAGGATGTTTTATCAATCACCTAGAGAGTACATATAATTTTAACCCCTTCGCTGCTAGGCCTCTCCCCCCCCCCCCCCCACCCCGCTCTAAGCCTTTTTTGGGGTATTTGGGGTAGTTCACGCTTAGGCCCCTGTAACTTTTTGACCACATAAGGTATCCACGCCAAATTTGCGTCCTTTTCTTCCAACATAATGGGGATTTTAAAGGTACCCAGGGTTTCTTGATTCTCCTGGAGGGGACCCAGAAATTAGCCAAAATACTTCTAATTTTTTTTTTTGTTGTTGTTGAAAAATGGTAAAAAAAAGTACTGCACATGAAAGCATCTGTTTTTTCCCATGCAAATGGTATCAACAAAGGGTCTGTGGTGCTGAAATCACTATCTTCCAAGCTTTCCAGGATTGACAGACGTTTGTCAGAAAACCAAAATTCTTTACACAGTTTTGGCATTTAACTGGGACATAGCCTATGTTTGCTATTTTGTGTGCTTTCAACCTCCTTCCATTTAGTGGTAGAAATGGGTATAAAAGCAATAATGGATCCTGTAAAACTATACATTTCAGGAAAGTAGACAAAATTCTGCATTCAGCCAGGGGTCATTTGTGTAGATCCTTCAAGGTTTTTTTATAGAAACTAACAGTTGAAAATAGGAAAGATTGAAAATGAGTTGAAAAAAACAGCCATTTGTGCCAACGTTTTCACCTGTAACTTATTCTAAAGATGACAGATTTTTTAAAGCAATTTACCGTTACATCTGCTGGACCCTTCTGGTTGTGGGGATATATAGGACTTGTAGGTCACCAAGAACCCGAGGAACCCAGAGCCAATAACTGAGCAGCATCTTGCAATGGTTTTTTATTGTATATAGCAATTCATTTGGGAAAATATAAACAGTGAAAAATCGGTATGGAAGACACCTATGTATTTCTGAAATGGGAACAAAATATAGAGTTTAGAAACAGTAGCTATTTGCACATCTCCGAAATTGTGGGTACCCATACTAGCAAGTGACTTCTTTTTTACACATTGTCTTACATTTGGAAGGCAGAAATTCATCGAAAGTCAATAGGTAATAACAGTTGCTGTTCAATTCTGTGTTCCCCTAAGTCTCCCGATAAAAATGGTACCTCACTTGTGTGGGTAGGCCTAGTGCCCGCAACAGGAAATGGCCCAAAACGCATTGTGGACACACTACACTTTTATAGGGAAAACTGACCCTTTTTTTCAAAGTGCCTAGCTGTGGATTTTGAACCCTAGCTCTGCGGGCACCTAGGGAAACCTAGCAAATCTATACATTTTTGAAAACTAGACACCCAGGGGAATCCAGGATGGGGTGGCTTGTCTGTCTCTCACCAGGTTCTGTTACCAAAAATCCCTTGCAAACCTCAAACTTTATAAAAAAAAACACATTTTCCTCACATTTCTGTGATAGAAAGTTCTGGAATCTGCATGGATCCACAAAATTTCATGCACCCCACATTCCCCAAAGTCTTCCGATAAAAATGGTACCTCATTTGTGTGGGTAGGTCTACTACCCGCGCCAGGAAACGGCCCAAAACACAACATGGACACACCACATTTTTACAGTGAAAACTGACCCTTTTTTTGCAAAGTGCCTAGCTGTAGATTTTGAACCCTAGCTCTACCAGCGCTAGGGAAATCTAGCAGACCTATACATTTTTGAAAACTACATACCCAGGGGAATCCAGGACGGGGTGACTTGTCTGGCTCTCACCAGGTTCTGTTACCCAGAATCCCTTGCAAACCTCAAACTTTATAAAAAAAACACAGTCTCCTCACATTTCTGTGATGGAAAGTTCTGGAGTCTGTGGGCATCCACGAAATTCCACCCACCCCGCATTCCCCAAAGTCTTCCGATAAAAATGGTATCTCACTTGTGTGGGTTGGCCAAGTGCCCGCGACAGAAAACGGCCCAAAACACAACGTGGACACACCACATTCTTACAGTGAAAACTGAACCTTTTTTTTGCAAAGTGCCTAGCTGTAGATTTTGAACCCTAGCTCTGCCGGCACCTAGGGAAACCAAGCAAACCTATAAATTTTTTAAAACTAGACACACAGGGGTATCCAGTATGGGGTGACTTGTCTGGCTCTCATCAGGTTCTGTTACCCAGAATACCTTGCAAACCTCAAACTTTATAAAAAAAAAACATATTTTCCTCACATTTCTGTGATGGAAAGTTCTGGAGTCTGCATGGATCCACAACATTCCACCCACCCTACATTACCCAAAGTCTTATGATAAAAATAGTACCTCACTTGTGTGGGTAGGCCTAGTTGCCACGACAGGAAACGGCCCAAAACGCAACGTGGTCAAACCACATTTTTACAGTGAAAACTGACCCTTTTTTTGCAAAGTGCCTAGCTGTAGGTTTTGAACCCTAGCTCTGCCAGCACCTAAGGAAATCTAGCAAATCTATACATTTTTTACAACTAGACACCCAGGGGATTCCAGGATGAGGTGACTTGTCTGGCTCTCACCAGGTTCTGTTACCCAGAATCCCTTGCAAACCTCAAACTTTATAAAAAAAAACACATTTTCCTCACATTTCTGTGATGGAAAGTTCTGGAATCTGCGTGGATCCACAAAATTCCATGCACCCCACATTCCCCAAAGTCTTCTGATAAAAATGGTACCTCATTTGTGTGGGTAGGTCTATTGCCCGCGACAGGAAACGGCCCAAAACACAACGTGGACACACCACATTTTTACAGTGAAAACTGACCCTTTTTTTGCAAAGTGCCTAGCTGTAGATTTTGAACCCTAGCTCTACCGGCACCTAGGGAAACTTAGCAAATCTATACATTTTTTAAAACTAGACACCCAGGGGAATCCAGGATGGGGCGACTTGTCTGGCTCTCAACAGGTTCTGTTACCCAGAATTCCTTGTGAACCTCAAACTTTATTAAAAAAAACACATTTTCCTCACAGTTCTGTGATGGAAAGTTCTGGAATCTGCGGGGATCCACAAAATTCCACCCACCCCGCATTCCCCAAAGTCTTCCGATAAAAATTGTACCTCACTTGTGTGGGTAGGCCTAGTGCCCGCGACAGAAAACGGCCCAAAACGCAACGTGGACACACCACATTTTTACAGTGAAAACGGAACCTTTTTTTGCAAAGTGCTTAGCTGTAGATTTTGAACCCTAGCTCTGCCGGCACCTAGGGAAATCAAGCAAACCTATACACTTTTGAAAACTAGACACACAGGGGAATCCAGTATGGGGTGACTTGTCTGGCTCTCATCAGGTTCTGTTACCCTGAATACCTTGCAAACCTCAAACTTTGTAAAAAAAAAAAAAAAAACTTTTCCTCACATTTTTGTGATGGAAAGTTCTGGAATCTGCGTGGATCCACAAAATTCCATGCACCCCACATTCCCCAAAGTCGTCCGATAAAAATGGTACCTCACTTGTGTGGGTAGGTCTACTGCCCGCGACAGAAAACGGCCCAAAACGCAACGTGGACACACCACATTTTTACAGTGAAAACTGACCCTTTTTTTGCAAAGTGCCTAGCTGTAGATTTTGAATCCTAGCTCTACCGGCACCTAGGGAAACCTAGCAAATCTATACATTTTTGAAAACTAGACACCCAGGGGAATCTAGGATGGGGTGACTTGTCTGGCTCTCACCAGGTTCTGTTACCCAGAATCCCTTGCAAACCTCAAACTTTATTAAAAAAAAAACATTTTCCTCACATTTCTGTGATGGAAAGTTCTGGAATCTGCATGGATCCACAAAATTCCATGCACCCCACATTCCCCACAGTCTTCCGATAAAAATGGTACCTCACTTGTGTGGGTAGTTCTACTGCCCGCGACTTGAAATGGCCCAAAACACAACGTGGACACACCACATTTTTACAGTGAAAACTGACCCTTTTTTTGCAAAGTGCCTAGCTGTAGATTTTGAACCCTAGCTCTACCACCACCTTGGGAAATCTAGCAAGCGAATACATTTTTAAAAACTAGACACCCAGGGGAATCCAGGATGGGTTGACTTGTCTGGCTCTCACCAGGTTCTGTTACCCAGAATTCCTTGCAAACCTCAAACTTTATTTTTTTTAAAACACATTTTCCTCACATTTCTGTGATGGAAAGTTCTGGAATCTGCATGGATCCACAACATTCCACCCACCCCGCATTCCCCAAAGTCTTTCGATAAAAATGGTACCTCACTTGTGTGGGTAGGCCTAGTGCCCGCGACAGAAAACGGCCCAAAACACAACGTGGACACACCACATTTTTACAGTGAAAACTGACCCTTTTTTTTGCAAAGTGCCTAGCTGTAGATTTTGAACCCTAGCTCTACCAGCACCTAGGAAAAACTAGAAAACCTATACATTTTTAAAAAGTAGACACCCAGGGGAATCTAGGATGGGGTGACTTGTCTGGCTCTCACCAGGTTCTGTTACCCAGAATCCCTTGCAAACCTCAAACTTTATTAAAAAAAAACACATTTTCCTCACATTTCTGTGATGGAAAGTTCTGGAATCTGCGGGGATCCACAAAATTCTACCCACCCCGCATTCCCCAAAGTCTTTCGATAAAAATGGCACCTCAATTGTGTGGGTAGGCCTAGTGCCCGCGACAGAAAACGACCCAAAACACAACGTGGACACACCACATTTTTACAGTGAAAACTGAACCTTTTTTTGCAAAGTGCCTAGCTGTAGATTTTGAACCCTAGCTCTGCCGGCACCTAGGGAAACCAAGCAAACGTATACATTTTTAAAAACTAGGCACACTTGGGAATCCAGTATGGGATGACTTGCCTGGCTCTCATCAGGTTCTATTACCCAGAATACCTTGCAAACCTCAAACTTTGTAAAAAAAAAAAATCCTCACATTTCTGTGATGGAAAGTTCTGGAATCTGCGTGAATCCACAAAATTCCATGCACCCCGCATTCCCCAAAGTCTTCAGATAAAAATGGTACCTCACTTGTGTCGGTAGGTCTAGCGCCCGTGACAGGAAATGGCCCAAAACACAACGTGGACACACCACATTTTTAAAGTGAAAACTGACCCTTTTTTTGCAAAGTGCCTAGCTGTAGATTTTGAACCCTAGCTCTACCAGCACTTGGGAAATCTAGCAAACCTATACATTTTTAAAAACGAGACACCCAGGGGAATCCAGGATGGGGTGACTTGTCTTGTCTGCAAACCTCAAATTTAGCTGAAAAAAACACATTTTCCACATATTCTTGTGTGGGATCACCGTGCCGGCACAAATGTCCTACCACACACCGTTCCCCTCAGTCTCCTGAGTAAAATGATTCCTCACTTGTGTGGGTGGGCAAGGGCTTGTGACTGGGAAGAGCCAAAAACATAGGGATTAAGGATATAGCACAGCGAGTTCTAAGCGCTACATTTTTTTAAAAATACGTTTTTTGCCAATTCTGCATTGGACAGCCACACAAGCGAGGTATTATTGTATTCGGGAGACCAAGGGGAACGCTAAGTGGTAGGACATTTGTGCCGGCACGGTGATCACACACAACATTGTGTGGAAAAAGTGATTTTTTTCAGCTAAATTCGAGGTCTGCAGAGGATTCTGGGCAAGAAAACGTTGGGGGATCCATGCAAGCCATACCTCACTGGACTCCCCAGGGTGTTTAATTTTCAGAAATGTGTGGGTTTGGTAGGTTTCCCTAGATAACCGCGAGCCCGGGGCCAAAAACCCAGCTGCCCCCCTCTCCCCCTGAAAAACAAGGTCTTTTTATGATAAATACTTTTGAAGTCTCCACAGTACGATTTGGGCTATTTCCTGTTGCGGCCACTATGCCTACCCACACAAGTGAGGTACCATTTTTATCAGGAGACCTGGGGAAACGCTGGGTGGTAGGGAATTCGTGTCAGCCTGGTGAACGCACAACTTAACCACACAGAAAAGTGAGGAAAATTAAATTTTTTTTCAGCTAAATTTGAAGTTTGCAGCGGATTCTGGGTAGGAAAACGTTGCGGGATCCACGCATTGCATACCTCCCTGGACCCCCCCGGGTCTCTAGTTTTCAGAAATTTCTGGGTTTGGTAGGTTTACTTAGATGGCCACTGAGTCAGGGACCAAAAACGCAGGAGACCCCCTGAAAAACCAGGTTGTTTTGTGATAGATAGGTGAGCACCTGTATTTTTGGTCCCGGGTTTGCAGACATCTAGGGGAACCTAAAAAAAACAGATATTTCTGAAAACTAGACACCCGTGGGAGTCCAGGGAGGTGTGGCTTGCGTTGATGCCCCAACGTTTTCCTACCCATAATCCCCTTCAAACCTCAAATTTAGCTGAAAAAAATCACATTTTCATCACTTTTCTGTGTGGGAAAGTTGTGGCATTACCGGGCTGACACAAATTTCCTACCACCCAGCGTTCCCCCAGGTCTCTAGATAAAAATGGTACCTAATTCGTGTGGGTGGTCCAAGTACCCGCGACAGGCAACGGCCCAAAACGTGTTGAGGAGACATCAAAATGACCTATCACAAAATTACCTGGTTTTGCAAAGGGGGGTCACCTGGGTTTTTGGCCCGGGCTCGGCGGCCATTTAGGGAAACCTACCACCCGCACACATTTCTGAAAACCATACGCCCGGGGCATTCCAAGGAGGTATTGCTTGCGTTGATGCCCCAACATTTTCCTATCCATAATCCCCTTCAAACCTCAAATTTAGCTGAAAAAATCACATTTTCCTCACTTTTCTGTGTGGGAAAGTTGTGGGATTACCGGGCTGACACAAATTTCCTACCACCCAGCGTTCCCCCAGGTCTCCCGATAAAAATGGTACCTTACTCGTGTGGGTGGCCCAAGCACCCGCGACAGGCAAAGGTCCAAAACGTGTTGAGGAGACATCAAAATTACCTATCACAAAATGACCTGGTTTTGCAAGGGGGGTCACCTGGGTTTTTGGCCCGGGCTTGGCGGCCATTTAGGGAAACCTACCACCCCCACACATTTCTGAAAACTAGATGCCCGGTGCAGTCCAGGGAGGTATTGCTTGCGTGGACCCTCCAACGTTTTCCTACCCAGAATCCCCTGCAAACCTCAAATATTGCTGAAAAAAATCACTTTTTTCTCAAATTTCTGTGTGGCCCAAGTACCCACAACAGGCAAGGGCCCAAAACGTATTGAGGAGACATCAAAATTCCCTATCACAAAACGACATGGTTTTGCAAGGGGGGTCACCTGGGTTTTTGGCTCCGGGCTCGGTGGCTCCCAGCTCCCGATACTGTTGGGGAGGAAAGGAAATCCCTCGGGTGCCTGCACCAGAGTGATTTCCGGTGCCATGTGCGAGGACGGCAGGGAGCTGTCTTGAGCACACGAGCACTGTGGCTCAGGACGGCTCCCGGCCGTCCTGAGCATCGAAGGGGTTAATAAGGTACACAGGGTATATTTACAAGCCCCTATCGCCACCACAACGTCACTTTTCAGGCCATTGTGGTGGCGATAGAGGCTTCGCCTTATTTACAAGGCAGCGTTAAGCCACTTAACGTGGCTTAACGCTGCCTTGTAAATAAGGCACCCTTTCACGCTATACTTAGCGTGAAAGGGGAGGGCAATGGGTGTTGCTGTAGGCGTTGCACCGCAACATCCATTGATTTTGACGCTGCCCCATATTTATAAGGGCAGCGTAAATATGGGGCAGCGCCAAAATTAAGACCAGGGAAAACCTGGTCTTACCCTGGCGAAACGAGGAGAAATGTTTAATTTCTCCTCGTTTTTGCCTTTTCCGTGTGTGCTGCATTGAGCAGCACACATAGAAGTTACAAAACGTCATTTTTTTTTTAAATGATTGTTAATGTTCAGGAAGGGACACCTTCCTGCACATAAACAATCTTCCGTGCAACATGTACACCCTTGCACGCTGGTGCAAGGGTGCCTGCGTTGGCGCTAGGCAGCTAAATTTAGCGCCAGCTCAGTGGGAAACGCAGGGCTGCACCATATTCTTGTAAATATGGTGCAGCCCTGCATTTCTAAAGTGACGGAGCGTGTCTTCTTGGCTTAACGACACGCTTCGCCACTTTACTAGTAAATATGCCCCACAGTGTATATAATCCTCTAATTCTACAGTGAATGCACTTCTGTATTGAATTCTAGTGCAACACTTTACATTAGTAACATTAGAACACACAGAGTATGTGTGCTAAGTGCATGTATATATTGCATATTTGTAACGTGTAAGGGTGGAGCCATAATTACGCTGCTCCAGCTGCATATGAATCACTCTGTCAAATGAGAACAAGGACTACTCAGCCTACCAGGACTTCTGTTTCTTCCTCCTTCCCATGTGGAGAGGACTGAGGTGGGATAAGTGGGAAAACACAGAAATGTTCAACTGGGACCTTCCTTGGTACTACAGGGAGGTAGAAAACTTTGTGGGAGAATTTGGGGTGAATTTTTGGTATAACACCAAGCCTTTGGAAGCCCAGGAATAACTACAAACTTATCAGATCCAAGGACAAAATGGAACCAGTGAGCGACCTGCCACCCGCAACTGCTACACACAGGTTGGGGACCATATATTTCCAATATTGATGAACAAGCACAAGGAAATAGCATAGATGATCACGAAAGGGGGACTGCCAGTATGGTAATTTATGCACAGCACACAGGAGCTGCACGAGGGGATGACCTGGTGAGGAGACCGCTTACCACCTATTCTGGGACTGCCCTTTCACCCAGAACCTGAGGCCAGCTTTGAGACAGGAAACGGAAGCCCACAGCCCCTTCAAGAACATAACACATCAGTCAGTGCTGTTTGGGCTGTTTCCGCAAGCACACACAGTGAAGGCCATCCAGGCCTTTCTGTGCTGTGTAAAGGGCATCCTTCTGTATTCCAGAACCTGCCTGGTGATGAACTGGGAGGTGGTGAGCATAATAGCGTGCATCAGGATTGTACACATTCTGCTAAGAGACTATGCAGCCATGGACAGCAAGGAAAGTGAGGAGAAGAACAGTAAAACAACCCCTTCCCACTGAACTCCTTTAAGGACCACAAAACAAACCCAGGGGCATATTTACAAGAACTTAACGCCGCTGTAGCGTCAATTTTTTGATGTTACGGCAGCTTTTATTTTTATCTCCTTATTTACAAGTTGCCGCTAACTGCAGTTAGCGACACGTATCCAGCGTAAACGTGAATTTTCACTTCTGTTAGCGGGACTTATTGTAAATGAGATGCAAGGTAGGCGTTCCCGTGAAAAAAACTGCCACTAGACACACATCGCAACATTTACAAGGAAATTCCAGTACGTCTATAACCCCCAAAACTGCCGCTAACTCAAATTAGAGGCAGTTTTTTAAGACCAGAAAATAGCTGGTCTTAAAATTGGTGCAAACACTTGGGCCCACATACAAGATGTCTGGGTGCTGGACAGCACTGCAAGGAATATTGCTACGCTGCCCTGCGCCAAAACAAAAGGTCAGGAATGTGCCCTATCAATAAGATAGGGCGCATTCCTGGGCCCCATTCATGAAAAGTGTTGCATCACTGCGATTGGACACTTTTCACTATGCCCTCTTAGCGACACCATGGCTGCGCCATATTTGCTGTACAGCGCTCCATGTCGCAATCAATGACAGATACGTCTGGAATCCTGACGTATCTATCAGCGCTAAAGTCATGCATTGCTGCAGTTGTGTTGCAAGCATGACGCAACTCCAGCAATGAAAGGGGCCAGCCTATCCCTATGGCACTGCGTCACCCTTAGGCGTAAGTTTTTGACACAGTGGCATCCTTGAATTATCGCAGTGAAATCTGATAGATTTCACTGCGCCACTCCTACGAGACTTTGTTGTGTGGGAATGCACATCCTGCATACATCATACCTGACGCAGGTATAATGTGGCACAGGGCTTTACCAGGTCACGCATATGCCTAGATGCGTCACTTTGTAAATACGGCGTAACGTGGTGCAAAATTCACTCTGCAAGTATGTCAAGAAAATGACGCACCGGCGGCGTTAAACTGTTGGAAGGGGCTTATGAATAAGCCCCCCTATATTTTTCCCTTACATTGATGCACAATGGCTGCCATTCGCCAACACAGGCACCCTTGTGCCATGGTGCAAGGGTGACTGTGTTGCAGAGTTGATTGATGTTGTGCAGGAAGGGACTCCTACCAGCACAAAACCTATCAATCCAGGGTATTTCCTCTTTCTCTGTGTGCTGCAGACCTTGGTAGACCAGTACTTCAGCAACATGAAGCTGGAGACCAGGGACCGCCAAAAGGCAGAGACTCTCCAGAGCTGTCTGTAACGGTGGAAGAAGGAGAGACGCACAACCAGTCAACATTAAATTAGGTTATCTGCCGTCTGAGGAGTCACACACGGGGGCTGCACGGACTATGCACCCGGATGGCCACATCGCAGTGGAGCCCACGCCACTGGGGGAGTGTTCAGGGAAAGTGTTGGGATCCTGTTTCTGAGTGCAATTGCGCATCATCAGCGCCCCATGCAGCTCCTTCCACCTCTCTTGTACAACCTGCTGCAGATTGGGGGTGGCGTGTAGTTGTGGCGGGGACGCCTGCTCCTCCTACGCCTTGTGAGAAGTTGGCCTGGTATATGCTGTCCACTAGTTGTAGTGGGCACCTTGCACCAGTCCAATCGACCTTTATTGATGATAGGTTTAACGACAACCTTTATTGAAAGCTATCCTAGTGGTAGCTATGGAGAGCAGCCTTCAGGCTAAGTCTTGAAGGAGTGTTAAGCTATTGTTTTACCAGTTATAATCTCATGAATGACCAAATGAAAGGAGAACCACACCAGGTATATATATAAAATATATGTATTTATTACTAAACACTACCCAATAGTCTCTTTATGAGGCTAGAGGTGAAAGTACACAAGTTACAAGTCAAATAGCACAGTAAAATAGCACAATATACGATTAGCCCTAGGGGCGTACCAAACCATATATTAAGAAAGTGGTATAAGAACCACGACTTAAGTAGACACAAGGCCTAGAGCCTGTAGAATCGCTGGGACCCCAAGGAACCACCCAAGGTAGTGACACAGGGGACCCACGGGGGCTGTGTGCAGTGTGTGAACACAGCCACGAGCTCCGTTAAAGTCTATGGGAAAGTCGCGGTAAGAGTTTTAGAGTTTAGGGACATTTAGAAATGGACTAGGACCAAACCCTCTTGGACTTAGACAGTTCTAGGGTTAACACCCACGGGAGCACTGGAGTACTCGCGTTACCTCACCCAGGGAAGCCGGGTGCATAGGTGTCGAATGGTGTCGGGTCGCGGCGTCGATTTCAATGGCAGCCTGCAACGAAGTGCTGCTGCCGGGAAGATGCGAAGTGTCCGAAGAGATCCAAGCCTGGATCGGAGATGAGAAGAACCTGAAAGCAGAGGGGACAGAGTCTGGGTCACTTGCCAGTGACCAGGGGCACGATAGTCGAATGCCCACCGATGTTGGGTGCTTCAGGGGAAAGAGGTGAAGCTTGACTCTTCAGCCACGAGGACCAGGAGGTGTCGATGACAACCAGGAGCTGGATTCGAGCTGTCCCACAAAGGATGTCGAGTGCTGCAGCGTTGGTGTCCGGATTGAACACAACAAGCCTTGGCAACAGCAACCCACGCAGAAAGGAGAAAGATGCCCCGGTGCAGACCAGCAAGGCCTGAGGGACTCACGACTTGGTGGGGAGTTAGGGCACATCTGGAGCAACCAGAAACGCCCAATGAAAATCAGAGTTGCCTTCACAGGGACCCACTAGTTGACGGACCAGGGATCGTAAAGGAGCCTCAAGCGGAAATGCAAGAAGCGGGCCCACGGAACACTCATGGTGTGTAGGCTCACAATCTTCAGTGCAAATGATGCTCGGTGCTTGGGCTACAAGTAACCCAAAGCAGGACTTCAAGAGTTGTCGAGAAGTTGATGCACTAGCAAATGTGCACAGTGTCCAGGAGTTCCGGTTCCATGTCACTCGTGAGGGCTGCGGGTCTCAGCTTTGCTGGGGACTTGGGTCGGCCTCTGAGAAATCTGGAAATCTTCTTCCTGGGCTGCAAGTACTTCGGAGTCCGGCGGGAGCTTCAGAGATGCAGACCAGCAAATGCTTTGTTGGTGCCTGCCAAGCAGGGGAGTCACTCCTTGACCCCAAGGGAGATTTCTTCAGTGCTCTAGTCTTGAGTAGAGCGTCGAAGTTCCATGATTCAGTTGCAGAGTTTCGTCCAGGGATATCTAAAATCCTGTTGCCAGGGGTTCCTTACTTATACCTAAGAAAGGGGTTGGACTAACTCTGTGGACCCCCCTATGGGAGGGTTTGGAAGGAGGGGTGGCTACACCCATTTCCTTTGTCCAGTTTCACGCCAGAGCAAGGGCTGGCAGCCCCTGCAACCGGTTTGAACTGGGGTATGCACGAGGACACCAAATGTGCCCCCAGTGCAGGACTTCAAAGCACTCTTGGGGTGCACCCACCCAGCCCCAATTCACTAAGGCCTGTCTGGGAGGTGGTGACACCTCCCTGAGGCAGGAAACCTATTGTCCAGGCCTCCCCTGCCTGAGTTTCGGTCAGCAGCAGGAGGCCAGACTCGTGTCTGTGGCTGCAGCATCCATTTTGTGATGCCAGGGCTCTGTTTAGCTGGTACCGGGTATACCGGTGCTGTCATGTCTTTCCCTCTAGAAGGGTGGGATCATACTCCCACACCATGTTTCCATGCAGCCATCCCAAAGTTAGCATTTACCGTGAGGATATAATGCACTTAAGAGTATATGGTCAGGCTGCATCACTGACAACCCCGGAGGATATATTCCGAAGGCTGCAGGGGTGCTCTGCTCATGCATGGGCACCCTCTCACATATAATCAAGCACCCTGCCTTCAGGATTGATAAGGCCTGCCATAGGGGGTGACTGATAGGTTTCTATGTGCAGTGATAGGTGAGATATAGTGAACCTATATCTCTGTAAGGGGTGCATGCACCACCTCACTCAGGCTGCAGTAGCAGTCCTGTGGTGTCATTTTGGATGGCCTTCCAGGGGTGGCACAATACATGCTTCAGCCCCTGGTAGGCCTCTGGGGTACCTATGCCCTGGGTACATAGTATACCATATACTAGGGACTTATAAGGGCACTCCAGAATCCAATCTGGGATGTACCTAAAGTACATGGAATCAATTTAGAGAGGAAGCAGCTAGGCTGGGGACCTGAATAGCAGGTTCCCAGCCAAACTAAGTCAAAAACCATCAAAACACCAGAAAAAAAGTGGGGGCAACCATGTAGTCAGATTCCACCTTCCTACACGCCTCCCACTACAACTGGCTCCACGAATGACAGCTTGTTGCGCAGACCCTTCACTCCCAGTCCGCAGCACCTGGCGAGCAGTAGATTGCAGCCAGTTCCAGCACTGTTCAGCGGCATCAATGATTTGCGTGTCAACATCTGAGATCACTCGCAGTCTTTACGGGTAGAGGAGGGAGTATTTGATCCCCAACTCTCGGAGGCATCGCTTAACCACATGAAACGAGCCCCTCTGCTTCTGCAGCCCCGTGGCGTAGTCAGGGAAGAAAATAACTATGGCGTTATCCACTTTCACCTCCCACAGCTTGCGTACCTTCCTCAGGACCCCTGTAGAAGGTGGGAGAGAAAGGGTCTAGGACCTGTCCCCGGAAGCGTGCGGCTCGCCGGCACTGGATGGGCCTGCTCCCCAACAAGGAATGGGGAGAGTGCACCTGCTGCCAGTAGGTTACACAACCATGTCTCAGTATATGCCACTGCATCAGCCCCTTCTGCTCCCTCAGGCAGACCCAACACCCTCATTCTCCATTGTTCTTTCCAGTGACTTCACATGTGCCCTTCCGTGTTACACCTTCAAAGCTGCGCTCAGGGTACACGGAGGGACTTTGACCAGTTCTTGCTCAATGTCATGTACCTTGTAAGTCAGCTTGTGATGATCTGTGAGCTCCAGGGTGAAGTCGAAGGGTGAAATCGAAAGAAGTGCCCGTTTGTTTGAGGAAGGTACCCACTGCAAGTACAGAGTCTAGTTTGGAGTCCAGCCTGTCCACTGTCTCTTGCCCGGCGGTCAGCAATCCCCAGCCGCTCGGTTCACCGACACGGAGGAGCGGCCAAATGTCGATGCCGCCACCGTCTGCAGGCGGGCCATCATTGCGCCAGACGCCCAGGCACTATGTATTTAATGTGGTGCAGTGCAGTGTGGCCAGCCGGCCCCTCTCCTCCAGTCAGGTGTATGCTAGCCAGGAATCTTTGTTCGAGCGGCAGCAATGGAAATCCCCGGTACACCCAAGAGCTCACTACCAGGGGGTGAGGAAAGGCAGCACCACCCGGTCGCCTCCTCCGATCTAACAGTGGCAACCAGATTCTGTGTTCCCCAGTGCCCCAGTGAGTGACGGCAGATCAAGAGGCGCACCCATGGGCCTGGCCCTGAGCCGACCCCTGTGACCCTGGCACCCGCCACCACCAATGGCCGATATCAGCGACTAGAGCCAGTTCGTGGAGTCCCCCACCAGTCTTGTGCAGTGCCCTCGGTGATGTTGGTCAGCCGCAGCTCAGGGATTGCTCAGGGCATGGTGTGCGCCACCAACTAGCACTATAGTTAATGGGGAAACATTGGCTCCTGTGGAACCGACCACGTACGCAACCTAGGGGTCATCCTCGACCCCACCCTCTCCATGACTAAGCAGGTCAACGCCGTTTCCTCATCCTGCTTCAACATCCTCCGAATGCTCCGCAGGATCTTCAAGTGGATCCCCACCGAAACAAGAAAAACAGTCACCCAGGCCCTCGTCACCAGCAGGCTGGACTACGGAAACGCCCTCTACGCAGGAACGACGGCTAAGCTCCTGAGACGGCTGCAACGCATCCAGAACGCCTCTGCACGTCTTATCCTCGACATCCCCCGACGCAGCCACATCACACCCCACCTGAGAGACCTGCACTGGCTCCCTGTCAACAAGAGGATAACCTTCAAGCTCCTCACCCACGCACACAAAGAACTCCACAACTCCGGACCAGCCTACCTCAACAGACGACTCAGCTTCTACACCCCCACCCGCCAGCTCCGCTCGACCAGCCTCGCCCTCGCCACAGTCCCCCGCATCCGGAAAACGACCGCCGGCGGCAGATCCTTCTCCCACCTCGCCGCCAAGACCTGGAACACCCTCCCCACCAACCTCCGACAGACCCAAGACCTACTGGCCTTCAGAAGACTCCTCAAGACCTGGCTCTTCGATCAGTAGCAGCACCACCCCCCTCTTCCCCCAGCGCCTTGAGACCCTCGCGGGTATGTAGTGCGCTTTATAAGTGACATGATTGATTGATTGATTGGAATAATAATATAGTATTTCTGATGCAATTCTGCACAATGGCAATATACAGGGTTAGTAGGATGTCAAAAAGAAAGCTGGCCACTGACACTGAGGGTATAGTCAATGTGAATTTTTTTTTCGTTTATATAATGAATAAATGAAATAAACAATATATACATAGGGCTTGAGAATCACAATATGATTATACAACAAACAATGATTACAAATAGTGAACGGTGTCCCAGTGAAAAAAACATTGGAACCTAAACTAACTGCTTTTCACATTAGGCAGTGCAGGCCTCCCCTCAGGTACGCTCCCTCCCTTTTCAGAAGCCTTTACCTCCAATTTTGTAAGCCACTGCCTTGGCCACACACTGACAGTATCCTCCCATTTCTTTTAGGTGTCCCTACATCCTTTAGGTCCTGAAGAGACCCTGTACTTCAGATAGGGTCGAAACGTCGTCGACAATTAACAAAGGCGAACTATTATCAAACACTTATGATTGTATAAAGTGTTGTCCTATTGATTTTGAATTATTTAATGGTCGCCAAAATGTTTTCAAGTGAAACCTTGTACATATGTCACGTATTATGTCACTATTAGTTTAGGTTCTAATGTTTTTTTCACTGGGACACCGTTCACTATTTGTAATCATTGTTTGTTGTATAATCATATTGTGATTCTCAAGCCCTATGTATATATTGTTTATTTCATTTATTCATTATATAAACGGAAAAAAAATTCACATTGACTATACCCTCAGTGTCAGTGGCCAGCTTTCTTTTTGACATCCTACTAACCCTGTATATTGCCATTGTGCAGAATTGCATCAGAAATACTGTATTATTATTCCACAGGAGCCAATGTTTCCCCATTAACTTACTTACCCAGGCTCCCCGTGAGTAGGGTTCCCTTGTTTTTTGTTCTCACCAACTAGCACTAGGCCTGGGCCCGGGCCCGACTCGACCCCCGGGCCGCCTCTGCTCCGTGTCCCACCTTCTCCTCACCTGGATATCGACACCGGGGCTCAATCCACCGCGCTCTCTCTGAGTCTGTGACTCAGCCAGCAGGAGCCTCAGCCAGGCGGGATTTCACAGGCCTGGGTATAGCAGTTGCCGCCGAGTCCACTGGGGAACCTCCCGATGCAGGTGATGCAATAGGGCCCCCTTAAGCGTGAAGTTGCAGCTCTCATGCCACATAAGGACAGCGCAGCTCAGGGGCCCCTCCCTCCACAGCGCCTGGGCAGCGACACATCCTCCGGCCTGTGATGCAGAGAAGCGAGACCCAACATTGGCCATCTCCTCTGTGCACCCCAGTGTAGTGGTGGCGCGTGTTATGCAATGCAGACCTCCCTACGTCGGTGTGCAGGAGCGCCTCTACCGATCACAGCTCCAAGGGGTGCCAGGCGGTCTTCTCACACAGGTCAGCAACGTGTCTCCATGCGACCTGCCAGACTTCGCCACCAGGTAAGGGCGATCGCCGACACCTCAATGTCTACCGCCACGGCCCACAGGCTTGGGCCCGACGCAGCCTGCCTCCACCGTCAGGCCGCAGCGACTCCACTGCCCTGCCGCCTCCCACTCCGAGTCACAGACGTCGGCCCAGCGAGGCCTCCAGGCCCCGGAGCCTGTCCGCGCTTTCAGGCATCGGCTGCCATGGTGTTGCAAGGATGGCGCTATGAAAAGTGCTGCATCACTGGTTTTCCCCAGCGATGAGTCACTTTTCATAAATGAGGCCCTGATTCTGCATTTCCTCTTTCCCTGGGACTCTGGCTGGTCATCCTGGCTGTTGGGGGGTTTGGAAGGGTTATTGACCTGTGCTGAACTTGACCCTAGCTGCTCCATTCTGCATTCTATTGTTTTTATTGTATTTTTTTCGTTAGAGGTGTATTTATGGGCTATTTTTGCTTCTTGAGGCTGAAAAGTGACGTTGGACTGACTAACGTGAATTTTTTTGCCACTAATTGGCCTTTTGTCACTTTTCTCTTGCTAACGTCAATTTTTTTATCGCCTTGATGCTAGTGTTAGCAGCAGTTTTCGCCGCGGCTAGCTGATACTATCGCCATGTAGCAACGTATTGTAAATATGTTGCTAACAGGGCGATAGTTTCCGTGATAGACTGCATTAAAAAAATTGCCGCTAACTACCGCAAAAACTGGTTAGCACCAATTCTTGTAAATATACCCCCCAGTGTATTCAACCCAACATAGCAAAGTTACTTGAAGTCTTTCTCCTTGAAAATGTACATTGTACAAGTGAAACTAAAACATGGTTAAAGAGGAATGATCTTCCTAAATGAAGAGGTACCACTCTTGGAACCTATATACTCTAATCTCGTAAGCACTTTTTGAGACTTAAAAAAACTTGTGGCAATTATATGTAACCTTATACATTCACAGGAAAAAAGTCAAAGGGATAGTTTGTACAGATGTTGTCAAACTTGTTGCCAACAAAGGGCCTTATTTATAAAGGCCTTGCGACACTTTTGCGCCGCCGTTGCGTCACTTTTCGTGATGCACCAGCGGCATAAACAATGCACCATGTTGCGCCATATTTACAAGGTGACGCATCTAGGCAGATGCGTCACCTTGTAAAGCCCTGTGCCACATTACACCTGCGTCAGGTATAATGTATGCAGGGTGGGCGTTTCCATGTAAAAAAGGGTTGTAGAAGTGTTGCAGTGAAATCTATGAAATTTCACTGCAACACTTCTAGGACACCACTGCATCAAAACCTTACGCCTGCCTGATGGCAGGCGTAAGGGTGACCAAGTGCTATAGGCACAGGCCTACCCTATGCATTGCTGGAGTTGCGTCATGCTTGCGACACAACTCCAGCAATGCGTGACATTTGCGCCAACAGATACATCAGGATTCCTGACATATCTGTCATTCCTTGCGACATGGAGCGCCGTACATTAAATACGGCGCATCCATCATGTCGCAAGGAGGGCGCAGTGAAAACTATTGCATCGCTGTTTTACCGCAGCGATGCAACAGTTTTCATAAATGAGGCCCAAAGTGACCGAACGCGAATTCCAGAAATATGCCAAAGAAAGTAATATATGTTTTGTCTGTTAAAACTGAGGGGCTTATTTATGAGCCCCGTGCACCGCTGGTGCGTCACTTTTTGTGATGCACCGGCGGTGGAAAATATGCACCACACTACGACATATTTACAAAGTGACGCATCTAAGCAGATGCGTCACTTTGTAATCCCCTGTGCTGCATTATACCTGCGTCAGGTATAATATATGCAGGGTGGGCGTTCCCTGCAAAAAAGGGTCATAGAAGTGGCGCAGTGAAATCTATCAGATTTCTCTATGCATCTTCTAGGACGCCACTGCATCAAATCCTTACGCCTGCCTCACAGCAGACGTAAGACTGACGCAGGCCCTTTCATATGGGGCTTGCCCCATGTGAAAGGACACATTGCTGGAGTTTATATCTAGAAGCAGGGTTTTTAGTAAATCAGGGAAAAAATGGCGCACAGACAAAACGCGTAGTGTAACTGTATCACAATGTTGACGGTGCTACCAGGTCGGGGGAACTACCCTGTAACCCCCGTGGATGTATGAGTAGGAGACCCACACTAGAATTGAGAACAAAGTCCTGGGCACACGTATTGAAAGTGTAATAGAACCAGAAGTCTTATATGAGTTTCAAATTGTCGAGTCAACACCAGAGAAAATGTTGCAAGTTATTTAATGAGGCAACGACCAAAGAAAGCAACCAGCCGACACGTGTTTCGTCATACGGGAATGCTCCCGTGACTCATCAGGGCTGGGGAGGATACAAAACATGAAGTGAGGGTATAGAAGCGCCACATAAATAATAACTCGAAAGGGAATACTGAAGAAAAAAGACAAATACCAGGAAGTGTAAAAAACCCTACAAACACAGTGAGCAAGTGACAGTAATTGTGACTGGTGTGAGTGCCGCTATCATGAAGATTTCACGATAAAAATCGCGGGAAAATACACATTAAAGGATATAGAGTGACTCAGTGAAAGGGTGTCAACTGACGAACAAAACCGTAGCAGGGTGGATGTGAAGTGTGGGGGAGAAAAGAAAGGGGAGAGACCCATACCAAAAAGGCACAATGGCACAATATAAAACACACTGAAAAAAACACATTGAAATGAAAATTAATAAGCAATTGGAAGGGAGCTCTCAGGGTGAATAGATAGGAAAGGGAATAGACACTGAAACTGACATCAAAATAACCAAGTTACCGAAACGGGACTAAAGAGGAGCGAAAAGAATAGTATCAGTGGAGAGGAGGAGAAGGGGGAATAGAGGGGGAGAAGGAAGGTGTGACACAAGAAGCTGCGTCGAAAGTAAAGATATGCACAAGGTATGTACCTGTATTGACAGTAGCGGATCGAGAGTCAGTAGGATGAGGAACAGGGAATGGGGTTCCTATGAGAAGGGATGGACAATGTAAGCATGGATCGTGAGGGGGTGGTGAGTCAGACATAAGGAAACGCAACATTATAGTGAGACAAATGGCAGAATGGAGTAAAAATTAACTCACCGCAGAGCCAGTAGACCGGAGAAGCCGGTGCGAAAAATCATGAGGGGAGGTCAAGCCCTGGGCAGGGATATGACCCAGAGGTGTAAATTCAGTAGAACGAACAAGGGCGGAAGCGCCTGCAGGGGGGAAAGGAAAAGCAATGAGAAGAAAGATCCTAGTGTGTACAGGGTGGAAAAGGGGGAAGAAATGGGGGGGAAAGAGGAAATGACTTGACCTTACCCAGAATGTCAGCTCCAAAGACCAACCGTGTCCTGGTGGTCGGAAAGGGAGGCGGATGAGCCTGTAGAGGCGGCATGAATATAATGTAACAGAGCAGGTAAAGGAAAAGGCCCAAGTAAAGAAAATGGAAACGTAGCAGGTAGGGCGTATAAGGAGAGATCTTACCCTTAAGAAAATTCTGGAGCCAAAGTGACTCGGTGGTCGAGGCGTGAAGGCGGGTGCGCCGATCTAAAGCGGGCAGCGGGAGGGAAGGAGACCGTCAGTGTCAGGGAAAAAAACAAGGGGTTTGAGCAGAGTAACTAGGAAAGTAATGGGACGCTGGCCGACAGGAGGTACAGCTACCGTATGGCAGCGTGGTGGATGCCAAACTGAGGAGGTCTCGTTGGTAGAACCGGATACGGAAATGGACGGTGACAGAAGGACCATAAATACCGGGGCGTCCAGGAAGACTGGAGCGCGCACCGGCCTGTAGAATGGTGACGGAAGTGAGTATAAGCCACAGAGATAAGAGTTCAGGAGCAGCGCATGCGTGGTGAGTCAAAAATGACCAAAACGTAATGCCTCGCGGGAACCAAAAGGAGGTGCCCAGTGGGCAACTGAATAATAGGAAAATAATGTTAACTGGAAAGAATAACGGTGGGATATACTGAAATGGAAGGGAAAGACAAAGGAGCAGTAATGGTAGGAACATCATGTTTCCTAGTCGCTGTCCCCTGTAGGTTCCTACCATTACTGCTCCTTTGTCTTTCCCTTCCATTTCAGTATATCATGGGTTTTCCCATTGTTCCCTCGGGATCTTCCACTATCCATGATCATATTTTATGATCTACATTGTTCCTATTCATCATAGTCCCACCGTTATTCTTTCCAGTTAACATTATTTTCCTATTATTCAGTTGCCCACTGGGCACCTCCTTTTGGTTCCCGCGAGGCATTACGTTTTGGTCATTTTTGACTCACCACGCATGCGCTGCTCCTGAACTACGCTCTCTTATCTCTGTGGCTTATACTCACTTCCGTCACCATTCTACAGGCCGGTGCGCGCTCCAGTCTTCCTGGACGCCCCGGTATTTATGGTCCTTCTGTCACCGTCCATTTCCGTATCCGGTTCTACCAACGAGACCTCCTCAGTTTGGCATCCACCACGCTGCCATACGGTAAGCTGTACCTCCTGTCGGCCAGCGTCCCATTACTTTCCCTAGTTACTCTGCTCAAACCCCCTTGTTTTTTTCCCTGACACTGACGGTCTCCTTCCCTCCGCTGCCCGCTTTTTAGATCGGCGCACCCGCCTTCACGTCTCGACCACCGAGTCACTTTGGCTCCAGAATTTTCTTAAGGGTAAGATCTCTCCCTTATACGCCCCTACCTGCTACGTTTCCATTTTCTTTTACTTGGGCCTTTTCCTTTACCTGCTCTGTTACATTATATTCATGCCGCCTCTACAGGCTCATCCGCCTCCCCTTTCCGACCACCAGGACACGTTGGTCTTTTGGAGCTGACATTCTGGGTAAGGTTAAGTCATTTCCTCTTTTCCCACCCCCATTTTTTTCCGCCCCTTTTCCACCCTGTACACACTAGGATCTTTTCTTCTCATTGCTTTTTCCTTTTCCCCCCCCTGCAGGCGCTTCCGCCCTTGTTCGTTCTACTGAATTTACACCTCTGGGTCATATCCCTGCCCAGGGCTTGACCTCCCCTCATGATTTTTCGCACCGGCTTCTCCGGTCTACTGGCTCTGCGGTGAGTTAATTTTTACTCCATTCTGCCATTTGTCTCACTATAATGTTGCGTTTCCTTATGTCTGACTCACCACCCCCTCACGATCCATGCTTACATTGTCCATCCCTTCTCATAGGAACCCCATTCCCTGTTCCTCATCCTACTGACTCTCGATCCGCTACTGTCAATACAGGTACATACCTTGTGCATATCTTTACTTTCGACGCAGCTTCTTGTGTCACACCTTCCTTCTCCCCTCTATCCCCCCTTCTCCTCCTCTCCACTGATACTATTCTTTTCGCTCCTCTTTAGTCCCGTTTCGGTAACTTGGTTATTTTGATGTCAGTTTCAGTGTCTATTCCCTTTCCTATCTATTCACCCTGAGAGCTCCCTTCCAATTGCTTATTAATTTTCATTTCAATGTGTTTTTTTCAGTGTGTTTTATATTGTGCCATTGTGCCTTTTTGGTATGGGTCTCTCCCCTTTCTTTTCTCCCCCACACTTCACATCCACCCTGCTACGGTTTTGTTCGTCAGTTGACACCCTTTCACTGAGTCACTCTATATCCTTTAATGTGTATTTTCCCGCGATTTTTATCGTGAAATCTTCATGATAGCGGCACTCACACCAGTCACAATTACTGTCACTTGCTCACTGTGTTTGTAGGGTTTTTACACTTCCTGGTATTTGTCTTTTTTCTTCAGTATTCCCCTTTCGAGTTATTATTTATGTGGCGCTTCTATACCCTCACTTCATGTTTTGTATCCTCCCCAGCCCTGATGAGTCACGGGAGCATTCCCGTATGACGAAACACGTGTCGGCTGGTTGCTTTCTTTTGGTCGTTGCCTCATTAAATAACTTTCAACATTTTCTCTGGTGTTGACTCGACAATTTGAAACTCATATAAGACTTCTGGTTCTATTACACTTTCAATACGTGTGCCCAGGACTTTGTTCACATTGCTGGAGTTGCCTCTGTTTTCAGGCACTCTCCAGCAATGCGTCAATTTTGCACCTACAGATACGCCAGGAATACTGATGTATCTGTGAATCCTTATGACACGGAGGGCCGTACAGTAAATACGGTGCATCCATGGTGTCGGAAGGATGGCACCATGAAAAGTGTTGCATCGCTGGTTTCCCCCCAGCGATGCAACATTTTTCATAAATGAGGCCCTGAATAGGGTAAGATTTGGCTGAATGGATGTGCGATGGATGGGTGATAAAATGTATTTATTATAGATGAATGAAAGGTACTATTTTACCATTTGGAATGTGATTCAAAAAAGGGGGTGTTAAATTGTTTTTGGCTACTGCCAGGGACTCAGATTTACTAATATTTGGGGTTGCGACATTTTTCTTCGTGCAGCCAGATGCAAAGTCTATTTTGGTATTTACAAAGCCAGGCATAGCCTGATTTGCACATCTTTGCATGACATTGTAAAAAAGTGCATAACGCTGCCTTGCGTTACCTTGCATCAGGTAGGCATTACATGGATGGAGAATGGGCAATCACGTACATCCACTGATGTATTATGATGAAGGCTTCCGGTTTTCCGTTTTTACTGAATTTTACAGATAAATACAGACAGAAAACAATGTGTTTCCTGTCTGTATTTATTTTTAAAAGCGGAAAAATACTGAAAATATTGCTTCTTGTGAGAAACTCTCCATGCTGTCTTTCATGAATTCTAGGCAACAGCTGAGCAGGCAGACAGCATGGACGATCAAGATACAGGATGAGATTTCCTTAACTACAGGCATATGTTAACATATATTTGTAGTATGATGCTAATATGTACCTATGAGTGTAGTCTTTTGTATACGTGGCTGCTTAGTTTGCTAAAACGTGACAGGCATCTATGTTTGAGTGCACGTCGAAGAGTTATTTAAACACAGAAATATACCATTTTACACATACATTTATTCTTGAAACACAAAATAAATATGAATAAATACCAATAAGATGGCCAAAAAATAAATATGGATAAATACAGACGGAAATGTTAAAATTAAATGCCATAAACCCGGGAGCCCTAATTATTATTATTAGGGCTCTGGTTTATGGTATTTTTTTGCCATTTCCATCTGTATTTATCCATATTAATTTTTACTAATTTTATGTGTATTTATCCATATTTATTTTGGGTTTTGTGGAAAAATTAAGATGGAATCAGTATATTTCCACATTTATTGAACCGATAAATATGCACTCATGCTTGAATGTCTGCCAGGTTTCAGTGCTGTGAACACCAGCAGAAGATAAATCAGTGCACTTATATGAAAATATGCACATTTCAGTATCAACCGTGTGCATATCTACTGCTGTTTAAGCCTCTTTACTAAAATTCCTTTCTTCTTTAACCCCCTTATCTATCAATGCACACATCTATCGACCTGGCAGTCATGGCAGACAGTATTTAGAATTACTCAAAAAGCAACCCAATTTCCGTTTTTATCCACATTTAAAAATAAATACAGACAAGAAAATGAATGTTTTCTGTCTGTATCTGTAAAAATCAGTAAAAACGGAAAACAGGGAGCCTTAATTATGATGCACATCCATATTTACAAAGCCTTGTAAATATTGTTTTTCACCAAAATGGTGTGCCTACCTAAGGCTGGTGTAACGAGGACAAACATCTTTATTTCTCTGTGCTACTTCCTCTTTGTATGTGCGTTGCATTTTGCAGCACACATACAAAGAGCAATAAGCTTCAAAGGATAGTTTATGTGCAGAAAGTTACTCCTTGAAGCAGGGTCTAGTTTTACCATATAGTGCCCCAGGCCATTCTGCCCACATCTGAAGTATGAGAGTCTTGAGTGTCCCTGCCAGCCCATAGACAGGGTTGTGCTAACATTGTCTACACTGTAGGAGTGGGGGCCAACTGGGAGTTTCTGCAGCTTTGGAAACTAAAATAGCGACAGGGCTTAAAATAAACAATAGCCTTATAAGGAGCTTCCACCTTAAAGCTTCCAAGAGGTGACGCAAAGTGTTTTTGATAAAAAAGTTCAAACTTTTGTTATGTTCTGCAGTCAAGCACCTGGCAAAATTAGATCTTGTGGTCAACGGTTCCTCACTTCAAATGTATAAAAAGACTGCTTACTCTCCAGTTCTTTGACCACCTTGTACAGTGAACCTTTGAGTCACGACGCGATGGTGCTTCCAGTTAACCGTTTTATTTAGCATTCTGATTGAGGTTGCAATGCTTCTTTGTACTTTGATGTTAATTTTCTCTCTCTCTCTCCTCTTTGGATTGCCTTGATTTTAAACTTACTAGATTGCATGTTTTTGCTAATGATCTGCGATGTGTCTTTGACACTTGTTATTTGCTAGACTGCATAGTGTTACTTTTGATTAATGATGTGTCTTTCACATTTATTGGTTAAATTGTTTGAATAAATGGTGCCACTCTTGACTCAGTTCCTGCATTTCACACGTGTGTCTTGTTATTTTAGATAGCACTTTTCTGCGCTAAATTATACGGTAAAAACGACCCTCGAACACCCTTCCTGCACAAAACTATCCTAACCACAATGCAGGCATCATTATGCCATGGCACCCAGTGTTCAAAGTGTGCCACTGCTACGACAGAGCAGAACTGCACCATAGCTTCATAAATATGGCACAGTGCTCTCTGCCTTTCACACAACATAGTGCAGGAACTTCCCTCGCTGTGTTGCATGTAATCTTAGTAAATCTGCCCTTCAGTTCTAAGTTCTATGCTTCTGACTCAATCGTACTGTTCTACGGCCATGGGAATAAACTTTGTGCCAGAATTAGAAACATTTTGTAATGGGTTGGTGTCACAGAAGTAAAACAAAGCTGCTCAAAGTGTTTTTTTAATTTACTTTCCAGCTCTAAGAAAGTTGCCTGAAAGTAACGCAAAGCAGTGCAAAGCTCTGCTTTGCATGACTCTGTGTCATGGGAGTTTTCCATGGGTTTTGAATGGGCGTTCCCTTGAAACCACCCATGATTTACTAAGCCTTTTCATCTTCATTGCGCTGCGCAAGGCATAAGTAAGATTTACAAAGTCAAGCTACGGCCGATTTGCACCACCTTGCATGACTTTGTAAAGAAATGTAATGCCGCGCCTTGAGCTGCATAGCGTTACATTTTGTAGTGGTAGGCGTTCCATGGGTAGTCCATGGGCATTCCTATGCGTCCCCCCATGAAATGTGATGCGATCCAAGATTTATTGAAATAAATAAACCTAGGATTGTGCTAAAATGGTACACCTCCCAACCATGGCGTAAAGAGGAGAAATATGCTTACTTCTCCTCTCAAGTCCTCTTTCTATGTGTGATGCTTTCTGTATCACACATAGAAAGAGGAAATTGTCTCTTAGGATTGTTTTTGTGCAGCAAGGCATGCCTTGCTGCCCAACTACAACCATGCCTTCCTGCACAAAAACAATCTGCCCTGTAACGCAGGCATCCTTGCACCATGGTGCAAGGCTGCCTGTGTTAGCATTAGGCAGCCTCGAGTGTGTCAGCACCGGTAGAGGGGTTCAGCTTTTTCCCATTCAAGACAAGACAAGACAAGACAACGCAGCTCAGCAACTTTGATTGCTGATCTGCGTTGCATGAACTTTTAGGAAATATGCCACATGGTTTTTGATCCAAAACCATATTTACTAACAATAGTAGACCGAGTTATGCACCAAAAAGTAACGCCACTTGAAAGCAGGTATTAAAAAGGAGAAATGATTATATTTCTGCAAACTTTTCTGACTTTGCATGTGTGCTGCACGGTACAGCACATATCCGTTGTTGAAAAAGTTTTAGGTTGTCTAAGGATAGTATTTTGTACTGAAAAGTTAACTTTCCTCTTCAAAATCTAAGTTAGACAAGATGCAGACATCTTTGCACTGTGGAGCAAACTGTGTGTGTGGCGCTGGCAGGATAATTCTGCGCCAGCGCAAGGGGAGAGTAGGATAGTGCCATATCTTAGTAGATATGGAGCCAGCAACTTGGGGCCTCATTTATTAGGCCCTAGCGGCACTTTTGCACCACCGTAGCGTCACTTTTTTTTATATTCCAGTGGCGCAATGTGCCACGGCATATTTGCAGTCCCAGGTAAAGCCACTTTACGTGGCTTTTCATGGCCTTGTAAATATGTGCCCCTTTCACGCAACACTACGTGAAAGGAGCGTTCAATGGGTGTTGCTGTGTGTGTTCCCAGGCAACACCCATGGAATCTGAAGCATTCCCAGATTTACGTGAAACATAAACCTGGGAATGCGTCAGAATCTAACACTAACCCAAGGGTGGCGTTAGTGTGGCGCAACGAGGAGAAATGCTTTCATTTCTCCTCGTTTTTCCCTTTTTCTATGTGTGCTGCATTGTGCAGCACACATAGGCTCTTATTTATGAAGGGCTTACGCTGCCATTGCGTCACTTTTTGTGACGCTGCAGCGGCATAAAAAATGCGCCACACTGCGCCTTATTTACAAAGTGACACAGCTAGACAGATGTGTCACTTTGTAAACCCCTGCGCTACATTATACCTGCGTGAGGTATAATGAATGCAGAGTGGGCGTTCCCCCGTAAAAAGGCTCGTAGAAGTGGCGCAGCAAAATCTATGAGATTTCACTGCACCACTTCTACGACTTCACTGCATCAAATCCTTACGCTTGCTTCACAGCTTCACAGCAGGTGTAAGGATTGACGCAGGCCCTTTTACATGGGACTTGCCCATGTGTAATGACACATTGCTGGAGTTGCGTCTGTTTTGTGACATACTCCAGCAATGTCGTATCTGGTCAATCCTTGTGACATGGAGCGCCGTAGTGTAAATACGCCGCATCCAAGGTGTCGCAAGGAGGGCGCAATGAAAAGTGTTGCATTGCTGTTTTCAACCAGCGATGCAACACTTTTCATAAATGAGGCCCATAGAAAGAGGAAATCACCTCTTGTGATTGATTTTGTGCAGGAAGGTGTCCCTTCCTGCACAAAATCAATCAGCCCTGCAACGCAGGAAACCCTTGCGCCTGTGTTGGTGCATGGCAGCGCATTGTGCGCCAGCGCAGGGAATGCACCTGATCTAAATGAGACCCTTTAAGTGCAGCGCTGGTTTGTGTTGCCGTTTTCTAAATCTGGTCCTTCTTACTCATTTTCAGGCTGTCTCTGGACCTCTGCTACAGCGCAGTACACTTTATGGTTACTAGAGGGCAGTGTGTCCCCCAGCAAACAAAGATCTGCATATACCCAGAAGCCACTGCAATAAACATTTTCGTTTCATTGCCACTGGTAAAACAGACATATACATGCGTAATACTGAAAGGAGTAACTGAGAATGTATACACGTGCATTCACATTATTGAATTTTAAGTGAACAGCCAAGGCTGCGCTAATATTGATAAGTGACTTGTCTTGGCACCAATACGCGCGTCTTCACAATTCTTCATCCATTAATATTTCATGAGGTGATTTTCGCAGTTCACTGGTACTGTGTGTGACAGTGATAAGCGGAAATCCGGTTTACAATTTTGGAGGATTTCTTACTCAACAGGAGATCCACATTATCTAAGTTAATATAATGCACATAAATTTCTGTTGACTGAGTTCATTGTGGTGTGCAGATTAAGAATTACAGCACAGCCCAGACCAAGGAATAGACTGTCTCAATTAATTGCTGGTGTATTCCATACCCATACTGCATAACGCAAATTTCGGGCACTCTGGGCCTCGTTGCTGCAGTCGGTACCATCTGATGCCTCGTGAATTTTATGGGGAACAGAAAGTTTTTTAATTTTTTAAATTTATTTAGAGTTTTATGTAGCGCGAACTTGACCTGAAGATATCAGAGCGCTTTACATGAGCACCAGTTTCGTTACAGAGGAACACATTTATTTTTGTTAGGCACGGGGAGATAAAGTGATTTGCCCAGAATCACAGGATGTTGAGCATCGTTGCAGAGTGTAGAACCCGGTTTACCCGCAGCGATGCAACAGTTTTCAAAAATGAGGCCCAAAGTGACCGAACGCGAATTCCAGAAATATGCCAAAAAAAGTAATGAATGTTTTGTCTGTTAAAACTGAGGGGATTATTTATGAGCCCCGTGCACCGCTGGTGCGTCACTTTTTGTGATGCACCGGCGGTGGAAAATATGCACCACACTACGACATATTTACAAAGTGACGCATCTAAGCAGATGCGTCACTTTGTAATCCCCTGTGCTACATTATACCTGCGTCAGGTATAATATATGCAGGGGGGGCGTTCCCTGCAAAATAGGGTCATAGAAGTGGCGCAGTGAAATCTATCAGATTTCACTATGCATCTTCTAGGATGCCACTGCATCAAATCCTTACGCCTGCCTCACAGCAGATGTAAGACTGACGCAGGCCCTTTCATATGGGGCTTGCCCCATGTGAAAAGACACATTGCTGGAGTTGCGTCTGTTTTCAGGCACTCTCCAGCAATGAGTCAATTTTGCACCTACAGATACGCCAGGAATACTGATGTATCTGTAAATCCTTATGACACGGAGGGCCGTACAGTAAATACGGTGCATCCATGGTGTAGAACCAGGTCTACCTTCCTGCACAAAATCATTCAGCTCTTGCACCATGGGGCAAAGGTGCCTGTGATGGTGCATGGCAGACTATAGTGTGCCAGTCCATGTGAAAAGGACATGAACGCATTGTCTAACATAGATACTGTGCATTTCTAAGCTTTTGTCTTGACGTAGGGCTGCGCAGCCAGATTCCTTGCAGTGGTTCCCTACCCCAAAAGCTCTTAAATGAGTCCATAGGTACTGTCGTCCCTAGGTACTGTCTATTACCAAGTTTAAGTAATCCATTGTGCCTATAAAATTAATTTGGATTGAAACCAAAAAAGTACATATGTTAAGGTGACACCATAGAATGAACGGTTAAATAACAATTTTAAATTTTGAAATATTTTCTGAATGTTGACAATTTGGATGTAACAACAAAAATATCCTAGTAAAATCATGCAGAAACATCCACTGGGACTGTATTGGACAGTAAAATGCTGTCAGGGAAATAACGTGGCGGTATCAGCACCTAACGTAAAATTTGGGCCAGGTCAAAACTGACTTACACCCAAAAATTACTTTTGTGCATTTTACGTCAAAATATGATCCGTGCATATTCACGTGCCCAAAATCGACGTTGGAAGATGAAACGTCAAATTTTGCTATCCTGTCACAATCGTGTAGCATGATCCACTGGGACTGTGTTGAACTGTAAAATGCTGTCAGGGAATGAAACTGGCGGTATCAGAACCTAACGTCAATGTTGGGCCAGGTCATAACTGACTTACACCCATAAATTATGTTTGTGCATCTTACGTCAAAATATGATCCTTGCATATACACCTAGCTACCCAAAATTGACATTAAAAGATGAAACGTCAAATTTTGCAGAAAGAAAAACAAGCAACAGGGACATTGAGGAGATACAAAAAAGTCTATGTCATATATGCATTTGCAAAAATCTGCCTCATCTTAAATCATTTACAACAGAAATTGACGCTTTGCTAACAAATGTGGCACTTGAGACACATTTATGTCAGCCGGAAAACACGCATCAGTTGTCCTTCATGCTAAACACTGCTTCTTAGATTGTGTAACTTATTATTAACGTCAGAGATGATTGATGCGTCATAAAGTTTTGACGCACATGACGAAAAATGACGCAAGTGTCAAAAACGTGTCGCATCCACACAGGATATGATGTCATGGGCCTGCCATGCTGCAAACCAGGAAGTACCAAGTTCCTTTCACTTTCTCTTTCTCTGTCTTCTTGACTGTGCTCGGTGTTGGAGGGTGGGTTTGATTGCTGCTGAGTTTTGTCTTGTGTGAAAGTTGTTTCTCTGTCTGTGCATTGTCCATTGTGTCTATATAGTGTCTGAATTGTTGTGTAGTTGTGTATTGTGTAGTTTTGTGTTGTATATTAAGGGTGTTTGTCTTCAAAGGGGTATTTATTAATAGTTATAGGGGAAGGGTTGTTACATTTTATACTTTTTAGTTTTTGTTCTTAGGGTGTTTTGCGGTTTTTGGGAAAGATGTTGGGCAGGTCCAGGAACCGGACGGAGCAGGAGTTTGGAGGCTTACTGTGGCTTATAGTACACTATCTCCCCAACATGATTGGGAGCAGAGGCAGGGTACTCCGGGGGTACCCAACCCAGGAGAGGAAGACACGGTGGGAGAAGGTGCATTATCAGATGCTGCGCCTCGTTGGTGTGGATAGGAACCTGCGCCAATACAAACATCGCTGGGCGGACATCGTGAACCGCGAGCAGGATCTCCTGGACCATCTTGGGCTGGAAGTATCTGGAATAGTAGGTAGGTTGATTAACACAATGAGCTTTTGTGTTATACCCGTTGCTAAACTAAAATGCTCACATCAATCATTTGTAAGTGGCATGTTTCGGAATATTTGATTATAGCATGAAGAAATCCTAATGCAATTAAGACAATACCCACACAATACGTGGCACATGGCCACAAGGGAAACATAATGTAACCAACCTATGTCATGCACTGCAGTAGGGGCTCACATATCAGTGCCTCTTTTATGAGGCCCCGTGTGCATCTGGAACTTAGGGCCTCATTTATGAAAAGTGCTGCAATCCATTTGTAAAACAGACATGTGGCTACTTTTCTAGCGCCCTCATTGCAACACCTTGTATGTGCGGTATTTACTATATTTAGTTCCAGGGCCCTCATACTTGAAAGTTGACGTAGGGCAGTGCCACAAGGAATCTTGCTGTGCTGGCCTACAACCAAACCAAAGTGCAGTAATGTGCCATTTTCATGATGTATGGTGCATTCCTGCCCTTTTCCACAGCGCCTATGCACAATGGCCTGCCGTCCGCCAATACATGCACACTTATACCACTGTGCAAGGGTGTCTACGTTGTGTTGAAGATTGATTGTGTGCAGGAAGGGACACCTTCCTGTGCCAAATCTAACAGTACATCATATATCCTCTTACTATGTGTGCCGCAGAATGCAGCACACAATTAAAAAGTAAAAAATGGGAGACATAAAAACATTCCTCCTTGTTGCGCATCCCTAATACCACCCCTGGGTTTGTGTTACGTTTGAATGCATACCCCGATACACAATTTCTCATACAGCTGGGAGTGTTTCAGATACCATGGTTGTTGTGTTGGAAGGAACACCCACAGCAACACACATGGTATGCCCCTTTCACGCAGTGTTCTGTGTGAAAGGGGCACATAATGGGCACATAATTACAAGGCCATGAAAACTCACTTCATGTTGCTTTGCTTCGCATTGTCAACATGTGCCTCTTTCACACAGAACGCTGTGTAAAAGAGGCATTCCGTGGGTGTTGCGGTGGTTGTTACAACGCAGCAAACATTGAAGCTGACACACTCCCATTTGTATGAGAAATCGTATATCTGGGAATGTGACATAATTTAATGCAACCCAAGGGGTGGCGTTAGAGAGGTGCAACGAGGAGAAATGTTTCAATTTCTCCCCTTATTCAATTTTCTATGTGTGCTGCATCCTGCAGCACACATAGCTAGAGGATAGTGGATGAATTGTTTGATTATTGGCAGGAAGGTGTCCCTTCCTGCACACAATCAATCATCACCATAATGCAGTCACACTTGCACCATGGTGCAAGGGTGCCTATCTTTGTGTCTGGCATCCTAATTGATCCACACTGCAAATGTGAACACGTGTGTGTCATATCTCATGAAAGAGGGTTCTTCCTATGTAAAGCAATTAGCTGGGGCATGGTGTTAGCATTTCAACCTTTCTGCGACTCTCTGTCATTCCCTTGTGAAGATGCCCCTAACATTTATGCTCATCATGTTCACTGTGTAACTGTACACCATTCACTGATCAATGTACCATATTTCTGTCTTGTAGGTGGTTCACAGCCATCCACACGTGAAGAGGTGGAGAGCTTCCGGGATCCTAATGCCACTGGTGAGTGTCACCTCATTGAAATCATCAACTGTTTGGTTAGAGTTTCTCCCCATACATGCTTTGCTTGGAGACATGCTAGAAGCATCAGCATATTATGCTGCATACTTGCACCTCACATGTAAATGGAAGACCAAAGGAGATCCTGGTCCAATGTGCCAGTGGCTGACTACATTTATCAGGACCACATTTATGATGTGTCGACACGGCAGTGCAGAAAGTTTACTTGATGCGCTGCCCTACGTCAAAACATCATAAATTAATCACACATTGTCCGTAACAGATATCTTGGATAATCAATCTCAACATGATACACAGAAAAGGTAGAACAGAAATAGATGATGAAGCCAGTTATCTAATGAACACAAATTGTAGACCAAACGCATATAAATTGTTCTGGATACATGTCTTTTGTGACATGTCGCACATGACTGACACCTATCAACAGACATGCTACTGCAGATCTGATGTAGACAGGTGCTAAGAGATCTCAAGAGGAATTTGTGTTGTCACATGGAGTACATTCCACACGACAACCACAAGGCTTACAATACCTTACCTATACCCTATTACCCTTTGCATCTTCTTGAAGGACTGTCAGGATGGCACAGATTCATCACACTCACACAGAATATTGTATGTCAATCCGTACATAAATGTGTGGTACAGCCCATTTACAAAGTGTGGTCAGCATGTGACTAGACTAAGCCTGTGTGCATCTTCAAGCTCACACTCGTCAATGAGATCTGAGTATAGATGCCACATTAGTAGCAGTTTTAACGAATTCTTGTGGCACTGTCCAGCACATAAATCTCAGGCAATACTTACAGACTACATGGGGCCTAATTCATATTCACCTCGCCCCGCAGCTGTGTCACTTTTAGCTACACTCAATTTGCGCAGGATCAAGCTCAAACTTTCACAGGCAGCACTAAAGCAAAACGTTTTTACTAACTGCTGTCTTGTAAATATCAGACACTGTATTGTATATTTCAGCCAGGCAGGGGCGTGCAATGGGTGTAGCTGGTGGCATTCCCAGCAACAGCAATGGCTTTTGGTCACTGCCCCTGAGTTACAAACACATTTTAACTCTGAGGCAGGGCCATGACCTTGCGCCTCCCCAGGGGAGGCCTAAGGGAGGCACAACAATGAGAAATATCTTTATATCGCCTAATTTTTCCATTTTATATGTAATGAAATGAAATGAAAATAAAATTTATAATGCGCACTAATACCCACGGGTGTCTAGGCGTGGTGAATACTGCAGAATTGGCTAACCAGAAGAAGAATGAGAGAAACGGGTGTTTGGGCTAGTTGTTAAAGAGCCAAGTTCTTAAGAGTTTGCGGAATGCCAGAAGATTGCTTTCCTTCTTAAGTGTTATAGGAAGAGAGTTCCACAGGCTAACCGTGCCTGCCACAAAACGTCTCCCCCCCATGAGGCAGTTTTTGCCATAGAAGTTACCAGATTGAAGGAGGTCATGGACCGCAACTGCCTCTCTGGGATATACCATCTGAATCTCTGTGAGAAGTAATTAGGGCCTAGCCCATGTAGCGCCTTAAAGGCAATACAAAGGGATTTGAATTTGATTAATCTCTTAACTGCCAGCCAGTGCAAAGATGGGAGGGCGTGGGACACCCACTTATGTTTTGGAATAGCGAGCAGCAGACGGGCTGCTGCATTTTGGGAGGACCTGCAGTATATTGAGATACCGTGATTGTATGTTGAGAAAGAGCCCATTACAGTACTCGATTTTAGACAGAATGAGTGCTGAGACCACGGCTTTCTGGCGCTCTGGTGGAATGAGAGGTAATATGTTCCTGAGGGTTTTAATCACAAAGAAGCAGGAGGATGTGATCCCATTAATTTGTCCTCCAAAGGACAAATTGGAGTCAAAATAGACCCCTACATTTTTTACCTTTGTGGCTGGCTCAGGAATTTCTCCCAATTCCCGAGGCCACCAACTTGGTGTCCAGAAGGAGTTATCTCGTCCGAAGAGAAGCACCTCAGTTTTACCAGAATTCAGCTTCAGGCAGTTTTGGGCCATCCAATTACCTACTTTGCGCATACAGTCTTGGAATCTTGATACAGTGTTCGTAGGATCCCCTGCAAAGGATGCAACGATTTGTGTATCGTCGGCGTATGTCACAGTCTTAAAACCAAAGGATTTGATGAGTGCACAGAGTGGAGATACATAAAGGTTAAAAAGGACTGGACTCAACGAGGAGCCCTGTGGCACCCCGCAGTGAAAAGAGAACTCCACCAGTTGCTCTCTATCCCTGAGAAACGACTTCAGTAAATCCAGGGCTTTATCCCTAATGCCCAAGGAAAGAAGACGATTTAAAAGAAGGTCGTGGTTGACTGTGTCAAAGGCCGACGAGAGGTCCAGCAGAATCAAGGCCAACCTCCCGCCTTTATCCACGGTCTCTCTAATTTCCTCCGACACATTATTCAAGGCCAATTCTGTGCTTTGTAGACTCCTAAAGCCATACTGAGAGCTATCCAAAAGTTTATTCTCATTAATAAACTGGGTCAGCTCTATATTCATGGCCTTCTTCACAATGTTGGCCGGCTGAGGCAAACGGGAACTTGCCCTATAGCTGCTTGGGTCTTTAGTGTCCACATTTGCTTTTTTCAGCAACGGGAGAATAGACGCCCTCTTCCATTGTAGAGGAAATTATCCCTCGGAAAACATGGAATTAAAAATATCTTTGAGGTAGTTAGCTGTAACCCCAGAGACTGAGTGGAGGACTTTTGGAGGGCACGGGTCCCAAGGGGATCCGGCTTTGGTCTGATTAAGAATGGTCATGACCTGTGCATCAGAGATATAATTGAAGGTATTAAAACTGGGGATAGTCACTGCTGGAAAACCTGATACCCTAAGTACCTCAAAGATGTGGAGGGCAGCCCCTTCATGTTAACATCCGTTGTCCGAGAGGTGCACGAAAAGGAATCAGCGATGGCTTTCACTTTTGCCTGAAAGGAGTCTGCTAGTACATTGCAGAATTCTTGATCTACATCCGTGTTTGTTTGTACGGGGAGTTTGTTCAGTTAAAAAGAGTTCTTTGGAGGAATTTAGGGATGTCCTGCTTTCTAAAAGAAAAATAGGTTTTTTTGCAGCTATAATTTTTATATTCCAGGATGGCTTTTTTGTAAATGAGCTTGTCGGTAGGCTCATAATGTGTATGCCATTTCCTCGCCAGCCTACTGACACATTTGCTTCTGAAGTCTTAGACTGTCATCAAACCATGGCTCTTAAGGGGTGGTCCTTTTATTGGTAGTGCATTTAAATGGTGCTAAAGTATTTAGGTTATCGGAGATCCAATTATGATAACTATTGGTGGCCTCGTCTAGATCTTCGAGGAGACCAGGTTTAGAGTAGGGCAAATGGGTCTTAAGGACTTCTGGGATAATTTTATGCCATGGGTGCTGCAGAATGCACAACGAAGAGAAATCAAGACATTTCCAGATTTACAAAGTGGCTTAAACCTGGTAAAGTGTCAGATCCTTACATCTCTCCAGGACATGTGTAATGGAGGTCAGGAAATATCAAGATGCTTATTGGTAGTCACTCTCTTATTTCTCAAATGTGTGCTGCTTTATGAATACCGCCATGACAGTGGTTTACTGACCAAGGTGCTAAATTGCAAGCCCCTTGTGCCGCTGGTGCGTCACACTTGGGATATGTGGGAAAGTGACGTACCAGCGACACAAGGGGCTTGTAACTCAGACCCTCAATGTAGGGAGATATCTGGGACTTGTCCTTTCCTACACAAACCCAATTGCCTCTGCAAAAAATGCCCCTTGCCCAAATGGTGCTAGGCTGTCTGAGTTGGCATAGAGCATTTCTTTGTACTCCAGCTCATGGATATGCAAACAGGTATGTTTCATATCATGTGACTGATATGCATTTATGCAGTTATCATTAGTTGTACAGCCTTTCAGAAGTAAATGCAGTTTGGCTGCTATGCATCTATTTCTCTTGTTTGGTGACATATATGTATTCAGTAGATTGGTTAAACTCAGGTGTCAAACATATGCCAAATTTCCAGTTAATTGTGAACCTGATTGCTGATTGGACACACACCCATGGCCGCTCTGAGGGTCATTCTGCAGGGTATGTTTGGTACATGTAGCACATACTATATCTGTGCAGTGGTGAAAAGCTAGTGATAAATGTATGATGTGGTTGCAAGCACACTGATGGCAAGCACTTACACATTTTACAAATGAGCAAATTGCTATTCCACCACTTGAGTTTAAAGTCTAATGTGCCTTTGATATCAGCCACCAGGACATCAATCACATATGTACATACCATTGTAAGGTCAACGATTACGATTGTAGCATATCAAACATTCACCTAGGGATGCCAACCAGACATTTTAGCTTGCAATCTGATTAGCTTGTACCATTTACACATTCTTTAAGAGTTTTCAACTGGTTGTCATACCAACATTGTGCATAATGTGATATCTTCCGCATAGCAATTCCTGTCATCCACCATGTACTGGTCAATTAATTAAATGGCTAACGTAACATCATGAACTTGAAATGTGATTTTATTGAGACAAGAAACCAAGGAGCAAGGTACAACTGGCAGGCAAAGAGCAAGAACCACTTACAGTGAGGATGAGGATGTCCAGGCACAGTTCAGGGGAAATACATGTCATGGGGCATATACGGGAGAGGAATATTTCAGTGTGGAGGAATGTGCGATTGGCATCATCCATTTACATCACATAGACAGTCCACAGATATATGACAGATCAACCAGTGCTCGTCACAGTTTTGTAATACACTGGCATGGCGAGTAGCACAGAACAATGGAGATTTTGGCCATGTAGCAAAAGGAAATGCTACCGGGCAGTTTTCCTAACTACAGGAGTAAAATCCATATCTTCTTCCTCTGAAGTATGTTTTATCTCAGCTGATGGTGGTTTAGAAGGTCCTGGAGTCAAAGGAGACACACACACACATCAGGGGCTGAAGATGTGGAAGTCAGGTTCCCGGCAGCATTTCCCTGTGCCAACAGGTAAGGCAGCAATGCACTGAGCAGGACTTGCTGGATTGCCAGCACTGCAGGTATAGCACGTTGGTTGGCAGCCAAGGTGGTGAGGTAAGTATCCTTTTTCCGCTCCATGGACTCCAGAATGTTCTGTATGGCCCCCAGCCTGTTGGCAACCTCAATGGTGCCACTTATGCTGGCCATTTGCTTATGCCTCTGCCGCATGACAACAGAAATGTCATCTAGGGCCTGGTACAAACCGCGGAGAGTCAGTGCATCTCCCATGCTCTCCACTGCCACAATTTGAGCTGAGGCACCGACGGACTCCCTCTAGGGTGGCTGCCATGGTCTCTATCCCTGTCAGCTCCTCCTGTGCCGACTGACTCTGTACTTAAACGAAATGTTGTTCAAATACATTTGGCATGTCATGTGAATCTGTTGGTTCAGATGTGGTGGGAGTTGATATATGACAGGTGCCAGACAGGTCATGTGGAGCCCCCGCAAATGCAGCTTGACCTTCTTGTGACAGGAGAAGTGGTTCGGATGGATTCAAACAGTTCTTGGAGGACAGGTTGCTGCTCAGGAGTTGCTGTTGCATGCTCTGAAATGTGACAGAAAGTATGTTGATGCTCATGTTTGACAGCTCTTCTCAAGAATCTACTTGTTTGGGTTTCATGTCATCATTGTGTATCTTACATTGTTGGTCAACAGAGCAAAGTTCATGCAACACAGCATTAAATGTTAATTTCAGGGTCATGAATGCACCATATCTAAGTAGTTTTTGACATTTATCTCCCATAGCACATGCCCAGACAGGCCTACCATGGCCCAACTCATGCACCCTTGCACCATGGTGCAAAGGTGCATGCCTTGCTGGGCTGAATGGTTATGTGCAGGAAGGTGCCCCTTCCTGCCCAAATGCAATCACAAGAGGCAATTCACACTTTCTATGTGTGTTACACAATTCCGCACACATTGTAATAGGAATGAAGATGTAGAAATGTTAACATTTCTCCTCATTGCACCTCTCAACGCAACCCCTGGTGTGGTGTTAGGAGGATGTGACCCATTCCCATGTTGACAAGGTCTGACAACAATTAGTTAAGCTTCAGGATCAGGGGCATATGTACAAGACCTTGCTCCACCAGTACAACACTTCTATTCATATTGAGATTAACGCACCAGTGGCACAAGGGGCTTGTAAAGAAGCCCCACAATGTTTTTTGCATGAGCGCACCCACAGCAACACCCGTGAAGCACCCCTATCACACATTTTTTAACTTGAAAGTGTCACATGTTCACAAGACCATGAAAATGAACACAAATTCTCTTTGTGTAGTAGAACAGCACCACATTACAGATGCAGGGCCTTTAAAAAAATGGGACCATAGTTTGTGAGGCCCTTGTGCTAGTGACACTTCACTGTTGACATGAACATTAGTGACATTAGTGACCAAAGGCCCTGCAAAGCATTATGGGGCAAGATTCTAGAGTGCAGTGAATATTATAGTATTAGCTCTCAGCTGAGCTAGGAGAGCCAGGAGAGCTGCTGCCCCTTGAGGAATGTTTTGATATTGGATACTATAATATTAACTGCACTCTAGAATCTCGTCCTATAATGCTTTGCAGGGCCTTTGGTTGGGATTGTATTTTTGCCCATAACTGTGCTTGGGGTGGTCCTAGGAGGATGGGACCACCACCGAATTGTTCAGCATGATGTGCTCTTTGTGTTCAAGTTGTCTGCTTGGTCCTCTCCCTAGGTTAGGGAAGACCCCAAAATCAACACCTCTCTCACTGCTTGTTAAATTTTCATTTTCACTTTTGAGAGATGACTATATGTATTTTAGCATGTAAAGGTAGAGTTACTTGTTGTGTTACCAAAGGTGTGTGAGGTTTATGTTTTATTAATTGAGGAAAGACACAGAGTTCTAGTTCAACTCAGCCAACTTTGCACATCTTTACTTGTGATTAAGCCACATATTTTTTCTATGGCTGCCTCATTTTACATCAACTTGTCTAAACTGTCAATTAACAAACATAATCAGTGACAAGACTTCTCTCCACTCACAGTTGACAACCATATCCCACATAGATTGACATGTTCCATGGTACAACAAGAGTATGCATGAACATAACCAGACACTTACATGGCACCCAATCTTAGCTGGCTGTGGTTAGAGTACCTTTCCTAACAGAAAGGGGTATGACAATGTCAATGATCTCGCAGCCTGCTTTTACACACAGCATGAGCAAGTCTAAGGACGCTACTTATCATCCCTTCCTGAATGTCTTAGTGGTGGCACAATATGTTATCTTGTACCTTGCTTAACCCGGTTTCTTGACCTGCAACTTTGACGTATGTGTTATGCTGTAGACGTCAGGCTACCGACTCCCTCCTACCACATGTCCCATTTTTGGACTAGACTACATCACATATATGAGGTTTTGGCCAAATGTACGTGGATATGTCATGGGTTACCATGTCCCTCACAGGGCTGACGCTGTCAGACACACAGTGGATATGTTGAGTAGTGTGCACCTAGCTGGATACTCGTGCCTTATCAATTCCTCTGTAGGCAAAATCTACACATGCACTCACACTGCCAGGTGTATGTGCTATGCCTACACCTAAAGTACACAGCAGTTACCGGGAAGAGCCATGCTGAGCAATGTGGCCTCACATACATGTATTGGACACTGGCCTGCTCCACTGGTGATTCCGCTGTACAGCCCTATGGTTAGATGTGATCTAATGGTGATGCATATTATATGTCAAGGATCATGTTGTAGGAATGTTCACCTGTACTGGCACCACAAAGGTATTCCAGGGACAAAAGCAGGCATCCTTGAACCTTGGAGTAATAGTGTTTGAGTTGTAGGGGGAATGTTTTTGCATTCAGGATGGACCCCATCTTTCTCAAAATAGGATTCCAAAACTTGGATATACATTAGTATCTGCCTTGTTTACAATTCACAACACATGGAAACCAGAGACAGTTTGAGGATGTAGAGATTTAGCCATCCTATGAGCCTTAACATGGTCAGCTTTGGAATAGTACACATAGTAAAAATAGCAACAACTAGAAATACTTGTTTTGCATCTGATTCCATGAGTCATGTTTGTAACACACCACGCATCACACACAGGCCACACCTTTTAGACAATGAAAGTCTTGTATTATGGACAATTGTAAATAGGCATCACAAACCAGACATGGTGACTTGGCATTGCTTTACATATCGTATTGATAGACCTAGACCACCAAAGTGTGATGAAATGTACGTTTCACACAGCATAGGTCTATGCTATGAGTTATACCGGGCCCCTCATTTCCCGGCATGTACTGGACAGCAGCACAGCAAGCCATCACACTGCACTGCCTTTACATTATTGTATATTTAGAATGATGTGACAGCTATGGAAGATAAAGGGACATTCCTGAGCATTAACCCTGCAGCATGGAACAGACAGCAGCCATACACCAGTGGAGGCACCCATATACCATGTTGCAAGTGTGACTCAGTTGCAGGGGTGATCGGTGTTGTGCAAGTAGAAAAGAAATTCCTGACAAATGCAAACGGCATGATGGCCTTTCTGTGTTGTGAGGTGTGTTGCAGATTGCTGCACACAGTGTCTCTCATTTATGAGGTGTTAGCACAGGGAAGCACCACAAGAAATCTAGCAGCACTTGCCTGCATCAAACCAAAGTTTATGAATGTGCCATTATGTATGACATATAATACATTAGGCTACTTTTACCCGACGTCAGCAGACACTGGTTTGGCATGTGGCAAAGTAGTCACCCGTGCACTATGGTGCAAATTTGCCTGTCTTGCAGAGCAGATGACTTTTGTGCTTGGAAGGAGACTTACATGTCCAAATAAAGGAGAATTTATGGACTAGTTTGGGAACCTCTTGTGCCACTGGTGCATCATTTTTGAAATGTTGAAAAGAGAGGTACTGGCGGCACTAAGTTGCTGTAAAAGTCCCCCTAAGGCATTTTCAATGGTCTCAATATGCAGCTAAAGACATAGTTAATGTTACGGCAAGGTGAACTATTGACATTTTCCACGGTGCACAACCCCTTCCACACACCTGCATTGGCTTTGTGGAGGCACTATGAGGAGAAAAGTATTTAGTGCTAAATCTTTTTTCCATGTTACATGTGTGCTGCATTCTGCAGTACACATCTATCTGGTAAGAATTTGCACTTTACAATTGAATATGAGCAGGGACGCTTCCCTTTCGGAACTGACTCAATCAGCACCAATACACAGCCACCCTTGCACCATAGTGCAAGGATGCGTACATTAGCACATAGCAGCCCATTATGTGCCACACAGGGGCAAAGGGAAGGAATGCACTGTAGCTTGGAGATTGAACACAATTCACACCTTTTATTTTAACTCAGGGCAACACACCAAGACTCATTGCAGCACTGCCCCAAAATCGAATATGTGTGGCTCCAAGTGTGTATAGTAGACCATGGATGATGTGTCAAAACACCAACATCAACACACATGCTACAACCCAGTCCCACATAGTACTGGCTGGCAGCGGCGGCTGGCACAGGTAAGTGCGGTGAGGCGGGGCAGGGCGCGGTGGTGGGGGAAAGCCGACAGATGACAGAATAGGTATTATTTATTTATTTAATTATACCTATTCCGTCGACTTTCCCCCCTCCAACACTGCCCCGCTGCGTTTACCTGTGCCGGCCGCCGCTGCTGGCTGGAAGGGAACCATAATGACAAGGCCTCAAAAGGCCACACAGGGTGACTCTGCATGACCTTAAAAATGTGTGCTGAACCATTGTGCCACCAGTACAAATCATGAAGGAACACACGAGTGGTGATGTGGTATTCTTCATAAGACCCTAGAGGGCCTCATTTATGAGCTTTTGCCGTAGAGCAGCGCCGCAGAGCTTCCTGCTGCGCTACCTTACAGCTAAATAAAAGGGCAGAAATATGCCATATCTATCAGATACGGCGCATTCCTGTCCTTTTCCCCTGTGCCGGCACACAATGGGTTGCTGTACACCAATACAGGGACCTTTGTACCATAGTGCAAGGGTGCCTGCATTGCAGGGATGGTTATTTTTGTGCAGGAAGGATGCAGCACACATAGGAAAAGGAAAATCGAGGAAAAATAAAGATATTTCTCCTCATTGTGCCTACCTTATGCCTCCCTGGGGAGGCATTATTTTTTGGCGCTGCCTCAGATTTTTGATTTTTTCTAAATCTGGGGCAGTGTCCAAAAGGCATGGATGTTGCTGGGAAGGCCCTCAGCAACACCCATTGCACGCCCCTTTAATGCAGTAAACTGGGATGAAGTAAACCATATTTTCGAGGCAGCATTAAGCAAAAAATAAGTGGCTTAGTGCTGCCTCATAAATATTGAGCTGGTTCCTGCGCCACGTACGTCACAAAAAGTGACGTTCTGGTAGAGCACGGGCCCTCATAAAAGAGGCCCATAGTGCTTTTTCACCTGCACCGTGCACCGCTGGTGGTTCAACTTTTAAATGTGACAAAGGTGACCTTCCTGTGGTAAAAGGGGCAAATGTTTTTACCCATATGTCTTTTGAAGGGTGTTGTGTGATTTGTATTTCAGATGGGTTCTGTAGTGAATACACCTACATGTGACATTTCACTGGGGTGGCAGTGGCCTGGTACTGCACTTCTGACATGTGTGTGAGTTACATGATGGATCTACAGTGAACTGGGCAACATCTGACTGTCCAGTGTACAAGACATTTATGTGACACTTAACTGTAATTGACATACTTAACATTTCTTTGCACGACACGTCGCAAATGCAGACTGGTACCTAGGTAAATTCATTGCACAACATTAGCTTGTTAGCCACATTGCCCCTTGTTGCAACGTACCCTGTGGGTCTTGCGGTTCCTCATGATCAGCACTGTCCTGTCCTGGGAGTCCTGCCACCAACTCCTCTGTTATGACAGCTGCCACCCACTCCTTTGGGGCATCCTGCTCCTCCAGTTCTGCTGGGCTCCCTCC
Source organism: Calotriton arnoldi (assembly GCA_963921515.1). Classification (NCBI taxonomy): domain Eukaryota; kingdom Metazoa; phylum Chordata; class Amphibia; order Caudata; family Salamandridae; genus Calotriton; species Calotriton arnoldi. The sequence goes on along the minus strand of CAWUFW010001484.1, from coordinate 229,875 downwards.
TCCGGTCTGCATTGCTGCCTTCAGGTTTTGGGCCATTTTCTCTTTGGCCCTGCACTTGATGTCATGCCAGCGTTTCTTCAAATCTGCACTGTCCTCTTCGCTTGAGCCACACAGTTGACCTTAGCCAATATGGACTGCCAAATGGCATCTTTTCTGGATAATGGCAACTCAGAGGTGACAAACAGCTGGTGTTGGTGGTCTGGCACCTCATTGATTAGTATTTCATTCTCCTCCGCACTGAACTTTACTTTCCTCTTCCTTTTTCCCTGGGTTTTGGACTGGACGTCCTGGCTATCATGTGGGAGGTTCTCATGGCTGCTGGTGTCTCCTTCATGCTCCATGGATTCTTCGTTTGCCTACAAAAATGATTTTTAATCTTGATATGTGTATTTTTGGCTCTTTTTAAATCGTGATGCAACGAAAAAGTGGTGCAAGGCTAGTTTGTCTTGCGTCAGAATACGCGATTCTGACTTACGACACTTTTTCAGCAGTTGCGTCAGTTTTTGGTACGCCAAGACGGCGGCGTCAGCATAATTTTTTTTTTACTTTTCTCGTCATTTGCGACATAGTTAGGAGATTAAGTCATTTTAAATAAGATTCAAAATGTGCCATGGGAAGGATTTCGCTTGCCTGATGGATGAAGTGTGCAGACAGCAGAGAGGTGGAGATGAGCTTTTGGAGAATGCTGTATTCCGACTGGATGAAAAACGAAGATCATGCCACATGCTTTGCAACTTTTTTCTGACTTATAAAGGCGTTCCTAGTTTAGGAGTTTCAGACAGACTCAGATTTAGAGACCTGCAGAGGAGGAGACTTAGACTTAGAGACGGAGTTCTGCAAAGAGATGCAGAGCTGGGGAGGGCATACTTTAATAGAGAGCAGAACAGATTCAGACGAGGGCAGATTAGATGTAGGCTATGTGCTCCATTCTGACTTTTATTAAAAACCCCAAACTTTATGAGTCGACTAACTGGCTTTGCCAAGGCTTATTTTCTCTATGCTTTATTTCTCTTTATGGAAGATTCTGAAATTATTAATTATTGATTTACCTTCATGCTAATCACACTCTTGCTCTATTTTAAACTCTTCCATGGGTTCTGACTTACATAATTTGCGCCACATTTCTTAGTATAGGGATTCTTTCCTTTATGGAATGCGCTGTATGCACATTATAATTAGGGCTCCCGGTTTTATGGTATTTATTTTTTTTAACATTTCCGTCTGTATTTATCCAAATTTATTTTTGGGACATTTTATCTGTATTTATCCATATTTATTTTGTGTTTTGTGAATAAATGAAGTTGTAAAACTGTACATTTCCATATTTATTTAACTGCTAGACATACACCTATACTTTGAAGTCTGTCATGATTTAGCTATTTAAGCTGCCAAATATTGCGTAACAATGCATCCACTAAATATTAGCATTACACCACAAATGTATGCTGACCTATGCCATTATTTAAAGAAATCTCATCCTGTTTTTTAATTTTCCATGCTGTCCATCTGCTCAGCTGTTGGGCTACAATTCATGAAAGACACCTCGGAGAGTCACTTAAAATAAGCACAAGTTTCTGTATTTATCCACTTTTAAAAATAAATGCAGACAGAAAACACATTGTTTTCAGTCTGTATTTATCTGTAAAAATCCATAAAAACGGAAAACAGGGAGCCTTAATTATAATATGCTCTGCACTAACGTTATTTTCTACTATCAGTTCTGTAACCTGATTGATACTTGACTAATGAATGAAGAATCAGAGAATATTAAACTTTAATTAGAAAATAAAACCCTTTAAAACTAATCACACCTCTTATTATTGACTAAAATGTTTATCTGATTTGATTACTTGCCTGTGTTTATGAAGGAGCTCTTTTGGTAAAAATATGGTGGCAAAGATTCATCACCTTGAGAACAGATATTGGCGTGGAAAAGGGTAATGGTAATTAAAGGTAATTGTGCCACATTTACAAAATTTTCCAAAGAGAGATTACTGCAAGATTTCCACACTATCAAATTGGTAGCAGAGGGAAGGTTTTACACCTTCACCAAAAGGAGCAGAGTTTTAGGTTACCGCTCTGAATGGACCTACAAAATATTTTCCAAGTTAGAATAACTGCCCACTTCTCAAAAAGTACTGATTCCAATGCCCAGAACTTGAAGACTTGCAAAGCAATATTAGATGGCAATACGAGAAGGCGTTTGCTAAAGAAGGTCTGACTATTAATAGGGAGAAATGTTTTGCTGTAATTTTTATTGCGGTAATTGCATTTGCGGTAATTGCGTTGGTTTAGATCGTGGTATGCGGTAATTGTGTTTGCGGTAAATGTGTAGAGTGCGTTAGATTGCGGTGATAATTTGATTGTGGGTGTCTTGCGAATCTGTCGTGAGAATCGAGAGAATGTGGTTTCGTGTCAGACGTGGCCCAAGAACTTAGTAGATTTGAGTTTCGGGTCCCGAAGTGACCCAAGATCCCGGAATGGTTTAAGGTGTAGAAGACACCTAGATTGTGATTGTCTGACCGAAGAGTTGCTGAGATTGTCGTGAGACCTCATCGACAGCTCCACCTAAGACAGGGAACTTTGTGTGAATGGGATGGGTGAGAATAGTGTAGTGACTCTGAGCGCAAAGGGTAAACTATATTGGTTCAGGTGATTCCCCGCTGGCTGAGGTATCCTTGCAAGTGAGCGTTCTTTGAGTTCGAATTCTATCGATCTTTTAGAAAGGCAGACAATTACGGATTTAAGATGATTGTGTGAGAGAATGTGTACCGAGAAATTGTGAAGGAGGGTGAACTGCTGCGAGGAGCGAGAGTGACATTAGAGTGTGCCGCGCTGTGATAGTTCCGTTGTGTGATTACCGTATTGAGATTGGTTGAAAGTCTTCAAGAATTTAAACTATAACAGGATTGGAGGAAAGAAATCTGACGTTTACCGAATTGAATCAAAACGTTGCATTGAAGTATTGCAGAAATGAAATTGTTTCAAGGCTTTAAGAATTTTTGGGGAGGTAATGTGACAAATTCGATTTGGGTCAATGACGAGGCACCACCTGAGGGAACGCCTGCACATTTTATGTTAACAAATTTGGGAGTAAATTCATGTTTGTGGATTCGCCAATGGTGCAAGATTACTGAGAAAGAGGGTCCTTTGAGTTTTCCAAAATATGGTACTTTTGAATTGCAAATTTTTGACAGATTAAGGGAAATGTTGTGTGAAATAAAGTCACCATCTAGAGCCACACAATTTGAAGCCTTAAGTGTGTGGGGAAAGACAGCAAGAGACAAGGAAAGAGAGAACAAAAGGGTAAAGGATAAGATGTAGGAGTAGGAAATTAAGGATGACAAAAAGCTTCAAACCGATAGTGATTTAAGGGATTAAATATTGTATGCATTGTTAACTGAGTTTCTACCATCTTATGTGGTCCCCACTACAAATACTGATAATAGTGTACCAGCAAGTACTACAGTGGCTACTGCTTCTGTTGAACCAAGAGAAATACAGATTGAGAGAACTTTACAGACATTTCAGATTGCCACCACCTGTTGACTAGATACCGACAGTGATACCTCCAGGTGTAACCGCTCCAATTGTGACTAATTCAGTATAAGTACTACAAACTGTAGCTGTACAAGCAGTGCCTAAATAAATTGTAACTGTTCTAATTAATATGGTCCCAACTCGAGAAGCTCATAGAGCTGTAGAAGGAGTAATTACATCAGGGTTTATCTCAACATCTAAGAACTCACAGATTATAGATCGGAAACTGCCCCAGACAGTTCACGCATTGAAGGATGGGGAAATATTGTCTTTACATCACCAAAAGCCCAGGGAGCAACACATTTATTTGAAGATGGGATTTTTTACCATGGTTTGAGGAAGCAGCAGGGATTAAAAAGATAGAGATCATGGTGAAACAAGTTGACCCAGAACCCGGAAACGAGAGACCACTTAATATTTCAAAGTGAAAAATTGAACATGAAGAAATTATCAGAGACTATTTAGATCTTAAGAATTTGAACCAATATCAGGAAAAAAATCCCTGAGTAAGGAAATTACAATATGTGCAGTAACTACACATGAAAGACTGACTGATTCAGCCAGAAAATATGAAAATGATTTTTCAGGAAGTTTTCCATTTCAGAAAAGTTTCAGGGTACAGATGGATGATGGAGCAATTGAGACAGTGCGTTCTTTAGGAATGCGATTACACATTACAGAATTGGTAAAATACATTCATAAACAGAATAGTTTGAGAAATTAGGAAACAAGTAGGCAAGGAAACATGAGAAGAAAAAGAAACCACCAGACTTAGTAGAGGAAAATAATAAACAGGATGAGGGAGAATCTTCAGCTTATCCATGGAGAGAAATAGTGGGATGAGCGCATGTTCATGTACCATGGAAAAAAGGCGAACTTGCAGTATTTGTGAACAAATTTCCAAAATTGAGAGACAAGCCTGTACTGTGGTACCCACAAGTTGATGGATTTATTAAAATCTCAAAGGTGTTGTGCATTAATTTCAAAATGTTCTTTGACACTGCAAAGCCAATTGAATTGTGGTTTGAATGTAAAGTTATTGCGCAATGGCCAAGTGAGGAGACAATGGTAAATGCTTGCACTAATGCACCATCTTCTGTTGTTGTGGAGACAAATTAAGCAGTGATTACTTTTCTGAAGGGCAGAGTGCCACCAAAAGATTTTGATTGGGTAAAGATTAAAAGAACCTCACAAGAACTAAAAGAATGAGAGTGTTTCAGGAGTTTCAACAACACAGCGGGAGAGAATGTACTGATGCCAGTGACATGAGATTCTTTGTGTCTCACTTTATTATTGGATTCATGATCTCTGGTCAGATCAGTATGCACATACAGCAAAGTATGGTTTGTTGGCAAAGAAAGTTTATAGATGGGGTCCTGAATGATGAAGGGTACTGTAGTGATGAACAAGAAATGAAGCAGAAAGAGTTTAAGGAGAAACTTATGATGGTTCAGAGGGAGGTTGTTCAGATAGGATTTTAGAATAGGTTGTTTGCAAGGAATGAAGGTGAGATACAAGATGTGGTTCCACAAGCAGGAGTACAAGGTGGTCAAGGAGGATTTGGTGTTTCACAGGATAGAGGTAGAGGAGTTTTGGTTGATCCAAATTCAGGTACGGATGTCGCAATGCTGAAGAAGTGACCTTTTGCCAACTTTGTAACAGATTTGAGCATTGGAAGAGGAAGTGTAGACTTACACCCGATACAGTAAATGGAAATGTGCAAATACAAGGAGCAATGCAGATCAGATGCAAAATGTGCCAGTTCAGCATATGCAAATGTCAATTCAGAAACAGGTACCAATGATACAAGTTCTCCAAGCCCAGATGGTCCCACAAAATTTGAGAAACCCTAAATCTAATTTAAATCAGTTTTCCAAAGCAAATTTGAATTATTTTCAGAACCAAAATCAGAACCCGTTTCAACAGTTTGGGGTATTTGAAAGTGGCAGTTTTAGCCTCGACATTTCTGGTATTACCAGATCCATTGTGAGAACAGTGGTAGTTCCAGACCTACCTCACTTAGGAAAAAAGATCCAAGTTGTAGGAGTTTTAAACAAGTAGATTACAAATCCAGTTTTAGAGAATGTTGTAGTAAAAACAAGTTCATTTGAGGAAAGTTACCAATTTGTTATTTGTGACTCATGCACTGTAAGGCTGCTAGGAAAACATTTGTGGTGCAAGGTAAACTGCACAATTTACTGTACACCAGATGATGTTGAATATCAGACTCCTGATGAGGAGGTACAGTTTAAAATGACCCACAAAGAGACAGCTGTGGGATTGTTTTCAGAAATGACAGTTGAAAAATTACCCTCTGATTTGAAAGAAACAGTGAACCCAAAAGTATGGGGGTTCACAGAGAAATATGTCAGAATAATAAAAAGAGCAGAACCAGTTTGCGTCAAATTAAACCCAGATGCCATGTATTCAAGAACACCATCGTACAATTCAACATGAGACAATTGCAAGAATTTCACCCATAACTGAAGATAAACTGAGCAAAGGATTTTTGAAGGAACATACTTTTTCAAATTCTGTGCACTGAAGAATGGCTTACTCTTCAGGTTTATATCACAGTGCCATTACATGAGGATAGTCAGGAGTACTGTCAAAAAGAAGATAAATATAGGTGACACATGATCCAAAAAGGAGCTGCAAAGGTGTCACCAGAGCGAGTGGAAGCAATTCACCAGATGAATCCTCCTCAAACTCAGAGAGAAGTCAGGATGCTTTTGGGAATGGTTGGCTACTGTAGACAGTGGATACCAAACCTTTACCTAGTGACTAAGCCTTTACTGATGCTGACACATAGGGATGTGTCAGATCTGCTTCCATGGGACAACAATTGCACTAAAGCATTTCTAGAGTCGAAAGAGAAAGTGTGTTGTGCCCCGGTCCTAGGGATGCTAGTTTATTTAAAAGAAAATACACTAATTTGCAGTGGAAGGGAGGGCTGCACACTCTCAGTGCCTGGTCAAAAACATGAAGATGTTCAAAAGCCTGTGACATGTATCCCAACAACCCATGACCATATTGTCACAGAAGTGTCTGGCTGCCTTAAATTATTAGCTGCGGTTGATGTCAGTCACAAAAAGAGTGAGAATATAATGATGGAATGTCCAGTAACTTAAATGGTCCCCTACTTTGTAGAGTTGCTACTGAGAAATGTTGTGATCAAAAGCTGTCTACTTTCAAATGTATTAAGTCTACTGCCAGTAAAGGAGAATATTTGTGATGAAGTCGAACATGAATGTCTAGGTGTCATGGATCTATGCATGAAGAAAAGGTTGGACACTAAGGATGAACCCCTGATTGATCCTGATCATGTCTGTTTTGTAGATAGCCCATGTTTAAGAGGTAACGATGGCACATTAGGAGCAGCATATGCCGTGTGCACCATGAATTATGTTTTTGAAGCTTCATGGCTTCAAGAAGTTACCTCAGAACAAGATATAAAATGAATTGCCCCTACCATAGCATGCAGACTAACTGCTCAAATGAGAGTCACTATTGTCATGGGAAAGAGTGATGCTAATTCAGTTGCACAATATTGTGTCCTACTAGCCTACACATTTAAGCGAATTTTGAATCTGTAGGACACTGTCTGTGTAATGTTGATGTCAATAGCATACACTTAGGAAGAGTTAAAAGTGGTATAAGAAAATGTTTTAGAGGCAGAACAACAAGGGTGGATAAGAACAGTTTTTGAGAAAAAAACAAATGACATCCAAATGACAGTTGGTGGGAGACCAGTGTTGCCAGATAGTTTGTCGTTTCCATTGACACGATACATGCATGGACACACACACTTAGAGAGGGATTCAATGAAACATCTCTTTAGAAAGAATAGATACCACTAAAAGTTTAGGAAGCTTGCAGAAGAAGAGTGTCATTGAGGTGTGACATGTTCACAAATGAATGCAAGGAAAAGAACACAAGTTACACTTAATCACATAGGAAGATCAGAAGGTCCCTTCAATAGAATGCAAAAGAACATCATCGATATGCCTGATTACAATGAGCTGAGATATATCCTAGTTATAGTGTACGTCTTCAACGAGATGGATGAATGAATGAATGAGAGAGTTTATAAAGCACACAGATACTCCAAAAGGAGTGTCCCGGCGCTACAGAATCACACGGCTGCTGACACAAGAACGAATTAGCTTCCAAAGAGCCAGGTTTTCAACAGTTTCCTGAAACTCAGCAAACCCTGAGAAAGTCTGAGGGGCAACGGAAGTTTATTCCATGCCTCTGCCCCCAGATGGCTAAAGGATTTTCCTCCCCTGCGTGCCAATCGTACCTTAGGCACGCAGGCATACGCCCCCAGACTTGATCTTAGAGTCCTCCTAGGGGTGTACCAGCTAACACGCTTTCTGAGGTAACTAGGCCTCTTGCCATGGAGGGCCTTATAAAACATTACCAGCGCCTTAAATTGTATTCGCTCCCTAACTGGAAGCCAGTGAAGCAACTTCAGGTGTGGTGCCATATGGGACCTTGGTTTTAAACGAAGGATGGCCCTGGCGGCGGCATTCTGCACCCCCTGAAGCCATTGCAGGAGGCAATTGGGCAGAACTAGGTAGAGAATATTCGCGTAGTCCAGTCTTGATGTAGTCAGTGCCTGGACACAATCCTCCTGCAATCCAGCGGAAGAAGTGGAAGAAACTTTCTCACCATCCGGAGTAGCCCGATGCAGGTCCCAACCAAGGCCTGAACCTGGGCTCGCATAGAAAGTACGTCATCAACACGGATTCCCAGGTTTCTAACTGTAGGTTGAGCCACGCTGGGGGGAGAAGATTGTTCCGGCCACCATTGAGTCCAATCTTGCACTTTAGGCAGGCCAAAGAGGACAATTTCCGATTTTTCGGAGTTACACTTCAGTTGGTTTTCCTCCAGCCATCCAAAGACATCAGTGAGGCAGGATCTAATCAGATTGCCATCAAACTCACTGCCTCTGTTGCAAGATAAAACCAATTGTGTGTCGTCGGCGTAAGAAATAATCTTTTCCTCGTACGACTCCACTAGTGTTGCCAGGGGGGACATGTATAAGTTAAAAAGAGTTGGGTTCAGGCAAGATCCCTGCGGTACTCCTACTTGTAGGCTGGGCATAGCGGATGAAAAAGGAGGGGTCCATATCACCTGCACTCTGTCCTCCAAATAAGAGGTTAGCCAGGCTAGAGCTTGTCCACCAAAACCCATGCCTTTCAGTCTGTCCAGAAGCTTCCTGTGTGGCAACGTGTCGAACGCCGCCGACAGGTCCAACAGTATCAGGATCGCTCTACCCCCCTGATCCAACTTTTCATTTATATGTTCTGTCACCTCCAGCAGTGCCGTTTCAGTGCTGTATTCAGCCCTGAAACCTGACTGAGTGGGGTGCAGAAGATTATGGTTTCCAGCGAACTCCATAATAGTTTTATTTACGTGCTTCTCCAGTACTTTGGAGAAGGCTGGAAGGAGGGAGATGGGCCTGTAATTTATAGGTACAAGTGGGTCGGCACTTGGTTTCTTTAACAGGGGCAGGTTTTTTGCCTGTTTCCAAAGAGGTGGCACAACTACTGCCGCCAGTGAGGAATTCAGGACCTTATTAATGTGCTGATTGATAGTGGGAGCAAGAGCTGGTAACAGCTTTTCAGGACAAGCATCCACTGGTGAACCAGATTTCAGGCTCATTAAGTAGGACAATGAGTCCTCAATCTTGATGGCCAGAAAGTGTAGCAACTGAGGTCCTTGTAGGGGCCGCCCTGATGAAGAAGACCCTATTGGATCATCCCCTAATTCCGGCACGGCCATAATATCCTTGTGAGACGTCGGAAAAGACTGCTGGATAGCTACTATTTTGGAGTGAAAGGAATGGGCCATCAAGGGCGCCCAGTCCTCAGACAGTGTGGCTGTTCTGCTCGTTACCTTAGGGGCAAAGCATACACAACCAGAAGAAATGAAAACCACACGGTAGCAAATGTGTTATTGCAAAAATTGATCTCCAGGTATAGATTGCCAGTTTCTATGAAATGAGATCAAAAGACCCACTCTATCAATGAGGTCCAGAAGATGATGTGTGCAGAACTACATATTGAACAGGGATTGCACTGTAGCTATCGACCTGAAGTTTCAAGTATATTCGAGCAACACAAAGACACCATAAAGTCTCGCTTATCAAAAGTCTGTCTCAACATCACTGAAGTGGCTTGATGCTGGACCTGTAAAAGCATTGTGAAAATCACAGATGAGAAGATGAGCAATTGCTGTGAAGGATTGGCTGATGTGGTACATATAGTTTCTCACCAGGTTGCAGCTCCTACACAAGATCTGCGTAGTGAACGGTGCCACAACCTCGATCTGAGAGATGGTGTTGTGATCGAGAAGCATGTTCTGAAGACTTGGTTGAAATCAAGATGGAAAGGCCCGTTCCAAGTGATCCTGGTCACAATGACTGCTATGAAGTGTGGTGGAGTTCCGAACTGGGTGCATGCCTCCCATACCCGTAGGGCCCCGTGTTCCCTTGATGAAACAGCTCCTCTTCCAGAAGAGATGCCAGCAGTGGCTGAGAGACCACGAGAGAGGATCAGTAAAGCTGTAAGGGAACACACTGAGTCTGAAGCAGCACAAGAGCAAAACCAGGTGGAGCTAGAAAAGCAAGAAGTAGAAACTGGCTCGGATGGGAAGGGAAGACGGAAGACCAGTTATCTCCCACACCAGCTGTAGTAAACGCTGAGGCTTTTCGTAGTGAATAATCTTCTTTATTTAAAGATTCAGGTGCATAGTGAAGAGGAGCAGTCCTCTTAGTAAGATCCTAGGCAAGAGGGTCACTACATTCTAACATTCTGCCTTATATACACATTCCAAGTGATGTCAACCTATTCCATTCATGAGTATTCCACATTAACCAAGAATGCATGTTACTACACATCCCCTTTCCTAATAAAAACAAAGAAAACAAACAAATAAATAAAAGTTACAGAGGTCTACTGAGGACAAAAACGTCTTAAAAATAAAGATTGACTATTTACACACAAAATCATGTAAAGCTTTAGGAGTAACAATACATCTTCCATACCTCGTGGAGACAGGTATACAATCTTGTTTACACACTTGTTCAGACTCGCCAGAAGTAGTCGGAATGTCATGAACGGAAGGTTCATGCACACCTTTTGAAACTGGGTCATTGTTTGAGTCACTAGGTGTAACTCCTTGTTCTTGTTCCACATCCAAACCAGGAACAACATGTGTAGAATTAGGTGTAATATCACGTTCAATCGCCAACTCTGAACCGCTGCTAGGGCATAACCACCAGTAATCATCACACATTCCCCTTTCTTTGGAAACTTTGTCAGACAAAGAATGTGGTTGTCGAGCGACTGCCACGCGACTCATGTGATGGACACTGCCATCATCCAACATTATAGTATTACGCATGACTTTGGAGATAGCTCTTGGTTCGGAAAAACGAGGTTGTAATTTTCCAACCATCTTTGCACTTTTGATTCTTACCAATTGACCAGTCTTCAAGGTTACATCCTTGGTACCATGTTTAGTGTCAAAATATGCTTTGTTTTTGTTTTGAGAATTAGAAATGCATTCTCTGACTTTCGTGCTGTCCCAAACATATTTTCTACTCCTGCCCATCCAACTGGGATTGATTTTACAGTAAGGAAACCTCCTCTCATAAGACCAAAAGGACTCTCACCACACGTGTCATGAACAGTGATCCTATACGACCACACAAGTTTATCTAGTTCAACATCCCAATTCTTCCTCTCTTTGTTAGCTAGTTGTAAAACACCTTTTATTACTCTGTTGACTCTTTCTACAACAGAATTGCCCCTAAGATGATAGAGAGCAGCAAATCTTTGTTTTATACCTGTAGTCTGCATGAACCTTTTCATGTCAACAGATTTGAATTGCACACCGTTGTCGGTCAGAATAGACGCAGGTAAGCCTTCTCTAATAAAACATTCATCCAGAAATCGAATAACAGCTGAAGTGTTAATGTGTTCTACGACCTTAACTTCAATCCACCTTGAAAATAGGTCGACTAACACTAAAACATATTTACATAAACCATCCTGCCAGGTTATCGGTCCCATAATGTCCAAAGCCAAATCTTCCCAAGGTAATTTGGGACACCCTAAAGAAGACATAGGTGGGTTGAGTGTTTTCTGACTTTTGTCCGCACATTCACAACTCACACACTCACGTACTAGTCGTTCAATCTCCAAATCCACCTTGGGCCACCAATATAATGCTTTAATATTTTTCTTCGTTCTTGAAACTCCTGGATGCTCATCGTGTCCAATATTGATGATTTTCTGTCGTATTCCTTTGGGAGGAATAATTCTTTCACCACGACACACAAACTCTCCATCAATACTTAATTCATCTCTCACCTCCCAGAATGCTCTAATTTGGGGATCAGCTTTACATTCATTGGACCAACCATTAGAAATTTTCATCAAGATTAGGGGCATATTAGCAAGGGCACTATCGCCGCTTTAGCGGCACTTTTTGCCGCTAAAGCAGCGATATTTATATCGCACTATCAGCAAACTGTCTCTAACAGCAGTTAGCGACAGTTTGCGGGCATTAGTGCCCGTTTTTTTACCGCTTTGCATGTCAGCGATATTTATCGCTAATGACATGCAAAGTGGGCGTTCCCGACGAACAAACCTGGGAAACACTCGCTAACAGGCCTATCGCCTATTAGCAAGGTGGCCATGGCCCCAGTTAGCGACGTGAAAAGTCGCGCTAACCGGGGTCATCGCCATTTATTTAACACCCGCAATTAGCAGGTGTTAGCCATACCTAACATGGGGGTGGATTATGCTGATACGACCACAGGGTCGTATCAGCAAGGTGTTCTCCCTTCTCCATGCAACATCGCTGGTTTTTCAGCGATGTTGGCCCATTTCCTCGCTATCGCTGGAATATTGATCGCCATAGCGCTAATCGTTGCTAATACAGCGTTAGCGTGGCGATATATTCCAGCGATAGCCGGCGATAAAAAAAATCACGCTAAGCAGGGTTAGCGATGATTATCGCCTCTTCTTGCTAATATGCCCCTTTGTCTTTCACAACCTTGAGTAATTCATCTTTTGCAGCTTCTTGTTCCCATTCATCCATGCGTAAACCACATGATTCTGCGAAAATTCCAGCAACGCAAAAATCATTCCACATACTATGATCAACCTCTCTAAGCGGTAAGGACATTCTGCTCAGAAAATCAGCGATGACGTTTTTGACTCCAGGTACATACTGCACCTCATATACAAAATCTTGGAGCCTCATAGACAACCTGGCAATCCTGGCTGAGGCTCTGCACAAACCTTCTGTAGTGAGTAGCTTCGCCAACGGTTTGTGGTCTGAACGGAGAATAAACTTTTTGCCCCAAATAAACTTCCTAAAGTGCTCTATCGCCCATACACACGCCAAAGTTTCTCGTTCGATTACTGAGTACTTCTCCTCACAAGGTGACAGAGAACGTGAAGCAAATGCTATCACGACCTCTACACCCTGTTCTGTTAATTGTGAGAGAACGCCTCCCAGGCCTGTGCCACTTGCATCAGTGGTAACAAAGGTATCGGCAACTGGGTCAAAACCTTGTAAAGTAGGTGCATTGGTGATGGCAGTTTTTATATCTTGAAATGCACTCTGGCAACCAGCACTCCAAACAAATGGGGTTTTGTTTTTCATTAATTGACACATTTCATACGTTTTTTGTGAAAATTGATTTACAAACTTAGAGTAAAACTCAGCTAAACCCAGGAAAGACCTGAGTTCATCCTTGGACTTAGGTGCAGGAGAATTAACAATGGCATCAACTAATTTAGCTTTGGGTTTGATTCCTGCATCACAGATCTCATGCCCTAAGTATGTAACTTTTGTTTCAGCAAATTTACATTTGCTCCCTTCCGCAACCAAACCATTGACCTCTAAGATCCTAAGAACCTCCCTTAATGTTGAATCATGATGAGACTTACTTTTCCCCATCACCAATATATCGTCTTGAAAGAAGATGACCTCAGGAATATGACTAAACAAATTAGACATCAACCTTTGAAAAACCGCCGCTGATGCTAATCCAAACGGCATGCGTTTAAATCTAAAACAACCAAAGGGAGTGCAAAATGTGGTCAAATGTCTGCTTTCAGGGTCTAGGACCACTTGATGATATGCGGAAGATAGATCTAATGTAGAGAACCATTTGGCGTTACGTGTAAGAGACAACATCTCATCAATTCTAGGGAGGGGAAATTGATCTACTAGAATGTTGTTATTTAAGTATCTCAAATCAACACATAAACGGGCCTTTCCATTGGCCTTGCGGGCTACGACCAATGGAGAAACCCACTCAGCCGCTTCAACAGTTTCAATTACATTGTTTTCTAGCAATTTGTCTAACTCAAGTTTAACTTCATTTCTAACAATAAACGGTATGTTGCGTGCTTTGTGTATTTTTGGAACGGCACCTTTCTTCAAAAGAATTCTATGAGTGAATCCTTTAAGCTCGCCCATTTGACCAGAAAAAACAGTGGAAAACCGAAATAAGGGTGGTTGCGTGTGCACATACTTGTCACACTTACCACCCTTATTTCGGATAGGGGTGGAGGGCTACATTTCAGCCGTTTGTTTCCTGTGGAATTACCTTCCACAGATTCGTATCTCTTTTCTGTTTGGTTTCCTACCATGCTGTCCTGTTGGTACTCTTTACCTCTTGTTGGCCTGGCCAGCCTGCTTGTTTGGTAAGTGGAGTTTTAGCTTGTGTTTTGTGGCATGGTAGCCTTTGTTGTGCATTTATTTTTATTGCATTGTGGAAAGGGAGATGTGGTGAGTGCGCTTGGTTGGTTCCTATTTGCTGTGATTGCTGGATTGCGCTTTGTTACTCTTTCATAATTCTTTTCTCTGCTATGTAGTATACATGTATATTTTCCATCTTTACCTTATCTACATGTATTACTTTGAAATTGTTTCCTTGCACCAGTGCTGCATGTAATCATCGTATTGCCATCTTCTACTTGCAACACTCATTTTGTGATTCATTTGAAGTTGATTCTCATTTGTGTAAAAAAGGGAGATGTGTTATACCTGCTGCTCAGCCAGTGTGAGTGTGGGGTAGAATGTTGGTGTGAGAGGTGACTGCGGAATGTTGGATGAGTGAGAATGTCAGTTGGTGTATGGGCTGAGCAGCAGGAAGGCTGCTCCTGGTGGGGCTCTCTGTTCATTTCTACTAAGATCTTACTTGGAATAAATTGCTCCCCTTGAGCCGACAGCCACCTGTAGGAGGAAGAGAGCCTGCAGGAGAGCAAAGGAAGTGGCACGAGCCTGGCGTCAGCACTGCTTCACCAGGGCAGAAAGCAAGCCCCGCAGCCTGATTAAGCCACTAGCAGCCCTAAGCCAGTTGGGAGGTGAGCCTTGCATATGTGTGCAGGGAAAGCACTGCGGTCCCCCCAGTTGCTACCTGCTACTACTGCATGGGGAAGAAAGGTGACTGGTCTGCCCCCCCTCTGCAACCCTGCAGCTTCAACAAGGCCCCCCTAGTCAGATAGGAGAAGGAGTGCGTGTAGTGCAAGAAGCGTCGAACTGAGGAACAGTGAAACGCATACCCAATCGCATGGCATCATGCGATTTCCTACTTTCAAAGCCCCACTGCTTTCCAAAGTCTGCAAGGCAAGGAAAACACAGAGCTGCACTCTGCCCACCACCAACACCAAAGTACCTGCAGCAGTGTTAGGGGAGCCCCTTGCCTCGTTTGCCCGGATTGGGGCTGCTGGGTGGCTCAGAGGGAGAAGCCATGATGGATGAAGAGAGCATCCCTGCTGGGAGCCTGACACCACTGCCAGAAAAAGGAAACCCTTGCATTCTGCAGCAGCTCTGCTGCACCAACAATCATCCGTCTGCGGGAGGAAGGGAGGCAGCGAGGCCCTGCATCCAGTGCCGTGCACCTGCCACCCACAAGACACTTGGGATCCATCAGCCAGAAGAAAGAAGAGGCAGGAGGTGGGAGTCCATTTGAACCCCTTAGGAGGACTGGCAGCACAATGTTCACAGCTGACCATCACACCGGCAATAGAATACCCCAATGGAAGGGAGAGCGACTCCTTGGCAGCCAACAATAAAAAGCACAAGAGGCATGAAGCCCCCACCCGCAACAGGGGGGGGGGGCAGGAGAAATCAATACTTGGTAGGTGTCAGCGCATGGGGACACCTGCAGCACACCCAAAAGAGAGACTATGTACAGTGACTAACTGAGCACATACAAGGACAGTAAAACAGAAAGTCTCTGGACAACTACAACTCCCATGTTGCCAACAGATGAAGAGATCCCTCTCCAGAGAGGAGGTACCCAGATGTTAACCCGCCGGTCCCCATAGCACTGCCCCTCTACCCTAGCATTGCAGACCCAGGAAAAGGAGAATACCTGCCTGCACTGCTTAGACGCTGCTGGAGCAGGCCATAACAGTGACCAAGGCCTGGAGGCGCAGCAAGCCACAAGGCAGAGAGCTTACAGGCTGGCAGAGGGAAAGCATGAGCACAAGGTCAAGCCCAGAGACCTAGAACATAACCAAGCACAAACCCATGATGACAGCCTCAAGGCACAAGCATAGCACCACCAAGAGGAGTGTAGTCGGAAGCAAGACTGTCCATGGATGGGAGCTCCAAGAAAGTCCCTGAAGAGCAGTGGCTGCTCCTCCGCTATGGTGGAGGAGCGTCGCCCAACTGCTTTTAAGCAGTGCGAGAAGCGGAAACATAACATGATGATAACTTCCAGTTATTATCATGTTATGTTTCCTTTGCAGGCGGGAGGGTGGGTGGGATTGCTCTGCTCACAGAGCAGGGCAGGGGCGGAGTGGTTTTCCCAATCAAAGGCGCAATGAAAGTTTGGTCGACCCTCTTGGGCAGCCCAAAGCAGTCATGCGCACTTCCCTGTTCTCCACGCAGGCTACATTACACCCTGCATGGAGAACATGCCCACCCCTACAGCCCCTGGCTGAGCGTTGTGATTGGCTTAGGGATGGGTGCCTGGCTGCCTGCTCTTCTGTTCCTGGAAGCGGACTCAGGAGAGCAGGAGCACAGAAGACGCGGGACTTGACCTTGAGGTAAGTTTTTTTAAATGTATTTCTAAACCCTGCTCCCCCTGCGCAACACCCCACAGGACCCCCTGTGACAACCCCCGTGGCCCCCACTCCCACCCCCCACCCGCAAGCCATGCCAGCCGCCCCTGCGGATGAGGGAACTTGTGAAACAGTGCTGGGCCAACCTCTTACCATTTGTCATCCAATGGGTCTTTTATATATCGACTGAGGGATAAAAGAAGTTACCATGAATCAAGCAAATTCAAGTGACAGTGCAACCCATTTGATTACACAATGAGGACCAGGAGTCAGTGGGTATAGTTGAAGGGTTTTATTACAAATTAGCAGTCAGGTTAACGCAAATAAATCTCAAAACCATACCGTAGAGTTGTAGAATAAGAACAGGATAACCTAATCTTCTAAAGAAGTTCAGGCATTACAGTATAAGACCAACAAGAAGTTCTGTGAAAGCAATACTGAAAATTAAAAACAGGATTTTGTGCTCAGAGTAGTCTCTGATTCTCTCGCCTAAACATGAGTAAAGTCTGAAGTCATCTAATTTAGAGTTTAGATCAGTAATGGTATCTAAGTTTAAAAGGGATCTCAAAAAGTGGGGAAATTGCTGAAAAATAGAGAAATGCGGGAAGGTGTCAGCATTGCAGAAGCTTGGTCAAGAGTCTTCTAGGGACAGGGGAATAAGTGTCACCCTCAGCCAGTCAAAGGGGAAAGCATAAAGGTCTGTACCTCTCAAAGTTCAAATGAAAGTGACTTAACTGTGTGAACACTAGTTAATACCATCCGAATCTTCATAATGACACCCATCTTCACATCATCAGATACTCCATTGTGCTTTCCATTCTCACGCTGTGATCTGCAACATCAGCAGGTTCTCCTAGACCAAACCTGGGAACAATATTGTCCTTAAGTACCTGAGACTCCTCGCAACATTAATGAATAGGGACTGTCAGTTGATGCTCAGGTGTCATGTCTTTTAGGATAGTCCCATCACTGTATACCCCATTTTTACATACATTGTACCATCCACACTACAATAACGATTCTAAACAGGTAACCTTTTACCTAGTAGCTTGCTCCTGTCTCCTCGACACCAGGCTCTAAGTATTTTATCATAATCCCTGTACCTGACGTACATAAACATGTCCCCAGGCACGGTAGATTTATTCTGTATAAGGGTCACCACTTTATTTCATCCTTGGCCAACAGCCAGCTCTGCATAATCACACTTGTTTAGAAAAGCATTGGTGATTGTTTTCAAAACATTTATGAATGTTTTCAAAACATCCATGGTTGTTTTAAAAACATAACGATTCTAGAAAAACCCTGGAGTGACCACTTTAGCATAAAAGACCCTCACTCCCCCTACAAATTAGAGGAGAACTCCTTCCAGGCTGAGACCTTGGTCCTGCATGCCGAATCTCTGACATGCAGCGGTCTGACATCCCTTGCAGGTTGTCATCCTGGACGCAGAGACGGGGTCCTTCATTCCCAACCATGAGGTGAGGAGGCTGGTTCATCCCTAGGGGTATCTTGGCTACAGATACACATAGCTATACGCATATACACCTACACATCCAGGTTAGGCTAGGTACATTTAGGCAAAATACTTAGGGCACTCATTTTAGGAATATGCAAGTGCTACTGATTTTGTCTGAACTGCTTATGTTCATCTTAATAGCACTATGGTAGAAATGTATCTACTATTTACTATATTGGTACTAGCAATCTCTTTCGTATGCTTCTGTCTACTGATTGCGCAGTACATATGTTTTACACCAGGTTGTCGCTGGACCAATAAATTCTTATTGAAATGTCCTAATCGCCCTCCTGTGTATTTTCTGAGAGAAAGCAAGCACTACTGTCTGAGCGAAACGTACTGTACTGTTTTCCACGATCCCTGAGGAATCAGGGTTGTCATGTTCAGTGGTTGCCAGAGACTACCTACACCTCTGTAGAATATGGGGGGGGTGGTAGTGGCACTGTAGAGCTAGCAGGTCTAATAGCTGACATATCCTGTGGGGATGTCCGGAAGCGGTTGGGACACCAAGCCCTCAGTTTAGGTCATCCAAAACGCGCAGGTCCTGGGGGACTCCTAGGAACTACACGACATGGTGCCGCCAAAGTTGGTTTGGGTCTTATATTAACAGCAAAAATCTGAATAGTTCAGTCGTGCTTTCTCAGAAAAGCCCTACTCACACCTTTTCAGAGACATCTGAAGTGGGAAGGGGTAATCCGCCTCGGCTGAGCAGATATACTCTGTGTATTGGCTGAATACAAGCAAGCTTGTAAGGATAAACAGTTCCGCACATTGTGCAAAACCCTACCTCTTAAACATACTCTTCTCTTTTAAAAATGACAGAGCACGCGAGTAGCTCAGGGGAAGATGAAGTTGCAAACGCTCTTAACATCACAGAGAACTGCAGACATGCAGTAACTATAAAATTGTTAGAACACAGTGTACCCTTAACAAGTGGTTGTGTTACCTTCGTTATTGAGGCGCACGAGGTTTTCGGATCCGAGGTATTCTATTCTTGGGTTCAGTTCCCACTTGCAGATCCGGTGACTACATTGTTCCACACATACATTGTAGCTGAACCACCGGAAGAATACATTCCATACGAAGACATTGAAGTCCCGTTAACTTACTAGCAGCATAAAAGCTGGTTTAAAGGCGCCCTCCCACACACAACTTCTGTTGTGAGACTCAGTCCGCTCAGCATAGAGGGAACGACCTGGCCGGTCTTAGTGACATACACTCCACATCCCGAGATAGATAGACCACCAGTGGATAAAGTCTGTAAAATATACAAAGACATAGTCAGGCTATACAAACACATTGTGCAGTTCGTCATGCGAACATTAACAGTCCAGCCTGTGAGAAATGCTCCAGCTGGTCCACATCAGACCACACCTACAATTAACCCACAGACACTGAAATCAGTAATAGGGACAATTCCTTCCAAACGGGAGCAAATCCCGTTCTAGATAGCACAAACATTGCACAGCTGGAAGCAGTATTTCCCCATACGGGTCCACAGGAAAAACACAGAATGCTAACCATTTGCTTGTAAATGGGGATGGTTCCCTCGATTGAGGATTGTACCACTTGGGGAACAATCTTTGCTGCCGTTTACGTCAGAATACACAGTACTCCTTCCTTAGCAGTTGTTCCAAAAGTATTGAAACAAATACCGAATGAGTCCGGGGCAGGACCTGCCCTGGACTTGGTAATGAAATTGTGGGGTGATTTTGCCCAAGTCTCGGCAGTAGCATTTGAGTAACATAAAGGGGTAGGCAGCAGTAGTGGCCATACACAGCCGCCTAAGGGAGATACCACCTAGAAATAGGGAGCGAGACTTACCAAAAATTATCGAAGAAACCTATGCTGAAATAGGTAGAGATAATTTGGGAACAAAAGCAGGAAAGCCACAAATGGCAGGTAGTCCAAACAAGGACAACTCGAAGCAAGCACCCACTTCTTCTAAAAATAAATAGAGAAACAAGAATTCTAAAAATAACAATTTAGAAAAGAATTCACGATCTAAGGGTGGGTCTCCCCAACGGGAGTCCTATTAAAAGAGGTACAACCTTAGGAATCGTGATAACATTAGGAAATCTGATAGGTATCAGGACACTGATACATGTTCCTTTCGTTCCTTTCAGGGCTCATCCAAAAACTCGGAGACGGACGAGTGATCCAAACAAAAAACAGAAGATCGACCAAGAGAAAAAAGGGAAACACATGACATTTCAGATTACATTATCAAACAGGAAGAGCAACATAAAGCAAAACCTCAATTCAAACAGAAGAAAGTAGCTGGCTTAAAAATTAGACATGCCCAGGTTACTGAGGACTCAGCTTCTGAACGGGGAATGGGCTCTGACAATGCTAGACAGCGCGGCAGAAGTAACAGTAGCTCACCAGAACCTGAAGGATTTTCTGGTGACAGCAGTATTGAATGAACATATCACAGTGGAAACACCTGATACCAGAGTTAGTGTCCCGCATAGACTGTATGAAATTAGACTTCAAATAGAGGGGGACATCTCAAGGAAGGTTAAAGGTCTCTTTTGGGAGAATTTGACCTTTGGATATGACATACTGCTAGCAGAAAAAGATTGGCCACCCAAATTTGTGATGGATTACCCAAAAGGGGAAAGCGTCATTTTGCCCGCTTTCTCTGACCTCTTTCCAGAATCATTAAAACATTCATACGCACAGGAGTGGGTGCTAGCGCTAGCCCCGGCATTATACCGCAACCTCTCCTGAATGAAATCTTGCCTCTAGAGAAATATGAATATATCATTTATACTGATGGATCTGCTCAGTCTGCCATAGGAAGTCAACAGTATAGTGCTGCATGTGCTATAGTGAAGGGTCGGATGCGGGACGGTAAGTTCCATCCCAGCAATACAACTGCGCAATCCCCAGGAGATTGTGCAGCGCAGTTGGCAGAGCCGAAAGCCCTGATATTGGCACTTCAGTACACGGATCGGGAATTCCCCACACTGATAGTGTGCGATTCGTTTTACTGTGTGCAGTCTTACTATGAATATCTTCATTACTGGGGCCAAGTTATTCACAGATTGAATCACCCGTGTGTTGGCGTACACGATGAAGGGAATTTACTGGCTGATGAAGCCGCCAAGGATACAGTGAGAACTGCTGCCGTTGATGCAATAACTCGTTTTAGCACGAGGATAGACGGAGACATGATAGCAGTCAACGCCTCAAAGAACGGCTCTGCAGTCCCGAAAGACTTTCCACTCAAATATTCCTATTAATTAGATGCGCAAAACACACCATATGCTCAAATTCCAGGAGTGGGGGTAGAGTTATGCCAAACACTGATCGCAGACTAGGTTTAATTCTAGCTGCACACAAGGGTCTGGGCTCTGCCCACGCAGGAGTCACTGCTACAGTTTCGTTACTGAAGCGGCGATTCTGGTGGCCGAGTTTGTCTAAAAAAACAAAGGCTTATGTCTTAAAGTGCGACATCTATCAGCAGATGAAAGGTTCTACCATAGCACTGCCACCACAAACACCATGACTCCTTTCAGACAGACCTCTTGCATGGGTCTACTTGGATCACTGCAGCCCCTTAAATTCAGACGGGGCTACAAGTACATCTTGGTGGCAGTGGATTCATGCTCTAGATTTCTATGGGTTTGGCCTCAGGGCTCGGCTGACACTCGAACTGTTATAAAGGATTTGCGAGTCTTCATAGGGACATACGCAATTGGCACGTTACATTCCGACCGTGGCCCTGTGTTTAGCTCTTGGGCTTACAAGGAGGCCATGGAAATTATGGGCATGGCCTTGCAGTACTCCTCCCCCTACCATCCAGAGGGGAATTCGGTGGTAGAGAGGAAAAACCGGGACCTAAAGCAATCCTTAACAGCAAGGGTATTAGGCACAGGCAGTAGTTGGGTCAATCACCTATATGGGGTCCAGAGGGCACTGAATAATATGCCAAGAAAATCCTTGGGAGGATGTACCCCCTATGAGATCCTGTTTGGGACAAGAATGTGGGTACCTGACCTAGATTGTGCAAACACAGTGGCGGATGTAAAATCATTTGAATTGAAGGATCGTTTGGCTGTTTTACAGGAACTCAATGAATTCCGGGCATTACAAAGCAACGACCAAGTAATACGCACCGCCACTGGGGAAGTGAAACCGGTTTGGCAAGACCTGTCTGGGTCCCAAAGGTTGGGGACCTGGTCAGAGAAAAGATCGTGGACATAGACTGTGGGATTGGTGTCCAGACTGATTCTAGTCACCCTGCAGGGTATGTTCGCCTGTATACCAGCTAGCTCACAGTGCCACTGTAAACTCCTCTTACCAAGGAGAGAATAGTTCTTGGCAACCATTGAACATGACAACTCTGTCCCATCAGGGATCGTGGAAACAGTACAGTACTTTTCGCTCAGTCACTCGTGCTCACTTTGTCTCAGAGATGTACACAGAATAAACGGTGGGGACGTTTTCAATAAGCATTTATTGAACCAGCGTCTTTCTAGTGTAAAATAAGTGTGCTGAAACAACCATAAGACAGAAACAGATATAAATGATTACAAGCACCAACAGAGTAAAAGGATGGTAGATTCCTACCATAGTGCTAAAACAATGAATACAGGCAGATATAAAAATACATGACAGTAATAATGCATACTCCTACGATGCAACCCTAACTAGATATATCTAAGTGTACCTAGCATGTATCTAGGAGTAGAGCCAAGAACCTCCCTAAGATAAAGCCAACCCCATTACCTGAAGTGAGAGACTGTGGGACCCCGTCTTGGTCTCGAGATGGATACCCTGCGACGGATGTCAGACCACTGCGAGCTGGAGTGTCTGCATGCAGGAACCTCAGCATGGAAGTCCTTTTTCTCCTCTCCCTGCCTCAGCAAAGATATGGGGGCATATTATCAAGAACGGCGTTAAAATTATCGCCGATTTAGCGGCAGAAAACTGCTGCAAAAGCGGCGATAATGGGCTTGATAATATGCCCTTGAGAATTCCAATAGAAGCCCATGTTGACACCAGAACATGGGCTTCTATTGGAATTCTCAAGGGCATATTATCAAGCTCATTATCGCCGCTTTAGCGGCAGTTTTCTGCCGCTAAAGTGGCGATAATTTTAACGCCGTTTCTTGATAATATGCCCCATGGTGTTTATATACCCAAAGTGGTACCCTCAGGGAATCTACCTTCTTGTGTCATGTCGTTCTAGGATGACGGAAGGAATGACCCTTATACATAGTTATTATGCAGGAGATGGTAGTCCTGCTGAGATTCCAAGAATCCTCATGCATAATGAATGAGGCTAGTTTTCGGAGAAAACCCCACGTCCTGTAAGCAGTACAGTAACTAGGTAAAAGGTCAGTAGTAAGAACCGTTATGTAGTGTAATGGCAGGGGAAATATAGGTGAAAGGTTTCGTTATCACCTGAGCCTATATCTGGGTGCCTGTATGAAACATAACAAAGGAGTTTGGGCCATCCTACAGAACACCTGTACCTGTCCTGGCGGTTCAAGAAACAAGAACAGTACTTCTTCCACCTCTTGCCGGCCAAAAAGAAAAACAATTCATCTCCATTGATCTGATCAAACTGCACTATGTGGCTGATTCTCAACAGCAGGCCACATGGGGTCCTGAGTAGCCGCAGATTTCCTCTCACTACAATACAGGAAGTTCAGATGGAAAGACTAATAATGTTCCAAGACTCCTCTGTGCAAGATGCCGTTGTAGCCAATAATGGAGTACGAATTACACCTGTTGAAACAGAACAACATCCAAATGAAACTGAAACGCAAATTGCAATTCGGCCCAATAATGAACTTTACATCAACGTGCCTTCACAAGAAGCAACTGCCAGTTCTACAAATACTGCTGAGCTCCAAAGGATAGATCGAACTGGGTCTGGCTACTTCATCAACTTCGATTACTTTTCTTCAGTTACGAGTGAACCTGAGCAAACATCACCCATTTCAAAGAAAGAACAATTTCAACAATTCTATCTCTGGCTGAAAAAGACTTACTTTGTGTCCCCTTGGTTGCATCTTTAGTTTGCATTAGGGATCCTGTTCCTGTTAATTTGGAGTGGTATAGTAACTGTCTTTTTCCTACTACTGAATGGATATTACCTCCCACATCGCTCTGCAGTCCAACCTGTGAACTTGGTTTGGATCCACATACGTCATCACACCGTGAATAAAGAGACTTGTCCTTAGTGAACATTACAGCAATTCTAGTACCGGATGGTATAGTTTGGGATAGAGTTTCATATGATTTATTTGGTCCTACTGAACATTTGAAAATTTGACACGTGTTCAAAATTTCAATGAATTACTTCATTACCCTGAGTACATTCTCTGATGATTGGGACACTGAGACTGTAAATACTATGCTTTCAGATTTAGAACAATCTGCTGCATTTTCTTACAGGGAATTGTACGAAGATACTCCTGACTCCGACAGTGTGTATTGTTACCAGCATTATGGTCATCACTTTAGCATAGAGCAGGTGTTCTGCGCACTGTAAACACTTACCATCAATGTGAACCTTGCCTGACACCACTGAAACGTAGTTCTGCCACATTGACTCATTAATTTGCATACTTTTCCGGGTTCAATACATCGGACCCAATGTCATACTACTATGAGTTAGTACAGTCGAATGAATCTGAGAAGAAAATGATGCTGACTAACACAAAGCTCATTTATTCAGCACCTTTCATCTCCCAACTGTTTATACAAGGTTTCGACTATTGGAGGGACACGATAGACACAAAATCCATCTGGGGGATGGAAGATTGGCAGGTTCAGGGAACAGAGGCTTTATTTAGAGCTTGCCTAATACCGTTACAGATAATATTCCTGAACAGAACAGTGCAACAAACTACCTGCTACGGGTTTGCAAAAATTAAAGACCTGAAAACACCACGCATCTCCTCGCCCATACCTATTGAAGGTATATCGCATGACACACTGATCAGTGAGGAAATGCTGGGTGCAATGATGCTGAATGGTACATACAATTCTTCAGCTCCCAATTGGAAGGGATGGTTCAATCAATCAGTCATTTGTAGAGCGCACTACTCACCCGTGAGGGTCTCAAGGCGCTGAGGGGGGATCTGCTACTGTTCGAACAGCCAGGTCTTGAGAAGTCTCCTGAAGGTCAGCAGGTCCTGGGTCTGTCGCAGGTGGATGGGGAGGGTGTTCCATGTCTTGGCGGCGAGGTGGGAGAAGGATCTGCCGCCGGTCGACGTTCGATAGATGCGTGGAACGGTGGCGAGGGCGAGGTCAGCGGAGCGAAGCTGGCGGGTGGGAGTGTAGAAGGTGAGTCGTTTGTTGAGGTATGCTGGTCTGGTGGCGTGGAGTGCTTTGTGAGCGTGGGTGAGGAGCTTGAAGGTGATCCTCTTATTGATGGGGAGCCAGTGCAGGTCCCTCAGGTGGGCAGTGATGTGGCTGTAGCGGGGGATGTCGAGGATGAGGCGTGCGGAGGCGTTCTGTATGCGTTGAAGTCTCTTCTGGAGTTTGGCCGTGGTTCCTGCATAGAGGGCGTTGCCGTAGTCCAGCCTGCTGGTGACGAGGGCCTGGGTGACCGTCCTTCTGGTTCCGGTGGGGATCCATCTGTAGATCTTGCGAAGCATGCGGAGGGTGTTGAAGCAGGAGGAGGAGACGGCGTTGACTTGCTGGGTCATTGACAGAGATGAGTCCAGGATGAACCCCAGGTTGCGTGCGTGGTCGGTGGGTGTCGGCGCAGCTCCCAGCGGGGTTTGTATTGATGGTTTGGCCTATCAACACAAATAGGTGTCAAGCAAGATTTAAGGGTAACACCAGAGGGTTTAATATCCAAAGGCCTGACCAATGCTATGTACACACAGACTTCTTATAGTGTTGGGAAGTTGTGCCTAAAATAGGTAAAAAAATTTACAACACTACAACATGTGAAACAACACTTGTCCCTTCTATCAGAAAACATGAATCTTAGGGATTTCTTGTTAGGTCCCAAGAAACTGCGTAAGAAACGCTTCTTGTATGCCATCTATAATGAACTGTGGAAAGTCTCCCACCAGGATGCTGCTGAGAGATTACATGAAATCGATTGGATTAACCTAGAAAAGGCCCTGGCTGTGGTAGACAAATGTATGACCACACTATCTTCATGTCACTGAGCAACATTGTGTCGTTGACAATTGGCCTAATGGAACAAGATTTGTCTATTCTACAGCATGGGCAATCTCAATTACGCTCCATTATGCTTTTAAGCTGGACGCTCCAATCACTGCGTTCAGGCCACGTGCCATGGCGAAACAT
Source organism: Calotriton arnoldi (assembly GCA_963921515.1). Classification (NCBI taxonomy): domain Eukaryota; kingdom Metazoa; phylum Chordata; class Amphibia; order Caudata; family Salamandridae; genus Calotriton; species Calotriton arnoldi. The sequence goes on along the minus strand of CAWUFW010001484.1, from coordinate 203,424 downwards.
TAACAGCACAAACCTGTTCTCTGCTTACAATCTGACCGACAGACAGTTGACTATGGCACGCAGAGATGCAACATACACCATGCTGCTCATTGAAAAATTTGAGAAGTTACCTTCAGAGTCACCATCTACAGAATGTTTAATTCATGGCTATATCACACTGCCAATCATGACATTTCAGTTCCAATACCACCTTGGATACATCCAAGCAGGCAGGTATGAAGCGTTGGGTGAAGGGTTCATACAGGACACCTGGGAGTTTCCGAATAGATATAGGTGAAGAAATAAGGACACTGAAGGTTTCTTAAGTGGTACTGACTGCGGGAAGACTTTAAGTGGGTCTTTAGTGTGCAAAGAAGTGTCGCTTCATGGAACGTGTAATGCGTCAAAAGCGAACTTATCTTGCTACTTTAAAGGCTTCCCAACTGCCGTGATATATCTGGTTTTTAATTACTTTCGAATGAAAATTATTTAGGGCCAGATGTACGACCCGTTTTTGCATGCGCATCTTCGGAGTAATTCCAGCTTTCATACACTCCGTACTTGGAAGTGTTTTTGGAGGGCTTCCTTTGGTCCTGCTTTCAGTAGCGGGCATCCTGATTTTAATACTCTTGCTACGCAATGGATGTCACAATACCTCAAAATGGAGAGAACACTGCTGGAACGACGTTGTCGTGAGCGCATGGTGTTCTATCTGACTACACCTCGTCTGCGAGAGCTGAATGAGCATTGGTTCCTGTCTTTCAGACCGGTCTGGCTAGACTGTGTCCTGCCTGTGTTCCATTGCCTTTTCTGCAGATTTGGCTGCGTGTTGGACCTGTGTCTGACACTTCCATCGGTTGCGCCGCCGGACATAGAAGCGCTACTGGCGCCTTTGCAGGCCCACACGTGCAGTTGTCCACAGCGTTTTCCCATGTTGATGACAGTATTTCTAGAGCCTCCAAGGGATGCTTCGGCTCCTGTTAGAAGGAATATCGGCTCTGCTCCAGAAATACAGGCATCGGCATCAGGCGTGCAGGCATCTAACTCTTCCCCGGCAGCTGCCGTGGGAACCAGAGATGACCATCTTTGCTCATTGGATATGATACTGGAAGTTCTTGAGGGGCTGCCACCTGCGGATACGATGTTCAGCCTCTCCTGCGCTGGGAACTGTTTGGCAACTTTTTAAATGTTTAGCAAATTGAAGGTCGAGTGTGACTTTGTTTTATTTTTTTCTCTTCTCTGCTCTAACTGAGCCTCATGGCTTTCAAGGTGCTCAGTGCAATAATAACAATTCGTACAAGTTTAGAGGACCTTTTGAATGCTTCTTTAGGGAAAAATGACTTTCTTTTATGGACATTTTTTAGGCTTTTAAAAATGCTTTTTAGTATGTTTTATTATAAAGTGATTTTTATGCCTTTTTAATAATGTTAGCTTTATCATTACGTAGCTGACCTTGTTGACCTTTTGATGAGGAGTGGGTGTCATGTCTTTTAGGATACTCCCATCGATGTATACCCCATTTTTACATACATTGTCCCATCCACACGACAATAACGATTCTAAACAGGTGAACTTTTATCTAGTAGCTTGCTCCTGTCTCCTCAACACCGGGCTCTAAATATTCTATCATAATCCCTGTACCTGATGTACATAAACATGTCCCCAGGCACGGCAGATTTATTCTGTATAAGGGTCTCCACTTTTTTTCATCCTTGGCCAACAGCCAGCTGTGCATGATCACACTTGTTTAGAAAAGCATTGGTGATTATTTTCAAAACATTTATGATTGTTTTCAAAACATTTATGGTTGTTTTAAAAACATATTGATTTTAGAAAAAACCCTGGAGTGACCACTTTAGTATAAAACACCCTCACTCCCCCTACAAATTAGAGGAGAATTCTTTCCAGGCTGAGACGGGGGTCCTGCATGCTCAATTTCCGAAACGCAGCAGTCTGACATCCCTTGCGGGTTGTCATCCTCGACGCAGAGATGAGGTCCTTCATTCCCAACCATCAGGTGAGGGGGCTGGTTCATCCCTAGGGGTTTCTTGGCTACAGATACACATAGCTATACGCATATACACCTACACATCCAGGTTAGGCTAGGTACATTTAGGCAACTTACTTAGGGCACACATTTTCGGAATATGCAAGTGCTACTGTTTTTATCTGAACTGCTTATGTTCATCTTATTAGCACTATGGTAGAAATGTATCTACTATTTACTATATTGGTACTAGCAATCTCTTTCGTATGCTGCTGTCTCCTGATTGTCGCAGCACATATGTTTTAAACCAGGTTTTCGCTGGACCAATAAATTCTTATTGAAACGTCCCTCCTGTGTATTTTCTGAGAGAAAGCAAGCATGAGTGTCTGAGCGAAACGTACTGTACTGTTTTCCACGATCCCTGAGGAATCAGGGTTGTCATGTTCAGTGGTTGCCAGAGACTACCTACACCACTGTAGAATACAGGGGGGTGGTAGTGGCACTGTAGAGCTAGCTGGTCTAACGGTGGACATATCCTGTGAGGGTGTCTGGAAGTGGTTGGGACACCAAGCCCTCAGTTTAAGTCATCCAAAATGTGCAGGTCATGGAGGACTCCTAGGAACTACACGACACAGGCTCTCTTGTTCTACCTACCCCCATTCCCAGTGAAGGTATTGGAAAAGATCATCAACAAGCAACTCAAGACACACCTGGAACAGAACCAGCTACTTGATGCCTCCCAATCCGGCTTCTGCAGCAATCACAGCACCAAAACCGCCCGGATTGCAGTAACTGACGACATCCGAATCTTCCTCGTCCAAGGAGAAACAGCAGCTCTGATCTCCTCAACCTCTCAGCAACTTTCGACACCGTATCCCACTACATGCTGATCAAAATACTCCACCACAACGGCATCCAACGGGACGCGCTCAGATGGATCACCTCCTTCCTCACTGGAAGAACTCAAAGGATCCACCTCCCACCTTTCACCCCCGAACCCAAGGAGATCATCTGCAGTGTTCACCAGGGTTCACCCCTCAGCCCCATGCTCTTCAATGCATATTATGACCCCGCTGGCCAACATCGTCAGATCCCATAGTCTCAACATAATTTTTTACGCAGACGACACCCATCTCATCCTCTCACTCACGGATGACCCCTCCACCACCAAAACCAACTTCTACATATGCATGACAGGCATGGCTGAATGGATGAAGAACAACTGCCTGAAGCTGAACACACTCAAGACAGAAGTACTGATCTTTGGCAACAACAGCAACACATGAGGCCACTCCTGGTCGTTTCAGACCTAGAACCCACACCCACTCCCTATGACCACACCAGAAACATTGGAATCATCATTGACAACAATCTCATTATGAAATCACATATCAACGCTGTCTCCTCTGCCTTCTTACTCACTCTGTACATGCTACGTAATATCTTCAAGCGACTACCCCTACACATGACACACATGGTGACACAGACCCTCATCACCAGCCGGCTGGACTACAGCAACTCCCTCTGCATTAGAATCACTGCACACCTCAAACAGAGACTTCAGACCATACAGAATGCTGCAGCCAGACTCATCCTCAGCCGTCCCAGATGAACCCACATCACACAACACCTAAGGTAACTCTACTGACTACCCATGCAGAAGAGATACAAATTCAAGCTGCTCACCCACACACAAGGCTCTTCACAACCAAGGACCCGCCTACATTAACCACTGCTTGAACTTCCACCAACAGTCGAGAAGACTACGCTCTGCTTCCCTCTCACTTGCCCATACGCCATACGCCAATGATGCATCTACCAAAGCAGAAGTGGAGGATGCTCCTTCTCCCACATCACAGCAAATACTTGGAACAGCCTCCCCATCACCTCCCTTCCGGACTTCCAAATGGCCCTCAAGACCTGGCTATTTGAATTAGCCTCCAAGACCTGCAGGCGCCTGAATAACCTATTGGTTAATAAACTGCACTTAATAAATGATTGATTGATTACTAATACAGTGTTACATCTATTCACAAACTAGCAACCCATGTGAATGTACCTGAAAAGAAAAGACATCCAAGCAGAAATAGGGAAACAGCATTTTATGCACAAAAGAAGTAAAGGCCTCTTCTCATGTCAACTTGAACGTATTACTCAATGATGCGCATTTAACATGCATGTGCAAATACAGCTACAAACAAAACGAAGATGTCAGTACATTAGGTTCATGTTACACTTTGCATAAAGGTACTATATCTTTGAGTATAGGTGTATAACTGTGACTAAGAACTACATTATAAATGCAAATATGAAAACAGTAGTGCACACATTACATAAATCACTCTTTTTCTGAAGTAAACTCATTTTAATGTGTGTGAGGATACTTTTATCAGTCACCTAAAGAATACATCTCATTTTAATAAGGTTAAGGCACACAGGGGTATATTCTCAAGAACGTGCGATAATCATCGCCAAAAAAGGCTAACGCAATTTTACATATCGCCATCTATCGCGGGAAAATAACTCTGTGTTAACGTCGCATTCTCAACACGGCGGTAACATGCGATAGTTACCTGATAACGCGTCAAATGTCCACGATAACATTACCGGGACGGCGATAAAAATCCAAACCCAAACGTGAAAAAAGTTGCGATGGGCCCAACCGCGATGACAAAATCAGCGATAAGCTGTGCAAGGCCTGCAATTCAAACACGTCAGGCGGGAAAACTCACTATAAAAGCAGAAAAAAAAATACAAACAAAAACAAAACAACTGAGAAGCACAATGGAGGTAGCCGGAGCAGGAACAGAGGACAACCAGAACCCCACAAGCCCCTCGGAGGACCAGGCCGGGACCTCGGGGTCAGGGAAGGGCAAGGACAAGAAGAAGAGGAAGACGCAGTTCAGTCCGCAGGAAAACAGGATCCTGATAACGGAGGTGATAAAATACCATCAACAACTGTTTGTCACCTCCAATGTGTCATTGGCGACAAAAAATGGAATATGGCAGTCCATCGTGGCCAAGGTGAATGCAATCGGAGTGCTGAGGAGGACAATGGAAGAGGTCAAGAGGCGCTGGAATGATGTGAAGCGCAAAACCAAGCAGAAACTCGGCAACAACCAGAAGTCAGCAATGCAGACTGGAGGTGGGAGTCCAGCGCCACAGGAGGAGCTGGACGAGATGGAGGAAATGGTCTCCACAGTCATCAGTGTGGAGACGGTGGCAGGAGTTGGGGGACCGGACACTGCTCGACAGGAGCTGACACAACAGCAAGAGGGTGAGTAACGACCAGGGACTGGGGGGACGGGGGGAGATGGGCACAATGGCACACATGCACAATTAAGCATAGCACAGTGCACACCCACAATGACTCTGGAGGTTGTCCCTGATCCCCTTGGCACACTGCAGCACACCTAGAAACTGCAAGTAGGCCCCCGTCGACTATGTGCCCAGAGGGGGCCCTTCCCACACATCACTAATCTCACAACAAACCCATGCACATGTGCTGAACCCAGCAAAGCTGCGGGTCGTGACCCACACTGACAATGCATGTGACACTGCATGACGGTTAGCATGGCTGCAGTTCAATTATCATGACATGGTGCACGCCACAACACTGAGTTGGCTGATTGTGGACCATATCCGTAAAGGAGCAGGTCACACTCTGACACATCCACGTGCACAAACAATCCCTGATGTCAACAAGACATCTGCGGACAAACCATGCCCAAGAGTCCCAACTCCCACCAAGAGCACAATTTACCCAAGTCTGCAACATCTCAGCACTGTATCAATACAGAATTGAAAGGCACACCGCCTGAAAGGGATAAGGGCCAGCAAAATCAGAGCTCCATGGGCGACTCTCCCACAATGCAGCACACACACATAAGAAGCAGAGCACATCAACATTGACAACAATGTGGTACAAACTGCAACACGTTCACAACAGAACAGAGGACACAACTGCTGCCGCTTGTGTGTAGAAACTGGCCAATCACATTTGGCATACCAGGGAAATGTGAGATGATGATGTACAAGTACAAACACACATCCGTGATGTTGTCGAAATGTCCACTATCCCGCATCAAATAGGCAGCTCCTCCCAAACAGTCACAATGTACATTGTCATACAGTCTGTATGTAAACTTGTACAATACGTCAACATACATGTGAACACAATGTTAAACTGCATCTCCCCTTCACATTGCAGAGGGAGAATCAACACCTCCTGCAGAGCAGACCCAACAACTATTCACTGATGACGAAGAGGACCTCCCCACCTTCGACACCGATGCCCTCCAACAGCTCATGGACAGCATCGGCACCTCACCTGCGGGAGCAGGGCAGCCCAGCTGCATCCAGGAGACCTCACCCCCTGCACAGACCACACAGCAAGAAGCACCAACCACCACGGCTGTCTCCCAGGTCCCACACGAACAACACATGGCTTTCCAACGACGTGTGTTAGGGTGCCAGGAGAAGATGGCTGATCAGGTGCGGGTGGGGTTCGACCTCATGGCAGCCAAACTAGATGCCATACGTGGGTGTCTAAGTTCCATCAGGGACCACTTACAGTCCCTAACGGACACCCACAGTCCGCTCCATGCTCTCCAACGATCCATGGATGACATCGCTGGAGTCCTGACTCTGAGACAAGGACAACTGTCTAGCCAGAGTGGCTCCAGCGGTGTCATCCGGGAGTTGGAACACATGCGGAGGACCATGGAGAACATGGAGCGGGTGCAGGCGGATAGAATGGCTGCCACGGCTGCACACCAGCGTGATGTAGCTGGGATCTACCATGCTCTGCAGACCCTCATCATGGCATTGCTGCCACAAGGCCTGGCGCAGATGAATGCTGCTGCTGCTGCTTCGACATCCACATCTCCGCCCCCTGATGTGTCAGTGCCACACAGTGCTGGAGACAGAACACCACCACCCACATGTGAGGCACATGAAACATCAGAGGACGAAGATGCAGATGATTCTGCCTTACTGGTAAGAAGGAAGCAGTAGCATTCATCTCCTCCATATGGCCTGTTTCTGCTTGGTTCTGCCCTCTGCATCATCACCTTCCACTGTCCCCCGATGCACTCTGCGACACTCACCTTGGACCTCGACATGGACTGCCATATTCTGTTTGGTCACCAATGACACAGCTAACAGACTGCGGACTGAACTCTTCCTCTTCCGATGAACTTGTCATTCCCTGAAGGACTCTGGCTGGCCCTCCACGGGCCAACAATGTAAAGTGGGGTTGGCATGGCCCTGTACTGCTCCAGCTACAGCACTCCACTGAATGTGCATTAAACATTCAAATTCACACAGATGTGTCATGTCTATGATCATTCAAGTATGAAAGAATGGATGAATGTAGGGTCAGTGATTCCCCCTTACCTCCATATAGCTCATGTTGTGGGACTTGAGTCACATGGTGCAACATTACCGATTGCGCTCCGGGTGGCGCCTACACTACAACAGAGACACCCGCATTAGTTACTTCCTTGTCCAGCCCAGAACGGAACCACGCCCAGAGCCCGGGGTCATTGTTCACACCCCTACGCTAGACTGGCATACGCCAGGCCTGCCCACTCCACTTACGCATACGGGGGGTGACAACGCTACATGTCCCATGTCTTCCCTGTAGTGATCTGCTGATCACAGGTCTAGTTGTCAGCATGCCACAGTCACTCCCTGAGGGCTGGTTTACACCCACACCACACCCATCCAGCACAGGCGTCACAGGACATGTGACCCTGCAAATAAGAGAGGCCGGGCACACATGCTCGAGGCCATTTCCACTATCTATCCGAGTGTGTCCGTGTGGTCATTATTTATGCATGAGGGCCTAGGGCCCTACCACATCACATTCCCCACTGCCAGAGGTGACATGATGGCATCCGCACCACGAGTCTCAATCATAAAGGGCCCATGACTTGCGGTGCACAGAGTTGGTGGCAGCCGAGGCACTTTGGCCAGCACGGGCCTACCGCCACGAGACGGTGACTTGCGGTGCACAGAGTTGGTGGCAGCCGAGGCACTTTGGCCGGCACGGGCCTACTGCCACGTGGCGATGACTTGCGGTGCACTGAGTTAGTGACATCAGAGCTGAGCGGGTGTGCAGCCTGCGATGATGCGTAGGCCTCGATACGACGTCCTGCCAAACAAGATTCGATTTGAATTGTGAGCCCAGCTGGACCGCAGTGTACGCCGAAGGCAGCAGGCTGCAGAGACATGACTCCGCGGCGCGGTGCAGCAGGGTGCGTTGGGGGCCTGTGGCTCGGAATCCAGCGATCGGCTGAGGAGGTTGCACCAGCACGTGGTGGGCCCTCTTGGACACACGCCGGTGGCGGCAGGTGAGCATTAAGGCCTGGGTGCGCAGGGGCGGGCAGTCATCGCTGGGCAGCGGACCGGTCTGGGGACCAGGGCTGGGGTGCAGCAGGCGCACAGGTTCCCGTAGGCACCACCGGTCACGGCGGTGCCCTCGTGGCTGGGTGGGGGGGAGTGAAGGTGCAGGGGTATCAAGCTGATACAAACCGTGATGCTTACAGGTATGAGAACTCCTGCATCATGAGACCGTAACAGAAGTTCGTGTGACCGTAACCTTCCTTTTCTTTCTTACGAAGGTTACGACCACACGTACTTATGTTACGGTCTTTTTGTGCAGGAGTTGTCTTTCCTGTAAGCATTCCGGTTTGTCCAAATGCTATACACTGTATCAGATTAGGTTTGTGACTATACGGAGGCTTGACCATTGTCATCATTTGTCCAACAGGTTTCTGAATACTGACTTCCGGAGTATGGAATTGTATTGGGGAGTTCCCGCAGCATATGCAGTTACTTGAATCCACACGTTGCCCTGATGAAGTTCCCCGTTGGGCGCTGCCTGTGCTTTTCGTATTGTTTATTTGTGTATTTGTAATAAAGGGATGTTTTTGCACTACTGTTGACTACTGGACTTCATGACCGTGCGCACCCCCATTTCAGTTACTACAATCTTGGATCTGGGGCACAGAGGCGTCTGGCAACGGCTGGCGGGGTTGGTTGCGCAGGAACACTATGAATTGGAACTGTCGTGTGGTGCGGATACAGGGGCCCGCCGTTGCTATTGTGGACATGCATCCAAGACATGTGTGAGGAAGTTTGATAGGGCTGGCCGTGAGACTGCTCCAGACTCTGGCAGTTGATGGTTGGGAGGTACCAGGGGGCAACAGGTGCAGCACAGCCAGCAGCTTTGTCTGCGGAGGGTTGCTGGTTGTCCGCTGTGTTGGTACCGTCAGCCTGTGGGCAATGTGGGTCAGGATGCGGAGGATGGTTGTCCTTTTGTGCCTGTAGTGGGCACTTCCTCTGGCGTTGAGTCTCTGAGGCTGGTGCATTTTAGGAACGTCCGCTGTCCTGTTCTTCGCTCCCTCTGTGGTAGTCCGGGGAGGGTGGTCTGGGGGGGGGCCTAGTGGTGGTGGTGGTGGGTGTTGTGGACCTCTTGGGTCTCCGAGCTGCATGATCAGTGTCTCCATGACATGTGTTGGTCTTCAGATGTGGCTCTGGGCTGGGCTCCCTTTCATACTGCAGGTAGTCGTCCTGCTTAACACCAGTGAAAGGCAGGTGTTAAATCCCTGCTGCTAACGCGCCTTATCGCCTGTTTTTGGATCGCAGATCTGGCTGGTTGTTGAGAATATCGTGAAGTGGTGTTTTTGTGTGTTTTTGCACGGGAACGCCTACTCTGCATATCATTAGCGTTAGTTGTCGCTCTCATCCGTGGCGAAGTTTTTTGCAGAAGCTATCGCTGGAAAACTGGCGATATCGGCAGTTTGCACCAGCTTGAGAATGGGGCGATTATTCTTTCGCCACTTTTGCTGCGCTAAAGTGCCGATAACTCGGCGATAAGTCCTTGAGAATATGCCCCTCAGTGTAAAAACCTCTATTTCTACAGTGAATGCACTTCAGCATTGAATTTGAGTGAAACACTTTACATTAGTAACATTCGGACACATAGAGTATGTGTGCTAAGTTTAAGAACTGAGAGGACACCAGGATCAACAAACTCCCTTAAGTATAAATCCAATATTTTATTCCAGCATAAGTTGACACAAGTAAGTCTAGATTATGAATGCCACAAACCTCATACCCCACTGCATATGTATATTCCACCAACCACAGAGCATCATATGAAAGGATCACAGACATAATATCGACGGGCCGAATATTGAGGTACCAAAATATCGACGCTAAAATATCGAAGTCAAGAATATCGACATCCTATCTACATCATGGTAAGTACAAAAATATCCCCCAAAAAATATTGATGTCAAAAATATAGTTGTAAAAAATATTGTTAATATCGTTAAAAAAATAATGTAAAATAAAGTAAATAATACATATAATTTAAAGAAAAAATAGTTAAAAATATTAAAACATGTTTAAAAATAATAACTAATACAAATAATGTTCAAATAAATTAAACATATACATATATAAAATAATATATATACTTACTCCACAGAGTGCAACAGTAGGGAAAGTGTTGGATAGCGTAGGGGTAAAAATTACTATTCCCACTCCAGAGAGTGCAACAGTAGGGAAAGTGTTGGATAGCGTAGGGGTAAAAATTACTATTCCCACTCCAAAGAGTGCAACAGTAGGGAAAGTGTTGGATAACGTAGGGGTAAACATTACTATTCCCACTCCAGAGAGTGCAACAGTAGGGAAAGTGTTGGATAGCGTAGGTGTAAAAATTACTATTCCCACTCCAGAGTGCAACAGTAGGGAAAGTGTTGGATAGCGTAGGGGTAAAAATTACTATTCACACTCCAGTGAGTGCAACAGTAGGGAAAGTGTTGGATAGCATAGGGGTAAAAATTACTATTCCCACTCCAGAGAGTGCAACAGTAGGGAAAGTGTTGGATAGCATAGGGGTAAAAATTACTATTCCCACTCCAGAGAGTGCAACAGTAGGGAAAGTGTTGGATAGCGTAGGGGTAAAAATTACTATTCCCACTCCAGAGAGTGCAACAGTAGGGAAAGTGTTGGATAACGTAGGTGTAAAAATTACTATTCTCACTCCACAGAGTGCAACATTAGGGAAAGTGTTGGATAGCGTAGGGGTAAAAATTAATATTCCCACTCCAAAGAGTGCAACAGTAGGGAAAGCTTTGGATAGTCTCAGGGTTAAAAATAACATACTTATAAATTAAATAATTTTTTTAATTAAATAATGATTTATTAATAAATTAACAATAAATTAATTAAAAATACCAATAAATTAAAATTAATAATTACTTTAATAACATTAAATTACTTCCCACCCTATTCTCCAATAAACACACAACCCACTCCGCATAAAATTTCACACAATTAATTTAATTATCAATTAATCAATTAATAGAACTTAATTACCAATTAATAATTAATTCACAATAAATTAATTCTCAATACCACTAAATAATAATTAATAAAAATGTGTTATCAATTAATAATTAATTGACAATAAATTATCAATACCCCAAAATAAAAATTTATAATTACTTAATTACAATTAAATTACTTCCCACCCTATTCCCCTATAAACCCACAACCCGCTCCAATAATAAATTAATACAATTAATATAATTATCAATTAATCAATTAATAAAAATGAATTACCAATTAATAATTAATTTACAATAAATTAATTATCAATACCAATAAAAAAAAGAATTACTTAATTACAATTAAATTACTTCCCACCCTATTCCCCTATAAACCCACAACCCGCTACAGAACTAAAACGCAAAATGTAATTAAAAATAATTAATAATTCCTAAAAATCATTATTTAATTTACTATAATTAAATTACTTTCCACCCTATTCCCCTATAAACCCACAACCCGCTACGGTACTAAAACACATAATTTACTTTAAAAAAAATTACTAACTTCTAAAGATTTTATACATATATTTAAAAAACAGTACAATACTTTACAAAAATATAGAAAACATACATATAAAATACATACTAAAATACATAACACTAATATAAACATCGATATTATTAACATCGATATTTTTGCTATCGATATTACTAACTTCGATATTAACAAAAACGATAATTCTTACCTCAATATTCTAATTTTCATATGCGGTCCGGAGGGGAACAACTAGGTAACACACCGTGAGGAGAACGCCCATGAAAATTAGAATACGAGAGCCCCCATCCCCTCAAGACCATGGGGCACATTTTTGCCTAAATATGAATACTACGTGACAATGGTTTATCGTATGTATTAACGCATGCTTATTAGTTGCAGCGTATTTTTTCACTAATTACCTCAATTTAGGTTATTTTGGAGTGGCACACACAGGGCGGGACCCTGTGTAGTCCTGACGAAGAGCTCTGGGGAATGCTCGAATGCTCGAAACATGTTGACGTATACTAGGGATCCCTAACCCATCTCAGCTAGGTTTTCCCAGAATCTTACCCCGTTTTTAGACACACCGACCAGGAGCTAGAATAAAGTTATTACGCCCACTAGTTAGGTATTTTTTAACTCACTTCTTCCACTCCACTACACTACTGCACCACACATAGTACTCACTAAAGTGCTCCTACGTAATTTCGCAAGTCATAGCACACCTCAGTTCGCAGCGGACTGAGATGGCCCCTATGATGAAGCATGTCACCAAGGGGAAACCCTGGTGAGTGAGGGGACTCAAGAAAGAAAGTTTTCTTTCCTGCTGATTTTCCAACTCATATTGAGCGAAAATCCTCTCCCTTTTGTAAAAAGGTGCACAGCGCTGCTTTGCGTTACATTGTATCAGGTAGGCATTACATGGATGGAGCTTGGGCATTCACGTGCATCCACCGATGTATTATGATGCACATCCATATTTACAAAACCTTGCAAGTATTGTTTTTTTAGGCTGTCTCTGGACCGCTTCTACAGCGCAGTATCCTTTATGGTTACTAGAGGGCAATGTTCCTGCTGCAAACAAAGATCTGCATATACCCAGAAGCCACTGCAATAAACATTTCCGTTTCATTGTCACTGGAAAAACAGACATATGTTTAATACTGAAAGGAGTAACTCTGAGAGTGTATACACGTGTATACACGTGAATTAAAAGTTACAGTTTCGGCCGAGCAGTTACAGTTTTGGCCGCGCTAATATTGACAAGTGACTTGTCTTGACAGTTGTAGGCAGCCCCCGCCTTTATATATTGATTTTTATCCGCAGCTCACTTGCACTGCGTGTGGCAGTGATATGTGGAAACATTTTCAAATTTTGGGAGGGTTACCTTTCGTCTAGGTGACTCACTTTAGTTAAATGAAAATAATAGACCTGACATTATTGTGAGTGACGTACTTGTGGTAAGTAGTTAAATAATGATGACAGTGTGGGCCAAGATATAGAATGTCTCATTGAATAGCTGATGTATTGTTCCCATTGCTACGTATTTCGGACACTCTGGGCCTCGTGATGCTTTCTTTGCTGCAGTTGGTACCGTCCGATGCCTCGTGATTTGGAAACTGAGGAACACGTGACGCAATCGAAAAGCAGCGCGAGGCGCTCTGGGTAAGGAATAACGAGCGCCAGAGCAAGAGGTGCAATACCCCTCCTTGTCAATAGAGGTCTGGCTCCTCTGGAGCAAACCAGCTGCACCTCACCCGCAATCTGCATACCCACAATCCTGTGCGCAACCTACACTGCTGCTTTAGTTTCAGATTTAAAACAGTTCACTGTTTGGCATTTACCACAGTAAGAGGTTGCAGTTCTGTGTTGTAGTAGCAGGATTATTTATGGGGCGAGATGGCAATAACCAGGCCCAGTGATAGTGAAAGGCCGCTTCATTAGAACAGGTAATGCAGTTTAACATGCTAAGTTTCAACGGGTCGGAGCCTTTATTGGGAATAGGCGTTCAACTACGTTTTCCATGAGAAGAGCTTACACAGTGCATTCCAGGAGCTCCACCAACAGCTGACAATGGGCTATTTTGCTTCCAAATCCAATGCTATTTCCCGCACAAAATGGGCCACATTTTACCCATTTGTGCGAGCAGGAGGCTACTTTTGGGGCGTTTATTGGCCCCTTGTGCACATTGTTACAAGCAGGGGCGGCTCCTCAGTAGTCTCGGCTAAACCTCGATCAATCATAATTGGCAGCCAGCCGTGAATGCACAACGAAGCGCGTAGCATGATTCGGCCTGATTGGCCAGTGTGTGTAAGTGCAACCGCACTGCACTGCCCCCTGAGCAGCATGATATTATGTGTTACCGGCTTGTTTGGGTCCCAGGGCCATCAATCTGGTAGCGCGCGAAAGCGCTACCAATGACGGCCCTGCAAACGTTATCCTCCAGAGCCCGCCCGGCAGTGAACAGTGCTGCTGACATTGAGCGCGTTGCGCGCACCACACACGTGGTGGTGTGTGTGCATGCCTGCAGGGGCTACCAGGAACAGAACCGATTGCCAGTTTCGGGCCACCATGAGTGAGTGACTTGCTTCACTTGTCACTCTGACTGAGTGAGTTGGTTGGATCTTTGGCGCCGGGCCAGGCAGGTCGTGTGAGATTTATCTTTGGGAGATTGAAGGAACAAGTAAGTTTTCTCCATTGTTTGTTTACTGTTTCTGATGGTGGCACTTCAGAAAAGAACTAGATGCGCGTCACTCTGGGGGGAGTCGTTATGGAAAGGACACAGCACCAAATAGAGGTGCTTCTTCTGTTATGTGTGGAGGGAGTGTATTGCGGGCTCAGGCCTTGCCCTTGGACATGAGGACAAACCGGCACAGTAACGGAGGCAGTGTTTTAAATGGGCCTTTACTTATAAATATTCTTCTCTTCGGTGCTGAAACTTTTCCTTTGCAGTTTTGTAGCAGTACGGCTGTTATACCGCCTTTAATTCTGATCTGCTTTTGAGGCACTATGTTTGTTGAAGAGACCAAGCGTGGTAGGACAGCACATGCAAAGAAGGTGGGACTATGACAAAGGGTAGTGTGTTGAAAATGCAATGGAGAAAGTTTAATATTATACATTTCGAATGAATGCATGATGATATATAAAGCGCAATAATGTATGAGAAGCCATACATACTAGATGGTACCTCTGCTGTGAGAACTCATGTAGAGGTGGGCACCATATGCCACACACACGTACACACCTCCCCAACGAGGTCCCTTTCTGTTTCCATCTTCTTTGTCTCAGGGCAGTAATAGTTACAGATGTCTCTCACCTTGCCAATTGTATTATCCCACACATACTAGATGGTACCTCTACCTTGACACTCTTATGTAGAGGCATGCACCCTATGCCGTATATACGCACAGCACTCTCCAGTGCTGCTCCCATTCTTTTTGAACCTTCTTTCTCCAAGGGCAGCAGCAAGCAGGAGTGTCTCAGAGCTTAGTCAGCAGCATTCTTCCATACACACTAAATGGTACCCTTGCTTTGAGAGATCTCATGTAGAACATGCACCATAAGTAGTATGCACAGTTCACACACAGTACTCCCTAGTGCTGGCCCCATTCTGTTTGCATTTAAACAGAACAAAGAGAACCCTATATGCCCACAAGAACCAGGGTAATTGTATTATATTCTAACAATAGTCCTGTGGGACTAATATATATATTGTACTTCAATCTTATTTAAAAACTAATGTGTGTAGACTCAATCCTATTAGTAAGAAGAAAGATACAGGACATCTTCTTATTTGAATAGAAGAACATTTGTTGTTCAGGAACAATATAGCTCATAAATCGCAAAATTGAAAATGATCTTAGGTAATGAACGATGTAATGACGATAAACTGTAAACATCTATGTCATTGACGCAGTGCATTGTACTGTAAACATAAACTGCGTTGCTGGCATGGATTACCTTAGGGTTTTATTTTATGGCCATTATTGAGAAAGGTGTATATATTTGTTTGTTCACACTTTGGGCATTATTGAGAAATTGAACCATGCTTTTGCCTTGAAATTTAAGGACCTGAATATAGACCCCATTAGTGATCCCTTGCAAAGTCAGTTCTAGGAGCTTCTCTGCTTAACCCCTTCCATGCGTCAGACGGCCCCCGGCCGTCCAACGTCACGGTGGATGTGTGCGGAGGAAGGCCGTCCGAATCGCGCACGCGTGGAATTTTCCCACACAGCGGGAGAATTCCGGCCGCGTTCAAGGGGTTAAAGCCATGAGTGGCTGATAGGTTTAAAGAAGTTGCACAGCCTAATGAGATTTCACTAATCAATGGTGATATGTGAGACCGACAGTGCGAATGATGAAGGTGAATGGAAGTGAATTGGACAAGTGGAGTGATGACAGTGTCATCTGACTTGATGGAGCGTTAGTGTTGAGATGTTGGGGAAGGGTATTACCTAAGGTTTTGGGAAAGAAGTCTTTTTCCTGTCCACTCCAGTTGATTTCCTTTGGACTCCACACAAACCAATCTGCTTCTTGCCAAGACTGGGGCCTTTAGTCAAGCCTTTGCTGAAACACGAAGGCAATGACATAGGTTCTGTTTAACTTTTAGAGTCACAGTAGATGGTCATGGTGTAAGACTTTGAAGTGGAGGGCAGGCAGTAATCAGAGTAAGTGACTCTCCTATTTGGCCTTTGTACATTTTAACTTTAGGGAGTGGGCCTCTAATCGCAGCTTGCCAAACAAGTTGTGCTGAAATTGCTTTAATGCCAAGGTGGTTACTTTATATGTGCATGATTGTGTGATGTTAATTTTGTGAGATCCACAAAATGCATTAAATGTCCTGTTTGAGAAGCTACATGACATAGTTACAACTTTTCAGCATTTGGACTTCACTAAAATGGGTTACACTCTGTTCTTGTAAAGTTTGTTCATCAATGCCAGGTTCAGGTTTGGATTTGTGGTGAACAAAGCAACAGGTCCTAATGGGACCGATCTTCAAAATCAGTAGTTACTTTACTAATCGAATTGGAACATGATTGCAGAAGTGCATAGGTGCCCATTGAACCTCCTCCCACTATAAGCATATTGAATAGAAATTAGGATTATGCGTAAAATGTTTCCTGAAGCCTGATTTTGCATAAATTGAAGGTGGCAACTTTGGGCTGGTTTTTGGGCTGAAACTGGTCTGCATTGGGCTGATTTGGGCTTAAACTTGGACAGCATTGGGCTTGGGACAGGTATCAAAATCTGGCAACACTGCACGGGCCAACGTTTCAACGTTTTGGTCTGGAGGTAAGGAGTGGCCATTCTGATCAAGGGGAGGCATCAAGGGGAGGCATTTTACCATGGACAAGGTCACCGAGCAGGTCAACGGTAGAGTGGAGGGACATGAAGGACCTCTTTCACTCCGCCAGCGAGTGGTGGGAATGGGTGAAGGACAGGTTCTGGGGCTTTTTCCAGGATGCAAGCAGAGCTGCTGCACGGGAAAAGAAGAGGTTGTTCAGGAAGCTGCAGAGCAAACTGCAGCAACTGTGCAAACTCGAGCTCGGGGGATGTGGATAACGAACTGGAGGAAATCCAAAAAGGGCTCACTGAGCACTTTAGGGAGGAATCCAGGGAAATCATCTTCTGGACCAGAACCGAGAACCTCGAGAAGGATGAGAAATGCAACTCGTTCTTCTTCAAGAAACTTCACTCAGGCCACATACCGCTGGTAGAGCTTCGGGACTCGGAGGGCAACCTCCAAGGTGAGAAGGAGCAAGTCATGAGAGTCATAACCAACTTTTATGGCGCGCGTTGCTCACTGAAGTCATCAGAGAGAGCCCAGGCGGATAGTTTCCGGGAGGGCATCTCGAAGACACTGGGTCTGGAAGAGAGAGAGGGCCTGAACGCGCCCTTCACCCTGGAAAAGCTGCACTTGGCAGCTCTGACCTCCAAGAGAGGCAAGACGCCTGGAAATGACGGTCTCCAGTGGAACTTTATGTTGAACTGGTGGATCTGATTGGGTCGGACTTGCTGAACCTCTACGAGGAAATGGTGGGCAAGGGCAGTATGCCGCAATCCCAGCGAGAGGGTATGATAACACTTTTGTTCAAACAGAAGGGAGAGAGTGAAGACCTCAAGAACTGGAGGCCCATCTCTCTCCTTATTGTGGATTATAAAATTCTCACGAAGGTAATGGCCAACCGCCTAAAGAGGGTAATAGCGAAGATAGTCCACCCAGACCAATCTTGAAGGGTACCGGGACGGCAAATCGAGGACAGTCTGGCCCTGGTCCAGGACACGATCAAGTACGTCAAGGGCCACAAGGTTCCGACGGCCATGGTCAGCCTGGATCAGGAATAGGCGTTCAACCACGTTTCCCATGAGTTCATGGACTGGGCACTAGAGGACTGGGATCCGGAGACTTCTGTGACGTGGTGACCACAATGTATAGAGATATCTCTAGCACAGCGTTGGTTAACGGCTGGAAAACCAACCCCTTCCCCATCCTGTCAGGCGTCAGGCAAGGCTGTCCGCTTTCCCCTCTTCTGTTCATCTGCGTTATTGAGCACCTCGCCGAATGATTCAGACAGAACAGGAACATCAGAGGAGTGACAACCCCAGGAAGCAACGGAAAGGGCGAAGTGAAGTGCTCCCTCTACATGGATGACGTCTCAGTCTTCTGCGCGGACGGACCATCGGTGAGAGAGCCAGAGCGAGGACTTGTATTGAGTTTGGATAGGTGTCAGGAGCGAAGATCAACAGCACCAAGTCGGAAACCCTACTCTGGACCCCCACCCGAGACCCACTGCCATTCCCCATCAAGCAGGACTTCCTGAAGATCCTTGGAGTCTGGTTCGGCGGAGAAGGTACAGCAGAGAAGACCTGGGAAGAAAGACTGGCGAAGACGAGGCAGAAGCTGGGACTCTGGAGCCTCCGGAAGCTGCCGATCGAAAGGAATTCTTTGGTCCTGTGGAACCAGACCCTGCCAGTACACCAGTATATCACTCAAGTGTGGCCTTTGCAGTCCCGCACGGCCAAGGCCATCACGAGAATGATCTTCTACTTCATCTGGAGCTCGAAGTTGGACAGAGTGAAGAGGGCGGTGATGTTCAAGACCCACGACAAGGGAGGCAAGGGACTGCCAGACATCGCCACCATCCTGAGGGGGATCTTTGTGTGCCACTGCGTCAGGAGCACCCTGAGGACCGAAGATGAGAGCCACGTTGGCTTTCTGATGGTACGATTCTTCCTGTTGCCAACGTAGAGGCACCTTGGTTGGGCAGAGTGGGTGAGCGCCATCCCGTACAACTGGGAGGCCCCGTGGTTCTACAAGGAAGTCGAGAAGTACGTGAAGGAGTTTGGGCTGGAGGCTGCCGCCCCCGCCACATGGACCCCGAAGCTTGTCCAACGCCAGATACGAACAAAGGATATAAGCAAACCGATCGCAAACACTGAGAGAAAATGGCCGATGGAGAAGGAGCTCTTCCCAAGTGCTCCGGAGGTAAGGGATCACCATTGGTGTAAATCCCTGGGAAACCTGCCCCATCGAACCGAAGCATTGAACAGTTTGAGCAAGCAAATAGCTCTTACCTGTGATCTGGAAGCTTTGGACCCACACGCTCGGATGAGACAAGCTGTGAGCTCCTCGACATCTCCAATCATCACGACGACCGCTGTCTCCCACGAGGACGAGCCCCAGGCTGTGGATCAGGCCCCGCAGACTCACTTCTCGACCCACACCATCGGCACTGAGGCTGGACGAGGCCCGTTTTCACCCGATGTGCTCTGTGACCGCCGCACACCGGAGGTGCCCCTTGCATCCCGTAGCTGACGACCACCTCACACCGGAGGTGCGCCCTCCATCCTGTATGGCCTGTCGAGGCCCACATCTCCCGTAGTAACTGATGTCCGCTGCACATCGGAGGTGCCCCCCACATCCTATGTGGGCTATATGATCATATGCCCCAGCTCGTCGCTTTGGAGGTGCAGCGGTCTGCGTGGGGCCCACGACTGTGATCTGCCGAGGCCTCGCAACCCGCACCATCCTCGACCCGCTTCATCAGCTCTGAGGCTTGGCAAGGCCCGCTGCAGCGCACTGGGTGAAGCCCGCGTTCCCCACCCTCCGCTTGGGATCGACGCCCTGCTACGGGACGGGGGACCACCGTCCCCGGCTCGCCCGATGAGAATGGCCTGAATCTGGAGGGCTCCTGGTGACCCCTGGCCTTTTTCGAAATGCCGCGCCGCCTCCACTTGAGAGACCCAACGCAGTAGAGCCGCCCGAATACTCTGCCCCAGCCGTTTCCGGGCTGCCACGCCACCTCCACAGGAGCGACCCAGCGCAGTGGAGCCGCCTGAGTGCTTTGCCCTACACTCGTGACAACGCTTGTTTCTGGGCCAGGAGAGGGCATCGGTCCTCGGCTCGCCGCTACGATTGGCGGGGCGCTAGCGATTCCGGAGCTGACACATCGCCCTGCTGTGAGACAGTGGGAACGTCCCAGTAGCCGCCGCCTCACCTTCCGAGAGGCTGGGCAGAGCCAAGGTGCCGGTCCAAGATGAATGAACTACATGCTGGAAGTATGGCTGCACAACAGAGGACCTGAAAGGAACATCTAGGTGAGCCTTTCTGGAGGAGGTTTCAATGAGACTATCATGGCTAGACATATTGAAATATAGTATTTCTCCTCCGTATGAGCACATTGCATTCTCTCCCTCTCACTACAAAATGGCTGCCATCCGATCACCCTGTCAACAAATAGCAAGGGAAAGAGGACTAAACACTGGAAACTAACAAAGGACCACATCTGCTAGATAAGCTAGACCCGACCAAATAGTGGCCATCTTGGAATGGCTTTGACCAACTCGAGTTGTCACTGAAGGATTTATGGGCTGAGATTCAAATACAGGAAACTCACCACGTACCTATATATATATATATATATATATATATATATATATCAAATATCAAAACTTCGTGTAGACGCGCTCTCAGAGAGGACAGACACTGTGTTACTGCATCACCGCTGTTTATTCACAACGCGTTTCGCCTGACAACAGGCTTGATCACGTGAAAACGGAAAACATGTCGGCACATTAAATGGACAGAGCAATGAACATAGAAGAGGCACACTGATGTTAGAACGCGGCAGACATCTTGTGTTAGTAAAGAGGCCGCAAGGTAAAGAAAATGAACAGAATAATGAACATAAAAGAGGCACACTGGTGTCAAAATGCGGCAGACATCTTGTGTTAATACAGAGGCCGCAAAGTAAAATAATTCATGAATACAAGCACGTAAGCCTGTGAACATGCCTACTCAAAAGTATAGCAATCAATCAGAGCTCATAATAGCTGAACATTACAGTTAATGTTGATGTAGTGCCCTCTTAATGTTGGTGCCAATTATGTCAAACCGCACTCATAGTGATGTTGCACATTGTTATGTTGTTCGTCATCACACCAGCAGGTATGATCATCAATTATACAATATATTAAACATAATGAACAAATCACCTCCGCATGTAAGACAATAAAATGGTCAGTCACACTGCAAATGGCCCGAAGCCAGTACTGGCAAGTGCCTATTAATCAATACCATGTGAGTCACAGGGCAAAGAGGGCAAACTGGAGGAAAACACCATGAAAAAATACTCAATGTTCAAAATCCCAATGAAAATAGGTTCAGATACTCTCACCACAATTGCCGACAGGAATCCAAGTGCTTCAGTGCCATAAAGAAGGGAGAAAGGGTAGGTGGCCCGTGCAAGTGAATATTGGTGAATGAGCCCCTTCCTTTCCTCCTAAAAAAATAAAAAAGAAACAAATGGTTAAAATCAGTACACATCATATCGGATGATGATGGCACAACAAAATTCACAATCATGGGACAACATGACGAGGAATTAAAAATGCATTATAAAATATATATCTCTCTCTAGCAGCACATGTGTATGATCATCTGGTGCACATGAATGCCTTCACAGCTAAATGTCAGCACAGGGAGAGATATAACAGGGAGAAATATAGCAAGAAGAAACAAGAAGAGACAAAAAGAAACACGAAAAAACACACGAAACAAGAGGAAACAAGAGGAAACAGAAGGAGAACAAGGCAGACATACTACTACATATAGCAACAGAAGACTGCATACTGATATATACACGACATGGTGATATCATTCTTTAAGATGTACTGCCATTTCTTCTTCCTGATTCAGCCCTCCCGGAAACTTGGTTTGGAAATCTATGATATACCTAGATTCCCTTTGTCTCAGATGTAAAACTCTATTGCCACCCCTGGGGTTACGATCAACCCGTTCTAGAATGATGTAACTCAGATCCCTTATGTTGGAAAAATGTTTGTCTCTAAAGTGACGTGCCACTGGATATTTGGGGTCAAAGTTGGTAATAGCTCTACAGTGTTCAAGAATACGTTTCTTCGCCATACAGGTCGTGCTGCCTATATACCACAGTTTGCATGTGCATTCTATGATATATATCACGCATGTCGAACTGCATGTGAGAAACTGATTCAGTTCTCTACTGACTCCATTGTAACTCACTTGCTTGTGAAATCTGCTGTTGTTACAAGCTTTGCAATGACCGCAAGGGTAAAAACCCTTGAGGCCTTGCAAGTTGTTACTGGGGTATTTAGTAATATCACTGTGTGTCAGCATATCCCTGATGTTCCTGCCCCTACGATACGTAATGCTGGGTCTGTCAGGGATACTACTTCCCACAATGCTGTCAGTTTTAAGGATGCCCCAGTTCTTGGTAACGATGCGTTTGATGTTATTGGCATCCGAAGAATAGGTTAGAATCAATCTAGAGATGTCATCCTTGGTGCTTTCAGACACACACTTGTCAGTAAGAGTGGATGTCCTTTCAATCTGTTGAACTCTGTCCATGGCTTTTTTAAGCACCCAGTTAGGGTATCCCCTCTCTGAAACGATCAACTATGTTCTTACATTCTACAAGGTAACCGTCCTCAGTGTTGCAGTTTCTCCTCGCCCTCAACAGCTCCCCGTATGGAATACTCCATTTGAGAGTTTCAGGGTGGCTGCTGAGGGCATGAAGAATACTGTTCCCTGCCGTCAATTTCCTATGTAGGATGGTCTGTATTTTGTTGTCCTTAACCTCAAGTTTCACATCAAGGTACACTGCTTCTGTCCTGCTAATATTGCCACTGAGGACAATGTTGGATTTGTTCGCATTGAGTTTGTTAATAAACTCTAATGCCAACTCCTCTGATCCCTTCCAAATAATAAAGAGATCATCAATGTACCGTAGCCACAACGTCACATGTTTAAGATATTCCTGGAGCACCGGATCGGTCCACATGCTCTGCTCCCAACCTCCCATGAAAAGATTCGCGAAGCTGGGAGCAAAGCATGAACCCATCGCAGTTCCAGTCACCTGTCTGAACAAGGTACCGTTGAACAAAAAAATATTGTTTTTCAGACAAAATGTTATCATATCAAGAAGCATCTGCGTATGTTCACGTAGCCTAATTGGTCTTTTGGCCAAGAAGAGCCTACATGCCTCTAAACCATGTTGGTGATCAATGATGGTGTAGAGGCTGTGCACATCCAGGGTGATAAGAAGGGAATCCGTCTCCCATGTGAGGTTCTCAATTCTCCTAAGAAAGTCTTTGGTGTCCCTAATGTAGCTGGCTAGGTTAATCACATGTTCCCTCAAGAAAAAATCAATATATTTCGAGATATGCTCAGCCACGCTGCCTCTCGAAGACACTATGGGCCTACCAGGCGGTTTCTCTGAGTCCTTATGTATTTTGGGGAGAAGGTATAGCACGGGGAGGACTGGGTAATCTCGTTTGAGATACCCAAATTCCTCCCACGTGAGTGTACCCTTGTCTTTCCAACCCGTAAGGAGATCCCAGATGGTAGTGATGCTCGTGTAATATGTGTCGAAGTCGGTGGGTTCATAGTAATTCCTGTCTGCCAATTGCTTGTCCCCTTCACTGATGTATTGTTCGCGGGAAAGGATGACAATGTTGCCCCCTTTGTCCGCTGGACGAATGACGATAGTCTCATCATCCATTAGAGATTTGAGTCCCTGCCTCTGTTTATGGGTGAGATTAAACTCCCTATGGATATGTGTGTTCTTGCTGTTGTGTCTATGTCTTGCCTCATTAAGCGCTTTACTGGTACATTCATAAAATGTGTCAATACTATCATGGGGTAATGCTGGCATAAAGGTAGACTTCACTTTAAAGTTAGTATTGGCTGATGCATCAGTATCAATATCAAGATCTACAAGGGTTTGTGTCAGTCCCTGTGTGTTCCCATCATTATCCTGAGCCAAGTCATGCAGTACAGTGAGTAACTCAATATCCCCGATGTTGAGATCATTCTCACTGTTGTCATTGGTATAGCCTGCTCTGCTGGCATCACTAAAGTTAGTCCCTCTGAGTTGATGCCATTTTTTTAGTTTTAATTTGCGTACATATTTAAACAGATCAATCCTGACATCTGTATAATTAGAGGGGTGAGAGGGACAAAAGGAAAGGCCAAGGCAAAGGGTTCTCTTCTCCGTGGCACTGATATCACGCCCTGATAGATTAATAATGGTTTTGTTCACCGTTGTCTCATCCATTAGTAGGCTCTTCTGGCGCGTGTCTTGCTTCCCATTGCGCCTCGTCCCCTGCCTTTTTTGCCATCGTTGTCTAATTCTTGCCCGACGGTTTCTCCGTGTCCTCTTCCTCTGCCCCTTCCACGTTCCCTTGACCCTCTTGTCTTCGGTGTCGGTGTTTCCCTCGTCGTTAGGCGTCCTGTCCTTAGTGTCCGATATTCGTCTAAAAAGTCACCTGCTTCCTTCCTGTGACCACAGGTGTTTCACTCTGCACTGAGATGTCAGATTCACTCCCACTCCCGCTTGTGACGGATGATTCAGTTCTTGTGGTGTCCTTAATGGTGTTGAGTTCTTCGCATTCAGAGGGTCCAGATTGATAGAGATGATCATATTTATGGCTAAATGTCAGGATTCTACCACTTTCGTAATCCATGTAATCACGATTTAATTTCCGTTGTTTACGCAATTTGATGTCTTCCTCATGTTTATTGATTCTCTCCTTAATGTTGGTCAGGGATTTGTCAAGTGCATCTGTCTCCATGTTCTTCTTGAGATCATCCAATAACTCTTTGATTTCATCCAAAATGACATCTCTGTCCAGCCAGGCATACTTAATGAGGATTTCTAGCATCCTCCTTGAGCTTTGCGCTGAATTAGTTGCCCATTCTTCCAGCATCAGTGGATTTGGTTTCTCATATGTGGGAGTGGTGAATATTCTTAGCCCTCTAGGCACCATTTCTTGATCTACATAGTTCTGTAGAGATGTAGCCTCCCACCATTTGGTAACTTCTGTTTTTTTAAGTTTTTCGTACCTTTGCAACTTCTCCTCATTAGGTTGCACCTGTTTAGTGTTGGCATTCATGTACATGCTGGGACCTGTCTTCCTAGCAAACAGGACCCGTGCCGCCAATTTCCTCTCTTCTTCCTCATTCATCCTGTCCCCAGCGGTGAATCAAATGTCTTTAAACACAGTGTCAATCCCCTCCCTACTGAGTAGTAGGTTCTCTCTGCCCATCGACGTTATACTTGCCACAGTTTAGAGCAAATACATTTTTCTGTGCCATACCAAGAGTACAATTCCGACTGCTCGAAACTCGAGGGAGGAGATGGGATGATACCTGCTCCTAGCTGTTGCATGTACTGACCACGATGCAATTCAAGGCGCACATAACGGCACCGCAGTGAATCGATGCATTCCCCGTTAACCCTGGACGTGGGAAACACGGCCCCCGGCCGCCGTCGGGCGCCACTCCCCACCCCTAAGGACGGAAGATCGCAGATTACCGCTTACCTATCTGTCCGTGCTGCCGTTGAGGTCCGTTGTTCCCTCCAAAGTGTCTCACTGGGCAAGAAGTCGTGGCCGGTCCAAAGTGTGACTCTCACCCATATACCAAACTCTTCAGCGCTCCTTCTGAATCACCGGAGACCCGTGGAGAGTGGCGCGTGTGTCGGCGGAGCACACCGACGTCAATATCAAATATCAAAACTTCGTGTAGACGCGCTCTCAGAGAGGACAGACACTGTGTTACTGCATCACCGCTGTTTATTCACAACGCGTTTCGCCTGACAACAGGCTTGATCACGTGAAAACGGAAAACATGTCGGCACATTAAATGGACAGAGCAATGAACATAGAAGAGGCACACTGATGTTAGAACGCGGCAGACATCTTGTGTTAGTAAAGAGGCCGCAAGGTAAAGAAAATGAACAGAATAATGAACATAAAAGAGGCACACTGGTGTCAAAATGCGGCAGACATCTTGTGTTAATACAGAGGCCGCAAAGTAAAATAATTCATGAATACAAGCACGTAAGCCTGTGAACATGCCTACTCAAAAGTATAGCAATCAATCAGAGCTCATAATAGCTGAACATTACAGTTAATGTTGATGTAGTGCCCTCTTAATGTTGGTGCCAATTATGTCAAACCGCACTCATAGTGATGTTGCACATTGTTATGTTGTTCGTCATCACACCAGCAGGTATGATCATCAATTATACAATATATTAAACATAATGAACAAATCACCTCCGCATGTAAGACAATAAAATGGTCAGTCACCCTGCAAATGGCCCGAAGCCAGTACTGGCAAGTGCCTATTAATCAATACCATGTGAGTCACAGGGCAAAGAGGGCAAACTGGAGGAAAACACCATGAAAAAATACTCAATGTTCAAAATCCCAATGAAAATAGGTTCAGATACTCTCACCACAATTGCCGACAGGAATCCAAGTGCTTCAGTGCCATAAAGAAGGGAGAAAGGGTAGGTGGCCCGTGCAAGTGAATATTGGTGAATGAGCCCCTTCCTTTCCTCCTAAAAAATAAAAAAAGAAACAAATGGTTAAAATCAGTACACATCATATCGGATGATGATGGCACAACAAAATTCACAATCATGGGACAACATGACGAGGAATTAAAAATGCATTATAAAATATATATCTCTCTCTAGCAGCACATGTGTATGATCATCTGGTGCACATGAATGCCTTCACAGCTAAATGTCAGCACAGGGAGAGATATAACAGGGAGAAATATAGCAAGAAGAAACAAGAAGAGACAAAAAGAAACACGAAAAAACACACGAAACAAGAGGAAACAGAAGGAGAACAAGGCAGACATACTACTACATATAGCAACAGAAGACTGCATACTGATATATACACGACATGGTGATATCATTCTTTAAGATGTACTGCCATTTCTTCTTCCTGATTCAGCCCTCCCGGAAACTTGGTATTCTTCATGCCCTCAGCAGCCACCCTGAAACTCTCAAATGGAGTATTCCATACGGGGAGCTGTTGAGGGCGAGGAGAAACTGCAACACTGAGGACGGTTACCTTGTAGAATGTAAGAACATAGTTGATCGTTTCAGAGAGAGGGGATACCCTAACTGGGTGCTTAAAAAAGCCATGGACAGAGTTCAACAGATTGAAAGGACATCCACTCTTACTGACAAGTGTGTGTCTGAAAGCACCAAGGATGACATCTCTAGATTGATTCTTCCTATTCTTCGGATGCCAATAACATCAAACGCATCGTTACCAAGAACTGGGGCATCCTTAAAACTGACAGCATTGTGGGAAGTAGTATCCCTGACAGACCCAGCATTACGTATCGTAGGGGCAGGAACATCAGGGATATGCTGACACACAGTGATATTACTAAATACCCCAGTAACAACTTGCAAGGCCTCAAGGGTTTTTACCCTTGCGGTCATTGCAAAGCTTGTAACAACAGCAGATTTCACAAGCAAGTGAGTTACAATGGAGTCAGTAGAGAACTGAATCAGTTTCTCACATGCAGTTCGACATGCGTGATATATATCATAGAATGCACATGCAAACTGTGGTATATAGGCAGCACGACCTGTATGGCGAAGAAACGTATTCTTGAACACTGTAGAGCTATTACCAACTTTGACCCCAAATATCCAGTGGCACGTCACTTTAGAGACAAACATTTTTCCAACATAAGGGATCTGAGTTACATCATTCTAGAACGGGTTGATCGTAACCCCAGGGGTGGCAATAGAGTTTTACATCTGAGACAAAGGGAATCTAGGTATATCATAGATTTCCAAACCAAGTTTCCGGGAGGGCTGAATCAGGAAGAAGAAATGGCAGTACATCTTAAAGAATGATATCACCATGTCGTGTATATATCAGTATGCAGTCTTCTGTTGCTATATGTAGTAGTATGTCTGCCTTGTTCTCCTTCTGTTTCCTCTTGTTTCCTCTTGTTTCGTGTGTTTTTTCGTGTTTCTTTTTGTCTCTTCTTGTTTCTTCTTGCTATATTTCTCCCTGTTATATCTCTCCCTGTGCTGACATTTAGCTGTGAAGGCATTCATGTGCACCAGATGATCATACACATGTGCTGCTAGAGAGAGATATATATTTTATAATGCATTTTTAATTCCTCGTCATGTTGTCCCATGATTGTGAATTTTGTTGTGCCATCATCATCCGATATGATGTGTACTGATTTTAACCATTTGTTTCTTTTTTTATTTTTTTAGGAGGAAAGGAAGGGGCTCATTCACCAATATTCACTTGCACGGGCCACCTACCCTTTCTCCCTTCTTTATGGCACTGAAGCACTTGGATTCCTGTCGGCAATTGTGGTGAGAGTATCTGAACCTATTTTCATTGGGATTTTGAACATTGAGTATTTTTTCATGGTGTTTTCCTCCAGTTTGCCCTCTTTGCCCTGTGACTCACATGGTATTGATTAATAGGCACTTGCCAGTACTGGCTTCGGGCCATTTGCAGTGTGACTGACCATTTTATTGTCTTACATGCGGAGGTGATTTGTTCATTATGTTTAATATATTGTATAATTGATGATCATACCTGCTGGTGTGATGACGAACAACATAACAATGTGCAACATCACTATGAGTGCGGTTTGACATAATTGGCACCAACATTAAGAGGGCACTACATCAACATTAACTGTAATGTTCAGCTATTATGAGCTCTGATTGATTGCTATACTTTTGAGTAGGCATGTTCACAGGCTTACGTGCTTGTATTCATGAATTATTTTACTTTGCGGCCTCTGTATTAACACAAGATGTCTGCCGCATTTTGACACCAGTGTGCCTCTTTTATGTTCATTATTCTGTTCATTTTCTTTACCTTGCGGCCTCTTTACTAACACAAGATGTCTGCCGCGTTCTAACATCAGTGTGCCTCTTCTATGTTCATTGCTCTGTCCATTTAATGTGCCGACATGTTTTCCGTTTTCACGTGATCAAGCCTGTTGTCAGGCGAAACGCGTTGTGAATAAACAGCGGTGATGCAGTAACACAGTGTCTGTCCTCTCTGAGAGCGCGTCTACACGAAGTTTTGATATTTGATATTGACGTCGGTGTGCTCCGCCGACACACGCGCCACTCTCCACGGGTCTCCGGTGATTCAGAAGGAGCGCTGAAGAGTTTGGTATATGGGTGAGAGTCACACTTTGGACCGGCCACGACTTCTTGCCCAGTGAGACACTGTGGAGGGAACAACGGACCTCAACGGCAGCACGGACAGATAGGTAAGCGGTAATCTGCGATCTTCCGTCCTTAGGGGGTGGGGGAGTGGCGCCCGACGGCGGCCGGGGGCCGTGTTTCCCACGTCCAGGGTTAACGGGGAATGCATCGATTCACTGCGGTGCCGTTATGTGCGCCTTGAATTGCATCGTGGTCAGTACATGCAACAGCTAGGAGCAGGTATCATCCCATCTCCTCCCTCGAGTTTCGAGCAGTCGGAATTGTACTCTTGGTATGGCACAGAAAAATGTATTTGCTCTAAACTGTGGCAAGTATAACGTCGATGGGCAGAGAGAACCTACTACTCAGTAGGGGAGGGGATTGACACTGTGTTTAAAGACATTTGATTCACCGCTGGGGACAGGATGAATGAGGAAGAAGAGAGGAAATTGGCGGCACGGGTCCTGTTTGCTAGGAAGACAGGTCCCAGCATGTACATGAATGCCAACACTAAACAGGTGCAACCTAATGAGGAGAAGTTGCAAAGGTACGAAAAACTTAAAAAAACAGAAGTTACCAAATGGTGGGAGGCTACATCTCTACAGAACTATGTAGATCAAGAAATGGTGCCTAGAGGGCTAAGAATATTCACCACTCCCACATATGAGAAACCAAATCCACTGATGCTGGAAGAATGGGCAACTAATTCAGCGCAAAGCTCAAGGAGGATGCTAGAAATCCTCATTAAGTATGCCTGGCTGGACAGAGATGTCATTTTGGATGAAATCAAAGAGTTATTGGATGATCTCAAGAAGAACATGGAGACAGATGCACTTGACAAATCCCTGACCAACATTAAGGAGAGAATCAATAAACATGAGGAAGACATCAAATTGCGTAAACAACGGAAATTAAATCGTGATTACATGGATTACGAAAGTGGTAGAATCCTGACATTTAGCCATAAATATGATCATCTCTATCAATCTGGACCCTCTGAATGCGAAGAACTCAACACCATTAAGGACACCACAAGAACTGAATCATCCGTCACAAGCGGGAGTGGGAGTGAATCTGACATCTCAGTGCAGAGTGAAACACCTGTGGTCACAGGAAGGAAGCAGGTGACTTTTTTAGACGAATATCGGACACTAAGGACAGGACGCCTAACGACGAGGGAAACACCGACACCGAAGACAAGAGGGTCAAGGGAACGTGGAAGGGGCAGAGGAAGAGGACACGGAGAAACCGTCGGGCAAGAATTAGACAACGATGGCAAAAAAGGCAGGGGACGAGGCGCAATGGGAAGCAAGACACGCGCCAGAAGAGCCTACTAATGGATGAGACAACGGTGAACAAAACCATTATTAATCTATCAGGGCGTGATATCAGTGCCACGGAGAAGAGAACCCTTTGCCTTGGCCTTTCCTTTTGTCCCTCTCACCCTCTAATTATACAGATGTCAGGATTGATCTGTTTAAATATGTACGCAAATTAAAACTAAAAAAATGGCATCAACTCAGAGGGACTAACTTTAGTGATGCCAGCAGAGCAGGCTATACCAATGACAACAGTGAGAATGATCTCAACATCGGGGATATTGAGTTACTCACTGTACTGCATGACTTGGCTCAGGATAATGATGGGAACACACAGGGACTGACACAAACCCTTGTAGATCTTGATATTGATACTGATGCATCAGCCAATACTAACTTTAAAGTGAAGTCTACCTTTATGCCAGCATTACCCCATGATAGTATTGACACATTTTATGAATGTACCAGTAAAGCGCTTAATGAGGCAAGACATAGACACAACAGCAAGAACACACATATCCATAGGGAGTTTAATCTCACCCATAAACAGAGGCAGGGACTCAAATCTCTAATGGATGATGAGACTATCGTCATTCGTCCAGCGGACAAAGGGGGCAACATTGTCATCCTTTCCCGCGAACAATACATCAGTGAAGGGGACAAGCAATTGGCAGACAGGAATTACTATGAACCCACCGACTTCGACACATATTACACGAGCATCACTACCATCTGGGATCTCCTTACGGGTTGGAAAGACAAGGGTACACTCACGTGGGAGGAATTTGGGTATCTCAAACGAGATTACCCAGTCCTCCCCGTGCTATACCTTCTCCCCAAAATACATAAGGACTCAGAGAAACCGCCTGGTAGGCCCATAGTGTCTTCGAGAGGCAGCGTGGCTGAGCATATCTCGAAATATATTGATTTTTTCTTGAGGGAACATGTGATTAACCTAGCCAGCTACATTAGGGACACCAAAGACTTTCTTAGGAGAATTGAGAACCTCACATGGGAGACGGATTCCCTTCTTATCACCCTGGATGTGCACAGCCTCTACACCATCATTGATCACCAACATGGTTTAGAGGCATGTAGGCTCTTCTTGGCCAAAAGACCAATTAGGCTACGTGAACATACGCAGATGCTTCTTGATATGATAACATTTTGTCTGAAAAACAATATTTTTTTGTTCAACGGTACCTTGTTCAGACAGGTGACTGGAACTGCGATGGGTTCATGCTTTGCTCCCAGCTTCGCGAATCTTTTCATGGGAGGTTGGGAGCAGAGCATGTGGACCGATCCGGTGCTCCAGGAATATCTTAAACATGTGACGTTGTGGCTACGGTACATTGATGATCTCTTTATTATTTGGAAGGGATCAGAGGAGTTGGCATTAGAGTTTATTAACAAACTCAATGCGAACAAATCCAACATTGTCCTCAGTGGCAATATTAGCAGGACAGAAGCAGTGTACCTTGATGTGAAACTTGAGGTTAAGGACAACAAAATACAGACCATCCTACATAGGAAATTGACGGCAGGGAACAGTATTCTTCATGCCCTCAGCAGCCACCCTGAAACTCTCAAATGGAGTATTCCATACGGGGAGCTGTTGAGGGCGAGGAGAAACTGCAACACTGAGGACGGTTACCTTGTAGAATGTAAGAACATAGTTGATCGTTTCAGAGAGAGGGATACCCTAACTGGGTGCTTAAAAAGCCATGGACAGAGTTCAACAGATTGAAAGGACATCCACTCTTACTGACAAGTGTGTGTCTGAAAGCACCAAGGATGACATCTCTAGATTGATTCTAACCTATTCTTCGGATGCCAATAACATCAAACGCATCGTTACCAAGAACTGGGGCATCCTTAAAACTGACAGCATTGTGGGAAGTAGTATCCCTGACAGACCCAGCATTACGTATCGTAGGGGCAGGAACATCAGGGATATGCTGACACACAGTGATATTACTAAATACCCCAGTAACAACTTGCAAGGCCTCAAGGGTTTTTACCCTTGCGGTCATTGCAAAGCTTGTAACAACAGCAGATTTCACAAGCAAGTGAGTTACAATGGAGTCAGTAGAGAACTGAATCAGTTTCTCACATGCAGTTCGACATGCGTGATATATATCATAGAATGCACATGCAAACTGTGGTATATAGGCAGCACGACCTGTATGGCGAAGAAACGTATTCTTGAACACTGTAGAGCTATTACCAACTTTGACCCCAAATATCCAGTGGCACGTCACTTTAGAGACAAACATTTTTCCAACATAAGGGATCTGAGTTACATCATTCTAGAACGGGTTGATCGTAACCCCAGGGGTGGCAATAGAGTTTTACATCTGAGACAAAGGGAATCTAGGTATATCATAGATTTCCAAACCAAGTTTCCGGGAGGGCTGAATCAGGAAGAAGAAATGGCAGTACATCTTAAAGAATGATATCACCATGTCGTGTATATATCAGTATGCAGTCTTCTGTTGCTATATGTAGTAGTATGTCTGCCTTGTTCTCCTTCTGTTTCCTCTTGTTTCCTCTTGTTTCGTGTGTTTTTTCGTGTTTCTTTTTGTCTCTTCTTGTTTCTTCTTGCTATATTTCTCCCTGTTATATCTCTCCCTGTGCTGACATTTAGCTGTGAAGGCATTCATGTGCACCAGATGATCATACACATGTGCTGCTAGAGAGAGATATATATTTTATAATGCATTTTTAATTCCTCGTCATGTTGTCCCATGATTGTGAATTTTGTTGTGCCATCATCATCCGATATGATGTGTACTGATTTTAACCATTTGTTTCTTTTTTATTTTTTTAGGAGGAAAGGAAGGGGCTCATTCACCAATATTCACTTGCACGGGCCACCTACCCTTTCTCCCTTCTTTATGGCACTGAAGCACTTGGATTCCTGTCGGCAATTGTGGTGAGAGTATCTGAACCTATTTTCATTGGGATTTTGAACATTGAGTATTTTTTCATGGTGTTTTCCTCCAGTTTGCCCTCTTTGCCCTGTGACTCACATGGTATTGATTAATAGGCACTTGCCAGTACTGGCTTCGGGCCATTTGCAGTGTGACTGACCATTTTATTGTCTTACATGCGGAGGTGATTTGTTCATTATGTTTAATATATTGTATAATTGATGATCATACCTTCTGGTGTGATGACGAACAACATAACAATGTGCAACATCACTATGAGTGCGGTTTGACATAATTGGCACCAACATTAAGAGGGCACTACATCAACATTAACTGTAATGTTCAGCTATTATGAGCTCTGATTGATTGCTATACTTTTGAGTAGGCATGTTCACAGGCTTACGTGCTTGTATTCATGAATTATTTTACTTTGCGGCCTCTGTATTAACACAAGATGTCTGCCGCATTTTGACACCAGTGTGCCTCTTTTATGTTCATTATTCTGTTCATTTTCTTTACCTTGCGGCCTCTTTACTAACACAAGATGTCTGCCGCGTTCTAACATCAGTGTGCCTCTTCTATGTTCATTGCTCTGTCCATTTAATGTGCCGACATGTTTTCCGTTTTCACGTGATCAAGCCTGTTGTCAGGCGAAACGCGTTGTGAATAAACAGCGGTGATGCAGTAACACAGTGTCTGTCCTCTCTGAGAGCGCGTCTACACGAAGTTTTGATATTTGATATTGACGTCGGTGTGCTCCGCCGACACACGCGCCACTCTCCACGGGTCTCCGGTGATTCAGAAGGAGCGCTGAAGAGTTTGATATATATATATATATATATATATATTATTTATCTTATTACTAATATACTAAAGAACTAAAGACCAGGCTACTTTTCCCCACCAAATCTTTACTAAGACCCAACCTTCGCGAAAGCCCTTTAAGGGACAGCCATCCCGAAATGATCTGTGTGACTACTCTCCTACACCCTCAACCCCCCCCAACCAGCTCAGACCAAGACCTGAAAATGCCCTCTGTCACTCACCCTACCTAAGCTACCCGAACCCCTCACCCCTCCTCCCCCCAAACGACCCTCTACCCTAGGCTTGCCCCCCTTACCCAACCCCTCTGTGGCCCCCATCCCTGCAGTTACCCTTCAACCTAGAACCCCCACCTGTATTTCCCCTTCCTCTCTACCCCCTTAGTCAGGATGATGTCAACCAACATAAGACCCCACCAGAACTCCCCATTAACCCCCACCCCTCCACCTCTCACCAACCTTAAACCCCA
The DNA here is from genome assembly GCA_963921515.1 of Calotriton arnoldi. Taxonomy (NCBI): domain Eukaryota; kingdom Metazoa; phylum Chordata; class Amphibia; order Caudata; family Salamandridae; genus Calotriton; species Calotriton arnoldi. Next base: position 168,478 of record CAWUFW010001484.1, on the reverse strand, counting down.
CGGCCCACACTCCTTCTCCATCACCTACCCATCCAACCTCTCAGCTAACGCCGCCAAAATCTTTAAACACAGACTACTCAAGCAACACCCTGAAACACTCATAGCTGACCTCTACCATAACCCCTCCAAAGGTAAAACAAAAACAGACCTCATCTTCAACACCACCCATCAGGCCAAATGGAGAAATAATAACCTAGCTAACCTCCTGCGAATTACCAAAACCACCAACATCCCCCACGGCCAAATATTGATTGTCTCCAAGTCCTCTCCCTTCAGAATCAACGCCACCATAACAATATACAGAAATGGCAAAGTCATGGTCCAAGCCAACGACTTCAACCTGCGCCAATTTGAACTCGCCTTCCCCAAGCTGCGTAACTCCATCTCCGCCCCGTCCGACCACCCCACCCCTTCCCAACACACCCCCCAGAACCCAACCCAAGACAGAACGCCCATGAAACCTGATGCAAGCCCTCAACGACTGAACACCTCAGACCTCCACCCCACCCCCACGCCAGAACCCACACTACCCCCCACTCCCATCCCCCCAACCACACCTCCCACCACAAGACTTCACGCCCTGAGCCACCCCCTCACCCCACCCAATACATCTACCCCAATCTCCCTACTCACGCCAACCCGAACACCCGCCTAACCGACGACCAACCCTCAGACAAAACAACACCAATACACTCGAGACGCACCCTCCAGAACCCCCCCACCACCGCCCATCGCGAGACGCATGTCTCTCCACTTCCCCATATCATACCCTCCTCCCTCGACCCGCCTGTCCCGACCCTCACCCTCAGCCGAATTTGCCCCCAACCCTTCCCCTAATACTACCTCCCCTCGACCCCCCTGTCCCAACCTATACCCTCAGCTGAACCTCTCCCCAACAACTCCCCTCCCCCTAGCCCTACCAACCCCCAACCCTCCTGTCCCAACCTACACCCTCAATCTAATCGCGCCCCCAACCTCTGCTTCCCACTACCCCAAACCTAGAGTCTATGGCAGAACTAACTGAACGCCTCACACGTATTGAAACACAACTCAACACCCTCTTACCAATGACCCCCAAGCACCTCATAACCATAACCGAAAACCTATCCCTTCTCCATAGACAAATCAACACAATCTCGCAGGGCATAAACACAATCCTTCTCAACACCAAAGCCCCCCCCTCCCTGCCCAGCACCCAATACTCTCCTCCCTCATAAACATCAATGAGCCACCTCAACTACCCAATCACCAGACGACCAGCTGGCGCTCCACCCCCAGAAACACCCAATCTCTCAGACCAAGAAGAGCGAATCCTGAGATGTCTCTAGAAGAGGCAGCGACCCTCGCTAATACCTACGACCCCACAACTACCCAAACCCCTCCCTCCAACATACAGGTAATCACCGGGGTAGGTAGAGCCAACAAACAACCTAGATCTACAAGACTTCCTTCCCAACGCACAAGCATTCCCCAAGCTCCCCCCTCCTCCCAAAACCTTTCCAGCAGCTGCAAGATAAACTGCATGCTTATAAACTGCAGATCCGCAGTCAAGCATGCAATAGAGCTGGCTTATGCCATACTGAATCATGACATTGACATCGCGTTCCTCACCAAAACCTGGCTCAACGAAACATCCTATCCGCTCCTTGACCTTCTAGTCCCCCCTGGTTTCTCCATCATTAAAAAAGACAGAATCGACCAACGAGGTGGTGGCATTGCCATCATCCATAAGAACAGCATCAATCTAGTTGAAATCAAAACCCACTCCTACTCTACCTTCGAATACCTTGAAACACACATCATAACACGTCAAAACAACAAAGTAACAAAATGCCATCTCATCTACCACCCCCCAGGAAAACTCTCCTGCATCCGGAGAACAAATATCAGACCTACTTACACACTGCTCCCTAGCCAACCCCGACAATATCACCCTGGGTGACTTCAACCTCCCCTGGAATAACGAAAAGGACACTGTCATTCAGTCACTAAACGAACTCCTTCTCACAATTGAGCTCACCCAACACTGCAAGGGTCAAACCCACAACAAGGGCTCTACCCTTGATGCAATCATAGCCAAAAACGAAACAATAACCATCAATAACATCCTCCCAATCGACTGGTCAGACCATCACATCATTATATTCAACATCAATCAAACTGCAACTCCTCCAGCCAAAACTCAAATTACCCATCAAAGAAGCAGAAACCTCAATGCCATCCCCCTCCCTGTTCTCGAAGAAACCATAACTTCACTTCTCCCTCCCTCCACAGACAACCTCAACACGGTTGAGCTCACTACACTGTACAACAGGACAATGACAACTGCTCTTGACCAACTAGCCCCCCTGAAACTGAAAAGGGTCAGAGACACCCCCTCCAGAGCCGGGTTCAACAAAGACCTCAACTCCGAAAGAAGAAAAGTAAGAGCCGCTGAGAGACTCTGGAGAGGGAACCCATCCACAACCAACCTCTTCCAGCTCAGAAAAGAACGCAGCAATTACAAAAAACACATAATCAAGGAAAAAGCCTCCTCCTTCCGGAGTGCACTAGACAAAGCCAAAAACCGCCCCAAAGAACTTTTCAACATCATCCAGAAACAGACCTCCAAGCCCAACAAAGCAAACCCCCCTGCCTCCAAACTTCAGTGTAACAACCTGGCCAAATTCTTCAATGACAAAATCAGCAATATCGAGCTCTCCCTAGACCGGCGCCCTCAATCCCAACACAGAAAATCCTCACCCACAACCAAACCTAATTCAACCCCAGGTTACGACATACTCCCAGAAGACGAGACCCCTCTTCTGTCAACCACACCAAAATAATCCTTCACCCTAAACCCCCATCTTCCCCCAATTGTTGCAAGGACTTCAAACCTCTCTCCGAAGAGGACATCTCCAATCTGATTGCCAACTCCAAACCCTCCAACCACTATGCTGACCCTCTACCCGCCTCCCTGGCTAAGAACCTCCACCTCACCCTAACCCCACTGTGGACAAAGATCATCAACAGCTCCCTAAACAACGGACTGATGCCCGACTGCCTCAAACAAGGCCAAGTCACCCCCTTCTAAAAAAACCAGATGCTGACCCGAATGACCTCAAAAACTTCAGGCCCATCACCAACCTTCCTTTCCTAGCCAAAATCCTGGAGAAATGTGTTCTCGCCCAAATGAACCAACATCTGGAATCCAACAACCTACTTGACTCGCACCAATCCGGATTCAGAAAGGGATGCAGCACAGAAACCGCTATACTGAGCATAACCGATGACATTCATAACTCCCTTGACTCAAACAGATGTTGCCTACTTGTCCTCCTCGACCTATCAGCTGCCTTTGACACGGTAGACCACAAGCTACTCTTAGACGCCCTACAAAAGCGCATCGGAGCAGATGGCAATGTCCTAAAATGGTTTTCCTCATTTCTATATAACCTCCCCAATTCATAAAAATCAAAAATTCAATGTCCGACACCTCCCCCTCAACTCGAAGTGTCCCCCAAGGCTCAGTCCTCTCCCCCACACTCTTCAACATTTACATGGAACCGCTCACTACCATTCTAAAACAAGCAAACATCGACTACCACCTCTATGCTGACGACACCCAGCTATACCTCGAGATATCCTCCCTCAATGACATCCTCCGACTCAACTCCACACTATCAAAAGTAGAAAATTGGCTAACACTCAACCACCTCAAACTCAACCAAGAAAAAACCGAAATCCTTATTTTCTCCAACCACGAACAATGCCCTCAAATCCAAGAATGGATAAACAACCTTGACTCTCTAAACTGTAAACTTACTCCAGCAATCTCAGCCAAATCCATAGGGATCTCTCTAGACTCAAGTCTCAACATGAGCTCCCACATAAACTCCACAGCAAAAGGCGCCCTTTATAACCTAAAACTCCTCAACAAAATCAAACCTTTCATACCCCCCAATGACCTAAAAATTGCAACCCAATCTCTAGTTCTCTCCACACTGGACTATGGAAATGCCACACTAACTGGGACAGCTAAAACTCAGATATCCCCCATGAGAACCACCCTAAACGCAGCAGCAAGAATGATCACTGGGACCAAGAAATTCGACCACATCACCCCTGCATTACAGGACCTAAAAGGGCTTCCCATCGAAGCTCGCTGCGCTTTCAAAACTGCCTGTCTCACCCATAAAGCCCTACACACAGGCAAACCGGACTACCTCGCAGCCAAACTCACAAAAGCAGGACAATCAAGAAACCTAAGAAGCTCCAACTCGCTCCTCTTAATCCCCACTAAAAAACATAAACAAAAAGCCCTCTCCCGCTCTTTCTCTGGGAATGCCCCAAAAATCTGGAACTCTCTCCCTACCCACATCAGGACTAATCCCTCCTTCACGATCTTCAAGAGACAACTAAAAGAATTTCTCCTCAACCGTCATCTCTCTGCATCTGGCCAATGACCTCGATCTATGTTGACCTCCAGTACTCTAGATACTAGTTCACTGTACTCTAATGTTTATATTCATTTATGCTGCTGTAAAGCGCTCTGATACCCTTCGGGTCATGTAAGCGCTATATAAAACTCCAAAAATAAATAAAATAAAAGATCGGCGCCCTCCCCTCTGCCACAGCAGACCACATGTAGGGAAACGTCACATCCAAATGCCTGACCAACCAGCACAAAGACATCGCCTGGATGGCCATCCAAGGAGGACTGCCCGTGAGGGCCTACATGCATGCAAGTGGACTCAACCGATACAAGTCCTGCCCGAGAGAGTGCACCGTGGACGAGACGATATACCATCTCTTCTGGGAGTGCATCTACGCTCAGGACCTGCTGAAGGCCCTAGGCACGGAGCTTAGGGCCTGGATACCTACGCCCTGCATCACCGCGGACTCTGTGATGTATGGTTTGTTCCCAGGGACACATGCACTGAACGACCTCTAGGGCTGCTGGCGGCTCCTGTGCTGTTTTAAAGATGTTCTTCTGTTTTCCAGAAACCGCCTGGTAGTAGGAAGGAGAAGACATCGACCCTGGGTGTCCCGTAAGATGATCTACAGCCTCCTGCGCGACTACACAGTACTGGACGGATCAGATGAAGACGCCCCCTTACATAGGGGGCCCTGGAGGGGCCACTAACCTGTCTCGTCTTTTTTTCCTTTAACCCAGGAACCAGTTGGTGACAGGGGAGAGGAGAAGGCGGATGAAGACAGGTGGAGTAAATTTACTGTATGTATTTGACTAATGTGACCATTTCCCTTCACAGGTAAAAGGTCAATAGGATAGCTTGTGCACGTGTTGCGAAGTTTGTTACCAGCGACAAATAAATAGGGTGTTGTAGAGGGTGACAATTGATGTATCTGAACCAGAAACAATGCTGAAAAGATGAAAGACACCAGGTAGGTTTGCCTCCTCTTTATTTCATCCGACAACATCTAGCTCCCGGCAGCAACTGCCGTTCTCCACGTCCACAAGGTTCCACGCAGGGAACTCCCATGAGCAGAAACCCAACACTCTAGATCCCAACACACCCTCCTTCTTTCACAAGGCAACAGAAAGTATAAACAGAAATGAAAAGAACATATGAAGTAAAACAGGAATAACAAAAGGTCAGCAACCTTCCGCAAAATAGGAAGAAAAACAATTCAGAGTCTAATGCATGATACAATCCTGGAACCTGGTAGGGGTGACTCTCACTCTAGGAGGAGCTTCCTTGCTGGGAGTGTGATCAGAATGTACACCCATCTTCTCATTAACAAAATTTAACATACCCAGCTTTGGATCCTGGTACCACAGAGATAGCACATGTATTGCATGTTTTCCCATTCTCCCACACCACCACATGGTCTTTCACCTCCTTCACTCTTACTGGTGCCGAAAACCGAGAAATACCCTTACGGACAAAACCGGGTTTCTTGGTCCTCACCCAATCACCCACACAAACAGGAGAAACTCTGACACATTCGGTTCCATACTTTGATTGTACTGCTCTGATATCAACCATCCTGCCCAATTTACACTGATCAACCACCTTCCTGGACATCCAATCCTTGTTTAACTTGGAACACGCAACTCTTCCCCTGAGTAGTGTGAATGGAGACATGCCAGTACTGATGTGAGGAGTGGTCCTTACCGCCCATAACATGTCAGCAATCGCCACCCTCCAGTGCAACCCATTAACCAAAGCCAACTGCAACTGGTCTTTGATAACACGGTTCATTCGTTCCACAAGACCATTGCTACGAGGATAGTAGAGTGAAGTAAGAATGTGCTTGATGCCAAGTTCCTTGAGAAAATCCTGCATTTCTTTGGACACCAACTATCAGTGCCGTATCAGTCACTAGTTCTTCAGGAAATCCCTCCCTAAGAAACACCTCCTTAAACGTTCATGCTCAATGTGTTCATTGGGATTTGTTCTACAGTTACGATAAAATGAAAGGGTATTGCAAATATATTGTGATTTGATAGGTCGCGGAGAAGGTAGGACATCAATGTATAATGTCAAAATGTAAGAATACACATGATAATGCTATAAGATGTAATGTGAAGCAATGATTTCAATAGAAACAGTTTTAAAAAAGGAACACCTCCTTGAAAAAATTGATGATGGCCGTGGAATTGACATTGTCCACAAACTTCACCTCAGGCCATTTGGACATGTAGTCTATTAAAACCAACGCATACGTAGGAGAGCTCCCAGAGACTCCAGAAGGTCCAGCCACATCAAAAGCCAGTTTGCACCAAGGCGAGTTCTTCACGGCAATGGGATCAATGGGAGAAGGATATATCACCTGGGTTTTGTCGCTCAGAACGCATATACAGCAGTCACAAACGTAATGTTCAATGGCCCTGTCCAGGCCCGGCCACCAGAAATCCTCCCTAACCCTGCGTTTCATGGCTCGAATACCTAGATGACCTTCGTGGGCCAGAGTCAAAATCTTCTTGCACATGCACAATAGAACTACCAACAATAAGCCCCCCCTACGCAAAATCCCATCGACTAAGGACAACTCCTCGCCACCTTTTTTGAAGGGAATCAATACAGGAGCCAAATCCTTGTTGTTGGGCCAACCAATAGCCACAAAATGAGTCACCATTTTAATTTCATCATCCTCAGACACAGCCTGCAACCATACTAACTCAGAAAGTGCCCCTTTAACAGTTTCCCCGACAGCACCAACCGCACACACTATATCCAGATCGTCCGTTGTCGTGTCGCTCTCACTCTCCGTGAGAGGTAACCTAGATAGACAGTCGGCTACATGATTCTTCACTCCCGCCACATACTCCAGGCGATAATTAAATTCCTGCAGTCTGTACTGCCACTTGGCTATTCGTGGAGTGGCCCTTTTGCCACCTTTTGTAGTGAAAAGATCCACTAAGGGTTTATGATCTGTTCTAAGAACGAATTCATTAAGCCACAAGAAGTTCCAGAAGTACTGCACACCCCACCACAGAGCCAGGGCCTCTTTTTCAACTGTAGAATATGTGCTTTCAGCCCCCGACGTGTTCTGGAGGCAAACGCTATGGTTTCCTCATGCCAGTCACATCTCTTCTGCATGAGAACAGCTCTCAAACCAATGTTGCTAGTTTCGGTAGAGACAAAGCACAGATGATTGACGTTGAACACTTTGAGGGGACATGCCTGCACAATTTCTTTTTTAGGAGCTTAAAATAATTGTCACACTCATCACTCCACACATACTTGCGTTTTTCTTGAGAAGTTCCAGCAGACATGCTGTTTTGTCTGAAAACTTGTTCACAAATTTGGCGTAGTACTCCACTAGCCCTAGGAAGGAGCGAAGTTGGTCTTTATTCATAGGTTTGGGTGCATTCTGAATGGTATCCAAAATTTTTAATTTTGGGTTTCACCCCACTACCAGAAATGTGGTGACCTAGGTAATCCAACCCCTCCTGAAAGAACTTACATTTGTCCTTCCTCAGGGTCAACCCACTTGACATTTGAACCTAACATTCTCCAACACTTGCTTGACCCTGTTGTCATGCTCAGGTTCAGTTTTACCATGAATGAGAATGTCGTCTTGGAAAAACACGACTCCCACAGTGTTCTTAGATAAATTCCCCATAAGGTGCTGGAATACTGCAGAAGCCAATGCCAGACCAAACGGCATTCATATGTAGCGAAATGCCCCTTCAGGTGTTACGAAAGAAGTGAGGTGTCTAGAGTCTTTGCTCAATTCGAACTGGTGGTAAGCTGAGGAAATGTCAAGTGAGGTGAAATACTTGTCTCTATCCAAGGTCGCCAGTATTTTATTGATGTTAGGCAGGGGCTGACGGTCTACCCAGATGTTGGAGTTGAGATCGCGCAAGTCCACACACATCCTCAGGGACTTGTCCGCCTTGCGTGCCAAAACAATGGGAGCCAACCACTCAGACCCTTCGATGGGCTCAATCACACCCATGGCACACAAACGTTCTAGCTCTTGCTTTAGTTCGTTACGCAGACTCAACGGTACCTTGCGCACTTTGTATGTAACTGCCTTTGCACCTTCCTTGAGGATAATAGGGTGCTGAAAACCCCCAGTTTCCCCAAGTTATCACTAAGAACCTCAGGATGCTTCTGAACACATTCATCACCAGTCAACATCCAACCGTGACAGCATCAAGTGGGACAGCCGATGAGGGAGTGCTATAAAACTGTCTCACCTCTCGTATTGACAGGACCACGTCAGGATGGTTGGGATCCAAAACGATCCCAGGTTACCCTTGTTCTTCCCACCCCAACAAATTTGCACCGTCCTTCACGATGTACACAGTTCCAGTTGCAAAGTCCATCCTGCATTCTAAATTAGCCTCAAATTTACCAAGGACCTCCACCCTCTTACCTCTGTAAGCAAATATTTTTATGCTAGGCTGGTGCAACTGAATGCCTTCCAACCCATCAAACTCTTTGGCATTGATGAGGGTTAACAGGGAACCAGAATCAGCTAAAAAGCTCACTTTTTTGCCATTCACACAGATGACACAGGCTGGAGATTTTCTTTTGCATGACCCAGTCATGGATGCTATTTCGGCTACTCCTTCTTACTGCAAAGGTGAAGAAGACATTAACAAAGTCTTCTTCAATAGTTCTGACAGTTTGCGTAGTGCTTTTGTGCAACACGGTAGCTCTGCATACATGTGCAAAGTGCCCTTTCTTGCCACATTTAAAACAAGTTTGATTTAAGCAAAGCAAAACTTGAAATTCATCAAATGCGACTTGCTCCCACAACGGAAACATGAAGGTTCTGCTTTCTCTGTTTTGGCTTTGGATAATCCAGGTGTAGGTGCTGGATATCGCATAGAACTAACATTGGTCCCCTTTACAGGTTTGACATTGTGTTTCGCGTTACGTTGCTTGACTTCGCCTGACTGCACAGTTCCACTCATTTCCTTCATGCAGAACTGGGAATGTTCAATGCTCCTAGCTAGAGTGAGGGTAGTTTCTAGGTCAGGATCCTCAGTTGATTATAGTTTTTCCTGAATTTTCCTGTTGCATGTACCTTCTATTAACTGATCGCGGATAATTTCATCTCTAAACTCCCTGGAACTAATTGCAAGTGGCGGCAAGGGTTCTGAGTGCAGCGACAAAATAATAAATGGACTCACCAGGAACCTGGGCACATTGCAAAAATTTATGTCAATCCAGCACAACATTCTTCCTAGCATTAAATCTTTTGTCCAAAGTTTTGATGACGGATGCATAGTCATCAATTATCAAAGAATCACCATAATCTCCACCACTTACATGGGTGCTTACTAGTTCCAGGGGTAATGTTTTCAAAATGTTCCTACCTTCGGAACCCAAATTGTAAATTAACAATACCTTCTTTTTGTTTGAAGTAAAGGTGTCGCCATCAATAGCTTCTAGATAGGCGTCAAATGTGTCCTTCCATTGTTGCCAATTTAGTGGAGGAGTGCCAGGGGATTGAAGGAAAGGTGGTGGTGCTAATACCCGATCCATTGGGTGGCCGTGCATGGGTGAGTTGCTGCCCCACACAAACACAGATACAGAGAAAAAACTGATTGGACTAAAAGTAATGTCAGAGGTTGCTGTAAGTGAGTTTAATGCTGCAAAAGAAAGTATGTAATAGTGAAGAGGTTCAACAACCTACTATGTGTGCAGCATAAATCACATGTGACTAAATGAACTGCATAAGACTTGAATAGAGTGTGGGTGCCACTAAAATGTACACACACTGGAAAGAGGTTAGTGTGCACAACACCGATGTGCAAAGATGCCCCAAGAAATCACCCACATTTAAGCCAAAACAAAACTGTGTATACACGTCACCGATGTGCAAAATTGCCACAGAAATGCACACGTACTGGGAAGAATTTGATGTGCACATCACCGACGCGCAAAATCGCCACAAAGGCATCATACGGCATACAATTCAAAGAACCCCATAATTTACAGTGGAAGGTGTGCGCATCACCATGTGCACGTAGCCGTATTGCTTTGTGGTCTTCCGGAAACGAAATGGAGTTGCAGCAAGACTTTACTGCAAAGGTGTGCGCATCACCATGTGCGCGTAGCTGAAGTTCCCGTAGAATCAGCGCGTGTGCGTGTTGCTGTTTGGGCGTTGCCAAGGTAACCGCATGCTGAGGATGGCTGGCTCGATGGTGACGTCGATGAAGAGGAAACATGGTGTACGTGTGAAAGCTTGAGGCGTTGTCACTGTAACTCATGCTGACGACGGCTGAGTTGAAGGTGTGACATCGGTTGCTGGGCAACAGGCGGCAACTCTTTTTGGGCAATACCACCTCCCATGGTACACAATGATGTAGCAGGGTCATCGGGAACACTGCACTACTCACGCCAATTAGGCAAAGACTTGACGAAGATCTGGGTGCGCCTCGTGAGACCTCCACGCCCACAGGACAGCTCGAATTAGAATCGGAAGGCGCTGGCATAAACACTGCAAAAATGGGACACCGAAGGAGAGTGCAACTCACAACGGGTGTCCTCAAAGGATGCTGGAATCAACAGACAACTCGTCGCCAGTGAAAAGATGAAAGACACCAGGTAGGGTTGCCTCGTTTTGATTTCATCCGACGACATCCAGCTCCCGGCAGCAACTGCTGTTCCCCACAACTCCAAGGTTCCACGCAGGGAACTCTCACGAGCAGAAACCCAACACTTTAGATCCCAACAGACAAGAGGAAATAAACATAAAAATCTGTTCTTATCAGTTTTAACGCACATTTTTGTGCAAGTAAATTTGAATAATACATTAATTACGACTTGTACCTCGATGCGAATAAATTAGCTTTATGCAAATTTCGAGATCGGCCCAAATAGTTTTTAATTAAGCAGACAGAGGGGGACCAGCGTGCTGGTATTTGTTTTGCTCAATAGGAGCACAAAATAAGGACCCCCAAGGACCTGTGGTCAGCGTTTAGAGCATGGAAACATTACACTCCCGTACATCTAGAAAGGATGGTAGCCAGTGGACCCACTACGTATCTCGCAGGATCAGAAAACATTGTGGTCCTCTCACGCATTTATGCCAATAAAACATCTCACCATGAACCTTACCTTGAGGTGAAGTCTTGACAGCCAGCTACTGATGAAAACCCCATATTTATATTACGAGGTTCCTCCCATACATAAATATTCAGATTTCACTATTTTACATTCGTTGGATCCTACTGTGATGATGATCAACTTTTGAGCATAGGCATTGAATCTTCCAGCCCATGATCTGCCCATCCTTGCTGTATTCGATTTTATTAAATTACTCTATCTGTGACCGAACTTGACCATTGTGTCTGGACGTTTTGTGGCTTTCCTGATGAAGGCATATTGCACGCCGAAACGCGCGTAGAAGATCAACCGAATAGCCACTCAAGCTACCTGCTCACATACTTTTGATATATTTTTTGTCTTTATATATATTGTCTGTTATTGCGTCTCATTGATTGTATATGTTTGTTTGTTTCACCGTATATCTTTGAGAAATTATGTTGAAATATCGACTTATACATGTAACCAACAGACGGATTAAATGTGCTCCAGAATGTTTTTAAAAGAAATTTGTATTAAAGAAATGAATTTTTAAATGATCTTTAACGTACGCTGAGTCCTAAATCATGTCAGTGATTTTGATAGTCTGTTAATCTATATAGACTTTGAGTTGCCTAGGGATTTTTCATTTCAATTGTATATTGCCCTGCCCTAGGAATCTACCCTTTGCAGGGGGTCCTTGTTACTGTACCTCAACATTACTCTCCCTTACATCTCTCTTTTCCTGGCGTTTGGGTGGATGATGCTGGAGGATTAACAACCCTGCTAACACCCTTCACAGGCCTGTACAGCACCCAGACCTCTGGTGAGGGGATTTATGCTTAGGTGGTAACACCTATAAGCATAGGAATCTGGAACACAACCTGGCAAGCGATTGTCAGCCTCCAAAAGGACACAGCATCAATGGATGACCTGAGACACCCACCGTCGAGCTTCTACCTAGGAGGGAAAGATCAAGTATCAAGGATAACCATTAAAATGCTGCAAGTGCCAGGCCATGGGACACAGAGGAAAGGACTGCCCAGAGAAGTTCTGCAGGATCTGCAAACAGATCGGACACGAAGCAAGTACATGCCTCGGGATCAAGAAGTGCAACTTCTGCGGAGAGTCACACCTACTACTGATGCCCTAAGTCTGACTTGCCAAGGACCTACGCGGCGGCAGCAGCAGGAACCCCAACCTGGAGAGCCACCAGACCGACGGTATCCCCAGCAGCCAACTCCATGGTGAATGCCATCTTGAGGGATGCAAGGCTACAGGCGGCCAAGACACCTGAAGCACCCAGGAAGGCAGAACAGAAGGGCCCGGCCCAAAGGGCCCACCACCCCCAAGACCAGACCCAAAGATCACAGAGGACCCCAAGGCAGGACCAGCCACAGCGGAGGAGCCAACACCACCGACTGGGACGGCACAGACCAAGGAAGTCCACCAACCCAAGGGAGACCCCGAGGAAGGAGCACCACAAGCAGCCCCACCAAAGGAAGCCCCAAAGGACACAGACCTGACGCCAGAACCAGAGGCAAAGGAGGAGGAGAAGGTGACAGAAGACTCGGCTATGGCAAAGGGGAAAAAAAGAAGATGAATGGGAAACAACCCGACATGAAAGCAGAAAGCAGCAGTGAGGAAGACAACTTGATTAAAGAGGCATGGAGTCAGGTCAAGTCCCAATCGCTGTGCCAGAAGACTGCGAAAGAGAGGAAGGAGGCAGAGGAATGAAGACGGACCAACGCCAAGACCCAGCAGGCAACCCCGCAAGGAAAATCACAACCCAGACCCAAGGCGGAGAAGTTAGAGGAGGAAACAGCACCAGACACAGCCCTCCAGCGGGGAAGCAGGAAGAGGACAATGGCGAGGAAAGAGGACTTCCTTGCCAGCAAGAAGATAAACAAAGCCGGCACAGAGGAAGATGACGACGAAGTCATCATCGTCGAAAGCGAAGAGGACAACAACGAAGAGATGGAGGATGAGGAAGAAGACCAGGAGGAGTTCCAGTCGGTACTCCAAGAACTCCATCAGCAACTGACCATGACGGGAACAACAGAAGAGACAGGGCAGTGGATCCCGGACGTGGGAACAGAGGTGTTCATCGGAAACACTGAAGACAGCATAGGAGAGGGAGAGCAGGAAAAGCAGGTAGCTCAGCACCCCAAGTAGAGCAACCCAGGGCCTTCAACCCCAGTAGGTTTTGAACTAGACACTGACTGCTAGTGCGGAGACAATGGCTGTATCATTGTTCACCATAAACGTCAGAAGTGTGAAGGATCAGGTTAGGCGGTTTGGCACATTGCGTGTCCTGGCCGCTCAGAACCGAGATATCTGCTTTCTGCAGGAATGTGGGATTCCGTACCCCCAGTCGTACAGCCAGCTCGAATGGCAGTGGATGCTCAGGCCATCATTTTGGTCTGGAGGAATCAATTGCAAATCGTCTGGAGTGGCCATTCCGATCAATGTGAGGAATTTCACCATGGACAAGGTCAACGAGCAGGTCAAGGGCAGAGTGCTGTTTGTGGACGGCTCGCGGGCCGGTGAGCCCGTTAGGCTCATCAATGTCTATGCCTCCCCCAGGGAAGAATGAGTGACTCAAGATGTTCAAGGTGCTCAGGATGCAACTCATGACCTCCAGGACCATTCTGATGGGTGGTGATTTCAACTGCATAGTAGAGTTGGATGGACGCACTGGGTCAGACTCTGTAGGGATGGACGTGAAGTCCAGGCTGTTGGTGGGGATGGTAGGCGAGGCATCCCTCCGGGATGTCATTGCGAGCAAGGTGGTCGAAAGCCAGGACATTTTCCTGGAGTAGGCCGGATGGATCCGTGCGTTCACGGATCGACTTCCTATTCACCTTCCCAACTATAAAGCCTGGGCGAAGCTCCATGGTCGCTGTCCACTTCTCTGACCACAGAGCAGTCAGTTTCGAGGGAGAACTTACAGGGAAGTTCCCCGCTGGCCCAGGATCGTGGAAGCTGAACTGCTCATTGCTGGAAAACGAGGAGTTAGTGGCGAACCTCCGAGTCGTGTATGTAGAGTGGAGGGACGTGAAGGACCTCTTTTACTCTGCCAGCAAGTGGTGGGAATGGGTGAAGGACAGGTTCCGGAGCTTTTTCCAGGATGCAAGCAGAGCTGCTACATGGGAAAAGAAGAAGTCGTTCAGGAAGCTCAAGAGCAAACTGGGGGTAAAGGAGGTTTCAGCTAGATCATCTAGATGGTCCTAAATTCTGTATGATCCCCATATCTTTGCACTGAGATTCCATGTGTGCTGGATATGTAGCTAGTGCGTAGTAGTAAGACTTCTTGTGTGATGAAAGTCTAAGTGCATTGACCAGTGAGAGGCATTTTGCATGACAGGATGGAGAGTAGATATAACTTCACTACACCATGGGCATATATTGACTGCATCCCTGTGGATGGAAGGTGGAAACCCAGAAATGAAGTGAGGGAGAATGAAAAAAAGGATATCCAAAGAAATTCTGTGTGGTCCTTTTTAGCAAATGGTTGCTTGTTAGTTCTTCCTGAGTGGCCACATGGGGTAGTTGGTAGGAGTTAGGGATAGGGCATAGGTTGCTGTGGTAAAAGGTCTCAACATTTCTAAACAGTGCTACCCTTTTGTCTGTGCCTGCTGACTGCTCAGGAAGGATGATGACATCTAGGTGCTGACATCTCATGCTTCAATGTGTCCTTAATTTAGAGACTTCTTCTTGGAGCCAGCACTGTTGCTAATGCTGAGAGAGCCATCACCTCGCATAAAGGCTGTGCCTGAGCTACAGCCAGAAAATGATATTTGAAAGTAAATCACCCTGAATCAGTTCTGAAACCCCAATTGTGGATCCACATCCCTGGCTGGAAAATGAGTATTAAAGTGGAACTGGGAACTAAACAATCCATAGGTAACGAGAGTGGAGGTAAGAAACAGTCTCTGCTTGTTCAGTATCTTATTTTTTAATATATTTGTAATAAAGGCAATTAATAAAAATCTCTGTGAGTTTCTTTTCTTCTGTGTCTTTGATGCTTAAATGTCTTTCTCTGATATATTGGGAAAATTCATATATATTCCAATTACATTCAGTTCAATTAATTATAGTCCCATTTCTTTGCTTGTGGCTCCAACAGAGTAGAGGCCATTGAAGGAAGGCTTTTTACAGTCAACCCTATTTAGAGGAAAATCTAGCTGTAAGAGACTCGAAAAGAAGTAATGACACCATCACTGGGAGAAAATTCTCAGCGTGTGGAACCACTAGTTGTTTTTGTTTTTTTTAAACAAACTCTCACTTTTGTAGCTTGTTTTTGAGAGACAAAATAATTTTGAAATGTTTTCTGGCTGGCCATCATGTCTTACGGTTCTGTCCCTCAAATGTTTTGTGTATAGACAAATACTGCCATGACAGCAGTTCCGTGCAATGTAGAGAATTGTCTACAGGGTCAGGGGACAACTCTAAATTTGGCGGGCTGAGGTCCCTCGGGGTGGCGGAGGTATTGTCCTCCACCATACTGACAGAGTTAACCCCATACTCGAATCTCTAAATCAGGCTTATAGTCTTTCTCTGTCATGAGATTGGAATGAAGCTTCTCAATTATGCTGTGTTGGTCACTTTACAAGGGGCCTTATGCAATTGTTTATTTTGATAAAATCACCCTAGATATTGATTGTTGTGTCACTGGGAAACAATGTATTCAGTTCTCTTTTTTGCTTTTATAAATCGTTGTTTTCGGGTGTTTTAGTCTGATTGTTTAATTGAACTGAACCAAAATGTATAATTCCAGAATGCACTGATTTGCTGCAGAAAAAGAGGTGTTCTGATAACAGGGATCCTTTAGGGAAGCCTATATCTAGCCCTGGCACATTCCCATTGAGGGTCTTTGAAGAGTAAACAGCTTTAACTGATCCTGCAAAGGTTCTAATCATCTTTATAAACAGTCACCTCTGAAGGTAAACCTAATGGAGTAGAAGTATTTGTTGAGCACGAAACATCTCCATATAGGGCCTCCCCAGTTGCTATGCCATGGCTCATGGTGTAATGGAGTGGCCTTCTGTGCCATGTCTGTCAAAATAACTTGCACACATTCGAAATCTGGGTCCTTTAGACCTACAAGTCAGTGCCTGTATCAAAGTCAGCTTTAGCACTAAGGGCTGCATGTTGCAAAATCACAGGGGTTGGGACCATAAAAGTGATTATCATTATGTACCAAACCCTTTAAATGAGTTGAATAAGTAATTTGACTAGTAAAAGGACTTTTGGGATCGCTTCCAAATTGCAAATAGGACGGTTCATGAAAGGGGCTTCCTGCCTCCCCTTTCCAATTTGGAAAGGAATTTATTGATAGTTTATCGCTCCAATTGCTTCCACAAACCATTGATGATTTAACATCCCCCGAGTTGGGGGGCGGGGGGTAACTAATTTGCAAATGGCAAGGGCTCCACTTAGGGCCCATTTCCCTTTGGGAATCAAGTTGTGAGCCACAGGAGGGAAAAATTTCCTTTTTAAAATCAGCACTGGCTCCTTTAAGGAACATGACTGCTTATATAAAAAAACGTTTTCCATTTTGGAATGCACTCATAAAGATGATAGTGTGCTGTCCCTTGCAGGCCATCACCTCTGTGATTACAGCCAATCACAGGGGGTCACAAATTTGCACCCTCCTAATGAATATTATTTAGGCAGGTAATTCTGCAACCCCCTGCGATTCAGCATTTTGTGAATGAACCGAACAGTACTTATGTCCATTTACAAAATACTATTCCATTCACAAAACATGTGTGGAATTTGCAAACACTTTTTGCCAATGAAATAATAGAGTGACCGGGAAAATAGTGACGGTTTTCTGCTATATGCACGCCAGCCAGCCGAACAGTGTAGAACCTGCACCATTTAGCCATCGGCCATGTAAATAGTGATGTTTTTCTGCTAATTGCACGACCGCTGGCCAAACAGTGCAGACTCTCTTCCATTTAGCCAGTGGTCGGGTAAATAGTGAAGTTTTTCTGCTATTTGCAATTATTTATAGTGTAGCAGGATTATTTATAGCATATTTTTTAGGTAGATGCTTTAATATGTATAGGTGAAGTATCATTCTCAGTTCCACCAACATTTATGCTATTTAGGTTAAATTTTCTGTTTTTGTTTTTATTAAATTCATTTGTTGTTTGTGCATGGCTTTCTGTCTTTTATCCAAGTTCAAGTGCACAGAGAACTGAGGTTAACCCGATATTGGGGGACGCTGAGCTGAGGGGAAACGCTTTCCAGAGAGAAATATGGGTCATTAGTTCATGTTTTAAGATTCTGCAAAGGCCAGGACATGATGCATAAAGGGGAATATATACAAAAACATCCGTATTCATTTCCAACTTGAATTTTCTGCCTTTATTTAATTTAACTATCAGCAATGACTGTAGCATTTTTCCTGTAATTATGGATTTGCCGAATTTGCCACATAAGCCATCATCTGGTGCATTATCTAGAGGTTTTAAAACAAAATTGTTTCTGCTCAAATGGAATAAAAGTTACTAAACAAAACATCCCAAACATTTCCCCCATTATGGAAAGTCCAAGGCAGAGGTTGGCTGCTCCTCTTTCAATTTCTAAATGCTTTTTTTGGTGTTAAACAGGTATTAATAAAGTGAAATATTTGCCCACATAGTGTTACCTTGTGTAAAAATGCCAAAAGCAAAGTTGCCGCGCTGCATTGAGTCACGTGGAGAGAGCAGTAATGTGTCATATCTTCAAAAAATGGCACAGTTCTACTCTCTCCTTGGGCTGCTGCACGTGTCTGCGTTGTGGCCAGGATAGTTTTTGTGCAGAAATTTGTCCCTTCCACCGCAAAAGCTATCCTTTGAGGCAATTTCCTGTAAGTGTGCATGCTGTTGGAACATTTTTCCTCGTTACGCCAGCCTCAAGAGTCGCAGGATTTTGGTATAAATCCATGTCTACAAGTCTTTGTTGTTGTGGATTTGCATCAAAGCCCATGGGTGCATGCACGGGAACGCCCATGCACCACCTATGGAACACCTTCCTTACACAAAGTAAGGCAAGGCAGCTCATTCATTTGTAAATCCCACCAGAGGACTTTGTGTTGGTTCGGTGTGAAAAACACAATGCAGACCAGATGCAACATCTTTGTAAATCTGGGTTGTAGCATTTATGTGTAGAACCAACCATGAAAAAGTATTTTTCTAGCAATAGCATCAAGTATTTTCAATTCTATCAAGGACAGAGAGGTGAGGAATATGCTTCTTTTCCTTTACTAAAAATACTGCAGCCAAAAAGAGTTTAAACACACAAACTACATTTCTCATCATAACTCCTACTTGTCATAATGCTAATTCAAAATTTCACTTTTTATGCCGCTAAATTCACATTTTTTGTGCCGCAAAATTATCAAATCTATGCCACAATATCCTGGGGTGTCTGTTTAAAGAACAGGGGTCCTCCAGGTGCACATGTACGCTCGTTGACCTGGGCATAAAAAGAGGATTGCCTGTGTCAGCTGAGAAGCCCTTCGGGTATAGTCCTGCCCCCCAACTCCTGCTCCACCAAAAGACAGTGATCACAATCTCAGGAATCTAACGCACTCAAAGATCACAACGCTGAGGGCCTAAAATACCGAAAAACCATGTATAAATGTGATGGCATGTGCCACAGACAATATAATGTGTATAATGCTAGCATTAATCACAACAGCAGCAAAGAAAGAGGCAGCAAGATGGTGTCTAGTTATTTGGAGGTTATTCGTGGATGGCAGGTGCATGTGTGCAATAACAATATTAAAAAATAAAACACCAACACGACATCCTCCGCTCTAGACCTCTTCTTTCGCCTCAGGAACTGGTACTGGATGCTGGAACTCACCTGACCAATCCTGGCGCTGCTCATAGCATGAGAACAGCGCCCTGATTGGAGGGAGCGGCCTGTCGCGGTGCTCCACATCGCACTGGAGGCCTACACTTACTTAAGACAGCTGGGTTGAGAGGTTTAAAGTGCGCATGTGTGGCTGGCTGTCTCAAGATGGCTGGCCAAAGTGACAGGCGCACTTTAAACAGTGCACAGACAGCCCACCCTCCTCCATGCTGCTGGTGCCACTCATCAGGCCCCGCCCCATCCTGACGCTCTGTTCAGGAAAGGGGGGAGGAAAAATAAAATGATAATAAATTACCATTTTATTTTTCCTCTCTGGGGCTTTGGAGGGCATTTAAGTGGGGCGACGCTCCTCCGCTCCAATGGGGAGCCGCCACTGCACCCCAGTGGAAACTAATGCCTTTGCATTTGCTGAATTAATGGGGTCACAACCCCCTCAGTAAACTATTGTTGCAAATTGCATTCAAAATTAAGTGCAAGTGTCCAAGCACCTGTCAGGCACCTTTTTGGGGGGTCCTCTCAAGCAACCATAATACCAGTTTCAACTCTGCCCAGACACAGTGGAACACGTGAAACCATTTCTACCATTCTGAGTTATAGGCAAGGACTCCTGATCCCTACAGAGAAGAGTGGAAGGGAATTGGCACACTATTTCCAGTGGCCCAGCGGGTGCAGAATAGCAACCCCAAGAAAAGCCTGGTCACACGGGAAGTGTTTTGCTCCATTTCTTCTTCTCATTCTTTCCTGGTGCTTCGGTAGTCTGATGCTGGAATATTAAACCCTTTTCTAACCTTCTTCACACGCCTGCCAGAATCCTCAGGGCCTTATTTTCAAGCCTTGTGCGCCACTGGAACATCACTTTTAGTGACAGGCCTGTTGTGCATCTACGAGGCCATGTAAAGCCACCCTGCGTAGCTTTCCATGGCCTCGTAAATATGGTGTGAAGCAACGCAGTGCAAGTCGCTGCATTGCCTCATACTGCAATAGGGAGGCGTGACATAGGCGTTATGGTGGGTGTTCACACTAACACCCATGGCATTTGACACATTCCCAGATTTACAACATGCTGTAAACCTGGGAATGCGACAAAAGCCTACGCCTCCCCAGGGGTGGCGTAAGGGTTATTTTTGTGAGGGAAGGTGTCCTATCCTCCACAAAACAACCTGATTTCAATGCATACACCCTTACACCAAGTTGCAATTTGTGCACCAGCGCAGTGGAAGAGCACAGGAATGTGCCCTATCTCATAGATACGGCGCATTCCTGCCCTTTTCTTTTGACGCAAGGAAGCACTGCAAATTGACATGTAGCGCTGCCCTGCGCCAAATTCTAGTAAATGGGGCCCTTAGTGCCCAGTAGCTGCATACACAGACTTCACCGAAAACAATGAAGATTACATAGAAAATATTGGGGCGTCCCAACAGAAGCAGACAGAGAACTTCAAGAAGAAGTGCAAAGGCTACACACAGAGATCAATGGACAGGCAGAAAGCAGATCAGTGGAAGAACAAGAGATCATGTGGCAGGACATGCCAGAAGAAAAGGCAGAGTTCCTCACCAAGGACACACAAATAGAAGAAGATAGAAACGTGGACACACAAATAGAAGAAGATAGAAACGTGGACCCACCTAGTGAAATATCACCCCCTACCTCTCCATGGTTTATTGAACTAACACATCAACAGCCAGTGCTGTAGTAAGGCTATTTGCTTGTACACTGAGAAGATCAGGAGTGCAGAGGACCACCTCAGACTAATTTGCATGCTACACTTCCTGCCAGGCCAGAACCAAAACATCAGAATGTTGGATTCTGTATGCACAGTCTTTCAGCCATCTCAAAAGGTAATGGATGCACAGCTAGTGTTTTTGGTCCAGAAGAAAGAACTGCAAGATCTCAAGAGTTTCCATTCTGATCTCAGTGAAGCATTTTACAGCTGAGAGGGTAGCGGAGCAGGTTAATGGCAGTTCTGGTCATGGATGGCTCGTGGTTAAGAGAGCCAGAGAGGCCCCTCAGTGTGAATGACCCCCAGAGAAGAACAGCAGGCTTGAGATGTTATAGGTCTTCAGACTGCAGCTTGTGACCTCCAGGACAATCCTGATAGGTGGTGATTTCAACAGAACTATGGAGGCGGATGGAGATACTGGAGCAGACTCTTTAGGGATGGATGCAACATCCAGGCTGCATGTGGAGATGGTGGATGAGGCATTCCTCTGGGACATCTTCACAGGTATGGGGTGTGTTGGACTTGGCCCTTTTTGCAGGGTCATCCCTGAACTTTTTGCCTTCCTCCTGTATTGTCTCTGACCTGTTTTTGTTGGTTTTATGACTCTTGGCACTTTACCACTGCTGATCAGTGCTAAAGTGCATATGCTCTCCCTAATGTAAATTCATGCATTGATTAGTGACTCCATGATTGGATTATTTGATTTACCTGTCAGACCCTAGTACAGTGCACCGCGTGTGCCCAGGGCATATAAATCAAATGCTGCTGGTGGGCTTGCAGCACTGGCTGTGCCACCCACCGGAGCAGTGCGGAAAGTGTAACTCGGGCCTGCCACTGCAGAGCCTGTACGCAGTCTGGGACTGTGGTGTCGACTCGGCGAGTGCACCCACTCACCAGTCCTTAAACCTTCCCTTTTCTACATATCAGTCACCCCTACGGTAGGCCTACGGGCAGGGTGCGTTGTATGTAAAAGGTAGGACATGCCCTGATGTGTGTGGCATGACTTGATAGTGAATTACAACCTATTTCGTTTTTCACTATTGCAAGGCTACCTGTCCCCATAGGCCAGAACGGGCAGTTTGATTATAACATCTTATAATCCTATCTGACCCGGGGGACGAGGTAGAGATTCGAGTTTAGTATGCCTGAACTCAGAATGATAAAATGCATCTTTTAGTGAAGTTGGTTTTAACATTCTGTGTTTGAAAATACCACTTTTAGAAAGTCAGTATTTTCTTACCTAACCATCCCGCCTGCCTCTGCTAGCGTGTGTATTGTATGTCTGGTTTTGTGAGTGACAGGGTCTGGGGGGCTCCAGGAGACAGGGTGAGTCAGCACTAGGCTGAATAGGCCGATCTATCTGAGGAGTGCACCTGGGCCTGAATGTAGCTGTGCATGCCTTCCACAATGCTGGCTCCACCTCCTGTGGTGCGTCTGATGACCCTGGCCTACTCTGACAAAGGAAGAAGTTGTGCACTGGCAGATTGCACCCAGAACTGGTTTGGACTGGGTACAGGACCCTCTGCCTTCAGAGGACAAAGGATTTCTGAGTATAAATATGGGGACCCAGACCCCAAGACGTTAGATCACTTCTGGGAACACAAGACGAACCTTTGCCGAGGAGAAGAACCGAAGGCAGCTGCAGGAGTTTGGACTGCCCCTCTGCCAGTGTGCTGTTGCTGGGTTGACCTGCAGTGGTGTCTTCATTGCCGAGGAAAGGAGAAGGAACTTTTACAGAACTTTCATCATCTTGCAGAATATTTCTCCAAGGGCTTGAACTGAGCTTGCCTCCTGTCTGAAGTCTCAGGGAAACAAAAGACTTCACCCCTTCTGTTTGCTTGCTTCTGGAACTTGCTGTTTCAGTCGCTATGGAAGGAATCTGCAACACCAACGCCAGCGAACGTCGCCGCAATCTGCCTCGAAGTCGTGAGCGCTGCTCCGACTTGTACACGTAGACCGACGCCTGCTGCTGTGCCGTATCTACTCCGAACCCAACATCATCGCGGAGCCGATCCTCGACGAAGGTGGCCAAGAACTCATCGACACCGTGACATCGTAAGGAACCGTGGTTTCAGCGCCATCGTAACGTCACCTCCTCTCCGGTCAGGAACCGACGCCTCCCCTGCCTGCGCAAGCATCCAGGTCCCGACGCATCATCTCCCCCGAAGCAAGGAACCAACGCTGTAACGCGCCAACGACACCGCATCTCCCCGACACCGTGAGCTGTCTTTATTTTCGCTTTCCAAGGTACTGTTCTGTGGGGGTCTGTTTTGACTCCGGGCCCGACGCTGCGCACCTTGTGGTCGGCGCCGTACTTTGGAGACTCTTTGACCTCGACGTCGTGATAACTCCAGTTGGGGTTATCCGTTGCTAAAGACTGATTAAGTGAATGACCTATTTTTGAATTACTTCTACCATCGTGAAGTATTAATTGTGATTACAGTATTGTGGATTTTTGTCGTTTGTCGTTTTGTGATAAGTCTATATAAAGAATACTTATTTTTATACAACCCGATGTGGTGTCCATCTGTAGTGTTTTCACTGTATTACTGTATGTGTTCACAAATGCTTAACACGCTTCTTCTGAGATAAGCCTTCCTGCTCGTGCTAAGCTACCAAGGGGGTGAGCAGGAGTTATCCAGTAGTGTAATCCCCTTTCCCTGACTTTGACGCAAGGGTCCCTATTTGGACAAGGGTGCATACCATTGCCAACTAGAGACCCCCAGTTCTAACAGGGTGAATACCAAGAACCTTTCCTGTCGTTGCCCCGATGGCTTCGTGCATTCCCAAATTTAATCTTATTCACCTCCCCAGTGGTAAGGCTGTTTCAAGCTCCACGGTTGCTGTCCACCTCTCTGACCACAGAGCAATCATTTTAGAGGGGAAGTTCCCTGCTTGCCCAGGCTTCTGAAAATTAACCAGCTAACAGCTTGAGAATGAGTAGTTTGTGGCAAACCTCAAAGGTGAATATGCAAGTATGTGTGCATGTATGTATGTGGAATTTTATATAGTAAACCTAGCCAAGATGTAGCTAAGCAATATGTAGGGTCAAAGACAAGCATAAAGTCAGAGAGTGGTGGGAGAGGTTGCAGGTTTGTTGATGGTTAATCCACTGTTATGAAGAGATGTGTTCACAACTCTTTCCTAAATTGGAGCACTGTTGAGGCAGTCCTGATGTATATGGGGATGTAGTTCCAGATCCTGGGTGTATGAATTTGAAAAAGTCTCCTGCCTTGTTTTTCTTCTTTATACTTTTAAGTTTGCAGCATAATGGTGTCCTGGTTGTATGTGTGCCTAGAGCCACCAGCGATGCTGAGCTTCCCTGCAAGATAAGCAGGGGTGATGGTCGTGATGGTATTGTAAATGATGCCACTGGTTTTCAAGATGGTGCGGTTTTGCAAGGGGAGCTGATGGAGTTTCATCAGGCTGGGGGTAAGGTAATGATATTTCCGTCTGGGAGTCCATGGAACAGGTGAGTGATGGGCTGATCGTTGGCAAGGGTTTCTTTGAGAATGGGAGGCTTGGCCTGCCCTGAGGGCTTCTAGGAAGATGCCTGGAGGGAGGGAGGTATTGACAATGGTGAGCAGGGCTGAGAGAGTGTCATCAGAAAGCTTTTATCAAGGGCAAGACGTCATCTTCATAAGAAATGGCTTTGAGGGAGTTGATCATGTCAGCAAAATCTAGGCTTTGAAAGATGACCATTGCAGGAAGGGGAGGGTATAAAAGATAAAGCAGACTGGGTTTTATTGAAGTGCTATCAGAACTTCTGTATTTTTTCACTGAAGAAGTTGATGGCATTGCACTTTTCCTGTTAAGAGAGCAATAGATGGGTTTGGTAGTAGATTGGGGCCGTGCTAATCAAGCAATATGCATCTGTTGTTGGTTTTATTTCTGGGACTGGTGTAGTACTTTGCCATGGCTGATTTGATGAGCTGTCTGCGTGTTGCATGGAGGGACTTCAGTATCACAAGGTCTTCCAGAGTTCTGTTACAATCCTTAGAGGCTTTTTCCTCTTTCTAAGTGTGATGCAGAAAGCAGCACACTTAGAAACAAGAAACAACGAGGAAAAATAAAGATATTTCTCCTTGTTGTGCCTCCCCTCGGAAGGCATAGCAATTTGGAAGCATTCCCAGGTTTAACAGTCTTGGTAAATATGGGAATGCGCCAAAATCCAGAGTGAATTCATGGGAACTCCCATTCTCCACCATGGAAATCCTTTCCAGGGCAGAGCAACGCAAGGCAGCAACTTGCACTGCCTTGCATTACTCAGATTTGCCAAGCAACGCAGGGCAATGCAAGTTGGCCTTTCGTTGTTTTGCAAATCTGATTTACAAAACTTTTTTTTTTTTTTTAAATCTTTAAACGAAGAATCGCTGTTACCGTCTGTGTGTCTTATCAAGGATACTGGCTGTTCCTAATTGTTACTTCCATCACTACCGATATTGTGGGGTTTGCCTATGTAAAGACGGATTTGTCTGAACTTCTATGCACAAGCAGTCTACTTTTCAGATTGTTTGGACGTATCCTTACAACATTGATAGAGACCTTCGTATCATGTTCTGAGCGCGGGCAAATTTTGCCATTATTTATTGAAAGAGCCCTGATGAAGTTCTGTCTGTGGATCGAAACGCGTTGGCTGAGGCTGATGTCCAATTTTTACCGACGACAATAAAGATATTTTCTGTATACATTTGCAGAAAACTGACTTTTCCTTGGTGCACCTTCCCAACTGTACAAAGTTCTGTATCTGGTTTCCAGTAGAGCTGAACTGCGGCAAGCTCTGGAAGTAGTTGCACAAGACCCTTGGGGGCATATTATCAAGAACGGCGTTAAAATTATCGCCGGTTTAGCGGCAGAAAACTGCCGCTAAAGCGGCAATAATGGGCTTGATAATATGCCCTGGAGAATTCCAGTAGAAGCCCATGTTCACACCAGAAC
The DNA here is from genome assembly GCA_963921515.1 of Calotriton arnoldi. Taxonomy (NCBI): domain Eukaryota; kingdom Metazoa; phylum Chordata; class Amphibia; order Caudata; family Salamandridae; genus Calotriton; species Calotriton arnoldi. The sequence continues at coordinate 142,453 of CAWUFW010001484.1, read as the reverse complement.
ATGGACTTCTATTGGAATTCTCAAGGGCATGTTATCAAGCCCATGTTAACGCCGTTCTTGATAATATGCCCCTTACTATCTAACATTTTTGGGATTTGACGTGCTGAACCCTGGTCAGCCGCTGTTTGAAGTGTTTTTGTTACCTGATTTACGTATTGTGTTGCTCTTGCGATATGATGTGTGACGCAAGGGAAACGCAATACAATGATAAATCTGGCCCTAAGTGGTCTATGGAGATATCTGGGAAGGACGTGAAGGATTGTGGAGAGAATTATCAATCTTTCATGCAACTCAAAAAGACAATTTGCTGCACTGCGCTGCATAAAAGGGAGAGTGCGGGAATGCACCATATTTACCAAAATATGGTGCATTCTCACTCTCTACCTGCACTGGTGACCAGTCTGATGCCTAGCGCTCATGAAGACACCCTTGCACCATGGTGCAAGGGTGCCTGTATTGCAGGCAGGATTGTTTTTGTGCAGGAAATTATACCTTCGTGCACAAAAACAATCCTCTGAGGCTTTTGCCTCTTTCTAATTGCAGCAAACTTAGAAAGAGAAAATAAGAAGGAGAAATAAAGATATTTCTCTTTGTTACGCCTCCCCTGGGAAGGAGAAGCATTTTGATGCATTCCCAGGTTTACCAGTCTTGATAAATCTGGGAATTCTCCAAAATCCATGGGTGGATGCATGGAACACCCATGCTCCACCCATGGAATGCCTTCCAAGAGCAGAGTACGCAAGGCAGAGACTTTGCTTTTGCTTTTGCTGGGGATGCCAGGGTAATGGGATACCATCAAGAGTTGATTGAAGTAGAGAGAAGGCAGGAAGTGATGTAATTTCCTTGTAGATGGATGATGGGGAATACAAGTCCTCTTGCCGGACTTCTTTTTTTAAAGATTGCTTTGGTGGGAGACCAGCAATGTCACTTCCTATGTAAGTGGGTCATGGGAAATGCACTTATAGCTTTCTATTCAGCTGGATTATGAGAAATGCAGTGATGCCAATTCCAGTGGAGATGGATACTGGAGATTGAAGTTCTTTTTCCTTGCTTCTTCTTTTAAAGATGGGTTTGGCTTAAAACTAACAATAGCACTCTCTGTGCAAATAGATGATGGGAAATGTAGCCTGGAGTAGCATGAAGGACTTCTTTACTTTTCGCAGGCAAGTAGTGGGAATAAGGGAAAGGCATGTTCCAGAGCTTCTTCCAGGATGCCAAGAAGCTGTTGCGCAGGAAAAGAAGAGTAAGCCCAGTAGGCTTCAAAGCAAACTGCAGCAACTAAATTAACTCGAGCTTAGTGGATGGGACGTGGGTGATGACCGGAAAGAGACCCGAAAAAGCCTCACCAAGCACGTTAGTAGAGAATCCCGGAAAACAATATTCTAAACCGGAACTGAGAACCTTCATAAGTACGAGTAATGAAACTTGTATATTTTTAAGAAATTTCACCCTCTATTGCACTCCACCTCTGTTCCCGTGGAAGTAACCTCCTACTGATGAAGGCTACGGGTTGGTCTAGGCCCTCCTCATTAATCTGTGACAGAATAGCCCGCACCCCATGCTCTGAAGCATCTGTCTGAACAACGAATTCTTTCGCGAAGTTGGGCGCCTGAAGCACGGGTGCTGTGCACATGGCAGTCTTCAGGGCGTCAAAAGCCTTCTGGCAGGTGTCAGTCCAATTCACTGTCTTGGGCTGCTTCCGGGAAGTCAGCTCCGTCAAGGGTGCAACAATGTTGCCATATCCCTTGACAAACCTCCTGTAGTACCCCGTGAGTCCTAAGAAGGCTCTCATCTGCGTCTTCGGGGGTTCCCATGCCAGGATGGTATCGCTCTTGGGTTGCAACTTGCAGGGGTGCCACCTGGCCGCTCCCCACCTGGTGCCCCAAGTACACCACGGAACCCTGCCCAATCTGGCACTTACTCGCCTTGATCGTGAGGCCTGCCTTCCGCAGCGTCAACAACACTTCCCAGAGGTGCCGCAGGTGTTCTTCCCAACTAGCGCTGAACACTGCGATGTCGTCCAGGTAGGCGGCACTGAAATCTTCCAGTCCAGCCAACATCTAGTTGACCAACCTCTGAAAGGTGGCAGGGGCATTCTTCATCCCAAAGGGCATAACCCGGAATTGGTAGTGCCCATCTGGTGTGGAGAATTCTGAACTCTCCTTTGCCCCATCGGTCAAGGCGATCTGCCAGTACCCAGACATCAAATCAAACATACTGAGGTACCGTGCAGCCCCTAGCCGATCAATGAGCTCTGGGGATGGGGTGCGCATCAGTCCTCGTGACTGAATTGAGTCCTCAGTAGTCCACACAGAACCAGAGTTCTGGCTTGGCACCAGGCGCGGCAGCTTTCGGGACCAAGACCACTGGGCTGGCCCATGGGCTGTGAGAGGACTCGATCACCCCTAAGGCAAACATCTTGGAGACCTCCTCCTTGATGTGAGCTCTGACCCTGTCAGTCACTCTGTACACCTTGTGCTTCACAGGAGGACTGTCTCCAGTGTCCACGTCATGGACGCACCACTCAGTGACACCGGGAACCAGGGAGAACAAATCAGAGAATTGCCCCAACAGTTGGCGACAATCTTGCTGCTGTTCAGGAGTCAGTGTGGCCGAGAGGTTGACCCCATCCACTGACCCATCTTGCTCGGGCGCAGACAGGACGTCCGGAAGAGGCTCGGTCTCCTCCTCCATTCCATCATCCGTCGCTAGGAGCATGCCCACTTCGGACCTTTCTAAGTGGGGCTTCAGGCGGTTAACGTGCAGGACCCGCAAAAGGTTCCTCGAAGACCGCAAGTTCACCAGGTAGGTGACATCACTCTTGCGCTCCACCACCTCAAATGGTCCGGTCCACCTGTCCTGGAGCGCACGGGGTTCGACAGGGGCCATGACCCAAACCTGTCCAGGCTGAAGCTCGATCAGAATGGCATTCTGATCATACCACCGCTTCATCTCCTGGCTGGCTTCCAGATTCGCCTGAGCGAGCTGTCTGAAACGCCGAGTCTGGTTCCTGAAGGCCAGCATGTAACTGTATACATCCTGGGGAGGGTTCCTGGGAGATTGCTCCCAGCCTTCCTTGACCAGACTCAAAGGTCCTCGTACTGGGTGCCCGTACAGCAGCTCAAAGGGACTGAACCCTAAGGACTTCTACGGCACCTCACGGTACGCAAACAAAAGGCATGGCAAGAGGACGTCCCATTTACGCCTCATGGGTTCTTCGAGACCCATAATCATGCCCTTGAGGGTCAGGTTGAACCTTTCAACCAGCCTGTTACCTTGGGGGTGGTAAGGAGTGGTGAACTTGTACGTTACACCGCACTCCTGCCACAGAGACTTCATATAATTCGATATGAAGTTGGTACCTCGGTCGGACACCACCTCGCGGGAAACCCCACACGGGAAAAAATCCCCATCAGTGCACGTCCCACCACGGGGGCCGTCACTGTACGGAGAGGGATAGCTTCCGGGTAGCATGGTCCACCAGGATAAACCTGTTGCCCATGGCTGTCTTGGGTTCCAGTGGCCCACAATGTCAATGCCCACCCGTTCAAAGGGGGTACTGACTACCGGGAAGGGTTGGAGAGGAGCCTTTTGCTTCCTTCCACTCTTCCCACTTGCCTGGCAAGTTGGACATGTCCTACAATGAGTGTCTGAACTCTTCCACATCTGGGGCCAATAAAAATGGGTGACAAGACGTTCAAAGGTCTTGTCCTGCCCCAGATGTCCAGCTAACGGTACGTCGTGAGCCAACCCCAGTAGGAAGGCTCTGAAGCGCTGGGGTACCACCAGCACACGGGTTGACCCAGGCTCAGCAACCTTAGGCTCACTATACAGGAGGTCGTTCTCCCAGTAGATCCAATGTGATCCAGACTGATCACCTGCTGCCTGGTTTGTGGCCTGTTGCCGCAAACCCACAAGAGAAGGGCATTTCTTTTGCTCCGCGCAAAATTCCTCCCTGGAGGGGCCTCCTTCCTGCTGCCAATGGGTCAGCTCAGGCAGGTCCCCCAGTTCAGCCACTTGTTCTCCCGTGGGTACCAGGGCATCCCCCTCGAGGTCTGCCTCCTCCTGGACCGCAGGAACCATGGGGGCCGGTTTCCCGTGCCTCCTGCCTCTTCTCTTTAAGGCGGGGATCTGGGCCATACTTTCAGGCTCCAGAATCTCTTGCACACCCTTACCGGCTGCCATTGCTCGGGTGGTCACACACACCCACTCCGGCAGACCCAACATTTCTAAATGAGACCTTCTCTCCACCTTAGCCCAAGGGGAGTTCTCTAAATCGTTGCCCAACAGACAGTCAAGGCATGGCGGGGCTCACAGCTACTTGAAAAGTACCCGAGACCCCCCCCCACTCAAAGGGAACCTGAGCCACCTCACACTGGCTCTGCGAGTTGTCCGCTGCAACTACAGGGAAGAATGCTTGGGGGATAACCTGCTCTTTGGACACCAGCCGGCAACTGACGGTGGTCACACTCGCCCCGGTGTCTCGTAGAGCTTCCACCTTATGGCCATTGATGGTCACCCACTGCCTGTACTTCTTAGTGTTATCAGGCAGCTGGGTCCTTGGGACCATCTCAAAGTCTCCTAGCGAGACAAGGGACATTTCTGCGGGACCCCACCCACCTTGGGCACCAATCTCCTCCCCTCCCAGGGCTACACTCGCCATCTGACGGGGTGGTGCACGTGGTGGTGCTTTGGAGTCCTTTAGAGGACATTGCGCATCGTACCAATGGTGGCCCACTTGACCACATGTAAAGCACTTAAAGGGGCCGTTCTGAACAGGTTTATCTGTCGGAGCTTCTTGCTTCTTCTCAGGGGGAGGCTGGGAACCCTTCCCTTGGTTCCCTTGGGAATTACTTTGGGGCCCTTTCTGGAACTCCCTTTGTTTACCCTTGTCCCCCCCACTCTTCTGCTGGGGACCCTGCCCACCTTTGGCGGAGTCTCCCACGTGACCCTTGTGGACCCTGGTACTGACCCAGCGGTCCGCCTCCTCAGCAAGCTTCCTAGGGTTAGTCAACTTCCTATCTATAAGGTGCTGGCGTAGCTCTGGAAAACAATTAGCAGACAAGTGCTCCCATGCAAACAAATCATAGAGCGCTTCAAAAGTATCCACTTTGCTACCCTTCACCCAACCATCCATCGCTCTGCAAAAGAAAGACTGATACTCCACCCAGGTAGTTGCCTCCAGCTTCTTGTAATTCCTGAACCTCTGTCTATAGAGTTCTGGGGTCAAACCATACCTCGTCATCAGGGCTTCCTTCATATGGGCATAGGACATCCTATTCTCACTGGGTAGGTCTAACAAGGTATCCCTCCCATCACTCACAAAGCGGCCCCACAACCCCGCTCCCCAATCCTTCTCAGGGACCCGGTGGGCCAACATTGCTATCTCGTAGGCGGCAAACCACTGCCCAATATCTTCCTGGCTATGAAACTCCTTGATGACGTCTTTCGGAATGTAGACTCTGCTTTCTACAGGCACAGATGGTGCACTGCCACCAGAGGGATTGAGTTCTAGGCCTTTTGCCTTGATCTCTAACTCCCTCAACATTCGCTCATGTTCCAACCTCATTCTCTCTCTCTCTCCAAGGACAGCCGGATATTCTCTAGGTCCCTCTGACCCTCTAACGTGAGCCTGGCCATCTCCAGCTTGTGCGCCCGATCCCTCTCTCTGTCTACCAGCTCTTCTGGGTACAGGCCTTCGGCAGAGATGCTGCTGCCAGGTGGGGACGGCACCCCTGCCCCGGCGGAAACCAATGGTCTATCCAACTGCCCTTCCGCATCCCTGGCTGGCTCCACCACCAGCTCTGGGTTATTTCTTGCTTCCACCCAGGCCCTCAGCGCCTTTTGGTATTCATCCTTCTTTGAAATACCGGGTGTAGCAATTTGAAATTTCTTGCAGAAAAACTTCAGTCGTTTTACATTGTAGGTTTCCAACCTCTCTTCCTCGAACTCTGGATCCGTAGATGCGACAGATGCTGGTCAGCTCATGGTAGTAAGAAATGGCAGTTCTCGGCAAAACTACCGGTCCAATGGAAAAATAATCTACTCAAAAGTACGTGGTCGCGTTTTGGTCTGCACTCACTAGTAGTGTACACCAATCACTGTATATGCGTCACAAATGCAAGTCCGAATCCTCACCGCTGACCACCAATGTTAGAACTCGGAGTCTCTAGCTGCCAATGGTATACACCTTTGTCCAAGTAGGGACCCTTCGTCTACGTCAGGGAAAGGGGATTATACTACTGGATAACCCCTGCTCACCCCCTTGGTAGCTTGGCACGAGCAGACAGGCTTATCTCAGAGGCAGTGTGTTAAGCATTTGTGAACACATACAGTAGTGAAAACACTACAAACGGACACCACACCAGGATGTATAAAAATAAGTATTCTTTATATAGACTTATCACAAGACCACAAGCGACAAAAATCCACAATACGATAATGCACGATGATACTTCACGATGGTAGAAGCAATTCAAAAATAGGCTCTTCAATTCAAATAGTCTGTAGCAACAGATAACCCCAACGGGAGTTATCGCAACAACGAAGCAAAAGTGTTCTCAAGGTACGGCACTGCCTGCGAGGTGCGCAGCGTCGGGCCCGGAGTCAAAACAGACCCCCACAGAACAGTACCTGAAGAAAGTAAACAAAGAGAGTTCACGGCGTCAGGGAGATGCGATGTCGTTGGCGCAGTGCAGCGTCGGCTCCTTGCTTCAGGGGTAGGGATGCGTCGTTATCCTGGATGCGTGTGCAGGCAGGGGCGGCGTCGGTCCTGACCGGAGAGGATGTGACCTTGCGGCAGCGCCGGCACCACAGGTCCTTACGAGGTCGCTAGGTCGATGGATTCCTGGTCACCTTTGTCGATGATCGGCTCTGTGCAGATGTCGGTCTCGGAGTCGATACGGCACAGCAGCAGGCGTCGGTCTACGGTTCAAGTCGGAGCAGCGCTCCCGACTTCGATGCAGATGGCGGCGACGTTCGCTGGCTTTAGTTGCAGAGTTCCTTCGTAGCGGCTGAAACAGCAAGTTCCAGCGGCACGCAAACAGAAGGAGCGAAGTCTTTTGTATCCCTGAGTCTTTAGACAGGAGGCAAGCTCGATTCAAGCCCTTGGAGTAATATTCTGCAAGATGATGAAGTTCCGTTAAAATGGTTCTTTCTCCTCTCTTCGGCAATGAAGACACCACTGCAGGCCAACCCACTCAGCACTCAGGCAGAGGACAGTACAACTCCTGCAGCTTTCTTCGGTGCTTCTTCTCGGCAGAGGTTCGTCTTGTGTTCCCAGAAGTGATCTAAAGTCTTGGGGTCTGAGCCCCAATATTTATACTAGCAAATCCTTTGTCCTCTGAAGGCAGAGGGTCCTGTACCTAGTACAAACCGGTTTCGGGTGCATTCTGCCAGTGCGCACCTTCTTCCTTTGTCAGGGTAGGCCAGGGTCTTCAGACTCACCGCAGGAAGTGGAGCCAACGTTGTGGGAGATGGCCCAGCTCTTTTCAGACCCAGGTGCTACTCCTCCCACCACTCTCAAGTCGATCAGCCTAGTGCTGACGTGCCCTGTCTCCTGGAGTCCCCCCAGCCCTGTCACTCGCAAACCCAGACACACAATACACACGCTAGCAGAAGTAGGCTGGATGGTTAGGTAAGAAAATACAGACTTTCTAAAAGTGGTATTTTCAAACACAGAATGTTAAAACCAACTTTACTAAAAGATGCATTTTATCATTCTGAGTTCAGGCATACTAAACTCAACTCTACCTAGTTCCCTGAGTCAGTTAGGATTATAAGGTGTTATAATCAAACTGCCCATTCTGGCCTATGGGAACAGGTAGCCTTGCAATAGTGAAAAACGCAATAGGTTGTAATTCACTATCAGGTCACGCCACACACATCAGGGCATGACCTACCTTTTACATACAACGCACCCTGCCCGTAGGCCTACAGTAGGGGTGACTGATATTCAGAAAAGGGAAGGTTCACAGACCGGCGAGTGGGTGCACTCGCCGAGTCGATCTGACAAGGACCTGGCTTGGCAGTTCGGGCTGGACTGTTTCCATGAGGCACAGGGTCAAGACTGATTTGCATATGGCCAGGTCCAAACTGGGGTGGCATGGTGAGCAAAAGAACGATGGATTTAACCCAGATCTCTTGACTGGGGGTGAATGTTTTGATTTGTTTTGCATTCCGTCCATCAATTGTCTGTCTTTTGCTTTCTCGCCCTAAGTGCGCCAGGTATGCCCAAACGTGGGTCCTGGGCTCACTGTGCCACTGGAATCAAGCTATCCTGGCTGAAGAGGGGTGAAACCCCGAAACCGGTCCTAGGATGCTTGTTTCCGGTCCCGGAAGGACCTGGCTTGGCAGTTCGGGCTGGACTGTTCCCATGAGGCACAGGGTCAAGACTGATTTGCATAGGGCCAGGTCCAAACTAGGGTGGCATGGTGAGCAAAAGAATGATGGATTTAACCCAGATCTCTTGACTGGGGGTGAATGTTTTGATTTGTTTTGCATTCCGTCCATCAATTGTGTGTCTTTTACAATCTCCAATGAGGCAAGATCCCAGATAGTAATGGCCTCCCAGTAGAGCTCCATGTCGAATTGCAGGAACAGATCAGCCCAAACTTTCTCTTTTTTATGAATAAATGGCAGAAAAGGATAGTATGCTGCAATTCATCAGAGAAGGCTGGATGTTGCTATTGTACAAGTAAAAACAGGAGAGAGAGAAGACATCAAGAAGCAGAGGCCAATCTCGTTCCTAAATGTAATTCCTTCTTGACCAGTCCTGTGGGATACTCGGATGACAAATAATAGACAGTCAGGCCTTTGCACGGTTTATGGTGGAGTATGTCAGTGATCGAAAGGTCCAGGCAGCCTTAATCAGTCTAGACCAGGAAAACAAAATAGACCACATTTCCCATGAATCCATGGATCAGACATTCAAGGTATTAGGTCTGCGATCCTTTGTGACATGGTGAGTACAATGCACAGAGATATCTCTAGCACTGCTTCTGTTAATCCATGGAAAACAGATTTGGTGAGGAGCAGACAAGGCTGCTCGCTTTTACCTCTTCTGTTTGTTTGTGTCACAGAGCTCCTTGTCAAATGCATCAGACAGGAAAAGGACATAAACGAAGTGTCGGTGCCAGGTACAGAGGCAAAGGTGAAGTGTTCCCCTACATGGGCTATGTTTTGGTTTTCTATGCGGACGGACACTCTGCGAAGGCATTAGAGAAGACAAGCATCAAGCTCGAGAAAGCACCTGGATCAAGTGTCAAACCAAAAACTCTACTCAGTGGCCCTTGGCCTCGAGATCCTGCCATGCCTCATTATGTAGGACTTCATGAATATCCTAGGAGTCTCGTTCATTGGTGATAGAATAGTGCAGAAGATTTAAGATGAAAGATTTACAAAGACAAAAGATGGGATTTTGGAGACTTAAGAAACTATTGATCGTTCCCATGCAACTACTCATGCCTTTTGAAGCAAAATCCTATCTATAAACAATAGTAGACAGGGTTTAGCGCCAAATGTTAATGTCATTTGAAAGGAGGCATTAAAAGGAGAAATGTTTTTATTTCTCCTTTTTCCAACTTTACATGTGTGCTGTACTGTGCAGCACACATACAAAGTAGGAAAAGATTTAAAGTGTGTCTGCGCATAGTATTTTGTACTGGAAAGATACCCTTCCATTGCAAAACCTATGGTAGACTCAGGCACACACCCCAGCACTATGGCGCTAAGGTGTGTGCCTGGCGCACGGCAGCTAAAATCAGCACCAGCGCTAGGGAGAGGGGAGCATAGTGCCATATCTCTGTAGATATGGAACTCTCCTGCTCCCTCCCTGTCACGCAAAAATAGCATTTTTGCCTGCTGCGCTGCATTCGGTTATGTTTTTTTAGAATCTGGGCCCAAGTACCTCATTTACAAGAGACCTGTGTCACCGGAGCGTCACTTTTTATGACGCTCTGGTGGCGCAGGCCTCTCAGTCATATCTAAGAGGCCAAGGAAAGCCACCCTGTGTGGGTTTTCATGTCCTCGTAGATATGGTGTAAGGCAACGCACTCAACACCCATGGTTTTTGACACCTTCCCAGATTTACAACATAGCATAAATCTGGAAATGTGTCAAAAACCTGCACCTCCCCATGAATATCATAACAGTTGTTTTTGTGCAGGAAGGCGTCCCTTCCTGCACAAAAACAACCTGATTTTAATGCAGACACCCTTTTACCATGGTGGCTGGGTGCCTTCATTGGCGCTAAGCAGCCATTTCTGCACTAGCGCATTGAAAGAGGACAGGAATGCGCAATATCTCACAGATACGTTGCATTCCTGCCCTTTTCTTTTGACACAAAGCAGGGCAGCACAGCAAATTGATTCACTGTGCTGCCCTGCGTCACAATCTTGAAAATGAGGCCAAAAGGGGCTTATTTACAAGCCCATTGCGCCGCTGATGCCTCATTTTTTCTGACGCAAGGCGCCGCAGAGTGCAGACCCATTTTTACGAGGCCACGCAAAGCCACTTTGCGTGGCTTTGCATGGCCTCGTAGATATGAAGCAAGGCAAAGCAGCATGAGTTGCTGCGTTGCCTTGCTCTGCGTCAAAGAGGCGTTCTATAGGCGTTGTGGTGGCTGTTCCCATGCAACACCCATGGATTTTGACGCATTCAAAGATTTACAAGGACTTGTAAACCTGGGAAGGCATCAAAAGCCTACACCTCCCCGTAGCGAGGAGAAATAACTTAATTTCTCCTCGTTTTTTCCTCCTTACATGTGTGCTACATTCTCTAGCACACATAGAAGGCACAAAACTCCTCCCTTCCTGCACAAAAACAATCATTCCTACAACACAGACACCCTTGCACCATGGTGCAAGGGTTCCTGCGTTGGCGCAATGCAGCCAATACGGCACCAGCGCAGTGGGAAAGGACAGGAATGCACTGTATATCACAAAAATTACGCAGTCCTGCCCTTTTCTTTTGGCGCACGGTAGTGCAGCACAGTGACTTACTGCGCTGCACTGCGTCAAAAACTTGTAAATTAGGCCCATAGTGGGGAGACCGAATGGCTGAAGTGGGCTGACCCCTTGCCCTATACTCAAGGCCACTGGAAGTATGTATTTCTGTGGTGTAGGACTTGGCCTTTTTGGCTAAAGTTCCCTAAACGTTTTGCTTTCCCCCTAGACCATTTTCCTGACCTAGAGTTGCCAATTTAGATGCTTTGGGTACTTTGCCACTGCTGATCAGTATCAAAGTACAAGGGTTCCCTATGTAAAGTACAATGGTAATTGGTTGGCCATGATTGGTATGTTTGCCTTACTAGTAAAAGGCCCTAGTGATGTGCACTGTGTGTGCAAGGGCTAGTAATGCAAAGGCACGCAGAGAAGGGAACTCAGGCCTTCAGTGTAGGGCCTGCGCGCAGTTTGCTAAGTTAGCATGTTGTCCTGACAAGTGCAACCACTTGTCAGGCCTTACTTTCCCTTTTGCGTACACTGTGGGCACCCCTGTGGTAGGTCCTGGGTAACCACTGGGCAGGGTGCAGTGTAGGTCAAAGGCAGGACATATACTGAGGTGTGTGCTATGTCCTGACAGTGAAAAACACTCCATTTCGTTTTCACTGGTGAAAGGCCATTCTGCCCATAGGACAGAATGGGGGAGGCTGGGTATGGTGTTTTGTTAGCCTAGTTTCCTATAAGTTTATAATGGAGAGGTGAAGTTTAGTATGAATGAATTCACAGTGTCATAACACATCTTTCTATGAAAGTGGTTTTGTCACTGTGTGTTCAGAAACCACTCTTTTAGAAAGTGGCTGAGTTTTGTGCTTTAAGCATTTCTGTGTGTCTCTGCTAAATGTGGATTGACTGTCTGGATCTGAGATGGGAGGGGGTGAGATGGCACCTGGCTGACCTGCATCTGGAGAGTATGTGAGGATAAACCCGGGAGGTGAAGATGCCTGGGTTGCAGCTATAAAACAATTGACCCATCTCCTGCTGAGTGATTAAGGGTCCAGACCCCCAGTATCAAAGGGAGAAAGGTGACACTGGGAGGGAGACACCCAGAACTGACCTAGGCAGGGGTCAGGGACCCCTGAGCACAACGAACTTCAAAGACATGAAGGGGTATAACTAAGAGAACTGAAACCCCTAGAATTTGGTGTAATTTTGAATGGCGAAATGGACAGGTCGAGTCTGCAAAGGCTTTGACCTCTTTCGTGGTCAAGAAGAACCTCTGCCAAGGAAGAAGTTGCTGAAGAGACTGCTGGATAGGACTGACCCTTGCTTCGTGATCTGGGGCTGGCCTGCAGTTTGTAGCTTTTACTAAGGAAGAGACTGAAGGGACATTGCAGTGGGTGGTGTCCCCCCCTTCTTGAACAGAACTGTGCTTTGTGCTGTGTCCTGAACCCCAAGGGCCCGAGGTGAGCAGGCTCCCTGTTTGGAAACACAGGAACATAAAAGTTTCCGGAGAAGTCCCAAGCGACGCGGTGTGCGCGTGCTTTTGCAGCTTGAGACCCTCAGAAGTGGTGCCTTGTGATCGTGGGCACGCAGGAGTAAACTGAAACTCGGACGCGCAGGGTGCGTGTCGGGGTGCAAGCCGAGGCGTTGGTGAGGAGCGCCTGGTCGTTGTGTGCACCGGGAGACGAGGTGAGTCTCGGACGCGCAGGGTGCGTGTCGTGGTGCAAGCCAAGGCGTTGGTGAAGAGCGCCTGGTCGTTGTGTGCACCGGGAGAAGAGGTGAGACTCGGACACGCAGGGTGCGTGTCGTGGTGCAAGCCAAGACGTTGGTGAAGAGCGCCTGGTCGTTGTGTGCACCGAGAGAAGAAGTGAGACTCGGACGCGCAGGGTGTTTGTCGTGGTGCAAGCCAAGGCGTTGGTGAAGAGCGCCTGGTCGTTGTGTGCACCGGGAGAAGAGGTGAGACTCGGACGCGCAGGGTGCGTGTCGAGGTGCAAGCCGAGGCGTGGTGACGATTGCCTGGTCATCGTGTGCACCAGAGAAGAGGCGAGTCTCGGACGCGCAGAGTGCGTGTCGCGGTGCAACCAGAGGTGCTGGTGAGGAGTGCCTGGGTAGCGTGTGCACCAAAATTGAAGTAAGTCTCCACAAGTGCTGAGGGCGGGTCTCGGTGTCCACTGAGACCGCTGGAAGGAGGGCCAGGTTATTGGGCCCTCGGAGTGCAACAGTAGCGGCCCGGACCGGCAGTCCCGGAGGAGCAGAGTCGCCGGCCTGAGCTCGCCGTGCCCATTGACGGAGTTCTGGCTCAAGGCCCAAGTCGCTGAAGGAGGGGAGGAGAGTGGGGTCGCGCCCCCCCCAGGTAACGTGGATCACCACCTGGAGTGGGGTGCGGGCTCGGAGGGACACTCTCTTGGCCTCTCGCTCCTGGCAGCTGTGTGAGCCTGTTGCTTCAGCTCGGATCGAGGCCCGTGCTGGCCCAAGGAGGGGCAGTACTGGGGCCGGAGTGAGAAGCGGTACTTTTGTGTCATCATTGATCCATGTCGGGGGCAACTGTTAACGGAGCACCTAGACTGTCGTATTACACTTTGCATTATTGCTGCTAACGAACTATCAAACTGTCATATTACGCCTGACTCTATTTGTGCCTGACGAACTACATGCTGGGTGCGCTACGCACTGCGTTATTTTCCCTTGCAGAGTACATGATTGTAAGCGTGGCGCATTGCATTATTTCTTCATCGCACAGTACCTGATTATAACGTGGCGCATTGCATTATTTCTTCAGTGCACAGTACATGATTGTAGCGTGATGCATTGCTTTGTTTCTTCCTTGCACAGGGCATGCTAGTGGTGATACGCATTGCATTATTCCTTCTATTGCAAAGTACATGACTGTGGCGCTACGTATGGCATTGTTTCTCTATTGCACAGTTCAGGAGTATATCGTTACGCATTGCAGTATTTCGTTTCTTTTGCAACGTGTGTGATTCTAGCAATACGACCTACCTAACCTTTTGGAAACGGTTAGAAGTCAGCTTAACTGTTGGTTAGAAGCGGTGGTTGGGATTAGAACCTACCATTCCACCGGAAGGAATACTACCCATTATTATATGTTGGTTTTGTATCGTGTGGTCATATCGTATATCTTCTTGTATAAAGATTATACTCGCTTTATAAAAACTCGTGTGGAGTCTATTTGTGGTGACATCATTGGGTTGCTGTGAGTGTGGTTGCACATACTGTACACTCGTGCCTTGGAGATAAGCCTGGCTGCTCGTGCCAAGCTACTAAGGGGGTGAGCAGGGCTATCTCAGACGGTGTCCTTACTTAGCCTAACGTTGAAACGAGGGGTCCGGATCTCGCACCTGGCAACAGCGGTGTGGGACAGGGACTCTCGCCTCCAGCATTTGGTGGCGGCAGTGAGGGATAAGGACCCCCACTTCCAACATGCGGCCACTGTTTTTCGCATAGTTATGAATTTGCCACATTTACCACCATCCATCATCTGCTGCATAATTTGCAGATTTTAACAAAAAAATTGTTTCTACATCAAACGGATCAAAAGTTACTAAAAATGCGACGACTTGTGTTGCTGTGCAGCAGAAGGCACTTTGCAACGGTTGACTGCTCACCTTTCAGTTGCTTATTGCTGTATTTGGTTGTTAAACTGGTACTAATAAGATAAAACCTTTGCCCAGAAAATGTTGATATGTGTAGATAGCACAAAATAATGAACTAACAAAATGTGTCACAATGTGCAGCATAATTAGTATTTTCTTGCTGCATTATTTAGTATACCCTGCCGCATAATTTCGTCCACTCTTCCTGCATAATTCCAGTGGCCTGCCTATATAGACAGTGGTGGGCGGAAGCAAAATCTGAATGAAAAGGACAACAGACAAATGGATGAAGAGGGCTGATTGAAAAGTCAGACCTCTACATATATATTTGAGTATGCATTTCTTAAAGATTTTTTTAAAGAAAATCTTATAGTCATGGCTAATGCTAGACATAAAAAGTAAGGGCCTCATTTACAATATTTTGACACACGGCAGCGCAGAAAGCCTTCCTGCTGCGCTGCCGTCAAAAGAAAAGGGCAGGAATGTGTCGTATCTACATGATATTATTATCCTTTTCCCCTGCACTGGGGCACAATGGGCTAACATGCACCAACGCAGGCACCCTTGCACCATGGTGCAAGGGTGTCTGCATTGTAGGGGTGAATCACAAGAGGTGTTTTCCTCTTTCTATGTGTTCTGCAGAGTGCAACACACATAGAAAAAGGAAAAATGAGGAGAAATAAAGGTATTTCTCCTTGTTGCGCATCCCTTACGCTTCCACTGGGGAGACATAGGAATCTGACGCACTCTCTGGTTTACAAAACCTTGTAAATCTGGGAATGCGTTAGGTTCCTTTGATGTTGCGTGGGAACACTCACAGCAACACCCATGGAACGCCCCTTTCATGCAAAGTAGTGCATGAAAGGGGGTCCATATTTACAAGGCCATGAAAAGACACGCAGGCTGGCTTTGTAAATATGGGCAGACACACTGTGCTGCTGGTGCCTCTAAAAAGGTGACGCAGGATCTGTTCTTTTTCAGTCGAGCCTAGGCAGCGCGCATGCGTTGTCTGCAAGACCTGCTGTAATCCTTATATGAGTGTAATACCACCTGCTGCTGCAAATGGTTCACTCCTGCATTCCTTTTCTTTGCTGGCTCCTCATTGGTTGGTGCACCCAATACATCACTTCCGTTTTTTGTTCAGGAGCACCAGCCAACAACAGTTTCCTTACGCTGTAGGTGTTTATTGTGTCCCTTTGGGGACTACTTGTTTTATTTCCTGTTCTTGTTATTTGATCATCACGGTGCCCGCTTCACGGGCCGCCGCGCACATAACTTTTATGTACATGGGCGCCACCAATTTTATTTTTCTTGTTTTTTAATTGCTACCTAACTTTACACCCCTTTATTTTTTGTAGTTGTAGCGTAAACCAGACCGGAACGTATTGGAGCACTTTACGTGAGCACCAGTTCTCCAGTTCCAAAGTGGCAACTCGGCACACTAACACTTTCCAACGAGGACATTTGTATTATAATCAGCGCAACTGCTCTGTGCACTAATATGAAGCTATGTTTAATTTCACTTTGCAATTAGGCAATCACAGTTGGGAGCGCTTCGGTGTCTACGCTCACTAATGGAGGCACCGCTTTTCTGTTATTATTTTTGCAGTTGTAGAGCGAACCCGACCGGAAAGTATTGGAGCACTTTACGTTAGCACCAGTTCTCTAGTTTCAAAATGGCAGCTCACCGTGCTAACATTTTCCAATGAGGACATTTGTATTATAATCAGCGCGACTTATCTGTGCATTAATATGAAGCGATGTTTAATTTCACTTTGCAATTAGACATGCACAGTTGGGAGCTCTTCAATATCTACGCTCACTAACAGAGGCACCATTTTCCTGTTGTTATTTTGTTTTGCAGTTGTAGAGTGAACCCAACTGGAAGGTATTGGAGCGCTTTACATAGCACCAGTTCTCCAGTTCCAAAGTGGCAGCTCACCGCGCGAACATTTTTCCAACGAGGACATTTCTATTACAATAAGCGCAACTGCTCTGTAAACTAATATGAAGCTATGCTTAATTTCACTTTGCAATTAGGCATGCATAGTTGGGAGCGCTTCGGTGTCTACGCCCACTAACAGGGGCACCACTTTCCTGTTATTATTTTTGCAGTTGTAGAGCGAACCCGATCGGAAAGTATTGGAGCACTTTTTGTTAGCACCACTTCTCCAGTTCTAAAATGGCAGCTTGCCAGGCTACCATCCGACTAGGACATCTGATGGCATTAGGTTTGCTCCTCAGCTCACTTGCGGAAAACAATCGCTTCACCAAACGGCTCTTGCCCTCTCTTTCCTTGATGTGTTCTCCTGTGAAATGGATCCAAAAAAAAAGAAACACTTTAGCTACAAATGTCGCCTTTTTTTGACATTTTTCTATTCCAAAATGCAGCCTCAGAACAGACCAAACACATTAGCGCCACTTTTGAAGTATGCCAATTAAGTGCTACTTTCGTTTTCTCCTCTTTCTTTGAACAACATTGTTTTCCCCGGGTGGGAAAGTTCACCACTCCTGGAGGTACTTCAATACCTGGTTGATGCGTAAAGTGGAAAGTGTTTAATGTGATCCTTATCAGCAGTTTTCCTTATTTTAGTTTATAAAATGTGTTCTGTGTTCAGGGATGTGGTCTTTTTAAACCATACTGCTTACATTTTGTAAGGATATAAGCAATGGACATTGAAACAGGTCAATTTGGCCCTGTAGTCATTTTCTTAACTTTTCAGGCAAAAACGCTCAATAATTTCTGAATAATAAGTGTAAAAGCTTTAAGGTAACTATTTTGTTCCTGCTTACATTTTACATGCTTTACTTAATCTTGTATTCCCTATGAGTGTTTGCTATTTCAGAATGTTGTTACATTTTTTTCAGCCAGCATATTACTCTTGTCTCCCCTACCGCATAACCTATTAACCATTTTCTGGTTCTCCAACGCCGCAAGGTCATACGAATGGCAATAGCGCTATGCAAATATCATCACACCACTGCATACAAAAAAATGTAAAAAACATTGTCATTTTTAACGCCAAGAACTCTAACTTTCACTAGTGCGAAACCGATTGTATTGCAAATGCTTGTATGTCTGCGCTGGCGCATGGCTGCTGTTTGTGTGCCGGTGCAGGGGAGAAGGAAAGGAGTGCTCTGTATCTTACAGATAAGGCGCATTCCTGCCCTTTTATTTTGATGCACGGCTGCACAGCAGGAAGGCTTGCTGCGCTGCTGTGCGTCAAAATATTGTAAATGAGGCCCAGAGCTTTAAGTGGGATGAAAAAACTGGTGGGTCTCTCAAAGGGGCGTGCCCGATGTAATTAAGGGCTTGGCTTAAAAGCAGGTAAGCTGAAAATCTATGCTTAGCTTAGTATGCCACCCGACTGGTAATTTGCTACTTCTGTCATTATATCCAGATATATAATACAGTAACTTTACACTTACAACAAGCCAGTACTATTGGCTTTGTCAATGGTTGTTAGTTGCATAACATAAATAAGCAACAACCCTGGCTTCATAGTATAGCATATTGAAAATGCTTCAGTTCTGAAATGGTAGGACTGTGAAAGAACTAGAATGAGTCACTTTGAAGTTACATCAGAGACAGTAAAGGAGGTGCTGCTGCAGAGTTAAGATTTTTTTTCTTCCAACCCGAGGGTGAGGGCAAAAAGGGAGAGTCCGATAGGGACCCGTCTCAGCACCTGCTTTTAAGAACTGCCCATGCTGGGCACCGGCAGGACCCGGCCCACTTAAAGCCCTGATGAGGCCCTTGGAATGCTTCAGATTCCATGGGTGTTGCTTAGGAATACCCAAAGCAATACCCATGGAATGACCCTTTCATGCAGTGTTCTGTTTGAAAGGGGCACATAATTACAAGGCCATGAAAAGCCACCTAAAGTGGCTTTGCGTGGTCTTGTAAATATGCTGCGCCATCAGAGGGTCAATAAAGTGCCCTCCAGTGGCAAAAGTGCCCTCCGGTGGCACAAAAGTGCTGCCTCTAATTCTCGCAAATCAGCCGACCCTGCAGGTAAGACCGGTGGGACCCGGTGGGGCGGATTTCAACAGACGATGACGAGGGAAAATTAATTGTGTATTTAATTTCCCCACTCCACCGGGCCCCACCACCCCACGCTGGTACCTGCACAGGCCGTGGCTGTCGCAAATGCTTGTTACTAGAGGGCAACCTGTCTGGCTACAAACAGTTGGCGTCTGCCAATCTGAAAACCCAGAAACCACGGCAACTCCACAAACACTTCCTTGAAAGCGTTACGCGTTAAATACAATCATTTACTTGGCACTGAAAGCAGTAACTAGTGTTGTGTGTACATTGTGTTGATAAAACAGAGTTAACCGATTATAATTCAAAGTTGTCCTACTCTATGTGAGTAACTATTTATAATACCAATTGGCAAAATGTTATGTTATTGAAGCTTGTAACGCGCACCGCTACTCCAAAGAGTGTCCCGGCGCAAGCCTTGAAAGTGTAAAGAAGGGCAGAATTAGATGAAAAGAAACGTTTTCAGTCTTTCTTTGAAGAGAATGGGGTCCTGGGTGCTGCAAAGGGCGAATGGAAGCAAATTCCAGGCCGAAGCGGCCCTGAAAGCAAGAGAGCTGCCACCCATTTGCTT
This sequence comes from Calotriton arnoldi, assembly GCA_963921515.1. Lineage (NCBI taxonomy): Eukaryota > Metazoa > Chordata > Amphibia > Caudata > Salamandridae > Calotriton > Calotriton arnoldi. The sequence continues at coordinate 123,286 of CAWUFW010001484.1, read as the reverse complement.
GAGACGAAAGCGAGGTATGTGGGCTAGTAGCTGAGAGGCTGAGCGCAGCTGTTTAGCAGGAACGTAGGACCTGAAGCGTTTCCTTATATAGATTGGACCAGATCCATGCAAGGCAGAATGTGCCAGGACAAGGGCTTTGAACTTGACTCTTTCGGCCACAGGCAGCCAGTGGAGTGTGCGCAGAATCAGATGTTGTCTTAGGCTGGTCCTTATAGGGATGTTAAAAAGAATCCTGGCCGCTGCGTTCTGGACTACCTGCAGTCTGTTTAGCAGATAGCCCGGCAAGCCAACATACAAGGCGTTGGCATAGTCAATACGAGAGAGTATCAGGGCGTGAGTAACCATTTCCGTGGCCGCCCTAGGGAGGAGCGGGAGGAATTTTCTGAGGGATTTAAGAATCCCAAAGCAATGCCCAGCAAGCTTCTTGATCTGAGTGTTAAAAGACAGGTTCTCTTCAAACCAAATCCCAAGATTTTTTGCGGGTTGCCCCGCTGAAGCAGGCATGGGATATTCAGCAGGCCAGAGTGCTTCCCTAAACTGAGGGGGGAAACTCCCAAAAAGGAGGATTTCTGATTTATCCTCGTTGCATTTTAATTGCGCAGAACCATTGGAAAACTGCTGTCAGACAGTTTTTTGCCGAGGAAGTAGAGCACTCGTTTTTTTCCAAGTAAACAGAAGCTGTGTATCATCGGCATATGCAATAATTTTGGCTCCAAGCTCTTCAGCCAACTGAATCAGGGGAGTGACATATATGTTAAAAAGGAGGGGGCTCAAAGAGGACCCCTGAGGCACTCCTGTGGTCACAATCTGAGGGGCGGAAGAGGAAGGAGGGAGCCAAACCTGTGGCGTACGACCCTCCAGGAATGACTTCAACCAACTCCAGGCCAAACCTGAGATTCCTATGTCCGCAAGGCAAGCCAGCAACAGGGAATGGGGTACGGTATCGAATGCCGCAGAGAGGTCCAACAGAATCAGAGCCGCCCAGCCGCCAGAGTCCAGGCATTCTCGAATGGCTTCAGAGGTTTCAACAAGAGCCGACTCAGTACTATAAGAGGTTCTGAACTCGTATTGGGCCAGATGGAGTAGGCCAGAGCCTTCGACGAAGTCGGTAAGCTGTTTGTTTACTACCTTTTCGCAGACTTTCGCCACACCGGGTAGGAGAGATGGGGCGATAACTCACTGGATTCAACGGGTCCAGCGAGGGGTTTTTTAAGAGTGGCAGGATCTTGGCATGTTTCCAAGCTGCAGGGACTAGAGCCTCCTGGAGGGACAAGTTGATGAGCCTGTTGACCTCTGGGTTGACTGTCTCTGCGACCAAAGCCAGCAGCCTAGCTGCACAGGGGTCGGACAGAGAGCCTGATTTTCGGGCCTTGAGGGCCATCAGTGAGTGGGGCAGATCAATAGGTGTAAAGGCCGCCAGAGAAGGAGATGTAAATGAGGTAACAGGCGGCACCTCCGGAGGCAAGATCCCAGCCGCGGCGTGGTTGCCGATATTAAAAGACGCCTGGAGAGTATGAATCTTATCCGTAAAGAAGTTTGAGAGTTTCGCGCACCAGGCGGCCGAGGAAGGAAGCGTGATAGATTCTGCTCTTGGAGCCAGAAAGCTCTGCACAATGGAGAAAATTTCCTTGGAGTTATTTCTGGCCAGATCTATGCGATCCACATAATATAGGCTTTTAGCCTGGGCTATAGAGGTATAGTAGATTTTCTGGCCTTTCCTAAGAGTCAACTTAGCCAATGGGCAATAGTCCTGACGCCAGCAACGTTCCAATTTTTTGCATTGTTGCTTCTGAGCTTTGCGCTCAGACGAAAACCAAGGTTTCGAGGGAGAGTCCCTGGAACGCCTATGGAGGGACGCAGGAGAAAGGTGCTCCACCGCCCGCGTGATCCAGCTGGAAAAGCTGTATATCTTATAGGAAATATCATAAGTCCGTGTTTCGTTGTTTTATTCATACTACGTGTGGCGATGATGAATGAGACACCGAGTGAAATTTTTGCAAGATCTCTGTGATGACGTAGGTCATTAATGTGTAAACGAATAGTGAAGTTTAAGGTTCTCAGAGCACTGGGGCTGGGAATCTTCTTCTGTGACGTGGTGACCACAATATAAAGAGATATCTCTAGCACGGCATTGGTTAACAGCTGGAAAACCGACCCCTTCCCCATCCTGTCAGGCATCAGGCAAGGCTGTCCGCTCTCCCTTCTGTTCATCTGCGTGATTGAGCTCCTCGCCAAACGCATCAGACAGAACAGGCACATCAGAGGAGTGAAAGCCCCAGGAAGCAACAGAAAGGGCGAAGTGAAGTGTTCCCTCTACATGGACTATGTCTCAGTCTTCTGCGCGGACGGACCATCCGTGAGAGAACTGGAGAGGACTTGTATCAAGTTTGGAAAGGCGTCAGGAGCGAAGATCAACAGCACCAAGTCGGAAACCCTACTCTTCGGACACTGGGCCCCCACACGAGACCCACTGCCATTCCCCATCAAGCAGGACTTCCTGAAGATCCTTGGAGTCTGGTTCGGTGGACAACGTGCCACGGAGAAGACATGGGAAAAGAGACTGTCAAAGAAAAGGCAGAAACTTGGACTCTGGAGCCTCCGGAAGCTGACGTTCGAAGGGAAATCTTTGGTCCTGCGGAACGAGACCCTGCCAGTGCTTCAGTACGTACGTCACCCAAGTGTGACCTTTGCAGTCCCGCACGGCCAAAGCCATCACAAGAATGATCTTCTACTTCATCTGGAGCTCGAAGATGGACAGAGTGAAGAGGGCGGTGATGTTCAAGACCCACGACAAGGGAGGCAAGGGAGTGCCAGACATCACCACCATCCTGAGGGGAATCTTCCTGTGCCACTGCGTGAGGAGCACCCTGAGGACCAAAGATGAAAGCCACGTCAGCTTTCTGATGGCAAGATCCTTCCTGTTGCCAACGTGGAGGCGCTTCGGATGGGCAGAGTGGGTGAGCGCCGTACCGTACAACTGTGAGACCCCGTGGTTCTACAAGGAAGTGGAGAAGTTCGTGAAGGAGTTCGGACTGGAGGCTGCCGCCCCCGCCACATGGACCCCGAAGCTTGTCCAATGCCAGATACGAGCAAAGGACATCAGCGAACCTATCGGTTTCCTCCCCTCTTCCATAGCGGACCACGTGTGGGGAAACATCACATCCAAGAGCCTGACCAACCAGCACAAAGACATTGCCTGGATGGCCATCCAAGGAGGACTTCCTGTGAGAGCCTTCATGCACGCAAGAGGACTCAACCGATACAAGTCCTGCCCGAGAGGGTGCACGGCGGACGAGACGACATACCATCTCTTCTGAGAGTGCGCGTACGCACAGGACTGCTGAAGGCCCTAGGCATGGCGATACCTACGCCCTGCATCACCGCAGACTCTGTGATGTATGGTTTGTTCCTAGGGACACACGCACTGAGTGACCTCCAGAACTGCTGGAGGCTCCTGTGCTGTTTTAAAGATGTTCTTCTGTTTCCCAGAAATCGCCTGGTAGTAGGAAAGAAGGAGACATTGACCCTGGTGTGCCGTAAGATGATCCACAGCCTCCTGCGCAACTACGCAGCACCGGACGGATCAGATGAAGACAGCGATGGCGAAACCTGAGGTCCCAAAGGGGTCCACTTGTTCCCTCACACTGGGGGGCCCTAGAAGGCTCAGGCAACAAAGAAGACAACGATAGCTGAAGGACCCAAGGGGTCCCCCTGCCCTTACCTGGGTGCGGAGCTGCCCAGAGGGGCCACTAACCTGTTTTGTTCTTTCCCCATGCCCAGGAACCGGTCGGTGACAGGGGAGAGGGGAGATGAAGACAGGTGGAGTAAATGTAGTTATTTACTGTATGTATTTGACTAACGTGACCTTTTTCCTTCACAGGTAAAAGGTCAATGGAATAGCTTGTGCACTTGTTGTCAAGTTTGTTACCAAGGACTTACAATTAAAATAGGGCTTTGTGGAAGGTGACGATTGATGTATCTGAACCAGAAACGAGGCCCTAACAAGGGTAAAAAAAAACGTGTGGTGATGAAGTACGAGACACAGTGTGAAATCTTTGCAAGATCTTTGTGATGACGTAGGTCGTTAATGTGTAAACGAATAGTGAAGGTTTTCAGGCTGTCAACCGTGGAGTCGTATTTTGGTCAACGTCTTATGAATTTAGGGGCATATTAGCAAGACCGGCGATAAAAATTATCGCCGTTTTAGCGGCACGAAACTGCCGCTAAAACGGCGATAATGGGCTTGCTAATATGCGTTATAGAATTCCAATAGAAGCCCAGGTTAGATGTCCTACACATCTAACCTGGGCTTCTATTGAATTCTATAACGCATATTAGCAAGCCCATTATCGCCGTTTTAGCGGCAGTTTCCTGCCGCTAAAACGGCGATAATTTTATCGCCGGTCTTGCTAATATGCCCCTTAATCTTATGTCTCTAAGGAAAAACATGTAATTGTTTTTCTGTGAAGTAATTGTTGCCTGTGTAAAGCGCTCTAATTAATGCCTTTGGGTCGAGTTCGCGCTATAAGAAACCGCAAAGAAATAATAAACGGCTTCCAAAATGAAAAGAATTGCACGTAATTAAGGGTTATTGAGTGGGAGATGCAAGGCTCCTCTTCGTCGCTAGAGGTCAGTATGGCATTTACACAAGTAAAAGCAGCCATTTTATGTGGTCTAATGAAAGGATTATTAATGGCATTTTTTCCAAATTAGACTTTAATGTATAAAGGATAAAATATTGTTCTGATTTCTAATACACTTATGTTACATGCAGCATCATTTCTGTTTTTTTTTTTTTTTTTTTTTTTTAAATGATTTTAGGGAAATCAACAATTCGATTGCTGCCTGTGTGGCCCTTGAGGTTGATTTTTATTTGAATCTGGTGCCTCCGTCGTGTCAGAGACCTCAGGTTTGGTGTGAAAGTCCTTTGGTTTTCTTGAAAGCAGCATAATTGGGGGACAGTGGGCCGCCCGCACTCCTTGTCCCAAGAAATAGTATTCAGAGTTATGTGCGGGGGTCCAAACACCTTCCCAGCAGCTCTTTCAGAGGCATAGCTTCCATTGGTGCAGCAGGTGCAGTGGCACCCGCCCTGGAGGCGAACACCTAATACTGATTATTGCTGTGTTTTATATTTCAACCAGTAGCCAGGGGGGGCATTTCCTTCCTTGAACTAGGGCCCATGACATCCTGGCTACGCTAGTGATCTCTTCGACAGGTGCAGCCTGTAGAGGAGGGCCTGTCAGCAGTGGAAACAGGAAATCTTTGTTCCAGTATATCCTTTCTCACTGATGATGCTGATGAAGATGCTTTATCGAAAGGCAACAGGTGCCCAGCTAGGTGTCATGGCGCTACGTCAGAAAGCTGCAGAACAGATTAGAGCTGATTGAAGAGACAGGTTTTCAGGCCTTTGGGACATATTCAGTGGTTTGGTTCCAAACTTAGGGGCATATGTACAAGCCCCTATCGCCACCACAACGTCACTTTTACCGACGTTGTGGTGGCGATAGGGGCTGCGCCTTATGTACAAGGCAGCGTTAAGCCACTTGACGTGGCTTAGCAATGCCTTGTACATAAGGCCCCCTTTCATGCTATGTTTAGCATGAAAGGGGCGTGTAGTGCACTGCTTGCGACACCTGGGACGTGCAAGACCTCCGCGATCCCTACAATGGGGAAACCTAAAGGAACGCAACAAACCACAGTTCCGGAGACGGCCCCGGAAAACATGCCGCACTCCCGAGCAGCGGCCACCACGACTGCATCGCAGTCTGATCGGTCAATCTCGGATAAACTGGATCAGGTGCTGGCAGCCATCGAACTCTCCAGGGTATCCATGGAGGAGCGTCTTGGCACCCTCGCGACGGATGTCAACCTCCTCCGGGATGACCATCGCAAATTGGCTGAGTAAGTGAAGGAAGAAGAGAAGACGCTGGCCGACCTACAACTAGTCCTGGGTATAATACTTTGCTACGCTCACGGAGCATGCAAAGTTTGTGTTACTATGCAAATTGCACGTAGCAGAGTAAAAAACTCTGCTAATCAATGTAGCGTAGCAGTAGTATATTAAACACATACAAATGCTTTGTTAAAGCAATTTTCTATGCTAAAAAGCATATAACAAATTCACAAAAGTGAACTTTGACAATGAAAATATCAAGCAATGAGAGAGGTGATGATTTTGGGTTCTCCCTAACCTAGGGGAGGACCAAGCAGATGCCTTGAACACAAAAAGCATATCATGTGAACGATTCAGTGGTGGTCCCTTCCTCCTAGGACCACCCCAAGCACAGTTATGGGAAAAATACAATCCCAACCAAAGGCCCTGCAAAGCATTATGGGACGAGATTAGCAGTGAATATTATAGTGTTCAATATCAAAATAATTCTACAAAGAGCTGCAGTTCAACTAGTCGTTACTAGATGTCTCTCACGAGTCAAATGCAAAAGCATTGAAACCCTTTCATGAAGCTTTTGCATTTGACTCGTGAGGGACATCTAGTAACGACTAGTGGAACTGCAGCTTTTTGTAGAATTATTTTGATATTGGATACTATAATATTCACTGCCCACTGCTAATCTCGTCCCATAATGCTTTGCAGGGCCTTTGGTTGGGATTGTATTTTTGCCAATAACTGTGCTTGGGGTGGTCCTAAGAGGATGGGACCACCACTGAATCGTTCAAAAGATGTGCTTTTTGTTTTCAAGGCATCTGCTTGGTTCTCTCCCTAGGTTAGGGAGGATACCAAAATCATCACCTCTCTCACTGCTTGTTAATTTATCAATTTCACTTTTGTGAAATGCTATATGCATTTTAGCATATAAAGACAGAGATATTTATTTTAACTTGCACTGTGCAAGATGTCTTTGGCAATTATTGTACAGTGCAGTCAAGCACACAGCTACGCACTACGCAATTTGCATAGCTACGTGTAGTTCAAAATATACTTCATGTAGCTACGTGAAGTGCTACTACGCAAACTACGCCCAGGACTACCTACAACCCACCGTTAAAACGCACCAGTGGACACTGCAAGACGTCCTGAGCAGTCTGCGCACGGTGGAGGAGTGGGTGAACGATTTAGAAAGGCCGCTCGAGGCGCTGCAACATCCGCGTGCTGGGTCTCCCGGAGGGTATTGAAGGCTCGGACCCGCTAGAATACCTGGAAACATGGGTGAAATCTTTCACCCCCACGGCCGAACGGACGGCATTCTTTTCTATTGAACGCGCTCACAGGGTCCCGGCCCGCAGGCCTCTGCCGGGGGCGGCACCTAGACCGATGCTGGCGAAATTCCTACACTTCCGTGACCGGGACGCGGTCCTTCGAGCAGCCAGACGGGCAGGCACCCTGCACGTGGAAAACAAACAGATAATGATTTTTCCCGATTATGCACGTGCGGTGCAGCAGCAGAGGTCATCATTCCTAGATGTTAAACGCCGATTGCTTGCGCATAATTTACAGTACTCCTTGCTCTTCCCAGCCCGCCTCAAGGTTCTCTATAACGGTTCCGCCCCCTTTTTCACCAATGCCGACGAAGCGCGCGACTTGGTGGACTGCCACTGCCCACGATCATCCGGAGCAGAGACCACACGATCTGCAACTTTCAAAGCACCACGGGCCAAGAGACATGACCAGAAACAGCAGCGCAACAGGACAAGTAAAATGCTCGAGGCTCACACCCAAGACTCTCCAGACCTCGAACAGATCATGAAAGAACGCCGAGAGGCCCTACAAGCGGTGATTGACCTGCAGGCATCTCCCCTCGCTGGAGTCATAGACCGACCTCCGCACCTCTTCTCATCAGAGGGAGAGGACAACACTGATGGGACACTGTCTGGCACGGACTCACCTGCACCTCCCCTGGTCACCCCTCAGACGGCTGAAATCATGTTGGATGGTCAAACGAACACTCTAACATCCTGAGATAACCATACATGGGACTCCGACAGGACTTCTTTACACCTAGACTCTTCCATCGCACACACGTAACATACGTCTGATCCAACATGTTCCGAGCGACACCTCATCATGATCCTACAAGGGCCCGATCAGCGAAACGCCTCGCATACACGTACTACCACCCCCAAGTTATATTAGAGTACTCTCTCCATCTGTGAGAGCAGGTTTGGTCGCATCGTTTCCAGCGATGGGTCCTCCGTATTGGGACTGTTTCCCGACCCCAGTTATGCAGTTTATTACCCCTTGTTCCGAAATGTCCCGTCCCCGCATGGAACTTCACACAACAGGGTACCCGAACCACACGTATAGGCGACGTCTGAACTCGCACAGGTGCTTCACCCCGCTGGGAATCAGTGATCATGATGCTCCGACAAATGCTAGCCACACTGACGCTCACTAACACCCCCACATGGCTCTAACCTCTGACATCAACCTCCTCACGCTCAACGCCAGAGGCCTCCACACACCGAGTAAACGGTATGCTGTATACTCCTATATAAAATGCCAAAACGCCCGGATCGCTTTTCTGTAAGAGACACATCTCACCACTACCGAGACACGTAAACTACAGATTAAATGGCGAGGAACCATATGTGCCACGTCATACTCCGCATACGCACGCGGGGCGCTCATATGGGTTCGACCGGGGACTCCATTTCAGGAAACCAAACGGGTGGTGGACGGAGAGGGTAGATATGCCCTGTTGGAGGGGCTCCTAGATGGGCAATCAGTGCTTCTGGGCAGTATTTATGCCCCGAACATCGACCAGGACAAATTCTGGGACCGCCTCACAGGGGTTTTAGCCCAATTTGCCTCCATACCATGGATCTTAGGTGGCGATTACAACTGCACGTTAGACACCGCCTTGGACCGCTCCCACCCCCCGCCCACACATTCTCCTGCTTACAAACAAACAAACCGAGCGGTTCAGGACCTGGGTCACACAATGGGCACTCACGGACGCCTGGCGGATACGCCACCCACAGACTCGACTGTATTCGTTCCACTCCATCCCACATAATCTACGGGTCCGTCTGGATAGGTTCCTGTGTTCGGCGGCGGTGTTGCCCAAGATTCGGCACACAGATTATTTGGGTAGGGTTATCTCTGACCATGATGCCCATATCCTGCAACTACACTGGAGACCCCCACACCCTCCCGTCCCCACATGGCGCCTACCGCGGGACTGTCTATCAGATCCGGTGTTTAAAAACGAACAGGAGCAAAGCATCCAGGCCTTCTTCGCTGACAACACAGGGACAGCATCCTCACTGTTAGTGGAGTGGGATGCATTTAAAGTGGTAGCCTGGGGGGAGTGTATTAAACAATTCGTCGGGGTGAAGCGAACACTAGAGCAGGCACTCATCGAAGCTGAACGACGACTCGCCGCCGCCACCAAACGAGACGACACATCCGTGGAAACGGCGACACAAGTAGCTACAGCCAAAACCGCATATCAAGCTGCTTGCGTTGACCTCCGACGTTACAATTTTAGGACCTATGCACCCAGATGCATAAAGAGCGGGACAAAACAGGTACATTACTCGCATGGTTAGCCAAACAAGACCCCGACGTCCAGCCTATAACGGAGGTGATAGACCCATTTGGTAACTTAGTACGATCCCAGGACGAAATTCTCTCAGCGTTCCATCACCATTACTCGGAAGTTTACTGTGGCCCAACACCAACTGAGCAGGACACTCCTGACCACTTTCTCGGTCCCCTGACGATCCCCAAAATTACGGACGCAGACAGGACAACATTAGACAAGAAGATTCAAGCCACCGACATTACACAAGCCCTACACTCCCTAGCTCGTAACAAGGCACCGGGTCTGGATGGGTTCCCCCTAGAATATTATACCACCTTCTCCACTCTGCTGGTCCCCCGTCTAGCAGAGATGTTTGCGTCTGCGTTGGAAAAGGGAGAGTTACCAAGATCCCTCCGAGAATCGGTTATTGTGACCTTCCTGAAGCCATACCGCGATCCGCAACGGATGGCCTCCTATCGACCCATTACACTGCTGTCCACCGACTGTAAGATCCTGGGAAAGATATTAGCGGACAGATACTCGCAAATTATACGGCCTCTGGTCCACCCTGACCAATGTGGCTTCGTCCCCGGCAGAAACACATCCCAGAACATACGCCGACTTTTTCATGTCCAGGATCAGGTAGGTGACACATATCCCCGGGCGGCATGCCTTATCCTGGACCTTGAGAAAGCTTTCGACACCCTCAAATGGCAGTATCTCTTCTCGATCTTACAAAGAGTAGGGCTCGGTCCTAACCTTTTGGCATACACGCAACTCTTATACACCAACCTCACCTCACGGGTTCGCATAGGGCGATACATCTCACCAGAATTCACGGTTCAAAAGGGCACAAGACAAGGCTGTCCACTATCACCTCTACTCTTTGCCCTTGCGGTGGAACCTCTAACGATACGACTACGCCAGGAGGGGGAACATTGGGGCATCCCCATAGCAGGCGCCGTTCACAGTGTCTCCATGTATGCCGACGACCTTCTTCTATATATACGGGGCGTCGCCGCGGATCTGTCGCCTATCTGGGCAACACTAACAGAGTTTGCCAAAACGTCCGGACTAAAGGTGAATTGGGATAAATCCACAGTGTACCCACTACTCCCGAACCTTCCCCCTCGCGACGTTCGGCTCGGCGATCAGACGATGACCTGGAGCGCGGAGGCCCCCCGATATCTCGGGATCCGCCTCTACCACTCCCCGGCCGACATATTTGAGGGCAATAATCGCAGAGCACTGGCCGGCATTAGATCGGCGGTGGGATTCTGGAAGTGCCTTCCACTAGCTCCGATCGGTCGAGTAGCTCTAGCTAAAATGATAATGGTCCCCCGATTGTTATACCACTTCACGAATCTGCCGGTAATTCCACCCAGTACATTCTTCCGCGACTTAGACTCACTCCTCGGCTCACTCATCTGGGGAGCGGGCAGAAATAGGATAGCACTAAAGAAACTACAATTGCCCACCACACAAGGGGGACTGGGCGCTCTGTCCTTCGAGTCATACTTCCTTGCAGCAAAACTGCAGTGGTTATCCTACTGGTCGGCAGGCAGACACATGAGTGAGACATGCACCACAACTGGTCAGGTGTCTATTCCGGAGCTTCGTCGCCTATTACTGCCGGGTGCCAAGCCGAGACGTACATTTCCCCTACAAGTAGCAGTAGCGCACAAATGCATGCAAAGATACACCGTATGTCACCGGGAACACCCCCATACTCGCCCCTACTGCCACTGGTCGGATGGCCCAAACACGACCGCTATTTTAGGCCAAACATGCTTCACACATGGACGGTTTGGGGCATTACCGAAGCGGAGTCACTATTCGGGGACGGACAGCTTAGACCATTCCAATGTCTTGTAGACGACTACGATCTACCCCCTGGCCAATTCCTACTTCACCGTCAACTTCTCGAGGGTTACCGCCCACACCACGACCTCTCGACAGGCGAGCCAGCTACACACCCAGTCGTATGGGGGCGGGGAGACACTTGACCACATGGCTCTATAAAGCCGTCCGAGAACTCATAAACAGGCCCTTGGAAACCCTCCGAGCTACCTGGGAAGAAGAACTAGGGCGTCCCTTACACGAGACAGAATGGGAAAAGGCTCTCGAATACCCCAAGAAAGTATCCAGAAATGCACGCTTCAAAAACATACAATTCTACATCCTACATAGGGCGTATCTTTCCCCAGCGCGTCTCCAAAGATTTTATCAGGATACGCAATTCCTCTGTCCTAAATGCCGCTCCCCAGATGCAGATTTTTACCATATGTTCTGGAGCTGCCCTACCGCGTACGATCATACTGGCAGACAATTCATAAATCCCTCGGAGAACTCACAGGGCTTACATACCTGAACACCTGGGGAACCTCTGCCCTGGGTATTTTTCGGGAACACAAACAACACAAAGTGCCCATCAGATTTATCTCACTGGCCATCCTCTTAGCTAAACGGAGCATAGCCATGCACTGGCGATCCCCCACAGGCCCCCCACTCGCGGCATGGATAGGGGCAGTGCACAAATGGGCAGCAGCGGAAGAGGAGACATTGCGTGAAGAGGAGGTGAAAGGGATGCGCAAACACCCTATCTCCATGGAATGGGCCCTTCTAGTATTGCACCACTTTAAACAATCAACGCCCCGGGAGCACACAGTTGGCGATCCACACACACCACCGACCCAACACCCACATGCTCAAGTCCCGAATACACACACCGGATCCCCACCCGCAGTACACACATGACATGGTCAGCCTCTGGCACCACGCCTCACATCCCACCAAACGGCTGGCGGTCAGCGTTGAGCTGACAGCATCCTTCCCTTCATCTCTAACAGCACCAGAGGCACACCGAATAGTGAGTCATATGTCGCCCTGATGTCCTGATGTTCGTACCCAGAACTCCATGAACACTTCCCCAGTTCCGCATCCCAGTTCTAGTTGGCCTCCTCTCAACACCGGACCTTAATACTGTCAAGAACCTTTGCATAACCAATATGAATGGCACTCTATTTCGATGTCAAGAGAGAGAAATGTAGGGGCATATTATCAACAAAATGCGCTAAATATCGCTAAGCGAGTTTAGCACATTTTTTTTTATCGCCGTCTATCGCTGGTTCACATCGCATCATTAGCGACCTATTATCAAGGCGCCGCTAAGATGCGATGTGAAAGCCAGCGATAGTGGAGTTTTAGCGGGAGAAATCCTGCGATGAACCCAGTGCGATAAAAAAGCTTGATAATAGGCAAGCGTGGTCGTAACCTGACGATCCACCTCCCATGTAACATATGGCTAAGTCATATTTCAATTAGGCGTTAGGGAAATGCGATAAACGCGCTTAGCGCACGTTTTCTTATCGCGTCGCTGGATTCGGGCCGCATTGGTAATAGGGCGATGTTGTGTTAGCGACCGTTTTCATGGACTTTAAGTCAGGAACGCCTACCTTGCATGTCATTAGCGATGACATGCAAGGCGTTATTGAAAACGGTCGCTAACATTATCAAGCAAGCGCTAAAGCAGTTTAGCGCTTGCTTGATAATAGTGCGATAGAATTATCGCCGCTTTTCGCCCGAAAACGGACGCAAAAGCGGCGATAATTTCCTATCGCCTCGTTGATAATATGCCCCGTAATTTTACCGAAATATACCCTGACCCGTATTATGATTGTAAACTCTAAATGCCAATAAAAATAGGCAGCACACATGAAAGTGACAGAATTGCATTTTAGGATTGTTTATGTGTAGGAAGGGACACCTTCCTATACATAAACAATACTCCCCTGCACGCAGACACCCTTGCACTCTGATGCAAGGGTGCCTGTATTGGCGCTAAGTTGCTAAACTTAGCTCCATCGCAGGGGGAAACGCAAGGCTGCACCACATTCTTGTAAATATGGTGCAGCCTTGCGTTTCAGAAGTGTCGGAGCGTATCGTTAAGCCAAGGAGGCTAACGACACGCTCCACCACTTCCTTGTACATATCCCCCTTAATTTGATAGATGAGGAATCCCACACCTTCGGAACTAGGAAAGAGAATGATGGCCCCGTTTCTCCTGGTCTTGATTCTTAGCTGTGCAATGAAATGCAGAGACTTGGGTCTTAGCACTTTGTGATGAATGCACATCTTTAGTTTCTTCACTGTGAGCGAGACAGGCAGTTTAACAGGATCGTGGGGAGTCAGGCCCAGGGTAGCCCCCTGACGGCTGCGGATGCTGAGTCGAATTTCCTTCATTCTCCTCATCAACAGCTTTGCCGCCCAGTTCTGGGCCCGTTGTAGTCTGGACAGTCTTTTAGGGTAGGCCTAGGTATAATGCACTCAGTCGTCCAGTCGAGAAAAAACCAGAGCCTGCACCACTGCGGTGTGGGTTTCCTTAGGGAGAAGGGAGAGAAACTTACAAAGCTGCCTCAGATGCTGCCGCGGCTGCTTAGCACCATGCTCTCCGAGCTTCCCGAGATGCTGGGCAAGGCGGGCCCCTCGCTGCTCGTAGCTCAGCTTGCCGTCTAGGATCTCTTCATAGAGAGGAGGCTGCACTGAGCCCCCACAAACACAGGACCCAGTGAATTTGTCCTGAGCATTGATTTATAAGAACTCGCAGGGATAGACTAGTGTCTCTCCGTTGAGTCAGCCGGAGTGGTACTATTCCTACCCCAGTGTGAGTGGTCGTCAAATCATGAAGCATGCCTCAAAAATCTTTTGATGACCCATAGCTTGGATGAGTCAAAAATCATAATGGGTTCATTTTGGCTTTAGTACCCTTAAATTACTTTTTTTGTGTTTTGAAGTTGCGTGGGAACACCCACCGCAACACCCATGGAATGCCTCCCTTGTGCAGAGTAAGGCAACGCAGCAATTTGCACTGTGTTGCATTACTCCATATTTTTTAAGACATTCTAAGCCAGGCAAGCCAAGCAAACATATGACTTAGAGGTTTGCATCATGCATGTACCAGGTTGTGTGGTGCAAGCATGATGCAAAGCTCTCCTAAATATGCCCCACTGTACTTTGAAGGTCAGGCAGTTTGTCGAGAATTAGACACCAAAATCTGCATGTTAGTCCCCATAAACTCGTAACAGGTGTGTATTGATATTTATCAGGCACACTAAATCACAACTAAACTCGTAATCAGGCCCTTAGACTTGTTCACCCATAACGTTCACTTCAAAGAATAGCAGCAGTAGCAGTGGTCACCCCAAATCTTACCCCCAGCCGCCACCTGGAGAAAACGTATGTCCATATTCATCTTCAGTATCCCTGAATTGCATCAATCACAGAAAATGATAATTCAAGAACAAAACACCCTGCTTGCACTTTCCCACATATCACCACCAAAGCAGTTCATTACCTGTAAACCCAAACATGATCCTCACAAGGACCAACTGAAGCAAGAGCTGGGGACAGCAAGGATAATGAGCTTCTTTGTAACTTCCTAGAGCCCTGACTAGGTTTTGTTATTTTCATCATTCATGAATCTTGAGCCAGCTACAAGCTAAATTAAATATGGAAGGCCTCTGACCTCATATGCATCTCTCCTCAGCCGTTCTTTGTACATCCCTCATATGCATCCCTGGCCATGCTCACTTTATCTTGGTGTCAGCTTCTGTGTTCCCTTACACTTCTTCTACCAGCCCCCTTTTTTGTGATTCCATCCTAGAGAACATGCTGCTGATGCGCGACACATTCTCTTGTAGTGGACAGAAGAGTGCCTCATATGGGTGACTGAGTGGCTCACCATAGACTTCTTCCACACTGAGACTCAGGGCCCAATTTATATATTGGCAGTTTGTACAGTCCATTGCAACAGTGACAGAGTATACATACCGCCAATATGTAAGTCTGCCTACCCACAGCGGAGATAACTCTGTCTCTGCCATGGCCAAACTTCTCCGATGCCCCTGGGGAGTAAGGGCTGTCGGAGAAATGACTACATGTACAGAGATATCTCTAGCACTGCATTGGTTAACCCGTGGAAAACAGACTCCTTCCCAATTTGGTGAGGGCAGACAGTGCTGCTCGCTTTTACCTCCTCTGTTTGTTTGTCTCACAGAGCTCCTTGTCAAATGCATCAGACAGAAAAGGGGCAGAAAGGGAGTGATGATGCCTGGCACAGAGGCAATGGTGAAGTGTTCCCCTGTATGGGCTATGTTTTGGTTTTCTATGTGGACGGACACTCTGTGAAGGCATTAGAGAAGACAAGCATCAAGCTCGAGAAAGCACCTGGATCAAGTGTCAAGCCAAAAACTCTACTCATTGGCCGTTGGCCTCGAGATCCTGCCATGCCTCATCATGTAGGCCTTCATGAATATCCTAGGAGTCTTATTCATAGGTGACAGAGTGGTGCAGACAAAAGATTGGATTTTGGAGGCTCAGGAAGCTATCGATCGAAAGGCAGACTCTGGTCCTCAGGAGCAAGACCCTGCCAGCCCTCCAGTACGTCACTGAAGTCTGCCCGTTGAAGCCAAGAACAGCAAAGGCCATCTACTTCATTTAGAACTCGAAGATGGACAGAGTAAAGAGGGAGGTGATGTACAAGACCCATGAGGAGGAAGGCAAAGAAGTGCCTGACATGACCACAATTCTGAGGGGATCTTTATTTGACACTGGGTGAGGAGCTCCCTGCGGTATGATGATAAAAGCCATGCCGGCTTCTCAATTGCATGCTTCTTCCTATCACTGACAATTTACTGTACAGATGTGGAGAAACTGGTGAAGGAGTTTGAAATGTATCCTGCAATATAAGGATCACTGCTAGTGAGAGCTTTGTTTCATGCAAAGGCTAAACTGCTGCTAGTCCTGTTCGAGGGGATGCACCACAGAAAAGATGACCTACCACCCCTTTGGGAGAGGGGGTTGGGGACACTTTCTCCAAGTGTTGGACTGACATAACAGGGAGTCTGGCACTCTGACTTTCCCAGATGGCCAAACATGAAAGAGTCAATTTGTGGGCATTTTCTTTGGTCCTGCTGGCGGTGATGAAATGACACATACACTGACCTTTTCAAGCTGGCAGAGTGCAGGATATGCCAGTTCAACACTGCCGTTGCACAGGACCTGCCAAGGACACTAAGCACAGAGCTTGGAGCTTTGCATCACCGCAGACGTGGTAATGTACGGCCTGTTCCCAAGAATGCCTTTACTGGGAGATCTCCAGGACTGCTGGAGGCTCCTGTGCTGTTTTAAAGACGTTCTTCTGCTTTCCAGACACCTCCTGGTAGTAGGGAAAGAGGAGACATCAACCATTGCCAACTGCAAGATGATATGCAGCTTCCTGCAAGAATACACAGTAATCGAGGGATTTGAGAAAAACAGTAATGATGATAATAAAGTGTCCGAAGGGGACCACAAGCCCTCCTTGGGACCCCCTGAGGGGCATCTAGCAATATTTTTTCTCGCTTCTCTTGGCACTGAAAGGGAACCGAGAAGAAGAGCACATTGATGAAGACATGGAGTAAATGCATTTTGACTAACGTGACCTTTTTCCTTCACAGGTAAAATGTCAAAGGGAACGTTTGTACATATGCTGTCTAGTTTGTTACCTATGACTTACATATAAGTGTTTTTTGTAAAAGGTTGTGATTTACCATATCTGACCCAAAAACTAATCCCAGGCTTAAAAATGTTACTTTATGTGGCAATTACACATGGTCGACTAATTAATTTACAGAGAGCCTCTGCGATGATAAGAGACCCACAATGTGTTGAAGAGAAGGATTTAAGATTCTTAATTTCCATACATGGAAAAAGAAGTGGGCCGCCAAATATGGACTCGTTTCTTGGTCATCTGCAGTACATTGATGATTTTGAACAGGTGATTGTTAGCATGGGGTAACAGATGTGCTATCTATTCAACTTTTCTGTGTTTCGGGATTTGGTGAAAGAGATGTACAGTCACCATATTTTATAAGGCCAATCTCAGACCCTCTGGGGACAATTTAATGCCTCTCTTTGACATTTTATGCAGCGAGCAGAAGGGGTGAAGTGTGTTTTAATTTAGTTTGACACCTTTCTTTTTCAGGAAGGAGCCATCACAAATTGGGTAATACTAAATAACTTTTAGATGTTACATATGAACGAGGGAAACAGCCAAAAAGCAGTGTGAGGCTGTAGGACTAACATTTGACAATCGCCTTGTTTTTTTTAAACTTTATTTTCATTTTGCATAACAATCAGTCAGCATATAATGACATGACAATCACTGGTGAGATACAAAGTACACAAGAGCAGATAATTCAGGCACCTAGTGTGAACATGGCAGCAGTCAGGGTAGACCTCCCTGCCAACGTCGCTGCACGGAGGCACAGTCAGCGACCCGCTCTCTGCCTAGAAGCAACGTCACACACCGCAACATCCATAATGTTGTGTGTCATTCAGCCGTCAACTCATCACGGTGTCTGAGATGCCACCTCGCTCACTCTCGCATCCGCAGCTTCATCAGCCCCGAGCGCACTAGAAACACCTGATACGGACCTCAAATATCTTTCAGGGGGTTGCGGAGTGGCATAAGGTCAGGATACGCGTCAGATTGGGTGTTGCAATATGTCATATCAGTATGCCAGTCTAGTAAGGTTGGGAGAGGGCTTTTCATCCAACGCATCGCTACTGTGCGCCAAGCCAGTAGCAGCCCTAAAGCTGCGAGTCACCTGCAGGCCTTACGGACATCCCTATTATAACCCAATAGTGCTAAAATGGGGGTAGACTCAATGGCCTCATTCGTGAGTTGATCGCCTTGTTGAATGCGGGAAAGGTGCAAGGCTCCTCCATGCTACTAGATGGCAGGTGATCCAGCGCGGCTAATATAAATTTCTCCTTTTAACACCAAATCCAGAAAACACCTACACAAAACTTATATCGGTGGGGCCCATGACACTGCATACATACATTCATCCAATTCTGGATTTAAACGTCAAGGAGAAAGAGTTGCTGGACAAGCGGGATACCTTATTAAAATGACAGAATTATAACCTATACATTATATACATTGACTTCGAATCCTGTTGGTTTTAAACATTAAGGTACTCCGCTATTTGGTCGTTGGACCAACTAGTAGAATCAGTTGAGGGTGATTAAGACCAGCTCAATCACAATTGGAACCTTTTAACGCTTATTAAATCATGAACTTAGTTTTAAGAACCACAAACTCATTTTAAAGTTAAAGTATAATTTTATCTAAAATTATTCAAGTAAATAAGTATAATTCTTTAGTAGGCAAAACATTTAGAAATATCAATACACATTTATGAAAAGTTTAGAAGAGAGAAATTATGCATTACCCTCGGCCGTGGGGCGATGACAAGAATGGTTCACCAAAGAAAGATGAACCGCAGATCACAGGATAGGACTCCCAAACTGACTGACTGTCCCGCTAACCTCCTCGGACGCACCTCCCGGGCAGAAATCCCGCAACGATCTCGTTCCTTCCCCAGTCAAAGTTCAAAGTCCAAAAT
The DNA here is from genome assembly GCA_963921515.1 of Calotriton arnoldi. Taxonomy (NCBI): domain Eukaryota; kingdom Metazoa; phylum Chordata; class Amphibia; order Caudata; family Salamandridae; genus Calotriton; species Calotriton arnoldi. Next base: position 104,349 of record CAWUFW010001484.1, on the reverse strand, counting down.
GACAGAGTCTCTCGCAGCATCAAGGTTGAAAAATAAAAAGCAAGTTTTTTCACAACGTCAGAGCAGACCCTCTTATACCCTATTCTCTGGCTCACTACATTCAAAAGTTGCAATCTTTAGGGGCAAGAATCACGCCAATTGGTCCATTGGAGGGTTGGTGATGGTCACCTCATCGCCCTCCTTGTTCGAACCGGTTTGGGGACAATAAAGCACACTGTAAGAATCATGACCATGGTGTCTAAAAAGTAGTCCAATTTGTTAGTCCATTTTGCAACATTCTTGGATGGTTACACATTAGTTCATCCCCTGTCGCTTGTCTTCTTCATCCGTTCCCAGGCATCCATGCTGAATTCTTGGCACGTTGCTTCATTGCAGGTCAAATTGGCCTTGACATCTCTCACTCCGAACACAGTCCGCATGCACAGGCCGCATGCACGTGACTGGAGCATTCTTTCTGAGGCTGCGTGGGGGCCATCTTGTTTACTGCACGCGATCTCGTCCTTTCCAGTCGGCCATTTTAGAAGCATGGCCTAGCAGGCCCGAACGGAACTAGTATAAGAACAAACACAATAGAAATTAAAATATGGAAAATAAGCCTTTCTGTTTACCACCCACCATTCTAATGACCCGTGTTAGATATTACCTAGCGAAAGCGACATTTAAAGCCATTCTACTTACCATCTACATTCTTTGCCACAATACAATTCTACTATGCAACACAAATCATGCAATTCACTTCTAATTACTATGCAAATCACAATTTTTATGTTAATTAACTTCACATTTGTAAATAAATTAGATTTTGCACAAATCAGCATATTACCCACGTGTAGTGTCTACTAAAAGGATGTATTTTGTTGGTTAGTTCATGCATTATGAGGTCATTAATTTCATAGGGGTACAAAAATATTTTCATTTCCCCTGCTCTATCAATTCCCCCCTTTGGTGATTTTTAATATCACCACTAAAACCTATAAAATGTTATCAGATAAATGTTTCTTGTCCACTTGCATTGGTTAATTTAAACAATCGTGTTCTTTTCATCTTGTCTTTTAGACCTTTTGTACATGTTCTCCTTAAACTCTTCCAATTCGATCTCTCCCATCTCCCTTTCTTTATTTTTCTCATTTTCTCTTTTTACTTTATTTTGTCTTTTTCTTCTTTTAATACACATATATGCTAATCTCAATACAGATATTATCATTATTACTAAAGTCACTGGGATTAGTATTTTCCCAATAAGAGAACTACCTATTTTTGTGAACCATTTCTTCATTGAGGAAAAACTCTTGCCAAGTCTCTCCCAAGCACCTTCAACCTCCAGTGGGGCAATTTCTTTATGCAAATCAGTAATGTTCTTTATATACTTCTGTATATTCTGACTTTTGTCTGGAATGTAAGTGCAACAATGTTGTACCTTCAGCATTCCACAGACTCCACCCTCTTTTGCCAAAAGAATGTCAAGGGCAAGTCGATTTTGCATCACCATAGCTCTCATGGCAACCATTTCGGTATTCACCATCAAGAACCCTCCAGCAGTATTCGTTGATAAACGATCTACTACTGTAGACAATTTCTGAATTTTGTATGCATTCAAAGATATACCCACTGCTGGTATCAATGCTCCAAAAACGTCACCTATTATTTCTGAGAAGCTTTCCCTTCTCCTACGGGTTAATGGTTTACCTATCTCGTGAATTCCTTTTGTTCCCCTTTCCACATGAAAAATCTTTGGAAAGACCAGGCCTAGATAGCATGTTTCGTACCAATGGTCTGGCAACCTATAGTAAGCTCTATTTCCGAAAATGTAATTGATCCCTGGAAATACTGGATCTTTTCCTCCTTTGAATCCCCATCCCCCTAGAATTTTGTATGTATCTCGGCACTCACTAGAACCCACAAAATAGTTATCATACAAAGTGTTATCTCTTCTAATACACAATTTTCCCTGTTGGGGCCAATCTAGAACCATAGCTGCATTTGTTTCCCCCTTGTCATAGCTTCCTTCTTCAAACGCCCAAGGTGGGGTTTTTGTCTTTTCTCCTGTTGCCTTTCTTTGAAATTTAACCCTTCTGTCTTCTACCATGCCAAGAAAACCTTTTCTTCTTTTCTTAACCCACAAGTAAGATTATGTCTAAATGCATATTCTAATGTTAATTCTTTTGTCTCTAGAAAAAATTCTCCAAGAATTTTTGCAATCTTCACCTTATTTAGTTCAGGGATTATGGGAATTTTTAGCAAAAACAGCATCTATGTCAGTGTAATAATACTCTAATTTACCAGTTTTATAAAAATAAACTAGCTAAAACACTACAAGTTATCCCATACGTCAAAGGAAGGTGATGATATGTCACGCCTTCTGTTACAGACGCAGGTAACTGCATACATACATAACAATCTCTCACATCCATTGTCTCCACATATTCATACAAAAGTTTCGTGAAGACATTCTTGGAAAAATCAGTGATTGACTTTTCCCTATGGAAATCAGTACATCTACCAGTGTTGCAGTGTTCTTTTCGTTAGATTTCTTGTTACCATTTGTGTCATTCACAATTACAGATGGGTTTTCTACAACTAACCTAAGTGGGATTATTATTGCCAAAATAAACCAGATAAGCATTAGAAAACCTGTACAATAGAAACACATCTTACACCATCTACGGAAAAACTCACATCTAGTTCTTCTACTCTCAGTGTCTACCATGTTGAAAAATTACCTAATTTATGTACAGAAAATGTACTTTCACACCTCAAGTGACTTAACGTTGACTGGGGTCAACTGCTTTTAGCGCACTTTTCGGTTTCTCAGAAACTTTCTTTGTCTTATTCAGGTTATGTGTCTAGTCCGGTTTTCTTTCTTTGACCTTATCAGTTTGGGTGTCTAGTCCGGTTTTCTCTCTTTGATTTTTCAAGGTTGGCGCATTTCACTCTCACCCATTTGTTCACAGTCTTTGTCTGGGTTCTCGTGACTGCTGTCCACTTCCTTAATGTCAGACAGTGCTATGTATACCCATTCAGGTGACTTGTATTTCAAGTTAGGTCTTTTCACTCTTTTGGGTCTTGGCAATAGCCTTTTATCTGGTTTTCCTTGTCTTTCTTGACTTGTTATTTCATTCACTTGTTCTGCTTTATCTTTGTTCAAATTTATTATCTTATATCTCAGTTTCTTAATTTCGTTGGGCCAATTGTCTCCTTTTCTTGGCCTTTTCAGTTCACTTTCATTTTCTCCTCGTCCTACCCTCCAAGTTCTCTTTCTTGGACCTATTCTTTGCTTTCTTTCGTCTTCACTTTCTTCAGATTCTGTTTCGGATCTCACTTCACTTCCTCTAACCTTGAATTTTATGATCTCAGTCTCTTTGTCTGAATCTGAACTTTCTTGTATTTCTTCTGTTTGAACTTTTGAGTCTAATCCTCCTCGTGTTTCTTCCGCAATTTCCCCAAACTCTCTATCTAGATCTAAATTTTCCCGTGTTTCTTCTTCTTGAAATTTTGTCTCTAATCCTCCTCGTGTTTCTTCCGCAATTTCCCAAAACTCTCTATCTAAATCTAGCTCTTCTTGAGTTACCTCTACAATTTCCGGAGAAATTCTCCCGTAACTTGTACTTGGCTGTTCACCGTCACTGTCTATTAGTTCCGTTTCTCCTGTTTCAATATCAGTTCTTTTGGTTTCTGATTCTTCTGTTTGTCTTTTACTGCATTCAGGTTGGTCTGTTTCAGATGCTGAACTAGTATCTGATAATTCCAGATGTCGACTTACATGTCGATCTTCAAGATCTGGAACTCTACTCGTTTCAGGTTCCGCTTCAGAGGCTGAACTGGTACCTGATCCTTCCAGATGTCGACTTACAGGTCGAGCTTCAGGATCTGGAACTCTGATGGTTTCAGTTTCTGCTTCAGATGCCGAGCTGGTATCTGATATTTCCAGATGTCGACTCACAGGTCGAGCTTCAGGATCTGGAACTCTGATTGTATGGCTGGCATGAATCCAATTTTTCACACCTGCACACTTTACTGCAGTCGTTGTCACCAGAATCACTTGATGTGGCTTGTCCCAGCGTGGAACCAAGCAATTTCTTCTTCTGTGGACTTTTATGCGGATCCAGTCTCCTGGACTCAGATCATGAGCTGGTTTTCTTTCAAGAGTGGTCGCATCCAGTCCAACCTGATGAAACACAGAATGCACCACATCAGCCAATCCTTTGCAATAGTCCAGAATGAGATCATCAGTTATAGTCAGCAGTTTGTTGACAGGTACATATGCTTGTCTCATTGCTCGTCCCATGATTATCTCATGAGGACTCAAACCTGTTTTTCTGTCAGGAATGCTTCTTATACTCATTAACACCAGTGGTAAGGCGTCGGGCCATTTGAGTCCTGTGGCCTGACACATTTTACCCAATCTATTCTTTATGGTGCCATTTACTTGTTCTACCACTCCAGAAGCCTCTGGTCTGTAGGCACAGTGCAGCTTTTGTTGAATGCCTAATGCTTCGCATATCAGTTGGATAAGTTTGTTCTGAAAATGTGTTCCTCTATCCATTTCTATCGTTACTGGAAAACCGTATCTAGGAATGAATTCTCTCAGCAGGAGTTTAGCTACAGTAACTCCATCATTCCTTCTTGTCGGATAGGCTTCCACCCAACGAGAAAACAAACAGACGACCACCAGGACATACCTCAGCCTGTTACTTGGGGGCATTTCAATGAAATCTAATTGCATTCTGGTAAAAGGACCTCCTTCACGTCCTATTACTCCCAAACTCACTACTGTCTTCCTTCCAGGGTTTAATTGTTGGCATATAAGGCATCTTTGACAAAGGCTTTCAGCTATAGCTCTAAATTTTGGGTTATACCAAGTCTGTTTGAAAGTCTGATCATGGCATCTCTACCTATGTGTGCCTGTCCATGGTACCTCCGTGCCATGTTAGAGATCATGCTATCAGGAATAACTGGTCTTTCGTCCCTGTAAACCCAAACTTCATCTTCTTCTCTCCGCCTGCAACCTGATTTTATCCAAATATCTTTTTCCTCTTCACTGGCCTCTTCCTGCAATTGTCTTACCTCATCCCATGTTTCAACTGGGTTAGTAAACAGCAAGGGACATGAAACATTTTCTTTCTCCCTTCTCCAATTCAATGAAGCTGTATTTCTGGCACAATATTGAGCTAATTCATCAGCAAATTTGTTTCCCACTGAAATATAATCAGTTCCATTTTTGTGAGCAGAGCATTTTACCACCGCAATTTGTTTAGGCAGCTGTATCGCCTCAAGCAATTTCTTCACAAACTCACCATTCCTAATAGGAGACCCTCTGGAAGTCAGGAATCCCCTCTGGGACCAGATCTGTCCAAAATCATGGACCACTCCAAAGCCGTATTGGCTATCCGTGATCACAGTGATTCGGAAATTCTTTCCCAGTTGGCACGCTCGTGTCAGAGCAATTAGCTCAGCAACTTGGGCTGAACGTATCCCTCTCAAACAAGATGCTTCCATTATGGCTGCTACCGTACATACAGCGTACGCAGCACTTAAAGCTCCCTCATCTGTCCTCAGGCATGACCCGTCCACAAACATCACATAATCTGACTCTTTTAGAGGTTCGTCCTTAATATCAGGGCGAGGCTTTGTGCAAAATTCAAACACTTATGATCAATATCATCCTTGACTTCTGTATTTACTTCATCAGGCAGTGAAGTGGAAGGATTTACACTTGTACACCTTACAATGGTTACATTGTCTGCACCCAAGATCACTTTTTCATACCTAGTCAACCGACTGTGTGTCATGAATTGGGTTTTTGTTCGAGTCAGTAAGATTTCGACTGAGTGTGGGACATATACTTTCAAAGGATATCCCATCACAATGCCTTCACTCGTTTCCAGACTCACACAAGTAGCAGCTACTGCTTTCAGACATCCAGGCAACGCCTTTGCTACCGGGTCTAAAACAGCTGAAAAATAGGCTATCGGACGTTTCATTTTTCCATGCCTTTGCACTAACACTGAAAGTGCACATCTGTCTCTCTCACTACAATACAGCTCAAATTCCTTCTCATAATCAGGCATTCCCAATGCTGGTGCCTCACACAAACTTGTTCTCAAATCCTTAAAAGCCTTCATTTCCTTTTCATCCAATTCAATCGGATCTCTGACATCCTTCTTTGTCAATCGCTGTAAAGGTTTTGCAATCAATGAAAATCCACTAATCCATTGTCGGCAATAACCAACCATTCCAAGGTACATTCTCACCTCTCTTTGTGTCATTGGGGCTCTCATTCCTTTGATAATCCTTATCCTTTCTGTTGTTACTTTTCGCATCCCTTTCTCAATCTTATGACGTAAGTACTGTACTTCTTGTTAACAAAATTGCAGTTTTGAAGGTGACACCTTGTGTCCTCCTTCTGCCAAGTGATTCAGTAAAGCAATGGTGTCCGTAACACATGCTTCTCGAGTCTTTGATGCCACTAATAGGTCATCAATATATTGGACCATTACAGATTTTTCAGGCATTTTTAAATCTTCTAAGGATTTCTTTAGAATTTGATTAAAAATCGAAGGACTTTCAGTATACCCTTGAGGAATTCGGCACCATGCCAAAATACGCTCTCCGAACCGGAACGCAAATAATGGCTGGCTGTCAGGGTGCAGTGGAATAGAAAAGAATGCATGGCACAAATCAATAACTGTGTACCATTCTGTATCATGTGGGATTTGATACAGTATTACAGCTGGGTTTGGCACAATTGGGCAACAAGGAATAACAATTTTGTTTACCTTTCTCAGGTCTTGCACTATCCTATATGTTCCATTTGGCTTTTTCAATCCCATTATAGGAGAATTACATGGGCTGCTCATTATTTCTCTCAAAATCCCTTGTTCAATCATTTTATTAATTACAGGTGTTATTCCTTCAACAATTTCTGGCGTCAGTTTGTACTGTGGGGTATTTGGGTCATTTGTTCCTTCTTTCACAGTAATTTTTACAGGATCAACTTCTCTCATTAGTCCAATATCTTCACCTGTGAAATCCCATATATCAGGCCTTACTATTCCTTTCAATTCAGTAAGGATTTTCTCCGCATCAAACACAGGAAACATATCATTCACTCCTGGTTCTAGTTCTGCCATCGTCATTTTATACAGAACATCCTCATCTGGTGTCTGGAAGGCAATACCATCTGGGGTACAGTAGATGGTACAATTCATTTTGCAAAGTAGATCGCGTCCCAATAAATTTACAGGACTACAATCACACACCACAAAGCGATGCATCTCTTTGAATGGTCCAATCTCCACCTGTATTGGTTCTGTAAGAGGGGTTTTAATCTGCCTGTTCGAAACACCTACAACTTGGATGGATTCTCCTGAGAGAGGAAGTTTTGGAATTTCTACTGATCTAACAGTAGAACGGGTAGCACAAGTGTCCACAAGGAATGTAACATTTACACCATTCACTTTTCCATCCACAAATGGACCTGACTGATCTACCTCTAGAGTTGCGCCAAGCACGCACTCCTCTTCCTCTCCTAGGCACTGTCATAAACTTTCATCCGACTCATCTCCATCCTGCCGTAACCAATACTGCGAAATTGCAGCTGCGAGCGGCAATTTTGTTACCTGCTCTCCTCCGTAGAATCCTGCTTCTGTACTGTATCTTTGAGGATTTACACTCTTTGGAAGAGGTGGTAGTGGCACCTGACACTGTTGAGTAACTACCTGCGGTTCTAGCGGCTGTTGGTAACTCACCTCACTCTGCACCTGTGGATTCAATGATTGATTTTCTGTATTAGCTTTCGGAGGAAATTTACACTCGTTTCTCCAGTGTCCTAATTTTCCGCAATTATGACATGGCCATTTCTTTTTAGCTTCTTCTATACTCATCTGACCTTTTCCCTTCCCAATATTCGGTTTGGATTTGGTCTGTCCTGCATCACTAGACTGACTGTTCATCTGAGCTTCTTGCTTTTCTGCAACCTTTACTTGTGCCCACATTGCTTTTTCCTTGAGTTTACGCTATCTACATTCAATATCGTCACTACAATATTTTGCATACCTTAATACTTCATCTACTGTGCTATTCTGCCAACATAACATATGTTGCTTAATCATTTCACTTATTTCAGGTCTCAAGCCATACACAAATCTATACACAAAATGAATCATGTCTTTTTCACTCAAATTCTCGTATCCACTATACTGTTTAAAAACCAACAATAATCTCTCGTATGCATGTACAGATTCCTTACTCTCCTGAGTCGTTCTATCAATCTTTACCCAGTCCGTTTCTTTTGGTGGGATTTTATTTTTCAAAAACGTGATTGCCTGTTCATATTTTCTCATTACTTCTGGACCTGGGGCTCCTGTTTTTGCATCTCTAGGATATTCTTCCTTCGGCCAGTCAATTGTAATCTTACATTCTGTCCATAAATCTGCTGGAACAACAATCTCAAATAGTCCATCCAAATCTTCCCACAATACTTTTGAAACTTTTACAAACCTTTCTACCTGTCTATACCATTCTACAGGCTTCTCTCTCAATCTTGGAAAGTCATTCGTAAATGACAATATATCTTGTCTGGACCATGGGACATGTACATAACTTCCTCCTGGAGTTTCTCTCATTGGATACTCCATTACCGTTTGTTCTTTCTCTTTTACTGGAAAAGCCAATGATACTTTATCAGTTGTTCCTTCCTTTCTCCTTATCCACCTACTTCGCCATCTATCCACATCACCCAATTTTCTCAATAAAACAATCAGTTCCTTAATTTGTGTCAATCGTCCTGAAGTGTTCAGATTTTCTATGTCTTTTTCACTAAAATCTACCCTGTACGGTTTCTGTATCCTCTGATTTTTCCGAATTCTACTCCTAGTTCGTTCGCTGTTTCTTCCAATTTTTCATGTAAATTTCTAGCTCTCCAAGTAATGCTTTTACTCATAAACATTAACTCGTCATCTTGATAGGACTTCAACCGATCTGTACCAATAGTTCCTAGGATTAATTCCTCCATGTCTATCTTTAATCTAACCACATCCAAAGGTTGTGGTTCTGTATCTTTTTTCTGCAAGCTCCTCACCCAATCATTTAATTCTTCTGCAGTCGGACCCACAGGGGTTTTGTTTATTTCTGCCCAACTTGCACTTCTCTCTGGGGTTTCAGTTGCTGACTCGGCTCCCATAGGAATCCTATTTACCAGACTCTCATTAACTGTCAAATTTACAGGTGGACTTGACCTAAATGGACCAACAGAATCTTCCTTTACTCTATTTTCTGAAATCATCTCTTCTCTTACTCTTTGCATATTGGAATGTAATGGAATTGTTAAGGAATGTTCATCTATCTTTTGATTTTCAAATACTGGGATTACTGGCCCTATAGTTACTGGCACAGTCACAGCTTCCATATTCCTTGTCATTTCTCTTATCTTTTCAGTCAATTCTCTTGTGGTCCTAGCCAATTCAGCTGTATTACCATTATCATCTTTCACAGTCTGTGGTGTTTCTGGTTTATTAAACGGACTATTTATTTCAGACATTCGTTCAGGGCTTTGATTTATTACAGTTCTCATTGGCGGTGCATTTGGTGTCACCACCGCAGAATTCTGTTGATATGGAGGGGGTCTTTTATTTAAAATGTCCTCCAGCAACTCATCCTCTGTATCGCTAACTCGATACCCGTATCTCTCTGTTACTGCATGTTTCTTTTTCTCCGTACATTTTCTCCCTGCAAATTCTTCAACTGTTCTGAGAGGAAACAAACCATCCGTCATGTTAGCATACCGCCATCGTCTCACCCTGTCTTCATGATTCAAACCCCATACTCTTCCATGAACTAAACTATAATTCTTTGCACCTCTGTGTCTTTCCCTATCATACATCTCATCTTCCCATTCACCTAAGGCTTCAAACTGTGTCGGTCTAGGTCTTGGTTCAAGTTTCATCATCTTTTCTCTCAGATTTCGAAGTACCGCTGTGCTAAACGAACCATTTTCTGGAAATGCCAATACTCCATCGCCTTGGGTATATTTCGCCCAATTTTCCAACCAAATGCAAGTATGATAGCCATATTTCAACATCATATGAGATGCTGGCGTTTTTGGCGGAGGAAGTACTTCTCCTTCCCTAGTCACAACCTTCTTGTCTTTCTTGAAAAAGTTTTTAATCTTAGCAAACCATGACGGTTTCTCTCTACCATACTCATAATAAGCCATATTTTGCTATTCTTTTTCCCAAAACAAATACACGCAATTCTTCACCACTCTGTTCTTTTTGCTGCTCAGCTATTCGGACCTATCCCAGCGCGTCTCACACCAACGCACCAATTAGAAAGCTTTACGTCACTCTCACACTAACCTATCCCAGCGCGTCTCACACCAACGCACCATTCCGGACACTCTTCGTTCTACACAACTGGCCAATACCAGCGCGGTTCTTGTTGACATCAGTTCTACTCCTGCTTCTACTGACCCCTCCTTTACAAAAATTATCGGCAGTTTTCTTAGCTTTTCTTTTCGACAAAATTGATTAGTTACAACGTAAAACACATTATCATTGTCTGTTTCCATAAACAAAAGAGATAGTTTATTCCGACTTGCAAGAATACTGTTTCATTCGATAAGTGTAGCACTTCTCTCTACCTTACCCTTCTCTCAAGCAAGGGGTGAACCCGTTTCTCTGGGGATAAAACACATGTGGAGACTACACTGCTCCTGAGAATTAAGGCCAGAGTTTCACGAGAAAAACCTGTTGCTATTTCACTCAAACGCAATTCATACATGAAATGTCCCTAACATAACACAATCCTGTGTTATCACCAATTTGAAATCAGACAATGCACAATTCCGTGTGACTTCTCTTGCCACACGTGTCCACTTCCTACTTTCCGGAAGCTTCAAAATTTCGAGTTATACATAACATAACACAAGTTCAACAGAGAGTGTTAGACACGAAAAATCAATATTCAAAAATCACCAAACTAATCTATAGAAACCATAACTCTGCTACCGAGAAATCTGATCCAGCGCGGCTAATATAAATTTCTCCTTTTAACACCAAATCCAGAAAACACCTGCACAAAACTTATATCGGTGGGGCCCATGACACCGCATACATACATTCATCCAATTCTGGATTTAAACGTCAAGGAGAAAGAGTTGCTGGACAAGCGGGATACCTTATTAAAATGACAGAATTATAACCTATACATTATATACATTGACTTCGAATCCTGTTGGTTTTAAACATTAAGGTACTCCGCTATTTGGTCGATGGACCAACTAGTAGAATCAGTTGATGGTGATTAAGACCAGCTCAATCACAATTGGAACCTTTTAATGCTTATTAAATCATGAACTTAGTTTTAAGAACCACAAACTCATTTTAAAGTTAAAGTATAATTTTATCTAAAATTATTCAAGCAAATAAGTATAATTCTTTATTAGGCAAAACATTTAGAAATATCAATACACATTTATGAAAAGTTTAGAAGAGAGAAATTATGCATTACCCTCGGCCGTGGGGCGATGACAAGAATGGTTCACCAAAGAAAGATGAACTGCAGATCACAGGATAGGACTCCCAAACTGACTGACTGTCCTGCTAACCTCCTCGGACGCACCTCCCGGGCAGAATTCCCGCAACGATCTCGTTCCTTCCCCAGTCAAAGTTCAAAGTCCAAAATGACAGAGTCTCTCGCAGCATCAAGGTTGAAAAATAAAAAGCAAGTTTTTTCACAACGTCAGAGCAAACCCTCTTATACCCTATTCTCTGGCTCACTACATTCAAAAGTTGCAATCTTTAGGGGCAAGAATCACGCCAATTGGTCCATTGGAGGGGTGGTGATGGTCACCTCATGGGAGACATCGATTACCACGCGGGCATTGCATCGCAATGCCTTTACATCGTGGGTATTACAACGCAAGTCGTTACAACGACTTGCGCTGGATGGCGCTCTAAGCTAAGGAATAGTATGATTTACTATTCCAACACCTTCCCTACTGTACGTAGACTGGAGTTGGAATAATAAATCATACTATTCCTAAGTCCAGCACCCTCCAGCGCAAGTCGTTGTAACGACTTGCGTTGTAAAAACTGCAATGTAACGTACCGCGATCATTTTGATCGCGTTGTAACGTCACATATTCCACCTCATCGCCCTCCTTGTTCGAATCGGTTTGGGGACAATAAAGCACACTGTAAGAATCATGACCATGGTGTCTAAAAAGTAGTCCAATTTGTTAGTCCATTTTGCAACATTCTTGGATGGTCACACGTTAGTTCATCCCCTGTCGCTTGTCTTCTTCATCCATTCCCAGGCATCCATGCTGAATTCTTGGCACGTTGCTTCATTGCAGGTCAAATTGGCCTTGACATCTCTCACTCCGAACACAGGCCGCATGCACAGGCCGCATGCACGTGACTGGAGCATTCTTTCTGAGGCTGCGTGGGGGCCATCTTGTTTACTGCGCGCGATCTCGTCCTTTCCAGTCGGCCATTTTAGAAGCATGGCCTAGCAGGCCCGAACGGAACTAGTATAAGAACAAACACAATAGAAATTAAAATATGGAAAATAAGCCTTTCTGTTTACCACCCGCCATTCTAATGACCCGTGTTAGATATTACCTAGCGAAAGCGACATTTAAAGCCATTCTACTTACCATCTACATTCTTTGCCACAATACAATTCTACTATGAAACACAAATCATGCAAATCACTTCTAATTACTATGCAAATCACAATTTTTATGTTAATTAACTTCACATTTGTAAATAAATTAGATTTTGCACAAATCAGCATATTACCCACGTGTAGTGTCTATTAAAAGGATATATTTTGTTGGTTAGTTCATGCATTTTCAAACGGTTAGTACCATTAGCGTTATGAGGTCATTAGTTTCATAGGGGTACAAAAATATTTGCATTTCCCCTGCTCCATCACAGGCACCTCCAAGAAAAATAAACAGTGCTTCAATGGCAATCTGCGTATCCACAGTCCCATGCACACTAAACACATATGCATTCTTTTCCTATATAGTGCCAGATGTGCTACTAAATTTTGCAGTTTAAAGAGCCCGATTCCCACAATAGTCCCCTTTGTAACTGCCAAACAGCCCTTTGTACCAAACCCAAATTGCGATTCAGTAACATGTTTTACAATTTGGTTTTGCACTACATATAAAATTGCTATCTGGAAGGGCCGTGTTTATGACATCCCTTCCACAGAGTGATTCGCAGTGGGAAGCATTAATATTTTGCAACTCAAATAAGGTTGCAAAACAATATTTTACTGACCATTAAAAGGTAGTGCTAACCCATTCACAAACAGAGAAGGTGTTCCCAAACAACTTCTTTCCTTTTGTGAATATTTTGAAAACATTTTGAAGAATAGGCAGTGGTTTATAGGACCACTGCTTACTCCTAAAAATATTTGTAAAAGTTTTTTTTTTTTTTAATACAGCCCATTTCCTTTTTTGGAAAATGTGCTGCAATTGGAAAAAGTTGCATTATTGGAAATCAATCACAGACATGGTGGTCTGTTGACCCCAGCTGATGAGCCACTATTCCCTGTGATTTTAGCCAATCGTCGTGGATCATAATTTGTGACCTACATCCTGCATATTAATGAGGTAGGTCAGATTGCAATCCACTTTCTACGGTGATTTCGCAAATCGCCCTATTAGTGTATTAGTCAGTTTGAAAAATCAGAGTTGATTTGGTAAAAGTATGTGCTCAATTTGCAACTGTTTTTTTAGCAAATCGATTATTAGTACATCTGGCAACTAGTCTTTTAAATGGTATTTGTTGTATCTACATCCTGTATCTTATATTCTGTATCTTACTATTGTCTCCTAGCAACATGCATGGCATTCCTTCCATGGTAACCAGTATGTAGGTTCTGAGAGCTGGGCCATTGGAAAGGGAGCTGGCAGTTGCTGAGAGAGATCGTGTTGTGGGTTGTTCCTATGAACTTAATAAAGTTCCTTCTGAAGTAACCTGTTTGCGCCTCTTAAAAGTGGCGACGAGGATGGGATGCAATTCCCCATAGGAGCAGACTGGTTATAGACGCTGAATTTACGTCGAGTATCAACCCACAACAAAGCATTCTCAACCACAGACAGAGTAGTGAAATTGAACCCATCATTGCTCGTAGAGGACCCCAGAGCATCTGCCATTACGGACGTTACGTTACTGAAATCCTACTAACCACTGGATCTACTCATCTCTAAAAAGGACAACACGCCATCTCTAAAAAGGACAGCTCACTCCGGTAAGCAAGGAATTTCTGGGGGCCTGATGGAGCATTTTTGAGTGGACCAGTTACGATTGAGAAGATTGTGCGTGACGTTCCGTTTCAGTGTTGGAGTTGGGACCGTGCCGTGGGACGCCGAAGTCAACTGCAACACGTAGATGCTGCAGCATCTGTTTGTACTTATGGACGCAGCGGCGTTTAGTGGCACTGCGAAGTGAAAGGTGGCGCTGCGAAGTGAAAGGTTAATAACCCAGCATGTGTTCTTGAATGGCGGACTGCAAGGAAAATGGCTGCAAGTCAACGCCTATGGTCAAGTAACCCCTTGTGAGGACCGCAACGATCTTGGTTGCGCACCTGCCATAACCTTTGTTATTTTTCAAAACTCCACTTACCGGCAGCCGCTCGTGAGATGGATGGTTCCATTGGTTCGATCCTCTGCATTCACCGCATCGCAGATTCAAGGAAGCAGCTCTGTAGAACAACGCGCGTCACAAGTGCGCGGTGCATTCTGGGAACGACGTCGTGCAGTGACGCACAGCGTTATTTACGAGTAGTTGCCAAAGGGACCAGAATAAAGCTATCTACGCTGCAGGGATTTTTTGTGAAGAGCGACTATTACAGATGACACGTCTAGGAATTGACAATCCGAGTGGAGCGTGTGAAACAGTGGAACAGACACGTGTGAAATACAGACCAACCATATAGACAACGGTGACAAAATTATATAGTGTTAATTTGTTTTGTTGGTTCTCTCTCACCTGTATGTTGGTCAATGCATTGAAATCTAGTAATAGCGAAATTCCTATAATAGATATAAGTATAGAGTTTCTCTAATCTAGCGTTAGATTCTTGAAAGTGTATTGCTCATTTGATCACCATTACCAGTCCCATCGAGATGGACATGTCTTCTATTCTAGCTCCTCCAAAATTTTTACAAAGTCCAGGTGAACCAACTCTACCATGGGAGGATTGGATAGAGTCATTTGAGACCAATTTAGAGGCCATTGGTGGAGAGGACTTTGTAGCTTCTAGGAAGGTGGCACTACTTAAACACAACTTAGGTATAGAAGGCAGGAAGGTATTGAAAACCTTACCCATTAATACAATTAAGAACCAAATTGTCATTAGTGAAAAGAGTAACGAAAGTGAGAGCAAAGAAGAGGGGGATGTAGTAGTAGATCTACATTACGATGAGATAATCTCTGTTGATGAGTATATGGAGATAGTCAAGGCGCTAGAAGAAAACTACGGCAAAAAGATTAGCATAGTAGTAGAAAGGCACAAATTTTTTTCTCGTTCACAATTACCAGGGGAGACTGTAGAACAGTACATTTCTGTTTTAAGAACACTTGCTGCCACTTGTAAATTCAGGGAACTTCATGAAGAAATAATAAGGGATCAATTCATTAACAGAACCAACAATAATAAAATCCAAGAAAGATTACTTGACATGAAAGATCCCTCTTTACAGAAAACTATAGAGGTAGCAAGACGGATTGAGAACACTTCAAAGTACGTCAAAGAGCTTAGTTCAGAGAAAGTTGCCACAACCAAAGTGTGTGCTCTTGAGAAAAATCCATACAAAAAGAAGGAAAGCAATAACAAGATCACCACTTTTACTAAGAACAGCAAAGTTTGTTACAGATGTGGTAGTACGAGACACACTGCAGACTCTGACAAATGTTATGCAGTAAAAGAGAAATGTTACAAATGCAAAAAAATGGGTCACTTAGCACGCATGTGCAAAGCAGGATATGTATCTAATTCTAGATGGAAACCACCAGTGAACGCAATTAGAGAGAACTCTGAAGACGAAAATTCAGACAATGAAGGTGTAATTGAAGTGATGGTTATTTGTGACAATGCTATAGATGATGTATCTGGTGGTTACAATCCACCCAAATGCGACTTAGGCATTGATGGAACCAAAATAACTGTGTGGGCAGGACTCGTGTTCTCCCTATACCATCATAGATAAGAACACTTGGGAGAGGGTAGGAAATCAGCAGTTGTGTTTACCAGATGTTGAACCAGTAGGGTACTGCGGTATCAAACTTCCTTTGTTAGGTTTTTTCAAATGCACCCTGTCCCACAATGGTAAGATAGCTACCAGCAAAGTGTATGTGGTTGAAAAAGGTAGAGCATTGCTGGGATGGGGTGAACAAAAAATGTTAGGTATCACCTTAGATCCTAATCACCCACTACAAATATTGACCACTGAAGATGTTGAGATAACTAAATGGAGCTCGAAATTTCCTAAATTATTTGAAGAAAAATTAGGGTGTTTAAAAAAATTTGAACACCGAATTGTTCTGAAACATAATAACATTCCATGTGTACACAAGGCAAGAAGCGTACCCTTCACGCTTAGAGAAAAATGGAAGTTAGAACTACAAAGGTTGTGCACAGCTCAGGTTATTGAACCCATCGAGTCATCTGAATGGCTTAGTCCGGTGGTTTTGGCACAAAAACCGGATGGCAATCTACGCATGTGTATTGACTTAAGAGATCTGAATTGCAATATCCTAGTTGACCGATACCCATTACCTCACATTAATGAAATGGTATCATCAGTAAACAATGCTATGTATTTTTCGTTGATCGACCTGTCGAATGCCTATCATCAAATCAAATTGCATTCTTCCTCAAGACATCTTACTTCTTTCATTACACCGGAAGGTGCTTTTCAGTTTATTAGAATGCCATTTGGTTTGGCATCCGCCTCGGCGGTTTTCCAAAGGGTAATGAGTAAAATATTGGTTGGGTTACATAATGTGTTGGTATTTCAAGATGATGTGTTGGTGTGGGGACCCAATCGTACTGAACATGACTCAATTTTATCTAAAACATTGCAAAAGTTGCAAGATGCAGGTTTAACAGTGGGAGTTAAGAAGTGCAAATTTGGTGTAAGGGAAATTGATTATTTAGGGCACACCCTATCTAGGAATGGCGTTAAACCAAAGAAGAAGTTACTAGATGCCATTACAAATGCCCCATCACCTCAAGACAAGGAACAATTACGTTCCTTCCTGGGTCTTGCGGAATTCTATTCTAAATTTGTTTATCATTTCGCTGAGAAAGTCCACAGGCTCAGAACATTAATGAAAAAAGGGATCAAGTTTGAGTGGACGGATGATTGTCAAAAGGACTTCGTGTCTGTTAAAGAACAAATTGTAAAAGCTGTTTCTTTGAAACCGTTCAATCCCTCGCATCAGAGTATAATTGTTGTGGATGCTAGTGCATATGGTCTAGGTGCAGTATTGATGCAAAAACACCTAGGACACGAACGAGTAGTAGCATTCGCATCCCGTACATTGAAGGGAGCAGAGGCTACTTACTCGGTCATTGAAAAAGAAGCACTTGCATGCTGGTGGTGGACGAACTACTTCAAGAATTACGTATGGGGCACACGCTTTGAGATTAGATCTGACCACAAACCGCTTATAGAGTTGTTTACCACTAAAGGAGCAGCAAAAGCAACTCCCAGGATGGCCAAATGGTTATACAGACTGCAAGGTTACGATTTTTCTCTCCAATATGTTCCGGGCATACGCAATGTTAATGCTGATTGCTTATCACGGTTGCCTTTGGAATGTGATGATGATGATGTGGACTTTAATGATGATTGTGTGGTGGCAAGTGTGGTTGAATCATGCGAGGGACCCATATCATGCGACGAATGGAAGGAAGCTGTAACCAACGACACTACTTTCAAGGAACTCATTGCTGATTTGTCAAAACCATCTAGCCCTATTTCCATCCTTAAGAAAAAATTTGGTGAATTCTGGACGGTGTGGGCAGAACTGTCAGTTGTGGATGGAGTGTTACGCAGAAGTGGTAGGTTGGTGGTTCCTAACTGTTTGCAAAATAGACTGCTCAAGCTATTGCAAGAAGGACATAGTGGCATGTCTGGGATGAAAAGAAAAGCCAGAGAAACCTTTTGGTGGCCTGGGATGGACAGAAATATAGAGGAGCACGTACGTGAATGCGTAGAATGCATGTGTAGTGATAAAACCCATAAGGTAGAAGAGTCACCCATTTCATCAACTAACTTTCCCAGTAGACCATGGGAAAAGGTAGCCATGGACATTTGCGGTCCATTCTCGACCAAGGGAATAACTAACAAATTTGCATTAGTATTAATAGATTACCATTCCAAATGGCCGGAAGTGGCATTTTCTGGTGACATTAAAACCAGCAATGTCATTGAATTTTGTGACAAAATTTTTCGCAGAGAGGGAAGTCCAGAAAAATTAATTACTGACAATGGTCCACAATTCATTTCTAATGAATTTAAAACATACCTGGCCAGGATGGGTATTTCACACCACACCACAGCTGTCTACAATCCTAGAGAAAATGGTCTCGTGGAGAGATTCAATAGGGTATTAAAAGAATGTATTCAATTAGCTGAAGAGAGTGGTGGAGATGCTAAGGAGGTGGTAAAGGAAATGTTGTGGAGCTACCGTACCACACCTCATTCGGTCACTAAGGAATCCCCTTTTAAACTCCTCAAGGGTAGGCAACCTGGCACAAAGGTTGCTCCGGGATGGATGTTTAAGGATTTTGCACGACCTGTATGCAAGGAAAGTTTAGTGAATAGAGTAAAGGAACATCAGGACAAGTATGTGCACAGACACAATGACAGGATAAAAAGAAATAGTCGTACTTTCACTATCGGTGATTGGGTAAGGACAAACAGTGTAGGTTATCAGAAAAGAGGTTTATCAAAATGGTCTATTCCTAAACGCATAATCAAGGTCAGTGGCAACAGTGTTTGGCTGAGCGATGGCAAGATGTGGAACATTTGTAGCATTACCTTATGTAACAACCTGGAAGTTGATACCTGGTTGGGAAGGGGTGGTAATGATCATACAACCAAGGAGCGTGTTGATTCTAACAATAACAAACGTGTTAAAATGATTCCTAAATGGCATAGTGATTATGTAACTTATTGACCAAATATATGCGGCATCATTTTTATTCTCCTTTTGTGTTATCAATGCTGCACATGTATCTTATTTGTTTTTTTGTTTTCTTTCTTACATTTCTGTAACAGTTCTATTGTTTTGTTTCTATAAGAAAGGAAGATGTGTTGTATCTACATCCTGTATCTTATATTCTGTATCTTACTATTGTCTCCTAGCAACATGCATGGCATTCCTTCCATGGTAACCAGTATGTAGGTTCTGAGAGCTGGGCCATTGGAAAGGGAGCTGGCAGTTGCTGAGAGAGATCGTGTTGTGGGTTGTTCCTATGAACTTAATAAAGTTCCTTCTGAAGTAACCTGTTTGCGCCTCTTAAAAGTATTTATTCAAGTAAAAATAGGCCTTTAGGTGGTTTGGGCTTGGGCATTCATTTTTTTTTGTTTAGTTACGTCCACTGTATCACAAATCTCATGTTTGGTATGTGACCTTGTGGTTTTCTTGAATGCAGCATAATTGATGTATTGCAAATTAGTGTTTTTTGCCTATTAGGGCACCAGGAAAGTAGCCAAAGCTACAGATATCTGTTTTTTTAATAGAGCTCCACTGTTAATAGTATAAATAGGCAGCAGTGATACATAGGAGCCTGCAATCAGTCCTTTATGACGATGAAGGTAGTAATTATCTAGAAAACCGACCTTGAATTAATTTCATGAGGCCCATATGTAAATAGTGGCTTTCGTTGTAAGGTAGAACCTTCTCGTCAGTTTCACCACAAGTTGATGGTGTAACTTTAAAAGAAACCAGTTTACAGTGACATAGCAGGCTCCAATGCAAGCAAACGACATGGGCCCACACATCTCAGTCCCCTCCATCTTGAAGATGAGGGGACCCAACAAATCAGGAAGAGGCTCATGCCCCCCTCCCACTGGAGGGTGGCATACTAGGGGGTGTACCCACCCCAAGGGAGGGACCCATTGGTCTCAACCTGCACTCCCCTTTAAATGCCCCTAAATTTAGTATTTAGGGGGCGAACCTGAACCTTGCCTCCTCGATTCGAGGAAGAAAGAAGAAGGGCCAAAAAGCCATGCAGACCCAGGAAGAAGAGGACACCAACTGTTTTGACCCCAGCTCTACCAGCCTGTCCCATTTACGACTTGCCTACAGCAAGATCCCCGGCGAGTCTAGCAGCAAGCAACCCCCAGAGCCTGAAGGACCTGCCCTGCACTTATCTAACCGACTCTGAATCCCGTGAGCACCGGATTTGCTCAAGCAAAGACTCAACCACAGAATCCGGATCCAGGCGGCTCCGTGATTTTGCACCACTCTGCACCCAACACCCACAGCCTGAGTTTGAGTAAGCCCTCACCACGAGGAGGTCTCCCAGTGATCCTGACCTGGGATCTGGTGATCCCCGACCTCCCACAAGCTTCAAGATGACGCCTGCAGCCTCAGCCTGAAGGGTCCCCGACCGCGACAGAAGCTGGTAAGAAAACCTGACGCCAGAAGACACCCTTGTACCCGACGCCCACTGGGTTGGGTGGTCCAACCGACGGTGTCTAGGCATCCCCAAGAACCCAACTTACCTCTCCAGCCGGTGGCCGCCTTCAGGAAGTCTCCATGCCTTAGCCTGCAGCAACTTTGCTGAACCGAAGGTCTCTATTGGAAATCACAGGGGCCCGACGTCCTCTTGGCACCCTGTACCCGGCCGCCCCGGTGCCGCTGGTGGTGCAACTCCTGTGCTGATTGTTGACCCCTCAGTGCTGACCCTAACCCCAGGAGCTTTGCTCCCACACCCAAATGGCCTGCTTGTAAGCAGCCCCTAACTGAAGGCCCCCTTAGCCCCGTTGGCTGACGTAAAAGGTTAAAATAGCGAACAATAAAAATTTAAAAACAAAAAATTTCTTACAATTCAAGCGTACATCACAGAGTCTTATCAACCAAGGAAAAGTTGATGTGCAAATTTGGCGAGCTCCCTTATCTAAAGTGCATGTGCATTGATTAAAATAATGCAATCATAAGCAGCGCACAATTATGTTAAAACCAATTATATAACCAATCATCACAATGAAAACAGTTAGACGGCAATCAAGGATGTGCAAATAAGCAGGAGGTATAAAATGGCTATTTGCATCTTGGAGTTAGATGGCCAAAAAGGTACTTAAAGAGGCAGGGGATCATGTCTGCAATTCTCAATAGTTGGCCGAGGGGCTGTCTGTGCCCTCCTTCTGATTGCCCATGAGTGGCCAAAAATGTCACAGTTGCGCACACGAATAGTGGTCTTATATCGGATTTCAGTATGCGCGCGGCCTCTCTAAAGTCTCTTGTGCCAAGTTGCCTACAAACAGGAGTCAGCCATTTACTCCTAGGTTTTGCATATGCTGTACAGGCAAAGAGGAAATGGACGATGGATTCGTGCAAGCAAGGGCAACAGGGGCAGCCCTTTTGCTGTGCTCTATTGGCCGACCATGAGTTTGTAAATGCATTAACTGGCAGGCTGCCATGCCTAAATTGGATATATAGCATCCTATCAGCCGGCACTTTCATTATGTCAAGGTTGCTTTCAAGAGTGCGGCTGATTGTGAAGTCTCTAAATTTTTCAGTTAGTCTACCCTGGGTGCCATCTGTATGTGGAGGACAGATAATGTTATGGCCGGGGAGGCCTATGCTGGACATAAGGCGTTTGACATATTTAATCCAGCCTATTTTGTACGCAGTGTCTAAGGCACAGACCTCCTCAAAAGCTGCAGTGTAGGATGACAGTTCCGGGGTGGAGACCATCCGCTGCCAGAACAACAAAAGGCAGAGCTTCGCTAGGTTGCTAATGGGTTTAATGCCCATGTCGAGCAGTAGTGGGCAAAGGGGGGTGCTTTGCGGAAGAGAGGTCAGGCTTCTGAGGAACTTATTCTCCAGGGTTGTCAGGTCACTTGCTCTTTCCATACCCCACAGGTCGGCTCCATAAAGAGCACTGCTCACGGCCTTGCAGCTACATAGTTTCAATACTGTGCAATTGGCTTGGTGTAGGAAAGGCAGTGCTCCTTACGCAGAGCCCCTGTTACCTGGGAAAACCTGAGGTAGGCCTTATTGAGATGGTGCTTCCAGGCCATATCCTCCGACAGTTTTATTCCCAGGTAATCAAAGGAGCTCACTCTCTCCAAGGGAGTGTTGCCTAAGAACAGTTTTCCCTTGAAGGACTTGTGGGTGTTCAATAGCATGAACTTAGTTTTGGATGTGTTAATTTCGAGCCCCCTCCTATCGCAGAAGAGCTTGAATTGGTTTAAAGCTTTGTGCAAGCCCATTGGAGTCTTCAAGACGAGAAGAGTATCGTCTGCGAATAGAAGGGTGGCGATTCTCTGCTTAGGTAAAGAGGGAGCGCCAGCAGAGGTGGCTGATAGAAGCTCAACAACATTGTTGATATAAAGTGAGAACAAGGTTGGAGCCAGGACACAGCCTTGGCGGACCCCACGCTGTACTTCCATGGGGTCGGTGACCTGTCCCTGGCTGTCCCATCTAACCCTGGCAAAGTTCTCTTCATGAAGCCTGACAATGAGTGTGAGAATACTCAATGGCATACCCATTTCCCTGAGCACCCGCCATAGTTTGTCCCTGGGAACAGCCTTGCATTTGAGGGTATATTTTACTTACCTGTGCCAAGTCCTGCTTGGTTCTACAAATAAAACTTAAGTATATCCTTTTTGTACTTACCTAATTAGTCTGGATTCTGTCTTACCTAATGTAGCCTCTGCTATACCGCTGGGGACTCCCTAGACTCTGTGCACACTATACCTTACTTTGATATAGTATATACAGAGCCAGCTTCCTACACCATTTCTTAGACTCATTCGACCAAAATGTTCACTGCATAGAATTAGCAGCAGGAGCAATGTGCGCCCTAAAACTTACCCTCAACCCCTCCTGGAGAAAACATTTGTCCATACTCCTCTTCAGTATCCCTGAATTGCATCAAACACAGAAAATGAAAATTCATGAACAAAAACACCCTGCTGGTGTAGTGAGGATATGGGCACACCTGCAGACATTGCTAAGTTAGCATAAGTTAGTATATGCTTGGCCGCCATTTTGCCGCTTTTGCTCACGTTACTACATGGCACATTTCTCGTAAACACTTTGCTTGCTCGCTTTCACATGAGAACTGTCTGCCATTCACATATCTATCTGTACACTGTGCTCTTGGTCTGCACAGCGTGTTCAAGGTCGAAAAACATTGAGCTCTGTTGAATTGCTTTGGTCAGCCTCACGTCCATAGCCATAACATAGAACACAGCTGCAACTCGGAAAATCTGGTGCTTTTAATATTGCCTTGCATGCATGTTAAGACACTTGGAGAAACGCTTTCCAGGATAGAAGTGCTGTGCTCGTCCGGAGATGTAAATTCCTGCATCTGAACTCGGAGGTATGGGGTCCCCCTGACAAAGCCTGGAGGTCTTCTATAATTATAATAAACTAGCTTCTAGCACGGGGAGGGTGGCAAGGCGCTATAGTCCTGTTCCCACTATCATTATAATATGATTTCCCCTTTTGTTCTATATGGAATTGTAACAATGCTGATTTGCTTGATCTTATGCATTCTGATGCTAGTATTGGCTTGTGTACTGCATTATAGAGCACGTTAGTTAAAATAAACATTTTAAACTATACTTTGACTCTATTTACTCATGTTGTGGACAAGTACGAGAGTTTGAATGAAAGAGTGTTCTTGTTCCCACATATCCTGAGAGGGACGGAGTAGCCTGTTCTAGGATGTCTAATCATTGGTACCTTCGCTGTAGTACGGAGAACGAATGAGACACTATAGCTAGTCGGATTGGGGTTCTGGGCACCGAGGTGGGTATTTTGGTACACCACTACACACTGAGGTCCTGGTTTCCTGCGCATAGTTCTGTGTATGTGCAGAGTCCCTGCAACATGGTGCACCTAACGTTTGGTCTGGTTCTTAACTACGGGGCACTTTAGTAGTACTTGTGCTTTTCCACGATACCCTCGCTTCTGTTTTCCGGTAAACAGCTGTGACGGCATAACCTACCTATATTGATGTTTTTATAGGTTTCTTTTCAAGCTTGATACATTAAAAGGTTTTATAGTTCTTTTGAATTACTACCCTATTGCGCTGCCAGGCATTAAGTTGTTCTTCTTTCTTGGTCCGTATGGCTGAAGTTGATATTGCGGCACATAGCCGCGGGGCGCTCCGTTGTCATTTGGCTACTTATGGAGTGCCCAACGCGGGTATCGCATTTATTTTTGTGGTTGGAGCTGATCCGGCTCACCACTTTGAGGTATTTTATACTTGGGTAACCTTTCCGGCAGTGAATGGAGATGATAACTTGTTCCATGTATACACTCCCACTGCAACACCTATAGCATATCGGCCATATACACCTCTTGAGGTTCCGATTTCGGCATGGCAACACCGTATTTGGTTTAATGGTGCCCTACCCCACACCGTGACTCCGGTCCGGTTAGGCCCTTTATCAATTCCAGGGGCCACTTGGCCAGTTTTGCCGGGTACACACCACATCCACGTTATCAAGCAGTCACTGTAGACGAGTTACGCGTCTTACACACCTCTTTGATTGAGGTGCACAGGGCTCTAGTACAATACGTCTCACGCAATCTCCAGGTGGGAGCACCTGGGGTTGCAGCGCAACCAGCTACACCTATAGGACTGACTACAAGTCCTGTTATGGTTAATTCGGTTATGTGAAAGCGTCCCCAGAATAAGGAAGATTTACCTTACTGGCTTGCTGAGAAATTTGACCAGCTGGAAGCAGTATTTCCGAATACAACTCCTGTGGAGAAACACAGGATTCTTACTATTAGTTTGCAGAAAGACTTAATACCCGAAGTAACTGATTGTGAAAATTGGGGTAAAGTGTTCGCAGCGGTCTATGCGAAATGTTTCGGCACACCATCTATGACTGTGCTCCCCTCCGTGATTAAACGTGTTCAGGATGAACACGGACCGGAGGCGGCTGTGGAGTTAGGGATGAGGTTGGTTGGAGTGTTCAATCTGATCCTTGCTAATGTCAAGGGAGATGCGGTTAACTTTCAAGTGTCTAATGCTTTGCGCCTTGTCCGGGATGAAGAGAAGCCCTGCGAATTACCAAAAATTATTGCAGAAGCTTATAGGACAATTGGGCGCAATAGTTTGGGTGTTAAGCCTTTTGCTAGAATACCAGCAGAACAGCAAACACAGACGGCGCAGTCTGTTAAAGGCGACCGTCCAGTCTTTCAAAAAAAGAATTGGAAAAATAAGAAACAGGGGAAGCAGCAACAGAAACAAGGGTCACGTGCAGCGTCTCCGGCACCCGAGTCTTCTGAGCGCACTTATGATTTGCGCGACCGTGCGAGAATTAGGTCTCCTGACAGGTTTCAGGTTCCTGATCAGCGTTCTCCTCATTCTTCACAGGAAACATCAGGCTCACAAGTCGGTGGAGGGGAACGCCAGGATCGCGGCAGAGGTTGAGGTGCCCACCAAGGACGAGAGCAGACTCGACAGGCTGACGGCAAAGGGAAACAAGACGATTTTCCTAGTCAGTGCCCACCGTTTCAGAAAAAGAAAGTTGCTGCCTTAACAGCGAGATATGCCACAGACGGTGAGAACCCGGCTCCGGAACCTAACATGGGCAGTAACGCTGCTAGACAGCGCAGCGGAGGTTACAATAGTGCGGCAAGCACTGCGTCCATTTCTGGAGGCGACAGCAACTGAAACTTTCATTACAGTTGAAACAGCTGACACCCGGGTAGCTCCCCCTGACAGACTATATGATATAGTTCTTCAAATTGAAGGTGACATTCAGTGAGTAATAAAGGGATTTTTTGGGAAAATCTAACTTCTTCTTATGACATACTGTTGGCAGAGGCAGATTGGCCGCCGCCTTTTGTTCTAGCCGCTCCCCGGGGTGAGGAGGTTATACTCCCCAGTTTTTCACATAACGTCTCCAGGGAGCAAGCAAAGGCTATTGCAGAAGAGTGGGCTTTGGTGCTTTCACCAGCTTTGTGCCGAAATCAGGTGGGCTGGGATAAAGATTCTCCCCCGCATGAGATACCATTACGGTCTATGCCGCAGCCACAACCCCAATATCCCCTCCGGTGGGAGGCAAAAGCTCCTGTTTCTGAAATTCTGGAGCAACTAGAATATCAAGGAGTAATTGAATCGTGTGTGTCACCGATGAATAACCCTCTTTTACAGTAGCAAAACCCGATGGGTCGTACCGCTTAGTTTTGGATTACCGACATTTGAACTCTCATTGTCGGACCTTTGCGGTGCAGAATACCCATAGTTCTGCGTTAGTCGACAGTCTTGTTCGTAAAAAATATAAAACTACACTTGACCTTTCCAACGGCTTTTTCACACAGAACTTATCCCCTGAAAGCAGTCAATGGACCGCCTTCACCGCGGGCGGAAAACAAAAAACATTTACGCGTTTGCCAATGGGCTACTAAATAGCCCGGATGTTTTCGCCGCCCGTGTTGTCTCTTTGTTAGACAACATAGACGAAGATGCATACTCGTACGTTGATGATATCTTATCTATCTAACAGACGACGTGCTTTGACGCGTGGATCGCATCATAATATTGTTTGCGGACTACGGTTACAAATTTAACTTTGCAAAATCACACATTGCAGAGTACACAGTGTTGTTTTTGGGCTACGAGCTCAACAATGAAGGAAGAGGCTTGGCGCCTTACTTCTTCGAAAAATGTGCACGTTTGCGCCCTCCGACTACACTGAAAAAATTACAGTCTTTGCTGGGTTTTTTGAATTTCGGTCGAACTTACATTCCCGATTATGCCCAGCGTATCAAGCCGTTGTATGCTTTGATACAACCTACTTTTTCAAAACCCTGCTGGCTTCCGGAACATTCTACTATACTGCAATCTTTGCAGTCTGATCTTATAGAATCTACATTTTTGTTGACTCGTGATAACCATACAAACCTGGTGATACGAATCGTCCCAGGCCATGTGGGTTTCACTTACTTGACGTTTAATGAAGGTGACACAGTACCTATTGCTTCCAAATCACATTTGTACACTTCAGCAGAATTGCGGTTTTCCTCCATTGAAAAAGTTTTGACAGCTGTCCAGATGGCGATCCTAAAGAAACGCGCACTGGCACAGGGGAAACGGATTTTGGTTGTAACACCATGTCCCGCTCTTGAAGCGGTGACAAAGGCGAGTGTACCAAACTCAAAGGCTTTGCATCCCCGTTGGATACAGTGGGCCACATCGTTGACCACTCCGGATGTCACGTTTCTTTTGACTCGTCATTGCGTACACAGGAGTTCTTGCAGTATGAATTTGTTAATCCTCCTCCTCTGTCAATGCGCCCCCTTGAGCAGTACCAATGTATCATTTACACCGATGGTTCAGCGCAACCGGCAACTGGGTCGAAGCATTCTTACTCGGCGGCCTGTGCTATAGTGGCAGGTACCATAGTGAACTGAGAGTTCAAGTCCAATGTTCTCCATACACAGGCACTAGGTGACTGTACGGCCCAATTAGCAGAACTGCACGCCTTGGTACTGGCTCTGGAGTTTGCAGATCCAAATGTGACTATTTTAATTGTGAGCGATTCTTACTACTGTGTTCAGTCTTTCAATGACAACTTATTCTTTTGGTCTCAAAATGTCTATCGTGATTCTAAAGGCAGCGCAATTAAACATAAAATGCTTTGGGTTCGAGTCGCAAATCTTAAAGACCGTCTGCCTCTCACACAGGTAAGTCATACTCTTGGTCATCAGCGTGTAGGAGTGCACGCAGTTGGCAACAGTTTGGCAGATGAAGCTGCCAAATCAGCAGTAGCCACGTGTTCAGTTGCAGCAGTTACAAGATCCATGAATAAGATTGATAATGACATTTTGGCAGCAATAGCTGCTACTGAGAAGGGTGATAATTACCCGCAGGGTTTCCCTTCCAAATACTCTTATCATTTAAGTCCCGATAATGTTCCTTACGTGAGAATTAACGACGTTGGTGACAGGTTGATTCCCAACGCGGACCGCAGACCTTCACTGATAACAGCCGCACACGAAGGCATGGCTTCGGCGCATGCTGGAGTGTCTGCGACTGTTTCTATCTTGCAGCAGCGTTACTGGTGGCGCGGCTTATATAAACAAACCCGTAATTACGTACTTCCTTGTGACATTTGTCAGCAGATTAAACCGTCTACGGCAACGCGCCCACCACAAACACAGCTATGTATTTCTAATAAACCTTTCGGTTGTGTTTATTTGGATCACTGCGGTCCTTTTTCTTCAGATACTGCCTATAAGTTTATCTTAGTTGCAGTTGATTCGTGCACACGCTTTCTATGGGTTTGGCCACAACGCAGTGCTGACGACCGAACTGTCATCAGGGATTTGCGTGTCTTTGTGGGAATTTTTGCATGTGGCACCTTCCATTCGGATCAGGGTCCAGCGTTCGCCTCTAAGGCGTACAAGGATACCATGAGGTCTTTGGGGGTGCAGGTCAAATTTTCGTCTCCATACAGGCCTGAGGGCAATTCAGTTGTGGAGCAAATGAACCGTGACTTAAAGCAATCCTTGACAGCTAGGGTCCTAGGGACTGGCAGGAACTGGTTCACCCACTTGTATAGGGTACAACGTGCACTAAATAATCTCCCTAGAAGATCTCTGGGTGGGCGGACCCCATACAAAATGCTCTTCGGCATGAAAATGTTTGTGCCAGACCTTGATGGTCTAGACATGGCGGCATCTGCCGCATCCTTTGACGTAGATAATCATTCTGCTGTATTACAGAAACTACAAGAGACCCGTGACAGTCTTGCAAAGGAACATTTACCGTCTCCCACTGATGATGCGCTGCAGATTCCGGTAGTCGGCTGGCTACCCAAAATCGGAGACCTAGTCCGAGAGAAGGTGGAGAACAAGAAAGAGTTTGGCCCCTCTTATCGTGCACCGGTGCCAGTGCTTGGAGTGAAGGGTACTCGTACAGTCATTTTACCACCACTTCCTGGTCAAAAAGACAACAGATACATCTCAGTGGACAATGTCAAGCTACAACATCTGGCCGATCCTGAATAGCATCACACCAGCGGTGTCCACAACAATTGTATCGAGAGATCCAGGCTTACCCACTTCTAACAACACGCAGGAAGACTCCGCCATTGAGATGGACTCTATTAACAATCCTTTGCTAATCCCGCCTGCTTCCACTCATAATGAAGAAACTGAATATGCTTATCCCACTACCGTGTCATTGCCTGGTTTGCGACCTGAGGCCATTAATGAATCACGTTTTCCTTTGACTCACATTCCACATCATCAAAGGCCCCGCCCAAATTTTCTATTTTTGTCGCCTGGTTTAAACGAACTTATTTGGTTACACCTTGGACATACATCTGGTTAGTGCTCATCGCCATTTTTTTGTTCATGTCCATTGGTTTTGTGACATTCTTTTTCCTTCTAATCAATGGCCACTACCTTCCTGAACGCTTTGCTGTTAAACTGGTGGATGGAACTTTGGCTCCGCACTCTTCTTCTCACATCATGAAAAGAGACCAGACTTTTGTCAACATCACTGCCTGGCCAGTTATAGACGGCATAGTTTGGGATACTGTAGATTTTCAAATCCATGGCCCTACAGAGATAATTAATGTGCCAAATGTCCTTCGTGTTTCAATGGGTGATGTAGTGAAACATAATATACGGTCTGATGATTGGGACGTACAAGCCGTACAATCTTTGTTTTCGGATTTGAAATACTATGCTGCTTTTGATGCTGAAGATTTGTATTTGAATACTGCAAATGAGGCCGATTTGTTTTGCTATCAGCATTATGGTCATCATTATCTGCATAAAGCTAATACATTTAGAAATGTTTTTAATTACACCCAGTGGGAACATTGCCCGGCTCCTTTAGAAGGCAGCTCTAAAACATTTTTGAAAAAATTCACATATTTTACAGATTTTGATAAGTCAAAACCTGAGTCATTCTATTTTAAATTAAATGCTTCATCTAATTCTAAGGTGATGCTCACCCACACTAAATTATTATATTCCAAATACTTTATTGATAAATTATCGGTGGGTGGCTATGATCTGTGGAAGTCCACAATAGATCTTAAATCTGTTTGGGGTTCTAGATCCTGGCAGGTGCGAGGCACAGAAGCGTTGCACCGCGCATGCCTCATCTCAACACAGATTCTATTTTTAAATGAATCGATTTATCAAACTACTTGTTTTGGATTGGCTACTTGAAGCAAATGAATGCCCCTGCTATTCCTGCTCTAGCTGCATATCTGAACTGGAGCAGTTACACTAATTATTCCATTGCTGAATTACAATCACTTTTTAACAATGACACCTTTAATTTTTCTAGTCTGGATCCCCTAGGTTGGTTGGTTTGGCAGACTAGTTTGGATTCTTGCCAACTTCGTTTCCATGACAAGGCTCCTGGCTACACACAGGATAGGCCTGATCCTCGTTTTACTAACTCCCATTCAGTTACTACATATTCAGTTGGAAAGTTATGTCAAAATTGGTTGCAACACTCGACACTAACTTCAGTAAAACAACATTTGTCGTTATTATCAGGTGACACTGATTTGACAGATTTTATTAAAGGACCTGCTGGTCCAAGATCAAAAAGATTTATTTATGCAGCTTACAATGAAATCTGGAAGCTATCCCAAATTGAAGCTACTTCACGTTTAAGGGCAATAGACCAGGCTAATCTTGAAAAAGTGCTTGCTGTTGTTGATAATAGTATTAACACACTTTCTTCCCGCATTTATACATTGGACAATATTGTTTCGTCTGTTGTTGACATTGTACAAGAGGATGTTTCTGTTTTGTATCATGGTCAAAATCAATTGCGTTCAGTTATGCAATTTGCGTGGACTTTACAGACTCTAAAGATGGGGAAAGTTATGTGGAATTATTTGAACGCGTCATCTTTATTTTTGCCTTTTAACTTAAAAACAAAACAGCAGTTTATGTCCATGAAAGATGCTACGTATTGTCTTTTGCATATTGAAAAGTTAGATCCGTTACCATTCTCTGTGGCGGAAACAGACTCAGCTGTCTGGCTCATCCATGGGGTAATAACTCTCCCATTTTCCTTGTTTAAATTTACCTCATGCATGAAACATTATCAACTAGGCCGCTTCGAACCCTTAGGCAGTGCATTTCTACACGAAGTTTGGTCGTTACCGTTCACATACAGATGCCTACGGGATGACAAGGAGGTATACCTAACTGGGGAATCATGTGATACAACAATAGGTCACTCTCTTGTTTGCAAGAATATTCAATTGCATGGCACTTGTAACCTTACGGCCCCGAATCTTGCTTGTGTTTTGAAAGGTATTCCAGTGCCAGCTATTACACCAACATTCACTCTGCTTGCAAACGGTAGTTATTTACTTTTAAATAATGAGGAATGCTGTGGCATGCTGGCCGGCATCCCTTACATTGTGACGGTTTCTCAGCGTGTGGTTTGCTGTAAAAATGTGCTTTTCCCACCCCCACACAGGAGGCTCGATAACTCGATTTGGCCTTCCATTCCCACCTTGAAGGCAGACTTCAACAAGTTGAGCAGAATAAGAGCATTATTATCCCAAAAGAAGTTTTGCTCACATCTGCCCGTGAGACATTCGTCCTTCACGTGGCTAACACCCGTACAGAAGTACAAGCCCTTCTTAATACTGACCTCCCACTACATTTCGGTGCATTGATTCACACAATCTTCAATGCTTCTAATACTGCAGGCTTGGCCCATTTTTTTAAAGCTGTGGGCTCTGGCCTTGTGACCTCTTTCCAAATTATATTTGGTGTGATACCGGCATTTATTCATTCTATTTTTTCCAGCGTCTTCGGTGGCTTGCCACTATTACTTGCTTTAGCCGCTGGAATTCTGCTGGTGATTTGCCTACTGCGAAATGGATGCTCTTCCTGTGGCCCTGCACAGCCAAGACCGGCTGCAGATGCTCCGTAGCCGTATGCTTGAATACTACGGTACTCTGCCCCTGGCCACACTCAGCGTGGCTTATGGATTATCTTTTCGCTTTGCCTACTACACTTGCGTGCAACCTGTCTTCAACTGCTTGGATTGTTCCTTTCAATGGGCATTGGATCTTTGCCTCTCCAATACAGCATTTCCTCCACCTGATTTTGAACTGCTAATGAGTCCCATAGTGGCCCATGAGCAAGAATGTTCCGGTGTTGGTATTATGGCCTGCGCTGCTGCGCTGGGAGTTTTGGCACAATGGGATATCTGTGCAGCGGCACAAGATTTCCTACAACGGAGTTACATCGAGTATCACGCAAGTTGTCCTTTGATGGTGCTGGAAGCACCCATTGTTGAGGAACTGTCGCAGAGCCGGTGACCCTGGGGAGATGTTAGGTTGGTGGGAGGCAAAACCTGACAACTCGTCCTCTCTCTCCACCCAGCAGGAAGAGTGGATGCCGGCTTCACGAGAAGTTGGCGAGCCTGTCCCAGAAAAAGGATACTGTACCTTTAACCAGTACGACAGGATCTACAACCCCGCCCCATGGTGTGACGTGGCAGACGACGCTTACACAAGCGACGACGGGACCCGGAAGGAGGTGTGTTTTGTCACCGGAGGTCGAGAGGAGCAGCGAGAGCAGAGGAGTGCGGAAGGTGGAGACCGAATCAGAGAGAGAGACGAGGAGCAAGAAGCAGGACGCGAACACCATCTGGCGGGACAGAGGATGTCGAGGAGCAGAGGACGTCAGGAGAGCCGCGGGGCTACGACTCGAGGACCGTGCTTCGCCCAGCCACGCTCCAGGAGGAGCGTGGCTAACACAGGTACGCAAGCGCTTCACGGGCTGGGCAGGGCGGCGGGAGAAGTTAGATGATTAAGGGACTTCGCCCCTTTCCTCGTCTTGTGTGGCTTGATACCCGACCCCAGCACTATCACTCCCCCAGTCCTTACCCTGCTCACTCTTACAGGAGGTGTTCCCTCACAACCCTACCCCACAGCACCTGAAAACTCCTAATACTTACCCCGTGTTCTATCTTCCTTTCCGCCTCGTGTGTGACCCCCACGCTGTGGACCAGCACCAGAGCCCGAGAAAGAACCCTGTGAGACACCCGAGGACGCCGAAAGAAGGGAACCGGATAAGGGGACTTGCCGACCAGCCATCTTTAGTTTGTTCTGTTTGGCCTGTATACTGGCTTCACGGCGGACCCGTACACTGCGCACAATAAAACCCTCACTGAAATCACAAGGAGTCGTGCCCATTCTTACTGACCCGCTAACACTGGTGGAGAATGAGGGCATAAGCCAAACCATCTGTACACCAAAGATGGATGCACTTATACAACACCTGGTGAAGGGGCAGGACAAGCTCGGATGGGCCGTGGAGCTCCAGCTGACGTCAGCGCAGGCTGACCGGGAGGTCTTTAAAGATACCATCGCGGCCCAGCTGCATGGGCTACGGAAGGCGATAACAGAGCAACCCCCAGTAGGCCCACCACGAAGTCACACCCATACCCCTTCAGGTATATCGCTGCAGAAGTACGTGGCCGGTGAGGACCCGGATGCCTTCCTCTTAAACTTCGAGAGGGCGGCAAGGGCGTGTGGCTGGCCTATGGATAGGTGGCCGTTTTCCTGGCACCTCTGTTGACGGGCGAGGCGCAGGCTGCGTATCAGGTCGCTAACGCCGATGGGGAGACACCATATGCCGAAATAAAGACCATAATCCTAGATCATTTGGGACTTGACGCTGAGGCGTATAGGGTGCGGTTTAGGAGGGAGAAGGGTGCCCCGGGAGAAAACCCTAAGACCTTGTTTTTTCGGCTAAAGATGGCAGCCGATAAGTGGCTAACTCCTGCTGTGAGCACCAAGGAGGAGATCATGGAAAAGATCTACCTGGAGCAGTACTTGGAGGCTCTCCCTTTAGCACACAGAAATGGTTGCGACAGCACACGCGCCTCACAGTAGAACAGGCCATAGATATGGCCACTACCTACTCTCGCGCCCAACCCAAGCTGCCCATTTGGGAAACAGAGAAAACAAATCGTCAACCTGTGATGAAACATGACAGAAGAATGAAGTTTACTCCAGACATTGTGAGACCCAGAACACCGAAACCGGAACTACCAAGCTTTAAGGGTCCACAGTGTTACGATTGCGGGGACTGGGGCCACATAGCCCGCCTCTGCCCCAGGAAGAAACCAACGGAGGAACCGATGGAAGTGGGATACATCCCCAAATCTATCCTCTATACAGCAGAACTGGGGAGTGCCTTTCATGAAAGTGCCAGGGTGAACGGGAAACAGGTAAAGGCCCTCTTAGATTCAGGGTGCAGACAATCAGTGATACAGGGACGTATTGTACAACAAAGCCAGGTCCTACCCAAAACCACCGTGTACATTAGGTGTGTACATGGAGATGTTAAACCCTATCCCCTGGCAACCATAAGCCTCACTCCTGATAACGGGGCGACGTACAATATCAAAGTGGGAGTCTTAGAGGACCTCCCAGAGGACCTAATCATAGGGACAGACAACCCCGACTTTCTAGATCTGTTTCTCAGGGTAGTGAAGGAACAGGACAAGAAGACTGGTTCAGGGAGAATCCCGGACAGCCGTTTGTCAGCTCTAACCACCGCCGAGCCGTGGTTGCACGATAAGAGCTTTAAATTTGCCCAGGCCAACGATGCAACGTTGTTTAATGCCTGGGAGCAAGCACATGCCTCACAGGACACTGGGACGCCCACGTTTCCCCGTTTTCTTATCCAAGAAGGACTGCTCTATAGGCAGGGTTCCCAAAATGACCCTCCCCAACTGTTGGTCCCACAGTCCTTTCGGGAGAAGCTGTTGTTCTTTTCGCATTCTCACCTCACGGCAGGACACATTGGGGCGGAGAAAACAACCCAAAACCTACTGAGGCACTTTTATTGGCCCGGGGTATATAGGGAGGTTAAAGGGTATTGCCAGTCCTGTGTAGTCTGTCAGAAAAAGAACACACATCGTCCCCCAGCAGTTCCTTTACAACCAATGCCGATCATAGGGGTCCCCTTTGAGAGGGTGGGAATGGACCTGATAGGACCCCTTCCTCGTACCACGAAAGGACATCTATATGCCCTAGTGATAGTGGATTACGCCACCCGTTATCCCGAGGCGTTTCCGCTAAAGGCTCCCACCAGCCGTAACATCGCAGAGAAATTCCTGGAACTCTTCTCCCGGGTCAGATTCCCTAAAGAAATCCTGTGCAGGGTACCAGAAAGTAAAGTACCTGGGATACGTCCTAGGACACGGAGTAATCGCACCACAAAGAGAAAAAGTTTAGAGCCATCTCAGAGACACCGTTCCCCGCCACCAAACGGGACATGAGAGCTTTCCTTGTGAATGGCAGACAGTTCTCATGTGAAAGCGAGCAAGCAAAGTGTTTACGATAAATGTGCCATGTAGTAACGTGAGAAAAAGCGGAAAAATGGCGGCCAAGCATATACTAACTTATGCTAACTTAGCAATGTCCGCAGGTGTGCCCATATCCTCACTACACCCTCCCCTTGGTCAGTCCAAGTACCCTAAATGTAATGCAAAGTAGCACAAAGCACTGCTTTGCATTACTTAGGCCCAAGGGGGAGTTACATGGGTGGTACATGAGCGTTCCCATGCAGCCACGCATGCCTTTTGACGCAAAGCCCTATTTACAAACAATAATAGACAGGGTTTACTGCCAGATGTTAACACTATTTAAAAGGAGGCGTTAAGAGGAGAAATGTTTTTATTTCTCCTTTCTTTTTCTGACTTTGCATGCGTGCTGCACTGTGAGGCACATACAAAGTAGGTCAACATTTTAAAGTGTGTCTAAGCATAGTATTTTGTGCTGGAAGGGTACCCTTCCGGTACATAACCTATGGTAGATTCAGGTACACACCCTAGCACTATGGCGCTAAGGTGTGTGCCTGGTTAACAGCAGTTGAAATCAGCCCTGGTGCTAGGCAGAGGGGAGGAGAATGCTATATCTTTGTAGATCTGGAACTCTCCTACTCCCTCCCTGTCACGCAACGAAGTGTACCATTTTTGGCTGCTGCACTGCGTTCCGTGATGTTTTTGAGAATCTGGGTCCGGGGCCTCATTTACAAGATGTCTGCACCGCCAGAGTGTCACTTTTTATGATGTTCTGGTGGTGAAGGCCTCTCAATCATATCTCCGAGGCCACGGAACCCCACCCTGCGTGGCTTTTCATGGCCTCGTAGAGATGGTGTAAGGCAACGCAGCGCAAGTCGCTGCGTTGCCGCACACTCCCTCAGGGAGGCGTTCCATGGGTGTTGCGGTGGGTATTCCCACTCCACGCCCATGGCTTTTGACACATTCCCAGATTCACAACATAGCGTAAATCTGGGACTGTGTCAGAATCCTGCATCTCCCCACGGGTGGAGTAACTGTTGTTTTTGTGTATGAAGGTGTCCCTTCCTGCACAAAAACAACCTGATTTCAACGCAGGCACCCTGGTGCAAGGGTGCCTGCGTTGGCACATTGTAAGAGGACAGGACAAGAATGCACTGTATCTCACAGATACTGCGCATTCCTGCCCTTTCTTTTGACACAGGGCAGCACAGCAAAGTGATTTGCTGCACTGCCCTGCATCAAAATCTTGTAAATGAGGCTGTAAGAGGCTTATTTACAAGCCTATTGCATAGCCGGTAGCGTCACTTTTTCTGACGCCAAGGCAGTGCAGAGTGCAGACCCATATTTACGAGGCCATGCAAAGCCACTTTTTCATGGCTTTTCATGGTCTCGTAGATATGGAGTAAGGCAATGCAGCACAAGTCACTGCGTTGCCTTACTTTGCATCAAAGAGGCGTTCCATGGACGTTGCGGTGGGTGTAGGACTTGTAAACCTGGAAATGCATCAAAAGCCTCCACCTCCTCATAACGAGGAGAAATAACTTTATTTCTCCTCATCATTCCTTCTATGTGTGCTGCATTCTACAGCACACATAGAAGGAGGAAAATGCCTCTATTGATTGGTTTTTTTGCAGAAAGGTATCCCTTCCTGCACAAAAACAATCATTCCTACAAAGCAGACACCCTTGCACCATGGTCCAATGGCACCTGCGTTGGCGCAAGGCAGCCAAAACAGCACCAGCGCAGTGGGAAAGGACAATAATGCGCTGTATATCATAAACACGACGCATTCCTGACATTTCCTTTTGATGCAGGGCAACACAGCAAAGTGACTTACTGCTCTGCCCTGCATCAAAAACTTTTAAATGAGGCCCATAGTGGGGAGACCCAATGGCTGAAGTGGGCTGACCCCTTGCCCTATAATCAGTGCCACTGGAAAAATGTATTTCTGCGCCCACTGTGTTTTTCGAATTGTTATGAATTTGCCACATTTACCACCATCTATCATCTGCTGCATAATTTGCAGATTTTAACAAAAAATTATTTCTAAATCGAACAGATCAAAGTTACTAAAATGCATTGACTTCTGTTGCTGTGCAGCAGAAGGCACTTTGCAAAGGCTAACCAGTCACCTTTCAGTTGCACATTGCTGTATTTGGTTGTTAAACTGGTACTAATCAGATGAAATCTTTGCCCAGAAAGTGTTAACGTGTAAATACGACAAAATAATGAATTGATACTAACAAAATGTGACACATTATGCAGCATAATTAGAATTTTCTTGTTGCATTATTTATTATATGCTGCTGCATAATTTGGTCCACTCTTACCGCATAATTCCAGTGGCCCTGCTTATATAGACAGTGGTGGGCAGAAGCAAAATGTGAACAACAGGACTACAGTCAAATGGATGAAGAGGGCTGATTGAAAAGCCAGACCTCTATGTATATATGCATTATTTAAAGTTTTTTTTTAAAGAAAAACAAAAAGTCCAGGCTAACGCTAGACATAAAAAATAACGGGCCTCATTTACAATATTTGGATGTATGGCAGCACAGCAAGCCTTCCTGCTGCACTGCCGTGCGTCAAAAGAAAAAGGCAGGAAAGCGCTGTATCTACAAGATATTCCTGTCCTTTTCCCCTGCGCTGGGGCACAATGGGCTGCCATGCGCCAACTCAAGCACCCATGCGTCATGGCGCAAAGGTGTCTGCGTTGAAAGGGTGATTGTTTTTGTGTAGGAAGGCACACCTTCCTGCACAAAAACAATTATGAAAGGTGTTTTCCTCTTTCTATAGCACACATCGAAAAAGGAAAAACAAGGAGAAATAAAGGTATTACTCCTTGCTGCGCTTCCCTTACGCCATCTGACGCATTTCCAGGTTAAAAAAACCTTGTAAAACTGGGAAAGCGTCACGCTCCATGGATGTTGCGGGGAACACCCACACCAACACCCATGGAACGTCCCTTTCATGCAGAGTAATTCGTGAAAGGGGGCCATATTTACAAGGCTATGAATAAAACTGGGTTCGAGTCTTAGCGCTGGCTCAGCATCCTATGATTCTGGCCAAATCACTTAATCTGCCCGTGCCTACCAAAAATGAATGCGTCCTTCTGTAATGCAACTGGTGCTCATGTAAAGCGCTCCAATACCTTTGGGTCAAGTTTGCGCTATATAAAACTGCAACAAAAAAAGCCAAGCAGACTGGCTTTGCGTGGCCTTGTAAATATGGGTAGACACACTGCTCTGCTGGTGCCTCTAAAAAGTGCCTCAGTACCTGTTCTGTTTACAAGAG
Organism: Calotriton arnoldi; assembly: GCA_963921515.1. NCBI lineage: Eukaryota > Metazoa > Chordata > Amphibia > Caudata > Salamandridae > Calotriton > Calotriton arnoldi. Next base: position 65,508 of record CAWUFW010001484.1, on the reverse strand, counting down.
GGCAGGCTGTCTGGCTACTCTGCTAATCTGAATACCCAGAAACCACTGCAATTCCACAAACACTTCCTTGTCAACGTTACGGTTGATTACAATCATTTATTTGGCACTGAAAGGAGTAACTAGCGTTGTGTGTACACTGTGTTGATAAAACGGAGTCAACCGATTATAATTGAAAGATGCTCTACAATATTTGAGTAACTATTTATAACGCCAATAGGCAGAATACTATGGGCCATATGAACAAAGAAGTGGTGGAGTGAGGCGTTAGCCGTCATGGCTTAACGCCTCTTTACAACGATATGGTGCAGCCTTGCGTTTTTCCCCCTGCGCTGGCGCTACACTTAGCAATGTAGTGCCAACGCAGGTGTCTGCGTGCAGGGAAAAGATTGTTTATGTACAGGAAGGTACTACTTCCTGTACATAAACAATCTTTAAATGCCATTTAGTCACCTCTATGTGTGCTGCTTAGTGCTTAGTGCAGCACACATGGAAGTTTTTTGTTTTTTTAGTTTATTCATTTTATTGAAGATAAAGAATAGTAAGGATTACAAAGATATAAGGAAAATATACCTTATTAACAATGTATATCATTAGAGGAATCAATTGAACCAGAAAATTTTAACAACATTGGAATATTAAATCTAGGTATAGTAATAAAACGGAATGAACATGAAAGAAGCAAAACTATACAATTTATAAAACATATATTTTTTTTTACAAAAAGAAATGGAATAAAAGAAAGAAAAACAAATAAAGAAGAAGGGAAGAAAGAGTAAGAACAAAAGAAAAAGGAGAAAGATAATGAGTTATTAGGATAATGAAGAGTTGAAGATAGGAAGGTAGTAAAGGGAAGCCAAAGTAGATCAGATTAGATTTTTCGAGATAAAGAAGAAGAAGAAACAGTAGATATTCTATGTTCATCACAGATAAGGTTCCACCAAGTCATAATAGATAGCGTAGAATTATCTTTCCAACATGACAAAATAATTTTAAAAGCAAGGGCAATAAATAGATCAAATAAAACAGGCTTTGGAGATAAGTTATCAAAGTCAGCAGATAACGTACCAAGAAAAACCTTCTGAACAGAAAATGGAATAGTGCATGAGAAAATCATTAAACATTTTGCCCAGATAGTTTTCCAAAATAGATTAACTTTAGAACAATAAAAGAGAAGGTGACTCAAAGTACCATCAGATTTAAGACATGACCAACAGGAGGGGGAAACAGATGAGTCAATTTTATGTAAAAAAGAAGGGGTATTTACAGCTCTACTGTAGATAAAAAATAAAGATTGAGTTATATTTGCAGCCTCAGAGGTTTTAAATAATTTACTCCATAATAAGTCCCATTGTTGGATAGACAAAGATTGAGATAAATCGCTTTCCCATAATAGTTCAGTAGGTGACTTATTTCTTATAGTAAGAGGGGAAGAGAGAGACTTATAAATAAAGGAGGCTTTAGGTGTGGATTCAGTAGAAAGATCATATAGAGGTGTCAGAGGAATAAATGGTGCAACATCAGGTACAAAGTTATTGTTTAATAAATAGTTCCGGAATATAGGAATTAATTGATTGTATTGTTGGAGACAGGAATCAGATAGGCCATACTTCTCCTGTAATTGTTGGAAGGATAAAATAGAATTATGAGAAATCAAGTGATGGACAAAAATAAACGCTTTTCCTTCCAATGTTTGAAGTAGAATGATTTGTGGCGAAATTTAATGAATTTGTTGTACCAAATAGAGGATGCAAGAAAGGATTGATGAGAATCAGATCCTTGGTTAACCCCTTCCATGCTCATGACGAGCTGGACTCGTCATGGCACACAGTGCTCGTGTGCTCATGACGAGTCCAGCTCGTCATGGAACCCAGCACAGGAAATCCCTCTGGTGCGGGCACCAGAGGGATTCCCTTGATCTCTAAGCCTCGGGAGCTGGGGAAGAGCTTCCCCAGCTCCCGAGGCCCCCCTGGTTTCCCTGAAATGACGATCGGCGCGCACGGCGCGCTGATGTCATTTCAGTAAAACTGAAACTGAAATGAGCCTAGAGGCTCATTTCAGTTTCAGTTTCTACGTGCTCAGGGGGCTATCTCAGCCCCCTGAGCACGTAGAAACTCAGGAGAGGTATCGTTGGAAAGGGGAGAATCTCCCCTTTCCAATGGTACCCCTTCCTAGTGGATCCCTGCTTGGGGATCGCCCCAGGAGGGCGATCCCCAAGCAGGGATCCACCCACTAGGCACCAGGGAGGGGGGAGCGGCCCCTTGGGCAAGGGCCTTTGCTCCCTCCATACAATTTTTGGCATGATTAGTCTTTCTGCCCCCCCGGGGGGTAGATGGGGGCAGTAGCCCCCAATCTGCCCACCCGGGGGGGTAGAAAGCCCACTAGACACCAGGGATTTTTATGGCATGTTTATTAGGGGTGGGGGCTGCCCAAAACGGGCATGCCGATGCCCCCACCCCCCGGGCCACAAAATGAGTCTTTCTGCCCCCCCTGGGGGGCAGATGGGGCAGTAGCCCCCAATCTGCCCCCCCGGGGGGGCAGAAAGCCCACTTGATACCAGGGATTTAAAAAATATATATAGTTAGGAGTGGGGGCTGCCCAATATGGGCATGCTAATGCCCCCAACCCCCCCGCCGCAAAGGTACAGTCTTTCTGCCCCTCCTGGGGGGCAGAAAGCCCACTAGATACCAGGGATTTTTTTTAAATTATAATTTGGGGTAGGGGCTGCCCAATATGGGCATGCCAATGCCCCCACCACCCGACGCAAAGGTACAGTCTTTCTGCCCCTCCTGGGGGGCAGAAAGCCCACTAGACACCAGGGTTTTTTTCCCCTCGATACATTATGGGGTGGGGATTGCCCAAGATGGGCATGCCAATGCCCCCACCCCTCCCCCCACGAAATTCCAGTCTTTCTGCCCCCCCGGGGGGGGCAGATCGTGGCAGTGGCCACCAATCTGCCCCCCCGGGGGTTCAGAAATACCCTAGATGCCAGGGATTTTTTTTTTTTATAGGCCCGGGGTGGGGGCTGCCCAGAATGGGCATGCAAATGCCCCCACCCTACCCCCCCAAAGAAAAAAAAATACTTTCTGCCCCCCAGGAGGCAGATGGGGGCAATAGCCCCTGATCTTCCCTCCCCGGGAGGGGGCAGAAAGCCCACTAAGCTCCAGGGATTTTTTTATATAGGTAGGGGTGGGGCTGCCCAGAATGGGCATGTCAATGCCCCCACCCCAAAAAAAATGCTACAGTCTTTCTGCCCCCCTGGGAGGCAGATGGGGCAATAGCACCTATCTGCCCCCCCGGGGGCAGAAAGCCCACTAGCCACCAGGGATTTTTTTACAAAGTTCGGGTTGGGGGCTGCCAAGAATGGACATGCCAATGCCCCCACCCACCCCAAAAAGATGCCACTGTCTTTCTGCCCCTCCCAGGAGGCAGATAGGGGCAGTAGCCCCTGATCTGCCCCCCAGGGGGCAGAAAGCCCACTATGTGCCAGCGATTATGCTGGCTTTTTTATACGCAGGGGTGGGGGCTGACCAGAATAGGCATCCCAATGCCCCCGACCCCCAAAAGAATAGCCACAGTCTTTCTGCCCCCTCGGGGGCATATCGGGGCAATAGCCCCTGATTTCCCCCTCCCCAGGGCGGCAGAAAGCCCAGTAGGCACTGACTTTTTTCGGAATGTGCCTACCTGTTGAATTTGGTTCCTAGCTCTGCCGGCACCTAGGGAAACCTAGCAAACCTATACATTTTTTAAAACTAGACACCCAGGGGAATCCAGGATGGGCTGACTTGACTGGCTCTCACCAGGTTTTGTTACCCAGAATCCCTTGCAAACCTAAAAATTTGTCCAAAAAAACACATTTTCCTCATATTTCTGTGGTGGAAAGTTCTGGAATCTGCGTGGATCCACAAAATTCCACCCACCCCGCGTTCCCCAAAGTCTTTTGAGAAAAATGGTACCTCACTTGTGTGGGTAGGACTAGTGGCCGCGACAGGAAACGGCCCAAAACTAATCTGAATACCCAGAAACCACTGCAATTCCACAAACACTTCCTTGTCAACGTTACGGTTGATTACAATCATTTATTTGGCACTGAAAGGAGTAACTAGCGTTGTGTGTACACTGTGTTGATAAAACGGAGTCAACCGATTATAATTGAAAGATGCTCTACAATATTTGAGTAACTATTTATAACGCCAATAGGCAGAATACTATGGGCCATATGAACAAAGAAGTGGTGGAGTGAGGCGTTAACCGTCATGGCTTAACGCCTCTTTACAACGATATGGTGCAGCCTTGCGTTTTTCCCCCTGCGCTGGCGCTACACTTAGCAATGTAGTGCCAACGCAGGTGTCTGCGTGCAGGGAAAAGATTGTTTATGTACAGGAAGGTACTACTTCCTGTACATAAACAATCTTTAAATGCCATTTAGTCACCTCTATGCGTGCTGCTTAGTGCAGCACACATGGAAGTTTTTTGTTTTTTTAGTTTATTCATTTTATTGAAGATAAAGAATAGTAAGGATTACAAAGATATAAGGAAAATATACCTTATTAACAATGTATATCATTAGAGGAATCAATTGAACCAGAAAATTTTAACAACATTGGAATATTAAATCTAGGTATAGTAATAAAACGGAATGAACATGAAAGAAGCAAAACTATACAATTTATAAAACATATATATTTTTTTTACAAAAAGAAATGGAATAAAAGAAAGAAAAACAAATAAAGAAGAAGGGAAGAAAGAGTAAGAACAAAAGAAAAAGGAGAAAGATAATGAGTTATTAGGATAATGAAGAGTTGAAGATAGGAAGGTAGTAAAGGGAAGCCAAAGTAGATCAGATTTGATTTTTCGAGATAAAGAAGAAGAAGAAACAGTAGATATTCTATGTTCATCACAGATAAGGTTCCACCAAGTCATAATAGATAGCGTAGAATTATCTTTCCAACATGACAAAATAATTTTAAAAGCAAGGGCAATAAATAGATCAAATAAAACAGGCTTTGGAGATAAGTTATCAAAGTCTGCAGATAACGTACCAAGAAAAACCTTCTGAACAGAAAATGGAATAGTGCATGAGAAAATCATTAAACATTTTGCCCAGATAGTTTTCCAAAATAGATTAACTTTAGAACAATAAAAGAGAAGGTGACTCAAAGTACCATCAGATTTAAGACATGACCAACAGGAGGGGGAAACAGATGAGTCAATTTTATGTAAAAAGAAGGGGTATTTACAGCTCTACTGTAGATAAAAAATAAAGATTGAGTTATATTTGCAGCCTCAGAGGTTTTAAATAATTTACTCCATAATAAGTCCCATTGTTGGATAGACAAAGATTGAGATAAATCGCTTTCCCATAATAGTTCAGTAGGTGACTTATTTCTTATAGTAAGAGGGGAAGAGAGAGACTTATAAATAAAGGAGGCTTTAGGTGTGGATTCAGTAGAAAGATCATATAGAGGTGTCAGAGGAATAAATGGTGCAACATCAGGTACAAAGTTATTGTTTAATAAATAGTTCCGGAATATAGGAATTAATTGATTGTATTGTTGGAGACAGGAATCAGATAGGCTATACTTCTCCTGTAATTGTTGGAAGGATAAAATAGAATTATGAGAAATCAAGTGATGGACAAAAATAAACGCTTTTCCTTCCAATGTTTGAAGTAGAATGATTTGTGGCGAAATTTAATGAATTTGTTGTACCAAATAGAGGATGCAAGAAAGGATTGATGAGAATCAGATCCTTGGTTAACCCCTTCCATGCTCATGACGAGCTGGACTCGTCATGGCACACAGTGCTCGTGTGCTCATGACGAGTCCAGCTCGTCATGGAACCCAGCACAGGAAATCCCTCTGGTGCGGGCACCAGAGGGATTCCCTTTAATCTCTAAAGCCTCGGGAGCTGGGGAAGAGCTTCCCCAGCTCCCGAGGCCCCCTGGTTTCCCTGAAATGACGATCGGCGCGCACGGCGCGCTGATGTCATTTCAGTAAAACTGAAACTGAAATGAGCCAAGAGGCTCATTTCAGTTTCAGTTTCTACGTGCTCAGGGGCTATCTCAGCCCCTGAGCACGTAGAAACTCAGGAGAGGTATCGTTGGAAAGGGAGAATCTCCCTTTCCAATGGTACCTCTCCTAGTGGATCCCTGCTTGGGGATCGCCCCAGGAGGGCGATCCCCAAGCAGGATCCACCCACTAGGCACCAGGGAGTGGGGAGCGGCCCCTTGGGCAAGGGCCTTTGCTCCCCCATACAATTTTTGGCATGATTAGTCTTTCTGCCCCCCTGGGGGTAGATGGGGGCAGTAGCCCCCAATCTGCCCCCCCGGGGGGGTAGAAAGCCCACTAGACACCAGGGATTTTTATGGCATGTTTATTAGGGGTGGGGGCTGCCCAAAACGGGCATGCCGATGCCCCCACCCCCCGGGCCACAAAATTAGTCTTTCTGCCCCCCCTGGGGGGCAGATGGGGCAGTAGCCCCCAATCTGCCCCCCGAGGGGGCAGAAAGCCCACTTGATACCAGGGATTTTAAAAAAATATATAGTTAGGAGTGGGGGCTGCCCAATATGGGCATGCTAATGCCCCCAACCCCCCGCCGCAAAGGTACAGTCTTTCTGCCCCCCCTGGGGGGCAGAAAGCCCACTAGATACCAGGGATTTTTTTTTTATTATAATTTGGGGTAGGGGCTGCCCAATATGGGCATGCCAATGCCCCCACCACCCGACGCAAAGGTACAGTCTTTCTGCCCCTCCTGGGGGGCAGATGGGGGCAGTAGCCCCCAATCTGCCCCCCCGGGGGGCAGAAAGCCCACTAGACACCAGGGTTTTTTTTCCCCTCGATACATTATGGGGTGGGGGTTGCCCAAGATGGGCATGCCAATGCCCCCACCCCTCCCCCCACGAAATTCCAGTCTTTCTGCCCCCCTGGGGGGGGCAGATCGTGGCAGTGGCCACCAATCTGCCCCCCCGGGGGTTCAGAAACACCCTAGATGCCAGGGATTTTTTTTTTTATAGGCCCGGGGTGGGGGCTGCCCAGAATGGGCATGCAAATGCCCTCACCCTACCCCCCCAAAGAAAAAAAAGACTTTCTGCCCCCCAGGAGGCAGATGGGGGCAATAGCCCCTGATCTTCCCTCCCCGGGAGGGGCAGAAAGCCCACTAAGCTCCAGGGATTTTTTTTATATAGGTAGGGGTGGGGGCTGCCCAGAATGGGCATGTCAATGCCCCCACCCCAAAAAAAATGCTACAGTCTTTCTGCCCCCCCCTGGGAGGCAGATGGGGCAATAGCACCTTATCTGCCCCCCCCGGGGGGGCAGAAAGCCCACTAGCCACCAGGGATTTTTTTTTACAAAGTTCGGGTTGGGGGCTGCCAAGAATGGACATGCCAATGCCCCCACCCACCCCAAAAAAGATGCCACTGTCTTTCTGCCCCTCCCAGGAGGCAGATAGGGGCAGTAGCCCCTGATCTGCCCCCCAGGGGGGCAGAAAGCCCACTATGTGCCAGCGATTATGCTGGCTTTTTTATACGCAGGGGTGGGGGCTGACCAGAATAGGCATCCCAATGCCCCCGACCCCCCAAAAGAATAGCCACAGTCTTTCTGCCCCCTCGGGGGCATATCGGGGCAATAGCCCCTGATTTCCCCCTCCCCAGGGCGGCAGAAAGCCCAGTAGGCACTGACTTTTTTCGGAATGTGCCTACCTGTTGAATTTGGTTCCTAGCTCTGCCGGCACCTAGGGAAACCTAGCAAACCTATACATTTTTTTAAACTAGACACCCAGGGGAATCCAGGATGGGCTGACTTGACTGGCTCTCACCAGGTTTTGTTACCCAGAATCCCTTGCAAACCTAAAAATTTGTCAAACAAAACACATTTTCCTCATATTTCTGTGGTGGAAAGTTCTGGAATCTGCGTGGATCCACAAAATTCCACCCACCCCGCGTTCCCCAAAGTCTTTTGAGAAAAATGGTACCTCACTTGTGTGGGTAGGACTAGTGGCCGCGACAGGAAACGGCCCAAAACGCAACATGGACACACCACATTTTCACAGTGAAAACAGACCCTTTTTTTGCAAAGTGCCTAGCTGTAGATTTTGAACCCTAACACTGCCAGCACCTAGGCAAACCTAGCAAACCTATACATTTTTGAAAACTAGACACCCAGGGGAATCCAGGATGGGGTGACTTGACTGGCTCTCACCAGGATCTGTTACCCAGAATCCCTTGCAAACCTAAAAATATGTCCAAAAAAACACATTTTCCTCACATTTCTGTGGTGGAAAGTTCTGGAATCTGCGTGCATGTACAAAATTCCACCCACCCCGCGTCCCCCAAAGTCTTCCGTGAAAAATTGGTACCTCACTTGTGTGGATGGGTCAAGTACCCGCGACAGGCAAGGGCCCAAAACGTATTGAGGAGACATCAAAATTACCTAACACAAAACAACCTGGTTTTGCAAGGGGGTCACCTGCGTTTTGGCCCCTGGCTCAGCGGCCATCTTGGGAATCTACCAAACCCACACATTTCTGAAAACTAGACACCTGGGGGAGTCCAGCGAGGTATGGCTTGCATGGGTCCCCAAACGTTTTCCTACCCAGAATCCCCTGCAAACCTGATATTATGCTGAAAAAATCACTTTTTTCGCACATTTTTGTGTGGTAAAGTTGTGGAATCATGGGATTGACACAAATTTCCTACCACCCAGCGTTCACCCAGGTCTCCCGATAAAAATGGTGCCTCACTCGGGTGGGAGGCCCAAGTACCCGCGACAGGCAAGGGCCCAAAACGTATTGAGGCGACATCAAAATTGCCTATCACAAAACGACCTGGTTTTGCAAGAGGGGTCCCATGACGTTTTGGCCCAGGGCTCGGCGGCCACCTAGGGAAACCTACCAAACCCACACATTTCTGAAAAGTAGACACCCGGGGGATTCCAGGGAGGTATGACTTGCGTGGATCCCCCAACGTTTTCTTACCCAGAATCCCCTGCAAACCTGAAATTTGGCTGAAAAAATCCCTTTTTTCACACATTTTTGTGTGGTAAAGTTGTGGCATCATGGGGCTGACACAAATTTCCTACCACCCAGCGTTCCCCCAGGTCTCCCGATAAAAATGGTGCCTCAATCGGGTGGGAGGCCCAAGTACCCGCGACAGGCAAGGGCCCAAAACATTTTGTGATAGGCAATTTTGATGTCGCCTCAATACGTTGTGGGCCCTTGCCTGTCGCGGCTACTTGGGCCTCCCACCCGAGTGAGGCACCATTTTTATCGGGAGACCTGGGGGAACGATGGGTGGTAGGAAATTTGTGTCAGCCCCGTGATGCCACAACTTTACCACACAAAAATGTGTGAAAAAAGGGATTTTTTCAGCAAAATGTCAGGTTTGCAGGGGATTCTGGGTAATAAAACGTTGGGGGATCCACGCAAGCCATACCTCCCTGGAGTCCCCCGAGTGTCTACTTTTCATAAACGTGTGGGTTTGGTAGGTTTCCCTATGTGGCCGCCGAGCCCCGGGCCAAAACGTCATGGGACCCCCCTTGCAAAACCAGGTCGTTTTGTGATAGGCCATTTTGAGGTCACCTCAATACGTTGTGGGCCCTTGCCTGTCGCGGGTACTTGGGCCTCCCACCCGAGTGAGGCACCATTTTTATCGGGAGACCTGGGGGAACGCTGGGTGGTGGGAAATTTGTGTCAGCCCCGTGATGCCACAACTTTACCACACAAAAATGTGTGAAAAAGGGATTTTTTCAGCAAAATGTCAGGTTTGCAGGGATTCTGGGTAAGAAAACGTTGGGGGATCCACGCAAGCCATACCTCCCTGGAGTCCCCGAGTGTCTACTTTTCAGAAACGTGTGGGTTTGGTAGGTTTCCTATGTGGCCGACGAGCCCCGGGCCAAAACGTCATGGGACCCCCTTGCAAAACCAGGTCGTTTTGTGATAGGCCATTTTGAGGTCGCCTCAATACGTTGTGGGCCCTTGCCTGTCGCGGGTACTTGGGCCTCCCACCCGAGTGAGGCACCATTTTTATCGGGAGACCTGGGGAACGCTGGCTGGTAGGAAATTTGTGTCAGCCCCGTGATGCCACAACTTTACCACACAAAAATGTGTGAAAAAGGGATTTTTCAGCAAAATGTCAGGTTTGCAGGGGATTCTGGGTAAGAAAACGTTGGGGGATCCACGCAAGCCATACCTCCCTGGAGTCCCCCGAGTGTCTACTTTTCAGAAACATGTGGGTTTGGTAGGTTTCCCTATGTGGCCGACGAGCCCCGGGCCAAAACGTCATGGGACCCCCCTTGCAAAACCAGGTCGTTTTGTGATAGGCCATTTTGAGGTCGCCTCAATACGTTGTGGGCCCTTGCCTGTCGCGGGTACTTGGGCCTCCCACCCGAGTGAGGCACCATTTTTATCGGGAGACCTGGGGGAACGCTGGCTGGTAGGAAATTTGTGTCAGCCCCGTGATGCCACAACTTTACTACACAAAAATGTGTGAAAAAAGGGATTTTTTCAGCAAAATGTCAGGTTTGCAGGGGATTCTGGGTAAGAAAACGTTGGGGGATCCACGCAAGCCATACCTCCCTTGAGTCCCCCGAGTGTCTACTTTTCAGAAACGTGTGGGTTTGGTAGGTTTCCCTAGGTGGCCGCCGAGCCCCGGGCCAAAACGTCATGGGACCCCCCTTGCAAAACCAGGTCGTTTTGTGATAGGCCATTTTGAGGTCGCCTCAATACGTTGTGGGCCCTTGCCTGTCGCGGGTACTTGGGCCTCCCACCCGAGTGAGGCACCATTTTTATCGGGAGACCTGGGGGAACGCTGGTTGGTAGGAAATCTGTGTCAGCCCCGTGATGCCACAACTTTACCACACAAAAATGTGTGAAAAAAGGGATTTTTTCAGCAAAATGTCAGGTTTGCAGGGGATTCTGGGTAAGAAAACGTTGGGGGATCCATGCAAGCCATACCTCCCTGGAATCCCCCGGGTGTCTACTTTTCAGAAATGTGTGGGTTTTGTAGGTTTCCCTACGTGGCCGCCGAGCCCCGGGCCAAAACGTCATGGGACCCCCTTGCAAAACCAGGACGTTTTGTGATAGGCCATTTTGAGGTCGCCTCAATACGTTGTGGGCCCTTGCCTGTCGCGGGTACTTGGGCCTCCCACCCGAGTGAGGCACCATTTTTTTCGGAAGACCTTGGGGAACGCGGGGTGGGTGGAATTTTGTGGATCCACGCAGATTCCAGAACTTTCCACCACAGAAAAGTGAGGAAAATGTGTTTTTTTTGCCAATTTTGTAGGTTTGCAAGGGATTCTGGGTAACAGAACCTGGTGAGAGCCAGTCAAGTCACCCCATCCTGGATTCCCCTGGGTGTCTACTTTTCAAAAATGTATAGGTTTGCTAGGTTTCCCTAAGTGCCGGCAGAGCTAGGGTTCAAAAACTACAGCTAGGCACTTTGCAAAAAAGGGTCATTTTTCACTGTGAAAATGTGGTGCGTCCACGTTGCGTTTAGTGCTGCTTCCTGTCGCGGGCACTAGGGCTACCCACACAAGTGAGGTACCATTTTTTCGGAAGACCTTGGGGAACGCGGGGTGGGTGGAATTTTGTGGATCCACGCAGATTCCAGAACTTTCCACCATAGAAAAGTGAGGAAAATGTGTTTTTTTGCCAATGTTTTAGGTTTGCAAGGGATTCTGGGTAACAGAACCTGGTGAGAGCCAGTCAAGTCACCCCATCCTGGATTCCCCTGGGTGTCTACTTTTCAAAAATGTATAGGTTTGCTAGGTTTCCTAAGTGCCGGCAGAGCTAGGGTTCAAAAACTACAGCTAGGCACTTTGCAAAAAAGGGTCATTTTTCACTGTGAAAATGTGGTGCGTCCACGTTGCGTTTAGTGCTGCTTCCTGTCGCGGCCACTAGGGCTACCCACACAAGTGAGGTACCATTTTTTTCGGAAGACCTTGGGGAATACGGGCTGGGTGGAATTTTGTGGATCCACGCAGATTCCAGAACTTTCCACCACAGAAAAGTGATGAAAATGTGGTTTTTTTTGCCAATTGTTTAGGTTTGCAAGGGATTCTGGGTAACAGAACCTGGTGAGAGCCAGTCAAGTCACCCCATCCTGGATTCCCCTGGGTGTCTACTTTTCAAAAATGTATAGGTTTGCTAGGTTTCCCTAAGTGCCGGCAGAGCTAGGGTTCACAAACTACAGCTAGGCACTTTGCAAAAAAAGGGTCATTTTTCACTGTGAAAATGTGGTGCGTCCACGTTGCGTTTTGAACTGCTTCCTGTCGCGGGCACTAGGGCTACCCACACAAGTGAGGTACCATTTTTTTCGGAAGACCTTGGGAAACGCGGGGTGGGTGGAATTTTGTGGATCCACGCAGATTCCAGAACTTTCCACCACAGAAAAGTGAGGAAAATGTTGTTTTTTTGCCACTTTTTAGGTTTGCAAGGGATTCTGGGTAACAGAACCTGGTGAGAGCCAGTCAAGTCACCCCATCTTGGATTCCCCTGGGTGTCTACTTTTCAAAAATGTATAGGTTTGCTAGGTTTCCCTAAGTGCCGGCAGAGCTAGGGTTCAAAAACTACAGCTAGGCACTTTGCAAAAAAGGGTCATTTTTCACTGTGAAAATGTGGTGCGTCCTCGTTGCGTTTTGCGCTGCTTCCTGTCGCGGGCACTAGGCCTACCCACACAAGTGAGGTACCATTTTTTTCGGAAGACCTTGGGGAACACGGGCTGGGTGGAATTTTGTGGATCCACGCAGATTCCAGAACTTTCCACCACAGAAAGGTGAGGAAAATGTGGTTTTTTTGCCAATTTTTTAGGTTTGCAAGGGATTCTGGGTAACAGAACCTGGTGAGAGCCAGTCAAGTCACCCCATCCTGGATTCCCTGGGTGTCTACTTTTCAAAAATGTATAGGTTTGCTAGGTTTCCCTCAGTGCCGGCAGAGCTAGGGTTCACAAACTACAGCTAGGCACTTTGCAAAAAAAGGGTCATTTTTCACTGTGAAAATGTGGTGCGTCCACGTTGCGCTTTGCGCTGCTTCCTGTCGCGGGCACTAGGCCTACCCACACAAGTGAGGTACCATTTTTTTCGGAAGACCTTGGGGAACGCGGGGTGGGTGGAATTTTGTGGATCCACGCAGATTCCAGAACTTTCCACCACAGAAAAGTGAGGAAAATGTGGTTTTTTGCCAACTTTTTAGGTTTGCAAGGGATTCTGGGTAACAGAACCTGGTGAGAGCCAGTCAAGTCACCCCATCCTGGATTCCCTGGGTGTCTACTTTTCAAAAATGTATAGGTTTGCTAGGTTTCCCTCAGTGCCGGCAGAGCTAGGGTTCAAAAACTACAGCTAGGCCCTTTGCAAAAAAAGGGTCATTTTTCACTGTGAAAATGTGGTGCGTCCACGTTGCGCTTTGCGCTGCTTCCTGTCGCGGGCACTAGGCCGACCCACACAAGTGAGGTACCATTTTTTTCGGAAGACGTTGGGGAACGTGGGGTGGGTGGAATTTTGTGGATCCACGCAGATTCCAGAACTTTCCACCACCGAAAAGTGAGGAAAATGTGTTTTTTTTGCCAATTTTTAGGTTTGCAAGGGATTCTGGGTAACAGAACCTGGTGAGAGCCAGTCAGGTCACCCCATCCTGGATTCCCTTGGGTATCTACTTTTCAAAAATGTATAGGTTTGCTAGGTTTCCTAAGTGCCGGCAGAGCTAGGGTTCAAAAACTACAGCTAGGCACTTTGCAAAAAAAGGGACATTTTTCACTGTGAAAATGTGGTGCGTCCACATTGCGTTTTGCGCTGCTTCCTGTCGCGGGCACTAGGCCTACCCAAACAAGTGAGGTACCATTTTTTTCGGAAGACCTTGGGGAACGTGGGGTGGGTGGAATTTTGTGGATCCACGCAGATTCCAGAACTTTCCACCACAGAAAAGTGAGGAAAATGTGTTTGTTTTGCCAATTTTTAAGTTTGCAAGGGATTCTGGGTAACAAAACCTGGTGGGAGCCAGTCAAGTCACCCCATCCTGAATTTCCCTGGGTGTCTAGTTTTCAAAAATGTATAGGTTTGCTAGGTTTCCCTAAGTGCCCGCAGAGCTAGGGTTCAAAAACTACAGCTAGGCACTTTGCAAAAAAGGGTAATTTTTCATTGTGAAAATGTGGTACGTCCACGTTGCATTTTGAGCCATTTCCTGTTGTGGGCACAAGGCCTACCCACACAAGTGAGGTACCATTTTTATCGGGAGACTTAGGGTAACACAGAATTGTAGAGCAACTGTTATTACCTATTGGCTTTCGATGCATTTCTGCCTTCCAAATGAAAGACAATGTGTAAAAAATAAGTCATTTTGATAAATGACCTATAATTCTCATGCTAGTATGGGTACTCCCAATTTCGGAAATGTCCAAATATCTACTGTTTCTAAAATCTACATTTTGTTCCCATTTCAGAAATACATAGGTGTCTTTCATAACAATTTTTCCATGTATACATTTTCCCAAAATAATTGCTATATACCCGGTACATAATAAAAAACCATTGCAAGATGCTGCTCAGTTATTGGCTCTGGGTTCGTCGGGTTCTTGGTGAACCTAAAAGTCCTATATATCCCCACAACCAGAAAGGTCCAGCGGATATAACGGTATATTGCTTTCAAATAGCTATCATAATTAGAAGAAGTTACAGGTGAAAAACTGAAAACGTGGACACAAATTGCTGTTTTTTTCAACTAATTTTCAATTTTTCCTTTATTTAACTGTTAGTTTCTATAAGGAAAACTTTAAGGATCTACACAAATGTCCCCTTGCTGAATTCAGAATTTTGTCTACTTTTCAGAAATGTATGGCTTTCCAGGATCCATTATTGGTTTCATAGTTCATACCCATTTCTACCATTAACTGGAAGGAGGTTGAAAGCACAAAAAATAGCAAAAATAGGCTATGTCCCAGAAAAATGCCAAAACTGTGCAAAAAAAGTTGGTTTTCTGACAAAAGTCTGCTTGTCCCTGAAAGCTGGGAAGATGGTGATTTCAGCACCACAACCCCTTTTTGATGCCATTTGCAGGGAAAAACAAGACGCTTTCATCTGCAGCCCTTTTTCGCATTTTTCCTAAAAAAACATAATTTAGCTGTATTTTGGCTAATTTCTGGGTCCCCTCCAGGGGAATCCACAAACCCTGGGTACCTTTACACTCCCCATCATGTTAGAAAAAAGGACGCAAATTTGGCGTGGATACCTTATGTGGTCAAAAAGTTACAGGGGCCTAAGCGCGCACTACCCCAAATAGCCAAAAAAGGCTTAGCACAGGGGGAAAAGGCCTAGCAGCGAAGGGGTTAAAAAGGTTGCGTAGTAAATAGTGAGAATATTTGAGAATAGGGTTTTTTGATATGAAGGTGCAATTAGACATAGAAACAACATTTCTAAAAGAAAATTCATTTAACAAAGAACGTTAAAAAATATTCCATTTAGGTATAGGAGTATCATAATAATCTTTAGAAATAGCAAAAAATTGACGAATTAAAATTTAACAAAGAACGTTAAAAAATAATCCATTTAGGTATAGGAGTATCATAATAATCTTTAGAAATAGCAAAAAATTGACGAATTAAAAAGGCAGTATGATACAACTTGAAATCAGGAAATCTTACACCCCTTCAGTTTTCGGTCTAATTAGCTTCGATATGGCAATACGAGCACGTCTGTTATTCCAAAGGAACTTAATACATAAGGAGTTCATCTGGGAAAAATAAAAATTAGGAATTTTAAAGGGTAACATAGAAAGTTAAAAAAGGACATGAGGGACAATCATCATCTTGATAGTATCTAATCTACCCCACCAAGATAAAAAAGTGGAGACCAGGAAAAAAATAACTTTTGGATTTTGGATTTTAGGACAGTAAAATTATAAGCAAGTGTATCAGGAATATTGGACGAGAACCAGACTCCTAAATATTTAATCCTTTGAGGACACCATGTGAAATTTGTCTTGTGAAACATATAATGGTAACAAGAGGCATTTAGTGGTAGGATTTCAGTTTTAGAAAAATTTTATTTATAACCAGAAACTTTGGAGAAATAAGTTATCTCTTGCAAAAATGGGTCCATGGACGTAGAGGGATTAAATTAAAACATCATCTGCATAAGCAGATAGTTTTACTTCTTGAGAATTGACCTTACATCCAGTTATATCAGTGTTGCATCCGATTCGTTCCAGAAAAGGTTCCAAGCATAGGAGAAAGAGTAATGGAGATAAAGGGCAACCTTGTCTAGTACCTCTATGAAGTTTACAAAATGGGGAAAATGTCCATTAACGAACACACAGGCACGTGGGTCAGTATATAACAATTTGATCAGAGAAATAAAATTATGACCAAACCCAAACCAGTGAAGGGTAGAAAACATAAAATTCCAATTTATACGATCAAATGCTTTCTCAGCATCCAGTGACAGAGCTGCTAATGGAGAGGGATACTTTTCCCAAGGGCAAGAATATTAGAAAACATTCTGGAAGTCTGCCCTTAATAAAACCCGAATGGTCAGGTTTAATAAGAAGGGGAATAATATCATTCAAACAGGAAGCTAACATTTTTGCAAAGACCTTACAATCATAGTTAATTAGTGAAATGGGTCGGTAATTTTTACATAAGGTAGGATCTTTATCGGGTTTGGGAATAATAATAATAAAGGCTTCTAAAAAGATCCACTGGCCTTGGACTTAGACAAAAATGAGGTGTAAAGCTCAAGTAATTTGGGAGCAAAAATGGAGGAATAAAATAAGAGAAGCTCAATAGTGAAGCCGTCAGGGCCAGGGGCTCTGGCTTTTTGAGGGATTTGAGGGCCTCATTAATTTCTGAAAGGGAAATATCTTTTTCTAAGGAAGAAAGGGTTTCAGGAATGGAAGGAGGGTTGGGGAGTCCTTGAAAAACGATGCAATATCATCTTCAGGGGGTCTGTATCCTCAGTATATAATTGTTCGTAATAAGACTGAAAGGCGTTGGTAATGTTGGGATCTGAATACAGCATCTCATTATTATGTTCACAACGAATGGGACCAACAATTTTCCTTTCTGATTTAATTTTTAAATAATTGGCTAACAATTTACCAGCCTTATTTTGGCCGCCATGATACTTAGACTTGATTTTAAGGAGGACATTACAAGCATCAGTCGTGACATTTTGTTCAAAGCAGATTTAGCCTTAATCAAATCATGTAAGCATGAAAGAGATTTGGTGGTATAGTAAGTGTGTTCGAGATTTTTAATATGTTTGAGGGTAGAGAGATATTGAGCATTCAGGGGCAGATTTACGAGCCCCGTGCGCTTCATTTGCGCCGCCGTTGCGTCACTTCTGTGACGCAGCGGCGGCGTCAGCTAGCGCCATGCTGCGGGGGATTTACAACGTGACGCATCTAGGGAGATGCGTCACGTTGTAAGCCCTGCGCCACATGAAACCTGCATCAGGTTTCATGTGGGCGTTCTGGCGCAGGGGGCGTTCCGTCGCAGGAACGCCTCGGAAAAGTGCCTGAGTGAAATCTACAAGATTTCACTCAGTCACTTTTCCGACGCCACTGCGTCAAAACCTTGCGCCTGCTTGAAGCAGGCGTAAGGCATGACGCACCATGTTGAGGATAGGCCAGGTTGGAACAGTGCTGGAGTTGCGTCGCGCCCGCGACACAACTCCAGCACTGAGCCAACCTTACGCCGGCAGATGCGACACGCATCTGTTTATCCTTGCGCCATGATGCGCCGCATTGTAAATGCGGCGCATCTGTGGTGGCGCAAGGGTTAACTTGCGTCACACATCTTTCCTGGCGCATCCCTGCTGATTTGCAGGGATGCGCCAGGAAACGTAAATCTGCCCATCAATGTTTTTTTCTTTTTGGCCGAATAAGCAATTGTAAAAGCCCTGAAGGAAGCTTTAAAAGCATCCCAGTTGTTGGGAATAGAGGTATCTTTAGACTGATTAAATTGAAAAAATTCATTAATAAACAAGGTCGCTTCAGTAATAAAGGTTTGGTCCAATAATAAAATATTATTAAAGCGCCATCGGCCCTGTTTGGGGGAAATGAAGGACATAACCAAGGAAGAAAGGACAGGAGCATGGTCAGAAATAAAAATAGAACCAATCTCAGATGATTGAATAGAAGGAAGTAGGGATTTGGAAACCAAAATATAATCAATACGAGACATAGTATGACGAGCATTTGAGAAAAATGTGAATTCACATAAATCCGGATTACAAGCTTTCCACACATCAAAGAATGGACGAGAGGAAATGGCCGCCTGAAAAGCTTTATGGGAATTATCAGGTTTAAATTTGCACGTAGACTTTCTATCAGAAAAAGGATCTAACAAGTCATTAAAGTCACCGGCGACAATTATATTAGGGTTGGAAATTGAAGAAAGTTCCACTTTAATACTGTGCCAAAATTCCGGGTCAGCCTTAACTGGTCCATAAATATTTTAAAAGTTACTTGTTTTTGGAGTATGATAGCATCAACCAAAACCCATCGTCCATTCGTATCACATTCAGTAGATAAAATCTGAATATTCAGAGATTTATGGAACAAAATAGCAACACCACCCTTACGATTAGCAGCAGGAGAGAAAACAACTTGATTAGCCCATTGACGTTTGAGTTTGAGAGATTCAATGTCATTACAATGCGTTTCCTGTAAAAAGCTACATGGGAATTAAGTTTGATAAATGGGAAAGTACCTTTTGACGCTTTACGGGGTGACCGAGACCACGAACATTCCACGAAACAACATTAAACATGTTGCGGGTTGAGGAAGGGAATATGGAGGTAGGTAAAATTGGCTGCAGAAACAATAAAGGAGACAAAAATACACCATTTAACAACCACTACAACATAATATAAGGTAAGAACAATAAGTTGGCTAGAAAAACAATTTAGAAACACACTCATGTGAGAACAAGAAAAAGGTAAAGGAAAGTAATGAAAAAGAAAGTCCAATACAAGATAGAAAAAGAAAGAGGGGGGGAAAGGAAGGAGAGAAAAAGTAGACAGATCAAGGAAAAAAATCCAGATCTGAAGTGAAACAAGTAACAGGTATGAGAGGAGCATGTTAACACCGAAAACAAAGATGGCGACAAGAAAGAATTAACAATAAGGAGCCTCTTGAAGAATGGAGACATATCGAATAATAGAAGATAAAGGATGAATGACGAGTACTAAGGAATAAGAATAATTAGATAACAATATACAAAAGAGAAATAAAAAGTAAAGGAACCTTAGAATAGAAAAGAAAAATGATTAATAGAGACAAAAATAGATATATATTATATGAGAAACATCAACCAATCAACTGAAAAAGAATTTAATCATTAGTCTCCATATTACGAGAAGAAATGCTACTTAGAAAGAGTTTCAGTTTAGCTGGATCGTCGAAAGAACGTGAGTTTCCTTCATGTGTAATCTTGCAGAGACAAGGATGAAGAATGCCATATTGAATGTTCAAATGTCTCATCTGGGGCGAAGAGCTAAGAATTCTTTGCGACGGGCATTCGTTGCATTAGAGACATCCTGTGAAATAAAAAGATTGTGACCAGACCAAATAAGACGACGTTTACTTTTAACAGCCTTCAGGACACGCATGAGATCAGTAAATTCCAGAAAGAGCATTATAATGCCACATGGCTTATTTGAGTTAGGTTGAAGACGACCCAACCAGTGTGCACGTTGTATGTTGAGAGACGGTGAGGATTGAAAATCCAAGAGATCCGGGAGAAACTTCCTCAGGAAGGATAGCATATCAGAACCTTCAATATTCTCCGGAAGACCATATATACGAAGATTATTCCTTCGGTTTCGATTTTCAAGGTCTTCGGGGCTTAGTTTGAGTTTATGAATTTTTACATATATGAATCTCTTGCTCTAACATAGGTATTTTTGTAGAAATATCTTGAAGATCTCCCACACGATGTTCAAGTTCCGACACCTTCCCCTACATGACAATCCAGCGATCTTCTATTTGTTGTAGCTTCTCATTGGTAGCAGACATAAAAGGCTGAAGACCGCGTACCTCATCCAAAATAGAGTCTAGAACAGGATTCTGGGAGGACAAAATGGGAGAAGGCGGGTCGTTTTCCGCTCTTTTTGGTTTTGTACCTGAAGACATTGGTTTAGAGGATGCGTGTAAGTCACTGGCCAACGTGTTGTGATGAGAAGAACTATGAGCAGGCAATGGAGAAGGACGAATCCGGCCCATACAACAAAGAAGAAATAGTCAAGTACAATAACCATCCAAAAGTAGGTAGTCTTGAGAGCCTTGAAGTGATCAGAGAGGCAGAGGCGAAATACCTTGGTCTGTGGAGCAAATACAGAATGTCATTTAAAGGCAACCCAAATGCAGAGAAGGACTGTCACTATAGAGAACAGACCGTTGCCTGCAAGAATGGAGATCAATTCACCAACAGGTCTTGAATAGGAGCATATCACATTTAACGCATAGCAACGGAGTTAAGGTCAGTCAAGGCTAAGAAAGTGCAACAAGAAGAATAAATGAAGAAGTATTTTGGTAGGCATTCCACAACCTAAAATGGTTGAAGGTGATGACAGGATAAAGGGAAGTCACCACCACAGCTTCCAGGAACAAAAATGTGCCCAAAACAGTAAAACAATCCGTCAGGAAACTCATGGCCAAAGCCTAGAAAGGCTAGAGAAGCACCAAACTATGCAAATGTAGCATAAAAGTACCACAGCAGATGAAAATACGCAACGGGGGCGACACGACTCAAAATGGCGTCCGCTCGCGTTTCAATGAGGAAAAGTCATTGCCGCAGCTCCTATGTCCGTAACTGCACCTGTGAGGCGCTGAAGTGGCAAGTAAACTCACTGCCGCTTTCAAACGTGGAGAGCCGCAACCATAGACATCAAAGGCTGCTCAGGGGAGGCACACCATAACAAAAGGCTCCGCGTCCGCCCGGAGCTCACGGCAGGTCCGCCATGTTGCCTCGGCGCCCAAGCCACACCCCCGAAGGGTCACCTTCCTGAACATAAACAATTCAAGGTGTTTTTCTTTTTCCATGTGCGCTGCACAAGGGAGCACACATGGAAAAATCAAAAATTAGGAGAAATAATGCATTTCTTCTTGTTTTGCCAACTTAAGACCAGGTTTTCTCTGCCCACCCCTTTCACGCTAAGCATAGCCTTAACTGGTCCATTATGAAAGTAATTTAAGTGGTGGATAGGTTAGTCAATTATTTGGATTCAGAAGGATAGCGGAAGGATAGAAGAGGGAAAAAAAGGTTTGTATTTATATATCGCTTGTTAACCCTGAAGGGGTGTTGAAGCGCTTTTTTGGCGAGTAGCACGCTACTCCGGAAACCCATAAAGGATTAGTGGTGAATTAGTATAGTGAAATATGAAAGTAATTTGAGTGGTGGATATTAGTCAGTTATTTGGAGTGAGAAGGATAGCGGAGGGATAGAAGAGGGAGAAAAGGTTTGCATTTATATAGCGCTTGTTACCCCTGATGGGGTGTTGAAGCGCTTTTTTGGCGAGTAGCACGCTACTCCGGAACCCATAAAGGATAAGTGTTGAAAATTAGTATAGGGAAATATGAAAGTAATTTGAGTGGTGGATATGTTAGTCAGTTATTTGGATTGAGAAGGGTTGGGGAGGGATAGAAAAGGGAAAAAGGTTTGCATTTATATAGCGCTTGTTACCCCTGATGGGGTGTTGAAGCGCTTTTTTGGCGAGTAGCACGCTACTCCGGAAACCCATAAAGGATTAGTGGTGAATTAGTATAGTGAAATATGAAAGTAATTTGAGTGGTGGATATTAGTCAGTTATTTGGAGTGAGAAGGATAGCGGAGGGATAGAAGAGGGAGAAAAGGATTGCATTTATATAGCGCTTGTTACCCCTGATGGGGTGTTGAAGCGCTTTTTTGGCGAATAGCACGCTACTCCCGAACCCATAAAGGATTAGTGTTGAAAATTAGTATAGTGAAATATGAAAGTAATTTGAGTGGTGGATATGTTATTCAGTTATTTGGATAAAGAAGGGTAGCAGAGGGATAGAAGAGGGAAAAAGGTTTGCATTTATATAGTGCTTCCTACCTTTGATGGGGTGTTGAAGCGCTTTTCTGGTGAGTAGCACGCTACTCTGGAACCCATAAAGGATTAGTGGTGAATTAGTATAGTGAAATATGAAATTTGAGAAGTGAACATGTTAGTCTGTTATTTTGATTGAAAAGGATAGTGGAGGGATAGAAGAGTGAAGGATTTAGACTTTTTTTGTTTTTGTCTTTTGTTTTGGAGGTCATAGCAGTAGGAGGAGGCTTGGGATGAGTAAAAAGGGATGTGGAGGGGAAGAGTCAGAGGGAAGAGTTTAGAAATGCTTGTTTTGGGGGATCGGTATAGTAAAAGAGGTGTCAGATGATGCAAGGAGGGGTAGAGTAGGGTAGAGCCTAGAAAGGGTTATTTTGGGGATCATAGTAGTGGTAAGGGGTTTGGGATAAATGAGAGAGTGGATGTTGAGGATATATTGATAGAGGTATAGGGTGAGAAATAGGGTAGTGCACTGGAAAGAGTAGTAGAAAGAAGTTACAAGGCAGAGTTAACGCTGCCTTGTAAATAAGGCAATGCCCCTATCGCCGCCACAACGTTGTAAAAAGTGATGTTGTGGTGGTGATAGGGGCTTGTACATATGCCCCTAAGAATTATGTGAAATACCGTCAACCGCGTTTCGTTGTTTCATTTGCACTGCTTGTGGGGATGATCCGCGAGACACAGCGCGTTACATTTTTGGAGGATCTCTCAAATTGTACGGCTCTGAAGTATGTAAACGAATATTGCAGATGTTGGTGTTAGAATTGACAAATGTAGGGCTGTATCTTAGTTAACGTCTTGTAATTGAAGCTTGTGTCTCAAAGTAAAATTATAACAAGTTTTCCTGTGAAGTTATTGGTGCCTTTGAAAAGCGCTCTAATGCCTTTGGGTGGAGTTCGCGCTCTATGAAACCACAAAATAAATAAACGGCTTCCAAATTAAAGGTATTTCACGCAATTAAGGGTTAATGAGTGGGAGCTGCAAGGCTCCTCTTCGTCGCTAGAGGTCAGTATGGCGTTTACACAAGTAAAAGCTGGCATTTTATGTGGTGTAATGAAAGGATTATTAATGATTTGTTTTTTAAATTAGACTTTAATGTATAAAGGATAAAATATTGTTCTGATTTTTACTACAATTATGTTACATACAGTGTAATTTCTGTTTTAAAAAAAAATGATTTTAGGCAAAGCAACAATTCGTTTGCTGCCTGTGCGGCCCTTGAGGTTGATTAGGTCTCGCCTACGCAGTGCGCATGCGCTGCATAGGAAAAAGACCTTTAGCAATGGATTCAGTTTTGCAGTCAAAAACGTGCACGCGTTGCATTGCTTTGAATGGCAACGCGTGCACGTTTGGCGATTCCCTTGCGGGAGCGAGCTTTCAAACCATCTGTTTGTAATTAACAGATGGTTCCTGCTCGCTCCCGCAAGGGAAACAGGGGCAGGCCCCCTCCCCCTGCTGCCAGCGCGAGGCGCGCGCGCTTGTTATACTAGTAGCCATGCCTCTAAATATTGGGTACATTCCACCGAATTACAATTCGCAGGGATCTCTTTAAGAATTCGGACGTGCCTCTTGCACGACGAAGACGCCTTACGTTTTTAATTAGACCAGTGCAGTTTTGCGGGAAAAGTTACACGAACAAGGACGCGGACCATGGCGGTCTGAACTTTGATGCGGCCTGGTGAGTAGTAACTCGGGCACTTCTGATCACTCTGTACGTGGAAGGGGGCCCGGGGGACCCGTGTTTTTTGCCCAACAGGCCCCAACATTGTGGCTTCAGCCAAACTGATTGCGTGGATTAGCTCGGGCGATTGTACTTAAAGACTTGGACTTAGAGACACGCACATTGCATCTTTATAGACATTTGTTCCACGGACCCCAACATTGTGGCTCTTTCCAACTTAGACTGTGTGACTTGGCTCGGGCCAGTGGTGGTTATACTTAGAGACACGCATATTGCATATCGATAAATATTTGCTCTACGGGCGCCAACAGTGTGGCTTCTCTTAAGTTGTGATTACGTGGATTGGCTCGGGCTACTGGAGATTATACTTAGAGGCACAAGCACCGCATATTGATAGATATTAGCAAACGGCACTCGGGCTTCCCTTTTATTTGAGAAACGTGCGCAGTTTTTTTAAATTTTTTTTTTTAAATAAAGCACCCTATTTTGCAATGGGCGGAGGTTGCCGAATCTACCAGGCGAGTGCAGACACTAGTATACGACACTCTGGGCATTCTTCTAGAGTGTCGTGCAAGTATGTCCCGATACTATTTAATACAGTAAGGGACATAACATGATTGAACATTTTAGCCATACACGCGGCTTTTCTTTGAGCTGGCGTTTCTAATAAACTGACACTAACGGTGGCTCTACGATTAAAGATATCTAGATGCACTGCTGGCGCAGATACTAACACGCGCTATAGGGGGGTTTTCTTTAATTGGGTTAGTCACCCATTGTTACGGCTATGGACCCATATTAAAGTTTTCACCGTAAGCCATGTGGGGCAATATCACTCGGGGGGGGCCCAACTGCAACTCGCTTGTTGGTGGTTTGCGACTGTAACTACAACCACAAGCCATTGATACATGTCATTGCAATTCACAGATAGAACGCAATGCTCTTTTTAACCCACTTCCCCATTGTGACTTAGAATGAGTTAGTAAATTCATGCCGCATTTTGGAAAGGCGTTACAGAGTCGTTGACTGGGTCTAGTAGCTACGAAAAGGACAATTTTTCAGTCGCCAACCCTGTGGTTTTGTAAATCGCAGGGTTTGCAGGTACAAAATGGCTTTATACTTCAGACCCATATGTTCTTAAAGAATTTTTAATGCACGAAAATTGAGGTACACCTTTTTTTAATTTGTACTATTCTAGCTTCGTGCTGCCTCGGATTCGATATGTTTCATACTATCAGTTCATCAGTGAAGTTCGAGTGTTAAACAGTACGTGTTGCAACTGCTGTGGAACGCTGTATAATTGCAGTGTATTGTCTCTGGTGACGTGTTGATGTGTCTTATTATTATAGGGTGCGCCTCAGCAAGAGCAGAATACCTGCGTATGCTCATGATATAAGACTTCTATTTAGCTCCAGAGTAAAAGGGAGATTCGATGTGAAAATAATACGTTCGCGTTTCGTGTGGTTACCCTAGCAGGCTCTCCGTAGCAGCTTCTATTTCCGTGACGTGCGCTGCTATTACCCAGTTTTATCACTGAGTGAGGGGAAAGCTGTAAACTAACTTGATCCAAGGGTGTTGAAGCAGGCTGGACCTCTGATATGCACCATGTCATCAGCAAATCTTAGACTTGGCATGCAAATGGGCAAATTACATAGGGCTGAGGTCGATGAACTGTGTACCATTGAGTTGGGTAACAATAAACATCTGTTATTCAGCTGCAAGATGCCCTTGGGTGAACGTGCGCTTTACAAATGCACGATATGTTATGTGTGTGCGCACACACCACACAGTTGTGTAGAATGTATGAAGCTATTTTTTGCTATTGCTCAGTGTGGTAATAGCCAGAACTGGTGAGATACGAAGGATCAAGTGGCCCACGAAGTCCCTCGGCTCTAAACACTGCTGATCAATAGCGAGTCACTCCCTAGGCATGTGAGGATTCTGTCATAATGTTTGTTCACATGTAGCAGTTCCAAACTAAGGAGCCAGGACGCAAGGAGTTAAACCCGTCAAGCTATAATCACATCGAAGCTGCCTTATGAAAATGTGCCCAGTTGGTTTGCTCTGCAGTCATTGTAACATGCAGTTTATGAGCGAGGAAGCAATGTTTCCTTACATTAATGTAGCTGCCCTATGGCAATGACATCGGATTTGACTTTTTCCTTGCAGTAATAGGAGTATGCATGTGTGTTTGTTTGTACACTTCTTCCAAATAAGATGTTTTTATTGGCCGTCATGTATTCTCCCTATGGTGATATAAAGATATGTGTGTATTGTGTAGCTGCAGTCAGTACCGTGCGCTGACATCTGTAAACGTCGCCTCCTCAAAGCTCACATCACTAGTACTGGGGATTAGGACACCGTTTCTGAGGCAACCGATCACAAGATACTGGTCCTATGCGATCTATTATATATTGTTTAGTCTGGAGGTGTCATCTTTCATTTCAGAATTAATCAGTCAGCGTCCTGACACTTGATATGACCATATTTTACGGGTGCTTGCTATATTTCTCATATTTCCTTTTGTGAGCTCTTGACTGTTAGAAATGGGATTTTTGGTAGGCTTGGGCATGGGCCAAAGCCAGGCAAAAACCACCACCCTAGTCAGGATAAGGGAGTTACACTCCTAAAATAACCCCTGCTCACCCCCTTGGTAGCTTGGCACGAGCAGTCAGGCTTATCTTAGAGGCAGTGTGTAAAGCATTTGCACATAACCAACAGTAATACAGTGTAAGCACTACAAAAGGACACCACACCAGTTTAGAAAAATATCCAATATTTTTATATACTTAAGACATGACCAAAAACGATAAAAATCCACAATACAGTACTTAAAAATCTTCAGGTATCAAAATATGCTTTAAAAATAGTTCCTTGATGTCAATAGCTCCGTCCGGGGCTATCACGGCGTCGTGAGCAAACAAATCCAAACAGTTCTGGCTGACCGCGGCGTCGCGGGCCAGCTACGGTGTCGGGAAGACTGCAAACAGTACCTTTTAGAAATGCAGGGCGTCGATGACCTCTCGTTGAGCTTCCGAAAAGACGGCGTCCGCAGGCGTCGGTTCCGGAGGTCGGTGCAGGAGTCGTCGGGGCCCTCGAAGTCACACGCGTTGCAAGTCGATCTCCTCTCTGATGGAGTCAGGAGCACTGGCGTCGGCAGGCATCGGGTGCTGCGGTGCGAAATGCAGCGGTGCGGTGTGCGGTGCCCTCAGGTCGTGGTGCGAGCAGCGGCTCGGTGGCGGCGTCGGATGGCGTCGTCGGTGAGACCAGGGTCGCGGTGCGAGATGAAGGCGGTGCTCGTCACGGTGCTGGCAGGTCACGGTGCAAGCAGCGGCGTCGTCGTTGCTGAAGCGCTGTCGTCGGCTGACGAACTGGAGTCGATGGCGCCAGCGTCGGTAGGCCAAGGCTGCGGTGCGGGATGAGGGCGGTGCGTCGTGTGACTTACGAGCGGTGCCCTCGAACCACGGTGCAAGCAGCGGCGTCGATTTCGGCGGGAAGTGGCGGCGTCAGGCAGGCCAAGGCGTCCTCGTGAAGCAAGGCGGTGCGGAATGCGGTGCCCACAGG
Organism: Calotriton arnoldi; assembly: GCA_963921515.1. Classification (NCBI taxonomy): domain Eukaryota; kingdom Metazoa; phylum Chordata; class Amphibia; order Caudata; family Salamandridae; genus Calotriton; species Calotriton arnoldi. Next base: position 38,214 of record CAWUFW010001484.1, on the reverse strand, counting down.
TCGCGGTGCGAGCAGCGGCTCGGTGGCGGCGTCAACAGGCGTCGTCGGTGAGACCAGGGTCGCGGTGCGGCGTTGCGGCAGTGCTCTCTGCGGTGCCAAAGCTTCGGCGTGAAGCGAGGCGGTGCGGAGTGCGGTTCCCACAGGTCGCGGTGCAAGCAGCGGCTCGGTGGCGGCATCAACAGGCGTCGTCGGTGAGACCAGGGTTGCGATGCAGCGGTGCCCTCTGCGGTGCCTTCGGGACACAGAGTCGGCAGCGGCGTCGTCGACGTCGTGGAGTTGCTTTTCTTCTGTTGCAGCACAAAACACACAGTCCCCAGTGCTGAGGGCAGAAGAACTTGAAGTCTTTGCTGTTCCTGAGACTTCTTGAACAGGGGGCAAGCTCTACCTCAAGCCCTTGGAGAAACTCACAAAAGTAGATTGCAGAAAGTCCAGTCCAGGCCTTTCACTGCCCAAGACAGAAGCAGCCACTGCAGGCCAACACAGCAAAGCACACAGCAAAGTGGTAGTTCCTCCTCAGCTTCTCCGGCTCTTCTTCTTGGCAGTCTTCTTGATCCAAAAGAGTTCTAAAGTTCAGGGGTCTGGGCCCCAGTATTTGTATCCAAAAATCCTTTGATCCTCTAGGCAGAGGGTGTCTGTGCCCAGCCAGAACCAGTTCTGCCTTCTCTGGTGTGATTTCCTGGCAGGAGGTGGAGACGGCATTGTCAGAGGCAGACCAGGCCCTTTGAGGTGCAAGGAAATCTCCTCCCCCTTCCCCCATTGTAGCCCAGGTCTATTCAGCCCTTTCCTGACCCACCTAGACTATCTGGAGCCCTCCTGCTCCCCAGCCTTCTGTCATCCAAAACCCAGACAGGCAATCCACATTCCAGCAGAGGCACACGGGATGACTGAGCAAGAAAATAACTACTTTCTAAAAGTGGTATTTTCAAACACAGAATGTAAAAATCACCTTCACTAAAAGATGCATCTTTAGATTCTGAGTTCAGGCATACTAAATTCTATTTTCTTACCGAATTCCCTGGGCCAGTTATGTTTATAAGATGTTATAAACAAACCTCCCATTCTATCCTATGGGGAACTGGTAGCCTTACAATAGTGAAAAACGAAATTGGCTGTAATTCACTATCAGGACATGCCACACACACCAGGGAATGTCCCACCTTTCACTTACACTGCACCCTGCCCACAGGGGTACCTTGGGCCTACCTGAGGGGTGTCTTACATGCAAGAAAAGGGAAGGTTAGGGACCGGCCAGTGTGTGCACTGGCCAAGTCGACATGGCAGTTACAAACTGCGCGCAGACTCTGCAATGGCAGGTCTGAGTTACCGTTTTCAGGGCTACTCACCGGGGTGGCACAACCAGTGCTGCAGGCCCCCGAGTAGCATTTGATTCACCAGCCCTGGCACACGCAGTGCACTTTACTAGGGGCTAACAGGTAAATCAAATATCCAATCATGGAAACACCCATCCATAACACAATTTACACAGAGAGCATATGCACTTTAGCACTGATTAGCAGTGGTAAAGTGCCCAGAGTCCTAAAACCAACAAAAACAGGGTCAAAAACAGGAGGCCAAAAAGCAAAAAGTCTGGGGGTAAACCCGCTGAAAAAGCCAAGTCTAACACAACACCCTCCCAGCCTAAAGCCAGGGTAGACTAATCAATCCCTTGATGGACTTCCCTGCTTGGGGCGATAGAACATAGACCTGGCCCACAACAGCGGGGGCACGTTCTGGTTCTACGCCTTTCCAAACCCAGTTGGATCCCTCTGTCCTCACTCTCAGGGCCCAATAAGCTGACCCATGGGGAACGCTTCTCCTCACCTGTAGACCCCATCTGTGCAGCACCTAAACTTACTTTGCTCGCAGATGTGTCCCAACAGGCAGATAGTACCCACATGGCCAACACAGTGGTGCGGCCCAGTCCACCCCTGGGGTGTGACTCCTGTCCCCCTCCCAGGGGCAACTCTGTCCGCCAGGACAGCCAGCCACAGTGGCCACTGACAACTGTCAGTGATGAGAGCCAGGCCTTATGCCTTTCCGGCCACTCCAACCACGGTGGCGTTAGAGGGTGGGGGGCGGTAGCCCCAGGTGCCTGGCACCCTTTCTCCACTCTCCCCTCTGCCAAGTCAGGTATGGTATCCTGCCACTGGCCCACCAGCCCAGGGCCTGTACCCTGTGGCTGGACAGGAGACTGGGGTGGGCTCTCCCACACCCTCTCCTTCTCCCTGGGGCTCTGTACCCTCCCACCTGGAGCGGTACCCCCTTCCAGAATTGTCAGGGCACCTGTGGTAGGTGTCCTGCACAATTCGCCCACCAGTTCAGGGGAGCTATCCTGCAACTGGTGCACCAGCCCAGGGTCTGTACCCTGCGGCTGGACAGGAGACTGGGGTGGGCTCTCCCACACCCGCTCCTTCTCCCTGGCGTTCTGTACCCTCCCACCTGGAGCGGTACCCCCAGCAGACAACCCGGTCAGGTCACTGCTCACAGTCGTCCTTCCCTCCAGGTCAGGCAGGACCTGAACCTGGCCTCCCAACCCAGGGATTAAACCCTGCGGTTGAACACTTGCCTGGCACACCAGGACTTCCTGGGGAGCACGCATGCCCCCCCTGAGGGTAACACATGACTCATGTGTTCTGTGACAGTCTGCCTGGTGCAGATCTCCCGCCCCCTGTCCAGCTGACAGTGCGCGAAGATCCCCAGGACAGAAGTGGTGTCACCATGGTCACTCCTAGGAGGCTCAGCCCTTCTGGCTGGCCCCTGACCCACTGGTTCTCCCACTGGGGAACACATCCCCCTCTCACCCCTCACTCTGGACTTCTGCACCCTCCACTTAAGAGCGGCACCGCCAGACACCAGAACCACTGGAGCTCTGCTTACAGATGCTCCAGGTTCTCCTGACTCTAGGAGATCCCCCTCAACGGATGGCCTATCAGTACAGCCTAGGCTCCCCACCTGGTGTTCCCTCCTGGAACCACCCAGGCTCTGGGACCGGGTTTTGGGCACCTTGGGCCGCAGCCCCTTCCCACTCCTTCTCCGCGGAGACAGGACGTGAGTCCATACACCCTTCCCACGACACCGGGACCTATCTGGGCTCCCATGAACCTTTCCCACCACCCTTGGTGGGGAAATACCTAAGCCCCTTCCTTCCGGGTCACCCCCAGATGCTTCTCCAGACCTTCTGGAATCCACCAAAAGGTCTGCCTCCAGTGCAAGCTCCCTAGGGTCAGAAAACTTACACTCCACTGGGTGTTGGCATAGCTCTGGAAAACAGGGACTTAAAATATGCTCTCCAACAATTGAATCACACAGCCCCACACAGGTGTTAACCAAACTACCCTTCACCCAACCATCCAGTGCCTCAGACAAATACCCCACATCATTCTCACAAGACCGGTGAGACAGTGTCTGACTGTTGCGGTCTCTCAACCCATACTCTTCTGGCTGGTCTTCATACTCACTTACCAGGGCTTCTATCATGGGGGAACCCCTCTCCCTGCACCTCTCATCTAGAGTCAGTAGAGAGTCCCTCCCACTATCAGGAAAATGATCCCCTGTGCCAGTTCCCCAATCCACCTCAGGGATACTGCGCACCACTGGAGTAACCTCACAATCCTGAACCCCCTGGTGTATGTCAACCCACTCCTGGAAGCAGGGCCCCAAATCTGTGTGTGTGTGTACCTCATCCTCAGTACTGGACCTAACACTTTTGCTGCCACCATCTGGGCTGGGCACAGCCCTACTGGCTTCCCAGTCCAGCTCTCTCATTTTAAACTCATGGTCTAAGATCGTCTTCTTTTCCTCCATGGCTATTCTTTTGTCTTCCCTCTCACTTTCCATCCTGAGTTTCTCTAATTCGAATTTCCTTGCTTCCCGCCTGTCCTCCAGCTCCTCTGGGGACAGGCCACTGCTGCCTGGCCTGGAGGGTCCCCCCCCTCCCAAAAGCACATCCACCCCAGGAGTAGGCTCCTCCGCCTCTCCACTGAGATCACCAGACTGCCCACTGGCACGTCTGGCTGCTACCCAGGCCCTCAGCACCTTTTGTAGCTCCTCTTTCCTAGTGAGGCCTCTGACTTGGACTTTCAGGTTTTTGCAAATCGCTTTCAATTCTTTTACATTGTAGGATTCCAACCTATCCTCCTCAAAGGCAACTTCCAGGGATGCAACAGATGATGCAATTGATTCAGGCATGATGCAGTAGCAAGTTCAAATTGGCAAGATCAAAAATAGGCAAAAAAGAAAAAGAACCAGTATGTGGTACGTAATGGTCTGCGATATGGTAGTAGTGCACACCAATCACTGTAAGTCAAGTGCAAACACAAGTCCTATCCTCACCGCTGACAACCAATGTTAGAAATGGGATTTTTGGTAGGCTTGGGCATGGGCCAAAGCCAGGCAAAAACCACCACCCTAGTCAGGATAAGGGAGTTATACTCCTAAAATAACCCCTGCTCACCCCCTTGGTAGCTTGGCACGAGCAGTCAGGCTTATCTCAGAGGCTGTGTGTAAAGCATTTGCACATAAGCAACAGTAATACAGTGTAAGCACAACAAAAGGACACCACACCAGCTTAGAAAAATATCCAATATTTTTATATACTTAAGACAAGACCAAAAACGATAAAAATCCACAATACAGTACTTAAAAATCTTCAGGTATCAAAATATGCTTTAAAAATAGTTTCTTGATGTCAATAGCTCCGTTCGGGGCTATCACGACGTTGTGAGCAAACAAATCCAAACAGTTCTGGCTGACCGCGGCGTCGCGGGCCAGCTACGGTGTCGGGAAGACCCGCAAACAGTACCTTTTAGAAATGCAGGGCGTCGATGACCTCTCGTTGAGCTTCCGAAAACACGGCGTCCGCAGGCGTCGTCGGGGCCCTCAAAGTCACACGCTTTGCAAGTCGATCTCCTCTCTGATGGAGTCAGGAGCGCTGGCGTCGGCAGGCGTCGGGTGCTGCGGTGCGAAGTGCAGCGGTGCGGCGTGCGGTGCCCTCAGGTCGCAGTGCGAGCAGCGGCTCGGTGGCAGCGGCGGATGGCGTCGTCGGTGAGACCAGGGTCACGGTGCGAGAAGAAGGCGGTGCTCGTCACGGTGCTGGCAGGTCACGGTGCAAGCAGCGGCGTCGTCGTTGCTGAAGCGCTGTCGTCGGCTGACGAACTGGAGTCGATGGCGCCGGCATCGGTAGGCCAAGGCTGCGGTGCGGGATGAGGGCGGTGCGTCGTGTGACTTACGAGCGGTGCCCTTGAACCACGGTGCAAGCAGCGGCGTCGATTTCGGCGGGAAGTGGCGGCGTCAGGCAGGCCAAGGCGTCCTCGTGAAGCAAGGCGGTGTGGAATGCGGTGCCCACAGGTCGCGGTGCGAGCAGCGGCTCGGTGGCGGTGTCAACAGGCATCATCGGTGAGACCAGGGTCGCGGTGCGGCATTGCGGCGGTGCTCTCTGCGGTGCCAAAGCTTTGGCGTGAAGCGAGGCGGTGTGGAGTGCGGTGCCCACAGATCGCGGTGCAAGCAGCGGCTCGGTGGCGGCGTCAACAGGCGTCGTCGGTGAGACCAGGGTTGCGGTGCAGCGTTGCGGCGGTGCCCTCTGCGGTGCCTTCGGGACACGGAGTCGGCAGCGACGTCGTGGAGTTGCTTTTCTTCTGTTGCAGCACAAAACACACAGTCCCCAGTGCTGAGGGCAGAAGAACTTGAAGTCTTTGCTGTTCCTGAGACTTCTTGAACAGGGGGCAAGCTCTACCTCAAGCCCTTGGAGAAACTCACAAAAGTAGATTGCAGAAAGTCCAGTCCAGGCCTTTCACTGCCCAAGACAGAAGCAGCCACTGCAGGCCAACACAGCAAAGCACACAGCAAAGTGGTAGTTCCTCCTCACAGCTTCTCCGGCTCTTCTTCTTGGCAGTCTTCTTGATCCAAAAGAGTTCTAAAATTCAGGGGTCTGGGCCCCAGTATTTGTATCCAAAAATCCTTTGATCCTCTAGGCAGAGGGTGTCTGTGCCCAGCCAGAACCAGTTCTGCCTTCTCTGGTGTGATTTCCTGGCAGGAGGTGGAGACGGCATTGTCAGAGGCAGACCAGGCCCTTTGAGGTGCAAGGAAATCTCCTCCCCCTTCCCCCATTGTAGCCCAGGTCTATTCAGCCCTTTCCTGACCCACCTAGACTATCTGGAGCCCTCCTGCTCCCCAGCCTTCTGTCATCCAAAACCCAGACAGGCAATCCACATTCCAGCAGAGGCACACGGGATGACTGAGCAAGAAAATAACTACTTTCTAAAAGTGGTATTTTCAAACACAAAATGTAAAAATCACCTTCACTAAAAGATGCATCTTTAGATTCTGAGTTCAGGCATACTAAATTCTATTTTCTTACCGAATTCCCTGGGCCAGTTATGTTTATAAGATGTTATAAACAAACCTCCCATTCTATCCTATGGGGAACTGGTAGCCTTACAATAGTGAAAAACGAAATTGGCTGTAATTCACTATCAGGACATGCCACACACACCAGGGCATGTCCCACCTTTCACTTACACTGCACCCTGCCCACAGGGGTACCTTGGGCCTACCTGAGGGGTGTCTTACATGCAAGAAAAGGGAAGGTTAGGGACCGGCCAGTGTGTGCACTGGCCAAGTCGACATGGCAGTTACAAACTGCGCGCAGACTCTGCAATGGCAGGTCTCAGTTACCGTTTTCAGGGCTACTCACGGGGGTGGCACAACCAGTGCTGCAGGCCCCCGAGTAGCATTTGATTCACCAGCCCTGGCACACGCAGTGCACTTTACTAGGGGCTAACAGGTAAATCAAATATCCAATCATGGAAACACCCATCCATAACACAATTTACACAGAGAGCATATGCACTTTAGCACTGATTAGCAGTGGTAAAGTGCTCAGGGGCAGATTTACAATTCCTGGCGCATCCCTGCAAATCAGCAGGGATGCGCCAGGAAACTTGCGACACGCATGTGTTGCATCTGCCGTCGTAACGTTGGCGCAGTGCTGGAGTTGTGTCGCGGGCGCGACGCAACTCCAGCACTGTGCCAACCCGGCCTATCTTGCACATGGTGCGTCACACCTTACGCCTGCTTCAAGCAGGCGCAAGGTTTAGACGCAGCGGGGTCGGAAAAGTGACTGAGTGAAATCTTGTATGTTTCACTCAGCCACTTTTGCGAGGCGTTCCTGCGCCGGAACGCCCCCCCTGCTCCGGAACGCCTACATGAAACCTGACGCAGGTTTCATGTGGCGCAGGGCTTTACAACGTGACGCATCTCCCTAGATGCGTCACGTTGTAAATACCCCGCAGCATGGCGCTGGTTTTACTCCGCCGTTGCGTCACAGAAGTGGCGTCCGTGGCTTGTAAATCTGCCCCCCAGAGTCCTAAAACCAACAAAAACAGGGTCAAAAACAGGAGGCCAAAAAGCAAAAAGTCTGGGGGTAAACCCGCTGAAAAAGCCAAGTCTAACATTGACCTTTTTAATAATTTCGTTTTTTTTCATTTTCTTATTCATAGATTTGTATTTCAATACATTACTCTGTGAATTCAACTTAAGGTAAAGGAAATAAGTAGACCTGAAATTAATCTACTTTACCCTCCTAGTGGTCGTTTTTACAATGCGATTTGTAGAAATTTCCAGACTCCTGAGAATATTTTGTACATTAAATCCCAAGTGCTCTTTAGGTCTCGCCTACAGGTACCTTATGCGGGATGTTGTTGTAGACCTGTTGTCTCTCATATATTAGGGCTTTGGGTCTGCCCTTGCCCTCGATTCGATGGCTCTCATGTGTATCTCATGTCCTTGTTCTTATGCAATGGATTGCCTCCCTATTTTGTGTTTGTCCTGCCTCTGGCGCATTTCTTGTTTCCTGTGTGCTTATTGAATGATCTGTGTCCTTACACAGCTTGCATAGAGGGAACTACTGTTTTCATGTGTTTTCTTGTTCACTCCCTTGTGTGCTGCCTCCCTCCTCACAGCCCTCAATCTACGTGTCCCCCCCTCCCCCAACAGCTATTCCATTACTTCAGGTTTAAAAAAAAAATGCACCCGCTTCTCCATTGCTCCTTGCCCCACCCATCGGCGCTCTCGCCAATGGCAGCATTGACTTCCTCCCCTGCATCCCGATACTTTGTTGTTCCTCTGTATTTCCAAGTTGCATTCTTTTTTACTGTTTTTTTTTTGGAGAGCCTGGACGTCGCAGTTTGCTTCTGGGCCTCTCTTTTCGCAATAGGTGCTTTTCTGCACATTTTGCTAATTTTTTCTCTCAACAGCCCCTTTTGTGCATATTTTCCTAATATTTTTCCATCAACTTTTAATGATAAAAAAACCCCAAGTAGTGGCTAGATCATCCCAAAATGTAGCTATTATAACGCCCAAGTCTAAAGCAAGTGGGAGACTGTTAGCGCTAAAGCCAGCAGACACCACAGTGGGACAACGTTTCATCTAAGCAACATAATATCTTGTACCGTTGGCATGACTCATTCACGGCACTCTAACATCCAACAGCAGCACACATTAGATGGAATGCGTCAGCTGACTCCAGTTCTGCCTATAGCCAGTTAGTCAGTAGTCCACCACAGCCAGTGCTTAATTTGTAAAGAAATAAGTGCCAGGGCTTTCGTCAGGAGGCATCTGCAGCTTGCACCACCCATTGCCCCGGCCAGCGCTGCCAGTGACATTACATGTTACAGCAAACAAATGATGGACGGAATGCTGACAATGCAAACATTCTCCCGCAGTCAAAAGATCTGGGTTAAATCCATCGTTCTTTTGCCCACTACGCCACCCCAGTTTGGACCCAGCCATATGCAAATCAGTCTTGACCCTGTGCCCCATGGGAACAGTCCAGACCGAACTGCCAGGCCAGGTCCTCCCTGGACCGGAAACAAGCATCCTGGGACCGGTTTCAGGGTATGTCACCCTTCTTCAGCCAGGCTAGCTTGAATCCAGTGGCACAGTGAGCAAGGGACCCACGTCTGGGCATACCCATCCCACTTAGGGCGAAAAGTGTTACAGCAAACAAATGATGGACGGAATGCTGACAATGCAAACATTCTCCCCAGTCAAAAGATCTGGGTTAAATCCATCGTTCTTTTGCCCACTACGCCACCCCAGTTTGGACCCAGCCATATGCAAATCAGTCTTGACCCTGTGCCCCATGGGAACAGTCCAGACCGAACTGCCATGCCAGGTCCTCCCTGGACCGGAAACAAGCATCCTGGGACCGGTTTCAGGGTATGTCACCCTCCTTCAGCCAGGCTAGCTTGAATCCAGTGGCACAGTGAGCAAGGGACCCACGTCTGGGCATACCCATCCCACTTAGGGCGAAAAGTGTTACAGCAAACAAATGATGGACGGAATGCTGACAATGCAAACATTCTCCCCCAGTCAAAAGATCTGGGTTAAATCCATCGTTCTTTTGCCCACTACGCCACCACAGTTTGGACCCAGCCATATGCAAATCAGTCTTGACCCTGTGCCCCATGGGAACAGTCCAGACCGAACTGCCAGGCCAGGTCCTCCCTGGACCAGAAACAAGCATCCTGGGACCGGTTTCAGGGTATGTCACCCTTCTTCAGCCAGGCTAGCTTGAATCCAGTGGCACAGTGAGCAAGGGACCCACGTCTGGGCATACCCATCCCACTTAGGGCGAAAAGTGTTACAGCAAACAAATGATGGACGGAATGCTGACAATGCAAACATTCTCCCCCAGTCAAAAGATCTGGGTTAAATCCATCGTTCTTTTGCCCACTACGCCACCCTAGTTTGGACCCAGCCATATGCAAATCAGTCTTGACCCTGTGCCCCATGGGAACAGTCCAGACCGAACTGCCAGGCCAGGTCCTCCCTGGACCGGAAACAAGCATCCTGGGACCGCAGCACACATAGAAAGAGGAAAAAACGAGTAGAAATAAAAAAAAATCTCCTTGTTATGCCTCTCCTGTGGAGGCGTATCTTTTGGGCACATTCCCAGGTTTACCAGTTTGGTAAATCTGGGAACATGTCAAAACCCATAAGAAGTTGTATGGGAACACCCACCGCAACGCCCATGGAATGCCTCCCTTGCGCAGAGTAATGCAACGCAGCAATTTGCACCGCGTTGCTTTACTCCATATTTTTGAAACCATTCTAATGCATGCAAAGTGTCTTTGCGTGGCTTTAAAAATATGACTTAGAGTTTTGCTTAAAGCATGTACCACGTTGCGTTGTGCAAGCATGATTCAAAGCTCTCATAAATATGCCCCATGGTACTTACAATGTCATGCAGATTTTGGAGAATTAAACACCCAAAACTTGTAGCAGGTGTGTATTATTATTTATCAGGCACATTAAATCACACCTAAAACTCGTAATCAGGCCCTTAGAAACTGTGCTGATTCGCGTTTGTCGACTTAAAATCGGCTTTTGATCTGATTTCAAGACCCAAACTTTGGATTGTCTTGGCCGATTTGGGAATGCCCCCTGGATCTTATCCCTTTTAATTCGCTTGCATAAAGACAATTATGTACGCATACGATGGGGAGGGGATCAGGTCCAGCTGACAGAAAGGGTACTAGTCTGTAAAGGTGTTTGTCAGGGTTGTGTGTTGGCACCCACCCTATTCTCACTTTTTATTAATGACATTGTTCCCTTTTTGGCCCAATTGGAAGCAGACGCCCCATCTTTGGCGGGCTTCAAAACTCCGATTCTTTTATTCGCTGATGACACCTTGCTGCTTTCAAAGACCCTGTCAGGCCTCCAGAAACTCTTGATTTGTTTCAATGAGTTCTGTGAGGACCGGGGCTTGGAATCAATACCTCGAAAACCAAGGTGATGTCTTTTAATCAGCATAGATCTTTTAAGAGCAAACTACTCTTGGGAGGAGTCCCCTAGAACAAGTTGATTCTTTTGCATACCTGGGGGTTACCTTTGCAGAGGGAATGTCCTGGCAACCGCATATTAGTAAGGCCACCACCAGGCTTAAGCAGATTTCAGTGTAATACACAAGGAGTTTTCGACATCTTACTCCAAACCCATCTCTCCTGCACTTAAAATCTACGAGGCCAAGGGTTTGGAGTCAGCTCTGTATGGGGCGGAGTTGTGGGGGTTCTCAAAACACGATGATATCACAAGAACTGAGAACAAATTCCTTAGGAACTTGACATCTCTCCCAAATAGTAATCCGTTATATCCTCTGCTCTGTGACCTAGGCGTCACTAGGGCCTCAGACAAAGTTCATCTGCGGCCCTTGTTATACTGGTGACGCCTGTGGACCACTCCCGGACTTGCCCGATACACTGACAGTCTAAAGGATTTTATGAAGGCTGATCAATTCAACAAAATCTCATAGCTCACAAATATGAAGTCAGATTTGTATTCATTAGGGCTCCATGATTTGTGGGATCAACCGAACACATCTGTATTTCCATCCAAGGCCGAGATGAAAATGAAATACTGGGCACTTGTGGTGGCTGAGGATTTTCGGAAGGCAGCCACCACTAAGTTAACCAGTGATTACATGGGCATTAAGTCCATTCAGGGGCGGGAGTCATTTTGGGATGTAGTGACCGTTCCATTGCACAGAAAACTTTATTTTCAGTTTTGAAAAAGGCACTTTACCTCTCAGAACGTTTACATCAGGCAGGAAGGGCGAAGGAGGCACCACTTGTCCTATTTGTGACCACCCAAAGGAAAGTGTTTCCCATGTTTTGTTCGTGTGCTCAGGCTATTTATCCCCGCGGCACAATTGGCTTGCACGGATTTGCAGGTTAATAGGTATACGGAACCATCAGGAAGCCCTCCACATCCTCAGATCAGCTCAGTGATGGTTATCTCTATTGCTAACTTTTTGGGTGCAATGTGGGTGTTCCGCAGAAAAGCCCTTTGTTGTTCTCCTACTTCATATCCTTTATTCAAGCGCGCTGTATTTAGGATATTTTATTAACATTCTGTTTTTAATGATATTGATGGAGCAGGGTAAACGAAAATTTTTTAACCTCCTAATAATTTATGTTGAACAATTAACACACAGGTTCGTTTCAGTAAATAACCAACCATGTATGTTACATGAAAAGGGTTATGGGTAACACGCTATATCCGTGCAAACTAATTTACTTACAATTGTTAACGTGGATAACATAAGCCTAATAATTTGCGTTCTAATTAGAATAATAAATGCATGATTTGTGCTTGGAAATAAACTGTGTAGTGGCAAAGTAAAGCGTTGGTAAGTAAGAAATGGCTTTATATGTCGCTTTTGCTAGGTAATACCTAATTGGGGTACGTAGAATGACGGGAGGGAAACGAAAAGGTTTATATTCTTTATTCTTAACTATGTTCTGTTTATCTTTATAATAGTGCGCTTAGGCCTGTTGTGCCGCGATGTAAAAATGGCTGCCATGCAAACAAGCTAGAGTACGCAAGCGCGAGATGGGTATCGAAAGAGAGAAAGGCCATGAACAAGAGGGATCATGTGACCGTCCCAAAGCCTAGGATGGAAGCGTGGTCAAGGCTGCAATGACCTTATTATACAAACGTGTGCCAAAGAAGGACATAGCGAAAAGCGTGAGAAGTCGCAGTGAATATGTGAATGAACAATGAACTGTTCAACTTAAAAGTATCAGAAAAGGATACAGATTGAAACCAAAGTGCGGATGGGTAATGTCATGAACCCGTGAGAAACGACAAAAGTATGAACTTTCCACAAAGAACTGGTTGGAGCAAGGATATTCATAATGAGATGTATACTGACCCAAATGGACCAATTAGAGAGAATCTCGCCCACAAAGATGTAACATTTTCACTTAGTAAGCTAGTATTAGGGTATAAGAAGACCTACTCTTAGAGGGGAGGGGGTTGATGCTGCTGATGATGATCGAGAGATGCGAGAGGGACGAGACGCTGCTATTTTATATTTTTGATTGAGCACGAGATGCTGCCGCTGGAGAACCTTTTGCTTTTAATAGATTTATCCATTTAATACTATTAGACCTTTTTATTCTTAAAATACTAAAGGGGAAAGGAACGAGAAGGCCTGTTTTTCAGGACAGATAGATAGTTTTTCGGGAGTTCTATGCTGTGATCTGAATTCATTGCTGTGACGAACTTTATTTTTCCATCTAATAGGTATGCATTGCAATTTCAATTTATTCTTATAATGATGCTAAATGTAATAATCTGAATAATAAATTTGAAACTTATTCATGCTTCTAAAAATTATATAAACTTTATTATCTTTAAAACAATGAGTCAGTGGTTCTTTAGCTCAATGATAAATGTAAATGTTTAAAGGGTTATAGTGATTGAGCTGGTCTTAATCACCATCAACTGATTCCTACTAGTTGGTCCATCGACCAATGAGCGGAATACCTTAAAGCTTGAGAAGTATTATGTCGTTTTAAAAAGGTATCCCGTCTCCTTCCAGCAAATCATTAACTGTTTTCTCCTAGGTAAGAACGGATGAAATCCAGGGAATATATGAGAGAGTGAATGTTTATGCGGTGTTATGGGCCCCACCGTCATATGGATATAGTTGTGTTTAAGAGGGATATTTGTACCTGGACGTCCAAAGCATATAGGAGAAGAAATTTTATTGATAGCGCTGGATCAGATTTCTTGGTAGCAGAGTTATGGTTACTATAGATTAGTTTGGTGATTATTGATTATTGATTATTTCATGTCTAACACTTTATGTTGAGTCGCGTTATGTTATATGTAAGTCAAAGTTTTTGAAGCTTCCGGGAAGTAGGAAGTGGAACACATGTGACAAGAGAAGTCACATGGAATAGTGCATTGTCTGAGTTCATATTGGTGATAACACAGGTTGTGTTATGATAGGGACATTTTCTGTATAAAAGGTGTGTGAGTGAAATAGCAACCGGTTTTCTTGTGAAACTCTGGCCTTAATTCTCAGGAGCAGTGTAGTCTCCACATGTGTTTTATCCCCAGAGAAACGGGTTTACCCCTTGCTTGAAAGAAGGGTAAGGTAGAGGGAAGTGCTACACTTATCGAACGAAACTGTATTCTTGCGAGCTAGAATAAACTGTCACTTTTGTTAGCGAAATCAGACAATGGAAATGTGTTTTTAATGTTGTAACTAACAAAGAACTGTTGAAAAATAAATTGCCGATAAATTTTGTAAAGGAGGGATCAGGAGCAGAACTGACGTAGACAAAAGCCGCGCTGGGATTGGACAGTGCACCAGTTATACAGAAGACGCTCTGATTGGAGCGTTGGTGTGAGTCGCGCTAGGAGTGGTCGGATAACCAGTGACGTGGAAGCTTAGGATTGGAGCGTTGGTGTGAGTCGCGCTGGGATAGGTCCGAATAACGCATAGAGAACAGTGTTGAATTGCGGACTTTTGAGAAGGGAAAGAGATTGTGAATTATGGCTTATTATGAGTATGGTAGAGAGAAAACGTCGTGGATGTCGAAAATTAAGAACTTTTTTAAGAAAGACAAAAAGGTAGTGACTAGAGAGGGACAAGTAATTCCTCCGCCGAAATCACCAGCTTCGCATATGATGCTGAAGTACGGATATCATACCTGCATATGGTTAGAAAATTGGACTAAATATACTAAAAATGATGGAGCATTAGCATTTCCTGAGAATGGTTCATTTAGTGTAGCTGTACTTCGGAATTTGAGGGAGAAGATGACGATGCTTGAACCTAAACCTAGACCGACACAGTTTGAAGCTTTAAGTGAATGGGAAGATGAGATGTATGAACGAGAAAGATTCAGAGGATTAAAGAATCATGATTTTGTGCCCGGAAGGTTGTGGGGAGTGAATCATGAGGACAGAATAAAGCGTTGGAGATATGCTAATATGACAGGAGGTTTGTTTCCAGCTTTTACAGTTGAGGAAGAAGCAAAGAGAAAGTGTATAGAGAAAAAGAAACATTTGGTTACTGAAAAGTATGGGTATGGTGGTAGTGAAACGGAAGATGAATTGCTGGAAGATATTTTAAACAGAAACCCACCTCCATACCAACAGAATTCTGCGGTGGTGACACCTAATGCACCGCCAATGGAAACTGGGAGGAATAAAAATCCCGAACGAGGATATGAGATAAATAGGTCACAAGATCAATTGAAAACCCCACAAAACGAGAAGATAGAAAGTGACAATACAACTGAATTAGCAAAAACCACAAGAGAATTGACTGAAAAGATAAGAGAATTAACAATGAATATGGAAGCTGTAACTGTACCAGTAACGATAGGTCCAGTAATACCAGTTTTTGAGAATCAGAAAATAGAAGAGCATTCTTTAGTCATTCCTATGAATTCACACTTGCAAAGAAGGAAAGAAGGGATGGAATTAGACAATGAAGGTGCAAGAAATTTGGTTAGTTCATATAGACCAAGCCCACCTACTAATTTGACGGTAAATGAGAATGAGTTTAGGAGAATACCTATGGTAACTGAGTCTGCATCAGAGACACCAGAAAGAAGTAAAAATTGGATAGAATTAAATAGTACGCCTGTAGGTCCGACTCCGGATGAATTGAATGAATGGATGAAAACTCTAAAAACGAAAGAGACAGAATCAAAACCATTAGATGTAATTAGGTTAAAAATAGACATGGAAGAATTAATCTTAGGGACAATTGGCACAGAAAAACTGAAAACTTATCAGGATGACGAGATAATGTTCCTATGTAAAAGCATTACATGGAGAGCTAGAAATTTACATGACAAATTAGAAGAAACAGCAAATGAACTAGGAGTAGAATTTGTAAAAGTGAGAAGTTTGCAGAAACCATATAGAGTAGATTTTTGCGAGAAAGATATAGAAAATTTGAACACATCAGGACGGTTAACCCAAATAAAAGAATTAATTGTTTTGCTGAGGAAATGGGGTGATGTGGATAGATGGAGAAGCAGATGGACTAAAAGGAATGAGAAAATAACAGATAAAGCGTCTTTGGCTTTTGCGGTGACAGACAAGGAATCAATTGTAAGGGAGTACCCGATGAGAGAAACTCCAGGAGGTAGTTATGTGCATGTCCCATGGTCTAGACAGGATATACTGTCATTTACAAATGACTTCCCAAAATTGAGAGAGAAACCAGTAGAATGGTACAGACAAGTGGAGAGGTTTGTTAAAGTTTCGAAGGTGTTATGGATAGATTTGGATGGATTATTTGATATAGTAGTACCAGCTGATTTGTGGACAGAATGTAAGATTACTATTGATTGGCCAACTGTAGAATATCCAAGAGATGCTAAAACAGGAGCGCCAGGACCAGAAGTGATGAGGAAATATGACCAAGTAATTACCTTTTTGAAAAATAAAATCCCACCCAAAGAAACGGATTGGGTAAAAATAGACAGAACCACACAGGAAAGTAAAGAATCTGTACACGCATACTATGAGAGACTACTGTTAGTTTTTAAACAGTATAGTGGCTATGAGACGCTAAATGAGAAGGATATGAGTCATTTTGTATATAGATTTGTTTATGGGTTGAAACCAGAGATAAGTGAAATGATTAAACAGCATATGATTTGTTGGCAGAATAGCACGGTAGATGAGGTTTTGAGATATGCTAAATACTGCAGTGATGACATTGAGAGTAGACAGCGTAAATTAAAAGAGAAAGCAATGTGGGCACAAGTGAAAGTTGCAGAGAAGCAAGAAGCTCAATTGAATAATCAAGTTAATGAGGCAAGACAGACTAGATCTAGACCAAATATAGGTAAAGGAAAAGGTCAAATGAGCATAGAAGAGGCAAAGAAAAAGTGGCCATGCCACAACTGCGGAAAGTTAGGACATTGGAGAAACGAGTGTAAATTTCCTCCAAAACTTAATACGGAAAATCAATCATTAAATCCACAGGTGCAGAGTGAGGTAGTTACCCAACAAAGTCAGGTGCCACAACCACCACTTCCCAAGAGTGTTAATCAACAGAAATACAGTGCAGAAACAGGATTCTACGGAGGAGAGCAGGTAACACAATTGCCGCGCGCAGCTGCCATATCTCAATACTGGTTACGACAGGATGGTGATGAGTCGGATGAAAGTTTATGACGGTGCCTAGGAGAGGAAGAAGAGTGCGTGCTTGGCGCAACTCTAGAGGTAGATCAAGCAGGTCCATTTGTGGATGGAGAAGTGAATGGTGCAAATGTAACATTCCTTGTGGACACTGGAGCTACCCGTTCTACTGTTAGGTCAGTGGAAATTCCAAACCTTCCTCTCTCAGGTGAACATATCCAAGTCGTGGGTGTTTCGAATCAGCAAATTAAGGCGCCTCTTACCAAATTAGTGGAGGTAAAGATTGGTCCATTTAGTGAAATGCACCGATTTGTGGTGTGTGATTGCAGTCCTGTGAACCTATTAGGACGCGATCTACTTTGCAAGATGAACTGCACCATCTATTGTACTCCAGATGGATTTGCATTTCAGACCCCAGATGAAGATGTATTATATAAAATGACAATGGTAAATTTAGAATCAGAAGTGAATGATTTGTTTCCCATATTTGACGTAGAGAAAATCCCAATTGAACTGAAAGAAACAGTGAAACAGGAAGTGTGGGACTTTACGGGAGAAGATATAGGGTTAATGAAAGGAGTAGACCCTGTTAAGATCTCTGTTAAAGAAGGAACGAGTTACCCAAATACGCCACAGTATAAATTGACACCAGAAATAATTGAAGGAATAACACCAGTAATAAATAAAATGATTGAACAAGGGATTCTGAGAGAAATAATGAGCAGTCCATGTAATTCACCGATAATGGGACTGAAAAAGCCGAATGGAACATATAGAATTGTACAGGATTTGAGAAAGGTAAACAAAATTGTTGTGCCTTGCTGCCCAATAGTACCAAACCCTGCTGTAATTCTATACCAGATTCCACGCGAAGCAGAATGGTACACAGTTATTGATTTGTGCCATGCATTTTTCTCTATTCCATTACATCCAGATAGCCAGCCATTATTTGCGTTCAGGTTCGGAGAGCGTATTTTGGCATGGTGCCGAATTCCTCAGGGGTATACAGAAAGCCCCTCGATCTTTAATCAGATTTTAAAGAAATCATTGGAAGATTTAAAAATGCCAGAAAAGTCAGTGATGGTTCAGTATATTGATGACCTACTGGTGGCATCAAAAACAAAGGAAGCATGTGTTAATGATACAATTGCTTTGCTGAATCATTTAGCAAAAAGAGGACATAAGGTGTCCCCATCAAAATTGCAGTTTTGTCAACAAGAGGTCCAATATCTAGGACATAAGATTGAAAAAGGAGTGCGAAAGGTAACGACTGAAAGAATAAAAATAATTCAAGGAATGAGAGCTCCAATGACACAGAGAGAAGTAAGAATGTTCCTAGGAATGGTTGGATATTGTCGACAATGGATAAGTGGATTTTCATTAATTGCAAAACCTTTACAGAGATTGACAAAGAAGGATGTTAAAGATCCTTTTGAAATGAATGATGAGGAAATGAAAGCATTCAGAGAACTAAAAAAGAAACTGTGTGAAGCTCCGGCATTGGGAATGCCTGACTATGAAAAAGACTTTGAGTTGTATTGTAGTGAAAGAGATGGGTGTGCGTTTTCAGTCCTGGTGCAGAGACACGGAAACATGAAAAGACCCATTGCATATTTTTCAGCTGTTTTAGACCCAGTAGCGAAAGCGTTGCCTGGATGTTTGAAAGCAGTTGCTGCTACTTGTGTAAGTCTGGAGCAGAGTGAAGGCATAGTGATGGGATATCCACTGAGAGTATATGTCCCTCATTCTGTGGAAATTCTTTTGACAAGAACCAAAACCCAATATATGACACATAGTCGGCTGACTAGGTATGAAAAAGTAATTTTGAGTGCAGACAATGTGACCATTGACAGATGCATGAATGTGAATCCTTCAACATCACTGCTAGATGAAGAGAGTGTGATTGAAATGGATGAAGTTGATCATGATTGTCTGAATGTACTCGAATATTGTACAAAACCGAGACCCGATATACGGGATGAGCCTTTAAAGGAATCAGATTATATTCTGTTCGTGGATGGCTCATGTTTGAGAACGGATGATGGAGTTCTAAGTGCAGCATATGCAGTTTGCACAGTAGCTGCTGTAATGGAAGCATCTTGTTTGAAAGGGATACGTTCTGCCCAAGTAGCGGAGTTGGTAGCTCTAATTCAAGCATGCAAATTGGGAAAGAATGTCCGAATCACAGTAATTACGGATAGCCAATATGGCTTTGGAGTGGTTCATGATTTTGGGCAGATCTGGTCTCAGAGAGGTTTCTTGACGTCTGCAGGAACCCCGATAAGAAATGGTGAATTTGTGAAAAAGTTGCTTGAGGCGATACAGCTGCCTAAACAGATTGCAGTGGTAAAGTGCAATGCACATACAAATGGGGAAGACTACATAACTGTTGGCAATAAGTTTGCTGATGAAATTGCACAGTACTGTGCCAAAAATGTGGTCTCACTAAACCGAAACCGAGAAAGAGAGCATATTTCATGTCCTTTGCTTTTTACTAACCCTGTTGAGACATGGGATGAGGTGAGACAATTACAGGAAGCAGCAGATGAGGAAAAAGATAGCTGGATAAAAGCAGGATGCAGAAAACGGGAGGAAAATGATGTTTGGGTTTACAGGGATGAAAGACCAGTTATGCCTGATAGCATGATTTCTGACATGGCACGGATGTACCATGGACAAGCTCATATTGGGAGAGACTCAATGATCAGACTTTTTAGACAAACATGGTATAATCCAAAATTCAGAGCCATAGCTGAGAGTCTTTGTCAAAGATGTCTTATTTGTCAACAGCTAAATCCAGGAAGAAAGACAGTAGTGAGTCTAGGAACAATAGGACGAGAGGGAGGTCCTTTCACGAGAATGCAAATGGATTTTATAGAAATGCCTCCGAGCAATAGACTAAGGTATGTCCTTGTAGTCGTCTGTTTGTTTTCCCGTTGGGTGGAAGCATACCCGACCAGAAGGAATGATGGAATTACAGTAGCAAAACTTATGCTGCGAGAATTCATTCCAAGGTATGGTTTTCCAGTAACGATTGAAACAGATAGAGGAACACATTTTCAAAACGAATTGATTCAACTGATTTGTGAAGCACTTAGTATTAAACAGAAACTGCACTGTGCATACAGACCAGAGGCTTCTGGAATAGTAGAGCAAGTGAATGGAACAATTAAGAACAGGCTAGGTAAAATGTGTCAAGCCACAGGACTCAAATGGCCAGATGCCTTGCCATTAGTCTTAATGACTATCAGAAGTATACCGGAAAGAAAGACAGGACTCAGTCCCCACGAAATAATTATGGGACGAGCAATGAGACAAGCACATGTACCTGGCAACAAACTACTGACTATAACTGATGATCTGGTGCTGGATTATTGCAAAGGATTGGCTGATGTGGTACGTTCTGTGTTTCATCAGGTTGGACCGGATGCGACCACTCTTGAAAGAAAACCAGCTCACGATTTGAATCCAGGAGATTGGGTCCGCATAAAAGTCCACCGAAGAAGAAACTGTTTGGTTCCTCGCTGGGACCAACCACGACAAGTGATCCTGGTGACAACAACTGCAGTCAAATGTGCAGGAGTAAAACACTGGGTACATGCCAGTCACACCATCAGAGTTCCAGAACCTGAAGATCGACATGTGAGTCGACATCTGGAAGTATTGGATACCAGTTCAGCATCTGATGCAGAGGAAGAGACGAACAGGGCTCCAGAATCTGAAGATCGACCTGTAAGTCGACATCTGGAAGACCCAATTACAAGTGCAACGACAGGAGGAGTGGAGGAAATAGCAGAAGTTCCAGAATCTGAAGATCGACATGTGAGTCGACATCTGGAAATATCAGACACCAGTTCAGCATCTGATACAGAGCATTCGGATTGTGAGGAAAATCTGAAAAGAAATTGGAAATTTGGTAGCATAAAAGAAGAAACTGAGCAAAAAGACAGTAACAGTGAGCAACCAAGTACAAGTTGTGGTGAAGATCCTTCAGAGATAATATTAATAGACGAAGAAGGGAGAGTTTCAAATAGAAAGATAGAAGAATCGGAAGATCCCCGAGGAGCAATAGGGACAGATCGACGAACAAAAGAACAGGGAAATTTAGAAACAGATAGAGAGATTGACACAAATTCGGAAGAACCTCGAGGAGGGACAGAAGTAGGTGATCGAAGGAAAACACGAGAGAAACCAAAAATAGATGAAGGAAGTGAAATTATAAAATTTAAGATAAGAGACAATAAAGAAAGGACTGAAACAGAGTCAGAAGAAAGTGGAGAAGAAAGAAACCAGAAACTAGAGTCAAGAAAGAGAACTTGGAGAACAGAAAGAGAGGAAAAAGAAAGTGAACCAAAAAGGCCAAGAAAAGGAGACAATTGGCCCAACGAAGTTAGAAGATTGAGATACAAGATCATAAGGCTAGATGGAAAAAGTGCAGAACAAGTAAATGAGATAACAAGTCAAAAAGAACAAGAAAAACAAGGTGGAAAACACTTGCAGAAAACAAAAAGAGTAAAGAAAGCAAATCTGAAGTATAAATCGCCTGAATGGTTATACATTGCGTTGACTGATATCAAAGAAGAAGAGATCACTCACGAAAACCCAGAACAAAGCTGCAACCTAATGGGTGAAGGTGAAGTGCAACAAACTTGAAGAAATTTGAACAAATTTCTACCGGATTGGACAAAACACTGGATTTGACAAAGAAAGAGTTCTGAAAAGAATTAAAAGAAAGTACCAAACAAAGACAAAGTGAGAGTGCAGGGTGGCTAAGAGGTCATTTCTGAGGTGTGGTGACACATTTTTCCTGTACATAATATAAAATAGGTTATAGAACAAAATGGAAGATACTAAAGATAGAAAATGTAGATGTGAGTTCTTAAGCAGGTGGTGTAAGATGTGCTTCTTTTGTACAGGATTATTAATGACAGTATGGGTTATTTTAGCAATCACCATTCCAATTAGCTTAGCTGTAGAAGAAACGTCTATATTAAAGAATAACACAGAGAAAGAAAAAGGAGCTAACATACAAGAAACAGCTATATTAAAAAGTAGTGCAGAATTACATAAAGACAAATCAATAACAGATTTTTCAAAAAATGTTTTCACTAAATTATTATATGAGTATGTAGAAACAATGGATGTAAGAGATTGTTATGTTTGTATGCAATTGCCTGCGTCTGTTGCAGAAGGTGTGACCTATCATCACCTTCCTTTGACGTATGGAATAACATGTAGTGTTTTAGCAAGTCTATTTTACAAGACAGGAAGATTAGAATATTATTACACTGATATAGATAAGATTTTTGCAAAGATTCCTATAGTTTCTGAACTAAACAAGGTGAAAAAGGCAAGACATTTGGTGAATTTTTCATAGAAAATAAAATTCTAACATTAGATGATATAGTTAAAAACAACCTTACCTGTGAGTTAAGGAATGAAGAAAAGGTATTTTTAGAAATGGTCGAGGATAGAAGAGTGAAATTTCAAAGAAAAGTGATAGAAGAGACAAAAACACCTCTTTGGGCGTTTGAGGAAGAAAATCATGACAAGAAAAAGACAAATGCAGCTATGACTCTGGATTGGCCCCAACAGGGAAGGTTGTGCATTAGAAGAAATAGAACAAGATATGACAATTATTTCGTGGGTTCCAGTGATTGCCATGACAATTATAAAATTTTAGGAGGTTGGGGATTCAAAGGGGGAAAAGATCCAATATTTCCTGGGATCTATTATATTTGCGGTAAGAGAGCTTATTACAGGTTGCCGGACCATTGGTATGGATCATGTTACTTAGGCCTGGTCTTTCCAAAGATTTTTCATGTAGATAGAGCAGAAAAGGGAACACACGAAATGATAGACATTTACACGTAGAAAAAGGGAAAGTTTTTCAGAAATAGTAGGTGATATTTTTGGAGCATTGATACCAGCAGTGGGAATATCTTTGAATGCATTTAAAATTCGGAAGTTATCCACAGTAGTAGATCGTTTATCTACAGATACTGCTGGAGGGTTCTTGATGGTAAATACCGAAATGGTTGCCATGAGAGCTATGGTGATGCAAAATCGACTTGCCCTTGACATTCTTTTGGCAAAAGAGGGTGGAGTCTGTGGAATGCTGAAAGTCCAACATTGTTGCACTTACATTCCAGATAAAAGTGAAAATATACAAAAGTATATAAAGAATATTACAAATTTGCACAAAGAACTTGTTCCACTGGAGGTTGAAAATGCATTTCGAAAACTTGGTAAGAGTTTTTCCTCAGTAATAAATTGGTTTACTAGAATGAGTGGATTAATAATAGGGAAAATCATAATAGTAGCGACCATAATAATCATAATAGTTTTAGTACTGAAGTTAATTATTACATGTATAAAGAGAAGAAAAAGACAGAATAAAATAGAAAAAGAAAATAAGATAAATAAAGAAAGAGAAAGAGAAATGGGTGAAATAGAGCTAGAAGAAATAAAAGAAAACATGTATAAGAAAACAAAGAGACAAGTTGAAAGGGATACAGTTGTGTAAACTAACAAAAGCAAACCGGACAAAGAAATATGCTATCTGACAAAATTGTGTAACATGGGTTTTTGTGGTGATATTAAAAATCACCAAAGGGGGAGTTGATGGAGCAGGGTAAACGAAAAATTTTTAACCTCCTAATAATTTATGTTGAACAATTAACACACAGGTTCGTTTCAGTAAATAACCAACCATGTATGTTACATGAAAAGGGTTATGGGTAACACGCTATATCCGTGCAAACTAATTTACTTACAATTGTTAACGTGGATAACATAAGCCTAATAATTTGCGTACTAATTAGAATAATAAATGCATGATTTGTGCTTGGAAATAAACTGTGTAGTGGCAAAGTAAAGCGTTGGTAAGTAAGAAATGGCTTTATATGTCGCTTTTGCTAGGTAATACCTAATTGGGGTACGTAGAATGACGGGAGGGAAACGAAAAGGTTTATATTCTTTATTCTTAACTATGTTCTGTTTATCTTTATAATAGTGCGCTTAGGCCTGTTGTGCCGCGATGTAAAAATGGCTGCCATGCAAACAAGCTAGAGTACGCAAGCGCGAGATGGGTATCGAAAGAGAGAAAGGCCGTGAACAAGAGGGATCATGTGACCGTCCCAAAGCCTAGGATGGAAACGTGGTCAAGGCTGCAATGACCTTATTATACAAACGTGTGCCAAAGAAGGACATAGCGAAAAGCGTGAGAAGTCGCAGTGAATATGTGAATGAACAATGAACTGTTCAACTTAAAAGTATCAGAAAAGGATACAGATTGAAACCAAAGTGCGGATGGGTAATGTCATGAACCCGTGAGAAACGACAAAAGTATGAACTTTCCACAAAGAACTGGTTGGAGCAAGGATATTCATAATGAGATGTATACTGACCCAAATGGACCAATTAGAGAGAATCTCGCCCACAAAGATGTAACATTTTCACTTAGTAAGCTAGTATTAGGGTATAAGAAGACCTACTCTTAGAGGGGAGGGGGTTGATGCTGCTGATGATGATCGAGAGATGCGAGAGGGACGAGACGCTGCTATTTTATATTTTTGATTGAGCACGAGATGCTGCCGCTGGAGAACTTTTGCTTTTAATAGATTTATCCATTTAATACTATTAGACCTTTTTATTCTTAAAATACTAAAGGGGAAGGAACGAGAAGGCCTGTTTTTCAGGACAGATAGATAGTTTTTCGGGAGTTCTATGCTGTGATCTGAATTCATTGCTGTGACGAACTTTATTTTTCCATCTAATAGGTATGCATTGCAATTTCAATTTATTCTTATAATGATGCTAAATGTAATAATCTGAATAATAAATTTGAAACTTATTCATGCTTCTAAAAATTATATAAACTTTATTATCTTTAAAACAATGAGTCAGTGGTTCTTTAGCTCAATGATAAATGTAAATGTTTAAAGGGTTATAGTGATTGAGCTGGTCTTAATCACCATCAACTGATTCCTACTAGTTGGTCCATCGACCAATGAGCGGAATACCTTAAAGCTTGAGAAGTATTATGTCGTTTTAAAAAGGTATCCCGTCTCCTTCCAGCAAATCATTAACTGTTTTCTCCTAGGTAAAAACGGATGAAATCCAGGGAATATATGAGAGAGTGAATGTTTATGCGGTGTTATGGGCCCCACCGTCATATGGATATAGTTGTGTTTAAGAGGGATATTTGTACCTGGACGTCCAAAGCATATAGGAGAAGACATTTTATTGATAGCGCTGGATCAATATTGTCCCACTTTTTATAATTATGTGTACATATATATATTTTTATATGTTTTTAGGTAATAACCGATGTATCTTTTACTATCCATTCTGTGATGTATGTCGTATATTGTTATGAATTGTACTTTTATGGCCCTGGTGGGCGAAATAAAGTGATTTGACTCACTGTTTGTCCATATTCATCTTCGGAATCCCTGATATGTATCAATCACAGAAAATGATGGTTCAAGAGCAAAACACCCTGCTTGCACTTACCCACATATCACCACCAAAGGAGTTCATTACCTGTAAACCCAAACATGGTCCTCACAAGGACCAACTGAAGCAAGAGCTGGGGACAGCAAGGATAATGAGCTGCTTTATAACTTCTGAGAGCCCTGACTAGGGCCCTTAATTATGAAGGGCTTAAGACGCCGTTGCGTCCCTTTTTTGTGACACTGCAGCGGCGTAATCAATGCGCTATACTGCGCCCTATTTACAAAGTGACGCATCTAGGCAGATGCGTCATTTAATAAATGCCTGCGCTACATTATACCTGATTCAGATGGGAAAAAGTCGGAACACAGCGGCCTCAGCAACGCATGTTCCGACATTGCAAGCGTAACCACGCTTGCCTTTACCACGCATATGCGTGGTTTAGGAATGTGCGTGGTCTCGTTGCTGGCTGGCTGGCGGAAGCAGGAAGAGGACGCGATGCGGTGAGTTAACTGGGGTTTTGGGTGGTGGGGGGTAGTTTTCAGGGTTGTGGGGGTCGGGGTAGGTTTCAGGGCAGGGGGGGTCAGGAGTTTTAGAGCTCAGGGCAGGGCACAGGAAAGGGTCAGTTTTCAGGCCGAGGGGGTAGTTGGGCTGGGGTAGGGGGAGGTGGGGGTAGGTTTGAGGGGGTGGGGGCTGGTTTTAGGGCTCAGGGAGGGGGGCTGGGGTCTGAGTAGTTTTTAGGGGGCTGAGGTTTAGGGCACAGGGCAGGGGACAGGAAAGGGGCAGTTTTCAGGCCGAGGGGGCAGTTGGGCTGGGGCAGGGGGATGTGGGGGAGGTTTTAGGGGCTGGGGGCTAATTTTAGGGCTCAGGGAGGGGGCTGGGGTCAGAGTCGTTTTTAGGGGGCTGAGTTTTAGGGCTCAGGGCAGGGGACAGGAAAGGGCCAGTTTTCAGGCCGAGGGGGCACGTTGGGCTGGGGCATGGGGGAGGTGGAGGGAGGTTTTAGGGGGGTGGCGGCTGGTTTTAGGGCTCAGGGAGGGGGGGCTAGGGTTGGAGTAGTTTTTTGGGGCTTGGGGGTTGGATTTGAAGGATCAGGATAGGGGGTCTGGGTAGTTTATAGGGCTGGGGCGGGTAGAATAGACTGCAGGAGGGACGAATTTTAGGGCTCAGGGCAGAGGCGCCGGAGTGTGATCTTTACCTCACATGTCCCTTTACCATTCATGTCTATGCCACGAAATTGAGTGGTAAAGGCATGCGTGGTAAACGCATGCGTGGTAAAGACGCAGTCGTGGTTTGGAGCGCGTGGTTCAGGCATACGTTGTTGAGGCATGCGTTGTTCCATCACACAACCTTATCAGGTATAATGTATGCAGGGTGGGCGTTCCCACATAAAAGGCTTGTAGAAATGGCACAGTGAAATCTGAGATTTCACTGCGCCACTTCTACGACTTGACTGCGTCAAATCCTTATGCCTGCTTCAAGCAGGCGTAAGGATAGACGCCTGGGCTTTTCACATGGGACTCTCCCATGGATAATGCCACATTGCTGGAGTTGCATCAGTTTTCTGACACACTACAGCAATGCGTCATTATTGCGCCAACAGATACGTCAAGATTCCTGAAGGAGGGCACAATGAAAAGTGACGCATCACTGTTTTTCCCCAGCGATGCGCCACTTTTCATAAATGAGACCCTAGGTTTTCTTATTTTCATAATTTATTAATCTTGAGTTAGCTACAAGCTAAATGAAATATAGAAGGCCTCTGACCTCATATGCAATTCTCCTCAGCCATTCCTCGTACATCCCTCATATACATCCCTCACCATGCTCACTTTATCATGGTGTCAGCTTCTCTGTTCTCTTACACTTCTTCTACCAGCCCCCTTATTTGTGATAGCATCATTGAAAACATGCTGATGCTCGATACATTCTCTTGCAGTGGACAGAAAAGCGCCTCCTATGGGTGACTGAGTGGCTCAGCATAGACTTCTTGCACACTGAGACTCAGGGCCCAATTTATATATTGGCAGTATGTATACTCCATTGCAACAGTGACGGAGTATACATACCGTCAATATGAAGGTCTGCTTGCCCGATTTAAATGCAGTCGAGCCTTTGGTTTGGCCACAGCAGAGATAACTCTGTCTCTGGTGTGGCCAAACTTCTCAGACGGACATGGGGAGTAAGGGCTGTCAGAGAAATGCCCAATTTAGATGGTTGGATATGTAGTAATTTTTTACTGTTCCCTACCACTAGGTGACACCTGGTGGTAAAGAAAAGTAAACCAATTATAATGTTTCCCCCGCCATGGGAGAAGCCTCCCATGGCAAGGGGAATATTACTTTTTTCTTTTCAAAAATGAAACTGCTGTTTCTGGGTTTTCTTTTTGAAACGAAAAAAAAAATACTGTTTGCTACAGGGCTGCTTCTTGCTGTTGCAGCCCTGTAGCACATAGTAAAATGCATTGCCAGAGACCACTGTGACGGCGGTTCCGGACAATGCCTTTATAAATGACCGCCTGATTGGCGGTCATTTTTAAATTAGATGGGGGGCCTCTCCACAATGGGGACAGAGTAATTTGCTCTGTCCCCATAGCGGACCCACAGGCCGTTCGCCTACAAAATAATCAGCCCCTCAGTCTGCAGGTGTCCAAAACTCTGTGCGGCCTACAGGTTAGACGAGTAGCTTAGCCAGTATCAGTAGTGAGGTTACCCACCTTCATAGAACCTGCATCCTGCTTCATGGTAAGGGCTAGTCCTCCCTACTTTCTGGAGCTTCTGTAATAATTGAAGCAGAAACAGAGAGAAAGTGAGAAATTACAAAAATGTCCAAAATCAGCAGGACATTTTCAAAATATGAGAAATCTGCATTTTTCATACCGAATAATGGCCAGGAACATCAATGCCCAACTTTTTCCTACTCAGACGAACTTACAGATGGAGGATGCCCTGGATTTTTACAACATCCCTCCAGCTCAATTTCCCCCTGGTGCTATTAAAAAGGAGGCCAAAGCCTGGAGTCAATAGTTGATGAATAATGGATTGATTTGTTTAAATGGGCGTTTTAATAATGATATGCCTGCAGCTGCAACGTTCCGGGAGGGCCTGTCGCCAGGCCCGATTGACTATATGTTCACGCCCGTTTCACACTTTGGTTTCTTTTTAGATTTTGAAGTGGCAAAATACGAGGGTAGTGACCATTGGGCTACCTCAGCAGTTCTTAGTCTCTGCGACCCAGTGGCTGTAGAGACGGTATTGCCCTTGAAAGTATCTGCTGAGGCTCTTGACACGTTTAGATCCTATTCATCTCTAACGCCTAGCTGCATTCCTATTAAAAGAGACTATCAAGGCTCTCTCTGACTGCTCGGAGAACAGAATTGTGTGGTTCAATGAAATTGTCCTCAATGTGCTGGGCTGCATTGCTTTAAATGTAAGGGAGTGGGGATTACTAGAGGACCTTCACACAAAGGGAAGTGTTGGTTTGATTTAGCCTGTCAAGAGTTGAAGTGTTTGGTGAGACAGGCCACCAAGAGAGCTAGGTGATGCCCAGATACTGTAGTATCCCAGGAGCTGGTTAAGCTTAAGTCCCAATATAAGCAGCTGGTTAAGGAGAAAAAGGCCTCCTTTTATCATAGTAAGTGGGATGAGATGCGGGAACTAAAGATCAACGAGTCGAGTGGCCAAAATAGGGGACTCTAGTATATATGATTCCTGAAGATATGTGGGCAACCTATTTGGTAGATTGATATAGCGCCCCTCCCGTTTCATCTAGACCCCTAGGGAACTCTCAATAAAAATCTCCCCGTCACTTGGTTTTCAATAAAGGAAGTAAGAGCAGTTATTGACAGAATAAAGCTTTCAAGGGCTGCCGGCCCCGATAACATTCCATCGGTTACAATTAAATTGATTAGTGATTGGTGGGGGACGGTATACTCCCTCTTGTTCAATTGGATTGCCTCAATTGTCCTCCATCCTCCATCGTGGATAGGGTCTATAGTACAACCTATTTTAAAAAAAGGGAATGGCTCAGATCCTACACATTATAGGCTGATTAGCCTTTTGGATATTTCCATTGAGGTATTCTCCAAAATTATTCGAAGTTGGAAGACTGGGCCTACAAATCTTAGATAATCCCAACTGAGCAAGGGGGCTTTCGGGAGGGCCATTCCAACTTAGATCATTGCTTCGCGCTATGGGACATCATTCAGAAGGCTCTAGAAATTAATCAAAGGCTGTGCTGTTGTTTTGTGACTTCAGGACAGCCTTTGATTCGGTCGACAAGGACACCCTATGGAGAAAACTTGCCGCCTGGGAGCTCCCTCCGATCCTCCTTAGTGTATTACAATCTTTACACTCCACCAATTGGGCTCAGGTGGAGCTACATAAATCGGGATGGCTATCCCAGAGAATCCCCATTAAGAATGGCCTTCGGCAGGGGTGTTTTTAGCACCTCTGCTTTTTAGTTTATTTTTACCCGACCTCCCAACTTTTATATCCCAAACAAAGTCCTTCTCCCCTAAAATCTATTGTTAGATTGTATCCCAATTGGTCTACAGAGGAAATTATATGCCCTCGAAACATATAATAAGCAGAACCAGCTTCAAATTATTCTAGAGAAGACCAAGGTATTGGTCTTTGGTAAAAGAGTAAAAAACTTCGGCTGCCATTTAAACACCCGGGAGGTGGATTCAGTTGACCATTAAAAGTATTTAGGTTTGACATTTAGGAGGAACTTAACATGGGACACACACTGGGATTGTATTCATCAGAAGTCATTGCTGCAGGCCAGCTGTTTGTCTAAAGTTAATTGAAAATATGGAGGGTTGTCTCATATTCCTTTATTGAGGGCTCATGAAGGGAAGATACCTCCCATGGGGTTGTTTGTTGGAGAGGTCTTTTCCCTCGATTCTTTCTATGAGTGGGACCAATTAGAAGGGGCAGTTCTCAGATGACTCTTGTCACTTCCATCTGGCACCATGGTCAAGGGCATAAGGAGGGAGTTCAATCTCACCTCCTGGAATTTATTGGCATTTACCCGGGCTTTAAGATTCTTTCCAAAGACTCTCAGAGGACAATGAATTGATAAAGGTCTCCTAACTTTGCTTGGACGAGATTCAAGGCAGTGAAAGAAGGTGGGCAAGGGAAGTAAGAAATAGATTAAGTTGTATCAACAACCTCCATTCTGATTGTGGTACAATTACGTCCTAGTCCCCTTTTTCAGGTAAACAGGTATTGAAAGAGTCTGCAGCAAAGGTGGCCGGGACTCACCACCCGGCCTACCTGAGTCAGAAGACTTTCGATCAGTTTTTCCATTTCCACTCTAGGCCATCTCTACCTGATGCAGGTAACTGATCCCAGCCTGCGGAATGACATTTTTAGGGCAAGAGTGGGATGTAATCCAATCCAATCATCCCGCTCATGTTGGGCCAGGGTCCAGGATAACAATGGTTTTCGACCCTGCCACCTGAATGTAAAATGCTCTTTACTCCATGGACTTTTATCTTTCAAGTCGCATTACATTTTTAAGACCCTTATTTTTTAAATTTATATTTGTACAAAGGATGATGGCTGTCGAGCTGCTGTCGAAAATGCGTTATTTAGATGTGGCAGTAGCAATTGCTCGGTTTTTACGTTCTGCCAAACAGAGTTTTAGTGATGGATTACAGTAGGAACGGGGTGATGGGTTGGCCAGACGGGATTTAAATCAATTTTACACTGTCCCTGTTTTATATGTTTCTTAGAATGTTTTTTGGACAATTGTCCAAATGAACTTGTTTTCTACCTACCATACCAAATTCTGTGTTTAGACTCACTCTATCCATGGGTGTCATTCAGGTGAAGCATTGGCTACTTCCTCATTGGTCACCTCTCAAAAGACTTTGACAGCATTTATTCTACGGATGGGTGGAAAGTTGTCAAGTATGCATTGTATTGGAAAGGTGACTTGTGAATCCACATAATGTGCCAGTGACACACTTCATCCCACAGTGCTTTGGCGGCCTATGTGAAATTCAATGTTTGCGCATCATTCTAAAACATTTGTTTCCCCGAAATAGTATATGGCAAAGCTACAAGTTGGTGGTGTATGTGTTTGCCCTCCCACCAGGGGGCACCATAGGTGCTTGGCTGTCCATCCGTGTGTATAAATGGACCTGTCCTGCACATGCTATGAGGAATGCAGTAACTGAAGACAACCTCTGCCATGGTTTAAGCTTTGAAGCCTGGGTCTAAGAAGACAGTCAGTAAAATAGTTCAGTAGGCTAGGTGCCTGCTGCATGGATGCACTTATAATTGCAGACTATGGGCCATATTTATCAAATCTTTGGGTCGCCCTTGTGCCAAGGATCTACTCATGTATTTTGGCGCATTCCCAGATTTACCATGAGTGGTAGGCCTGGGAATGTGTAAAAATGCTATGCCTACTTAGGGAAGGCGTAACAAGGAGAAATATCTTTATTTCTATTTGTTTTTTCCTCTTTCTACGTGTGATGCATTATGCAGCACAAGTAAAAAGAGGAAAAAGTCTCAAAGGATTGTTTTTGTGCAGGAAGGTATAATTTCTTGCACAAAAACAATCCTGCCTGCAATGCAGGCACCCTTGCACCATGGTGCAAGAGTACCACCGTTGGCATTAGGTAGCACACAGTGTGTCAACACAAGGAGAGGACAGGAATGCACCATATACTGTTAAATATGGTGCATCCCTGCCCTCCCCTTTCATACAACGTAGCGCAGCAACGTGCCTTGCTGTGCTGCATTGCATGACATTTTGATAAATATGCCCCATGTGACTTAGTTCTGTTGCCACAGCCTTTCAGCCGTCCCTGTCCCTGTCCCTAACTCGAGTACCATTACAATTCATATAAATTACATCCATTATGACTGGTTTCTGGAATCTTGTATGTAAAGGGTCAACAATATTTAAGCACCCTGCATACCAGGATCATTTGTATGCACAGGGTTTATGTAGGAACACTGTGCAGAGGTGAAGCTGCCCCAACCAACGCTTCGGCTTGTTTTGAAAGCAATGCATGATTTAATTGGTGTTGCGGGAAAAGTGTCTTGCTTCAAAATGTACCTTTTTGTAGTAAAAACATTGATAACATTAGAGGTTTATGAACTATGACAACCATCTGTTAATGCTGCTTAAGCTGTTATTTGTTTTCTCATATGCATCAGTAAAATATGTTAACTTGGACATATAAATGATTTTGATGCTGTTCTCCATCTGTCTATTCCTTCTTGAATTGTCTGTGATTCTATGCTTTTCTTCGGTGCTTAATTTGCAAAATAGTAAGTGCCGGTGCCCAAAGTTTTGCTCAAAATCCTGCGGACGACGCTTTCGAATACCAGGGTGATGAACACTAAGGCTGCATAGTCTTGATTCCACCTCATGCCTTGTTAAGTCACTACCAGAAACTCCCTGTCCCTTTATCTCACACTTTCCGGTACTTTTTCATGCTTGCTTTCTCACTTTGTCACTGTTTTTCCATCTTTCTCTTTCGCTTCCTTTCCCACTTTTGTGTTTTTCTCTCTCTTTCTTTGGATCTAAGTCTGATGAAGACAAATAAGTGCCGGCCCCTGAAAATGTGTGCTGGTGGGCCTCACCTGCAGCAACCGGCTCAAATTAAGCACTTCTTCTCCTAAAATTCGCTGAAGAGGCTTAGAAATATCCCTAAACATTCAAGGAGCAGGTTACTTACTATTTAACTCCAATCTTCGAATATTTGGGGAAAATGTTTGTGAAAATTGACTATTATCAGCAAACGGAGAGAATAAAAATACATCCACGTCAGTGTGCCTGCGTGTACAGCATTGGTATGCGCATCGGAGGCTGTGGGCGGTGTCAAACGGGGAGCTTCAGCAGGGCAAAATGTCACTGGAGTGTGTTGAAACTCTTATCAACAGCACTGTGTCTGGGAAGACTGGTATCTATCTGACACGCTTAAGACGCACATGTCATGGATGTATGATATACAGGGACTTATTTACAAGCCCCTTGCGCCGCCGGTACATCACTTTTTATGACGCTCCGGAGGCACAGAGTGCAGACCCATATCTAAGAGGCCATGCTAAGGCACTTTACGTGGCTTTTTATGGCCTCATACATGTGGTGTAAGGTAACACAGCGCAAGTTGCTGCGCTGCCTTACATTGTGTCAGGGGGGAGTTCCATGGGCGTTGTGATGAATTTTCCTATGCAACACCCACGTGTTTTGACACATTCCCTGATTTACAAGGATCTGTAAACCTGGGAATGCGTCAAAACTGAAGCCTCCCCAGGGAGGCGTAACGAGGAGAAATATCTTTATTTCTCCTCATTGTTTCCGCTTTCTATGTGTGCTGCATTCTGCAGCACACATAGAAACAGGAAGAAACCTCCATGGTGCAAGGGTGCCTACTCACAAAAGTCAACTTACATTTGAGTATTTCTACATGTGAAAGTTTACCATTACACTTTGAGGAACTTTATTACTTTAGGCTATTCACCCTTTACAAGCGCAAAGTTACTAAAAAATGTAGGTTTACATGTCTCCAGCAGCTGAATTCACGGGGTAGAGCCTAATTTACAAGTTTTAGGTTACTGCTCGTAGCCACAGGGGCAGATATTTACCTATGGTAACTTATAAAGGAAATTTTAAAAGTTCATTAAACATAAAAAATAAAAACAGTTACAATAATTTCATGCTAAATAATAATGTAAATTAATGTTCAATATTTATTTCTAATGTAGAACAAAATACTGCCACACAACATTATTAACTTCATTGCAAATTATTTATTTAGTTATTGTAATGACATAAAATTATTTCTCGTAAGAATCCAAACTAAAGTAAAAAAAACTTTTTTGCATTCAGTAAAAAGTAATAAAAGGTATGTTTAGAATTCATTAAAATGAATGTAAATATTTATATGAACAAAAATAATGTATCTTTTTCAACTCAAAATAGGTTATTAAAATATTTAAACTATTAAATATATATATTTATATATATATGTTTCAATAAATTAAATGTATTTGTATGTTTAAGTAGTTTAAATAAAGTAATTACATTGAACAATAGTTCCTATGGGACTTTATTTTAAGTCTGTGCCTCTATTAGTTTCTAAGGGAGTGTGTTGCAGTAAATGTGAGTGGCCATGTGTGCTGCTAGACTTACCCCAGCTCTTACGACTGTCTTCGCTGTACTGGCTACAGAAGTACAATAGGTGAATAGCAATGGGCATTCCTTTTTACAGGTGAGTGCATCTCCGTCTTTAAATCCCTCCCCACCCCTCACTTAACCCTCCCTTAACCTCTCCCCCTAGTAGTAAGTTTTCCCCATTGTCCAGCCACTCCCCTCTGTCCTCCCACATTTACTACTGTAACTTTGGCGTACATGTGAGGAGATATCTGCAGTCAGGCCGAGATCACTGCACAGAAAGGCTAGGAGAGGCAGAGGCGGAGACCTCCACACGTAGGTTTGTGAACAGCATTTTGTAGTATGTGAGTAGTACTATTGGAGTACTATTACTCGTACTACAAAATGCAGTTCTGAGAATAGGCCCACTAAAGTCGTGAACACTAAACATTTTTGCCTCACTCAGCAGGACTCGCCGGGCACAGAGCACAGATGTACTGATTGGCCATCACAAAGCGGAGTCTGGAATCTGGAAGGAGCATCAGTATCAGCTGTCATTGTTTGGGACCTGGGGCGAGTTTGAGTCACAGTGTAGTTGCCCTTCTGCTACTTCTGTATGCAAAAAGTGAATGATGGAATGCTTGAATTAATCTCACCACGCATCCCAATCCATCAATTTTTTTCATGCCATGCCCCCTCAGTTTGGACCCAGTGTGAATCAGTCTTGACCCTGCTGCAATGGGAACAGTTCATCCCGAGCTACCATGCCTAATCCTCCCTGAACTGGAACACTTTCCCCATTGTTTCAGTCATCAACCAGATATAGCTTGGTTCCAGTGACACAGTGCACTGTACCCAAGTCTAAGCATATCCATACCACTTAGAGTGACATACCAAAGTATAAAAAAAGTGATGGATGAAACGCTTGACCTAATCTCAGCCACAGGTAATTACTGGGGCTGCATCCCAGTCCGTCATTTTTTGTAAACCATGCTACCTCGGTTTGGACCCAGCTATATGTAATCAGTCTTGACCCTGCTCTTATGGTCCAGCCTGACCTGCCAAGCACACGAAGAAGCCACCGAGGTGAAACGAGGACGACCTGCCGAGAGAACCAAGAGTAAAATGTAAGCAAATGCGAACCGAGTCGACTCTCTACCCCATGCTTCCCTAGCGTAACCGTCCTGACACAGTAACTGATGTCCCAGCAACTCAGAGCATACAGACTGAAGGATGCAGATGCCTCTTCAAAGAAAAGTGAAAGCAGCTTGCCACCATCACTCCAAGTTGTCGATGACCCAAGAAGGAATGCCTGTGACCATCATGCCACCTGACATACAGGTTCACCACATGACTGTCAACTCCATCACGCCAGTTCCTGCCTAGTGCGTCATCATTACAACCCATTGAGCATCGAACAATCAGAATGGGGTCCAACACCATAATCATACCAACAGGAAAGGAGCGCCAATGACACTCTAAAGAATCAGTTAACCAACGGCCACCTGCTCACCCTGCCTGCATCCTGATCCCAGTAGCAAGACTGCGTCTAGACCGAGACCCATCTACCCCAGCGGTGGCACGAGTGACTAGGCAGTGGCTCCTCGGCAGTCTTGCATCAGCCCACATGCCGCACACATGCAGCGCAAACCACAAGCAGTACTGTTGCAACCCATCCAAGGGGCCTCCACAAGCACAAGAGACGGACTTGATAATGCCCCACCAATGGATTCCAGGAGGTGGCAAGGCCTTGCTGCAGTGGAGACTCCAATAGGTTGCAACACAACAAGACTGTCTTCAGCGAGCTAATCAACATCACCAAAAGTATGCTTCATAATGGACGCTTTGTGAGGGACTCCGACAACGCTCCTGACGCACCCTGTTTTGAATTGTTGACACCAACCACCAACTCCCTATCCCCCTCCACTGGGTATTGCCTTCACTCATCACTCCCTCTGGTGGGTGTTGCCCACATCCCCCTTCGGTGGGTGTTGCCTCCACTCCCCATTCCCCTCCGTTGGGTGTTGACTCCACTCCCCACCCCCTTTGGTGGGTGTTATCCCCATCCCTCTCTGGTGGGCATTGCCCCTTTGTTCTTCCAACTATGGGCAATGGAGGTGGTGTTAGTCGAATCGAGCAATAGAACTGCCTTGTTTTCGCCAACATCGCCCTGATAGTCACCATCTCTCGGAACATCTTAGGCCATTTTTTACTCTTCTTTGTTCACTCTGCCTCACTCTACCTTGTTCAGATGTGCTCCCCTC
Organism: Calotriton arnoldi; assembly: GCA_963921515.1. NCBI lineage: Eukaryota > Metazoa > Chordata > Amphibia > Caudata > Salamandridae > Calotriton > Calotriton arnoldi. The sequence goes on along the minus strand of CAWUFW010001484.1, from coordinate 1,417 downwards.
TTGTTTTGGTTCCTCCATACTTCACGCTTGCAGCTGTTTGCAGTATTTACTCTGCTAGATATTTTTTGAGCTGCTGTGTGGGTCAAAGGGTGTCTTGGTGCAGACCTCCCGCTGGGTTGGTCTTGCAGGAAGTCTCTGTTTGTCGAACCGCATGAAATGTCAATTTATTCTTTATTCGTTATAACTTGCTGGAGATGAGTCGCCCTATGGAAAACGTTTTTAGAGACACTAGGGCAGATGCACTCAGGCATTTTGGGGCCGCAAAGGGTCTGATTCGCAAAATTGGACTCTTTGCACTCGCAAAACGGCCTTTAAGTATGTACAAAACCCATATTGGGATTTGGTAACACACAGCTGAATCACAGAATGGGTTTACAACTGCATACAGAATCACTTTTTGGAAGGGGTGTGTTTTGCGTCAAAACAAGAGAGAAAAAATGTGCCAAATCTAATAAGATATGGAAAAAAAATTCTCTGCACCACGATGGCGCACTTTTGGCAGCCTTGAGCCAACACACACACTCTCGCTCCATAGTGCAAGGGTGTGCACACTCTTTAAAGCCTAGGTTTTGTACTGAAAGGAGACACTCCCAATACAAAAACTATGTTTTAAGAAGTTTACTACTTTGCATGTGCGATGTCCATGCAAAAACAAAGAGAAATTAAGACATTTGTTCTCTTTACGCCTCGAGGAGGCATAAGGTTTTGGCTCAAATTCCTGTCTCCCAAAGTCAGTAGATAGTGATTCGCATCCAACCCATTGGTGGTTGCATGAGAACGCCCATGCACCACCCATGGAACGCCCCTTTGATACAAAGTAGCGCAAAGTAGTGTATCACCCAACTTTGCATTACCTTTGGATACTTTCCAACACAAATCACTACTTCAAAATGGCCCCTTTGTCATAATCTCCGCTACACTCAATATGGCTGCCATTATGCTCCACCACGAGATCATAGACTCGCTCCAGTCTCACCAACAGCCCGCCCCATGTACGCTACTTGACTCCGGCATACGAGACAGTCCATACTCGAGCCGAGCAGAGCATACGGGTAGGTCGCACACTCTCCGCGGCGATCGTTAAACGTGAGTACTACCACCTTTATCCTCTTCCCTTCCCGGACTACATGCCAGTACCTTAGACACAGTACAGTTACTTTTGAACCTCTTTCCTCAGGCGGGAGGACGCTTTAGCGCAACTCCGCATCGGCTCATTGGAGCCTTTCCACCGACCACCACGGTAAGACTCTTTACCTGTGACTACTTCTCGCACCATGCATGAGAGTCGATCTTCCCTTTTTAAATACCCTTTCTTACCCACACTGTTGCTCCAGTACTTTATTGACTTTGTCACTCCTTGCCACAGCCTATCACCATTACATATGTATTGCACTAACCTTCTTTAACGATCTACTTC